>OX421315.1:8475188-11148209 GCA_949125395.1 Diaphora mendica | reverse complement strand
TTGGGGTCACTACTTATTGCATTAACCCCTTCAGAATTCAAACGGGCCTATTATAAGCCTTCTTGTTCAAATAACTTTTCTTGGACTGTTTACTGCCTCCTAAAATATTTTTTAATTTTAGTTTTTATATTTTATTCAAATTATGTTATACATTAACAAAATTGTTAGTAGTAGTTAGTGGATTACATTTATAGTTGATAGAATTGTATATTATTCTAATATATTTGTGTAAAAAGTATTTGAAAACTAAATACGAACTGTCGGGAACATATGAGTATAAATAGCACAATATAAGTAAGTAAAAAATTCCATCTTCTTCCACTAGAGGAAAGAAGAAAAGTTGCGGATCTATCCCTACTGGCAACAATCGCGAAAGGTTTAATAAACGTTGGTGAACTGGTGAGTAAAGTAGGCTTGCGCGTGCCATCTACGTTCCTACGTAAAGCACAGTTGCTACACATACCTAAAGCAAATACGACCTACAGGCAAAACTCATATATTGTTCGAGCGAGTCGTATGTTCAATGCGGCATGCCGGAGTGTTGATATGGACTTGTTTGTGCATGGAAACAACCAGCTCAGGAAAACCCTGACTGACTCCTTCTTCGCTTCTTGCAACCAGGATTGATGATATTTATTTATTAATTATGTCTCTCTTGCTTGTATCTGTGTTGTTGTGTGAATGTGTATTTCTATCTATTTTCACTTACTTGTTCTGCTATCTGTGAAAACTTTTAATTGGCCTTCTTGTTTTGTATAAAGTTTGTATAATGGAATAACATAGCTGTAAGTTTTCCTATAATTGTAAAATAAAATAAATAAAATAAAATATGCTTCAAAGCGCCTCATTCTATCAGGCCATAAATATAAGCAAATTGCAGATGAATGCTATCGACCGAACCTAATGAAAGGATATGACTACAACTTGTTAACTATGTGATGTTGAGTGCCGTATAAATTTTGAGTAGGCCCGCTTGCTTCCCAAGCAAAACCAGTAATTAAACTGTAAATTACTACTAAGTGCAGACCCTGCCTGAAGGTCGTATCGGTTCTCTCTTCTAAGAATATCAATGGACTCGAGGATAAAATGGATTCGAACGATACGATGGTCGAAGAAGGTATATACAATACACATAGCACACTTTTTTCTTTTTTTTTACCTGTGGAAATCCCCTCGGACCGTTACCCCACCGGGGCTGCGGCGCGGCGGGGCGGTGTGTTGGACTCGAACCGACTAAAACCACACGGTGTGCCACTCTGCGCCTAAAACGGAAGGGACCCGGGAACTGCTGTTATTAATCCAGATCCCTCCCAGCGCCTGCCCGCACAGAAGCGGGCACCGTCACCTGATGACTCTCAATTTACAATTTAGGCGACGTACGGCACACGCGTATCGTCGCCTCCTCACACACATAACACACCTACATCATGCATTTTATCTGCATTTGAATGAAGCTGTATAAAAATGAATTGCTTCTTTTAACTTGAACAATGAAATGTTTTATTAGAGAGCATTCAGCTACGTCGTACTTACATGTATTACAGTATATATGTAGAACGCAAAACATTAAAACTTACTGCCGCAATAAAACCATTATACCTTCGTCTTTTATGACCTGACTTTCAAACTATAGCTGCGTGACTTTCTTTACAAATCAGGTACTCTATTTTAACCAAAGTAAAAATTTTGCAACGCAATAGAATTTGAATGAGCGATCAATATATTTTAGCAATGCTAAAATTTCAAATTTTCAACATATACATGGGTTATATTCAGTTTTAAGAATGTTTTCGTGGGTATTGTGACAGTACAGTACAGTTATAGAATGTATATACAGCACAGCCCCCCTAGCCAAGTTGCAAGCGTTTGTCTTTCTGCAATCGTTAACGCCTAAATTCTCATGTGTCATTGGGGGCAGGTCAATGTACTTAAGCGAAAATGAAAATTATAGAAAGTGTTACTGTTTTACTTAAACAGTAACACTTTCTATAATTTTAAACAACGCTATATATTCTACAGATACATCTTACATACGTAGTATTAGAAAATGATCCAATCACGCGGGTCGTTTGACATATGCCGAGATTACGCAAATGTACCCTTCATAATCTCCCAAAGGTGAAAGGTTTAGAAATGGTATTGTGGTAAATTGTTGCTATCTCAAATATACCTATTATAAAGAGATTAACACAGTACTAGTAAATAATGTCTGTAGTAGAAATCTAAAACTTACAAAATGCCTTCAATTATGCATATTGCAAAATAAAGTTTACTACTAGACTATTTAGCAGACTTTGAAGTAGCTTAAAAAAACTAGTGCCTGTCCCGTGGTCCGAATTCGGCCATAATACATTTATTTTAGATTTATGCCCTTCTCCTACATATAAATTGCCTGACTTTAACTGTGCCAAATTTCATATATTTATTTATCAAAAAATGGTTGTCTGTAAAGTCTGTTTACGGACGATAGTTTAACGTGACAACGTCATAACGAAACATTGATGTTGCTTGCACTTCAAGGCTTAAATGGAACGCCTCAGAGCGAGGTAACGCTACATGAGTCATGTTTTTTTGTGTGTGCAGCCAGCTCCATCGAATTATAAGACGTTGTCACGTCAAAAATAAAAGCGCTTTATTTAGGAAAGTTATAGGTAATTACCCAAGTAAAACTGGGCTACAAGGTTATTTACGTTAAACAAAGATTTTGTTCTTGTATTATAAGATAACCATTGAGTCGCTTCTCAATGTTCTTTAAGATATTAGTAAAGTTGTAACTGAAATAGCGAGATGTGATCCCGCAACCCAACTTCTTTGGTGCCGTTTAGCTCGTAAAAGAAGGTTACTACCGCTGAGAATAGGTAATAAGGCTTTTATTAAAATTCCTTGTCCTTGTTATGTTACTTACTGGTAAAACTCACTTCGCCAGACATCTTTTGTTTTGTGACACGAGCTCAATATCTTAGCGTTTTCACATTGTCCGATCCGATGTCGATGTCGGGCGCCGATACGATATCGGAGGAAGTTAAATGTATGAAATATGTATCTGTCTTTCATATTGTCCGGCCGGATATCGGATATCGGAGCCGACACTTACATACATTTTTCTCCCTCCGCTACCGTATCGGCGCCCGGCACCGATATCGGATCGGATAGTGTGAAAACGCTCTTAACTGATATTATCCCCGGTCTCATTATATATTTTAGTGTAGTGCAGTGTTATTTTTACCATCACAGTACATCACAGCACTACTTAAAATGGAGTTAGGTCGAAATAAATATGAAGTATTTGTTTATGAAAACAAATCTTCTTTGATTCTATTTCTTCTTTGAAAAAACATAACACAGAAAAATATGCCCCGTTATTACCTAAGTGTTTTTTTAAAATCGATGTACGGCTATAAATCGTATAAAACGTTGGTCATAGTAGTTTTAATTAATCTCGCACGAATAACAACGAGGATTCAATTTTCTGGTCAAATGAATGTTGCTGTCAGATGAGCAGCAACAAACCTTGTTGCTTTCTATCTTTTCGTTCAATATTCATTCACGTGAATATTTCAATGAATTTCGTTTTATGAAAGAAATATTTAAAAACGATGTAATAGCATGTTTATATATTTTACTTACCGGACTTACTTACTTACTTTTAATACTCGTATTTATACTAAGCGAAACGTTCTCCTTACAATAACAAATCTTTGCATATTACTTCTATGGCAAGTAATGCACTCTAAGTATTTCACTGTTGACAGAATTCAGCGTTCTTCATAAGTCATTTCAACTCGATTTGCACATAGAATGCTTTTCCCATAGGAGTCGTCGAGAGAAAATTACTTTCTGAATCTCATGGTTTCGGTAGGCGATGTATTATTGCTTTATAACAGTGAGTAATGATCGTTATACAGTGTATTCATGAAAAAAAAATTACGCTAACAACGTCGAAAATTTTAAATTGGCGCTCAGTTCGTTGGGCTTATAATATCCCTAAGTTTACTTGCTAAAATTATTTTAAATTTTTTTTAAGAGTAAGAATAACTTATATGTATTCAGTCTGTGTATAGAAATGTTTTATATTATGTAGCGTCAATATATATATTCAGGATATTTATGTCGTTTTATATGTTTTAGAGTGTGCAAGATGGATTATTTCTGTTTTTTATATATGACCCTGCCAAAGTGACTCTACTCTGCCTCATGGAAAGCATACCATATACAATCAACATACTTATAGTAAATTCAGACAACGCAGCATGGTGATCCACATTATGGCGGCCTATTGAGATGTTTCTGCATCATTGGTTCATGCATGCATCACGACTGCACGTTTGGCCTAGTGGTTTAACGGTCACCACGCCGTTTCCTACTTCGCCAAGTGTCGTGGGTTCAAATCCCACGTAGGACAACGCTTTGTGTGATCCACAAATTGTTGTTCTGAGTCTGGGTGTTCTTTGTGTCCGTTTCATGTATGTTTGTAAAGTCCCTCGCGACACAGGATTTCTTCCTAGTGGGGGAGTTGTCTTTAAAAAATAAAATAAAAAAATTGGGCCTCTGGCCGCGCACTCACCAACGAAACACGACAGTAAGAATGCTGTCATTTTAGGTAGACTAATATACTTAATAATTTGAAAAAAAAACTGATAAAGATATATAATCTCCACAAATAGTTAAGCCAGAGTTATTGACTCTGGTCCGTAGAGACAATGATAAAAATACGAATGCACTATGTACCCTGATGTAACTCGATTCTTCTTATAGCCTTTGCCAGTAACAAAACCTACTAAATATATTTAATTATTTAAATGCGAAAGCGCATTTGTTAAACTAAAGACAGAAAATGCCAGGAATAATTATATTGTTGCTTAAGTATCTATAAAAGTAAATAAGAAAAATATATTTCCAGAAGGTACAGAAAATGTTTTGTATTTTATAGATTTCACTTGTCTTACTAAACATGTCCTTGTCACCTGCCACTATCCATCCCGACGGATCGTTTACATGCTCCCTTGGATCTGCATATTGAATGTATTGTAATAGCTATCTAATGTACGTATACATTGTAAAAGTAAGAATAAGAAATATTAATTGGAAATGTGAAATGAGTTTTGATAAGCTCTTAATTCAGAATTCACTGTCACGAACAATGTTTACTAACTTCGTAACGCTGGATCGAAGTATTGATGAAATTAGCAGAATAAACTGATTGGAGAAGGCAGAGGCATTGTATCCAGCAGTCATCTAAAATAAGCTAATTCATACATGTAACCAAGTCTAAAATCTGTCAAATCAAAGTAATAAGGAAGTTCACATTAGTTTAAGGTCATATAATGAATAGACCTTCAATCTGTTATGTTGACAAGTCACCAAGTTTTGGATTAATCGATTAAAGTACGGGTAAGATTGGACATCTTTAACAGACGCTTGGACGGGCCAACTTACCCTATTTGTCTACAACATGACTGAATCTACCCTTCACATGAAAGGTTTTGACGAAGCCGACCCGACTTTAGCCATATAGGCATGTTATATTAACAGACCATTGAGATTAGTTTGTTAGTACAAAGTTTCTAATTAATTTAACAAGTTTGATAATAAAATTATTTTGCGACAAAATATTTATCTGCATCACCCAAAGGACTGGAAGAAAATGTCTACGGCATTGAGTTCGTCTTATGCAATGTATTTACAGGAAGCTAAATTTATCACATACTCAAAATCGTACCTAAGGACAGTTTGTTCAGTTAACTCGCCTTCAATCTATTACTCGTTACTGAAAAGTCAAGCTTCACAACAGGTTAGTATATTTTCAAGTAGAAATTGAAGTACTTTACAATAATTTCCTACAATGTTGTACATTCTGTTTACTGTTGATAAAAATCTGTAGTATTGTTTCAATAGAAAATTCATATTTTATTTACATAAATTAAAGTGTATCACTGTAATCCTTTACTATTAAATTAAATCTGAGCTGAAAAGGTTTTTCTGACTTTATTAATCTTATGAATGAAAATGATATGTGTTCCAGGAAATCAATTTTCCGCTTGGTTTCATTGCAACGAGTATTCGGTGTTCCGTGTTAATTGATTTCATATTTAACATTCTTCAATGAAAACGCAAAATTGTACACGTTCACCGCTTTAGAACGACTGAAGCATAACAGATTACTGATAATTTAATTCTTAAATTTTGTTGCCCTTCAAATTCATACACTTTTTAGGTAAGTGACATAACTTTTTATAAGATTCCAGACATCAAAAGTTTAAATTTTGTATCAGTACACCTACTTAAACTTCATTTAGTAATTAAAAAAATTAACACCATAATTTTAACCACGAAACATTAAAAAAAAATACGTGTGGCACTCGGGGACTGCCGCGGTAAAGCATTGCATAGCATTTTTTATCAACTTATGCAATTATATATATTTTTTTTTGCCAGTTTCTCATATAATATTGTTTAAAAAAGTATTTAAATAATAGAGGGCGTTAGTGTACCTCGAAGTTCGAAACAGCTCAACAGATGGCGCTGACCGGTTTTTATTTATGCAGTTTTTTTTTTCTTTGAACATGTTTACTTAACATGCAGTGAGTTATAAAGATATAATAGATACCTATACACCTATATACTTTCTCACAAACAGCTGCTTAAGCCGGACATACACCCAGACCCAGACTGTTATGTGTGTCTGTCTGACAGACAGATTTCGGAGCAGCTCGTCTCGATCCGTGCGAGCTTCGGGTGTCAGGTTTTATTTTCGTTACGGAATTTCTTGATTCGGTCGCCGCGCTCAAAGCCCGCGTTAAAAGTTATGCAATAGCTTCGAATCAAAAATCCTAAAAGTTTAATCTCATACATTTGAATTTAGAACTTGAGAAATGTATAAGTGAAATGAAATAAATCAATCGCGATATAAAACTCAAACTATATCATTATTATGTTACATCTTATACTTTCAAATGAGTTTATATTTGAATTTATAAGTAAGTATTTTACATCATAATTTGATGTTTACGACACCTGACAAATCTCGTAGATACACGTTGCCTGTTTGGTATCGAATAACTACAAAGATCCCTGAGGCTCGATAGACATGGTCGATAGATCCAATGAAGGCTCGGTATACTTATAATTCAAAATTCCGCGTGTTTCTATGGTTTAAGATCTTTATTTCTCACTAAGAAATACTCAAAAATAAACCTGCGTTATGTGTTGTTAGTATTTTAAAAACTATTTTCTGAATCTCTTCCACCTGTACTTAATAAATTTACATAGTAAATTGATACTTAGTAGGATAATATGGAAAAGCCGACATTTACTGTATTACTTACACTCGCCAACGGTTTACTGCCTATTTAGTTATACATTTGTTATTATGTCAACTCAAAATTTAACGGTATCTTACTATTTAAATCTAAACAATACTTAAGCTAGCATAATAATCATGTGTGTGTCTATCTTACTACAAGTGCTTTCTAGATTTTAGTAAAAGTCTTCACGCAATAGAGGTGACTAGATTTGCGATAGTGCAGTAAACTCACTGTCTACGAGCGCTACGCCAATAGACTGCTGCTATTCGTTCATTCACCCTGGCAAGTATAGTCATTCGTATGACAATTATTAGAATTTGCTGAGGCCAATTAGCCAGTGTGCTATAGGTGCCACTGTGAACCATTATCTAAACATACACATGAGCAATAAGTGATGCAAAAGTTAGGAAATGCTGAACTACTACAGTATGTATTCGAACCACTAATAAATACGTGATTGCATTAATACCCGTGAACACAATGTTGTTAAATTCTCTGTCTCTTGTTGAGTCTTTTGGTTTGCAAAGAATACACAAATTAGTTCAGATAGTAATTGCCAGCCTATTGGAGATAATCTAAAGTGTTGAATTTTCATGTTGTTTTAGTTTTTCCATGTATCTAATGATTTTTGGTATTATTTACAGGTAAGCGACACCACTACGAGATTATCTAATAAGTAAGTTTCAAGAATATTTATTGAAGATAACTTTTGTCTTTTTTTATTATTTCTGCTGTCATTACAATGTTTAATGCAATTATAATTTAAAATTTATAGTAGATTATTTTGGATAGTCGTTCACCGTATTTATAGTCACTTTCCTTAATAAATATCACAACAAGTTTTTATTAAGAATTCATTTCAACAACAATAACATTAAAGTCGTCACATTAAACTACACAAGTATGTACTGCAGTGGTACTGCATATTGTGAAATAAAATATTATTAAAATTATCTATAGCCCTGAATGCCATCTATAAATAGTTTAACATTATAAGAGCTATTCGTCCTTCAACCATCTTGAGAAGGGTTAGAAATGACAACAAGCGATGGAGGTCGTCTTTTATTTGACGTAATAAAGTATTTTATTCCCACGTCAGTATTTAAACCAATATATATCATTCAACAATTTGAAGATAAAATTATCTCAAACTATAGATAAATGTTACAATATTTCTTCAGGTAGACTATTATTTAAAAATGTTTTCATCATCATCGCAGTCTGCTGCTGGATCTAGACCTCTCCATATCCACGATATAAGTTTAGAAGAAAAATGACACTGTAAATTCGTTATTTGTTTCATTTCATCATCATCATCTTAGCAGAAAGACGTCCACTATAAATCTTTTATCGTTTATCATATGGTTTGTTTTTGATACTCATAGCATAGCACATGACTAAGCTAAAACTAGATTCAGAATTGAAGACAGTTTACAAGTAACAACTTACAAACTTTGCCAGTTCGAAGTAATATTGAACTCAATTATTCTAGAATATTTGATTTGTATCTCTTGAAGAACAGGCCACTATTTGCCACAAATAAAAAAAAATACTAGATGCCGATGTACCTTTTTCTTTTAAAACATTTTAGGAATGTGATACGCAATATTTTAAAATCCAATATTTAAAGTTTCAAATTGATCATTCAATTAAATACCATATTTTAAATATGTTGTAAAACTCTTATTTTATATTTAAAAACAAACAGATTGTATTTTTAATATTATAGACTACTACCTGGTTCCCTGTCGCTACAACACTATATGATATTAATCATAACCACAAAAATGAAACTAAATGTGGGGCAGAAAGGTACATAATTAATGAGTCTGTATCCGCCTCAGACGTTTATGTAATACACGCAGCCTCTGTGGTGGATCATTCATTAATATTTGAATGGAGTTACTTTTATCATTGTTATTTTTATATATAACAAATTCTATTCATAAATCTCGAATTTGGCACATACAATTTTCTTTGCTGCTTTGCAAACTACCATTGCAGTAAGTAGGTAACTTACTCTATTAATTCGGATATGGTAAATTAACGTTCAATAAAAGGGTTAAATATTACTTAAAAAGTAAAATAACAGGAACAACTGTAAACATATTTATAACATCAGACTACCATGGACACAATAATGATTTACAGGTTAGTAAACGATTGCCACTTAAAAAGGTAAAGAAGGTTTTCCGTCAATAGTCTAAGTACTATTTGTGCGAGAATCGATCGAAGTCTGCGTAGTATTTTAGGACCTAGCAGCATATATGTTGTTGGATCGATTTAGCTGATTTAATTCCGCCAGAAGGTTTTATGTTCGCAGTTGATACACTCTCGTTAATATAACGTGTACAATACAATTATGATTGAAAGATACGGTTGATATATAAAATTTCGGCTAAGTTTTATAGTAACCTGCGGTCAGTTGTTTTGTACCTAGAAGCCTTGAGACTTATAAACCTCTAAATATAATTCAGTAATTTCTGTACCAAATTCACTGAACATATACAAAGTGAACTTAGTATTCTATTCTACTTGTGCGTAAACTATTTGTGCTTCTGAGATCTTGTGTGCTTAGTAAATGTGCCTTTCATCTGAAGCTTTGTAGATACATGGGTGAGTAACCGACAGTTTTGATGATAGTTGACACTTGCCTATTCTAATTTGTCAGTTTTTTACTGTCACTCATTACAATTAAAAAATGAGGTAAAATTAATAAATGTAGTATAGTTACATTAGTTACGGTGCCATCTTTTAATTTTATTCATGCTGATGCTGACCTCAGTATTCTAATGGAATTATAATACTGAGATCAGCATCAGCCATTTTCAGTATATTTCAACATTGCATCATCATCATTTTTCAGTTCATTATTGTGTACTACACGATAATGAACACTTGAAAATAAAATGTGTTAGAACCATTTGCTTTCTTTACTTTTTCCAAATCCATTCATTTCACAACTTATGTTAAAGTTGAGTAAGCATCAACAACGTTTTAGGTAGTTGGTCTAACAAATAACTTTGTTGTGGAGGATAAACGGACAGCGGGAACTTAGGAGCCCCAGAGGCCACTTAAAACTTATGTGGCTTCGTTAACCATAGTCCTATATTCCTACTGTTGTTAAGACCTTCCAGAATAATATAACAACAAGCCTCTTCAAGTTTAAATTTACTGTTTCATCTTGTCATTGTGGTTTCGTAGAATTTAATCAGTATATCACCGCCACTCTTGTTTATTTCTACGGGTCGACTTAAACTACTGAAAACGGTACAGTACTTAGTAGGTATATATTTTTTGTAGTCTTCACAAATCTGTACGATAGAAGCTTGGGTCTGAGACGTTTTAATAATTGACGAAAAACATGCAGACGGTTCAATATATTTTTTCGATACGTGAAGTCAACCTTAAGTAAGTTGATATGGTTCAGGTAATAACGTTGTTTTTCATGTAAAATTACTTTTGAATTGAATTCAGTGTTGTACAAATAACATGAACAATTAATTATTTCGATTAGCTGCGAGTTTTGGAATTGAGATGTACATTTACTTCTTTTTTATGCATCAACTAAGTTTTAAGGATTAGTAAAGTTAAAGTTAAATGACGAAAGCATAACTATTTCATCACACTATATAATATATAAAGGCGAAAGTTTGTGTGTATGTTTGTTACTTCTTTACGCAAAACTACTGAACGGATTTGGATGAAACTTTACAGTAATATAGCTTATACATCAGAATAACACATAGGCTACTATTTGCCGCGATAATCGACATACACGTGAGCGGAGCCACGGGCAACAGCTAGTTAAATATAAAAGGTAAGTCAGTATACGAGTAAAATATTAGGTATTTTGTTTAGTTTCTTGTACAGTAGGAATAAGGTTATTTTAACTAACGGAGATGAAGGAAGTAACTTTGAGTTTTAGCCATACGAGTATTATAATCTTTGTGTTTCTATTAGAGCTTTAATAGAGAACAGTGAAGAGTAATATAGACTATATTGATTTGTTTACAAGAGGCGAGCTGCTCATTTGTATTGTTGTAGCTATTAAATTTTACCAAGGTTGTTTCTATGAGAATATATCTATCTATATTTATAATAAAAATGTAACAGGTACAATTCTGTACATTAAAGATATTTTGTTTTTTTTTTTGAGCGGCTCTCTATAATCGATACTGAAGCCAAAACTGTATTTTTTTAAATTTTTGTCTGTCTGTATCTTGGCCGCGCATCACGCCGAAACTTCTAAATGGATTCAAATGAAACTTGGCATGATTTGAGTTCATACTACGAGGTAGGACATGGAATACTTTTTATCCCGAAATTCAGCACGGTTTCTTGGTGAGAGGGGATGAAAGTCAAAATATGTACTTGGTTGTAATTCAAAAACACATAGTCCGATTTCTTTCATTCTTTTTTTGCTAGAAAGAAATAATAAAAGATAACGGGAAAAGTCTTTTTATTTGTCCGCGACTGTACACTGCCTGTGGGAAGCTGAGACAGATATGTAAATTTGGCGGTACGAAGTTCGCCGGTTCAGCTAGTTTAGTATAAAATGATATCTTATGATATAAGAATTAAGAAAAACATAAACGCCAATAACACCCTGTTTACGATATCATACCGTGTTTGAATACTTCTAACATTTTACCATGTAGTAAAGTTTTGTGCTAGGTAAATTATGTTATTTTATCTATGAGAAACCTTTATACGTCCACATGAAAAAGTATTATTCTATTTTCGTGAAAATACATCCGTAACAGCGTATCGAAACTGTATTACAATATAAATATGAACGTTATTCCTTTTTATCATATCATAATACGAGTATAACGACATCAGAATAAAGTTAGACAGAGTTCCTATGACAACCCTCCATCACACGTCTCTAAAGACAATTTATGTCTATAGCACTTTTTAAGACAAATATAAATTTTATTTTGGGCAGTTGGCCCGCCAGGCACGATCACCTCGCCTGGTCGGAGGATCCTCCCTTTGTGTTATCACATCCGTTCCTCCACAGTTTGTATGATCTACAAATATTTGTTTCGGAGTTTGGGTGTTTTCTATGTATAATATGCATGTATTTACAAAAAAAGTATATATGTACTTGTATCAGTTGTCTAGTACCCATAACACAAGCTCTGCTTAGCTTGGGACTAGATGGTGTTGTGTGTTAGATGTCCAAAAAAAAAAAATAATTTAGGACATAAGACACTAATTACTTACCTGTTTTATTTTGAAACAAACAACTAATTGGTTTGTTTACTATAAAACAAAATCCCGATCATCATTAGAGAAAATGCGAGCGAAGTGCGGACATAGTCGGGCTATTTGTAAAAAAAAAAATTTGGTACAATTTATACGAGTAAACTAGATAAATTGACAATTACAGCAAAATATATCTTAAAATTTATCTAAGTAAGTATGGATTGGCAAACGAACGAAGGGAACAAAATATGTACATAAGTATACAAGTAAATTTTAACAAAATAAAAAAACTGACTTTAAGAATCAAATCGATCGATTTCTCTTGGATGCCATCATCAGAGCTTAGTGTCCTTATCATGGTACCACCGATGGGATATCATAAAAAAAGAATCATAAAAATCGGTTCATAAACGACGAAGTTATCCACGAAAACAAATAAAAAAAACATATACGGAGGTTCTCACCTTCACCTCCTCCTTTTTTGTAGTCGGCTCTATCAAGACAATTAATTCAATTACGTACATACACGTACATGTGAAGGAATAAGTAGAATTTTCCATAGGAACTGTATTGTTAGGACAAAGAAAAGAGTATACTCGTATACCCAGGTCGATTTACTTAAATTTATAAAGGGTTGCCGCGTATATTATCTGGCGTCCCCACAAGTCAAACTTCGTTCTTAGCGTGTTTCAAATTTCATGGGATGAAGTACATCAAAACTCAACAAAAAAAAAAACTTTCCAAGACTCAACCACATTTATTGAAGTAAATAAAAAAATAACGATAGAAAATTTCTTAGCTTACAAAGGTAACTCTATATTTTATCCAAATATCGCAGGTGGTAGTCAGAGTCGTAATAATAGAATAATTATGATTTATGGAGGACGCGTCATGTGGAAGGATGGAGGTAACTACGCAATTCGTTTCGAGCCAAAATATCTAAATACATGTATATCACCGACTGTAAACATAAGCCGTAACATCTATTTTTAAACTGTTCGCTTTTAATTTATATTGCTCTTGCGTTGATTCTGAGAAACTGTATTGGAAGCAATATAGATTGCTCAGAATCAATAATTCATTGATTGTAAAGTTTAAGTAATTTTTAGTCGTTTCTTCAAAGCCTAAGTACTCGTTTATAACAAGACGAAAATTCAATTTAACAGAATCAATCATGTATTGTAAATATTACTATTGCATCCTATTCATTAAATTCTATGATCACGATTGATCCTCACTCTGCTAGTTCATGCATATTTCTTAACAAAGAATGTATAGTGCCGTCTTTAGAAGGGAATAGCATGGCTCCTGCATATTTTAGAAATCGGTATACGTAGACAATCTGTGCAGATTCCTACGGCGCCTGAGAGCCGGGCAAACATAGCATCCAAACGTGGCTCGAATGTTTGTCTATTGATCGAAAGCTAACGAACTTACCAGTAGCTTCACGTCTAATAGCTCTGCAGATAAATTCAATTCGTTTCGTCTAAAACAGATATAATCTATTCAACTCCATATTTTAAAATAAGAAGTGAAGAATGAGAAATTATTCGCAAGGAAATTTTATATGATAAAATAATATGTAAACACCAATCATCATTTACCAAAATAATTTTTTCTTAAGAGAAATCCCCGAAAATATTTAATTTAAATATTGGTAGACAAAAATATATTGAGTCGTGATAAAGCGTAAAAACCATAATGCCATTTATGTTTACTCTTCTTAGCAAAATTACGAACTTGTTTATTAAAATAGAGGCAAGTACAGCAACACACCGCCGCTTCGGTGAAATTAATTTGATAGCTTTTCTGTTTTGCTATTAAATTCATGGCGGCAAACAGAAAGTGCTGGGAGCTTTGTAAAGCGCCTGCTAGTGCTATTTACTTTAAGCAAGAAAACAGCCAACCTCAGTACAAACTGCAGGCGTTTATAGTGCTGTCGTGAGTTTGCATTGCGATGTTGTTACTCTTGTTTGTAATCACCACAAACTTTATAATGACTTTATATATCGTACATAATATATATAAAAAAATGTCTGTCTGTTTGTTGCGGGGACAAGGATGGAACTTTCACTGGCAGGCTGCCTTTTGTATACTAGCTTGGCCCCGGGCGCTACCCGCGGTTCCTACTAAGCGGTTAAAACCGCGCGGCTCAGCTAGTATAAATTTCATAATACTGATAGGACTATGATATTAATATTGCCACACAAAATATATTTTTTGTTTACACTATTATTACTAAGCGATTAGTAACATAGCATGTTGTTATTGTAAGGCTAACGTAATTTTTCCAGTCGATTGAATGCTGATAATATACCTTGGATGGAAAAAAGAAGCATAATATGTACTAGTACATATATAAATAGTTATAACATCAGTTGCCATTAAACATACTTAATAAATGCTCTTGTTTCTTATGTACATACCTAAAAACCAGACAATAGGTTGTTTGTACAGCATATAAGTTAAGTAAACGCATATGCTCTTTGAGTTTCCTTTGATTTCCCAAGCGTGTTAGTACAAAGACTATGAATATATCAGGCATACAGAATAAACTAATTTATCTGGACTGCAATTTTGCTGTGGAAATTATAGTTTTTATGTATAAATTCACTCACACAGTTATGTTCTATTTTCGCAATTATTTTAAAATATTAGTATAATACCTATTCTTTTTCTTTCTAGCTTTTATTGTTCCCAATATTATTTGAGGACGACTACTAATTCCAACACATTTACCTGCATATCAGTTTTTCCACGGCATCGAACTTCCACAAGTCTCAGAAAGAACTGTGTTCAAAGATTGAACTAGCTGTCAGTATATTTAAAGACGCCCGACTTCCCAATAAAGATAATCATCTTCATGAAACTGAGAGCGATGTCTTAACGTGCTCTCTGAGGTAAAGTCGTGAAGCCCTGCCAACTTCGGGTTGATATTAAGAATGGCTTATAAGAAAAACCCCATAAGACTTTTGGGCCTTGGGGACATCAGCAGTCTCACACTCTATCCACTAGACCAACGAAGCAGTTTTGTATAACAGCTACATACATACAAGTAAAAATATGCCACCTAAAAGAAGTGTGTTGTGTATTGTGTCAAAATTTGAGTTCAATTGGTGTAGAACTTTTTGAGTTTTCGAAGCGTACTAGAACCAACATCTATACTACGAGTTGTTAAAAAATTTAAATCTTAAGACTTATATTACAGTAGAAATAAAATATTGAATACAGCATACCTTGTTTCTGTTAGATATTGTAGGTATATTCTATAAATGGAACATTTCGGACTAAGTCGTATTCACTGATGGCGCGTCTATTGGCAAAAGGCTATTATTATCGTGAACGTTTAGATTTAAGCTTTTGCGAGAACGGACCAAAGACGGCTTAGTGCAGCTTTGCAGACTGCCAATATTATTTAATCTTGTATAAAATTTATTATGAAATAACTATTTATAGATATAACTGTTACTAATTCGTCTCGAGTGTTTAAAATTTGATATGAACTAGCATTATCCCCTCCAAAGAATGGTCATTGATTTATTTATGAATAGTGCCTACAGTAAATGAAGGTAATTGATCAAACTTTTTATTTTATTTTGAAAACTGTTTATTATTACACAACAAAGTAGGTGTTGACTTAAGATTAATTTAGTTCAAATGAGCGGTTATATAGCAGGCAGTGAATTCTCGTTATACGTTTTTAGAAAATTTGATGTTTTTGAATTTATATTACTGAGTTTTTGAAAATTTTTGCATAGTTCGACTAATGGAAGAGTCGTATTTGTTATGACTTACTTATCAGTTAAAATCTTAAAATTATGTCTCTGTATCGGTTGATATATGTTAGTTGGTTGTGAGACAAATTTGTACTATGTACTGAAGATGCGTATAGTTTTTTTTTTTTAATTCAGTTGCGTAAGTAGTGGATTGTAATGTAATAAATAACAACGATTAAACTTCGTTTGCTGGACTTGGACTCTCTCAATAAACTCTAAGAGGGTCGTTTGAAAGCGGTTTGCATCCACCGACTTACCAACTGTACCAGATCATCTACCTTTTTGTTCGCGATTTATATATTAAAGTTTTCGAGCATATTTTTTGTAGAACTAGTACATTTACATATCTATTATAAATTATAATAAAGGCAATTTTCAGACCGACTGATAAGTTATGCAGGGATTTTAGAAAATTCGTCTCCGACAAGTTTGAAAGGTTTGCATGAGACTATGTCACTTGAGAAGTTAGAATAAACTTTAAATTGTTCTTTAGGAATATTATCCATGCGCTCATAGACTATTTATTAACAAAATATTCTAAAACGTGTGAAGCGTCAAAGAGCTAAAACCAAAAGCTATATGTGTAATATATTCGCTGTAAAATGTTGCGTGACATTTTCAGCCGCACATTCGGGCCGGAGCTCAAAAGTTTAAAGCGATGATAAACGCTATAATAAGCTCGCGGATCGAGTCCATTACAGTAACTCGTAGGAACTCGTAATTTATGTTGTGTAACTTTAAACTACCCGCATCCTACCCCGAGAATTAACGTGCCGACAACCGTGTCGTTGAACACGTATAATACGAATATATATCTATACACATGTTGAGTGTTGTCTTCGGGTTTCTATTATTAGAAAGTAATCACTTGATATATTATTGCGATTGCCAATTTTGCAAATTATTATTACTTTGGTGGTATATTTATAATAGTGATGCTTATGAATGCGTTCTATGATAAAGAAAGTAAAAAACAGAAAAAAAAAGATTTCAAAAGAATGGATTAGATATGTTGGTGGGATAATTTTGAACTTTGATATGTAAATTAAATAAAGGTATTTTCAATAAAAAATATGTTATAGTTTTTACACAATCAAATTGAACAAAGACTAAATATAATTTTATACAGTTTTGTTTAGTAAATAAAAATTAAAAAAAGGATGCTATATACAGTAAATAACCAATAAAACTTTGATTATTCCTTTCGGTTTTTTAAAGAAAATTAATGAAATGAACTCTTTAAACTTGAAACATGATCTTGAATAGGGCACTTTGAAATTGATAAAAATAAATGAATTATATATTAAAAAAAAAAACACATTTGCGTTTGGTGACATATTATCACCACCTGTTCTAACAATATTTACGCATTGCTCTGATATTACGAATAAAAATCAGTGTTAAGCAAAACACAGATTTTCTGTGATGTCCAGGTATCTTCGCTCGAGCTGACCCTTGGTTCTCAGCCAAAGCTTTGGTTTTCCACGGTCAAAATAACGAAAGTAAACGGGAAGAGCCGTAGGTTATCATTAACAAGCTTTACCAGCAGCTGTTTGCACTTGCTAAACAAAATTCGTGGGCTGAGTAAATACATAATATAGGCAATGGATGCAAAGTGTCTAGCTTCAGATGTTACCTGTGAGTTTAGACAGCTCACGTTATTGGATTTCAACTTTACACGTCGATTCTACAAACCTTTCGCAAAATATTAAAGAGCGCTTGACATATTTTTAGCAAAGTTTTTTTGCAAAATCACTACACTTTTTAACCGACTTCAAAGATTATTTTACTATTTTGGTATGCTGTTGTAACTATTACCTAACGAAGTTACGAAGATACCCAATTAGATAGAGAGAGAGTTAAAATTGGCTGCCAAATATTAATAAAAGCTTGAATTATAACTTTGTAACTCTCTTGTTATTATAATTACAATCATTCTTTTCCTAGTTTTAGTGTATTGTTTACAAAGATTTTTTTCTCATAAAAATAACGCAATCTATGATTTTGGCTATACATTTGCACCAACAACTTCAATATGTGAACGCTTTTCTTGTTTTCAAGAATGTTTACCTCCTAAGCGTTCGTCTAACAACTTGTTTTATCCTGATTTCTGTAGCTCTCTTATGGGGATATACAAGTATCCGGAGATTGCCTCTTACTTTAAGATTTATATATCAAGATTGAAAACAGGATCATTACTGGAGTGTAGCACAAAGGCTCATATCGTTGAATACCTAATTCAGTAATGAAATTTTGTTATCGATGTGGAAGCACAGAGAGCGGAAATGACTTTAAGAACACATAATTAGATAATAACGATGATGTCGTTTCAATGAGCCAATTACGGAGCGAAGCGGAGCGAGCGAGCCTTAGCACAGAGGAATGGCGACCGCAAGTACTGACGAACAATAACTTCGTTACTACTTCCCGTCCACTTCTAAATAAACAACACGGAAAACAAACAAGTTTTAAATTATAGTCATGTTCCATGCGACTTGTGATGTTTTACTGCGTTTTTTTCATACGAATTGTGTATTTAATTTCAAAGAAAGAAAATAAATCTCATTTAAACTTTCCAAATTATGTTTTTTTACATTGATTTATATTAGGAAAGATGTTTTTTTATTACATCAATTATCATTATTCTTCAACACAGTTAATAAATAATTAACTATGCTTTACTTACAAATAACGATTTTTCTCATCAGTCTTATTAGATACCAATAGTATCAGACATAATATAATATTTTACAATCAACAAACGTAGCTGAAGTACAATCTTTAAGTCATTGCACTATTTCAATAGATGTTCGTAGATTAGAGGTAGACTCGTAGACTAGCGAGGCAGAGAAAGCATTGGATCAGAGAGAATTGAAATTTCGCTAGACCATGTAAATAAAAAAATATAATTAAAAGCGAACACCAGTATCAGCAAGCTTAGCGCATTAGTAATGTCAGTTGTGAGATTGTAAGGCACATACGAGTTCCATTTTTACCCGACTACGGCAAAGCCAAAGGAGGGTTATGATTTTGACAGGCTATGTATGTATGTATATCCATCTGTTCCTTCATAGCTCCTCAACTGATTATTAAAACTGGACAATTGAGATATCGTTAGAAGCGTCTTTATCGTCCGCTGGTTATAGGCTCTATGTCGTGTCATTGAATCTAATGTGGCGCCCTCTAGCGGTCGTAAAGAACTGTGTTAAAAAATCTATTTGAGATATATATGCCGTGTTTGGTATTATTGTGTGAAGTGGCTCTCGCGCAAACAATTCGGCTTAGAAAAAAATGATATTAGAAACCACAATATATTTTTTCAAGAATCATAATAAATAGCTACCCAACACGTATGGGTTTGATGAAAAAAAATTGTAGAGTTTCAGTTCTAAATATGGGGAACCCCCAAAATTTACTGTTTTTTTTTCTATTATTGTGTGAAAATCTTAATGCAGTTCACAGAATACATCTACTTACCAAGTTTCAACAGTATGGTTCTTATAGTTTTGGAAAAAAGTGGCTGTGACATACGAACGGACATCTCTGTCCGTCCGTATGTCACAGCCACTTTTTTCTCTCGACAGACATTAGGAATCCACAAGGGTGCCGTTTTTTGCCATTTTCTACGGAACCCTAAAAACAGGCAAAAGAAATATGTGATTTTTAAATTTTGTGCTCTAGCTGAAAACTTTCCTACTAATTTTACTACTGGTATTTAACGTAGTATTGATTGAATATATTGGTTGAATCTAGTCCCATGGTAATAGAAAAAAGACATGTGGCACTCAGGGACTGCCGCGGTAAAGCTATTGCATATTTTTTTTTATCAACTTATGCAATTATAATTATTTATTTATTTTTTATGTATGCAGTATGTATAATATTGTAAATGAAAAATACTAAAATATTTTTCAAATGCTCCATCGCATTCGAAGTACATCGCCATCTATATAATTGGTGCAGTACTGACAACAAACAAATGTATGTTTGGAATTACCGGGCCATTAGAATTTATCAAGTAGCATAAGAACAACAATTTTAACATTTAGTAGTAATGAGTTATTGGCTGGAAGGTGTAGGAGAATGATTTATGACGAAGGTGCCTCGAGTTCAAATCTCAACTGGGCGTCGTCGTCTTTTTGTGATGTTTCCTGGATATTGTGGTAAAAAATTCAGATTTTATAATATACGAGTAAATTATCTTATTTTTAAGATCGTAAAAGTGTTGACATGAAGTAATCCAACGTGAATGACACATACTCGTATGTTAATCGTATAGTTGCTTCGTAGTTCGGAGCAGCTCGTCTCGATCCGTGCGAGCTTCAGACAGATTCGTTGATTCGTGCGAACTTCGGGTGTCAGGTTGTTTGTGTTACGTTACGGAATTTCTTGATTCAGGCCTCAAAGCCCGCGATAAAAGCTTTACAATAGCTTAAAAAAAACTCATTAACTTTCGATGTACCTTATATATTTTACTTACAAAATCCCGCTAGATAATTTAATAAAAACCATTAAGAATTTTGAAGGTTATTTTTCTCAAGAAAGGAGTTGTTGACAGGTCTATTCATTAGGTAAATGCTCACTGAATAGTTACACAAATATAGTAAAAAAATCACAAGTGTAAAGTCCGATAACAACTTGGCTTTTTGTAGAAACTGGATCTTCGCCAGAAGCACAACAATGTTGTTACGAGATTGTCCTCACACTGGCTGAGAAGTAACGTAACATCACCGATATATTTATGGTGGCACACCTACAAAACATACTGCATTGAGTCGCTTAATCTTCGAGCAAACGTGCGTCTTAACTCAATTCGATTTCATGTCTCGTTAGGTTCCATGTTTGTTTACGGCATTCTGTGTTATTACGTTTAAACATCTTATTTCAAGTTTAAAACATGTAATTTCTTACACTCTTCACTCTTTCTCACTTATAATATTTATATCTTAAACATTAAACTGTTCTTTTATTTGCATTATACTTGTTGGTTTAAAAAATAAAAACCTGATTACGTTTTGTTAAATTTACTTTTGTCAGTCCAAAACCGTCAATGCAAAAATATTAGTTACATATTATAAATAAAAATATAACTAATAGGTTTACATGTAAAGACAATTATGGAAATCTATGCATTGCGATAAGTTTTACAAGTCACATCGCAATATATAAAAGCATCGAGCGGTTTTCCTAACTTAATTTTTTTGGAATACATTGGCTTTGCCGACCAATTCGAATCCAATTTACATTTCAATCGGGAGCTTCATGTAAAAACATGAGCCTCACAGGGCACACCGCAGTGCTGCTAGCTGAAGGCTTATGAAATAATGCTACAGGGGCTCGTAAATAGTCCTATATACACAATATAAATGTACCGGTAGGTTACATTAAACAGCTCTGCGTATCCACAAAAAATGTCATAACTCATGTGAGACCACGGAAGGTGAGAGCAATAAATATTTCTCAGCAGAATTCCTGCTTCACTGACCTGGAAATGAATGCGACTCTGATATGCTTATGTTTGTGATCTTTCTATTGTAAGCGCAGACTTATGCCTTTAAACGATTGTAATATTCGAAATTAGAAAAAAAATATTCAAACCAAAGATTGTACCTACGTTAAAAACTGAAAGTTCATTAAATTTTTAAGAAGCATATGATGAAACTTGTTTAACACTGTTAGTGTTTAGACCTTCAGTAACAAGACAGATATCCTAGCCAAGTTGACATTTCAAAAACGTAAACGATATTAGAAAACTAATTAGATGTATGGAAATGATGTCATCTCAACGTTCGATCATGCGGTCAAAACAAAATATTAGAAGAGAATAGAGGCATTAGGGATTGAAGAAAGAGATTAGAACTACTTGTACCTTAACTAGGCCCTCAGTTTTGATATATTTCAGACATCTAACACACAACGCCTTAAAGTCCCAAACTAAGCAGAGCTATGGTTATTAGATAACTGATATATATATATCCATATTATTCCTTTTTTGTAAATACATATTTACATTAAAAACACCCAAACTCCGAAACGAATATTTGCAGATCATACAAACATTTGGTCCGACCCGGGAATCGAACCCGAGACCTATAAACAGCAGTCGCGTACGCTACCACTGTGCCACCGAAGCTGTCACGTAATAACTTTTAATTTTTTTATAATCCTTATCGTGGTGAGTTAAATAAAGCTCGATTTGCGGTAACTGTTAAGTTTTCAGAGGTTTTAATTTTAAAAGGTTCAACTGATCAAACTTACTTGTAACAACTTGCTCTAGTATATACCTACCAATGGAACAATTTCATTGCTTAGTTTAATAAATACCTAGTAAGAAAATACGTAAATTTAAATACGTAAACCCTAACGTAATCTTAATAGCAATAGCATTTTGCGCGACATTGCTAGCTGGTTCGACTATGTGTAATTGTTTATGTCAACTACTGTTGCAGGTTTTCTACCTCAGTTGTGATGGTGTGGTAAGGTTTCACATACATACAAGATTGTAATAGATCGATAACTAACATAGTTTGTAAGAAAATTTTGTTAGTACTAACCACATGAGTGCTATGATTAACTCGAAAAAATGATTTATTTATTAATCGTGTAACGTGTATGTATGTTTGTATTACTATAATAACAATATATCAAAATAGCATCTATACAAATATTTATATTTATTATATATTTATACTATAATATATTATTTTAATAATAGGTCTTTACCTATGAAATTGCCGTTTTGTTTGCAATAAGTGAAAGTACTTATTTTTTAAACTTTTTTATTTCTGTTATTTGAAGTAATCACCCATGCAATCGACGCATCTTTGCCAACGCATTGGCATTTTTTTTGATGCCCTTCTTGTAAAAATCAGCTGGACGGGAGGCAACAAACTCTTCAAAGGCATTTTGTACTGCCTCTCGGGAATTGAATTTTTTACCCACTAAAAAGTTGTCTAAATTTTGGAAAAAGTAATAGTCGGTAGGTGCAAGGTCTGGTGAGTATGGCGGATGAGGGAGAGCTTCCAACCCCAGCTCTTGCAGCTTGGAGACTGTCTGTTGCGCAGTATGGAGTTCGCGATGTCGTGAAGGAGCAGTGGGGACGACCGATTGACCAAAGCTGGTCGCAGATGTGCAAGCTTTTCCATCATTCTCTCCAGTTCTTCACAGTACACATCTGCATTAATGCTCATGCCGTTTTGTAAAAAGCTGTGGTGAATCACACCCGCACTAGACCACCAAACAGTGACCATCACCTTTTTAGCGGTCATTTTTGGTTTAGGGCATTGCTTTGGTGCTGAACCAGGGTCTAACCAACTTGCTGAGCGCTTTCGATTGTCGAACAGAATCCATATTTCGTCGCACGTAAGAATTCGTTTCAAAATTCCTTCATTTCTTTGCCTGTTGAGCAGCGCAAGGCAAGTCTCGACGCGTACGTTGCGCTGGCGATCGTTAAGGTCGTGGGGCACCCATCTATCAAGCTTTTTTACCTTGCTAATTTGTCGCAAATGGATCAATATTGTTTTGATGCTTACATTAAAAGCTCCTGCTAGCTCAGCTGTAGATTGAGTTTCGTCAGCTTCCACAATCGCCTTAAATTCATTATTGTTAACCAAAGTCTCCGGACGACCACGAGCTTCATTTTTCAAGTCAAAATTTCCAGAACGGAACCGGGAAAACCAATAACGGGTTGTGCGTTCGTTTATACAGTTCTCTCAGTAAACGTTTTTGATGTTACGTGCCGTTTGTGTCGCGTTGGTGCCACGACGGAACTCATATTCCATAATTACACGAATTTTTAAAGTATCCATTATGACGAAAAATGTTCAAATGTAATAAAAATACAACGCTAATCAGAAAACAAAAGACTGAGTTTGCAAATAGAATGTCATGGTTTTAAAACAAAATTAATTTGAATTTAGAATACAGAGCCATTACAAACTTTTTTTTATTTGAAATGACTTGTACTGAAGAACGGCAATGTCATAGGTAAAGACCTAATATTATAAAGCTGAAGAGTTTGCTTGTTTGTTTGCTTGAACGCGCCAATCTAAGGAACCGCTGGTCCGATTTGCAAAATTCTTACAGTGTTAGATAGCCCATTTATCGAGGAAGGCTATAAACTATATATCATCACGCTTAGACCAATAGGAGCGGAGCACCAACGAAGAATGTTTAAAAAACGGGGGAAAATTATCACGCTACGGGCAATAGGAGACGCAAACGAGGTTGCGTGGGTCAGCTAGTTATTAAATAAAGAAAATCTAGTTGCAGTAATTGCTTACACAAGAGATTGTTACCAAAATATACTGAAACATGTTCTTTGTAATACACATAAAATAAGAATTCTCAACGTAGAGCTTCATATATAGTCAACTCATAATAGTCCTGAGTTTTACTCCATTTTTCTTTTTTTGTGAATTTTGCGAATTTACGAAGCGAGAACTTTTATGCCTCGTTAATTAAGAGTTGTTGATGATAAAGTAGAAGTAAGCGGTTCGAATCATCTGTTCAACATGTTTCATATAAAGCGCTTGTTTCATATTAATAAGGCAAATATTTACTGAACCACTGAAAGCTTTATCATTATGTTTTATATTTCAATAAAAAGTATAAAGCCAAAATATTTGTTGAATTTGGATTTAACGGTTTGGGTTCATTACTCAGAAATATTTTGGAAAAAAATATAATTAGAACTTACAATCAAATTTTGTTTGTTGCACGATTAAGGTTTAGAAAGAATTTGAACTCATATGCTAAAAAAATTCACAAAATTAAAACCTACTTCAAGGTTCGACTCGATTTCTCTTGGATGCCATTATCAGATCTTAGTGTCCTTATCATGGTACCACCGTTGGAATATCTCCTTTCCATTAAAAAAATCGGCAATATTTCATAAACGACGGAGTTATCCGCGAACATACATAAATAAAATTAAGAAATATATATACGGTCGAATTGAGAAACCTCCTTTTTTTGGAGTCGGTTAAAAAGGGGGATAATATATTTAAGAATTGATTCCAAAGAGTCTACGAACTACATTTTACGAAGCGGAAGGAGTCCTCGATGTTTAAGCATGTGACGCTTGTATCGTTTTTGACATAAATACTACCATTTGTCCGCGACTCCGCCCATGTTTATGTCGGTTATCGCAGTAAAAAGTAGCCTATGTCCTCCCTCAAAAATCAATCAATCTGCATGCCGATTTTCCTTAAAATCGGTTCAGCAGTTTAGTCGTAAAAGTGTAACAAATAAACAAACTTGCGTGTACGTTAAGCGAGATCTACGCACATCGATCGATTGATCTTCATAAACTGGGCTTATTTATTCTTTCTTTGATGGTTGGCTAGATTATATTCAAGTTCCCCTTCAAATTTGAAACAAGTTTGGAATCTCTGTAGGTTAGCAATTTGATAATAAATAAATAATAATAATAAATATTTTCGGACATCTAACACACAACGCCATCTAGTCCCAAGCTAAGCAGAGCTTGTGTTATGGGTACTAGACAACTGATGTAAATACATACATACTTTATTTTGTAAAAACATACATATTATTCATAGAAACCACCCAAACTCCGAAACAAATATTTGCAGATCATACAAATATGCGGTACGGCGCGGGAATCGAACCCGAGACCTCAAGCACAGCCGTCGCTTACGCTACCACTTGCGTTACCGAGGTTGTCAAAATTTAAGGGATAAATGATATATATTATCACAATTACCGAATTCAAGTGTTTTATTTTACTACAATTTTTAAAAAAGTTAATTGTAATGTTAATGAAAATCGTATTCCTTTTTATCATCCTTCAGTGAACATCAGACTCGACTGAGATTAGTTTTTTTTTCTGTCCAGCATTATGTTAATGTCGACCTTTAAATTAACATAATCTGCGAAATGATGAAATTCCACTAGCTTGTCGTAAATTTTACAGACAGCTTATCGCGTTACCACTTACAAAGGCAATCTACATTTACTATACTGTTTATATTAAGAAGTCACAAAATGTCACAAACAAAGATTATTTTCACAATATGGGCCTTTATAGGATCTTTTTTTAATAGAAAGATTTTTTGGAACAAGACATGGAATATCTTTGACTCAAGAAAAGTTGTTGTTACTGTGCAAGATAAATATTATATAGAATGAAGGGAAGCTGCGGGCTTTGTCCTCGAGTAATATTTTACTTATTATTTTCCTTAATACCTACTCATATTAGTAAAATCTAGTTATAAATGAATTAGTAGTATATAAATAAATTAGTATTAAATATTAGTAGTAGGTATCTAGTCTATTAAATAAAAACGCTGAGTAACATTTTACTCATTCATTTTTTTCATACTCATTTTTGATTCTATATAGGCAGATAGATACAGAAAGCTACGAGCTATGTATACTGTACGGTTTTGGGCTCCCTAAAACCAACCTGTAAATGGCTTTTTATGTTAACAGTTAGCTTCTCTTTTCACTATCCGACTAACAGAAACCGGCTCTGCTCCCGCATCTTGCATTTGAGGCAATCTTTAGCAAAAGCAAGAATCTGTTCTATTCCATCTTTATACATCTACACAATGTTACGAAAATAGGCTTCAGGACTATCAAGTCTGTTTGTTCAAAATTATTAAATGACTAGCTGTTGCCCGCGGCTCCGCCCGCGTGTATGTCGGATGTGTTATTCTGATGTATAAGCTGTATTACTGTAAAGTTTCATCCAAATCCGTCCAGTAGTTTTTGCGTGAAGAAGTAACAAACATACACACAAACTTTCGGCTTTATATACTAGTGTGAGTGTGATGTACAAAACCAAGTGAATTTTCAAAATGTGAATAGTTTATAATCACTGGTTCTCTATCCTCTTTAAACAACATTAATTTTGTTGTAAAAGTGTTACCAAGCAATAGTTTCCTAAATAGTTTTAAAGATTAGCGAAAGATTTTTGGCACGTTTTAACATTCCTTATTTTAGATGTATTATTCAAAGACAAATAGGATGTCTCTATAGATATGAATAATTTAAATTTAGACACACACAAGGTTATACTGAGTTGTTTTGTTACTTCGGTTAATACGTTATACAATTGAATTTTAAGATCTTATCATGTCTTCGTATATGCATTAAAGGTTTTCTAGCGTTTAATAATGTAAAAAATTAAAGACTTAAATATTATACTGTTGCGTGGTTTTCTTTTCACTTTTTTATTTTTTTGTTGACGTAGATTTATAAATCGGTTCAATTTTTAAGTTATATAGAGGATTCTCCTCATTATCCTTATATAATTCCGAGCACCATAGTCAAACAGAAAAGCTAGACGCTCACATTTAAAAACACTGGGCGCTAACTTTTGAAATACAAATATCTAAACCTAGTTTCTACAGAAGTACATATATTTGATATCTAAACCTAGTTTCTACAGAAGTACATATATTTGATTTTTTAACCGACTTCAAAAAAGGAGGAGGTTCTCAATTCGACCGTATATATGTTTTTTTTTCATGTGTGTTCGCGGATAACTTCGTCGTTCATGAAGCGAATTTGATGATTCTTTTTTTAATGGAAAGGAAATATCTCAACGGTGGTACCACGATAAGGATACTAAGATCTGATGATGGCATCCAAGAGAAATCGAGTCGAACATTGAAGTCGGTTTTTATTTTGTTAAAATTTTATATTCAAATATACCATATCCTACACTATATCATACACTAACTCCCATATCACAGGAGCATTTAGTTTGGGAGTTACAAATAGTCTAATTGTGTGACCTTTACCATAAAACCTTGTAAATTTTAGCTTTAATAAAATTGTAAAATATTATTTATTATATTATATATATTATATTATTATTAAGATTATTATTACTATCATAATTTTAGTAAAATATAGTAAATTAGTTTTAGTGTTATCTTATCCCAACTGGAAATGACGCATTATCTTCTCTAATTTTGTAAGTCATTTTAACAAATAGTAAAATAAAACTTTTATTTAGTTATGTATTCTGGGGGTGCTCCGTGTGTATGCTTGAGATAAATAATCTTCAGGGTGGCTACTCTAGGTATGCACAAAAAAGGTCATGTCGTCTGAAATGCCGGCATCTAAAATTTATACGCACGCAGGGTAGAGGTGCTTTGTTTTCATGTGTCGGCTCGAGGAGCGCTTGAGAAGTTATTGTTTTCACATGTCATGCGGGAGATATATCGTTCCTCCAAAGAAATGAAATACTCCACTTGTATCGTAGTGTTCGGTTCTCGAATTTTCATTTACATGTTGATTTTATTTGCCGCGAATGTACACGTTTGCGCGTGTGTGGAATATCAATGCGACAATTTAAATGTATGCTGATATCCCATCCATATAAATCACAACCCTAAATATTCGAGCTTAACTCCTGTTTATATTTCCACTATTCGATTCGAAAAAACTGGATTTGTGTTTGCATATATATTTCTTATAAATGATTATGTTAGGCCGTAGCAATACCTAATATGAATACCCAACAAAATGCGTAAAGATACATTTTGTTTTAAGATATTGTTATATTGTATAAATGAAACAATAAAGAGAGAAAATTTACCGTAAATAGATTTTCCAAAACAATGATTTATATGAAAGTTTTACACTATTATGGAGTAAGTTCCTTAATTGCAGTGGGTACTACAGATAGAAACGTATTTTTGTGCAATTAAACGTGTTCCACTTCCAGTTTTAGTTGTTGACTGCGCTTCCTTTCACAAATAATGGTGGTGCGTTTCGTATTTCAACTGTTGGTTCAACTTCAGCAGAATAATTTAGAATTTGTGCACCGTTATGACTATTCTTGAACTGTTAGTGTATTCAAATAAAAAGTATTCGTGTTCTAAGTATGATAATTTAAAAAAGATAACAGATATCCTTTTCACCACAGTTCCACCATATAAATGTAGTCATATTAGATAAAAATACTGTGACACAGAAAGTTAACAAACACCACCATTAAAGACCTGCAAGTCAATAGTGCAAGCATTTATTAATCAAAGTATTACTGTTTTTCACCTATGCATAAAATCTGTGCATGGTTTTTTAATAGGCGGTACACACTACAACGATTTATCGTAGCGATTTAACTGTGCAGTTCTCTGCAATATCTAGATATTTCTCAAAAAATCTGAACAAATTTCCGTCCACATTCTCGATAAAACTGCACAAAGGAACTGCACAGTTAAATCGCTACGATAAATTGTTGTAGTGTGTACCGCCTATTAAAAAACCATGCACAGATTTTATGCATAGGTGAAAAACAGTAATACTTTGATTAGTAAATGCTTGCCTATAAGAAAGAAGAACTATTAACACACAAATCCAGAATTAAAATGTATAGTAGCCACAATGCTTACTTGGTACTAGCATCCAAGCACTGTCACATTTCGTTTAAACTACATGCAAAAGTGTTTACGTCATGGTAAATTACCGCCTCATAAATTTTACGAACCTAAGATAATATTGTTTGCTTATTACAACGCTTTTCGTCGGTAACTGTACATATAAACCGCTCACTACCGCTTGCTGAGAGTTATTTGCATAATTTTAATTTTGCTATCTATGCTGTTTAGTCTTTGCACCTAGCAAGATTATTTTACAAATATTAGATTTCATAGATACATATATATAATTATTTTACGAGAATTAAATGGGGATGATGATTATATTATGGAACGCGAAAGTTTAAAAGTTGGTATTGCAAACCGCTACGGGTCAGAAATTAAAAAAAAAACATGGAAAGCGAAAGTTTAAAATTTTTCATAGATACATTTTAATAAAAAATAATGTCAGAATAGGCCTAAAAACCAAAAATATCAGTACTAGAACATAAACATATATTAGGAAATATTCCAAAGTTGGCCGGGTCGAGGATATGGAAATATGAGAAAATCTTCAGGTAAAGAAACAACAATACAATAAAGAAAACTTAAAACATTCAAGAAGAACACGAATAACAAACCGAGGCTCGCAATTGCAAACTTATGTAGGCTCCCGAGGAGTAAACCGTCAGCCTCGGTGGGAAATAGTCGGCTCGCGTTGGCGCTTCGCCAGAAAAACATGTTTAGTGGCCACGCGTACATACGTGTATATATAAAAAACTACGATGTTTAACACACGCTCTTTGTGCTTCAAGTATTTCAGGCATATAAAATCTCTATTTATTGCACTCATATCATTAATTTGAAGAGAACCGTTAATCACTTTAACCAATTTTTTTAAATAAAGGTTAATAAATCTGACTTTGGCACATAAAAATTAACATGTTTTGAAAACCTATAATCACCTTCACTAACCATGGATCAACAAATAGATTTACGATCACTTTATACTTTTTCTTTGAAATGATTGCTAAGGGTCTCTAGTTTTAGAGTAAAATATTTCATTTCAGCGTCCAACAGTGATCACCTTTGGATAGTCACCCCTTCTTTACAGACATGAATATTATATTATTCTGGTGAACTTTTAAGATTTTTATATTCTCGTAAGCCAGAAAATATAATATTATGTATAATAATATAAAGTTGCTTATTGTTTAGTATTTCTGTATCTATTCAATATAGATTTTTTTGGGATTTAAAAGTATATTAAAGTTGAAAAACAACTAAATAGTACTCTCTTTTTAACCCCCGATGCAAAAAGAGGGGTGTTATAAGTTTGACGTGTCTGTCTGTCTGTGGCACCGTAGCTCGCGAACGGATGAAGCGATTTCAATTTCAAGTTTTTTTTTGTATGAAAGGTGAGTTACGTGCGAGTGTTCTTAGACTATTATTTATTATTATATATTAGACATGTTTCATGAAAATCGGTTGAGCCGTTTAAAAGTTATGGGGGGAAAGTCGGGAAGAGTAATCGAATGTCTGCAAAAATATCATCGAGTGGGGTCTCAAATGAAAGCGCGTAACGTGTTTTTTACTTTTTAAAGGGAACTCAGGTTATTATGTAGGGTTTTTTTTTTATTTTGAGAATTTACATGTTTTTATTAACGAATAAACTACTACTACTACTACAGTAAGAAAAATATTATAAATTGCTTCCAATATTGAAAGTTTTAAAAGTAAATATAAAAATGTAATCACTCAGAGGTAGACTCGAAAACCCCTAAAAAGTAACTGTATTGCCCTAGGCACGTAAAACTTGTGACGGGCTAACTAAATTGATATACCTGTTATTGTAAGCTTATTTTGAGAGAAAATATTTCTTATCGTAAGCCAGCTACCTCTGAAGACTGTGTTACTAAAATTGATCCCTTTGAGAATTAAATTTCACATTTTCACCCAGTGCCGTCTGTTACGTTAAGAATAATATTGGAGTAATTTGAGCTACATCATAGATATTGAGAGGACGATTTTAGGTAGGTACTTGAACAACTGTAATTTATCAAAGCACAAGCATCTATCTATAGGAATACTTATATCATATCGTTTTTTTTTGAAATGCATAATTTATTACACTGACAGTGTGATGACGGATTAAAATGGGTTTTGTAAGAATCGGCTATGTCCCATACCAGTACTGCAAAGGTAAATAAATTGGCGTGAAAAAGTACCTCACTGAGCCCCCTGTCCATAGTGTGGCTCACCATGTTGCATTATTTGAATTCGCGTTAGAATGGTGACAACTACTCTCAGATTCTACTCATTTTTTCTATCAGGCAGAGTAGAGTGAGTTTGTCAGGCTTATATATATGAAAAAGAGAAGGAAATCTTGAAATAAATCGTATACTAACCAGTTTGATTAGCGCGGTACGGCAGACCAAAACCTATATCCGTTAGATGATGATTGATCACTTTCCTTTTAGAGATCTTTAAGGTTCTCATATAGGGAAATGTACATTTTTTTATTATTTATTTATCATCTGGGCTTAATAAATTAGAGCCCATCAAAATTCCACATTTATTAATTTAAGATAATGATCGACCACTAGTTAACCAAAACGAAGTTTGATTCTGAATTATCGGTCGAATAATATTATTCTGTAGTTTCACCAATACTGTTTCAATGATGTTTTAATTCATGAACTTTCTTATCAAAATTAATTTTGTTAAACCATTATTGTGAGGTTTTAATTTAAATAGACTCAAGCTGTTAGAGCTTTCGAGCGTAGAAGTTGGAAACTCAAACACAGTTCGAGTATACAATTAGGTTAAAAACCGTTCCAACCAAATCAAGCCTTCTATAGCTTTCATTATGTTTAAAATTTGGTTTTGTTCTAAAAATAATTTTGTTTGATGTTTATTTTGTACGCCTGCTGTTAGGTGTAGGCGTGCAATCGTGACGTAGGTCGACATACAATTTCCTGTCTATAGGCCGCTCTGACCGCTGCTCTTTCCCGGGAGATTTAGCCTCGTCTGACAACCTGGAAATGTTCGCCGGATATAGGATGTCAAGTAACCAACCTTTGCTCTAGAGCGACCGAAATTGCTTCCGATAACCATTCCTTTTGATTCAGATTGTATAGTTTTGTGTTGTGGAATTGTTTTTTATCTTCTCGTAATTTGTGCTGAGTAGTTAAGAACGTTAGTCAAATTCCGTCAAAATTTTGTAGATTTCATTTTATTGTTAAATATACGTTGACAATGCTTAGGTCAAATTGGTCATTATGATTACCTACTTACTACTATACTATACAGAATGTATTTATTTGTCATGTTTATAGCATACCAAAATAGCACATTAAAACATAAATAACTTTCCTCTGTTATACAATACATAGTTCTAGCTTGTCAGCTAGAACTATGTATTTGTATTTTGTGAAATGTAATGAGTAAGTTTTTCTTTTTCTAATCAATAAGTTTTTTTTTTTTATGATATAGGGGGCAAACGAGCAGACGTATCGCCTGATGGTAAGCGATTACCGCCGCCCATGGACACCCGCAACGCCAGAGGCATCACAAGTGCGTTGCCGGCCTTTTAAGAAGGAGTACGCTCTTTTCTTGAAGGTTTGAAGGTCGTATTGGTCCGGAAATACCGCAGGCGACAGTTCATTCCACAGTTTTGTTGTGGGAGGCAGAAAGTTCCTGGAAAAGCGCACAGTTGAGGACTGCCAACCATCTAGATGATGGGGATGAAACTTCTGTCGCGTAGGACGATGGCGGAAAGAGGCGGCAGGAATCAGTCCGAACAATTCCTCGGAGCACTCCCCATGATAAATGCGGTAGAAGATGCACAGCGAAGCTACATCTCTACGCAGCGCCAAAGAGTCTAGCCGAATTGAAAGTTCTTGGCAATCGACGACTCGGGTCGCTCTCCGTTGAGAGCGGTCCAAAGGGAGGAGCTGATATTGGGGTGCCCCCGCCCAAAGATGGGGACAGTATTCCATGTGAGGCCGAACCTGGGCCTTATAAAGTATAAGGCGGTGGGCCGGAGTGAAATACTGTCTCGATCTGTTGAGCACACCAAGCTTTTTCGAGGCCAATTTGGCCTTACCCTCCAGGTGGCCACGAAACTGAACTTCGCTCGACATGTCGACACCAAGAATTCCAATATTGGCTGAGGCAGATAGTGGAGTGCCTTCGAAACGAGGACATACGACCCACGGAAGTTTGTTAGTGGTGAACGCGCAAATTTGTGTCTTTGTGGGGTTAAATTGGACTAAATTAAGTCTACCCCAATCTGAGACCTTCTCCAAAGAAGTCTCGACTTCAGACACAAGTTTGTTTCGACTCTCAATGACGTTTTCCCGAGAAATATTGGCGCGGCCGGTGTAAAAAGCATCGCCGGTGCTGTCATCCGCATAACAATGAATGCCGCAATTTTGCAGCATGTCATTGATATGGAGGAGGAACAAAGTAGGCGATAAGTAAGTTGTTACTGTTATTATTTAATTAGGGCCCATTTTATTTCGAATCGCCTGATATAAAATATAAGTATTGATTTTAACTACGTTGAGATTTTCAACTTAAGCAAGCATATTAATAATAGGTCTTTACCTATGAAATTGCCGTTTTGTATGCAATAAGTGAAAGTACTTATTTTTTCAAACTTTTTTATTTCTGTTATTCGAAGTAATCACCCATGCAATCGATAAATCATCATCGATCAATAAAAATCAGCTGGGTCATATAATCATAAAAAGTAATAGTCGGTAGGTGCAAGGTCTGGTGAGTATGGCGAATGGGGGAGAGCTTCGAACCCCAGCTCTTGCCGGTGCTTCACGATAACGCGTGACCCCATACTGCGCAACAGACAGTCTTCAAGCTGCAAGAGCTGGGGTTGGAAGCTCTCCCTCATCCGCCATACTCACCAGACCTTGCACCTACCGACTATTACTTTTTCCAAAATTTAGTCAACTTTTTAGTGGGTAAAAAATTCAATTCCCGAGAGGCAGTACAAAATGCCTTTGAAGAGTTTGTTGCCTCCCGTCCAGCAGATTTTTACAAGAAGGGCATCAATAAACTGCCAATGCGTTGGCAAAGATGCGTCGATTGCATGGGTGATTACTTCTAATAACAGAAATAAAAAGTTTGAAAAAATAAGTGCTTTCACTTATTGCATACAAAACGGCAATTTCATAGGTAAAGACCTATTATTTGAATACAAAAATATTCACGATAAGGTTTTAATGACGCTTGAAGTTAAAAAATGTAATAGTATTCAGTAAAATTTTAAAATTATCTCACACTTAATGTAGAAAACAATAAAGAAATATGTCAACCAAATATTAATAAACAGGCATAGGTCTACCAGAATTACGCCTACACCTAACGACGCACGGGTGTACAAAAATAAACATCAAATAAAACAATTATAGAACAAAACCGAATTTTATATAATGAGTCACGGCTTATTTATTTTATTTGTACGGGTACGCATGAGCTCTTCATACGACTCTAGGATTTAATAGAAATTTATATATTTGGTATAGGTTTTGTAAGGTTCGGGCTAAAAACTATGGACGTTACTCGGTATTTAAAAATATTTATTTCTCGTGAGCTATAGGACATAATAAGGATAATGAAGTCATGAATGTGTTTTGTATTGTTTCAGTTTTACTCTACACAGTTGAAAATTGCACCAAATTTTCTTTTTTACTGAACATAAGTATGTTGGTCATAGTTTTCTTGTCAGCTATTTCTTAAAATTACCCTATTTGTATCATAGTGCAAACAATACCTACAAACAACAATTTTGTATTAATTTAATATGAAATTGTTGAAAGAAAACATGTTAAAAACTATTTTTAGAAACTTCATCCATTGCAACGAGACAACAATATAAGTTATTTAGGCTATGACTTATTCTCATTTTTATTACTTACGTTATTTTCAATAAACAGGTCGAAGATTCTCTCCCTCCGTTAAAGTTAAAATATCCTGTCGAAGAATTTCACTTATCCTATAGTTCATCGTGTACTAGGTAGTTGGTAATAGGGATCTGTACAAAAGTAATACTTTAGAGTATTTAAGTTTGTAATTAGGACTGACCAATTGTAGCATGGGTAGGAAGGGAGGGAGGTCGCGTCACCTACCGACTGACGCAGATACTCACAGGGCATGGTTGCTTCGGTGAGTATCTGAATAAGATCGGATGCGAGGAAACGGCACAATGCCACCACGGCGTAGCCGACTTGGACTCCGCCCAGCACACGCTGGAGGACTGTGCCGCGTTGGCGTCTTACGCGAAGTCCCAGTCGGCCATATGGAACGAGACCTGTCCCCGTCAGCAATTATTGCTGCCATGCTGGCGGGTGAGGAGGGCTGGGGCGCAGGGGTCTCTTTCTGTGAGGCTGTAATGCTCCAGAAAGAGATCGTTGAACGGGATCGGAAGAGTAGCCCTCTTCCGATGCAGAGCGTAGACGACCTCGGCGGCCACACCAGCCGCCGACAGGTCCGCAAGCTGCCAGAAAATGGGGTACCTCTGGTAGCTGATTAATTGAAACGGACAGCGAAATGGGGGCCAAACTGCGATCAGGCCGCGTCATATAACGACTAGGCCGACAGGCAGGGGGAAGCCTAGGCTTCCCTAAGGATAGAGTCAGAATAGACGCGGTCACGGTCATCCTCATCAACATGGTACGGGTCATCCTCAGAGCAGGGCGCCTGAGACCGGCTGCCGGGTAGATTTTAGTAGAATCACCACACACCTGGCTCCTCAGTCCCCGAAGAGCCGGATATCCGAAGTAATTTTCCACCACGTCAACAAAAAAAAAAGAGGTTACCAATTGTAATTTCAGATTTTGTTTTTTTTTTTAATAACTGTGGTATTATATTTTTAATTTCTTTTTTATATTTCGCACGTGCGTATCTTATTGGTGGTTTTTATATTTTTTTGTGAATGTAGGTACTGTGAATCTCGGTAGACCCACGTGTATTAAGCAAACATTATCTAATGACTATTATTTGGCAATGAGCCAAAAGTACCGCTTATTTTGCTATCACAACCACCTCTTACATTATAATAAAGCTTGTAAAACTAAATGTGGGCTAATAAGTGCTATTTTTATGATTGAATTTTATGATGAAATATTTTTTATGCTCCGGCGTACTCAAACGCAGCGAGCATAATAATATAGTCAGGAAATTAATCCGATAAAAGAATAAAGAATGTAAAAGACGAAAGAAATAAAAATAAATTTTGATAGACTAAGTACATTATATTTCATACAGTAAATGAATAATAACGAATTATCGAGATCGGACTGCCCTGTAAAAACGTATGCGTGGTTTTGGTTATACCTACATAAACAAAGGAGAGACTGAGAGAAAATTACGCTAAAATATCTGTAGTTTTTTATTCAATGACAGAGACGGAATTAGGTACTAATGTTGTCAACAACTCTGTAATGATTAAAAAGATGTGCGGGTATAAGATGGATGGTATCGTTCATTTTGTTCACACGAACATCGAGCCATCTCTCACGACATTCATTAAGACTGATGGGCTCGTTAAAGACAACAAAGAAAATGTTGTAGTGGTATATATGGGTATTGGAAAACCAACAATTGGTTTAACTGAATAATGTGAATAATCAAGAAAAAAAGTAAACCTAATGGGTTAATTTTTTTTATGAAAGGGTTGCAAAACGTTTAAGGTAATTGTGAATATGATGTTCACATTTCAAATATTAGCAATTAGTTATAATTTGACATTCTTGGTCTGCGCTACGAAAATTTAAAGTATAGTAATTAGAAAATCGATAGTAGCTCTTAACTCGCATATTATATACATATAAACCGTAAAGCAAAATCTAATTATATTAATTGAACCAAAATAATATATTTACAAACTTTTGCCGAATTTTAGACTTGGTTACCTGACAATAAATATACAAGCGAATCTTAAAAAAAATATAATTTAATGTATAGATGAACATTGTTATAACATTTTTTTGAGTTAAGAATTCTTTATTAGTTGCTTGCTTAATGGTCATGCACAACTAGCTAAAGATCTCTATACGCATTTAAATGCGATAAAATATAAAGTCATATAATTCAACTCTAAATGTAGTAATAATTTAATGTAGGTAACCCGGAAAGGGCGATAACTAGATAAATTGATGTCAGACGGTTTATTTCTGGTAATGTTATCAATTACACAAAATAATTAGTAAAAATTACGCACTAATAACTCTATTTATCTCACTACATCTTTATATAGTTAAAACGTCAGGCAAATCAGAGGTATATAAAACCTTGAAATAAGTGATCGCGTTAATTCCCGTAAAAATAATTATTATTATAAATGTAGTCCCTTCCGATGTCTATTCGATTAGATATATTATGTTTATTCTATTCTATGCATGTAACTGTGAATTTCTGGAGCAAGTATCTAACTATAAATACCTAGGCCTAGTAGTGGACGACAGATTTAACTGGGGTTACCATATCGATACAATTTGTGACAAACTAAGAGCATTATTAGCTAAATTTGCAATACTTAAATATAAGGTTCCTTTTAAAATACTACTAAACTTATACAATGCCCTTGCTGAGTCAATCATTTCATATGGAATCACTAGCTACGGAAGAACTTTTAAAACCTACTTGGATAGAATATACAACTTGCAGCTACGAATTCTAAAAACCATAACACCAGACAAAATAAAAAAGACGGTATGCGCTGGTGACAATACCAGTGCCCTGTTCAAATATTGTAAAATACTGCCAATTCATCTTAAAATAAAAATGTGGCTTTTAATCGAACAATATCATAATAAAAAACTACAAATTAAAATAAATCATAAAATAACAACACGGAAAATAACACACTCAAAATTAGAAGTGCCCAGGATTACAAACTATTACGGACAACGAATGAACACATATTTAATACCAACTTTTATCAATGACATTCCAATAAATATACAAACAAAAATAACAGAAAAGAACTATAAATATAAATACAAAAAATATTTTATTTCTATTATTTAACACCAAAACATAATATATAATTGGAAAGTAGACGACTTGAACAGATTTAAACAGAAAGAAGAAAATAAAAATATAAAAATAAAATAAAGGAAGTGCAACATCCTGTTTATAGTGTATCACTACTTCTGCATAACTACACTACATAATAATCATAACTTCTTAACAAAGTCAGGTAGCATCGGCCGGGACATGCGTCGAACGGTTAGATAACCGGTTTCCTAGTGATAAATAGTTTAAGCGAATTGTAGGTAGGTACTATTGTAAAAACATTGTTTTTGGTTTTGAGATGTTTTTAGGTGAATGTATGTTAATAGATTGCTCAAAAGTGATTCAACGTCCAGACAAACCTGTCAAGGTTTTGTGATGTTTTATAGATAACACCTGTATTATATATATTGTATCAATAAATAAATTAAAAAAAAAGGTCTTTTAAACTACTTAAAAGATTTTAATGCAGTTTTAAGCAATAGATTGAGTGATTCCAGAGTAAGGTTGGTATGTGTAATACATGTATATTATAGTAGAAGGAATCCTAGAATTTTAAAGACTTTCGAAGGCGGGCTGGGTTGCTAGTATTATAACATAATTCATTTACGCTGTAAGACTTAATAACACAAACTTACAATGGAATATTACATACATACATACGATCACTCCCTGAACAAGTACGCCGAGGTATATTAGACTCTTTGAAATAACACTACACTTGAAAATATAAATACCATGTATACTAACTTTTAGACCTATCGCGCTAGTTGCAGTCTTCTAATATTGATGTATTCACACGACAGATAAATACCTATGTTTTCTGTAACCAGCCTCTTAGCTAAGATACAAGTGTGTCGCGTTTAATCATACTTACACTTGCATACTTAAATATTTATGAATACCCGTATATGTATACTACATTCAACAAAGACAAAGTAATATAAAATCGAATCAAACCCAGGATATCTGGTTTGCACTCGCGTCGGTCAAAAAGAACATTAAAACCGCCGTGTTATTAAAAATACTTCTCTTATATAAAATCAAGGAGTGGATATCAGTTTGTTGGTGCAATTTCGCCGCTCTAACAGAGTAGGAGATAATGAACTCAGTATTACCATACCCGATACATCTAAATATAATGGTTCAATTTATGCCTAATAAATAATAATAATAATACTAAATATTTCAGACATCTAACACACAACGCCATCTAGTCCCAAACTAAGCATAGCTAGTGTTATGGGTACTAGACAACTGATACAAATACATATATAATATACTTTTTTATGTTGTAAGTACATACATATTATACATAGAAAACACCCAAACTCCGAAACAAATATTTGTAGATCATCCAAACACTTGGTCCGATCCGGGATTCGAACCCAAAACCTCATGATCAGCAGTCGCACACGCCAACCGCGAGGCCAACGAGGCAGTCAAAAATATAAAATCAACTTATATTTATGAAATATAAAATTACATCATAAGTGCTTTTTCTATGATATACCTAATAAGATGTTTTTAATATTTGAAGAAGTTATGTAATGCATGCGATAAACGTTAATATTATTAAGGTTATCAATGTAGGAAGTAACATTAAATGTTTTTGTATACTGTTCAAACACTAAAAATCTCATCATCATCAGCCTATTTACAGTTCACTGTTAGACAGATCCAGTAGGACATTTTTTTTTTTTTTTATGTTTGGCCTCCCAAAATGACTCTACTCTGCCTGATGGAAATAGCCCAGCTCCAGCAATAGGAGAGCCCATTGCTCACCTGCCTAGAAATTGTAAGAAAATATATTTGGCACAAACTCTGTGATGACAAACACGATATGTCCTGAATACATGTGTTGCACAGCGTATAGCTTTGCTTGAACTTGGAGAAAACAAGTTATAGATGGTTTGGAAGCATCACAAATGCATTTTAGATGCGATCTCAGATGTGAATTAGAAGTGGGTTCATACTTGAACTACGTTTATATTTCGTCCGTTTCTTCAAACGCATTGTAAATATTGTACAACAATCTATTGTACACCAAGTAAATTGTGTTGAATAGAATAAAATGTATGAAAATTTAATACAAATTTAATACACATTTTTATCATTCAATTTTATTATAAATTATAATAGAAATGTACATGACAATTAATAGTTTTTATTTCAACATATTGTTTTTTATTCTAGGATTGATATTTTAATATTATTTTCTCAAGCTAGTTTTACGATGCCGGTGCAATCGAGACAATACTCGTTACCAGTTTTTACCAATCGAATAATAAGCGTTATGGTCATAGTCGATTGAAAGAATCGACACATGAAAGTATTATAATATAAAGTACACTTATTGAAACCGAAATTTACACTTTTAGTTTAACCATTACTTTGTTCATATTCAAATTAATATTTTCTTTAATTTTGTAGTAATGAGACGCTTGAGATTATTTATATTACAGGAAATATTAGGTATGTATGCAGGAAAAGTTATGAAAACGCATATGAAATGATAGATAAGAGTTGTCGATCACAGAAGTCGTTTTTCATAATATATAGGCCAACTTTGATCTTGCATAAAGAAGACCGGCAAAGATTAATTAACTTATAATTGTAAACGCTGTCTGTTACCACAGTAAACTATTATTACGAGATAAAGGTCAAACATGTGACAAGATAGTATTGAACATCGCAGTTGTACAGAATAATATTAAGACGTAAATAAATAGATATTTCCGACATTTAACACAACGCCACGTACCTTCAAATTAAGCAGAGCTTGTACTTTAATAGTTGCATTGTCTTATAGATACCTATATACTTTTTTTTGTAAATACATAAATGATAAAACGAAAACACCCAAAATAATTACAGATCGCATTAACATTAGACCCAACCTAACCCGGGAATCGAATCCGAGACTTTAACACAGAGTGTGTAAGTGTGTGACACTGCTCAACCGAGGCAGTCATGGTAATAACTATAAATTTAAAATTTAAAAAACCTCCTATGCAGCATCAGGTCGAAGTTATCAATAACATAATTGTCATTTAACTATTATACTGGCACGTTTTGCACACATTCGGTTATTCTTCCCTACTTTCACCCCCATAACTTTTAAACGACTTAACCGATTTTCATGAAACATGTCTAAGAACACTCGCACGTAACTCACCTTTCATACAAAAAAAACTAAGTTGAAATCGCTTCATCCGTTCGCGAGCTACGGTGCCACAGACAGACAGACAGACACGTCAAACTTATAACACCCCTCTTTTTGCGTCGGGGGTTAAAAATAGCACTTACATTAGCTATGTTCAGAAAAACAAAGCGATTGTGTTCTCATTATTATTTAGTTCATGTGAATTACATGCAAAACACTAAACAAAAGATATTCTCGCTCAAGCAAATGTTAGCACAAAGTCTGGTAATTCTCGTGGAAATCGTGTTTGGTTCGGACGTTGAATAGCAACTTTTTATGAAAAAGAGTAAAATATTATGAAGAGAGAATTATTATTCGGTGAAAACTACTTTTGAATGCATTAAAAATAAAATGCTCGTAGTAGGAATGGTATATTCTAGTATAAAACAGCACTGCCATTTGTTTAGCTTTCATTCATATCTTTTGATGCTAAAACGAAAATTATCGTGCATTAAGTTTGAGAACATGATAATCTATAATTGATAAATTAAGTATGTCGTTGTAAATCTTTTTCATTATTAGATACTTCACCGTTCTTTTTAAATTCTCTTATATACACATTTATTACTTTTTGTTACTCTATACCGACAGATGTACCAAACAAGATAGGTACATAACGTATGTTGTTATTGTATGCAAAGCAATCGCTTAAATCCTAATCGATCCCTTCGAATGCACATTTGAACACATTGTTTGGTTGTGACTGGTTTATTGTGACGCATGAATTCATTAGTTAGAATTTACTTAAACTTACTGCTACAAAATCACATCACATACTCAATGTTGCCAGGCTGGTTTTTCAGTCATGTGTCCTGAGCATACCGTCTAGTGGTAAAAACTTTATGCACACATGACGTGTCTCGCACAACCATCAATGTTTGAAATTTTTAAGTTAAAATATTATTAGTATTTTGTCCCGAAAGTGTGTTCTATTTTGATAAGCTACCCATAAATGTCTATAGATCATCAAAACTGTACTAAAAATTGGACGACAGATATTCGATATTAAATCCTGTCACGAGTCAGAATAAAGTAACTAGACTCTTTGAACTGTATGGTTTAGAGCGCGATTCAAATACCAATATTGCAGGCACTGTACGAAACAATTCAATTTGCCGTGTTTTTTAACCGACTTCAAAAAAGGAGGAGGTTCTCAATTCAACCTTCATTCGACAATTTTTATGTGTGTTCGCGGATAACTTCGTCGTTTATGAATCGATTTCGATGATTCTTTTTTTAATGGAAAGGAGATATTCCAACGGTGGTACCATTGGAACCTTGAAGTCGGTTTTTGTTTTTGTTAAAATTCTACTTGTTTTTTATTTGTTCTGCATACGGAAATACTGTGAACGTATTTACTTATTGCCGTATGTATACATGTTAACGTTTGTATACATATAAATTAATTGTTTAGTGGCATAGAAACTCATCTTTGAAAGCTAGCATACCTAAAAGATTTTCATAATGTTCTCGGAGAGTAAATTTTGCCTACGTAAAGTAGGCGCGTAACGCGTCAAATTACTTAAATCCTAAAGCAATTAAGAAAGGGATCATTTTTATTTTGTTACGTTATGATGACAGATAAATCATCATAAATCTTTCAAAATATAGCTATTTTCCTTTTTCATCTAATCAAGTCTCCCTGTTAAATTTCCTGATAGCTAGCCACCAAGTAGGTACTTACCTACTGAACATATTTTTTATCAATAACATATTAAATAATTAAGTAACTATTATAAATAAGTTAATATTAATGATTTTTGTACGATTTCAAGATTACTTACCTGTACTAACTTTTAAACTTTCGCGTTCCATGATATAATAATTATTATTTTCAAGGGAATTAACGCGATCACTTATTTCAAGGTATTACAGAAGCACTAATTATCCCACTACCCAAAAAAAACAATCCTACTTCCTTCTCCGAGTATCGTCCAATTTCCATATTGCCCTTCCTTTCGAAAGTCCTAGAATGTTTTGTGCACACTCAATTGAATTCTTTTCTCAATAGAAACCAACTCCTAAATCCTTTCCAGTCCGGTTTTCGTGCAGGTCATACTACTGTGAGTGCGTTGATCAATGTTACAGACGACATCAGGCGAGGCATGGAGAATGGAAATCTCACAGTTCTTTCCTTACTAGACTTTAGCAATGCCTTTAATGTAGATGTAATGTAGATTTCCACATCCTGCTTGGCATATTGCGCTCTATCGGCATATCTCCAACAGTGGTCGATTGGTTTCAGAGTTACCTGTTTGGACGAAGGCAGCGTGTGCGCCTGGGAGAGTCTTTATCTTCCTGGTGTCAAACGTCTGCTGGGGTGCCACAGGGTGGCGTTTTATCTCCTTTACTTTTCACTATATTTATAAATTCTATCTCCAAGTCATTAGCCTCATCCTACCACCTTTATGCAGACGACTTTCAAATTTATACACAAGCACCGTTGCATAAATTACCGGAGGCCTTCTCAACAATTAGTCTCGATCTGGCACGCGTGTGTGAATGGAGTAAAAACTATGGAATTGTTGTTAATCCCACGAAGACTCAACTTATTGTTGTGGGAAGTCCCAGATTGGTATCAAGAATAGATTGGACACAACTTCCGAACATAACTTTTAACGGCACTCCATTACCTATGAGTTCCTGTGTTAAAAATCTAGGGATTTATATTGATAAAACCTTAACTTGGGGCCACCAACTGTGTGAGATTAGTCGAAAATTGTTTGCGTCGGCGGGATCCTTACGTAGATTGCGCAATTTCCTCCCAGCGGCAACAAAAATTGCACTTGCACAATCCCTTCTTCTTCCCATACTCGACTATGCTGATGTCAGCTATCTCGATATCACGGAGGAGCAACTCGACAAACTTGAGCGCCTTCAAAACTTTTGCATTAGATTCATATTTGGACTACGCAAATATGACCATGTATCTGAGTTTCGCAACCAGCTTAAGTGGCTCCCAATTCGCCTTCGACGGAATGCTCATATTCTTTCCATACTTTATGGTATTCTATTTCATCCGTACACCCCACTTTATTTAAAGGAACGTTTTGTTTTCCTCAGTGACACACACTCAAGATCCCTGAGGTCATCCGAATCCCTGGAACTAGCAGTACCAACTCATTGCACCAGGTTCTACGATAAGTCGTTTACTGTACAAGCTGTCCGACTATGGAATGCTTTGCCGTTGGCTATAAAGCGTGCCAAATCCCTGCCTATATTTAAGAAAATGGTCAAAGAACACTACTTATCTTATTAATAATATATAAGTAAAGTGCTTAAAAAGATTTTATGGTTTTATTCATATTATGCATTACTTCATATTTATTCATTTTTTTGTATTTGTTTCAAAACCATTTTTTTTTTGTATTATAATTTGTTTTATTTACTTTCATCTGAATGAAGTTAATTCCTTTCTTTATGTATTTTTGAACACCAAAGCTACCCATGAATTTGTCTTGCTACATTCTATTTGTCCATCCAAAGGTTACCTGTAACAAATTGCTTATTAACGATAAGGCCGCCATTTATACATGGTTGTTAAATTTATATACTCCTAAATGTAAACTGTATTAATTGGTGTACAATAAAGTTTATTCTATTCTATTCTATTCTATTCTACACAAGGTTTCGACCAGGTTGCGCTGGTCGAAACGTCATTCAAATCAGAGATATGTAATACCTTGAAATAAGTGATCGCGTTAATTCCCGTAAAAATAATTATTATTATAAGTACTTATCAGTAGTTATACGAGTGTCTTCGTACGTAATATGTGAACTGAATATTACAGCTTACTTACTCATATTTTGCTACGATCAAATTTGTCCTTAGTTAATGTTACTGACTTAAATTGCCATATATAAGGAGAGTATTGGAAAGACAATCAAGTATATTTGGTATTTGTACTTTTAAGTTGGATACGAAAACGAAAACATCGTGTTTCGAATACGGATCGCTGACGTAATTGAACGGGGCTTTTTAACTTAGATCCAATAGATTTGTTACTTAATTCTCTTCATCAATGCTACTCTTAGATTTCAGTTTTTTTTTTTACTGTTGACAAAAATGATAATATTGTCATTGAGTATATATAAATTAATTTCTAAATTCTTTAAAATAAATTTCGAATCGTCCGTCGACCTAATTGAGCTAAGGTTTAGAATTTAGATCTTATAATACTTACTACAAAAACAAAGAAGAAAGAAAGGAAATTTTTTATTACATTTCAGTCCACTGATTAAATGGATGGAATATAATTTAGTAGGTACTCATATATTTAACCCTGATTTAAATTGACGAAATTGATAAATTACAAGTGTAATAGAAAAGTTGCTTTTTTAATGTTTAGTGGTTACAAATTCCTTATTTTATATTCGTATACCTCCACAAATTCAGAACAGATTTTTTTTCTTTCGTGAATGAGATCGGAACATCGTGTTCATGGCACTTAAAAAGTCATAAATTAACGTTGGTTGGCCGCAAGCGAGCGAGGTGGGCTTTCACGTGAATAATGGATCTAAAGCAGTCCACCAAGGGTATTCGAGTCGTCTCCATATTTTTTTTCAAGTTATTTTTTTAATTGTTAACCGGAATTAAATAATAAATGATCTGCCTTAACAGTAATTTCATGACCTCGGCTGCCGAAAACTGTATTTTGGATAAAAAGTCATTAGTTTAATAGTTTTAAATAGATATAGAGACATAAACTACATACGCTTAAGTGATAAGAAACTGAAATTTACTCACCTGTGTTTCCTTAAAGAACAATGGCAGGTTTGTATGAGACTTTTGTACCGTCTGGCATATCTCATGGTAGGGATTGTTTTTGTATTTATTTGGCTGCTAATATCAACGACAATAACATTTTAAATTCCCAGATTTTTGCAACATTGCGTTAAAAAGTTAATTTAGTTTTTAGAATACTATCAGAAATCACAATCATCATCGGATCACAAATGAGTTGTCATTATTGTCAACAAGATGGCGTAATAAAATATTTTTGTAATCAAAATCATTCGCGTACCTACGCGTTTCTTGACCCGTTAATAAAATATTGCTCTTGTGCTAAACTCATCAGTAAGCTCATTCATAAATATCAAATCAAATATTTAATCGTTTTTTATGTAATATATATTTTAAAACAATGTAAACTATTTTTGGCAATCTGACAATCAACACCGTGTGACTGCTTCGTTGGTCTCGCGGTTGGCGTGTGCGACTGCTGATCATGAGGTCTCGGGTTCGATTCCCGGGTCGGATCAAATGTTTGTATAATCTACAAATATTTGTTTCGGAGTTTGAGTGTTTTCTATGTTTAATATGTATGTATATACAAAAAAAGGATATATGTATTTGTATCAGTTTTCTAGTACCCATAACACAAGCCCTGCTTAGCTTGGGACTAGATGGCGTTGTATGTTAGATGTCCGATTTTTTTATTATTAGTTTATCTTGTTTTCAGACTAAGTAGACTTTAAGCATGGCGTGTTTAGACCACGTAGGAATGCGTTTTGTTGATGCAGTTGTAACAACTTTACGAGCAGAATTAAAATTATTTTAGCATAGTTCTAAAAATATAATAAATACATGAAAATAATTAGGATGATTCACATAATAAACGGTATAAATAAATTGCCAGTGGTACAGGATCTGCCATTCTCCTTTGGAAGCTAAAAAGTTTTAGTTGACATTTTCATTGAAAATAATTAGTTGCATACATAATTTTAAACTTGACCTACAGTATCAATATCGCGTCTATGCAAGATACATTTTGAATCTAAATAAACGTTTTATTTTCTAAATTTCTATGACCTAACGCTTTCAATTTCTTGTATTGTAGGTATACTTACTGTTTTCTAAATAGACTTATATTTTATTATTATGAATATAAATATGTGTTCTGTTACTTAAATTATGTGGTGAACATAGATAAAAAAAATACTAGGAGTTATGTAAGCAGAACTCTCGCAGGATATCATTTTGACGTGAGGCTTCGGCTTGTTTCTAGCTTTCGTCCAAATTGCTGCGGTGCTCCATGACGGAGGCACTTAAAGGGTCATAAATTAGCGGTAGCTGCCCACGAACGGCAAGGTGGGTGGTTTGCCACGTGAATAATGGCTTCAGGGAGACCGACCTTACAACTCGTAATGTTAAAAATACACATAAACATAATAAGTACTTCATGAAAGTAATTTTCAATGCGTGGAGTTGAAATTTGATCATTGATTACGCTGTTGTCATTGCCGTGTTGCATCCATTACAATTAGAGAAATTGAGACGCATTCGTATAATGGACAATATTTCTTTTGCAGCTGGCTTAAATATGAATGCAATTTCGGTGTAGCTGGCTTACATTCACGTGGTCTGGAATGTTCATTGTTTGTTAAAACTAATTTTATAATCCATTTTTCAAAATTGTATAAATCACAGAATTTGTCATTTTCATTTCATCACAGTCGATACATTATTAATTCGAAAGTAACACTATGTGCCTGTTGCTCACGGCTAAACTAATTTGGATGAAATTCGAAATTGAGACTATTTGATTGTTGAGGAAGGACGTAGGGTACTATTTACCGCGATAACCGAAAGCTAGCAATTTATATATTTACTTTTGTTTTAGGTAAGTTTGCTTGGACGCACTACGCTGTTGATACTAAATCGGATAAGTGTCTACATTTACAAGAGTTCGTAAGTATAAGTAAGCTATCACTTTCACTACACATATACCAAATTTGATGTATAATATTCATAACGAATAAAAGGTACATTTATATTTAATTTTGTTAACTAAATTTTCTTAAATTATTATATTTGTGATTATGTTATGTCAGAAGACAAACCTCTTTTCGGATTAAATTCCGCCTGGAATCCAGATCATCTAGATCTAAACTCTGGATGGCCTGCTATCGAAAGCGTAAGTGTACCGTAGAGATAGATTCGAATTACACATATGTTTGATGTGTGTGATTCTCTGTTATAAGGTTTTTGACGCGTTTTGCATTCTCGAAATACAAGACACGTTTATATAACCGATAATAGAGCGTTGATAATATGCCAGTATGACACACTATTCCACATAAACTAAAGATACAAGTTAATTGTAATCTAGAAAAGTAAAATTTGGTATATATATATTAAATGTTATTGATGCTAAGGTTATGTTTTCCCCAAAACAATAATTCGCTTATTAACAAAACAAAGAGTCGGGAGTCATATCATAACGATAACTAATTGGGTCAGACGAGGGTCAGTCTGGTCAGAGATGAGCCGATAACCCAGCACGCGTTATATTGCGACGTCACATCTTATACCGAACACGTACCTCAGTTATTATTCAAGCATATCTGAACTCGTGTAATATTCTTATAGGGTAAAAGGGATTTAATTAATAAATTAGAATGCCGTCGGTGATAGGTTTACTTTCACTTACCTAAATCAACGATTTTACTTTAGATAATTTACACAGCGTTTTAGTAATAACACAAGTAGTTACTTTTTACACTCATACGTTCATTACGTTATGTGTTTTTAATTAATTTCTCCATAGATAACAAAAACTCTTATTTTCATTAAATGCACATTTATTCAAGTAAAACGATAAGAAATTTCACCAAGATTTATTTTAAGTTATAGGGACCAATGAGATCTATGGTCATCAGTACGTGTCAAATTAGTATAAGCAGGTCATCGTCTCTTAGTCTTTAGGCTAAAACCAAACGAGCGTAATTTTGTGAGTCGTGAGTCGCAGGATTTCGGTAACATAAATTCTGCTGCATTCGGTTTCATACAAAAATACAGTGCCACACGACGGCGCAAAATGAGTTGTCTGCCGACTCAATGCTTGTAAACTCGACCGAATTTCGGTCGTGGTGAGGGAAGTATAATAAAGTATGGAACTGTCCACATATCAGCCTCTGACTATTGAGTGGGCTTACCCAGCTTCTTTTTCTGGCCTCATCTTCGGAATATGCTTTGTAAATACACAATATTTTTAATGGATCCATCGTGCTCGACGACACAAACAGCCCGCACCTACGCTCAATACTGAATAAATAAATTAAGTTCGTCTTGCAACTCAACCGAAATTCAGTTGAACGTAAAATGAGTGACCAAAAATACGCGACTCACGACTCACAAAATTACGCTCGTTTGGTTTCACCCTATTAGATAGTGTTTATTTAATTATTAATATACATTTCGTCGGTCTAAGTACTATAGCATTTAACGGGAGTAACGGAACGTATGAGCTTCTAATATATTTTTTCTCGACCCTGTATTCAGGAGATTGCGCTGCAGTATACTATGGGTATTCACTACTATAAATGAGGAAACTTATTTCCCGTCGCCTTTGTCTTCGCCTAACGGCATACTTGGCGATAGAGTTCATTCCACGCCTACATTTTAATCAACGATCTCATGAAAGTAGACATTTTGATCACTACTGCTGATGTAAATCGATATAAGCTTAATTAATTCTAGTTAGTTCTCAGTGTTAGTATTGTGTAGGTACAATAATGATGTTTTAAGTAATGCAGAAGTTTTTTTTTTAATATTACGTGTAACTTATACACATACGAAAATGATATTGTAAAAGATCGACTGATGATCTGTTTCGATCATAAGTCAATCATTATTAGTTTTCTTTTTATTTCTTAAAAATTTTGTGGTGTATGGTTCATTGAATGTTTGTTTTAAAAGCAGTAGATATGAAATAATTTTCTTAGCGTGTAAATTTTTAGATGACTAGCTTTTTACCCTTGGTACAGTAACAGCCGCGGTTAACGCCGCGGGGCGAAGCTAGTCTAAAAAAGCGGCCAAGTGCGAGTCGGACTCGCCCATGAAGGGTTCCGTGGCAGCAAGTAACATAACATAATATAAAAGTTCTTGTAGTTCCTTGTAACTTTGATCGATATTTTTCGGTTTACGATTTATGACGTTTTAAAAAAAAACTACTTACTAGATTTCGTTCAAACCAATTTTCAGTGGAAGTTTGCATGTACATCATATATTTTTTTTAGTTTTATCATTCTCTTATTTTAGAAGTTACAGGGGGGGGGGGACACATTTTACCACTTTGGAAGTGTATCTCACGCAAACTATTCACTTTAGAAAAAAATGACATTAGAAACCTCAATATCATTTTTGAAGACCTATCGATAGATACCCAACACGTATGGGTTTGATCAAAAAAAAATTTTTGAGATTCAGTTCTAAGTATGGGGACCCCCAAAATTTATTGGTTTTTTTTCTATTTTTGTGTGAAAATCTCAATGCGGTTCACAGAATACATCTACTTACCAAGTTTCAACATTATAGTTCATATAGTTTCGGAAAAAAATGGCTGTGACATGCGGACGGACAGACAGACATGACGAATCTATAAGGGTTCCGTTTTTTGCCTTTGGCACGGAACCCTGAAAAGGAGCCTAAGTTACTCCTTATATCATTAGGTAACGGTCCGTGAAAGTCCCGTCAAAATCGGTTCAGCCGTTCCTGAGATTAGCCGGAACAAACAGACAGACAAAAAATTTAAAAATTGCTTATTTGATGGCACCGTATATATTATATACTTGCATATGCATTTAGTGAAAAGCTGTTGATTTGAAATTACAAACAAACACTTTAATTTTATTTATTTGTGTAGATTCAAGAAAACTCGAAGCGTTTTATTTTATTACCAAAAGTGAAGTAGGTAGTTATTTTATCTTCACTCTCTTTGATAAAGTCACATTTGTTTCATTAACACGTGAAGACGAAATTTTGCTGAGAAACTTTAAATAATAGAAGTTTGAGCATAAATTGAAAGTTTCGGAAATAGGGCCGCGCAAACGGCAACTCTATCAGACCACCTGCGTCCAAGATCTGAGAATTTAGATTAGTGCATCACAAGTTGGCGTATTCGTGGAAAGGCAAACCGTCTCTCAAAGTTTTCTGCCGCGGAAATCGTATAAATGTTAATGAAAGTCAGACGTCTCTAATGAGATTACCGCTCCCGTGAAATTGGATTCGCGTGGGACTTCTTTAATTTTCATTCAACGTGAAAATTAGGGAGATTTGCTTCGAACTGCCTGGCACCTGGCTGCTCACATTGACTCTCTATAGGCTAATAATTCATTCATAGATTCATCATAATCTTTGCGTTGTTGAAATGTTTGTTTTAAGAAGAAACTCTTGACTAGATACATATATTACAAAAAATATCATTTTAACTCATTTCTATTGAGATAAAATATCAATCAAAAAGTATGAAAGTCTACTTCAAATTTGCAGAGGCGGCAGTCAATACACATACTGGTTCAATCAGTCAGAAGCCCCGGTACATGTCATGAATTACATAGAGGTTGTGCGATATTCACCCTTATATGTTACTATCGGTACACGCGCGAATATAGGAAATGATACCTACAAAAGTATTTGAATCTTTTCGCATTATAAAACTTCTTCGGAATTTTGTTACATTTTTATAATTTTTCCGTGCAAAGCTAATGTATATTAAAGTTTTCAAGTTATACGACTATTTTTAATGCTTCACAAATATTAGACGGAAGTATCCTGTTCAAGAACAAATGTTGCATATATGAGCGTATTTAAGTAAAAAAACGTATCTACTGACTAAACGTAATGACTTAGAAAGGACTACAGATATCCTAAATTATTTATTACTAGCTTTGCCCGCGGCTCCACCCGCGTATATGTCGGTTATCGCCGTTCAAAGTAGCATATGTCCTTCCTAAAGACTCAAAGTATCTAAATGCCTAGTTTCTTTGAAATCAGTGCAGAGGTTTAGGGGTGAAAGCTTAACAAAGCTTAACGACAGATATAGTTACTGTGGCGACCTCCACATACAGCGCAACAACAACATAACATACTATAGCGCCATCTACCGAAGTTACACTGAACTACGGAGTAACGAAGGAAACTAAGAAACTACCAATCCTGAATCGCGCTGTGAAAGTTCTCGCGCCTATTATCATATATAGAACATCCCAACGTCAACCGTTGGGCAGTTGGCCCGCCAGGCATGATCACCTCGCTTGGTCGGAGGATCCTCCCTTTGTGTTGGAGGGACATGACACTCGTTCCCCCACAGTTACTTTCGAATTTATAATATTAGTATCTAATTTCTCGACATAAACTTTATCATTTAGATTTTAGAGCTTTAATTGTTTTTATCTGAATAATGTTTAATGTTTGATAGACATTTATTTTGAAATGGTAGGTATAAAATATTTGTTGGACAGAACCGCTGTTGCAAAAGCCCGGCGCTAGGTACCTGCCGCAAATTGAGAGAGCGATCGGCTCAGTGTAAATTGAAAGCGATCTCAAATTGCAGCAGACCTTTGTATTTATAACCAGGGTCGGGCCGTCGAGAATCAATCATAGTAATGGGGGTTTGTCCGAATCTCCCAGGATTAGTCGCGGTGAGCAGCTCACGAATGGTACGGCTATAGACTTTACAATGGCACGAATCTCTTTGTTAGTGATTGAACCACGTTTATGTACCTACTCTCTTCATTCATTTCATTAGTTACCTGTTATTATGGTAATACAACATTGTATTAATGAGTATTAACTAATTAGATTACACCAACTTTAGAGTCTCCTCTGTTATTTTACCTAAGTAAGACCACGGCCTTGCGAAAAGGGTGAACTTGAACTGAACACCATGAGTTAATTTGTTTGCTCCTTATAATACAAACGAGAACCAATGTTACACTCCTAAAGTACGTATAATATAGAGTTATCTTCAGTTTCAGGCGTGTGACAATTTACCGATCTTGCCTAGTAGGTACGTATAATATTTCGACTCCAGTAATTTCGTTAATTTAGGAAGTCATGATTTAACAATGTAAAGCAATATCTTAGCTCTAATGATATACTAATATAATTGTAGTAATAGTGAGTTGCAATAGACGGCATATAGCAGGTCTGATTTAAATGTTTAATGTAGTTGATAGTAAACGAGAAACTATCTATAGCCAGGTTACTCTAGCATTTTGTTTCACAGCTGCATACGTTATTTATATTTTTCTTTGTATTCATATGACATAGTAGGTACTTATGGTTGCATTGTGCAGCTTATCAAAGCTTATATCTACACAATAGTAGTTTTCACCACGTAAGCCCATAACGTGACCTACACAAAGCATTTACAGATTGCGAGCGAGGCTGCGGTATACCGCAGGGGGGCACAAAGCTTTAGGAAATATTCGTACACCCACCGAGCCTAACAATTAGCGTAATAGACGTTTGACCAGGCACTTCTCCTTTACCAATGTAAATCACTACATGTACCACTTGCTCTCTTAATTAGATTTTGAATTTATCCTCAAGCTCGTTAACTATTAACAAATTTATTTCATTCTATGTTTACCCATGTACCTACAGTGGTAAAAACACAATATTTGATGGGGTTCTATGCGAAACTTAAATAAAATTCACTGAGGTGTATAGCAATCACATTTTGAAAAGTTCTTAGAGTAATTGTGTAACATAAGAAAAAGTAGGAAATGAGTGCGCAACATCAACAACAATGAATGTTAATCGGGTACTTCTCGTTTATCTAGACTACTTTTTTTAATCGCCGTAACACACATACTTCTATCAAGAATTCCCAAAATTTATTCATTTATATTTTTTCAATGGAATATAAATTAACACAACCGTTTCATACAAATCACATAGCACCTATCAGGTATCAGGCATCGCGTACTAGTATCGTCAAACTTTTTTTTTTTCTTTTGAAAGTAGTGCCGGATTCATTCTCCATTAGGTTCTTTGCAAGTTGGTTTGGATGGTTTTGCATACGCTTGTGATAGCTTTGTAATGAGTCTGTGACTTCCTCTTTTACCGTTTTCATGTTCAGTTCACGATGTAATCTGTCGTTTCTTCACGATGTAATCTGTCGTTTCTATCGTTAAACATAGTAAAATTTTGATTGCATAAATAACTGATTATGTAAATTGATCAAAGAAAGGATGAAATGTGTTAACACGACAACACTAAGTTAAAACGGACTCAGGATATCTACAATAAAAGTAATATAAGTTAACGTGTTTGTTGTTTATTAACTACTATACTTCACTGTAGAAAAAAAAATAGTCATACGCATTTTAACTAATAAGAGCTTTGAGTAACTGCAATATTATCATTTTATATTTTGTGAAAGGTTGGAAATCATATTTCGAAGGATCCGATAAATTCCCATAGCATCAAAGGATAGAGAATCAGGTAGGAATGTCAAGACACTAATAAAGCCAGAATTGAAAACAGCGACGATCGGTGAAAGTTTATTATAATCAAATCAATCCCGTGACGTGGTTTGTTAGTTGCCCTGGTTGTTTAGCAACAAGAAAATTTTTCTCTCAACGTTTTCACTTCCTGCAAAAATGTTGGCAACTGTTTTTAATAAACAATATGGGAGAGCAAAATTACAATTTACCTCATTTATGTGAATTATAGTTTGTTGTAAATACCGGTAACTTTGCAGCTTATATGCAAAAGGAAATGTTTAAACTGAAAATTTTGCTAAGTGAATAAGTACGATTTTTGAAATTCAGTATTTATTTATTTGGACAACCAGAAATAGTTCAAATGCACAACGTTTTAAGGTATCAATAGAAACAAGTGAAAATAAAAACCAATATAATAATCACAACTTTTAGTAGATAACTTCAACTTCAGTAACTAGACCAAATTAAAATGAGCACCAGCTTTCAAATAAAAAAAGAGTCATCAAAAAAAAAAAATAGTCGAATTGATAACCTTCTCCTTTTTTGAAGTCGGTTAAAATAGATAAAAATGAACTAAAACGACTAAAAGAAAGTAACAGAAATAGAAATTAAAAATTCAAACATATTTATATAGGGAAATTGATACCACCTCTAATACTATTGATACTAAAACTAACTTCAACAATCTCAAAACATTTATTTTGAAAGCGGGAAGTTTGGCGGCAAACACATCCACCTCTCCGCAAATTCTGTTGTAGGTTTTGGGCAAACGGCATGTGGCTGAGAATTGCTTCAGATTGGTTCTGGCAAGCGGCTGATGCAACAACCCGGCATTTACAAGTGCTCGTCTGGGGACTCGGCGTGGGTATTAGGCACAGATCACAGGGTGATCTGTGGTATTAGGTAGGTATTTATTGATATTTAGTATCGGTTCCTTTATATCCAAACTTATAACATCTTACCTAGTTTACGTTACCTAGTTAGGTCTACATACGTATGAAATAATAATACATATTTAGAACATCTAACACACAACGCTATCTAGTAAAGGTACAGTAAAGAAAGAAAAAGAAAGAAAGTAGTCGTCGCATCGCACGAATGCACGATGCGAATTACATCGGACGTTCTTGCGGTGCGAGCTCGCACAAATGTGATATATTTCTCGCAGATAGTTACGATGCATTGCGATTTCGCAGTTTTGTATGGACGCCCTTATATTACATCCTACGGGAAATTAAAAGATTAAAAATACAGCTTATTTAAATTTACAAAGATTGAGGTCAAGAGATCTTCCACAATATCTAATCAAGTCATTTGATCATTTTTTTGAGTATTATCTTGTTAAAGTTTATTACTTTTTTTTTTTTTTAAATAAACTTGTTTTAAAATTTAACATATTATTTAATAATAATAATAACTTGACTTAAATCACACACGGAAGTCTGATCCTAAACTAGGTAAGGCCTGTAATATGCTAATGTAATCTGTTCAAGTATTAATAAAACTTAAAGATTTGTTATAAAATATTTTAGTAAAAATGGTATTTTTATAAATAAATGTTGCACATCGAAAGAGGCGGGACTTGAACTACTCGTTTTACGTAGTGCTGGCCAATTTATTTGTGGTTAAGTGCACACAATAAATTTCTCAAATGGTCCGTGCTTACACCGACAAAGGTTGTCTACTATTTATTTCCTAAGTTTGTAGTTTATTGTCGAACCTGTGGACGCATTGTGTTAGACGTTGGTGCTTAGATTTGTCCCGTGATGTGATAATAAAAACCAAGTATTACGCTCTATTTGTCGCTGCAATATACACTTTTATGTCATTTTTATGGGAGCGCGTAAACTTAAGCCACTGAGATCGAAACATGTTTGTTTACGTTCGACATTTTCAAATGAAAATATTATAACAAGTTAGGTTACCCATGCCTTCAGATTTAATTAATAAATTGTATTAGGCAACACCAAAAATGTAATTATCTGAGAAGTTATTGAAGAGTAAATTTTAATTATTTTGACGTAGGAACCAATGAGCCGTTATGGTAAACAATTACAAGCGGTTGTGAAAGTTCAATAAAAGTAAACAAGGCAGCGATTTCGAACAACAGGGCTCGTTAAGGATATTGGAAGTTCGTTAAAACAAAGTCCGCGTAGATGTTGCCGTAGATTACTTCACTTACAACTTCGTCACGGTCAGGGCACCAACAACTCTCTTATACAAATGTGTGCATGACCTTTGAAAAAATACTAGCACTTGTAATACCTTTTTTTTTCGTTTAATAAAAAAAAACAACTCGTTATGTAATAATGTAGAGCTAAAATTGAAAATTAGATCTTTTTGCAAGATGAAGGTGCCTCCCCTCTCCCTAAAAAGATTATTGAAATCGACCAAATAAATCAGTGTAGTATAAAATGAATACATCCAAAACTGTATAACAATTGGTTTAAAATATGTAAGTAGATATTACACAACAAATAATTTACATCTAACTAAACAAAGTTTGCTTTTACCGGAGCATGATAAATAGTAACAAAACAAAGGAAAAACAAAAATCCTCAAACAAATTATCTACATTCATTTTAAATAAGCTTTTATTCTTATTACCGTTTCGTAATAAAAATAAGGGGTACGCAAAGCGTTAATGGCCGGTGTTAACGTCGGTATTTATGCACCGCCACGTTAACAAGACAACATTATACTGCATCGCAAACTTCGTGTCTGAAACTTTATAATTAATGTCCTGTTTTATAATTTGCCCACCGTGAGCAGTATTAAAGTTGTGAAGTGATATTTTGGCCACTCGGTGCACGGGGGGTACTACATAGATTAGGCTAAACTTTGAACCCATCTCAACGCTTGCATTACCTAGCTACAACAATATAGTGAACCAGTTTTAATAGATAGGTTTATAACTAAGACTTCTTCTTGGAACTGTTGATTAGTGAAAGCAATACTTAGCAAAACCCACAGTAAAACTAATTTAATTCTATGTCCTTAAATTTACTATTTCAATTATTTACAAAGACTATATTGACTATATTTACATTTAGTTTAATACAATTTGATACTTGGAATTGGCAAACGCCGACTTTATCTCTCAATTTATCATTAGTTTATATCGAAATATATCTATTGACAATTTACAAATGAGTTAAGTTTGAGTAAAAGTTGGATTTAAATATATTTGAGAACAGTCTTCAATTACGTAAACAGAGCTGGTTCCATCTCAATTCTAGTACTGAAAAAAAGAAATGAACTTTTAAAATGGGAAGTGTAAAAGCTTGGAACCGTTGAACGCCGCCTGTAGTAGGTACTATAATTTGTTTTCGATTTTATACGTACTAAAACTACTGAGGAAATAATTCCCAACTAAATACTGTTTTTTTTTTGACGTGAAAACGTCTAATAAATTTATGAACGCTGGCTGCATGCACGAAAAAGGATGACTCGTTGTCCTGTTACACACGTTGTCCAGTTGCAAATTGTCCCGTTACACTCATTGTACGTCGTTGTATGAGAGATAGATAGATATATCTCATCATTACATTACATTACACAACAAAACTGTTATGACGTTGTCACGTTAAACTATCGTCCGTAAACCGACTTTACAGACAACCAATTTTTTTTTAATAGATAATTTTGTATACTTGTCAGTGTTAGATCCCATGTCGGTATAATCAAGTATTCAATATGGTCACTATTTAACTTTTAATAGGAATTATGTCTACTGTTAATGTATCCAAATATGAATGTGCTTATATTCCTAAGTAGAAATAAAATTTTAATATACACAAATCATTTATGTATTACTTACTCATTTATTCCAAGCAGCTTTACGTAAGCCAATTCTTAACACTCAACGAAATATTATTCAAATAAGCAATTTTTCACGTTGCCTAATGGCACGTGAGGGCACAATTTGCAAATCCTAATAACTGGCGGTATTTGGAAGCACACTTTACTTTTACCTACATCGGATACAAGGTCTGCCATATATTCAGGGCCATGGGAATCTTTAGGACGTCAAATTGCTCTATATGACTATTCAATGTGGCCTGCTTCCCATTTCGAACTACCCGTCAGAAGCTCGCATAAAGAGTCTATTCTGTGCAAGTCGGGACAAACTTACCTAAGTAACTGAGACGTGTCCGTATCTAAGTGTCTCTTTGAAACCAAAATCTAATAATAGGTAACCATTGTATCGGATGTTATTTCACCGCTAAAGTAACTTCGATATCCAAATTGACGTAATTTGTTGGTCCCTCAAAGTTTTTATTTACTAAATAAATTAAATCATAACTAAACTGTCTTTTACAGTAATTGATGTTGCTTGTAACACGGAATTTTGCCAAGTAAATAATAACTTTTATTTGATTCTCTTTATTGTTTAGAATTCATTAATTAGTTTCAGTTTGGACCGTTAGGGGCCCACGAAATTTTGTAAATGACTCTCAGCTACATGAAATACGCGACAAGTTTTTGGATCCTAATTGGAAATCAACTATGTACGTACAACAACAACATTTAACCGAGCTTTGAAGGTTTTGAAGCACATGTCTCGTAATTCACAAAATTAATTTTATAATCAGTTAAACTGTATTCAACATTATTCGTTGGGTCAGCAGATGTTGAATAAAGTTAACATAATTATTTAGGAAGACATCCTCCTTATTACGTAAATGGTGCTAAATTTTATTTTATGAATAACACTTACTTATTCGAATCGCTTTCAGGGTCATTTATAAAATTTGTTGCAGATAATAGTATATTTTCAAACCAGATCAAACAATTACTAAGTAGAAATAATAGGATTTCTACTCCTGGAAGAGTATTACGACTAATATAATCTGTTGCTACACAAAAGCTTGGCTACATTGGAAAATTCAATCCAATTAACATAAAACATCTGGCAAAGAATTTAGAGTTAGCTAGTTACGAACGGGATTGGAGACAAATGAAGCGGGAACAGTCTCGACCGGGCGGGTGCTGTGCCCCTGGCGCAGAGTTCTACTGATGAAATTACAGAAATGCTAATAGAAGTTTATTTGTTTAAAAGAGATTAGCATTGTTACTGTAAAATTGTACATTTAAAATTATTGTGTAATTTTACACACATTCGGTATTTTATCACCTTTGTTTTGTCTGTAAAGATATCGTTCTCTGTCTCTACATAACATCACTACTTGATAAATAAACAATGTAAAGATCTTTAAGCTTAACGTAAAAGTAATCGCTCTAAAAATACGCGTGGTCGGAAACATGAAATATGAGTCTGTTAATATCGTAGTAAACCGTGGGGAGCCACGTTTCGGCATGAATAGGTCCGGCTCGACCGGAGTGATACCACGGCCTTACAGAAAACTGGTGTGAAATAGTGCTTGCGCTGTGTTTCACCGAGCGAGTAAGGATACCGGAGGCCCATACCCCAGCCCTCCCCCTATCTCCCCTAGATAATCAAACTACATACATATATAGTGAATACTAATTGAATAAATTATTTACTACATAAATAACATCTAATGAAATAAACAAGTAGAGAGGCATTCATAGCTTTATATGTATATACATATGTTATGATAGACCTAAAAAGTTCTATGTTGAAGTGACAATAGATAAAGGATCATTGAATGCATGACTGATTATATCATACACATAACATGTAAACGAGAGATCCAACATCAAATTATACGTAAATGCACTTTTAATTACTTTTTACACTCATGTCACACGTCAAAAATCTATAATTAATTCCAGTTTTAAATTTATGTGAATGTTGAACTCAACTCTTGGTGCAATAAATCAAAGATAGGACTTCATTAATGTCATACAATCGAAGTTCCGTCAAAAAGATTAAATATAAAGTCATGACAATGGTCATGACTATATTTCATCTTACATTCTTTCTTATTTTTTTACATTCTTACATTAGCAGGACAAAGTACTTAAACTCCATTAAAAAGCCGAGTCGGCCGTGGAATCTTCTTTGTATTGCAAGTCTGACAAATAACTGGCTTATCCACTGGTTTGTTGGATACACAATAGTGTTTACTGGGATATGCATAGACAGAGCTAGTTCTGTGACAATGAAATATTTTCCACAAACACAGAGATAAAGATAATCTGATGGTGCCTCTGTCTTATCTTTCATTTCGTCACCTCTCTTAATCCACGTTCTATGAACATTTATTTCATATTTCTCCCGTCACGCCACCCTCCCCACCGCTAATGAAACTTTTCTTTCCCCTCGTTTTCATTATACTTGTATTTTACATTAGCGATATTAGAATTTATATGGGTACATTGTAGTGGAGTTTCAGGATTGTGCACTGAAGTTACGGTTAAAAGTTTTGCTTGTTAGTTGGGGCGTGAGGATATTACTAAGGGATTGTCCAATACCAATGTACATTATAACTGGTTCGAGTCGAAAGTCAGTTTTGATTTCGAACGCTGAACGGTATAACTAGCTATATGTGGAGTTGTGTTGATAGGATAAATGTTTGAGAAAGAATATCTATCAAACTTCATAGTTTGATAGACATTAAACAGTGTATGGATAAGGGTCAACTAGCAAGAGTATTTAGTTATTTCATTCGTATTCTCTTCAACTAAAATATCCTTTATTTATCAAGTTAAAACAAGTCATTTGCTTATTACTTAGAGTTCTATATTCAATAGGGTCGTTAATTACTTGTGCATTAGAAAGTGCCTTATTATTACTTAGAGCTCTATATATATTCAATAGGGTCGTGAATTACTTATGCATTTGAAGGTGTGTTTATATTTTATTATAGTGGTTATGACGGTATTTAATATTTTACTCACCATGTTAAAATAAGGCCCAATGGAGTATTAAAAGTTAGATATACCTACGTATTCCAATCCTATTTTTATTTTCTAACTTAAAATCTAAATATTCAGTTGCAATCATTCAATCAAATTTAAATGAACAAAATAAACAATAGAAATATATTGAAAAGAGTTTAAGAAGCCATTATTATCTTGTTTTACGTAAGCAATATTAGAAAACGACTTTTTTTTCATACAAAAGGTATTAATCTATCCAGGTTACTAAAGAATATGAAATATAATTTGATATTAAATTGAAAGTTTTTGCTTGTTTTTCCAACAGAATTGGTTTCAAGTTACAACAATGTTTCTCAGCTTTAATTTTTCTGAAGCCCTTGCTCATTGTAATATAGCTTATTAATATCTAGCTTTTCAATATTTTGGCATTTTAATTTCATAAATAAATTTCGTTAATATTATTTACTTACAGATAATTTCAAAGTTATAAGCTCGGTGATTACATTTAGATGCTAAGTAGGTATTTTGGATAGAGTCATGCTACTTAACAGAACATTAAGCGTAATGGTTTTAATGTGTGTTCAGTTAACACTGCCTACTGTGTTAACTGAACACACGTCAATTGTACAGAAGAAATGTTAAGAAAAATGAGTAAGTACGTATAAAGTTTCAAACATCGCTTTATAAGACGGTAGGTAGGTACATTCATTTTAAATGTGACAAATTTACACTCAAATTCCACTTAGATGCATATAAAGTTTCATTATAAAACATGTAAAACAAAAAAATAATATTTTTTTTTTGTTTGTTTTACATGTTTTATAATGTGTAATAAAAAATATGAGTATAATAATGAAGAAACATAGCTTTTACTTCGTAAAATAAAATCAAGGCTCTGTTTCACCGGTTACAGTTTCTTGACACAATTTATTTGGAAGATACGTTAAATTATCTGTCAGATAAGCTATCTGAAACTTGTAACCGGTGAAACAAGTGTTTTAAAAACGTGGAAGGTATATTCTCAAGAAACAATTTGAAATTCAGAATCCACCTAAGTCGGATCTAAACAAATAAGATGCTTTTTCGTTTCTAGTTAAGTTTCTCAACAAATTTATACAATCCTCTTTCAGATAATAATGTTAAATTGTTCGTTAACTTTTGTTTTATATATAATCAGCGGTCGGTATTAAATATTTGTTGAATCTTGTTTCTGAAAGCTTTTATTTAACTTTCAATATTTGTTAGTTCAATCTTGGAAGCTGATTGAAACCCTATTGATATTACGAGTATGCTATAGAGTTGAAATTAATTGTTGGTTTAATTTCGGCTACAATAAGCATACTAGTCGGTTAACAGTATGAATCTACTAGGATCGACTCCAAACAAATGGTCGCCTTGTCACTAAACTACGGTGAGTGTTCACTTGCCACGTACAAATATTTGTGGCATTTCACAAATATTTGTGCTGAGTCCTAAATGTCATTCTGTTCGTTGTTTAGATGTTTGTAAAAGCCTCCGAGAAACGGCAAAAGTTACACGCCAAAAGTAAAAATGTAGGTGTACATTTGCCAAAAGTAAAATGTACACATGTAGGTATAAGAAAATGAATATAGTCAGATACACTTGCTGAAAGGTCTTATATATAGATCTTTTAAGTATTCAAACCATGTAATAGTATGGTGTTATAAAATAAAAATGAGCAATTTGTTTTTTTAACGTGCTAATATTTATCGGGGCATTTTAATTTCCTTGTTTAAACTCCTTCCATTAAGACGAAAACATAGCTATGTCTTTTTCTTCGTGTGTTTTAATAAAAGCTAGTAAATAAAATAATTAAAAAAAAAACTAAATTAGTATATTGATTTCAGCATATACGTAAGCCCCTGGTATTATCTATTATCAGGGTCTAAATGCCATAAGTACATTTATTTTCCCTCCAAATGTCCTGATCATTTTAAAAGCAAATCTAGACATGTAACACTAAGTCTCTTCATAAAGGAATATCCACCTTCAATTTATCTTAACTTACAAGTAATGTTATATATCTCGTGAAAGCAAAATGTTGCCGTACCGCTATTGTGCTTTCAGCAATGTGCTTAGCGAACTGTCACTACTAGAACGCTATACTCTGCACGCCTTTCCTAAATGGGGTCTTTATACGACAATTCCGCTTTTATACGTATTACCAGCTATATAAAGATCTTGTTCAATTCACATGTCTGTAGTTTGCGACAAAAGCTTGAACAAAATTGTTTGTGTCAGAGAAGTCACTAGTGTGCCTGCAAACGCCAGTTACTTACATCACCAAAGAAAACAGAACAAGTTTAGTAAAATATTTAGTTGTTTTTCGCTTTTTACTTGAACTTCTACAGATGAAGAGTTTGACTAATGACGTTTACTTAGTAGGGATCTTGAACATAATACTTTTTACATTTAATAGATTACTGCTGGATTCCATCTATCATCGTCAACCTTGCCTTAAGGTTGAACACGAATTTCCACTTGAATGAAGTGGGGTTGAGGGAGTTGTTCAACGTGCAGGTTGCCGTACCTATTATTATATGTACGAGTAAAACCTTAAGAAATGCCTTAGATACTTTTATTTCTCTTGAAGTTCATTTTACAATAAAATTATGTTAACATGAAATTTTAACAAAATATAAAACCGACTTTAAGAACGACCAAGCCGATCGATTTCTCTTGGATGCCATCATCAGATATTAGTGTCCTTATCATGATACCACCGTTGGGATATCTCCTTTCTATTAAAAAGGAATCACCAAAATCGGTTCAAAAACGACGAAGTTATCCGCGAACACACATTAAAAAAAAAACGGTAGAATAGAGAACCTCCTCCTTTTTTGAAGTCGGTTAAATATAAAAAAACAGTCAATGAAATCAGTTAATAAGTCAGTGAAAGTAAAGATCACAAAACAGTCGAATTGCAAGACGCCTCCTTTCAAGTCAAAAGAAAATGAGTTATTGACACATCAGTCAGTAGTCACACACAAACGATAGTTCTGAATGGCCCATTATCTTGATTTATTACAATTAATAAAACTTTATTTTCTAAAATAAGATAAAACTGTCATAACTTCAGCGATATTGCGAAGCAACGAGGAACTGTTTATCGAAAAACTTCAGTATGTTATGAGCTGTGTGCATAAATCTAAGTAAAATCGATGCATTTATACTGTAATTAAAAATAAAAGTTTTAATAAATCAGTTTTAATGGGATTGCAAATGAGAATATTGAACGTAACGGCGCTGTAAATTAATATTTTAATATGTGGTACCGTTCAATTGTTGCGCTCTTATCTCGTTATGATAATAAACAATTATACATTGTTGCTAATGGATTTAACTTGATATTATAAGACTGTTAATTCAATCACAAGACCTTTATTATTTCCAAATAAACTTTAAATTATTCAGTTGGTGTGGTTTAGGCGCCCGTCTATAAATTACAATACTAAGAATTCACATTGTGGTGGTGCAACAGTGTCTATTACGGTGTGAGGCCAAAGGCATATTTTTAAAGTGTTTGTCATTATTAAAATAAGCAGACACTTACCAAAATACAGGGTGAGACAAATAAATTCATTTGCGCTAACAAAGAGCGTCCAAGCTTGGCTAATGAAGAAGGACGTCTTGTTTAATTACCTTTTGTAATTTTTCTACTAAGCGGGATAACGTATAAATTAATTTTCTTTCAGTGGCTCGTCCATGAGCACCATTATGAAGCACTAAGTGAACCCTCTTTTGTCTGGTATAACCCAGCGGGCTTGTTGAAGTCTTTAAAAATCTTGCTAACAAGGCAATTTCGTTGAGACACTATTTAAAACATTTTCATTTTATTTTTCTAAGGAAAGTTATATGTTAACCTTATACAAGCTCTAAGAAAGTGTTAAAAACGGCAATAGTATGTTGGTTATGGTGTTTTTTTTTAAATAACCTGTTTGTTTTCAAAAAGGGCTAGGTTCTCAGCTTAAATAACTAACCTTTACTGGTTAATGTAGTTTTAAGTATTTCAATATATATATATATATCAAGGTAGACAATACAGCAATTTACAACTTATCATGATGTACACTGAAGTAGATGATACTTTTTTAAGTTAATTATTTCAACAATCACAAATTTTAACAAAAAAAAAAACCGACTTCTATTTGGACCAAATTTAAATGGGACCACACGGGAAGCACCAGCTTTCAAATAAAAAAGAATCATCGAAATCGGTTAGCGTAAATTGAGTTTAGTCAATTTGTGGCGCACATACTTAATGCAAATTGAAGACTTATATGGTTCTCTCATGGATGACATGTCAGAACTGGACCACATGGGAAGCGCCAGCTTTCAAATAAAAAAAAGAAGCACCAGAATCGGTTCACCCAGTCGAAAGTTATGAGGTAACAAACATAAAAAAATAAATACAGTCGAATTGAGAACCTCCTCATTTTTTTGAAGTCGGTTAAAAACAACTATATAAAGGATTTACTTTAGAGCACTTGCTCTAAAGTAAATCCTCTATTTGTTCTTCTCTACTCTACTTGTAATTGTAAAAACAAAATCGCAATGATTTCATAAAATTCGATATCTGATGTTAGCAAATAATATATCGGCAAATAAATGGAATGAAATAGTATAACTAGCCCAAACAGACTTAATCTAGCTAAGCTAAGTAGCTAACGATGCACTAGATAGGCTTCCAACACTTTTACGAATTACCAAAACTTCTTAAACATTGTAGGTTTCAGTTAAAGAGCTGGCGTTGGAAACTTTTTCAATATTTTTTTTCGTCTGTCAACTTCTCCAATTCCGTGAGACGTCAACAAATAGACAATATTTCCTGCAGTGATACAAAGTTTTTGAAACTTATTTCGGAAAACACACAGAGGTTATCTATCCAGAAATAGTTTAATTGTGTTCGTGTTTTGTCTTAGTTGGTGGCGCATCGCTTTTCATTAGCTATTAACTGTCACAAGTTAACTTTTGTATTCACGACGGTGCGGTGTCACGAACTGTCTAGAGACCGCGCTAACATATCTTGGCCACTTTTTCCGTGTGCGGACGTCAGAAGTCGTTTAGTGACAATGTTTTTAAGAATTATTTTATAGGTAGAAAATAGCGTGTTCCGGTAAAATTGAATTTTCTATTTTTTACGACATAGAAGGAAATTATCACGCCACAAAATGTCTGTTATTTCAAATTCAGTAACTGGTGAGAGCGATTTAACAAAAATAAAAAATAAATTTATAAAATTGATACACAAGTTTTGAATGACTTGATGATATATATAAGGGTAAAAAATTCGTAAGACCAATGTTACCTAAACATTTGGCTTGCTCTCATTGAATCCTAAAGACCTTTCACTGTCTAGTTGTTGTCTTTTGAGATCTCATATAAATATTTTATTACTTTTCAACTATTTTCAGCAGTAGAAGTGAAATAGTTTAGGTTACAATCTAGGTAAATGTCCACTCGTAGTCTCATTGAATGAGTCTCGAACCATTGCCATAATAGGTATTTGATAAAAACATATACATATAGATACATTCCGTAAATAGGTCGTACAGACTCGTGCGTATCCGGAGGGGCCGCTATCAGTAGATATTGTAGCTATTAATGCATTAAACTGTTTTATTATACTCTTTTATTGCACTCTAACGCTATTAGAAAACCTTTAATAACAAAAGCGATCTTATCGATATCTATTCTCTTTTATTGAATTTGAAATGAGGATGTAATTTTGAAAGTAATCTTCTTAAAATTGTGTTACTGAACAATATGAAAACTTCATATATCATATGTATAAAACTTTTGCCTAATTAGATATTTATACCGATTTTATAAAATAATACGATTAGATAATGCTGCATAACACAAGTCTACATTTATTTCAATCGCTTATTAATGTACACTTACTATGAATATTTTATTTTTTGTTATAAAATAAAAAAATGTAAAATAACTAACAGGATGCGAAAAAGAACATTATTTCTAACAATTAAAGCTTGAACTTCTAACATTGCACGTATATTTTAACGGAGCGTACAAGTCGGCGTCGTGAAAAGCTAGGGAGGTTTAATAGTTTTCAATCTTCTATTTGAAGGTTTGAACAAATCTTCGGGGAGCGAGTGGGACCGTCGACAGCGCGATGTCCTTAAAATATCAGCGTTCTACTGGATGTGACGGGCCCGGCCCCGTCGTCCATTGAGCGCATTCATTAATGATTCACGTGGAGATGACAGCTCAACGACTTTAAATAGATCCCTGACTACAGGCGTTAATGCAAACGAACATCTTTTATGTCCTTTTATATTTCGGACTCTTTCTGTCTCACCCTGGCTTAAGGAAACAAGTTATTTGTAAGAAATAATTATCTAATAAATTAAAGCAGCATCTTAGCAGTGCAGCTACTAAGTAAATGTTGGAATATCGTTATCTACTTAAATTTCTTTGTTAGAGATGCAAGAGAATTCAAATTACAAGCTAAGAAAAGAATATGTATTTCAATTATAATACTGGCGCTTCTGATGAAAAATGTAAACCATATTAAACTTTAAGAAGTTCATGAACGTAATGAAAACGGTAGGCCGCATTTTTGATTGGTAAAGCCGAACAGAAATATGAGATTAATTAACTTTAAAACTAGTTTCTAACAGGCATTTAATTTGTTATAGACACTTCAAATTACAAAGAGTATCAAATTTAAATTATCAAAACAATTGTTACAGAGCCAGCTTTATAGCGGGCTCTATTTACGTCAACGTTGTTGTTTCGGTGAAAAGTTTAAGTAGCAGCCTGTAGCTGAAATTGTTTTTCTGAAGTTCCGAGAAAATTACATCAACAAAAAAGTAAAAATTTGTATTATTACTTGCGGCTAACATGTCTAGTTAGTGTAAATCTGCGTTGCCATCAGTTACATCTGGACATTTTAATCTTAAATGTAAACTGTGTAAGTACTACACCCAATTTACAGTGTAGGTACTGTGCGTCGCAATTTCGTCTCTCGTCTGCTACTTCGATCGCGGTTCGCAGTTTATATTTGCTAACGGTTGATATAGGATTTCTGTTACAAATTAACGAGGGAGTCAGTCAAGTGTCATGACGTTGAGCCTCATTGCTCGGAGTGACATAACACGTATGCGGCTGACGCTTACTCTCTGTTTGATAGCTATAAAAACCACATTCGCTTTAGATAAATAGGTATCATTTGTACTAAAATTTATTTAACTAAATTAAGGTAAATAAGAAGCGTAGTAAATTATTGAGAAATGGCTTAGATATCAATAAAGATGGAACATGGATAGTTTAAAGAATATTATAAACGTGATACATAAACCTTAATTTGATTTCATCTATTGCACAACAGAATTAAGTGATAGCCACATTTTTGATCAGTTTGACCTACATAATATGTCGGCGACATCTCTAGAGTTACCAATGCGATAGCCTTGTTATTATATATCTGTTATCTTTGAATACATGTATTACGCCTAGTCTACTTCAAGACTTCAATGCCTAAGTTACGTATTAAACATAGTGTTTAAATACCCGTATAATACCAGTAAAGATTTAAAAAATATACGCTATACGATTCGATCGCTTAAGCTTTCAACAACGTTAGATATAAGACGCTTAAAAGCGCTATTGTCTATCATATCTACAAGCTACTACCAACTTATAGAGACAGTTGTTATTGTACCTATAGCACAGGGTGAAGTCGACCTTTAATAGTATACTGCTTGACATCTCCTTGCCAATATACACACATCAAAAGTGTCTAGGGATCAAGCATTTTTATGCGGATTTCTTGAGATTGAGATGTGGCTTTGGCCCTGGCCTGCTCAGTCGCCAGACTTGAACCCGATTGAGCATGCATGGGATATGCTACAGAGAAGAGCTCTGCCGAATATGGTGGGTATCCAGTCGCAAGAAGACCTTTTTTTGTTGTTGCAACGAACATGGGCGGCCATTCCACAGCGTGATTTGGATGAACTCATTTTGAGTATGCCAAACCGATGTTCTTGTGTTAGTGTTCGCGGTAGAAACACGGATTATTAATTGTTTAAGTTACCTAATAAAATTTTAAAGAAAACTGTTATTTCAGTCTTTTTTTCGAACTTTAATGTTAGTGGTTCAAATGTCAAAAATCCTTTTATTAGGAAAATGGCAAATTTCTTTATTAATGCAAAGGTGATTTGGTTTATCGTTACTGTGACAAACGAAAACACTTTATTTGATGAATCCTTAAAGAAAATTTTAATTAATATCAATTAGGAGAAAAGTTATTGCAAAAATATATGTTGATCCCTAGACACATATGTTGATCCCTAGACACTTTTGATGTGTGTATATAGAATTATTCGTTTAAAGATATGAGATCGCACTTATACAAATAGTACAATAATAAATGTAAAATGTATCGTGCTTTTATTTACAAAATCATAAATGCTAGTAGCATATCGTATCGCGGTTTATTTCCCTGATGCAATTTTCCGCCGACATCGATAAGATACCGGTTATAATTCAGACGCAGTAGAGACAGATGTTCATCGTGATGTTTATATTTATTACAGACGTTGTTCTATACTGCCAACGTATTTGTTATCATTTATTGTAATATACCAGTTTTTGTTACAATATATTATTTGTTTATTATCGATTATCATTCGTTCATAATATTATTGTTTTTAAGTTATATTTCCGTTATGTTCATGTTAACTCGTGACCATGTTATGTAACGCATCTTTGGTTGTCTTCCTAGATTTTACAAATACACACATCAAAAGTGTCTAGGGATCAACATATGTGTCTAGGGATCAACATATATTTTTGCAATAACTTTTCTCCTGATTGATATTAATTAAAATTTTCTTTAAGGATTCGTCAAATAAAGTGGTTTCGTTTGTCACAGCAACGATAACCCAAGTCACCTTTGCATTAATAAAGAAATTTGCCATTTTCCTAATAAAGGGATTTTGACATTTGAACCACTAACATTAAAGTTCGAAAAAAAGACTGAAATAACAGTTTTCTTTAAAATTTGATTAGGTAACTTAAACAATTAATAATCCGTGTTTCTACCGCGAACACTAACAACACAAGAACATCGGTTTGGCATACTCAAAATGAGTTCATCCAAACACGCTGTGGAATGGCCGCCCATGTTCGTTGCAACAACAAAAAAAGGTCTTCTTGCGACTGGATACCCTCCATATTCGGCAGAGTTCTTCTCTGTAGCATATCCCATGCATGCTCAATCGGGTTCAAGTCTGGCGACTGAGCAGGCCAGGGCCAAAGCCACATCTCAATCTCAAGAAATCCGCATAAAAATGCTTGATCCCTAGACACTTTTGATGTGTGTATATACTTTCCAATTATAACTATGTTTACGGTGCGAAGCCTGGCTTAAATGCAACACAACTGCTACGCAAAATAAAATAAAAGTGCAGACACAAATTATCCCGATCCAAGCAATATGTATTTATTATTTTACAATATAAATACACATGTAGTGACATTTTACTTAAATAAAGAAGTCGTGACACATTCTTTCGGTCTAAGACAAAACTATTGAGAATCTGTGCATTCAAGGGCTGTGATTATTTTAAACCTACGACTATTTTAATACTGAAAACTTCATTGATTCTGCTGTACTCCGTTATTAGTGTAGAACACGTGCCTACATGAGCAATGTTTAACTGTGATGATAAACTACGAATAATTACATATCTATGCTCAGAGGAAGTGCGTATCTACACGAGTGATACATAAATGACCTACGACAAAACAAAATATTATGTCATAATTTAGAACATCGATAAGATTTTTGTTTTAATGATTATATACATCATACACTGACGGACTCATAAACAGCATCAAACTCCAGGATTACTTTGAAATGATTTTTTTAATAAGTATGCAAAGTTAGATTAAATTATGTAAATATGGAGAGACTGGCCCTTAATCTAAAAAAAAAAGCAATATTTAAAAATAGAACTGCAGTAAAACAAATGAATATAGCCGGGAAAAGAAAATTTACTCGTAGTATCAGATTTGCGTGTTTTTTACAATTGATTCTTTTTTTTTTCTTATTCTTATTGATTTTTTATTCTTTTGACAATTGAATTATTGTTACCAGCGGAATTGTTGGGTTAGCTTTTTAACTCATCGAGAGTTTCTGAACCATAATATGGATACTTCGTCCGAACAAGCTGCTCAAATTGTAGCATTGGTGCGGGAGGGCTTGGATCAACGAACGATTGGTAGAAATTTAAATTTAAACCAGTCTACGGTTACTAGATTATACAGGTTTGTGGAGACAGGTTCTTACAAAAGGAGACGTGGTACAGGCAGAACTCGAGCAACCACCGGTCGTGATGACCGATTTATTGTTACAACTTCCCTGCGAAATCGTTTCCTCACGTCAGTTAACATCAAAACAGAGCTTAATGAAGTGCGTGGAGTAAACGTTAGTGCACGAACAATAAGAAGAAGGTTAAAGAAAGCGGATATCACCCCTTTTATACCAGCAAATGGTCCAAAGTTGTCTGTTGCTCACAGACAAGCTCGCTTAAGATTTGCGCGTGATCACCTAAATTGGACAGATGAGCAATGGGCCTTCGTATTGTTCACAGACGAGTGTAGGACATGTTTATATGGTGCAGATGGTCGCAGAAGAGTCTATCGTCGACGTGGGGAGCGATATGCTCAAAGTTGCATTGAGGAGCGTGTTCCTTTTGGAGGCGGTTCGTGCATGATCTGGGGTGGCATATCGATGAACGGGCAAACGGAACTTGTGTTCATAGACATGGTCCGTCAAAACGGTAGTAGAGGGGTTTGACTGCACATCGCTACATAACAGAGATCTTAGAAGATCACGTGGTGCCTTACATGGGATTTATAGGCGAAAATTTTACTTTAATGCAGGATAATGCCCGGCCGCACGCTGCTGCACAAGTTCGACAATATTGCGAAGATGTTGGGATACGTACAATGAATCGGCCAGCACGCAGCCCAGATCTTAATCCCATTGAGCATCTTCGGGACAATTTAAAAACAGCTGTATATGCGAGAAATCCTGTGCCTACGACAGTGGCACAACTAAGAACAGCACTTTCAGAAGAATGGGACAATATTCCGCAAGATGTTTTAATAACCCTAATCCGATCCGGAACCGATTAGAATCCATAATAAGGTCACGTGGAGGTAATACACCTTATTAAATCATAAAAAAACCCTTGCCTAAAGCTTGTGTCTATTGTTAAAACCAATTTTTAATTAAACCAATTTTCTTTAAATTTCTGTTTTTCTTCAAAAAAGTTTTAAGGTCATTTCCAGTACACAAACTTAAACTTAAGGACATGACCCTACGCTGTTTTAAAGTTAACGAACTAATCTAGCATTTCAATTTAAATATGTGTAGAAAGTTTGCATACTTGGTTAAAATATTTATTTCAAAGTCGTTTTTTACTTTGATGCAGTTTATGAGTCCGTCAGTGTATTTGTACTTTTATCGACTTTGCATTGAATCAAAGGAAGATTTTAATAGCCTATAAATTATGTTGTCCGATGATGATTTTCGTATGTTTCATATTAAGTAAATCGAGAGTCGAGAGACTAAGAAATAAATTAGATTATAGTACTTGTAAAATACATGAAAAATTAAATCGTCTGCGTCTCTAAAAGCTACCTTTTAAGAGACGCACCGTTGTAACCTTCCCTGGACTACGACAGACATTTCCAAACCAAAATCAGCATAATCGGCCCAGTCGTTCTCGAGTTTTAGCGAGATAAACGAACAGCAATTGATTTTTATAGATTAGATATCCAGTTATTAATTTACTACTCTCCCATTCATTTTATCTTACTATCACACTAATATATAAAGGCGAAAGTTTGTGTGTATGTTTGTTACTTCTTCACGCAAAAACTACTGAACGAATTTGGATGAAACTTTACAGTAATTTAGTTTATACATCAGAATAACACATAGGCTACTATTTGCCGCGATAACCGACATACACGCGGGCGGAGCCACGGGCAACAGCTAGTAATATTATAAACGCGAAAGTTTGTAAGTATGAATGGATGTTTGTTACTCTTTCACGCAAAAACTACTGAACGGGTTTGGATGAAACTTTACAGTAATATAGTTTATACATCAGAATAACACATAGGCTACTATTTGCAACGATAATCGACATACACGCGAGCGGAGCCGCGGACAACAGCTAGTATTATTATAACGTATATACGCACATTTGACTTGATGGATTGTGAACACGCAATAAATAATAACAGGCGAATTCAGTTTTGTAAGTACCTTTGGAATAGGTCAAGTGAGTGTAAACTGTGCTGAAATAGCAATATCTATAGCGGCATGATCGGCTTTGATAAATGACGTGTGAAATAACTTTTCTCGGGAAACTGATGAAGCCTTACAAAAAAACTTGATTGAAAATATTTGAGGTCACACAATGAGCTAGGTTAAGGTTTTACATAGTAGACAGCTGGATTATAGCGTAATATGTTTTATGTTTACTGATTGCCGGTGGTTGAGAGCGATCCATTCGATCCTGATGAGTAAAAGAGATCAGGAGTAGTGGGTTCGATTCCAGCAATGTGAATAAATGAGTATGTCTAAGTGTAAAAATTACAGTTATTGTATTATGATACGTATGCATTTCGTAGTATATACGAGTATTTTTATCACTCTGATACCTGTACTTTGGTAACTACCAAGGTGTAGGTATGATTTTATTTGTAATGAGAAAATAGCGTACCTACGTTTTTCAACATCGTTACTTATTCACAATAATTATGACAAGAACTATAACAGGTTACTCTGCATTTACTTTGGTTTTATTGAACTCGATCGTATCTCTTAACGAATACCCAATTAACTCGTTGCATTAGATTAATTATAGACCTGTTATATACTCGTAGAACTGCTTAGTTAATTTACTTTAATCTTTTTAAATGTAACGAAGCTACGTTAATAGGACATCATCTGATAAGTTTAGAACTGATTAGCCTTCAAGAAACCGTTTTGGAAATCAAGCACCTGGCTTCAAATCCGAAAAGTCCAGGGCACTAGGAAAACTATAAAATTCGCTGTCTTTAGCGCCCGACGAAATTCCAAGATTGTTATTTTAGAACTAGTATTTTTTTCAGTAAAAGGCTTTTTTTATCTTTATTTACAGAGCTTAGCCACAATTATGACTATGTCGCTCATAAAAGGCTAAGAGGGGTTTTATATTACGTTCGACATAAAATACTAGTTTTGATAGAAGTGATAAAAGCTCGTCAATTAACAGAATAAAGTTCATTCGGAAAAGTTTAATCGTTGACTTGTCCGAGGATGACTGACGCAATTCAGGTGTCATTGGAGTATGAAACGAACAAGCCATTTATGATAAAGTAAGATAATTACGGTAAAAAGGACTGTATACCTGATGTAATAATTAATAGTCTTGTATCATTTTAAGGTTTGATTTCAAGCTAAAATTGCATCATAAGGGAAAAAAGATTTTTAAACAAGCATTCAGAGTCCAGCAACTGATATATTTATGCTTATAGTTTACTCTAAATATTCGATCATGTTTACATAGTATACTTTGTCTATTTAACTGTAAAATATTCCACGTACGTAAAAGTCTTTATAAAAATACATATGTTAGCTCTATGGAAGGATCAGAATAATCCACAGGTTTGGTTCGTTCACTTCGTTGGTACTCAACTTTAAACGACTCTAAACCTGTATTCTGTAATACCAGGTAATAAATACAACTCCATACCTAAGAAAATAAATAAATATAATGGCAATACTGGGTAGTATTACCCACTTAAGAAGGTATTTGAATGTATTGATAAATAATACTAAAACATAATAATTGAACTAAAACAAACTATTCCGGTCGGTCTATTCCATAAAAAAAAAAAACTCATTTATTAGTTAAACTTATTTAGTCTCTATCTATATAGTAATCTAGTTTTTACTAACTAACTGCAAACATATTTTGTTTGCATCTGATTGTTGTTATTATTTTTAATTCGTTTGTAACAATGTCAAATATTATCTGTAAACAAGGTGTATTTTGTGTAAATAAATTATTATTATTTAGCGTTGCAAATAGAAATGTTTGCCATAGACACGGTTCACGAATGCTCGATGGTACCGTGCGCCTCCAGGGGAATACTGTTCTCTAATAAAGTCTTTGAATGATCACAGAGTAATACCACATTCGTACCTATTGTTTACTTGTTAAGTGTAACGTCTACGATGTTCTCCGGTGATCGAAACAAGGTTAGGGTTGATATTGATTGACTCTAGTGGCGTAACAGTCTATAAGATGCGTTTCCCACTGGCTTTTCGTTCAGTTATTTATTAAATGACTTCAAAGAAGGATGAGGTTCTCAATTCGACCGTATATTATGTTTTTTTTATGTGAGTTCACGGATAACTTCGTCTTTTATGAACCGATTTTAATTATTCTTTTTTTAATGGAAAGGAGATATCCTAACGGTGGTACCATGATAAGGACACTAAGATCTGATGATGGCATCCAAGAGAAATCGAGTCGAACCTTGAAGTCGGTTTTTGTTTTGTTAAAATTTTATTTGTCATTATAAAACAATAGCAAGTACTTTGTAAAATACTTAAATATTGCTTTAAAAACATCCGCAGACTTTCAGCATAATTAATGTCGGTATATTCACCATACCAGACAGACACGAAGTGTACAAACGGTCAACCTTTATTTAAGTATTTCTGCCGTCACGAAACCTGAACACAAAAACCATAAAATTTTATTATTTATCATTTACTTTTATTATACCACAGGAGATATCTGCTGGCATTATAGCCCCTCGACTTTGGGAAGTACTGTGGATGTACCAATACAACACAGTGGGTATATAGGGATGACAGTGACTCCTGTTTTTAACCGACTTCCAAAAAGGAGGAAGTTCTATGTTTTGTTTTAAAAATGCTCGCTTGAGCTATTGGAGTAAAGATAGGGTTAACCACTACCAGCGTTTTAATTTTATATTTAACTAGCTGTTGCGGCTAGCGGCTCCGCCCGCGTGTATGTCGGTTATTGCGATATATATTAGCCTATGTGTTATTCTGATGTATAAGCCATATTACTGTTCAGTTTCATCCAAATCCGTTCAGTAGTTTTTGCGTGAAGAAGTAACAAACATACACACAAACTTTCGCCTTTATATATTAGTGTGATGTGATTTCCACTTATATGCGTTGTCGCTGTTTCGTAATTGAGTTTTACAAACTGTGTTTCACTAAAAATTCTCAAGTTTCATTAATCGAAGTGCAAAATTAAGTATACCTTTAAGATATTAAGGGATACTAATCAAAATATAGTATTGAAATAAAACAGAACACACTTTATGTTCAAGATCCGTAACGGCTGCCTCTGACTGTTATTCGGAATGTACGAGTATTATGCAGATACGTTATTTTAGTTATTTATTGTATTTAACAAATTAATGTAAAGTATTCAATTATAGCTATTGTGAACAAAATAGAATTACCAAATTCATGCGTTCTTGATTAATATTAATGGAATGAATAAATTAATTCCTTTTACCCGGATTATTATTATTCAGTTTCGTTACCATAGCACCAGATATTGATTTTATTGATACAAAAGCCTTTTCATATTCCACGTATTTGATTATTATTGTGAATGTGCAAAGTATTATTAATTACTAAAGTCCTGATAACCACACACCTAAAAATTTATATTTGATCTTAAAATGTAAATAAGAGATTGATGTATTCCAAAGAGAGTAGGTAACAAAATATGTATGTACCTATAGGTAGTTTTTGTTGAATACATATTTCCGATAAAACTTGGTCACGGGCAGTGCATAACCTCTTTGAAACGTTGGGATATAGGAGGTATCGTAACTTTAGTTTTTTTTATAGCGAACTAGCTTTTGCACGCGGCCACGCTCACGCACTCACGCTTTCATCCCCTGATTAACCCCCTTAGGGTGGAATTTTAAAAAAATCCTTTCTTACTGCTCACTTACGTTATAGAAAGAACCTACATGCAAAATTTCAGGATTCTAGGTTCAGCGGTTTGGGCTGTGCGTTGATCTCTGGGTATGTCAGTCAGTCAGTCACCTTACTCTTTTATATATAATAGGTCTTTACCTATGAAATTGCCGTTTTGTATGCAATAAGTGAAACCATTTATATTTTCAAACTTTTTATTTCTGTTATTCGAAGTAATCACCCATGCAATCGACGCATCTTTGCCAACGCATTGGCAGTTTATTGATGCCCTTCTTGTAAAAATCAGCTGGACGGCAGCTTGGAGACTGTCTGTTGCGCAGTATGGGGTCGCGCGTTGTCGTGAAGCAGCTGCAAGAGCTGGGGTTGAAAGCTCTCCCTCATCCGCCATACTCACCAGACCTTGCACCTACCGACTATTACTTTTTCCAAAATTTAGACAACTTTTTAGTGGGTAAAAAATTCAATTCCCGAGAGGCAGTACAAAATGCCTTTGAAGAGTTTGTTGCCTCCCGTCCAGCTAATTTTTCATAGGTAATTTCATAGGTAAAGACCTATTATATATATATATAGATAAGTCCCACTATGCGAGTACAACAAAGACTACTTTGTGTAAAAGTCGCGACAGTCTAAAAACAATAAGGACGTAGTCAAAAGTTACAGTAAGATTAATTAAATATTATTTTTTGCACACAATATTATATAATCTCAGGAATATTTTGTTAACTTAAAATGTAAAAAGAGGAGTCCCGAAGCTCGATAAGAAACCTGCTTCTCTATAATAAGAAAGAAAACTATAATTACTCACTTGATTTATTTACGCTCTTAGGAATCACAAACAGAGATAACTCTTCTACTTTGAAAATTGCATTTTCTTGCGATTATTTAAGGGTTTAATTAGAGGGCAGTAATTAAACGCCGACTATTTATTAACCTATACTTATTACCCTCAACTACAATAATTTATAATCATATTTTAAAGTAAATTTCAACTGTGTTATTATTATTTGAACCACATAAATTTAATTAAAATAGAAGAAACCATTTTATGGCTAGTAATAATTATGTCAGTATAATTTGTTAGAAATAATTTGATGTTGTTTATTTATGCTTTTAAAACACAATATTTTAACACCAATGAAGTTTCAAAAATAAAATTTGACTGAAATATTTACACATTTTATACCGTTGCTACATCATGACACAAATTGATTTTATAACATGTTATAGGCGGTAAAGAATCGATTTTCACATAAAAGAGGTTAGTGGCGCTACAGCGACCCCTTTTCAATAAAATTCACATTTTCTTTCACAAGTCGGCTGTTGGTGCCTAAGTAACATTCATGACGGAGTTTAGTGACTTCCGAAGTAGCAGGTTATCAGACGTGGGGGTAGGAGGAGTGGTGTACGGGGACGAGGGGGCGGAGGGGAAAGCTGGATGCTGGTGGTGGACTCGCGCCCCCGCATTCAAGTCCCGGCGCTCGGCGCGCTTGCTCGCGCTCCTGTTTCGCGACAGTTACTTATTATCGTTCACGCGTTCGTTTTTATTTTTATTTACTTCACAGCGTTTGTACACCCTTTCTATCCATTGTGAAGGAGGTTTGTTGTGACTCTTCCAAGTGGCAGTGTGATTTTACGGTTCCTTTTCTTGCGCATCTTTAATATTCTTAGGGGATCACGTTTAATTGCATATGTATTCTAATTATACTGTGTCATAACCATTTATTGTTAAATACTCGGACTCTAATAATTTATTGAATATTATTGTAACCTTTGTTTTATCATATTTCTACTGATATACATTTAATTGCTTGCACAGTACAAGTATGTCCAGTAACTCGTATTATAGTATTATCTACGAGACTACTAATTGATACGAGGCTAATTAATGGAAACACAGAATATTTAAACCGTATAATAAATTGCAATAATCGATTGATATCTATCTATAGTCCAATAGGCTGCTGTACAACGTAAGCTATCTATGTTGAGTACTTACCTGAAGTTCGTAATAGATGTGGGTTTTGTTTATTTCAAACGTCAAAAATACAAACATTAAAATTAAAGGTAACTAAGCAATGATAGTAGAACAATGGAATTGCCCATTCAAATAAATACAAGGGTTCAGGATAATTAATGAAATAGATTCCATTGATTAGGCATGCCTTGAGGAACGTGTTGTTAGTAGGTAAATATTAACTTTTGAAACATTCGGTCAAATGTTTTGAAACCAAAACGTTATTTATGAATAAAATATTTAATCAAGTCGATTTTAAAGAAAAAATAGCAACAGTGTGCTTATTAAGTCTGAATAAAAATAATTAATATATACGGAAAATCAAATTACGTCTGGTGTAAGTGGGAATGATAAATTCATATTTATTATTTATTTGAAAACGTGCTTCGTAATAATGTATCTAGTTAATAGTGATAAATGTATATTAAACTAGCTGACCCCGCGAACTTCATACCGCCATATTTATATATCTGTCTCAGCTTCCCACAGGCAGTGTACAGTCGCGGACAAAAAAAAATTGACTTCTCCGGTTATTTTTTATTTTTTCCTATACACAAACCTTGTCCTAACAATAACGAACACATTAAAAAAGAATTATTTAATTTGGTGCAGCCGATCGGAAGTTATGCGCGTACATACATTTCGGCGATTCATTTTATACATGGATTAACTAATTATTATCATCATATTTCGGAATAACTAGGTCTGTTCGACAGGAGTAATACCATGGCATTACATGTTAAGCGATTCCTTTGTTGCTTAACACCTAGTGGGGTTACTTAAGTTCAAACCCAAGTGAGGTTTCATTTATTGACAGCCTTTCAAAAACCACTGCTGTACATAGGTCTCTCATTACCAAGGAGGTTTTGACCGATACCATGGTGGCGATAAGGATTGGTCTATACCACTATACAGAAGAAAACTTGACACTAGCTCCTGTAGCTAGTTTAAAGTTTACTTCTCTTTCCAATGCTGTTGTCCTGCGTAATTTAATCCCTAAGTCGACTCTTAAAGGCGCGTCTCCACCAAAATTGTTGGCAATTTCAGTGTTTCCAACTATTTGCAACACTTCAAAAAATCGCCAACTTTTGTTTCCATTGTGTCTACACCGAGTCGCCAACAATTTGAAATATATTCGAACTAAGGGTCACCATAGAGCCAATAAATATTTGCAACAAGCGTATTCTTTTGGGAGCTATAATGGTGGTGACACTCGTTATTTTAAATTCAATAGCATAAGAACGTGATGTTTGGGCTCCGGTAACCGGTCACGTTTGTACGACCACCTCCTCTGATTCTGCACTCAAAGGGTGGCAAGGTTTTTGCAGCTCTTGAGATACAGCTGTCAACAATGGGTAGCGGTAGCCATTTATCATCAGGTGACCCATCTGTCTGATTGCTCTTTTATACCTTAAAAAAAGAAAACAAAAATACTTCAAATTACTATTATTTGCTGTAATTAATGAAATTATAAAATGAAACCCACTCTGTATTAATATTGTAAATTATCTAACTATACCTACGTGTTATTTCAAATTCATTCTGCGCATCAAAAATCGATCGCAGTCTGTATGAAATATACGAGTGAAGTATTGATCCCTAAAGATGTCAACATTGTAAACAAAATAAGATTTCGCATACAAATTCTGAGTGTGATGTAACGTAGAACGAGTTTTATATGAAGTGAATCCTATGCTCCCGTCCTACTCCACTTGGCGAGAACTCGGCGCTCACACGCAGAATAAAACGATAAAAACGCGCTTTCGATCCGGACCCGAACGAGTTTCTATCTGGGATGATAACCAAGTACGCTCGCAAGCGAAACCCAACGGCCCTTTATGTCAGCAAATCTTAATTGAGTGCGCAATTTATTCAAACATCGCTTTATAATTTTAACATCCCTTTCGAACATTAAGCTATACGACTCACCTTTATATAAATCATCACGAAGATATTTTAGTTATTTTTTGATGTTTTACTATGCGTGTCTAAAAATCCATGTTTTTGAAAAAACACTGGAGTCTACTTGGGAAGAATTGAACGATATTATGATGTCACATTTCTAATTATTGATTTTGTATTAATTATACATATTACATTTGAATTTCACAAAAAAAAATAGTACATGTATAAGGTTTAATAGTTTAACGCGATTTAATGTTACAAATTAAACTCTAAAGTAAAATTTTGCAGAGCCCTATTTACGTTTATTATTAAAGTTACTCTGAAATAAAAGTTAATCTGAACAAAGCTTAAAATGTAACACAATTTTCTAATTAACTGTAGTTGCCATACATAGGTACCTAGTACTTGCATTTACTCTCTAAATCTAAATAGGTATAGGTACATTGGGTGCAAAATTTCGTAAGTTATTCAAACCCAACAAGTACATCATTTTTATAATAATGGTGTATTTGATATCCTGTCTTCGCTCAGCAAGGTCAAATGACAGAAGGCCCGACTCCATTACAATTCATTTTCTTTAAAGTTAATTAGATTCTTTGTTATGAACTCTAGCAAAGGGCAAAAAAAGTAATTGTTTGTTATAGAAATGAACCGGAAATCGTAGTTGAAAATAACTTATACATACTAATATTATAAATTCAAAACTAACTTCGCCTGTCTGTCTGTTGCTCTTTCACGGCTAAACCGCTGCACCGATTTCAATGAAATTCGATTTGGATATACTTTGATTCTTCAGGGAGGACAAAGGCTACTTTTTATCGCGATAACCGAAATACACGCGGGCAGAGTCGCGGGCAAAAGCTAGTTATATACCTATAGTTATTTATAGGAAAGTCATAATGAGTCATGGGTCTCACAGGAAACCGGTACTTTGCAATCTCCCTGCTTTTCACCGAGTGAGTGAGGTTACTAAAAACTTTTTAATATGCATTATTTACAAGATTTCTGAATTGGTATTATTCGTATTGTCGTAATTTGCATTTGAGTAGCTTTTGGTAGTCATAATACATCACGCTATTATCGGTAACAGTGGAACTTTAGAATGAATATTGTACTCTTTTAGATAAGGAAAAATACCTTTGCAAGTAATGTATTATTTAAGAACAAAGATTACCATAGGATAAAGTTACAGTGAGTAACTCTTAAAAGAGAGACACATGCTGTTGCGGCCAAATTACTAAGGCGTTAAATAAGACTGGCCAACCTAATGTTTAAAAGCATAAAATCTTGAAGTTAGGTCAACAACAACATTAATATTTAAATTTACATATTTTTATGTGAAAATATCTCACACATTATTCGATTTCATTGACATCTAAAATATTTTGCAGTAGGTACAATAGTTTCAGACATAAGCCTCTTCTTAGCAAAGACATTTTCTTTCTTTCAAGGTCTACTAAACTAAACCAATGTTACCAAGGTAAAGTTACCAATACAACGGATAAAGTACCTATATCAAAGTACGATCACAGTCCTAACCTAGCTCTCGACAACTTTCTTAACGCACTAAGTACTCTCGTGACGTCTAGTCTAACCAGTTAAGAAACAATTATAGAATATTATACTCATGTTGGCTAATAACCTTGATGACAAATGTGTTAAAGTTATACAGTCAAATAATAATAATATCAATAACAAAGTAAGTTCACTTTAGTTCCCTTTCTAGGGTTAGCAGTGGACAAGTTACACTTAATTTTTAACCGACTTCAAAAAAGGAGGAGGTTATCAATTCGACTGTTTTTTTTATGTTTGTTACCTCATAACTTTCGACTGGGTGAACCATCGAGATATAATGTATAGAGAAGACGCCACTCATTAGTGCGGTGTTCCATGCAATTGCGGCGCATGCGCCGCACTTCCTTCAGTCGCTTGCTAGCTACACTCTGATGAAGCGGTGGCTTAAGCGTGTGATTGTTTACATTTAAAAACGTTCTAAAACTCGTGAATTATGCCATTTTGTGTCTTGAGATATTGCACTAATAATACAAGGAATACGGAGAAAAACAAAGGAATAACTTTTCACCAGTAATTAACTAGATATAATTGTTTTAAAATTAAATACGAACAAAATATTTTAAGACGCCATTGTTGCCTCATTCGACATAGAGTACTTAGAGTAAAACATACAGAAGTGATATTTAGGTAGAATTAACTGACGTTAAATGCACAACGTATTTAACGTATTTAATTGGATAAGGAAAAATAATATGTTGTTAAAAATAGCTTCGTAAATAACCCATAACATTTTTTTTGCAATAATTATATTTAAATTATCATTAAAGTATAATTTAAAAATTGAATATTCGGCTTTTATATTTTATACCTCGATGAATTCTACAAAAAAACTGAAACTGGTAAAGCTATTGAAGTACTATTTACTCAAAGTGAATTTCCTAATAAAGCTTCGTAGGTATAAAGCTATTTATCCGTACTGCTTTCTTGTTTGGCGCTTACTCTATAAAAGCGAATCTTTGCAACAGTTCGTTGGCCAAAACGCGTAAGCGCCATGAAAATCACGGCGCTTATGACATTTCGCTCGCGAGGAAACTGCAGCTCGAATGCGATAGAGCGCTGCTTGTTAATACTGTTGGATTAGACTACTAATTATTGTTTGGCTGCGCTGCAGCGCTTTTTAGTTTTAATTCAAATATAAACGGAACATATAATTGGTTTTGAGTGGCTCCTCTAGTACGTAGTACGTAATATCTCGATGGGGTGAACCGATTTTGATGATTCTTTTTTTATTTGAAAGCTGGTGCTTGCCATGTGGTCTCATTTATATTTGGTCCAGATTGAAGTCGGTTTTATTTTTGTTAACATTTGTGATAATTAGTAATAATCACAAATTTTCCTAACCACTGTTTATTTTATAATGTAATAATTTATTACATTATAAAATAAATAGTGGTTAGGATCGCTGACGCGCCGTACACTAGTTTCATACTTACTAAATCTCTTCAAGTCTTAATTACTCTTTTCTAGCGAAAAGAAAAATATAATACAATTATTATTAGTGGCAGAAGTTAGTCCATATATTTGCTTCAATATTAGGCTACAAAGCCCGGGGCGTGTTTTTCTCCTAGTATATTCTGAGTAGTACAACTGGTACGAGGTCTAGAAACGTTCTAGAAATCTTGTAATATACGAGTACATATAGAGTCTAAAATATAGTTGTAGGCAAAATTTCGTTTGAGAATATCTTTAAATTTTAGTCTCCAGTTTAATTGAGTCAGTTTTTAGGAAAATAACACATTTGTTCTACTCACTGTTAACCTACCACTGTTAAATGTGTAATTACACGCTGTGTAAAATGCTCGGAGAAGTTTCGTAATACGAGACTGTCAAAATAATCAGCATTAGCATGGCATAATTGGCCACCTATTTGTTATTCGTATTCATCTATATTAAATTACTTATAAAGGAAATATAGTCATTAAAATTAATAAGATTAATAAGGTGTCTCATAGCAAATTGGATCACTAATAACTTGACGCCGTTCAACGACTATTCTAAGGTTCTGAATTTTATAATTGGATTGGATTTTCCTTAACTATGATGTCCTTGAGAATACCTTGAGTAAGTATGTCAAATGTAAATAAGAGATTGATGTATTCCAAAGAGAGTAGGTAACAAAATATGTATGTACCTATAGGTAGTTTTTGTTGTATACATATTTCCGATAAAACTTGGTCACGGGCAGTGTCTAACCTCTTTGAAACGTTGGGATATAGGAGGTATCGTAACTTTAGTTTTTTTTTTATAGCGAACTAGCTTTTGCACGCGGCCACGCTCACGCACTCACGCTTTCATCCCCAGATTTACTCCCTTAGGGGTGGAATTTCAAAAATTCCTTTCTTAGTGCTCACTTACGTTATATAAAGAACCTACATGCAAAATTTCAGGATTCTAGCTTCAGCGGTATGGGCTGTGCGTTGATCTCTGGGTATGTCAGTCAGTCAGTCACCTTACTCTTTTATATATATAGATTATAAAACATGACTATTTTAAGGTTCCGTACCTAAAGGGACCCTATTACTAAGACTTCGCTGTCCCTCTGTCTGGCCGTCCGTCTGTCACCAGGCTGTATCTCATGAATCGTGATAGTTAGGCAGTTAAAATTTTCAGAGATGATGTATTTCTGTTGCCGCTATAACAACAAATACTAACTTGCTTGTTTTTGCTTTAAATCGGTAAAATGTGTAAATATATTATATATACAAATGTATATAACTTTAGATAGCGTCCTAGTAACAATCCAATATTTTTTTAACTTTAAAATTATGTTCAGAATATGTTTATTCGTTCTCAGCTGTCTCATTACTTTCAAACTTTTAAGTAGGTGTAACAATTAATTCAACGCAAAACATCAGTGGTTATTACGAGTAGTTTATCCACAGATAACACACTAAGACACTCAAATATACATACATACATATAGCCCAAGAGCCCACAACGGCTAGACCTTCATTATTTTATAAAAGCTGAAAGTTTCTCTGTGTATGTATCCAACACTGGTAAGAACGGCCAGCGACTACTTATATAACACAATATTCTGCTCTTCACTCAAACGTAAATAGGCGATATTAATCTACTGTATTTAAAATAAGGCTAACGCGTTGAAAATCTACGCAGTTGAACTTGGGCATACGATATGACAATCAGAAATGAAATGATGATAACACGCCATAGCTTTGTTCTAGCTTGACATTTTGGGACTGACATTATGACTTGATGTTTTGAAGTAGAAACCAACTTACATGACGTTTGATTAACTACCAGAGTACGGATTCATATCTATAAATTAATACGTGCAGCAAAAACTTTGTACCTCTTTTTACGAAAATTATGCGAATGGAGGAGGATGAGACACAGTTAAAGTTTTATAGAGAAGTGTAAAAATGTAAAAAAAAAAAAACAAAAAAAAGAATTATGGTCGAATTTCGAACACCGGACGATCAGTAGTAAGAAAAATTTTGACACAACACTTTTCCTATATTTTCCTCAAAATACATAATAAATGTTTTAATATTGTAAAGATAAGATGTCCGTGGTTAAGCAGTAATGAGTAAAGCTATTTCAAGTTTAAGTATATTTCTCAATGTCCTAAATGTTCGAGATAGGTCGCGAGTAAAAGCGTGTTTTCAACTTTTGACTTTGGCCCAGAGTAGTTGTGATTTTAGGAAACTTCGTTTGACTTCTAAACAGTGTTTTTGTAGCTCTTGTTAAAGAAATATATGTTTAAAATATACATACAAAAATATAAAACATTATACACTTTATAAAGATATACTTTCTAGTGGCTAAAATTTTCCAATAAAAAAGGCACAAATGATATGTATGCTCAATTAAATTTCGAATTCAAATTTTACACAATTGCTTGAGGAATTTGCATATTGTAAAACGTTTTGAATGGTGACCAACTGACCTCTGACTGTTAACTAAATAAAAAAGAAAACATTATATACTTAGCATACTTGTGCTTACACAATATGTTGCATTCAAGTTTAAGACTGCATTACAACTGTTATTTTTTTAATAAACAAAATAAAATACAAAAATTAGCACTAACTTTTTAGACTATTTTCCCGTGGAAATTAATGCCGTAGTATAATTATAGTAGTAGTGTTGTTAGGCTGTAATTGTCTTCTTCCATGGAACTTTAATTAAAATAGGTATCTCCTAAGATTTGAATGTTAAAGACATAAAAAGAGAGTCATTATAGTAAGTTCAATAACTTAGCTTGTAATTTCTTCAAGGATGTAACTTTTACGGAGTGAGCTCCTAACAAGTGATCACTACAACACAATTGTTCTGAGTCTAGTCTATGATTATTTTTTACAACAAAGAGCATTTTCGTCTCATATTGTCCGTGGCGTGATGTTAAAACAGAGTGAACAATTTTTTTCCCATAAAAAGTTATAGTGAGTCAACCTTAAAAGATAGACAAATATGCTGTCGCGGACCTTTTTTAAAACTTTTAAAGAGTAATAAGTAAATTGTTGCCTTTTAAAAGTTTAGCTCAGTTGTCGAGTATAATCACAATAATAAACAAGCGGAGTATCAGTAAAAAATGTTGCAAAAACCGTGTAAAATTATTTATTTTAAGAGCTTCCATTGATAGCGCTGCGTAAACGGTTATAGTTTTACATAAACAATATATACGTAGCACATTTTTTACTGATACTCTGCTCCTTTTGATCGCAGTGTCATGATTTATGGCCTGTAGCCTCCCTCAATAACTGCGCTATCTAACAATTAAAGAATTTTTCAAATCGGACCAGTACTTCCTGAGATTAGCGCATTGAACCAAACAAAAAAACTCTTCAGCTTTCTAATATTAGTATAGAAGATATGTCATGATTTTTCCGCAAGCATTATTCGTCGTTATGATTATAAGTAAAACATTAGTAAGTTAATTTGTTGTATTGTACCGAGCAACAAAATCTATCTATAAACTTATACATATTTATTAAATACGAAGATTTTTCTTATACATATAAAAAAAAATCCGTTAAGCGATTTTATGAGCGCTGTAACAGATTCTGCGACAGTTACCATATGTGATGACGATTTCAACCGAGATAATACGGTATTGAATAGGTTTTCAGATATAAAACCTTTTCTGAACATCGCATACGTTGTAGGAAAAATAATGACTAATTTCTTTCGTATTTTGATCTAAGCGCGATGGAATGAAGAAATGGAAAATATTGGAACAATTTATCGGTATTTCAGTTTCATGTACATAATATGTTAGGAACATAACAATGTACCTAACAGTTTTTAATAATCAATTACAACTTATATTTCATTATTAAAATCTATTCTTGTACCTACTAAGTTCAAGTCGCATGAATCTTTCCACTCAATGATATATTCATGAAATTAAATTAACGCATTGCTTGAAATTTAATATATACTGACATTTGGCATTCGTGGTCCACTATCAAAGTAGTCAAGTAGTCGTAAACGGAACGGAAACGGAACGTTTCAGTCTTAATAAAAGGCAAAAGCCAAGTCAAAAGACGGGATAAACTTTAGTTCTATAAAATTATATTAAATTATAAATAATATTAAATACTTTAGTTCTATAGAAATTTTAAATGCAATATGTAGACTGAAATATTGGATCTTTCATATGATATTTTCATAAAATTCCTTTTAAATGTCTTAGTAGTTTTTGCTTCAAGTGTTCATTGTATGGTCATTACCATTTAATCCTACCCTACGTCTAGTACTAATTACCTTCTGTAGACCAACTGTACGGTTTACGTACACTTAGCAACTATAATATTATTTAGCTGATTACGCAAATCGGTCGATTCCTTGCCTGTCCGTCGTAATAATCTTTTTCGACTCAGTGTGCGCTTTAACTTGGTAACGTTCGCTACGTTGTAAGAATCACTTTATATTATTTGGTGTAACTAGTGAACAATAAACCTTTTAATGTTACGTGAAGAGTTTCCTCTCACCAGCACACTCGCACCTTAACAAACTAATAGTAGTGTACAGTTCACGACACTGTACATTAAATGGTCCTTCGAGCCGGATGCTGAGCGATCTCTGTGTCTTATAAAGTGTGATAAACTTCAGTTTTCTACGGAGTTCACGACACTGTACACCAACATTTTATAAATTATTATGAACTCAATTCAATATCACGTCATTTATATAAAAATATTTCTTTACGAGTGTTAACTTAATATTAACGCACTTATTGATCATCTTAGTCTATATATATTACACGGCATGTTTAACCTAATGTTTAATTTAACAGGCTTGTATTAATTAAATATTCATGAAATCAGAAAATAAAATTCATACGAATTACAATCGAAATGAAATTCGAACACTAAATCACTTGAATTGACTTGAATTTATAATAGAATAGGTTGATGTTTTCTTTTTTAGTCACATCTTAGAAGGGCATAGCTTGAGGGTGATGGATTGGTGTGAATTTGACAGCGGTTGTTAATTGTACAGTCGTCAGTGTCGATCGCGTACTTCTTGCGGTCTCGAGCAAAATTACGACTCGTACATGCCTCGTTTAACATTCGCACATTTTAACGAAGTCGTAAAAATACATTTTAAGAGCTGACTCCGGTAGATTTCCGTTTTCTCCTACATTTTCCCAGCAAATATGTACCTACTTAATTTTGCTGAGAAAATGCGTCATACAATGTACAACACTTTATGACCGAAATATCGTGCAGCTCTATTTAGTATCATTTTACCTAAATAACATTAATATCTCGATCTTTATGTGACTTGATTTTTTCTTTACTTAATGTGGGATTTAATACTAAGGTTTGCCGCGAATTTCTTCGAGAAAATTCTAGACCTCAAACATGTTGTAGAAAATGTATATTCAAAGTTAATGATACATTAATATACTCACAATGTAATCACATTGTGCAGACAAATATCGAAGACTGCTACTGCTGATAACATAGTGAGATTTTTAGGATAGAAAGATGTAATATGAAAAACTTGAATTAGGAACCCTTTAAAGTAGTAAATATTAAACAACATAGGTATATATATACATAATACTGTAGTATATTAGAATAATACAAAAATATTTAGGTATTTTCTCTGTTTAAGATTGAATTGATTAATAATAAAAGTAGGTACATTTAAGTAGGTAAAAGTTGGGTTTAGTTTTCAAGCATCGGAACAAAATCCCATGTCTAGAAACTTACACAATTTTATACGAAACTTTGAATTAAAAAGTTGGCTAAAGTGGTTTGTGAAGGTTTTTATTTTTCTCGTTTTCGCCATATATACTCGTATATAAAACACAGTGCTTGTTCATTGTCTACAAAGTTTTTGTATTGAATCACAAAAAAATTGTAATGCTTAAGTGGCATCTGCGTTGTAGAAATTAATATTTTTTACTTCATTTACCTTTTTAAAAAGAAAATTCTCGTACTAGGAATATTCCTAGTAGGCGAATTTTCTTTTAAAGTCTAAGTATACACCTAGAGTCGCCGGGGACTTTACAAACATACGTAAAACGGACACAAAGAACACCCAGACTCAGAACAACAAATTGTGATTCACACATTGCTGTCCCATGTGTTATTTAAACCCATAACACTTAGTGCAGTAGGAAGCGTACCTACACCTACGCTATATGTGCATTGTGCAGTCAATTAGAATTACAATAATACTGCTCTTATTAACATAGTCTTATGCTATGAAAGTGATTATATAACCATGGTTGTTTAACGACCTACAACATAGATGGCAGTTAATCATTATTCGTACCTATCAAACTCGTTTAGACATCTCCCCCTACAATGTGGGGAGAGTCCGAATAGAATAATGGCGCGGTGTAATTGACGGGTCCCTGAAGTTCGTGGTAATTAATTTTGGACTCGCTCCGATCTATCAGAGTTTACATGGAATTTATAAGGATTAGGAATTGGAGATAAGCGTGCCTTTTTGGACAGCCGTACTTTAAATGTGGTTTCGGTGCCTAGTCGAGAGGTCTTTCGATACCCTTAAATTGTTATGCAAAACTTCGTAGATTATAATCATAGAACCGTATTGGTAAATGAATTAAAACTGATAGTATTAAGCTTATGATTAACTATTTAATACGGTTTAAAAAAAAGTGGTGGAGAAGTAAAGAAGAGTATTATTAATGTAACAAATGTGTAATTTTATATGAAATTAATTCGTCGAGGTGACGAATTAAGGGAAATAAAATGGAAGAAGACTTGAACCAAATTCTATATCAACCCGTCTGGACAGCGTGGTGATAATAGGCCAAAACCTCTTTTCGAAAGAGAGCCTTATGTCCAGCAGTGGATTCATAAAATCTGTTGATATGATGTGAAATGATAAGATGATAAGAGCTAGCCTACGTTTCAGAGCCGAGTAAGACATCAAATTCAAGGCAACATTTTTTTTTATTAATTCTTCCTGCATTACGTTTACATGAGGTGGACCCAATGCCAAATGGCATTTTCTACCAGTCAACCTTTGGATGGTTTAGTAAAGGACGTGGCAGGTTATATTTACATACTAACTGATTCAACAAATCTGAGTGATTTATTCTCGTCATTTCTTCGGTGTTATTAATTTTTCCCTTTTCCCATTCCTTGAAATGGCTTCGGAGATACTATTTAAAATCGGGAATATCCAACATCTTCAAGGTATTTATAGCGCCTTAAAAACATAAAAATGGTTATTGGTCCAAACTGTTTGTTTTTTTTTTCAATTCTCTTCTACTGTCTTGCACCCTCTAATGGAGGTAAAATAAAAGAACTCAATTTATTTATCTAACTTAGGCAAATAATTCTTTGCTACGAAGATTTTCCTTTATCCTTTTAATATGATGATACTGCGGTGCTAGCGGTCGATAATACAGCTGCTGGAGCATCTTACAAGCTGCAGGAAAACCTAGACGAGCTGTCCCGTTGGCTAAAGGACTGGCGAATAAAAGCTAACGAAACTAAATCAGTTCACGTAACATTTAGCTTACGCCACGACACATGTCCTGCAGTTGAGTTCAACCATATCAAAATACCACAAGCGGATGACGTAAGATACTTGGGCTGCAAATATTTCAGTCAAAAACCCTGCGAGTGATAACTGGAGCACCCTGGTACATAACAAACGCGCGTCTCCACAAAGACCTGAAAATTGAATCTGTCAAGGAAGAAATAAAAAACTCTTTGCCTAAATATACTGAAAGATTAAATCGGCACCCAAACTTTCTGGCAAGGGAGCTAATGAGCACAGAACCAAATTCTACCTTTAAGAGGCTGAAGAGACGTGCTCCTCAAGACGTGACCGCATGAGGAGCTAGCGCCAATATGGACATATCACTGGATATTGTGCCATACACGCCTATTTATTAAAATCATGCATATCCAGCTCAATGTCGAAGAGACAGATTGCAGGACACAAGACAAATATAAAAAAAAAAATCCTTTTAAAAGTTTTACTTGATAGATGTAGATAATGATTGGAGCTTACATGTTAAAACAGGTCATGAGCGCCCTAGCAACTAGTTCTGTTGAGTTATTCATAAATGTAAAAATTACTATTTAATTATTGAAACACCTTAAAGTATTGATGGTACATAGATGTTTCAGTAACTTTTTAATCTTAACTGATTTTCTCTTGAACTAACACACGCACAACTAACAACTAACGCACATTGCTAAAACTTAGGTAAGTAGTAAAATTTGCGTCGATATAGGTCAAGCCGAGTGCTTGTTTTTAGTAAGTATTTTGCGGTACGATTGATTATTCTACTGTTTAGTCATAAATTCAAAACAAGCTCGTTTTAATATGTGCAGGCAGCTAAAGGCCTAAGTATGCTAAGTATATGTTTGCATGTAGTTACAAAATAAACATAGGAATCTACTTTATATTGCATCTAAACTACGTTTGTTGTAAAATAAATGTATTATTATACTCACAAATAATTTCAAAAGTGAAAATAAGTTATTCTATCTCAAGAAGAACGTTTGTTTGCGTTGCCTTGAGAATATACTTTTCATATTACAAAATGTTAGTCCTTAGATGTCGATCAGCTCTTTTGAGGTCATTCAGTGACCATATGTATTAACGAGCCCCGTAACTAAAACGATCCTTTGTAACCTCTTTTTATGAGAACAATAGATAAAAAGCAATTCATAAAGTTATCAAAAACCTCTAAACCCCGAAAACCCCCCCGAAAAAATAGTCCTGATGGGCTCATTACATTGCGTCGCATAATTCTGATTTTATATTTAGACAAAATTTAATAGCATCCTACAAATGTCTAAAACCAAGAATTGATTGTAACATTAAATAAACTATTTCATAGTTGATCACTGACCCATTTTGGAGAATCGTTTGAATCGTAAATAATTTGATATCACGTGGTTCGCAGAATCACGACGTTAATGTAGAAATTTATTGCACTTAGAAGGAAAAATAAATGTGTCTTTATATGTAAGTAGTCCACATAGAAAAGAAAAATGTACCTAGCTAGGTTATTTATTACGTACGTAGATATTTGATACCACGTGATATAACGTATTTCAGTGATGTAATATGGTTTACATACATCAAATAAATAAAAGTAAGTTATGGATATTTATGTTTATAAATTGAATACGTAATAATATTTGACAGTTAAAAACAGTTGAGATCAAAGATGGGTAAAATTACTCTCATTGCCTCATTCGTTGGATTAAGTGCTCTTAATGGGGCAATGAGAGTATAATAATAATACAGTTAATTAATTATTTATCCATTATTTTTAGTTATTACTGTTTACTATTATTGCTGTTAAGACAGTGTAAATGAAGAATACAGAATGCAGCTACATATACCTCTGCATAGTATTAATGCGAAACTATCTTCGGCTTGCACAAATGCATTAGTATACATTCTAGAATTAAAATAACCTTTGATGATGCCATAAGGCGAAAATAGTGGAATAAGTACAAGTGATTTTAATTCTAGAATGTATTATAACAAGTTCAATCAAGTGCCAACAATCGAGACTATAAATTGCATTAGTATACTTTGGATTAGCCACTTAATGACTAATTGAAACGTTTAGTTATACCTTATTTAACGTACCTGCGTTAAATTATACTAGGCTATTGGAGGCACAAATGTAATCTTATTTTCTGAAGATTATTAATCAAACAATAATAAATATCAACTTACTATGTATGATACTTCAAGTGCCGCTTAATTGCCGGGCAATGTGTATGACTGTCTGCGTAGTAAATATAAGTCTCGAATATCAAACCTTGTGTTCCATGAACACTGGTGGATGAAGTATACTTTAGCTAAGCAGTGTATGAGTTAGATTAAAATTAAGTTTGCTATTGTTAGCTTTACAAAAATATAGACAACATAATGTAATAAGAAATGATCACGGTGGTTTCAGAAAATTTTAGCGTCAAGAAATGGTTGAATAAAGACTCACTTTTTATTCAGTTCAGTTCCAAAAACACTGCCATTATATTTTACCACTTAAATATAAAATTGCCATTGAAAAAGGTTCTTTAATTTAAAAATAATTTTAAAGAAGCGCATTTTCGTTTAAAAAAAGGAATCGTAATATCACAACTTTTAATAGACTACAAATCACTTGCCTAGGTATATTTATATCCACTTTATCTTCCTTCATTTGTTGATATTTCATCTTTTAGTGTATAAAGACTGAAGAGTGTAGAAGGTACCAGAATATGGCGTTTTCTCGGATAATTTGGTTCGTCGTGTTAGCTGTGATAGTTGAAGCATCCCTTTATGACGATGACTATGACACATATACAAAGGCCTACGATTACAGGAATGCAGGTAAATAATATACTTGTGTTTTTTGTTTTGTATTTTCTCCTAAAACAGAACTCCGTACCTCGGAGCTAAATACCAGAATGGAATTTGGACATAAGAGGTTAAAGTTGATATTTTTACGTTTTATTTAAATAGTCTAACAATACTGTCAATATATGTGATCTCAATGTTTTACATAATTTTATTTTCTCAGTTATGTCTTTCTAGAGAACCGAATGTCGTCCTTTCAAATTGAGTTTTGTAACGAAGCCTTAAAGGCAATAGTCGTCAAAGCGCCTAAGTTGATTTTCGCAATAGCCCAAGGGAATAGATTTGAACAATGAAATATTCAAATTTAGTATTTTATATGTTAAACATGATATTTTTAATAAACCTACTGTTTTGCTTTTACAATTTCATTTTTTTTGTCGAAAATGTATCAGACCGTGTTGGATTTTGATCTATTTTTTTTTAACACACTTTTATTAGCTTGACCTGTAGTATGTATGTAACGGAATCTTTTAACTTACTTTTCACCTACTTCTAGAGTCTGATTAACTTGAGAATTTGCACAGGGGTCAAGGGCCGATGACAATACAATAATTTGAAAAAAAAAACAAAAAAAATAATTTATCTAAATGTCGCCCCACGCTTTTTACATTGAAATTATTTTCAAATTTTTAGTTCGATTGCTATTAAAGCGTGTTTTTTAAACCATTTTTTTTATGTAATAGGTGCCTGAATGGCTCTACTCTTCCTGATGGTAAAGCATGGGCAGAATCCATCTGGTGGCGATGCAGTAGTAGTTTGGTTCATTTTAGGTACAGAAATCAAGCGATTTTTTTTTTATTTGGTAGGGACAATTGAAAGCCACTAATATTACTTTGGCACCAATATCGTATAAGGAACTAAAAGAATTACTTTTTAGTATGTCTTTGACGACGAAATAGGAATAAAACTTGGTCATTTCTTTAAAAAGATACCTAATACTAGTTAAGTTGGATAAAGCATCTTTGCCTTCGAGAAGGCACTTCAGTTGGTCGAAGTCAAGTGGTCTTGCCCTACTGCTAAAGCAACTAGGCCTTCCAGGAACGGTGTATAAATATCAACACTCGCTCGTGCGGAGTTAGTCAAGACGCGTCTGTTACCGCTGCAACTGTCATGGGAAGTTGTCTGTGCTGCATGGCAGAAAGCCTTGCCGCCAGATATCGCTTTTTAGTAGCGACATTTATTTTACTGGGGTCACAATCTGGGGAAGGACATGGTCTCGAGCAAAGTGGAAGCAAATTAGATCCGATGGAATGAGGTCAAAGTCGATTCGATTTACTAGGAATGGCGAATGAAAAAGTTTTTAAGTCCTCAATCGGTAGTAGAGTCTCGCACAAAAGAGTGATGTTTCCGTTGTTGACGATATGCTCTCGTTTATGAGGCGCATCCTCCAATTACTTCGTAGCGCTAAGGAAAAGCTACGTACTGTCGTAGAGCGCTACGCAAGTTGAAAACCAATCTCAAACTTTCATACAAGTTGGCGATTACTAGCACAAACTCAATTTCATCTTGGATGGGTCAACGAAGTATCAACAACCTTGGCTTTATTGTTAAATTAATACCTACGCTACATGATAAGCGCCTAAACATGTTCCATACGTAAGTGCGCTTTAAAACTACTAGTTACGTTAACAACAAATGCACTCATCGTCGTTGCAAGTAAGGTACGGTAATACGCTTTCCCGGTACTCTTATACTGTTGCCATCTTGGGGACAATTTAGTTTAACGGTGGTGCATCTAGTACGATCTTAAAACGGATTTCATTTTAAATGTAATTACAGCAAGTTCTTTATAGATCTAAATCATAAATATCACTTAAATAGCATCTTTCATTGAAATTCATATGTATCATAACGTGTTTGTTCAAAGTAATGCCACGACAATTATATTAAAATCTCTTTTTCGATTCAAACGCAGATAGTTTGTTGCTCTTATGAAACAAAAAAAACTCTTTTAATCACATTCATTATTTTGAATTTTGTTACATATTATTTAAACCAGTTCAATATCATAGTGAAAAGAGCATACTCACAATATGGTGAACTTGTCTCGCGCTGCCCGCATCCAACGGTCACCCACTACCTTTACCAGTTCATCGGATCATCTTTTACGCCTACCCACGGTCTGTCTTCCAGAGCCTGGTCGCCACTCAAGTTCTTTTTTCCACAATCAGACATTAAATCAGCAACAGGTCACCTGTAAAAAGCTTCAAATATGGTAAAATCAGATTTTCTTATGGAAGGTTATATTCAGTTAGATATTTGGTTTGGCTGATATTTGGAAATTAAACAGCGTTATTCGGACAAAACTATTCATCATATCTCAGAAATGTTTTCATTTTTGGTAACCTCCTAAATCCCACATTCAATGCTCTTACGTAACGTCGATGAGTTGTTTTTTTTGTGGTCTATCTAATCTAAAAAATACCGTATGATAGTTCTGACATGTTAAAGAATAGTGAGGGTATCAAACAAATGGAATATTATAATATCCGATTCTCGAAATTATATCCTTATAATTACAAATCAATTTAAATTTAACAGGTAAATGAAAATATTTTTTCTTTATTAACCTCTACGGTTAAAAATATTTTCATTTTTTGTTTTTATTGACAGTTGGATACAGGTAAAAAAATAATATAAATAAAAATAAATTCTAAAAAACGCCTGAAAATGGCTGGTTATTTATAGGTTTGATTATTGGTACATTTCAACGATTACTGACATAAAAGTGAATTTGAAAAGTCACAACACTTTGGTAGAGAAACTAACTACGTGATCACATCTGAAGAAAAATATCTATTATTATCTATGTGTTGGTTTTTGATCCTGGGGCACGGTAGTGCCCCCGTCAAGACGAGCCAAGCGAAGCGCAAGGGCACTACCTACCTTTTCTCGAAGTGTTTCGTCGTTTTTTTGAACCCTCATAACTTTGGTTTCCGTTATACCAAATAGTTCAAATGCTCAGGATATTATGTCAATAATAGACTTAATTAACATACAAAGTTTCAATTGCATATCTCTGATACTTTAGATTTTATTAATATCTAAAAAACACCGATTTCGTCACTGACACACTGATGATCATTAAAACTGTTAGGGTACTTCCTGAAGCGCTAGAAAGCTGAAATTTGGTATGTAAACTAAGTTTACTATAAAAACAAAAAAAAATAATAATAAACCTATTACTTTTGTCCCCAACTCCCAAAATTGGGGGGTGGAAGTATGAGACTTACACATTTTTTTATGCTAGAGGTTTTATTTTTGGTATACGGACTTCTTCGAAAGAAGAAAGATATACAAGAAATACACCCCAAAAAAGAAAGAAAAACAAAAAAAAAATACTGCCTTAAGCAACTTAGAAAAAGAAATGAAATCCCACCGAAAACATTTTCATGTAAAATGTTGCCAAGACCACTGCATATGGCTTAACCTGTGAAAAAGATTTCAGATCTCATATAGAGCCAAACTTCTGAATCTACACCTAACTCTACCAACCCTAACTTCACAAACTTTACATCTCAGTAAAAATGTATGTTTTGGCTGTTTCGTTACTTGAGAAACTAAATATTCGCATAACACATTACTTCAGAAACTAGATATTTGCAAGCACAAAAGGCGTTCGTTTCGCCTTCGTGACTTTAGCGAAACGGCGATGCCATAAATTTTTACTGAGATGTAGAGTTTGTGAAGCTAGGGTTGGTAGAGTTAGGGCGTGTAGATTCAGAAGCTTAGCTCTATATGAGATCTGATATCTTTTTCACAGGTTAAGCCATATGCAGTCGTCTTGGAAACATTTTACATGAAAATGTTTTTGGTGGGATTTATATTTAAAATTAGATTTAAGGAATTGGACCTACATATTGTGACAAAATATAAATTGCTTCATAATTCTATGGTTTTACATGGGCTACGCCTATACTAAGTTTTTTCGTGTTAAAAAGTATGAAACGTCATACGGAACTTTTTATTTTAGATGGACTACATAAATATTAGTTCTACAATATGATTGTGTGAGTAGGTAAGAACAGCAAATACTAAGTCTGTGAGATGTTCTAACGGTACATCAAAATATGAATGAGAATTGAAGATAAGGATAGCCTTAGAGACAAATTCGTTGAAGGGAATTTTTGTCGCCATTTTGCGTCGAGTGATTTCATTCCACGACAGCCGCCGAACTAGCTTATCGGACGGGCACAGCTTGATGTATCTTCGATTTACCCACTCCACTAGTTACGAGGCTCAATAGCAGGGACATTTATAGCCCTTTCTTGCGAGCCTTATTAGTGATTCACATCTCTATCAGTCGCACAGTCACTGTATGCTATTGCGACTTAGATAATTGTGTAGCTAATGACTAATGGTACAGCTGAGCAAATTATGACTACAGATCATATAAACCTCGCTATCTACTCTGTCGAATAATCTATGTTTCTCAACTGTTACTAGAATGAGACACAAAGAGTAATCATCAAAATTAACTGACATAGTTAATTGCCTATTTAATATTAGAACATATATTTCGAGTGTAATAATTGTGCGAGCGTTTTCATACTGGATGTGTTTAATATGTATGTCAAAACGTGTACTGTATAAAAATAATAAGATGTCGTGACTTAATTCTAAACGGGCTGTTATTAACATTGTAACAAGTACAATAGGAAATCTCACGTAAAACATTAATGAGAAAGTTTGCTAGATAAGAAAGCTTCAAACGAGGATTGAAGCAGGACCGTTGAGAAGCCGCGCGCATTAACATTCCAACGTGGAGGAGGCAATAATGTGGGTGTTACACGGTGAACGTTTCATTTGAGCAAATGGCCGCGCGCCCCCGTGATATGGTTATTCTCTTACGAATTCGCTTCGCTTCCCGCTATCGTTGGCGCTTAAGCTGTCTGAGTGCGTAGGTGCATGTCGAAAACAGTATTTTCAAAACCACAAAATATAGTGAGTACCTATGAATTTTATTTATTTTTGCCTTGAATAGCGAGGGTATTCACTTTCAGAATATGAAAGCTCCAGAAATAATAATAAAACAGCCAAAGATAAAATACATGAAGTGTATTCTAAGAAAAAAGGTATGTGCCCGTTACTTGTTACCTACATATTTATACGTTTTTTTTACAATTAGTCTTAACATACTGTAGGTACATATATAGTAATAATAGGATACTTCACAAAATGGCTACGTCGTAACATTACACCAAAAAGCAAAAATACTATGAAAATACCTACGAATGAAAATGTTCTGAATGATAATTTGGACTTAGAGATCATGTCATACCATGTCATACAAATGTTACTATCTAACATTATTGAGGTTATAACGCTTGCGCGGCACACTTAATTGTGAGGTAAAATTAGTGAACCCACAACCGAAACGAATACCTATTGTGAGTGAATTTTATCGCTAGCTGCAAAATAGGAGCTTTATACTTTGAGTAATCTCAGATGGTACTTGAGTTTACAGCGTGGGCTGCAGTAAAAGGGCTACATACTCGTCGGCTGCGGGCCGATGTTATTCGTTGGAGCTATGTTTTGTTTACAAATTGGTTAGCGGCGCGTGCCTTCTCTCGGCTCGTCTAGAGATATAGCGACTGCCGCTATACGGCGATAATTTTCTTCAACCTTGTTTTATATCCACGTTGAACGGTGATTTCAGCTGTGAATGGATTGATCCAGTTTACGATCCTCTGGTTCAGACAAATTGAAGCAAAATTATATGACGTACAATGTAATAATCAAGTTTTACTACTTTTTTTTTCAAAATTAATTCTCTTTAATAACATATCGTCAATAATTTTAATTTTACCCTACAACTCATAAGTTTTAAAATTTCGAATTTAATAGCAAAATTGACGGTTTTCATTGACAGCCAGCAGTTATTGACTATTTGTTATCATCAAAAGATTATATGAACTATGAAATTTGGGAATAGATCGTAAATGTAATACGTTAGGAAACTAAATTATCGTATGCATCTATAGGTCTAGTAAGTATGAATGTAAATGTTATAACTGTTATTAAGTACAAGCGTCCGGTCAAGTCCAGTGTGACAGTAAATGCCATCACTTTCTTTAAAGATCAAAGTATTGACAAAAATTACACCACAAAAAATCATAGTTATTTAACTTTCTGAATCCCCCTAAAAACCATCAACTGTCATCAAACAACTTTTGCCTTTGGTTGTCCTTTTTAATTTTAAAAATCTAATATTTGACTTGTACACAAGTCCGTGTAACTTGCTTAAGTTCAATATATATGAATACTAGTTGTTGCCCGCGGCTCCGCCCGCAAGTATGTTGGTTATCGCGGCAAATAGTAGCCTATGTGTTATTCTGATGTATAAGCTGTATTACTGTAAAGTTTCATCCAAATCCGTTCAGTAGTCTTTGCGTGAAAGAGTAACAAACATCCATCCATCCATCTATCCATACTTCAAAACTTTCGCGTTTATAATATTAGTAGGATTACAGCTCTTAAATGCTTGATTTTATGGTACGATAGAGCTGACATGATCTAATATATGGCTACAAGCCCCCAAATGAAGAAAAAAAAATGCTGGGTTATTAAAAACCATTGATCATCATCTGAATACTGTGCGATAACAAATGTTTCTTTAACCTTAAATGTGGTTTTAAAGCCATGTAAGTGCAAATACATAGTAACAACATAGCACCTACATAATGTACAGTTTAGTTCCATACATATAAGTGGAGATTAAAGACCCTCGGAAAAGTCAACATGTTCCCCGTCATATCTTCCAAATAAATTAAAAAGGAGTAATATGTTCGGTAAAAGTGTTGCCATATTAAATATTAACATCTACAGGTTTATACTTAAGGTTCATTTCAGTTTAACTACAAACATTCACAAAAATATTTATCAGCAAAATTGTGGTTGGTCGAGATGTAATGAAAAATTCACCCTTGACGCGACCTGTGTAACTAAAACCCCTAACGATATTGCCGAGAATTTTTATTTTGACATCTATTTACTTACGTATCTTGTAACCCCGAGCTGTCATTAAATTAAATATTTTGTTTTTATTACAGAGAGCCGCACTTGTACAGAATCAGAGTTTCGCTGCAAAACAGGAAGATGTATACCGCGTTCCTGGCATTGCGACAATGAAAAAGACTGCCCTGATGGTTCGGACGAAGAGCCTGGCACCTGCAGTTAGTATAATCTCTTGATTTAATTATTTTCAAAATATGAAATCGTTGGCTAGTAGCAACTTAAATGTTCATACCAATGTTATTTTACATAAACATTTCATAATAATATACAGTGTTTTTGAGTTTTAGTTTTAAAACTCAATGTCGAATGAATGTGGATTTTTTTTCACTGGGGTGTTTGTGAGTTCTAAAAATTAATAAGAAGTTTTCTTACTTATTCTAAATGAAATTGAAACAAGGCTGTTGTTTGGCCACATACTTACCAAATTGTTTGTCAAAAATAAGTAAACACTGTTTATTTGGCAAATTTACTTTAGGGTCGAGTCGCCTATTGTTTAAATGGAGAACAATGAAAAAACAAGGTCGCTAAATGACAAAGCCAGTAAGGGTATGAAAACTGGGCGATCCTATAACCCCAACCCGAGAGTTATCCCTTGTTATTAGAAACCGAAAAAGTTTTTATCAAACCGCAATTTTGATTTAGACAGACTTTCTGCGGTACCCGAAACATAAACCTGAGTTATTTTCTTTGTGTTAAAACAGATGGACTTAGTCAAAAGTAGTACTTATTATGAATTGATATAACCTGAGTAAATATGTTTATAGCGTTTGGAAATATGTGCAGTCGATAAAAAATTCACGACTGACGATTTAATTTATGAGCCTGATCAATGCCTTAGATTGATGACGAGATTGGTATGATTACTGGTGCGTAGGGCGTTAACCGTTTAACTGCAATTTTTTTACCTATAAATTTTCTGCCACTGGTGAACTTGGAAAAGAACGAATAAATTATTTTATGTTTGATTATATACACAAATGATTATTAAAGATGTCAAAAGTGAGGTGCCAAACTTTTTGAATTCTTCAAAAATTTATGCAAGTTTACTAATGAAAATAATGATGATAACTTAGAAAAATATTCTATGGAATTACTGAATTTTAATAGTACTGAGCACCTTGCGGTTAGAGGAATGCCATCGTATCAATTCCAAAACTAAAATCGTAAAAAATAATTATCTAACAATTTATGAGAAAACTTTTGAAATACGAGTATTTTTTCTTTAGCGGGGCTTCCGCTGTAGATTAAGATCTTAATTACAAAAAAGTTTTTGGAAGTAATTTTATTAAAAAATTTTAGTTTGAAGCCATTTATTATATTTAACATTTATATTATACTAGCTGATACGGAAAACGTTGATTTGCCATAAAAAAAATTGGGGTATAAAAAATAGATGTTGGTCGATTCTCAGAACTACCCGATATGCACACCAAATTTCATAAAAATCAGTCCAGCCGTTTCAGAGGAGTATGGTAACTAACATTGTGACACGAGAATTTATATATAAGATTTAGCAGTCAACTTTATGAAAGGTACCTAACCTACCTTATTCACAATTAAACCATAACTTGAGTAGGATTTGCAATTTTTATAAACATAATTAAGTTAGAGACCGATTAGCAATTTACACGATTTCAGGACTTAGGTATTGCATTTCTAAGTAAAACTTATTTAAAGATTTAAATGTCCTATTGAAAGTCATTTACTTAAATAACTTGCTCTTAAATTCTAATGATTAAATTTCTGGTAAATACTTAGTCCTCAACTAGTCAAAGCCCTTTAAGTTTTATTTTGGACATCGAGGTGTCAAAAAATGCATTAGAATATTAATAAAAATACATACACCATGCATACATAATAATATCAGTGGTCATTACAAATATGGAAATTACGGTTTGAAGTAATTTCGTAAAGGTAATGTAAAAATGCGAATATTCAAAAAGAGGGTCTTCACGAATGAATTTTTACCGAGAGCCTGTGGTATTTAAATAAAACACGTAATACGAATTTTAAACATTGCATGAAACGTGTAAAGGCTCGCGTTAATTTATTTATGGATGAAATGAAATAATGGAAACGAACGTAAATTGGACTTATTCGTGTCGAGCGAACTTCTAATTTAACTTTTTTATCAATGTTATTTCTGTTCGCTTTGGCAGTTTCAAAATAAAAATGAATTTAAGACATACTTTTTTAGCTGACTATTTCCAAACGTAGTTTGTCAGATACCAATTATAAAAAGATATTGAATATCGGTTATATTAGGTAATCTAGTTCCATGGCAGCGATCATATCGATTAGCATTATATCACATCATATCAATTTAAATAGACATGTGATGATCGACTATCACTATTATGGTGTGATATAACTGGTTACCAATTTATGGAACTAATTGAAACCATGTAAACGTTCTAGTGCCATAGTGGGTAGGAAAGCCGTCAATCTACAGATTTGTGGACATTCTTATCAATTTATTAATACTTCCCTCTTTACTAAGTCCATTTTACCAAAATATGAGAACGGAGGAGTATGAAATTTGGCACAGTTAAAACTTATGTGAAAGAAAAGTGCAGAAAGAAAAAAAAAAGAATTATGGTCGAGTTATGACCACACTAAATATTTAATCTAGAAGGAATTTCTACTTAATGTATGCATCCGTTTGCCCAAAATATTGTAGTGAATGATTTTTACAATAATTTGACAATGTCAAGCATCTACCGAATTTAAAAAACTTTAAAACGTTTTTATTTCATATTTTTTATACATGTATTTGAATACTGTGACTGCCAAACTTATGTATACTATAGCTGGCATCGTTACATTCTTCTATTATTGAGTGGCTAAGATAAGAAAAGTACTTAACGTTACCATATTATAGACTAAAAAATTTAAACAAAATACGAATACACACTTTTCACTAAATGGGAAATCAACTCGCGACACTTCAGATCATGGTAAAAAATAAATAAATCACTAAAGCTTAAGTAGTATATTCTAATATTATACATACCACATTTAGTTTCTTTGTTGTGCATTCAGGCCCACTTAACCGATCATCATGAACTTTTTATGGAATATAGGGACGGACATAGGGTAACTCCCATTCAAAGAAAGTACTGTTTGCGAGGGATAGCCGAATTGATTGATGTATCTTCATTAACGTAAGGGAAACCGGGGGTCAGTCGTATGTTTTGCTGTGCTCAAATGTAGAAAAGGACAATGTGTTTAGCGTGATAGAGTAAATTTACACGAGAATTTGTAACATGTGAGATTTGTCCTGAATAAATATTTTTTGTGAATACTAATACTATTTTCGAACTCAATGGAGGCTTAATCCAGACATGAAACGATCCAGACAAAGTCTAGATAAAAATCATACACAGATAATATAGATAGCTATGATGGTTCTAGACACCTCAATAGTCAAGTGTGAATCGAGTACTAAAATGCGTATTTTACATTTTTGGCTCAAAGGAGTTTCACGTCATAAATCGTGATTTTTATCGTCGACCCTTTTTAATATATACGAGTATACATGTAAAATTAACGCGTTTTTAAGTATATTGCGAACTCTTTAAAATTGAATTAAAAAACCCGTATAATGTGCATTTTGAATGTTTATTTCTGAATTTTCTACATTTGAACCAGATAACGCTAATTTCATCTAAATAAATAATCTGGCGCCAGTTTCAATGGTCCTTGTAAAGGGATTAAAATTTAAATTCATTTAAATAATGTGATTTTTCTTCAAAAGTGTCCCTGTTTATGCTACAAAGGTTTAACCCTTAGCTAGGTAATATTATGCAGCCGTGGCAAATTTAAGTGCTTATGGAAACAGTTCATCAAAAGTCAAGAGATGTCATTCTTATTTTTAACAAACCGCAATAGTGTATATCCCACCAAAAACATTTTCATGTAAAATGTTGCCAAGACGACTGCATATGGCTTACCCTGTGAAAAAGATATCAGATCTCATGTAGTGCCAAGGTTTGGAATCTACACGCCCTAACTCTACCAACCCTAACTTCGTAAACTCTACATCTCAGTAAAAATGTATGGCTTCGCCGTTTCGCTACCATACCATCACCAAGGGGAAACTAACGCCTTTTGTGTTTGCAAATATCTAGTTTCTGAAGTAATGTGTTATACGAATATTTAGTTTCTGAAGTAACGAAACAGCCAAGCCATACATTTTTACTGAGATATAGAGTTTACGAAGTTAGGGTTGGTAGAGTTAGGGCGTGTAGACTCGGAACCGCGGCACTACATGAGATCTGATATCTTTTTCACAGGGTAAGCCATATGCAGTCGTCTTGGCAACATTTTACATGAAAATGTTTTTGGTGGGATTTCATTTCTTTTTGTAAGTTGCTTGAGGCAGTTTTTTTTCTTTTTTGGGCTGTATTTCTTGTACATCTTCTTTCGAAAAAGTCCAAAAATAAAACCTCTAGCATAAACATTAAATTTGTGAAAGTCTCATACAAACTTCCACCCCCCAGAATTGGGGGTTGGGGGGCAAAAGTAATAGGTTTAGGAATTTTTCTGTTGTTTGTATACTAAACTTAGTTTACATACCAAATTTCAGCTTTCTAGCACTTCAGGAAGTACCCTAACAGTTTTGATGATCATCAGTGTGTCAGTGACGAAATTGGTGTTTTTTGGGTATCGATAAAATCAAAGTATCAGAGCTATGCAATTGAAACATTATACGTTTCATTAGTCTATGGGTAATATGATATTCTGAGAATTTGAACGATCTGGTATATCGGGAACCAAAGTTATGAGGGTTCAAAAAAACGACGAAACACTTCGAGAAAAGATAGGTTCGCTTGGCTCGTCTTGGCGGGGGCACGACCGTGCCCCCAGATAAAAAGTATACAGCTTCCGTAAGTTACCAAGGTTTTTTGAGGAGGTAGGGTTATGGGAACCACAAGCGTGTAACCTTGTAGAGTTGGAGCCACAGTAAGTCCACCCACATAATGGAAAAACCTTTTTTATTTGCCAGGGGCATGCAATGTTTTGCAGGCGACAACGCTAGAGGTACTTATACGTTTTAAGTTTATATAAGAGATTTTGTGTCCTTACTGTCCGTGTTGACAAACGTATTTATTACTCAGAATTCAGCTGTGCCGGTATTTTTTCGGTTTAAGTTAACTTTATGGGCGCTATCATACCCTCTGTAAAAGATATTTATGGGACTTGGCTGTTACAATGCAACTCTGTCAGGAGAAATATTATTTTGCACATAACATTTGGTTATTATAATATATAAATCAAAAGAAAACGTCTAAGTTGTTTATGGTTATACATTTTCAACTGTAGTGAAATCTGTTTTAAGTAAGTTATATAGGTATATCTAAGGTATAAAAGTACTTATACTATTTCCATTTCTTTATTTTCTCGATGACAGTTCTTATTTGATAGTTGTAGTGTTGTGACCAAATAAGTAATGATATCGATCGCATATATTCATTATGTTTTGAACAAAGACAAATACAACAAAAACATTCAAATATATTTTTGCAAGCTGGGAACACTCAATGACCCACCACCATTTTGTGTTTGTTTTAATCTGTCACTCGCAACAAGACGGTCGTGCTTTAAAGTCACTACATTTCTGTTCGCTGAGTTTTTTCACATTATCCATACATACGTTACGTTTTGTGTTCCTCCGTGTTCATTGCTACCCAGCTGTCAAATGTCAAAATGCCTAAAGGATCTGTTCTGGAAAGGCAGGCGAGAGAACTGGTGATCAAGGTTCGTAATTACTTTGAAGCAGAGTATCAAAATGGTGGCCCGCTATTACCAGTGTCGCAAGTGCGACAGCGTGTTTAGGCTGCATTAGGAATTAGTGGACCTACAAATTCAAAAATTACTACCGGTACAAGCGGCACACAGGAAAATTAGCTTCATACGCCGAAGAAAAAACGCCAACCACGTCGTGTGACATCGGTTAATAACTTCGACGCTGTCGCTATTCGCCGTCATATATATGACTATTACTTGCGCAAAGAAATTCCAACACTTAAAAAACTTGTTGATTCTTTACGTGAATGTGGTTTGTTCCATGGCCAAAAATCGTCATTTACCTTGGTTTTGATAGAAATTGGATTTTGTGGATAGTACTTTATTAAAAGTACAATTAGTGAATATTTTAAAATCGAAAAAAAGCCTCGCTAATAGATATATTACCGACGAAATAGCTGCCGAATGTGGTCATTGGGTTCTTCGACTTCCGCCGTATCATTACCAGTACAATGCTATAGAACTAATATGGGCACAAATCAAAGGAAACGCCGCTCAAAACAATACCCATCCCCCTTTTACAGCAAACAAGATGTTAGATTTATTAAAAAATGCATGTGCGCAAGTAAAACATTGTAGCGTAGGATTGGGAAATTCATGTGGCATTCGATAATATAGAAGTACAGGAACTTATAATATATGTTAGGGAGAGCTCATCGAGTGACAGTGACGATTCATCAGATTTTGATTAAAATAAATGAATAAATAATCAACATAATATAATCACATCTTGTAATGAAATGTAAAATTAGTTAATAAATTTGTACAAAATTATCCGGCAATAGTTTAGTTTCTTACACTTTGTAAAAAAATACCGGGTCTGTTATCGTATTACGTTTATCGATAGCTCCATCCCTATGAGTTTCCATCCATCTGCTATGACCTTGTACGTGCGTAAGCGTCATATTTTATTAAATAATGTATACATAATGTAAAAAAGACGCTCGTTCAAGTTACCACAAAGAGCTGTCATCGAGAAAATAAAGAAATGGAAATAGTATAGTAGCTGCTAATCATACTCATAGTTTTCACCATGGTTAGTTTTAATAAAACTACTGCACACTCGTGGGATATAAAAAATTAGGTACGAAATGTTAAAATTATCGGAAGATTAAAATTATCACTTAAAAAAAAACTAAATTTTAATCAGTCAATGTTTGGGCTTAGGCGTAACTGTCACATTCATACTAAAAAGTTTTAACGAGGACCAACAAAGCTACTTAGGCCTGAGCGTCTTCAGTCTGAATTTCGTTAGCACCGTCTAAACAACATTACACTCTAATAAGGGGACTGTTTAGAATCATTAATTACGTTTTAGCCGACTCGTGCTCTACATTCCTGTTTATTATTTAGGCAAGGCACTCTGATAGCATTTTAAACGAGTTTGCTGTGTCAATTTAAGTAACTACTGATAGCTATGCTTCAAGTCAGTCAAGTTTGTCAAGATTAATTATCAAATGTAAACTAACTACCCTGACATCTCTCGATATCTCTAGTATTTGTGTCAGATCGATTTTGTCAACAAATCATCTTAAGTAGACCGACAATAGTTCTTAAATATAATAATATCTCAAGGCTTTGTTATACTACGTTATTTTTATTATATTTCAAGTTTTTCGAAAAGCGAAGTTAAATTTGTTTTTATAGTTTATTTTAAGAAATACTTCGATATCAATCAAAATTTTACATACAGCTTTAGAAAGGCGTTGTCCGGAGCACAAATTCGTGTGCACAACTGGGCAGTGCATACCACTCTCGTGGCATTGTGATGATGTGGCCGATTGTATAGACGGCTCTGACGAACATCAATGCGGTAAGGGCATTTTCGTCGTTACCATTAAGAGCATGAACGGTAACAAAATTGGCATGTCGGATATACGTCTCTGCATTCTAAGGATACGTCACCAACTATCAAACACGTGAATTAATATAAGTCATTAAACCGGGGCATGCAAAAGTTGAGGCATGCTTACAAGGGCTACAAAGCTCTTTTTCCATGATATTCTTTTTTTCCTGTCAACGGTTACCTTTCCTTATGTTATTTAATTCAAAATAATTGGCAAATATTTTGAATTAAATATTCGTTCAATCTTTTAATTATTCCTCGAGTAAATTAAGATAGGCCCGACATAAAAACAATTAAACAAAAAGAAACAAGGAATTGCGAATAAGTCGAAGATCTAAAGAACTATAATAATAAATCGAATTATAATAAGTACATAATAATCAGTCGGATTTCTGTCCGCATGGACATCAAAGGTAGGTATTTATTTGATATAGGGGATAAAAATGTAGCTCTCTTATAGGTACGAGCAAAAGTCTTGATATTTTGGTGAAGAAATTAAACATTTTCACATTACCCCGTATGTTTACTTTCGCATCGTACTTAGCATGTGCATGAATTGGGTTGGCAGAGGGAAAGTCGTGCGGGCCTGAAGAGTTCACGTGCAGAGGAAGAGAAGGGGAGTGCGTGCCGCTCACGTGGATGTGCGACGACAATGCTGACTGCTCAGATGGATCTGACGAAAAAGCATGCAGTAAGCTTATCTTATTTTTGCACTAATCATGTAATTATGTAAATCAAATATAGGTACATTAAAAGTTTACCTTACAATAGTCATAACAATCACCTTCTTAGATAATTTTAGCCTGAAGCATAACCAGATCACATTCTTTACATAATTAAACATTTTGCAGTAGGTAACTTTTGCAATTTTACATTTGTTTTACATAATTACCTTTGTGGTTTTTATTGTCACGTTAACTCTTCACATTATAACTGGGTTAGTATTTCCAACAATGTTTATTTCAAGCAACTCCCTCATTGGTTTATCACACATATATAAGCGACAATTGCGTAACAGACATTTGAATATATGCTGTGGAAATTGCATGATGTCGACCTAAATGCGTTATCTCAAGTAATACTTTAAGCTAAGATAATGCAGAGTACAAAGAGCACGATTTAGTTGTTTCCTTACGTTTGGAGATATCTCCGTTGTCACGATCACCTAATTATTTTCTGACTATGTTATTATTTAATTAAACTATAATCTAATCTAATAATGGATCAACCTTTTGAAAATAGTTGTGGCCGTTGATGCGTTAGATTTTAGGTTTTCCCTACTTATGTATCAATCATCGGCCTAAGAATTTCTGCATATTATTTCAAAGCGTGGCTTAAATATCTATAAATGTTTATCCAGCCATACCAGACCCACCCCGAGCGTGAGCGATGAGGCGATGACGTTGCTTGTGTAGAGTAGAGCTTTTCGTACGGTCAGCGAAAGCCTCAACACGATTATGTCATCGTTTATCTTATTTCTTTATTGTGTCGAAATACCGGGATGATCGAGATTCAGTATTTAATACCCCTACCGAATCTTATATGATCAATACTTATCTTACGTGGTTTAATGATTTTATAGTGGATATTTAAATTTGGTCCAGTTCTGACATGTCATCCATGAGAAAACCATATAAGTCTTCAATTTGCATTATGTATGTACGCGACAAATTAACGAATAACACAATATTCCCGTATGGTCCCATTTAAATTTGGTCCAGATTGAAGTCGGTTTTATTTTTGTTAAAATTTGTGAATATTTAAATAAATGTGCTTTTTGTACTCTTCACATTTTTTCAGATTTTATCATTTATTTTGAATTTCATTTATGTCTGGATGTACAATATGTACATCCTATAGTAATATATATTATATATTAATATATAATACACAAACACAATATATAATATAGATTAAAAAATTTATTACTACTATATCAATAACAATAAATCCCCCTTCTCTTTAATTCAAGATTTTAAATTTATCCGTCAGTATAATTTAGTATAATTTTCACGAGTAGGTACTAATAGTAGTGATAAGATTACAATAATTTTACTTATTTTGTTTGACAGTATTTGCTTATTGTTTAATTTTCTAACCTGTATTAATCTTTTATTTCCTTTTTTAATTTATTCTTATTTTAATTATGCATTAATACCACCGTGTATTGTAAATCCTCTTCTAAAATATTTACCTAACAATAGATGAAACTTGCCGCTCCGATGAGTTTACATGTGGCAATGGCAAGTGCATCCAGCAGAGATGGGTTTGCGATGGAGACGATGACTGCGGGGATGATAGCGATGAAACTAAGTGTCCCGCGCCAACCTGCCAACCAAATACGCATTTCTCTTGTGCTAACGGACATTGTATATCTGCTTGGTGGCGCTGCGATGGTACCGAGGACTGCCCTGATGGCACCGATGAAGTGGTAAGTTTTTTTCTTTTTAATTCAACTCACGCTCTAGGAATAACCTGTGTCGCGTGTGGGATTTACGCATTTTCATGTAACCGACTCGGTGTATTCATCATACATAAAATTTTGTAAGGTAATTGATAATGTAGCTGTAGGTACTTGAAGTAAAAAGAAGGTAGCATAATAATAGTTTTTTTTTTTTATAGAAAAAGAAACTTAAAATAAAACCTTTCTATTAATAACTACTTGCGTAAAAGGTCCGTCGGCGACTAGATGTACAAAGCAGCAGACTGGGTTTTGTAGTATTCCTTGGAAGACGCCTATGTCCAGCAATGAACTGATGATGACTATTAAAAGTTTGCTTTTTGGCCTAATTTAAATATTACAAAAGTAATTCTTTAATTAAACTAATTTCAAATCGTATTCAAGCAACCGTTATAAATCTGTCTAACTATTTAGTCCTGATAAGTGATTGACAAAGCACGAACGTTAAGATGTCAAGTTAGTTAGCTTATTCTACAAAATATTGTTTCTCATATTAAAATTATACATTTTGGACCACTTGTTACAATATATAAAATATAATATTTCAATTAAAGAAAAATACCAATAACTTTTTCAGGGCTGCGCGGCTACTCCAAAAGTTAGATCGCCGTGCATATCATCAGAATTCGAGTGCAAAGATCGAATGACGTGTGTCCACAAGGCGTGGGTATGCGACGGTGACCGCGATTGTCCTGATGGTGGCGATGAAGACCCTCAAAGGTGCCGTGGCAACATTACATGCAGGCTCGACCAGTTTCAGTGTAAAGACCACAGCTGTATTCCAGGAGCATTGTACTGCAACGGAGATATCGATTGTCCAGATGGCAGCGATGAGCGAAATTGCAGTGAGTTTTTTTATGACAGTAACTTCTTGATGATATTATGTTATATGGATGTTATTATTTACTAAGTTAAATAAAAATAGATAAACTATATGCTTGACAAATAAAAACAATCATAACATATAATGATTCCAGAGATGACGTGTTTATACATATACAATAGAACTATACTAGTAACTTATTATTGTTACGAGCCGGGTATTTAATAAATGAAAGTAGTCGATTGATTAACAAAAAAAGTACAATATTTATTAGCAACTGTATTACAACAATTATTCACTAAATCACTCGTTAGTCGCACAAGAAGATCACTCCGATGTTAATCCGCTGTGTCGTGAAACAATACTGCCTTCACGGCCATCACGCTCCGCTTTTGTAAGGCTATGGAAACATCTACAAAGATCGCGAGCGTTCGACAAAACATTCTAAAACAAATAGAAACGCCGAGAACAAGCAATCTAGCGCCATCTAGCGTCGAGAACATCGGAACCAACAGTCATAATCTTCATAGTTGCGCTCTACCCGACACTAGATGGCGCCGTCCTCGGCTCTTGAATATTCCCGACCACGCGAGACTGATCTCTCTATGCCGTAACATTATGTTACTATATATGTACATACAAAATTATTTGAAAACAAGTACAAATTATTAAAAATAAAAAACCCGACTGCATCGATATTTAACAATAAAAACATATAAGTTTTATACATATATTCGTTATCACCGTAAAAAAATCTTTATTTTGATACCACACTCGATGATTGGTCTCGCGGTTGGCGTGTGCGACTGCTGATCATGAGGTCTTGGGTTCGATTCCCGGGTCGGACTAAATGTTTGTATGATCTACAAATATTTGTTTCGGAGTTTGGGTGTTTTATATGTATAATATGTATGTATTTACAAAAAAAAAGTATATATGTATTTGTATCAGTTGTCTAGTACCCATAACACAAGCTCTGCTTAGCTTGGGAATAGATGGCGTTGTGTGTTAGATGTCTGAAATATTTTGAAAACACTATTTTTTTTATATTACTTTTTGGCGTTAAACATACTTTTTTTTTAATTATTTTGATGTGTCACTCTCACGACTAAGACGAATCTATTGACACCACTCACATAAAAATACGACAAGCCGTTTAGGCTCTAGGGCGTGCCAAAGAAATATACATACATACATACACTCGAAAAACATGACCCTCCTTTCGCAGTTGGGTAATAATGACAAAACAAATATTTTAGTGTAAGTAGTTTGGTTTTAACTCATTTCAGAGTCAAAACAAACCCACTTAAGATTATCATGTTTAGATAAAAAAAATCACTTATGATTTTAATAGACTAAAAAAATTAAGCTTGCTGATACAAATAAAATAATGTGATTAAGAAAGATTTGATTAATTATGATGGAGCACCTAAAAATTAAATCTACTACAACCTACTCTGTACTGCTTCCGACAAATGGTGATACCACGAACTCACAGAGTGAGTGACCCATACCGTAGCTGGGGCTAAATAGGCGGTAATGCAATTGTGATCGTGACTCATTAGGTTGCGGATGTTGCTTACCATCATATGCCCCGTATGCTGTTTTGCCCTCCTATACCATAAAAAGACTAAGCGAATAGTAGTGGAATCAGTATTTTCAAATTGTTAATTCTTGTTATTTTTTGTTTGCAAACGCATCTTAATTGTAAATAACTTTGATTCAAAATACACATCATCATCTAACAATAACTTGTACTTCTATTACAGCTGTGCTGAAAACCATTTGCGATAAAAAGACTCAGTTCGACTGTGGTGGCGGCATGTGCATTCCTCTTTCAAAGGTTTGTGACAAGCATCCAGACTGTCCAAACTTCGAAGATGAACCTAGAGATCGATGTGGCGAGAATGAGTGTGCTAAGAACAATGGTGGATGCACCCAAAAATGTGTAGATACTCCTGTCGGATACTACTGCGATTGTGATAAAGGATACAAGCTCGTTGACAACAGCACTTGCGAAGGTAAAATAACTCGCCCATTTATCTGTCAGATATGGGAGTACCTACTACAATTCAGAAACATCCGTTTTAAAGTCAATTTTAATGGGTTTAGTTAGAACTGTCACAGCCCGAATAAAACTTTAGACATACGAAATATTTAAATCATATCAAATACGTAACAAAGCTACAGCGGATATCTTTTGAGATAATGATGAACTATAACAACTAGGGAATATATCTAAATATATAAAATGATAAGTTAGTTTGAGTACGCTTCAGAAACTCAGAAAGTTTTTTTTGCAGGAACCGATTGAGCTTCAATTGGAACGATCGTTTTGTTTGATATATTTTGTTTTTTATCAATCCAATTTAATTGTGTCACAGAGAATCATGCCTGCCAGGATACACATATTACTCTTCTGTGGTCTGGCTTCCTGTTTCTGTATAGTGGATGATACTAAAAAACCGTCTCATAATATAAATTTAAACTGCTATGTAATCTTTCTTGCAGATGTTGATGAATGCTCAGATCCAGGCGCTTGCTCTCAAATGTGTATCAACGAGAAAGGAACTTTCAAGTGCGAATGTCACGCAGGATATGCTCGTGATCCTCGGGACCGCACGAGGTGCAAAGCCACTGAGGGACACCCATCCTTACTGTTTGCAAGACGTTTTGATATTCGCAAAATTAGTTTAGATCACCATGAAATGGTTGCGATTGTCAATGACACGAAGTCAGCTACTGCGTTGGATTATGTATTTAGAACTGGAATGATTTTCTGGAGTGATGTGACTGATGAAAAAATATACAAGTTAGTATTAAAAATTATAACTATTTTTTTAGGTTACTAGGGGATACTATTATATAAAGTTATATAGAACGTTCGATGTAACTTTTATGCATCGGAATAATTTAACATGTTATGTTTAATAACGTTGAATGTTATTGTCATTATTGTTTTTTTTTTTATGGAATAGGCGGGCAAACGAGCAGACTTAACACAAAGCTGTAGCTGACATGTACATTTTTATAAATTAAATATTTATATGTTTTTAACTGCACTGATTGCCTAGTGGTTTAAGCGGAAGCCTCGCTGCTTGCTGTGCCGAAGAGATTTAGGTCCGATGGCGGTTGAGTCTAGATGTTTTTTGTGTCCGGTTCGTGTATGTTCGTAAAGTCCTACCCGACACGGGATTTATTAGTTAACTGCCTCGGCGGCGCAGTGGTAGCGTATGCGACTGCTGTGCTTGAGGTCTCGGGTTCGATTCCTGGGTCGGGCCAAATGTTTGTATGATCTGCAAGTATTTGTTTCAGAGTTTGGGTGTTCTCTATGTATAATATGTATGTATTTACAAAAAAAAAAGTACATATATGTATTCATATCAGTTGTCTTAGTACCCATAACACAAGCTCTGCTTAGCTTGGGACTAGATGGCGTTGTGTGTTAGATGTCCAAATATTTATTTATTTTATTTATTTATTTATTTATTAGTTAGCTTTCTTTAAAAAAAGAGCTCAAAAATTATTATTTTTAATTAGTTTCCACGTTCCTCATTTTTTAAAGGAAAGTTACTTATGTAGTCACTTTTCTATCTTTTATATATGTATGTGGTTATTTAACATAACATTATTTTGTTACACAGGGCGCCGATAGACGAAGGTACTCAACGTACGGTGGTGATTGGTGATCAGCTCATCACCTCAGATGGCCTTGCAGTCGACTGGATATATAATCACTTGTACTGGACAGACACCGGCAAGAACCACATCGAGCTGTCAGACTTGCAGGGCAACATGAGGAAGGTTTTAATCAGAGATCAACTTGAGGAACCGAGGGCAATAGCGCTAAATCCTCTTGACGGGTTAGTTATTACTTTTTTTACAATAGATGGCACATGTATGTATTATAGTCTTTAAAATATAGCTTAATATCTGTGACAGGTGGCAAAGAAACCGACAAAGTAACTTTGAACAAGCTTCATATTTACAATTTTATACTGTATCATCAATATATTTACTCTTTATGTGCCAGTTTTATCACAATTAAGCAATACATTATAATTATAAAAATTCACACCTGGAATGTATCTCAGAAGTTGACAGTGACAACTGTCACAGAGATCAAGTTATATTTGAAGGACCCTAGTGGTATACTTTGGTCCTTAATTTCTTTCATTCTATTTTAAAATTTTTACCAAATGATGACTGGACTATTACTATGTTGGAATACTTAACATGCCTATATATGGCGGTTAAAAAGTAAATCAACTTTCTTCAAATGATACCAACAATTATCCCATCGAACCCACTGCACTCATTTATTTAAAAAAAAAATGATTTGTGGATATTTTGATCTGATACTTGACCGGTGATCCTTGCAGTGAAGACTTACGTATATCATTAAAAAACAAGCCAAGCTGACCAACGATGATGAATTGAAATGATAGAATTGTGATCCTAACGGTCACTATTGCACAATATTAGATTCATTTCTTTAATTTTCTGCATGATATATGTAATTGTAAATGTAGTTATTATATGTAAATTCATTTATACATGAATGCACACATAAACGCCTTAATTCATGCTAAACAGATACTTAAACGTAGTAGAGCCACGCTGATTTCAGCACGAACAGGCCGGCTTGACCGGCCGGAGCAGTACTACTCTCGCACAGAAGACCTACCTAAAATGAAAGCATTCGTGCTGTCATTTTTCGTTGGTGAGTGCGAGAGCGGAGGCCTAATGATGCAGAAGCAACACTAGGCCGCGATGGTGTGTCACCAGGCTGCATTGTTGCATTCGCAATGAGTATAGTGAACAACACTCTTGGATTCTGCTTATGCTTTCCACCAGGCAGAGTAGAGTCACTTTGGCAGGCCAATACATGAAAAAAAGAACAAATGTGCATGTTCATATACTATGCTTGATGAATGTGTACGTGAACGTGGACCGTAAATTCCATTCCCATATACATTCAATTACAAGGGCATACTTTATTTTTTATTACAATACAAAATACTGTCGGTATTTTAAAATATTTGGTGTCTACAAGGACGTTATATATAAAAAATATCTATGCTGGTTATTTATAGCATTAGATTCTAAGGTCAGCAAACAGCAAAATTAGTTCCTGTATGTTTAAAATTAATATACGTTATTAATAGCCAAGGTAAAGTAATACGCGATCAGTCAACGTTATAATGATCGGTAATTAATTATTTTTTTAATAAGGTAACACGTAAGAGGAGCCGCTAGTTTGGTATATATATAATTTGTTATATGCTATAAGATTAGAGATAAAACAGATACTTGGCAACTATCAGGACCAATATTATCAGGTCTGGCCTGGATAGTAAGTAAAATTTCTGGTTAGGTATAGCAATATACTAAGTTTATTAAAGCTGCCTGATAAATGATTGTGTTTATTTGCAACAATATGAATTGTACTTTCAATAAATCTATCTATATAAAAGAAAGTTGTGTTAGTTACACTATTTATAACTCAAGAACGGCTGAACCGATTTGGCTGAAAATTGGTGGGGAGGTAGCTTAGAAACCAAAGACGGACATACGATACTTTTTACATAGTTTTTTTAAAAGTTTTCCCGCGATGGTAACCGCGTTTGTTGTTGTACCTCGGGTAACACCGCGGGGCTCAGCTAGTTTATATATATAAAATAAAGTCGTGTTAGTTACACTATTTATAACTCAAGAACGGCTGAACCGATTTGGCTGAAAATTGGTGGGGAGGTAGCTTAGAACCAGGAGACGGACATAGGATACTTTTTACGTAGCTTTAGAGAGAGCTTTTACGAGTAAATCTCATTTGTCAGGAAAAAAGAGATAATTTATGTTATCGTTTTTCATAGAAAATCTTTCAGCGGTATTGCCCTTTATTGTGGTGGATACTATGAGGAATTTAGATAAGTTTACGGTGTAGAGGTCATCATCCCAACGAAACTAAGTAAATCAATAACTGTTTTTAGACTTTCGTGACATTTTCACATAGTTTTTGTTGTCTTCTCGTGGCCAAGAGAGGTGTAACCATCTCGAAACGATAAAATTACCAATTTTATTGTAACGTAATTGTACTTTTTTAAATAATTTTATCGCGAATAAGTCCCAATATAAAACAAAACATACATGTAACTTAAATATAAAATGAAAACGGAATCGCTTTTCAGCATTTTTAAAAAGTCTATTAGTTAAGTTTATAAGGAATACATTTTTAATATTATATCACAAAAATATTACAGTTTTTTTTTTTACTCTAGCGATAAGGTATACGAAGCTTTATATGTGTATATATCTTTTGCTGTAAAAAAGATTCGACATTTAACTGATGTTGATACACCTAGAATAGTTTACTTCAGTTACTTTCCTACTCTGGGGTAACTGTGCAGATATTAATGCCATATTTGTTTTACAAAAACGCGCCGTACGAGCCTTTATTTAATTTATAAATTAGGCCCTTTGAGTTTCTCTCCGTTCCAAATTTTAAGAGATAAATATTCTGACTGTATCTTCACAATATATATATATACGAAAATTTAATTTATGTTAAAAAAATATATCAAAATTTCCTAAAATCAGTGATATTCATTCGGTAACTACGAAAAACAAACATAATCTTAGTGTTCACGTCACTAGTGTCCACAGAGTTGGCAACTCGTTCATGGGACAATGTATACGTTTTTACAATAAACTCCCTATTGATATTAGGAAATTTAAGAATACCATTAAATCTAAGTTATTCGCAAAGGTTAAGGTATTATACCATAACAGAATATAATTATTATTATTTTTACGGTCAGCCTGTGACCACGGCCAGTGCAACCTGGTCGAAACGTCAGGCAAAACAGAGGTATGTAGTACCTTGAAATAGTGATCGCGTTAATTCCCGTTAAAAATAATACTCACTCACTCCGCTCGCTTTGGCTAAAGAGAATTGGCGCAAACCTGTAGTACTTGGTACTGATGATCGCAGGGAGGTATGGAAGGGCAAAGAACTTCATGGTCGGTTTTATCGGGCTCTTAATGGGCCTGATATAGACTTCAAGGCCTCAACTTCCTGGCTACGGTATGGTGATCTCTTCGGAGAAACCGAAGGTTTTGTTTGTGCGATTATGGACGAAGTTATCATGACGAATAACTATCGGAAGTATATCCTGAAAGATGGTACGGTCGACATCTGTCGGGCATGTCACCGTCCTGGAGAATCTATCAGGCATATTATTTCTGGTTGTTCTCGTCTTGCTAACGGCGAATATTTGCACAGGCACAACCAAGTAGCCAGGATCGTACATCAACAGCTTGCCCTTAAATACAGACTTGTGAATTCAGAGGTGCCATACTACAGGTATGTGCCCGACCCAGTTCTCGAGAATGGTCGTGCTACGTTATATTGGGATCGATCTGTTATCACGGACAGGACTATTGTTGCCAATAAGCCTGATATTGTGGTGATAGATCGATTAGAGCGCCGCGCAATGATTGTCGATATCGCTGTTCCTCATGACGAGAATCTCGTGAAAGTTGAAAAAGAAAAACAAATAAAATATTTGGATTTATCTCACGAGATTGTCGATATGTGGAATGTGGATTCGGTAATCATTGTTCCGATAGTCGTATCTGCTCACGGATTGATAGCCAAGACCCTCGACCAACATCTTAAGAGGCTCACGTTAGAGGGCTGGATCAAGGGTCTGATGCAGAAGGCAGTCCTCCTTGACACGGCTCGTATTGTGAGAAGGTTCCTGTCTCTGGAGCCCTAACCACCGGTTTCTTGGTCCCTGTACCCGAGGTCGGTGGTCTACTATTTTTTATATTTTTAAATGTATTTGTTTTTATATTTATATTTAAAAATGTAATTAATATGTATATATAAATGAAATAAAAAAAAAATTTAATAATTATATCATGGAACGCGAAAGTTTAAAAGTTAGCATAACAGAATATCTTGATGATATAACCGCCTGGGATTGAGCTGCCCATTCTGCACATGCTGTTTATTTTGAATGTTTAAATTTATTTCGATGTAACGATAATTTATAGTTTGAAACAAATTCATCTTAAATTATTGCTATTGTTAACTTTTTTTTTGAAGTGAAACTTCTAATGCTATTTCCAACAAGGTTGCGTTAAACGTTTAATGCTACCATGGAAGGGGTATGAAAGCACTGATGCACATTACGAGGTTTTCAAACGTTTAACGCTGCCATGGAGGGGGTATGAAAGCACTGTTGCACATTACGAAGTTTTCAAACGTTTAATGCTACCATGGAGGGGGTATGAAAGCACTGAAGCACATTACAAAGTTTTCAAACGTTTAACGCTACCATGGAGGGGGTATGAAAGCACTGTGGCACATTACGAAGTTTCACTTCTTCCGCGCGGAGGGACTCACCGCATTTTTTAATTATTATCTTTACTGATTAGTATATTTGTGACTCAAATTTTAACTATCGCTTTTTTATTAAAATTATGTCTTTTTCATTTGAGAAGATTGTCTGGACTTTAAAAGAGACGGTGATCCCTGAGTTTATTTCGTCTTTTCTTCTCTTTCTTCTTCTTCTAGTCCAGTTAGGAAAGGCCGAACTCATCTGCTCAAAAAAAAGTTAACTTGCAAAAGTGTTCATGTAACCTAATTGCAGAATGATTGATTTCATTTCAGTTCTATGACTTGCAACTATTAATTACGTACTTACAAGAGAATCACTTCGATTGAGCGCTTTAAATAAGTGACTTGATAATATTTCCAATTAACGATTCAATTACAGCACAAAAACTAATTTGTCCTAATGACAGCAATGCATGTCATTGTATACTGATTGATATTTTGTTTTTTTTTCAATAAAATATTCATTGACAGACGCAAATGTGATTAATTGAACATGGAACGTTATATTATTTCGAGCTTTCAGTAGATGTAGACCATAACAACTAATCGTAAACTATTTTGAACTCATACGAGTCATCTTCTAAATCATTGACAGTTCTGCTTAGCGACATTTGTATATTTATTAATAATTATATGTTAGTAATACCGTTTCGTTCAATGTAGGTGGATGTACTGGACTGATTGGGGCCAAGTTTCGAAGATTGAGCGTGCTGGAATGGACGGCTCTCACCGACAAACCATCGTGTCTTATGACGTCAAATGGCCGAATGGCCTGACTCTGGACCTTGTGCGCAAACGCGTCTATTGGGTGGGTTGCAAATTCATTACCAAAACATATTGTTTTTGCTCCGGTTATGGAATAAGTACCATAACCGGAGCAAAAACAATTTGTTATTACAGTAGTAAAGGAAGATTTTTTATTAGATAACTAAACATTTGCTCTCAGAGTATTTATACCATCATCGTTAATCTGTCATCCAAAGTTTGAATTTGTTTATTCACTTGTTAAGTGTGTTATGTCAATATGTTTATTACCTTATAGACAAACATGTCACTTAAACGTAAAAGACATCAATCAACTCTTATTTATCAGTTACCAAAGAAGTACAAAAAAAACGTTTAAAATTTTCCGATCTTTTTGTTAATACCGACGTAGACCAAATTACGTACGACGTATTTATAATAACTATTGGTCAACGCAAAATAGTAACATAATTAAAAGTATCACTCGTAAATATAAATTAATAACCGTATACATCCGTATTATACTTACCTACATAGTTAAATTGAAACTATTTATATCCTAATTATGCTAACCCCTAAGAAATTTAAGGAATATTATCGTTAAGTACTGTTAGTGTCTTATGAAATTTATTTTGTTGAAACACATAAAGTCAAACTCAAAACGTTTTTTAATCAAATTAGAAACATTTTACTACATTTCACAAAGTAATAATACAAAATTTGAATAATAATGAATTGTCATGTTTCCTCCACTGGTGTATAATGTGGATTAAGTATATTTTAGGACTAAAAGGAGTTCCCATAATGTGAATATCTAATTTCTGTTTCACAAAAAATATAAACTTGGATAAAACTTTTACGTATACAACTTCGAAAACTATGTGTCTACGGGCGAATCTGTGTACAGGAAGTTATTAATGTCATAAGTTCATTGGCGATATTAGATGTGCCTGTTGAATCGTTTCTTGGAAAAAATGTAAGTCAATGATTCGTTATTTTCGTAGGTTGATGCTAAAATGAACATGATATCATCGTGTAATTACGACGGTACAGGCCGTCGAGTTATTCTATATTCAACGGACGTCCTTCGTCACCCATTCTCCATCACCACGTTTGAAGACTGGGTATACTGGACTGATTGGGACAAAGCTGCGGTTTACCGCGCTAATAAATTCAACGGCAAAGATATAGAAGCAATCACACCAACTCATAATGTAAGTATACCATGAAATTAAAAAGATTTATGTAAGAACTTCATTATAATACGAATAAAATGTAGATGTGAGTATGAAAAAAAACGATTCTACTTCTGGTGCGAATACACACAAAACACAACTCTTGAACTCCTTGACCTGGATTATATATTTTTAAATCAGTACAAAGACTAAATATATTCATTCTGAATAAATGTTTTCAGAATGGTCTAGATGATTTTGAAATTTTTAGGTACTTACACGCGGCAAGAAAACTATTTATTTGTTAAATAATGATAGGTAAACACATAACTATTTATATTTCAATGTAATAGTTTGTAACCACATATCAAACAAACCCATAATTAGCCTATTTAAAAAAATAAAAATATTTTGTCGGCCGTAGGGTGGGCCTGGAGATCTTCGAGCCTAGTATGGACTCCAGCTCTCACTAGGATTTTATTTGGAAACTAGTTTGTACCTAGTTCTCATGTAACCAATTTGTACCTTCCTGTGAGAGAAATAAAGTTTTATTATTATTATAATGTAACCATGTGAGATTAGCCATTCTGTATTGTGTAGGTATGTCTTAACCCGTGTAGTTGTTCGAATTCTAGTGTTAAACGTAGCCCAATGACTACCAAACTAAATTTCTTATGTTAGCCATTTCTTTTTAAAACGAAGTCTTTTTGGAAACAATCCATCTGCAACATATCTATACACTAGCCTTAATTCATCGTTTTTGGTCAACTCTGTAGTTTATTTCGTGCAGATCGGAAACTTTTAAGACCACTTAGGGTCTAAAATTTCTGATCTCAACATAGAGATAGAAGCACTCGTTAGTAAACATAGCAAATATAGTTAAGCATCTTTGCTTTTGCAATGTGCATCACTGGGAGAAGTATTTAGAGTTCAAGGAAACTATGCGGAAAAAACAAAAAAAAAACCTGTTTAATCGTTAGGTCGGAAATTTTTCAGACAACCGACGCAGGTATGTATTTCGTAGAAATAAGCAATATTAAGCCATGTGTAAGCAACAACAACTTTCGTATGCATCAATAAAGAGTACATTCTCTTTGTGATTTATCACCAGCTCCAAAATCCGATGGTTATCCATGTCTATCACCCGTACCGTCAACCTGACGGTGTGAACCACTGCGCAGCAGTCAACGGCCACTGTTCTCATCTCTGCCTGCCGGCACCACGCATTGGACAAAACTCGCCTCGCGTGTCGTGCGCGTGCCCCAATGGGTTGCGACTTTTACCAGACAACCAGATGTGTGTCGAAGACAGTAAGTACAATTTCATTACATTTCAACTGCTGACTGTATTAATAGCTTTCCGAGGTCACGGGTATTTTGAATACAAATGCAATTTTTATCTGTAAATTGCTGTCTGAAGCAAGTGATTTATTTCAGCGGTATTTTTTAGGTTTTATTATTATGTAGATGTGAAAGTGAATAATATAAAAATACGATAATCCTTTTATGTAAGTTTATTAAAAGTGTATAAAAATATTCTCCTTTAGAAATCCATGTTTAAAACTCTATTAAACATCATTCGAATAAGCACGTGAACGGCATAATAAAATCAATTTTAATATTTCCAATTTATTTCATGAGATTAGTCAATGTACACACATCAAAAGTGTCTAGGGATCAACATATGTGTCTAAGGATCAACATATATTTTTGCAATAACTTTTCACCTGATTGATATTAATTAAAAATTTCTTTAAGGATTCATCAAATAAAGTGTTTTCGTTTGTCACAGTAACGATAAACCAAGTCACCTTTGCATTAATAAAGAAATTTGCCATTTTCCTAATAAAGGGATTTTTGACATTTGAACCACTAACATTAAAGTTCGAAAAAAAGACTGAAATAACAGTTTTCTTTAAAATTTTATTAGGTAACTTAAACAATTAATAATCCGTGTTTCTACCGCGAACACTAACAACACAAGAACATCGGTTTGGCATACTCAAAATGAGTTCATCCAAACACGCTGTGGAATGGCCGCCCATGTTCGTTGCAACAACAAAAAAAGGTCTTCTTGCGACTGGATACCCTCCATATTCGGCAGAGCTCTTCTCTGTAGCATATCCCATGCATGCTCAATCGGGTTCAAGTCTGGCGACTGAGCAGGCCAGGGCCAAAGCCACATCTCAATCTCAAGAAATCCGCATAAAAATGCTTGATCCCTAGACACTTTTGATGTGTGTATGTGAAACTATGTCTGAATGTTACGCAGAACTACCCGGTCTTCTCGTGTTAGTAGAGAGAATGATAATTTTATGCTCGAAATACAGAGTAAACGTATGTGGCGTAGCGCACAAAGGTAAACGTGTAATTATTTACCTATTGTTTAGCGTGAACAAGTTTCCCGAAAGTTAAAAACAAATTTGTTGTCATTAACATAAATTGTATGTTGTTTACAATTTCGCATATAAATGACAACCCGTCCGCGTTGTTTTGGCCTCCGACTCGATGAGACCTAGATGTTTAATCAGTAGATTCTGGAAAATGTTGGAATGTGTTAATGTTTTTTATTAGACTATTTCTGTTTACTTGTTACAAAAGTTGTAAATGAAATGTTTTTTCCACTTTTCAAATACTAATTTACTTTATGTACTTCTTCACATAGAGGAACGGAGGAAATCGGAACATTCTGTGCAATAAATTAATGCTAGTACTTATATTATTATGTCTGTGCTTCGATTGTATCAAGACAGTCTTATTTTAATAAGCTAAATTAAGTACAACCGAAACACAGAACTCCGTTGTAGGTACAGCTATAATAATGGTAATGAAACCTAACGACATCTCAAGGTCTTAAAAGAGTCATTACTCAAACATTTGTTGTTACGTTGTTTCAGTTTAATGGAAGATTTTAGTACTAAGAAAGTAATCTAGCTTTTAGTATATTTTTTAGAATTTTAAAAAATATAGTTATTGCTAGATTGTAATCTCATAATTTAAGGTCATCAACTTTTTATGACATCATAGTCTGAACTGTGTAATTGCATAGAAAACTTCAATAAGGTCTACCTATCTATACATCTGTATTTACAGCAATCTATTGAACAGTATTTTCCAGCATTGTTAATTCTAGTTGTCTGAGTCACGTCCATTGACATATGATTTATCGTGATCTCTAAATAAATCATAACATTGTGTCTAGATATAAGATTAATTATTTTGATAAAACGTTATGCAGGCATAAAGCAGTTTGTCTCGTGTTCTTTATCATTTTAAGATAATAAGAGTTAATACGATTACCTGGATATAAATTCTGATTTCGGATTTTTAATATGTAATACATTACGTACACAATGGTCTTACAATCTACCTCTACGGTATTATTCAATCTAGATGGTTAACAGCATTGATGTTTTTCAATTGTATTGAGTATGACAGACGTCAGACATGTTGTTTGTCGCATTGTAAATGATGTTTTTGATGGTTAAATAAATTGACTGAATGAAAGATTGCATGGCATGTTTTATATAATTACATATTTATGCGTCTGTATTGCGTGCGTGCGTTATGTGGAAATAAAGTTTACATGCGCAAAGGTATATAGGTACACTAACTGTATAAACAATTGCATTTAGAATTATTGGAATTACTTAATAAATATATCTATAATTAAAATGTTCATCTGTGATATACTCCAAGTAAAATGATATAAAACGTATAGGCACAGGCTGACAAGGTAACAAAATTTCATAAAATATTTACATTTCTATAATACATACAGTTTTTTTTCTCTCTGGCTTCGCACGATTTGTGCATTTTGCCAATGTCGAGTTTTATTTTATTTAATAAAAGGTAAGGAAAACCAAGTTTGCAGTTTCCCGCGCTTTTTCATTGTCCCATACAGTATTTATTGCTTCATGTATATCTACTATCTCATATAGAATGAACAAAATATGTAAACAGTTAATGCCAAACCTAAGCAATTAAATCATAATTAAATGAAGTTTTTGAAAGATAAAACCTTGATATATTATAAATGTATGAAGTTATTTGACTGATATAAAGCTACTATTACTTACATATATTTTTGTAATTTTGATGGATTGAAAAAAAGAAGTAGGTACGGAATTCATGCCAGTCTCTACCGAGGTAAAATTAAATAATGTTTATTTTAAACATACAAATTATATAAAAGTCGGTAAACGAATGATACCTACGATCTAGTGCCTTTTTTTTTTAAGTGTATAAAAGGCACGTAATGCAAGTACGTGCCATAGTTTTTAAAATTAACATCATGAATCTACGGTCGCTTTATGTAATGTTAATGTTCCACTACTAAATAGTAGTAAATAATGACGATTAATTTAAAACTCAATTTAAATCGTCAAAGTGACGTCAGTTCTATGTGAAATTACAATACAATAACTAGATAAATTTGATTTATGATAGGTATGTCTTCTTGCTTGCGAATGTACCTATTATTTTGTTTACTGGAGATATTTCATATGCTTTTAATAAAATTATTTGATTTTAAGAGGTTTGAAGAGCTAAATATTATACCACTTATTAAATAAACAAGAAAGAATTTCATTGGAAAATTATCCGTTCAAAATGATTTCGTAGGTAGGTAGGTACTTGCCAAACGAGACCCAAGAGAATTTCAAGAACTATTGAAATATGTTTGAATAAATTAACATATTAATTCTTAATTTATTTGCGACCTACGCAATATGAAATTTTAAAACGTTCAAAATTAAAAGTATTATTAAATGTACAATGATATATCGTTCTACAACTTCCTTATAGACTCGAACATCGTTTATTGAATACATTCTGGGGTTGATTAAAGCACAATTGAATGGGTCAATAAACAAGACATTTAGTACGATTGGTAGCAACTATAGCGAGTAATGATTGATCAAACTGATATGAACAATGAACGCAAAGATACGTCATGTAGAACTGCTATAAGGACTTGCGGCAATACCTATAGTCATTTTATATGTGTAGAACAGCAATAGGTTAGTAAGATTTTTTTTTAAATTCATTACAACATTAGAGATTAGCGATGTAAAATGCAAAAGAAACCGAAAAATTGTTACCAATGAAATGCACACACATAAGGTAGTTCGCGACTTTCCTGAAGAAGACATAAGTTGGCAGCTAATTATGTCGTTCAAAAATGTAATGATTGACTGGTATTGGGTAAAATATTTAATGATGTTTTTATCTAAGATATCGTATTCATTATACATGTGTGGTTATCAAAATCATTATAATTAAAATGTTATCTACACAAAATTTAAAATCCAGTTTTTTGTGGTGTCGTAGTCTATTGTTGTCGATAACATTAGTGATTTATTAGGGCATAGGATCGTCATAAAAGATAATCAGGAAGTATGATATTGGTGCAGGTGTACGGTAGTTAGGTTAGTAAAGATATAATCGTACAATGGAAATAAGACATGGAGCAAAATGTAGTAGAGTTCTAGAAGATAGATGGAATATATCAAAGCACTAATGCTTTGAAATATTCCTATCTGTATATATATAGGAATATGTCAAAGCTATCAGAATGGAACAATTCATACCAGTATTACCTTTATTATTATTTATTTTCAACCCAGTTTGGGGTTTAGGTCCGCTTCTAAACCCCAAAAATGGTATAGGTGCGGACCCCAAACTATTTTGGGGTCAAAAATGTTTCGGAAAAAAGTATCGTATTTTGTTATAACATTGCTCATAATATAAAATATCATTAAACTTGGAAGCTATGCGGAAGCGGCTTTTTTTTAACCTCGACGTTCAATACTGTATAAAAAGATGGAATTCAAAAAAACTTAAATTATGTAAGTTTTAAACATTTAAAAAGCATCTGATTTTGCCTGTACTTGTTGCTTGGTTGGTCATTTAATAACGGTTGCCTAAACCAGCAACTTCTAGAGTATAAATTCATTTTCCTTAAAAATTGTTATAGTTTTAAAGTATTGTACTTGAATTAATGACATAAATTTAAAAAAAAACAATAATTTTAGGTTCTACTATATAGGCATAAGACGTTTACTTGTAACTTACTTAATCGGTGAAGACTATTATGATACCGGATTGATACCATTTAAAGTCCGCAAATATAAACCTCAATGATTTCTTGTAAATCAATATTAATATTTAAATATAGTTATACAACTACCTATTAGGCACACATCATATACGTAAACTAGCTTTTATACGCGGCTTCGCTCACGCAGACTTTCATCCCCTGATTACCCCCTTAGGGGTGGAATTTCAAAAATTCCTTTCTTAGTGCTCAGTAACGTTATATAAAGAACCTACATGCACAGGATTCTAGCTTCAGCGGTTTGGACTGTGCGTTGATCTCTGGGTATGTCAGTCAGTCAGTCACCTTACTCTTTTATATTATTTTTTTTCAAAGACTTTTAAAAAGAAAAAATATATAGATGATATAAAATGATGATGTTTAAAGTTTAAGGTGTAGACAATTGTTATATACCTATGTACAATAGCATTAGGAAACTTTTAAGTGACATTTAAGAAAATATATTTTTATGGATTGTCGGCATTAAACTCTCCACCCGTGATAGTACTATTACATCACCTAAATGCGACACCTCAGAAAACATGGAAACTTCTAAAATAACAATCCTTGATGCGATAATTTTCGTTATAATTTTGCTGAGGCAAGACAAGGCCATTCGAGCATCGGCATGAATTTTAAAAATACATGGTCGCGCGGTCGCCCCGCCGCCGACAAATGCCACCACGTCATTCAATGACGATGACGACATATCGTACGATGAGTTTGTCATGCGTTAGTTTTTCGTATGACTGGATATATACTTTCTTTATATTATATTATATTATAACATTATTATCACTAAAAATACGACCTGTAATCGATTTTAACACATCGATTGTGCAACGTACTGATCTTACTATAAAATAGAGATTAAATGGTATATATCGCGTAATCTGGGATTTTTATATATAAATCTCATACTTAAAGTAACTCTTATCGATAAATTTTGGTTTGATTACTTCGAAGCAGGCTTATAATAAGTATTATAGCACTGTGGCATATATTATTCCACCCTAGAAGTGGGTATTGTGGGTAAGAAGGAACTCTTATGAACTATTAGCCTAATCAACGGCTATTGAGTCACTAAACATTTTTTTATTTACCTGCGAGTATGACCTCACTCACGGGTGCTTGTGCACTCGAGGACCCATATGATACAGTAGTGAGTGTTGGTAAATCGTAGTGATGAAAACGCACACCCAATAGTCAAACAGATCGAGAGTAAGGCGACGTGACGTCAGCATCACGCCACCTTTTGTTTAGAGTGGCCCGCCGCGATCCGGCACGCCGCATGCGCATGAATGTTACCGCATATTGAGTTGCTTAAATTGTAAACTGAATAGTTATTGGAATTGAGTTAAATGACAGATTTGGACTACGAATGTAAAATATATTTCTAGTTGAATAACTTCTGGCAATTTCATTAAATTTTTGTAATGTAACAAATATAATGTGTACTTTACTTTTATAAACAATAAAGAAGTATATATAAACAAAGTACCGACATAAACCAACAGCATACCATTCCCTAAAATGTATGATGTAATGCAAAATAATTCAGATATCAAGTAAAATGATGCTTATTTACTAAGCGCGAGCCGGATCGCGCCCAGTTAAACTGACAGAACAGCTAAGTGGTGGAACGTCAATGGCGGTTACACGCGACCGGATTTTTCGAGCTGTCTTGTCTGTCTCATTCGGTTTCGGAACTTTATACGTGTCGCGTGTGTCGTGTTCGCGTCTAAATAGTTACGCTGTGAAATAATATACAGACCGCTATCTTCTAAAGGAAAACTTAATTTAAATTTTGTTGGATTGGAAGCATTTTAAGTTGTATTTAATAAAATCTACAGATGCAATAAAACCAGATGTGGAGGTGCATAATAAACCGACTATTGGTCCAATTATAAACGAAGAAAAACCTGTAACTAGTGAGTATTTTGGTGCCTACATATAAATGTTTACCATCCCTTAAAATTTCTCACAGATTAAATAAAGGATCAATAAATAAATCAATTTTGTGGTGTTTCTCTAATCTGCCGAAATAAAAGTGAACGTGGAACTAACCTTGCTTTCAGTGATAGAGTTGCAAATTGTGCATGGATTCTCGGTTACGTATCAGTTTATTGAATACAAACGCCACAATGTTGATAAAGAGATTGTTTCCTGGTATGGGCTGATCATTTCATCATATCGCCCGATAAGATTTAGCTATCGTCCATAGAATACTCATATAAAAACTGGCCATGGGTATCGATCATTACTAATACTCATCATATCATTATACTAACCACAGTTCATGAATGTACAAACAATATCTGTGTGTCTTCAACATGGGATTCCTTGACTGATTTGCAGGGCATGCCAATCTGCTAGTTCACAAACAGATGTATTGCTATTTTGAAAGATAGTAACTAACGGGATTGCTTGAGACTTATGGTGGATTTAAAAAGAGAAGGGTTCGGCCTTCTCTTGAAAGTAATTCGCGAGAGTTTGAAGAACGAAGATACTACTGAAACACCTCAGGAAGAAGAAGAAGCTTCTGAAGATTCTACATCCGTGAACCCTCAAGCTGAACCAATGAAGGTGTATTGGGAAACTGACAAACGTGACCTAGGCAATAACAATCAGCAGTTTATAGATCTGTTCCTGAAAGGATCGGGAGCTCTGGAGAGAATACCAGACGCGACTGAGAAACCCGTCAAAGAATCTCACTATCAGTTTGAAAAACTCAGTTTGGCTCATTTACCTGAAACCCTGAAACATTTAAATTTTGAGGGTAACGTATTATAATTTTTATAGCTACGTGTTTTTCTTTTAATTTTGGAAATAATATTACCGACGGGAAGACACACAGATTCATTAAGAGCTGGGTGCATGGTGCATAACGCTATTTGTAACTAATATATAACTAACACAATATATCAACTTGCTAACACACCAACATATTTTCTTATTAAATATAGTGTTAATATTTATTATATTTAAGGAAATACGCTCTGCCAACAGTTTGAAACTTCCTTGAAGGTAAACTGAACTGATAGTTGATGTATGAAATTGTAAACACTATTGGCAAGCATTCCGCTTAATAAGCCCAAAGATAATCTTAATAATCGCTATTGTTATGAATCTTGTAAATTTTTAATGGCTTTTGTTATGTTTTTATAGAATGACAATAAAAATAATCTAACTTATGTCTTTTCTAAGTTAAAGAATTTATCAATATGCAATGTGAAAGTAGGTTAAGATATTTCGGTTAAGTATATAGTATTCGTTGGCACGTTTCATTGACACTACTTTAAAATAGAACACCTAGAGCGGTTCAGTTATACGCCAACGCTAACATATAATTGACAATTAGCTGTAAGAAAATTGAGTTAACAACAGCGTTGTACCTAAGCATTTGTTACGTGGAAAAGTACGTCACTGTAATAAGGCGTGTCTTCACGTTGCTGCTGCATTGTTCGTGAAATATTGAAACACTGTTACAGCTCCATAACTTTCTAGCTGTAAATATATTTGACAAGCCAAGCGTATTCGTCATAATTGTCAAATCACATAAATGAGTTATGTAATTTATGTCATCCACATACAAATTTCATTTTATTTTCACTCGTTTTGTACATTTCAGTGTGCTTTGATTTAACAAATTATAACTTTACATCACCTTTCTAAATATATTAATTTGGTGGAGGTTTCACAACTCACAAATAAAACGCTACAAGCGTAATTAATTACATGTTTCCTTACTAAATTCCAGGTACTTTGCAACGTATTTTCAATTAAAGATTTTTATTTCGCTAGCTATATCGAAAAATTTTGATTCACAAATTCTTTTTTAATTTGCATATTATGGAATTAGGATTAAATTCTTGCAATAAATCGATTAAGTTTCGAATGTCACACTGCATATTTATATGGAAACGTTGCAAAGTTGAGTTCGATCAAACGAGTCATTCGACAATGTCATAACGCGTTTTCTTTTTATTCTAGGTGTACCAGAAACACCTAAGACAGGCACAGGAATCTCAAGCAGCGGCCGCGATGCCGGCATGGTCGCAGGCGTTGTAGTGGCAGTAATCTCTGGTCTAGTGATATTGGCAGCACTGGTAAGCAACCAATAAAGTATTGACTAGTTCTTTAAAGGCCGTTCGCCGTTAATTGAACTGTCCCATAGCTGACGCAATCAATTTACTGTGTATTAGAGCCAACTATAAAGCAGCAGAAAAACGCGTGTAGCAACCGCACATGTAAAGATTTCAATTTATGGCTTCATTGCCTTAAGTGTATTTAAACAAGGTTGTATTGCATGTCTTGACATATATAGGTTGTAAAAGAAATTACGACCAACTTCAACACCCAAGGAGTGCCACAAAAAATGTTTTAATGTCTTTGGTGTAAAGACCTGCAGCTCTTCATCAGACTTCGACAGTTGCCCGTAAAACGTTTATCGAATATCAAGTGTAAAATTAATGATAACTACTCCTTTCAGATCGCAGTGGTTATGTACAGACATTACGTGCATCGTAATGTTACCTCAATGAACTTTGACAATCCCGTGTACCGCAAGACTACGGAGGACCAATTTGCCCTCGAGAAGAATGGCTATGCACCGGGCAGCAAGCTGTACCCCAGCACCGTGGGCGAAGAGGTGAGAGCTCTAACTGCTATGGAGTGTACGCTTAACATACAAAACAGTCTGAGATAAGTCACACGAGGATGTGCTGCCCTAAGCAAAGCCAATTATCAAGTCGGTGCAAAAATTAACCGACATTAACTTAATTTTCATATATTTTTACTGTAAAGTAAGACATTATTTTCCAACAACATCACTACAATCTTATATACAATTAATTATACCCCGTGTACAACTTGGCCAAAAGATAAAGATGTAAATATCAAAGTGAAACTAGCATTATTTTATTATAGTAAAATCTTATAATAAGGTCTGCCTAAGACATTTTAAACTTGATGTATTTAGAGTTATATTTACTAGAAATTGTTTTAAGGATTTATAGAAAATATTTTCGTTTAGATTTAAAGATTGTGGCAATTTATAATGTGCCAACATTTTTACCGCATCAGTATTAAATTATAGTTGCCAAATTATTGGCTCTAAGTGGTAGGTGTATAATGCTGTAAATAGTCCCTTTTAAATAGCATAATATGATTTTGTAATCTGCCTAATGCTTAACATAGAATTCACTAATACAATTTTACTGCCGATATATTTATTTTTCATGCGTTAACATGCGAGGGCATTACTATTGGTAAGTTTGATGTAGATGCAGCTTTAAATTTTACGTCAGACTGCGAATTAATTTGCATTTAGAATGTAGGAAATAATTAGCTTTTTATAAACATAATATACGATATATTAATTGATTTCTTTTTTTTCAGGCCCAAGAACCGCTCAATACGCCGGGTACAAATGAATTTGTATAGTGCACAAGCTGGAAGTAAATACAGTATAATGTCATTAAACGTGAAAAGAAAGAGAAGGACATGTGATACTTAAAATAGTGTTATCCAGTGAATGGGACTTAAGCTAACATTTTTGTAGTAAACACTTACAAATAGTTAGCGTTAGTGCAGTGAAGTGAAGCTTTTTGGAACGTTCTGTTTGCCGACGAGCTTCGCGACGGAATGGATCTCAAAATTACGAATATTTTCTATAGCTGTCATATCACAAATTTTGGGCTCTCCTATATTTTATAGACACATGATACATGAGATCTTTAGTAACGCTTTTGTACTATTTGTATCACATTAAAAGAAGGGACATGTTTGCTCTAATTTTCTCTTAATCTGTGAATAGTATAAACATTCTGAATATTGCTTTATCAAATGCCTGGAGCATTGTAATTATTTATATAGTTTACATATTTTATTCCAGTATAGAGAATAACGTTTATATTTACATGTACGACCGCAAAATGTACTGATTTTTATAGTTTATTACATTCAGAGAGAAGAAAAGCTCATGTTTCACAATAAAATGTACTTAGTAATTTATCATATTTTCATAACATTTTAAATATTGAACTGATTGAATTGTAATGAAATAGCCAGATTGACATAGATTTTTTAAATATCGAATTGGTTTTTTATTGTGAATACGAAAACACTAGCCAATTTAGGCTAGTAATTACGTTACAACGTGCCAATGTTTAGTAAAATTTACAATCTTCGCCAAATTTTATTGTATAATACTTGATGTCGTTAACTTCTTATACGATTATGTTTGTTGCGCCTGTAATTTATTTGTATTATATGAAATTGTTATTGCTATGCATAGTGCAGGTTTAATACTTATTATATTTTATATATCCTAGTTAATTTTTACCATCAAACATTTTTATGTATGTATTTATATGTGGTAGCAATGAACGCATTAGTATCTGGAAAATGACTTTGTCAAGCGAAATCCTGCCAAATCCTCTAGTATAAATGATTACTCGTAATGTAATTCAATTACATTGATTCATACATACTTGATGCACATTTCATACAATATGCCTAGCTCAATAAGTGTGGTCACTAAAATAAATTATTGTGTAAATATTGTCAGTAAAATATATGTAAAAGGTGTTAATATGGTCTTTTATTTTTTCAAACGCCAACTTGTAAATTAGTAAAACTAAATACCTAATTAAATAAATATTTAGGACATCTAACACACAACGCCATCTAGTCCCAAGCTAAGCAGAGCTTGTTTTATGGGTACTAGACAACTGACATAAATACATATATAGTTTTTTTGTAAATATGTAGTATACATATTTTACATAGAAAACACCCAAACTACGAAACAAATATTTGCAGATCATACAAACATTTGGTCAGACCGAATCGAGCTCGAGACCTCAGGCACAGCAGTCGCATACGCTGCCACTGTGCCACTAGCTTTTGCCCGCTTGCTCCGCCTGCGTGTATGTCGGTTATCGCGACAAAAAGTAGCCTATGTCCTTTCCTAAGGTCCAATCTATTACATTCACTGATATAAGTTAAGCGGTTTATAGCCGTGATAGCGTAACGGATTTGGACGAAACTTTACAGTAATATAGCTTATACATCAGAATAATACATAGGCTCCTATTTGCTGCGATAACCGACATACACGCGGGCGGAGCCGCGGGCAACAACTAGTTTTAAATATTAGTATGAATTATTGAGAACTGACTTTACCAATTACAATATTATTGGTGCAACAGGAAAAACTGCTTAAACTGGGATGATAAGCCGAGTTTGTGGCATGCAAGTGCAATGTGAAAAATGTTTTATTTATCATATTAACTGAGTTAATGAATGTCGCCGATGAGATATCTATTGATAAATCAGTTGCCTCACCTAAAGATAAGAACTTGAGTTAAGACTTTGGAAGATTCCAGTGTCCATAGTTCGCGACAGTGCGAGTCTTTACAGTGATTTGTATTTATTATGTGTTGTAAAGAATGAAAATGCCTTCATCTTAAGGCACGAAAGAAGAATGCCATCTACGATCCATTAACACAATACTTGGGCTTTTGAAAGCCATAAAAAGGTTACATAACAATGAACCTCCAACACAGGTAATATCTTAACAACGAAAAGAAATGATAGCTTGGTCAATGTATTTATTAATATCCTAATAAGGTACACATACTACACACAGGCGGACGAATAGTATATTTAATACAAATATTATGAGCACAAAAGTTGTGGCAGACAGAGGCCATGTGATATCTATTATTTTAAATTACGAACTTAATTATTAACTATATCCGAATCATTTTACGGTTTATTAAGTTTCAGAATTTACAGAAAAACCTAAGCCTATAATAAACATAGTGTATTAAATCTAACGACAAAAACCCTTGTAAAATTATCCTTATTGGCTACATTTGGTGATATATTTTGAAAACGTATTAGGTTTCATTATCACAAAAGTCGGCGTTTAGAATAAAACCCGTTTTATACATAGATACATTATAGGTGCAATAATTAGTATACCACACACATTCATTTGGTATCGTATATCAGAAAACTTACAGCGAAATTTGGCAATCTGTTGCAAATAAATTTATCACGAACATTATGCATCACGGTTTAACAATTAACAGGCTAAAAGTTGGACCTTTATTTTATGTGAGACCAGTGTTCCCGACATTCTAACCAATATAAAGGCAAGACTTCTTTATTCTTTAGATAAGTAAGAAAACTACTACAAGTAAGAATTAGTTGAATCAATCAACAATTGCCTATAATTAATTCCAAGAATTATGTAACGATATAAACATACAATATTCCAATACCGGAACTTACTTTTTAAAATAAACATAGGCAGTGGTGCCACCGCCGACAATGAACGAGGAACGAGTAGAACTAGAAAATATGAACGAGTTGGCGATCAGCGGACAGCGAGTGTGTAGTTTCGATAGTTTTGTCGCTGGGCTATAAGCGAGTGTTCAAGTGCGATGAGCGATTAGTCGCGCAGTCGCGCCAACACTACATTCCAAGATTGAGTTTTTTTATTGAATGTGTCCGTGTATCTTCGTAAAATACATTATCGTCGTCGTCTGAACTATACAACAATGAGAGTTGCAATGATTTGTTGATATCCATACGTGTACTTTCAAAACCGCACTCTATAGAAATGATCAAGCGAGCGAGCATCGCTGAGCGAGTATCGCTGAGCGAGCATCGCTGAGCGAGCATCGCTGAGCGAGCATCGCTGAGCGAGTATCGCTGAGCGAGTATCGCTGAGCGAGTATCGCTGAGCGAGTATGGCTGAGCGAGTTTATCTTTGAAAGTTCTTGTCGCTCAGCGACAAAACTAGTAAACCGAGTCGTCGCCGGCAGTGTGTACAGTCGGAGAGCAACTAGTACTATACGCATCTCTTTCGTTTACACGGAATTTATATTTATTGTAGGTTTCTTGAGCGAGAAAATCGCCGATAGTTAGTCGTTTTCTCGACGGCGGTTGGATCACTGCCTCAGTATGGCATAGCATGCAATATGACAAGGTTTTGGTAAATTCAAAAGGATTACGGACTTAGAATAACTTTAGATTTAACATGTTTTGTTAACCAGGTTAGTTAAATCAGAATATTTAGCAGGTCATCAGTCTAGATCTAATCTAGGTAATTATATTGTAACAGTTGTGTAGGTAATTAACTAATTTGGTTTAAAAATAATATTCCACGCTTTGACGTACACAAATACTTGTTACAAAAGGACAATGGCAGGTTTGTATGGGACTTTTGTACCGTCTGGCGTATCTCATGGTAGGGATTGTTTTTGTATTTATTTGGCTGCTAATATCACCGACAATAACATTTTAAATTCCTAGATTTTTATAACATTGCGTTAAAAAGTTAATATATCTCCTTTCGGTACTATAGTTTCCCTAACAAAATATTCACGAAGGGTCATAACAAAAAAAAAATTAAGATATAGTAACCATGTTTGCACTATGTATGGTTGTTATAAAGAAACACTTAGGTACTTATTCTACTAATTAAATTACTAATGTAAAAACTAACTAAACTACTAAATAAAAAAATGCTACAACTCCTTAAAACTGCCTTAAACTCTATTTATAACTTATTTTTTCGTTCAATTCTTTATCGTTATGTACAAATAATCAACTCAAGGTTAATTCAAGAGTGGAGTGATTTGCCCAGGAAGAACATTTGTATAAACACGAGATTAATTTCAAATATATTATAAATATCCCTAAAAGACAATACGTGCATTTCCGCGTTGTCTCACAGTGCACTGGCTATGTTAACTTATATATATTACCCTTTTAATTTTTAATTAAATTAAATATGTGATTGTTGGTGATGAACCTTGAACACAAATGTAATATTTTTTGTCTCTTAAATGTGCGTTCAATTTGGAATAAACGTTCTACAGCTTTTTTTATTGTACTATTTTGAGGTAACGTGTACAAACAATAGTCGTGTATGCATTTACATTAGCGCTTGAGATTTAAATAGTATTAACCAATGATTCAAATATAAATTAATCACGTATACGATACTACTTTAAGAATTGTTTCCAAATCAAAATTTAAAAAAAATACTTAAAAGGCATTACTATCCCAAATCAAGGCTATCCACTCCTATAAGCTAGATTTACATTCATATCGTAATAGTTGTTTAGCACATAAACTGAACTGATCCGATCAATCATCTGTTTTATTTCATTGTTGACCGTTTCTTTACGAATCCCGTTTTAAAAGGTGGGCTGAACGAAAGGTACACTTTTAGGAGTTTTAAATTTTAAAATTACCTTAATGAAGTATGAGATGGTGAAAGTACACACATTACCTACCGAAAAAGGTATGAATATCTCCTCAGTAACTAATTATTTTCGAGAGAGGAGTATACATCAGAGATTTTCACGATTTGGAATGCAAGAAACTATAAAGTAGAATGATTTGGTAACTAATTCACAGACTTCGTTTAATCACAGTTTTAAAAATAATCACAAATTTTAACAAAAAAAAAACCGACTTCAATCTGGACCAAATTAAAATGGGACCAGTCGGGAAGCAACAGCTATCAAATAAAAAAAGAATCATCAAAATCGGTTTCAATCAAGTCATCAAGACGGTAACAAACGTAAAAAAAAAATACCGTCGAATTGAGAACCTCCCCCTTTTTTTGAAGTCGGTTAACAACAGTTCCATGGAAAAATCGTATCATTAAATCATTGTTTTTTTACAAATAGCTGCTAAAATTACTCTACTCTTTACAATCATCACTAATTTAGGTCTAATATTTATTCTACTGCACTATTTTCTTTTAACTACACAATTAGCTACAATGCATCTCTTCATCACTCACTTTTATTTTCTTAATAACTTGAGGTGATGCGGTGTTCTCTTTGTGTTCATTCACGCCGTTGGTTACAGGTAGATTGTAAGCTTCATATTGTTTTGTGATATGTTGTTTGTATAGCTGGAATGTGTTTGACGCAATGTGATGACGCGCATGCTTGAATAATTGGTCGAAGTGATGAAGGTTGTGACTGTAACAAAAAATATTAACCTTTTTTTTTATGGACTCGGCTGGCAAACGTGCTGATGGTAAGCGATTACCGCCGCACATGGACACTCGCAACACCAGAGGCATCACAAGTGCGTTGCCGGTCTTTGAGGGATGGGGAGGGGGATGGGGTAGGGGATGGGCCTCCGGTATCCTCACTCACTTGGTGAAACACAGCGCAAGCGCTATTTCACACCGGTTTTCTGTGAGGCCGTGGTATCACTCCGGTCGAGCCGGCCTATTCATGCCGATGCGTGGCTCTCCCACAGTAAAACTCCCACTTGGCTATTGTTTAAATCGTTGTAGTTCTTACAAAAACATGAGGAAAATTGCGAAGTATTTTTTATCATTATCTTTTTTATGATACTTAGTTTTTTTCTATCATAGAAGTGATTACCTATCAATACTAATAATATTATAAAGCTGAAGAGTTTGTTTGTTTAAACGCGCTAATCTCAGGAACCGATGGTCCGAATTGAAAAATTCTTTCAGTGTTGGATAGTACATTTATCGAGGAAGGCTATATATCATCACGCTAAGGCCTACAGGAGCGGAGCACCAATGGAGAATGTTTCAAAAACGGGGGAAAATTATCACGCTACGGGCAATAGGAGATGCAAACGATTTTGCGTGGGTCGGCTAGTAAGATAAATAAACTTGAGACACTGGTTCTCAATCTTATCACATCGAAGCGTGGTAGCGATAAGCCGTTGCATCAAGCATGACATACCTACCTAGCGAACCACATCTACATGTTTATTATTTATTGTATTATCAGTATTCACTTTACGCATTATCTTACTACATTCGCGTAAAACGATGACTAATTGCAATTGCGGTTTTATTTGTGAGTAATGTGTATAGTTTTACCTACTTTGATTACCGCAAAGGCCAAGGTCAATTGATTTCATTGATATCATTTAATAAAATTGGAACAATGAAACTTGGGCGGTGACCTGTCTGGTAGTTTGTTCCATATACCTAAAATATGTGTTTTTACTTATTTTCTTGTGGTACTTTAGTGTGACTAGAAACAATCACCGAGGGTAAGCAACGACGGCGCGGTCAGTACCTGGATGGGTGACCGCTGGTGGCATGATACCATGAGCGTCTCCGTGATTCGGAAGTCACGTTAAGCAGTCGCCCCGGTTGTTATCGTAGGATAACAGTCGTGAAGCTTAGTTGGAGGCCTTTGGGCGGCATAAAAAACATCCAACGGCATGATATTATTTTTTTTCATTGAATATGGGGCAAACGAGCAGACGTATCACCTGATGGTAAGTGATTAGCGCCGCCCATGGACACCTGCAACACCAAAAGTGTCACAAGTGCGTTGCCGCCCTTTGGGTGATGGGGGGGGGGGATTGGTGTGGAGGTAGTGGATTGGAGGGGAGATAGGGGATTGGGGTAAGGGCCTCCGATATCCTCACTCACTCGGTGAAACACAGCGCAAGCACTATTTCACACTGGTTTTCTGTGAGGCCGTGATCACTCCGGTCGAGCCGGCCCATTCATGCCGAAGCGTGGCTCTCCCACGCTTACGTTGTGGCTACGTAATCGTAGCCACAACGTTGTCTAGCCAGTCCCCAACCCGCACTTGGCCAGCGTGGGGATGTATGGCCTTAACCCTCTCCTAAGAGGAGACCCGAGCCCAGCAGTGGGACGTTATGGGTTGTTGATTAAGGAAAGGCCTATGTCCAGCAATTACCATCAAAGGTAGGCCTATGTCCAGCAATTACCATCAAAGGTAGTTGATGATGATATTTATTTTACTGATGGAACATGACTACCGCCGCTTATGGACAGCTATCTAGATTGGACGGTTTATTTACTTCTTTGTATATATATTTCTCGTAAACAAAAAACTTTTAGCAATCACAAGTACTTTCTTGGAACCGGATTAGTCTAGAAGCGGGTTTAATCAATATGTCACTATTTTTAAACGTCAATGCTACTTTTAAAAAGCACTACCCTTAGTTTTAAATTAAATTAGTATTGTGTACCTATAAAGTAAATAATGTGAACTTACATGCTCAACAGTACTGAGGATAACATCTCACGTGTGTTTAACAAATGGCGAATATATGCACGTGTGTGTTTCTTGCACGCTAAGCATTCACATCCCGCTAATACTGGCTTGAAGTCTTCTTTATACCTGTAAACATACGCATACATTATTATGATGAATAACCGTACATATATGAATATTCTCCGCATGGAGTGTCACTACCTCTATCCATGGTATAACAATACAGATATGACATTCTGAAAGCTACCCAGGGTGACGTCACTTATCCAGTTACGCAACTTATTATGCAATGATGGAAACATTTTCAGTCACCATTCTATTTAAAAAAATGTAAAATGCATTTAAATTGTTGTTTTGTGTACATAATCAAACAAAATATTTGAATTTAAATATATGATAACGTAAAACTTTATTGTTCTATCGAATTCACAAAGGGAATAATGGTGGTTGGGGAGTTATTATTTCACACTACTGGTAACACTGAACCAGCGATAGTGATGATGACGTCATCTCGTCTTCTAAGTATCTCGGAATGCCATGCCTGTATTTTTATATCATGCCTCTATCCATCCCGTCATCCCGTGAGTGTCTAAAGAGGCGACTAAGGGAGCAAACTACGTAAGAAAACATCACTGCAAATAAAATAAATACTTGAAACCTACACTATACTTTTTTTATATAGGACTAGCTGAGCCCCGCGGAGTTGCCCGCGGTACAACAACAACCTCGGGTAACGCCGCGGGGCAAAGTTAATCTAAAAAAAGTAGCTTAGTTATATCATCAGCTATCTGCCAGTGAAAGTCCCGTCAAAATCGGTCCAGCCGTTCCAGGGATTCGCCCGAACAAACAGACAGACAGACAAAAATTGTAAAAAAATATATTTTGGTACATGTACCGTGTATACATACATATGCGTTTATTAAAAAGCGGTTATTTTAATATTACAAACGAGGCGGCAGGGATCAGTTCGAACAATTCCTAATACCGATCGGTCTAGACTAACGTGGTAAGGCCAAAAACTGCTAGTGAAGGAAAAGCCATGTTCAGCAAAGGACTGTGAAAGGCTGTTGGTGTGATAATAAATAACCGTAGAGATCCCGTCCCTTGGTATTTGAGAAATAAAAAAAACCGACTTCAAAAACTAAAAAGTATCAAATAACTTAATTTGTATGTGCTACCTATTTATAGGTTTAAAGTCAGTGCCAAGCCAAATGTAATAGTAGGTACCACACCCGCTATATTTCGAGACGAACGTCAACGACGTCACCGACGCTTCGGTTGTTTTGTTCTACGCGAACAGCAGCTATCCCGCTCAAGGTCACGCGCTGCGAGTGCGGTACCTACTATTACATTTTGGCTTGGCACCGAATTCAAACCTATGAATAGGTAGCACATACAAATTAAGTTATTTGATACTTTTTAGTTTTTGAAGTCGGTTTTTTTAAACGAAGATTTTTTTTATTTTTCGCTTTTTAGTCTTTTTCAAGTCTCTCATCATCATTTCACCTAAATAACTTGAAGGAATACGACTAAAGGTCATACAATACATACTGTATAGAATCGAAAGGACTTCAGGTAATTTTTTGTAATAAAATCTCAAATGGACTATCTTCTATAGGTTACTACAATTCAAGTGATTTGAGGTAAACTGACAATATCGTTAGGACCCGTTTTGTATATTATGAAATTAAATTATGTCTACAGAATATGAAGGCATGCAGACAATTGCTCTTAACTTCATTGCAGGCGCTCACGCAAATTTGAGGGTTTCCTTCGATTTCCTTAGGATCCCATCATCAGATCCCGATATGGTGGCAATGGGACCACATGGGGAGCATATCCTTTCGAATACAATAATAATTTTCAAAATCGGTCCACAAATTGACGGAGTAATCCGTGTACATACATAAAAAAAATAAAAAAAATAAAAATTGAGAACCTCCTCCTTTTAGAAGTCGGTTAAAAAAAGTAATTTGCATATATAATCGATACACATTTTTTGTGTATTAATCTACTGCAAAAATATTCGTGACACACTTAACAGTCGTCAGGATTCCAACAACGACATACCCTAACATTATTAAAAAAAACGAGACAAGTTATCTTCCTTCCTGTCCCAATCAGTAAAAATCTGGAATTCATTACTAGCGCACGTGTTTCCGTCCCGTTTTGAATCCGGATTTTTAACAAACAGCGGGTCGTTAAAAATCATCTCACTAAGGAGCCATAGTGTGGGTCATTTTGCTGCATTGTCTGCATTCGCAATGATGATATTGACCACCGCTCTTGGATTTAACTTACGCTTTCGATCAAGCAGAGTAGAGCCATTTTGGTAGGCTCAAAATATATAATTATAGGAAATATCCAACGATGTCCAAAATTAGAATACGATAACGCGATCAAGTTATTAAAGTGTATGATAAGCATAATCATATCTAAGATAAGCTTAAAAGGATATTGTTGTAAGTTGTTTCAAACAAAAAATATGTATAGTCATCTATGGCCATTATTTGTTTGTCTTCAAAAAAAAGAGTATTTACCTACTAAGCAATTCTTAAATGAAATTATGATCCCGGACATACTTCTAGTAACAAAATGACTTGCAAATATAAACACTCGCTTAATCAGTCATCAATGAAGAAATAACAAAATATATTTATTGATATACAATAAAGGCATCAGAAATAATAGCAAATCTGTTTAAAGGTCGCAGAGACCTTGTAACGTTGAGGGACTTTCAAGGCAGAGTTCTGGGAGTTTTCCATCAGGTGAAGGAGGCACTTAACTTGCGAGCTGCATCGCCGGGTGAAAGACCAGGATAGAGATCCAGGCGAGAGTCCAGTGGACCCGCAAAAGCAACCAGGCCCAGTCGGGAGAGGCGCCGGGCAGAGAAGAGGCGAGTGGCTCCAGCGGGAGACGCCGGACCAAAGAGGCGAGTTGCCGGCGAAGCCGCAAAGCAAAGAGAGAGTCTACTGACTATATGTCTATGTGAAAGGTACTTCTTATTCGGGTCTTGTATTCCTTTTTTGGTCGTGGTATAGAGGGCAAACAAGCAGATGCGTCGCCTGATGGTAAATGTTGATTGTAAACTGTTTTATGATAGAACATGTCGCACTATTATTCAGATAGTAATGCTTTTATTTGTATTTTTTGTAATAGTGAACAAGGATTAGCTACACCCCTATCCAGCAAAAATAAGACTGAAGAGTTTTCATCGAAGTAACGGAAGAGTTAAACAAATAGCACAAGGGTATCAGTGTTGTGCGATAAGTTCTGCAATTTGCTCAAATCCTGAACGTGATCGGTATCGGCCGTACTATAACATTGGGCCTCCCGCTTAAAAGCATTTAAGATGTGAAAACTAACTACACTATAGAGAAATCAGAGAAAAGAACGGTTTTTGAGGGATAGAAAAAATCTATGAGAGCAAAGCCGTAGGTCAAAACTATTTCACAATAAGTTGATGCTCATATAAATAGCCATCAGACTTCAAACCAGACAGAGCTTTTATTGTGATACCTAGCTAGATTACTGATAAACATACTTTATTACTAAATACAAGTAGGTAGGTATGTTAGGTGATAACATCCAGACATATAACATCTATATTAATATTATAAACGCGAAAGTTAGTAAGTATGGGTGGATGGATGTTTGTTACTCTTTCACGCAAAAAGTACTGAACGGATTTGGATGAAACTTTACTGTAATATAGCTTATACATCAGAATAACACAGACTACTATTTGCCGCGATAACCGACATATACGCGGGCGGAGCCGCGGGCAACAACTAGTATTATTATAATGCTGGCTATAGCAAGATTAATATTCTTAGTAGCAATCAAGGTCATTAAACACCATCTTTCAATCTCAGGTTCATCAGTCAGTATTCTAGACCAACAGACTTCAGAAATTGGGAGAATCTTTAGTGAAAATGTCCAGGTAAGTTGATAATCCAGAGCGTTTTCTTTTTAATGTATAAGTGTTTTATAAATTGTGATCATAGGGCCTTGTGTGAGTTTATTTCACATCAACTTTCGATGATGAACGCCTTCGACATTGGCGATTGGTCAAGATATCAGTGCGGGCCAATCACCATGATTATGATAAATCGAGTTGATATATATTAATATTATAAAGAGGTATTGTTCGTGAGCTTGTAGGGAGTAATCTACGGATCTACTGAACCGATTTTGAAAATTATTTTGCCAATATAAAGGCAAAGTGTCATATTCTAGGTACATATTACCCCGAAATATCATTACTGTGATATCTGACATATACGGGAGCGGAGCCGTGGGCAAAAGCTAGTATGAAATAAAGTCACACAAGGCCCTCAGAAGCATAGCATGTAGAATAAAGATAAAAATCTTACCTCTCATCATTCAGATCTAAAATACACGGCTCACTATCATTTTGGTTAAGGTCAAAGTTTAAAGCCAATGCGTGACCAGAATTGCTCAGTTTCAATGGGTATGAACCATCGAATATGTCAAAGCCATTTTCTATTGCAGATAGTACCATAGCTGGATTCCAACAGCCTTCAACTATGCGCAAGAGATTTTTGGGAAGTTTCGTCTGAAATAGGAAAACATAATTTATAGTGCAAGAGCATGATGGTAATTCTTTATTAATCTATACTGAAGCTACTAAATTAAAGCTGAAGAGTTTGTTTGTTTGAACGCGCTAATCTAAAAGGTAGTAGTAGGTAGTAGAGCCACACTGATTTCAGCACGGATGGGCCGGGTCGACCGGGGCGGTACTACCCTCGCACAGAAGATCAACGTAAAATGACAGCGTTCGTGCTGTCGTGTTTCGTTGGTGAGTGCGAGACCGGAGGCCCAAATAGTCTAGTCAACAAGTTCCATACTTGTTGACTAGACTAAAAGATGCAGAAGCATCACTAGGCCGCCATGGTGTGGGTCGCCATACTGCATTGTCTGCATTCGCAGTGAGTATGGTGACCACCACCCTTGGATTCTGCTTATGCTTTCCATCAGGCAGAGTAGAGTGATTATGGCGGGCCAAACATTAAAAAAAAAAAAAAAGGAACTACTGGACCGATTTGAAAAATTATTTCAGTGTTAGATAGCCCATTTATCGAGGAAGGCTATATATCATCACTCTACGACCAATAGTAGCGGAGCACTAATGAAAAAAGTTTCAAAAACGGGGGAAAATTATCACGCTACGGGCAATAGGAGACGCAAACGAGGTTGCGTGGGTCGGCTAGTTACGTCATATTCCGAAGCTCAAAATATCCAATTATTGTGTGGTAACGAAATATACAGGGTTAAATTTAAAATCGATGTTTTAAAAGTTGTAAACAAGTGTTTAATTAATATATTGTAAAATCGCGCACTCGCTCGAATCTCCAGCGATATAAAAATTATGACTATGCAACACAATCCTGCAGATAACCACGATTTAGGACAGTCATAAAATATTATATTTACCTACATATTATCTCTATTCAAATAAGCACATGTTCCTTCCGCCTACGTAAAATTCGTCACCGTGACTAATGACGAAAATTTGCATTTTAAACAATCGTGTCATCAGTTTGGAATGTGGTATAATGATATCATCATATTTTAAAGCTAACCTAATTACTATTTTCTAAGCATAATGGTTTAATGAAATTTAGAAAAGAGGACTACGTAAGTCCTGCTAAACGGAGTATCCATTAACTTCAGTGAAAAGGAAAATACTTTGTACTTCGAACTAGCCACTAGTACCTACTACATCTACTGATTTTAATTGTAAACAAGCGATTTTAAAATGTTTCTCATAATCTATACTTATAATAAAAATGTAACAGGTCAAATTCTGTACATTGAAGATATTTTGAAAATTTTTTTGGAGGGCACTCTGTTATCGATACTGAAACGAAAACTATTTTTTTTTTCATTTTTGTCTGTCTGTCTGTCTGTCTGTCTGTATCTTGGCCGCGCATCACGCCGAAATTACTGAATGGATTCAAATGAAACTTGGCATGATTTGAGTTCATACTCCGAGGTAGGACATAGGATACTTTTTATTCCGAAATTCCGGACGGTTTCCTTGGGAGGGGAGATGAAAGTCAAAATGTGTAATTAATTGTAATTCATTAACGAGTAGTCCGATTGCAATAATTCTTTTTTTGTTAGAAAGGAGATACTCTGAAGATTGTAGCATAAAGTATTTAATTTATCACAATCTCTCTATCTATTGGAAAAAAAATTATAAAGAATTTATCATTACGTAAAACGACATGTAGTGACATCTATTGCCAGCCATGCGTAATTAATAACACTTTGATTAATATATCGTGGAATAATCTTAGAACGTATTACGTATAATTCGGTGTAGCATTAAGTATTTGATTTATCGAAATCTCTCTATCCATAAATTCAGCACGGTTTCCTGGAGAGAAGGGATGAAAGTCAAAATATGTACTTGGTTGTAATTCAATAACACGTGATTTCATTCATTCTTTTTTTGCTAGACAGAAAGTACTTTAAATATTGTTCCGTGATCTATTTATACATATATCACGTATAATAAATCTGTAGACGTTGAGTTTGTCGGTTTCTTTGCTTAAAACAGCGACATCTCTTGGAATCAAGTAACTAACTTTACAATAGGTACGTAATATGATTTTCTTTTGAACGTATAATAAAAATGTGATGTAACAGATCAATTCTGTACATTAAAGAAATTTAGATGTTTTATCGGGAGGGCTCTCTAATCGTTACTGAAGCAATGAATTTTGAAAATTGTTTCTAAACCTAACAGCGACATCTATTGGAATTACGTAACACTAACTTCACAGTAGGATGTACCTATCCTATATACGAGTAATCTATATATGATTATTTTTTAAAGTAGGTATAATAAAAAAAACATTAATTCTGTACATTAGAGAAATTTAGTTTTTTTTTGGGAGGACGCTCTAATCGATTCTGAACCAAAAACTAAAATACCATAATAACGTTAAATGGTCATTGTAAAGGAGCAAGGTCCAAATGTATGAAGGAAGACGACTTTTCAGTAGACTGTATTTAATTTGCTGGTTTTACATTAATAGATTACTAGAAAAAACTTGCAAAGTTGACAAAACAATTTGTATATCTTCTTCTTCTCTTATATCCTATAAAAAGCGGCCAAGTGCGAGTCGGACTCGCCCATGAAGGGTTCCGCAGCAGCAAGTAGCATAATACAATTTTTATTTTATTTTTATATTTGTGTTGATTGAATGAAAGGTAAATTGCAGTTTACGATTTATGACGTATTAAAAAAAAACTAATTACTAGATTTCGTTCAAACCAATTTTCGTTGGAAGTTTGCATGGTAATGTACATCATATATTTTTTTTAGATTTATCATTCTCTTATTTTAGAAGTTACAGGGGGAGGGGGGGGGGACACATTTTACCACTTTGGAAGTGTCTCTCGCGCAAACTAATCAGTTTAGAAAAGTATGATATTAGAAACCTCAATATAATTTTCGAAGACTTGAGAAAAAGAAGAAGAAATATTTGAGTTTTAGTTCTAAGTATGGGGACCCCCATAATTTATTGTTTTTTTCTATTTTTGTGTGAAAATCTTAATGCGGTTCACAGAATACATCTACTTACCAAGTTTCAACATTATAGGTTTTATAGTTTCGGAAAAAAGTGGCTGTGACATACGGACGGACAGACAGACAGACATGACGAATCTATAAGGGTTCCGTTTTTTGCGTTTCGCACGGAACCCTAAAAATGAATTGCTGTTCGTTTGTCTCGCTAAAACTCGAGAACCGCCGGGCCGATTTAGCTGATTTAGGTTTTGAAATGTTTGCCGTGGTTCAGGGAGGGTTTAAACGGTGAGAAAATATGGAAAAATTGCGGGGAAGATAATAAAAACAACAATTTCCTTTTGCCCCTAAAAACTGTTCTACCAACTTTCCTGTCAAACTTTTGACTGTCAAATTGAAGCACTTATTAAATTAAGGGTTTTAAATAGGCATCATATATTATTACACGAATGAAATTAAGGGTTTTAAATAGACACCACATATTATTTATATATTATTATCGCGTATTTTAATATTATTATTTTGATGGTTGTTATTGTTGGTTCATTCAGAAATTGTCATTGTATTGAAATATTTTGTTGGTTGTCACTATTAATAATCTAAGGTTGTCACTGTTTAGAATGCAAATAAAAATGGTAGAGATATTAGATAATATTTTTAAAATTCAGTATTAACATATCTATTTATATAAAAATGTATCGCCGAAATGTATGTACGCGCATAACTTCCGATCGGCTGCACCAAATTAAATGATTCTTTTTTTATGTGTAGGACCTTATTGTTAGGACAAGGTTTGTGTATAAGAAAAATTAAAAGATAGCGGGCAAAGTCTTTTTTTTTTGTCCGCGACGTCTGTCTGTATCTTGGCCGCGCATCACGCTGAAACTACTGAATGGATTAAAATGAAACTTGGCACGATTTGAGTTCATACTACGAGGTAGGACATAGATTATTTTTAAATTTTTTTACTTTAATTTTTTTTTAATAACGGGAAAAGTCTTTTTCTTTGTCCGCGACTGTACACTGCCTGTAGGAAGCTGAGACCAGCTGAGACAGATATGTAAATATGGCGGTACGAAGTTTATTTTTATTCTACCCTTCCTGAATATTTTCGCTCCATTTATATTCTTCTCTTCCTGAACATTTTCACCGTATTCCTATTATTCCCTTCCTGAACATTTTCGCCCTAATTCTATTCTACCCTTTCCTGAATATTTTCGCTTTATTTCTATTCTTTCCTTCCTGAACATTTTCGCCCTATTCTTATTCTTCCTTTCCTGAAAATTTTCGCCCTATTTCTATTCTTCAGTTCCTATTCAAAGTGCTGCAGCTTTCAGAATTTACTTATAGACAAGTCTGTTCTGATTTCTGAGGACTTTTTATTTTTTATTCTGTAATTTCTGAGATCTTTTTATTTTGTCTAAATCTGCCTAACCATAAAACTAGATAAGAAAATTTTAAAGTTATGTGGATTAGGATTTTTAACTCTTACCACAGTAAAAAACAAAAAAGGGAACGCCTCAAGACGATCGACGAGAGATGAGACCGCCTATGCTCAATTAAAGTGTAAAATAAAAATATAGTTTTGTGACTAATAAGAAACATTGTTTTTTATTACTTAAAAATATTTTTAAAAAAGCGGCCAAGTGCGAGTGAGTGAGTGTGTTGATTGAATGAAAGGTAAATTGCAGTTTACGATTTATGACGTATTAAAAAAAAAGTACTTACTGGATTTCGTTCAAACCAATTTTCGGTGGAAGTTTGCATGGTAATGTATATCATATATTTTTTTTAGATTTATCATGCTCTTATTGTAGAAGTTACAGGGGGGGGGACACACATTTTACCACTTTGGAAGTGTCTCTCGCGCAATCTATTCAGTTTAGAAAAAAATGATAGTAGAAACCTCAATATTATTTCTGAAGACCTATCCATAGATACCCCACACGCATGGGTCTGATGAAAAAAAAATTTTTGAGTTTCAGTTCTATGTATGGGGACCCCCAAAATTTATTGTATTTTTCTTATTTTTCTGTGAAAATCTTAATGCGGTTCACAGAATACATCTACTTACCAAGTTTCAACATTATAGGTCTTATAGTATCGGAAAAAAGTGGCTGTGACATACGGACGGACAGACAGACAGACAGACAGACATGACGAATCTATAAGGGTTCCGTTTTTTGCCTTTGGCACGGAACCCTAATTATGGTGTACCTCCAAAATTTTTAATCTTCCTAGATGTACCTTGAACCCAAAAAGTTTGCGGAACACTGAATGTACTATGGTGATGTGTGTTACTTCGACCTGAATGCAGACCTCCTTAACAAGCTTGACCGTTTTCTTAATAACTGCATTCGATTTATTTTCAATATTCGAAAGTATGACCATGTGTCTGCTTTGCGTTCCCAGTTAAAATGGTTACCTATTCGCCTACAGTGCAATCATCGAGCACTTACCTTCCTATTTTCATTTCTCAACTCGCCATCCTTACCTACCTACCTTGCTCCGTATTTCCGATACCTGTGCTCTAATCACGATAGAAATCCTAGCTCAGTTAATAATCTGCTTCTCTCATGTCCGTCTCATTACTCCGACTTCGTGAACTGTTCCTTCTTTGTTCGAGCAGTAATACTCTGGAATCCGCTCCCGCTCGAAATCAGGATGTCCACTAACCGATATACATTCAAAAATAAAGTACATGAGCTCTTTCTCTATGAACTGGCAGAATTTTCTAATCTATAGCTTACCGTCCTTTTTAAACGACTTCCAAAAGGAGGAGGTTCTCAATTTAATCGATTTTTTTTCTTAATATAAGAATGTACACGGATTACTCCTCCGTCAATTTGTGGACCGATTTTGAAAATTATTTTTGTATCCGGAAGGGTATGCTCCTCATGTGGTCCCATGGCCACCATATCTCCTGATATGGCGTGACCTTGAGCGGGATAGCTGCTCTTCGCGTAGAACAAAACAACGTCGGTGACGTCGTTGACGTTCGTCTCGAAATATAGCGAGTGTGGTACCTACTATTACATTTGGCTTGGCACCGACTTCAAACCTATGAATAGGTAGCATATACAAGTTATTTGATACTTTTTAGTTTTTAAGTCGGTTTTTTTAAACGAAGTTTTTTTTTCCATTATTTAGTGTATAAATGTTGTATTTATGTATACGTAATCTGTATATGTATATCTACTTATATATGTATGTTTGTATGTATAACGTTGAATATGATGTGATTATTGTAAATTTGAACGGACTTCTTATGTATATAAGATTTCACACACCTGCCTTATAAGATTTCTCCACCACCCGAAGGTCGACTGGAAGAGAATGCTCTGGGCATTAAGTCCGCCGATGTACATTCTTAGTGCATAAAGTTAATAAATAATATATAATAATCTACATTGTATTTATATTTCCAAAAAAGTGTGTGTGACCAGTTCCTAAAATTATCATTTCAATGTAACTAACACAACATCCACATCTGGTAGTTCTTAAACAGTTTCTAAAAGATACTTTACAATAGGTACGTTATATTATATACGTTTTTTATCGAATAATAAAAATGTAAAAGATCAATTTTAAGTTTAAAATACTTGAATTAGGAGTTATAATTTTTAATATAAACAAACATATAACTTAATAGTTATGATAATTTACCAGAAACAAAACACAAAATGTGTGTGAGTGTGTGTGTTTGTTACTCTTTCACGCTAAAACTTCTAAACGGATTTGGATGAAACTTTACAGTAATATAGCTTATACAGGTTACTATTTGCCGCGAAAATCGACATTCACGCGGGCGGAGCCGCGGGCAACAGCTAGTTTTAAACAAAAACATCACATATGGGCCTACCACAGGCGCAAGTATCACCACAGTTTTGCCTGCGCAGGCCGGCTTGTAAACGGAACACCGTGCGTGTGGTTGGTAAAACTATATCACGCGCCAACCAACTGTATCACGACAGTTTTACCTGCGCAGTTATAACTGTGGTGATACTTGCGCTTGTGGTAGGCCTAATACAAAGGTTTATGTAAAGAATTCAACACATTAATCATTTCACAAATAAGTAGTGTTTATATAATCACAAATTTTAACAAAAAAAGAACCGACTTCAAGAACTGATCCTAATTGAAATAGAACCACACGGGAAGCACCAGCTTTCAAATAAAAAAGAATCATCAAAATCTGTTCACCCAGTCGAAAGTTATGAGGTAACAAACATAAAAAAAAACATCGAATTGATAACCTCCTCCTTTTTTGAAGTCGGTTATAAATACCTTTATTTATCTTTCCTATGTTAGTCACTTCATTTCATGTAAATAGTTGCATATAAATACAATAAAAGGAAAAAAAAGCATCTAGGTAGTTGAGTTTCCTTGGAAGCTTCAATATCAATACTAAATGAGTTTCCTACTTTCAGCATGACACAGGAAGTAAGTGATAAGATTTCATAAGAAATGCAAAATACTCACATTAACTCTTGCAAAAATGTCCTCTATCTTATCATTTACTTGTTTTAAAGATTCCTCAGTACCATCTGTGAGACCCGCTAAAGTGACACCACTCAGAGAATCTTTATGTTTTAATATATGCGTCATACATTCATCACATTTACTTGGTACACCAGCTGCAACTATTACACCTGCAAGAAGACCAGAAGGATTGCATTAAAATTAAACTATATATGTAAGTATACAGTATACAAGGTATACTTAAATTTTTTACTTCATGTGTGGTATGTGAGGTAATTAATGAAAATGTTCTATCATAACCAACTTTTTTTGAGTCCATCCAAGTGACTTCTCTGCCTGAAGGAAAGCATGAGAAGAATGCCATGCCATCATCAGAGTTAATGTCCTTATTGTGGTACCACCGTTGGGACATCTCCTTTCCATTAAAAAGAGAATCTTCAAAATCGGTTCATAAACGATGAAGTTATCCGCGAACATGCATAAAAAAAAAAACGCGGCGTTACCCGCGGTACGACAATAACCGCGGGTAACACCGCGGGGTTCAGCTTGTTTATACAAACAATAAAATTTGTGTTAGGTACACTACACCTAGACTCTTTTTCATCTTTTTCCTAGCCTTTATTATTCCCAAGATTTGGGGTCGGCTGCTAGTTCAGTAGTAGTATCAGTTTTTACACGAAGCGACTGGCATCAGACCTCCGCAACCCTGAGGGTGAACTGAATTCGAAGGTTGAACTAGTTGTCAGTATGTTTGAGGGCACTGACTTCCCAATAACGATTGCCATAGATGTTCATGACAACAGGGACTGACGGCTTAGCATGCTCTCCGAGGCACGGGCAGGAAACATCTTCCATACTCCGGCCTGCTATTAATAATTTCTTGTATGAAAAACCCAAAAGCAGTCCGACCCGGGGAATAGAACCCGAGACCTCTTGATCTGCAGTCGCTTACGCTAACCACTAGACCAACGAGGCACACTACACCTAGACATTTTATAAACAACTTAAAGAAAAAATATCATCATCTTCACCTATCGCAGTCTACTGCTGGACATAGGCCGTCTTCAATAGGGAATATACATCTTTTTTTTTTATTTCTTAATCTGATCATTTACTTACGCCTCTATAACATTTTTTTTTTTATTTGGCTTGAAAATACCTAGTCAATCTAATTTTCAAAGTTAAATTTAAAACACTGACTAATTTTGACGCTAATTTAGACGACTATTCAAACGCCGCCATTTTGCGCGCGCTTTTAGACAAGGCCAATGACGTCATGTCATCTCGTATTTGTTTACTATTCAGTCATAATATAAACAAATAAATAAAAGTCGAGTGTCTGTTTGTAATATTAAAATAACCGCTTTTTACTAAATGTATATGTATGTGTACACTGTGTCACCATATATACCAAAATAGCATTATTTTTTTTAAATTGTCTATCTGTTTGTTCCGGCTAATCCCTGAAACGGCTGGACCGATTTTGACGGTACTTTCACTAATAAGTAGCTGATGATATAAGGAGTAAAATACCAAAAAAATGTTGTTTGTCAATAATAATTGTTTCTCAAAAAAAAAAAACATACCAATAAGAGAACTATTTTGAAGTTGCTTTGAGCCCTTATATCGATCCACACATTTATCTAATAAGTTGCAGCTTCTATCCACTGACTTTGATATTCTTTTATATCCTTCGCCTAGAGACACCCGGCTATCTGCAATCGCCAAAATTATGTCTGGTTGGTAAACTTCCATCAGATCCATGTAGCTGAAATTATGTGAATTAGATAATAATAATAATTACTTACTAGATCAAGATTTAGGCATACCATATTATGTAATTTATAGGTATGTATGGTAGGTAAAATAGTGGAATAAGTACAAGTGATTTTAATTCTAGAATGTATAATATTATTTTCCTAGTGTTTTGAAATTGTAACCAATGCCGATATAGTCCCGATCAGAACTATGACACTTTCAATGTTTTGTTACAAGTATTATAATTAAACCTACAAGATACACCAAATATATAATATTGAGTAGTACTAGTAGACAATAATTTTTGAAGGTTAATTCAAAATCCAGACATTTATTATATAGTGTCACAGTTAAACTCACTACTGTGACATCAGAGATATAATGTGAAATTTAAACTAATATGTAACGTAAACTTGTGGTACAAATTAATAAATACCTGTCTGCCGTAATCATCTTTTTTCCATTTTTAGTCCATAGAGGCACTTTGCCATGCTCAAAATGTCCGAGAGGAGTTACTTCACTGGCACTATGTGGTGTTATACAAGTAATATGTCCTGTAAGGCCTGCAAACTTTGCTATACCCTGACCTTGGGCTTTTAAACCTGTTTCCAGTTGATAAGAATTTGAGAGGGGCACCCATAGCAATTTAGGTGTGGTAAATATTTTAGTTAAAACTTCACTTGTTATGTGTGTGACACTGCCGCCCTGAAAATTTACAGGTAAGTACTTAATAACTTCTCTAATTTAAAAGCATACTAATTTTACTTTAAATATTATTTAAGTAAATAATAATAACCCAATAGTATTTGAATCTGTATTGTATCCAGAAACATTTATTTACATCATCTATGAGAAAAAAATACTGTGAGGAAAAAATACCTGAGTAAATAAAGCGGATGTCGGAGTTTCAATAACAGCACCCGGCGATTTTAAAAATCCTGTAAAAGCACCAACGCGTTCACTACCGCTAGTAGCTTGTTTAATTGTGAAACGCATTGCAAATGAAATAGAAATTATTCAAATTACAGAAAAGTAAGAGAAGCTAAAATTAATCAATCAAATTAGGAGATGTTCTACGAAACACCAAAACATAACCTCCAATTTTTATAACCTGTCAGATGTCATTGTCGAATTGTTTTTTTTAAGACGACGATTTTGACTCCAAAGTTAGAATATCTGCTATTTGGGAATTTTTCTTTGTCAATGTGTGTACGAAACTTAGTTGGTGTATTTGCACCAACCAATTTTATAGTAATTATAAGTATAAATATACTTATAACTAAGATTATAGTCGACTTTCGTATTTATTACGTTACTAGCTTTTACACGCGGCTTCGCTCACGCAGACTTTCATCCCCTGATTTACCCCCTTAGGGGTGGAATTTCAAAAATTCCTTTCATAGTGCTCACTTACGTTATATAAAGAACCTACATGCAACATTTCAGGATTCTAGCTTCAGCGGTTTGGGCTGTGCGTTGATCTCTGGGTATGTCAGTCAGTCAGTCACCTTCCTCTTTTATTTATATATGTATATAGATAGATAGATTAACTGGGATTTAGATTATTATTTTAATATTATTATAATATTGACATGATAATTAATACTAATACATAGCATTAATTTTATTACGTTAAAAGTACCTACTAATTTTTTTTTTATGTATGGCCCTGCCAAAATGACTCTACTCTGCCTGATGGAAAGCGGAAGTAGAATACAAGAGTGGTGGTCACCATACTCATTGTGAATGCAGACAATGCAGCATGATGCCTAGTGATGCTTCTGCATCATTGGACCTCTTGTCTCGCACTCACCAACGAAACACGACAGCACGATCGCTGTAATTTTACGTTGATTTTCTGTGCGAGGGTAGTACTACCCCGGTCGAGCCGGCCCGTTCGAAACTAATTTCAGAACTGACCATTGAACTTCGCACCCATCTTTCATTTGAACGCCAGTTTCCTTGCCGGAACGGATATTAACCAAACATAGCTAAGAAGCACCTCCTTAGCTATGTTTGGTAAGAATATCGGATCTTTTCCAAAATGAAGTAACGCATTTTTGGTGCCAAAAATGCCTGACATAATTTGATTAATCGATTGAGTGTAACGAAAAGGCTGACCAAAGAAAGAGAAAGAATCCATTTATGTTCAGAGTGCCTCATACAAATCGGTAATCCTTTCCGCTGCTGAACCCCTTAATTACTGAGACATCTCTGAATACCAGCCTCTTATGATTCGTTATGATAAAATCGCGCTGACGCTATCAGGACTCTGCCAGGTCCACTTCCTCTGGTGCTTCTTCTTGAAGAAGGAATTCATAAAGAATAGTCCCTCTCGTTCCAAGAAGTTGACCATCATCCACCCCCCGCCTCACCGGTGCTTTCTGCACCCAATGTCATGTGGTCCCATAACCGATTCTAAGTCCGTGCGTAGGTACTCCCACTTACCTATGCGCTAAATGAAGTGGGCCTCTCGGTCAGATTGATGAGGTACGCTACTCTTGGCGACACACTGAATATTTCACAATGTTGCCAATGAGGGCCTTGTAGCCATGCGGTTTGTAGCATGTAGCTTTTGTATTTCTCGTTAATGTCAATAAAGTCCGGATACGTTGCGAATACTTTTGTGACAAGGTGCAATTTTACAGTTTGCATAATGTCACTTATCTCATTGCTCTAGCGATCTAGCTAGTTAGTCTTTCGGTTCGATTCTCAGGTCGAGTACAAGTCGAGTCGGTTAATACAACATAGGTACTATACTATAATTATAATTAAACAGAAAGATTACATGAATGTCTAACACCCCCTCAATACCTTCATTAATAACTTAACTTTTTTCTTTTTCTCATTTTCTTTTATTGTCTAGTTTGTAAACTATGCCATTCCCAGTAGGTGTTAGCGGTACCGTAAGGGAAACCATTAAGAACCCTTTGATATGCTGATACACAAAGGGCAAAAGATGATGTTTTTGATACAACGTAAGCACGTTGTATCTCTGTAGTCATTAACTCTTTTCAGTGTACCTAAAGAGTTAGTTGTAGTAGTAGAATGACGCGACGAACGTGTAAAGTTTACACGTTTGTCGCGTCATGTGAATTTTCATGCAACTCTAATATTAATACTCCGGCTAATTTTTTTGAGTCACTCACTCATATTTTAATGTAGGGTGCGAGTGGAAAAACTTAGTTTACGGCAGGTAGGTAAGAAATTTCTCGAATGAGCAAGCCTGGTCATGCACCTCCACGCGTTGGTGCATTAATGCCTTACAACTTAATGCAAGCTTGCATGTGGCTCACTCGTGCCCGTAACGAGTACATATTTCAAAGAGTAAGCCTGGACCATATATCAAGTGTCAGACTGTTTAAAAACATAATGAGCTGTGTGTCTAAATAGTGTGGTGTGTGTGAATTTTTACTCTTGAAACAATAATGAAATCACGTAGAGTATAAAGAAACGTCCTGAGAATAAACACTATTGGGATCGTGCGAAGTGTATGATGGAGGTATACGAAACGATCGCAGCGCTTGTCGTCGCAGAAATGTACAACAACAGGGTCTTAGTGAAACTTGTCAATTTACAATTGCTTTAACAACGGGTCAATTTTGTTGTTGTAAATAAACTGCAAAAATAACAGCAGAAAAAGTTTGTGTAAATTTTATGTTTTTCCTAAAGCATGAACATAATAAAGCAGCAATGATATGTTTGCACATGCCGCTCTGGTTATAAACGCAACTGCCTTTTAGGTACCTACTTCAGTGACAACCCGAGAGTTTTTGATATGTAATAAATTAATTAAAATGTTATATATACTAGAAAAAATCCTTTCCGAAAGCAAAAGATTTTATCTCCGGAGATTCGTCTCCGGAGATAAATACGCGACATGTCGAGCAAGCATGTCGCGTATTTTAAAAGATGACTTAGGACTTGCAGCCTATAAAACCGAGCCGAGAGCCGCACTGGTAATTTCTTACTGATAATTAAAAAAAGAATAGGGTCATAAAATCAAAACAACTACTTTTTAAGCGGTACGCAAAGCAAGGTCATAAAACAATTTTGTTTACGGATGAGAATTTATTTACAATTTCAATATTTCAACAAACAAAATGACCGTATTTATGCCGAAAGCTCTAAAGAAGCTTCCCAATTAGTCAACAGAGTACAATGTGGGCATTATCCGACTTCAGTGATGGTTTGATGGGGTGTTAGCTATGAAGGAGTGACTGAGCCATATTTTAGTGAAAAAGGTATCAAAACATCGTCTAATAAGATACCTTTCACTTATTAAAGAGCTCAAATCAACATTAAGATTTCGTAACATAATCTGTCGCATCTGCGCTAATTCTTAGCTGTTAGTCTCTCGGTATCTGGTGGTGAAAAGTCTGAAAGCTTTGTGCCGTGCTGAAATCTAGGACCACTAACACTGTGTGTACATGTTTTCTTTATGTTTACACTCGTTTGGCTTACATTATATATTCATTATTTAATCATGTACCTACTCAGTTACATACTTTGACCAAGGTAAATTGATTGGTCAAAATAATTTTCTGAACACGTATGAATGAACATAATATATAATTTCATTATTATGCTTTTTTAAACAATTACACAGTTTTCTATAAGCTTAAGAAAATTTAAGTAGCTTAACATAAGTACTTGCATGTTTGTAGTTTGTCTATTGTATCATAGGTCTTAAAAGAAATACTTTTTAAAAAACATGAATAACTTCTACTGGTTTGATTAATTTGAAGAAGAAGAAAGTTTGTTTAACCTATTAGTTTAATGCCATTACAATAACATGGTGAAATTTCCTGACGAATTAAATTAATCTTAAATTAGTGGGATATGTTGTTCGTAACGGATGGTATATATATTTGAAGTTATTAAAATAGTCTCACTTAATGAATACGTTGTTGACACAGGAAACTTTTGTTTACTTTGTTAGTTTATTGTATAGAGTGCGGATTATAGAGTCCTAAACATTTTACAAAACTTTTTAATCATTTGCTTTGTCAATACACTGCATTAATTCATTGTATTTTTGAAGTGAAACTTCTAATGCGACTTCCAACAAGGACATGGAGGGGGGTATAAAAGCACTGTTGCACATTACGAAGTTTTCAAACGTTTAACGGTACCACGGAGGGAGGGGGTATGAAAGCACTGTTGCACATTACGAAGTTTTCAAACGTTTAATGCTACCATGGAGGGGGTATGAAAGCACTGTTGCACATTACGAAGTTTACAAACGTTTAACGCTACCATGGAGGGGGTATGAAAGCACTATTGCACATTACGAAGTTTCACTTCTTCCGCGCGGAGGGACTCCACGCATTTTTATTTTGTCATCTCATTATTTTAATAGTAGATAGTAAGGAATCGCTTATAACATAGACAAAATTTTGCCTTATTGACTAAACTAACACAAGTAACCTGTCTACATAAAATATAAAATGATTACTAGTCTAGTCAACAAGTGCTTTATTGGTCAACTTTTTTCAGCAGTCTCCAAAAGTTGTGATTAAGGTGTCATTCGATTCGGAATGGCATCTAGTTGCGCTTGCAAAAATTGCAAAAGTTATTTACAATTAACTAAAAAAAACAATTAAAAAAAAACAATCAAAAAAAATATTTAAATATCTCATAAACAACACATTTGTTTATAACAATTTTTTAAACAATGGGCGATAAAAATTATTAGAAATCATTTTTAGTTAGCTTCTGATCCTATGAAAACGAATCAATAATAATAATTATAAAAAAACATTTTTTCTATGTTTAATAAAGCTTTGTAATTTTTCACCTTAGTAAATTGTTAATAATGAAACGAAAATTAACAATTTATTAATTTTTCTAACGGGAATCTATTCTAAGACCTTTGAAAAATAGCTCCACGAAAGGAAAAAATTCTTAGATTAATAGTTTGACAATTATCGCACTTGCAATGTTGATGTTCGTGCTAAAACAAATTGTTAATTAATGGTTAACTTATTGAAAATTCACGATAAAAATTTTTGGACCACGGATTATTGTTCATTGGTCTATCCTGTAGACGCCTGAATTTTTTTAATTTTTTATTTTCATATTTAATAAGTTTAAATGATATTTATTCATTGAAGGTACGAAGGAGCCGTGGCTTGCGCAAGCCGGCGTACCCATTTTCGGGCGTATTTTCAACCCTCTGGTAATATTATAAATATTGGTCCTACTTGGAGTCTACTACGGAGGATTACAAATACTTGGAGTCAGAATTTTTTTAGGGAATTTCCTCCTCTTTTTGAATCTTTTTTTAAATTTGAAAAATCTTAATCAGTTTTTGAGGAATTTGCAAAATACCAAACCACTTTTTGTGTTTAGTTAATTGTAAATAACTTTTGCAATTTTTGCAAGCGCAACTTCATTTTTTTCAAAAATCATCTAGATGCCATTCCGAATCGAATGACACCTCAATCACAACTTTTGGAGACTGCTAAAAAAAGTTGACCCAAAAAAGCACTTGTTGACTAGACTATACATTATTGTACGATGTCCGTGTCCGCCGTCGGCCATATTTGTTTAGGTACACAATGAAGAATAAAGCTCGCTCCCTGAGGACACCGTTATACACTTTAATACACCTCAGCTTTGCATAATAAGTTGGTGTCCTACGCGATAGGCACGATATTCTTCAGGTCGTGTGTCTAAGTTACCCTTCGTATCCCTTCTACATAATATTGACTAATCTGATTATAATTCACTTCAAAACAAACATTGCTTGATATTTCATTCAGGTCGGTAAGTTAGACTACAGTCCCCTTAGGCAAATATGTAACTTTATGAACATGTTAAGTTGTCGTGTTATTTACAAATATAATATTCAACGTTTCCCACGAGGCTGGCTCAAATGAAATATTTAAATTACTTCTCTTAAAGCCGGATTACATTTAACCGAGGTTAAGAGGTAAAATTTTACTTAATGCGCCCTCACATCTTGTAATTTCTTTAGGTTAACCGACATAGTCTACTTTTCACCGCATTCATGTTAATATCGTCCATCAACTCGGTTTTACGATCCAGTTGTTTTGTGAAACTTTTAAAAGACTTTGTGGCTTGTATTTTGGGTTCCTTTGCATTCCTACATAATAATATATTATGTTAATCTTATATATAAAAATCTATTGCTGTTCGTTTATCTGCTATAACTCAAGAACGGCTGGGCCGATTTAGGTTTTGAAATGTTTGTAGTGGTCCAGGGAAGGTATAAACAGTGAATGATTAAAAATAACTTGAAAATCAAAATGTTGCGTGTACGAACTAGCGGGCACAGCCAGTTAAAATATTTATCAGTCTTCTCATCATTTAGACATAGACTTCTCAATATCAAGATTGATCTTCTTAATTTTGTCACTCACTCGCTGACTGCTTGACCGATCATTTAGATTGTTTAGCGCGATTGCCAAGTCAATCTCTTTTTTGCACTTGGTATTACATGAATCTCACAACTTTTTACGGTAGAAGAACTGAGTGGCGTGACTTGTTTATTTTACAAGGTATGTTTTTGATGGCATTAATATTGCAGTCTTATCAAAATGCATAGACTAACATGTATAATTTGAGTCCTTTTTATGCAATTGATTTTTTTACTTCCTTTCAACATCTAGGTAACCTATCCTAAAAATATATTTCAACACTCTGCCGCTTTTTAAATTTCACCGATTCCATATGTTAAGTCTCTTACTGGTAAGAACCAAGTACAATAATAAAAATATGATCTAATCTGAATCAACAAAGAAATACGTTGAATTACGGATTACCCACTAGTAAGCACAATGGCAGCCAATTTCTCTAAGAGGTTGGCGTCGAATACGAGTACAAACCCAATATACTTTATGTACCACTCATTTCATATGCCTAGAACATGTGCCAAATGTCTTTTCTTACTACGAGTTTCTTTGAAATCGAACTAAGTAAACGAATATTGTATTTGTTACCTATATTTAGTATCACTTGAAGAAAACGTATATGATTGTCTAGGAAATATTAAATGAGTTCACTGTTGTGTGTAGGATACTTTGGGTAGGTTCTTATTAAACACTCGTACTTACTACTATCAAGAATTATTTGATAAACTATTTTATTATGGTTTAAATGTGATAATGGCTGTAGAATGGGTAGAAGAAAATCTGGAAGCTTGAATTGTTTGAAAATTTGGTTTGACGAGAGGAAAGACCCCCCTAGGTATTTGGAATTGTTAAATATCTGCGGGTTTATTCTGAATGTGCCACCTTATATGTTTCCATGTGGAAATATCCTCCGACATACTCCAATAGTAGACAAGTGGGGTGGTTATGTTGTACCAGTAGATGGAGAACCAGATGTAACCTAGAAAGGAAATGTGTCACTTGAAGACAAGCTGGGCTTCGTAATGTTACCGCTACTAATTTAGGGCAATTTTTACAATAATAACATGGATTTGAAACTTGATAAATCACAATTATTAGGACAAAGAAGTGACATGATAGATCTCATCCTTAGAAATAAATGATATAATTATGATAAATGCATGAATAAAATAAAAACTAGATAGCGAAGATAAGAATAGTTTCTTCGTAGTTGTCAGTAAAGGTAAAGAAGCGTAGCAACTTAGGATACGTTAGTATGTACAAAACGACTACACGAATTCAGAGTGATACTTAGATGAAAAATTAAATTTTTGATCTTTATGAGTTTGACAAAATTATTTAATTTAAAACTCTTACCTATAACTTTTACTGATTTGTTCTATTAAATACACTGTGGGGTCGCGATGATGCAATACATTGAAATAATAAATGCATGATCAGCTAATGTAGCACATCGCACCTCGGGCTCGACAGGGCTCCGTTGGAGTTTTCAGTCAGTCCGCACCTTCGATATGTAACACACGTTTGGTCGGACTAGTCAGTCCGCACCTCCGATAGTTAACACACGTTAGTGTCAGGCAATCTCAGTCACTCAGCTCAAGTAATTAATGTATCCACTCAGCTCAAGTAACTAATGTATCAGCCCATATAAGAAACGCGAAATATATTCGGTTTACATAAAGAACCTTTTATTTACAACTACAACATTACTATATTAGCTACATATGCTAAATACACCATCCCCTAGTAAATATTATAACAGTGAAATATATTAAATCTTAGAAATTAATGACTACTTGTAGCAGTAGCTTTTAGAAATATCGCCCTTTTAGACAGAATAGTCCATAATCAGATTTACGACACCATTAAAGAAAAAAACTACTATTGACTATTTGCTATCGAAAATCAAAGAGATAATGTCCTAACGACCGCGCCCGATATAAAAGGTAAAAGGCGGTTTTGGAAGTAGGTCGGGATATGTGAATAAATCTAGATTGGACGGTAATGTGTGTCGACATTACCGCTCCGAGGGAGATGGGTCACGTCTCATTTGCAAAGGAAAACATAGGCGTTAACATAGCCAAGAATAAATCAACTATGTTTGGAAATTGTATGACATGGTATTTTATTTTGCTTTATTTTATATGTTGAAGAAAGTATAATAGAGCATTTGTTATTTTTTAATGATAAAACTCGATTCAAGCCTATCTATCACAGTACGTTTTCCAAAAGTTATGACACGTTCATTTGTTATGCACAAAGTTTCAGATACATCCTAGCAATAAATTAATATCGGTCGATTGTCGGCTTGTCATGATGAAGGGATTCTACGACACGACAGGCCAACCAAGAGGTCATATCCGGCCCATCCGTCAATGTGAAAGTACTCGATTACATCGCACGTGAAATTTATAGCTCACGTTACCACATTAATCATCACTAACTTTGACCGACTTTGTGTTATCATAATGGCACACCTCTACTTAATTTAGTTATAATATTTTAAATACAAAACAGTAAATATTCATTTATAACTAAAGTTCAATCTGTTTGTATTCAAATGAATAATGGCATAATGATGATGATTTCTTTGATATATATTGTTTTAGTTAATACTATTGTTAATATATTTTTCCATATAAATACACCCTTATTTTAGATGTTTCTGAAAAAAAATTATATCTTCTTTTTACGGACAACTGAATGCGGTTGATATTTTGGAAATTATAGTAGTCAGAGTAAAGTCAAAATGTCTAGAAAATAAGGAATTAGGTACATTTGAATATCAAATGCTGGTTCTTTTAGTAAGGAGTTTGAAAGACACTCTAAGGAGGATTCACTTTCTTCATTGTGTACTGTTTGCTATACATCCCCATCGGCCACGTTAAGGAGTGCATTAGGTGGTGATTGAGCTAAGTGCGAATCGCATTAGCCATGCGACGACGCCGGCGGAAGTCTGTCTGCAACCGCGAGTAGCGACACATCTCCTAACAGCTTGTTAAGTAAACATGTACACATGACAAACTAGTTTTAATGTTGGAATAGTTTGGTTGAAGAAAATGAAGCAAAGGCATGTGAAAATAAATGGCATAATGTCTCCCTCACAATATTAAGCACGAAAACTACGAGTTTTTAATATTATCTATACTAATATTATAAACGCGAAAGTTTGTAAGTATGGATGGATGGATGGATGTTTGTTACTCTTTCACGCAAAAACTACTGAACGGATTTGAATGAAACTTTACAGTAATATAGCTTATACATCAGAATAACACATATAGCCTACTATTTGCCGCGATAACCGACATATACGCGGGCGGAGCCGCGGGCAACAACTAGTTAGTAATAAATATAATTTTCAATTAAACTAGGTAACTAAAATAGTTAATCAAACATGTAAAATGTTGCCAAGACGACTGCATATGGTTTACCCTGTGAAAAAGATATCAGATCTCATGTAGAGCCAATCTCTAGCTTCTGAATCTACACGCCCTGACTCTACCAACCCTAACTTCACAAACTCTACATCTCAGTAAAAATGTTTTGGTAGTGTGGGGGAACGAGTGTCGTGATCATCCAACACAAAGGGAGGATCCTCCGACCAGGCGAGGTGATCATGCCTGGCGGGCCGCGGCCCAAAGGTTGATGTTCGGATGTTGTATATTATGTTAATTGGCGCGAGATCTCCAATTGCGTGATTCAGGATTGGTAATTTCTTCGTACTCGTATTGTACGTTACTTCGTAATTCAGTATAACTTCGGTAGATGGCGCTGTAGTGTGCTTCTGTTTGCGTTATATGTGGAAATCGCCACATCACTCCCCTCCAAGACCGGAGGTTGATATATGATGAATCAGCTGTCTGTGCTCTGTTGTGGAGCTTTCCAGTGCCAGGAGTGAGTAGTTCCAGTGAGTCGAAACTGAATGCCGCTAGTCCCAGTGAGCCGGGGCTGAATTTCGCTGATCACAGTGAGTCGAGATGGTATGGCAATTTCATTATTTTTTTTGATATTATAAGTCAACGTATCGGTCTAAGGCAAAAACAAGAGCGACATAATTAATATCGTTTTGTAGCAAAACCTCTTGTAATATCGAAAAGATTGGGAAGAATATGAATGAAAAAGTTAATATGGAGGACCGCACGCGCGAGCGACCGAGAAAAAAAAGATGGATGTCTGTGAATAATGTTCGGTCGCGAACTGTAGTAATGGACAGCACTAAATATTGCACCAAGGGAAAATAAATTACACCACTTTTTCAGAAGCACAAAAAGAACTCTTCGTTTTCTCTGTCAGAGCGGTGAGTAGAAAAAAGTTTAATATGTTACGAACGTCGGACACTGATTATAGAGGCTGAGTGGTTGTGGGCGTTTTCCTCTGATGGCTTGTTTATTTTTATGACCGTATTTACTATCACTTTTACGACCCTTGTGGCTACAATAACATCAAAACAGTATTTACAGATGTGTATGCAAGAACAGAAGTTAATGCTCGGTGGTGTAATACAGTACGACAAATTTCTCCTAAAATGTCGATATTTTAAGCTGATAATTTTTGTTCTCATAAAAAATTACATTCATTGCAACTTTTCAATTTAGCTTAAAATGTGGATAGAGATAGATAGCCATAGCATATGTATATTTGTAACCCGACGAACGACGACGTCTAATTTATATCTATTTATTATTAAGTTGTATTTTAACATAACATTTATATGATTGCAGATTAGGGACTGTACGAGTAGTTGCGTCATTTAGTACTTTCGTATATACCTATTACAAATTTACTAAGCATCGGTATTAATATATACTAGCTGAACGTCTCAGCTTCCCACAGGCAGTGTACAGTCACGAACAAAAAAAAGACTTTTCCCGTTATCTCTTATTTTATCTTTCTAGCAAAAAAGGAATGAAAAAAATCGAACTATGTGTTATTGAATTACAACTAAGTACATATTTTGACTTTCATCCCCTCTCTCCAAGACAGCGTGCTGAATTTCGGGATAAAAAGTATCCCATGTCCTACCTCGTAGTATGAACTCAAATCATGCCAAGTTTCATTTGAATCCATTCAGTAGTTTCAGCGTGATGCGCGGCCAAGATACAGACAGACGGACAAAAATGAAAAAACTACAGTTTTGGCTTCAGTATCGATTATAGAGCCCTCCAATAAAAAAATTTGGACTTGTTACATTTTTATTATAACTATAGATCAATTTGTTTATTGTGCATACAAAAACAAACAGGTAACTAATTAAAGGATCGTATAGTCAAAACAAATTTAACGTTAATGAGTTTACCGACAGCTGCATGCGAGTGAGAAGTTTAAATTGGCGCACGACCATTGCCGCTTCGGTTTTTGTCGGAGGAATCAGCAGCCCCTTCAACACTAAATGGATTTATTACCGTGCACCGTTTCAGGTGTTTGTAATTACTCTTATTGTGCACAACTAGACTGTTTATTGTTTGCCGTTGGAAAATTGCAAATATATTTTACTCACCGATCTTTGATACATTGCTGCAGCAAAACGTTTATTAAAATTACAAGGAATCTAGGTGTAATATGGGGCTGGTTGGATATTTAAACATAAACTAAAAAGAACATGATTAGAATAAAAATATATGGATGGAGAAGTGGTTTAAGCGGTCGCCACTCCGTTTTCTACTGCGCCAAGTGTCGTGGGTTCAAACCCAAATAGGAAAACAGTTTGTGTGATATGAATCACACAAATTGCTGTTCATCTATGTTTGTAATGTGCCCCGTAACACAGGATTTATTTCTGATGCGGTAGTTATCTTTTTAAGAAGAAAATATTCCATTTTCCTCTTAAAAAAAAAACTTTTACTTGGTAAAAGAAAAGTTGCTAAAAAAACTAGCATCTGGTTAGCTAGCATCATTATTATTATTTTTGAATAGAGTTGTTATAGTTTATTTATATTTTCGGTTATTGTCTGACATTAAAGTTGATGAAAACAATAAGTTGTACAGCAGTAAGTCATGCCTAGCGGCCTTCATTGCTTGCAAAATTTGATTTAATGCGACTCGTGGTCTCTCTAGCTCTGGAGAAATCGAATATTGTAAATAAATTAGAAATAGTATAAATGATATAGTATACATTATAATTGAATATAAATTATATCTCGATGATTAATAAGTATTTGTCAAGGCGGAGCGCAACGTATAGTACATTATAAAAGTTCTGGTTTGTGTCATGCATCTTTGAAGCACATAAATATTAATGGCCTAAATTAAGGGTTAGGTTCACTACTGTGAAATATTACCGCTGTATCAAAATCGATCATTCGGCATCGAGTCATTCTTAAATTAAAGTATTTTTCTACGATCATGATAAAAATTTACCATGTTCTTTTTTATTGCCATGTGCTATTTTAATTTCGAAATTCACTGAGTTCATTAATTACTAAAATAAATATTGAGGCACATTGTTGGTCAACGATACGCTTTTAACACAACGTATTAATGGCCCAAAAATATTGTAAAATATACAAATTTTAACAAAAAAACCGACCTCAATCTAGACCAAATTTAAATAGGACCACACGGGAAGCACCAGCTTTCAAACAAAAAAGAATCATTAAAATCGGTTCACCCAGTCGAAAGTTATGAGGTAACAAACATAAAAAAAATGTTGTGTGGTGTCGTGGGACACTAGATAGAAACGAAGTAGGAGGAACGAACCTTTATTATATTTAAAATGATTTATAAAAATATATATAAAAGTTCTATGCGAGGTATAAAGCAAATAACTATTCAAGTATACGTTTTTATCATGATTTTTTATCGATAAAAATAAAAAATAAAACTAAACTTTTCACTTGTGCTGCCACCTAGTAATCTCTCCTGAAACAAGTTCTGTCTAGAGTTACTCCATACTTGTTACAACTTACAGATTACTACGCTGTTCTAAATTTTTCGTTCACTAAATAAATAAATACTTCTTGCATTTTTTTAAATACATACATATTATACATAGAAAAAATTCAAACTCCTAAAAATAAATATTGTAAGATCAAAAAAAAATTGATCCTACCCGGGATTCGAACCCAAGACCTCAATCAAATCATTCTCATACGCTACCATTTTGACACCAAGGCGTCAATCTTACGGTCCGGACGTTTTTGCCGGCTAGGGAACCCCTCCGCAACACCCCATAAGGAACTTCTTTAAAAAAAAAATACGGTCGAATTAACAACCTCCTCCTTTTTTTGAAGTCGGTTAAAAAACTCCAAATGGTATGTCAATATTTTATACTAGTAAATGCACTTCTGGGACTTTGTCGGTGGTACTTATTTCTTTAAAGTCCACATCTTTTAATTAACAATAAACTCGCTTCCACATAAAATATTCATAGAGGATGAATTAATCTAACAACTTTTACGGCGTAGATTTAATTGAAGAGAGATGTTGATGTGTGCGTTCCATGTATTATCCCAAGAGTTACTGGATTCATGGTCACTGCTATTAGAGGAAAAGTCTTTTGTACTGGTTGGTTCAATTTAAATATCCTAATCCATGTTGTAGTTGCGCAGCGGGCAGTAATCAGTCGGCAGTAAGCGCCGTCCGAAGGGATTTAGTTTCAATCACGCCGTTGGCCGAGAGCTTGTGATTAATGCATACTAAACAGGACACACACAGACGATTTCCGGATTGTTAATTTTTCAATAAATGAAAATAAATTAAATAAATATTTTCGTACATCTAACACACAACGCCGTCTAGTCCCAAGCTAAGCAGAGCTTGTGTTATGGATACTACTAGACAACTGATACAAATACATATTTACTTTTTTTTTGTAAATACATACATATTATACATAGAAAGCACCCAAACTCCGAAACAAACATATGTAGATCATACAAACATCACCGTGGGAGAGCCACGCTTCGGCATGAATGGGCCGGCTCGACTGGAGTGATACCACGGCCTCACAGAAAACCGGTGTGAAATAGTGCTTGTGCTGTGTTTCACCGAGTGAGTGAGGATACCGGAGGCCCATACCCCAACCCCTCCCCCTATATCCCCCCCCCCATCCCCCAAAGGCCGGTAACGCACTTGTGACGCCTCTGGTGTTGAGGGTGTCCATGGGCGGCGGTAATCGCTTACCATCAGGCGATACGTCTGCTCGTTTGCCGGTCATTTCCATAAAAAAAAAAAAAAAACATTTGGTCCGACCCGGGAATCGAACCCGAGACCTCATGATCAGCAGTCACACACGCCAACCGCGAGACCAACGAGGCAGTTATCAACAACATCAACAACAGACATTGTCAATATTATCGTCTTTCTCGGTTCTGATTTGAAGTCCTTAGCACTCTACGTCGTATGTAGCGATGTCGTAGAACTGAGTCGTAGAGAATTCATGGCCACCTACTACGCGGTGTGTAGCACAGTTATGAGCAAACAATTACTAAAACTACGTAGGTATGTAATCTGTCCAATAAAGAACCGTTTGTAAAAGACAATAATAATATGTGCTATGTTAACTTTTCTAGTAAAGTTATGGGACTTCAACATTATATTCAAGGCAAAGACAGTGTTTCATAAAGGACAAAGATGGAAATTTCAGCTCTGTGTTGATCAGGAATAAGTTTCTGTTAATGTGCAATATAATAATTATACTAGAATAATTATTATTTGCTTAGCACACTAAACTGATAACACATGGTTCTAAACATAATAATTATAATGACGGTAGTTCTATTTACATATCAATACATCTATACATTTTCTATAAATCTATACAAATAAATAAAATTGAAGTGTCTGTTTGTAATACTAAAACAACTACTTTTTACTAAATGCATATGTATGTATACACGGTTATGTACGGAACCAAAATATCATTTTTTTCTATTTTTGTCTGTCTGTTTGTTCCGGCTAATCTCTGGAACGGCTGGACCGATTTTGACGGGATTTTCACTGGCAGATAGCTATTTTTTTTCAACTAGCTTCGCCCCATGGTTATAAAGGTACAAAAAACCTACGGGTAGCACCGCTGGACTCAGCTAGTCTGATATATGTATATACTGCTGAGGTCTGATAGTAGGGTAATTCGAAAATAACTGAAGTGATGCTGCGCCTTCACTGAAAATCAGTTTTTACCGAGTCAGTGAGGAAACCAGAGCCGAATTTTCACCTTCTTACTGTGGCAGGGTACCCTAAGTGCGATTTAATAAAAGTCGCTTGGCAAAGCATACAAAAATCTGGGATAACCTAATTGATTTCTTCTTCAGAATTTTAGTTTTCTCTAAATTAATCTGATGTATTTTATACAAACGTCATGAAAATAATGTGTAGGTTTTTCGAAGACTTTCGACGTTCATTTGATTACGTTTCTTTAAAATTTATAAAACAGAAATTTATAATCAAAAAGATTCGAGTGTCAGTGATTCCAGTAACATACGTAGAGTTAAAACTGCATGCCTTTTAAAATTAATTATATCTTTTTTATTTCAATAGTACTTATACTAACCTTCTTCAAGAAATTGAATGGAAGCTCAATGTTTTGTTTTTAGATTTCATAAGCACAAGTGACGGAAAAAATAGGCAAATAAAGCTTTGTTGATGACAAGTGACTGACTGGCGGGCAATTAGCGAGGCTGGGCAGGCCAAGAAAACAAAAGGGCCTCTTAGTTTCACTTAATTAAAAAGAGGAAGTCGGTGTGCGCGAGAGAAAAATTGCTAGAAAACAACACAGTTGTCTGGTGAGTGTTTGTGACCTCGCAGGGCCGTGACTAGGTAGATGGTTTTGTTCGCGAAAGAGAAACCAATTACGTGGTTTGAATTCATTACTTCACAAAAAAGTTCTATTATTACTGATCTCAAGTTTGTGTTAAGGTTATAGTTAATAGCAAAAAAATACTTTCCAAATCAGTGTGATTTAAATAAATGATGCCAATGATTACTAACACTACAAATCGTTAAAACTGTACATTAATCTAAATATAAAATAATATTTTAACTATTATTATGTAATCTATACAAATAAATAACATTGGAGTTTCTCTTTGTAATATTAAAAAACTTCGTTTAAAAAAACCGACTTCAGAAACTAAAAAGTATAAAATAACTTAATTTATATGTGCTACCTATTCATAGGTTTGAATTCGGTGCCAAGCTAAATGTAATAGTAGGTACCACACTCGCTATATTTCGAGACGAACGTCAATGACGTCACCGACGCTTCGGTTGTTTTGTTCTACGCGAAGAGCAGCTATCCCGCTCAAGGTCACGCGTGGCGAGTGCGGTACCTACTATAAAATTTTGGCTTGGCACCGACTTCAAACCTATGAATAGGTAGCACATACAAATTAAGTTATTTTATACTTCTTAGTTTTTAAAGTCGGTTTTTTTAAACGAAGTTTTATTTTTATTTTTCGCTTTTTAGTCTTTTTCAAGTCTCTCATCATCATTTCACCCAAATAACTTGAAAGAATATGACTAAAGGTAATTTTTTGTAATAAAATCTCAAATGGACTATATATTATGAAATTAAATGATATCTACAGAATATGAAGGCATGCAGACAATTGCCTTAACTTCATTGCAGGCGCTCAGATAAATTTGAGGGTTTCCTTCGATTTCCTTGGGATCCCATCATCAGATCCTGATATGGTGGCCATGGGACCACATGGGGAGCATACCCTTTCGAATACAAAAAGAATTTTCAAAATCGGTCCACAATTGACGGAGTAATCAATGTACATAAATAAAAAATAAAAAAAACGATGAAATTGAGAACCTCCTCCTTTTGAAAGTCGGTTAAAAATAATCGCTTTTTAATAAATGCATATGTATGGATACACGTAACATATACCGAATTATTATTTTTTACAATTTTTGTCTGTCTCTCTGTCTGTCGGTCTGTCTGTCTGTTTGTTCCGGGTAATCTCTGGAACGGCTGGACCGATTTTGACGGGACTTTCGCTTACAGATAGCTGATGATCTAAGGAGTAACTTATGTTACTTTTTTAGACTAGCTTCGTCCCGCGGCGTTACCCGCGGTACGACAATAACCGCGGGTAACACCGTGGGGTTCAGCTAGTATTTAAATGTATTTTGAGTTTTTCTAACTTCATAAAAAATAAGACATAGACGAAGAAGTTAATAAATTCTACCACCTTTCCTCCTTTGCTGCACTTCTGGCAGCGTGAATGCAAAACCCTGATGATTGCAAGAACGATGCCACAGTGCATAAAATACAGATTAAAGAATTTTAAACTCCATAATTATGTTTTATTTTATATTTTTATGTAACTTTTGAATATATTCATACAAAAGATAGACGAAGTGTTAGAATGGAAATTATAGATACACATTTTAAGTATATTATTCCGAGCGTGGAGTATAGGCGTATAGGAGCGTGCTAATTTTTTTTCTTTAACAACGTGTTGTTTTTAAAATTACGTAATTCCGCTACGCCCAAAAATATTTACTGTTACCGTATATAACCGTTCAAGTTATTCTGATTAACAAAATAGGTAGACAACAAAATCTAAGGTCGATGATAGAAAGTCGATATAAATAATTGAAGAATGTAAAACACTTTTATTAGTCTTACTCTTAAGTAAATAAACGCCGGCATAGCTTCGACCATGCTTTCTCGTATTAAACAAAAATATATAATATTTTACCCACCGAAATAAACATTATTTTTGACTATCCCTATGAATAATCACGTTACGAAAATTTTGGAGTTTTACAGTTAAAATATTTATAATAATAATTAGATCGTTGATATTTTTATAATTTTCTTCTTGCCACGGAAAAAGCCCACTAATTTGAAGTTGACGAAGGGCGTGAAAAACTAAATTGCTCGTTGCCAGTTGAGGATATGCGCGTGAAACTCTACCAAGTTTTGTAACTATAATTTTCCGGAGTCCATGAGCAGAGCCCAGTACAATGAGCCGACGCCCGCGGCCATCATTAAGGTGTGTGTGCGCTATTCTCGCCACTTTCAACTGTATCTTCATTTCGCGAACTTTTCGTAGCACTGTAACAGTACATAAACATAGGTACTTATATTAAAATATTTTTATTAAAGAAACTGAAATTCCATAAAAGTAACATAGGATACTTTTCATTAAATGCGAGCGAAGCCGCGGGCGAAAGCTAACAAATGTTATAAAGTGATAGTAATTAATGAAGTTGAAGTGCAGATACATAAAAACCTTTCCATTTAAGTTCTAAATTATATTGATTCAGTAGATGAGTTCAAAGTCGAGTTTGTTCTACAGTTTCCTTGACTAAAAAGTTTCATGTAACAAGCTTGGTTGCGTTGATTGTAGAATAAATAAATTAATGAGTGAAGTAGTATTTTATTTCATACTAGCTGATTCGTTTGACGTACATATTATAGAAAAAAAAACTAGTCAAGAAACGTGGTTTAATGGAAATTCAAAATTATGGCGATTTAATTCCCAGCAAGTTTGCCAGTATTAAAGCAGAATCGAAACAGCATCACTGCAGTAGTGATATTGTTTCTTACCAAATAATCGTGGTCTTTAAATTGATTAGAATTACGTCGTTATAAACTACCTAACGCACTTATGTAGCATCGTTTTATTATAAAAGAGCCTCCCCATAGAAAAACGCCAACAATAACTAGACGTAAATGTAAAACTGAGTTTATTAATAATAAAGCTTGAATATTACTTGAAATCCTTCATTGAAACTACAAGTACCTACTGACTGATTCAGTAGTTCCTGACCTAGATTTTAGCAAGACGGGCAATTAATATTTTTAATTAAAGCCAAGCCAAAGGGACTTTATATTTCAGTCATTAACAGTAGCTAGTTTTAGACCTGCTAGAACAACTGAATGACCTGCTGCGTATTTATAAACACTAGTTTATTGTCAGATTTGTAATCTAAAATATATAAGTTTTGCTGAAAATAATTGTGAATATACTTTTAACTATAATATCTAAAATAATTACGATGAATATTTTACGGAGCTTCCAACATTATACTAACATAGGTAATTAATTTTGTTAAAATATTCTGCTTTTGGTTAAAGCTCGATTTAGACATACTATTCTACATACTTTTATCTATATATATGAAAATGAATCGCCGAAATGTATGTACGCGCATAACTTCCAATCGGCTGCACCAAATTAAATAATTCTTTTTTATGTGTTCGTAATTGTTAGTACAGGTTTGTGTAAAAGAAAAAATAAAAAATACCGGAACAAGTCAATTTTTTGTACGCGACTGTACACTCCCTGTGGAAAGCTGAGACAGATATGTAAATATGGCGGTACGAAGTTCGCGGGGTCAGGTAGTAATGAATAATTTTTATACAACAGATTAAGAGTTAATTAAAATATGCTTCATTAAATTTTCAGAGATGTTTTACAATAAGACCTTTTGAGTCTAACGCATACTAAATATTAGAAATGTATATATTTGAAGTTACTTATTTTTGTAAGATAGGGAAAAACGAATAAATGATATTAAGTGTCAACTTGAGGTCTGTTGACCTCGCTGCTTTTCCCCGTCCAAAGTTTCGACAGGACCTTATCGTTCGTGTGTTACATAACTGTCGTTAATTTTGTGTTAATTCTCGCACCAAGTGCCTCTCATTCGTCGTTTTGCCTTAAAAGTTTCCATTATTTTGTAGTGCAGTATATTTTCGTATCTATATTTTTACTATTAATTTATACTATTAGTTTTTACATATTTTAATTTTGCATAATTTCTAATGTCCATTCAATTGGTTCCATTCTGGCAATTCAGTTTTTCTTTCTAATTTATGATTTTAACATTCTTATAACATTCACTATTTATTTAATCTGACAAATACTGTTCCTTCTGGATTACAATTTTATAACTCTCTTTGTATCTATCTATATGTCTTCATTTTTTAAAACAACATGCTCCAACCAAAACTCTCCATTATGTCTCTCTTATTGCCATTATTTATTTTGTGACCTCGAACCTATGACTCAGTGTATTTTGTTTTTTATTATTTTGTCTGTAGATTAGTAATTTTTTTGTGTCTATGTGTGTATTCTATTTTTAAATGTTCTTCTATTATTTTTGTCAATAAGATATATATATAGTCTATTATATATATTTATTGCAATCATGTTTATTTATTAAGCTATTTTTAATTACTTGTTTGTGTACCTGTCCAGTGTTTGTTGTGTCCAGTGTCTCTTGATTTCTCCATATTTAGCTATTATACATTTCTTAAATCAAAGTGTGTGTTTCTGTGTAGTGTGTGTGTGTTTTAATGGGTGGGTGAGTCATAAGTATAACGTGGTCTGTCGTGCCAGGTAATCCCATTTGATCCGGGTTGGGCAATCCGCGCTATAAGCGTTATGACCCGTGTTCTTTAACCTAGAGTGCAGGCAATTGCAGCACTGCGGTTTGCTGCCCGCATTGTATTTGGGGCATTCCCCACGCAGGTGCGGGCCTCCGCAGTGGCTGCACTTGTCTACACTCTCAGTGCAGAATTTGCGACCATGGCCGAATCCAAGGCACTTCGTGCATTGGATGAGCGGAGACTGGTCCTCCACTCTGACCCTTTGCAGGTCCAGGTACAGAATCCCAGTCTCCGTCATCCTCTGCCACACTCTAGGGGTTACCTGCAGGACCACGTGCAAGGTCTTCGGGTTCCGAGTCCTTCTTTTGTACTTGATGGCTATTTTTGTCTCTTCCTGTGGTAGTTCCACGAAAACGTTGGTGTTTTGGGTGTAAATGGCCCTCACCATCTCGTCGTCGTCACCGTCCACAAAGACGTCTTTGAGGACGACGAGTGGATCCTTATTTCTCATGGGCAGTGGACTGTTAAAGGCTGTTGGTGAAGTGACTACCATCGCCCGTGAAGTTATGTTGCTGCCGTTTTCACCCTCTTCCAAACTTGGGAGAGGTGAGATTTGGGCCTCTAGCAATACAACTCACTCGCTAAAAGGCAACAATAGATATATATCTTAACATGGATCCTCTCAGATTGTGGTATGGTATCATTCCCGTCGAGACGACCCACATGTCCCGAAACATGACACTGTCTCTCCCACACATAAACATATTTATAATATGTATACTATGTTGTATTTGATATAATGCCTGATCTGTTTATTTAATAAAAAAAATTGATAAAATGCTCCTACTTTCTGTCAACATAGCCCAATATTTGACTGGTAGAGAATGCCTTCCGGCAATGCACCAAAAGTGCATGATGTATTAAATAAATAAATAATAAAAATGTTTATGTACATATACAGATCAAATTTATTTTAAGTAAGTATAATGTCGTTTCATACATAAAATAAAAAAGCGTGGAGTCCCTCCTCGGGGAAGAAGTGAAACTTCGTAATGTGCAACAGTGCTTTCATACCGCCTCCATGGTAGCGTTAAACGTTTGAAAACTTCGTAATGTGCAACAGTAATAATAATAATAAATAATAAATATTTCGGACATCTTAACACACAACGCCATCTAGTCCCAAGCTAAGCAGAGCTTGTGTTATGGGTACTAGACAACTGATACAAATACATAAATACTTTTTTTTTTTTTGTAAATACATACATATTATACATAGAAAACACCCAAACTCCGAAACAAATATTTGTAGATCATACAAACATTTGGTCCGACCCTTGCCGACCCGAACAGTGCTTTCATACCCCCTCCATGCCCCTCCATGGTAGCGTTAAACGTTTAACGCAACCTTGTTGGAAATCGCATTAGAAGTTTTACTTTAAAAATCGATTTGTAATGTGCTTCATCGAAGTTATAAAATACAATATTTTAATGTTTTATTCTTAGTGAGAAAAAAATTATAATTCAAATTTTACTAACCGATTAACGGAACTGCTACTGAATACTAATGTTTTGCGTAATATGAGATTTAAAGTTACTAGTACAAAAATAGAAAATCATCGTTCTTAAACCATTTTTTAGACTGCCTCGTTGGTCTCGCGGTTGGCGTGTACGACTGCTGATCATGAGGTCCCGGGTTCGATTCCCGGGTCGGACCAAATGTTTCTATGATCTACAAATATTTGTTTCGGAGTTTGGGTGTTTTCTATGTATAATATGTATGTATTTACAAAAAAAAAGTATATAATATGTATTTGTATCAGTAGTCTAGTACCCATAACACAAGCTCTGCTTAGCTTGGGACTAGATGGCGTTGTGTGTTAGACGTCCAAAATATTTATTATTATTTATTATTATTATTATTTACTGAAGTTATGGAATAATACCTACTAAAAGAGTTGAATAGGCAAATAAAGAATTTACACATAAATATACATACAAACAGCAGAAGTTTCTACTCATATATGTCCAGAATAAACTTTCAGTTTAAATCACAAAGGACCCATACATCGTCGTCAACATAGTCCTCTGCATAGACAACGACAAACAAAATAAGCAAGGATAATATTTAAGGTAAGTGTTACTTTAGGTCTATAGTTGAACGATTGTTATTGTTAAAGATATAAACTATTAGTTAATTGTATTGGAACAAATGTATCATACATTGAATTCATTATTTGCGTATAATGTAGGCAGTAGACAGCGGTGAATAATATGACCCAGAATATTGTTATTGATAGTTTTTTAAATGTCCTATGAATAAGTAATCAGTTTTATATCCTAAAACTGACAGATCTAAGATAAGATAAGATAAGTTTATTTGCATAAAACATGTGTTAACAAGATGTCATAGTGTAAAATATAGTTCAGTACTTAAAAACATGTTTTGCCATAGCTGGCGTACATTTTTTTTTATAATAATAAAAATGTCATGTCGTCGTAATACATCACTGACAAATATAAAATAAAAAACAATAATTGAAAAATAAAAGTAAATTAAAAGTCACAAAATTTGAACACATACACAAGGCTTAATTTATAGTATCTGTCAAAAATTCCCCAATAATAGGCTTTCTGCATCAATATTTCCTTAAGCTTATATTTGAATTTGTTTTTTTTATTTATATATAATGTGTGGTACTGTGTACTTTATACTGTGCTGGTATTTTATTAAAAATTTTAGGTGCCATGCCAAAAAAACTATTGCTCATTAGAGCAGTTTAAGCGGTCTGTATACAGAGCTTACTGTCATCACGCCTGTTACGTTTGACTACGTCTGCCAGGCGGGGGAACAGTGTAGGGTTTGCTTTCACGAACATGCATACTTCTAGAATATATAGGCTTGGGAGTGTCAAAATTTGATGCTTTATGAAGTATGGCCTACAACTGTCCGTCACTCTTAGTCCAAACATAGCACGGATACAGCGTTTTTGTAATTTAAAAACTATGTCTTGGTTAGTAGAATTTCCCCAGAAAATCACACCATACCTTAAAACAGACACAACCAGGCCATGATATGCCGTGAGCAGTGTATCGTGTAAGTTGCGTAAAGTATATAATAAGGAGTATTTGACCCAAGAAATTAGTTTAGCAAACCGAAATAGAATTATTTTCTGGAGTACCTACTACTTTGTACTGTAAATTTAAGGCTCAAAAATTATATGAAAAGATCATTTACATTTCGTAAGATTCCTAAATTTTTACAATGTTCAACTTTTGTATTCAATATTTAATTATTTATTTGAATTTTGAGTAATAATTCCTTCATCCGTAATGTGTTTGTATATCCAAAATTACTGCAGCTCAAGCAGATAAATGAAGACGCAGTTTCTACCCTGTTAGCTCAGAGTAAGCTAATTTTTGAACGGTATGTTTACTGTTGTGTAATTAAAGAGAGGTTGCGGTAGAAGCCTTCAAGTATATTTGCAGAAAGACCGCGTTCCCTTTTATTGTTATTGCAGAACGAGCAAATGAATCTTAGGAGCGATGCGAATAAAGCGGAGAAATGAAATTGAACTCAACTTCATTTGCTTGAAAGGCAATGGGCTTTATTAGTATCTGTTTATACTTAAGACGACTATGGCATAGTCGTAGTATTAACTTAAAGTGATTAATTACCCTAAATGACAAAGCCTACTGCAATGTCGTGTCTATCGTGACAAATTACCGACAGAAAAGATATAATAAAAATGAGTTATCGCTTTTCCAATAGGTAACTCGTTTATTTATGAAAATTGGATAAAATTCGCTTGGGTATTTGTGGGTGGGTGGGATATTAATTGAATTGATCAAGTGCACTTTTCTTCACTGCACATTGAATTTTATATGTTTTAATAAAAAATAGATATAAATTGCAATTGTTGCAATTGGCTATGAGTTTCACAGTTCAAACAGCTTTATAATTTTCGAAAAGACTATAATTACTACTAGTTTGAGCTTATTTTGATAGAAAAGAAATAGTTTTTAGGCAGAAAGTTGAAGTGTGTGGAGAAACGTATCTATTTTTTATTATAAATTTTTCTTTTTAACCCCCGACGCAAAAAGAGGAATGTTATAAGTTTGACGTGTCTGTCTGTCTGTCTGTCTGTGGTACCGTAGCTCGCGAACGGATGAAGCGATTTCAATTTTGTTTTTTTTGTATGAAAGGTGAGTTACGTGCGAGTGTTCTTAGACATCTATATCTATACTAATATTATAAACGCGAAAGTTTATAAGTATGGATGGATGGATGGATGTTTGTTACTCTTTCACGCAAAAACTACTGAACGGATTTGGATGAAACTTTACAGTAATATAGCTATACATCAGAATAACAAATAGGGGCGGAGCCGCGGGCAACAACTAATGTTTCATTAAAATTCGGTTGAGTCGTTTAAAAGTTATGGGGGTGAAAGTGGGGAAGAATAACAGAATGTCTGCAAAAATATCATTGGCGTATGATTACTCGATTGAGTGCTTGAGTAGGGGTTTTATTTGTTTTTAATTCAAGAAGTTATTTTATAGATATTTTATTCTACTTGACAATAATTTAGATATGGAAAAGCCCATACAAATTAAAATATGTGAAGGTACTTATGTGTAAAATATGTCTTCTTCTTCATCCTAGCCTTTATTATTCCCAAGATTTGGGGTCGGCTACTAGTTCAACCGGTTTTACCTGAATATTAGTTTTTACACGGAGCGACTGGCATCGGACCTCCGCAACCCTGACGGTGAACTGAATTCGAAGGTTGAACTAGTTGTCAGTATGTTTGAGGGCACTGACTTCCCAGTAACGATTGCCATAGATGTTCATGACAACCGGGACCGACGGCTTAGCATGCTCTCCGAGGCACGGGCAGGAAACATCTTCCATACTCCGGGTTGCTATTAATAATTTCTTGTATGAAAAACCCAAAAGCAGTCCGACCCGGGAATCGAACCCAGACCTCTTGATCCACAGTCGCTTACGCTAACCACTAGACAATACAATAATACACTAAAAATACTGTTTTAGCAGTAGATGTTTATGTCTCTCCTTTATCAGATACAAAGTACACAGACAGCTTGTAATGAGGGTACACATTTTAGAAATTTAACACAAGCCCATTGTAACTAATATTATCGATACTTTTTTTGTTTCCATAACTTCAGTGAAACTCCTTTAGGCTAGACTACATATTATTCTGTATTTACATCTTGCTTCATTTTGTTTTACAAATGAATTAACTGAATATTCCCTGTGGTGGAATTGATATCCATCAAGTCTAAGAGCTTATCAAAAGTTATAATATCAGTATGCATTAAATGAACCGTGCGCGGCATCCGAGGCTCTTAGGAATTAAGCGCTGAAGATTTTCGTATGAACGAATCGTCCCCACCGAACAACCCCTGCAATTAAAACGCACCCGAAGGGTTGCACCGCTTTCAAATTGCGAACACGTCCATTGTTTTAATCTACTCAATTCTACTCCTCTTCTACAACCCAGGATATAGCACTGAATTAAGAACTACTACTTTATTGTGACCTCTCAATTTCAACTTCTACTTAGACTCGTCTCGAGACAGTGTCTCTATTTTAACTGGTTTGTTTAATTGATACGAAATTGTTGGAAGTTATATAAATAATATTATTTTATAATTTTACTCGTGTTCTCTGATGAAAATATGATCACAAATCAAAATGAAATATATAAATAATGAAATAGTATTGAATACGGTTTTAAATAATATTACATAGTCATTGCTATGTATATTACCTATGTACTTATCACAGAACGTATTGTACATCATTATGTACAGTACGTATTCTAATAAGTACAGGCAGCTAGTTATTACTTCATGCATGATAGAATAGAATTGAGTAATAGGCAGGGCGTTATAATAGGTGTAAAATACATAATGATACATCTCCATAATACGATTCTTTTTTTCAATTGAAGAAAAATTATTTGCTCTTTTAATATTAGACGACAAGTTGTGTTAAATTTAATTTGTATTTCATTACGCCTTGATCATGCCATCCGATCAGACGAAAATGTTTGAAAATAATTCTAAATGTTGGATGGTTTTTGGAATATGGGGAGGAAGGAACCCATCAAAATATTACAAATACTTTTCTATTTTCTATCTGCTGCTTACCTTCTTGTGTTATAACGTCCTGTTAACCGTAAACTTAATTTACACGCCTCGAAAAATTGATACAATGATCCGTGAAGTTATATTTTATTTTACTGAATTATCCGTTGCTTCCAAACTACTTACGATCCTTTTAATGCGCAATAAAATTATAGAAGCGTTAGATATAATTGATAGCGATGAATTTATAGGTGACTATGAAAACAGAAACGGTCTTTTGCATAAAGTTCATAAGACCTATAAATTTTATTTTAAGATATATTTCTATTTTTCAAACATTGCGTTTTCAAGTCAAGTGTTTGTTCCGATATTTTTAAATATGATACGTGGGACCGAGTCAGAATTACCGATATGCAAATATTATTTCTTAAGCGATGAAAATCGTCGGTCTTATTTTCTTTTTTGGTTTATATATCAATCGTTCGGTATGTACGGGCATATGATTTACAATGTCAGTATAGATTCCTTTATTGCGGGAATTTTGGTTATAGCTATAACTCAATTAAGACTTTTAAATATTAACATAAGAAATTTGCAATTATCTCAAGAAGAAACTAAATTATCGAAACAACTACAAGAAATAATTTCTTACGCAAGGCTTGGCAGTTACTTGAGGCACTACGATGCTATTTTGAAGTAAGTTATAATGTTTGAAGCTGATTGAACCAAACAGTTTGAATATATTAATTTTTTTCTTGTTTTTATTTAGATATCATAAGGTCATTCAAGAAATTTTGAGTGTTACAATGTTTGTTCAATTCGGTGTGGGATCCATGATAATATGCGTGGTTATGTGCGGATTGCTTTTGGTGAGTACATTTTTCTATAAATAAATAGCTTTGTTTAATATAATAATTTGACAATAGTGATAAATATTTTTAATTATAAACTAATATAACGTAAGTTATTACTTTCAGCCATCATCTACTGAAACCCTAGTGTTTTTAGTAATGTACTTTTTCGTTATGACTTCTCAAATTTTTATGCCCGGATTTTTAGGGACCCAACTGGTTTATGAGGTAAAAAATCTACACATTACGTCTTTTTATAAAATTTTATTTATTTTAATTTGATTGTTTAGATCATGAACTTTCTTATTTCTGCATATTTAAACCTAATATTTAAATATATAATAATTTAAATATTTAAACCTATTAGCTTCACATGGTATTTTACCGGCTCATCAATTGCCTACACACAACAAGACCTGTTTGGACCATCTTATGCTCAAAACCAAAAGCCCAGCTCTCTGCTACGTCGCTGAAACAACAATAACTGATCATGATTGTGTCCTATTTCTATTGCAACATAAAATTCAATCCGCAAAACCATTGGTAACTAAGAAAATAGACTATGACAGACTGGACAAAGACATGGACAATTTAGATTTAAAATCAATCTACGAAACAACCGATGTAAATGTAGCCACCTCCCGTTTAATTAACAAGCTGAATTCTAAAATACGAGCAAACACTACTATAGCTACAGTTTCTAATCGCAAGCGAATAAATAAACCGTGGATAACGATTGGTCTATTACGCTGTATGAAAAATCGCGATAGATTACACGTAAAATCAAAGAAAAATCCCAATAACCCCATAATCAAGACCACGTACACAAGGTACAGGAATTTCTGTAACGCTCTACTAAAAAGACTAAAACGAGACTACGAAACAAAATCTATAAACAGGGCGGCTGGTACCAGTACCAAAGTATTATGGGACACCATTAAACGAATAACATCTACTAGTAAGAAACATACCTCGGCCTCCGACCTGCTCTCTCCCACTGACCCTTGTATGTCAGTAAACGAGGTGAACACTTTCTTTGCGTCCGTCGGTAAAAACCTCTCTGATAGGATTAGAAGCACTGACTCCTTTAGTTACCTCTCGTACGTAGATTCTCAGCCATTTTCTTTCGCCTTGACTCCAACAGATGAGACAGAGGTTCGGAACATTATTTTACACATAAAAAAGGGCAAAACCGTTGGCCGCGATGGTATTCCTGGCTATTTTTTGCAACGCTATCACCAAGTTCTTGCCGCTCCACTTGCTTATATATTTAATTTTATGTTCAGTACCGGAGTCTTCCCTAATGAATTTAAACTGGCTGAGGTAATTCCTATCCACAAGAGTGGTGACGTGGGCTGTGTTAATAACTATAGACCTATTTCTATCCTTTCTGCCATCTCCAAAATTGCTGAAAAGCTCTTGAACAAACGACTCACACACTACCTCGAGTCTAAAAATCTTCTGTCTTGTTCACAATTTGGATTTAGAGCTGGTATCTCAACAAACGATGCTGTTCATGAACTGACCGACCACATAGTACGCAAACTTGACCAGAAAAAGAAAGTTGTAACGGTATTTCTGGATTTGGCTAAGGCATTTGACACGGTCCGCGTCCCACTCCTATTGGATAAACTAGAGAGGATGGGTATCCGCAACACTCAACTGGAGCTATTCTCTTCTTATCTAACTGACAGATTGCAGAGAGTTAGAGTGGGTGAAGTCGTTAGTGATGATCTACCTGTCGATTACGGGGTCCCCCAAGGCAGTGTCCTGGGACCTACGCTCTTTCTATGCTTCATAAACGACTTGTGCAGCCTCTCACTCACTAATGGAAAGATAGTAACATACGCCGACGACACTGCTTTGATTTTCCATGGTGAGTCTTGGGAGGATGCGTATGGTTTTGCACAACTTGGACTTAATGCTGTCTCCTCATGGCTTCAGGAAAATGGGTTGACACTTAATCCTGGAAAAACGTATTGCATGCCTTTTTATATTAGGAGCATACCAGTTTCTATGCGAGAACGACACGGTATACTATATCATACATGCTCACTGCGCGGCCCTTGCTCGTGTGCTCTTCTGAATAAAGTCTCTAGCATGAAATACCTGGGAGTTGTGCTGGATAGTTCCTTGAACTTCAGCCGCCACCTGGACCTGCTCTCCTCAAGAGTTCGTAAATTAATGTTTCTATTCCGAAACCTTCGTCATATAGCGGACCCTCAGGTGATTAAAATGGTTTATATGGCCCTCTGCCAGTCGATGATAGGCTATTGTGTGACGGTTTGGGGGGGAGCATGTAAGAGACATCTTGTGAAATTGGAAAGAGCTCAACGGGCGGTACTGAAGGTAAGTCGATCCCTACCATTTCTATTTCCAACCAAAGACCTGTATCAGCTTACGGATGTATTAACAGTGAGGCAACTATTTATCTTGAGAATCATACTGAAACAACATGGTGCTCTTACCTATGACCCGTCTTCTCTTAATCAGAAGCGCCGAAAATATCAAGTCTGTGTTACAATGTCCACTCAATGGACTACATCGTTCGCCAGGAGGTTCTTTGGTTTTCTGGGAGGTTATCTTTACAATAAGATCAACAAACAGACTGACATATACTCTTGCACGCGTTTCCATTGCAATAAAATTGTCACATCTTTCCTCAAGTCACTTAGTTACGATGAAACTGAAGATCTTTTACTTATTCCATCCTAATGCAGCGCGTACTTATATTCTTACACATTAGTTTGCACATGAATATCCTAACACAATTTACACTTAAGCTATCCTTAATATCATCCACATACACACAATTATACACGCACACACACACTTGCACACACACACACACACACACACACACACACACACACTTAACAAATGCTTGTACACACACTCTCTCATCTATAGAATTTGTAGTAGTTCTTTACATTTTAAAAATTATATTACCTACATCTAGTACTGCACAAAACCAGAGTTGGGAGAGGCTGGCAGTCTGTCATACAGGTCTGTCCTAGTATAGATGCCAGTCTCTCACATAGAAATACGAGTATAGTAGTTTGTATAATGTTTGGTTCCTTCTGTAATTCTAATTAATGTACTATGTGAGAGAAACAATAAAGATTATTATTATTATTATTATTATATTACTTTTTCATATTTAAGTTACAACTTAAAACATATTTGTGTAAAAGTAATACTAAAATAAAATTTTAGAGCCAAGAACTAATATTTGCGGCATACGACAGCGATTGGATTCCTCGGTCAGAACCATTTAAGAGAAGTTTGAAGCTTTTTATGGAACGTTCTAAAACTCCTATCATGATTACAGGCCTTAAAATGTTCTCACTATCACTTACCACTTTCACTTCGGTAAGTAGTACTTTTTAGGGTTCCGTGCCAAAAGCAAAAACCGGAACCCTTATAGATTCGTCATGTCTGACTGTCCGTCCGTCTGCCTGTCTGTCCTTATGTCACAGCCACTTTTTTCCGAAACTATAAGAACTACAATGTTGAAACTTGGTACGTAGATGTATTCCGTGAACCGCATTAAGATTTTCACACAAAAATAGAAAAAAGGTTTTTTTTTAATACGGCATAAATCGTAAACTGCAATTTACCTTTTATTCAATCAACACAAATATAAAAATAAAATGAAAATTATATTATGTCACTTGCTGCTGCGGAACCCTTCATGGCCGAGTCCGACTCGCACTTGGCCGCTTTTTATATTGCTTAAGACATTCAAAGTTATTTAAACTTTGATGATGTTTTTTTTTATTTTATTACAAAGAAAGTACTCCTAGAAGCAGAATATGCTCTTCACACAATCATTTGTGGAAATATTAGATGGAAAAAAACCTACACGCTCTTGTCAGCTGCCGAGATCCCTAATAACTCGACCAAAACACAACATTATATTGATACATGTCTATTTTAGTGTATTTTTGTTCACAGATTATGAAGACTGCTTATTCGTTATTTACTTTAGTCAGAAACTTTCAAGAAAACTAAATTGAACCTTAGAAAGAACTTCGTTTTAGTTTTAGCCTTAACACATTAATACACTGATGTTAATTAGAATTTAGTATTAGAAGTAAAAACCGAAACCTTTATTGGTATTATAATCACCGAAATTTCTAATTTCTATTTATGTCAACAGTTTCAGGTTCTGAGTGTATTCCTTCAGATATAATTTTTACGTTTTGTTCAGATATTGATGTTAAAATGTATTATTGTAACAAAGAAATAAGCTTGTGATTATAAGTTAGTTTCACGATTGGACATCATGGGAATTTAATTGATATAAAATCTGTAGCTGGAAAGTCAAGTTAACATAGTCTACTCAGGATATTTACGTCGAAGAGATTCGAATTGTTTCATAGTAAGCAATTTAGCATCTCACTTGCACCATGTAGCCATTATGTAGACTTAGCTCGACAGAGGGAGGACCAACCTATCTCAGTTTACTTTACTTCAAAGCCGGGGAAATGGTTTTCATGTGAGTTTACATCAGCTTTTTATGCGTATGTACTCTTATTATTTATAATACATTAAAAAAATGGTTGTCTCTAAAATCTGTTTACGGACGACAGTTTAACGTGACAACTTTATAACGAAACATTGATCAAATGATGAGAGATAGATGCGGCGCTTGCTCGCTTCCATTGAAGGCTTGAAGTGCAAGCGAGAGATAGATGCGCTTCAAGCCTTAGATGGAACGCCTTAGAGCGAGCCGCATCTATCTCTCGCTTCCATTTAAGGCTTGAAGTGAACGCCTAAGAGCGAGGCGCATGCGAGGTAACAACACATGGCGAGGTAACGCCGCATGAGTCATGTTTTTTCATGTGTGCAGCCGGCTCCATCAATGTATATGACGTTGTCACGTCAAAAACGATATAAAATACGTTTGTTTTAAAATTTGAATGTCGAAAGGGGTATAAATATTTAATTTAATTTATGTCCAAAAAAGATCAAAAATCATCTCGTGATTTAATTACTTTACACTATTTTCTCATAAACAGGTCAGCATACTGGTGTACTCAGCGTATGATTCTGTCCAGAGCTCTATCGAATATACACATGATGCTCTATAGAGAACGGTTGAAGCTGAAGTAAAAGATTTTATATAACTATTTTAAATATGTTGTAACTGAGGTTATTCAACTCGCTTCTATTTGCAGAAAACATTAAATTGACTAGATATATATCTATAATTTCATCGGAAATACCAATTTTCCTTGGTTCAAAACTTCAACTAACTTTATATAGGCACTTTACACAAGTTTTGTTCGTGTCGTTGACACGTCGAACATTTGTAATTAAGAAACGATTAGCCAGTTACGATCGCGGAATAAGATTTCACGTATTACTAATAGGGGGTGTCACCTGCCACTAATATCAATTAGTAGGGAAACTTCAAATTATATATAACATCAATTTAATATAACGTGATAAAGGTGGTGTGTAAAGCATAGAAGCAAATGTAACAAATGATACCTCTGCTGCTGTTGCTAGGGCGTGGGAGATCTATGCTTTGGCACAAATGGGTCGGCTCGACCGAAGTTATGCCATAGTCTTACAGAAACTACTGCTAAGCAATACATTTGTTATTACTCACCTAATAAGTGAAGTTGCCTCCGGTTTCGATTCCCGGGTTGGGCTAAATATATCGTTGAGTTTTCCTTACAAGAATTTTTTAATAACAACATGGACTATGAAAGTTTGGCGGTGTTTTACGCCCGTGCATCAGAGCACGTTAAGCCGTCAGTCTTAGTTGTCATGTCAACGTCATGCCCTACAATTTAGTTACAACTGGTTCATCCTTCGAATTCAGTTCATTTTCGGGGTTGCTGAGGTCCGATGTCAGTCGCTCTGTGGAAATAGGTACTGATATTCAGGTTGAACTAGTAGCTCACCCTAAAAAATCCAGGGAATAAGAAAAACTAGGAAGAAGAAGATGGACAACACTCTTGTGACCCGTGTCCTCGTTTGCTCTCCAGAAAAAGTGCATTATTTGCTCCTTATTTTATTTAAAGTTGTTGCACATTTTTCTTACAAACAGACTTAGTTTGTTTCTTAGAAGTACGTCATTTGTAAGCTCATAAAAGACACAATAGGCTAGAAACAATGTGTAAACTTTGTGTATTTACATAGTTATCATGCAGAGTTGGCGCATTGTCACCGAGACGTAGTGCTAATGGCTCGGCTCATTACACGCCGCAGCCTACGCTGCATGAGAAAAAGTATTTCGAATAGGTTTATTATGTGAACCATTAAAAAGTTTCAAGATATAGATGCTTTAAAGTACTTCTGCATCCACAAATTGTAAGCACTGAAGAAGCAAAAATTGAGTATTGCGAGTATCATTAGTCACAGCTTTGATTTCAGTTTTTCTGCCATTCAAATAAGATACAAAATTCAAATAAAATTTAGATTAATGAATAGTTTACTTTTACTAATCTTACCTTATCCCCTTTCCTGTTTAATGAATAGAATCACTAATAACGATTTTAATTTTGATTAAAAAGATAAGGTAAGGCATGACTTTAAAATTTATCCAGTAAGTCAGAAATGTTTTAATTAACAAACCTTGTATTTATCCTTGGGCAATATTTATGATCACCATACAATTTATGCATACCTATTACTCAATAAAATGAAAACCACAGGAAGAAACTTTAGTTATGTTGTAGGTATATATAATACACAAGCTAGACAAGATACTTCAGTTAGTGCTAATGAGCTTGGTCATTACAGAGCGTGCGTGCTACGGAAACAGATTCCTGGAAGGAAACTTAAACGGCTTCAAAAATCAAGAAACGCTTTTTTGTATATACAGGAAGACCGACCAACAAGATTATGATACACGTTAAACTAGAAAAGAGATCACAAGTTCCTTTTTTTTTTGTTAAATGCGTAGAAAAATAATTGTGAGTAGTATTTAATATGAAAGCTAGGCTTTCATACTAGTCCTTTCTCGTCTACTAATGTTGGTTTTCTGATAATACACAAAAATACATTACTGTAATATTTAAGTATCTACGTTACTTTAACACTAGCGGCCTGCCAGCTTCCACCCTTCGACACCATCTAAACCGAGACAGCTGACACTCTTTCTACAACGACACCGAATAATTAAAAAAAAAACTAGCAGAATAAGTGTGCTGTTTGTTGATTAATGTGTAGCTACTAAGCTAATATTAGATATTTTATAAACCCTTTCCCATTCGAACCATTAAAAAGGTAGATATGTAATTAAATAAATATAACGTTCTAAGGCGTCCTACGTGAGTGACGAATACAATGCAATAATACACGCGATAAATGTCCTGCGTGATTTTGGTAGTAACTTCTTGAATCATGGGAGAATGTACAAATTTAAGTATGGTTTTTAAAAAAACCTTAGTAAAAATAAAGTAAGAAGACAATCAGTCTTTTTACGAAGAAATATATTTGGCGAGTTCCAATATTATAACAAAATTAAGCAAGTATTCTAAAATGTTCAAACTATATTATTTTACTTTCAATAACATTATTGGTGAAATTAAGTCTGAATTTAATTGAAATTTATGTCGCGTCCTAATGCAGACTACCACATACGACATACTATGTAGGGTCTGCCGTTGAATTGATCGTGTTTGTTGCCACGGGGGCAGCCCATAACCTGCAATTTCGTCATCATCATCAGCCTATCGCAGTCCACTGCTGGACGTAGGCCTCTCCAATTGCACGCCACTTAGTTCGATCCTCGGCTACTCGCATCCAGCTCTTGCCAGCGGTCTTGCGCAAATCATCACTCCACCTGGCCTGTGGACGTCCTACGCTTCGTTTTCCGAGACGCAGTTTCCACTCAAGAACTCGTTTACCCCAACGGTTGTCGGTTCTACGGCAAATATGGCCAGCCCACTGCCACTTCAGCTTGCTGATCCTGTGGGCTATTACCTACAATTTAATCTTATCTAATTCTTATCATTAATAAAGAAGTCTCTCCAATAAAGAAGCTGAGTTTAAAATGATGAGAATCATGGCTACTGTACACACATGTGACTATATAGGTACACAAATTTATATGTACATTACGGAAAGAGAAAGTTTTAGCGTTGGAACCTCTATATTGGTCTAGTCATTTATATTGTCATAAGTTGGCCGTGTCAACAAAGTCATTAATAGTTTTGTATGTCTACTATTTTTAATAGAACACTTGGTACAACAAATTTGTCTTTACTATTGCTGAAAGCTGTTTTTTTTTTTTTTTTATTTACTTTAAAATCTTATTATGCCTTCTATATCATCTGTCAAATTCAAAACAAAACAGTGAATCGCCTCAAGACAGACGTATACAGGTAGCATCCACTGATTGTGTACTGTGTGCTATTTTTATTCAACAGATATACTCGTAGTATGCCTTGAAGGGTTCATTACGCGCGATCGTAGATACCCTCGCTCCTGAAAGCTCTTTACCTTTTATAAGGCGCTATTGTTTTGGTATGGTGTAGGGGTGTTCTGAAGTGCGAATAATGTTATGATAGTATTTTGTATTTCGTAGAGTTGCAGTCGCATAAATGTATGAGCTAGTAAAATATGCTCATCAATCGAGTGAAAAGAAAGTCTTTGCCAAATTTAACATCATCAGCAAACTTTTAACTATCCCATTTCTTAGTGTGTATTAACTTTTGGAACGAAGTTCCTTATGTGGCGTTGCGGAGGGGTACCCTAGCCGGCAAAAAGCATCCGTAACATAAGATTGACGCCCCGGTGTTACAATGGTAGCGTATGCGAATGCTGTGCTTGATGTCTTGGGTTCGAATCCCGGGTCGGCTCAAATATTTTTATGATCTGCAAATATGAGTTTTTTCGGAGTTTGGATGTTTTCTATGTATAATATGTGTGTATTTACAAAAAAAAATGTCCGAAATATTTATTTATTTTTTTCGCGAATGAAAAATTTGGTACAGCGTAGTAATCTGTAAGTAGTATGTAACAAGTACGGAGTAACTCTAGACAGAACTTGATTCAGTAGAGATTACTAGGTGGCAGCACAAGTGACCAGTTTAGTTTTATTTTTATCGATAAAAAATCATTATAAAAAATGTATACCTGAATAGTTATTTCCTTTATACCTCGCATAGAACTTTTATATATTTTTATAAATCATTTTAAATAAAATAAGGGTGTTAAGACAATTTTGTGGTTTTTAAAGAGCGTGAACGAAAATTTTTGTATAGCGCCATCTGTATCTTGATAAGGAACTTCGTTCCTATCTGGTGTCACACGACTTTTTTTAAGTTCGAGATAATTTTTCTTACGATTGCTGAACGACGTTTTTGTATAACAGATTAACAGTTGATGGTCAATAACAAGTTAAAATAAGCAATCTAATATATCCTAAGACCGAATAATCCTAACATCAATTTAACTTCCAATCAATACAGTACACAGTGTAATGAGATTGTGGTTCAATATTCGCAAATAAAGCATCCGCTTTCCTTTTGCCCTCCTAATACAATAACAACCTCCGACCAAATATAATAAACCCCTAATAAATGGCTCGGTTAGGAAAAAAGTCGCCGTTATATTCATACTGATAAATCTTCTAGGACATCACTAAGTATATAGTTAGATATTCAGTAATGTAATTTATGTCAATAAGATTTACTGTTAGTTTTTGAATAAAATATTATCTTATTAATTATATCATAGTTTTAAGATATATTTAATATTTATAAAATTTAATTGTTTTTTTAGTCATAATAAGAACAGTAAATTTTAAAGCGACTTCAAATAGGAGGAGGTTTTCAATTCGTGTGTTTTTTTATGTATGATCGTCGATATTTTCGTCGTTTATGTACCGATTTAAAAAAATATTTTTGCATAGGCTTTGGTTTAGCAGGTTTTCGGTACTTATTAATTTAAGGCAGCTTAATTGAAGCCAGTTTATTTTACGCTTTTTAGTGGTTCTAGGCAGAGAGTTTTCGTTTGATGTTTTATGGAGTCAGTTGATTTATTTATTAAATGTTTTTCGGATGTCCTGAATGTATTATCAAACATACATATTCATTAGGTAAATATAACATTTATGAGGTTTAGGTACTAACTCATTTTTTATGTGCATTTTTAATAAATAAAGCTGTTATCATTGATGTATTTGGTTGTTACGTTGTTTTGTACATACGCATAGAAATCCTTTAATTTATATCCGTTCAGAATTAAACTCCACATTAATAAAACGGCTTACAATTATCGTAAAGATGTTTAAATACCTGTATATTTTCATCCAACCTTAATGATTTGAAATTTGAAATATTAATTCACGTTTCCGGCTAAATTTCGACAGTAGATGGAACGTAGAACAGATTATTTGAATTTTTAAGTAGCTAGTGATTAATCCGTGGCCCGATGGGAATTTTGCTGTTATGTTTAAATTATACTTCAATTGTAGTCATCGACTTTTAGCTTCAGGACCGTTGTTTGAGCTTACCTTTTTGCCCGTAACAGATCAAGGATTGATTTAAAGACCAAAATCTTGGGGTATGTTTTATTTTATCCAATTTGACCAATAACAATGGCCTGACAACTGACAACTGATAAATTGATATTTATCAAATACCATTTATTTGTGTCTGCTTTAATGAAGTTTGTATGTAGTTGGACAAAATAGATAAGAGAGAATTCTGCTAGTCTTCGTTATACATCGATAAATAGTAAAACTTTGTTATAATCTTACTCAACATAGCAACTTGCTTAGGTCTGAAATTACATTTTTGTATTTAATTTTTCATAATAATTTATTATTAACCAATAACAGTTTTGTTTTCTTAAGATTACTTTTTAAAATTTACACTATAATGTAATAATATTAATTATATTATGACATTATTGTGTACTTATGCTGCTATACCCATTATATGTTTACGCTAAAAAAGTAGTAGTGATTTAGTTTAGTGATTTTACTTTTATCATCATTTAAAGTAAGTTAAAACTGCAGTTGGTCAGTCAGAACAAGCGAAACGTTTAATTTAAGTTTAAACCCTCAAGTGAAGGAAAATAGAACCAAATAAATGAATGGATGAATGTGCAGACATGAAAAAAGCGTAATATATTTTATTAGTTAAGGGATAATTCGACTGTCATTGCTTATTTATAAATTGTAATTATAGTTTAACTAGCTTTTATACGCGGCTTCGCTCACGCAGACTTTCATCCCCTGATTTACTGCCTTAGGGGTGGAATTTCAAAAAAATCCTTTCTTAGTGCTCACTTACGTTATATAAAGCACCTACATGCAAAATTTCAGGATTATAGCTTCAGCGGTTTGGGGTGTGTGTTGATCTCTGGGTATGTCAGTCAGTCACCTTCCTATTTTATATATAGACTAGCTGACCCGGCGAACTTCGTACCGCCATATTTACATATCTGTCTCAGCTTCCCACAGGCAGTGTACAGTCGCGGACAAAAAAAACACTTTGCCCGTTATCTTCTATTTTTTTTCTTTCTAGCAAAAAAAGAATGAATAAAATCGGACTATGTGTTATTGAATTACAACTAAGTACATATTTTGACTTTCATCCCCTCTCTCCAGGCAACCGTGCTGAATTTCGGGATAGAAAGTATCCTATGTCCTACCTCGTAGTATGAACTCAAATCATGCCTAGTTTCATTTGAATCCGTTCAGTAGTTTCGGCGTGATGCGCGGCCAAGATACAGACAGACAGACAGACAGACAGACAGACAGACAGACGGACAGACAGACAGACAGACAAAAATGAAAAAAAATACAGTTTTGGCTTCAGTATCGATTATAGAGAGCCCTCCAAAACAAAATTTCTAAATATCTTTAATGTACAGAATTGGACCTGTTACATTTTTATTATAAGTATAGATAGATTTGTTTACCTTAACCTTTACCTTATCTTGTAAGTCCTTTGCAGCCATCGTGGTCAGTTTGAAACGGACCGGAATGTACTTAGTGCTTTATAAATGTTATGTACTGTAATATTTAGTTCACATGTACCTAAGTAATTAAGTTTGTTTTCAATTGTTTTACTTTTATTAGAGTTTTAGAAATCTGTTTGCCTTTTTAAGTTTTCAATGTTAATTTTTTTTTTAAAAGACAACTCCCGCACTAGGAATAAATCCTGTGTCGCGGGGGATCTTACAAACATACATGAAACGGACACAAAGAACACCCAGACTCAGAATAACAATTTGTGGATCACACAAAGTGTTGTCCTATGTGGGATTTGAACCCACGACACTTGGCGAAGTAGGAAACGGCGTGGTGACCGTTAAACCACTGGGCCAAACGTGCAATGTTAAATAATGATTCTTATTACCTTATTTATATTAGGTGGTCTGAAAAGTTTTCGACCTAAACGTGAAGATAGAAGAACTCATTACTGTGTATCGCTAAGAGAAATGGGTAGAGTTCAATTACAATATGTAAAAAAAAATAAGTGTCTATTACATTCTAGAATCAAACTCACTTGTACTTGTTCCACTATTTTTATTTTTTCTTTACACCTGACCGGTTTCGCCTTACCTTTGAGAATGCCATAAGGCGAAACCGGTCAGGTGTAAAGAAAAAATAAAAATAGTGGAACAAGTACAAGTGAGTTTGATTCTAGAATGTATTGCAACAAGTTCCATCAAGTGCCGACAATCGAGAGTATAAATTATATAAGTGTCTATTATTATTTTTATGTCGGAATCTTTTAGACCACCCACGTGTTCACAGGTTAATGAAAGTTTTGTAACACTTAAATTATATGAAAATCCTGCTCATATATCACTAACTACTTATTTACTTTTAATCATGTAATCCAAGTATTAGGCATTATTTATAAAAAAACAAGTTATTCAGCTTTCGAATTTCTTAGACAACGTAACTCGTTAAAATAAATAAATTAGCCATCTTAATTTAAATGCGTTTCTAGGCGCGCCGTATGGCCTGCTACTTCGTTAGCATAATGCATAATAATTAATACTACTTGAATTAAAATATGAAGAGAATTATAATTTTGAGACAAAATTTAAATTAACAATTCTAGAATTTAGACTTGTCGTGTTTTCTATTTATTTATTTATTTATACAATCAGCTGCTCACTGCACTTACAGTTTGCCCAACACGTACAGTGAGCCCGTACAATAATTTTTATATAATAATGTTAACAATAGCATAATTGATGCTTATCAATACTAATATTAAAGCCTACTCCTAAGGAAAAGTACACAGACTTTAAAAAATGTACTTAATTTGGTATGGAATAAGTCGATATCCGGGTATTGAGCAATTAGAGCGTTGAGCAGAGTAACTGCCTGGCTCGTGGGAGCGTATAAATCATTATAGATAATAGTGGCATTAGTATATAGATAACATTAATATCATACAGACATGTCATTGTTGCCGTTTCAATAATATTTATTTATTTTATATCATTTAACTGCTCGAAGCCGTATGACATCAACGTATATCTGCCCAAAAACGTAAGTGAATTGAAAGTTGCAGTACTGATTTAAATCAGTACTGCAACTGTTTTACAACAAAAACTGATTTAAAACGTATTAATACGTAAATAAATTATTTGCTGAAACCTCCTCAAATAAAAACATTATGTTATATAACTATTATATTTATCTTTATAGGAAAAAAAAAGAGTTTTTACAAGAAAAAAGAATGATTTATTTAATTTCAGCAGTACAATATTTGTAGGTAATAAAGTTGACTATAATAATTTATTAAAGTTCACTATGAAAAGTCAAATTCGAAATTTTATCTTCACTACCGTTTTGCCGCAAAAATCATTAAAGCCGTTTGAAGACGTAGATATTCTATCTGAAAGATCTGTAGTAAATTCACCAGACGGATAAAATCAGCTAGGTTAATCCTAAAGAGGAATAAGAACATGTATTAAAACAATTCAAATTTGGCATTTTTCAAAAAAAAAAAAAACAAAAAAAAAAAACATTTCTATTCCATTCCTACTACCTTTTGCCAGCAGCAGCTCCACCGGCGTATTCACTTTTTTTTTATGGAATAAGCCGGCAATCGAGCAGACTTATCGCCTGATGGTAAGTGAATACCGCCGCCCATGGACACTTGCAACACCAGAGACGTCGCAAGTGCGTTACCGGCTTTTGAGGCATGGGAGGGGGGGGGGGGAAATAGGAGGAGGGGTTGGGGTATAGGCCTCCGGTATCCTTACTCACTCAGTGAAACATAGCGCACGCAAGCAATATTTCACACTGGTTTTCTGTGAGGCCGTGTTATCACTCCGGTCGAGCCGGCCCATTCATGCCAAAGCGTGGCTCTCCCACGCTGTAAAATATATCAGTTATCGCGACAAGAATTAGCCATATCCTTCTCCAAGGTCTAATCTATATTTATATCGAAATTCATCCAAATCGCGAAAGCGTAAAAGACAGACAGAGTTAATTTCAAATTTATTATATTAATATGGATTATAATTTGAATGTACTACTGTAGTTTAGAAGTTATTTATTTTCTGATTTTTTTATTCGGATTATTTATATCGTCATTGAGTAAATCAGGAACCACAGCTTGTTAATCCTCATTAAAGAACGCTTTCCTGGATAATTTTGTGGCTCAACGATCCTCAACTTCACTAATTGCGTCTCATTTAAAAAAACTACTTAGCTTGCAATTAACCTACATTCGTTAGAGCTTTCGTGTGTTCTACACGTACGTAAATATTTAAATAGTCTTTGAAATGTACCTGCGAATTAGTTCAGACGCTGTTAATTTACTTTGAACAAAATTACAGTAAAATTAGACATTTCTAGTGGAAGTGGAACATGTAGTGCATTTTAATCATCTTTCCTTATTCATTATCTCAATTTTCGTATATAAATGTATCAGCTTAATTACAAGACAAGGTTTTGTCTTTGACATATTAAATATATAAGGTCCAATCAAATGACAAATAGTAGAAGAACAAAAGCATTCTCACCCTAGTGCAGCTAGCTGTAAACGTGTAATTCAGTGTTAAATACAATTTACATTTATCAATGGGATACTATCAAAGAGGTTGTTTTAATGTACATCTGACGATTCTAAGAATTTTAGCCATTTGGCCCTCTGACAATCCCAGTAAATTTTATGTTTATTATTCTAAATTGTACGTTTTCGTCTTCGTTTTTGTATTTATTACATTGTACACTATCAATTTTTATTTTTTGCCTCAACAATTGGACATTTTTGCCGAAGAAATGATATTTTATTTCATGGATATAGCGGTTGTGTCGAAAGTACTGGCATTCCTTTTTATGCGCGACAAAATTAGGAAAATTCTTGACACGCTGGAGAGTGAAATATTCCAATCAAATACTCAGGAAGAAGCGACGATTATTGAAAAAGCCAAGCATGATACTTTATTATACTGGAAGATCACAGCTGGAATATCTTTTATTGCTAATGGAGTTAATCTTTTTACTCCTTTAATAATGCACTTAATGTTTCCCGTTGAATTAGAGTTTCCGATTTGTAGATATTCCTTTATACCGAAAAAGTATAAACCAATTTTCTTGTATCCAGCATACATATATCAATGTATTGGTATGACTTCTCACATGTTGTACAATGTAAATTTTGATACTTTTCTTCTGGGGATAATGTTTCTTGCTATAGCACAGTTGGATATTTTGGATAAAAAGTTGAGACAAGTGGCTGATATTCCTCAATGTGCTGATGGAGTTCAAATACGTAATAAGTCTATAGCCGAGAGATATGCTGTTCAGGAAATGAATAAGTGTATCAAACATTACGCTGAAGTGTACAAGTAAGAATACATTCACAAGTTTACCAAACATTTTATTCGTTAGTTATATTGAAGTAAAACTTCTAATGCGACTTCCAACAAGGTTGCGTTAAACGCTTAACGGTTGCGTTAAACGTGTAACAGTTGCGTTAAACGTTTAACGCTACAATGGAGGGGGTATGAAAGCACTGTTGCACATTACGAAGTTTTCAAACGTTTAACGCTACCATGGAGGGGGTATGAAAGCACTGTTGCACATTACGAAGTTTCACTTCTTCCGCGCGGAGGGACTCCACGCATTTTTTTTTTCTGTTTAATGATATTTACTTAGATATTTCTTTCTTTAAGGTTTTGCAAACTTATTCAAGATGCATTCAGTGAGACGTTATTTGTACAATTCAGCACGGGTTCCCTCAAGATATGTGTCTGCCTGTTTCGATTTACTTTGGTGACTGAATTTTGATACACAGCAAATGTTACGAATTCTATTGCTTTTTTATTTTACATCATGATTAAATATATAAATTATTATGTTTTAGCCAGCTACATTTCAATTTTTAGTATTTCTATCCTTATATATTGTTGTCATGATTCTTCAAATAATGGTTCCATGTTGGTTTGGATCTCAGCTTATTCAAAGGGTAAGTGCAATTAAATGGTTAATCTGTTAAATGTCTATTATTGAAGCAGTGGTTGTATTTAAATAATTCGTAACTTATTTTTTAACTTCTTTAAATCTATGGAAAAAAGAAATTAGACTTAAAATATCTCGTACAAAAAACGAGAAGAGGATTTAATCACTATTTGATGCTATAAACTGTCTCTCGTTAATGTAAAGTACTAAATAAATCTGCCGAGCGCGAGTTGGACTCGCGCAGGAAGGGTTCCGTTCCATTACCTAAACATTTCAAGCGTCTACCTGTTGCCGTTATTATTATCAAGAAAAAAATACATCATCTGTGAAAATTTCAACTGTCTAGCTATCATGGTTCATGAGATGGAGATTGGTGACAGACAGACGGACGGACAGCGGAGTCTTAGTAATGGAGTCCCGTTTTTACCCTTTGGATACGGAACCCTAAAAAGCATTTTAATTTGATCACGAGAACGACTCGATACTAATGTTGTGAACTACAATTAACGCCGTATTGTTAAGCCGGCCTCCACCGAAGAAAAGTTGGCAATTTTTGTGTTGTCAACACGTGTTGGTGACAAAAGTTTCTGTAAAACCGAGTCTCCACCGAACAAAAATTGGCAACTTTTGTGTTGTCAACCTTTCTTTGTGTTGTCAAATTTCAGTGGAGACGCACCTTTATATATTTTGTCTTTTTAGAGTACTCAAATTTCTTTTTCGGTGTACGGTTGCAATTGGACGGGAAGGTGCCGCAGGTTCAAAAGCAATATGCGATTATTTGTTGAAAGAACTAAGAAACCTCTCACAATTACTGGTGGGAAAATGTTTCTGCTCTCTCTTAGAACTTTTACTGCAGTAAGTGTTTCAACAACTAGTTATTTTAATGGACTTCATTTTTTTTTCTGTTTGGTAAAGCTTTTTGCATTTTGAGGGATTACACACTAATTATTATTTTTTTCCAAATTATACCTACGTTATTCTTAGATTGGTGACAGACAGACGGACGGACAGCGGAGTCTTAGTAATGGAGTCCCGTTTTTACCGTTTGGATACGGAACCCTAAAAAGAGATTTACCCACAATTTAGCCCTCCTCATCATCATCTTAGCCGAAAGACGTCCGCTACTACACGTAGTGCTCCCTTCATCATACAAAACATATTCAACGTGGGAGGGCCACGCTTCGGCATAAATGGGCCGGCTGGACCGGAGTGATACCACGGCCTCACAGAAAACCGGTGTGAAATAGTGCTTGCGCTGTGTTTCACCGAGTGAGAGAGGATACCGGAGGCCCATACCCCAACCCCCTCCCCTTATCTCCCCTTTCCAATCCCCCAAAGGCCGGCAACGCACTTGTGACGCTTCTGGTGTTGCAGGTGTCCATGGGTGGCGGTAATCACTTACCATCAGGCGATACGTCTGCTCGTTTGCCCGCCTATTCCATAAAAAAAAAAAACTTTTATTAAAAAAAAATCATACCATTTGAAGGAATACAATACACAGGACTACATAATAAAAATGAAAAGATAGGATTTAGCAATAAGTGTACTGTAATATTTACAATTTATCCTGAGAAATAATATTTAACACAATTTTTAAACTTTACTTACCTTTATGAATTGATTAATTATTTTTTTAAACTAGTCTTTACTTTTATTAAATTTAGTAAATTTCCGTTTATATTTTACAAACCGTCCAAGAACAGCGTACTCTATACGTATATAAGAAAATTTGTGTTAAGTTGAACTGTGCACACTACACTAACATAACACCATGTTGTGCATACAAGACAGGTATACAATAGTATTTTTGTTTCAGATAATGAATTCAGCTTACTCAATTTTTACTTTGCTACGTCATATGCAGTCGCGTTAGTTGTTACTTCTGTTTCTATCGCTTCAATATGTGCAAGTGACAAAATGTAATGTTATTTATCCAAACATACAATAGTACATTGTTTACCGAGGGAGGAAAGGGACCGATTACTAGCGAGGGAGCAGTTTGTGGCCCGAAGCCGCAGCCTAGGGCCACAATACTCCCGAGGTAGGAATGGGACTTTCACCCGAGTGCTACACAGTGCTTTATACTACACCTGTGAGGAACATTTAAAGACTTGTATTGTAGAAAGTATTTAAATCAAAACGTAAGACACCATGTAAGACACAATTTAGCTTAGAATTTGACCGATATTTCGCGCTTCTTTTGTTTTTTTTTATTCTTCACAAAAGGATCTCAGTGGCACGGAGATTCCATATTTAAATTATATGAAATCTCCTTGGGCAGGCGCGCGCCATAGATAAGATAACACATGAGAAATGAAAATTCATACAACTTTCTCTCCCGAAACACGTTAGAAATGGATTTTCATACATTTTTTCCTGCCGCTTATTCAGGTCAAGGAAAAGACTAACGTTCTCTTTTCATTTTTAGGGAATAATGACTACTGTTCCGATCAGGTGTAGTGTAAACTACTTTTATGATGGATAGAAAGTAAGTTTAGGTCCCCTAGGGATAATTTTATTTGTAGACAAATAAATTAAAGTATTTTTTTTTAAAAACAAGCTTTTACTGGATTGCCTCGAGACGAATCAAACGAGTCCAAACTCGATGATGTTGCGACGTTTCTTTACAGAGTTCATATGGCCACCTTCCAGCTCCAGCATTAGATCAGCTCCATGTACTTTTAATATTGTATTGTCACGCTGTATACATATGCTTGCAAAATTTCAACAAAATCGGTTGAAGATATCTGTTTCAAAATTGAGTTGCAAGATTCCACCGGAACATACAAGCATACATACATACATACATTGCAAGTTAATAAAAAGCTTGTAAAATATATATAAAACGCCATTGACTCTCCTAATACACCTCTATTGTTTCACACCTTCTGAGTAAAAGATAAATACGTTTAATAATGTATACTACAAATTTTTAACTAATATAGAAGTGTGATATTTATTTTTCATGTTCGCAATACAGATTCTCATAGCTCTGTCGTAGTTAGTCGTTTTCACAGCCAGTGATAAAATAAATAAAGAGAGCACATGAATAAATAGTAGTTCCTAGACGAAGAAGTATGGATATTTTTTTTTGGTGTCTGCAAGGAACAAACGTCACACACAAGACCCGGGGACAATGGTCCCATTCAGCAGTTCATCTGTTAGCCCGTGGCGGTAATAAGGTGTGTTTTTGCCCGACAGACAACGAAAAAGGAAACAATGATTTTGCTCGTGACTAGATAAATAAGATGTCCAGACGTGACGAGGGTACCATTACAGTTTTTACGAACTCTTTTTATGGGTAGATATAGCAACCTACTTTTACCTGGTTCTCGGTGCTTGAGACTTGTAGTGTAATGCATGTAACAATAATATTCACACACGGTATATGTTGACTGTTATTAAATTTTACATTGTACAATTTGCTATAATAGTAATTATAAAAGCATTTCCATTGTATCCATTTGTTTTCATCGATGAAAAATGGATAAAAATTGCACCCGTATACGTCCTTCCGCCGCCACGCTGCCTGCAAACGATGATTTAGTGGCGATCCCTAGATTTATAGAGCAGCCCACCCCGCCCAGCGACTTCAATGAATAAAAAATTGAAGATCTTTTTCGATATTATTGATACTTTGGGTATCTCCGTGTGATGTATGTTCGGGTGAGAATTGAAACCCTTTTATTAAAACATATATTACAGGACACGTCCCGACGGTGACACTGAATAATACGCTCCTTGTTGCGACTATTCTTTGCGGAGTTTTCTCTTATTTCGGATTTTATTACTCTAGGATTATTTATGACATTCTCTGTATACTTTTTGTAAGAAATTCGTTGAGCCATAAATCCTTTGACTTTATTATGTTTTGCTTAAGTGTTCAAATAACGTATTATGTGAGATGACAATGTTCAAGAGTATAGTGTTGCACCATTTCTACGTTATCACTCTCTATTTTTTTTATGTATGGGCCTGCCAAAATGACTAACTCTGCCTAATGGAAAGTATAAGCAGAATCCAAAAATGGTGGTCGCCATACTCATTGCTAATGCAGACAAGTAAACAATGCAGCATGGTGACCCACACCATTGCGGCCTAGTGATGCTTCTGTATCATTGGGCCTCCGGTCTTACACTCACCACGGTTACATTTTAGGTTGATCTTCTTAAGAGGGTAGTACCGCCCCAATCAAGCCGGTCCGTTCGTGCTGAAATCTATACGTCAAATACTCATAAAATATATACAATTATAAAAAAATATAGAATGTTTAAAGCAGTGCCACTAAATTGAGTACATTTGTTAAATTTTGTATGATATTTTTAATGTTAAGTTTTAATATTGACGGGCCTGTTGCTGTAGTGGTCAGTGATCCTGACTGCTCAGCCTGAGGCCGTGGGTTCGATTTCCACCCGTGACAAGTTTTTGTGTGATGAGCACGATTGTTTGTTCTGCGTCTAGGAGTTATTTACCTATAATATAATTCCAAATACAGGAAATGAGTTTGTTAATGGACGGGCTACCTTGGTGCGGGTTTTGCCCGGCTTGGGCAATGAATTGGCTATGAATGTTTAAAGATATTATAAAATACTAGCTGATCCGGCAAACGTTGTTATGCCATAAAAAAAATTGCAGTATAAAAAATAGATGTTGGTCGATTCTCAGAACTACCCGATATGCACACCAAATTTCATAAAAATCAGTCCAGCCGTTTCAGAGGAGTATGGTAACTAACATTGTGACACGAGAATTTTATATATAAGATTATTATTAATTACTTTATTTGTAACACCAATGTTTCAATGGCTCGCTAAACGTGTTGGGTAACTGTAAGTGTAGTGAGCAGTTGATATAAATAAATACCAAACAAATTAATTGAGTGTTAAAATATGTATAAGTAAAAGTTTAGTATCTATATCAGCTCTTAAAGAAATTCGTTTTGATTCTTAAGACTTTTAAAACACTACCTTTAAAAGGTTAAAGTAGACTTATACCAGTTTCACTGCAGAATTTTCTCTTTCGTTATAGTTAAATTTCTTTAGAAACTGTGTCGTTTAATCAAAACTATACGTCACTTCAAATTTTCGACAACAGTTATCTTTGCTATTTGTCAGCTGAGGAAGTGCACGAGTTCGATGTTTGAATTTGTCGAGCTAATTCCGAAGGGCGTACGTACCAGTTTGTCTTGCCAAGTCGAGATGTTGGAGCTTGCTTCACAAGATGTACCCAAGACAGCGGCAACGCAAATATATGGTAGTGGGGTTAAAACTTGCTCCGCATGTAAAATTAGTTAAATAACTCCCCGGGAATCTTCACTCCCTATATGGAAACACGTCTTTGCTCTAAAGCTGAGTAAATTAGACTAGCGAACTTGCACGCATTAAGCTCGCTTTCAAAATTAATCTACGTACTGTGGCTAATTATGAAAAAACATTGTTCATAAACTCGAGTTTTTGCTTGTTTATGTTAGAAATTATGTTAGGTCTGTATTTATTCTGATCGTAGTAATTTAACTTTATTATCTTCTATTTTATTTCCTATTCAATTAATCTGATCCATTAATATAGATAAAATCGATTAATCTATTTCACTAACCTTACAAGTAAGTTGATAAACGATTTATCAGAAGCGATTTACGAACGGAACAGTCTTAGAATGAAGTAATAATTAAAGCATTATTATATTGAGGAAAAACCTTTAAAATTTTATTTACAGAGAGAGATAAAGTAAAGTATACCAAAAATTAGTTTTTGCCTAAAATAACATTCCATGTCATTATTTATCTTAGTTGTTATTATAATGTTGCAAAACTTGTCATCTTTGACCATTTCAAGACTGCCTCGTTTGTCTCGCGGTTGGCGTATGCGATTGCTGATCACGAGGTCTCGGGTTCGATTCCCGAGTCGGACCAAGTGTTTGTATGATCTACAAATATTTGTTTCGGAGTTTGGATGTTTTTTATGTATAATATGTATGTATTTACAAAAAAAAAGTATATATGTATTTGTACCAGTTGTCTAGTACCCATAACACAAGCTCTGCTTAGCTTGGGACTAGATGGCGTTGTGTGTTAGATGTCCAAAATATTTATTTATTTGATAAATTATCTTAAAATTTAAAATTATTTTGAATCATTTTATGTTTGAAAAATGTTAACGAAAAACCAAATTTCTCAGCAATGTGAAATGTTCATTGGTTGCACTTTAGAATCGGATAAACGACACGGTTTGGATCGATAGCAACTAAGATTCTCTATAAATTTGTTTGTACTGCCTACTGACCAATTAGGGACTTTGAAAGAATTTAAACATAGGATATTTCCTAGTTCGTGCCTTTTAAATTTGCAAAACACGCTTGGCTGGTTTCCACAACTTACCTATAGACCGTTTGAAGTTTAATTTAGGTTTACCTATGCATGTTCTGTACAAGTTCCTTACTAAAACTACAGCATTTAGTATTTCAGGCAAATATACTCTATTGCTAGTTATGTGTTTGGTTTGAAATTTGTAGTGCTTAGGGCAGTGCAAATTTATAATTTTCTTAAAACTATATACGATTAACGTGCAGAAATAATTTGTATACCCTTTTGCAGTTTTCTGCTTTACAGTTCAAGTAAAGGATGATAGCCATGCTCAAAAGCGTATGACGCCATCTTATGATATTTTTAGATTTTAGTGTTAAATTCAATATTAATTAACCGGTAAGTTGGCTAAATAAAACTTCTAAGCTTTACGAAGCTGGTATGAAGAGCTTTAGAGCAATTTATGTTTTTACATGCACAATATTAAATTTTCTTTCGGTTTGCAGGTTAGATTAAGAGAACATTAAAACACCATTTTTCTCTGCACAGTGTCAAATATTATAATACTAGTTGATGCCCGCGGCTCCGCCCGCGTATATGTCAGTTATCGCGGAAAATAGTAGCCTATGTGTTATTCTGATGTCTAAGCTATATTACTGTAAAGTTTCAGCCAAATACGTTCAGTAGTTTTTGCGTGAAAGAGTAACAAACATCCATCCATCCATCCATCTATCCATCCATCCATCCATCCATACTTACAAAGTTTCGCGTTTACAATATTAGTATGGATGTTAACGTTAACAGAATTAACGATTATAACAATTTTATAGCTCTCTTATTTTAAACTTTAAGATTTTTCCACAATGGCGACAAACATTAGATCAGTGAATAGAGTGGTAGGCTTAACTGAGTCGTAGAGTCTGTCGTCATGTGCAAACACTGATTAGTAGCGGACGGCGACTGTGGTTGAATGCTGCGAGCAGTGGCTCTGCGTTATCTAGCGAACATGGAAACTGTACGATTTGAAAGTACTCTAATTTTTTAACCCCCGACGCAAAAAGAGGAGTGTTATAAGTTTGACGTGTCCGTCTGTCTGTTTGTCTGTCTGTCTGTCTGTGGCACCGTAGCTCGCGAACGGATAAAGCGATTTTAATTTAGTTTTTTGTATGAAAGTTGAGTTACGTTCGAGTGTTCTTAGACATGTTTCATGAAAATCGGTTGAGTAGTTTAAAAGTTATGGGGGTGAAAGTGGGGAAGAATAACCGAATGTCTGCAAAAATATCATCGCGTGGGGTCTCAAATGAAAGCGCATAACGTGTTTTTTACTTTTTAAAGGGAACTCAGGTTATTATGTCGGGGTTTTTTTAATTTTAAGAATTTATAGTTATTATTGTGAAATTGGATAACTAACTACCTTTACATGTGTATTGGGTTTATGGGTAATGTGTTGGTTTTTGTAATATTTATACTAATATTAGAATATGGCTGGAGGGAATTTCTATGTGCGAGGGTCGCAGATAGAATTACTAATTTTACACATTTGTATGTGCAGCAACTATGCTTTTATATTTTTTCTATGATTAGGAACATGTCTGTACTTGTTTAAATACTTCATTTGATTTAGCAAAATAATATTATCACCATTCAAAGTTTCAATAATCCTTTTACGTCATCCGAGGCATAAAATATGGCAAATATAATTTGGCATAAAAATACTTTTTTCCTTCTAGTAACTTTATCATCTTTGATCTAATTTATCAGGGCCAGCGATCGCAGGCCAGTTCAGTTGAAGGGAATGAGTTTTCTATTTATCTAAAGAGTCAACCAAGCTCAGTTCGTTAGTTAGTTGCGGCAATGCTTGATAGATACTGTAATCGTTTGTATTACGATCTAGATTAAAAGTAAGAATAGTGATAAAGACTCAGAATAAACTAAAATATCTAAAGAATTCGGATAATCAATCAGTTGCCAATCAAAGGTAAGTCAAAAGATAGGTAGCAAAAATTTTCTTTGAGTTAAAGAACTTTTTAAAATTTTAATACTTTTCATGTAAATATCTAGAAAACAATATTGTAAACGTGCTCTTTATCATTATCTAGTGGCATTTTGTTTGCAATTACAAATTCTTAAGAAAACAGTAGGTAATATAAAAGTTACAAAGTTCAACATATTGCCGCAAAGGCATTGAATAAGTCCATTTATTCAATGTTTTAAAGACGATGGTATGTTCTGTGAAAGACAAGCTTTGCGTTGATCCGTTCAACTAAAAGTTTTGAACAACAGTTCAAACACTTTGTGGTTCGACATACAGGGTTCTACTTTCAGTGCGGGAGTCTTTGTGCAATGCATTAAATCGATTGTTATGACCTCAATAGCTATGTGTTCACATCTTAAGACTTATTCTTATTTCTTCAAATCTCATAAATTGTACTGTTTTTATTAATACTAACATGAGCTTTTAATGACATTCAACTGGATCAGTAGAAATTAGAAAGTACATCTGAGCTGGATTTTTAGAATATTAGGCACATTCTAAAAAGTTTAGATGCGGTCTTTTTCTTTCTTTCTTTCTTTTTTTAAAAGACAACTCCCGCACTAGGAATAAATCCTGTGTCGCGGGGGACTTTACAAACATACATGTAACGGACACAAAGAACACCCAGACTCAGAACAACAATTTGTGGAGGTTCACACAAAGTGTTGTCCTACGTGGGATTTGAACCCACGAGACTTGGCGAAGTAGGAAACGTGGTGACCGTTAAACCACTAGGTCAAACGTGCAGTCAAGTTTTTGATAACAAAAACCTTAAAAAGTTGAAGATATTCAGCTCCGGTTTCACCTTTAAATATTTGAAGTTAGTATATGAAACTAGAGTTAGTAATATTATATTAATATTCAGATAAGGTTCAGACTAGGTTACGAATACCCAAAACGCGATTAACGAACATCTAAAATGCCAATAATAATAAACAAATTATGTCTTTGTATAATTTAGATTCGAAAATTAACTTTAATTATTCCATAAATTCAAACGGACACCCCTCACATTATTAGCATTCACGACGTAACTACAGATGAAATAAAAGGGTCGAAATTCCAAATATTTCAGGTCAACTTAATTTGCACGAAAATTGCAAGTTTAATTTCTTCCAGTTAAGAGTCCATTTCGTCTGTCCCGGTTCGGCTTTGTGTTCACAATTAATTTAGTATGAAGAAATCTCCCTTCCGTGACAGTGTTACAGCATTTACTTTTCTTATAGCCGTGACTTTCATTTATATTTCAGAAGACGACTAGCCGTCTAATGAAATTATTTTAAAGGCCAGCTTAAGATTTATTTATTAACATAGAATTCGCTAAATTATGTCGTTATGGCCGGCTTTCTGTGTTTTGTGGATGTTAAACGATATTGATAAAGAAGCTTACTATATATTTTTAAAAGTATAGTAACCTGTATACGTAAAAGTATAGTGACTGTGGGAGAGCCACGCTTCGGCATGAATGGGCCGGCTCGACCGGAGTGATACCACGGCCTCACAGAAAACCGGTGTGAAATAGTGCTTGCGCTGTGTTTCACCGAGTGAGTGAGGATACCGGAGGCCCATACCCCTCCCCCTATCTCCCCCCCCCATCCCCCAAAGGCCGGTAACGCACTTGTGACGCCTCTGGTGTTGCGGGTGTCCATGGGCGGCGCTAATCGCTTACCATCAGACGATACGTCTGCTCGTTTGCCGGTCTAAATAATTATAAGGAGTGATATGGATACGTAGAGAGGTCGTTCTATATTTTTAGATAAGCTAGTTTTAACCTCACATATATTATATATACTCGTATACGTAGACAACGGAAACCATAAACAAAATATAGTATAAGAATTCACACCATATAAAATAGCTAGTTTATCGTCAAAGCCACTGTACGGCGTATGCAGTCAAAATATATTGGGCTATGAGCACAAACAGCTAACGAAATTGGATCGTATAAGAACTAAAATTCCAGCAGCACGACATTTTTTATCTCGAACATTTTTTTCTGTTTGGGTTGATTTCAAGCAACATGCCTCTAAATTCTGTAATAGAACTACAATGTATACTTTTAAGTTAATGTATTCATCATCAGCAACCCATAACGTCCCAACTGCTGGCCTCGGGTCTCCTCTCGGAGAGGGTTAAGGCCATATGTCCCAACGCTGGCCGTGTGCGGGTTGGGGACGACCAAGAAAACGTTGTGGCTACGTAATCTTGCCGTTGGATGTTTTTAAGCCGCCCAAATGCCTCCAACTAAGCTTCACGACTGTTATTATATGATAACAACCGGGACCGACTGCTTAACGTGATCTCCGAATCACGGAGACGCTCATGGTAACATGCCACTAGCGGTCACCCATCCAGGTACTGTCAATCACCGAGTGCAACTGGGCTATGAGTTAATGTATTGTTGTGGTCATATTATGTCATAATGTGTTTATTTATTATTTGCTTAATTACAATTTGACGAATTAAATATTTTGTCCTTGCTCCTACCGCATCACATTTCAACAACACCCGAAGGTTGACTGGTAGATAATGCCTAATGGCATTAAGTCCGCTTTTGTACTTCATGTGCACAAAGTTAATAAATAAATAAATAAAATAAATAATAAGTACACATTTCGTGGACTCAATGTCGACCAGGACTCAAAGAAAATCTGTGAATAATATTTACTGCTATTAGTAGGTACATATTAGTGAGATGGCACGCCAGAGATATATGTATGTTGTGAGTTGAAATAATACTATTACTATTATAAATGCAAAAGCTTGTGAGGATTTTTGCATGTTGGTTACTCTTTCATGCAAAAACTATTGAACTGAATTAGATAAAAGTAATGACATTTATAGTAACATAGCTTATACATTAGAATAAAACATAGGCGTTATACGACGAATAAATACGCGGCTGGAGCTGGAGGCAAAAGCTAGTATCAAGGAGTTTAAAATACACAATACATTCTGGTTGATGTCATCGATATCGTTTTTAATTAAGATAATTGTTATGGTTTTAAATAACGTCCTTATTACGTTTATCAGAAAAAAAGACAAAAATTCGACTCCAGAGAGCCAGTTTAATTTCCACTGCTACATAAATAAAAACTAAAAGCTCTCTATTATTTTAATGGCGGATCATTTTTCCACACTCCCCTTGTTCATGTTTAAAGGAATAGCCGCTAGTGCTTTTTTATCGATAAAAAACCTACCCTCGGGTTAGTTGACCTGTGAATCCGCCTTTTTCAGTATATAAATACGACTGGCAACACCCAAGAGAGTGATTCATCACGCCACTGAGTAGCCAAGTCCAGAAATATTCGATCTCATGACGGTAGGAAAAATAATACTCCAGGAGGATATGATTTTATATCAGTGTTTGAGTTATACTGAGTATTGTGTAATTTACGGCTTTTGTATGATATTCATCAGTTTAAGATAATTGTTAGTACTTATTCATAAGTAAAGTTTTTGATTAATCAGCCATTAGCTTTAATATTATTTTATATTGATGTCAGCAATAAAATGTTAACATATTTGAACGGTTTGAGATAATTTTCAGTATTATTTAATTTTGTGTTGATTAGCAAATAGTGCCAGCGGGGTGGTAGACGGTAGTAAATATTGAATGGATAAAAAATAAACCTAAATATCACTAAAAATCATGAATAAAACACTTTTTAATTAGCTTGTCTTTGTAATATTATTGTAATCAAGTTTTCTGTAGTGCAACTGCACTAAGTACAACTGTGCCGTGCACCTTATAATTTTATTGTATTTAGGTATATGACATTATAGTTAATTTAGCTATGACTGTGAAGTAGAATACAAAAGATGCAGTAAAACATAAGAGTTACCGTGGGAGAGCCACGCTTCGGCATGCATTGGCCGGCTCGACCGGAATGATACCGTGATATGTCTGCTCGTTTGACCGCTAACCTATACAAGAAAAGATACAATTGTTTTACAAACTCACCAGCCTATATTGTGTTAATTGTACTTCTATATAAAAACGAATGTAGATATTTTTTCAAACCCGTTTGCACTGTGCAAATTAGGCAGATAAAACTTTGAAGCATCAAGTTTCATAATTTTTGATCTAATAAATTGGGTTTTTTACAAGTTAAGTGATCCTCGAAGCATCCTTGGTTATAGCGTAATATGGTCTTATTTAATAAAATTTATATATTATTTTGCACCTATTTATATTATACGGCCAAAGCGATTCTTCTTCTGTATTCCCATAAAAAGATTAACAAAAAAAACCGACTTCAAGAACTGAACCAAATTGAAATGGGACCACACGGAAAGCACCAGCTTTCAAATAAAAAAGGAATCATCGAAATCGGTTAGCGTGATATTGAGTTATTCGTCAATTTGTCGCGCATAAACATACTTAATGCAGATTGAAGACTTATATGGTTTTCTCATGGATTACATTGTCAGAACTGGACCAAATTGACTCTACTATCGACTCTATCTCTACATCTCAGTAAAAATGTATGGCTTCGAAGTTTCGCTACAGTCACAAAAGCGAAACGAACGCCTTTTGTGTTTGCAAATATCTAGTTTCTGGAGTAATGTGTTATGGGAATATTTAGTTTCAGAAGTAACGTAACAAGTCATACATTTTTACTGAGATGTAGAGTTTGTGACGTTAGGGTTGGTAGAGTTAGGACGTGTAGATTCAGAAGCTTGCTCTACATGAGATCTGATATCATTTTCACAGGGTAAACCATATGCAGTCGTCTTCGCAACATTTTACATGAAAATGTTTTTGGTGGGATTTCATTTCTTTTTGTAAGTTGCTTAGGGCAGAATTTTTTTTTTCTTTTTTTGGGGTGTATTTCTTGTACATCTTCTTTCTTCTTTCGAAAAAGTCCGTGTACCAAAAATAAAACATCTAGAAAAAAAAATTGTCAAAGTTTCATACAAACTTCCACCTCCCAATTTTGGGGGTTGAGGGGCATAAATAATAGGTTTATGATTTTTTTGTTGTTTATTTACTAAACTTAGTTTACATACTAAATTTCAGCTTTCTAGCACTTCAGGAAGTACCCTAACAGTTTTGATGATCATCAGTGTGTCAGCGACGAAATCGGTGTTTTTTAGGTATCATTAAAATCTAAAGTATCAGAGCTATGCAATTGAAACTTTGTATGATTCTTTAGTATATTATCAGTTAGTATAGTATCAGTCACAAATTCTCAGATTATAATGTCAGCATCATATCCTGAGAATTTGAACGATCTTATATATCGGAAACCAAAGTTATGAATGTTAAAAAAAACGACGAAACACTTCGAGAACCGTGCTCCCAGATTTGTAAAAGTGGTTAATGAGATCTGCCAAGTTCTACGATCACATAAACCACTTTTACATCAGACATTACTTTAATATTTCAATCTTCACGAGTAAATAGCTAGCACGCTTTTTTAGATATAACTAAAAGAGCGTGCCAAATAGTTTCCACGCTACAGGAAGTCATGCGACTAAATATACCAGCAACACGAACGAAAAGTGTTTGCTCTAATGAAACGCGATTGTTTTCAAGCGCACCTGATCTCGCACCTTTTTCTTTGTTACTTTCTTTAACAAAGGTTTACATATTCTTACAAATATGAAAATGTTATTCTTTTTAAAAATCAGAATTGTATGTTTTGTTCTCAGCTCTCAACAAGGTAGGCACAATTTGTTTACGATGGTTAAGGGTGCTTTTGTAGCGTTAGAACTGTTTATGTGATCTTTATATAAATACAATTAAATATAAATTTTAATGCAACCATTTCCAATCACGGTACGAAATAAACGAGCATAAGTTGGCTAACATATAATATGTCTAGAGATGTAAGATCCAAACGACGTGTGCTAAGAGGGTGTGGTATTTACAGAGGCTGTCATCAATTAGTGGTTGTTACAACAATGGCTATTTATCTCATGGTTCCTACGTGGAGTTGCACGTATAACATTTCAGATTTGAGAAAAAAATATCTTTTTTATAGGTACAGGGAAGCATCGTGCAAATGGGATAAAATCATACCTGATGGAAAGTAACTATTGAATACTGCGCCCAAGAATGCCTGCAGTTCAGGAACAACAGATACTTGTCACAGTTAAAGTCTAATTTGTCCAAAAATAGTAATAACATGGAACTAAATTACGCCTTACTAAGATACCTAGTTATGAATATAATCTATATATATAAAAGCGAAATACCACTCACTTATTAATCACTTAATCTCAGAAACTATAACACCTACAAACTTGAAATTTGGCAGGTAGGTTCCTTATAGCGTGTAGACATCCGCTAAGAACGGATTTTACTAAACTCCATCCCTAAGAAGGTAAATCAGGGGATGAAAGTCTGCGTGAGCGTAGCTGCGTGCAAAAGCTAGTATGTAATATTTACGAGAACTAAATTGCCTAATATGGACTACACTTCTCTCTGATCACTTTACTAAAATAATTGGAAATTGTCATGAGGAATAATGTAAACCAATTATATATTCGGACAGCGAGGCTACTAACACAAACAATAATTGACGACAGTATAATATTTGGGCCCTCTCATGTGATATATAGGGCAAATCTATTGCGTTAACCAGACACTTTGGGAGTTGCAAATATAAATTAGATAATACTTACTGAATTAGGTTAGTTTCCCATACAACTTACACTTGTTTTATCTAATGCTATAGGTGATTTCAGATAATAGTAACCCTCATATCGTTCGTTTTTATCAGTACACTGATGTTGTGCTCACTTATGGTAATGTGAAATGTAAAAAAACCTATTTTTAGTAGGGTACATCAAACCATAAAATTTTGGTAAAATTTCAAATTTAATTATTTTATAGTTGGCATTTGCATCTTTCCAACGCTGCAATTTTACTATATCAATATTTCATATAATAATGAACTTGACAAATGCGAGCTATGCAAGTTAAATCTGTTGATTTTACACTACAGTTTTCATACCGAACGGGGTCACGAGATATATCTAGTTATGTCTGTGTCGTGCAATTTTTCGTTCTGTCAAATAAAATATTTATTGTATTGAATAAAATAACGAAATTGGTTTTCAGTCAGGCGATGCCTAGCCATGCGCTTATGTTCCTTTTCCCCCACAATAAATTGTACATAAGGCAACGCACGCGGGTCACGCATAACATCTCATAGATTTATACCCCACACTTCTGTCCAAATTTAGATTTAGTGTTATGTTTACCTATAATTCAAGCCACCACTGAGGGTTTTTCAAGTAATAGAAAAACGGATTAGGGGTCAGTAATTATTAATACATCATCTAAACAAACAAAGTGAATTGAAAATAAACAAATGGTCAGCTAAATATAACATTATAATTTATCATGAGTATTTTCTTGCATTACTGAAATTAATTAAACTTTATAACACTTGACGTACACCTATGAAAAACGAAATTATGAAACACCATACAGATTACTGATTCAGGTGTATTTAATTTAATTACAGTGAAACGGCAAACATTTGTAGGGGTGTGTTAGAAATTTAACGTCATTGTAATGGCAACATTTTTGATTGTCATTTTTCTTGTTTGACGTTTTGACGTTGACATATAGTACCTTGAGACGCTTGTTGTCGAGCTCCGCCGAATATAGAGTAGCACTGTCAGTACCCCTTGTAGTCCGAAACCTTCAGTACTTTGTCATCTAACAGGTGAAAACGTATTTATAAGAAAGGTGAGATTACGTTTCTATAATTACTTTATTAGGTATAAAAATATACTACTACTATTGTATCATTAAAATGAACATTTTAATATACTTATAAAATTATGTACATTTATATATATAAATAAAAATTGTTCTCCTAGCCGATAACGGCCACGGCGGCCAGTCTCAACGGATACCAGCAAACTACGCAGGAGATAATATAGTGCACAAGTGTGTCCGCAAATACAGGTGCACTCTCTGTTCCCTCTCTCTCATAATCTGATGGACGGTTAACCGATACGATCGGGGAGAGATCAGGCGCAGGACCGACAGCTTTACGTGCTTTCCGAGGCACGAGGGTTCAGACCCCAACTTCCAAACTCCGAGTTGTTATTAAGTATTTCCATAATCCGAAAAAAAAATTGAATATTCACCAAACTAATTTCATCCGTTTCTACGTTACCACGATACCACCTATTTTGAAACTGTTTCAGAGATTATTCTCTTAAAAAAGTTTCAGATTCATATCGATGATGTGTAATGAGCTACAATTACTCAGATTCACAGACTGCCGAAGGGGCTTAATACATCCAGGGGTCCGCTTGTACTTATTCGTCACTCAAACCGTCTGCTCACATATGAGTTTTACGTCATTTGGGCAAATTTTTCAAAGCGAAACAATTTTTCCACGAAGCGAACTGGCCCACCCAGTTTAAATAACACTCGTTAACTTTTCCCCACAGCAACGGGCTACGCGATTATTTTCGAGAATGCAATTTTTAACGGGTTGATTAAAACGAGCATTTTTTTTCTCTGAAGCGCGAGTAATTTTTCACGTTAATGCACGGCTGGGTGAAATAGGCACTTATTATGTAAACGTTGTTTGCGTAGAGCTGGAAAACTGAAAGTAATTAAGTTAAAAATATTGACGCAACAATAAATATTCGTTTTAAGGTTTTAAGTTTCGTAAACTCTGTAATTTGAATTCAATTTTAAGTGCTGATTTCGTTTTTTTTAAGTAGCAGTAAACGGTATGCTTAGAAATTAGTTAAATGCAATAACAAAACACTTAATTTTTATATATATACACCTATCAGATTATTATTCAAAAGGACGTATATGGATAACTACCTTATCTCGGGGACAGAGTGCCCTCGAGAGTCTTCGGTACCACCACGTGGCTATGTGAAAAATTTAATTCACTGTCAGTAATTTATATGCATGCCACGATTGCAGTCTAATAAGAATGCACCTTACATCGTCGCCCTTACATTGGAAATATAGTGCTCAGCTTCATGTGATTCATAATACCCTCTCAGAAATGTGTTTTTCCTTGTGGACTGAACTTAGAAGCTTCTTGTATTTCGGTTTTGATGATAGTCTGTTGGTCTAGTGATCAGTGACCTTGATGGCTATGCCGGTAGCCGTGGGTTCGATTCCCACTCAGGACAAGCAATGTCTGCTGAGCGCAGTCATTTCATCTAGAATAATTTGTATGTTAGAAATTAGAAATGAATACCTGAGTATGTTTATCCGTAGGCTGTTTAACAGCGTCTTTCTTTTTGAGAGTTAAGTGCTATTCTGGTATGTAATATTCTCTAATATTCAATATGTTTGTCTGTTAGGAGTAGGATTGAAGGTAAAGGTTGTTCCTCAAAGAAGATTAGACAAACGTCCGTTCGGTAGTTTTAAATGACCATGTATTATTGACGTAAATATCTAATATGTGACATAATAGCGTAAATTACTCTAACCATTTTATATGATGCCAAATATCAGTTAATTAATATATTAGCCAAGTCTTAAATGAAAGTTACCTAATTTCAAAGGAATGAAGCACTTAAGTGCTGACTTTACACTAGAGAGGTTGTTTTATCCGATCTCTTACAAAGTAAACGTCGGGTCTCCATGAAATATGCATTAAATATTTACACAGCCCGAGGCAACCATTCTCTTGAAGTTGACTGAACCGAACAGATTTGCAATTCACCGAACATCCTTTAGGAAAAAAGAGCCACTGAACAAAGGTCGGGAAGTCGAATCGAAATGAACCACTAAATATCACCTCACTAAGTGTTCAGTCGCTGAGAAATAGCTCATTGAAAAATCTTTTGTTTTTCGCAAATGTTTTTTTGTTATGAACCTTTTGTTGGTAGACTTTGTTGCATGATAGTTGAAACAGCAGCATTCAGTGTTTTAAATCTTTCTTTGTATTTTTGAGGGTAGTAGAATTCTCTTTAATATCTTCTTCTTCAGAGCTTTTTGGTGCACCTTGAATTCGTCTTCCGATTATAATATATTTTTTATTTTGTAGTTTATACACTATGTGCGAAAAGAGGTAACCGGCAAAATTTAATGAAAATCTAAAAAATATTAAACGATAAATTGTAATCAAATACTTAAGTATTTTATTGCTGTTTGATGCTTTATATTAATACGGTGTCCAATCTTCATTATTGTCCATAATCGCTTGGCATTTCGCGGCTTACTCCATGCGGACTTCAGTTCACGAGTGAGGTTAGCGACGGTCACTACATTTTTTGCCCTTTGTTTAAGCTTCATCCACGCGCAAAAATTTTCAATTGGATTGGCATCAGGGGACTGTGAGGGCCAATCTAAAACGTTAATACCATGTACCGCGTTCCAAGTGGTGCAGAGCCGACTTCGGTGTTTAGGATCATTATCCTCATGCAGAATCAAGATATCATTTTGGTGTGGAAACATCATCTTAGCCGACGGCAATAATGTTTTTTCGTAAATTTTCGTCATCTTCTCCGCATCCAAAGTACCGGTAAACAAGTGCAAATTTCCGAAACCCCCTTTTTGACAAGCATTCCCAAACATACATGTTTGGGAATGCTTCTCAAAAAGGGGGTTTGGCGGTGCACCTTTAAAGGGTGTTTCGCGGCCCGTATCATCAGTCTATTGTCAGCCGTAGTCCAAGCTCGAGTCGAGTAACCGGTTGCCCAAAATGAAGCTTCATCAGAAAAAAATAGTTGGTCTCGCGGTTGGCGTGTGCGACTGGTGATTATGAGGTCTCGGGTTCGATTCCCGGAATTTGTTTCAGAGTTTGAGTGTTTTCTGTTTATAATACGTATGTATTTACAAAAACAAAGTATATATGTATTTGTATCAGTTGTCTAGTACCCATAACACAAGGTCTGCTTAGCTTGGGACTAGATGGCGTTGTGTGTTAGATGTCTGAAAATATTTATTTATATTTATTTATTGCTTCGATATTTCGAGCCATTTACAACTAAACGCCTTTTGATAGTGTCAAATGATATCATTAAACCCTTTTTCTTCAACTTTTCTTACCCAGAGCGAAGTGGGAAACGGCGTGGTGACCGGTAAACCACTAGGCCAAACGTGCAGTCTATTTTACTGTGTATTAGGTAACAATCTATATACTGCACACAAGTGCAGAATATAGATTGTTCCATTCAGCCTAATATTTAGTTTTATAAATTGCATTCCAAAATTAAAAAATATGCCGGTCACGTTCTTTTCACACACACTGTACCTATTTGACTGTAGACCTTCCACATCAGATGAATAATGCCTTGGCTGCTAAATCTGAAAAGATTTAGCTTGGCCATTAATGCAAGAAACTTAAACATATTATTTTGATACCTGGTCATGGCTGCTAACGAAATCACCCTTAATTTTATTAGGAATTTGTAGGACTTATAAATTGCATTCAAACATAAATTAACACAACTTTAATAAAAAAAAACATTTACAGCTAACTAGGTATATAGGTAAAGTACCATTAAATTAATACTTGAAACTTATAAGCTAGTATTAATGCGATCAACATTAACAACTTTTACCTTCTTAACTTACTGGAAAATTTTTATTATTGTTTAAAGTAGTTCAGTTATAAATAAAAAAGTCCCTTAATTAAATTAAGGTCCAATTGATATTTAGTGCCAGTAATTTTTAATAGTCTGCCAGAGGATATATGTATGTATGTAAATTGTTAAATATCAGCTCTCATGTAAAAGCAAGAGAGCTGGTATTGCAGGGCATAAATATCAGTATTTACCTGTAAAAGAAAAGAGGTTGATTAATTAAACAAGGAACTACGTCTGCTAACAAATTGCTCTTTCATTTTATATTTTTCTTTCTTTCTTTTTTAATAAAAATAATATGTATGTAAATATTTATTGAATTCATGCAGCATTTTAGAACATAACTTTCTTTATTTCCTGATCAACTTCGGGATAAGTTAAAATTTCAACTTTCATCTTAATGATTTAATGCCTCGTAAAAGTGAACATTAACGTTATGAAATAGGCGAACGGTTTTTTTATAAGCATATTAAATTGTTAAAGTTTTTTAATGTAAGTGGTTTAACATACATTTCATTCATTCATTCATTCGACTGCACGTTTGGCCTAGTGGTTTAAGTTGCCGCCACGCCGCTTCCTACTGCATCGGGGGTTAAAAAGAGAAATTCGTGTATCGCAATAAACTTTTTCCTTTTTATATGTGGATCTGTCAAAGTGAGTCTGCCCGATCGATGCTCATGAACCGAATCCAAATTCAATCCAAACGCTATGCTATTGCATATTATTATAGATATTTCTTTTTAACACCCTTTTTAACCCCCGACGAAAAAAAGGGGTGTTATAAGTTTGACGTCGATGTCTGTCTGTCTGTCTGTGTGTGTGTGTCTGTCTGTGGCATCGTAGCTGTCAAACGAATGGACCGATTTAGATGCGGTTTTTTTATTTGAAAGCCAGTTTCCTTGCGGTGGTTCTTAGCTTCGTTAGGTTAATATCGGTCCAGCAGTGTAAGAGTATCAGTTTTTTTTTTCAAAATAATGTAAGGCTTTGTCTCTCTCGATTATGCGTTTGTCGCGCCAGTATAATAAAATGACGATTAATTGATAACTTCGACCTGATACTGCGTAGGGGGTTTTTTAAATTTTAAATTTTTGCAAGACTGTTTTCCAGTTCATTTAAACTGTAGTTAGTTTGTGTTATGGTCCAAATCACAGGCATTTGCAGAATAACTACAGAGCACTTTAGTTCTATTTACAATTTAAAAAAATAATTTGAATAAAATGTTCAAATAATTTTTAAATTATAATAATATGTGTTTAACTATCAAATTATGTGCTATTGATCTTGCGTTAATCAGACTAAACTACTAATTTAAACTAAAACATTTTGAGAATGTCCTCAGTCTTACGTTATTAAATAATAATTAAAGTTAGAAGTTATAAGACATTAAATGTGATAATGGATATTGAAAATACTGATTTAAATTATTAAATATATATAATATAAAAATGAATAGCCAAAATGTGTGTACGCGCATAACTTGCGATTGGCGGCACCACATTTTTTCTTTTTAACCGACTTCCAAAAAGGAGGAGGTTCTATGTTTTTCGTATATTTTCTGAAGGTACACCGGTATTTGCGTCTGGTAGTCATCATTTTATGATGATGAGCTGATGATGTAAGGTACAACTCCTTAACGGTTAGGAGTTGGAGGATAAATCTTTAAATATTATATGTATATATGTTACCTTTAGTCGTATTCTTTCAAATTATTTAGGTAAGCTGATGATGGAAGATGGAAGGTACAACTCCTCAACGGTTAGGAGTTGGAGGATAATTCTTTCAATTTCATACGTATCTAAAGACCTTCAGTCGTATACTTTCAAGTTATTTAGGTGAGCTGATGATAGAAGGTTAAACTCTTCAACAGTTAGGGATTAGAGGATGATTTTAATATTACACGTACGTATAGACCTTAATTTTTATTCTTGATGATGAAATTTGATGAAATAGTTCAACTTACTACTGACCTACGATTGATTGCACTAAAAACTGAAAAATAAAAACTTTTTATAAAAAAAAAACCGACTTCCAAAAAAACATCCAACGAAAACTCTCTGCCAAAAAAAACACTTAAAAGCGTGAAATAAACTGGTTCTTCATAAATTGCGTATACCTAATTCTTTATTCATTTAAATAGTAGTATTATAATGTGTGCTAGGTACCTAAAATCTGTTTGAAGTCGGTGCTAAGCCAAAAAAAATACAAACGAAAAAAGTTTACAAAAGTTTAAGCGATAGTCACTTGGCACCGACTTCAAACAGATTCTAGGTACCTAGCACACATTATAATACTACTATTTAAATGAATAAAGAATTAGGTATACGCAATTTATGAAGAAGCAGTTTATTTCACGCTTTTAAGTGTTTTTTTGGCAGAGAGTTTTCGTTGGATGTTTTTTTGGAAGTCGGTTTTTTTTATGTGTTCGTTCGTCATCGTCGTAAGGTTTGTGTACAAGAAAAAATAAAAAATAACGGGAAAAGTATTTTTTTTATGTCCGCGACGGGATGCTGAGACGGATATATAAATATGGCGGTACGAAATTCGCCGGGTCAACTAGTATTTTATATAATACTAAATTAAATAACAAAACAGAATTAAATTAAGTAGTTAACAAATTGTAGGCTAACATTTAGGAACTGCAGTAATACGCGATAGAAATGGACATATTTTAGTGGGTAATAACTTTTGATTTTTGATATTAGATCGGGAACGTTGGCAAACGACGTCGTATTGTCGATTGTTGGGGACATTAAAGAATCGCTGGTAGACTGTTACGTCCCCGCAGGCATTCTAATAGAGCTCGCTACCGGCAGAATATCGATGTAGAATCTATCTGAATACGAATCACGATTGTATTTTTAAAGAGATTGGTAACATGAGACAGAATTGAAAGATAACAAGTTTTTGTACTTTAGTTTGACAGTTACGAATAATAGTTTTTTTGTTATTTTACCAGGCTACACATTTAATGCAATATTATTACTATTTCAGTTGCTAATTTTTTATAATTAATGGTTTCATTTATTTATTTTTATTTTTTTAAAAGACATATTCCGCATTAGGAATAAACATCCAGTGTCGCGGGGGACTTTATAGACATACATGAAACGGATACAATTAACACCCAAACTCAGAACAACAATTTGTGGATCACACAAAGTGTTGTCCCGTGTAGGATTTGAACCCACAACACTTGGCGAATTGGCAAGCGGCGTGGCGACCGCCTAAACCACTAGGCCAACCGTGCAGTCGCATATTTAATTAAGCAGTCATTATTTAAATTCAAAATCTATGATAATAAATATAATGCAGTATCATGGACATTCCGTTTCGCAGTGAGTATGGTGACCACCACTCTTGGATTCTGCTTATGCTTTCCATCAGGCAGAGTAGAGTCATTTTGACCAGGTCAAATATGAAAATAAAATAAATATGAAATTTACTCTTTTACATGATGGCAATTGAAATTTGCGAAATGCCTTTTTTCATTTCCCACTCTGGAATTTCATCAAATTAAGTTGATTTTTTTAATACGTTTTATGCTAGTTTTTTACTCATGTATAATAAAGTCGAGCTTTAAAGAACCTAAATTATTGTGTAAAAGAAATACTGAATTCTTATGTAGTATTATAGCAGCATTTGATAGATTATCCACTTTCAATCTTTCAATGACCATGGTGTTTTTGCTTTTGGAGAAAGCTAAATAAAAGTTTATTTTAAATGTCGAATTTCAGTTGTATATAATACAACATTTTTACAAAAAAAAACCGACTTCAAGAACGACCAAATTGAATTGGGTCCACATGGGAAGCTCCAGTTTTCAAATAAAAAAATAATCATCGAAATCAGTCAGCGGTACATTGAGTTATTCGTCAATTTGTCGCGCCCATTCTTAATGCAAATTGAAGATTTATATGATTTTCTCATGGATGATATGTCAGAACTTGATTAAATTAAAATGGGACTACATGGGAAGCACCAGCTTTCAAATAAAAAAAGAATCATCAAAATCGGTTCACCCAGTTGAAAGTTATAAGGTAACAAACATAAAAAATAAATAAAAAACTGTCGAATTGAGAACCTCCTTCTTTTTTTGAAGTCGATTAATAATACTAGCGAACCGTCCGGCTTCGCACGGGTGGATTTCAGATGCACCTACCGACAACACTGTTCGTGCATTTTAAATCTGAAATATCGTCGAAAATATGCATTTAAATTACACAGTATGTAATTTAAATGTATTATATTGATTTCTATTAAAGGGCCATGTTGATTTCTATTAAATGCACAATTTATTTAAGGTACATATTTGAATTACGGTCATATTGAAACGATTTTTATTCTACATAAACGAGCCATCCCCTCAATATACAATTTAGGTGCTAGAGTCTCTCTTTGAGACTTGTTTAAATATATAGCTATTTTAAGTGTTGCATCACAGTACATATTTGCAAATATTATGTTTGTTAGGCACAACATTAATGACTATAAGAAAAACAGTGTACACAATATTAATACAAGAAACAAGCCTAAACTCGTTGGTACCTATCATCGTTTACATAAGGTACACAACTCGTTCGAAGGTCTTGGTATATGTTTTTTTTTTAAATAAAATTCCTACAGATGTAAATGACCTTACTATAGATTAATTCAACCGTACTGTAAAAAATCACCTTATTGGGAAAGCCTAATATACAATCGGCGATTACCTGAACGACAAACAGTCATGGGATTAAGGTGTTATTATATACACACAAACTTATTTGTCTTGTAATTGAGCTAAATTATTAACAAACCATTGTTAGTTGAAAACAGCGCATAACGATTATTATGGTAATTTTATTAGTAGTGTTTTTTATCAGTATCTCGGCTATGGCATGCTCACTAAAATGTAAATGGTATCATCGTGGGGCGGGTCGTTTCTTTCCCTCTGATATGGCGAAGGAGGCGATGGCTGGTCTATGCGTCATACTCGTGAACGGGTGCTGCTTGGGGTGACTTGTGGCGTGTGGCGTCAGCCTCGCTGACGTCACTGCTTATCTCAATAGTAACACTTATGATTTAAAGCAATAGAAACCACCACTCAATCCATTATTATTTATTAAATGAATGTTAGTTTGAAGCTACAGTTGCTCATGGTCACTCTTTTTAAAAGTTACATCATAACTTATTAGTTACAAATGTTTAATAGTAAATTACAACAATTAAGAAGCCTATGTACTTAACTTATTTACAGATTATCCTTCCTGGTACAACGCTCGCACTATATCGCAACAATGCAGCATATTCTATGGCGTCTAAATGTGTCAATCTATGATTTTAACTGTAGCTTCAATTTAACGTTCATAAAGGTCACTTAGTGTCTTAATTGAATAAATGACTTTGAATTTGAATTAAGAATTAAGGTCTCCCACACATAACTGCGATGCGATACGGCGTGAAGTTCTTGCGGTGCATTCGTGTGAGCTCGCAGATACTTGCGATGCGTTGCGATTCGCAGTTATGTGTGGGAGCCCTAATACAGTATTGCTTAAAATCGCTTCGTAAATACCTAAGCCATTACTTCTCGTAAAAGGGGAATAAAAATGGTTATTGTGGGTTATCCCTAAGAGATACAGTTGTAAAATACTGTAGTACATTATTTTGATCTATCTCGTAGGTTTCAGTCAGCGTTTGCAATGTAAGCGCAAAAATAATCGCGCAAAATTATCAGTGTTTGTCCAGTATATTATACATACAAACCTTCCTCTTGCATCATTCTATCTATTAAAGTCTGTCTGTCTGTCTTAAAATCCGTTGCGTGGTTTTAAAGATCTAAGCATTTATAGGGACAGACAGAAAGCGGACTGTGTTTTATACTATGTAGTGATGAAACTTTTTTTTTAAATAATACATAAGTAGGTATAAAAAATATTGGTACTTAACATGAATACGAGTATAGTTTAAATATTTAGATAAATATGTTTAAATGTGCAACATGAATATTTGAATGCCTGTATTGTTAGCAATTAATAAATAAAAATAAAAATTATTAACAACTTTGCATTTATTTAATTTTCTTAGTTTAGGTTCACTATAATAAATTAAATTTAAAAAAAAAAATGTGTGGCACTCGGGGACTGCCGCGGTAAAGCTATTGCATAGAATTTTTTATCAACAAATGCAATTATAATTATTTTTTTACTTTATTTTGCCAGTTTCTCATTTAATATTGTTCAAAAAGTATTAAAATAATAGAGGGCACTAGTGTACCTCATAGTTGCGAAACAGCTCAACAGATGGCGCTGACCGGTTTTTATTTATGCATTGTTCAAAAGTATTTAAATAATAGAGGGCGTTAGTGTACCTCATAGTTGCGGAACAGCTCAACAGATGGCTCTGACCGGTTTTTATTTATGCAGTTTTTTTTTCTTTGAACATGTATACTTACGGGGCGCACATGCGGTGAGTATGACATTATAAAGATATAATAGATACCTACACCTTTCTTACAAACAGCTACTTAAGCCGGACATACAGAGACAGACAGATTTCGGAGCAGCTCGTCAACGAATCTGTCTGACAGATTCGTTGATTCGTCGTTCGGAGCAGCTCGTCTCGATCCGTGCAAGCTTCGGGTGTTAGGGTTTTTTCGTTACGTTACGGAATTTCTTGATTCGGTCGCCGCTCTCAAAGGCTCAAAGCCCGCGATAAAAGCTTTGCAATAGCTTAAAAACACAGAAGAATGTTATAAAGAAACAAGAATAATTGTTTCCAAGAACTTTACTTCTAAAAGATTATTAATTCATATCTTAATTAGTTCCGACAATAACCACTGCTTTTTTCTTTCTTAAATTTTTGGGAAAATGATGTGTCAAATTGAATAGCGAAATAAGTGACACCTTGTTGAATATTTGACACAAATTTAATGCTTTAAGAGTACATTTAAAAATCAATATACAAAATAGTAATGAATCCTGAAATTTTGTCAACAATATTAGCGTATTACTTAAATGCTTATATCATGTTGGTAAATAGGTTTCTTGGACACAGTCTAGCACTACGATAAATTAGACAATGACTACTTAAAACACCCAATTACAAAAAGCTATATGTCTTGTCACATCTAGTGTCCCTCGATCAATTTAAGGAGCGCTTCCGTTATTAAACGCATCAATTCGAAGCGACGCAGAGATAAGACGTGCACTCACGATCCGGCGACAGTTATTACCCTCTAATGTAACGCCAGTTTGGCACATCGATTCAATTACCGCTTAACTGGTTAGTACTATAATGAAGCTACTTTCTTAGTCGTATGCTATAGATAAGTACATGACCCTCTTGTTCTTCTTTTATTCAAAAGAGAAGAGCATTAAATTGTATAAAAGGTACCATTTCTTACAACGATAATGTGACCCTGATGTGTATTTTAAAACGCATTGAATTTCATGTCGTAAGCTTTTTTAAAGACTAGCTTTAAAATAACTAAATTTACTAGAGATGTACAGTTATAATGAATTTTAACAATATACCTAATTATAAGTTAAATAAATAAATATTTTCTGACATCTCACACACAACGCCATCTCGTCCCAAACTAGGCAGAGCTTGTATTATGGGTAATAGATAACTGATATAAATACATATACAGGGTTACTGGTAACATGAAGCAATCCCTTTAAGGGCTGACAGTAGAGATCATTAGCTGTTAAATTGTCCTCTGGTAAATGAGTCAAAAATGTACCGTTTTGGAAAAAAAAACTCATTTTTTTAAGAAAAGTGGATCACGCTACTTCAAAGTGTTCTTAAAACAAACACTTGCGTTTTTAATGGTTGTTTTTGGTGTTTTTAGTTTGCTAACATAGGGTTTTACGTACGTTACGTAATAATAACACAAAAAAGAACAGAAATGTAGTACTGTTTGTGAATAATGATTCAGGGTATCATAAAAATTTCATACATTTTACTGTTTCTTATGACTAAATGCAATTTTATCGGCGTAATAGCTTAAAAACAAGTATGTTTTATTAGCTATCCAACGAGGTATAAAAAAATTAGTGTTAATGAGTTAAGTTAGGTCAGAGTTAAATTAGGTCAGACTTAGGTTTGGTCGGAGTTTTTTTGTAAATACATATATTATACATAGAAAACACCCAAACTCCGAAACAAATATTTGCAGATCATACACACATTTGGTCCGACCCGGGAATCGAAGGAATCTCTATCGAGATCTCGTGAACAGCAGTCATGTACGCTACCACTGCTCCAACGAGGCTGTCGATTGTTTGATTTATAGCTATGATTTATAATAATGTAATTATAAATCTGGGGGCAATACGAGTCAAGCGAAACGCAAGGGCACTACCTACCTTTTCTCGAAGTGCTTCGTCGTTTTTTTGAACCATCATAACTTTGGTTTCGGATATACCAGATAGTTCAAATTCTTAGGATATGATGTCAATAATAGACTAATTAAACATACAAAGTTTCAATTGCATAGCTCTGATATTTTAGATTTTATTGATATCTCACTCACACGTCACTGACACACTGATGATCATCAAAACTGTTAGGGTAAGTACCCTAACAGGACTTCAGGAAGTCCTGAAGTGCTAGAAAGCTGAAATTTGGTATGTAAACTAAGTTTAGTATACAAACAACAAACAACCCCCAAAATTTGGGGATGGAAGTTTGGATGAGTCTTTCACAATTTTTTATGCTAGAGGTTATATTTTTAGTATACGGACTTTTTCGAAAAAAGATGTACAAGAAATACACCCAAAAAAATCGTCTTGGCAACATTTTACATGAACATGTTTTTGGTGGGATAATAACTATTAATTTACTTACGAAAATAGTATATATTGAAAGCTATATATTGTACAAAATATAAATTTCCACTGTAATTTAAAATCATACTTCTGACTCTTAAATCATTTCGAGACTTTTTATTGATGAAGTCTGTAATATAATACACAATAAACATACGGTTTAAATTATTATAAAAAATAATAAAATTTATTTATTTGCGTTATTAGAATAAATGATACCTACAAAAAGAAATCTGTGACCATTGGCAGATGTTTATAATACAAAATAAATAAATGTTGTTGTAAATTGAACCTATTTAACATTCACTAGTCAGTCTCCTCTAAATGCAAAACAAATGCCAATGACTTTATAAAACTGCTTACGAAGCCGAATGGAAAAATATCGTGTTCGTTATCGTAAAACGATACAAATTTGGTTCGACATACCGCTTTTAATATTTAACCTTCACGCACCAAGTTTTACAATCATTATACTTAAATCGGTAATGAAACGCAAATGCTTCACGATTTCAGTTGCGTGTGAAAAATTATTGTAAGCGTGGCAGAAAACCTCCAATTAAGTTTAGGTAACACTTGTATTTATACTTCTAAGTACCTATTATTAGATGAATTTATTTGATAAATAATAATATTTAATGTAGTTTAAGATGATTTAAGAACTTAGTTACCAACTTATAAAAATAAACAATGGAATATATCAAACATGAATTAGCTATTTAAAGAAATATCAACACTATTGCATCGCGATGATGTAATTATTCCAAAAATGTTCCATAAATTCAATTTTGGTCATGATTCAGGAGGTTAAGTTAAAAAATAAAATAAAATAAAACATTCACTTTTAAGTACCTACAATAATTTAAAAAATAATATAATGTAAACGTGGATTGAAAAATTTAATTATTTGTACCTCACGACACGCCACTTTTAAGAATTTATTTATTTATTTATTATTCATATGATCTTACAAGCTAACAAATACACACATCAAAAGTGTCTAGGGATCAACATATGTGTCTAGGGATCAACATATATTTTTGCAATAACTTTTCTCCTGATTGATATTAATTAAAATTTTCTTTAAGGATTCATCAAATAAAGTGTTTTCGTTTGTCACAGTAACGATAAACCAAGTCACCTTTGCATTAATAAAGAAATTTGCCATTTTCCTAATAAAAGGATTTTTGACATTTGAACCACTAACATTAAAGTTCGAAAAAAAGACTGAAATAACAGTTTTCTTTAAAATTTTATTAGGTAACTTAAACAATTAATAATCCGTGTTTCTACCGCGAACACTAACACAAGAACATCGGTTTGACATACTCAAAATGAGTTCATCCAAATCACGCTGTGGAATGGCCGCCCATGTTCGTTGCAACAACAAAAAAAGGTCTTCTTGCGACTGGATACCCTCCATATTCGGCAGAGCTCTTCTCTGTAGCATATCCCATGCATGCTCAATCGGGTTCAAGTCTGGCGACTGAGCAGGCCAGGGCCAAAGCCACATCTCAATCTCAAGAAATCCGCATAAAAATGCTTGATCCCTAGACACTTTTGATGTGTGTATGATATCCGAAAAGCTTACAAGATTTTTTTTTAGGCAATTGATAATTTAGTTGCCGAGTTGTAATTATCATACATATCCCAGTCATATTGTAGTAATAATGTCAAAGTATCTGGATAAAAAAAAACAATACATTAAAATTACAAATTAAAGATACAAAGAATGTCAGTTGAAGGATATATAAAAAAATGGTATGCCTACACTATGTCATTCAAAATTATACAAAATTTATTATACAAATATAGGAATTTGAAGAATTTGCTAAATGTCCATATTAATAAAATCTATCAGAGCTCAATCATTTGGTCAAAAGATAATTAAGTCCATTTACACATATCTATGAGAATAATGGGATCACAAGGTACAAACAGATAAGGGGTCCAAAAGAATGGAGGATTAAAAGCTATTGGCCAACTGCCCATCCAATTTTCTTTGTTGACGTCTCCCGAGGCCAGACTAAGATTATCTTAACAAAGCAAAGGCGTCGGCGCTAAGTTCGGCCTCCTGAAACAATGTTATCCAACATCGAACAAAGAAAACAATTACAACTTTTTTTACAGATAATTTATCACATTACTTTTGTGTCTAAAATACTATGTGTTTGTAGAAATATCGTGATCTTCTTTTGTATTCTTCTTTTTGTTGTGAACACAAATGGGCACAGCGAGATTTTTAAAGAATACAATGTTCCAGTGAAGCGATAACTTAATGTACTTTGTTGGCCAAACTCCACAAGTCAATTATCTAAAACCTTATTGTACATGTCGTAGATATATTTTCAAATTTGTTTTGTTTTAACTTTAATTAATTATGGATTAAATGAATAAGATTAGATAGATTTGATTAAACGGACAAACAAAAACGAAGCCTATAGTTACGACAATTTTTTAAAGTTTTAAGTCAACGTATGAATTCAAATTTTTTATTCATAAATAATAAAAACTATGACAGTCTTATACAGAAACTTAGGGATATTTCAATATAAGAAATATCCTTATTCCAAATACATTTATTTTATATGAAGTAAACAAAACCATGTCCTTTCATCCACATTCGTAACCGAATTTTCATAACCAGCTACCCAAATGGACTCATTTTTTCTGTTTCTAAGTTAGATCTTTAATAGTATGAGCAATGAGTACGACCCGATATTTTAGTATTCTTCTTTTGCACAGATTGCGTTGAACAAAATCCTAATGATTCCCATAATACGCACAGTTTTCAAGAAATTAGAAGTGATAAAATTTATCCATTTGTCATTAAATTTAATCTCTGCTCTCAATTCAATAAAGGTCTTGTAACGGTTGGTGCCCTAATATTGATGTTCGAGATATCATTACATTTTGTAGAAAGCCATTCGATGAGTTATGCGTTTGCTTTAACGACTGATTCTGTAACAGCTTTAGGAGGACTGATTGATTCGATGTAGTCTACTGACTCAATGTCATATGGTATTTCATCGTACTGAATATAATTTTAGAAATATCTTTAAGTTTAATACAGTTGAAAAATTAAATTGAAAGATGTTTTTCTCGCAGGGCAAGAATTGAAAAAACTGGTGTTAAGTAATACGTTCTGTTTTTCTACCGAGGCGCTTGGGTTGGGACAAAACCTTATCACACCTTATTGGTTGGGGGGGGGGGGGGGGTTCATCAATCAGGTGGCCCGTCTGGTTTTTTGATCTAGCTAAAGCACAACATTCGTGTTTTAGCTATTTAATGTATACCTTCCCGCTATAAGAGATCTGCGTGATCGTACAATTAATGACTAAGGTTTGTTACTTACTGCCGTACTGACTAATTACGATTTATGTGTCAACGTACTGGTCACAAACAGGTTTTGACTTTTAATAGGCATTAGCTACGTGTATGAAACAATTACAAAGTTTTACTTGGTATGTGTGTAACACCTAAGTCTGCAATTTGTTTCTTGTGAGTAAAACTTTTCATTGAGAGAAAGCCATGTTTAAAACTTCGGTTTCAACTTTTTTTTTATGGAATAGGCGGGCAAGCGAGCAGACGTATCGCCTGATGGTAAGCGATTACCGCCGCCCATGGACACTTGCAACACCAGAAGCTTCACAAGTGCGTTGCCGGCCTTTTGGGGATGGGGGAGGGAGGTAGGGGATTGGGGTATGGACCTGCAGTATCCTCACTCACTCGGTGAAACACAACGCAAACACTATGTCACACCGGTTTTCTGTGAGGCCGTGGTATCACTCCGGTCGAGCCGGCCCATTCATGCCGAAGCATGGCTCTCCCACGGTATGTCAGGTCTTTGGTCTTTTTTATACAATACAAAGCCTCACAAGTACATATTATCCTTGGCCATTAATTAAATTAAACGTTTGGGTGACTGTAGTCGCTAGTAGTGGTTTCTATAGGAAGGAACTTTACGCGGTTGTAAGTTCTACGCTCGACTGGTAGAGAAAGCCTACGGCATTATGCCCCTCTATTTACTTACTAGCATACAAATCTAAATGAAAATAAATAATAAGGTATATTAGTTATTTATTTAATCCTTTAGCATTTTCTTATAATAAATAAATAATCTCATTTATTTTTAATACAGTAGTATAGTTCTATTCCAGCCCTTAACATGTTCGTCTTCGAACGTAGGCCTCCTCTCCATCCCTCCACTGGCACCTGTCCTGAGCCACTTGCATCCAATTTATACCGGCTTGTTGACGGATGTCGTCTGTCCATCTCTTGGGCGGTCTTCCCCGTCCGCGGGTGTTAGCGCGGGGTCTCCATTCCAGTGTTCTCCTTGCCCATCTTCTGGGGTCCATCCTGGCGATGTGGCCAGCCCATCTCCATTTACGGGCTTCTATTTCCTGTACCACGTCCCTGACTTGTGTCTTTTTCCTAATCCACTCGTTTCTTTTGCGGTCCAATAAGGATATTCCGAGCATTGATCTCTCCATTGCTCGCTGTGCAACAAGGAGTTTCTGGGCAGACTTCTCCGTCAGGGTCGCGGTCTCCATCAAGTACGAGAAGACCGGCAGAACACACTGGTTAAACACCTTGGTCTTGAGGTGTTGAGCGATTTTCTTAGACCGCAGGATATGGCTGTTTGCTCCAAAGGATGCCCATGCCTGTGCAATGCGTCTGTCAATTTCCGCCACCTGATTCTCCAAAGCAAGAGTGATTTTGTGGCCCAGATAAATATAGTGGTCGACAAGTTCTACAGGAAATTTGTGATTTTCCGCCTCTTGGATGTTTGTCATGATTTTTGTTTTTGATTTGTTGAGTTTCAATCCTATTTTAGCTGATTCAGTTTCTGGTTCCTTAAGCATAGTCATCATGTCTTCCACACTATCGGCAACCAGAGCAATATCGTCCGCAAATCGAAGATTGTTTAGCCTTTCGCCGTCAATCAATATTCCCCTGCCAGACCAATCGAGTTCCCTGAAAATATTCTCGAGGGCGGCGTTGAAAAGCTTTGGCGAAATCGTATCGCCTTGGCGTACCCCTCGCTCCAGTTTAAAGGTATCTGTTAGTTTATGGAGACTTATTGAAGATGTTCCAGATACTTGCAGGTGCTTAATAATTTGGATGTACCTCTCGTCCACTCTGCTGTCCACCAAGGCCTTCTCGACCGCCCACGCTTCTACAGAATCAAAGGCTTTTTCGTAGTCGACAAACACAACCACGATTGGTTTCCGGTACTCGTGGCATTTCTCGATGATGGTCTTTAAAGTGTGCAAGTGATCACTCGTTCCGTAACCCGAACGGAACCCTGCCTGCTCCCTTGGTTGGTACTCATCTAGTTTCCTATTTATTCTGTTCAGGATGACTCTAGTGAACAATTTATAGCAATGCGACAAAAGGCTTATCGGGCGGTAGTTGTCTAATCTCCGGATGTCTCCCTTTTTATGAAGAAGAACTATTACCGCATTGTGCCAGGCATCAGGTATCCTACCGTTTAATATGCAATCTGTAAACAGTAATGCTAGCGCTCTCCAAAGTGCCTCAGATCCAAGCTTCAGCATTTCTGGCATGATATTATCTTGGCCAGGAGATTTTCTGTTTTTGAGTTGACTGAGCGCTAAACGAATCTCCTCCACGGTAACATCCGGAACTTCCTCTGAACCAACGTTAGCAACAGGAGGCCTATTCCTCTCTCCTTCAGCCTGCGAGTCCACCAATGGCACCTTACTTTTGTAGAGAGACTCGAAGTACCTCCTCGCCACCTCCAACAGCTGTTCTCTGTTGGTTACGATATTGCCCTTTTCGTCCATAAGTTGGAAAATCTCCTTTCTGCCGTTAGATATCTGTGTTCTCAGAACACGTTTGCTGGTGTTCAGCTCAATTGCTTTAGCGATATTATCATGTTGATATTTCAGCAGATCTTCTTTTATCCTCTGGCGGATCGTGTAATGCAGGAGATGGTAAACTGGAGTATTTGATTTGTTTTCCAACCTTAGTTGGTGGCGTTCCTCCATGAGTTCGAGCGTACCTTGTGTTAATTTTTTGGGCTTAAAGTCGGCATTATCAGGCATCACTGCGTTCAGTGCTTCCACCATCGTGGAAGTCAAGTGTTTATTTAGATCATCAATTGAGAGCTGCTTTAGTTGTTCATAATCCCGTAAGTGACTGGCGATGTACTCCTCGTACTTTTCGGCATTCGCTCTGATTACATCAGGGATAATGTGGCGCGGGATATGTTTCCGAACGAGTCTGCCTCTCTCCACTCTGGTATTTATGGCGAGGGTTGCACGTACCAAGCGGTGGTCACTACCAGTTGAGAAACTATTGAGTACTGATACATCTTGCACAAAATCCTTACGGTTACTGATTATGTAGTCGTATTCGCTTTTATGTATGCCATTTGGATGCCTCCATGTCCACTTTTGTTGAGGCTTTTTGTCAAAAAAGGTGTTCATGACGTACATATTGCTTTGCATCACGTAGTTTACCAGTATTTTCCCTCTATCATTTCTGGTGCCAAGGCCAAAATTCCCGATACAACCCTCGACATCCATTTCCTTCCTTTCGACTCTAGCGTTGAAATCTCCCATAACTATTGTATAATGTGACTTACATTTTTGCACAGCCATGGTAACCCCTTCGTATAGGTTCTCAACTTCGTCATCTGGGTGGCTTGTTGTGGGAGCATATATTTGTACTATGGCAAGTGTGTATTTGGCAGATAATTTTAACTTCATGTATGCCACTCTATTGGACACACAACCAAATTCAAGTACGCGATCCTTTATTTCCCCATTGACTAGAAAACCAATACCTCCTGTTCCCCTGGTTTCTCCCTCTTTGTAGTACAGTATATTACCTGATGGTAGCGTAATAAGTTCTTCGCCCTCTCTTCGGATTTCACAGAGGCCAAGAATGTCCCACTTGATGCGTTGCAGCTCTGTTTCAAGTTCCAAGAGTCTATCGTTCGTAGACAGCGTCTGCGCATTGTACGTGGCTATATAAAGTTGATTTCGGCAGTTAGTCAACTCCCAGGGATTCCTTTTCGCACCCCTGCCCCGTGTCACCTGGCTACTGCTCGGGCCAGAGAGTGACGGAGCGCTGGGAACTCGGGGTCGATACGTGTTTTGTGCAGTCATGATTTTTGGAGAGGGGTTTAGCAATAATCACCACGTCAGCAACGACGGGTTGGTGATCGCAGTACTGCATCCGGTTATGACGGACTCCATCACCGCACACAGGTATTCATTTCTTCGGTCGTATACCCCCACTGAGGTGCGCCGCGAAGAACGCTGGCAGGCTGCTGCCCTCTGCCAGGGCGATGCACTTATTTAAGTGGCGGTGCAAACTCGCCATGTCGTAAGGTATTTACGGGCCATGTGGTATTTCTTGGAGATAACTGTGCCACGAGATATCCCGCCACACCCTGATACCTTACCGCCTCGGTCCGGGACTGCTTATTTGGCAAACCTTATTCGCAGCTGACCTGTATATCTACAGGACGTTCCACTATCCGCCACCTGTGGACCCGGTAGGTAGCTGAGACTCGCCCCTACTGAGACTCGCCCCAGTAGTATAGTTAAACTAAACTAAATACTTGACTTGCCCATGCACATGTTATTATTATATTTACTAGCTGTCCCAGACCACTTCGTCTGCGTTTCTGTTAAATCATGCTCGGCTCCTATTGTTCTAAGCGCGATGTTAACTATAGCATCTTAAGGCGCGTCTCCACCGAAATTTTTGGCAACTTCAGTGTTTTTAACTGTTTGCAACGCTTCAGATAATCGCATTTTTTTTTCCATTGTGTCTACACCGAGTCGCCAACAATTTGAAAACCATTCCAACTAAGCGTCTCCACAGAGCCAATAAATATTTGCAACAAGCTTATTCTTTTGATGTTTACCGCCAAGAACAGAAACACGGTTCCCAACATTTGTTGACAATTTTTGTTGCCAACACACGGAAATTACAGAAACTTTTGTCACCACGAAACGTGTTGACTACACAAAAGTTGCCAACTTTTGTTCTGTGGAGACTCGGCTTTAGGCAAGCCAGAAAAACACAAATCGTAAAAAAATAATGTAAATCGGTTATGATAGTTTCGGAGTTCATCGTGAACAACAACGGGATACGAGAATTGTGTGTAATAGATTTACAATACTTATGAAATGGTATGGAAGGTGGCTAGTCCTATATATAAAAGCCCTTCTGATTTTGAAAATCCATGACATGTTACCTCGTATGACAATACTTCTTATGGTCAGAAACTAATACTAGAAGAATTTTACGTTTAGTGTCTCAATGATAAAAGCCTGTTAGTCAAATAAGTATTATACAAAATATACTTCTTTTTTTAAATTAATATTTAAGTAAATAACATCATTTTAGTCTACTTAATTAAGACTGATGAATGTTTTGCCTAGCTACGACTAATTATGAATTTGAGTTTGTAAATACTAAATATTAATAACAACTCATTACGAAAGCTCTTTGATAACATCACTTTTAAGCGATGTCATATACTTTAAAGATGTATATCACATAGAATAATTTTAACGTAGATACACATGATTAATGTAGAAACTTATTTGAAACAGATCGGTGTACTGTCGTGGCCTATCTCACTGTTGACAATAATTTATCACGTTATCTAATAATAACGTTTGTCTTGTCGATGCACAGATGGCAAAGACGTGATGACCATTATAATGATAACTAATTATAAATACTTTCATACCAACATGCGCAAAGAATTTACTTACTTTGATATTGTAATTAAATGCCTATAGTGGCATAGTGCAAATATTATGAATATTATTTCGTGTTTCATTCTTTTTCGTCTATAAAAATGACTTTGAAACGGTGTTAGTTTATAAATCATAAAAATTAAACTTAAAAACTTAAAAGCGAGTTTTCATGTTTATATGCGCTTAAAAGCAACAGCCAGTAGAAAATAAATAATTAATCCAGTATCAAAAGACAGTAGCTTACATATTGTATTCACGCAATTCACATTGAAACCTCAATATTGATTGAACAGGGTATATTGTAAGTTGGAACTTGTTATTAGTTACAAGCCAATCAGGACACGATGAGGTCTTTCCAATTAACTAATCATACGTGTTTGAGCAAACTCTAACGTTTCGTGGCTTTTACTACCTTAGATATGTATGTACCATAATAATACGGGTATGAAGGTAATACCATACAGAAAGTACCTTTGAACTTCGTCATGGAATTGTCATTAAGAGCAAGACTGTATTATGATAATAGGTGTTAGCAGTGTTGGTAATCTGTGTAGCTTGCTCCTTTAGTCGCCGCCTTAGTATCGTATAACGACACTCACGGGATGAATAAGAGTGGGCAGAATTTACGTTCATAATCAAACACCACATGAACAACTTATTAGAGTACGAATGCAATTGTTTTTTAATTTGAGCATTTGTTTCTAACTGGTTTGTATGTGCCGCTTACATTGACTTATTTGTTATTTTAAATTATATGTTTAAAATCACGATGTCACATTCTCAAACGGTGGCAAATATCGGATTAGAATATTAGGTCAGTGTTTCCCTTTATATATCAAACTATTGTCGTCCACTGCTGAACGAATATATCTCCCAAGGAGTCTCAACTATCCCGGTTACCCTTTACAACAATTAAATTTTACAATTAAAGACTGTTTAATTTATTAATAACAACCAACCCATTTTTCGTACATAACTATTTGTATTCTTTATTTTTAGATTGAGCCCCTCGTAAAATAAAATGTATGCAATATGAAGAGGTCTGATTCTTGGTCCTTTTATAACAAATAAAATCGTAAAATTTATGTGTTTATCCCTTACAAAATAACCATTTACAAACCAGCGAATAGCACATGGTACACCCGACCCTGGTGGCGTATTCTGTGTGTCCCAATTTTTGAAACAAACTTTACAAATATGTGCGCTGGAGAAGGGTACACCTGCATCAGTCTAATGGCACATTAGGGAGACAGGGTTACCGGGTGCTCGCGGTCGATGGGTTTAACACCGCATGGTGAAAGGGTATGGCAATAACCAACTTTCGATTAGTGTTCTGTCCTCTTCCTTGTAATTTATTAGTTTTGGAGTTATAGTTAGTAATTAATTAAATATTTAAATTTAGATTGTTAAAATTGAACAGTTAAAACATTGTAATAACCGGAAGATGTTATATACCTTAACCGTTAACCGCGGTACAACAACAACCGCGGTTATCGCCACGGGACAAGGTAAAAAAAAGCGGCCAAGTGCGAGTCGGACTCGCCCATGAAGGGTTCCGAAGCAGCAAGTAACATAATATAAAAGTTCTTGTAGTTCGTTGTAACTTTCATCGATGTTTTAATAATAGTGTATTTTTTTTTTGCGGTTTACGATTTATGACGTTTTAAAAAAAAACTACTTACTAGATCTCGTTCAAACCAATTTTCGGCGGAAGTTTGCATGGTAATGTACATCATATATTTTTTTCAGTTTTATCATTCTCTTATTTTAGAAGTTACAGGGGGAGGGGGGACCAACATTTTACCACTTTGGAAGTGTCTCTCAAACTATTCAGTTTAGAAAAAAATTAAATTAGAAACCTCAATATAATTTTCGAAGACCTATCCATAGATACCACATACGTATTGGTTTGATGAAAAAAAAAAAAATTGTTTCAGTTCCAAGTATGGGGATCCCCAAAATTTATTGTTTTTTTTTTAATTTTTGTGTGAAAATCTTAATGCGGTTTACAGAATACATCTACTTACCAAGTTTCAACATAATAGTCCTTATAGTTTCGGAAAAAAGTGGCTGTGACATACGGACGGACAGACAGACAGACATGACGAATCTATGAGGGTTCCGTTTTTTGCCTTTGGCACGGAACCCTAAAAAACTGTGTAAAAAGTATTTATAGGTACCTATACGGCTATATCGACATCAAAAAAAGCTATTAAATTGTACAGTCTAGCATTTAATATTTAAATTGATACTTGTTTAAGCTAAGGCCTTATGGGACTGCCATACCCTATTAGGGTAGTCACTATAAAAAAAATCCTATGTCCGTCTCCTGGTCCTAAGCTACCTCCCCACTAATTTCCAGCCAAATCGGTTCAGCCGTTCTTGAGTTATAAATAGTGTAACTAACACGACTTTCTTATATATTTATAGATATGTTATTAAATAGGATTAATTTATCAAGTAGGAACCTTTTTATAATAAAAATAACTTTTGAAAATAACTTCATACGCATTAGAACCACACTTAGTGTGTAGTGTTGTTTATAATAGGTTACTACTTACCTACTATTGCCTAAACTGTTTTTGTATAAAATATATTCAATTTATTTTTTGTATCAATTTTGTTTTTTTTATAAAATTTTATAGTGATTTTAAAGGCGTTTCAACGTTAAAAATATTTATACGATTCGACGAAAATCCCGTAGTAAGCAGTAAATACCTGTCTGGTAAATTTCAATACTCTTAGAGCTAGACTAAACCTTACGTTATTATGTAGTATTTTAATTGTTTCTATTTTCACTGATTTCTGTATTTGTTCATTTTGTACCTATTCAGAAATTCTTTATTTTATTTTTTAAACAATTCCTACATTACAAACATACATGAAACGGGCACAAAGAACACCCAGACTCAGAACAACAATTTGTGGATCACACAAAGCGTTGTCCCACGTGGGGCTTAAACCCACGACACTAACGCAGTAGGAAGAGGCGTGGAGACCATTTCAACCACTATGCCAACAGTATAGTGAATCGTGTGGTGAATCGATAGTCAAGGAGTCGAGAGAGAGGAGTGAGTAAAGATTTTTTTTAACTTTATCACACATTGTCTTGTAATATCTTACAATAGCTTCTCCTAGATGTCAGAATGTGGATACATCATAACATTACCTATTTTTATAAGATTACATTGTAAGGGTATCTTAAATAGATTGAAAGATAAAAAAAAACTTGTATAATTTCAGGAATTCGTGGGAGAGCCACGCTTCGGCATAAATGGGCCGGCTCGATCGGAATGATACCACGGCCTCACAGACAACCAGTGTGAAACAGTGCTTGCGCTGTGTTTCACCAAGTGAGTGAGGATACCGGAGGCCCATACCCTAACCTCTTCCCCTATCTCCCCCATCCCCCAAAGGCCGGCAACGCACTTGTGACGCCTCTGGTGTTGCAGGTGTCCATGGGCGGCGGTAATCGCTTATCAACAGGCGAGACGTCTGCTCGTTTGTCCGCCTATTCCATTTCGTTACAATAATTCAATTCACGCCTAATACAATAAATTAATATACCAAATTGTTGACTCTTCTATACTAATATTATAAAGAGGTAAAGTTTCTAACTTTTTTTGTATGTTTGTAAGGGGTAATCTTCGAAAGTACTGATCCGATCTTGAAAATTCTTACACTAACAGAAAGCGACACTATTCAGGAGTGACATGGACTATATTTTATTATGATTGAACAAAAAACTCAGCTAAAAATAATAGTATTTGTAAATCAAATCGAAGAAAAGCGGGCCCGGGTCGGCTAGTTACCCGGAGTTTACATACCTACTCACTGGTTTCTAGCATGTTTAAATTTTTTTAAGAAACTTTAAATGTAGTCTTACAGTTATAGTTTCAGAAATATTGTTTTTATTTTTAATATTTAAATACAAAGAACAAAACCAACTCGGGAATGCACGTTTCCATATCAATACAGATAGCAAAAAAATGTAATGTATGTAAAACTTTCTCTAATGTGGTGATCTAATTCCAATATCGATACCTATATAAAAAATTACCAAAATACAGATTTTGTATTAATTTGGCGGACAGAAAGGTTTGTAGAACATTCAAAATGTGCGGGCTGATTTGGAATATAACTAGTTTTCAAAATATTGCTAGGTAAAAATTGTTAATTTGAAGCTGTGGTATTTACAACCAAAATATTAGTTTTCCAACGCTCAACCCTTAGAGCTTGCTTTAAAAGCAATTCATTAAACCCAAAGTAAATTAAATCTGCAAACAGTACTAAGCTTAACTAAATCACTATAGATGTTGTTTAATATTTAGAAATGCAGGCACCAGGTGTGAACGACATCGTCCCTTCTAATTTGTTAGCTTCAGTCTGACTGATCCCTTATCATGTGACGTCATCTGTTTTCAATTATAACAGCTATAGGTAGTATTACGTATTTGAATACGGCAACTAATTGTATAAAGTGACCAAACTAGAGGCAATCAATTTGAAAGGTGTAAGAAGGGGGAAAGTTATCGAACTGTTGGTGAGCTAGGCTTCGTCCCTGTAGTTAGAGATGAATTGAGACAGTTAACATCTTTCAGAGTTTTTAATGAGACATCAAACCTAAATAACTCACAACTATTGCTGTTTTAGTGATTGTTTATAAACTTGAACTTACTGGTTTTGTATTTTATCTGTCAGTAGTGGTTGCCCGCGGCTCCGCCCGCGTATATGTCAGTTATCGTGGCAAATAGTAGCCTATGTGTTATTCTGATGTATAAGCTATATTACTGTAAACTTTCATCTAAATCCGTTTAGTAGTTTTTGCGTGAAAGAGTAACAAACATCCATCCATCCATCAATCCATCCATACTTACAAACTTTCGCGTTTATAACATTAGTATAGATATAGATGTTCCTAGGTAGGTACTTAGATTATAAGATTTCTTTATCCAGAAACCTTCAATCATACTTTTATAGAAGAGTAACTATTAGCGGATTGTCTACTATTGTATATTTTTTAAGTTATAAATGTTTCAAACGGGGCCAACCAAATCTTTTCAGGAAGTCATTTTTCGGGAACAAATCTCATTTAACGCACGCGTTGCACTATCCAATATTACGGAGCGCTCTTATACATTTTATAGCCAACGATGATTGCCCATAGGGCACATCTATCACTATGTCGAATGATTATAATTTACTGAGCAGCGATAATGATGTCGAGTGTAATATCAGCTTACTAAATAAATACTTTGAAACGAGCTACGCGTAAGTAAATGGATAATAAACAACTCAGAGTCCATGTATATTTTCAGTAAGCTTATCAAAGATAGTTCATTAACAGTGCAAAAATCGATTTTCAGCACTTCAAATTGTGATAAGCAAATCTATACTATTACCAAAAAGGCTTATATATTTTGCACTCCTATGACCTATAACATTCAAATGTACAGTTCCAAAGTGTAAATGGGAATGTTACGCTGTATTAACTTAAAGAGTTTAACAAAATCTCTTCATGTATGAATAATGTTGTATTGAGAAGAATACCTTTACAAAAATAAATAAATATTTCGCTAAGAGATGTCCTAAGAAAGATCTTATTCCATTTCCAATCCAATCCATTAATTCCAATCAAGAAAAAGATAGGACTTGTCACAGTAAGCAATATAAGTATTTTCCTTTAAAGCTGCACTGCCATCTATTCTATACAATGTAACTGAGTATTTAAGACGTAGGCTTATACAAGTAATAAACTAAATACCCCATCAATAATATAGGTAGTAAACGTCTTCTTTAATATGGATCGCGGTACCAGGGCTTCAGCGTCCGGAGCAGTCATTCCCAACAACTATTAATTAGGAGCCTCGGGTCATCATGCCGTTGTAAGACAGCTGTCTACCCAAATTGCAGACCCTCCCTTACGTGTTGCAAATGACGGGTATCTTTTTTTGGGCGATTTTAATGGTAAGCTTCCAGACGTAGCTAAGCTATGATTGCGAACTGTAAGTAAATACAGAGCAATACATAGTGTTTTGTACAGTGTTTTAAATGTTTAACTCAACGGTATAATTTTCGGACATCGCAGTCTCTTAAGATAGAGGCATTGCCTAGTTTAAGAGAGAACGCTCAAATTTTTGGAATTGCAATTTTGTAAAACCATTGGAACTTTAGCATATTATATTGTAAACATTTAGAGTTTATTATGTTTTACTGTTGTAAATATTTTGATCAATAAATCACTATTATTATTTTATAAATAAACACGAAATGCCTACAAGTAACTGCTCTCGATATTTGGTTAATTTTTTTAAAATTAAAAATTATTTTGTCTAGAATTGGTCAAGATGGTCAGACCAGATTTACGAACAAGCTATATTTATAAGTTTTACAATTAATTTTATATATAGTCTTCTAATATATTTTACATCTGTACGTGGAAAACATTTCTAAGACGCAAAAGTAAAGTGAATGTGTAAATAATGTTGCTGAGCAGTGGTCTCAGCTCTATATCCACTATTTATATAGTTAAAGCTTCCACTGATAGCCAGGCATTACATTACAACCAGGGGTATTTCTTTTTCTATTCAGTTGCCATTGTGATTAAGTTATGTTAATGTCGGTGTATTAATAATATGCAAGATGCAGAGGCAAGGGGCATCAAAATGTCACGACAATCATAATCGTCAATTAATAGCGAACTGAAGAATAGAAAGTGTCGGACTTTTCCACGCTATGCTTCATCTTCATTACAGTCGTGTTACAAACTGATTGGAGACCGTACAATTCCGAAACCAAATAAAGGTAATATCGAGCAATGTTTGACGACTTGTAACAATGTCTTTTGATCCCTTCCCGTATCATCTTTGGCGCTCAGAAATTCACAAAAACGTGTAGGTAGACGATATCAGGCGTACGTGTTATGATGTCTTGGGGTCTATCATCGAAATACTCGTATATAGCTTGTAGATACATATGAGCGATGCTCCAATTCTAGTGCCATACTATCGTGGACATGTAATTAAAATTGTTTAAAATAAATACAAAAAATTTGCTAATATCCATTTTTATTTATTTTATACTGTTTGGTACAGGTTTTTATTCTTTTTTGTAGAAGAAAGTTTTCTCAATATTAAGTAATGTTTTGCGTAACAAGCTCTTCAATTTACGTAATTAAATTCTTTTGTTTTATGTTTCTTATTTACCTTTACAACTTCAAGTTAGGTATTTTATTACATTCATCTAAATTCTAATATAAAATACATTACACTATCTTTTTAGGGTTCCGTGCCAAAGGAAGGAACCCTTATAGATTCGTCATGTCTGTCTGTCTGTCTGTCTGTCCGTCTGTCCGTCCGTATGTCACAGCCACTTTTTTCCGAAACTAAAAGACCTATAATGTTGAAACTTGGTAAGTAGATGTATTCTGTGAACTGCATTAAGATTTTCACACAAAATAAGAAAAAAACAATAAATTTTGGGGGTCTCCATACATAGAACTGAAACTCAAAATTTTTTTTTTCATCAAACCCATGCGTGTGGGGTATCTATAGATAGGTCTTCAAAAATGATATTGAGGTTTCTAATATAATTTTTTTCTAAACTGAATAGATTGCGCGAGAGACACTTCCAAAGTGGTAAAATGTGAGTGCCCCCCCCCCCTGTAACTTCTAAAATAAGAGCATGATAAATCTAAAAAAAATATATGATGTACATTACCATGCAAACTTCCAACTTAAAATTGGTTTGAACGAAATCTAGTAAGTAGTTTTTTTTAATACGTCATAAATCGTAAACTGCAATTTACCTTTCATTCAATCAAAACAAATATTTAAAAAAATGTTACTTGCTGCTGCGGAACCCTTCATGGGTGAGTCTGACTCACACTTGGCCGCTTTTTTTTTTACCACCAAGATTTCGAAAAAAATACCTGATGAATATATGTCATTTAATAATAGGTCTTTACCTATGAAATTGCCGTTTTATATGCAATAAGTGAAAGTACTTATTTTTCCAAACTTTCTTATTTCTGTTATTCGAAGTAATCACCCATGCAATCGACGCATCTTTGCCAACGCATTGGCAGTTTATTGATGCCCTTCTTGTAAAAATCAGCTGGACGGGAGGCAACAAACTCTTCAAAGGCATTTTGTACTGCCTTTTTTTTTTATGGAATAGACCGGCAAACGAGCAGACGTATCGCCTGATGGTAAGCGATTACCGCCGCCCATGGACACCCACAACACCAGAGGCATCACAAGTGCGTTACCGGCCTTTGGGGGATGGGGGGGGGGAGATAGGGGGAGGGGTTGGGGGTATGGGCCTCCGATATCCTCACTCACTCGGTGAAACACAGCGCAAGCACTATTTCACACCGGTTTTCTGTGAGGCCGTGGTATCACTCCGGTCGAGCCGGCCCATTCATGCCGAAGCGTGGCTCTCCCACGGTGACAAAATTATTTATTATTTATCTCGGGATTTAATTTTTACTCACTAAAAAGTTGTCTAAATTTTGGAAAAAGTAGTAGTCAGTAGGTGCAAGGTCTGGTGAGTATGGCGGATGAGGGAGAGCTTCCAACCCCAGCTCTTGCAGCTGCTTCACGACAACGCGCGACCCCATACTGCGCAACAGACAGTCTCCAAGCTGCAAGAGCTGGGGTTGGAAGCTCTCCCTCATCCGCCATACTTACCAGACCTTGCACCTACCGACTATTACTTTTTCCAAAATGTAGACAACTTTTTAGTGGGTAAAAAATTCAATTCCCAGGAGGCAGTACAAAATGCCTTTGAAGAGTTTGTTGCCTCCCGTCCAGCAGATTTTTACAAGAAGGGCATCAATAAACTGCCAATGCGTTGGCAAAGATGCGTCGATTGCATGGGTGATTACTTCGAATAACAGAAATAAAAAAGTTTTAAAAAATAAGTACTTTCACTTATTGCATACAAAACGGCAATTTCATAGGTAAAGACCTAATATAATATTAAGAGTCATATTCGATATTTCAAAATATATAGTTAATAGTGTGTACAGATAGGAATACGGATTATTATTTGTGTCTACATCGGTGAAGAATGATATAATTATTTAATTAGAGGTATTTTGTAACAACATGTAGTTAAATAGGCACGTTATTTTAAAACTATACAAAAGCTTTGAAGTTTGATACCTTTTATATCTAAATTGTGTAATGTAATTTGCTGCAATATAAAAAAAATATATTATTATTTAAAAAAATTACAATTTATTTACATGAAAAAAGGGAAATAGATTTCAATAACCTAAACAAAAATAATGTCAACAATCTATGATCATAAATAAAAAAAATATTCAAATATTTGTAATCACGTTTAAGAATAAAGACGCAACTAACAATACAATTAAAGTATGTCATTTTATTATTACTTAATGTTCAATCCTTTCGCCAATGAAGCGTTCACCGTGTGAAGTTTGTAATGCTTGCAGGGCCCATTTGTACAGGCATTCAATCGCTAAGCTAGTTCACTGGCGAAAGTATTCAACCTCAGGGTGATTCACCCCGTTCTTATTCTAAGCTAATGTAATATCAATCACTTACTGGAGATATGTGAATTCGGCGTTCCGATATCAAGGAATTCACACATCTCCAGTAAGTGCTCAGAACGCTGAGGGGCCCCTCTGGTGCTTTCTCTGCGTCGTCACACATTCATCACTCCTTGTGGCTGTACAGGTTCCCAAGTATTATAATTATAATACACCCGTTCTAACTGTCGCGGATCGCGCCTAATTGACGTGACTACTAATCTCACGTGTCCAAACCAGACCAACCATAACGGTAAACAACGAAAACACCGAGTCTGTTGGACAATCAGCTAAATTTCCATTAAACGGCAGTCAAACAACCTCACTGGTCGACCGCCCACACTAAGCCTCTCGTAAGTTCTATATTTTAACCTCAAAAACGTCAAACAAAAAACATGACAATCAAAATGTTGCCATTATAATGACGTTCCATTTCTAACACTTAATATTACCATTATTATTATATTATTTGCACTAGTTCTTTTTTTAGTCATTTATATTGATCGCTTTTACAGGTTTCTAATGGTAATACGGCATACTTCTAGTTTCTGCATTTCGAAAGAGACGGAGATCAGATAGAATTTTATATTACATTCACAAAAAAAAAGTTGAAATAGCTTATTTATTGTAATATTTCAGACTATTGGTTTGAATAATCACCAATTTGTTGTCAATTTTTCTGACGTTTTCATTAACTATGATAAAAAGTTAAATAAGCATAAACACTGTTCTAAAATATATTTTACTTAAATAATTCTTTATATTAAACCAGAATGTGGTAATATGCATGATAAAATTTATTTGTATAATTACAAGCTATAAAACCGTTCCCACCTTTTACTCAATAGTGAGCAGTCACTCTTAAATCTTACTTAACGGTGGTACAATAAAAATGCCTACAGATTATGTTTTAAAGAAAGGCGAGTGTTGGCACGCGAGCCTATAGGAGGCGGCAAACGGACCTCAAGTAACAATTACTTGGTCATGCAAGCAGGCCATCCATCACCCACTTGCCCTGTGCCACTGGCAATAGCCACTCGGTTCCTACTCTAAGGCAATTTCCGGAGCCCTTATCTACCTCAACTTGCAAGCATTTACTTGGCGGGGTTTGTTTAACAGAATTAATCCAGTTGACAAGGATCTTTGGCAAGGCTGTGCCTTGTTTGTTCTCTTGGTGTTTTAGTTTCACATCGACGTAGTCGTGGCCTGTCTTGGCGCACGTTCGGTTACGGTACATCGAAATTGGATCCCTTAAATGAGCAAACAATTGCCTAGAGCGTCGTCAGAATAAACATTTTGTATTAAAATGTACACGTACCTAATTCTAGATAAATATGATAAAGCCAGATCAATAAAAAATACACAAGTTCACCATAATTTAAAGCCAACGGTTTTCCGGAAATAAAAATGCAACATTATTATTAAATTATTTTCATATGCGAGGTCTTAAGCCACGTAAAGCTACCACACTGTGCATAATTCTTTAATAAGTAATAGCCTTTTGAAATACTGCGACACCGTTCATATTTTCAGTAGAATTTATAGGAAGTGAGCAACGCTCGGCAGTCGCGTCGGCCCGTTTAATTATTTTCTCTTGTTTACACAAGATTGAGATTACATTCTGAGTAATATAGTGCTAATGAAAAAGTATGCGACTAACACGCACACTTCATTTAAAAGAAGGTGTTTATTATTAGATTATCACTTAAGTTTACATACTAATTACTAACTTGCAGAGTCGACAGTAAAAGTTAGAATTGATAAATAAATGTTAAATGTAATCCGGGTTTTTTGTAAACCATATAATTGTCTTTATGTCTGTAAATTTTGTTATGCTATATAAATCATTGTATAATTTTATTAGGCGTCTATATTGATTGCTTTAATAATATAGGTACCATTATTATTAAATAAATAATAATATTTTTTGGACATCTAACACTCAACGCCATCTAGTCCCAAGCTAAGCAAAACTTGTGTTATGGGTACTAGACAACGGATACAAATACAAATATACTTTTTTTTGTAATTATATACATATCATACATAGAAAACACCCAAACTCCGAAACAAATATTTGTAGATCATACAAACGTTTGGTCCGACTCGGGAATCGAACCCAAGACCTCATGATCAGCAGTTGCACACGCTAACCGCGAGACAAACGAGGCAGTCACTAAGGGAACAAGTCTTGTACTAAAATCATAAAGATAGTTTCAGATATCTACCTACATGAGACCATACATACCTAAACATAGTCAAAATCTTAAAGAAATTATCTACTGACAAGTATTGATGTTGTCACTAAAATATCAAGAATGTAAAGTACAAAATCTTAAAAATGTACTTGCATGGAGCATATAAATGAACATATCACATCATATCACACTTCACACTAATATATAAAGGCGAAAGTTTGTGTGTATGTTTGTTACTTCTTCAAGCAAAAACTACTGGACGGATTTGGATGAAACTTTACAGTAATATAGCTTATACATCAAATTAACACATAGGCTACTATTTGCCGCGATAACCGACATAAACGCGGGCGGAGCCGCGGGCAACAGCTAGTTTTAAAATTATATTGATAGTGATTTCACTTTAATTAGCTATCAACTTTGCTATCGCAAATTTTAATAGTTATGTCGTGTAATTATTGTCTTCTAATCGGTGGATTACAGTTTGATCCTCGGTTACGACATAATGTGCAAACGAGTATACGTTTCAGCTGACGGTTAGAGACAACCAACACCTGCAGAATCCGTCTGCCTCAACAGTTTCAAGCGCGCTGCTGACTTTTGACCGTCTTTACTCCGATAAGGCCCGTATTCACTTTGATTAGTGCGAGTGCAGGTGTGAAGCGCAGGCGATAAACGATTGGTAGAAAATACGTGTGGACTGCGAATTCGCTGCCCACACGTACTTTCCACCAATCACCGATCACCCGCACTAAGCACCTGCACTGGCACTAAGCAAAGTGAGTACAGGTCTATATACTAAGTGTGATGTGGAGTATCATTATTCTCTATGTCGTTTAAGAAGTCTATAAACATGATCATCCATTACCAATCTTACAAATAGGAATAATATCGATGATTACATTGGCATTACGTCAAAATAAATATACCTACATTTAGGAATTACATTGTCCATACTAATTTATTATAAATTAAAAAGTAACTCGGTATGCCTGTTAAACTTTCACAGGTAAACCACTAAACCGTTTTGAAGGAGTTTCTGTACAGAGATAGATTGGACCTTGGAGAAAGTCATAGGCTACTTTTCGTCGCGATAACCGACATACGCGCATGTAAAAGCTAATTTTACTATAAAAAGTGAACCAGCTTTTACTAACATGGTCAAGGTGCAGAGATTATTTGTTTTCACATTTTTAACCGACTTCCAAAAGGAGGAGGTTCTCAATTTCATCGTTTTTTTTTAATTTTTTTTATGTATGTACACTGATTGGTTAGTCATATCAGTTAAATATAAAATATTATTTTTGTTTTATATTAGGTGTTTCTTGTGGGGCCTAGGCTTAGCAGGATAGTGACAGTAAATCCAGGTAAAGGTAGGAAAATCATAATTCCAAACATTAGTAGAATATTTACATAAAGTATTCATCTTACCATGTTGTGGTAACTGAAAACTCTATAATAAAAAGAAAGAAATCAAACTCGAATGTTGAATCGTTATTGTTCCACTTACAAGTGAACTTCGGCAATCGAAAACAATAACAGACTGAAAAGATTTCAGAACATTCATTGAAAAGGAAAGTTTTATAAAAGCAATCGCCGATAACAGTAAGTGCAATTTTAAGGTCGGTCTGGGCATAGCTTCGTTCTTTACAAGTTTCTCTTTTCATTTTATTGTCTTTTGACTTTGTTTAGTGAAATACTTTAATCTTTTACTTTTTTGTTTTCAAGTCATATTAAGATAAATTAACTTTAAAAGCTTTTTAAAAACAAGCTCTTACTGGAATGCCTCGAGGCGAATTAAACGAGTCCAAACTCGATGATGTTGCGAGGTTTCTTTACAGAGTTCCTATGGCCACCTTCCAGCTCCAGCATCAGATTAGCTGCATGTCATTATAATATTGTATTGTCACGCTGTATACATATGATTGCAAAATTTCAGCAAATCGGTTGAAGATATCTGCTTTAAAATTGAGTTGCAAGATTCCACCCGAACATACAAGCATACATACATACATTGCAAGTTAATAAAAAGCTTGCAATAAGGCTCGGGTAGAAATTCTGTAGGTAATTAAAAAACTATATTCTACATAAACCCTGCGTTCTTAACATTGGCTTAGTACAGACTAATAGCTGAGCTTTTCTGCTGAAATGATCGTGCTGAAATCGGCGTGGCTGAATGATGATTTCTATTTTTATTGTTTATTATTGAAATTAATATTGTTAATACCTAAATGTTCATTATTAAAACCCCCTAAACAGTTTCATACTGCCATTTTAAAGGTTATACTCAGTAAATTATGTTTAAACTACAATATTTTTGTTATACATATATATTAACTAGTACACCTAATTAATGTGTTAACAACAAGTAAAAAGGTATTTTTTAAGGTTTTAAGAAATCTATTTGTTAGTAAAGCTATGATGGTCTAACACATCGCATGTCGATTCTTATGTTACTATATCACATTGGTGCTCAAAAGTTAAATAAATATACTTGTTTAACGGTTATTAAAATTATAAATGTTTGGATAATGATAAAGTCGTTCATGTTACGCTAAATTATCCTTGTAAAATGGATCTTAATGAAACTTTTCACGCTGAAACTCTTTGTAATTTCAAACAAGAGGCACTTTGTAACGGTTGAACGTCTTGTGCCTTATCGCGCCAAACGTAGAATATTATAAAACGTCGCAATAAAGTAAATAAAGAGACAAATGTACATACTCATGGAATGAAACAACCGTTTCTGAATCTTATGTGTAGAAAATAAAGTTGGGTATTGTTTGAGCTTGCAACACATACTGCTGAAGCAGCTCCTGTGAGAAATATTATGAAAACAAATTCGCGTTGAGCACGTTCAGTGTGCAAGTAATAAATAGGAGAGCAAAAGTAGCTGGTAGACGGAGGAAGCGGGCCACGAAATGGCATTGTTTAAATTGTATTAGGCAGTTAGCCAGCGGGAAAGACAAGACACAAGTTTTTGACATAAGACCTAAATTAGATAGTATACTCCAACGCAGTGTAACTAGCTAAAACTATACACAAACCTAATCCGTTAGCACAAGCATTGAATGCTCTGAATTTTGGTGGCTTCAGTTTAGCATAGTTTATGTGATCACTATGATGAATAATCGCCTTGGATATAATTTATGTAGTTCATCATATACTTACATATCTTTTATGAGGGCTTTGTAAGCTTCATTTACATGTTGTATAATTTTTGGCTATTTACTTACTAAAATCCCCATAAATTGGTTCATATATAAGACCTGTAGTATGACATAGTTTGAAAGTATTTCATTAGATTTACACATATGTCTTTATCATCTGGCACTTACTACTTACATTTTGGCAACTTAATAGGTTCCACTGTAAACTTAAACAGTCCGAGGTTGCATACCAACTATGAAACCTGAAACATAACCCACCTTTACTCTCTAGCACCAAATAATATAAGATCGAGACCTATGTCCTTGACCTATATCCTTTGCTAAATAATATACGTGTGTAATAAGTTTGAAACAAGAATTCGAAACGAACAATCTGTCATGATCTTGCTTTACACAGAAATTTGTTAGTCTAGGTTAATTAACCTTTTGATTTAGCTTCAAAACACAAAAATTGTTCTTTTATTTTTCTTAAGATTGCGTTAACATAGAAGCTCGAATTTGTGTAGCTTCAAGGAATTTTTAATATTAACTTTAACATATCTTCACGAGTTCATGAGACAGTTTAATAACCACAGATAGCTAATAATGAAAAGATTTTAAAAAGGTTCCATTTTCTGAATGATTGCTAAAGGGCAAATGAACAGACGTATCGCCGTAGACGAATTAAACACTGGATGAAAATTACTTCTTTTTTTCTTTTTTTTTAATTATTGTATTGTCATCGTTCCTCGATAGATAAGTCATCTAAGTTTAAATGATGATTAAATCTGACCGTTTGAAGTGAGTCAAAATCAAGTCTAAAGACGTCGATTACAAGCAAACATACAGATGAAGCTAATATAAATCGTATAAAAATTAAGTAACTTGTAATTTAATGTTGCATTGACACATAAAATAAGATAAATGTTACACGTGAGTGAATTTTCTAAGGTAAACGAAATAATAAAAATAAGGCATTACGGCACTAAGCACGGACAGTATTACGGTGTAACGTTGCTGTCACAGTATTTCATAGCATTTCGCGTAAAAGTTGCTAGGCACTCTTATTTAAGTCATGCACTGTGAATGTCATCTCCGTGGTGATATATATTTAAGCAATTAATTCTTCATCGCCATGAACCCAGATAAAACTGGACAGACCTCCTCAGAGTTTTTTTTTCATAAAGTAGGCGGGCGATCGAGCAGACGTATCGCCTGATGGTAAGCGATTACTGCCGCCCATGGACACCTGCAACACCACAAGCGTCACAAGTGCATTGCCGGCCTTTTGGGGATGTGGGGCCTCACCGGCCCATACCCCAATCACCTACCCCTTCCTCTAGGGGTAGGTGATTGGGGTATGGGCCTCCGGTATCCTCACTCACTCGGTGAAACACAGCGTAAGTACTATTTCACACCGGTTTTCTGTGAGGCCGTGGTATCACTCCGGTCGAGCCGGCCCATTCATGCCGAAGTGTGGCTCTCCCACGGTAGATTGTGCTGTTCGTCGGCAGTATGACCCTGCGAAAGGTGCAGGCATAGATTAATATTCTGTAAACATTTTCAGATCACTTCCTGATGTTTTTACCTCAATAAGAACCTTTGAAGTTCAATTTCAAGAAAAAATAATACATCATTATTCATTTGTCGCCATTCAACATAAAATGTACGTTGATTAGAACGTAACGAGTGATGTCACAGAACACGTTGTTATAAAAAGAGCACAATCTCAATAGGCCTACTTCCAATTCAAATACATGTCATAACGTGTGCGAAGTCGTTACGCTAAACGTAAACGAGACAGAAACGAAGAAATATGTTAAACAAGCAATTTCAGGGAAAAACGGGCGAGAACTGACGATGCGTGACAGTCTATTTCAGCAGCGGTTCGATAATCGTGCCGTTTGTTATCTATATCTATACTTATAATAAAAATGTAACAGGTCCAATTCTGTACATTAAAGATATTTTGAAAATGTTTTTGGGAGGGCTCTCTATTATCGATACTGAAGCCAAAACTGTAATTTTTTTTCATTTTTGTCTGTCTGTCTGTCTGTCCGTCTGTCTGTCTGTATCTTGGCCGCGCATCACGCCGAAACGGATTCAAATGAAACTTGGCATGATTTGAGTTCATACTACGAGGACATAGGACATAGGATACTTTTTATCCCGAAATTCAGCACGGTTTCCTGGAGAGAGGGGATGAAAGTCAAAAGTACTTAGTTGTAATTCAATAACACATAGTCCGATATTATTCATTCTTTTTTTGCTAGAAAGAAAAAAAGAAGATAACGGGAAAAGTTTTTATTTGTCCCCGACTGTACACTGCCTGTGGGAAGCTGAGACAGATGCGTAAATATGGCGGTACGAAGTTCGCCGGGTCAGATAGTTGTTTAATATGACTGGTGATCTGGATATCTGTATTCGTATTTAAGTTGATCTTACACGTATTTACATTACTATATTTTATCAAGCATATTAGTCCGAGATTCCCGGAACAAATTTTACAAGTTATTACTATCAAGCTAATTTGTCGTGAGTGGCTTCATTTTGACGAGGAGCCCACTTTTTTATTATTTAACAGCCACATTGTCCTACAAATTACGTAGCAAGTTATCCCGGTCCTAAGCTTAAATGTTTTTTGTCCCTGCTACCCGTGTTAGCTACCACAATCGAAAATTTTCATCATCAAACCAAAATGAAGCCACTCACGAAAAATTAGCTTGATAGTAATAACTTGTAAAATTTATTCCGGGGATCCCGGACTAGGGATATACTATTTTAAACATAACGCAATAAAACATCTATTAATAATATTGAGTTCTAGGTAATATTACTAAATATTTTAATGAGTTACCAGTAAAACAATTAATGTTTATGCCCTGATTCCCAAACTAGCGCGAGCTGTATGTTGGGAGCCAGTATCTTTCCAAGTATAAATTACACAGTTCCTTAAATTATATTCTTGTTACAAAGTGGTTCAAATATACGCAGTAAGCTTATGAATATTGTTAACATAGTTATTGTTTAACTGAATGTTTGAAATTAATGAAGGTTTCTAAATCAGTAACTATTTTAGGTCTTTTTTTAATTTATTTTTTAACGTGTGGAAATCCCCTCGGACCGTCACCCCACCGGGGCTTGAGGCGGGGCGGTGTGTCGGACTCGAACCGACTAAAACCACACGGTGTGCCACTCTGCGCCTGTGAATGGCGGAATCCGGGAACTGTAGTTATTAACACGCCCGGACCCCTCCCAGCGCTTGCCCGCACAAAAGCGGGCACCGTCAGCTGTTAACATCTCAGTTTAGGCGACGTACGGCACTCGCGTAACGTCGCCTCCTCGCGGGCGGTCACTAGAGCGGATGGAAGGGAAAGCCCGTCCCGACCATCCGCGGCCACACTCAGGGCGGCATGAGGCGCTGATAGGCGCGCCTCCGCCGCCCGGTTCGCCGGCGGCGGATTGGGTCCGAGTGGATGTCATCCTCCCGGGCCTTCTCCGCCACCTCCTTCTGCGAGATGACTTCTTCGCAGAAGGAGGCGACCGCGGTAAAACTGCTATCGCTACCGGCCATGGAGTGTATGACGGCCAGTATCGAGAGATCTCCTCCGATGACTGCAGTGAGGGCCCGACGCTGCGGCGCCCAAGCGGGGCAAACCGCCAGCGTGTGCTGGGCCTAGTCCTCACTGCAGTCGCAGTGGTGGCAGGCGGGACTCAATTCCCTCCTGGCGACCGAGTGCAGGTACTTTCCGAAGCAACCGTGCCCGGAAAGGACCTGCGTCAGTCGGAAGGAAAGGGTCCCGTGCTGCCACCCTGCCCACTCGAGGATGACCGGCTGGAGAGCCTCCACGGCGGCAAAGCCAGCACGTGGAGTTTCCAGCCGGAACGACCATCTAGCCATTGTGGCTCGACGGGCGGCTTCACGCCACTCGCGTACCTCTTCGAGCGGAGGGCGATAGCCATACTCCGCCCGATATTCAGCCACCCGTTGATAAACTTCGGCGAGCACTTCCGCCTCCAAATTCCACGGGGGTGTTCCGGCGAGGGCGCACGCCGCCTCGGTCGACACCGTGCGATATCCGCGTATGGCTCTGACTGCCAATACCCTCTGAGGCCGCCAGAGGCGGGCCTTATTTAGGGCAGTCAGAGCCGCCACCCACACCGGTGCACCATACAGCGCCATCGACCGAACAACCCCCGTGTACAGGAGTCGCGTTGCGATGCTGGCTCTGCCCAAGTTGGGCAAAAGTCGCCCAAGGGCGGAGGCAGCGTCGACCAGCTTCGGACCAAGCTGTCGGAAGTGCTCGTCAAAGAGCCACCTACCGTCGAGTATCAGGCCCAGATACCTCATCTGGGCCCGAACCGGTACGAGGACCGAGTTGACCTCTATGGAGGCGGTTTGGCCCATGGAACAAGAGGGCCTCCGTCTTGTCCAGGGCCACCCGTAAGCCCAGCGCCTCGATGCGCCCGACCACCAGAGAAACACCCCTGGTGGCCAGGCACGCCGCCTCTTGGAAATTCGCCCCCCGGGCCGTTCCCCCCGGGCTGGGCGTAACAAATTACGCCCAGCCCGGGGGGAACTATTTTAGGTCTTAGGAAATTATAAATTAGTTAGATGATTACTATAGAATCACAGGCCTATTAAATAACAAAGAGATCAAAACCAGGCTCAAAATACAGATACAGGCAGATAGTTATCGATACTCAACTTCAAACCAACCAACAAATATGTTACTGGCAATCCGTATAATCCGGTTTTCTATATAATACCTAGACAATGTATACAATACCTAATGTGTGAAATATTAACTATTTTTTACTTTGCCTAGGTATTCTACACAATGCCTAATGCGCATTCACTAGGTATTCACTCAAACTCATCTATTCCAAATGATTCAACAACAACACAGGGGATCTGGAGTGGTCACTGTTCTAACCTAACCTAAATGACGCTGAATAAAGTTGGTTTAAGGGCTCCCACACGTAACTGCGATGCGATGCGGTGTGAAGTTCTTTGCGGTGCATTTGTGCGAGCTCGCAGATATTTACGATGCGAATTCGCAGTTATGTGTGGGAGCCCTAAAGCAAACAGAACACGTTTTCTTTGCTCGTCATTTTATAGGTATGAAAGTAGTTATATAAAATTAATAAAAACAGACCAAAATCTATTATTTTTACTCATTGCCGGTGGATCAGTAGGTGTTCTGTACAATCCCTAGGAATTGTAATGAATACCTAGGTAAAGTATTTAATGGACGCCCCAGGTACCTATTGTTAACATTTCGTAGGTATTGTATAGCTTACCTGAATTATACAGGTTGGCGGTAACATTTATTTATATTAGTCTCACAGTCTCATAACTCATACTACTCACTTTTTGACAGCTACACTTTGACATTTACTATTAACTACAATCATAACACGGCATAAAACAAGAAAGGTGAATTTGACAGTTTTAAAACAAAATATCAATAAAAATAAATCTAAACCACACGGCCATCCTGTTTAATCATCTGTCCCAGATGAATCTTCATCTTCTGGTGCAATCCACGGCTTCATTAAATCTGCGGAAGTCGAAGTATTGATGGGTCCTTCCCCATTTCCTACCTTCTTGACGGTGTATCTGTCATTCCGTTTTTTAGCGGTCACTTCATACGGTCCAAGAAATTTTGCAAATAATTTCGAGCCTTGGGAGAATTGTGTCTTTTTGATTGCGACAAGGTCACCAACGTCGTAGACATTCGCTTCTTTCCTCTTCCTATTATATTTTTTTGTATTTTCCTCTTGTATCTTTTTAATCGATTCTCTTGCTCTCTCTCTAAGTTCTTGTCTCTTTTGATTAAATATTTGGATTTATTCTTCCTCTATTAGTCTTAGTAATTCTTCATCTCTATCTCTAATCTTCACTCCGAACAACAATTCAAATGGGGTCATCCCGATACTTCTTTGGTAGGTTCCATTTATACATCGTTGTACGTTAGATACTCTGCGGTACCATTTCGTGGGATCATCAGCACTGAGTTTTGCTAATACGGCGATGATAATTTGATGGATACGTTCAACCTGGCCATTTCCTCTGGGTTGTCCAGTTGTAATCGTGTAGTGTGTGATATTCTCGTCTTTACAGTATTGTTGGAAGTCGTTTGCAGTGAATGACGCGTTACGATCCGTTATAATTCTTCCTGGTGCGCCAAAAGTTTGCTGCTGTAATTTCAGTTTATTAAGTGTCTCTTCAGTCGTCGAAGTCTTGACAGGGTATATCCAGGTAAATTTTGTATAAGCGTCGACAACCGTTAAAATGTACTTATAATTCTTATGTGTTGATGTAAGTGGTCCCAAATGATCGATATGATATGTTGATAGCGGCACATCGCCTTTATCTATGGGATGAAGAAAACCCTCCCTTTTTCCCTTCTTGTTAGATATAAGGATACATTCAACACAATTACTAATATTTTTTCTAATCTTTTCTTGTAAATGATCTATGTAATAGTCTCTACTAATTAATTCTTCAGTCTTTGCAACTCCAAAATGACCTCTTTCATGATTCCTCCTAATTATTTCAAATTGCATCTTCTTTGGTACAACTATCACTCTACTACCATTTTTCTCTTTGTATAGTATATCTTTATATAAAATATAGTCTTTATAAGTTTCCTTTTCTAAAACCTTCTTTAGCACTTTCATGTGTTCGTCTTCATCTTGGGATTTTTTAAATCGAGCTGTTGTTTCTTTTGCTTTATCTTCCGTTACACTAGTCTTCATTACTCTTTCTTCTATCACACTAGTTTCTTTTACTCTTTCTTCTGACACACTATCTTCCTTTACTATTTCTTCTGTAGTATTTTTTACATTTACATGTTGTTCTTTTAATTCATATGCTTTTACTTCTTTTACAATGGTTTCTAATGGGTTTTCTTTGGGTACAAGAACTTCAGATGTTATGTCAATGACTTGCAATATCTCACTCTTGTCTGAGTATATTATAGTTTTAGCAGCAGATAAATTTTGCACGCTGTTAAGATCCATTTCACACTTCTTTATTTCAAGTGGTGACAAACGTCTCGGGCTTTGTAAAACAGGGTCTTCATCAGTCAGTAAAATTCTCAGTTCCATATTACTACTCTTCTTTTCCTTCTTGGAGTCATACTCTTTGCATATCTTATAAACTTCTTCTTCATACTTAGTTTTTTCTATATCTTGTTCAGGGTTAACGTCACTTTCATCATTCATAATCTTTTCCACAAAAACACCATCGGGGTTAAACTGTATCTTAAAGTCTTCGAGTATAGGATTACCAATTAGCATAGGTACAGGTAAGTCGTGGTCTGCTACAAGATGGAACTTCATTTCTGTGTAGTACTGATCAATTTGTACCTTAGCTGTGAACGTTCCTTCGGTATCAAGCTTATTCTCCGCTATACCTGCTAGGCATGTTGATTTTTCTTCGTAGTCTTTTATACTAACTTTAATTTTTTCAAATTCTGTTTTTGTAATAATATTGACGTCACTACCGGTATCTATTAAAGTTTTAAATTCTATTCCGTTAATCTTTATCTTCTTGTAAGGGGTCTTCTTTTGTTGATTCATAGTCTGCGTATTGAATTCTTTTCCCATGTTTTGGATATTCAGCGTCTTCTTCTGTTGATCGGTAGTACATTCATTAGATTTGTGTCCATAATCGTTACATTTAAAACATTTTAGTCCCTTAGGGCAAGATTGTGATTGGTGTCCTAATTCTCCACAGTTGAAACATCTTCTCACGTAGGATATCTTGCGAGGTGAGTGTTGGACAGCAGCTTGATGTACAGGTCTGTTTGACATTTTCTTTCCGAATTGACTATAAATGTCCAACTTTTTTCGAAAATCTTTTATATCCAAGGCACCATATAAGATAGTTTTGTTAGTCTCTAGATCGTAGATACCATCAATTACATATTCCATCAATGCAGCATCTTCAACGTTACCATGTAGCGCCAATTCTTTCATAGCTAGGAAATACTGTTGATAAGTTTCGTCACTTGACATCTTACGTGCGGCAAGCTTTTTGTGTATTATTGCGCTATTGATTTTCGGACCAAATTCTTCTTTGAGAGCTGCCTTTAAACTTGCATAGTCTTGCACACGTCCCAAAGTCCTCAGGAAAAGTTTGGCAGTACCATCTAATAATCGTTTGGCGTAGATCAATTTCTCGATCTTAGTCCACTTCATAAGCTGAGCAGTATCTTCGAATTCCTCAATAAACGTCTGAATAGGGTAGGTGTCATCTCCAGTAAAAACAGTCATTGATTTTTCCAAATCCTTGAAAGAAATCTGCACTGAAACATCTTCGTCTTCACTTCCTTTTTCGTCTTTCTTCGGTGGCATTATGGCGGTTTACCTCCTCTGGTTAGTCGTTATTTATTTTAATTATCCTTTTTTTTATTCAAAATCCGAATCAACGTCTTTAGTCTTCATAAAAAATAATAATTTAAAGTCTTCTTAAAAACTACCATCTTAGTAGATTTTTTTCTATGCTGGCAACATTTTCTTCCAAACGTACTTCAGGTTGATCGGCTGAAGGCACTGGCGTTCAAAATGGCGACATAAGCAAATATGAATCGGCACTTATTATTCTGATGAATCTTCGTTAGTCTTCTTTGATTTACTACAAATATTGCTTCACATCCCGGACGAGCCCCCAAAAAGTTGTGGGATGTAGCTCAAAGCAAAATAGATATCGTAAATCAACACTTTATTTATTTTTTCACAGAGTAAACATCTTAACATATTAGTCTCACAGTCTCATAACTCATACTACTCACTTTTTGACAGCTACACTTTGACATTTACTATTAACTACAATCATAACACGGCATAAAACAAGAAAGGTGAATTTGACAGTTTTAAAACAAAATATCAATAAAAATAAATCTAAACCACATGTATATATTATATATGTAAATTGGTTATTTAGTAATCTTAACTTCATCAAAACAGACTACTGCTGGACATACCCCTCTCCTTACAGAGGAAATTTTAGCCTACAATACCACGCGCGTCAGACTCTTACCACACCACAGGTAACGCCGTGGGCCGAAGGTGGTTTCTGCCAGTGAAAATCCCATCAAAATCTGTCCAGCCGTGTCAAAGATAAGTCAGAACAAACAGACAACAGACAATAATTTCAATATCGATTTTTTGTGAAAGTTATTAAACAGTATTTAGTGAAAAACTGTTTATTTAACATTTCAAATACACACTTCAATTTTATTTATTTATATTGATGCAAGAAAAAGTAATATAACCTGTCAAAATAAGCATTTATAATTTTTATCTACAGAATGATGGAAATATGCTTGTTGCACAAATAGGGCATCGATGTTGCGATTGTCAGTGCAGTTTGTTTTTGATTTCACTCAACAAAGCGAACCGTGTTTGATGCGAAGCGCGCCTGTCGCAGAATTTGTGACACATCGGTGCTCTCTTGCCGAGCTAATAAAGTTCCGCAGTGTTTATTAAATATTCTATACAACAATAAACAAGCAAAGGGGCCATGACAATAAACTAATAACGTTTTTCACTTACAACTATTTTACTTCTATCATCTATTAGAAAATAAATATAAAACTACTACCTTTTTGGAACGAAATTCCTTATGGGGCGTTGCGGAGGGGTATCCTAGCCTGCAAAATACGTCCACAACGTAAGATTTTCGCCTCGGTGTCAAAATGGTAGCGTTTGAGAATGATGAGAGGTCTCGGGTTCGAATCCCGTGTACGATCAATTTTTTTTTGATCTGCAAATATTTGTTTTTTGGGAGTTTGGATGTTTTCTAGGTGTTTTATTGTCTTATGTATTTATTTACAAAAAAAATGTCCGAAATATTTATTTCGTGAACGAAAAATTTATATAATCTGTAAGTTGCATGTAACAAGTATGAAGTAAATCTAGAACTTGAAATAAATATTTTTACTATTAAGAACTTTGTTCCTATCTGGTGTCCCACCACACCACACGACTTTTTTATGGAATAGGCGGGCAAACGAGCAGACGTATCGCCTGATGGTAAGCGATCACCGCCGCCCATGGACACCTGCAACACCAGAGGCGTCACAAGTGCGTAGCCAGCCTTTGGGGCATGGGGGACATAGGGGAAGGGGTTAGGGTATGGGCCTCCGGTATCCTCACTCACTCGGTGAAACACGGCGCAAGCACTGTTTCACACCGGTTTTCTGTGAGGCCGTGGTATCACTCCGGTCGAGCCGGCCCATTCATGCCGAAGCGTGGCTCTCCCACGGTCAAATCTACTACTATCTCTCCATGTAATTAATTGCCACGCTAAAATTTTGTATCTGAAACAATCTTAAAAGTAATACTGTGAGTACTTACTGTGAGTAATTGTTATAATACGGCTAAATCTTTAATGTTGAGCTGTATAATAATTTTAGAGAACTTTTATTTGTTAAATATGTCCAAGACAAGTGTTACTGTCCAATTAAATAAATTATTCAACTATTCTCTTAAATTAATTAAAGAAATTTGTATCTACTATTTCGTTTAACATTTAGTTTTGGGTTTGAATTTTTTTAAGAAAACGCTGTAAATATTTCTCCAAAACATTTTTATTATGTGACCGTCCCAGACAATAACGTATTTTTAACCGACTTCCAAAAAGGAGGAGGTTCTATTTTCCACTGTATGTATTTTTTTTTTTTTTTTTATGTATGTTACCCGATTACTCCGTCAGTTGTGGACCGATTTAAATATATTTTTTTGTATTCGAAAGGGTATGCTTCCGAGGTGGTCCCATTGCCAGCATATCAGGATCTGATGATGGGATCCCAGGGAAATCGAGGAAAACTCTCATTTTTTATAGGCACATACTATGTTTTTCGTATATTTTCTGAAGTTATACCCGTATTTGCGTCTGGTAGTCATCATTTTATGATGATGAGCTGATGATGTAAGGTACAACTCCTTAACGGTTAGGAGTTGGAGGATAAATCTTTAAATATCAGATGTATATATGTTACCTTTAGTCGTATTCTTTCAAATTATTTAGGTAAGCTGATGATGGAAGGTGGAAGGTACAACTCCTCAACGGTTAGGAGTTGGAGGATAATTCTTTCAATTTCATACGTATCTAAAGACCTTCAGTCGTATACTTTCAAGTTATTTAGGTGTACTGATGATAGAAGGTTAAACTCTTCAACAGTTAGGAATTAGAGGATGATTTCAATATTACACGTACGTTTAGACCTTCATTTGTATTCTTGATGATGAAATTTGATGAAATAGTTCAACTTACTACTTACCTACGATTGTTTGCACAAAAAACTGAAAAATAAAAACTTTTTATAAAAAAAAAAAACCGACTTCCAAAAAACATCCAACGAAAACTCTCTGCCAAAGAAACACTTAAAAGCGTAAAATAAACTGGTTCTTCATAAATTGCCTATACCTAATTCTTTATTCATTTAAATAGTAGTATTATAATGTGTGCTAGGTACCTAAAATCTGTTTGAAGTCGAAATCTGTATTTTACCAGTTTATTTTACGCTTTTAATTGTTTTTTTGGCAGAGAGTTTTCGTTGGATGTTTTTTGGAAGTCGGTTTTTTTTTTATAAAAAGTTTTTTAATTTAACTCCCGCACTAGAAATAAATCCTGTGTCGCGGGGGACTTTACAAACATACATGAAACGGACACAAAGAACACCCAGACTCAGAACATCAATTTGTGTATCACACAAAGTGTTGTCCTACGTGGGATTTGAACCCACGACACTGGGCAAAGTAAGAAACGGCGTGGTGACCGTTAAACCACTAGGCCAAACGTGCAGTCGAATTAACATAACTGGCACTATGGATTTCTTTTATATTCACTTCTAGCTGTTCGGTGAAACTAAAAATACTTAAAAAAATAGCTAAAGATAAATCATTAATGAAGATTTAGGTTATTAGTGAATATAGTGAAAATAAAATCTATACTAATATTATCAACGCGAAAGTTTGTGAGTATGGATGGATGTTTGTTACTCTTTCACGCAAAAACTACTGAACGGATTTGGATGAAACTTTACAGTAATATAAATATATTTAAATAAATAAATAAATGTTGAAATACTAGTTGTTGCCCGCGGGCGAAGCCGCGGGCAACAACTAGTATTTCATAACTAAAGGAACGGGTGTGTGGTAAGAAAGGTTGTGTGATTAAATTTGATCTTGAAAGTACTCGAAGATCGCTTTAAGACTTCACATTCAAACCTTACTTTTTACACAAAAGGTTTTTTTAGATTCCCTGACTCAAAAGGAATACGGGCTCTCATAGGATAATGTTCTTGTTCGCCTGTCCCTTTGCAAAGATCCGTATTCTTAGGAACGCACGGAGGCATCAATTGGTTGTTTGTAGTCAACAGTGCCTTGGAGTGTTTAAATCAATAAATTAATTTATAGGCAGGTACTCATATTTTTCATAAAAGTGAAATAATACTAGGGAGTAGAGAGTTCTTACATTTTTCATGTAAAGGTTCATTCAAGGTAGTAGAGCCACGCTGATTTCAGCACGAGCGGGCCGGCTCGACCGGGGCGGTACTATCCTCGCACAGAAGATCAACGTAAAATGAAAGCGTTCGTGCTGTCGTGTTTCGTTGGTGAGTGCGAGACCGGAGGCCCAAATAGTCTAGTCAACAAGTTCCATACTTGTTGACTAGACTAAAAGATGCAGAGGCATCACTAGGCCGCCATGGTGTGGGTCGCCATGCTGCATTGTCTGCATACGCAATGTGTATGGTGGCCACCACTCTTGGATTCTGCTTATGCTTTCCATCGGGCAGAGTAGAGTCATTTTGGCGGGCTAAACATAAAATATATATATATAAGGCAAAGTAACATTAATGTTTGAATATGTTTTTCATTGATAAAGATTTTGCAAGTAATTTATGACCTCATGATATATATTATTAAGCATTCTCGTTATTATTTATTAGTTCAAATTATTATGTTAATTAGTATCGTTTTTCGTATTTAAAACAAAACTAGGACCGTAATTAACAAATACTATGGTATCAAATACAAAATAATAGTTAACGGTATTAGCTGAAAGAAAATCTACCAAAAGTATTAAGAATTTTTGCATTTATTTGAACTTATTATTAGATATCTTCGAGCATCTACAAAATTTTCATCATTTATATATGAAAATATAATTATAGCACAAAATACAAATTGAGGTACATAACTCTTTTTAACCGACTTAAAAAAAAGGAGAAGGTTCCTCAATTCGACCGCACATAAATATATTTATGCGTGTTCGGGGATAACTTCGTCGTTTATGAACCGATTTTGATGATTCTTTTTTTAATGGAAAGGAGATATCCCAACGGTGGTACCATGATAAGGACACTGAGATCTGATGATGGCATCCAAGAGAAATCGAGTAGAACCTTAAAGTCGGTTTTTACTTTGTTAATATTTTACTTGTCAAGAACTTAATTTCTCAATGACCAGGCTGGTGGTAAGCAGTTTTTAGATTACTTTCCTGCCAATTTTTCCTTCAAGGAGTGCGTTGACAAAAACTATTCTTACAAGAAATTATTTCATTCAACTTTATTCTTCTCTCTCCTTCGTCTCTCTGATTTTATATCCGTTTTAACTTTCTGTAATATCTCACGAAGATATGTTATGATGAGTAAAATATTAATGATTTAAAACGACTTTAAACGTCAACTTATTTTTCTATACTTTTTGAAGAGTAACATTCTTCTCAAATCCCAAATTCCCGTACAACCACAAAAACGTGCAGGTTACATACCTGCATGTTTTTTTAAATACTCCACTCACTTTCATAGTAAAAATATTAGTTGGGGCTTAATAAATATCCACCTCCAAACATTTGTAGTTGAATGCAAGGGTGGCGAATGCACGCGATTACCTTCTGTCCACTACAGCTCATATGCAGACATTCAACAGCAACATAACCGATATTTACACGATTACTGCGCATCGATGATTATATTAACATGGTTTTTATTTAAATTTGGTTATGACGTTTTCAAACTAACGCAATTTCAAATTGAATTTAACGTCCCGTCTTCACCGTTTGACTACTACACTCTAACATGAAACATTTTTAATTAAAAGTTTTTTTTTCATGTATGGTCCTGCCAAAATGACTCTACTCTGCCTGATGGAAAGAGTGGTGGGTCACCATACTCATTGTGAATGCAACAATGCAGCATGATGACCCACACTATGGCGGCCTAGTGATGCTTCTGCATCATTGGGCCTCCGGTCTCGCACTCACCAATGAAACACGACAACACGAATGCTATCATTTTACGTTGATTTTCTATGCGAGGGTAGTACCGCCCTGGTCGAGCCGGACCGTTCGTGCTGAAATCAGCGTGGCTCTACTACCTACTATTGTACTCGTAGTAGAATGTTTTCTCAAGAAAGTCTGAGAAAATGCCAACTAGTTTACTCCACATCGTTAGACTAAACTCAGGTGTAATGAAAACAAACATTGGTGTATCTTTTATTGGTGAACATTTGAACACTGTCATTTTTTTTTAATAATCCAAATAACCTAAATATCTTCGAATCGCAAACCAATTTATGAATGAGTACCACTCTGTAACAATTGAGCATAATATATTAAATAAATAAATCAACGAATAACTAAACTCAGACAAATATAAACTTATGTAGAAACCTAATTTTCTTGGTCCAGAACACCCATAAACCTTCAATAAAAAAAACAAAACTGAGAGATTTTGGCAGATTATTGCTGACGTACGCATGTTTTATTCATGAGTAGTTGTCTATTCGCATTACGATGTCTATATATCACGGGATGACTTTTCCTTTTATCAAGAGTGTGTAATCAAGTTGAGCATTAGTTTGACCAAATACAATCTTGGTCGTTCACCGCTATATTAGTACACACACACTATTATGAAGAGTAGACAAATCGTAGTCTAGACAAATAATGCTGTACTAAAATATAGGGGCATACGTCATTCTTTCAAAATGGTTACTAGAAGGAATTTGTTTTAATAGATTCCTTATTTATACTTTAAATTAAAATAACATAGATTAATATCTGAATTAATTTCATTGCACTTTATATGTTTCTGTGCAGCAATGAGCTTGTGTTTTCCTAAAATAAAAAAAATCTTTAAATAGTAAAACTCAGATAGATACTCAGTTAAAATGTTCATGTTAATTTTTAATTATAAAAATATTTCTCTGATGAAGTGTGCCTAAGCAAAGTCAAACGTGAATAGCATACGATTCTACATTGCAGTTAATATAAAACTTAGCTGGATTAAGACCTCAGATGTGGGACCTATTATTACTTTTTGTTACAAAAACAGTAGGTATGCAGCGTTTTCATAGCAGACTAATGTAAACTTGGCGTGAAAACAAAGCTTTTACGGTTTTTTCTACGTTATACAGTGTAATGTAGATAACAACATTATGTGTAGTAAACAGACAAGGTAGGTAAAAAAAACAGGTTAGTGTCAGAAATAATTTTGGAAACGATGGTGTAACTACTGTGTTATATACAGAAAAAATATCGAACGTGTTATTTAAAAGCAACATTTAGTAGCCACAAATAATTATATCAACTTTACATTATTTTTGAATATTACAAAGAGAACATACACATGTTTTATTAATATATAGATGATAGCGTACATTATCTGTATAATTTTTTCATCTATTCATATGAAACCTGCGTAACTTATTCTGCACGTCTCAAAGAGAATAAATTTTTGCAACATTTTCCGATTACATTGCCCGATATCTATTGATGTAGCATCCTCGATAAATGAGCGCCTTCCGAGATGAATGAGCTATTTATCGAGTGATAAATTTGAACCAGTAGTTCCTGAGACTACTGCGTGTGACCAAACAAACTCTTCAGCTTTATAATATTAGTATAGGTTCATAAATGTTATAAACTTTACGTATGCATAGTGCATGAACTCATTCTCCGCAATAGCACTTGCAGCCCTAGTCTTACGAACTTTCTTCACATGCCTTTATTTTTCTTCATTCAAGACACATTAATGAATTTTATTAATCAAGAACATATATAGACAAAGGATAACAGGCGTGAACTTTAGTTGGAGGCCTTTGGTTGGCTTGAAAAGATCCAACGGCAAGATTACGTAGCCACAGCTGTCTTGCCAGACCCCAACCCGCACTCGGCCAGCGTGGGGACGTATGTCCTTAACCCTCTCCTGGGAGGAGACCCGAGCCCAGAAGTGGGAATTATGGGTTGTTGATGATATTTTTTTATGACATGCAATTTAGGTTGTATCGTTAGATTATCTGATCTGATCTAGATTATTCTGTTCTGCTTTAACAAGGAAACTACTTCAATACGTAGAGGTAAGAGGAGAGGAGGAGAAAAAGGTCCCATGCTTTCACTATCGAAAGAAAACGAATAAAAGCGATAAACGTAAAAGCCTGTAATTAAATTCTCGTGTTTCTACATATTCCCGGAATGTTATTTTTGTCAATTTCCATCAAAACAATGCTTATTCAATGTTTCAATAGAGATACATCTCTTTCGGTTTCAAAACACACATGAATTGTCAGTTTGACTACCACAGCTACAGCACAAAGCTATCAAGAGACCCGTATGCGAATCGACCATAGTAGGATGTTTCTGTAGGTAGGTATTAATCACGAGGTTGCTCACGGAGTGATAAATTAAACCTTAGCCTAATGTTTAGGGTTGTACAGACTAAAGCATTTTTCTGGTTATAAATATATCTTTTATTCATATTCATTTTATAGTTTAAAAGATCCTTTTTTACGGAAGAACCTAGATATCCTCGTTGTCTACCTACGTCTGGGGATTCTGGAAGATATTAATCCCAATACTTATATTTTTAGGTATATAAACTTTATATATTTTTATAAAACGCTGTGTCATATATGTAGATGGACAGATTTTATTATAAACAATGTCGTAACAACATTGTGTTCCTTTTATAATCATATTTTAAAATGGATCAGGTTGCTTAAAAATGTTAATTATTACGAAAGATATCCTCTACCGGACATTGGTTTCTCCAAGACTTTCTACAACAACCACTCCTGTGCTCTCCTCGTCCAACGACTTTTTTTTTTTAACTTGTGGAAATCCCCTCGGACCGTCACCCCGCCGGGGCTTGCGGCGGGGCGGTGTGTCGGACTCGAACCGACTAAAACCACACGGTATGCCACTCTGCGCCTGTGAAGGGAGGAATCCGGGAACTGCAGTTATTAACACGTCCGGACCCCTCCCAGCGCTTGCCCGCACTGAAGTGGGCACCGTCTGCTGTTAAAACTCTCAATTTAGGCGACGTACGGCACACGCGTACGTCGCCTACCTCCTTCTGCGAGATTACGTCTTCGCAGAAGGTTGCGACCGCAGTAAAACTGCTGTCGCTACCGGCCATGGAGCGTATGACGGCCGGTAGCGAGAGATCTCCTCCGATACCTGCAGTGAGGGCCCGACGCTGCCGCGTCCGGCTGGAGAGCCTCCACAGCGACAAAGCCAGCGCGTGGAGTCTCCAGCCGGAACGACCATCTAGCCATAGTGGCTCGACGGATGGCTTCACGCCACTCGCGTACCTCTTCGGGCGGAGGGCGATAGCCATACTCCGCCCAATATTCAGCCACCCGTAAAAACTTCGGCGAGCACTTCCGCCTCCAAATCCCACGGGGGTGTTCCGGCCAGGGCGCACGCCGCCTCGGTCGACACCGTGCGGTATCCGCGTATGGCTCTGACCGCCAATACCCTGTGAGGCCACCAGAGGCGCGCCTTATTTAGGGCGGTCAGAGCCGCTCGTCCAACGACTTCCCATAACCTTCACCAAGCTATCGAACCACCTTTTAGGTGACCTGCCCATGCCCCATCTTCTGGTACGTGTCGCCAGTTCATAACTTTCTGGCCCCATCGGTCATCTTGTCCGGGCAATGTCAGTGACCACGATTCTTCTTTCTTTTTGATTCAGATAAGCAATAGTAAGCCTAGAAAATACGTTTTCAAAGAGAATATACTTAAATAAAAAAAGTAAACAAAGAACAATAAGTAAAATTGGAGAGAAAATGTAATAATGATAAAAAATATACTTAGGCTGAAATATTTTTAATTTAGTGAATAACTGCTACGTTTGTAATTTCTTGAAACACATTCAACATATTCAAAATATTAGTATTTACCGGTCATTGCGAGCATGGAACGTCGAGCTAAAGTCAATGAGTTTGTACCTTCATCATAAAAACAGGTTAAAAATACATTTAATTCACAACCCTAGCACTATATCGCAAACTTGCTATCTAAATGCTAGGTTTTTGGTACACCCGGCTTTAATCACGATGATATTGATTCGTCTTTGTTTTATTTTACAAAATTGAAATAATAATATGTAAATACAGTACAATACTTACTAGTTAAATTACATCTCAGATTTGATTTTGAATTTTTATTATCATATTTAAAAAAATAATACTTGTGCAATGTATGTGTTGTATTTTTTTTTAAACGACTGCTCCCGCACTAGGAATAAATCCTGTGTCACGGGGGACTTTACAAACATACATGAAACGGACACAAAGAACACCGAGATTTGAGCCATTGCGTGGGATTTGAACCCACGACACTTGGCGAAGTAGGAAACGGCGTGGTGACCGTTAAACCACTAGGCCAAACGTGCAGTCTAGTCTAGCCGTTTGAAAGCTCTGTTTGATTTAACTAGGATGATATTTTGTACTTGTAGTCACAGTCGTATCTAAAACAATACTAAAAACATGAACTTAACATTACTACAACTGTATCAAAAATAAATCTTCACTCTAAATTGTTGTGAAACTGACGAAGTTCTCTGAGATTAAAATTAAATTGCTCAAGAATAAGTCATAGATTTTCACAGTGTTACATTAAATAAAGGTGTATAATTTTGAATCAATTTTCGTTACAGATATTTCATATTAATAAAAGTCTTAATCCATTATAAGATGTAAGTTTCGTGACTTAATCGATTTATACATTTGTAATTCAATGTGCCTATTTACTTCAAGTTGGTGAATATCGCGCGTGATCTCGTTACATTCAACTACTGTGCTCAAAAGTTAGTTAATTACTTGTGATTGGTAAAGTTCGGTATATGTTTTTATAAGCTTTAAGAAGAGTACGTCATGTGATTAAAACTAGTTGCTGCATATTCTGATAAAATAGAAGCACATTTATATGTGTTATCTATAAATATAAAAATAAATCACCGGAATGTACGTACTGCGGCACCCGTACTTTCTCAAGTACGACGCCTGGGGGTTTCTGTAGTCAGGGGACCATGGTACCTAAAATTTAGGAAATAACAACACGACTAAACGTATTGTACGTTTTTAGTGCAAGATAAGAATTTTACAATATAGGAATACATTTATTTATATTTCACTGTTTGACTCCGCGACCCCTGCAGTGTATCTCTTCTTCAGCATTAAAAAAATCAAGGTTTCAAATTATATAAATCAATTCTAGAACATTCGCTTCAAACAAGAGTTTTCATCTGCCAGTTGTACATTTCGACGCGGAGGTTGTATAGCTCTACACTGCGAAGGCCTCGGTCGCCACAGTACGCGCATAACTTCTAACCACCAAATTAAATAATTATTTTTTAATGTGTTCGTTATTGTTAGGACAAGGTTTGTGTACAAGAAAAATTTAAAGTACGAAGTTCGCCGGATCAGCTAGTAAATTATATTTTAACATGAGTTTATTCCAGTGATCTAAGCTACGGTATACGAAACTTTTATCTATAAAACGTCAAAAAGGTCAATAAACTTATTTTGTGAATCATAAACTCACAAAAAAAAGCTCATACGCTATTAGAGCCAAACCTTCAAGTCTATAAGAGCGCAAGTTGAGCAGCCTTTTTATCTGTGGAAATGCCCCGGATACCACCACAGTGCTGGTTATGTCGGACTCGAACCGACCAAAAACCACACGCCATCTCTAGGTACTAGTAGCCGGGGAACTAGGTGTACCCTATGAAGGAACCTGGGCCAACTGCTTGCAGATGACCCCCTCCTGAGTAGAAGCTCTGATGATCCAACGGCGTGACGCGCTCTAAAGCGCGTCGAGCTACCACTCCGGCTTGCTTCTGTCAGGGTGACAGATGTCCCCACCTGTCACCCCTAGGCTTGCACTTATAGAGACCGGCGCCTAAGTAAAATATTGATCTCCACTCCACTCCAGTAACAGCTTCTCACACATACTCACACACACACACACTCGAATCGAAGGGCGGTGTTTGTCATTTTTTAATCACTCGTCGTATTTGTTTCCTCGGTACATCATAAAAAGAATCTAAAAAAAAAAACTGATAAAATTGTCTAGCAATTTCTTTCTAACCGACTTTCGAGGAAGTTCTCAATTTGATTGGCATTTTTTAAATGAAGGTTAAGGAACGCAATTAGAATTGTTGCCAGTCAATATGTTAGTTATTCTTGCATGTGTTGTTATGATTTATTTTTATTTATCTCTTATATTTTCATTACTTTTACCTTTCATAGTTGTTAGCAAATAATACATTTCCGTTAAGTTTTTAACCAGATTAATATTTTTCACCTCAAAATAATTTAATTAAAAGGTACAATATACTAGTAACAGTAAAGCAACATCAATTTTGAGTCGAAACGAAATCAGGAGCACAATAAGACAGCAACCAGGCATTGGTCTGCACTCGTATCATCTGCTGCGGTATTGAAAATGTAATAAAGGCACCCAGTTGTACGCTCTCGACTCGTAAATCCTGTTCCAACTGCTTGATAGATTGTTAAATTCTTTTTGTGGGAATTTTGAACTTCACTTTGCTTTATTTGAGGCTATGAGGTGAGTTTAAAACTTTATTATTATTAAAACTTACATATTGAGTGTGAGTACAAATGTGTGAGTTTTTACAGCAAGAATTTTGACTGTATTTTTTCTTCATTTTCGAGAAAATAATGATACAATATGTTAATGTGATTATTTAATTCTGTTAAATAAATATGGATAAAAGTCGGATTGGATTAACTACTTTACTTGCTTTACTCGGAGAATATGCATACGAAAGATGAAATACTTTAGTTTTATAGTAAAATTAAATAAATGGACATGCGTGCTTGCAATGCATTGTTCTGTCTGTTTAAAGGACAATGGCAGGTTTGTATGGGACTTTTGTACCGCCTGGCATATCTCATGGTTGGGATTGTTTGTATTTATTTGACTGCTAATATCAACAACAATAACATTTCAAATTCTTAGATTTTTACAACATTCCGTTTAAAGTTAATTTAGTTTTTAGATTACAACGAAATTCATGGATCACAAATGAGTTGTCATTATTGTCAACAAAATGGCGTAATGTTATATTTTTAAAATTAGAATCATTCATTTACGATTTTCGTGATCCGTAAATAAAATTTTTCTCTGTTACTAAATTCACCAGTAAGCTCATTCATAAATATATATTCGGTTATTTCATCGTTTTTTTATGTAATATTTATTTTAAAATAATGTAAAATATTTTCGGCAATCTGATAATCTAGTTTTCAGACTAAGTAGACTTTAATCATGACGTGTCTAGAACACGTAGAAATGTGTTTTGTTAATACAGTTGTAACAACTTTATAAGCTGATTTCCAATTATTTTAGCACAGTTCTAAAAATATAATAAATCAATGAAAATTATTAGGATGATTCACTAAATTAACAGTATAAATCTCATAACCATTCATAACACATTGCTAGCGGTACAGGATCTGCCATTCTCCTTTCTAGAAACACTTTTTTGTTCTTAATTAGTGCTTATTCTTTCCTGTTAACAAAACTTTCAACTCGAAAAGCTTTGAAATAGAATAAAAGTAAAACACACCAGATTCTTTGCACTTGAACGCATACTGTGTATTAACAATACTAACATTTTTTTTATTATGTTTACAAATCTAACATACTTTATTTTTAACTATGGAGTACTGTATTTTTTTTTTTTTTTATAAATTACCTGCCAAAGTGACTCTGCTCAGCCTGATGGTAAGCTCAAGCAAAATCCAACAGTGGGGGCAACCATACTCACTGCGAAAGCAGACAATGCAGTATGGCGTCCCACACTATGGCGGCTTAGTGAGATGCTTTTTCACGCCCCGCTTAAAGGACCCGGGATCATAGTGGGAGGGAAACACGTGCGCTGGTAGTGAGTTCCAGTTTTTGAGTGCTTGGCACAGGAAGGAAGAACCAAACCGTTTGGTTCGAGAGCGTATTTCAACGACTCTAAGGCAGTGGCTTCCAAGGCCAGCACGCGTTGTTCTGTAGAGAAAGGGAGAAGGTGGGAACAATTGGAAGAGCTCTTCAGAGCACTCTCCATGGTATAGGCGGTAGAGGACTGCCATAGAGGCGATATCTCTCCGCAACTGCAAAGGCTCAAGGAACTCGGTGACATCGGGACTGTTGATAATGCGGACTGCTCGGCGCTGCAACCGGTCGAGAGCATCGAGCAAATACTGCGCGGATCCATCGCAAAGATGAGAACAGTACTCCACGCACGAGCGTACCTGGGTCTTATAAAGAAGACACAAATGCTCGGGCGTGAAGAACCGTCTCACCTTGTTCAGTACGCCAAGTTTCCGCGAGGCCGCCTTAGTGATGCTCTCGATGTACTCCCGTGGGTTGAGGTCCCGGCAAATATCCATGCCCAGGACACCGAGCTTATCCTGTAGTGGCAGTTGGGTGCTCTGAAAAGTGGGGAGGGGAAGAAACGGAGACTTTTTGGTAGAGAACGCGCACACCTGTGTTTTCTTAGCGTTAAACTCGACCAGATTTTCATCACCCCATTGTGAAATGTGGCTCAAAACCCGGTCGAGCTCAGCGACAAGCTCTCGTCGTTTTTCCTCAACGTCTGACAGCTTGGCTGCAGGGTGTCCCAAATAACGCCCATGGACTGTGCTGTCGTCTGCATAGCAATGTATGTTGCCAAGGGCTAACATGTCATTGATATGCAGAAGAAACAGCGTGGGCGATAGAACTGAACCCTGTGGTACGCCAGCGTTTACCTGCAGAAACTCAGAGGCCGCGCCGTCGCAAAGGACCCTAATGCGGCGCTGGTGCAGAAAAGCGGCAATCCAGTTACTGAGTCCAGGAGGCAGACCGAATGCCGGGAGCTTGGAGAGAAGGGAACGGTGCCAGACCCGGTCGAACGCCTTGGCCATGTCAAGGCTGATTGCCAAGGACTCCCCATGCCTGTCCATAGCCTCACCCCAAAGGTGTGTGATGTACGCTAGAAGATCACCCGTGGAGCGGTTCGGTCTGAAACCATATTGCCGATCGTTTAACAAGGAGTGATCCTCTAGGTAGCGGACTAACTGGTTGTTGATAATATGTTCAAACACCTTACAGAGAATGGAAGTGACGGCTATAGGTCGGTAATTGGCTGGGTTAGAGCGGTCACCTTTTTTGCGTATGGGTTGAATATTCGCCTCTCTCCAGGCATCCGGAACAATTCCTGAGGAATATGACAGGCGGTACAGGCGCGTCAATACGGGAGCCAACTCCGGTGCACAGTTCTTAAGAACCATCCCTGGAATACCATCAGGACCGCTGGCTTTCCGGACGTCGAGAGACCGCAGCTCCGCACGGACATCACTTTGCCGGATACGAATATCTTGCATTATGGAGTCGCAGATTGGAATAGTAGGCGGATACGCGCCACGGTCGTCGATTCGGGAGTTAGCCGCAAAGAGATCGACAAGCAATTTCGCTTTCTCTTGCGGCTGATGGGCCAGAGTGCCGTCTGGATATTTCAGCGGCGGTAGTGAGGGCCGGCAATGGTTAGATTGCATGGTTTTAGCTAAACGCCAGAACTTACGGCTACCCGTGGGGTGTGCTACAAGCTCCTGGCCTATCCGTGCAATACGCTGGGCATCCGCTCTGATGTAGGCCCTCTTGCATTCCCTAGTAGCTTTATTGTACGCTGCTTTTAAGCGACCAACATCAGGGTTGCCATGAGTGCGGGCCCTGGTCCATGCGCGGTAGGTCGATTGTTTATGTGCAACCGCGTTGGAGCACTCGCGGTCAAACCAGGGGCGGGTTTTCGTGCTGGCGACATCACTGTGGGGAATATAATATTCCATACCAACAGTGATCTCGCCAGCGACGGCAGACGCACTCTGTGACAAATCCTGGTCTGTAAAGCAGCGTTGAGCCCATGGGATGGAAGCAAAGTAATCACGCATGCCATCCCAATCTGCTGACGAGTAGTGCCATAATCGTCGCTTTGTTGCCACAGGCCGAGTAGGGGCAATAAGAGGCACTGCAGTGGACACCAGGCAGTGGTCGGAGGATCCCAGGGGGGTCAGAACCGACACGCAGTACTGCGCTGGGTGACTCGTCAGCAGTAGGTCTAGCAAGGAGGGCGCTTGACTCTGTATGTCTGGTATCCTGGTGGGCTGGAGTACCAACTGTGTGAGGTCATGCGTGAGAGCGAATGCGTGGGCAGTTCGACCCGCGTGGTCAGTTCTGGAAGATCCCAGCCACAACTCATGGTGGGCGTTAAAATCTCCCAGAAACACCAGTTCAGCTGTCGGAAACTGCTCCTGCGCTTTATCCGCTGCCTGACTTAGATGGTCAAAGAGACGAGTTGTCTCGGAGTCTCCGGAATGGGACCGATAGAGACACACGTAGATACGGCTTATAGATCCGCACTCTACGTGAAGCCATAGGGTGGATAGGGAAGGGTCTTCAAGGCAGCGCAAACGGCGGCAACAAATATCCGCCCTGACGAAAAGACATACCCCAGCTTTGGCGAGGAAACATTCCTCAAGCATGTAGCCGGGATAGTGGAGATATGCCGTGTCGGCAGGGCGACATATTTGTGTCTCCGTTAGAAAGAGCATAGCCGGCCGTACCGTCTCAAGGTGGTGGTGGACGGCGTTGAGGTTAGCGTGAACTCCACGGATATTCGTGAAGTTCACGACGAAAAGTGAGTTGGTGGGAGTGGAGAATGCCGCTGTTGAACTCGTTTCCTATTTTCTTTTTGCTGCCATGATGATAGAGAGGTGAAAGGGGACGTAAAAGGCGTGACAGTCATTGTGGCAGTGTACTACTGAGACTCAGAATGCTGTGTCATCATATAACAGCAAGGCATGACGGTAACCGAGCCGTCGGACGGAAGGGCCCCCGTACCCTCCCGGAAGTGGTCGCCTGGTCCCACCGTCCGGTCACCAACCGGCACGACGAGCCACTCCGTGGATTATGCGCTACCTGACGGGGCAGCCTCCCAGGGTGGTTAGCCGCGGTTGGGCCCCTCTCTATGCCGCGGGCGGCCAGCGGCACCACCGTTTCTACGGGTCTCCCTGGCCGACGGCTCGATCCACGCCACCCCTACTATAATTTCACAAGCATTCCACCGCTCACACACATATCACGATGACTGTCACCCCTGCATCATTGGGCCTCCGGTCTCGCACTCACCAACGAAACACGACAGCACGAACGCTGTCATTTTACGTTGATTTTCTGTGCGAGGGTAGTACCGCCCCGGTCGAGCCGGCCCGTTCGTGCTGAAATCAGCGTGGCTCTACTACCTCCTGTATCAAGTATTCACGGGATGATGTGTATTATTAATACACACTAAGATCGAACAACACAAGTAATTCAGGTCTGTACAATGCTGATAAAGATACGCCCGTAGAACTTACCACTATAAGAGGAATTAAATGAATTATTATTAATGGAAGGTAAAACTAACTGTCTATTTAGAGAAAAAGTTACTTTTATCTTATAATGCGCTGTATATTGCTAATAATGCGCTTTGGTACTTAAACGTTATGTTGTTATAACTTTTTACGTTACGTTTTTACTATAAATTAAACTTATGATAAAAGGTTTTACGGTTATGTTTTACGGTATGCCCTGGTTAGCCTACCAGAGCTTGAAACGTTTGCAGACGTTGATACGGAGGGTCATCACCCTATTCAATTCGTATGTGACGGGTCCTTTATAGGCGACTAAGGGATTTAATACTTAGGACAATATTATTGCAAACAAAAAGAAAACTTGAAATAAAGTCTGTATCAACCCGTCAGACCAGCGTCGTATACCTAGTAAGCCAAAACCTCTTTTCTGAAGAGAGGGCTATGCCCAGCAGTGGGTTGTCGATGCTGATAATGATAATGAATTTGGTTTAAAACAGAATCAATCATACTCTCGGAATGTGACTAGTTCGTTTACCTGAAGTTTTGCGTTTTATAGAATTAGAATATTTTACTCTAATCACTCAAATATATTATTAAGTCCGCCTCATGCAAAATGTAATGCAGGTACTGTTAATAAATAAAAAAAAATCAATAAAATAAAACGTATCCTGCAGAATAATCCATTTAATTCAAGTAATCGGTGCAAAGGCTTGCACGTTTGGCCTAGTGGTTTAACGGTCACCACGCCTTTTCCTACTTTGCCAAGTGTCGTGGGTTCAAATCCCGCGTAGGACAACACTTTGTGTGATCCACAAATTGTTGTTCTGAGTCTGGGTGTTCTTTGTATCCGTTTCATGTATGTCTGTAAAGTCCCCCGCGACACAGGATTTATTCCTAGTGCGGGAGTTGTCTTTTTTAAAAACAAATGAAAATGAAAGGCAGTTTAAGGGTCCTTTATGCTGTTATTTCAGGACCTTATTTAATGTCGATTATTTTGTTAAACGTCAATAGAATTTAGTTTTTTTTTTCTTAAAGTACTACGACTTAAGAAGCAGCTTTTAATTGATGCCCGATCTAAGTTCTTCATAATAATAATATAAGTTTTATTGAGACTTATGAATGAAATAGAGAAAATATTTCAATTCCTGTCTTGGAAATATATAGCTGTATGTAATTGATTCGAGTCGATGCCTAATGTAATTATAGTTTTTCTAGTTTCGTAGCTGTGGTGTAAAAAACATTTACCAACAAGATTTTAAATTAGAGAGACATAAAAATTGTAAAGATTTTGTTGAAAGTTGATTATACACCTAATCAATTTTCAATACTTAAAAACTGATTTTATAAGCAAAGTTTTAATAAAAGAAAATAATAAATAGTTTATCGTCATTTCAGTGGTCAACCCTCAACCCAAAAAATTGTTTTTAAATTGCACTCAACTAAATTGTTTTAAGTGAGCTGTTTCAAATAATATAATTTTATGGTGAGATAAACCCATGTTTTCTGTTAAACGAAAAAAAATGCATCAGAAAATTGATGTTATCGCGTTAATCATACTTAGTTGAAAAATAATAGAGGTTAATGCACCCCACAATATAAGAAACCCTCAAAACACACACGCAACCCGTCAACATGTCACTGTCCTGTAAAATAATAATATTTTCTTCGTTTCAGAAAGCTTTGCAAATGTCAAACAATGTTTTATATATAGATATACTATACTAACTTTTAAACTTTCGCGTTCCATGATATAATAATTATTTTACGGGAATTAACGCGAACACTTATTTAAGGTTGCACTGGCCGTGGTCACAGTGCAACCTGGTCGAAACGTCAGGCAAATTAGAGGTATGTAATACCTTAAATAAGTGTTCGCGTTAATTCCCATAAAATAATTATTATATAAATATACTAGCTGACGCGGCGAGCTTCGTACCGCCATATTTACATATCTGTCTCAGCTTCTCACAGGCAGCGTACAGTCGTGGACAAAAAAAGTGACTTTTCCCGTTATCTTTTATTTTTCTTGTACACAAAACTTGCCATAACAAAAAAGAACACATAAAAAAATATTATTCAATTTGGTGCAGCCGATCGGAACATATATGCGCGTACAGACATTTCAACGATACATTTATATATATATTGATTTTGTGTATGTAGTACATAAGAGGTTCATGAAAATCTATGCATGTTATAAATTGTTAGACCTGATGTCGTTCGTTTAAGATTTTTAAGAATAACTAATGATGGATCCCCTTCAATAGTTTTTAGAGTGACAGAACTCAAAACCACATTACTATTACCGTGGGAGAGCCACGCTTCGGCATGAATGGGCCAGCTCGACCGGAATGATACCACGGCCTCACAGAAAGCTGGTGTGAAATAGTGCTTGCGCTGTGTTTCACCGAGTGAGTGAGGATACCGGAGGCATGGGCCACAACCCCTTCCCCCTATCTTCCCCCCCTACCTCTCAAAGGCCGATAACGCACTTGTGACGCCTCTGGTGTTGCAGGTATGGATACCTGCAACAACGGGCGGCGGTAATCTCTTACCATCAGGCGATACGTCTGCTCGTTTGCCCGCCCATTCCATAAAAAAAACTTAAATTTTTGTCTGTTTGTCTGCTTGTTGCGTGCTAATCTCTTAAAATTTACTGTTTGTTTTATTACAATCGGTTAACAAACAAAAAAGTTATAGGAATATAAAGAATCACCGCGAGACCGAACAGTTGAAATAAAAAGAAAAAAATTAAAGAAAATTATTTCTTAATTCTAGGTTGACATGTTTATTATTTTAATATTAACAGTAAATACAGTGTTTAAATGACTGAAATAAACTTGACGAAAGAAATATAAAATGTGATATCCGTTGCGAAGACTAAATTAAATTAGACGAAACTTTATTTATTAGCCAAGTCTCGACCTCGGCTTCGTAGGTACGCGTTTTTGATCGATGGTGATAGAATGAATTTATTGTTTTATTTTTAAGCAATTTCAATATTAGAGAAAGATTTCAATTTACCTAAAGCTTTAATATTGCCCTTTGATACCTTGTTGTTTAAAGACAGATGAAATGATTTCTAAAATCTTTTTTGTAAAGAAGGGTATGTTTCCCATTCGGTCTCATTGGAAATAAACTCATGATTGACTGCACATATGGCCTGGTGATTGAAGTGGTCGCTATACTGCATCATAATGTGTCAAGTGTTGTGGATTCAAATGCCAATTTTTATTTTGTAGTGAAGGCTGTAGATAGACTTTAGGAGTCTCTAGATATTGATAGAATCATCAATCCTATAACTATACAATAACAATATATATTAACACTAACATGACTTCTACACCTGTTCTCTAATGCATTATTCAAATTTCAATAAATTCAAGTAATAGGTTAATTTTACTGAAATATTAAGGGTATTTAAGTAGCAAGTGATGCTGATGCTAGTCAACATGTACAATAATAAGCAGGTGGATGAAAACATATAATTATTTAATACGTATGGAAATCACTTCATTGCCAAACAATGTACAGTACAGTATAGTTTACACAGTAGTACAGGCGGCTACATAAATACCTTGTTTTAATTTGTATAAATCTATCGCCGTCCATTGCTGAACAAAGATCTCCCCTAAGCAGCGCCAACCATCTCGATCTTGGGCACTTCGCAATTCCGCATCCATCCGCTGCCGGCCATGCAGACACAGTTTTAATTAATAGGTAATAAAAAAAGTTTTCGACTTATTTTGTTCTTGTTTAAGTTTAAAAGTCAATAACCTTTAACCGTTCACTGCTGGACACAAATCTCTTCGTACAAAGTAGGCTTTGAACTATTATTTCACGCTGGCTAAACGGGCTGATATAGGGTGAATTTCAAGTTTAAGTACCTTCTCTCTGCACGAGGTTTAAGGGTAACTGATATCTATTTTGTGTTTTGCTATACTTGGATTAAAATGTGTGACTATATTAGTAGAAAAAGTTGTTGTGGAGTTTACAACTCCAAGGGAATTAACTTGTGTCTTAACTACGACATAGTTTAAGAAATTATCTCATCTAAATCTCATAAACATGACTAACTTGATCAATAACTATTTTAGTTCATAGTCGAAGTATGGAAAACATTAATCTATATATATAAAAGAAAGTTGTGTTAGTTACACTATTTATAACTCAAAAACGGCTGAACCGATTTGGCTGGAAAATTGGCGGGGAGGTAGCTTAGAACCAGGAGACGGACATAGGATACTTTCTACATAGTTTCTATTTTAATTTGCCCCTCGGCGTTTGTTGTTGTACCGCGGCACGCGGGTAACACCGCGGGGCACAGCTAGTATGTAATAAAATATAGTACAATTAAAAATAACCAATAGTGCATCACATCAGAAAACACACAGCAGGGGCAGAAAATGTTGAGTAATTCACCTAATTGTAAAACCGTTCGTAAAATAAGAAATGAATGTTAATAATAACTATAAATTCTCAAAATTAAAAAAAAAACCCGATATAATAACCTGAGTTCCCTTTAAAAAGTAAAAAACACGTTATGCGCTTTCATTTGAAACCCCACTCGATGATTTTTTGCTGACATTCGGTTACTCTTCCCCACTTTCACCCCCATAACTTTTAAACGGCTCCACCGATTTTCATGAAACATGTCTAAGAACACTCGCACGTAACTCACCTGTCATACAAAAAAAAACTAAATTGAAATCGCTTCATCCGTTCGGGAGCTACGGTGCCACAGACAGACAGACAGACAGACAATGGAAACTTATAACACCCCTCTATTTGGTCGGGGGTTAAAACTATATTTTATTTTAGCATTCGAATGTCGTCACATATATGTGCGTGAGTGTACATCGCGTGTAACAGCTCCCTCTCGTGTAACAGCGTTAACTTTCCGTGATACAAACAAAATATTGCAAAACGCAATAATTTGCATTACACTTGCCCAAGGTAGGGCGGGTCTTGTCATTAATAATAGAGTAAAGTTAGAGGGCGTTCCCGCCCTACAGGACGGGGTTAACAACCCTTGTTTAACATTACAGAGGTAGTCTAGATTCATTTTCTGCTACAATGACTAGTGCATATTTACGTTAAGTTTTCATATTACCGGGAAAGTGGTTTTCGTATAAAACTGTAAGCTTGAGACGATGCTAGTTATCCAAGTAGGGGAGGATTTATTTTATTTCGGTAGAAAACCATTTCTTGGAAATTCAAGTTGTGTTTGTTGGTTATTATCATAAATTACAATGAACAATATGCTTATAGTATTATTTCATAAGCTATTTTCTTCTTATTAAATGACATTAAAGTTTATTATTATTAAATTGTGTATTTTGATAGTGAAAAGAAGTATTTAAACAATTATTTTTTTTAAGCTATAGATCTATAATTTTAATAATACAGCTAGCTTTTGCCCGCGGCTCCGCTCTTGTGTATCATATACTTTCTCAAGAACTAAACTATCTCCATGACAAATTTAATTGAAATTGGTGCAGCGGTTTAGTCGCGAAAGCGTAACAGAAGGACAGACAGAAAGATAGAGTTACTATTGAAATTTTAATATTAATGTGAATGCTAGCCTTGCGTTGTTGCTCTATGTTACTCAGAAGTCTGACGGTAAGCACCACGGTGGTCACACAACTCATATAGGTAGACCAGTTTTCTACTTATTTATTAGAAAGTAGTTTTATTGCTAATTAAAGACATCACAAATTTGTTGTTTTAATGAAACAATGTGTAATTCGTTGATAAGATATCATTATATAATTTGATAGTTATCTCCTGTCAGATGATGTCTGATAAAATTCAATCGATAGTTTTTGGGGTCGGTTTGGTTAGGGGCTGACAGAGGCTTACCGGTAGACCAACCTGACACTTCCCAAGGGTGTTGTGAGAGGGGTCATAATGTAATAGCCATAGGTAGGGCAACGTTATCTAACTACATATAAAAGCGTATTTTGTGTAACATTTATTTGTGAAGTGACTTTTACCTAATAGGTATAAAGAGAAGTTTTAAGTATGGAAGTGGACGGATATAAGAGTAGAGGACGACTAATGATGGCCTACGTGGAAGAGGATATATCCAGTAAGGGAGTAAGCAGTGAACTAACGAGTGATAGAGGAGAATGGAAGGAGAAAATAGTTTTTGTTAGGATTACTTTGTGTAAATTATGCTACTGCACCCTGTACTGCCAGATAGTAATGTTAGTAAATTTAATAAGTATTTTAAAAGTCAGACACATCAAAACTTTTTAGAATGTACCACATTATGATTAGGATGCAATACAGTAGAATTTTTTATGTCCACCAATTTTAGTGTTAAAGAAGAGTTTATAAAGTGACAGCAGAAATACAAAATTTACAAAACCTTATAGCTAACAAGTACAAATTATTAAAAATAAAAAACCCGACTGCGTCAATATTTAACAATAAAAACATATAAGTTTTATATATATTCGTAATCACCGTAAAAAATCTTTATTTTGATACCACACTCGATGTATTTTGAAAACACAATTTTTTTTTATATTCCTTTTTGGCGCCAAAAATCCTTTTTTTTTTTTTAAATTTTGATGTATCCAGTGTCACTCTCACGACTAAGACGAATCTATTGACACTACTCACATAAAAATACGACAAGCCGTTTAGGCTCTAGGGCGTGCCAAAGAAATATACATACATACATACACTCGAAAAACATAACCCACCTTTCGCAGTCGCGTCAAAACTAATTTCAAACAGGCGACCTTTGGATGAACGAGTACACTGTAAATAGACGGATTCGTTTGTCACCTTTGAAGTGATCATAACAGGTCAAGTGAAGCAGCCTACACGTTATATCAACTCCATATAAAGGTTATGATGACCCTGTGCTCAGAAGTTGTGAAATCGCGTGTTCGATGCGAGCTGCGAAATGCATTTCCATGATATATTTTGTGGTGGCCCTATGCTAAGCAGAGGAAGTATTGCAGAATTACAATTTGCCAACCATAATATTAGAACCATACTACCTGACAAGTGATTTTTAGTTCTATACCTCCTTACTTTAGGAATTAGAGACACAAGTGTAGCAGAGAAGTTTCTGAGAAAGAACAGCAATAGATGCAAAAATAATATATATGATAAAACATGTAATAAGAATTAAAACATATTGCAAACGTTTAAAAATAAATTGATTTTCCTTAAGATCTTCTATTATTATACTTACATTGAATTTTGAATCATCCATTCTCCCAAAAATCAAAGTAATTTCAAACCTAGAAATAAGATTACTTAAAATATCCATTCGTCGCAAAAGTTTTGGTCTAACATCATTCGGCCGAGAAATTCGTATTAAACCCAAGAAGGAATTAGTGATTGTGAGCAATAATTCATTTCAAGCTTGTTGGCGGCTACGGGTAGTGGTCGCGAGCCGTGAAATTGGACGCACATTATTTTTAAAATATGCCGCCTATCAACGCTTCTGTTTTGAGACATAATTAAGTTATTCTGGTTTTGGTAAAAAATCTGAAAAACAAGTTAATACGATTTTGGTGGTTGATTTTTTTTAGTTGATTCATATCATTATTGTAATGTTATACAACTTATTTTAAAATGTACATAATAGGTACATAATTTTCACGACGTTAAAAATGCTTTTAATATTGTTTTATTTTTAGTGTTATCTATATATATATACTTATAATACTTATAATAAAAATGTAACAGGTCCAATTCTGTACATTAAAGATATTTTGAAAACTTTTTTTGGAGGGCTCTCTATATCGATACTGAAGCCAAAACTGTATTTTTTTTCATTTTTGTCTGTCTGTCTGTCCGTCTGTCTGTCTGTCTGTCTGTCTGTATCTTGGCTGCGCATCACGCCGAAACTACTGAATGGATTCAAATGAAACTTGGCATGATTTGAGTTCATACTACGAGGTAGGACATAGTATACTTTTCATCCCGAAATTCAGCACGGTTTCCTGGAGAGAGGGGATGAAAGTCAAAAATGTACTTAGTCGTAATTCAATAACACATAGTCCGATTTTATTCATTTTTTTTTTGCTAGAAAGAAAAAAAAAAGATAACGGCAAAAATATTTTTTTGTCCGCGACTGTACACTGCCTGTGGGAAGCTGAGACAGATATATAAATATGGCAGTACGAAGTTCGCCGGGTCAGCTAGTGTATAATAGAAATCTTTATTTGTTAGACGCAGCATACAAAGTAAAATGAAAATAAAATAACCATTTTTGAGGCTTATAACATTTGGTAATGAATGACATATGATATGGCATTGACGGCGTATATTTTTTTATATGGGATGTTTACACGAAGATTAATATTTACATAAGTTATTATTATGTTTTTGATATTCACAAAGAATTTGTTTCTTAATTAAAAATAAATAGTTATACAAATATCATGTTAATAGTATATAGATTTTTTTACTGAACCTATATTTTTAAAGAGTATAAGTTAGTTTGTTAATTACTAAAAATGTGTAATGTGACATTAAGTAAATCTATACTATACTGTCAAATGAAGTAACAATTAACATTGACAAAATGAATCTAAGAAAATAGACTGCCTCGTTGGTCTCGCGGTTGGCGTGTGCGACTGCTGATCATGAGGTCTCGGGTTCGATTCCCGGGTCGGACAGGGAGTTTAGGTGTTTTCTATCTATAATATGTATGTATTTAAAACAAAAAGTATATATGTATTTGTATCAGTTGTCTAGTACTCACAACACAAGCTCTGCTTAGCTTGGTACTAGATGGCGTTGTGTGTTAGAAGTCCGAAATATTTATTTATTATTATAATTATTAATTATGTTCGAAATATTGTAACTATACGATATCTTAAAAAATGTACTACAACTATCAATAAATATTTACCACTAGCTATTGCCCGCGGCTTTGCTCGCGTGGAAGTTGATTATATGTATTTATTTAAAACTGTGTAAGTATCTATGAATACTGTGTTCATGTTTTTAAACGTATTTATTTATAATCAATAGTCCATTAAAATTGACTTTCATACACACTTTTGACCCTTATTTTAACCCCTTTAGGAATAGAATTCCCATAAATGCTGATATAAGTATTCATTTATTTGTAATCAAAAGCCTGAAGACAAAGTTTCAGGCTACTAAATTAAAAAATGACGGACTTCCAGTCTAGCCCAGGTATAGATCATCCAGCTTCTGCCAGCCGTCCTATCATTATTCCACCTGGCCCGTGGACGTTCTACGCTACGTTTGCCGAGACGCGGTCACCACTCACGAACCCGTTTACCCCAGCGGTTATCAGTTCTACGCCTAATATGGCCAGCCCACTGTCACTTCAGTTTGCTTATTCTGTGGGCTATGTCAATGACCTTGGTTCTCTATTGGATCTCCTCATTCTTGATGCGATCCCTTAGAGAAGAGTTGAGCTTTTGTGATGAGAAAAATAAATCATTATTATTATTATAACCCTCTCCATAGCACGCTGAGCGACTTTGAACTTGTGGACCAGCCGTGTCGTAAGTGTCCACGTTTCGGTACAGTATGTCATGACAGGTAGGACGTATTGATTGAAGACTTTCGTATTTAGGCACTGTGGGATTGACGATAAAAAGATCCGACAAAGTTTCCCAAACGCTGCCCAACCCGGCTGAATTCTCCTGTTCCCCTCGTCCTCGAAGTTGTTTCTACTTAACTGCAAAGTCTGCCCGAGGTACTACACATATTTTTGAACAACTTCGAGAACGGCACCGTGAACCACAACCGGTTCCGGTAGAACATGTTCGTACATACGTATCTACTCATTTTTAATCAGTAGCCATAAATAAAGTTGCATGTTTCTAACTTCAAGAGTGACGGACTTCCATACAAACTTTCAACCCCTATTTCACTACCTTAGGGGTAGAATATTCAGAAACGCTGAAACACGTGACAATTCATTTTTAATCAGCAGCCTAAAACTAAAGTTTCATGATCCAAGTTCGAAAATGAAAGACTTCCAGAGTGACCTATATACGAAATAACAACCCCTATTTAACCTCTTAGGGGTAGATTATCCAGAAACGCTTAAACACGTATCTACTCTTTTTTAATCAGTAGCCCAAAAGAAAAGATTGACGAACTTCCTTACAAACTTTCAACCCCAATTTCACCCCCATAGGGGTAGAATATTAAGAAGCGTTTAAATACGTATCTATTTATTTTAAATCAGTACCCCAAAAATAAAGGTTCGTGTTTCTTACTAAAAAAATGACGAACTTCCATACAAACTTTCAACCCCTATTTCACCCCCTTAGGGGTAGAATATTCAGAAACATTGAAAGACGTATCAATTCATTTTTAATCATCAGCCAAAAAGTAAAGTTTCATGTTTCTAACTTCAAAAATGACGGACTTCCATACAAACTTTTAACCTCTATTTCACCCCTTTAGGGGCATAATATCCAAAAACTCCTAAATACGTATCTAATCATTTTTATTTAGTAGCCCAAAAATAAAGTTTCATATTTCTTATTTAAAAAATTACGGACTTCCATACAAACTTTCAACCCCTATTTCACCCCCTTAAGGGTAGAATATCCAGAAACGCTTAAACATGTATCTACTATTTTTAATCAGTAGCCCAAAAGTAAAGTTTCATGTTTCATACTTAAAAAATGACGAATTTCCATACAAACTTTCAACCCCTATTTCACCTTCTTAGGGGTAGAATATTAAGAAACGTTTAAATACGTATCTATTCATTTTAAATTAGTACCCCAACAATAAAGTTTCATGTTTCTTATTTAAAAATTTACGGACTTCCATACAAACTTTCAACCCCTATTTCACCCCCTTACGGGTAGAATATCCTGAAACGCTTTAACACGTATCTACTCTTTTTTAATCAGTAGCCCAAAAGTAAAGTTTCATGTTTCATACTTAAAAAATGACGAATTTCCATACAATCTTTTAACCTCTATTTCACCCCCTTAGGGGTAGAATATTAATAAACGTTTAAATACGTATCTATTCATTTTAAATCAGTACACCAAAAAAAAAGTTTCATGTTTCTTACTTAAAAAAATGACGAACTTCAATACAAACTTTCAACCACTATTTCACCCCTTTAGGGGTAGAATATTCAGAAACGCTGAAACACGTATCAATTCATTTTTAATCAGCAGCCTAAAAATAAAGTTTCATGTTTCTAACTTCAAAACTGACGGACTTCCAGACTGACCTATATACGAAATAACAACTCGTATTTAACCCCTTAGGGGTAGAATATCCAGAAACCCTTAAATACGTGTCTACTCTTTTTCAATCAGTAGCCCAAAAGTAAAGTTTCATGTTTCTTACTTAAAAAATGACGAACTTCCATACAAACTTTCAACCCTATTTCACCCCCTTAGGGGTAGAATATTCAGAAACATTGAAAGATGTATCAATTCATTTTTAATCAGCAGCCAAAAAGTAAAGTTTCATGTTTCTAACTTCAAAAATGACGGACTTCCAGACTGACCTATATACGGAATAACAACCCCTATTTCACCCCTTAGGGGTAGAATATCCAGAAACGCTTCAATACGTATCTACCCATTTTTAATCAGTAGCCCAAAACTAAATTTGCATGTTTCTCACTTAAAAAATGACGGACTTCCTTACAAACTTTCAACCCCTATTTCACCCCTTTAGGGGCATAATATCCAAAAACTCCTAAATACGTATCTAATCATTTTTATTTAGTAGCCCAAAAATAAAGTTTCATATTTCTTATTTTAAAAATTACGGACTTCCATACAAACTTTCAACCCCTATTTCACCCCCTTAAGGGTAGAATATCCAGAAACGCTTAAACATGTATGTACTATTTTTAATCAGTAGCCCAAAAGTAAAGTTTCATGTTCCTTACTTAAAAAATGACGAATTTCCATACAAACTTTTATCCCCTATTTCACCCCCTTAGGGGTAGAATATTAAGAAACGTTTAAATACGTATCTATTCATTTTAAATCAGTACACCAAAAAAAATGTTTCATGTTTCTTACTTAAAAAAATGACGAACTTCAATACAAACTTTCAACCCCTATTTCACCCCCTTAGGGGTAGAATATTCAGAAACGCTGAAACACGTATCAATTAATTTTTAATCAGCAGCCTAAAAATAAAGTTTCATGTTTCTAACTTCAAAAATGACGGACTTCCAGACTGACCTATATACGAAATAACAACCCCTATTTAACCCCTTAGGGGTAGAATATCCAGAAACCCTTAAATACGTATCTACTCTTTTTTAATCAGTAGCCCAAAAGTAAAGTTTCATGTTTCTTACTTAAAAAATGACGAACTTCCATACAAACTTTCAACCCCTATTTCACCCACTTAGGGGTAGAACATTCAAAAACGCTGAAACACGTATTAATTCATTTTTAATCAGCAGCCTAAAAATAAAGTTTCATGTTTCTAACTTCAAAAATGACGGACTTCCAGACTGACCTATATACGAAATAACAACCCCTATTTAACCCCTTAGGGGTAGAATATCTAGAAACGCTTAAATACGTATCTACTCTTTTTTAATCAGTAGCCTAAAAGTAAAGTTTCATGTTTCTTACTTAAAAAATGACGAACTTCCATACAAACTTTCAACCCCTATTTAACCCCCTTAGGGGTGGAATTTCAAAAAATCCTTTCTTAGTGCTCACTTACGTCATATAAAGAACCTACGTGCAAAATTTCAGGATTGTAGCTTCAGCGGTTTGGGCTGTGCGTTGATCTCTGGGTATGTCAGTCAGTCTGTCAGTCAGTCAGTCAGTCACCTTACTCTTTTATATATATAGATAGATAACTAAAACCTTAATATTTCGCAATTTAATATATAAATTCATCAAATTCTTCCAATGGCCAAAAATCAGTAGATCGTATTACTTAGAACGATCCGAAACACTTTATAAGCCGATTATTTCAACCCAAACAACTGACAAAATTAATCTAAAGAGCATTATTGTTGACACGTTAAACGCATTAACCAGCTTTCCAGGGTTTTCATAAAACAAAATAGCACGTGAATAAATATCCAATTCGATTGATTGCTTGAATTGTTACGTAAACAAACATAATTTATAACATAGAAAAATTAAGGCTTTAAGAGATGCCTCTTAGAGAGAAAAGAAAAGAGGATCCAGATTATTAAAAAAAAAAAGTGTACCGTTACGGGACGCCAGGCAGATGTGAAACATAGAAATTGTTTTGTTTATGTTATATCATTAGTTTTTTTTTTAATTGTGCCGTTTTTTGAACTTTTTTTCCATTAAATAAATTGACTATTACATTAATATTCATTTTTATTAAATACAAAATACAAAAATTCAATATTTTTCAATTATTTTCATCAAGGACTTCGGTAAGGTGAAGCGGCGAGCGTCGCCACGCTAATTCTCGCCACGCCAACAATCAGGTTTACCCTCGCCTATACATGCTTCACATCAAAATACAAAAGTCTCAAAATATCATATCTGTTTCTGCTTAAGACATTATTTTCTCATTGATCTGTAACCAAGAGAGAGTTAAACAACTCGCTCCTTCTTGTTCATTTGACAGAAAAATTGCATCCAAAAATGATTTTAGACATCATCTTTGTCAGTTAGGTTTCAATTATTTTTTTCTTATGATTTGTAGTCTATTAGCAAATGGAACCTTATTTAATTTGGGAAAGTGCCAGAAGGCTACTATTATGAGAAATGAGGGTTAAATGAAGATATCTTTTATTGTGTCTCGAATTTGGTTCACAGGCAATTGAGTTTAAGGTACAATTTCATTACCGTTCTGTCAGTGGTGGATGAATTATACTTTTTTAGTAGAAATTGTATTGTTCCTTCTATATTAATTGTACTATATTGCCAACAAAATTATTGTGTAGAAATGTTTATAATGAAATAGAAGCTGCATGCACGTATTTAACTATTTTAATCAATTACTTAAGAGCTTTCATACAATAACTCTTTTTACAGAATATACACAGTTTACTTTTTATAAACAACGTAAATAGGAAAAGTAAGGTGGTATTTGAAAAACTAAAGGTACAAGAACTTGGTGTGGAACAGTGTAGAACACATACTTATGTGAAGGAGTGTGAAGGCAAAACTGGACGAATTCAACAATGGAAAAAAAAGCGTCCAAGTGCGAGTCGGACTCGCCCATGAAGGGTTCCGAAGCAGCAAGTAACATAATATAAAAGTTCTTGTAGTTCATTGTAACTTTGATCGATGTTTTAATAATACTGTATTTTTTTTGCGGTTTACCATTTATGACGTATTAAAAAAAAATTACTTACTAGATCTCGTTCAAACCAATTTTCGGTGGAAGTTTGCATGGTAATGTACATTATATATTTTTTTTAGTTTTATCATTTTCTTATTTTAGAAGTTACAGGGGGGACACACACATTTTACCACTTTGGAAATGTCTCTCGCGCAAACTATTCAGTTTAGAAAAAAATGATATTAGAAACCTCAATATCATTTTTGAAGACCTATCCATAGATACCACACACGTATGGGTTTGATGAAAATTTTTTTTTTGAGTTTCAGTTCTAAGTATGGGGACCCCCAAAATTTATTGTTTTTTTTTTAGTTTTGTGTGAAAATCTTAATGCGGTTCACAGAATACATCTACTTACCAAGTTTCAACAGTATAGTTCTTATAGTTTCGGAATAAAGTGGCTGTGACATACGGACGGACAGACAGAAGGACGGACAGACAGACAAACAGACAGACATGGCGAATCTATAAGGGTTCCGTTTTTTGCCTTTGGTACGGCACTCTAAAAAGGGGGAGAAATAACACTTCAAAACATGCTATTGTCACACAACCAGTTAACATCCATAAGTTTATTGTAAATAATTCATAGTTCTATGCATTGATGATTTAGAAAGCATGTATTTGTCATCACATCACATCATCAGCCTATCGCAGTCCACTGCTGGACATAGGCCTCTCCAATTGTACGCCACTTATAAAGCATGTATTTATTAGTCCATATATATGTATATCGACTTTATTTTTTATTTTTTTTATTTATACATAAACAAATTACAGGTTTGAACTTATCGACGGTTCCCGCACTAATCTCGAGGCTTGTGTCGCGGCAACCAAGACCAGATTTTACATTATTAATTGGTGCTAATTCTGCTGTTATAAGATCTCTCCAAACAACAGCGGAAATCAAACAAAAAAATTGTGTTTGTCAAGTGACATTCGAAAGATTGGCTAAAAATAGATAATTTCAGTTTTTGCTTTGCTTAGTGACGCAACAACAGAAATTAGCACCACTTTGAGATGGACAGCGGTTCTAGCTTCTAGAATATTTATAGGTACATATATTTTAGGTATGTAATTTACTTGAAATAGAATATAAAGTAAAATCAATACAAGTTTCAGACCAAACAAATCAGAACTAATATAAAAGCCTCTATAATTATATATGTGGTAGGTAACTGTGTTCATTCATCGGTGGTTGAGAATGTTTTCGTGGGTAAATGTATTTGTGTTTGGATGCAAGTGTGCGTGTGTATGTGTGTTTGTGAGTATGTTATGTTTTTGCCCGTGATTTGGAATAATTAGTTCATATTCATCATATGGAAGATTCAGCAGCCATTCTGTGACCAGTCGCTTTACTTCTCTCGTAGATAACTTAATATTATGTGTGTGTAAAATATGCAAAATTTGTTGTACACCTTATGGCGGAGAGAGATGGGCTGTCTTTTCATGAAGGTTATGATTGAAAGTGGAGGTTGTATAAATTATGGTGGACGGGTGTCATGTTCCTCCAACACAAAGAGAGGATCCACCGACCAGGCGAGGTAATCATGCCTGGCGGGCCACGGCCCAACGGTTGATGTTGGGATGTTGTATATATATGTCAATCGGCGCGAGAACTTCTATTGCGCGATTCAGGATTGGTAGTTTCTTCGTTTCCTTCGTTACTCCTTAGTTCGACGTATCTTCGGTAGATGGCGCTGTAGTATGTATTTCTGTTTGCGTTGTATGTGGAAGATGCCACAGAGGATTTAAAATTTCTTCATATAATTTTTAAAATAAAAATTTGACGTACTCTCAGTACTTTACAATCTTTGTACACGTCGTTTGTTGGGAATCTGAATGGTTTTTGTAGCATCACTTTTAAAACTGCTCAATTATTTTCATAACATCAGTGACGACAAGTTTACTGCAGAAATAATTCTTTCACAAACAGTCGCTTTTAATTACTTATTAAATCCATTAAGTACCACGTACAATGGCCCAATCAAGAGAATAAGTGGGGAAATAGCTCGGGATAACAAAAACCCATTAAGTTATAATTCGAGTTCATATTTTAGATATATTTTTATTATTACTTAATATAAAGACGACGCTTGCTGGACATGGACTTCCCCAAAGGCTCTCCACAACAAGCGGTAGTGTGCTGCCTGCATACATTGGTTTCTAAACCAACCTCATTACGAAATACTCGTAGCTCTTATAAATAATCAAAATATCTTAATCTGGTAATCTTGTTCATTAATTTAGCTAAAAAAATCTTTTCTTCAGCAATATTTTGTACTACATTTTATTTATTTCATGACTTCTGCCTATCCAACAATTTCTTGTACAACATATAACGTTTATATTTAAGTGGCTGATTCGGTTTGAAACATTTTATTTAAAGCAGGCAATTAAAACGTAAAATGAAGGTATGTTATTCATGCATCCCTTAATCAAATAAAACGACAAAATTAATCTGGGCGATTCACCGCTCCTTTCCATGTCCGGTCTCAGCCAATTTCATAAAATAACACGTCACGTATTTGTGTTGCCATAATGGAAACGTACACTCACTTGTTTTGTTTGCTCCCGTTATTAATTCATGGTATTCATAGAAGGGATATTCAAAGTATAGCAATTTTGATTGGATTTCACCAAAAGAACTTTTTTATAACTCTGTATACGTACGAGTCTGATTCAATAACCGTTCAGAGATTCCTTTGATTATATTTCACGAACGAAATATTATTTCTCTACCCTTTGAATAGATATTTAATTTTCTTGGAGGTAGACCAAGTTACCTGAATTCCGAATAAAGTAATATCCACGTGAAATATTATAGCAATGACTTTGTTTTACAAAATGAATTTCTTCTCTTTAGTAGGTATAAGAAAAAACGGATAAGTCATTAAAAGTGTCGACGAAGCGTAAGAAAAGTGAGCCGAGGAAAAGTGGTCGAATTCAAGCGGAGTCGCTTCTTATCGAAAACTTGAAACTAGTATGGTTGCTACGAACGCTTATTAAACTTTTCTTTACTTTAACGAGTCGAACGTCAAATTTATAGAATAGTTACCGACTTCATATCTCGCTGTTACGTTCTGCAATTTTTCTTTCAGTTCGCATTGAATTAAATTAGTAAAATGTGTGTTGTCTGAAGAATTTAAAGAACTTGCAATTATAAAATGTTTAATTTATACTTATAATTATTGTAATGTTTTATTAGATTTTTTTAATAAACATGAGAGTATGAAACAACTATACGACGATATTTATACTAACTCAATTTTGGAAAATTGAAAAAGCTAAAGGTATTTTAGAATAATGACTGCTATTAGCGTTTTTATACAGAAGCTTACGTACTGATGTGTGCAAGAGCAATACCTTATTCTGTTAAAGATTCAAAAATATCTTAAATTGATTTTTATTTGACTATAGACTATAATTGATTGATAATCATGTACAGTTGTACGGAAAAGATTATAATCATGCGTTAAGATGACGCCCTAAGAAATTAAAAAAGGTAGATAACGCACCGCCTTGTTCTTGTTGAAGCAGAAAAAAGGCTCGTAGTTCGACGTCCACACACGCGTTACGCACTAACTATGCTGTAAACTACGCTACTTTTCATCAGTATCGTACAAGAATCGACAACTTATACGATACTGACGAAAAGTATCCCAGTTTATAGCATATTTGATACCTTTTTTGTTTGATCTGAGGATGACGCATTAAATTTTAAATGCTAATATAACTGTTAGTGTATTTAAATTAATAAATATCTATTGTGATTCCAAACGCATGTATTAATGAAAATACTATACACAAGAAAGTAATGTTTTATTAATATGTTTAAAATAACAAAAATATTAACACTCTTTGTTATTCAACATCTAATAGGAACATCTGTATGCAAATATAATTTTTTTGTTTTACTTTTGTATCGGTTATATAATATAAAGACATTTTCTTTGTCAACAACAGGTTAAGATTACAGTGTCTTATCAAGTAGATAAAATCGGGTCGGTCCCGTTTTGTTGGGGTAGAGCATGTAATGAGTCGTCTCAGTGTTTCGATTGACCGCCCTTCACCTTTTCAGGCAATTCACTTCGCCTTTGTATTGTTTAAGTTTTCGCTTGCTTGCTAGTCGATTTTTCTTTGGACTTTCAGCTATGTGATAAAAATATTTAATTACTAGTGGTTGTCCGTGGCTCCGCCCGCGTATATGTCGGTTATCGCGGTAAATAGTATCTATGTGTTACTCTGATGTATAAGCTATATTACTGTAAAGTTTCATCCAAATCCGTTCAGTAGTTTTTGCGTGAAAGAGTAACAAACATCCATCCATCCATCCATACTTACAAACTTTCGGGTTTAAAATATTAGTATAGATACGATATACACGGCACAAAGGCATTTATTTAGTAAACTTATACATTATATTCCATTAATACATTAATAATTTTAAAATCCTTTAGCTTCCTTCTACGACGTCTTCACAGATGGATGCGACAGCAGTAAAACAACTGTCGCTTCCGGCTATGTATCTGACTGTCCACAGAGTGTTTTAAAATTAATTTATCATGTGAATTGAGTTAATTGTGCTCTTCCTATTTTCATTCAATTACTAACGATTTACTTTTACAAAAAGAATTTACCTTTTACAAAAGTATAAAAATATCCAAGTTAAATAAGTCTACATTATAATTGTCTGAAAAACATCCCAGAGCCGGACCAACTGGGGCGTTAGTTCTATTCTTTACAGTGCAAAATAACCAGGGCAATTTTACACTAAAATAGTTGGCATTATTAGTTATCCGCGGTTGTTGTTGTACCTTTACTACAATAGAGGCGCAACTAGGCTAAAATAATAGTAGCAAGTTACTCCTTATAATATCAGCTGTCTGCCAGTAAAAGTGAGGTCCAGCCTTAACAATTGTTTTTTTAATGTAAATGCCATATTTGTTTTCATATGCATTAGGTGAAAAGCTGTTAATTTAAAATTACGAACAGACTGTTAATCTTATTTTTTTTGTATAGATTACTTGTAGAACCGTGATTTTAAGAAGATATTACGTCTAGATTACAGCCTTAGCATATTATTTAGGGCTCTTAGAGTATGATTAAGGCAAATGGCTGAATCATTTCAAACCCATATACATCGGGTATGACTAATTAACGTGAGCTCTCTACGAGTAAGTGTAGTGCCATTGTACACGAAAAACCTGTAGATCTCATCCCAAATTAATATCCGATTATGCCTTTTTTGCAGAGTTTGTATATTTGTCATCTAAATGCATACAGTGTCAATGACTCGGTTAAATAATAGTTATACTCGTATGTAAGTCACTGAAAACTTTCTGCAGTAACTTAATTTCTTCCAAATATTCCATAGAGAGTAACTACAATATAGTGTTCATTTGTCAGTTCATGTTTCCGTGAGTACTATCTATAATGTACTTACTGAAATTAAACATCTCGTATAATCGATTTTAGAGGTAGTAGAACCACGCTGGCTCGATTGGGACGGTACTTCCCTCGCACAGAAGATCAACGTAAAATGACAGCACTCCTGCTGTCGTGTTTCGTTGGTGGGTGTGAGGCCGTAGGCCCAATGATGCAGAAGCATCACTAGGCCGCCATATTCTGGGTCACCATGCTGCATTGTTGCATAGTCTGCATTCGCAATGAGTATGGTGACCACCACTCTTGGATTCTTCTTATGCTCTCCATCAGGCAGAGTCTCTTTGGCGGATCTATATATAAAAAAAAGATTATTGTATATCTCAAATCATGGCAGCCGAAGTCTGCTTCCCTCAAGTAATAAAACTGAAAATATCAGGGCCAAACTTTAGCTCATAACAATTTGTGTGTAATGACCATCAGTTATATAAACATGGCTGTAATTAAATTAGGCAGTTGAAATAAAAGGTAGGAGAAAAGGTTATTAACTATACGGTCGCGACCCCTCTCTTAGTTAGTAAAGTTTTAATTCTGTTTTGTTTAATATAAAGTGCAGTAAATTATTACGCATTAAAGGGTAGGCTAATAACGCCAACTGCCTCGCTTATGGCTGCTGTAGAAATTAATAGCGCTAATAGTGATGTATGTATCACTCTCGATATTGAAAAGACACATTTTACATTTTCTCATAAAGTTTTGTAACACGCCTCTTTTTATTATTAAAATGATATTAATGTTATGTACCTACCAATAAATTAAAGAATAAATAATGTTACATTTTCTAAACTATACCGTGAACATAAAAAAAAATAACGACAACAAATCAAATATTAAAAAATCTACAAAGTCCAAGTCACGAGTTATGTAATAGTAGGTACATATTAACCTTAAATGGGATCACCATGGTCTCAATTCTGTATTATTTTTTCATCTCGGAATTTCAAAAAGTGATTTCTAGTAATATGTGTGTGAGTGTTTATTAATATCAATATATTCCCTATGTTGCAACTATATTTACAGTAAGGATAAGACATGGTTTTCGATAACAAATATTTCAACAAGAAACCCCATCCCTAAACGTTCTTTGGATACGTTCTAGGGCGTAGTCGGCGGGGGATTTCCGGCTCACGGGTGGGTTGCTAATATAGCTATCCTCACTCGAGGCGGTGTCGCCGGCCTAGCGCAAAACTCATTAAAATTACACACAGGCACAAAAGCATACCCTCCACAGTCAATTCGAGTCGACAAATAACCGTCCATTTGACACATCACTTGCTGGTCAGTTAAAAATACAATAACAATTTAATCTCAGATTAAGTTTTAAGCCTAATAAGTTTCAGTGCATTTTTGTTTTTTTTTAATATATCTCTATAGGGAAACACATTAAAATAACCGCGATCATAAATTTTGACACACACACTCATCGAACTGAACATCAGCGACTGTATGCTGAAAGCAACAGACCGGGCTCTGAGGTGTTCCTTGGGAGAGGCCTATGTCCAGCAGTGGACTGCAACGGGCTGATGACGACTCATTGAACGCATTCCTTTGGAATAACGTACTTACATTCATATTCCTGAATCGTCAAAGAAAATGGTAGAGGGGTTAGAGCTACTATGACTGACAACTATCTTTTATTTATTTTTGGAGCTACATAAATACATGGTTAATACTACGAGTAAATATACAATACTGTTACGAAGAAAGATTATTATTCGCGAACAACGATTGAGAATGTTCTTGATTATTCGCGAACAACGATCGAGAAAGTTGATTTTTGAGGCACGGAATAACGAACCTTGTATCGATATATATAGAGTCGAATATCGATTGGTTGTTGCGCTATTGTTTACATTGAGTTTGCCGGCGGGCATGTCTTTGGTACGGGGAGCGCCCTTGTATGTTCGAGACCTTTCTCGAAAGCGCTTGTAAATCTATATAAACACAAACTCTCGCGGGCCGCAGTCAGTTCAGTTTGAGCTACAGTGCGATAAACATTGAAGTGATATCAGTGATCAACCTAGTCACCTAGGATTAAGGATTGTTATTCGGAGTGATATTGTGATTGTAAGAGTGTTGTTAAGAAAGTCTCTTTTACACGTCAGAAGGTTTATTTCCCAAACCCATCGAACCCTAACACGTAACTATACTCTAATATAATAATCTATGTATTTCAATATTAATAACACGTGAAATTCAGTACTAGCTTGAGTCTCATTAGTTGTTGGCTCTGAAAAACCGAAACGATAGTTTTAAACAGTATTTAAAGTGCATAATGCCTACGATGCCCTTCCAATCCCACCAATTATACAACATCAGCTTTTTGTGTATAATCCGGGTTTCACTACAGTCTGTCAAACTTGACTACCCATTGATCCTCTTCAATAATTCACTGCTAGGCATAGGCATCTCCTTAGAAAAGAGGGTTTGTTTTAATATATCAGCTTCCAGATCAACCAACATATAAATTACCGAGTAGCATGGAAGGGACGAAAACAACAATCAATGAAGACGAAGTGGCCAAAGGAATTAAAGCACTAAAAATCGATAAAAGCCCAGGGCCCGACGGGATCACCAACGAAGCTATTAAAGCAGGACTCGTGTCTCTAGCTAAGCCTTTTACCCGACTGTTCAACATGATACTGAACTGCAGAAACACTCCACGTCAATGGTCAGAGTTGGAAATAATTCTGCTCTACAAAAAAGGAGTCCCAAACAAAATTAGTAATTATCGACCGATAAGCCTGCTACCTTCAATATGTAAACTTTTCTCTTCTATAATAGCGAAAAAAATAAAAGGAACCACAGAAAAATTCCAACCCATTGAACAGGCGGGCTTGTCTTTGGTACGGGGAGCGCCCTTGTATGTTCGAGACCTTTCTCGAAAGCGCTTGTAAATCTATATAAACACAAACTCTCGCGGGCCGCAGTCAGTTCAGTTTGAGCTACAGTGCGATAAACATCGAAGTGATATCAGTGATCAACCTAGTCACCTAGGCGACCATTAAGGATTGTTATTCGGAGTGATATTGTGATTGTAAGAGTGTTGTTAAGAAAGTCTCTTTTACACGGCAGAAGGTTTATTTCCCAAACCCATCGAACCCTAACACGTAACTATACTCTAATATAATAATCTATGTATTTCAATATTAATAACACGTGAAATTCAGTACTAGCTTGAGTCTCATTAGTTGTTGGCTCTGAAAAACCGAAACGATAGTTTTAAACAGCATTTAAAGTGCATAATGCCTACGATGCCCTTCCAATCCCACCAATTATACAACATCAGCTTTTTGTGTATTAATCCGGGTTTCACTACAGTCTGTCAAACTTGACTACCCATTGATCCTCTTCAATAATTCACTGCTAGGCATAGGCATCTCCTTAGAAAAGAGGTTTTGTTTTAATATATCAGCTTCCAGATCAACCAACATATAAATTACCGAGTAGCATGGAAGGGACGAAAACAACAATCAATGAAGACGAAGTGGCCAAAGGAATTAAAGCACTAAAAATCGATAAAAGCCCAGGGCCCGACGGGATCACCAACGAAGCTATTAAAGCAGGACTCGTGTCTCTAGCTAAGCCTTTTACCCGACTGTTCAACATGATACTGAACTGCAGAAACACTCCACGTCAATGGTCAGAGTTGGAAATAATTCTGCTCTACAAAAAAGGAGTCCCAAACAAAATTAGTAATTATCGACCGATAAGCCTGCTACCTTCAATATGTAAACTTTTCTCTTCTATAATAGCGAAAAAAATAAAAGGAACCACAGAAAAATTCCAACCCATTGAACAGGCGGGCTTCAGACGAGGTTTTTTCACGATTGACCACATACACTCGCTGGAGATGATAATAGAAAAATTTCAAGAGTTCAAAAGACCACTCTATGGTGTTTTTATTGATTATCAAAAAGCTTTTGATACTCTACTCCACTCATCGATTTGGCAAGCTCTGCTCTCTCAAGGGGTATCATTGGATTACATACAAGTTCTAAAAACATCTACGACAACAGCACTAGCAGAGTCAAGTTGCAGACCACTGGGCCGCCCATACAAATTAAAAGAGGCATAAGGCAAGGATATCCAGTCTCACCGACAATCTTATATGGTAGGTAGCCAGGACCGATGAGTAACCGTGTTTTCTGAGACGCAAAGGGATCTTAATATGGTAAAAATTGACACCCAGACTGACTAGTTCCATTAGATTTATGTGACATGACAGTCAAATATCGAGTTTGATAGAGACTTGATAGACTATTTTGATTTCATTATATTCGTGATTGCTCGCCATAGATATTACATAAATTAAATATTACGGCAAGATGCATGAGCGAGAAGAAGGAAGGAGCTGTTGAAATATGTTTTTAAATAGTGTTGCAATAACTAAGCGTATTGCAAGTAGGACTCGACTATACTGTCAATTCCCAATTCTTCTGCTGTGTCGTAATTACTAATCTTGCTTCAATGTTTTTAAAATTTATCAATTTTTCCCGTATGAGAGCTACTAGAGCGAGATGTGTCTTGATTCTTGACCAAAACGATTGTGTAACCCTTAATAACATTGCATTAGGTTAATTGGCGTCTACATTTTTCTCTATATTGTGATACAACTGCAGATGATAATGAATTCATTCGATTCATTCAATCATCCTCGCGGACATATAATAACAAGAGAGTTTTTTTTATATAGCCAACCAAACACAAGGAGTTGTTTCTTAAGTTATTTACCTACATATATTACATAATAAAGAAAGCTATGTACATAACCATAATAAAAAAAACAATAACAATATTTACATACAAGTGTCAAAAAACTCCACATCTTCGCCTACTGGTAGCGTTCCCAACAGACTGGCAGCATTACCACGTTGAATGGAAAAGGAAAGAAAAGAAAAGCTAGAAAAGGCCTACTTTATGGTCGCGAGAAGTGTTAATCAGTTGCTTAGCTAGTTATTTAAACATAGCACGAGCACTCGGACCCCATGAACCTAGCATCTCTACCCCAAACGGTTTAAAAATGTAATTACCTACTTACGCCGTTTGAGGCTTTCCGCAGAATCGGCAGCAGCGCCGGCATAACCAGCTGTACTTGGAAGATGAGATGGCGCGAGGATGTCAACGCAAGTTGCGTCCCACACCAAAGGCTTATCCATCTTCCATGGCAGTAACGACATACCATCTGTACTCTTGCCTTAGTCTCGTACCAGACCATTTGGTTCACGTACAGTTAGACGGATAATGACGTTAATATTAGTATGTCGAGATATTCGGCCAGCACTTCTACTACAAGAAAGGCCATGATGTCCATGATGTCCGAAACTGTCAACAGCTTCTCCACAGTGACAAAAATGCAGAGAAATACAAGGCGCTCCTAAACGAAGGCAAGTGGCAAAGCGAAAAGTAGTATCTTTCAACAAGGTACCTACGTTAGTTGATGGAAGAGCTTGAATCGTAAACCTGATTCCCACTCTCCCACAGCTAACAAACGAGCTCGCTCAGCAAGACTGGTTGATGTATCTTAAAGCATATTTTGCTTTAAAATACATAATAGCAAGTCCCATTTTGGCTGAGAAAAAGGATTAACAGGTAATGCAGTACTGGGACAAGCTATCTGCCAAGCATATAAGGTAATGACCTTGTATGATACTTCAGAATCAACCAGTGTGTTTGTAAGAATTTTCCTGGTTAAAATTGGTTCGGTTTCCTACATATAATAGTTATTTGTTATACAAGAGCGCAAAGTTGCTTTTTAATAAGAATCCTGAGCGTCAGCGAGGGAATCAACAGAGCACGAGGTGTAAAATCTTTGTACTCAAATGCAACACGTAACTTTTCATTCCACCTCAGCGAGGAAACAACTAAATGCAAAAAAAGCATTAACAATCACAAGATACTTTTATTTCAGTTTAGGTATTAATATTTATTAGGTACTACATTATATAGGTACGTATTACAGATTAATTTTAAAATTATTATTTTAAAATACTTAGGTACTCGCTCAACCCCGCGGTTTTACCCGCGGTTTTTGTCGTACCGCGAGTAACACCGCGGGACAAAACTAGTCTAAAAAAAGTTACTCCTTAGATTATCAGTTATCTGCCAGTTCTGTATTCTTTCGCGCAACTTGTATATTGAACTCTCACCTTAGACATAAATCAAAGTGGATTAAATCGAGGAATCGAGAGGGTGACATAATTAATGAGGTGCAATGGTCGTGACACTAGCAGAACATCATTTGGGCTATAATTAACATGTTCTATTTGAAGCATAGTAGGCGGAACGGGGAACAATAGGACAACATGTTTATTGAACTCCGAACATTTGTCAGTTAATTGTGTGGGCATATAATAACGTGACCTCTACTAATAATACCATTTCATGAACAATTTTAGTTGTGCATACGACTAACTGTCGGTGCATTATGGAGGCTACTGGCCATTTGCGAAAAATATGGGAGTAGACATATACGTAGTATTTCTCAACATGCCTTTATTTTATAAACTATATCTAAGTAATTCTGAATCTTGATCATCGCCCACATCAAGTAAAAAGTCTTTGATCAACAAATAATAGTTTTCTCTACTGAAACCTCAAACCTCCGATCTAATCAATGTGTTCTATTAGTTCATCACTAGAATGCATGAATCGGTTGAACTATACTTTGAGTATAAAATTATTTCTCTACTAGCTGTGCCCGCTACTTCGTACAATACGTAATAAATAAATAAAAATACGTAAAATCGTAAATAGAAATTTGAATTTTCAAGTTATTTTAAAATTTTCACCATTTAGAACTTCCCTGGACAACAAACATTTCAAAACCTAAATCAGCTAAATCGGCCCAGCCGTTCTCCAGTTTTAGCGAGACAAACGAACAGCAATTGTATAAGAATAGCTGACCCGTGCCCACTTCGTTGGGCGGTAAACATTTTTTTCTCCGACTTACTGTTCGCCCAACGAAGTGGGTGTTATTTGTGAGTGACATAAGATATCCACGTTATTTGTGGCCTATTGAGAAGTTTCTTTCACAAAAATTATATTACCAATGTAAAAGATTTTTAAAAATTTTCAGTAGAACCGATTTTGAAAATTCCAGTGACGTTGTAGGGGGTAACCCGATCGCAAATTTTGCGATTAACTTTTTAATCGTAATTTTTAATCTTTAATCGGATTAACTTTTTGCCAACACTGATTCCAGGTGGCTTGAATTTGCATATTTGCGACAGAACCGTCACGGTATAATAATAGCGGATGGTGCTCTGGACTTTTTTTTAAGACAACTCCCGCATTAGGAATTTGTGGATCACACAAAGTGTTGTCCCGTGTAGGATTTGAACCCACAACACTTGGCGAATTGGCAAGTGGCGTGGCGACCGCCTAAACCAACTAGGCCAACCGTGCAGTCAATGCACACACAGGATTATTCTAATGGAGCAAATCTTTGGATTGGATGAGATTTCTATAATCTAGATTCATGTAAGTAGCATATATCTTTAAAGTTTGCGTAACAAACTTTATGAAAGTTATTTTCCAATATTTTTCTTTTTTCATTTCTGTTCCCAGACTGTTACTTTTCTATTTGGGTTTGTATTGAAGTAATAAGTATAAGTATATATTATAGTAACAAGTAGCATGTAACAAGTAACAAGTAAGTAACTAGTAACAAGTATCAAGTAACAAGTAACAAGTAACAAGTAACAAGTAACAAGTAACAAGTAACAAGTAACAAGTAACAAGTAACAAGTAACAAGTAACAAGTAACAAGTAACAAGTAACAAGTAACAAGTAACAAGTAACAAGTAACAAGTAACAAGTAACAAGTAACAAGTAACAAGTAACAAGTAACAAGTAACAAGTAACAAGTAAAAAGTAACTAGTAACTAGTAACAAGTAACAAGTAACAAGACACAAGTAACCTGTAATAAGAAACAAGTAACAAGTTATAAGTATGAGTGTTTGCATATTTGACAGAAACGTCACGCTATGATAATAGTGGTTGGTGCTCCAGATTATTCACACACAGGATTATTCTGATAGAGCAAATCTTTGGAGTTGATGAGATTTCTCTAATCTAGATTCATGTAAGTAGCATATCTCTTTGTAGTTTGCATAACAAACTTTATGAAAGTTTTTTCCTAAATTTTTCTTTTTCATTTCTGTTCCAGAGTTACACTTTTCTATTTGGGTTTGCATATTTTAAATTTGCATAAATGCAAAAACAATATTAGAAAAATTATTCTAGTAATTTTATTTTTGAAAGCGTATAAGTAATAACTATAAGTATATATTATAGTAACAAGTTAAATGTAACAGATAACTAGTAACAAGTAAGTACCAAGTAAAAAGTAAAAAGAAACAAGTAAAAAGTAAAAAGTAACAAGTAACAAGACACAAGTAACAAGACACAAGTAACAAGTTACAAGTGACAAGTTACAAGTTACTTATTACTTGTTTTTTTGTTACATGTTACTTGTTACTAGTTACTTGTTACTTGTGTCCTGTGTCTTGTTACTTGTTACTTGTTACTACTTGTTACTTGTGTCCTGTGTCTTGTTACTTGTTACTTGTCACTTATAACTTGTTACTTGTGTCTTGTTACTTGTTACTTGTCACTTGTCACTTGTCACTTGTCACTTGTCACTTGTCACTTGTCACTTGTCACTTGTCACTTGTCACTTGTCACTTGTCACTTGTCACTTGTCATTGTCACTTGTCACTTGTCACTTGTCACTTACAAAATAATCCTGTGTGTGAACAATACGGTTCTGTCACATATGCAAATACTTACTTGTTACTTGTCACTTGTTACAAGTCACTTGTCACTTGTCACTTGTCACTTGTCACTTGTCACCTGTCACTTGTCACTTGTCACTTGTCACTTGTCACTTGTTACTTGTTAGTTGTTTTTTTGTTACATGTTACTTGTTACTAGTTACTTGTTACTTGTTACTAGTTACTTGTTACTTGTTACTAGTTACATGTTACTTGTGTCCTGTGTCTTGTTACTTGTTACTTGTAACTTGTTACTTGTGTCTTGTCACTTGTTACTTGTTACTTTTCACTTGTTACTTATCACTTGTCACTTGTCACTTGTCACTTGTCACTTGTCACTTATCACCTGTCACCTGTCACATGTCACTTGTAACTTGTCAATTGTTACTTGTTACTTGTCACTTGTCACTCGTCACTTGTCACTTGTCACTTGTCACTTGTCACTTGTCACTTGTTACTTGTTACTTGTTTTTTGTTACATGTTACTTGTTACTAGTTACTTGTTGCTAGTTAGTTGTTACTTGTGTCCTGTGTCTTGTTACTGGTTACTTGTTACTTGTGTCCTGTGTCTTGTTACTTGTTATTTGTAACTTGTTACTTTTTACTTGTTACATGTTACTTATTACTTGTTTTTTTGTTACATGTTACTTGTTACTAGTTACTTGTTACTTGTGTCCTGTGTCTTGTTACTTGTTACTTGTAACTTGTTACTTGTGTCTTGTTACTTGTTACGTGTTACTTGTCACTTGTCACTTGTTTCTTGTTACTTTTCACTTGTCACTTGTCACTTGTCACTTGTCACTTGTTACTTTTCACTTGTCACTTGTCACTTGTCACTTGTCACCTGTCACATGTCAATTACTTGTCACTTGTCACGCGTCACTCGTCACTTGTCACTTGTCACTTGTCACTTGTCACTTGTCACTTGTCACTTGTGTGACTTGTCACTTGTCACTTGTTACTTGTTACTTGTTTTTTTGTTACATGTTACTTGTTACTTGTTACTTGTTACTTGTAACTTGTTACTTGTAACTTGTAACTTGTTACTTGATACTTGTTACGTGTTACTTATTACTTGTTTTTTTGTTACATGTTACTAGTTACTTGTTACTTGTGTCCTGTGTCGTTTTACTACTTGTTACTTATGTCCTGTGACTTGTTACTTGTTACTTGTCACTTGTCACTTGTCACTTGTCACTTGTCACTTGTCACTTGTCACTTGTCACTTGTCACTTGTCACTTGTCACTTGTCACTTGTCACTTGTCACTTGTTACTTGTCACTTGTTACTTACTCGTCACTTGTCACTTGTCACTTGTAACTTGTCACTTGTCATTTGTCACTTGTCACTTGTTACTTGTACATTACTTGTCTTGTTACTTATTACTTGTTTTTTTGTTACATGTTACTTGTTACTAGTTACTTGCTACTAGTTACTTGTTACTTGTGACCTGTGTCTTGTTACTTGTTACTACTTGTTACTTGTGTCCTGTGTCTTGTTACTTGTAACTTGTTACTTTTTACTTGTTACGTGTTACTTATTACTTGTTTTTTTGTTACATGTTACTTGTTACGTGTTACTTATCACTTGTTACTTGTTTTTTTGTTACATGTTACTTGTTACTAGTTACTTGTTACTACTTGTTACTTGTGTCCTGTGTCTTGTTACTTGTTACTTGTTTCTTATTACTTGTCACTTGTAACTTGTTTCTTGTGTCTTGTTACTTGTTACTAGTTACTTGTTACTTGTGTCCTGTGTCTTGTTACTGGTTACTACTTGCTACTTGTGTCCTGTGTCTTGTTACTTGTTACTACGTGTTACTTGTGTCCTGTGTCTTGTTACTTGTTACTTGTAACTTGTCACTTGTAACTTGTCACTTGTCACTTGTCACCTGTCACATGTCACTTGTTTGTCAATTGTTACTTGTTACTTGTCACTTGTCACGCGTCACTCGTCACTTGTCACTTGTCACTTTTCACTTGTCACTTGTCACTTGTCACTTGACACTTGACACTTGACACTTGTCACTTGTCATTTGTCACTTGTCACTTGTCACTTGTCACTTGTCACTTATGACTTGTCACTTGTCACTTGTCACTTGTTACTTGTTACTTGTTACTTGTTTTTTTGTTACATGTTACATGTTACTTGTTACTTGTTACTTGTAACTTGTTACTTGATACTTGTTACGTGTTACTTATTACTTGTTTTTTTGTTACATGTTACTAGTTACTTGTGTCCTGTGTCTTGTTACTACTTGTTACTTGTGTCCTGTGACTTGTTACTTGTCACTTGTAACTTGTCACTTGTCACTTGTCACTTGTCACTTGTCACTTGTCACTTGTCACTTGTCACTTGTCACTTGTTACTTACTCGTCACTTGTCACTTGTAACTTGTCACTTGTCACTTGTCACTTGTCACTTATCACTTGTCACTTGTCACTTGTCACTTGTCACTTGTCACTTGTCACCTGTCACCTGTCACATGTCAATTGTAACTTGTCAATTGTTACTTGTCACTTGTCACTTGTCACTCGTCACTTGTCACTTGTTACTTGTAACTTGTTTTTTTGTTACATGTTACTTGTTACTTGTTTTTTTGTTACATGTTACTTGTTACTTGTTACTAGTTACTTGTTACTAGTTAGTTGTTACATGTTACTTGTTACTTGTTCTGTCACATATGCAAATACTTACTTGTTACTTGTAACTTGTTACAAGTCACTTGTCCTTTGTCACTTGTCACTTGTCACTTGTCACTTGTCACTAGTCACTTGTCACTTGTTACTTGTTAGTTGTTTTTTGTTACATTTATTTATTTATTTATTTCGGTGTGGAAAACCAACAGCTACATAAATGAATATAGTTATTTTGATAAGCAACATCAAGCCAATTACAGGTTTTCACGAATTGCAACATAATAATTTAACAAAAGTTCTGGAACACTAACCAATACACTACACCATCACAATAAACAACAATGAAAAAAAAAAACAATAATGTCATCATTGAAAAAACTTAAGATTTAGCATACCGCGAATAACATTAATGTTAGTGTTAAAGGGGTCAATACAGTACTCCCTGCACAATCTATTGAAGTCGCCGCTCGCTCTAACGATAAATGAATTTTTTCTGTAGTTGGAAGAGGAAAAGGGGACACAAATGGGTGGATTAAATCTAACTGACCTACGGGGGACATTAAATTTTAATTTTTGCAACAGGTGTGGACAATCAACCTCATTAGAAATAATTTTTAAAAGGAAACAACAATCCGCTAATTGACGTCGATTTATAAGTGGCTGGATATGAAACCTTCTGCACAGACCAATGTAATTATCTGCGCTATATGGAATATTCAGTCGAAAACAAAGAAATTTCAAAAAACGTTTCTGAATATTCTCGATACGATCGATGTATTTGTAATAACAAGGGCTCCAAATTTGCGATGCATATTCTAGGTGGCTCCTAACAAAAGAACAGTAGAGAATTTTAAGCGTTTTAGCCTTTACAAAGCATTTAGAGATTCTCATCACAAATCCCAATGCTTTCGAAGCCTTTGCAATAATTTGTTCGATATGCACGTCAAACAGTAGCTTTGAATCGTGGTATACGCCGAGGTCCCGCACTCCATCACATCTAGGTATTACTTGCCCTTTAAGTTCGTATGACGCTAGTATTGGAGAACGCTTTCTACCAAACGTGACGACTGAGCATTTAGCGGGGTTAAGTTCCAATTTATTTATCTGACAGTATTGATCAAGTCGCGATAGGTCTGCCTGCAATGCTTGCACGTCCTTTGCCGATGATACTACAGAATAAATCTTCATATCATCGGCAAAACAGAGCAAATTAGAACTTTGGAAGCAGGAGTCGATGTCGTTCACGTAGATAGTAAAGAGCAAAGGACCCATTAAAGAGCCTTGTGGTACACCACTGGGGACAGAAACCCAGCCAGAAATATAGTTACTGACTACAACAGCCTGTGTCCGATTTTCCAAGTAAGAGGAAAACCACCGAAGTTAGTCTCCTCTTATGCCATTGTTAAATAATTTAATTTTAAATTTAAATTTAAATTGTTACATGTTACTTGTTACTAGTTACTTGTTACTAGTTACTTGTTACTTGTTACTTGTGTCCTGTGTCTTGTTACCAGTTACTTGTTACTTGTATCCTGTGTCTTAATACTTGTTACTTTTTACTTGTTACGTGTTACTTATTACTTGTTTTTTTGTTACATGTTACTAGTTACTTGTTACTTGTGTCCTGTGTCTTGTTACTACGTGTTACTTGTGTCCTGTGTCTTGTTACTTGTTACTTGTAACTTGTCACTTGTAACTTGTCACTTGTCACTTGTCACCTGTCACATGTCACTTGTTTGTCAATTGTTACTTGTTACTTGTCACTTGTCACGCGTCACTCGTCACTTGTCACTTGTCACTTGTCACTTGTCACTTGTCACTTGACACTTGACACTTGACACTTGTCACTTGTCACTTGTCACTTGTCACTTGTCACTTGTCACATATGACTTGTCACTTGTCACTTGTCACTTGTTACTTGTTACTTGTTACTTGTTTTTTTGTTACATGTTACTTGTTACTTGTTACTTGTAACTTGTTACTTGATACTTGTTACGTGTTACTTATTACTTGTTTTTTTGTTACATGTTACTAGTTACTTGTGTCCTGTGTCTTGTTACTACTTGTTACTTGTGTCCTGTGACTTGTTACTTGTCACTTGTAACTTGTCACTTGTCACTTGTCACTTGTCACTTGTTACTTACTCGTCACTTGTCACTTGTAACTTGTCACTTGTCACTTGTCACTTGTCACTTGTCACTTGTCACTTGTCACTTGTCACTTGTCACTTATCACTTGTCACTTGTCACTTGTCACTTGTCACTTGTCACTTGTCACTTGTCACTTGTCACCTGTCACCTGTCACATGTCAATTGTAACTTGTCAATTGTTACTTGTCACTTGTCACTCGTCACTTGTCACTTGTTACTTGTAACTTGTTTTTTTGTTACATGTTACTTGTTACTTGTTTTTTTGTTACATGTTACTTGTTACTTGTTACTAGTTACTTGTTACTAGTTAGTTGTTACATGTTACTTGTTACTTGTTCTGTCACATATGCAAATACTTACTTGTTACTTGTAACTTGTTACAAGTCACTTGTCCTTTGTCACTTGTCACTTGTCACTTGTCACTAGTCACTTGTCACTTGTTACTTGTTAGTTGTTTTTTGTTACATTTATTTATTTATTTATTTCGGTGTGGAAAACCAACAGCTACATAAATGAATATAGTTATTTTGATAAGCAACATCAAGCCAATTACAGGTTTTCACGAATTGCAACATAATAATTTAACAAAAGTTCTGGAACACTAACCAATACACTACACCATCACAATAAACAACAATGAAAAAAAAAAACAATAATGTCATCATTGAAAAAACTTAAGATTTAGCATACCGCGAATAACATTAATGTTAGTGTTAAAGGGGTCAATACAGTACTCCCTGCACAATCTATTGAAGTCGCCGCTCGCTCTAACGATAAATGAATTTTTTCTGTAGTTGGAAGAGGAAAAGGGGACACAAATGGGTGGATTAAATCTAACTGACCTACAGGGGACATTAAATTTTAATTTTTGCAACAGGTGTGGACAATCAACCTCATTAGAAATAATTTTTAAAAGGAAACAACAATCCGCTAATTGACGTCGATTTATAAGTGGCTGGATATGAAACCTTCTGCACAGACCAATGTAATTATCTGCGCTATATGGAATATTCAGTCGAAAACAAAGAAATTTCAAAAAACGTTTCTGAATATTCTCGATACGATCGATGTATTTGTAATAACAAGGGCTCCAAATTTGCGATGCATATTCTAGGTGGCTCCTAACAAAAGAACAGTAGAGAATTTTAAGCGTTTTAGCCTTTACAAAGCATTTAGAGATTCTCATCACAAATCCCAATGCTTTCGAAGCCTTTGCAATAATTTGTTCGATATGCACGTCAAACAGTAGCTTTGAATCGTGGTATACGCCGAGGTCCCGCACTCCATCACATCTAGGTATTACTTGCCCTTTAAGTTCGTATGACGCTAGTATTGGAGAACGCTTTCTACCAAACGTGACGACTGAGCATTTAGCGGGGTTAAGTTCCAATTTATTTATCTGACAGTATTGATCAAGTCGCGATAGGTCTGCCTGCAATGCTTGCACGTCCTTTGCCGATGATACTACAGAATAAATCTTCATATCATCGGCAAAACAGAGCAAATTAGAACTTTGGAAGCAGGAGTCGATGTCGTTCACGTAGATAGTAAAGAGCAAAGGACCCATTAAAGAGCCTTGTGGTACACCACTGGGGACAGAAACCCAGCCAGAAATATAGTTACTGACTACAACAGCCTGTGTCCGATTTTCCAAGTAAGAGGAAAACCACCGAAGTAAGTCTCCTCTTATGCCATTGTTAAATAATTTAATTTTAAATTTAAATTTAAATTATTATTTGTTACTTGTTACTAGTTACTTGTTACTAGTTACTTGTTACTTGTTACTTGTTACTTGTGTCCTGTGTCTTAATACTTGTTACTTTTTACTTGTTACGTGTTACTTATTACTTGTTTTTTTGTTACATGTTACTAGTTACTTGTTACTTGTGTCCTGTGTCTTGTTACTACGTGTTACTTGTGTCCTGTGTCTTGTTACTTGTTACTTGTAACTTGTCACTTGTAACTTGTCACTTGTCACTTGTCACCTGTCACATGTCACTTGTTTGTCAATTGTTACTTGTTACTTGTCACTTGTCACGCGTCACTCGTCACTTGTCACTTGTCACTTGTCACTTGTCACTTGTCACTTGTCACTTGTCACTTGTCACTTGTCACTTGTCACTTGTCACTTGTCACTTGTCACTTGTCACTTGTCACTTATGACTTGTCACTTGTCACTTGTCACTTGTTACTTGTTACTTGTTACTTGTTTTTTTGTTACATGTTACTTGTTACTTGTAACTTGTTACTTGATACTTGTTACGTGTTACTTATTACTTGTTTTTTTGTTACATGTTACTAGTTACTTGTGTCCTGTGTCTTGTAACTACTTGTTACTTGTGTCCTGTGACTTGTTACTTGTTACTTGTCACTTGTAACTTGTCACTTGTCACTTGTCACTTGTCACTTGTCACTTGTCACTTGTCACTTGTCACTTGTTACTTACTCGTCACTTGTCACTTGTAACTTGTCACTTGTCACTTGTCACTTGTCACTTGTCACTTGTCACTTGTCACTTGTTACTTACTCGTCACTTGTCACTTGTAACTTGTCACTTGTAACTTGTCACTTGTCACCTGTCACATGTCAATTGTAACTTGTCAATTGTTACTTGTCACTTGTCACTCGTCACTTGTCACGTGTTACTTATTACTTGTTTTTTTGTTACATGTTACTAGTTACTTGTTACTTGTGTCCTGTGTCTTGTTACTTGTTACTTGTAACTTGTCACTTGTAACTTGTCACTTGTCACTTGTCACCTGTCACATGTCACTTGTTTGTCAATTGTTACTTGTTACTTGTCACTTGTCACGCGTCACTCGTCACTTGTCACTTGTCACTTGTCACTTGTCACTTGTCACTTGACACTTGTCACTTGTCACTTGTCACTTGTCACTTGTCACTTAAAATATAGTTACTGACTACAACAGCCTGTGTCCGATTTTCCAAGTAAGAGGAAAACCACCGAAGTAAGTCTCCTCTTATGCCATTGTTAAATAATTTAATTTTAAATTTAAATTTAAATTGTTACATGTTACTTGTTACTAGTTACTTGTTACTAGTTACTTGTTACTTGTTACTTGTGTCCTGTGTCTTGTTACCAGTTACTTGTTACTTGTATCCTGTGTCTTAATACTTGTTACTTTTTACTTGTTACGTGTTACTTATTACTTGTTTTTTTGTTACATGTTACTAGTTACTTGTTACTTGTGTCCTGTGTCTTGTTACTACGTGTTACTTGTGTCCTGTGTCTTGTTACTTGTTACTTGTAACTTGTCACTTGTAACTTGTCACTTGTCACTTGTCACCTGTCACATGTCACTTGTTTGTCAATTGTTACTTGTTACTTGTCACTTGTCACGCGTCACTCGTCACTTGTCACTTGTCACTTGTCACTTGTCACTTGTCACTTGTCACTTGTCACTTGTCACTTGTCACTTGTCACTTGACACTTGACACTTGACACTTGTCACTTGTCACTTGTCACTTGTCACTTGTCACTTGTCACTTATGACTTGTCACTTGTCACTTGTCACTTGTTACTTGTTACTTGTTACTTGTTACTTGTTACTTGTTACTTGTTTTTTTGTTACATGTTACTTGTTACTTGTAACTTGTTACTTGATACTTGTTACGTGTTACTTATTACTTGTTTTTTTGTTACATGTTACTAGTTACTTGTGTCCTGTGTCTTGTAACTACTTGTTACTTGTGTCCTGTGACTTGCTACTTGTTACTTGTCACTTGTCACTTGTAACTTGAAACTTGTCACTTGTCACTTGTCACTTGTCACTTGTCACTTGTTACTTACTCGTCACTTGTCACTTGTAACTTGTCACTTGTCACTTGTCACTTGTCACTTGTCACTTGTCACTTGTCACTTGTCACTTGTCACTTGTCACTTGTCACTTGTCACTTGTCACTTGTTACTTACTCGTCACTTGTAACTTGTCACTTGTCACTTGTCACTTGTCACTTGTCACTTGTTACTTACTCGTCACTTGTCACTTGTAACTTGTCACTTGTCACTTTTCACTTGTCACTTGTCACTTGACACTTGACACTTGACACTTGTCACTTGTCATTTGTCACTTGTCACTTGTCACTTGTCACTTGTCACTTGTCACTTATGACTTGTCACTTGTCACTTGTCACTTGTTACTTGTTACTTGTTTTTTTGTTACATGTTACATGTTACTTGTTACTTGTTACTTGTAACTTGTTACTTGATACTTGTTACGTGTTACTTATTACTTGTTTTTTTGTTACATGTTACTAGTTACTTGTGTCCTGTGTCTTGTTACTACTTGTTACTTGTGTCCTGTGACTTGTTACTTGTCACTTGTAACTTGTCACTTGTCACTTGTCACTTGTCACTTGTCACTTGTCACTTGTCACTTGTCACTTGTCACTTGTCACTTGTTACTTACTCGTCACTTGTCACTTGTAACTTGTCACTTGTCACTTGTCACTTGTCACTTGTCACTTATCACTTGTCACTTGTCACTTGTCACTTGTCACTTGTCACCTGTCACCTGTCACATGTCAATTGTAACTTGTCAATTGTTACTTGTCACTTGTCACTTGTCACTTGTCACTCGTCACTTGTCACTTGTTACTTGTAACTTGTTTTTTTGTTACATGTTACTTGTTACTTGTAACTTGTTACTTGATACTTGTTACGTGTTACTTATTACTTGTTTTTTTGTTACATGTTACTAGTTACTTGTGTCCTGTGTCTTGTTACTACTTGTTACTTGTGTCCTGTGACTTGTTACTTGTTACTTGTCACTTGTAACTTGTCACTTGTCACTTGTCACTTGTCACTTGTTACTTACTCGTCACTTGTCACTTGTCACTTGTCACTTGTCCCTTGTCACTTGTCACTTATCACTTGTCACTTGTCACTTGTCACTTGTCACTTATCACTTGTCACTTGTCACTTGTCACTTGTCACTTGTCACTTGTCACTTGTCACTTGTCACCTGTCACATGTCAATTGTAACTTGTCAATTGTTACTTGTCACTTGTCACTCGTCACTTGTCACGTGTTACTTATTACTTGTTTTTTTGTTACATGTTACTAGTTACTTGTTACTTGTGTCCTGTGTCTTGTTACTACGTGTTACTTGTGTCCTGTGTCTTGTTACTTGTTACTTGTTACTAGTTACTTGTTACTTGTGTCCTGTGTCTTGTTACTTGTTATTTGTAACTTGTTACTTTTTACTTGTTACATGTTACTTATTACTTGTTTTTTTGTTACATGTTACTTGTTACTAGTTACTAGTTACTTGTTACTTGTCACTTGTCACTTGTCACCTGTCACGTGTCACTTGTAACTTGTCAATTGTCAATTGTTACTTGTTACTTGTCACTTGTCACGCGTCACTCGTCACTTGTCACTTGTTACTTGTTACTTGTTTTTTCGTTACATGTTACTTGTCACTTGTCACTTGTCACTTGTCACTTGTCACTTGTCACTTGTAACTTGTCACTTGTCACTTGTTACTTACTCGTCACTTGTCACTTGTAACTTGTCACTTGTCACTTGTCACTTGTCACTTGTCACTTGTCACTTGTTACTTGTTACTTATTACTTGTCTTGTTACTTGTTACTTATAACTTGTTTTAAGTTGTTGTTGTTTAACAAGTAACATGTAACAAATACATGTTACTTGTTACTAGTTACTTGTTACTAGTTACTTGTTACTAGTTACTTGTTACTTGTTACTAGTTACTTGTGTCCTGTGTCTTGTTACTTGTTACTTGTTACTACTTGTTACTTGTGTCCTGTGTCTTGTTACTTGTTACTTGTAACTTGTTACTTTTTACTTGTTACGTATTACTTATTACTTGTTTTTTTGTTACATGTTACTTGTTACTTGTTACTAGTTACTTGTGTCCTGTGTCTTGTTACTTGTTACTTGTTACTTGTTACTACTTGTTACTTGTGTCCTGTGTCTTGTTACTTGTTACTTGTTTCTTATTACTTGTCACTTGTAACTTGTTTCTTGTGTCTTGTTACTTGTTACGTGTTACTTGTCACTTGTTACTTGTAACTTGTTTTTTTGTTACATGTTACTTGTTACTAGTTACTTGTTACTTGTGTCCTGTGTCTTGTTACTTGTTACTACTTGTTACTTGTGTCCTGTGTCTTGTTACTACGTGTTACTTGTGTCCTGTGTCTTGTTACTTGTTACTTGTAACTTGTTACTTACTCGTCACTTGTCACTTGTCACAAAAAAACAAGTAACAAGTAACAAGTGACAAGTGACAAGTGACAAGTGACAAGTGACAAGTGACAAGTCACAAGTGACAAGTGACAAGTGACAAGTTACAAGTGACAAGTGACGAGTGACAAGTGACGAGTGTAAAGTGACAAGTGACAAGTGACAAGTGACGAGTGACAAGTACAAGTGACAAGTGACAAGTGACAAGTGACAAGTGACAAGTAACAAGTCACAGGACACAAGTAACAAGTAGTAACAAGACACAGGACACAAGTAACTGGTAACATGTAACAAAAAAACAAGTAATAAGTAACAAGTAACAAGTAACAAGTAACAAGTGACAAGTAACAAGTGACAAGTAACAAGTGACAAGTGACAAGTGACAAGTGACAAGTGACAAGTGACAAGTGACAAGTGACAAGTAACAAGTAACAAGTGACAGGTGACAAGTGACAAGTGACAAGTGACAATTGACAAGTGACAAGTTACAAGTGACAAGTGACAAGTGACAAGTGACAAGTTACAAGTGACAAGTGACAAGTGACAAGTGACAAGTGACAAGTGACAAGTGACAAGTGACAAGTGACAAGTGACAAGTGACTAGTGACTAGTGACTAGTGACAAGTGACAAGAGACAAGAGACAAGAGACAAGAGACAAGAGACAAGAGACAAGAGACAAGAGACAAGAGACAAGAGACAAGAGACAAGTGACAAGTAACAAGCAACAAGACAAGAAACAAGAAATAAGTAACAAATAACAAGTAACTGGTAACAAATTATAAGTATAAGTATAAATATAAGTGTAAGTAATAAGTATGCGTAATATGTATAAGTAATATCAGTTGCGTTCGCGCTGTCACTGGCTAAGCACGCCCGCACCTGTAAATCTAATTGATCAGCGATTCGCAACCTTTTGTTGAATTTTGTGGTAAACATCTTTTTCGTTCATTATGAAGTGTGCGGCTTGTAACGCAGAGTTTATGGATGGAGTTCAGTGTGGGATGTGTAAGAAACACTATGACTTTGGTTGTGTTCATATGACCGAAGCTGGATGGAGAAAATTGGGAACTGAGAGAAGAGCCTTGTGGAAGTGTATGACCTGTCGAAACACTACTCAGTCCCCCAGTGCGTTATCTACAGAATCTGTCTCGAATAAGACCATACTTAACGAGATCAGGGAGATGAAGGTACAGCTTTCTGGACTGGCGTTGCTCCATGAAGATGTTCGTAGCATGAAGGACGAACTCAGAGAACTCAAGAGGAGTCTAGAATTTGATAGCGGCAGAGTTGAAGAGTTTGCTGTTAAACTGAATACCTGTGAGTCCCGCATTGTCTGCCTGGAGGCTCTTGAGACTAAGGTTCAATCCATGCATGAGGATATACATGCTGTAAAATTGGAATTGTCGGCTCACGACCAGAGGTCTAGACTAAATAATGTAGAAATAAAGGGTATACCATCGAGCAACAATGAGAATTTGTTTTCCATCGTAGAAACTATCTCTCAAAAGGTTGGTTATCCGTTTCCGAAAACTCAGGTGAATTACGTGTCGAGAATACCACTATTCAACACTAAGGAGAAGTCTATTGTTGTGAGTTTCCTCAATAGATACGTCAAGGAGGATTTCATTGCGGCTGCTCGTGCGTTTAAGAACTTGACTACCGAGGACCTTGGATTAAAGGGATCGACAACGAGGGTCTACGTAAATGACCATCTGAACTCAACCTCTAAGAAGTTACTTAACAAGGCAAGGACATTGGCAGGGGAGATGAATTATAAATTTATTTGGGTTAAACATGGTAAAATTCATGTTCGTAAGTCTGATGGACAGCGTGTACTTGTAGTAAATAATGAAAAAGATTTAAACAAACTATCGTAATCTATTGCTGTAATCATTATTCTTTGTATTGTATTGAGTATTTGTATTATTATGTCATCATTTTTATAATTCAACATATTAAGTATTTAAATACTGAGAAACTTTTTATCCTTTGTGAAAGGTTTAGCATCTCTGCCTATCTCGAAGGTGTGATATGTCGCTGCTGTACTCGCTTGCCGGTTATAAATATCCGTTGTTCTATCCATAACATAAATTTAACTCAAAACCTATCTGTCCTGCTCACACTGCTTGCACTTGTAATTGAATCAGATCTTTGCTTTCTCGCTCACCCGACTACCTCACGTTTGTGCCTTTTTTGCAACCTACCTACTTTTCGGCTTTATAAAAGTAATTATTTAAATCATGCTACGCTTATTGTATATTTTCCTAAAATAATGTTATTTATAGTTATTTATGCAGTGGCTATTACTATTAAAGTTTTTAATGGCTAACACAATAATTAAGAATCTTCGCATTTACTACCAGAATGTGCGAGGACTTCGTACTAAGACTGATGCTTTTTATAGGGAAGTGAGTGTTAATCTATATGACGCGATTGTGTTAACGGAAACTTGGTTAGTGGACGGCATCTCGGATTCAGAACTATTTGGTGATCAGTATATTGTGTGGCGCCGTGATCGTAATTATTCTCGGACTGGTCAGACGCGCGGAGGCGGGGTGTTAATAGCTATTCGTAAACACATATCTGCAGTGCCACAGCCATTTTTTCACTCCTCGGCAGAAGATTTATGGGTGACTGTGAACCTACGTTACCCTGGTACAAGGGATGTCTTCAAGTTAAACGTAAGTGTTATTTATTTATGTCCGGAAGGTCGAGGATTCTCTTTTTCGGAACAATTGTCCAACTTTTTAACCAATTTAAACAGTTTAGTGTTAAGTAATTCAGACGAAAAATTTTTAATCATAGGCGATTTTAACTTAAGTGGTATTTCATGGCAATTGATGAAAAATGTTCTACTACCTGTAAACATATGTAGCAGTGACGAGTATACGCTAACGGACGAACTTCGAATTCTAGGTCTGAGCCAGTACAATGGTATATTAAATAGTTTCGGGAAGACCTTGGACTTAGTTTTGTGTAATGAAAGTGTGACAGTAAGTGAATGTTCAAACCCTTTGGTACCTATCGATAAATATCACCCAGCTTTAATAATTGATTTGGATTTTGCGGAGTACACACATTTGATTCCCGCGTCGTACACTCGATATATTTATGATAAAGGTGACTTTATTTCGATAAGTAGGGAAATTTCAGCGGTGGATTGGGATAACGTGTTTATGAAATTAGAACTCGAAGAATGTGTGACGTATTTTTACAATACTATAGCTGACATTCGTAATAAATACGTACCTAGCAAGAACATTTGTTACACTTCTTATCCGATTTGGTACTCCTCTGCACTCAAACGTCTAATAAAAGAAAAATCTAAATACTTTAATAGATTTAAAGTATATGGTAGACTCTCTGACCGGGCTACGTTCAGGCTCTTACGTGATAGAGTAAAGAAGCTTGAGGCCGACTGCTACTCTAAATACCTCACTTCTGCTGAGGAGTCTATTGAAAATAATCCCAAATACTTTTGGAGCTTTGTAAAGCAACGCTCTAAATCAAACTCACTGCCAAGTTACTTTAACTACAGTGGCGTATCAATTTCATCTGCCGATGAAATATGCAATGCATTCTCTGCACATTTCCACTCCGCTTTTCTTGACCCAGTTACTGACGCTTCTACAAATACCTGCACTACAAGTACATCATACACGTCTTGTGATATCAGCTCAATTGAAATTAATTTGGAGTATCTTACTAAGGTTCTAGCTACCCTTGATCCATCGAAGGCTGCTGGTCCCGACCATCTGTCACCCAAATTTATCATTAAATGTGCTAAAACTATTGCTCTGCCGATATCGCTGTTATTTAAGAAATCGCTTACTACTTGTACTGTTCCTGGGGTTTGGAAGTCCGCGTATGTTACGCCAGTGCACAAGAAAGGGCCAAAAACTGAAATCGTTAATTATAGACCCATTTCCAAATTATGTGTACTAGCCAAAGTTTTTGAAAAGGTTATTTACGGTCAGATATACGCAGCACTCAAAAATTGTTTCAATCCATCACAACATGGTTTTTTGAGAGGTCGCTCAACAGTTTCAAACTTGGTACTGTTGAATGATTATGTGACACAGGGTATGGAGGATGGAGCTCAGGTCGATGTCGTTTACACCGACTACAGCAAAGCGTTTGATAAAATAGATCACAACATGCTCAAAATTAAATTATTTAACAATGGCATAAGAGGAGACTTACTTCGGTGGTTTTCCTCTTACTTGGAAAATCGGACGCAGGCTGTTGTAGTCAGTAACTATATTTCTGGCTGGGTTTCTGTCCCCAGCGGTGTACCACAGGGCTCTTTAATGGGTCCTTTGCTCTTTACTATCTACGTGAACGACATCGACTCCTGCTTCCATAGTTCCAATTTGCTCTGTTTTGCCGATGATATGAAGATTTATTCTGTAGTATCATCGGCAAAGGACGTGCAAGCATTGCAGGCAGACCTATCGCGACTTGACCAATACTGTCAGATAAATAAATTGGAACTTAACCCCGCTAAATGCTCAGTCGTCACGTTTGGTAGAAAGCGTTCTCCAATACTAGCGTCGTACGAACTTAAAGGGCAAGTAATACCTAGATGTGATGGAGTGCGGGACCTCGGCGTATACCACGATTCAAAGCTACTGTTTGACGTGCATATCGAACAAATTATTGCAAAGGCTTCGAAGGCATTGGGATTTGTGATGAGAATCTCCAAATGCTTTGTAAAGGCTAAAACGCTTAAAATTCTCTACTGTTCCTTTGTTAGGAGCCACCTAGAATATGCCTCGCAAATTTGGAGCCCTTGTTATTACAAATACATCGATCGTATCGAGAATATTCAGAAACGTTTTTTGAAATTTCTTTGTTTTCGACTGAATATTCCATATAGCGCAGATAATTACATTGGTCTGTGCAGAAGGTTTCATATCCAGCCACTTATAAATCGACGTCAATTAGCGGATTGTTGTTTCCTTTTGAAAATTATTTCTAATGAGATTGATTGTCCACACCTGTTGCAAAAATTAAAATTTAATGTCCCCCGTAGGTCAATTAGATTTAATCCACCCATTTGTGTCCCCTTTTCCTCTTCCAACTACAGAAAAAATTCATTTATCGTTAGAGCGAGCGGCGACTTCAATAGGTTGTGCAAGGAGTACTGTATTGATCCCTTTAACACTAACATTAATGTTATTCGCGGTATGCTAAATCTTAAGTTTTTTCAATGATGACATTATTGTTTTTTTTTTTTTTTTTACTGTTGTTTATTATGATGGTGTAGTGTATTGGTCAGTGTTCCAGAACTTTTGTTAAATTATTATGTTGCAATTCGTGAAAACCTGTAATTGGCTTGATGTTGTTTATCAAACTAACTATTTTCATTTATGTAGCTGTTGGTTTTCCACACCGAAATAAATAAATAAATAAATATGTATAAGTGTAAGTCTAAGTAAGAGTATAAGTATAGGAGTATAGATTATAACCTAATATTCAATTATACGTTATTAACTATAGCGTTATTAAATTATAATACTTTTTTAAGTAAGCACAATCCAAAAATAATCTAAAAAATGTGTTGGGGAATAACTTTCCTATGTAGGAAGTGGTGCGACGAGTTGTAACTGTGTAACCGCGTTCGGACAGTAAAGGACGAGTTCTCATTTTTTTTGCAACATGGCGTGGTACTGAATAGTTTCTCATTATCTATATACATATAATAAAATCGTAACTGGTCGCTGTCTGTACATGGAAGATATCTCAGGAAAACTATTATAGGGGGGCTTTATGAACGCAATAGAACCCAAAACAATGATTTTTAGAATTTTTGTCTGTTTATCTGTTTGTCTGTTTGTCTGTGCGTTTGTGCACGCTAATCTCAGAAATAGCTTATCCGATTGAAATGTGGTTTTCACTAATATATTGTGGTAAGCTTCACTTAACATTTAGTGTTTGTTTCATGTCAATCGGTTCATAAATAAAAAAGTTATGCCAATTTAAAGAATCACGTAGCTGGACGTTTGTAGATTGTAAACGGCTGCGCGACCACGCCGGTATATAAAGCGCGCCAAGAGCATTATTTTCTTTTCTTGATTTTTTTTATTTCTTAATTTTATGTGTAAAAATCTGAAAGTACTTACAATTTAGTCGTTTCTAATAAGTACATATTTCTTTAGGGTTTATAGGGTTTGTAAATACATATACGAGTAGTATGTTTATTTTGTATAGGTTAGTTTGATTTCAAGTTCTTGATTCTTTTATAAACCATAAACCTATTTACTTATTTAGTTTAAAATATTTTCTAATTTTTATGTTTAAAAAAAACCATTTTATTTAGTAATTAACCGACTTCAAAAAGGAGAAGGTTCTCAATTCCACTGTATTTTTTTTATTTTTTTTTTATTTTTGTACCTCATAACTTTCGACCGAGTGAACCGATTTTGTTGATTCTTTTTTATTTGACAGCTGGTGCCAGTGTGGTCCCATTTTAGTGTTATCGTCGGGCCCAGATCAGGTATCTGGGCCTGATCCTCGACGGTAGGTGACTCTTCGACGAGCACTTCCGACAACTTGGTCCAAAGCTGGTCGACGCTGCCTCCGCTCTTGGGTGACTTTTGCCCAACTTGGGTGGAGCCAGCGTCGCAACGCGACTCCTGTACACGGGAGTTGTCCGGTCAATGTCGCTGTATGGTGCACCGGTGTGGGTGGCGGCTCTGACTGCCCTAAATAAGGCCCGCCTCTGGCGGCCTCAGAGGGTATTGGCAGTCAGAGCCATACGCGGATACCGCACAGTGTCGAGAGAGGCGGCGTGCGCCCTGGCCGGAACACCCCCGTGGGATTTGGAGGCGGAAGTGCTCGCCGAAGTTTATCGACGGGTGGCTGAATATCGGGCGGAGAGTGGCATTCGCCCTCCGGCCGAAGTACGCGAGTGGTGTGAAGCCGCCCGTCGAGCCACGATGGCTAGATGGTCGTTCCAGCTGGAGACTCCACGTGCTGGCTTTGCCGCCATGGAGGCTCTCCAGCTGGTCATCCTCGAGTGGGCAGGGCGGTAGCACGGGACCCTTTCCTTCCGACTGACGCAGGTCCTTTCCGGGCACGGTTGCTTCGTAAGGTACCTGCACTTGGTCGCCAGGAGGGAATTGAGTCCCGCCTGCCACCACTGCGACTGCAGTGAGGACTCGGCCCAGCACACGCTGACGGTTTGCCCCGCTTGGGCGCCGCAGCGTCGGGCCCTCACTGCAGTCATCGGAGGAGATCTCTCGCAGCAGTTTTACCGCGGTCACAACCTTCTGCGAAGATGTAATCTCGCAGATGGAGGTGGCGGAGAAGGTCCGGGAGGACGACCTCCACTCGGACCCAATCCGCCGCCGGTGCCCGCTTCTGTGCGGGCAGGCGCTGGGAGGAATTTGGATGTATTAATATCAGCAGATCCCGGGTCCCTCCCGTCTCAGGTGCAGAGTGGCACACCGTGTGGTTTTAGTCGGTTCGAGTCCGACACACCGCCCCGCTGCAAACCTCTGTGGGGTGACGGTCCGAGGGTATTTTCACACGTAAAAAAAAGGTCGGTGATACATATAACTTACGTTATTTTTCTTGACTTGCTTTCGGTATTTTTCTAAAAACAGGAAGTACTTACAGTTAACACCTTTGGTTGTTTTCGATAGTTAATAGACTGGGTTGACACGTCATAATAGTTATTAAACTGTAATAAATGAAACTGTGTAATAATCTGTAAGTATTTGTAATTTAGTTGTTTATGATAAGTACGTGTTTACTAAACTATGTTCTGTTAGTATATTGTAAGAATGCCTCGAAAAAGATCCAACCTCTCCCAGTGCAGCAGGAATGCTAAAAGGATGAGATTAGTTTGATCACAGGAATCTGAAGAAGATCATGAGGCTCTCACTGCATATCAGGAACGTCAGGCCAGGTTTCGTGCTACAGAAACTTCGGCTCAGCGAGAATCTCGATTCAGTTCACATCGTTCTCGAATGATGGCCACTCGAATTAGGTAGAACAGGGAACAGCGTGAGGCACATTTGTCCATCGATCGTGAATCTCATGCATTATCGCGTGATCCCTCAGTGCTACTGGACTACCAGCTCATAAAATAAATTTAAAAGTCGGCGTATCCTTAATGCCCCTTAAATATTTAAGCCTGCCAAAACGTTGCAACGGTACCAGATTAAAAGTGACCAAAGATTTTAACAGGGTGCGGTAAAGGTGATAGTGTTTTTATTCCTCGGATTCCTCTCATCCCAAACCACTTTCCGTTTAGTTTTAAACGAGTCCGGTTTCCAGTGAGCCTATGTTTCGCGGTGACAATAAATAAAGCTCACGGTCATAGGTACGCTAAAAGTTGTGGGTGTAGATCTAAGTATTAACTGTTTTTCACACGATCAGCTTTATGTACCTCTGTCACGTGTTAGCAATCCTAGCAACCTCTATGCTTTGATCCCCGATGGCTATACGTCTAATGTCGTGTATAGAGAAGCATTACTTTAAATTCGATTATTCTAAACACTCAAATGACGGTGTTTATGAACCAAAAGAAATGTCCGAAAACTGCTGCCCAAAGTCACTATTCCACGCGGACGGAGTCGCGGGCACAGCTAGTAACTTAATATGTCGAGAGATCGGCAAAGAAATTTTTTTTTTTTCGTATACCATTACTAGTAACCTCGCAGATGAACACACAACTTAAATATTTTTCATTACAATCGTAATATCCCTGAGGTAATCGAGTAAATTCGCACTACTTACTGTTCCAAATTTTGTAAATACGATTCAAAGGATTCTTATTATTTATATTATAGATATATATTCTTATTATAGATTTATTCTTATATATATCCACGTTATTTGTGGCCTATTGAGAAGTTTCTTTCACAAAAATTCTTTTACCAATGTAAAAGAATTATTCTGATAGAGCAAATCTTTGGAGCTGATGAGATTTCTATTATCTAGATTCATGTAAGTAGCATATCTCTTTATAATTTGCGTAACAAACTTTATGAAAGTAATTTTTCAAAATCTTTCTGTTTTCATTTTGTTCCCAGATTTATACTTTTCTATTTGGGTTTGCAAAAACATATATTTAATGCAAAAACTATATTAGAAAAATTATTTTAGCAATTTTATTTTTGAAAGCTTTATGGAAAATTTTATATTCACATTTTCACTACCTTTGTTACTGCCTCCTCATTCTAATAAAAATGCATTGGGCATATGAATATTTGGTACGAGAATAGCCCGTGGCTGCGTCTGTATTCAATGAAGCAGTCGCGATTCAAGCTGAAGTATTTCATATTGTGCAATCTCTTTCAGGCGCTAGACAATGAGATACGCGCGGGAACGCATCACTCAACGTCGCAGCTCGACGTGTATTTTTACATACTCACAATACTAGGGGGAATAATTTCTATTGTCAGTGAACACGCCGTCGCTTTGACTCGCGATCACCAACTAGCTACTGTTTACTTTTTGTTAAAACTTTTTATATATAAATACAGTATGAGGTTTTACATCAGTGGAATAGTCCGTGGCTGCGTCTGTATTCAATGAAGCAGTCGCGATTGGCCTGGAACTGCACCTTTGGCCTAGTGGTTTAACGGTCACCACGCCGTTTCCTATTTCGCCAAGTGTCGTGGGTTCAAATACTACGTAGGACAACAATTTGTGTGATCCATAAATTGTCGTTCTGAGTCTGGATGTTCTTTGTGTCCATTTCATATATGTTTGTTAAGTCCCCCGCGACACAGGATTTATTCCTAGTGCGGGAGTTGTCTTTCTAATAAACTTGTCTTTCAAACAGAAACAGAAGATTCATTCAACTGAAGTATTTCATATTGTGTTTTAAAACCTTAATAAAGACAAAAAACACGAATATCGTATAAAAACAAAATGTTGTTATTCTAAAAACTAGTGGTAGCTAATAGGCCATCAAAACATAAACGTCAAAATGGAAACCTAATATGAAGTAAAGAATAACTACTACTAATAGTAGCTTACTAAGAATAACTAATGCTACTAATACTAGGTTGAAGTATTTGGACCTGACTCTTGATGGGAGGTGACTCTTCGACGAGCATTTCCGCTAGAAAGCTATTCCAGTTAGAAAGCTATGTACAAGCATTTCCACGAGCAACTTGGTAAAAAGCTGGTCGGCACTGCTTCTGCCCTTGGGCGACTTTTGTCCTATTTGAGTTGAGCTAGTATCGCGACAAGACAGCTGTAGACGAAAGCTATCTAGTCAATGGCACTGTGCGGTACACTGGTGTTGGCGGCGGTTCTGACCTTCCAAAATAGGGCATGCCTCTTGCGCTCTCGGTTAGAACATACGAGCTACTGCTACGAACATACTACCGCACCGTGTCGACAAAGGCGCTACCAACCAAGGCTTGCGCCTTGGTTGGAACTCCCCCGTGGGATTTAGAAATGAAAGTAGAAGGCAAAGTAGGTAGAAGGCACCTCATGCCATCCTGAGTGTGGCAGCGAATAGACGTGACGGGTTTTCCCTCTATCCGCTACAGTAGCTAGCCGTGAGGAAGTGCCGTCCGCGTGCGCCGTACGTTGTCGCCTAAATAAACAGTCTTACCAGCAGATGGTGCCCGCGTCAGCAGGCAGTTGCTGGGAAGGGTCCTAATGTTGTAATAACAGCCGTTTCAGGCCATCTCAGGCGCAGACAACACCCCGCCGCAAACCATGGTGCGTGACGGCCCGAGGTGGTATCCACACGTAAAAAAGAAAAAAAAGGGTTCATTTCATTTGTTGTTTATATTCTTGCTTTGCGTTTATATGTATATATGTTATAGGAATCATCAAAAAAAAATTGACAAGATTCCTCTACATGTCGTCTATACAAATAAATAAAATTGGAGTGACTGTTTGTTACATTAAAATAACCTCTTTTTACTAAATGAATATGTGTGTATACATAATAGGTCTTTACCTATGAAATTGCCGTTTTGTATGCAATAAGTGTAAGTACTTATTTTTTTAAACTTTTTTATTTCTGTTATTTGAAGTAATCAACCATGCAATCGACGCATCTTTGCCAACACATTGGCATTTTTTTGATGCCCTTCTTGAAAAATCAGCTGGACGGGAGGCAACAAACTCTTCAAAGGCATTTTGTACTGCCTCTCGGGAATTGAATTTTTACCCACTAAAAAGTTGTCTAAATTTTGGAAAAAGTAATATTCGGTAGGCACAAGGTCTGGTGAGTATGGGGAATGATGGAGAGCTTCCAAACCCAGCTCTTGCAGCTTGGAGACTGTCTGTTGCGCGTTCGTTCGCGCGATGTCGTGAAGGAGCAGTGGGGACGACCGATTGACCAAAGCTGGTTGCAGATGTGCAAGCTTCTCCATCATTCTCTCCAGTTCTTCACAGTACACATCTGCATTAATGCTCATGCCGTTTTGTAAAAAGCTGTGGTGAATCACACCCGCACTAGACCACCAAACAGTGACCATCACCTTTTTAGGGGTCATTTTTGGTTTAGGGCATTGCTTTGGTGCTGAACCAGGGTCTAACCAACTTGCTGACCGCTTTCGATTGTCGAACAGAATCCATATTTCGTCGCACGTAACAATTCGTTTCAAAATTCCTTCATTTCTTTGCCTGTTGAGCAGCGCACGACAAGTCTCGACGCGTACGTTGCGCTGGCGATCGTTAAGGTCGTGGGGCACCCACCTATCAAACTTTTTTACCTTGCCAATTTGTCGCAAATGGATCAATATTGTTTTGATGCTTACATTAAAAGCTGCTGCTAGCTCAGCTGTAGATTGAGTTTCGTTAGCTTCCACAATCGCCTTTAATTCATTATTGTTAACCAAAGTCTCCGGACGACCACGAGCTTCATTTTTCAAGTCAAAATTTCCAGAACGGAACCGGCAAAACCAATAACGGGTTGTGCGTTCGTTTGTACAGTTCTCTCCGTAAACGTTTTTGATGTTACGTGCCGTTTGTTTCGCGTTGGTGCCACGACGGAACTCATGTTCCATAATTACACGAATTTTCAAAGTATCCATTATGACGAAAAATGTTCAAATGTAATGAAAATACAACGCTAATCAGAAAACAAAAGACTGAGTTTGTAAATAGAATTTCATGGTTTTAAAACAAAATTAATTTGAATTTAGAATACAGAACCATTACAAAAAAATTTTTATTTGAAATGACCAGTACTGAAGAACGGCAATTTCATAGGTAAAGACCTAATATATAAAAATAATATCATTTTTTACAATTTTTGTCTGTCTGTCTGTTTGTTTAGGCTAATCTCTGGAACGGCTGGACCGATTTCGACGGGACTTTCGCTGGCAGATAGCTTCTTTCTTTCTTCTTTCTTTCTTTCATAGATAAAGGTCATAAATAAGTACATACATTCTATTTTGGTACGTCTAAGTACAACTGCCTCTGTGGCGCAGTAGTATTGTATGCGACTACTGTGCTTTGAGGTCTCGGGTTCGATTCCCGGGTCGGACCAAATGTTTGTATGATCTCCAAATATTTGTTTCGGAGTTTGGGTGTTTTCTATATATAATATGTATGCATTTACAAAAAAAAGTATATATGTATTTATATCAGTTGTCTAGTACCCATAACACAAGCACTGCTTAGCTTGGGATTACATGGCGATGTGTGTTAGATGTCCGAAAAATATTCTGTAACTTGAAAGAACATGTTTGCCTGAGAAAATAAAATGGTATCTATTTGTACAACAAAGCTAAGTACACAAATGATTTATTGAAGACATGTTTAAGAGAACTAGACCTTAATTTAAAATCAATCACGCAACAGCTACATGTATTGTTTGAAGCCTAGCACACACTAAACGCTAAAATATCTAAACGAGTTCAACATCTATAATCTATATCATTAATCAGTTATCAGGGAAGCGTAGCAGAAATAAAATATGGCAATTCGTAGTCCGCAGAACTGTGCTGTCAAGTCCGATGATGTATTTGAACGTTTTCATGGGAACCAGCGAGCGCTTTGTCAACGTCTACCATTAAAGGTCATCGCTCATGGCTCAGAGTGACCCCTACTCTTGTACACTGCTTTTCCTTAAGATTTATGAATATCGATTCGAATTATTGCAGTCATTATATCGTTGAAAAACAGGAGGTGAAGTTGTTATGAAGTTTATAACTCTGAATTTCTGATGGATTGTTTTATAGTAACATATTGTATCAAATGTAAAATTTTAGGAATAGTATTTTTACATTGTATGGCATTCAATAGAAATGTACTGATGTAGAAAAGAAATCTTAAAATATCACACCAATTTATTCTAAGAATTCAGCTTTTTGTTACAGTAAACATTCGGGAAAAAAGAAAATTTATATTTTTAAAAGATTCTCTTACAAATGGTGTTGAAGTATTCTGTGTAACTTATGCCAAATGATTGAATGTTAAAATAACCAGTACATATCTGGAACAATATGAGGCATCTAAATCACAAAAAACTGTATGAATTATGAAGATAATACCTTTTTATTATGTATCTCTCTTATTTTTTAACAAAAAACGGAAAAAAGATAGTACCTTATGATCTAAAAATACTAAACGTGCAAGACTCAAAATATATTACTATATTCAGTAGCACAGTTTCATTTTATCACTTTGAATGTAAGCGATAAATACAAACGGACGGTTGAGCGACGCTCATTACCGCTCCACCACTCGAAACTCCTCGTAAAGCCACAAAAGAGTGATGCTTCTACCGGTAATGGACGGGCAGAGAACGAGTGCTGGATCAAGCATTTCTCCCACTTTAAACGTAATGCCAACTAGACCAACCCGGTTTATGTGCAGTCCATCTGACACAATAAAAATGAAAACTTGCACTAAGAAAGGTTCTTTAAAACCACCGCATAATTTTTCACTATTAATACAGCTTTAAATGTAATAATTATTTTCAGAGAACATAAAAGCTGAATTCAGTTTGTTGCGTCAAGCGTCGCATGACCCACTCGCAGGACAGAAGGCGCAGCGCACCTGGAATTCGTAACTTTCCTTTTCAATAAACTCGTGCAAAATGTTTTTTATTATAATATACCTACTCAGATTACGATTTATGTCTGAATTTTTAGTCTTAGAGTAACAAACGAAGCAGATATTTATTTCGAATGTAAATTAAAGACGAAATGAAAACCGTGTAGACAATGTAACGATTATCCAGCGGTACAAATACAAACCACAACGTACAATAGAAAAGTTTATTACAGTACCCGCGGGTGAAGTCAGGTTTCTCGTTAAGAGGTAAATATTTGCAGAGAGAGAAGCAACGTGTGAGCACGAGTAAATAATGAAACCTACATCTCGTAACGAGATGAATGTTTGCGGATTACCAACGAAAGCAATTAAGACTTTAACAAGTGTTACAAAATAAGACAGTTTTGTCAAAAATATCAAGTTCGTTAGCGATTTGTGTGATTTAAGTTTTTTTTTAAACATTCATAGATGATCCTGTTTAAATGACTGTGGACAAGATTAGATGCTGAAACAAAATGATCTAAAACTCAAATGTTTTTTACCGAATTCGAAAAAGAGGAGGTTTTATGTCCTGCTGAATATATATATATATATATATATATACCTATATCTTTTTTTTAAATCATGTTTATTACATTTTACCTAAATAATAGTTGTTCAAAAAATATTTGAATGATTTTCTCTAGAATGTTTTTTGCATCGTCAGCTTAAACTTTCATATAGGGTACTTATCTTTATTTAAGTTATTTTGTAAATAAATCACCACTCTACCAAGTGTTGGATAGCATCAATAATCAGCGTTCTCGAAGAATTTTTTTTAAGGTTCAATATGTAGTTCATGCCACAATGCTAACTAATGGAAATTGAAACATTATTTTATCAACAGAATGGCGAGATCAAATTAAAAAATAGTATTGCTCCCTTAAAATACCCGCCATTTATCTTAATAAAGTGACATAGTAGGGTAAAAGACGGACTGTGCCGATAAAGTAATCTGCCACGACCCACACTTCGTCACTGTCCAGCCTTCGATGCCACCTATCTGGGATTAACAAACATGTTCGAATTTAAGTACACAGGGTGTGTGGTTACGACCTAAACCGGAGCTTAATCCTCGGCCCAAACAAAAGGTCCGGTGTTAATTCTTAACAAGCGTTTGTCTTAATCCCAATTTTATAGAAATTCTATTGAACTTTTAATGGTATCGAAAAGCTTCTAATGATTTGTATTACCCCAATTTTTCATTCATGTTCGGTTTTTTTTATTATTAAATATTTCAGACATCTAACAAGCAACGCCATCTAGTCCCAAGCTAAGCAGAGCTTGTGTTATGGGTACTAGCAACTGATACAAATATTTTTATGTATTATACTACATATATATGTATATATATATATATATACTAGCTGATGCGGCAAACGTTGTTTTGCCATAAAAAAAGTGGGGTATAAAAAAATGATGTTGGTCGATTCTCAGACCTACCCGATATGCACACCGAATTTCATAAAAATCGATTCAGCCGTTTCAGAGGAGTATGGTAACTAACATTGTGACACGAGAATTTTATATATAAGATGGTAAAAGAGTAAGTTAACCCATTGCAAAGTTTAACAATCCTCGCCATGTAAAGTCTATGGATGGGTGACCATTTTAAAAACATTCAGACCCTTTTGACCCTCGGATAGCACTTTAAGTGGTAGGTCCCAGGTGTCATATGAACCTCTCTGGCAATCGTTACGTTTAGTTGGAGTTCTAAAAAGTACAATAACAGTCTTTCTACAAAACAACACTATCGCAGTACGAAGGCTGTTGAACCAAGTAAAAATGAAAGAGCGGCCCTTATACTAGATAGTATTACTAGATACTAGCCCTTATTTTAGAGGTAGTAGAGCCACGCTGATTTCAGCACGAATGGGCCGGCTCGACCGGGGCGGTACTACCCTCGCACAGAAAATCAACGTAAAATGACCACGTTCGTGCTGTCGTGTTTCGTCGGTGAGTGCGAGACCGGAGGCCCAAATAGTCTAGTCAACAAGCTCCATACTTGTTGACTAGACTAAAAGATGCAACAGCATCACTAGGCCGCCATGGTGTGGGTCGTCATACTGCATTGTCTGCATTCGCAGTGAGTATGGCGACCAATACTCTTGGATTCTGCTTATGCTTTCCATCAGGCAGAGTAGAGTCATTTTGGCGGGCCATACATAAAAAAAAAATAAAAAAAATACAGTATACTGAAAGCCTAGTTGGGAAGTTCAAACTAGTTTGGGAAAAAAAAGCTCAAAGGAATGGAGAAGTTTTAGTCTAAGTAATTATCAGCTTCATTTTGTAAAATAAGTTTACACAACATCTTTATATAAACAAAAATGAATCACCGAAATGTATGTATGCGCTAAACTTCCGATTGACTGCACCAAATTGGATAATTCCTGTTTGTGTCTGTTGATAACAACAAGTCAATGTGGTTAAGGTCTGAATAGAAGAAAATTATAAAAACACCGGAAGTGTTATATTTTCATAGTCTGCGACTCTACACTGTCCGTGGGAATCTAAGGCGGATATAAATACTAAAACAAGTTTTGCGGAAATTTAGAAAATATTTAAAAATGGCAGTGACGGTTACGAAAAACAGTTCAACAGGTCAACTCGTATTAAATATATTTGTCTTTAATCTATATATATAAAAGCGAAATACCACTCACTTATTAATCACGAAATCTCAGAAACTATAACACCTTAAAATTTGAAATTTGGCAGGTAGGTCCCTTATAGGGTGTAGACATCCGCTAAGAACGGATTTTACCAAACTCCACCCCTAAGGGGATAAATCAGGGGATGAAAGTCTGCGTGAGCGAAGCTGCGTGCAAAAGCTAGTAAGTTATATTTTTAAACCTAAACTAGATTCTATGAAAATTTCGAAATTCAATATCCCAACCACATCGGTCAAACTGATAGACTATTTCAGTTCAGGCTATCTTATATATCACATATGTAAGTTCGTGTTAAAAATGTTTGTCTATTTGTCTTAATAAAGACGAATCGGTCGGGTCCGGGCATCGGATACAGTAATCCTGGCCCGCTCCTTAGTCAACGTCGACTGACCAGCCATCGCCGCCCAATGACCAATGGAATTAACGGACACATGTTTGGGTTAAATGTGCTTCAACGTATGATATCGGGGATATTATACTTTATTACACCTAAGGAAAGATTTGCACTGTAGAACTTATTATGACATTTTACTCTGACCCGACGCACTTCGTACCGCCATATTTTTCTTTAGTAAATTTCTGATAAACAAATATTTTTTACCGTTAACTTTTGATTTTCTTCTCTGCAAACCTTATCCTAACAATAACGAACATGTAGAAAAAAATAATTTTAAAATTTGGTGCAGTCGATCGGAAGTTATGCGCGTACATACATTTCGGCGATTCATTATTATATATATAGATTAATACAAGCATATTATAAACGAAGGGTGAAAAATGGTGATTATTCGACGAGTCATAACTGAAATAATTTCAGCGTTAAATGTTTTTCTACAGAAAATGAAGGTTTATATTTTAGGAAGGGTCACGCAAGAAAGAGTGAATAAACGCGTAAGAGTGTACCTACTCAATTGTAAAATAACAATTTCAGCCAAATAATATCTGGATAAATAGGGAAACCTAAATAACTTACCTTATATATATAAAAGCGAAATACCACTCATTTATTAATCACGGAAACTCAGAAACTATAACACCTACAAACTTGAAATTTAGCAGGTAGGTTCCTTATAGGGTAGGGTGTATCCGCTAAAAACGGATTTTACGAAACTCCACCCCTAAGGGGGTAAATCGGGGATTGGAAGTTTGTATGAAAGTCCTATGTTTTTCAAGTAAGGGACTTGACATTTAAAATGTATGCTCTATAGATGGTGTAGAGGTGTACTAATAATGTATCTTTAGAAATCAACCCCCTTTTGGGGTTAAAAGGGGGTTGGTAGTTTGGACGCAAACGAGGTTGCGTAGGTCAGCTAGTAATATTATAAAGCTAAAGAGTTTGTTGGTTTATTTATTTGTTTGGTTGATTGAACGCGCTATTCACAGGAACTACTAGTCCGATTTGAAAAATTTATTTAAATTATTAAAAATTATTTAAATTAAAAATTATTTAGGTGTTAGACAGCCCAATTATCGAGGAAGGCTATATAAGCTATATATCATTAATGCTATGACCAATGGAAGTGAATTATGAACGAAAATTATATTAATGCAAAAACGTAGAATAAAAAATCATATTAAAAGTTTCTATGAAAGAATTATTCGCTTTAAATATTCTAAAAAAGTCTGTGACAGCATAATAATATGTCTACCTTTTAAGGTTGGCTCACTATAACCTTTTTTATGCCAAACAAATTTATTCATGTTGTTATAACATTACGCTACGGGCAATAGAATAGGAGCCGCAAACGAGATTGCGTGGATCGGTTAGTATTTAATAAACACAATTGCTGAATGTTATTTCAGTATATACGTATGTATAGCGAACACACACATTACGAAACAGTTTAAAAAAATATTATTATTTATGTGCCCAACTAACCACTTACAGTAAAACACATTTTATGAATGTGATTGATGGACATAACCACAATTGTAACCAGGATCGCGTGACCACGAAATGGTGCTATTGTACCTACTTATGTTTTTAATACAAAATTGATTTTTTATTTAATCTTATTCTAACCAAGATATTTTAAAAGGACGGCAGTGAGCTTTATTTATATCTAAGCACGTGTGACATGAAATAAAACAATTTGTTTATAAGAATTCGTTGGTGCGAGACCCACCCACTCGCCGACCGTAAGTAATGAAGAGGTCGAATATTTGCCCACCGACCCAACACTCTTCGAAATCCTTAATGCATCAAATTTTCAACGAGACTTGTCTGCTATACTGAATTCAAGAGGTGTTTTTACTTATTTATTTATTTGACTGCCTAGTTGGTCTCGCGGTTGGCGTGTGTGACTGCTGATCATGAGGTCTCGGGTTCGATTCCCGGGTCGGACCAAGTGTTTGTATGATCTATTAATATTTGTTTCGGAGTTTGGGTGTTTTCTATGTATAAAATGTATGTATTTACAAAAAAATAAGTATCTATGTATTTGTATCAGTTGTCTAGTACCTATAACACAAGCTCTGCTAAGCTTGGGACTAGATGGCGTTGTGTGTTAATGTCCGAAATATTTAAAAAAAATAAAAAAATATCTGCCTGTCACTCTTGTTGACTACGTTTTTTTAGTTTTTGGTGAGTATGATTTATTTAGTTTAGTTAATAAAAACTTTTTTTTTCTTCTCCATAAAAATATAAATACATGTAGCTATGATATTGTCATGAAATGAATTTGTGATCTAAATAAAATATTTGTGATATAGATTACTAGGCTTCCATTCAACATAAAAAGTCACATTTGACCGAAAAGAAAAACAAATAATAGGTCTTTACCTATGAAATTGCCGTTTTGTATGCAATAAGTGAAATTACTTATTTTTTCAAACTTTTTTATTTCTTTTATTCGAAGTAATCACCCATGCAATCGACGCATCTTTGCCAACGCATTGGCAGTTTATTGATGCCCTTCTTGTTAAAATCAGCTGGACGGGAGGCAACAAACTCTTCAAAGGCATTTTGTACTGTCTCTCGGGAATTGAATTTTTTACCCACTAAAAAGTTGTCTAAATTTTGGAAAAAGTAATAGTCGGTAGGTGCAAGGTCTGGTGAGTATGGCGGATGAGGGAGAGCTTCCAACCCCAGCTCTTGCAGCTTGGAGACTGTCTGTTGCGAACTGTACCAAATGATGTTGTCAGTTCAGACAGTTCAGTGAAAAAATAAGTACTTTCACTTATTGCATACAAAACGGCAATTTCATAGGTAAAGACCTATTATATTGGAAAATTGAAGGCAAAATAACGAAAAACATAAAGAAATGCAGTTAGTCCACTGTCATCACAATCTGAGAACCTTAGGTATAAAAAAGTTGTCTTTTCCTACGAGATTATTAAAAAAAAATGATTATTTCGTTTTCCTAAATATGTAAAATAAAATAAATAAAATAAAATCTTATAAAACTCTTTATCATGACGGTAAAAAGAAACTTAAAAAAATACTCTCCTCTATCGTAACAAATCAAAGTTAAATAGCCAATAAAATGAAAGCAACCGAGGTTAATGTCTAGTTAAAGCATTTACTCAAAAGTTCTTTTCATATCATGCACCTGGACACTAGGATGGAAAAGTAGAATTAGGGAGGAGAATGAAATAATTTAAGCTATAAATTCAACTTTTATAACAGCGGACGTTCCTGCGGTAAGGCGAGATCGTCCTGACTTCTGAGACGGCACATCGACATAATTTAACTTTTTCCTATTATCTTTATGCTGACGTCGTTAAGTGCCTCACTCACATATTGCAGAGTGAGCATTTTTGTTATAATTTCAACTTTACCACGGCCTTTCTCGTGCGTTTTTACAAAGTTTAATTTTATTCGAAGAAGTTAAACACCTAAAGTTTTGACTTCAATCAACTTTGGAATTACGCAACGCGATGTTTAATGAATACGCAACAATGTAAGTGACATAAGTTTATACCATTAGGACAGGAAGATTATCTGAAACTTTTTAATAGACATTTTGTCTTCTTTAATTTGTCTTTTTTTTGTACATACTTTAACAAATTTTCTATTTGGGGCATTTTGTTTCTGTTTACATAAACGTGTCAGAAGAAGCTGGCGTCTTTAACTGTTTGTGTAACGAATAATCTATACATCTATATAAATAAATAAAATTTGAGTGTCTGTTTGTAATATTAAAATAACCGCTTTTTAATAAATGCATAATAATATGTATGTATACACGGTACATGTACCAAATCTTTTGTTTACAATTTTTGTCTGTCTGTTTGTTCCGGGTAATCTCTGGAATGGCTGTACCGATTTTGACGGGACTTTCACTGGCAGATAGCTGATGATCTAAGGAGTAAGTTAGGAATTTATGTCCCGGTGTTAACACCGCAGTGTTTTAATAAAATTAGATGAAAGATAATTATTCAACAAATTTCATTAAGGATGTCCTTAATTGAGAAGTAGAAAAGAACTCATTAAGCTTGCTATTTCTTTGTATGTATTTATACATATATCTATAGCTATGATTATATAAAGTCTGGTTAGCATGGTAGAAGTTCTATATTGTCTGTCTAATTTGGGATCAGACGGCCATATCTAACTAAAATTGAGATGTCTGTGGTTACTACATTCTTTAAGTGCAACAGTCAAAAACTTTTTGATAGTAAGTATTTATTAAAAATATTATAACTATAATCATGTTAAGAAGTTGATTCCTCTAATTTTACTCTAGTGGGTATTAAGTGTAACATTGCTGGTGTACCTAAGTCACAGAATAAACCTAAGTAATTAATTTTCTTTCGGTGAATAAAGTTCCACGAAAATGACCGAATAGTTTCGTACACAATATCAATACTGCTTCATCAATGATGAAAGTATCTTACTGCATCGGTTTTCTCCAATTGATAAGGGTTTGCTTTCGCATACGAAGCTACTCGGTCTTTCAGCTAAAAATATAGGCGTTAGTTAAAACAAATATTCTGTAGATACATATTAGCTCAATTACTTATATAAAAACTAACTTACATAATTTATATAACTTACATATTTATTTTTTTGGTACAAGGGGTCGAAAATTTTCAGAAATCGTAGGAATTGCAACATGGTTTTTTTTAACTGTTTTTTTTTAATTATTAGAACAACAGATACTTGATGTTTAATGTGTTAACGTCAAGTATCATGTGTTAACATATTATTGAAGCGCAAAATATTTTTTATTATTAAGACCTAAAAAAACTCAGTTAAAGTCGGAAGCATTAAGACATTAATTTATAGTAATACTAGCTGATCCGGCAAACGTTGTTTTGCCATAAAAAAGGGGTATAAAAAATTGATGTTGGTCGATTCTCAGACCTACCCGATATGCACACCAAATTTCATAAAAATCGGTCCAGCCGTTTCAGAGGAGTATGGTAACTAACATTGTGACACGAAAATTTTATATATAAGATGATGGCATTGCGAACCTATTTGTAATTTATTTAAATGCTAAGTTTCTTGCAATATATTTAACACGTACTTTAGCATAAAGCATTGAGTAGAAACCTAGAACGGCCCTCGGCTATAGCATTCACATCCGCATCTTACCATCAGAACATCGTTTTGCTCTCAAACACATCGTATCGCGACTCAACGCCGTCTCCACTAGCCAACTCCAAGTCAAACTTCCCTCGGGCCAAATCTATAAGAGTGTTTTGCCACATGATCGCTTTCACGATTTGCCAAGAAAATAAAGTAGAAACGAACAAGGAAACTGGTTCGCACCACAAGTGAGTTGATAAAAGTAGATATCTCAAACTCTGTATTAAGTTTGCCTCTGAATATATCATAATTTATAAGATTGCTTAGCATTTATTTAATTAAAATAATTTACAGTCTCGATAAAAAAAGCTAAAATAAAAGTCATTCAGCAAATATTCATATTAATTTAAATTTTAATACATATTAGTAAAAGTCTATTAATTTGTATACATATTATATTGTTCTTAAATATGTTTTAGACTAAATATAACGGCATCTCGTTATAGTATAAACTGATGTAGCTTACTTCACTTCCAACCCCTCAATCACTGTACGGTAACTCACTCCATAAGCCTTCTTTAAAATAAATATTACTGACCGGGAATAATAAAAATCGAACAGTATGAAAAAAAAAGTTATATGTGCTTAATATGTATGAATTTTAAATACATCAAAATAGGGAGACAGCAAGTCATAATAATGTCAGTCACGTTATATAGATGCAAACAAGTATGGTAGTGATAATGGTGCTGAAAGACTTAAAATAATGTTAGTATTAGTATATTAGAGCTAAGAAACCATTTCAAATATTTGTCGTACCTATATAATGATACAAATAAATTTATTTAGATACTAGATGACGATTGAAATTCGTATCACCTACATATATTTGGGTAAAATGTGGTCAAAACTTAATACAATTTTTGACGTGACAACGTCTTATAATTCGATGGAGCCGGCCGCACACACGAAAAATTACTCATGCGGCGTTACCTCGCTCTGAGGCGTTCAATTTAAGGCTTGAAGTGCAAGCGAGAGATAGATCATCTATCTCTCGCTTGCACTTCAAGCCTTTAATGGAAGCGAAAGATACACGAGAGATACACATTGAGGAAATGATTATAACGTTATGACGTTGTCACGTTAGACTATCGTCCGTAAACAGACTTTACAGACAACCATTTTTTATCTATATTAAATGCAACACAGTGCTATAAACTTACGGCCATTTTCAATAACCTTTTTCCAATTTTAACTAAATTTAAGATATTGAAAACGATCTGAATTCACATTAAAAACAGTAATTGTTTTTCTTTGACAATTAAAACATTTTAACAAAAAAATAAAAAAACCTGCATGTCAATGAAAGTATTTAATCAATCGTATTGAAAAAACTAAAAAAAAATATATAGACTATCTCCAATTTTAACTTGAGTTATGTAATTGAAAAAGGCGACTATACTCTGTCCATTACTTTATTTTCTTTTTGACAGTTCAAGAAATTTTGAAATTAGTGACGCCCTCACTCATTACCGATTCGATTTGAAACGAATAGCGATTTTATTTATGAAGAACTTTCAATCGTTTTAATTAAATATTTTTTGTTGAAATATTAATTATGCCTTCATTAGTTTTTTATATTATGTAAGAAATAAACAAAAATATAAATAATAAATCAGTAAATTAGATGAATGAACAGAGTTATTGTTCTTTACTCTTGGTTTGATCTTAAATTCCAAGATTTCGACTTAATTCCTTGCAAAAATTCAATCTTGGAGTCATAGATACAATTTTTAATTCCTTTTTTTATTAAATTTACAGAAAAAATACTTACATGAAGTCAAATTATTTTTATCATATGATCGATTTGTCGTATTTCAAGTACTGTTTTATAGTCTGTGGTTGTTTGTTATGCACAGACCACTTCACTAAAGTACCGTCACCGTCAATAAAGTACGACATTACTGTAGTACATAATTCCGAAAAAAAATATGGTAATTTATAGGCGTGAGCTGTCAAAAAGAAAATAAAGTAATGGACAGAGTATAATCAATTTAAAGTTTTCTGACCTACTATCATGAATCTTCGTCTGCATCTCTTAAAAAGTAGTAGTTTTTATTATTTAATTCAATTTTCTTTATTTTTCTTACTGTCTAAACCTTCCCCGGACTTCCAAAAAATGTCAAGACCAAAATTAGCCAAATCGGTTCTAACATTCCCGAGTTTTAGCGAGACAAATGAACGCAATGCATTTTTATATCAATAGAAATATATTGTATATCAAACTACTCTATTAAGATTGTTTTTGTAACCATCATACCTTAAAATTATGTTCTTATAAACAGCATGATTCATGAAAGTGTAAAATACATACATATTAGATATTCTAACCTTCAATCTACTACCTATCACTTAAGTTGTCGAGATTTATCGCCATTTTACGCCCACATATTGACATGTACGAACTGCTACCAGCCATAGAACATAGACATTAAATGCATGGTAAGACGAAGAGCGAGTGAATGATGGATGAAGGCGCGTCGTTTGCACGATAATGACGCCGCGATATACTGAACTAATGAATTTTTCATATCAATGTTAATGTGAGATATCGGCTTTCCTTACTGCAGTTTCTGTGATGGATGAGTGTTTGAACTATACAGTGTTCTAAACATACATGTTCGTGTCGTGAATGGAGCAATTACTAAATGTTTGAGAGTCAAATGACTATTATCAATTCCGAGAAGTCACATTACAAGATCAACAATCGAGGTGTTTATTTGAATGGGTCGGTTGCCCAGTGGTAGTGTATGCGACTTCTGTGCCTAGGTCTTGGATTCTCGGGTTGAACTAAACGTTTTTATGATCTGCAAATATTTGTGTCAGAGTTTGGATATTTTCTGTGTATAATATGTATATATGTATTTTAAAAATAATAATAACATAAGCACTATATAAGTTAATCTAGCTTTCATAATATAAACTCTGCTTAGTTTGCATCTAGATGGCGTCATGTATCAAATTTATATTTGGAGAAAGAATCAATTTTTCAGGAATAGAGTAATACTATTTTTTAGGCAGAAGAGAGATACAGAAAACAATCACTGCATGTAAAAAGGGTAAGTCAGCAGATAACTTTCTCACTAAGATAAGATTTAAATGAATTTACAAAATACTTGACCACTTACTAACCCACTTGGTCATTAACCTAAATTATATTGAATTCCGCCTATCAATAGTCAAATGAATTGGTAATTAATTGAATTATAATCAAATTATCATTTTAAATACCAGCGCCGCACCTTAATAGTTCGACAACCGAAACTCTAAGAGGGTTCCTCAAATATATTTGCAATTATTAGCTTTGCTTAGATTAACTAAGTATGATAACCTTGTTTATTATTAGTATTTTCAAGATGAAAATAATAAAACGACTCTATATTATTTACTCCAGTACTAAGTGATCATACTTCGTTTAGTCCTTTGGTTACAATATTTAAATAAACAATATCTAGTGATATTATATTATTACCTTCAATTTACGTAGTCGCCTATGGATGCCTTTTTTTACAAGGGGAATTCTTTTCGCACCTTACCCTCCGTGGGGGGACGAAGGGCGTGTGTGGGATTCCCGGAGGACCGCTCTACCCACTATACCCCGCAGCACTACTTCGGCAGTCGGAAGGAGCTACAGAAACGCATCAGTGGCTTCTGGAGTCCTCCCTGCCCACGAATGAGGTTCATCCCCAGGTTACCTAAGTCAACATTGGGGCAGGACGCTGTCACGCCTCACACCGTTCTACACAGTAAGAGGTAGAACACAGACCTGCCTTAGACGACATCCCAGCCGCACCGGAATGTCTCCTGTCCCAGGTCGTTTGCAGCGGTCACATCTCCCCAAGATGTGCCCGCAGCTACCCTAAGGCGACGATTGAGAAGCTAGCGACCTCTACCGCTTCCCCTGCACCGCCTCCTTCGATTGGATATCCGTAACATGCGAAACACAAATGAATTGTCACCGTTTGAATGCACTCTACTCACTCTTGTCACGGTCCAAAAGTCCAATTTTGTCCATGATGCGAAAGTAACACTCATATTTAAGCACTATTATATAACAAATTATTCTATTGGAATTCATCATTCATCAGATAGTGAACCCTAAAAATATTTTACAGAAAATAAATAACTTATTAATTGGCGTTTAATATGTAATGGTTTCAAATAACAATAACTTATCAAAATTGGATACAAAATATCTAAATCGTGTTGTGGGTAACATAACACCGACAGCGTTAATTGCCAGATGTTATAAATTGAGCTTTTTATACAGTTCTTTTTTTAAATATTCACAGTCTAGTGAATAAAAATATTTTCGATTAAACTGTGACCAGCTTTGATTTCGGAATTAAGTTACAAGAAACAGTAATAAAAACATATTCATACTCGTTTTCCAGTTGTTACTAAAATCGAAATCTGGCTTAAAAAACATAACTAAATGATATGTAACACAGAATTTCTATCCCAATGGGGATAGAAATTCTGTGTTGAATAGTATATGTATAAGTATAATGATACTTGGATAGCAGAAAACGAGTAGACGGGCCACATGAAAAGTGACTCCCACTGTGTCTGTGGTTACTGTTGATAATGTTGTGGGAATAACATGACCTTCAAGCAAAGAACATCTATGGTGTTGGTGTTCATAATTTTCGGCTGACCTACATATTTACACGTACATATATTTCAAAATATGTCTTATGCAATAAAGTAAAAACATTACTGCATTGGTCTTCTAGGATTTTAAAATTTGCATACAGAAACAAAAAGGATTATATATGTATATATGTTGATATATTATTAACCAAACAAAACATATCTGTCCGTCTGACTCAGGCAGATGGAAGATAGGTTTTGTTTACTTTAATTACTTGTATTCCATGTCTAACGTTCTTGACCAAAATAAACTTCAACCTGTCTTTTGATTTTGCCCATATCCAAAGCTTATATTATTATATTATATATCTATACAAGTTAATACAATATATAGTTATATTATTTTCATAGTCTTTCACTACGAAAATAAATATATGATACACAGCAAAATTTTGTTCTCGTTATCAGAACAAGGGGTGGTTGATTTACAGGGCGCCAGACTGTGAGCCAACCTACCGCTATCGCACCACTAACAAAATAATCGCAAACGCTTATCTCCTTACTCATAAAGTAACGAAACATATACCCACAGAAATAAATCTGTCGAAGAATCTTTAAAATTACATTTAATGTACACATTTCCTATCAGTCTGCAATAGAAATTAGCCCAGCAACGTAATGCAAGAAAGCTTTTAACACATTTCGTATTTAATAAAGTTCGTGGTTCTGCCTTTTTGAATTAATTTATCAGCATGGAAATAGAGTAAGAGCCAGTTTAAAGAAAAAAACCTTTTCATGACTAATTAATTAGTAGGGCGATCGGCCTGGTGCATTGAATTTCACGGTGGCGCTGGCGTTTCGATTCTTTTGAAGGCGGGTGAATCGGCGCGGCGTTAAAGAGCTACGCGTGTCATGACGTCGTAGTTCCTTTTATTGTCAATTTTGAAAATGCTTTTAGTTGTCCGATAAATATAGGTCACATAATTTTTTTTCTCATTGTTGTAGTTGAAGTTGATTGACATTATTATTGTTAAAGAATTTCCTTAGTACGTTTTTTTGCATGTATGAGGCTGCCAAAGTAACTCTACTCTACCTGATGGAAAACATAAACAGAATCCAAGACTGGTGGTCACCATACTCATTCCAGCGAATGAAGACAATGGAACAATGGTGACCCACACTATGTCTCGCACTCATCAACGTGTGTGTGTGTAGTGTTTTGTAGATAATTGAATAGATAGATATCAACTACTAAAATAAATATAGTAAATACACGCATCACAATTTTTTTCGTATTTCAAAAAAATATGTTACGAATGGTTGATCAGGTTTTCCGAACAAAAACGGTTTCTATGCTTTAAAAGTCAAAAGCATTATATCTGTTCGATACGCGCCCGACCAAACATGTGATCCATCCAGGTGTATGTTGCGATTAGTCTACGTGTGTCATCAGTGACACAGTTTCCTCTCATAAAACATGCGTCCGCAATGGCTTTGTAGTAAAGTCAAACAAAAACCAAAAATAAGTAAAACCCAACAATATTTATTGTCCGTTAGGTTCGTAAAATTAATGTGTTACGCTATCAGTACGTGTTTGGGTTCCTGTCGGGTAGTCACATTCATCAATCAGGGAAGTGAACTCGTTACAGAGTTTCCCGAAACGGCAATGAGGGCCAATATGTTTGTAAAAACTTTTTAGATCATTCACTTTCGCTTGAAAAGGTCCGAACACGTCAAGTTCGCAAGTATCTACGTAGATGCGTAACTAGCGAGGAACGTGACTTATTCTCTTAACAAACGCGTGATATCCTGTTTGTTGCGAAATACTAAGTTATACTTTTTATTAACCGACTTCAAAAAAGGAGGAGGTTCTCAATTCGACCGTATACGTTTTTTTTATGTGTGTTCGCGGATAACTTCGTCGTTTATGAACCGATTTTTAAGATTCTTTTGTCAATGGAAAGGAGATGTCCCAACGTTGAAGTCGGTTTTTGCTTTTGTTACAATTTTAAATTTATATTATATATTCATTGCTGATTGCTGTCATTAACAAAAAGAAACGAAAATTTTCACTTGAAAATTGATGAAACGAAATGTTCTAACTTAAAAAACGTCACGTTTGACATGATTAAGTGATTAGCCATGTCAATTTTATAGTATTGAGTGTATATATAAAAGTCAAATAATATGATACAATAGTTAGAAATAAATATAACATTCATTGATATTCTGTTTGACAAAATAACTATAAAAATAATATTCTCACATATCTCACACATGGTTTTCTAGTTCCAAACTAGGCAATGGTTGTACTGTTGTTACCAAACTAATGATAAACATACTTATATACTCCTAAATACTGTGGCGATTGAAGACTTTGCCGTACCTATTCAACCTCCACTTCATAATAATGGCAGATGAAAAGTCCTATTTGAAGCGAATATTCTAAAATTTTTATTTTTAAAATTTAATTAAAATTTATTTAGGTAATTTGAAACTTGGATTTCTTGAATGAAGAAAAGAAGATACACGTCAGGGGTCGCGGAGTCAAGACCTCCTGGCAGTCAAATAAAATTGTATTCCGATATAATAAAATACTTATATCGCAGTAAAAGCGTACAATACTTGTACTCGTGTTGTTATTTCCCAAATTATAGGTACATTGATCCTCTGAGCTACACTAAACCCCCACAATACATACATATTAAAGATAGATTACACAAAGACACAGAAAATTTATCGTATTTATCACACAAATATTTGTCCTGGCTAGGAATCAAAGCCACGAAAGGTCTCTAAAGTCTCGTAACCATAAGTCGTCTTAAACCTGTTATCTTGGTTATGATATAAGTTCAGTTTCTTATATAAATTTTCAGCCACTTCGATTTGAACAAAAGTAACAAAATTCAGTACCTAATTGATACATATCTCATGAATAAAAAAGTTTTTCATTTATGTTTTAAATACTTACATTAGGAAAATATTACTACATTAAGTTTACAAATTGAGAACAAATCAGCAATTTACAATAACTTCGACACCAAATAAATTGACTTCAAATTTACGGCGTATCCGGGACGTTATTAACACGTTCCATTCTATAAACAAAAGGGATTATTTAATATAAATTTGAAACAGGAAGTTAATCAGAGTCAGCAACAGACGGGGAAACTACGGCATCAAATTAAATAGGTCAGTCGCACTCAAGACTACACAGAGGAAACAAGCCGTTTCGACATGGTCGCGCTTTCAATTGCTCCAGATTAGGTAAATAGTCGACCCTTGTTGAATTATCTTTTATTAGCACAAAATGTTCTTGTTAGCTAGCTTATTCTAGAGTTTATTAGGGACATTTTTGTAGCTAAATTATTACAGTTCTTTAAATCTTTTCTCAAGTTTACTGCCTTCACGGCGCTGCCAATTGATTTAAGGATTCAACTGAGTGATATGCCCTCGCTGAACGTTTTCGCCAATATCCTATTATATACAACTGACGGCAATCGTTTAAAATAATTTATCCAGTTATCTTTTGATGTGACTAAATTTCAATAGATCTAATATAAAATATCTTTCGTCAAATATGTAATTATGTCATTGAGTCTATAATGTCTGCACATAGTTTACTAAATATCTAATAGTTCAAAGACAGAAAAAAAATAGCTGCTAGTTGTTTTTTTTTCTTTTTTTTCTAAGAGAATGGTTTTATTATATCTTAAAACTTCTATTTCTTTATCTTAACTCCTCCTTCATCCAGCGTTGATTTCCTGGCAGAGATTACATATCGCATATTGTACAACTTTTATATACCAAGTTTTTTATTTTATTCTTTTTTTTTTGTAACAGTTCTCAGATCATAAGACCCACAAATGTATACAAGCTGTATTTCTTTATTTTCTTTCGTTTCGTAACACTTACTGGATTTAAAACTCTCCCTAGCTCTACAGGACAACACGTGCCGGCCTTGCAAGTCACCGCTTCGGTTCTTCCTTCCTGTGCCGAGCGGTCAAAACCTGGAACTCACTACCAGCGCACGTGTTTCCCCCCCACTTTGATCCAGGGTCTTTTAAGCGGAGCGTAAAAAAGCATCTCAGTAGGCCGCCAAAGTGTGGGTCACCATGCTGCATTGTCCTTATTCACATTGAGGATGGTGACCACCACTCCTGGATTTTGCTCATGCTTTCCATCAGGGAGAGTAGAGTCATTTTGGAAGCTAAAACATTAAAAAAAACATTTTCAGGAATCAAAAAACGTTTTCTATCCGTGACCATTAGAACCAGTATCTAAACAGTTTTTAGCTATGTATAAGTAGTCGTCTTATTTTTATTCCTGTGTTATTATTACAGAAAAATAACTAATGACAACACAATTACCGGGTCCTGATTCGCATAAATAATAGGTCCTCACCTATGAAATTGCCGTTTTGTATGCAATAAGTGAAAGCACTTATTTTTTCAAACTTTTTTATTTCTGTTATTCGAAGTAATCACCCATGCAATCGACGCATCTTTGCCAACGCATTGGCAGTTTATTGATGCCCTTCTTGTAAAAATCAGCTGGACGGGAGGCAACAAACTCTTCAAAGGCATTTTGTACTGCTCTCGGGAATTGAATTTTTTACCCACTAAAAAGGTGTCTAAATTTTGGAAAAAGTAATAGTCGGTAGGTGCAAGGTCTGGTGAGTATGGCGGATGAGGGAGAGCTTCCAACCCCAGCTCTTGCAGCTTGGAGACTGTCTGTTGCGCAGTATGGGGTCGCGCGTTGTCGAAAAAAATCAATTCCCGAGAGGCAGTTCAAAATGCCTTTGAAGAGTTTGTTGCCTCTCGTCCAGCTGATTTTTACAAGAAGGGCATCAATACACTGCCAATGCGTTGGCAAACATGCTTCGATTGCATGGGTTATTACTTCGAATAACAGAAATAAAAAAGTTTGAAAAAATAAGTACGTTCACTTATTGCATACAAAACGGCAATTTCATAGGTAAAGACCTATTATAATAATAATAAAAGTTCGCTTTATTGTACATTTATGGCTGCCAAAATATATTATTTTAAATGGCACATCGTAAAGTGGTTAGCAGATTACAAAAATAGAGATATAACGCTTAAAATATAATCAGTTTTCAAAAAAAAAAATATTTTTTACATAGATGGAATACGGCTATAAATAGATAATAATTAATATACAAGGAACCATACCCATATTTCTCCCAACAACACGAGGTAGGAAAGTAGGTATTTTATCATAATTACGTAAGTCGATAACGTGAACTTTCCTTGTCAAGTTGTTTAGGAATCCGAAGTATTTCGTCTCATTAATAATACTTGGAGGATGCTCTTGCGTGCGGGTATCCACTGACTTCTTATAAATTTATGATACCAATATAAATACTTGGAGAGTTGCTTATGATCAAGTGCTCAACTCAGTCTGTGGTAAGACATATTATATCGCTATGGCGAAGAAAATCTAACTTTCGACAGTAAATATTATACAAGGTCTTCATTGCAAATTATGACCCTGCAGTTTTTTTTCAGTTTATTGTTTGTTTTTAGGGTTCCGTACCCAAAGGTGTAAAACGTGATCCTATTAATAAGACTTTGCTGTCCGTCTGTCACCAGGCTGTATCTCATGAACCGTGATAGTTAGACAGTTGAAATTATTAGAGATGATGTATTTCTGTTACCGATATAACAACAAACACTAAAAAACAGATTAAAATAAATATTAAAGGGGCTTCTTTTTTTGTTCGTTATTGCTCGATATTTATTGCATTGCAACAGGTAGACGCTTGAAATGTATAGATAATGGTACGGAACCCTTCCTGCGCGAGTCCGACTCGCACTACGCTGATATTTAACTAAACAGGAGGCTACACAAACGATGTGAAAAATAAAAATATTTAAATTGTAATAATATCATTCTTTATTTATTCGTGTAACATGTACCTGTTCTTTTACTGTAAAAAAATAGTGCATACATTTTATAAAAAAATAACCAAACCCCATCAAGTAAACTAAAACTATATATTAAACTAAAATAAACTTACAAGAAATCGAGTTACTTTCTTTTGATTTCTATAGATATAATTCCTATCTTTGCATTTGAAGACAGACACAAAATTATTTTGACAAGTGTTTTTATATGCACAAATGATTGTTCAGCAATAGGCAGATATTACGATTATTTAAGAATTGCTTAAAAAATACTTATTTTTTATGTGATAAATAAATATGTTTTTGCTAATCCTTTTTTCATTATTATATTATAAAGTGAGTGTACTGAGTAGAGTTGAGAATGTAAAAAAAAACTTCGTTTAAAAAAACCGACTTCAAAAACTGAAAAGTATAAAATAACTTAATTTGTATGTGCTACCTATTCATAGGTTTGAATTCGGCGCCAAGCCAAATGTAATAGTAGGTCACCGACGCTTTGGTTGTTTTGTCCTACGCGAAGAGCAGCTATCCCGCTCAAGGTCACGCGCGGCGAATGCGGTACCTACTATTACATTTTGGCTCGGCACCGACTTCAAACCTATGAATAGGTAGCACATACAAATTAAGTTATTTTATACTTTTCAGTTTTTGAAGTCGGTTTTATTAAACGAAGTTTTTTTTTTTTTCGCTTTTTAGTCTTTCTCAAGTCTCTCATCATCATTTCACCTAAATAACTTGAAAAAATACGATTAAAGGTAACATACAACATACTGTATAGAATGACTTACTTTGACTTAAGGTCCTATGTCCCCTAGATGGAGCAGAGGGCGTCCACAGTGCATCGCCATCCCGCTCTGTCTTGAGCGTCTCGCTTGATTTCGCTCCAGGTCTTGCCAATTGCCTTCGCTTCATCGATGACAGTCCGCCGCCAGGTTTGTTTTGGACGGCCACGCTTGCGTTTTCCTTGGGGATTCCAGTCTAGGGCTTGCCTCGGGATGTGGTTGGAATCTCTTCGGAGGGTGTGGCCTATCCAGCCCCATTTGCGTCGTTTGATTTGTTGGTCAATCGGGACTTCATCGCAGCGATCCCACAAGTTAGCGTTGGATATTCTCTCGGGCCAGAATATACCGAGTATATGGCGAAGGCATCGGTTCACGAAGACCTGAAGTTGATGCGAGATAACCTTTGTGACCTTCCACGTCTCGCACCCGTATAGCAATACGGTCTTCACGTTAGCCCGGAATATTTTGAGTTTGACTCTCCGTGTCAGTTTCCGTGATTGCCAAACGGGTCGCAGCTGCGCAAAGGTTGCTCGTGCTTTGGCGATCCGGGAAGCGATGTCCTCTTCAGTTCCTCCAGTTTCTGACACGCAGCTGCCGAGGTAGGTAAACTTGTGGACGCGTTCCACTGCCTCTGTGCCGATGACCAACGGGAAAGAACTCGTTGCCCCGCACCTTATTTCCTGTGTCTTCCTGGTGTTGATCTTTAGCCCCGTCTTTGCCGCCTCCACATGTAGGTCATCTAACTTAGCCTGCATATCTGCGCGAGTGTGGCTTAAGAAGCATATGTCGTCGGCATAGTCCAAATCTTCTAGGACGTTGGTTATGCCCCATTCTATACCGCGGCGTTTGTTGTTTGTGGTGTTGTGCAGAATGCCATCAAGAACGACCAAAAAGAGAAGCGGCGAAAGGAGGCACCCCTGTCGTACGCCTGCGTGCACCTTTATGTCCTCCGAGACGAGTCCGTTGTGCGTCGCTTTGCAAGAATAATTCTTGTATAAGGCTCGTGTGATGTTGATGATCTTCTCGAGGACACCCATCTCGCGTAGACGGGACCAGATGCTAGCCCATCTCACCGTATCAAAGGCTTTTTCGAAATCTACAAAGGTAAGATACACCTCCCTTTGCCATTCTGATGCCTGTTCCAGTATAATACGGAGAGTGTTAATCTGGTCTGTACACGATCGGTTCGGACGGAATCCTGCCTGCTCATTGCGAATTAGAGGGTCAACAGCCCTCGAAAGCCGATCCAAAATTACTTTGCAGAGCACCTTGGAAGGAATCGAAAGCAAAGTAATGCCTCTCCAGTTGCTGCATTGACTGAGGTCCCCCTTTTTTGGCACGGTGATAAGGAGGCCTTTGTTCCAGTCATCCGGTAGCTCTTCGTCTTGCCAGACGCGCCGTAGTAGGGGCGTCAGGACATTAGCAGCGGAAGCCACATCTGCCTTCAGCATCTCAGCCGTAATATAGATGTATAGAGATGTATAGATAATGTATAGAATAATAAATAATTATTAATAAATATTTCGGACATGATGTCTACAGAATATGAAGACATGCAGACAATTGCCTTAACTTTATTGCAGGCGCTCACGTAAAATTGAGGGTTTCCTTCGATTTCCTTGGGATCCCATCATCAGATCCTGATATGGTGGCCATGGGACCACATGGAGAGCATACCCTTTCGAATACAAAAATAATTTTCAAAATCGGTCCACAATTGACGGACTAATCAATGTACATACATAAAAAAAAAAAAATACCGATGAAATTGAGAACCTCCTCCTTTTGGAAGTTGGTTAAAAAGTAAATTAAATGGTCGTTGTAGAATTTAAAAAACTTCAAGTAACAAAAGCATAAAACGTCAAAATAATCCTTAGAACTACCCAAAGATACACAAACTATAGCTGTAATATAATCCCTGCCAATAAACAGTGAAGCACCGATCGCCCGTCGATGGCTAAACTAAGCTGAGCGATGTCCATTGCAAGGCACATACAATGCCATTTCAGTGATCATTCAACTTAAGCAAAGCGGATTATGTAGCTGCAGCTTCCTTTGTCTCATACATATGATAGAATTTCATTACGCTGGTCTGGTTTATAATTAATATCATTAGTTACCAGAATAAAAACTTCTGCGTCTAGAATTAGTAATTTTATCTTGGTATTTTTTTTAAAGGCAACTCCTGCACTAGAAATAAATCCTGTGTCGCGGGGGACTTTACAAACATACATGAAACGGACACAAAGTACACCCAGACTCAGAACAACAATTTGTGGATCACACAAAGTGTTGTCCTACGTGGGATTTGAACCCACGACACTTGGCGAAGTAGGAAATGGCGTGGTGACCGTTAAACCACTAGGCCAAACGTGCAGTCAGTAATCATTTGTAATAAAACTCTATCCTCATATAATCCGATGATCTCGTTTTGTAACAATAAAACTACTAACAAATCATCTAGAACTGAATATTATTCCCATTTGCACTGTATAATGTCTCTAAACCCATTAGGGTATTAACGGTGCGGGCAACATTAACAAGAAAATATTTGAAAGTAATAAATCGTGTTACCCTCCCTCCTGTCTCTTTCCACTTACTCTGTCATTGTTCAACTCGGAGAAGGTTTTTATTGTCTTTATCTGTTATTTAAAAAAAAGTGCAGGGATAAACTTAACACTTATTAGAACTCTGATGCGGATACACTTTCATCATAACATATATCACCTGGCAGGCTGTTACAATCAGGGTGCTTACCGCTAGCTCAAACCTCTTGAGATATTGCCCCGAGAGCCACGCTTATTTCAGCACGAACGGGCCGGCTCGACCGGGGCGCGGCGGTACTACCCTCGCACAGAAAATCAACGTAAAATGACAGTGTTCGTGCTGTCGTCTTTCGTTGGTGAGTGTGAGACCGGAGGCCCAATGATGCAGAAGAATCAGTAGGCCGCCATGGTGTGGGTCACCATGCTGCATTGTTGCATTGTCTGCATTCGTAATGAGTATGGTGACCATCACTCTTGGATTCTGCTTATGTTTTCCATAATGCAGCCAAACATAAAAAAAATTGTCGAGGTTCTGGACTATAGTATGTGGAGCGATTGCAATCAAATCGTTATTCTACATGCCGATTGTATTGTCTGAATTGACAAGATCGAATGTTTGTCTTCATTTTTACCCGTGACAGAAAGCGGATGATTCGAGTATTTATAACTAATGGAATTAAAAAGTTATAGGAATGAAAATCTGAATTCGAACTATCTATATAAACATTACTATTATTTTCAAGAACCGTCTCGATAGACAGCAGTTTACATAACTCTGAACATAATTAATTGCCAAGTACGCAACACAAACGAGAACAATTTCATAACAAGAACAATTCGAAGAACTTATTTAGCAATTACGAACAACAAATTGCCTTTATCTTACCAAACATATAAAATAGCGATTTAAGCAAATAGATAAAACCCTAATAGAGTTATAACACTGAATCGTATAGAACACAAAGGGTACTTTTATTAATTATCGTCCTTCGTAAAACCGACGAAGACAAATATAAGGGCTAAGTCCGACGAAACAAATGTTAATCGGGAAAGAATGAAGTCAACATTAATGAAGTCTAATTAATTATAGGTTGTATACGCAATGGGCGGTACGATGTGGTGAATGTGTATCGTTATCGGTTTAAATAAGAAGCATGAGACAGAGATTGAACGATCATTTGAGGTAATGTTTGCTTGTATACGTAAATATACGTTGTATTGTTTTCTTTGTGTCTCGTGGAAAAAAGATCTTTCAATAGCGTGCGGGAACAGTGTTTTAAATGAACATAGGTATGGCATGGACAAAATTGTATTATTAACTAAATTCTGTAAGCTTACAATCAAGATTTGACCTAATAGTTTCATACCTAATTATTCAAAGTATTAATGAAGAATTAGTCATTATTAGAACAATTAAAATCGCTGCTGTGTACGTACTTGTCATTTATATTTTTCTTACAATTCTGTGTCACTTTTTAAACGTATAATTTAAAAAGGTTGTAGTCACGAACACCTACTCTTTTACCATTAATTGCACATTTCATATTTGTCTCCTAAAAATAAGACGTAGTAGGTATAGAAAAGAATTGCTAATGTTATTGTCAAATAATTTCAAAACGCTAAAATACGAATTATTTAGTAACCTTAAATAGATAATATACCTAAATATTAAATCGTTCCGAAGACAAATGGCAAGCGGAACCCATCCTGACTATCTTGTTGTTATCTGTCTTTCCGTACGTCCTTATTTCTCTGCCACAGTCATTATCCTTACAGATACTTACTATAGACAATACAAAAAATATGTGTATATCACATTTGAAAAATAGCTTTCTGTTTAAAACTTATGGGCGTTTCAATTTTCATAAATGTTCTCTTGATTTTTAAAATGTGTTAAACGTTTGAAATGAAATAAATATTCTATCTATAAGTAATTGAGAAAAACCATAGGAATAATTTCTAAAATAAAAACAAAAGCATTTTCTATTTAATTATTTTAATATAACACATTCCAACTGATTTTATGAGAATCGGAGATGACAATACCTAGACATTAGAACTATCATAACTCAAACGATTTTTTTACGCGAATCATTTAAGCTATTTAGGTTTCACGTACCTATTGTTTATGTGTATTTATTCTGTAAAGTCGCAAGCGCCGCATCTATCTCTCATACAACGACGTACAATAAGCGTAACGGGACATAGAGCGTATCTGGACAATTAGTCATCCTTTTTCATGCATGCAGCCGGCGTTCATCAATTTATTACGTTGTCACGTCAATATACACAATTATTTTTTACGCATCCATTGTTGAATGGCTATAATCACTTAACCACTAATCCAACGCTTAAAGTTTTAAGGAATTAAATGTAGATAAGAAATAAACACAATAAGATGTTCCCTCCTGACGTCAGACTCATTCCCACTGGCCATCCATCACGTTGGCACCACTGTCTTCTATTGTAAACTTCTGCTACAGATTAGATAGCGTTCTGCCGTTTTCGAAATGCGATGTTACTGTTCTTGAAAGTTTTAATTTCAATATCTGATTGTTTATTTCAGTCTATTGTGGTTAGCTATAGAATTGTAACGTAAATTTTAACGTATGGAATGACGCTTTTCATTTTATAATGGCAGTTATAAAGTAAATAATCAGATCTAATTCATGTACCTACGATACTAAGAACATGACGTGTATTGGTGTCTATAATAATTCGTTTTGGAATAAAGTTCCTGTAAATGCTTTTCAATAAATAAAAAAATGTAATATTACATAACCCGTAATTTTTTTTTGTGAAAGTGTTGTTAAGACTTTTAAATTAGGGTTATAAAAATTGAGTTTGGACACAGATTAATAAGGTATGGAGGAGAAGGGATACATAGTAGGTACAAGCAAATACGTAAACAAACAAGCGACTTGTGTAATTAATCCTATAACAACATTATGTAATAACAATTTAAACAAACTAAAGCGCTATTTGACTGATCATTAAGGAATACTGAATCAGAATCCGCACTTCCGCAGGTTGCATTAATTAGTACGATACGCGCCTACTTATCAATAAACAGAACTGAGGCACATTGATTTTGCGGCTCGATTTTCAGCAGGTGCTACAGAAATTAATTTCTATTGCGGATGGAAACTAGTTGAAAATTTAAATATTGTGAAGACTATTATTCTTTTGAGAGCAGTAAACTGTACCTACATAGTAAAGAACCAGAGTGTAATCATTAGTGCAAGCGTAGAGAAAATATTGTAACAAGTTCGTATTTTTTGACTTTCTAACTTGCGGCTGTTCTGTGTTTTAAATTAAGATAATTCTATTTCCAATGTTGTTTGTTTTGTACATTTCTGTATAATTTGTTTGAAGACTAGATAGTTACAAAAAAAATGTGTATTTTTTTCAAAATGTTATTATCTTCATAATATGTAATTGACTAACAAACTAACCATGTATACTACCATATATACTACCATAAATCTTGAAAATAGATCATGAACAATGAATTCATAATATTATTGTCTAACCTATTTGAAACTTTTCAAATACACATTTTATGTAATTATGAAGTATAAGAAAAGACCATGATATTTAAACGGCGCTAGAATAAGCAGATAGATAGTGGAAGTCTTAAATGGCTTTTAGCTAATTCTGAGGCGTGGCTCATTGTTTTAGTAAACTGAAATATTTTTTCACGTTTCGATTTTGAAACTTAACACATTATATTTATGTAATGATTGTATAATATATTTAAAACGTAAGTGTGGTCCAGAAAAATATTTTTTTTTTATGTATGGCCCGTTATATATTTATAATGGCCGTAATCCAAGAGTGGTGGTCACCATACTCATTGCGAATGCAGACAATGCAGCATGGCGACCCACACCATGGCGGCCTAGTGATGCTTCTGTATCTTTTAGTCTAGTCAACAAGTATGGAACTTGTTGACTAGACTATTTGGGCCTCCGGTCTCGCACTCACCAACGAATCACGACAGCACGAACGCTGTCATTTTACGTTGATCTTCTGTGCGAGGGTAGTACCGCCCCGGTCGAGCCGGCCCATCCGTGCTGACTTGCCTGCCTACCTACTTCACTATACATTTGTGTTTTATAATAATATGAGTAGGCTTATAGCTCCTTGCACTGAGCAGGTATGTTTGTGATATTAAAGTCCACACTGACTTGTTAAAATTTGCGGTGCTTTAACTTTTATATGTAGCATATCGCTAAGGTTTAAGAGTAACAAAGCAAAAGTTAAATTAAAATGACAAAAAGCGTGGTAAAACAAACACTGATTGCGCGGCTATACACATTTTACTGTCGCTATTTTTTTATTTAAATTCTCACAATAGCGACGAAATTCCCACATGAACCGCTGAAAACACCATTTGTTTTTCTAAGTCCAAGTCGTTAATTTCCTAATTACAGTTTCAAAATAAAAGCGTGTTTTTGTTCTGTCGGGTCGTCCTTTCCGCGGCGCTCCGTACAATCCCGTCCGGAAGGTTAATGGAAGAAAAAATAGGCTGTACAAATTTGCATAACGTTTTTCTCTGTCTCGTACCGAAATTAAGTCCTCTGCCCCTGCATCTACGGCTTTGTTTAAATTACTCAAGTGAATTTCGTGATTTGCTTGTAATATTCAATTTTATGTTTGCTTCTCGCCGTTTTTACTTCTCTCTTGCTCTGAATTCTTTTAGATTAATATTTTTTATAATAAAGCTTGTGGCAAAATTATTTGCCTACCTCTGTTGATGCTTACATTCAGCAAAATAAACTCCTGTTTTATGATTTTTATGTTGATTTAAGTCTGTTTCATGAATGTTTCTATTAATTAGAAACGGGGCCATTTATGCCAAGACCATACTTTTTCAACGATTCTATAGAAAGAGTATTTGGTGAAAATGATAAAGTATATTTTATACATTCTTGCATATAGACTGTTTTCGATTGATCCCATAGCTATTCCAGAATTTGATAATAAGATCTAGGAAAAAAAATACAAAAATTGTATAGCAAAGGTTGACAGACACACCGACGGACAAAGCGAAACTACATGTCTAAGGGTTCCTTATATACATTCTTTTTTTATGGAATAAACGAGCAGACATATCGCCTGATGGTAAGCGATTAACGCCGCCCATGGCAACACCAAAGTGGTCACAAGTGCGTTGCCAGCCTTTAAAGTTATACCACATTCGCTACGGAACCCTGTAAGCATTTTATAACTATTATAATTTATGAACTAGCTTTTGTCTGTGGCTTTGTTTGTGTTAATGTTGTTTTCGTCAAGCAATCTAAATTGCAACAACTTTCCTCTGCATGAAATATAATCCTATGTTGTTTCTTGCCTAACGAGTATGTAAAATCAGTATATTTTGTTAGGGACAGTAAGTAGTTGAAAGTAAACAAACAGTAAAAAACTCACATTAGCATTTGTAATTCGAGTAGTTCGATTAGCTTATAACTCCAATTCTTTCATTTTAAGGGGAAAAAGAGTTTTCAAAGGAACTTTTTTATTGTAAATGAACAATTAAAGTTCAAATTTCGTATTTTCAGTTAATTGGTGCTTTATAAATTGAAACTCGTACCTTTTACATTTCTCGTTGCCGGTTTAATATTGACTGACTTTCAAATGTTATGTAATCTGAGACTAGCAGAGGTGTAAGATACGTTATTCCAAAAGCTATGCGCTAAGCCTTAAATAAAAATATATGTTTGCTAAGTAATTAGTATTAATTCACTGTGTTATCAGAAAATCCATCAGTTATACTTGTACCAAGAATCGAATCCCTATCGCATCCAAATAATAACCGTTACTCTAAAATTTGACTTACAGGAATAGGCACTCAAGATTAAAAGAGAAGAGGCCTCTCCATGCAGTTTGAATACGTCAAAAGCATGCTGGAAATAAGCAACAAATACTAAAGAATTTGTATCTGATTTATCAATCTATCTATCTATCTATACATATAATAAAATCGTAACTGGTCGCTGTCTGTACATGGAAGATATCTCAGGAAAACTATTATAGGGGGGCTTTATGAACGCAATAGAACCCAAAACAATGATTTTTAGAATTTTTGTCTGTTTATCTGTTTGTCTGTGCGTTTGTGCACGCTAATCTCAGAAATAGCTTATCCGATTGAAATGTGGTTTTCACTAATATATTGTGGTAAACTTCACTTAACATTTAGTGTTTGTTTCATGTCAATCGGTTCATAAATAAAAAAGTTATGCCAATTTAAAGAATCACGTAGCTGGACGTTTGTAGATTGTAAACGGCTGCGCGACCACGCCGGTATATAAAGCGCGCCGAGAGCATTATTTTCTTTTCTTGATTTTTTTTATTTCTTAATTTTATGTGTAAAAATCTGAAAGTACTTACAATTTAGTCGTTTCTAATAAGTACATATTTCTTTAGGGTTTATAGGGTTTGTAAATACATATACGAGTAGTATGTTTATTTTGTATAGGTTAGTTTGATTTCAAGTTCTTGATTCTTTTATAAACCATAAACCTATTTACTTATTTAGTTTAAAATATTTTATAATTTTTATGTTTAAAAAAAACCATTTTATTTAGTAATAACCGACTTCAAAAAGGAGAAGGTTCTCAATTCCACTGTATTTTTTATTTTTTTTTTTTATTTTTGTACCTCATAACTTTCGACCGAGTGAACCGATTTTGTTGATTCTTTTTTATTTGAAAGCTGGTGCTTCCCGTGTGGTCCCATTTTAGTGTTATCGTCGGGCCCAGATCAGGTATCTGGGCCTGATCCTCGACGGTAGGTGACTCTTCGACGAGCACTTCCGACAACTTGGTCCAAAGCTGGTCGACGCTGCCTCCGCTCTTGGGTGACTTTTGCCCAACTTGGGTGGAGCCAGCGTCGCAACGCGACTCCTGTACACGGGAGTTGTCCGGTCAATGTCGCTGTATGGTGCACCGGTGTGGGTGGCGGCTCTGACTGCCCTAAATAAGGCCCGCCTCTGGCGGCCTCAGAGGGTATTGGCAGTCAGAGCCATACGCGGATACCGCACAGTGTCGAGAGAGGCGGCGTGCGCCCTGGCCGGAACACCCCCGTGGGATTTGGAGGCGGAAGTGCTCGCCGAAGTTTATCGACGGGTGGCTGAATATCGGGCGGAGAGTGGCATTCGCCCTCCGGCCGAAGTACGCGAGTGGTGTGAAGCCGCCCGTCGAGCCACGATGGCTAGATGGTCGTTCCAGCTGGAGACTCCACGTGCTGGCTTTGCCGCCATGGAGGCTCTCCAGCCGGTCATCCTCGAGTGGGCAGGGCGGTAGCACGGGACCCTTTCCTTCCAACTGACGCAGGTCCTTTCCGGGCACGGTTGCTTCGTAAGGTACCTGCACTTGGTCGCCAGGAGGGAATTGAGTCCCGCCTGCCACCACTGCGACTGCAGTGAGGACTCAGCCCAGCACACGCTGACGGTTTGCCCCGCTTGGGCGCCGCAGCGTCGGGCCCTCACTGCAGTCATCGGAGCGGATCTCTCGCAGCAGTTTTACCGCGGTCACAACCTTCTGCGAAGATGTAATCTCGCAGATGGAGGTGGCGGAGAAGGTCCGGGAGGACGACCTCCACTCGGACCCAATCCGCCGCCGGTGCCCGCTTCTGTGCGGGCAGGCGCTGGGAGGAATTTGGATGTATTAATATCAGCAGATCCCGGGTCCCTCCCGTCTCAGGCGCAGAGTGGCACACCGTGTGGTTTTAGTCGGTTCGAGTCCGACACACCGCCCCGCTGCAAACCTCTGTGGGGTGACGGTCCGAGGGTATTTTCACACGTAAAAAAAAAGGTCGGTGATACATATAACTTACGTTATTTTTCTTGACTTGCTTTCGGTATTTTTCTAAAAACAGGAAGTACTTACAGTTAACACCTTTGGTTGTTTTCGATAGTTAATAGACTGGGTTGACACGTCATAATAGTTATTAAACTGTAATAAATGAAACTGTGTAATAATCTGTAAGTATTTGTAATTTAGTTGTTTATGATAAGTACGTGTTTACTAAACTATGTTCTGTTAGTATATTGTAAGAATGCCTCGGAAAAGATCCAACCTCTCCCAGTGCAGCAGGAATGCTAAAAGGATGAGATTAGTTTGATCACAGGAATCTGAAGAAGATCATGAGGCTCTCACTGCATATCAGGAACGTCAGACCAGGTTTCGTGCTACAGAAACTTCGGCTCAGCGAGAATCTCGATTCAGTTCACATCGTTCTCGAATGATGGCCACTCGAATTAGGTAGAACAGGGAACAGCGTGAGGCACGTTTGTCCATCGATCGTGAATCTCATGCATTATCGCGTGATCCCTCAGTGCTACTGGACTACCAGCTCATAAAATAAATTTAAAAGTCGGCGTACCCATAATGCCCCTTAAATATTTAAGCCTGCCAAAACGTTGCAACGGTACCAGATTAAAAGTGACCAAAGATTTTAACAGGGTGCGGTAAAGGTGATAGTGTTTTTATTCCTCGGATTCCTCTCATCCCAAACCACTTTCCGTTTAGTTTTAAACGAGTCCGGTTTCCAGTGAGCCTATGTTTCGCGGTGACAATAAATAAAGCTCACGGTCATAGGTACGCTAAAAGTTGTGGGTGTAGATCTAAGTATTAACTGTTTTTCACACGATCAGCTTTATGTACCTCTGTCACGTGTTAGCAATCCTAGCAACCTCTATGCTTTGATCCCCGATGGCTATACATCTAATGTCGTGTATAGAGAAGCATTACTTTAAATTCGATTATTCTAAACACTCAAATGACGGTGTTTATGAACCAAAAGAAATGTCCGAAAACTGCTGCCCAAAGTCACTATTCCACGCGGACGGAGTCGCGGGCACAGCTAGTACTAAAATATAATGTTCTATGATCAAGGCGGTCATTCTAGATTTGAATTCGTTTAGTTATATAACAGCTATACAGGTCTGCTGCGATTTTAAATACCTTGGTTCCCTTCTATAAAATGATGATAAAATAGATCAGGCTACACAAAATCCATACCAATACGTAGTAGTGGTAACAATTAACCGAAAAAAATATTATGTTCAGGATTTATATAGGGAGAAATCTAAAAACATAAATCTAAAAAAAGGTAGTAGAGCCACGCTGATTTCAGCACGAACGGGCCGGCTCGACCGGGGCGGTACTACCCTCGCACAGAAAATCAACGTAAAATAACAGCAGCAATGCAGTCGTGTTTCGTTGGTGAGTGCGAGACCGGAGGCCCAATTAGTCTAGTCAACAAGTTCCATACTTGTTGACTAGACTAAAAGATGCAGCAGCATCACTAGGCCGCCATAGTGTGGGTCGCCATACTGCATTGTCTGCATTCACAATGAGTATGGTGAAAAAAAAAAAAAAAAAAAATGAACAAATAGTGGAAAAGTAATATAGACGTTTAAATAAATGCAAATGTTACGGTGAATTTTGTTATGAATAGGATGAACGAGGTGAATTAAGGAGGCCAGTAGATAGAAGTTTACGAACCAAAGATGAATGGTATGAATTTTTGTAATGAAGAGATAAATAAACTTATAAAGAAGGATAATATTAATTTAGGGTATGGCAAAATACGGTTATAATAATGATGGACAAGGTCGATCCAAGAAAAAATCAAAGAGAAAAGTATTGTAATGATTTGATACAAATTACAAGAACAGTGTTAAACAACTAAAAAGGTTTTTTAACTTTATCGTTATTACAAAATAATTTTAATCAATTTGCATAAATATTTTATAGTTGCAGTACTGTTGTACTAATGATACAAATAACTAACAGAGTGTCAGAGGGAGTTATCTATATAGTCTGGCAAGTTGAAACTGGCGTAGGCCCTATGGGAAATCTGCAATCTTGGTCTTCCGCTAACAAAGTTTTCAACTAAAATCCTATTGTGTTTGGTGTCGTGGGGAAAAGCACTTGATTAGTACTATGAAAAGTTGAAAATCTATACCAATCCATATCTATCCAGATCTAGAGCAGAGTTGTGTAAAATTTTAACCACTATGAATTTTTCTTTTAATATTTTCTTAAAACAGAATTATCTTGTAAAAGGACTCGTGTATATTCAAGTCACAATAGCTGACAGTGAGGTAACATTTTCCACCGACTCATCAACTTTTGTGAAGATTAAAGTGTAAAAAACAAATGAGGTTTTGTAAGAATGTCTGATGTTTGAATGAAGAGGGAGCAGTGAATGATCTTTAAATGAATAGGGACTGCGAAAGAACAATGCAAGGCATCGTAAAAAAATGTAATAAATGCACAACCTTTTTTATAAGAACTGTGCAGACAGGAGCTTAGTTACATGACTTCAAAATATCAAATGATTTGGTGTAAGTTTGGAGGCGCTTTAACAGTGTAGGTATACTAGTTTTTTTTATGGAATAGGCGGGCAAACGAGCAGACGTGTCGCCTGATGGTAAGCGATTACCACCGCCCATGGACACCTGCAACACCAGAAGCAATGTAGGGTTGAATGAACTGATTTAGAAAATTTAATATTTTTCTTGCACACCAACTTTGTCCTAACAATAACGAACATATAAAAAGAAGAATCATTTAATTTGGTGCAGCCGATCGGAAGTTATGCGCGTACATAACATTTCAGTGATTCATTTATATGTATAGGCCTATGTCCAGCAGTGGACTGCGATAGGCTGATGATGATTTATATATATACTAGTTTTTGCTCGCGGCTCCGCCCGAGTGTATGTGGGTTATCGCGGTAAACAGTAGCCTACGTGTTATTCTGATGTATAAGCTATATTACTATAAAGTTTCATCCAAATCCGTTTTGTAGTTTTTGCGTGAAAGAGTAACAAACATCCATCCATCCATCCATACTTACAAACTTTCGCGTTTATAATATTAGTAGGATATAGATAGATTGACTATTTCATGAATTTGCAATTGCTATATTTAATAATTTATTTTAATTTTATGACATTTAAAAAGAATTTTTCTGATAAATTTCTAAACAGAGGGTTTAAAAGACGGCCTTATACACATAATAAAATATTATTTTTTGGTGTTAATGTAACATATGAGGGAATATGGCAAGGGGCAAGGGCATTCACCTACAATATTTTCATATAGAAGGTTTTTAATTTTTTTTAAACATTACTTATTTTACAAAGATAACATTTAGATATTATAGCGAGAGGGAGTCTGATAATTTAATATGATTCAGAGGTTCATTTAGTGAGTCGAATATAATTGTTCCCGATTGTACTTTCTTTACATATGTATGTTTATACACAGGACAATAACATATAATAAAATGAATAAATTAATTACGATAATATATTATTTCATTATCTTAATCAAAATGAACAAAAAAATTTAGGACCTTTTATGATAAGCAATGAATTTATTTATATAAAACACAATAATCATAAAAATGGGCACCCAGGCATGCTATTTAATTAAATATAAAATTATTTGTGACGTAATTATTTTGCACCCCTATTTGTAATTCAGATAAATTTATCTCATAAGACCTTTGTTTACTGACTTTTGTTATCCTTTCCAGAGAACCGCGTCTGTTCCCGGACCGTGAGTGCGATAAACTGCGATACGAATCGCACCAAATCAAACTCTCCCTCGACGCTTTGTAAACAGAGTAGCGATTTGGCAAAACGAAAATATTGCAGTGATATAGAATACGTTTACAATGCGGTAGGGAATTCTTCTTGTTACCAAGCCCAGATTATATCACATAAGATATGTAAGCAATTACGTTTTTCGTTTAAGGCTGAACAAGGGAAATGGGGGTTGATGATGGCAAAACGTTTGTACGTAACTTTGTTACATAAACTCCATATTAATCTTAATTTTGTGATGGCCAATAAATCTTATTGAAACTAAGACTAAAATCTTTTAAAAATTTGAAGACCTCATTGTTTACTTAACCAATCATCTATTTCTTTTGTAATACGCCTGATACACTCACAAAAGAAAAACCTCCTGAAAGCAATTACTTTAATTATATTTCTGTATTACGTATCTCATTTATCTTAACCAGCTTTAAGAATGTACTATAAATCCTATGGGCATATTTACTACAGAGGTGAGAGATACCAAAACAATTACCGTCTTGGTCCACATGCCAGGTGGAGTGATGATCTGCTGGCAAGGCGGCTGGCAGGAGCTGGATGCGAGAAGCCGAGGATCGAACCAAGCGGCGCGCAATTGGAGAGGCCTATATCCAGCAGTGGACTGCGATAGGCTGATGATGATGAGAGATACCATCCGCGTCGATGTCAGGTGCAACACTCGAGAGCCCCAATGAGATCCAAAAATATTCAAGCATTATACAAAACAACAGTGAGTAATCCTTAGATACATATAACTCTTTGAGTTTAACCTATGTCGAAGTGAGTAGACTAATTTATAAGTAGAATTGCAATAAGTACAATTATTTGTTACCCGCCTACGGCAAAGCCAAAGGAGGGTTGTGATTTTGACAGGCTATGTATTACATCTGTTCCCTCATAGCTCCTCAACTACTTATTAGAACTGGACAATGAGGTATCGTTGGAAGCATCTTCGTCGTCCACTGGTTATAGGCTATATGACCTGTCACTGAATCTAATGTGGCGCTCTCTAGCGGTCATAAAGTACTGTGTTATAAAATAAATTTGAGATAAATATGCCGTGTTTGGTATCATTACAAACGGCGTTACTTGTACATTTAAAAAAATATATATTATTAGCATTTGCTCGTGACTTTGTTCATATTTATTCGATAATTTTGATATTTCTACGGTATTTAAAATACACACATCAAAAGTGTCTAGGGATCAAGCATTTTTATGCGGATTTCTTGAGATTGAGATGTGGCTTTGGCCCTGGCCTGCTCAGTCGCCAGACTTGAACATGATTGAGCATGCATGTGATATGCTACAGAGAAGAGCTCTGCCGAATGTGGAGGGTATCCAGTCGCAAGAAGACCTTTTTTTGTTGTTGCAACGAACATGGGCGGCCATTCCACAGCGTGATTTGGATGAACTCATTTTGAGTATGCCAAACCGATGTTCTTGTGTTAGTGTTCGCGGTAGAAACACGGATTATTAATTGTTTAAGTTACCTAATAAAATTTTAAAGAAAACTGTTATTTCAGTCTTTTTTTCGAACTTTAATGTTAGTGGTTCAAATGTCAAAAATCCTTTTATTAGGAAAATGGCAAATTTCTTTATTAATGCAAAGGTGACTTGGTTTATCGTTACTGTGACAAACGAAAACACTTTATTTGATGAATCCTTAAAGAAAATTTTAATTAATATCAATCAGGAGAAAAGTTATTGCAAAAATATATGTTGATCCCTAGACACATATGTTGATCCCTAGACACTTTTGATGTGTGTATATACTTTGCAAATAAATTAATATTATAACGGTACCAAAGCATTTTGATTAAAACAAGTTTTAAAAGCCTTAGTCACACACATTACATAAAAATGTACCATAACTCTTTAACAACGCGTGACTACGGCTTTTCAAACTTGTTTCATACTTTTTCAGCGTCGTTTTTTGTCGTAGTTAGGTTTTAGTTTTTACTTTTTTATTTCATTAGTATTTTTGAGTCACCTATGAACGTCCTTTTAGACTGTTCAATCATGATCAGACAAGTTGATTTTGAAAAACTTGGAATTAGATGACCGTGGGAGAGCCACGCTTCGGCATGAATGGGCCGGCTCGACCGGAGTGATACCACGGCCTCACAGAAAACCGGTGTGAAATAGTGCTTGCGCTGTGTTTCACCGAGTGAGTGAGGATACCGGAGGCCCATACCCCAACCCCTCCCCCTATCTCCCCCCCATCCCCCAAAGGCCGGTAACGCACTTGTGACGCCTCTGGTGTTGCGGGTGTCCATGGGCGGCGGTAATCGCTTACCATCAGGCGATACGTCTGCTCGTTTGCCGGTCTATTCCATAAAAAAAAAAAAAAAAACCTGTCCTCTCAATAAAGCATACTTTTAAGGTTTAAAAGTCGATTAAAAACGTTATCAGAATAGATACAGATACAGAAGTAATAACACATGAAGTTCTTTTGTTTTTAAACTAGCAGCGACAGGAAACGCCACTAATATAGCTACTTAACCTATTCTGTCTATCTGTGTTTCTATCTAATGAACTCGGTATCAAGCAGCGTCTATTCTCAATAGTACAATCTCGCATCCTTACATTTTTCGGTCATGTTTCTCGGCGTGACGGTGTGATCAGTCTATAGAACGCCTTGTCGTTCAAGGAAGAGTGGAAGGCACTAGACCCTGCGTAAGGTCACCTACGCGTTGGACTGGCCAGATCAAGTCTGCCGTGGGAAGTTCGGTAAATGAGTGCAGCAGGATGACCACAAACAGGCAGCAGTGGTGAATGGTCGTGAAACGCATCACATCTCCCAATACTACATAGCGATCACGACCGCTCTGTCAAGAGCGTACCGGGTGAGATGAAGAATCTATTATAAGTTTTAAGTACTCAATCAGTAGGTACATTTTAAAATAAATGACAATAAACAAACATCAAGAATCTAAAAAAACTAGAAATCACTAGACATTCGTTTACATTATAATTTGAGGAAATATTTTTATTTAATTGCAACATAAAATATTAGAAATGCCACTTGAAAGCTGTTTCTTTTCATGAGTTCGACTATAATGTTTACGAAGAGGTAGACAGGGGAGTAATTCTACAATTTGTCTATGAAAATTTTAGTTGCACTTAGGTATGACAATTGAATAAATTACCATACCGTAGTCCATAGATTCGTTTAACGGACACACATATTTCTAAACTAGCTGTTGCCCGCGGCTCCGCCCGCGTGTATATCGGTTATCGTCGGTTATCGTCATCCAAATCCGTCCAGTAGTTTTTGCGTGAAGAAGTAACAAACATACACACTCACAAACTTTCGCCTTTATATATTAGTGTGATTATATCATATTATATATACTGTGATAGTAGGAAGTAGGATTAATATGGATGCTCCTATAAATCACGACAAATATTCATATATATTACTAGCTGACCCACGCAACTTCGTTTGCGTCTCCTATTGCCCGTAGCGTAATAGTTGCCCCCCGTTTTTGAAACATTCTTCATTGGTACTCCGCTCCTATTGGTCATAGCGTGATGATATAGATAAACTCGATAAACGGGCTATCTAACACTGAAAGAACTTTTTCAAATTGGACCAGTAGTTCCTGAGATTAGCGCGTTCAAACAAACAAACTCTTCAGCTTTATATATTAGTATAGATGACCCACGCAACGTCGTTTGCGTCTCCTATTGCCCGTAGCGTAATAGTTGCTCCCCGTTTTTGAAACATTCTTCATTGGTACTCCGCTCCTATTGGTTATAGCGTGATGATAAAGATACACTCGATAAACTTCCTCGATAAACGGGTTATCTAACACTGAAATAACTTTTGGAAATTGGACCAGTAGTTCCTGAGATTAGCGCGTTCAAACAAACAAAAACTCTTCAGCTTTATATATTAGTATAGATGACCCACGCAACGTCGTTTGCGTCTCCTATTGCCCGTAGCGTAATAATTTCCCCCCGTTTTTGAAACATTCTTCATTGGTACTCCGCTCCTATTGGTTATAGCGTGATGATAAAGATACACTCGATAAACGGGCTATCTAACACTGAAAGAACTTTTTCAAATTGGACCAGTAGTTCCTGAGATTAGCGCGTTCAAACAAACAAAAACTCTTCAGCTTTATATATTAGTATATATGTATTTATTATACTCTTCTAAGATCTAATACTCATAATCAACAACACGTTTATTTGGATAAAGACTAATATTAGGTATTATGTTGATAAAAACTCTTTGGCAAATAACTCAATAATAGGTACCAACTCTTAGCGTCTTATACTCGTGATAACTTCTAAACGAAATGTCCGAATGGGATGAAACAAAAGTATTTTACTTCTACATAAATACCCTTGATAACATAATGCTTTATTTAGATAAGGATTAATATTACGATACACATATAAAGAAGTTTCTTTCTTCAGACGATTAATAATTTTTTTGAACACAAAAGCGGTTATTGTGACTAAACCATGATAGTTAGATATATGCTCTTGCGGACTTTTTTGTAGATCTTAAGGAGACCTACAAACCCGTAATACATGATTTTGTTCTATTGTCAATACTTTTTGCAGCGCACGCAAAAATAGGTTTTCGAGTTCACACTTTGGGTTACAAAATAGCAATTTTCTTACGGATCTCAATTTTTTTTGAAAATAAAATATAGCCTATAGCCTTCCTCGATAAATGGACTATCCAACACTGAAAGAATTTTTCAAATCGGACCAGTAGATCCTGAGATTAGCGCGTTCAAACAAACAAACAAACAAACTCTGCAGCTTTATAATATTATAGTATAGATAATATTAGTATAGATAAAATTAACTTTCATATTTAAATACATATATAATCTAAATAAATTACATCCAGACATCGTCGTCATCATTTCAGCTGAAGGACGTCCACTGTTGGATGTTGGAATCCGTTGGAGCTTTGAAGGAGACCTATCTTCTTCAAAGCTCACCACAAAAACCGGTCCTGTGAAGCCTGCACCCAACGGATTCCCGCGGCCTTACCGACCCAGACATAACTATAATATTTGATCTTCAATATTTATTTTTCTTTGGGTATCGAATCTACTTCTATTGAGATTCTGACTTCTAAAAGAGAAGTCAGAAGCTCAATAGTATTAGAATTGCTAAATATTAAAACTACACTAGACGTATTTACCTTATCTTGGTAGGGCCACTACCTTGGCACCAGATTCTGAGTCACGTCCATAAAATTCGTTTAGATATTTTCAATTTATTATTAATTTATGAGCCGTACTCTTAGTTTTATGTAATTATAACTATTTCTATTTTTAACATAGTTTATATAGCAGTATCATAGTTTTTTTAAGTATACCATAATGTTTGCTTGATACGTCTGTCTCTGTCAATCTTATGTAATTAAGTGACATTCTGCAGGTTGTTCCTTTAGAATCTTGTGTTATTTTGATATATTTATTGTTGTCACCTTGAGATCTTTTTTAAACAAATTAGCTTAACATGTTTTATCCAGATGCAGATGATACAGATCCGTCGATCGTCTTGTCGTGTTCTAAAATATTTATTATACTGTGTTTCTTATATTTTTTTTAATTTAAAGTACGTGCATCGTCTGTATTTTATTAATTCTTACAAACTGTAAACTTAAACAGGTAAAATATTTAACTTCAAGATTGCTACGGAAAGTCAAACTGATGTATTTAAACAAACTACACACATCAAAAGTGTCTAGGGATCAAGCATTTTTATGCGGATTTCTTGAGATTGAGATGTGGCTTTGGCCCTGGCCTGCTCAGTCGCCAGACTTGAACCCGATTGAGCATGCATGGGATATGCTACAGAGAAGAGCTCTGCCGAATATGGAGGGTATCCAGTCGCAAGAAGACCTTTTTTTGTTGTTGCAACGAACATGGGCGGCCATTCCACAGCGTGATTTGGATGAACTCATTTTGAGTATGCCAAACCGATTCTTGTGTTGTTAGTGTTCGCGGTAGAAACACGGATTATTAATTGTTTAAGTTACCTAATAAAATTTTAAAGAAAACTGTTATTTCAGTCTTTTTTTCGAACTTTAATGTTAGTGGTTCAAATGTCAAAAATTCCTTTATTAGGAAAATGGCAAATTTCTTTATTAATGCAAAGGTGACTTGGTTTATCGTTACTGTGACAAACGAAAACACTTTATTTGATGAATCCTTAAAGAAAATTTTAATTAATATCAATCAGGAGAAAAGTTATTGCAAAAATATATGTTGATCCCTAGACACATATGTTGATCCCTAGACACTTTTGATGTGTGTATGTACAGTTATGGCACTTTTGACAACTTGCATCATCTTTAAAAGTAATATTTTTAGACATTGTGTTTAAATAAAATTAATTATACATAATCACCATCTCAGAAAAGCACAATTTTAATACTTTGTGGCTTAGATCAATTCGAATTGAAGTTCAATGAATCTGCGATATTCGTCACCGGCCAGTCTGCAGTTCTTCGTCTGTTGCATGTTGCAGTTTAAAAAAATATATAAATTCTTTATAATTTAGACTTGAACAAGACTAACTACTAAATACGAAAGCATATTCCCATGTAAGCACATGTTAAATATTCCTACGAGCATTTTGTCACTTTTTTTGTTCTTTATATACGCTTATGAGCATTAGATGCTGCATTTTTAGAACTTACTTAATAAATATCTTATACTAGCTGAATCCGCAAACGTTGTTTTGCCATAAAAAAATGGGGTATAAAAAATAGATGTTGGTCGATTCTCAGACCTATCCGATATGCACACCAAATTTCATAAAAATCGGTCCAGCCGTTTCAGAGGAGTATGGTAACTAACATTGTGACACGAGAATTGTATCTGAGAATCGACCAACATCGATGTTTTATAACCCAATTTTTTTGCTTGCCGTATCAGCTAGTAATATATATAAATCAAGTGAAAATTAAATCAATTTAACTTATGTATATTAAAATATTTTAATAACAGTAAGAATTTTCTATTCTAACAAGAATGGCACAATGAAATCACAATGAAGATGTAACATAATTAAGAGGAGATAAGTCAACAAGGATTTAAACAGAAATATTGTTCAAGATTATGACTACAATATAGGACGACGTGAAGCCCCTGGAATGAGGAAAATATGACAAAGACATCGCACTGACTTAGAATTTAAATATACATCTGTTTTTATGTGGCGACTGAACTGATCGTAGTCAGAAGTAATATTACTAAGAAATAAACACACACAAATACATTCAAATCTAAACAATCAAACTTATAGACGGTCGATTTTGAAAAAAATACTTACTTTTAAAGAACTTTATGCAGTTTTACTATTAATCTAATACTTTGGCTACGTTTTTGCTTCCTTAAAAGTAATTTTTCCGTCGCTTGTAAACAATTTATTCTAAGGAGCTTAGTTTTATCCTCGGTAGATGTATGTAAAATTGTCCATACAATTTTGATTTGATTTGATTGGATAAGTGCTACAGCTTGTGCCGTTAGAAAGAAACGTACCTCTCACAAATATAGTTTTATTAATATTTTTTGGCTGACTGTACTGTCGTAAGACAAATAATATTATTTTTAACCCCCGACGCAAAAAGAGGGGTGTTATAACTTCGACGTTTCAGTCTGTTTGTCTGTCTGTCTGTGGCACCGTAGCTCGCGAACGGATGAAGCGATTTCAATTTAGATTTTTTTGTATGAAAGGTAAGTTACGTGCGAGTTTTCTTAGACATGTTTCATGAAAATCGGTTGAGTCGTTTAAAAATTATGGGGGTGAAAGTGGGGAAGAATAACCGAATGTCTGCAAAAATATCACTGGCGTATGATTACTCGATTAAGTGCTTGAGTAGGGGGTTTCTTAAATTTTTATATTATTGTATTAGTAGGCAGGTTACACTACTCAAAGTTATTATAGGGGAATTTAAAGTGGGGTTTCTCTCGCTCGGTAACATGATTGCGGCCATGTTGCGGAGCGAGAGCGCGTGGAACTCTGCCGTCTCTTTCTGCGAGCAAGTTATGGTTGCGAAGGAGATGGTGGAGCGGGACCGGGAGAGGTTTAGAACTCTCCCTGTCCGCCAGGCCCAAACTCGGGCGTCGGAGATCGCTAAACGATCTCCGTCCTCCATAAGCGCAAGCCTGAGGGTGACAGGTGAGGCCACCAATCACCCTAACAGAAGCAGGCCGGAGCGGCGGCGCGAGCTCTATGAAGTGCTCGCGCCCTATTCAGAATAGAAGTGTTAGGATTCCTGCACAGGAGGGGGCTACCTACAAATAGTGGGTGGCCAGAGTACGTCGAGGTGCCTTTCGAGGGTGCACCTGGTTCCCTGGCTTCTAGTACCCGAGACGGTGTGCGGTTTTTGATCGGTCCGAGTCCGACATAACTGGTGGTATCTGAGGGGACTTCCGCACAAAAAAAAAAATTTTTGGTAAAGGAATTTGGAATCGCTATTCCGGTCCTTAAACCCATTATTAAGGACGTGGTGTATAGGTAACAATGATTCGGATTTAATTTAAGGTTGGAAATGAAGGATAGGTACACAAGGCGTCGAACAATGAAAATACTAATCGAACCACCAGGCCAGTTAAAATGTAATAAATTAAAATATCATTGATGTTTTTTTTCATTAACTTTATTGGTTTCTGGAACATTCTTTTGCTACTAATATCGATATTGATATCCGCATTCTTACGTAAATAACAAAATGAATGCGTGTTCTATTTTCAATTTCGATTAAATTTGTATAAGTATTTGTACTTATGTTGTACGATATGTCTGACACTCAAATGCACTCCTAATGTTCCCGTTTCGGTTAAAAATCCATGATTATCAGTAGTACACATAGCGTTTTTAATTTAGACAAGAATTAGATGACAAAGAGATTGTATTATTAAATACTACTGTCTAGACCTAAAATAATTATAATTATAATGCTATTGTCTAGACCTAAGATTAGTTCATAAAATTTAAAATTTGTACACCAGAATTGGTAGAATATAAGGAACGTATTATAATTTATAATGTAATAACATATTTTGTACTATATTCTAAGAAATAAATCTTTCCTTCTAACTTTAATTTTAGATAAAGAAATTCTTTTGAGAAGATATCATACTGAGAAAATACAAACGTTTTTTTTTTATTTCTCTGATAAAAGATGATTATTAAGTACTTACCTAGAGTATAACGTTTGTAACACTTGTGGTCTAAATTTTATCCTGTTAAGTACTCTAGGATTTTGTTACAATTATTTTCTCGCTCTGCAATATCCAACATTCTTGCAAAATATATTAAAAATAAACTTATCAGAAATTAGTAAAATAAAGTAAAACTTACGAAGTTGCCCCCTAATCCACAAAGTAAAGTAAAGTAAAGTACAAAGTAAAGTACTAAAGTTAAACCTATGGAGTTTACATCGTCATTTTTTGAAAACATCAGAAACATTATAATCTAAATAAATTATATTAAAAAAGCTTTTTAAAAACAAGCTTTTACTGGAATGCCTCGAGACGAATCAAACGAGTCCAAACTCGATGATGTTGCGACGTTTCTTTACAGAGTTCCTATGGCCACCTTCCAGCTCCAGCTTCAGATCAGCTCCATGTCATTATAATATTATATTGTCACGCTGTATATATGCTTGCAAAATTTCAGCAAAATCGGTTGAAGATATCTGCTTTAAAACTGAGTTGCAAGATTACACCTAAACGTACATGCATTATACATTGCAAGTTAATAAAAAGCTTGTAAAAACAAAATAATTGTTGAAAAAAAGGATCCGCATTTATTTATTCAAAGCCATGAAGGTTAAAAGTCAAAAAACAAAAATCTTGGATAAAAAAAAGTAAAACAAATTTAATATTTATGTTAACATGGTAAAGGATTTTATATAAAAAAGGTGTTTGTTTATTTAGCAAATTGGAACATACCTATTCAAAACTAGAAACGTATTATCAGTGGTGAATCATTTGAATATTTAGCAAACATTTTTAGTGTTGACTCTTTAAAAAACAAACGGGCAAGTGCGTGTCAGGTCACGCATAGAATAATGTTCCGTAGTCACCCATAAACCCCACGTAGATTTAGAAGGCAGGGTTGGTATTTATTACTACCAATAATGTTTAGATATATTTTGTACGAAGTTTTCCAAGTAAGTGCATATTACAAGGTAGGCTTGTATATCTCCTGAACTAACAAAGTTATCTAAGACGTTATAGTTTTCTAGATTTTTCGAGCCAGCCGTTTAGCTTTTAGAGAGGGAGGGACGCCCTATTTTAACAAAAATGCGCTTTAAAGTTGAATATCGCGCAAATAGATACCTCAATAAAAAAAAAAACTTAGTAACCTCTTAATGTTTTAAAAAGACCTATTTAATGATATAACCCACACTATGGCGTAGACGAGACAAAAAAACAACCTCACTTTCCCTGGAGGTAGGTACCACGAAAAAAAAAACAATTTTTCGTGATTTTATGTTAGCATTTTGTCGATATGGTAAATACACTTATCCATGCAAACTTTCATCGTTCTAGCACTAACCGTTTGAAAGGTAAGCCAAGGACGGATGGACGGACGACCGGACCTCACGAAACCATAAGGTTTCTGAGACGTGAACTACGGAACCCTAAAAATCTTTCAACTTTTTTGTTGAGAAATTGTAAGGGCATCTCCTGAAACTTTCCTCAACTATCTTGACAATTAATAAAACACATGGGTTTATTTTTTAGCAGCCCCAAAGAGGAAGCGTAATCAGAGTTAATATTAACTGATTAGGGCCATTGGAAGACCGTTTCTTTGGATTGACGATATTATTTGCTTTGAATTTTCTGACAGCAAACCTTCGGTTGAGCTGAAAGTTAAGCTCCACAACTTAAATTTATAAGCTAAATTTGTCTTTCTAGTTAGGAATACAATTTATACTAGATATTTTTCAGACCATTTCTCATCTATAAAATAATGCTCAAATTCGAGTTTCTCACTTTGGAGTTATCTACAAAATATTATGCCTAAACTATTTTCTAAGCTATTAATGTCTTAGAAGTGACAAAAATATTACCTACGTCACTTAAAACATTTCTATACTACATTTAATGCCAACCTCTGATGACATATACTTACGTAAGTAGCTCACAAATACCTAAGTAATATGTTAAGATCAAGTGTATCAGGAACTCTTCTGAGTTCATTTCGTAAACCATTCAAAACACTATTAAGTGATTGATTAACTAATTAACAAAATATTTAAACTAATTAGCAAGATATACAATTAAATTAATTGCGAATTTATTAAACAACATTTTAGATGCCAATTAAGTCATTTATTCACCGACTTAGTTGAGTCGTTATTTATAGTATTGCGTCATAAGAATGGGCTTCTACGGAATGATAGCTCCGCGTCGTGTCCATCTTTCCATTTACATGATAATACAATCTATATTTAATTACTATTATTTCCTTATATATGCAAATATAAAGTTCCTGTTTGCGTAGTCTTTATTTGTACAGTTTTAAAGGAAATGTAAACTACGGAGGAAGTAGTTTATTGTTATAAAAAGACAATTAATGCAAACAACACGGCTCTTAATCGTTTTGAGTATTTTTAATTGTTAAATACTACAATATTATAGTGAATCATCATCAGCCGAAAAACGTCGACTGCTAGTGAATATGATGATAATAATGTCATGATCAACAGCCTTTAATAGGCCACTACTGGTATGAGGCCCATTTCATTCTAAATAAGGAGCTTCCAGCCTACTATAAGAAGATCCGTAAAATGACAGCATTCGTGATTGTTATGCGTGTGTCGTGTTTCGTTGGTGAGTGCGAGACTGGACGCCCAATGATGTGGAAGCATCACTAGGCCGCCATGGTGTGGGTCACCATGCTGCATTGTTGCATTGTCTGCATTTGCAATGAATATGGTGACCACCACTCTTAGATACTGTTTATGCTTTCCATCAGGCAGAGTAGAGTAATTTGGCAGAGCCATACATAAACAATCTCGACAACGGGAGCGCGGGAACGGATAAAAAAATTGCTGTAAGGATGCATCCAATTCTTACTGCAACGGTATTGTTTGGCAATCACAATTGTATTCACATGTAACATATCCATATAAAACTTCGTCTAGGTAATTAATCAGATTGCATTTTGCGATTCAACTGACTACAATCACGATGTTTCTACTCTAATCCTGAAACTACACAGCCTGTTGCAATATGCAATTCAATTTATAAATTCTGGTTTTTGATTCTGAATATTCGTGTTATAGTCTCCCTTGATGTTGAAATTCCGAATTCCATGATCGTAAAATCAATTTGCAATCAGGTCATTACAGAAATCAAAATAATATTATATGTTTTCGGAATTTTCGACAAGAACTATTTCGTGGTCGGAACTCAGTGGTCGAAATTTGATAATAATTCTTTTTTTTTTTTTTGTTTTCTGAACTCCTCCATCATATAAACTTAAACTGTGCCAAATTTCATACAGTCAGTAACGTTTTCGTAAAAAGGGGTACAAAATTAATATATATTATAGTAATATTTCTTTCCATTCTATATATACTTTCCCCCCATACTCCAGACATTTTCATCCTTAACTTGCGTTCTTGCAAACTTGCTCCGTATTAATTGCACATTGCAAACATGCTCCGTATTGAAGGAGTACAATTTACATTCGGTAATAGTCCTTGACGAGGCCTTTGTCCTACCCTTTAAATATAAAAAGATGTATCTACCAAAAAATTGACATTTTGGATTACGTAGAAGCAATCAGTGCATAAAGGGAATTATAGCAGAACGAAAATGATGATTGTGGTAATTAAAAATATGACACACCTATTACAAATTTATGGTTCATTTGGTTAGATATTTTTACCACTGGTTACTTTTTTATCACGAATCCTTGTCTTTGCAAAGAATAATCACGAGGCTATGGAACAAATCAAAGAATATATATATATATAGGTAGTACGGCCACGCTGATTTCAGCACGAACGGGCCGGCTCGACCGGGGCGGTACTACCCTCGCACAGAAAATCAACGTAAAATGACAGCAGCAGTGCTGTCGTGTTTCGTTGGTGAGTGCGAGACCGGAGGCCCAAATAGTCTAGTCAACAAGTTCCATACTTGTTGACTAGACTAAAAGATGCAGAAGCATCACTAGGCCGCCATGGTGTGGGTCGCCATACTGCATTGTTTGCATTCGCAGTGAGTATGGTGACCGACACTCTTGGATTCTGCTTATGCTTTCCATCAGGCAGAGTAGACATTTTGGCGAGCCATACATAAAAATTTTACTTATAAAATCTCGAAAGATAGAAAAATGTGGATGAGTTCTATTTTGATGACTTAACGTAACTATACGGCATGAGTAAGAGTTGTATATTAACTAAAATGGCATATACTAAATCTCTGCTAACGGCTTTTTCCGTGACAAATTAGTGACCTGTATTTTTAAGATTAACTCTATTTTTTTGATTAACTTTTACTGTTGAACTACCTGATCTGTTGTTACTCAATAAAATTAAAGTCTGCCTTTTCAATTAAACAAGACAAGCAATTTAATTTTCCTGTGAGAATTAAATCGATAAAGGTTTCGAGCAACCTTTTATTCCTATTTCATTTAGATTAATTCTAATTACCTACTTGAGAAGGTTACAATAACAATACTTGTTGAATAGAGTGTGATTTGATTTCCAAAAGTAAAATAATTTTGATGTTCTTTTAGAATCAAAATCGCAAACTTGTTTTTGCTCCCGCCATGAGTGAGAACTTATTCTCAGTATTCAAACAAATAAATATGTTTGTTGCGCTAACTTATTACAATATAAAATAATTTTAGGTATGTTTTTTTTAATTATTATTAGTATAATAAAATATTAAATATATATATAAATATCAGCAGATAACATAAGTAAAAGAACTACCATCTAGTTCAGTAAATATGACGACACAGTTCTTATGAAAGTGTTGTAAAGCAATCCATTAATTGAATCTATATTAATAATATATTATAAAGCTGTAGAGTTTGTTTGTTTGTTTGAACGCGCTAATCTCAGAAACCGCTGGTCCGATTTGAAAAATTCTTTCAGTGTTGGATAGTACATTTATCGTGGAAGGCTATAAAATCATATATCATCACGCTAAGACCAATAGGAGCGGAGCACCAATGAACAATGTTACAAAAACGGGGGACTTTTTACGCTACAGGCAATTAATAGGAGACATAAACGACATTGCGTGGATTAGCTAGTTACTCATAAGAAGCTTAACGCAAGTTGATATTTATTTATCTGAAATACAGACAACCGATTTGAACTTTTATATAACCATACCAGGTAACCATAGCATGCGATACTCAAGAATCTTATGAATCCGATGTTAATAATACTCTAACCTCTATGGTACGTTGGCTAGACAATAACAATTTAAAGATCAATTTAGCCAAAACTAAAGTAATGCACTGCAGTCAGAGTCAATCAACCAGCTGGGATAAAATTAATCTTATATATCAGGGTACTAAAATCAGCAATCTCCTACTTCGATCCTATAATTCGAAACATATAATTTGTGTACAAAAACAACATAAATATTAAAATAGAATTTTAAAATACATTTTATACTAATAGTTTAACAAATTAAGTTGCTTTATTGATTTAAAAAATAATCTAAAACACGTAACTTGCTCTAAATTATTTTGCAAATATATCGTCCTATTAGTTTTAGTGGATTTCTATGCACTGACATTTCAAATTTGCATTTGTGTAATGTCATTTTGCAGAAGATGCCGCATCCGTGTATGTCGCATGTGTAATAACCGTGCATTTTAATTGGCACTTATCTATTTTTGATTATGGTGTTAGTGTTAGGCAGGACTACTTAATGAAAAAGACTATTAAGTCTGGGAGCACAAATATTAACCGTCTAAATGTGTTTACGCTAAGTTCAGTCAGAATAGAACCGATTTTTGTAAATGTTTGTGTACACAATGTTTTTGATAGTATTTTTTTATTTTATTAAGATTTTTTTGGAACGAAGTTCCTTATGGGGCGTTGCAAAGGGGTACCCTAGCCAACAAAAAGCGTCCGGAACGTAAGATTGACGCCTCGGTGTCAAAATGGCAGCGTATGAGAATGATGTGATTGAGGTTTCGGGTTCGAATCCCAGGTAGGATCAAATATATTTTTTTATACACAAATATTTGTTTTTTAGGAGTTTGGATTTTTTCTATGTATTATACATAGAAAAAATCCAAACTAAATGTGTTTACGCTAAGTTCAGTCAGAATAGAACCAATTTTTGTAAATGGTTGTGTACACAATGTTTTTGGTAGTATTTTTTTATTTTATTAAGATTTTTTTGGAACGAAGTTCCTTATGGGGCGTTGCAAAGGGGTACCCTAGCCAACAAAAAGCGTCCGGAACGTAAGATTAACGCCTCGGTGTCAAAATGGCAGCGTATGAGAATGATGTGATTGAGGTTTCGGGTTCGAATCCCAGGTAGGATCAAATTTTTTTTTTATACACAAATATTTGTTTTTTAGGAGTTTGGATTTTTTCTATGTATAATATGTATGTATTTAAAAATAATTATAGATTTTTTTAAATTTATTTAGTGAACGAAAAATTTTGTATAGCGTAGTAATTATGCAAGTTGCATGTAACAAGTCACTCTAGACAGAACTTGTTTCAGTAGAGATTAGTAGGTGGCAGCACAAGTGAAAAGTTTAGTTTTATTCTTTATTTTTATGGATAATAAATCATTTTAAAGAAAATAAAGGTGTTAAGACAATTTTGTGGTTTTTAAAGTGTGTGAACGTAAAATTTTGTAAAGCGCCATCTATAATTATTTATTTATTTCATGTGCAAAAAATTTAGTATAGCGCCATCTGTATTTTTGATAATTAACTTCGTTCCTATCTCGTGTCCCACGACACCACACAACTTTTTTTAAAATATTTAACACTTTGGCATTATTGAATTATATTATACGGGTTTTAAGAGTATCTGAGGTGAATTGCAGTTGGATATGCAGAATTAAGCATTCGTTTATTTTTCAACAAGTGAATGAGGTTTCCTACATCGTTATTATCTCTATTTTCAATAAGATTACAAGTATATCAACAACACCTATAGACTTCATAGTTATAAAAAGTCCAACTAACCTAATCACAAAATCGATTAATCAAGTATATCATGCAAAATTTGCAAGTGAAAATAAGGCAGAGTACCTATTGCTAATAACAACATAATAGTTTTCATCGTACATACAGGCACTGTTACCATTAATTGAATAGTAATAAAAAAAGTAAAAACTAAAACCCAACTAAGCTTTTCAAACTTGTTTCATACTTTTTCAGCGTCGTTTTTTGTCGTAGTTGGGTTTTAGTTATTACTTTTTTTATTTCAAATGATTTGGTGCCGTTATTAATATATATATATTTGAAAAGTACAAGTAACGTCCTTTCCAATGATACCAAACACGGCATATTTATCTCAAATTTATTTTTTAATACAATACTTTATGTCGGCTAGAGGGCGCCACATTAGATTCAGTGACACGTCATATAGCCTATAACTAGCAGACGACCAAGACGCTTCTAACGATACCTCATTTGTCCAGTTCTAATAAGTAGTTAAGGAGCTATGAGGGAACAAATGAACATACATACATACATACGTAGCCTGTCAAAAACATAACCCTCCTTTGGCTTTGCCATAGTCAGGTAAAAAATAGCAACATACTAACAATATAAAAGTAAATACACTCAAAATCACTTTTTACACCTTCCTATGTTTATTGTTAATAACAGTGTATAGAAAAATGTATTTCCAAATTGTTTTCGATATTTTTGTTGACTCTCTCAATTTAATCAGGCAATATTTAATATACTGAATGTTCACTAGTGGTTACCAGTTATTTGAACTAACAAATAGTTTACACGCAAACCACTAATAGCCGTATCTATCCCACTAACTGCACTCAATGATTGCATGCATTTGGTAGGGCGGACTCGTCATCTCATTACTGGCTTTATAGCAATGTAAATGAGAATAATTGATATTCAGTATTACTGAACTATTCATGGAGTGTACGGTACACCGAGCTAAGAGGACTTAGACCAGTGTCTGCGGACTTAGACAGCCGTAGGCGGTTGTCCCAAACGTCCCGAACAATTGTTCACTAATTGTTTCCAACTCCCGTCAGGTTAAATAACAAGGATATAACAAGAATTCTGCGAGCCTTGACATTCGAGATCGATTATGTAATAAACGTAGCCAACCAATTAATATACTTTCATAAAACCGTTTTGAAAACCACCTTTTATGCTTCTATTTTTAAACGATCACGTACATAAAACTGATTTAATAGCACAACATCGTGACCTTTTTGGAATATTTTAACACATATTGAAAAAAATTAGCAAATCTATACAAATTAATAAAATTGGAGTGTCTGTTTGTAATATTAAAATAACTGCTTTTTAATAAATGCATGTGTATGTATACACGGTACATGTACCAAAATATCATTTTTTTCAATTTTTGTCTGTCTGTTTGTTGCGGATAATCTCTGAAAGGGCTGGACTGATTTTGACGGGAACTTTACTGGCAAATAGCTGATGATCTAAGGAGTAACTTAGGCTACTTTTTTTAGACTAGCTTTGTCCCGCGGCGTTACCCGCGGTACAACAATAACCGCTGGTAACACCGCGGGGTTCAGCTAGTTTCAAAATCAAACTCTTGGGTTTTAACGAACTACCTATTTTAAAAGTGGCCTGGAATTTAATAAGCACGTACACAGCCTTGTTAATCTCTGTTATTTCTGTATTTTATCATCATTTTAGTCTTCCCTAAAACCTCTTCGAAAGGTATAAACAATAAAAAAAAACACGTTGTTAAAGTGTTATGGTGCGTTTCTATGTAACGTGTGACTACGGCTTTCCAAACTTGTTTCATACTTTTCAGCGTCGTTTTTTGTCGTAGTTGGGTTTTAGTTTTTACTTTTAATTTATTTAAAATGTTTTGATGCTGTTATTGATATATAATATATATATACATATATATACAGGGTGTCCCAAAATTCAACGATAAGCGGGCGCCTTAAGGTAGACCTGCTAATGAGTACATAAGGAAAAATAATAAAAAAATATACCTAGTTTTTTTTTAGTTACAAGAAAAATTTTGAATTTCTTTGAAAATTTATACCCTTCATTTTTTTTTTATTTATTTATTACGTAGTGGTGTCCATACTTTTTTTTTTTACAAGACCATGAGCACGGCATATTTATCTCAAATTTATTTTTTAATTCATTACTTTATGTCGGCTAGATGGCGCCACATTTAATTCAGCGAAACGTCATATAGCCTATAACCAGCAGACGATCAAGACGCTTCTAGCGATACCTCATTGTCCAGTTCTAATAAGTAGTTAAGGAGCTATGAGGGAACAAATGAACATACATACATACATAGCCTGTCAAAATCATAACCCTCCTTTGGCTTTGCCGTATTCGGGTAAAAATTGGACAACAGCGACAACATTCACTGTCTGTATTTCGTAGTATTTATATTTTTATTACAGGATACAATCAGTGCGATCTACTTTTTTTTATTTTAATTTTCTATGAATGTTCAAAGTTGTTATAGTACTCGTAGGTGCTTGTGAAATGTATATCGATAATGATAATCGGGCCAAACCGGCATATTTACCGAAAAAATCAAAACGGTAGTGCCAACATAATAGCACATGTTCACAGTTGGCACGCCAGATCCCCGCCGGAACCGGATGCCGTGTTAATTGGATATGTCAGATGCCACTGGCTTTCACGCCCCGAGATAGTTTCCCTAGTTGTGCTTACAAGACATTAATTATTAGAAACTCGTCTCTATGCTGTCAGTACGCGGAACACGCATTCGTACGTTATATGAACATTAAAATTGTATGCAGGTTGAATGGAATGCGTGAAATTATTACAATCCACGTGATTCTAAGGTTGTTTTAAAGATATGGAGAAGAAAATATATATTCTCTCATAAATACTGTTCAGTGACATCAAATATAATAATTACTAGTTCAACCTTCGAGTTAAGTTTACCCTCAGGTTTGTGGAGGTCCAATGTCAGTTGCTCCGAGCTAAATCTGATAATTCAGCTTAAACCGGTAGAACTAATAGCCAACGTCAAATAATCTTGGAAATAAAAAAGGCTAGGAAAAAGAAAGGAAGACAAAATATATTTAAATAAAAGTAATAAGTTTAGCAGTTGGCAATACGCGACCCCTTTAAACTTTTAGATCAATACTTATTCATATAAAACACTCTCTACTCAGAAATTAAGCATATTGTAAAATATATAGTCCTAAATAGGATTCAAAAGAGTTTTTAGCAAACGTATGCATAATTTAAACCACTTTGACATCGATATTTTCGCGCCTATTTTTTTGAAATTTACTCTTAAATTTAATTTGGTACTGTAGCTATATAACTAATTTAATGTTTAAATTTAAATTATAAGTAACGTATAAACACATTCGCTAAGTTTTCTGTAACAAAATGGATCACTATCTGTTAAGTAATTCTGTAAGGTTAGATCTGTCTAGGCATTTTGATATTGATCGATTTTACCTACATTTATTTCAGATGGCAGATTTAGGTTTCAGAAAAAAATTGGCATTTCTATACAATACATACTTTCAATAAGTTTAAACGTCAGTCTTTAAATAACGTCGATGAAATAAAAATAAATATTTTATTTAACAACTCTTTAAAACTTCTTACATACATTTTTTGCACATGAATTATTTATTGTTGAAGTCTTGTGAAATATTGACGAGTCACTTAGGTCACAAAGATTATAATAACACTTGGAAACCGTTGATTGTAATGATTAACTGGTGTGCTTGCTCTGTGGATGACACTTATCTGATGCTAATGTAAAGATACCATAGCTAGCTGTCAATACACAGTTATGATCTTTGACCCACATTACTTTTATAGTGGGCAACGATACCGATATACTTACTTAAATCTTGAACTCGACTGACATCACAAAAAATAATGGCCGATTAGAATCGATTCTCGTTTTATTAATTTATATGTCATAAAAAGATTTATTGCTCAATTAGACATAGCAAACAATATCTTTCAGATACAATAGAGCACATCTTCTGTAGGTAAATTAAAAAAAGAATAAACATGAATATGAACGTCGATTACAACGCAAGATTATATTCAGATCAAACAAAGAATGACTTGCTTGTAAGTTATTTTTCTTCGAACACATTTTCGATTATGTAAAAAAGGAAATCAACTTTACAAAATTTCATCTAAACGTCTTTAAACAACGAAGACTTAAACTAAGCAGACTGTTCTAAAGTAATATTTCAGCGCATATCTTGGGGAACGATCTCGTGATATACCTAAAAGTAATTCCACCGCTTAAGAGTTGTGACTGACAAGATTGATTGATGGCTGAGTAACCGACAAATTCACTTGGTCTCCAAATGCGAAACTTGAAACGAAATCGAGGGAAATTTTTACTTTACACAGATTTAACTTTGTTATTTTTGTTACATTTTAACGATTCTTTCGTTCTGTTTAATATAAAATCGTAATCTCAAGTGTAAAGGTGTGATTTTTAATGTAGATCAAGTTATCAAGAAGATCTATGTGTTAGCTTTAAATATGATTTAATTAAAAATCATCTAGTTTGAAGATATTCTTTCTATTTGTGTTTAAGATTTCGCTTCTTGTCAAAATTCGTACCTAATCCACAAAACCTCATTTGATTTGCAATTTTGCAAAAGTAATTCTTTCGGAATACAATTTACTACTATAATATCCTTTTTTTATATATGAGCCTGCCAAAGTGACTGTACCTGATGGAAAACATGAGCTGAATCCAAGAGTGGTAGTGAGCATACTCGTTGCGAATGCAGTCAATGCAGACAATGCTACAATGCAGCATGGTGGCCCACACGAGTCAAAAAGATTGTTAAATTAGTCACAAAATTAAAAATGCCGTTTGAAAGTATGTGTGTACGTACATGGTTTCGATGAAGTCACTTACAAAAGTTCTCAGATTAATGCATTGCCAGTTTATTTGAGTGCGAGTTACACTTTTCTGCGAATATTTTAGCAACTGACCGTATCGGTTGTTAGAAATATATATTAAACTATTTAATATATTAACTAATATAAAAAATGATAAATATTATTTATACTAATATTATAAGGTTGATGAGTGTGTTTGGTTGAACGCACTATGCTTAGAAACTACTGATGATATATAGCTTATAGCCTTCCTCAATAAACGGGCCATCTAATTCTTAAGGATTTTTTTAAATCGGACCAGTAGTTCCTCAGATTAGCGCGTTCAATCAAACAAACTCTTCAGCTTTATAATATATAAATATATTAGCATTAAGTAGTATAGATTTCCAAACATCTCTGTCGACTGATCATTTGCATTCTTCTTCCACACAATATTTCTTTTTGGGTTGTAATCTAAGTTCCGCGTCCAATACTGTTTTAAAAACTTTCTATTTATCTAAAATTATTGGCAACATTATTCATTACTAGTTGTTGAAACACGTTACGCTGCTGCTTTAACTTTTTTTACTTATTGTACGGAAATCCCCAGCGGTAATCACCTTACCGGGTGTGGTGGTATGTCGGCTCACGGTGAAGTGGTATATTCTATCGACTAAATCCACACGGTGTTCCATTACATATGAGCCTACTGCAAGAAACTCATAGCCCAGTTGCACTCAGTGATTAGAAACAATCACCGAGGGTAAGCAATGACAGCGTGGTCAGTAGGTACCTGGATGGGTGACCGCTGGTGGCATAATACCATGAGCGTCTCCGTGATTCAGAAGTCCCGTTAAGCATTCGGTCCCGGTTGTTTTTATAGGAGAAGAGTCGTGAAGCTTAGTGTGAAGCCTTTGGGCGGCTTAAAAACATCCTATGGCGAGATTACGTAGCCACAACGATGTCTTGCCAGTCCCCGACCCGCACTCGCCCAGCGTGGGGACTGGTGGGGACGCATGGCCTTAACCCTCTCCTGAGAAGAGACCCGAATACATATATACAAGAAATGGAGCGCGGTTTAGAGAGACACTGGAGAACAACCCCTTGCCAGCTCCTGCCTTCCGCCGACTCGTACCACTTCGATAGAAGCTTATTTAGTCTCACAAATTTATTTATATACTAGCTGACCCGGCGAACTTCGTACCGCCATATTTGCATATCTGTCTCAGCTTCCCACAGGCAGTGTACAGTCGCGAACAAAAAAAAAAGACTTTTCCCGTTATCTTTAATTTTTTTTCTTTCTAGGAAAAAAGAATAAATAAAATCGGACTGTGTGTTATTGAATTACAACTAAGTACATATTTTGAATTCCCTCTCTCCAGGAAACCGTGATGAATTTTGGGATAAAAAGTATCCTATGTCCTACCTCGTAGTATGAACTCAAATCATGCCAAGTTTCATTTGAATCCATTCAGTAGTTTCGGCGTGATGCGCGGCCAAGATACAGACTTTTGGCTTCAGTATCGATTACAGAGAGCCCTCCATAAAAAAAATTCAAAATATCTTTAATGTACAGAATTGGACCTGTTACATTTTTATTATAAGTATAGATTTCTAAGAAATTTGTCATGCTCTGTATAATTAAAAAAACTTCCTTAGAAAATTTATTAGTAATATGAAATGTCGTATTTCGAAAAAAAAGATTTTATTTTTACTAGCTCCTGCCCGCGGCTCCGCCCACGTGTTTGTCGGAGATCGCGATAATCTTTTTTCGGTTTAGTATATGGCCTACTAGGTTTTACCCACAGCTTCGCTCGCATGTAATAAAAAGTATTCTAATACCTCCAAGAATATGTGTACGAAGTTCCGTGATGATCGGTTAAGTAGTTTTCGCGTGTATGTACGCCCATAACTTTCGATCGACTGCACCAAATTATTCTTTTTTTATGTAGTTGTTATTCTCAGGGCAAGTTTTGTATAGCAGAAAAAAAGAAGGTGTTATATTCTCTTAGTCCGCTTGACACGGGCTTACTAAAAGATTTTTTTTCGATAATTTAGAAAATATTCACAAAAATACATTTGGCGATACGAATCGCTTTCGGGGTCAGCTACTTTATAATATTAGTATGATAATTTTTGTAAGTCGTATAATAGGTAGGTACACATAGTACAAGTTCTTTTTAGTTTGGAACCAGATGATGTTGTATGTCAGATGTCCGAAAAAGGGAAGTACTTACTTCTTTAGTATGATTTTAAGTAAATTATTTATATTAATCTACATTACTTTTAAAGTGTAGTTACCAAAGTAAAGCAAAACCAAAAATTTGCCATTACATCAATACAGATTAAAATATTAAAACTAGTTGCAACAAGATTAAGTTTTTACTATAAAAAAATACTATTAATTATTTTTAATCGTTATCTAAAATAATAAAAGTTATAGAAAATTCAGGCCGGTTTCAGAACAAAAATACATTTAAAAAAAAGAATGTTACGACTGTCATTTATTTAGCGTGCGTGCTTTCGTTTTTGACTCTTTTTTGGCTAACATATTTCACAAAAGCGATTTTGTACAATGTTGTTCGTTGTTGTTTTTTTTCAAGTTTTTCTGTACTTCGCACATTTTACATGATATTGCTTTTGTGTGGACATTTTAAAAAATACCAAGACAAGCCAATACTTAGTTGTTTTTCTAGTGCTTTCGAAAATGTAAAACGTGATAACAATATCGAGGTATGTAATTATGTTATTATTTAATGGTAATAAATATATTTATTGCATAAATTAATTAAATCAATAATTAAATCGGATTCGATTCCCGTTCAATTCAGATATTGGTGTGCATGAAATTTTAATATTTGATTTTGTATGTGTTTCTATGTAAGTACTATATTATATGTATATTTACAAAAAAAGTAGTATATTTATTTACGAGTATAACAGTTGTCTAGTTCCCGTATTACATAAAAGCTATGTTAGTTAGTTTATTTAGTAAATTTGGTACTAGCTTTCGTTTTGTGAATTTGATGAATATTCATGTTATTAAACATTGCTTAACTTGATAATAACTCTTCCACAGAAACTAAACCATGAGATCGTCTATTTTTATTTTTTTTACAATCTTTTTTTCTCCATCCCAAGGTTGCCTGGAAGAAATTGCTTCGTAATTTAATTGATTTGTATTTTTATGTAAACTGAAATATATAGTGCACAATAAAGTTTATTCTATTCTATTCTATTCTGCTCTGCTCTGCTCTGCTCTGCTCTGATCTGCTCTGCTCTGCTCTGATCTGCTCTGCTCTGCTCTGCTCTGCTCTGCTCTGCTCTGCTCTGCTCTGCTCTGCTCTATTCTGCTCTATTCTATTCCATTCTAGGCTACTCGACTCTATTCTAAACGTACCTATGCTGTGTGCCGTGTGAAAGCTCTGGTAAGAAATAAACTTCTTAAAGTCCATAAAATAGCATTGCACTATATATTATCAAGCAATGTAACAAATTGAAAGGCATCCTAATATTATAGTAAAAAAAACACAAAGCAGTCATGATGGCTGGCGACACAAGTGAAAACTTTTGACACAAACAGATGTTTAAGCTCTCCTGAAATGAACCTTTTTGCTCTTTTAATAAAATGCATGATAAAAAGAAGTAAAAAATGTTGCTTATTGTGATGTTATAAAAATATAGGTTAAGTAATGCTATACAGTATAAACCAGTCACGTCATAAGACAGTCGAGCCATCAACTGTCACCATGCACACTCGCGTTAACATTTTTACCCATCTCAAAATAAATTTTGCTAAAGTGCACAACGCCGCTAAAGAAGTTTTCACTTCAATATTATTTAAAAAAAAAATAATTAAATATTAATTTCATACTAAATGTCATGAAAATCGTTGTAGTCGTTTTCGAGATTCAGATTATATATATAAAAGAATTGCTAGTTAAAAGGTACCTATTAGATATGTTTTGTTAAGACATCTTACAAGTATAGTCTATAAAAGAATATTTTAAGCGTTGATTTTAGATAGGTAAGGGAAGGAGGAATCCATTATAAAATAAAAACGAATTCTTCATCTATTGTGTATTTGTTTTTCTTAGAGCACATGTCTCAATAAAACTCTTTTATCAGAAATTTATAAATAATTTCATAAAACCGTATACTTTAATACAAAAGAATGGAAACAAACAGAATAAAAATCCGTTACATATGTATAACGGACTTTAAACTAAGAAGATATGGGCTAATAGCGTTCAATAAGCATATCGGTAAATACATCGCAATTTATAAAAATAACATGATACGATTCGGGGCACTGACACCACGTGCTTTGGTGATGATTAACATCTAAAAATAAAGCTATTGCATATTTATAGATAGCTAATATAGTTTATTAATTGATTAAAATTAAAGAAAAATATTTTATGATTTGCATCCACAACAAGCTTTAGAGAAAGGTATCTAGTTTAAACTAGTTACACATAATCTGGTATAGAAGGTAGGTATATGATTTTGTTTTAGTTATAAATATCTAAAACGGATCATTCAGATACGTACTAAGAAACTTACAATGGTGGTTTGGTTAGTAAGAATCCTGAATACTTACTAATCCACTTTTGATATAATATACGAGTTCTTTACAGAGTAATTTTTGTACATGTAATATTTATTAGCATTTTTATAATGTAGGTACGTATCTATAGAATGTATTTCATATTTTTATAACAGTTTATTGTAGGTATTAACAGATTATTTGTACTACTAGGTACAAGTATATATTTAAGTTTCTAATATAATTAAAGTTATATTAACTGAAACAACATACTTATGATATTAACATGGCACCAAATACGACTGCACGTTTGGCCTAGTGGTTTGGCGGTCACCACGCCGTTTCCTACTTCGCCAAGTATCGTGGGTTCAAATCCCACATAGGACAACACTTTGTGTGATCCACAAATTGTTGTTCTGAGTCTGGGTGTTCTTTGTGTCCGTTTCATGTGTGTTTGTAAAGTTCCCCGCGACACAGGATTTATTCCTAGTGCGGGAGTTGATTTAAAAAAAAAAATGACAGTCTCTTGACACTAAAGTCTCATAATACTCCCCGAAAATCATACAAAATACAAAGTCTTAGGAATAGAAACTGGCATAAGAATATATCATTTCATTACATTATGAATGACTCACACATACACCAGTCTCCACATTCACTCACATACACCACTCAATAACAAATAAAACCACATTCTTGCTCTCTGTATTAAGTATATTTTAAGATGCACTGATTTTGGTACATTCTTATAAAATGTATACTGATGTTGTACATTTCTAGTTTAATGTGCACTTCATAATATTGACGTTTTGTTCTATCGTTAATAACCTAATCATACACTTTCAGCTGTGAAGAATCTACTACTAATAAATATGTGCAATAAGTCATAAAAAGTGTAATGCTCATATAAATAAATAAAAAGTTTATGTTCAGACAACTTATGAGTTGATTAAATTTTCTATAATTAAACATCAATTTTAAATTTTATATGCAACTGTTTCAATGCGTCAAAAATACAATTGCAAAAACTAATACATAAAATGGTACAACATACCTACACACACAACCCTCTACACTCTACACAAAAGAAGTAATTCATAAGCATAGACGTCTGAAATCCTACGAATATATTAATATACCTATTATATTATTATACCCATTAATCAGTATCGTACAAGTTGTCGATTCTATACTTGTATGATTCTGACGAAAAGTAGCGTAGTTTATAGCATAATTAGTGCATAACTCGTACGTGTGTTTTTACTTGAGACTACGCTACTTTATTTTACTTCAAAAAGAACAAGGCGGTGCGTTATCTACCTTTTTTTAATTGATCTAAGCCCACTAATTAAAAAAAAAACTCGATCACAAAATGAATATCTATTTCTGTTATTCTATTGCCAAAACAGCCTTAATTTACAAATGCGTATTTATTTTTTAAAATTATTATTGTTTTCTATCAGCCAATTCATAACTGGTTTTACGATGTGATATCATACTATAATCCTACTAATATTATAAACGCGAAAGTTTGTAAGTATGGATGGATGAGTGGATGTTTGTTACTCTTTCACGCAAAAACTACTGAACGGACTTGGATGAAACTTTACAGTAATATAGCTTTTACATCAGAATAACATATAGGCTACTATATGTCGCGATAACCGACATACACGCGGGTGGAGCCGTGGGCCACAGCTAGTTTATTATAAATGCGAAAGATTTAAGTATGTGTGTGTGTTTGGTACTCTTTCACGCAAAAATGACTGAACGAACATGGATGAAACTTTACAGTAATATAGCTTATACATCAGAATAACACATAGGCTACTATTTGCCGCGATAGTCGACATACACGCGGGCGGAGCCGCGGGCAACAGCTAGTAATGTATAAATTCTTTAGGTACATAGTCACCGTAAAACCTAAGGATAATATGAATGCGAAAAGCTAGCTGTTAGAAATTAAAGTCATTGAAACACCCGCAGGCTGTGTATCATCTAAGTTCTAAATGCGATATTAATGCAGTTAGCACATTGCTAATGCTTTGTGTTTCTACATTCCAGATAAACTAGTACTACTTGTTATTGTCGGTAGTATTGCGTAACTATACTAACTATGAAGTAGAAAATTAAAATGATATCTGTTCGCAGGCAGTTCTTGAATTTAGTTCATTAGTTTAGATATATACACTAACTAGCTGACCCTCGCAACGTCGTTTGCGTCTCCTATTGCCTGTAGCGTGATAATTTTCCCCCGTTTTTAAAACATTCTTCATTGGTGCTACGCTCCTATTGGTCTTAGCGTTATGATATATAGCCTATATAGCCTTCCTCGATAAATGGGCTCTAACACTGAAGATTTTTTCAAATAGGACCAGTAGTTCCTGAGATTAGCGCGTTCAAACAAACAAACAAACTCTACAGCTTTATATATTAGTATAGATATCTATTATAATCTTCTAAGATCTAATACTCATATAAGCAACAACACATTTATTTGGATAAAGATTAAAGGTATTATGTTGATAAAAACTCTTTGGCAAATAACTCATTATTAGGTACCAACTCTTAGCGTCTTATACTCGTGATAAATTCTAAACGAAATGACCGATTGGGGTGAAACAAAAAGTATTTTACTTCTACATAAATACCCTTGATAACATAATGCTTTATTTGGATAAGGATTAATATTACGATACACATTTAACGTAGTTTCTTTCTTCAGTCTATTTAATAATTTTTTTGTACACAAAAGCGGTTATTGTGACTAAACCATGATAGTTAGATATATGCTCTCGCGGACTTTTTTGTAGATCTTAATGGGACCTACAAACCCGTAATACATTATTTTGTTCTATTGTCAATAGCTTCTGCAGCGCACGCAAAAATAGGTTTTCGATTTCCCACCTTGGGTTACAAAATAGCATTTTTCTTACGAATCCCTAATTTTTTTGAAAATAAAATATCGCCCATGGCCTTCCTCGATAAATAGACTATCCAACACTGAAATAATTTTTAAATCGGACCAGTAGTTCCTGAGATTAGCGCGTTCAAACAAACAAACAAACAAAAACTGCAGCTTTATAATACACACATCAAAAGTGTCTAGGGATCAACATATGTGTCTAGGGATCAACATATATTTTTGCAATAACTTTTCTCCTGATTGATATTAATTAAAATTTTCTTTAAGGATTCATCAAATAAAGTGTTTTCGTTTGTCACAGTAACGATAAACCAAGTCACCTTTGCATTAATAAAGAAATTTGCCATTTTCCTAATAAAAGGATTTTTGACATTTGAACCACTAACATTAAAGTTCGAAAAAAAGACTGAAATAACAGTTTTCTTTAAAATTTTATTAGGTAACTTAAACAATTAATAATCCGTGTTTCTACCGCGAACACTAACACAAGAACATCGGTTTGGCATACTCAAAATGAGTTCATCCAAATCACGCTGTGGAATGGCCGCCCATGTTCGTTGCAACAACAAAAGAAGGTCTTCTTGCGACTGGATACCCTCCATATTCGGCAGAGCTCTTCTCTGTAGCATATCCCATGCATGCTCAATCGGGTTCAAGTCTGGCGACTGAGCAGGCCAGGGCCAAAGCCACATCTCAATCTCAAGAAATCCGCATAAAAATGCTTGATCCCTAGACACTTTTGATGTGTGTATTAGTATAGATTTGCAAAAAAAACGGAAGGTTTCGATTTTCTTCCTGGCTGAAAAAAATAAAATACCAATAAAGGTTTTAATCATTTGAACATGTTACTGGCCAGTTATAAAAGTGCCATAATGTTTATAAGAGTACATTCCAAATTCTAATTTTTGACTGAGCCTGGTTTTCAAAGAAAATAACTTTTAACTACATTTTGTGGCGCGAATTCCCTAGAGTTAATATCGAGTCTAATTAACTTTTTGTCAATTTTTATTAAATTATCTGATGTCCTTGACATTTGAAAGTATTGTTATTGCTGTTTAGCAATCTCGAAAATGGTAGATAAAGTGATAAAAGCGAGCAAAATTATTGCGCTGCTTGAAGAAGGTTGCAGCCAATGCTTCGTGGCTCAGAGGCTAGTCGTCGGCAAGTGCTACGTAGACGAGGAGAACGCTTTGCAGAGGCATGTTGTGAAGAAATCACACCTTATGGTCCTCCATAAGGTGTGATGTTATGTTTTGGGCAGGAATAAATTCTATGGATCGTACGGAGTTAGTCTTCATCGAAAACGGTACACTGACTGGACACCGATACATAACGGAAGTTCTAATTCCTTATCCACAACCTGCTTTAACCGCTCTTTGCGAAAACTCAATTTTTATGGAAGACAACGCTCGCGCCCACCGGCCTGGCGATGTGGAAGCGTATATGCTAGAAGTCGGAATTCGTCGTTTGGACTGGCCAGCTAGAAGTCTGGGCCTCAATCCCATAGAGCATGTCTGGGACGTTCTGAAGCGACGAGTGAGATCAGTGCAGCCGGCTCCGCAGACCATCAGAGAGCTAAAGAATGTGATTACCGCGGAGTGGGAACGTATTCCCCAAGAAACCATAAAAGATATACTCGCTAGCATGCCCAGACGAATGCAAGCCGTGATTTCAGCAAGAGGGGGTCACACTCAATACGAAACTTTTATCTGCTTTTTAATGTATTCAAGAAAAACAAAGAAATTAACGCGTATCATTTTTATTTAGCGAGCAGATACAATAATAGTGTTTTGAGCTTAAACATTATTTCTCAATAATTTAATCAAAATGTTATGATAAAACTGATGAAAACTATTCCTTCCTAATTAATTTATAAAATTCTGAGAATAACAATTCCTAAAATTGTCAAACAAACTTATAGTAACTATAAAATAGTTCTTTGCTTAAGTGCCCGTTTTTTTTGCAAAAGAGTTTATCATAGCTTTGACAAATATTATACAAGTAAAACTAAAATAAAAACCACTTTCTGTTGTTTCTTTATACTTTGTTTTAATATAGGTATTTGACTATAAGAAAATAATCTATAATTGTCACAAATATCCATATGCATGGGCTGGCTCGACCGGAGTGATACCACGGCCTCACAGAAAACCGGTGTGAAACAGCCAATACCCAACCCAACCTTTCCCCATTCCCCAAAGGCCGGCAACGCACTTGTGACGCCTCTGGTCTTGCGGGTGTCCGTGGGCAGCGGTAATCGCTTACCATCAGGCGATACGTCTGCTCGTTTGCCCCATATTCCATAAAAAACGCTTAAAAAAGTAGTAATGTGAAAAATACTACAACTGCGTATTTTTTCATTCGCAACTATCGATCAAGAGGTTTCAGGTTCTCGGTCCCGGTGCAGCGGTGGTCATGAACACCTATGGCAATCGATAATGGGAAGTCAGTGCTCTCCAATATACCTACTGAAAATTTGTTTAACCTTCGATATCAGTCCGCACTCAGGTTTGGAGGTTCAATGAAAAACTTATATTCATGTAAAACCATCTGAACTAGTAACGAAACCCCGTTAATCTTGAAAATAATAAATGCTAGGAAGAAGGAGTAATATGTAAATAGCGTTTACGTACGAAACTACTTACTAGTCTAGAGTACAATTAAATCGATTATTTAACCATAACTACTTTTTAACAAAAAATATAATCTAAACTAAAGCTGCAATTCTTTTTGGTTAAATTTTACGTTTCGGTCGGTCGTCGAATTAAGTATCAAACCAAAAAAAGTATTGTAATCTTACGACCTCGTACCCGGATACGAATTCCCCAATCAGAGAAGCATTCAGGCTTTGGACGCGTGGGTTTTGTACACTAAAATCATAAATCACGCATTTATTTCGTGAAGCACGGAGCGTTGCGGCTATTGGACGTGCTTATCTGTTATTTGCAGCGAGAACGCAACGCCGGTACCAGCGGTTTTCACAAACATGTTGATAAATATTGGGGTGCGTTAGATATAATGGTACTAGTTTGTCGATTGCCTGATCGGTACAGCCAAAGCTAATTATTGCTTAATCGGCCGAATTTACGAGTATAGGCTATCACTATTAATAACTATCTTTGCTGACACTATTACGACATAAATGTATTCGTGGAAATTGTAGAAATTTTATAGAGATTTTCCAGAAGCTTATAGAATACGAATATATTTTAGCTACTCAATAACACATAACAAGAACATAAACAATCTTTGATAAAGACGTAAACAGGATACAAAGTACTTTTCAAAGTAGAAGTTGATCTTTTTATAATTTGATCAGTATGTTTCTTAATTGTGTGTTATAAATTATTCATCTAAATATATAAATGTTTAAACTAAGGACACTGTTATATTTTGCGAAATTTGTGACGATGTGAAATAAACTAATAATACTTCGAAAGTATTCAAGCTTTGGGTGGGTACAGGTATTACTGTTATCCAGTAAATTTATTTTTAAGATTAATATCTCAACTGGGAATATAAATCGACATAATATATGTTTGTTCTTGCCTAAAACCAATAAATCTAAATCTAAAGGATAGCACTGACTAAACGACCGCATAAAGAACTGAAGTTATTATTATTTTACAATTAACTAAATTTAAGATAAATTACTATTAACGTTTTCAAAATTGTACGTCTTTTAATGATATGAACACGGCAGTTTGCGTCTCTTCTATTTGATATTTTTATCGACATGATATTATATTATCCAACACCAAAGAAGTAATTTTTTACACAATATTTAACTACTACACAACACGGTATATTCTACTATACTTTAAGAGAATCCGAATCTCCTCTTCCTTGAAGATTTAAAAGCGGTTGTTATTAAAACCCAGAGAACGAATAAAATTAGAATCATAATCAAATATATAATAACTATTTCTGGAACAAAGAAACTTTCAACTAAATAGGTACAGGGGCTCGTCCGTTGATTAAGGATTTCTTTAGGGAGTGCGGTGTCTATTCTGTATATTCGACCTTTTTTATTTATTATTGACTACCGTTCAAATTCTTTAGGTATCATCAACAGCCTTAGTAGTGTACTGTTTGATATAAGCCTCTCTCGTAAAATGATAGCTATTATGTTCCATAAAATACAAGGCCTATTTGAAGCACACATATATTATGGTTCAGTTTCAGTTACACTCATTATTATTGATTGGAGTGATATGTTTTGATTCAATAATATGATTATATATATATCATATATGATAGAAATGATCAAACACAAGGAGCTTATAGCAGTTTGGTAAACACATCGCACGGTAAACGCATCCATCAACGAGGCTTAATGGCTTATCCAAATCAATTAGAAACTTGAAGCTTATGTTCAGTATTAAATTGTATCTACATATATCATGTACACATAAATATGTATTCTAATAATTTTACGATAGGATGGTTAGCAAAATCTTGGTAGGTGCCTGTACTAATCCGTCAAATCTGTTCACTGTTCAGTTTGTAGCCAACCATATTGTTTTGTTGTTAATTAATAATATTTTAAAGTTATATTTGTGTTTTGTTAATTTTATTTATTTAATATTTTACAAACAGTTTTTATGGAGGCGGACTCTATGCTAATAACGGTAACAACATAGGTCGTTCCCCTACCTTAAACCATTATTATGTAAAGTTTTTTTTTTTAAATGAGTAAAGTATGTAACTCATTTCCACTGCATATTTTATTTGATCTCTCATCTCTCTTTACATTAGTTTTTCTTGTTCCTTTGATAAATTGAACAAGTTCAATGTTACAAGAGACTGACATTGGAATGTGATATTTGGAACATAATTATTCATAATTCTTCTAATCTGAGTGAGCTAACACGACTTTGTAATAGCCTATAAACGAGTACATTTTATTTTACGGTTCTGTCTCGTTATTGTTATGGTTTCCTAATCTATGGTTGTTAATTTTAGAGCAGTAGGAACAAAACAAGAATGGCAAACCCATCTTCCAGGAACAGAATCAGTTTAAGCGCTTTTTAAAAGCTGTATTTTTTAAAAGTATAAAGTAAGTCAAAGTATTAAATTTGAAAAAAAGCAGTGTGCGTATATACAATATACATATGGGCTTCCGGTATCCTCATTCACTCGGTGAAACACAGTGCAGGCGCTGTTTCATACCGGTTTTCTGTGAGGCCGTGGTATCACTCCGGTCGAGTCAGCCCATGCATGCCGAAGCATGGCGGTAAACGGTGTTTTTTCTCAAGAATAATACATATATAAAAGATTTATTATATTATTTTAAATTATAGTATGTTACTGCCTCGTTTTTCTATCGAGTATTGTATGTGAATGCCGATTAAGAGATCTCATGTTCAGTTTCCGGGTCAGGCCAAAAAATAATATTGAGTTTTCTGATAATAGACATGCTTAATAAAAGCCCCGAGTTTGAAAGTTGCGATGCCGTGCCGTGCCTGCGTGCTTTGAAAAGGACTTAACGCCTTCAGTCGTGATCTCACCTCAGCCGTTGTCGGATAGCCGCCCCATCGCATTATGAGAATGAAGGAACAGAGAGTGCACCTGTTGACTGTGCACACACTTTTGCACTATACTCGTTATATCTCCTGTGTAGTTGACTAGTCTCAGTGGAGACTAGCCGCTGAGGTCAAAATCAGCTAGAGAGTACATCATCGTTGTAAATGCGGTTTTTATAGCAAGTATATAATAGCTTTTATGAAAGACTAAACTTTTATACTATTTAATTTGCTATGCTCAAATTATAGCGAACATTTGCTCAGTATAAAATTGATTAAAGAAAATAGAAGCATAAATTGATTAAAAAATTATCCGAATGGGAATTTAAATGAAATCATAGAAGCTAATAAAACCGGCATATAAAAGTGAACGGCTTTAACCTAGATCCATAATAATACAGATAACGATAAGGATCAAGATTAGATTTCACAACAAAACATATTCGCGAGCTTTGCTCAAGAATTTCTGTGCAAAATCATTATTCCGATAGGTCATTACAGTATGCACAAGATATTTCATAAATAAATTACAAACTTGTAAATACTATGAAATGCCACCTTGAATATAATATATCATCTAGATCATTTGTAAGTCACATTCAGACGCCCTGATGAGATATTTTGTAAATCAGAGGTATATGAAAAAGTTTCGACTCATTTTTGACCTCCGACGCCAAATGGGGTGATTTAAGTTTGATGTGTGTGTCTCGTCTGTGTCTATACTTTGACTGTCTGTAGCCTCGTAGCTTCCAAATGAATGGACCAATATTAATGAAGTTTGTTTTTTGATGGGTAAAGTGATCGAGATGCCTTTAGCTATGTAATGTAGCTTTGTTAGCGAGCAAAACTCGAGACCATCAATTTATTTAATACTTGTCAAATTTTTTTGACAAGTATTGGCAAGTTCCTCTTAGATATAAGACAATGAGACATCATTAATAGAAAAAAATTCGTCTATTTATAGGTTGAGGTATGTATATCTTTACGGTTGAAATTCAGTTCTGGTGTTCATAAGATGATTAGTTTTTTCTCATAGTAAAAGAAATTTATAATTTGAAGGTTATTTTTTTCTAGGGTAGATACATAGGTTTAATTCGTCCCAAGCTGCAGAGATGCACAAATATTCTAAGTATTTGACATTATCAAATAGAGACTTTTAGAAATGGTATCTGAAATACTGTAATTAAATATGATAAGTATCTCTTTGAACAAAAAAAATGGTTTTTATTGAGTTAATAAATCGCATTGATCCCACAAGTATAAAAATAGTTAGATTAAGATTTTAATTAAGATAAGTTGGTAACGAACGAGTGTGGCGATGTTAGCGATTACGACAATCGGCAATAACAACTGCATATTAATAAAGGACAATACTTATTAAAAGCATTTCAATTGTTTAAAGAATGTGTCGAAGTATAAGACTTAAAATCATTGTATAAACAAACGTTTTAAATGCACCTAGTATCCTACTAATATTATAATCCTACTAATATTATAAACGCGAAAGTTTGTAAGTATAGATGTATGGATGGATGGATGGATGTTTGTTACTCTTTCACGCAAGAACTACTGAAGGGATTTGGATGAAACTTTACAGTAATAAAGCTTATACATCAGAATAAAACAAAGGCTACTATTTGCCGCGATAATCGAAATACACGCGGGCGGAGCCGCGGGCAACAACTAGTCGTAAATAAATTACATTTTTTAAATGTCATATGAAATATTATTACTTGGGATTTCAGGCCTTGAAATAAGATAAAAAAAGTTAACATTAAGAGAGAGATTACAGTCGTGATTTATACTATAACAAAGTTAAGTTAGCTTTGAGTGTAATTGAGTTAAAGAGTGACCGAAGAGTTATGACGTGACCGAGTTAAAAATTAACGTAGGAAATAAAATAAGTTTTAATCCTACTGATTCCTACTAAAACTTACAAGTTTAAGTTGTCAAGTACGGAACCTTATATTGCGCGTGGCCTGACATGTAGTTAGTCTGCTTTTAAAGGTTGGTAGGGTCGGTGATGTAAGCGCCCATAAGATACAGTCACCACTTACCAAATAAAAACAAAATGCGATATAAAGTTAAGAATCAAACATTTTATTACTTTTTAAGTAAAATTTAATAAATTCAAATCATAAGGCCGACCGTGTAGAACAAGGTGGTAAAATGTGTTGTTATAAAAGGTTACATTGAACTGTATAGATGATATGTTCGTATCTTTTTGAGAGGTTATAAAAATAATAACTTGACTCATAAGGACTGACTTGGACAAGGGACGTTGCCAATGTTCATTGTTAAAGTAAAAATATGAATTTTTGTTGTCTTACACTACAAACGCAGATATTTCCTGTAAAGTTTTCTTCTTGGTGTAAATTGATATTAAGATATATTTTTTTCAAATTTAATACATCATAAACAATTAATCAGCATACATCAATGTTTTTAAATAGCTATAAAAGTATCTATAAAGTTCAATATTCAATGAAGCACTAAATATTCAGCTGTGATTTTCTTTACTAAAGAATATAACTGTAAACAAGTGATTAATTTAAAAAACAAGCTTTTATTACTTGTTAATAAAAATAAAACTTTCAGCCCTGTCGTTTGATACCCATATTGGGTGGGTTGTTCAGAAATATGTAGGCAGCCATTTTGTTATGGCGGCCATTTTGGATTAATAATAACACCAATGATATATAATTGCATTGTCATCAGAACTAAAGGTATATTTCAAGTTTCAGCTCAATCGGAAATCTGGAAGTAGAACAAATTTTACTTGCAAGATTTGATTACAGATAAACATTGGGACAGGTGAAGTGAACCTAATAGAAAAGCTTGTAAAGTAGTACCTACTAAACAATATTTTTATTGAAATAGTATTATATAATAATAATGCCTTTTAATCGGACTTAAAATACGTGCTTCATAAACTATTGTACTAATACATCATTACTTAATTAACATTATGCTCGTATTTGATGTTTCTTAACGTGTTGTAAGTCCGTTTGCCAGTTGGTTGGTTTTTTTTTTTTTTTTTTAACTTGTGGAAATCCCCTCGGACCGTGACCCCACCGGGGCTTTGTGTCGAAGTGCGGGGTGGTGTGTCGGACTCGAACCGACTAAAACCACACGGTATGCCACTCTGCGCCTATGAAGGGAGGAATCCGGGAACTGCAGTTATTAACACGTCCAGACCCCTCCCAGCGCTTGCCCGCACTGAAGCGGGCACCGTCTGCTATTAAAATTCTCAATTTAGGTGACGTACGGCACACGCGTACGTCACCCCCTCGCGGGTGGCCACTAGAGTGGATGGAGGGGAAAGCCCGTCCCGACCATCCGCGGCCACACTCAGGGTGGCATGAGGCGCTGATAGGCACGATGCACGATGCGGGGCAGATCGCCAGCGTATGCTGGGCCGAGTCCTCACTGCAGTCACAGTGGTGGCAGGCGGGACTCAGTTCCCTCCTGGCGACCGAGTGCAGGTACTTCCCGAAAGGACCTGCGTCAGTCGGAAGGAAAGGGTCCCGTGCTGCCGCCCTGCCCACTCGAGGATGACCGGCTGGATAGCCTCCACGGCGGCAAAGCCAGCGCGTGGAGTCTCCAGCCGGAACGACCATCTAGCCATAGTGGCTCGACGGGCGGCTTCACGCCACTCGCGTACCTCTTTGGGCGGAGGGTGGTAGCCATACTCCGCCCGATATTCAGCCATCCGTCAATAAACTTCGGCGAGCACTTCTGCCTCCAAATCCCACGGGGGTGTTCCGGCCAAGGCGCACGCCGCCTCGGTCGACACCGTGCGGTATCCGCGTATGGCTCTGACCGCCAATACCCTCTGAGGCCGCCAGAGGTGAGCCTTATTTAGGGCAGTCAGAGCCGCCACCCACACCGGTGCACTATACAGCGCCATCGACCGGACAACCCCCGTGTATAGGAGTCTCGTTGCGACGCTGGCTCCACCCAAATTGGGCAATTGTCGCCCAAGGGCGGAGGCAGCGTCGACCAGCCTGGGATCAAGCTGTCGGATGTGCTCGTCGAAGAGCCACCTACCGTCGAGGATCAGGCCCAGATACCTCATCTGGGCCCGAACCGGTACGAGGACCAAGTTGACTTCTATGGAGGCGCCGGCGGGTGGACCACGACGGGGCCCATGAAACAATAGGGCCTCCGTATTGTCCAGGGCCACCCGTAAGCCCAGCGCCTCGATGCGCCCGACCACCAGAGAAACGCCCCTGGTGGCCAGGCACGCCGCCTCTTGGAAGGTCGCCCCCTGGGCTGTGACCAACGTGTCATCGGCGTAACAAATTACGCCCAGCCCGGGGGGGAGACGACCTCTCGGTCCTCGTACACGACGGTACGCTCCTCTAAATAGTCTGCCACTAGCCGCCTCAGGTACTCTGGCGCCCCGTGGTAGTGGAGTGCTTCCCTGATGCAGCTAAATGGCAGACTATTGAAGGCGTTGGCGATGTCCAAGGACACCGCCAATGCCACGCCGCCACAGCTCACTTCCTCTTCGATCACGGCCCTAAGGCGCATCACGGCATCGACCGTCAAACGCCCCTCTCAGTTGGCAAAGGCCTCCTCCAACCTTTTCCATTCTCGTCTCTCTCTGGCCACTCTACTCCATGTTGTACCTGCAACTTGCCTGATATCGTCATCCCATCTTTTTTGTTGTCTACCTCTTTATCTAATACCTTTTTCTTGTTGAAATAGTATTATGATTATATAAAACTTCTCATCTATTACTTTCTAAACATGGACAGAAATTTTGAGAAACCCTTTGAGAACTCGAATCCACACCATTGTCAATAACTTATGTATCATTTTATACACTTAGCGATACTAATGGCTAGTGAGTGCACTAGCATATGTACATAATACTTTCTGGTTTAACTTTTAAACTTATAAAATTCCACCATTATGAAGATAAATATATATCATCCTTATAGCATCCCAATCTATAAACTACCTCATTTTATCGCGATTTTCCTCAATATGATTTGTAAATTTTTTACAAATGTTATTTTAAAACTATGCAATGAGATGTAGCTTAAATCAATTAAGTACGATTTTCTAGCAGAATAAATGAAAGATAAAGTTCCTGTTGCAAGGGTAACTAAGTATCGTTTAATAGTAACACTTTATTTTATTCCAAACATATACACTCAATATTACCTTTTGCTTTGTTTACAATAAATACCTTCATGTTTTGCAATCAACGCAACTGACAACTATATATCTAATGTCACCTGTCACGATCACGTATTATTGTTTTCCGTTCCGATACGCTCAGAACGTGTTAGGTTAGTAGTAATTGTGAGTATTTATTTGTGAAAGTATGTCTGTTTTCATTTTGGTTGTTTTTTGTTTGTTTTGTTTCTTTCTTTTTTCTCTTGATCTATTGTTTATATTTTTTTTTTGTATGCTTATTTAAAAATGTCACAATGTCACCAAAAATTAAGGAAAAAATATATATTATTTTTGTATGTGTGTCCGCTGGCGGGTGGCGTAGAGATACGATCTGGTTAGTTTGCATTTAGATTCTCATTACATTTCTATTTTATTTTAGCGGTACGGTCCTGTACTTTTATTTTTAATAGGTACACCTATGAGCGACGATGATGTTGATGTGTTTTTTTCTGCCGATGACTCTTCTGAAGATGTTAGTTTCAGTTCCATAGTAGAGACTCTGGGTGATCAAGTGCGACAAATATTTCTTCCTCAATCGCGTCCTTATTTTAATGTTTGTCACATAAACGCTCAAAGTGTTCCCAGCCATTTCAGTGATTTAACTGAGACTTTCTCCGACAACAACGTTCACGCCATCCTGATTTCGGAGACCTGGCTCAAACCCCACCTACCTTCCACCTCATATACTCTGCCTGGCTTTACCCTTATTCGTAATGACCGTTCAGATAAAAGAGGTGGCGGCGTTGCAATCTACCTTCGCAGCTTCTTACCTTACAAAATTGTCTCCGCTTCCTCTTCCAATCTATCTACCAGCGCAGAATATCTCTTCCTACAGGTTTGTGTCAGGGGAGTCAACGTCATTCTGGGTGTAGTTTACTGCCCCCCAACTGTTAGCTACTTCTCCAGTCTGGAAACAGTTCTGGAATCTTTAGGGTCTGAACATTCGCATCACATCATCATGGGAGATTTTAATACCAACCTCCTAGCCCAAAACTCTCCTCGTACACGCAGTCTACTTCACATCATCCAAGCAACCAACCTCCATGTCCTACCGCTTCAAGCCACTCATCATAACATTGAGCATCAGGATACCTGGCTTGATCTAATCCTCATCTCTGCCCCACACCTTGTCTCATCCCACGGTCAACTCTCTGCTCCTGGCTTTTCCCATCACGACTTACTCTTCCTCTCTTATATCCTGAAACCTCCCAAACCACCTCCCAAAATTGTACACATACGCAGTTTCCGAAGCATGAATGTCGAAAAATTACACGCAGATGCTGATGCAATAGACTGGACAGATATGGCTGCTGCTACAAACGTGGATAACAAAATCATCATTTTCAACGACAACATTGTTAATCTGTATGACGTCCACGCTCCCATTAGAGCAGTTAAATTAAAACGGGCCCCAGCGCCTTGGATGACGGATGAGGTCCGTGCAGCTATGAAGCGAAGGGATCAGACATTTCATCGGTTCAAGAGAAATCGCAGCGAAGATAGTTGGAATCTTTATAAAATTGCAAGGAATCGGTGCAATCAGGTGATACGCAACGCTAAACGCCGACATATTCTACAAAACATAGAGTCTTCTTCCTCTTCCAGTATCTGGAAATTTCTTGGGTCATTAGGTATTGGTAAAAAACAACACCAAGTGTTCAATAATACAATTGGTTTGAATGACATCAACGATTATTTCGCATCTACGCCTTCTCTGGATCTTCTAACTAAGTGTCAAACGCTGGAATACATATCTGGTCTCACCAGTCCCACTACCAACCCCTTCGAATTTTCTCCGGTGCCTCCCGAGGATATCAAGAAGATTATTATTGTTCAGTGGCTCAGTCATTCCGTTCAGCCCCGTAGTTAAAGACCTGGGCTTGCTCATCGACTCGACCCTTGATTGGCAAGCTCAAGTTACTTATGTCAGCCAGAGGGTAACGGGAAACATGCGAACGTTATATCGTCTCAAAAACTTCTTGCCAACTACCACTAAAACAACTTTAATGCAATCCTTAATAATTCCAATAATTGACTATGGTGATGTATGTTATTTCGACCTGAATGCAGATCTCCTCAATAAACTTGACCGCCTTCTCAATAACTGCATTCGATACATTTTTAATCTTAGGAAGTACGACCATGTGTCAGCCTATCGTTCCCAACTAAAATGGTTGCCCATCCGCCTGCGCCGCAATCAGCGAGCACTTACCTCCCTATTTTCATTTCTCAACTCACCATTTTCTCCTACATATCTTGCTCAATACTACCGTTATCTGTCCTCGAATCACGACAGAAATCTTCGTTCAGAAAATAATCTGCTCCTCTTATGTCCCTCCCACAATTCAGATTTCATGAACTCTTCGTTCTTTGTCCAAGCGGTACTACTCTGGAATGCTCTCCCACTCGAAATCAGGATGTCAACAAACCGTTTTACTTTCAAAAAGAAGGTACATGATCTCCTTCTTAGCGAAACGGCAGGAACTACTAATCGATAATTGGTTCACCTTAGACTCGGACTGTCATAGTGTACGAATATAATGTGTATGCGTGTATGTATGTATATTTATATAAATATTTATGTATTTACCATGTCTATGTTTATTTTTATGTGTTTTGTTTGTTTTTATTGATCATGTAACCTCTGTGCACCACCTACCTTACTAGATTTCTACACCACCCTAAGGTTGACTGGAAGAGAATGCCTTGGGCATTAAGTCCGCCAATGTACAAATGTGCATAAAGTTTTTAATAAATAAAAATAAATAAATAACTAATTGCTATTTCATTGTCTGCAGAAAAAAGAAAAGACCTTAACTTAATTTTCGATCTGCAAATAGTCGCTAACTGTGTCTCAAACGTTCTATAACTACGGACAGGGAGAATTTAAAACGATAATCAAGTTTTATTTTCTTGGCAGTCTGTTTTGTGCTGTACCTTCAACAACGCAACTTATACAAACAAAGATGCTACTTTACAACGCTTTAGTGCGAAGCGTCCTCGAGTTTGCATGTATAGTTTGGAGTCCCTCGTATGTTATACAATCGCAGCGAATTGAAGGCATCCAAAGGGCATTTACGAGACACTTGGCATACATATCGTCAGGTATCTCCCACAGAGCCCCCCACACTGACAGACTTGAATTCCTCAGAATGAACAGCCTAAATCGACGGCGTACAATTCAGGATCTTTTATTCCTCCACAAACTTCTCAACGGTGGAGTTGACTGCAGTCAACTGCTAAGTAACATCAAGTTAACAATACCATACAAAATTCCACGACACCTCATCACAAAAACCTTTCACATACCATTCTGCAGAACAAACGCTGGCAAACACTCACCACTAGTGGGTATGTGTCTCGAATACAATACTTTATGTGGACGCTCAGATGATCTTGACATTTTTCACGATTCCTACAGGGCATTTAAGCAAAGAATAATGCAATAATAGACCTGGTTCTCCCTTGTGGGATTTGTGTTTTCGCTTTATTTTGTTTTTACTTCTGCTTTTACTTATTCTCAATATTGTCAGAATTTTTGCTTGTAATTGTGTATAACTTGTGTTGAATTATTTTTATTTTTTATTTTGGTGTTATTCTTTACAAACATTGTTGTGTACATCTATAATAGATATACATATAAGATTATGTTTTCAGCTCCTAATGTAAACCAGTTTTGTATATGTATATTGTTGATGTTCCTTAAATAAATAAATAAATAAACGCACTAATCATCCGGTGTCGAGAATTCCAAGCGGCATTTTCATATTTGCTGTATTGAAATGACCAGTTAGCATTTAGGGGTTAAGTTGCGCTTCATAAATTTTTAGCAACATTGTGACAACTGATGTGGGTGGGATTCAAAATAATATTTTAAAGATTGAACACAAACAAATAGATATAAAAATATTAAGTAAACACATCGGAATGTTGGCAATATTTAAACGCCTACGCCAAAAGGCGGTTGTTTTGAAATCTGCTCTAGTTTTTACGTATTCCTTTTAAGAACTTATTTGTTTTTTTAATTTGAACGGTCATTTTGATATTAAAATGTATGCTGTTGTATTTTTTCTCAATTGAATCAAGTTTTGGTGAATATTTAACAAATTTCTTCATCAACAAAATTGATTCTGGAGAGTCTTGCAAATTAAAACTAAATATCATCTCTTGTGAATCTTGTGATTAATTGATGTTGGTGTCATATTAATTCTTATAAATTCTTAAGTGAAATCCTTAGCAATGACATATTATCTATATTGATAATCCAGTCGATAACTGATGTCCTAATTGATCAAGCATTCCAAAGAATTTTACTGAATAGTCACGTCACAGTACACATTTGACCATTAAATTTAGTTTCCGCATACTGAGAATAATTTTGCAATATTATCATAACCAATTAAAATATTGGTCGCGGCTAACAATTTATGTCCATCTATACATAAGTCTATCTATCTATACATAAATAAGTAAATAAAACCATAATTGAATTTAAATTTGAAAAATAATGTTGCCACTTTTTTTATATATGGCCTTGCCAAAATGACTCTACACTGCCTGATGGAAAGCATATCAGAATTCAAGAGTGGTGGTCACCATACTCATTGCGAATGCAGACAATGCAACAATGCAGCATGGTGACCCACACCCTAGCTGCCTAATGATGCTTCTGCATCGTTGGGCCTTACTTCTTTAGAAGACGTGATAGTTTTCTAACAATGAAACTTTTTTTTTTATGTTGGCCCCCCAAAATGTCTCTACTCTGCCTGATGATGGAAAGCATAAGCAGAATCCAAGAGTATTGGTCGCCATACTCACTGCGAATGCAGACAATGCAGTATGGCGACCCACACCATGGCGGCCTAGTGATGCTGCTGCATCTTTTAGTCTAGTCAACAAGTATGGAACTTGTTGACTAGACTATTTGGGCCTCCGGTCTCACACTCACCAACGAAACACGAAAGCACGAACATGGTCATTTTACGTTGATTTTCTGTGCGAGGTTAGTACCGCCCCGGTTGAGCCGGCCCATTCGTGCTGAAATCAGCGTGGCTCTACTACCTTTGTGAAATGTTTAATATTAATTGTTGCATTTTTTTGTGATAGTAACTTACATTTTTTAGAATCTGGGGTGAGTCAGGTCTGAGGTCATCGCTTTTCGGCGGCCTTGCGCGGTCGCCGACCAACAATGACACCGGTACTGCGTCGGTACGACCCACGACATTCACGATGCCACGGCTCACGTCTCGTTTGTATGTTACGAATTTAAAGCATTCAACCGATATGATAATTTAACTCCACAGCTTAAGATATAATCTCAAATGAATATAAGGACTATTAAAACGTGGGTATAATGAGATGTGCTTAATACTAAACCACAATAAAGCAAACAATCTAAAATGGATCAATATTTTCTTGTTTTTGGTTATAAATATTTGTAAAAAATAGAGCGAATATTTTTGCTATCGTAAACAAGATATTTTGTGTTTTGATTGCAATAGAAGCGAGTACCTATAAGAGTTTTTTCCTACGACTTAGAAAAATATAGCAGTGTAAATATTTATGTTTGGATGTATACAACATTTTATGAATATTATTTAAAAAAAATATATATAGAGACATGGTCATCATTAGTCGGTTCTGGGTTCATAACTGCCGCCGAGCTATCGTGGGTAAGCGGGCGAGGAGAAGTAAAACCACGTATCGTAAATAATTAACAATGCAACAATTATTATTAAAACAAAATGTGGATAGAATTACAATCAGCAATAATAAAATAATTAGAATACGACGCTCCACCGAACACGTCTTATTTCTTCTGCTAAGAGAGCCCGGAGTTGCGTCAGTGTCAAGAAACGTTCACCAGTGCTTGTCAAAATATCACCAGCCAGTCTTCACGTTTCTTGCCACTCTAAAAACATCGAAGCGCCGTCATATAAAAACCTGAAGGCTTAGAAACATTTACTTTTCTTTTTAAATGCCTCAGTCAGATTTTTTAAAGTTGGATTAATCAATATATATAAAAATCAATGCCACTTCTCGTTCTAATTTTATAACTCAAGAACGGGCTCACCGAGCCAAACCAAATGTTTAGGCTTCGTTCGGACTATTTAGTAGATGGTTTATGTGAAGTTTGCACAAAATCGGTCGAGCGGTTCTTCATTTATCACATTTTTTGTAATTTTAACTTTATACGTAGCGAAGCACGTACCGGCCGCTAGTAATACAAATAATTATTCTAATGCAATAATTTTACCTTTTACTTAAGTGTTTTCTATACTAAGCTAATGACTTAGTTCGAAATTTGGGTTAAGAGAAACGCGTTACACTAAAATACAGGTAATACAAGTAAACAACATTCCGTACCCATAGAAATTATCTGTTATTTTAAAGAAGTGTTAATTAATCACGACCAATAACGTCCTTGACGATAAGAGCTAAATTATCAGGATTTAAGTGATTTAAAGTAAAAGTATTTTAGCGTAAAAAGTAGCCTATGACAGATTTTTAGAGTGTAATAAATGAGTTAACAAATAGTGGCAGGCTTATTTTATATTACACAAGTAAAATTTGAACAAAAAACGGACTTCAAGGTTCGACTCGATTTCTCTTGGATGCCATAATCAGATCTTAGTGTCCTTATCATGGTACCAACGTTGACATATCTCCTTTCCATTAAAAAAATAATCATCAAAATCGGTTCATAAACGACAAACTTATCCGCGAACATACAAAAAAAAAACGGTCGAATTAAGAACCTCCTCCTTTTTTCAAGTCGGTTAAAAAGTCAGTTCCATTTTTATTACATTAATTTAAGTGTTAATTATTGTGAGGTATTACAAAAAGGAAAAAACATGAAGGTAAAGAATAATTAATTTCATTCCTTGCTAATTGGTTTGTATTTTCTTTTTTTATTGGACAAGATTTAACGATGCACCTGCGATGCTAAACCTGCCCACAATTTCGTTTCTATAAAAAAAAAAAACTGAACTTTCAAACACTTCAAACAGATTTTAGGTACCTAGCACCCATTATAATACTACTATTTAAATGAATAAAGAATTAGGTATAGGCAATTTATGAAGAACCAGTTTATTTTACGCTTTTAAGTGTTTTTTGACAGAGAGTTTTCGTGGGATGTTTTTGGAAGTCGGTTTTTTTTTTTTTATAAAAGTTTTTATTTTACAGTTTTTAGTGCAAACAATCGTAGGTAAGTAGTAAGTTGAATTATTTCATCAAATTTCATCATCAAGAATACAAATTAAGGTACGTGTAATATTAAAATCATCCTCTAATCCCTAACTGTTGAAGAGTTTAATCTTCTATCATCAGCTCACCTAAATAGCTTGAAAGTATACGACTGAAGGTCTTTAGATACGTATGAAATTGAAAGAATTATTCTCCAACTCCTAACCGTTGAGGAGTTGTACCTTCCACCTTCCATCATCAGCTTACCTAAATAATTTGTAAGAATACGACTAAAGGTAACTTATATATGTCGGAGTGAGGGTATCCAAATAATAAAAGTGATACAAACATTTGCCACTATCGAACACTACGGAACACTCTATATAAAGCGGCGCGATCGGCAACAGGACACAGTTCTCTTCAGATCTCGCGACGACCATATCTATTATTTGATTTGCGATTTATTGTATCTCTGTGTTTTATATTGTGTGTATGAGGCGATATTTATCAGTGGGGGAATTACTAGCCTAGGTGGCGAATTCCACAGGGCATCGCGGAGGGGTGAGCGTTGCCCCAATCCCCTCGTGGGGGGTTGCTGATGGTGTTTAAGATTGATTCCTATCCGTTTAGTAGTGATTAGTGTTTGGCTATAGTCCAGATTGGCTGTATCTGTCATTCATGTTCTCGTTTATTCTTGTGTCTCCGACATCAGAAGTGGGATCTGAATCTCATTTGCCCACAACGTTTGAGAGTGTAACGGATCGTCAGTCGCGGCGAGCTATCGAACTACCCTCCGCTCAAAAATCGTACGAGGTGTCATTTGTTAATTTTTGTAAGCGAGAACGCTCACATAGTGTCAAAGTGTCGGTATAGCCTTTTCGCGTACGAACGGTTTATGAGACGTGCGGCCTACAACAGCGGCAGCGTGCGGTAGTAAAAGCAACGCATCGGTAACTGGGAAGTAACCGGTATGTACGGACAACTCCAACAATCCGGTGAGTCGTACTATTTTTATTTTGTGCTGAGTGCTCTTTAATAAGATAAGTTCTGTCAGATGAATTTCTAGGCAAACGACAATATTGTGTAATTTATACTCTCGATTGTTTGATTGATTGTTGATTTTTGTGTAAACAAAAATAAAATAGTGGAATAAGTAAGTGATTTTAATTCAAAAATGGACAATATTGTGCAGTAACATTATTGAGGGTAGGTAATGCCCGCACTTATTGTAGCATCGAAATTCTATGTACAGTTTTAATCCAGATTTATTCATTGCGGTTATTGTTTCATGTAGTACACGATTACTGTATTTCAAACGACATAATTATGGAAGAGATCTGCTTGCATTAGGGTTTTAAGCAGCAATTTTCGAAAAGAATCTTGTTCTTAAAAATAATAAGGTCGTTTCTATTGGTGGCATCGGTACAAAGGTAGTCGATTTAGGAAATTTAGAGTGTAGTATTATACCATAGCAGAAATATGTCAGAAATGGAGCTGCCTGGGATTGAGCTGCCGATTTTGCACATGCTGTTTGTTTATTGTTTAAATTTATTTCTTATTTTTAACCCCCGACGCAAAAAGAGGGGTGTTATAAGTTTGACGTGTCTGTCTGTCTGTGGCACCGTAGCTCGCGAACGGATGAAGCGATTTCAATTTAGTTTTTTTGTATGAAAGGTGAGTTACGTGCGAGTGTTCTTAGACATGTTTCATGAAAATCGGTTGAGTCGTTTAAAAAGTTATGGGGGTAAAAGTGGGGAAGAATAACCGAATGTCTGGAAAACGTGCCAGTATAATCGTTAAATGACAATTGTGTAATTGATAACTTCGACCTGATGCTGCATAAGGGGTTTTTTTATTTATTCAATTTTAAATTTATGATTGTGATGTGATTTTTAGTTTGAGGCGGATTCATCTTTGATTGTAGCTATTAACATTTTTTTTATTATTATTTTGACCAATTTGAGATAGTTGTGACTCGAATTATAATTACCGTTTTTTTATTTTGTGATGAAATGTCGATATTTTCAGTAAAGATAAAAAAAACTGGTCGGACTTCTATTTGGTGTCAGCTATCTCACCAGCAGCGGGTGATTGTAGCTGGCATGTCTATGTAGTTGGCAGATACACGTGTGGGAGTCACAAGGGATAACTAACTGTTACACTTGTGGTGGTCACAGGGATGACCTACGATACTATTTATTTGGATTGCTTTGAGAATTTGCAGCGGTAGTCAATTACTAAAGTTCTTATTTCATGTTGTTTTGATTTTAATAATGATGTTACTGTTTTCTTTTGCTGTTCAGTAGTGTACTGTTTTATTGAGACAGAATAGACAGTGAGGTCAGATATGGCAGAGTGAGAGAGATACTGTGTGTACACGTATGTGACATTTGATAGGGAAAGTGTAAATTAGTAAAGTTTGATCTCAGTAACTTAGTTTTGATTCAAAGTTAAGAAAGAAATTAGACAAAGTTAAATCCTAAGTATAAAGGACCGTTTAAAATTGTAGAGTTGCTCGATGGCGATCGTTATACTTTGAAATCTTTAACTAGTAACAGAATCTACAAATGCGCTTGCGTTCGTATACGAGTTTCCTTTAAGTGATATACCCGAGGAGGTAGATTTGTCTGGCATTGATAATAGTGAGGAAAATCCCTGTAGATCAAGTCCCTATTGATGTTGATGATGATAATCAAGGGTTAATTAATGCTGATGCAATTGAATGAAATTGAGTTGTAATTGTGTGGCGAGTAGTCTCTATAATGAGATATGAGATATAATATCAGCGTGGTGGTTGTTAAAGTTTAGTTAAGTTTTGCGAAAGGCGAGGTGGCCACTGAAAGGCGAGGTGGCCACTGAAAGGCGAGGTGGCCACTGAAAGGCGAGGTGGCCACTGAAAGGCGAGGTGGCCACTGAAAGGCGAGGTGGCCATTGAAAAGTGAAATTGGTAGAATAAGAGGCCATGTAGATATTGTTAATAATAATAATCCAAAAATGTGTAACGCGATAAACGGTGAGGTGACTGTTGCGATACTACTTACTGGTGTTATTAATTTAGTATGTAGCGAGAAGTCTATTAGCATTCAGATTTGATAACGAAAAGCCTATTTTATGAGAATGTCCTAAATGAAGTTGTTCCACAGAAGATAAAATGTAATAATGTACCCAATGTCCTTGGTCAGGAGTGGCCGAACAACACAAAAATCTCTTTCTTTTCTGCGGATAATGATGATGATGCCTTCAACATCACACGAGGACGTGTAATACGTCAGGACGGCCGTGTCGGAGTGAGGGTATCCAAATAATAAAAGTGATACAAACATTTGCCACTATCGAACACTACGGAACACTCTATATAAAGCGGCGCGATCGGCAACAGGACACAGTTCTCTTCAGATCTCGCGACGACCATATCTATTATTTGATTTGCGATTTATTGTATCTCTGTGTTTTATATTGTGTGTATGAGGCGATATTTATCAGTGGGGGAATTACTAGCCTAGGTGGCGAATTCCACAGGGCATCGCGGAGGGGTGAGCGTTGCCCCAATCCCCTCGTGAGGGGTTGCTGATGGTGTTTAAGATTGATTCCTATCCGTTTAGTAGTGATTAGTGTTTGGCTATAGTCCAGATTGGCTGTATCTGTCATTCATGTTCTCGTTTATTCTTGTGTCTCCGACATATACATATGATATTTAAAGATTTATCCTCCAACTCCTAACCGTTAAGGAGTGGTACCTTACATCATCAGCTCATCATCATAAAATGATGACTACCAGACGCAAATACCGGTGTAACTTCAGAAAATATACGAAAACATAATATGTGCCTAAAAAATGAGGGTTTCCCTCGATTTCCCTTGGATCGCATCATCAGATCCTGATATGGTGACAATGAGACCACCTCGGGAGCATACCGTTTCGAATACAAAAATAATTTTCAAAATCGGTCCACAATTGACGCAGTAATCGGTGAACATACACACATCAAAAGTGTCTAGGGATCAACATATGTGTCTAGGGATCAACATATATTTTTGCAATAACTTTTCTCCTGATTGATATTAATTAAAATTTTCTTCTTCAGAAACTATACTTCAGAAAATATACGAAAAACATAGTATGTGCCTATAAAAAATGAGGGTTTCCCTCGATTTCCCTGGGATCCCATCATCAGATCCTGATATGCTGGCAATTGGACCACCACGGAAGCATACCCTGTCGAATACAAAAAAAAATTCAAAATCGGTCCACAACTGACGGAGTAATCAGGTAACATACATAAAAAAAAAAAAAAACATACAGTGGAACATAGAACCTCCTCCTTTTTGGAAGTCGGTTAAAAATTGTAAATATATAATAGGAAAACATTTGGAATCGTTTAAAAAACTAAGGTCTGTGTGGTGTCATTAAGAATGCGTTTTGTCACCACCATTATTTATCATATGGTTTTTTTAAGAACTGACTAAGCCAGCAAGCTATGGTTTTGTATAACTATGGTTGTTAAAAATATGTTCTTTATGTAATTTAAGATCAAAATGAAAAATAAACTTCACTACTTTTAATGAAGTGCAATTCAATCTATGCTAGCCATACCTCCATATCTATACTAATGTTATAAATTCGAAAGTAACTCTGTCCACCTGTCTGTTATTTATCGTGGATATACTTTGATTCATGAGGAAGGACATTCGCAACTCTATACCGCTATAATCGATAAAATTAGTTTTTATAAAAAAAGACGTGTGGCACTCGGGGACACCGCGGTAAAGCTATTGCATAGCTGTATATAATATTGTGAATAAAAAATACTAAAGTATTAAATTAGTACCAACATCGTCACTAGATGGCGTTGATCACTTTTTTTAAGTAGCGATGTGGTTTCGTTACACAGCATACTATAAAAGGTATAAACTATTCCTAATAAATGTCTTCGTCATTGAATGGGTTGTTTTATTCACAGTTTTTTTTCTTTGAACATGTATAGTTACACCACCGCACATGCGGTGAGTGGTATTATAAAGATATGTTGGATACCTATTTATACACCTATATACTTTCTCACAAACAGCTGCTTAAGCCGGACATACACGTTCAAGTATACTTGCGTAAACCCAGAGTATTTTGTCTGACGGACAGATTTCGGAGAAGCTCGTCTCGACCCGTGCAAGCTTCGGTTGTCAGGTTTTATTTTCGTTACGTTACGGAATTTCTTGATTCAGTCCCCGCGATAAAAGCTATGCAATAGCTTAAAAACAATATACTATTGCTGTTTTAGTTATGAATATTTATAGTTCGATACGCTCCGGTGGACTACGCATCAGATAAATTACCCAAGAATGTATTTTTTTTTAGTTATTCTTAAGTGATATACAACAATGAGGAGTACAGTATTTACTTATTGACCTTATAGCCTGGAATGAGAACTTTTTATTGTAATAACTTCCAAGTTTTTCTTTCATATTCTACTAGACTATCAAAAAAGCTCTTCTTTATTAATATTCAAAAATAAGTTTCGTACGTGTAGTCCGGTCAATTTAGATATCAGAGGTTATAATAATTCGCACCCAGCTGAAAATTAGTAGGATTGTTCAAAATATCATTTTAAATTAAATGCAAAAAGTCCTCATCGATCCGATACCTATACGATATTTAATTTATCTACAAAAAATGTCTAAATACTTTTTCTTAAGATTTTAAAGAGATTTCCTTCCTCGAGCCGTCATTCCTGGTTGCTTTCAGATAGGCTTACTTGGTCGGACGATGGTATGCATCAGACCAATGCCCACTACCTCTGGACAACGTCAGCGGTTGAGGGCCCGTCCGCCCCTGTCGTACACTGTTCCTTCCGCTAGACGGAGGGTCACGCGGAAAGACTCCGAACAACCTTCAAGAGAGTCGTTCCCACCTTCCCCGGAATTAGCCGTAGGCAGCAACGTCTTTTGAAATATTTTTTTTTGGCGAAAGAGACGCTGCCGTCTCTGTTGCCCGTAGAGCACCACGCGTAAGTTCCGGACTCCGCACCCCAAGTGTAAGTTACACTGACCGATTGAATAATATTTTTACTTGTATTATAGCTTCAGTCATGTATGTGCGTGGTGTACTTATACGAGTACATATTATTATTATGACGATTACAACCCCTTTAACTTTTTGAATCGCTATATCTAAAAAAGGGTAGCTCTTAGGAGAAAAAAGTATTTGGACATTTAATCTGATCTACAATTTTTGTCTGGGCTAATTTTATGATAAAACTTATTGTTTTGCTGAAAATCACGAAGAAAAAGTTGTGACCTTTGACCCAGAATATTTTTTTTTACAGATGATGACCTTTTGGACCATATTTTACGTTATTGGTGTTTTGAATAATCCTACCATTTTTTCAGCTGGGTGCGAATTATTGTAACTCACTGATATTTTTTGGTCCAATTTGACCGGAATAGAAGCAAATAATGAGTTTTCATTACAATCAAAGGTATTCCTTTACTTCTATTGTTTTGTTTAACACATAAATTAAATTTTCTATTAAATACGTCTGTTAAACAATTTATTTTAACCACGGGAAACTATTATGTCTTAAACTTTATAATCGTTGCATAGAATAATTTTACGCTACGTTCTTATAAAACACGGTATAGTTTTTTTTAATGAGATCCACTTCTGCCGTTTCCGTTTGTTTACTGTTTGAAAAATAACTACAATATTGTAAATTAAATAAAGTAAAACGCATATTTTATATACATTATATTGTGATAGCCATAAGTTTTAGAATAAAATATCTAGGCATTAAAATGGGAATCTTCCATAAAAGAATATTCTTCTGTTTATATACACAATATAATAAACTTTCTTCGTGTGTGTAACACGATTGATGAAGATATATCAGAATGAGTCTTGATTAAAAGAAATGCTAAACATAATAAATCAATCGATATCAGAAGTATCAGTAGTTTATAATATTAAATCATTTAAATTAGTTGCGATGTAAGTTTTCGGTGATAAACAAAATTTCTGCTTAAAATATTAAATCAGTATAAATCCATGTTAAACCTGTAAAGCATTGTAGATGTTAAGCGTTTGATTTGAAGTTAGAACTATAAAGACAATATACCTAGCAAATTAATTAGATCATCGCTCATAATGTCATGAAAATGATCTCGCAAAGATACCTACGATTAATTTTTGCTTTCCCTAAGTCGTTCCTCAAAAAAATTGGAATTCCTATTTATTTCTTTATTGACAATAAGTTGATATAATGTTGATAGTGAAACATATAAATGTACAGTAAACAACCATAACAGTAAATATACAAACATCTATCAAAACGTTGATTGTCTCGTTGGTCTAGTGGTAGCATACGCGACTGCTGTAGGTACATGAGGTCTTGGGTTTAATTCCCTGATCAAGTGTTTGTATGATCTGCAAATATTTGTTTCGTTTGTATAATATGTATGTATTTACAAAAAGATGTATATATGTATTTATATCAGTTGTCTTAATACCCATAATACACAAGCTCTGCTTAGTTTGGGACACTGACACAGTATTTCGTCAGTGGTTTAGGACTAGATGGCGTTGTATGTTAAATGTCAAACAATATCTAAGTAAATAGAAATAATGTGTATTGTTAGAAACTAGGAGTGAGAATTAAATAAAAGAACCAAATAGGAGGTAACCTCAGTTCTTATTTATAATTAAAACACTAAACAGTTCACAACTAATGAATCTTATAATTAGAAATATAATCACAAGTAATCCACGAAATACATAACAGATCGATATTAAAATGAAAAGAAATAGGTTTACAACGATATAACATTAAACAACAAGATATGGCTGATGTACGCCTTGCGAACCAACAAAAACACCTCTTACCGACACCGCTGCTTGAACAACAAGAGTCAAAGCATAGCCAAGTACCGTCTTTTTATAGGTTCGCACTGCATAATTTATCGGTAGAATAGGGATGCACCTAACAGTATAATATGATGTATAGACCAATTATTAACTTATCCAAAACTAATATTGAAAACGGTACCAGATAAATTTACCCCTCTCTAATTAAAATTGGTTAATGTAGAGTTTAAGTGCTTAATTTACAGTATTTTTAATTAAAATTCAAACATTTTGTCTTTGTCAATCGTTGCATCTTATTTTTACTTTCTTTTTACTACAATATCTTTAAAAGCTACACTCAATTTAGAATTTTAACACATAACGGCATTAGGAACCGTGTATAGGTATTTCGATGTCACAACCTCTAAAAATTCAATTCCACAAACAACACAACCATTAATTTTTTTCACAACTGACACACAATCGATGATTGATATCTCACTTACAAATGGCCAGTTCATGCCTTAGGAATCACATTTTACCACACTTCAAAACGAAAGTGCGTTAATCAATGTTTACTGTTATTATCGAAGGTCCAAAACTTATAATTATCGCTCATTCAAACACAATAAATTACAGATACCTGTGATTGATATTTTAATTTTGGACGTATAACTGTTCATCGAATGCATTGACCTAAAGCACCCAATTACTGTAAGTGCTAAAATTCATCATATTTCATACAACAAGATAATATTCTTTTTAACGACAATAACTGATTAGTCTACCACATATTGCAATAAATGAGCAAAAAATCACTATTGTTCTTTAGGCGTGTATGATAAAAAGGCTTACCGTTAGGATTGTTAAGGTCACTACTATATTTGAATTATAATATAGTGTTACACCAAAATATACACAGAAATATGTGGGGTTTCATTAACAATGGGTTAACCATTGTTAATGAAATTGTAAATAATATTTCTGTTTTTTTTTTATGTATGGCCCACCAAAATGACTACTCTGCCTGATGGAAAGCATAAGCAAAATCCAAGAGTGGTGGTCACCATACTCATTGCGAATGCAGACAATGCAGTATGGTGACCCATACCATGGCGGCCTAGTGATGCTTCTGCATCTTTTAGTCTAGTCAACAAGTATGGAACTTGTTAACTAGACTATTTGGGCCTCCGGTCTCGCCCTCATCAACGAAACACGACAGCACGAACGCTGTCATTTTACGTTGATTTTCTGTGCGAGGGTAGTACCGCCCCGGTCGAGCCGGCCCGTTCGTGTTGAAATCAGCGTAGCTCTACTACCTTTGATTATGCGCGCCAACGAGGCTCTATTATATAACACTTTTTTATTCATTATCAGTCATAATTTTTGACTTTGAGAACTTTACTGCTGAATTTTGCACCAAGTGAGGTACGCCAAATAAGGTAAATCAACATTAGATAAAGACTTCTTGCAGTTTTTAACTCATCAGTATTCAATTCCCGTTTTGAATGTAGCTTAACCATAACATGTTACAAAGTTATTAGAAAAAGCAAGTTGTGTAATAATTATTCCGAGAACTGTTGAATCGTAGACCAATGTTGACAGGAATTTGTATGAATGTTTGGAATGTACCAGCCATGAATTTTGTTTCACGGGTGTACATCGCGAAGATGTCGGCTGCGAGCCCGCGACTGGCGACACGCGCAGGCGCCAGCGAAAACCGCGACGCGCCGCTTGCGCATAAATATCTCTATCTTATTACTGCACCCCTCTCAAAGAGTAAACAACATTAAATCGATGCCGTAGACGGACCATTTTTATTTAATAAACATATTAAAATTTTCCACATTCCGTCAAAGCCAAACTGGTTTATTCATTTTGATCGCATTAATTCAAAAATACTTATTTTTGTAGATATTTTCTGGTTATAGTCTTTTTTTATTTTTAAAACGTAGTTAACATTAACTGAAACAGGTTTCACTTGATATTAATAAAACAGATATTAATCTAGATTCACCTAATCAGATCTCTATCCTAGTGCTTATAAAACTGCAAATTTTTGTGACACTGTCTTCTTGTTGGTATTAACAATGTTAAGCTATATCAAAAGACTAGCTGACCCACGCAACCTCGTTTGCGTCTCCTATTACCCGTAGCGTGATAATTTTTCCCCGTTTTTGAAACATTCTTCATTGTGCTCCGCTCCTATTGGTCTTAGCGTGATGATATATAGCCTATAGCCTTTCCCGATAAATGGGCTATCTAACACTGAAAATGGTTTGCAAATCGGATCAGCGGTTCCTGAGTTTAGCGCGTTCAAACAAACAAACAAACTCTTCAGCTTTATAATATAACTAGCTTTTACACGCAGCTTCGCTCACGCAGACTTTCATCCCCTGATTTACCCCCTTAGGGGTGGAATTTCGAAAATTCATTTCTTAGTGCTCACTTACGTTATATAAAGAACCTACATGCAAAATTTCAGGATTCTAGGTTCAGCGGTTTTGGCTGTGCGTTGATCTCTGGGTATGTCAGTCAGTCAGTCACCTTACTCTTTTATATATATAGATAATATAATATAGGTATAGATAAATCTTAAATGTACTTATTTCGTAATCACTCTGCATTATCAGAGTAAGATTTTTAGCATCAATTAATGTTTCGAGGTTGTAAATATGTGTATAATTAATTACATTATACACACATCAAAAGTGTCTAGGGATCGACATATGTGTCTAGGGATCAACATATATTTTTGCAATTACTTTTCTCCTGATTGATATTAATTAAAATTTTCTTTAAGGATTCATCAAATAAAGTGTTTTCGTTTGTCACAGTAACGATAAACCAAGTCACCTTTGCATTAATAAAGAAATTTGCAATTTTCCTAATAAAAGGATTTTTGACATTTGAACCACTAACATTAAAGTTCGAAAAAAAGACTGAAATAACAGTTTTCTTTAAAATTTTATTAGGTAACTTAAACAATTAATAATACGTGTTTCTACCGCGAACACTAACACAAGAACATCGGTTTGGCATACTCAAAATGAGTTCATCCAAATCACGCTGTGGAATGGCCGCCCATGTTCGTTGCAACAACAAAAAAAGGTATTCTTGCTACTGGATACCCTCCATATTCGGCAGAGCTCTTCTCTGTAGCATATCCCATGCATGCTCAATCGGGTTCAAGTCTGGCTACTGAGCAGGCCAGGGCCAAAGCCACATCTCAATCTCAAGAAATCCGCATAAAAATGCTTGATCCCTAGACACTTTTGATGTGTGTATATATAAATTGCTGAAAAAATACATTTCATACAAAAATAGCTAAGTACATCGTAAAATAATAAATAGACGTATAGGGCCCTTAAATCATATCATTATTTATCTAACTCTATCACTATTATTCACGTATTTTGTTGATAAACTGATTTGTAAGCGATTTTAACGATGTTATAATAAACCAATTAATTTAATAAATAAACGAACAGTAGTACGTTCTTTGGAAAGGTCGTTTATTGTTAGTAAGTTCTCGGAATTTACTTGAGTAACATTGAGAGCTTAGCAAGCTGAATCAGGAAGACGTTCGTAAACAATTCTTTATAGAAGCTGACCTCCGTTTATCGGGATAAATAGTTATAATTCGAAGAAACCTTTAGCTCTGCATTTTTGATAGGAATCAATAACACGTTGTAACCTTATGCTATTTTACCAAAGAATTGGTGCACAGTGTTTGTCTTTAAGTAAAGTGTGATACGATGTATGATTGACTATTGTATACAAAAACATACAATATATAGGTTACTTAATATCTGACTTTTAAAAAGAGTAGCCATGAGTTTCTTTGCCAGTATTCTTCTCATAAGGCTCTACGCATTTTGGGAACTGGAAGTTATGGATCGACACAGACAGTCAGCAGATTGGGTGTTTTCACCTAATTTACTTTGACAATACAGCACATGCTGTGGCGTCTGTTTGTGTCGATCTATGATTTTTAATTGTAGCTTCAATTTAACGTTCATAAATCGCTGTTGCGCGTACAAAAGTCGCTATGTGTTATTTAGTCATTTTCAGTTTTTTATGCATTTTTATTCGTTATTTCAATACACACATACTGTAAAAACAACTACGCCCGATATGTGCTTCTTCACTGCACATAGCGAGTTTTCTGGTCAAGTTTAGTGTCGCTCGATCACGATTTATGTGAAATTTTAGTATGATTCAAAATGTTATCTATCCAATAGTAATTTAAACCCACATAACTTTGTTATATGTATCAAAGTAAGATAATTATTTAAATATTTGGAGCATTTTTCAAAAAAATAGTTTTTTGCGTCTTCTGTAAAGTGTGTAAAAAAAAACATTGCTACTTTTGCACGAGCAACGACGAAATGTCACTTAGTGTCTTAATTGAATAAATGATTTTGAATATGAAGCTATTGCAGAATACCTATACTTTTAAGGTCAAGCCCTACCAGGGGGACATAGGGCAACTAATTTTATCGGAATGAAGGGAAATAAAATTATAAATTATTAAGTATAAATTTAAAAGATTCAGACTTTCTAGCTAACCTGAAACGGATATAACTAAAATACCGTATCTCATTTTGTTGATTACAAAATTCATTGCACGGATCGTGTAGTAGTTGCATCCTGGTGTTGGTGGTTCGATTCACACATGGGATAACACTGGGTGTTCTTTGCGTCCGTTTCTGATATGTTTGTTAAGTCTTTCACGTCACATAATATATTCCAAGCTCAGAAGGTGTCATTGAAAAAAAACATCATTAATGGCAACTATTTTAAAGATTGGAAATGCTTCCGCTTGAATTAGAAAGGTATTTGAAATTTTTGAGTTTTCTTTTTTTCTCTTTAAAAAACAACTTACGCATTAGAAATATACATCCTGTGTCGCGGGGGACTTTATAAACATACATGAAACGGACGCAAAGAAAACCCAGACTCAGAAAAAATATTTATGGATTGAACCAGTGTTGCCCATGTGGGATTCGAACCCACAACACTTGGCGCAGTAGAAAGCGATGCAGTGGGATGTGGCAATCGCTTAACCACTAGGCCAACCGTTAAATTTGTTTGGATCGTGTCTACCTATTGCACGTTACTTGGTTCGGTGCTCGGCCTTCTGCATTCAGCTTTTCCTAGCCATATTGCGTAAATCATCATAAGTTTCATCGTTATATTTTTATTAAAAGCTCAAAACGATTACAATTTGGAGTTTTTTGTTTGGAGTTAAACCGTGGGACAGCCACGCTTCGGCATGAATGGGCCGGCTCGACCGGAGTGATACCACGGCCTCACAGAAAACCGGTGTGAAATAGTGCTTGCGTTGTGTTTCACCGGGTGAGTGAGGATACCGGAGGCCCATACCCCAACCCCTCCCCCTATCTCCCCCCCATCCCCCAAAGGCCGGTAACGCACTTGTGACGCCTCTGATGTTACGCGTGTCCATGGGCGGCGGTAATCGCTTACCATCAGGCGATACGTCTGCTCGTTTGCCGCCCTATTCCATAAAAAAAAAAAAATGAATCTTAGGCAAACTTTCAAAATATTTAGTACCTATTTTACTTAATTTAACAAAAACTTCATTTCCGATAAATGTAAACGTCATTGAATTTCATAATTACTCGTAGTTTTTTTCAGTTTCCTAAAATTAGTATATTTGACCTATAGTTGCTTTAGTTAAATCAAAATATGAAAAAATATAATATTTAAATTTAAAAACATATCTGTTATATGAATGATATTATATTTAAGTTTAACTTGTTGGTTTTATTTTAATTTGATAACAAGTTTTCTAATCTAATTTAGATTTGTTAAATGAAATCATTATTTATATTTTTAACACAAACAAGAATATTTATAATTTAAATATTAAATAACATGGACGACTATTTTTGAAAAGGAAAAGGAATCCATTAAAGTGGTCTTTTAATTTTAATATGCATTAAAAAATAAGAAAACTGGTTACGATATGAATTATCTGGAAAAACTTTAAAGATTTTTTTTAAACTGATTAATTTTATGATGCTCTGCTTATTTAGGTACTATTTGTTTCAATTATATCTATACTATTAACAACACATGGAAATAATTTAAATTTATTCATCGAATACTATGTTAATGCAGAAAATTATTTTGTGCTGTTTACTCTAGCTAGCAATAAATTATCCTTACCACTGTAATGAAACTTGCCTTATGTGTAAATGTGTATGTGATTTCACTATCGAACAATTTAATCAAATAAAAAAACAAGGCAATAAAGAACAGAAAAGAAGCAAAAGAAACAATATGAAAAAGTTATCCCAAAGATCCTATAATTCTTAACATAAATAGACATCTGCATTCAGAAGTTAGGCGCAAAACCCATTATACCGTTCTTTGAAATTCCGGTTAATATTCCGTTAGGATTTAACTGATTACAAGTACCTGAATTCGCATAACCGTAATCTTTGCTTATCTTGTAGTAACTTCAACGAAAACTAAGTCATATTTACAAAAAAAAACTTACATATTGTCAAATTAACTTAGGTAAATGTAAAATTTAATTGATTGTTACTAATGTGATCTATGTAGAATTTAATTTCATGATAATGAAGTTGAAATATTTAATCAGTAAATGGCGATAAGTGGCGGCAGATATTTTTGTAAAGACTGACTAATAATTTGGAATTAATTTAAATCCAATCTATACTAATATTATAAAACTGCAGAGATTGTTTGTTTGTTTGTTTGAACGCGCTAATCTCTGGAACATATTTTTGCGTGCGCTGCAAAGACTATTAACAATAGAACAAAATAATGTATTACGGGTTTGTAGGGCCCATTTAGATCTACAAAAAAGTCCGCGAGAGCATATATCTAACTATCATGGTTTAGTCACAATAACCGCTTTTGTGTTCGAAAAAATTATGAAATCGTCTGAAGAAAGAAACTACGTTAAATGTGTATCATAATATTAATCCTTATCCAAATTAAGCTTTATGTTATCAAGGGTATTTATGTAGAAGTAAAATACTTTTTGTTTCATCCCAATCGGACATTTCGTTTAGAAGTTATCACGAGTATAAGACGCTAAGAGTTGGTACCTAATAATGAGTTATTTGCCAAAGAGTTTTTATCAACATAATACCTAATATTAATCTTTATCCAAATAAATGTGTTGTTGATTATGAGTATTAGATCTTAGAAGAGTATAATAAATACATCTACACTAATATATAAAGCTGAAGAGTTTGTTTGTTTGTTTGAACGCGCTAATCTCAGGAACTACGGGTCCAATTTGAAAAATTATTTGAGTGTTAGATAGACCATTTATCGAGGCTATATATCATCACGCTAAGACCAATAGGAGCGGAGCACCAATGAAGAATGTTTAAAAAATGGGGGAAAATTATCACGCTACGGGCAATAGGAGACGCAAACGACGTTGCGTGGGTCAGCTAGTTAGCAAGTAAACTCTTCCTATCTTTCTATCTTGTGTTTGTAAATATATCTATTACTCCATATTTTCGTCTTAAAAATCCAAGTGATCTTAGATAGTTTTTAGAAATAAAAACGAAATAATTTATCAAAGAACAAAAAAATTACCGACATAACCAATCGAGTATGGTATTAATGTAAAAAAAAATAAAGTTAACACAAAAAAATATTAAGGTTTCTTTTTTAATATAAGTAATAAAAAAAGTATTAAAAGTTTTTGATACTAAGATAAAATGTTTGTGTGCCTACAGAAATATTTCCCATTTACGCTATTTTTAAAATTTTAATACTAAATTTGGGCTGATTCAGTCTTTTCATTATGTGTATTATTTTAAATTGGCTTCGTCAGGGGTTTGATTATTGAAGTTTTAATTGTTACAAATAAGTTTTCATGTAATTTACTAAATGAAAATACAAAAAAAAAATAAGTATCAAACTTATTACAAATATCAATACCATTTAAACCAAAGACTTGCAAATTCTTTCTTTAATTTAAGTATCCACTTAGAGTGAAAAGAAGCACATTAAAACAAATGTCATGGTTGGTGCACACACGATTCAAAAATTTCAACTGAGAATTGCGGCAAGGTCACATTCCGTTGCGTCTTCCTGTTTTATTGCTGCAACAAAGAATGGACCCTAATAAAAAGCCGAGTTCACTGGACGATCTTTCATTCGAAGATGTTCTATCAGAACCTGTCCAGGCACTTCTTACTTGAGCAAAACTGTTTCTAAATTTTTTACAGACTTTTAAATAACAGTGAATAGATACAATTTCATTTTGGTGACTTAAACTGCTTAAAGATATTTTTCTACTTAATGCCATTTTTTTAGAGACCGGCAACGCACTTGTGACTTGTGACGCCTCTGGTATTGCGGGTGTCCATGGGCGGCAGTAATCGCTTACCATCATGCGATACGTCTGCTCGTTTGTCCCATATCTCATTAAAAAAATACCCATCTCATACACGGTTGTCTGAATACAAAGTTGGCAAAGCCTGTACAGTGGTAATAAGACAACTGTTATATACTTATGTACATATATATTTCAAAATATATAATGCATTTTATAGATCAATTGCTAAGGACCTCTCCAGCAGTAGACTAAAAAAGGTTGATAAGATATAGATTAATATAGGATATAAAGAAAATTACACCAAAAAGAAAGAAAAAGGACCGTATTTATCACTCAAAGAGTTATCCTGGATGGGAATTGAACCTACGACCTAGGGCTCTGGTCCATCAAGTTGATTTGTTATGTTATGCAAATTGTTTGTATGTCTAAAACCAATGCAAACACTGACGTTAGATGTATATTATAAATGCGCACATCAAACTATATATACTACTACACAGTCCCTCTTAAGGTTGCCTGGAACTGGAACCTGGAAGAATTTTATGACTGCGATAAGACCGTACATTTTTACAAGCTTTTTATTAACTTGCAATGTATGTATGTATGCTTGTATGTTCGGGTGGAATCTTGCAACTCAATTTTGAAGCAGATATCTTAAACCGATTTAGCTGAAATTTTGCAAGAATATGTATATAGCGTGATAATACAATATTATAATGACATGGAGCTGATCTGATGTTGGAGCTGGAAGGCGGCCATAGGAACTCTGTAACGAAACGTCGCAACATCATCGAGTTTGGACTCGTTTGATTCGTCTCGAGGCATTCGAGTAAAAGCTTGTTTTTAAAAAGCTTTTTAATTTATTTTGTTTATATTCATTATTGTATGTTTCCTAACAATGGCGTGTAATAACGAGTACCTATCTATCTGTCTATCGTGGGTACCTACTCATCACCCAAAATCATAAAGTAACTCACCTCTTTTCCTTCTGACCTCCTGGTTGATCTAGTAATACCGTCCCAATATTCAAAACAATGTTTAATTCATTTATTACATTTTATTTCTTCGTATTAAGTATGAATGCTTATTACAACTAGTCTCTCGGTACGTTGCAGTAGTCATTTTCATCATCATCTCAGCCGAAAGACGTCCACTGCTGGACTTAGGCCTCTCCCAAAAACTGGTCCTTTGCTACCCACATTCAGCGGGGTTTTTATTATTTAAAAAATTAGTAAGTTTAATGCAAAGGTTCAGAAATATTCAATCGATCCACTTGTTTTTTGTGAAAAGCTTGCAATCAAAAACGGTACATAATAATTTCTTTATACACATATATTATGTTTCATGATTATAACCGTTCGATGCCTCCATTTTTCGAATATTGACCCTTTAAGGTCGATGTACGCTCTGCTCATATTGTTAAAAATAACCATTGCAATTTATACTCAACCCCATAAGATTATAAAATTCATCAAGTAGTTATTAAAGGACGTATTTGGTTTGTAAGTGTATTATATTGAAATTATATCTTACATGTTCACAAATTACTTATATTAAACTTTCTTACAGTTTCTCCAACGGCAAAAAATGTATAACTAATTGTACTCATTTATGTGATATAAGAAATTATAATGAAAGGGTAATGAATGGAAAAAAGTCTGTATATTATTTCATTTTTTGTATTTGGATTTTTTTTTTCTTTTTTTTTTAAAGACAACTCCCTCTCTAGGAATAAATCCTGTGTCGCGAGGGACATACATATTTTATACATACATAATTAGTTAAAATGATACAATATAATTCAACACAATTATATTTGGCAACTCCACACACAATTTTTTTTTCATATTGTCAAACCAAACAGATTCCTAGCCTATTCTCTGCATGACCGCTATTACCTATCACATTAATATTGTTTTCCTTTAACATATGGGTTAAATGAAACAATTCAGAAATTCAAAAAATTTATTAAACTAATTCATGAAGTATACAGTATATACCTTCACAAACTATATTTAACCGTTATTAGTTTGTATGTTTGGATTAATATTCTTTAAAAAAATAAATATTTAAAATATAATAAATATCATAACTTAAAGTCCCTTGTTCTAACAAAGTGATAAATATATTAAGCCGTTGACATATAATAATATATTAAGCCGTTAATATATTAAGTAATATATAATAATCGTTTGCCGAGTGAGAAAATAAATTGCTTTGAATCCAGTTATTGCAAGTAATATTAATTATTTTTATTTATATTTGTAATAACTTAAATGGGTTAGTGGAATTCTTTAGGGAGCAAGGGTGTCTGTGTAATCCAATTTAGTACTATGAACCTTGGGTTAATAAGACTGTTGAATATTATTAGCGTCTTATTTCTGTTCATTCTAAAGCCAATGCTTTAGAAATGTCGGATAGTTCAGAAACCACCAAATGTGAGTCTTGCAGCAATTCCATTATTAGAATAATAATCATTATAGTCAATAGAACCTGAAAATGGTCACAGAGATTATGAAAGTTAAAATTAGCACAAAGAGGTAATAATATTTTAATAGGTAGATATTATGACAAGGCAATAGTAATAATATTCTACTGATGTTTGTATCAAAAAATATTCTATAAAAGCAAAAGTCCTAAAAGAGATAAATCACTGACATAGAAATAATATTGACATATTCAATTTATTGAATACATAATAATTTATCAAAATTCTGTAATTTCAATATAATTAATGGAGTGTGACAAGGCTGAAAATATTAACCAAATCAAACATATTATAATATTTAATGAATATTAAATGTTATTAATTCATAAATAACTTAAAAATTTATAAGTATTTCCGATTGCGAACTGAGATCACATAAAGATTTAGTGACATAATACTTTAATAAACGGGCAATATACCGAGTGTGAAACGAAACTGAGTATAGCCAGTTTCACATTCAAACTGCCACCTGAATTTATCGGAATCTTAAGTTTGTATAACTTATTTAATAAATACCTGTGTAATTTTTTTGTTTATCATCTAATTAATTACACATGTCCATTGTGCGACTATAGAAATATGTATGCTACTGTACCTTTGCGATGTAACGTCATTTAGATTAGAGAGAGTAGAATTTATATATAACAAGGTGACCCGGCGTACTTCGTACCGCCATCGCGCCATATTTACATATCTGTCTCAGCTTCCCACAGGCAGTGTACAGTCGCGGACAAAAAATTGACTTTTGCCGTTATCTTTATTTTTCTTATTCCCAAACCTTGTCCTAACAATAACGAACATATAAAAAAGAATTATTTAATTTGGCGCAGGCGATCGGAAGTTATGCGCGTACATACATTTCGGTGATTCATTTTTATATATATAGATAGACGATGTGATGAATATTCATATCCTTACCGAAAAGGACAAAAATCTGATACTTTTTCATTTTAAATAGGCTTTTTTTCCGGCACTTTCGAAATGTTACATTGATGACTCTTCCAAAATGTTATTCCTATGAAGAATAACCGGCAAGAAACTCCATACTCTTTTAAAATAAAGATTTACAATATTTAGAATACGTAATTATTAATGTATGTATTTAAGTAACAATAAAGTAAAACGGCAATATTAGTAATTAAAAATAAATAAATTTGTACATTTACTAAGATTTACGTTATCAATCAAAGTTAAATATTTTTAATTTAATTTATAAGATAAATATTTAAAATTTAATTTAAAAGTATCAATATTATTCTCAATTACAATGGATCTTTAAATTATCATTATAGTGATGTTAAATCTTCAGATATTTAGACGTGTATTTTCAAAAATATTATACTTCGTATATTCCGAATACATCTTGTATTCATTAAAATAGCAATAGCAACGAAATCCCGAGATCATGATATGGTATATAATTTATCGATCAGTCAATGACAATACGTATAGCACCATTTGAGTTTTGAAATTGTGATAAATGAACAAAAATTTATTCATAAATTTTTAAATTCAATTAGTTAACCTGGATCTATTGACTGAATATATTTGACAGTAATCAAATTATTTCGCCCATATATCTAGCCCTATAGAAATAACTATACCAGTAAAACTCCAAGTCAATGATTACTAGTTTAGTCTATCACTTCCGCGATATGCTAAATAATGGTTCAATAAATTAACTAATAGCGTACTTTAAATTAATATCATAACCATTTTATGGATTCGCTTAACCTGGTTGTTCATTTAATATTGTAAAATTGATCAAATTCGCATTAGTTTAGGTATTTTATCGGACGATATCGAGTTTTGATGGCTTTTTAGTATATATGATGACCCGGTAAGATTTGTTGTGTCGTGACTTCTGGTTTTAACACTAATCTTATTAAAATCGATTTAGATATTTAAATATTAAATATAACAAGGTCGAGTAGCTAAGGTTAAGCAGTTTTAAAATCAGAAAAATGTTTATGTAAATACAAAATACTTCACATTCTTTGCAAACAACCTACTTTGATTTAGAATATGTATTAAAGAGTAGTCATTCAAATACGCAGACACTTAATATTAATGTTGATTGGTGATTAATATTGCTTTTTTATAATTATGTTGTCGTTCAACCAAAACATTCAACTGCTCTATAAGAAAATACTGCTAACGAAAATAGCAGTTAAAAAGCCCATTAAATAATTAATAATTAATTAAATAAAATGTTGTAAAACAAAGAAATACTTATAAGAAAATTCCACCATAGATTATAATAATATACGTTTTAATAATTATCGAATTGACCATAAAGCATAAAAACATATGCTTTTATTTTCTTTTTTTAACATCATCATCTCTGCTGAATGACATAAATGTCCTCCAAAGCTGTTCACAAACACCGATATCGGGCTGACCGAATGCAGGGACTTCCCGCGACGTTCACCAGGTCGTTGGACCACCTTATCGGGGGCTAACTTACTAACCTTACTTAAATTTTTAAGCTATTGCATAGCTTTTATCGCGGGCTTTGAGAGCGGTGACCGAATCAAGAAATTCCGTAATGAAAATAAAACCTAACACCTGAAGCTTGTACGGATCAAAACGAGTTGCTCCGATATCGGACGAATACGTAAGCAGCTGTTTGTGAGAAAGTATATAGGTGTATAGGTATCTATCATATCTTTATACTGCCACACTCACTGCATGTGCGTAAGTATACATGTTCAAAGAAAAAAAATACTGCATAAATAAAATAATAATAAATAATTATAATTGCATACGTTGATAAAAATGCTATGCAATTACTTTACCGCGGCAGTCCCCGAGTGCCACATGTTTTTTTTATTTAAATCACTTTTTGAATTTATTCGCTCGCTCCTATCAATCGTATGGTTAGAGTGTTACACACCATTTAAATTGTTAGTCCTTTTAAAATGACTTTGCCAAATGCAATTTTAAAAGGACATATATATAATTAGTTGGAAGTATGAAAATAATATAATCATAGCGTCGGGTTTATATCGTTTGGGTTATATATAATGTGTTTGCATCTATTTTAGTCATAATAGTTTAGTACAATAAATATTAACATATAGATAACTTAAGTGTTGTTTTTTGATCTTTTTAAACCTGATTTACAAATGAACACCTAAGTATTATTCACTGTAAATACATTTTCATTTCGTCATTTTTTTCTAGCCTGATAAAACAAAATATATGTATATAAGCCAAAGTAGATATTTTGTTTGCCGGAAGCTTTAAAAAGCACAGAAAGATATTTATTTTTTTAATAACAACTCACTACTTATGTTACAGATATACATGCATGAATAATTCATAATTATATTTTCCATTCTGAACTTAGATGTTTTATCGATAACTATAAAACAAGTTTACATTAATTTAAAATGTAATTATTTTCTTGATGTTACTACTTATAAGCAACTGTTAAACCTATGAAAATTTATCGATTTTATCTTTCACTAGCTGACCCGACGGACTCCGTAGCACCCTATTTAATTTTTGCACAATATTTTCTAAATTTCCGAAAATCTTTTTTTAGTATTTATGACCGCCACAACTTCCCATAGTCAGCGTACAGTCACGAACTAAGAAAATATAACACTTAGGTTTTTCTTTTAATTTTCTTCTACACAAACCTTGTCCTGACATTAAATAAATTCAATTTAAAAGCTTTTTATAAACAAGCTTTTACTGGAATGCCTCGAGACGAATCAAATGAGTCTAAACTCAATGATGTTTCTTTACAGAGTTCCTATGGCCACCTTCCAGCTCCAGCATCAGATCAGCTCCATGCCATTATAATATTGTATTGTCACGCTGTATACATATGCTTTCAAAATTTCAACTAAATCGGTTGTAGATATCTGCTTCAAAATTGAGTTCTAAGATTCCACCCGAACATACAAGCATACATACATACATTGCAAATTAATAAAAAGCTTGTAAAAACACATTAAATAATAAACTATCTAATTTGGTGCAGTTGATCGGAAGTTATGCACATACATTTAGGTGATTCATTTTTATTTATATAGATAGTCACACTAATTTTACATATTTCAAAACATGAACTCATTCATTTCACTGAGAAAGAAACACTTATTTTTTTATTGACCTTACAGTTGAGTAAAGGCACTAAAAGAATTTCGATTTATGGCTATGATGGTAGGTGTAATTTATTGAATCTAATTATTAACTTAGTGCATCATTTATACGGCACTTTATTGTGATACGAGATGTGAGATCTTTATTATATATTTATTGTTATGAAAACTCCGCCTTTTGGAAAGTTTAACAGGATATTTATCTTATCTATATTAAAGTTGCTGTGTGATTATGTTTTAGGAATTCAATGTTATACATGTTTATGTGTTTACTTATTAGATATTATACTGAATTCTTGATTTTTTGTAAGTGAAAAAAATATGTTTCATTTGTCACATGTTTCCACAATTACATAAGTTTAGGTATATCGTAGAGTACAACTTATATTTCAACAATAAGGCTTATTAGTAACATGAGCTGTAGCTTTTCATATTGAAGGAGGTTGTGTATTAGCCATCTAATTTTATTTTGCTAAAAAATACCTAATTTTTCTGTACTAGTAAATTTTATCTCAAGACGGAAATGGTTAAAAAATAACATGTTGCTGAGGGCGTCACATAATCGTTATGGCGTCAATTTAGATATCATAAATATAACTGTTTCAACGGCAGGTCACGAGACTCCAATGCTTGTAATATGTGTATACCTTTTAAAAAACTATAAAGTATATATAACAGCACCTCTAATAGACAGTAATTAAAAATAACTAATAACATGTTCTGATCAATTGATTTTAAGCCTTAAATAACTGATTATAATAATAATCAGTTATTTAAGGCTAGAAACGTCTATAAAAATCTAATTTGGAATAAATAAATATCTGTTTAAAATGTTATCATCAACAACCCATAATGTCCCACAGCTGGGCTCGGGTCTCCTCTCAGGAGAGGGTTAAGGCCGTACGCCCCCACGCTGGCCAAGTGCGGGTTGGGGACTGGCAAGACAACGTTGTGGCTACGTAATCTTGCCGTTGGATGTTTTAGGTCGCCCAAAGGCCTCCAACTAAACTTCACGACTGTTATCCTACGATAACAGCCGGGACCGACTGCTTAACGTGACTTCCGAATCACGGAGACGCTCATGGTATCATCCCCCCGGCGGTCACCTATCCAGGTACTGACCGCGCCGTCGTTGCTTACGAGTGCAACTGTGCTATGAGCACCCAAAAATTTTATATGCTGCCATAACGTTCTTAGTCTGGGTGTTCTTTGTGTCCGTTTCATATATGTTTGTAAAGTCCTCCGAGACACAGGATTCATTCCTAGTGCAGGAGTTGTCTTTTTAAATAAAAATAAATAAATATTATCGATCAATCAATCACTATGAAGTTTTCTATACACGGACATAGTGAAGCATATAGTGTTAGAAAGAGGTTTGCAAGAGTGACTCAGACTGGCTGGTACAAGAAATGACGGATGTTTAAATATTTTTGTTAGGAACATTATTCTGTTACTTATGCATTCCCTGTTTTTCTATAATTTTATAATCTTGTATCCTATTTTCCTATTGTGTTTGGCGAATATATTATTTAAAACTACTACGTCGTTTTATCAACGAAGCATCAAGGTGCGCTTCACCATATAGAATAATTTCCATTAAGAAAGTAACTGTTTTGGACGCACGTAAAATTTACTTGTAGGCGAGCGTAGTAGCCTCAGGACTAGAATAAGTTAAAGTTAAGTTTGGATAAGTTTAAATATTATGTTTCAGGGCTCATCGCGTTTTCCATATTTTTTAGAATTTTGAGTATTTACTTGTAAAAAACATTATTTAAATTTTTGATACACAGTTACATAGTTAGAGGCCTATCTATATCTATCTATATCCAGCAGTGAACTGCAATAGGCTGATGATGACGATGACTCAGTTACGTCAAAATCTGCATGCATCAAAATGCATTTTTAATATTTATATATATTATATATTTATATATATTTATATATATTATATATATTATATATTTATATATTATATAAATATTTTTCAAGAATCTTTCAGAAAGTATAGATTTACTTCAAATTAAAGTAACATATTAGGTAACCTCAATAATAAATCTAAGATTGGGCTTATAAAATCAAAATCGAGCTAATAAAATTCGGTTGCAATAAAATGACATCATGAACATATTTCTTATTTTATCCACAACATTTTGCTTTCCAAAAACAAAGTTTATTATGACTTATAAAACTTTTATTAAATTGTATTTAGTTAAACCTTCGAACACATTTTGTTTTTTTTTTAAACTACATTCAGCTTACAAAGGAAAAAATAAACTCTTTTATATTGCCAATTTTTACAATTTCTTGAGGAAACAATTTGCAGTGGATTTACCAAACTCAATTTGCAATTAATTCGGCGCAGGTTTTTTTGTCATCGGTGATATAGTGATTTTGTACTTTTATGTTATTGCCTAATTGAAAACCAATACCTTTTCAAAGAACAAAATATTATTCAGAGTTAGAAGGAAGCTATCAAAACTCGTCACAAAAAATCTCAGAATTTAATTGTAATAATTTGTTTGCATAAATTGTTGTGATCGAATACCTGGGTGGTGAGTAACAGGTAAATTCAATTGTTCAAATCTGAAGTTATACTATACTTAGTGTACAATTGCTTTAGTTGAAACAATGTTAAAAATGTTCACGGGTATCCCACAAAATCTGGTAACCTACCAATTATGCAAAGCGGTGCAAAACTCCATTTTAAATTCATCAATGTTTTTTTTATGTGTTAGCTGCCAAAATGACTCTGCTCTGCCCTGATGGAAAGCATGAGCAGAATCCAAGAGTGGTGGTCACCATCCTCAATGCGAATAAGGGCAGTGCAGCATGGTGACCCACACTAGCTACAATTAATCGATTACATCAAAAGTGAAAAAATATTCCTTTCTTCTATGAGTTTTCCATACTTTTCACCAGTTTTTTAACTTAATACTTGCGGATTTCCGGTTTATTGACGTCAAACTTACTTATACCTAAATACCAAAATAGTATTATGTTTATATCGTATTTTTTTATTAATGAAGCAATTTAGAGTTAATTAATATTCAAAAATATGTGTTTATTTTGTCATTTCTAGAGCACGACGCAGTACTACTTATTTAAAGCACCGCTTATACTTTGTTATGTCTGAACTACGGCATGTTTTGTGACGCAGTTTGATAATAAGACAACGCTGGCTAAGATTGTGCATAGCTGGCATACGCTGTGCGTAAAAGTTCCAAAAAAATAGAATTAAAAAAAAACAAGATTGCGGATCTACGATATTTTTTTTTCAAAACATTTATTTTTTGCGTATTGAATTGAATAAAAAAAGTAGCATGTAAAGGCAATTTATCTTTACATGCAACTTTTTTTTTGTTCTATTATAAAAATAGTTTGAAAATCATTTTTAACCCCCGATGCAAAAAGAGGGGTGTTATAAGTTTGACGTGTCTGTCTGTCTGTCTGTGGCACCGTAGGTCGCGAACGGATAAAGCGATTTCAATTTAGTTATGTGCGAGTGTCCTTAGACATGTTTTATGAAAATCGGTTGAGTCGTTTAAAAGTTATGGGGGTAAAAGTGGGGAAGAATAACCGAATGGCTGCAAAAATATCATCGAGTGGGGTCTCAAATGAAAGCGCATGACGTGTTTTTTATCTTTTTAAAGGGACTCGGGTTTATTTTAATTTTGAGAATTTATAGTTAATAATAACTAAACTGTTCTGAATTCTGACTGCCTCGGTGGCGCAGTGGTCCTATATGCGACTGCTGTGCTTGAGGCCTCGGGTTCGATGCCCGGGTCAGACCAAATACTTGTATAATATGCAAATATTTGTTACGGAGTTTGGGTGTTTTCTATGTATAATAATTATGTATGTGTGGGTAACTCACGTACATATACAAACTTACACATTTATTTACTTACATAAAACAAATCTATTATTACGAGTATTTATAAAGACACTTATATCTAAATATGATCATATAAACTTTATTTACAAACTTATATAACTAATAACTAAAACCATTTACATATTATTTACAATACATTAAACTCAATACCTGCCGGTTGTAGTAATATGGAAACGCACATTTTGTAAATTATATTCAAAAATAATAATGGGTAACTCATGTTTATAATAATGGGTAACTTACGTACACATATTATCTATTTACAAAAAAAAAGTAATATGTATTTACATCAGTTGTTTAGTACCCATAACACAAGCTCTACTTAGCTTGGGGCAAGATAGCATTGTGTGTTATTGTTTTTTATTTAATCACCTCTCCTTGCCTATCAAACGATTGTAGAGTATTACTACATGTGTAGTCCCTAGATATCGATGGTTAGTACCTACTATATTGCAATAACTTAACAGTTACAGGTGTAAAGAAGTGATGAGTCATAAGCTAAGGTTGCCGACAGCTTTAGAGCTTCGGGACGGTCAATGATCAATAACGTTTACGATGTTATAAAAAAATAATCACAAATCAGGTGTACTGGGTCGGTGACCTATGGAACTGCAATCAGATGCGATATCATACATAAAATATCCAATGGCCTCTATAAAGTAAGGTATAAAATAAATTAAATTTAACTTAATTACACTAAAATACAGGCGTTTAAACTTACACAAACAGAAACTTCAAACATTAAGTGTTTTAGTGGCCATAATCCATTAAAAAAACATCTCGTTTGTGTTTGTTTTTCTCGCGACTTTAGCCCATAGTATGAGTAGATATGTAAAAAGCAAAAGGATTTAGGTACATAAATATTATTCTGTAGAATAGGTAGGTATTTAATGTAGTAATTAAATAAGCACTCTTCACCTCACCAAATATTACTGTGATAGGAACATGTTTATTGAAAATGCATTTAATTTTCATTATTATTGTAACACTTAAGATCCTTTGAAGTAGGTACGAAACGATATCAAAGCTAAACAAAGATTTTTTTCCACCTAACACTACGAAACCTAAAATATAATAAATATACCTATAAAATAACACTGGTATGGTATGAAAATAGAATATGAAATTAGATTTTATATATTTTTTTATTATTTATGTCAATTGTTACAACATAAGTTGAAAATCATGATACTGTCTTCAATTCATTTTCCGTGTATACTCGTATTACAGAATAATACAAGACAAAGAAAATGTTGATGAAAAATATTCAGTCAGCCATAAAACAGTGGAAGTTTTAATAGTTTTGAAGAAAAGTAGTAGAATAAATATATTTTTAACCGACTTCAAAAAAGGAGGCGGTTATCAATTCGATTGTATGTTTTTTTATGTTTGTTACCTCATAAATTTTGACTGGGTGATCCGATTTTGATAATTCTTTTTTTATTTGAAAGCTAGAGCTTCTCATGTGGTCCCATTTCAATTTGGTCCAGTTCTTAAAGTCGGTTTTTTCTTTTTGTCGAAATTTGTGATTATTATTTCATCAGCCTGAGAGCTAATGGTAGAAAAAAAAATATTTCAACATAATTTCAAAGTAAGGATTGACACACATAAATATAGTTTAGCAAGGAAATACATAGGATTGAACAGATTTTTGATACAAATGGTGTGGGTTGACTTAGACTTGTCTGACTTTTTAGATGTCCTGGTTGACTGGTTAACCTGTTTCTTCAGTTTAACATTACCGATTGTTACTCTAGTAAACTGGAGTAGAAATTAAGGAAGTTAGTAATTAGACTGTCATTTTACAGATTTTAGGGTTTTATAGCTATTTGAGATAACCCCTCGATATAAATTGTTATCGACACTTGTGACAGCTAAGATTGATTGATTGAGCTTTACGGAAGTACTTTGCTAATTGGTAACCCTTTAAACAATTTTTGGATCTCTACTGAGAAAAGAAACCTTTCTTGTTAAGATTATATTTTAATAATGTTGTTAGTTTCAGTATTATGAGAATCAATCTGTCATGAATATTGAACTGAAACAATGAAATGATTTATTTAGTACTTAGGTAGGTACTTTTGTGTGTAATACTGCTTATCAAATATTAAAAAAAAATGTGTCTTAACATAATTATTATGATCATGAAAATCAACGTCAACACTAATGTTTGCACTGCCTTTCTGTGTCTGAATACGCAATTCTTATAAATGTTTTTTTTTTTTTTTTTATTAGACAACTCCCGCACTAGGAATAAATCCTATGTCGCGGGAGACTTTACAAACATACATGAAACGGACACAAATAACACCCAGACTCAGAACAACAATTTGTGGATCACACAAAGTGTTGTCCTACGTGGGATTTGAACCCACGACACTTGGCGAAGTAGGAAACGGCGTGGTGACCGTTAAACCACTAGGCCAAACGTGCAGTGATATTTTTAACAAAGCCTAAACTTAATAACATTTTACTAGATATAAAGATATGAAGAACTTAGATAAAGTTGCAAGCTTATGTTTGTTATTTCGATAAAAAAACACTCTTTGGTGGAACCGTATAAGTAATAGACCAAGAGCCCACGATGGCCAGACCTTCGTTATTTTATAAAGGCTGAAAGTTTTTCTGTGCATGACCCCTATATAGGTAAGAACGACCAGTGAATATAGAGTTTGGGTTGTGGTTACTTTGGCAGTTATCAGGTAGTAAAGGTGTATAAAATAGTATCTAATTTTCGTTAAAGTATAAAGCTCAATTTTTTCATATTTTCTTCGGGATAACTGTAGAAATCTCGTCATCCATTGCCGGATCCATTGCCGGACACTTATGACAGTTGCTACCCCCTGCCAGACACCCCTAAACTTTAATAAATTATAGTTGTACTTTCGTTATAGTATAAAAGCAAAATTTTTAACCAACTTACACAAAGGAGGAGGTTCTATGTTCCAATGTATGTACCTTTTTTTATTTTTTATTTCATGCATGTTCACCGATTACTCCGTCAATTATAGACCGTTTTTTTTTGTATTCAAAATAGTATGCTTCCGAGGTGGTTCCACTGCCACCATTACTGGATCTGATGATGGGATCCCAGGGGAATCGAGGAAAACCCTCATTTTTTTCAGGCACGTGCTATGTTTTTCATACATTTTCTGAAGTTACTCCAGTATTTGCGTCTGGTAGTTATCATTCCATAATGATGAGATGATGATGTATGATACAACTCCTTAGCGGTTAGGAGTTGGAGGATGAATCTTCAAATGTCATATATGGTTATGTTACCTTTAGTCGTATTCTTTAAAGTTATTTAGGTAAGCTGATGATGGAAGATACAACTCCTCTACGGTTAGGAGTTGGAGGATAATTCTTTCAATTTCATACGTATATATAGACCTTTAGTTGTATACTGTCAAGTTTTTCAGGCGTATTTAAAAGGTTGTGCTTCCGAAGTGGTCCCATTGCCACCATATCAGGATCTGATGATGGGAATGATGCTATGCAATGCAATGAATGAGCTGTGCTGGACAGGGATAGCTGTTTGGAGAAGAAACCCGCTGTCGAATACCGACTTATGTATCTAAGATAGTATTTTATTTGTTAACTCTATTATGTAACTTTATTCTGTTGAAGTGATTGTATATTTATTACATAAGTATTACATTTATTATTTATTACATTGTATATTTATTGCATAAGCTACCGAAATTACCACGATAAACCGACATACACGCGGGAGGCGTAGCAGCGGGCAAAAGCTAGTACTATAATAAGAATTTATCTGATTGTGTGTGTGTATGTTACCTTATAACTGCCAGACTGAAAAATATACGATTTTTTTTCACATGTAATCATTCTTTTTTTGTATTTTTTGATATTAAAATAAGATTTTTTACTTTATATAACATAGATTAACGTAATAAAATTATTTTTTATTGGAAATCTTATAAGATCGTAATGGACTAAGCATTCGCGCTCGCACCTACAGCGGACTTTCAATGTGTCTGGCAAGATGTAAAAACCATTAAAACTGTCCGGCTAGTGAGGTAACATTTTTTATAGGTTCCCAAGTAACATATATAAAATTTAGCTTTTATACTATAATGAAAGTATAACTATAATTTATTAAAGTTTAGGAGTGTCTGGCAGGGGGTAGTAACTGTCATAAGTGTCCGGCAATGCATGACGAGATTTCTAAAGTTATCCCGAAGAAAATATTATTACGAAAAAATTGAGCTTTATACTTTAACGAAAATTAAGTACTATTTTATACACCTTTACTAGCTGTTATCTGCCAAAGTAACCACAACCCAAACTCTGTATTCGCTGGTCGTTCTTACCTATATAGGGGTCATGCACAGAAAAACTTTCAGCTTTTATAAAATAACGAAGGTCTGGCCGTCGTGGGCTCTTACTCTATAACTGTTTGTTGGATGTTAAAATGTAGTAAGGACAATGAAGATTCACTTAAAGTGTAAAGATTTTCCCGTTATTAGATTGTTTTGAAAAATATTACTCTAAATAGAAGTAAATTCGGTTTTTACCATATTATTATTTATCATTTAATGATCTCAATAACTAACGAGTATATTTATCGTGTAAAACTTGTCGATCACACACACATATTTTTACTATTTAATAGTCACTACCTAAACAAATATTACATATACCACCGCCATTAATGAATAAAATAAGTAAATAAATTATGTATATGTATACAATTCGATGGCGCCCAATTCACTACGTCATTGGCGCCGAGTGATAAAATTTTCCCAGGAATGCTACACAATCATCATAACATTTGGTGACACAAACAAACAAAGCAACTTCGAAGAAAAATCATTTGTATTAAGCCGGACTTAGGTACATTTGTATTAATGAACCTGTTCCATATAATCATTATGACGTGTCAATTAAATGTTTGAATGAAACGAAGTGACGTCGTTCTTAAACAGAAACTATTTCAACTTTGACCTCTTGATAATATACCGAATATTGAATCATTCTTGAATTTATTTGTAAACATTTTTCTTTATTCCATTTAAATACTGTTATTGTTTCTTCCTTCCACGATGTGATAACGTATAAGGAAATCATGAAACAATGTAATTTATGCCCGGATTAAGAATATGCTATCATACATTTATTCACTAGGCTATGTTTTAATTATATTTAATATATTTTAATGAAATACCAAAGTTGTATGCAGCCGGCTTACAATAGTTCAGAACATTGCATATTTCACTCATCTGTAGGTTAAAATAGTCTCTAAGAACCACACATCGACATAACTGGCTATTATATATCTATACTTTTAATAAAATTGTAACAGGTCGAATTCTGTACATTAAAGATATTTTGAAATTTTTTTTTGGAGGGCTCTCTATAATCGACACTGAAGCCAAAACTGTAATATTTTTCATTTTTGTCTGTCTATCTGTCCGTCTGTTTGTCTGTCTGTCTGTCTGTCTGTCTGTCTGTATCTTGGCCGCGCATCACGCCGAAACTACTGAATGGATTCAAATGAAACTTGGCATGACTTTAGTTCATACTACGAGGTAGGACATAAGATACTTTTTATTCCGAAATTCAGCACGGTTTCCTGGAGAGAGGGGATGAAAGTCAAAATATGTAATTAGTTGTAATTCAATAACACATAGTCCGATTTCATTCATTATTTTTTTGCTAGAAAGGAAAAAAATGAAAGATAACGGGAACAGTGTTGTTTTTTGTCCGCAACTGTACACTGCCTGTGGGAAGCTGAGAGAAATATGTACATATGGCGGTACGAAGTTCGCCGGGTCAGCTAGTTTATAATATTTGTATAGTTGTAGGTTCTCTCTTGATAAAAAAGTAGGTACTACTAACATCTAATTTGACTTATGTAAGCATAATTCAATATAAGCTTAGCAAAGTACCCATATGAAACTGTTTATTTAGAAATCCTTAGAGTTACTAAATTCTATTCATATTTATGACGTGTAGCACATTTTTAGTAGCGAGAGGTGTAGAGAAAGGAGTTAGCTATTGTATTTTCGAGTAGTAAAATAATACTGTACAACTCACACAAAAGGTGATAATGGACTTGACAATTGAATGCATCATTTTCACATGTATTCTAATTTTAGCAATGATTAGCCAAAAAAACTTTATTTTAAATTTATTTTTTCAAAAATATTTATTAGACACTTTCTATTCGAGTTTTCTAAATTGTTATAAACAACCAATGAAAGATAATTATAATAATTATGATTTTTGTTTCATGGGTACTTTTTTTTTAAGTTATGTGTTTTCTTATTGAGCAGTTTATGAATTGTTATGAATTAATTAGATATAATGTTATAAAAAGTATATAGTTAATTCATTTTAAAAGTTAATTATTAAATGAAAACTAAAAATAAACAAAAAAATAACATTCTTTGGCAAGGGATTCAACTAATGAACGCTTCGGCTACATAGACAACTAGATTTGTCTACATGGTATATGTATACATAGTACTACATGGAGTGTCATTGTTTCCTTCTGTGAGTAGTGTTGTCCTCAAAAGAAGCGGCATCGCGGTAAAAAGCATGTTTCGTCTTTTTTCATTCAGCCTGTCAAAAGTTACCAGTCTAATATAAAAAAAAGTTATAATGCGTTATCTCAAAAACAATATAATAATCAACATTAACCCGCTTTTATATAAATACTAGCTGACTTCGTACCGTTATATTTTTCTTTCGTACTTAAATATTTTCTGAATATCTGAAAAACTTGTTTTAGTAATTATGCCCGCCACAACTTCCCACAATTACTAAAAAAACCTTATATATAAAATTACAAAGAAGATTAAATAAGTTTTTTGACAACAACTTATTTAATCTTCTTCTATACAAACCTTGTCCTTGCAATAACGAACGCATAAAAAAAAATTCAATTTAGTGCATTCGATCGGAAGTTAGGCGCGTACATACATTTCGGCGATTCATTTATATAATATAGAATTACTAGTTGTTGCCCGCGGCTCCGCAAGCGTATATGTCGGTTTTCGCGGTAAATAGTAGCCTATGTGTTATTCTGATGTATAAGCTATATTACTGTAAAGTTTCATCCAAATCCGTTTAGTACTTTTTGCGTGAAAGAGTAACAAACATCCATCCATCTATCCATTCATCCATCCATCCATCCATCAATACTTACAAACTTTCGCGTTTATAAAAATATAGAATAGAATTATAGATAGATAACTGTTTTATTTTTACATGTTCAAACTTATTTTTCTTTGGGGCAATAATACGTTATTACAAGTTTATGATGAATGTTAAAAAAAACAAAAACTAAATAAGGGAATGACAGATAACATCATTCAACGTGTTTCGTTAATGGTTATCATATATCATAGACTAGAAATACACTTATTTTAATATTCTACTGATACTTAACTTTTACTTATAGGAAATGTAGCCATGGGTAAATCCGAACTTACATTCGTGGTTGTAATATGCAAATAGTGACACTAAATTATAATGTGAAATTTTGTAAGCACTGGAATGCAGATAAAGTCATATTTACATTCGGTCTAAATAATTGTATTCTAGACAAATTCTTTAGAATTAATCAAAATAGCGTTTTAACACATGTATATTTCTTAGGAATTATTCTGTCGAAAGATGTTTACAGCCCACTTCGATATCGAAAAGCCATGTACCTATTTGTATTTCTAGCTATATCTAACCCAAAATTTTGTCCAAAGGTTCAAATTTTACTCAACGTCGAAAAAAATACTGCTTCTTTATGAGAGAAAGAGAACGCTTTGTACGCCTATTTCTATTAGTTACCTATAGTTAGTAAAACCTAGCTTAGGAATATAATCATTTCACACGGCACATAGGAAGGAGGGTAATTTGGGATAAGAATAACGCATAGAGTGGGGGAGCTTAGGGTAAGGGATAAGCACACGTCTCGTATCGGGAACGAAACTGACTGCAGTAACCCAAAGAGGCCGGGTCCTTACCCATATGAACTAAATGTTGTCAATACTTTTAATTTAAGAAGTCAATAGTAGCTTCCAAAGTACAACGTGATTAATCGTATAATGTTCAACGAAGTCATAAAGATAAGAAAATTTAATATCAGTATTTCATAAGGGTTACTTACAAAAAAGCTCTACAAAAATTTACACCTAAAACAGTAGTGAAATCATTACAGGCATCGCTGTAAAAATACATAATAAATAATATAATAATAAATATTTCGGACATTTTAACACACAACGCCATCTAGTCCCAAGCTAAGCAGAGCTTGTGTTATGGGTACTAGACAACTGATACAAATACATATATACTTTTTTTTTGTAAATACATACATATTATACATAGAGAACACCCAAACTCCGAAACAAATATTTGTAGATCATCCAAACATTTGGTCCGACCCAGGAATCGAACCCGAGACCTCATGATCAGCAGTCGTACACGCCAACCGCGAGACCAACGAGGCAGTCAAATAACAAAGTAACATTGTTTTTAGCAGACTATCTCTAAGTAATCCATGCTTTTTTACTTTACAAATTAAATCTGTAAAGTTTTGTTCACAAACTGCTAGTAGCTATTTGCCATAACATCAATCTAATTATTTTTCAAAATTTCAATTATTTTTATGACAGATATATTTATCTTAAACTAGCTGACTCGGCGAACTTCGTACCGCCATATTTACGTATCTTTTTCAGCTTTCCACTGCCAGTGGAAAGCTGTCAATTTTTTTTGTCGTGGACAAAAAAAATTGACTGTACACGTTATCTTTTATTTTTTCTTGCACACAAACCTTGTCCTAACAATAACGAACACAGAAAAAAAAGAATTATTTAATTTGGTGCACCCCATCGGCAGTTATGTGCGTACCTACATACATTTCGGTGATTCGTTTTTATATATATAGATATAAATTATATATATATTTTTAAATGTACTTTACATATTTTAATTCAATAAAACAAATGAAAAAATTTGTTGAACAAATATAATTTACTTGTGACAATTGAAAATATCCTGCGATAAGAACACCAATCTTTTCACTGACAATATATTTAGGTGCAGAATTAAAAGTAATTTATCTTGCAGTTTTTTCCTTCTGCAAGTAATAATCAATCTTTTTGGCCATTGCATGCTTTACATCAGTAGTCATAAACGTAAAGTATATATCTATGTCAAAAGTATAACCAACTTACCTTCTACAACTCAAGAGTCTCATTAATAGTACTACATAATGTTAAAATTATACATAATAAAAATAGCCCCACACTCATAGCAATGCAAAGATAAATGCAATATCATATAATTTTAAATAACTGACTACATGAATAAATCTTATAAACTACACAATAAAATTATCATCAGTTAGGTAAAAAATGTATTTAAAAAAATTAAATAACACTAAGATTAATGTCGTTAACAAAAACGTACTTATGTTTTTAGTTGCAATAAAAACTGTAAATATCAAACGTAAAATAACATTTTCTTAAAATACTTCTATACCGTTAGTGACAAAATTACAGAAAGGTAGAAATGCGAGAGGACACCAAACAACATCACAATGGACGTGAATCATAATTTTTTTAATCGTTTTCTTCGTCGTGCACTTTAAAAAAATAATCTGCTGCACGAAATATACTAAGAGGCAATTTTTCTCTCACATATTTTGACAAGTATACATAACTGACATTCGATTAAAGTGCTCTTAGAGAAATTGTGACCCCAGATAATTTTGTATAAATTGATAGCAATAACCGAATAAAGTAACTCTCATCAACAATTGCGTGCAAAGGCTACAAAAAACGTGTCAAGTCTATGTGTGGCGCTTACGTGTGACGCACACGCGTGCTTATGTGTTTGTGCCCCTGCAGAAGAGATGAGTTGATGTTGCAAATGTATAAAAGCGAAGCGTCGATTTCGAAATCAACACAACGATTTGAAATTCTCTAAGAAGTGTACTCACGGACAGAAGTGTGACCGTGAATTAAATTTCCGCGTTGTGATATCGCGTTCAGTTGCAGAGTGCACAAGTGGTGGAAATATTTGACAACAACTTTCGTGAAGTGATACAGGATGTTTTCTTTAGAGGTATGTTTTTATTCATTTAAATCGTGATATTTAATATACTTACAATATAACATTTCGATTTTATTCTATAAAAGCGAATACTTATATGATAAGAGGCATGTTTAGATTTGTGAAAATTTATTTTACTTTTTCAGTTCGTGTTGGTTATCTGTTTCTGCATTGTAGCAGTACTAAGTTCACCACTAGAAGATGGCACCTGGAACCCGTATCAATACGGAAATAGTGGAAAGTAAGTAAATGTAATTTTTTCATAGCCGACAATACAATATACTTCTTGATGTATGGAAAAATATATACCTCTTCTTAAATAGAAAAGCTGTAGGTAATCATATTTACTAAAGCTTGAATACTTATGTTTTATATTTATTATTTATCAAAAATTACAAAATTAAAATAAAACGCGTATCAGTATTCACTAACATACAAAAAGGAGTTATACACTGAAATATTTATAATAAAGGAAACTGATCTAATACATCTAGCCGTCCTTTAAAACTGCAACAATCTATTAAATATTATATAATAATAATAAACTTTATTTGTATATCTTTAAATATTTAAAATTACCAAATAATCAATGGATATTTTATTTCCAGATATATTCCTACAGATGAGGGTAAATATATCCATGTTCCGAACCCATACATTCATATTGATAATCCATACGATGGCGGTTATGGACCGTATGCACATGACTACGAACCGTACGTGCCAGAAGCATCAGTGGACCACTTCAGATTAATTCAAATCCCTCCTAAAGATATTCCCTACTATAAGGACGGATACTACAAGAACAACGGCATTAAGATCATCAAGCAAAACCATAACTACAAAGAAGACAAATATGATTTCGAGTAAGTATTTTGAAAATTTAGAAATGTTACAAAGCATTTTTACGTATGGATAGGGTAGGAGTTGAGGTATGGGCCTCCGATATCCTCACTCACTCGGTGAAACACAGCGCAAGCGCCGTTTCACACATGTTTTCTGTGAGGCCGTGGTGTCACTCCGGTCGATCCGGCCCATGCATGCCGAAGCGTGGCTCCCTCAAGGTAATTTTTTTGCGAGCTTTTTTTGCGAATGATAGCTCGCCACCTGACTATGTCTTGAGCAATGTTTATACGTAAATAATTACTCTACTTTATAGTAGAGTAATTATTTACGTGATAGTGTGTATTCCAAATGAAATAATAATATAATAATAATAATAAATTTCGGACATTAACACACAACGCAGATGGCGTTGTGTGTTAATGTCCGAAGCTAAGCAGAGCTTGTGTTAAGGGTACTAGACAGCTGATACAAATACATATATACTTTTTTTTTGTAAATACATACATATTATACATAGAAAACACCCAAACTCCGAAACAAATATTTGTAGATCATACAAACATTTGGTCCGACCCGGGAATCGAACCCGAGACCACATGATCAGCAGTCGCACACGCCAACCGCGAGACCAACGAGGAGAGAAAATGATTCATTGCCGAAAATAGGAAAGATTGAATATTGGATACTTGACCATAACACATGTACGCTTGACATTGAAACACAGTAGTATTTATGCCTGAACTTTGAACTAACATTAAGCTCAAAATTGCTGAAAATGTGAATTCAGAAGACTAACATATACTTTTTCTAATTTATCATATTAAATTGCCCTAATGTATATCACATTCCTATAAGAACTTTGAATTAACATGAATGGTAGCGTAGCATTGTCATTAATTCTATTTGATTTACAACGTATTAGAAGCGCCATCTTATGTTAATGAAGTATTAATATACCAGGCGCGTTATATCTAGATATATATTTATTAGCTCCCCGCCTTCTAAATAAAATTCAGCCTTGCATTGCTGAATGTCAAGCTTATCGTTGTTATTTACATATGGAATTCTTTACAAAATTGTTTTGAATAGGTTCCAAGTATGATGATGACATTTTGCTTTTATTCATAACTTAATCTTGCGAGAAGCAACTCGTATGTTTTTAAGTAAATATGTGGATTTTGCTTAGAAACGGTAATATTTTATACTAGTGAATGTAGCTAAACTAATGAATAAATCTAGTAATTCTGAAACTTTGTGTCGTGACTTCGAGCAAGGCCTAAAATTATTGGAGTATTGTTTTTTCACAGTATTGCTGTAGTCCTTGCTATCACATTGGCATAGAACAGACGTATCTACCTACGCTTTTACTGCCGTAATCAGTCGGCGGTATAATTTAAATTTATAAAAGATCAGAAATTCGCTTATCGGTATTAATATATCTACCACTTGTTAAGACATAATAACAACAAAAAACTTTTACCGTGGGAGAGCCAAGCTTCGTCATGCATGGGCCGGCTTGACCGGAGTGATACCACGGCCTCACAGAAAACCGGTGTGCAACAACGCCTGCGCTGTGTTTCACCAAGTGAGAGAGGATACCGGAGGCGCATACCCCCCCCAACCCCCCCCCCCTCCCTCACCCCTCCCTAAAGGCCGGCATCGCACTTGCGACGCCTCTGGTGTTGCGGGTGTCCATGGGTGGCGGTAATAGCTTACCATCAGTCAATAAGCCTATTTGTTTGAAAAAAAAGTCTACAATTTGCTTTTTTCTCTTTCGCAGTTTTGAAACCGAGAACAAGATTCGTGCTGAAGAAAAAGCTGTCCTTAAGAACCCAAATACTGTCGATGAGGGGATCGCATCCAAGGGCTTCTATGAGTACATCGGCCCAGACGGTTTCATGTACAGAGTAGACTATACCGCTGACGAAAAAGGATTCCGTCCATCAGTCAAGAGGCTAGAAACTCCTTACTCTGGCAAATGGATATACGAAAAAGTTAACTAAACTTTTGAATACTTCGTACCCCACAATTCTTTCAATCAGTATTGAAATAAGTAGACGATTTCCTTGTTCACCTAATTTATCTTCCGACTGACTGCAATTTATTTAACGACCATCTTCATTTGGGTCACGATTTAATATGGTTCACGAATATGACATTTCAATTTAACTTAGCAAAATTATCCTTGAAGCATTATGACACGCAGATCAACCTTGATACCTCCATTTGTAATTGTGTAATTTTTAGATGTTTTTGAAGTACAAAAGTCTCTTTAAAGAATGCATTGTCTGCTTAGTTAAATGTAATTTATATTTTAGGTTTAACAACTTAGTTACATTATTTAAAATTAAGATAACTATTTATGAAATGTGATAATAAATTAATATTGCGACATATATTTTTATTATTTAAACTCCTCATCTGCATTACAATAAAAACAAACATTTAGAACATTTTAAATGTTATAAGGATTACAATTTTCGCTCGAGATATCTTATGAAAACTCAACGAGCCTGTGTATTTGAATTTTGTTACAGTAAGTTTAATGCTTAGACGGGTGTCACACACATACAAATACACACATCAAAAGTGTCTAGGGATCAAGCATTTTTATGCGGATTTCTTGAGATTGAGATGTGGCTTTGGCCCTGGCCTGCTCAGTCGCCAGACTTGAACCCGATTGAGCATGCATGGGATATGCTACAGAGAAGAGCTCTGCCGAATATTGAGAGTATCCAGTAGCAAGAAGACCTTTTTTTGTTGTTGCAACGAACATGGGCGGCCATTTCACAGCGTGTTTGGATGAACTCATTTTGAGTATGCCAAACCGATGTTCTTGTGTTGTTAGTGTTCGCGGTAGAAACACGGATTATTAATTGTTTAAGTTACCTAATAAAATTTTAAAGAAAACTGTTATTTCAGTCTTTTTTTCGAACTTTAATGTTAGTGGTTCAAATGTCAAAAATCCCTTTATTAGGAAAATGGCAAATTTCTTTATTAATGCAAAGGTGACTTGGTTTATCGTTACTGTGACAAACGAAAACACTTTATTTGATGAATCCTTAAAGAAAATTTTAATTAATATCAATCAGGAGAAAAGTTATTGCAAAAATATATGTTGATCCCTAGACACATATGTTGATCCCTAGACACTTTTGATGTGTGTAAAAAGGGGGTTGCGGAGGTCCGATGCCAATCGCTCCGTGTAAAAACTGATATTCAGGTAAAACCGGTTGAACTAGTAGCCGACTTCAAATCTTGGGAATAATAAAGGCTAGGAAGATGATGAAGTTACTTTTTAAAAGCTTGAAGTTGAATCCATATTAATTCAGAAGTAACTCTGTCTGTCTATCTGTCACGCTTTCACGGTTCAGCTGTTGAACTGATTTGGCATGGAAACACTTTTATTCTTGACAAATAACATAAGGCTGTTTTAATGCTGTAACCGACATACATGCGGGCCAAATCTAGTAAGTATTTTATCATATAATGGTAATCCAACTGAGTAATGTCTACAGAAAGAAATGTAAATACTGTCGTAGACAGCAGTCAATACAATTAGATCATTGTTTTCATAGAATACTTAGTGCTCATGAAAATATTTTGTATTTTTTTTTAAATTGTTGATTGTTTTATAGTAGCACTAGGGTTTGCCCGCGTTTCCCCTCGCGTGTATGTCGGTTATCGCTGCAAATAAATAAATAAATAATAAATAAATAAATAGTAGTAGCCTATGTGTTATTTTGATGTATAAGCTATATTACTGTAAAGCTTCATCCAAATCCGCACCGCACGGTTGGCCTAGTGGTTTAGGCGGTCGCCACGCCGCTTGCCATTCGCCAAGTGTTGTGGGTTCAAATCCTACACGGGACAACACTTTGTGTGATCCACAAATTGTTGTTCTGAGTTTGGGTGTTATTTGTGTCCGTTTCATGTATGTCTGTAAAGTCCCCCGCGACACAGGATGTTTATTCCTAATGCGGGAGTTGTCTTTTTAAAAAAGAGAAAAAAAATAAAAAAAAACCGTTCAGTAGTTTTTGCGTGAAGAACTAACAAACATACACACAAACTTTCGCCTTAATATATTAGTGTGACCAGCTGTTGCCCGCGGCTCCGCCCGCGTATGTCGGTTTTCGAAGCAAATAGTAGCCTATCTGTTATTTTGATGTATAAGCTATATTACTGTAAAGTTTCATCCAAATCCGTTCAGTAGTTTTTGCGTGAAGAAGTAACAAACATACACACTCACAAACTTTCGCTTTTATAATATTAGTGTGATATACACACATCAAAAGTGTCTAGGGATCAAGCATTTTTATGCGGATTTCTTGAGATTGAGATGTGGCTTTGGCCCTGGCCTGCTCAGTCGCCAGACTTGAACCCGATTGAGCATGCATGGGATATGCTACAGAGAAGAGCTCTGCCGAATATGGAGGGTATCCAGTCGCAAGAAGACCTTTTTTTGTTGTTGCAACGAACATGGGCGGCCATTCCACAGCGTGATTTGGATGAACTCATTTTGAGTATGCCAAACCGATGTTCTTGTGTTAGTGTTCGCGGTAGAAACACGGATTATTAATTGTTTAAGTTACCTAATAAAATTTTAAAGAAAACTGTTATTTCAGTCTTTTTTTCGAACTTTAATGTTAGTGGTTCAAATGTCAAAAATCCCATTATTAGGAAAATGCAAATTTCTTTATTAATGCAAAGGTGACTTGGTTTATCGTTACTGTGACAAACGAAAACACTTTATTTGATGAATCCTTAAAGAAAATTTTAATTAATATCAATCAGGAGAAAAGTTATTGCAAAAATATATGTTGATCCCTAGACACTTTTGATGTGTGTATTATAAGTAATAAGTATGAAGTATAATAGTAGGATATGATAAGTAGGATATACCGAGGAAATACGAACGAATAACTTTAAGATGTTATATTATATCATCATCATCATCAGCCTATTGCAGTCCACTGCTGGACATAGGCCTCTCCAATTGCACGCCAGTTAGTTTGATCCTCGGCTTCTCGCATCCAGCTCTTGCCAGCCGTCTTGCGCAAATCATCACTCCACCTGGGGTGTGGACGTCCTACACTACGTTTGCCGAGACGCGGTCTCCACTCAAGAGCCCGTTTACCCCAACGGTTATCGGTTCTACGGCAAATATGGCCAGCCCACTGCCACTTCAGCTTGCTAATCCTGTGGGCTATGTCGATGACTCTGGTTCTCTGCCGGATCACCTCGTTTCTGATACGGTCCCTTAGAGAAACGCCAATATATTATATATTATTTACATATTACATACTAGCTTTTGAACGCAGCTTCGCTCACGCAGACTTTCATCCCCTGATTTACCCTCTTAGGGGTGGAGTTTAGTAAAATCCGTTCTTAGCGGATGTCTACACCATATAAGGAACCTGCCCGCCAAATTTCAAGTTTGTAGGTGTTATAGTTTCTGAGATTTCGTGATTAATAAGTGAGTGGTATTTCGCTTTTTAACCGACTTCCAAAAGGAGGAGGTTCTCAATTTCATCGGTATTTTTTTATTTTTTATTTTTTTATGTATGTACATTGATTACTCCGTCAATTGTGGACCGATTTTGAAAATTATTTTTGTATTCGAAAGGGTATGCTCCCCATGTGGTCTCATGGCCACCATATCAGGATCTGATTATGGGATCCCAAGGAAATTGAAGGAAACCCTCAAATTTACGTGAGCGCCTGCAATAAAGTTAAGGCAATTGTCTGCATGCTTTCATATTCTGTAAACATCAGGTCCGAAATATTTATTTATTATTCTATACAGTATGTTGTATGTTACCTTTAGTCGTATTATTTCAAGTTATTTAGGTGAAATGATGATGAGAGACTTGAGAAAGACTAAAAAGCGAAAAATAAAAATAAACTTCGTTTAAAAAAACCGACTTCAAAAACTGAAAAGTTTAAAATAACTTAATCTGTATGTGCTACCTACCTACCTACCTGCTACCTCATAGGTTTGAAGTCGGTGCCGAGCCAAAATGTAATAGTAGGACTCGCCGCGCGTGACCTTGAGCGGGATAGCTGCTCTTCGCGTAGGACAAAACAATCGAAGCGTCGGTGACGTCGTTGACGTTCGTACCTACCATTACATTTGGCTTGGCGCCGAATTCAAACCTATGAATAGGTAGCACATACAAATTAAGTTATTTTATACTTTTCAGTTTTTGAAGTCGGTTTTTTTAAACGAAGTTTTTTTTATATATATAGATTATGACATTTTGCGACATTTTACTGTTATCAGTAAGTAACACAATAGTAAGTGTACTATACAATTATACAATAGTAGTGACACAAATGGTCATTTTTAGGTGAACTGGATAGAATAGGAATATTTATAACATTTAAATTCAGTATACTAAAATTTATTGTGTCAGTAAGACCATAGAATTTATGGTCAAATACTTTAACATTATAGATATCATATTTTATTAATGACATTTGCATAATTTCAATCATTCTAATCTGCAAAATATATGCAACAATATAGATATAAATAATAACAGTTTATTATTTTTGTAACGTGCATATTCTCACACATTATTGAGAATTGTCCTCACAAGGAGGTTATGGCATGTTTATCACCGCACAGAAGGCTGTGTAGGTAGTTAGGTACAATAGCGCACAAGTTGGCGAGGGCATTAGACAGTTACAAGAATTTGACCTCATGTTATTGAGATCCCAAAAGCAATACAAAAAAATAAACCTGCATGCTAAATAAATATACAACGGGCATCGTAATATTTAGTAGACCTTATATTTTTTGTTAGTTCATTATTAGATACAGTAGCGTATATATTCAGTAACACAATTCGTATCTAAGCTTAAAATTTATAAGAATCACATTTCATTTCAGAGCAGAAAGGGTACACAGGAATGTTTACTTCATATTAATGTATTAATAGTGAAATGACGAGATAATTCCACGTGATGTTTCTAACTGATTTGTAATTTAATTTCACTTTTTATCCTACTACGCCGAAGCCAGAAGGACAGGTAATATTTTTGGGAGTCTATGTATGTTTATATGTTGCATCGTAGCGTCTAAACTATTAAACCGATTTTGACGAATGCGGTGTTAATAGATTCGTTATAATGGCTCGGGTTAATAAGCTATCTTAATTTTATCAAAAATTTTTAGGTAGTCGGGTTATACCTTTTAAACTTTTTCTTCATGCAGACAATGCATGTTATATGTTTCACCCTAGCACCTAAATCTACTGAACCGATTTTACAGAATGTAGTATCCCTGAATTTGTGATATTAGCCCAGGTGACATAGGCTATCTCTGCTATCAAGATAAAGATCTTTTTCTTGAGCATATTTATAAGATATAATATAATATAAGAAAGCATATTGTTGATTTTATTGATTGCAAATATTTTAACATCATATTGTTTAAATAAAAAATATGTTTAAAATGTGGTCGTACAGTTCGCGCGGTACAGTCATTTCAGTTATTACGTAGTCAGTCCGGTTTTAGTTTTTTAAACTTTATTTTTACTTTAAGTAGATTTATAATTTGATAAATATTTTGGAAGGTTTATATATCAGCCACTGATTAGTTTCTTTTAACATTCTGGTTTAATAAAAAAGCGATGTCGTGGCTAAGTGGTAACCGACCAACAAAACACATTAAGTTAAAACATTACAAAGTTAGCAATTCTACCCGGGTCAGTCTACGGATGACCATTTCTTAACATAACCGTGCCTCGGTGAGCACATTAAGCGTCAGTCCCGGTTGCCAAACGAACACATTTGATAATCGTTACGGGTAGTTGGACTCCTACAAACTCCGACAAGTCTTTCTACACAACTTCAATATGGAGCTTTAAAAGTTTTATTAATGATAAAATATGCTAAAAATATATTTACTTTTAAAATATACTTTTTTGACATTTGTCAAAGCCAATATCCGATTTGTGGAATGAAATGTACGAAGGTGCTCACTTGAGTTTAAGTAAATAAAAAACGATTGACTTGAATAATGTTACAGAAATATTATTAACAAAACTACATGGAACTCCTTATTTATTATATTAATGTAATTATTTCGGCATATCAACGTGTATTATTTTAAATTATTATAACCCTATTATTAAATACAGTAATAATTAAATTTTACTATTTATTATTCACTCAAAAATTAAATCTAAAAAAAGTATTATTAATTGTTCATTGTTGTACTACATTAATAGCTAATAATCTCTAAGATAACAATATCGTCAAGGTACCATTACACACTGAAGTGTGATGGAATATATTTGATCTGATAACGTAACATGTAAATACCAAAGCATCTCGAATTTCAATAAAAATATCACGCCGTTGGCCCCAAAATTAACGAGTCCCATCGAGTGGAGAGAGGAGCGGAAGGATCGTAAAATCATGCGTGTTAGGGCACTGGCAAGAAATTTGGCGAAATTGTTTTGGCTCAAGCTTGTGGAGGCTTTTATGGAGACAGAGGACGTTGACCGAGAGCTGTGCCAAGTGCCCGGCGCCGCTCTGCCCGACGCACTGCGAACCCGCGGATGCTGCACTGCGCACAGCCTTATCTTCGCCACGCTTCCTTTTCAAAATAATTTAAAATACACTGCCAAATAGGTCCATGTCGGGCGTATCTGTGTTTCGCATTAAAATAACCAGATAAAAGATTTGCAGCATTGCATTAAAGGGCAATGTCCACATTAATATGTTGACGAAGGACATCCCAAGGAAAACGAGTATAAAATTCGATTACATGTCTTGTGTAGGCGTTCCTGCTACTTTGTTACGCGGCGTTAAATGGTTGAGATAGAATTTATAATCAGATAATAATTACACTTAACTAGTATCACATGATTTGCATAGTAATAGAATGTTGTAACGTCTCATTGCAATGCAATTCATATTATACAGCTTAATTAGTGCATCCTGATGATACAACAAGCACCACTAGTGCATAAACATTACCTTCATTTAATTCCAAATGATTACGAAAGTGAACTTTTCTAAAAAATCAATACGTATTTTATGTCTTAAGAAAATGGTATTGTCACTTAAACAATAAGGACGTTAGTTTTCGAATAAAATTTTAACAAAAACAAAAACCGACTTCAAGGTTCGACTCGATTTCTCTTGGATGCCATCATCAGATCTTAGTGTCCTTATCATGATACCACCGTTGGGATATCTCCTTTCCATTAAAAAAGAGTCATCAAAATCGGATCATAAACAACATAAAATCCTCGAACACACAAAAAAAACATTTATACGGTCGAATTGAGAACCTCCTCCTTTTTTGAAATCGGTTAAAAAGAGAGAATCAACTGGAAAAGCACATGAATACCTATACTCATAACACCCACTCAGGTGCTTATGTAATCATCATCAGCCAATCATTATCCACTGCTAAACGAAGTACTCCCCCAAGAAGCGCGTGATAAAGAACAATACATGAATTCAATGATTAATACTGGATTAATATTTCAAGTATTACACCACACTACTACTTAGCAGTTTATGAAGTAAAAAGTGTTGGGATACCACAAGTAAAAAGTAAAATATTTATACAATAAACCACCGAGTTATGTAACAAATTGAATTCAAAAAAGATATCTTCAACAGTTCAGTGGTTCCGCGGAAACGGTCATGCTGGCGCTTCCTTGGCTTATTGGAACCAAACCAACTCGCCAAAAATACCCACGTGTTTCGAGTAAGGTTTGATTAAAAGACAAGGAAGTATTGTGTTGCAAAGTTTCTCACTATCACTGCTTTATAATTTAGTAGATGTTGAGTTAGAAATTTAAGTAGGTATATAAAATTAATTTGACACATCTAACACACGATCGTTTGATTCCAAACTACGCAGAACCGGCATTATGGTATCAAGATTACTGATGGGCATTTCTTTACGTTACATAATAAACATATGGATATATATATCTATTTATATTACTATATCGTGTATATAAAAAAAAAAGAACTTCCAAAAAACATCCAACGAAAACTCTCTGCCAAAAAACACTTAAAAGCGTAAATAAACTGGATTGCCTATACCTAATTCTTTATTCATTTAAATACACACATCAAAAGTGTCTAGGGATCAAGCATTTTTCGCCAGACTTGAACCCGATTGAGCATGCATGGGATATGCTACAGAGAAGAGCTCTGCCGAATATGGAGGGTATCCAGTCGCAAGAAGACCTTTTTTTGTTGTTGCAACGAACATGGGCGGCCATTCCACAGCGTGATTTGGATGAACTCATTTTGAGTATGCCAAACCGATGTTCTTGTGTTAGTGTTCGCGGTAGAAACACGGATTATTAATTGTTTAAGTTACCTAATAAAATTTTAAAGAAAACTGTTATTTCAGTCTTTTTTTCGAACTTTAATGTTAGTGGTTCAAATGTCAAAAATCCTTTTATTAGGAAAATGGCAAATTTCTTTATTAATGCAAAGGTGACTTGGTTTATCGTTACTGTGACAAACGAAAACACTTTATTTGATGAATCCTTAAAGAAAATTTTAATTAATATCAATCAGGAGAAAAGTTATTGCAAAAATATATGTTGATCCCTAGACACATATGTTGATCCCTAGACACTTTTGATGTGTGTAGTAGTATTATGATGTGAGAGTTTTCGTTGGATGTTTTTTGGAAGTCGGTTTTTTTTTATAAAAAGTTTTTATTTTTCAGTTTTTAGTGCGAACAATCGTAGGTAAGTAGTAAGTGGAACTATTTCATCAAATTTCATCATCAAGAATACAAATTAAGGTCTATACGTACGTGTAATATTAAAATCATCCTCTAACCCCTAACTATTGAAGAGTTTAACCTTCCATCATCAGCTCACCTAAATAACTTGAAAGTATACGACTGAAGGACTTTAGATACATACGTATCTAAAGTCCTTCAGTCGTATACTTTGTACTTTGTATAACGAAATTGAAAGAATTATCCTCCAACTCCTAACCGTTGAGGAGTTGCACCTTCCATCATCAGCTTACCTAAATAATATGAAAGAATACGACTAAAGGTAACATATATACATATGATATTTAAAGATTTATCCTCCAACTCCTAACCGTTAAGGAGTTGTACCTTACATCATCAGCTCATCTGATGAGCTGATGATGACATAAAATTTTAATCATTTTATGATTAAAATGATGACTACCAGACGCAAATACTAGTATACCTTCAGAAAATATACGAAAAACATAGTATGTGCCTATAAAAAATGTGGATTTCTCTCGATTTCCTCGGGATCCCGTCATCAGATGCTGATATGGTGGCAATGGGACCACCTCGTGAGCATACCCTTTCGAATACAAAAAAAAAAAAATCAAAATCGGTCCACAATTGACGGAGTAATCGGTGAACATACATAAAAAAAAAAAAAAAAACATACATTGGAACATAGAACCTCCTCCTTTTTGGAAGTCGGTTAAAAATACAGTATATATATATATATATATATAAAAGCGAAATACCACTCAATTATTAATCACGAAATCTCAGAAACTATAACACCTACAAACTTGAAATTTAGCAGGTAGATTTGTTATAGGGTGTAGACATCCGCTAAGAACGGATTTTACGAAACTCCACCCCTGAGGGGGTAAAACGGGGGTTAGAAGTTTGTATGAAAGTCCTATGTTTTTGAAGTAAGAGACTTGAAATTTAAAATGTATTCTCTATAGATGGTGTGGAGGTGTACTAATAATGTATCTTTAGAAATCAACCACCTTTTGGGGTTAAAACGGGGGATGGTAGTTTGGATGCAAAGTTTTCTATAATATTTACAATGACACCAAGAGTATTCATTTTTCACTTATAATAACTAAATTTTCTTCTGTCTGTCCGTCCGTTTGTCACGAGGCTGTATCTCATGAACCGTGATAGCTAAACAGTTGAAATTTTCAGAGATGATGTATTTCTCTTGCCGCTATAACAACAAATACTAAAAAACAGAATGAAATAAGTATTTAAGGGGGCTCCCATACAACAAACGTAATTTTTTTGGTAGTTTTTGCTGGGTAATGATAACGGCAACAGGTAGAGACGCTTGAAATGTATAGATAATGGTACGGAACCCTTCCTGCGCGAGTCCGACTCGCCCTTGGCCGATTTTTTCTTGAACTCTCATACTATTTTTTTTTGGAATTTAGTTCCACTTTTGTTTATTGATATCTCAAAAACACCGATTGTCTCATTGTCTCACTGACGATCATAGTAAAAAGCATAAATTGGGTGTGTTAGTATCAAATCAAAATCAAATCTAAAAACTTGGAATTTTTAGTTTGTTAGCAGTTTTGTTATCATGAATACAATCAGGCGATACTGTGTGAGATGTGTCAAGATCTTATTATATTCTGTACATGTAATTGAATTTAAAAAAAAAATGTGGTTATAAAACCAACTTATTATATTTTAGCTTTAAGTTGTTCAATCACAATCCATGTGAGTTGATTTCATATTAGTGTTTTACGTCGCGACTCCTGTGATTTTTTTTTCTAAGACCTTTTATAAAAAGAAATTAATCAACATAAAGTTTACAAAATAAATTTCTAAACAGCTTAAACAGGATTATCGTTTAAAGGTTAATTCAGCAAAAAAAAAAAATATTTTTAGTGAGACACGTGAATGAGCTCGTATCTGTATTTTATATCATATTTTTTCTTTACACAGCTCGTTGATTTTTATGTCTCACTAAAATTGTCTAGTAATACTGTTCTTTAACTGAGAGACTTGACTTTTATTATATGAACCTGATTTGTCAGCAACCTATGAGTTCATAAGATAAACGCTCTGGCAATTTTAAGAGTAACATTTAGGTGTGACTTGCACTAATAAGTATTCACTTTAAAGGCAGTTTGGCTAAAAATATTTTCAATTTAATTAGTCTGTGGCCAGTTCGATCATATGGATTGACTTAAAAAAAATGAATGCCGCTATACTCTTTGCGCTGTAGCATGGTGCACAATTTATTTGTAGACTAGAACATTCTGGTTGGTTTAATTTAATTTACTACAGTTATTAATGATATTGCGAATGTGGTACAGCTGAAATACTAAGTCTTAATTTGTAAATCGCGGCACTTTTAAGAGTGACACGAAATATTACTGAAACTATCACGGTCACGCACCATGCTACAACTACAAAGAGTATAAAGACTTTTAACGGCTATGCCCCTATTGGTTAATGACAACATGCAATATGGACACAATATTGTCTCTTGAAAGTATTCTAACCTATACAAGTCTATTGTCATAATTGATGTTAATTTACTTATCTTTTGTATTAAACAGATGCAGATCTATACTAATACTATAAAACTAATGGATTTGTTTGATTGGTTGAACGTGATAATCTCAGGAACAACTGATTATGAAACAAAAGCACTGATGAATAGAAAAGTTCATTTGGTATTAAGTAGGCTACAATATGTCCATCAGTGGACAGCGATAGGCTGATGATGATGATGATGAAGGCTACAAAACGTCAGGGTAATTGGAGGCGAGCTTTAAGGCCTGTATTCACTTTGATTAGTGCGAGTGCAGGTGTGAAGTGAGGTGATCAATGATTGGTAGAAAATACGCGTGGATGGCGATGCACCTGCACTGACACTATACAAACTGAATACGGGCCTTTAAAAATGTTGCAGTATTTGCAAATTGGCTGGCAATTTATTTCTTTGAGAGGTCCATATGAAGTTGTCCTTATGTTTGTTTTATTTTATACACAAAAGTACTATGTCGAAGAACAGCATTTGTTCATTAGAAATTAAATTAATTTGTAGCTCGTTGTCAATGACAAATTTTAGTAAGAACTTGTGGTGGATTTCAGCCGCGTAAATGATTTTTTTCGAAATTCTTACTAAGTTTAGCACTTCGGAAAGTGGAGTTTATTAAATGATTTCTCACATTACTCAAAACTCATTTTTAAGACAAGCCGAGTACTTAAGTTTACGTGGCTCAAATTTATTTAAGATAGAGACAAGTTTAAAATTACTTCCAAGTCCATAAATTTTTATTCTACAATCGCAAAAAATAGCAATAAAAAACAGGCGCCTAAAGTGACCTAAAACGTTAGTTTTAGGTAAAAATTAGGTCATAAAATATTAGATTAAAACTTGATTAGCATGTAATTCGGATAAACATATTCCTGTTTGAGTTGACTTCGCCGTTTAAAATGTTAAATGTTGTTCGCCATTTAAAATGTTAATTGTTATAAAATAAGAAAATATTTACTACAAGAAGAAAGTCAGATAAACTTTACCTTTTAATATCTTAACATAAATCTGGAACTCACTACCAGCAAACGTTGATCCCTCTCTCAGTGACCTCGGGTCTTTCCACCGGGGCTTGAAAAGTTGCATTATTTCTCTGTCTTGTATTCAGCTCAGGCTTTCCTTCAGGCAGCAGTAGTAGTGGTAAAGTACTTTGATAGGCTCATACTTAAAAAAAGCTGGCTGTAGTAGTTGTATTAGTATACATATATTTTAAGCTATATGTCCCAGGCCCGATGATGCAGAAGCATCACTAGGCTGCCATGGTGTGGAACATCATGCTGCATTGTTGCATTGTCTGTATTCGCACTGAGTATGTTGACCACCACTCTAGGATTCTACTTATGCATTCCATCAGGCAGAGTAGAGTCATTTCGGTAGGGCCATTCATAAAAAATATAGCTATTATGGGATGATGATAGTATATATTTCTTATGCTTGTTTTTAGAATTGTTATTACAATCATGTAGCTCTTATTTGACCAAAAACTTAATATTTTCTACCTTCAATAGGTTACAACAAATTAACTTATTTTCAGTGTTATGAATTATACTCTGTCCATTCCTTTATTTTCTTTTTGACCGTTCAAGAAATTTCGAAATTAGTGACGCCCTCACACATTACCGATTCGATTTGAAATGAAAAGCAATTTTATTTATGAAGAACTTTCAATCGATTTAATTAAATATTTTTTGTTGAAATATTAATTATTCATTTATTAGTTTTTTTATATTATGTAAGAAATAAACAAAAATATAAATAATAAATCAGTAAATTAGATGAATGAATACATTTATTGTTCTTTACTCTTGGTTTGATCCTAAATTCCAAGATTTCGACTTAATTCCTTACAAATAATCAATCTTGGAGTCGTAGATACTATTTTTATTTCCTTTTTTTATTAAAATTACAGAAAAAATACTTACATGAAGTCAAATTATTTTTATCATATGATCGATTTATCGTATTTCAAGTACTGTTTTATACTCTGTAGTTGTTTGTTATGCACAGGCCACTTCACTAAAGTACCGTCACCGTCAATAAAGTACGACATTACTGTAGTACATAATTCCGAAAAAAATAATGGTAATTTATAGGCGTGAGCTGTCAAAAAGAAAATAAACGAATGGACAAAGTATAGATACTTTTCAGATTCATTTAGTGTATGCTATTGACTTGACTTAAATTATAACAGCAAAATAATAAAATATATTATAAATCTAAGGATAAACAAATATAAAATTAACTATCTTTTACACGCGGCTTCGCTCACGCAGACTTTCATCCTGTGATTTACCCCCGTAGGGGTGGAATTTCAAAAAATCCTTTCTTAGTGCTCACTTACGTTATATAAAGAACCTACATGCAAAATTTCAGGATTCTATCTTCAACGGTTTGGGCTGTGCGTTGACCTCTGGGTATGTCAGTCAGTCAGTCTGTCAGTCAGTCAGTCAGTCACCTTACTTTTCTTCTATATACATAGATAACATACACGTTACGTAACAATGTGTGTGGTGCAGAGAGTCTACAGAGCTAATTGAAAATCACTTTAAAAAAAAAAAGAACTTTGGACATTATGTCCAAATTTAGTCTTTGGGTAATTTAAATACGATCACTTAGAGGTGAACATGTAATGTTACATATTATATTATTAAGGTGTGAGAGTCAATTGACATTAAAACTTAAATGTATTCCTATAAATCTTTTAATTTTGTGTTTAGCGTAGGCGCTGCAAAACCAATTTGGGACTGGGTAGCCTTAACTTCAATAAGTGATCGTTATACATTAATGCACATATGTATTTAATTTAATATAATGAAGCTGAGGGATTTATTTTTGGTTGTATGCTTGTATATAAGAGTCAATCTCTAGAAATATGAATGTGTGAAATAGAAGATAAGTTAAAAAGTACAAAACAAAAAAAGACCAGGCATTTACAGCACAATAGTGCTGCATGAGGGCAAGACGTTGGAAACTGATTCATTTGTGTCATATATGTATCAAACTTATATATCTATAGGTTTTATTATCATAAGTATATAAATACTTCTTCCTCTTGCCTAAGCTTGTCTATCAGCAATATTTAAGGTAAAAATCTAAAGTCTAGTCCACAGCTTACGCAAATCGCAAATCAAAAAATCATTTCTTCGCTTTTTTTGGAATCTTTTAGTTGACCCTCGTGCTCATGTTTGAGTACAAGGAAACTCAAGTTGTTACATTGGCCTGGGTCATCACAATAGCGACCCAGACCAATGTAACCAATTGAAAAAAATTAGCATCGACATCATCAAGCCGCCATTGAAAACAATTAGCGTCTCAGAACCCCTCATTTACTACAGGTGTTAAAATTATCGATCAACTCGATTGCGAAGTCAATTTAATGATATCCTTATAACCTCAATATCTGTGTACATTCTAGTTATTTCAGGTCACCATAGATTTTTGATGGCCCTATTTAAGAGATCGTTCACCCTATTGCCGTCCTCTGCTAATATTCATGTTCACCTTTAAGCGATAACCATTATTCGATTCGATTAGTAGATGTTTACCAAATACGTTTAGAGCCAAGCCTTCGTTTTGCCGTTTAACTATACCTAGTGCAATCTTATTGCAAGAGCAGGTGGTCCGACGTACCTGTTAGGTTAGATCGTACCAGGCAAAATTACAGTCGTTTGTTTTTGATACTCCGACACGTAAAGTGGAAATGATTTTTTTCTCGGGACTATACCATTATGTGGGTTCTCATTAGATTGGTCTTTTAACAGCATTAAGAGTCTAATAAGACGGTTTTCTGATTTAGATATATGTTTGAGCGATATTCAACTTTAAAGTGCATTTTTTTGTTATAACAGGAAGCCCTCTACACGCTAAACGGCTGGCTCTAAAAATCTGAAAGTAGTCCATGTGATGAACTTTGAAGGAAATCTATAACGGCTTAGATAACTTTGTTATATAACGAAATAATAAGTAAAGATGTAAAATATTAAGAAATAAAATCATAACAAATGGGTGACTACGGAACCCTATTCTGAAAGTGGAAAACTCTTAGAAAGATTATAAGAGTACTCACTATACATTTGATAGTACTCTTTTGTAGTGCTAAAATAACCGTAAAAGTAATTTTTCTTCAACTTAGGAACAAAAGATTCATTATTTAATCTCACCATGGTAACATTTTTTTAATTAGTAAACTGGTTCTATTGTAACATTGGTTTAAAAGATTAAGCAAACAACTGGACCACACGGTCCATGCTGTGTCAAGGCCAAGATACTGAGAAACAAAATTTCACACATATTTAATAAAAATGCTAAATATTTCAACGCCTGCGTAAGAACAATAAATTTCAAATGTCATTTATAAAACAGCTTTATGTCTTCCGCCTGGATCTACGAGTGTACTAAGGTGTGTCAAGCGACTAAACTATATTAGTTTATGTAATTCCGATCCTTTTTAGGTACACTTCACCGTTTTACCGTTAGCCACGCTTCGGCATGAATGGACCGGCTCGACCGGAGTGATACCACAGCCTCATAGAAAACCGGTGTGAAACAGCGCTGGCGCTGTGATTCACCGAGTGAGTGAGGTTACCGGGGGCCCATACCCTTTCCCCCAAAGGCTGGCAACGCACTTGTTACGCCTCTGGTGTTGCGGGTGTCCATGGGCGGCGTTAATCACTTACCATCGGGCGATGCGTCTTTTCGTTTGCCCGCTATGCCATAAAAAAACTTCAGATTGCTAAAGGAGACGTTGCAACTACAATAATAAAGAAGTATAGTATAATACACACATCAAAAGTGTCTAGGGATCAACATATGTGTCTAGGGATCAACATATATTTTTGCAATAACTTTTCTCCTGATTGATATTAATTAAAATTTTCTTTAAGGATTCATCAAATAAAGTGTTTTCGTTTGCCACAGTAACGATAAACCAAGTCACCTTTGCATTAATAAAGAAATTTGCCATTTTCCTAATAAAGGGATTTTTGACATTTGAACCACTAACATTAAAGTTCGAAAAAAAGACTGAAATAACAGTTTTCTTTAAAATTTTATTAGGTAACTTAAACAATTAATAATCCGTGTTTCTACCGCGAACACTAACAACACAAGAACATCGGTTTGGCATACTCAAAATGAGTTCATCCAAACACGCTGTGCAACAACAAAAAAAGGTCTTCTTGCGACTGGATACCCTCCATATTCGGCAGAGCTCTTCTCTGTAGCATATCCCATGCATGCTCAATCGGGTTCAAGTCTGGCGACTGAGCAGGCCAGGGCCAAAGCCACATCTCAATCTCAAGAAATCCGCATAAAAATGCTTGATCCCTAGACACTTTTGATGTGTGTAGTTCCGAAGCTATTATTTATGACAGGTCCATGTCCCTCATCATTTTAATGTTTTTTTTAATGATTGTACATGATAATGTTTTATTTAGACTATGAAACTAGCCATGAAACGACGAAACAAATAATTTGGTCCATAAAATTTATTACCTCAGTTATAATAATATTACTGTGATTAAGTTTCTACAATACAACTAATCTATATACATATTTGCATAATGAACGAGTTATTCTTTGGGATTTGTCCAAAATCGAGTATAAATAACAAAGTAAGCGTTTGTCGAATTGCAAATTCAATTCTTTCAGTTAAACCACATTGAAATAACATAAAAGTTTGCCGGGTGATGCTGGACTGAAGCCAAATAAGGTGACTGTCGTGAACATCCGCTTGGGGCAACATTGAGAAGCGAACTTTATCACTGCGTTTTGTTTGAATCTTCTACCGATTGAATAAAGTTCAAAGTAGATTTTTTCTAGATAGTATGTAAGTTGGTTTTTGGTCAACTACTTAGTTCCGGAGTCGCAAGCTATTCCTACAATTTTATTGGTAACGGATTGAATTTGTAGGTGATTATTACAAAGTTCAGACCTAGCTTTGTTTTTTTGTTGACTTTTGTGAACATAAGTTTTATATTTGTTCTAAGAGTACCGTGAGAGAGCCACGCTTCGGCATGAATGGGCCAGCTCGACCGGAGTGATACCACGGTCTCACAGGAAACCGGTGTGAAATTGTGTTTCACCGAGTGAGTGAGGATACCGGAGGCCCATATCCCAATCCCCTACCTCCCCTCCCTTCCCCAAAAGGCCTGCAACGCACTTGTGACGCTTCTGATGTTGCAGGTGTCCATGGGCGGCGGTAATTGCTTACCATCAGGCGATACGTTTGCTCGTTTGCCTGCCTATTCCATAAAAAAAAAACCATCAGGCGATACGTCTGTTCGTATGCCCGCCGATTTCATAAAAAAAAAAAAAGATAAATATATTTGTATTTTATACAATGTTTTAGAAATGTAGAAAACTAAGTACATAGCTGAGAGTTACTTTTTTGTTTTACATTGCAATATAAATTAAGACCATGTGTTCTGTAGCAATAGCAATTACATAGTGATCTAATTTGAATTGATGGTTTATTTTAGCCGATATTTTGATATATTTAGAAGTAATGCAGACAGCTGTAAGGTTATCTATAGTTTATACCAGCTTCATACGGAAGTGTTTGAAATTCTCGGATTACCGCTCCTTATGATGATATGCCACATTACACACATAAACCTTCCTCTCGAATCACTCTATTTATTGCTGAAAACGGCATTAATACCTTTGAGCAGTTTAAAAGATCTTAGCGAACAGACAGCGTAAGTGACTTCATTTTATACTATGTAGAGATTCCCGCAAGAAAGTGTTATATTCCATATCGAACGAAAATAGAGAAAAAATTAGTTATAATAAATTAAATTAAAAAGCTTTTTAAAAACATGCTTTTACTGAATACCTCGAGACGAATCAAACGAGTCCAAACTCGATGATGTTGCGACGTTTCTTTACAGAGTTCCTATGGCCACATTCCAGCTCCAGCATCAGATCAGCTCCATGTCATTATAATATTGTATTGTCAAGCTGTACACATATGGTTGCAAAATTTCAGCAAAATCGGTTGAAGATTAAGATTCAAAATTGAGTTGCAAGTTTTCACCCGAACATACATGTATATATACATTGCAAGTTAATAAAAAGCTTGTAAAAACGACACCAATTATTATTATTTTTCTGTCAGTTTAGATTGACAGATTGATTTAGTATAGTAATGTACTTCCTAATTTGATGGCACCTAACTGGGAACGCGTGTATGGCTAAATAAGGAAATCACACCAAGGTACTGAATATTTAACGAAAACATCTCATTTGTATAAATGCCGTTATTTTGTTTTCACGAACCTTTTTTGGAACGAATACCTCGCAAATACTTAAGATGCAGTATTTAATATATTTTGTTTGGAGATAAAATCTACTTTGATGACACGTAATATATTAAGAAGAAAAGAAGATAAAATAAACATTACTTTCATCGGTACTTTTGAAGGTATTAACACCTATTTTATGTATATAGGTACATTCTTATTCCCAATTCTAAAATTCAAAGTGTAATTTTAAAGACAGTAGGTACGAGTTCATGATTGATTTGTATTATCATTTATTTTAAAACTAATAAAAAAAGTTTATACGAAAAAAATATCGAACGTTTTTTAAACATAAAAGTTTTCTAAAACACAAACAAGTTGTATTCAAATCTGAGTCCAGCGGTGTTACCCGCTGTTGTTGTTGTAGTTTTATAGCAACAACCGAGACTAATGCCGCAGGGTGAAGCTAGTTTGAAAAAGTAGCCTACGTTGCTAATAATATCATCAGCTGCTTTGATGCCTTTGAGCGTGGCGACCGAATCAAGAAATTCCGTAACGTAACGAAAATAAAACCTGACACCCGAAGCTCGCACGGATGGAGACGACCTGCTTCGAACGACGAATCAACGAATATGTCTGGTTTGTGTATAGGTATCTATCATATCTTTATAATGCCACACTCACCCGCACTTAGCCCGTAAGTATACATGTTCAAAAAAAAAAACTGTGAATAAAACAACCCGTTCAATGACGAAGACATTTATTAGGAATAGTTTAAACCTTTTATAGTATGCTGTGTAACGAAACCATATCGCTACTTAAAAAAAGTGATCAATGCCATCTAGTGACGATGTTGGTACTAATTTATTAGTTTAGTATTTTTTATTCACAAAATTATACATACTGCATAAATATAAAATAAATAAATAATTATAATTGCATAAGTTGATAAAAATGCTATGCAATAGCTTTACTGCGGCAGTCCCCGAGTGCCACACGTCTTTTTTATATACCTAGATGAATATTTTGAATTATGTTAGTTTAGTAATAGTAGTTTTAGTAAGTTAGTTTTAAAATGTAATGTTGTCTATTTAAGTCTAACAGGTGATCTCTCTCTATTACCAAACAATTAAATAACTATGAAACGTTTCCGATTTACTAGTATCCATTTTTTGCTATTCTCGGATAGTTTAATACAGTTAACTATATGGACTAATATTCTAAAAAATCAATAGGTATACAAAAAAGTACAGAGGAAAAAGTTTTTTTTTGCCTAAAAGATTTTACAACACAAATTTATTCATGGTTCTCAGTGTAAATTGCCTATAACATTTGCTTAAAAACGATCTTTCATTGTTATTGGAAACATGATTCGGAAATAAATAGGAGTTCTCTCGCAAATCTGAAAATATTGCTTACTTCTAGATCAAGGTTAAATGGAATTCCTTCTAATCTTGCCAAATAAAATTTATAGTATTTACATAATCAGTTTAACCAAAATAAAATTTAAGAATATATCTATACTTAATATTATAAAGCTGAAGAGTTTTTTTGTTTGAACTCGCTAATCTCAGGAACCGCTGGTCCGATTTAAAAAAATATTTCAGTGTTGGATAGTAAATTTATCGAAGAAGGCTATAGGCTATATATCATCACGCTACAACCAATAGGAGCGGAGCACCAATGAAAAATGTTTAAAAAACGGGGGAAAATTATCACGCTACGGGCAATATGAGACGCAAACGAGGTTGCGTGGGTCCGCTAGTAACTACGAGGAGATAAATGACAAAGGCGAGCATATCACGGTTTGTGTTATCGGTTAGAGATTTTAGCATTTTACCTCGATTATTTTTAAACGTTTGTTTACTTTGTAAATTTTGTGGAAGAGAAACTGAACGTGCTTATTTTTTTTTAATTGATGTTCTTAAAGTTAAGTAGAGATCAATATAGTGTTCAACAATTCCCCTACATCATTACTAATATTATAAATTCAACAATAAGTCTGTCTGTATGTTTGGATTTCACGGATAAACCACTGCACAAATTTGCGTGTAATTTGTCATGGAGATACCTACTTTATTTTTTTGGGAAAGACATAGGCTGCACTTTACCGCGATAACCGAAATGTGGGCGTAGCTGCGGGTAATATCTAGTATATTATAAAAGTAATTTAAATCTTACAGTTTGATTGATCTTTTTCTTAATTTAGATTTTGAAGTTTTATAAGGTGTGTTTCTCAAAACGCACAAAAATATCCTTTCTTTGTGCTCACTTACGTTATATAAAGAACCTACATGCAAAATTTCAGAATTCTAGTTTCAGCGGTTTGGGCTGTGCGTTGATCTCTGGGTATGTCAGTCAGTCAGTCACCTTACTCTTTTCTATATATATATAGATATCTGATTCTTACCAAAAAGTATTCACCAATATTTTGGTGATAAAAAACTGAATTAGTCAGCATTTAAAATGGTTTCAACTATGGATATATCTAGGTGTGAGGTAGCGAAAACTGTCCATTAAAATGTGTTGAATAATAGAGCTCTCTTCAAAGAGAATAGTGTATTTTTAAAAGCCATTAACGTATCGTTTTCGTTTTTTTTTATTTTAAATACTTGTTTGACTGTTTGTGATGGACTTACTTTGTGGGTTTAAAATATATTACGTACTAGCTGTTACCCGAGGCTTCGCTAGCATTTAATAAATCTCATGTTACTTCTAATACCTCCAAGAATATGTGTACAAAGTTTCATGATGACCGGTTAAATAGTTTTCGCGTGAAAGTGTAACAAAACAAACTTATATTCAAATTTATAATATTAAGTGTGATTTTCGATACTTTAGTTTAGTAAAAAATAAGAAAAGTATATTTTATATTAATTATAGGTAATTAACGTGTATAGATCTAGTCAAGCGAAATTTGTAACTCTATCTGTCACCCTTACAGAAGCAGGCCCGAGTGGCGGCGCGAGCGCTACGGAGCGCTCCCCCTTTTGGGGACAAGAACGGGAACATCGGTGTTCTCACACAGGAGGTCACCATCTACAAATCTTAGGTGGCCCAAAGTCGTCAGGGTTCGAGGGATATCTTTTCTAGGGTGCACCTGGTATCCCGGCTTCTAGCACCCGAGACGGCGTACGGCTTTAAGTCGGCTCGAGCCCCACATGGCCACCAGCAGGTGGTATCCGGGGAGATTTCCGCACAGAAAAAAACCGGAAGTTGCAACTGAAATAATTTAATAGAGTTACAGAAATCCCTTAAGGACTATCCCCTTAGGATCATATAAAGTCTGAAAAATTTATAGCAGCCTTCTTTTTCCTCCAGTGGTTAGAATTTAAGATAAGAAATCGATACAAGAATGGAACTGCAGAAATCATTGCTACTTAAATAAAGTATAAACATCCCTAAACCACAACTACCCCTAACGCTTATGCTTTACTATAGCACTTACCGTTTAAGAGCGTGAGTAAGGTAACACAATTATAAAATGTCGTACTGTCCTAAGTATCTTTCTCAAAAAAAACCCCTCATACCACAGTGGGTTTTCAACAGGAGGGTTTTTTTTTTAAGACTGCCGCAGTGGACAGATTTTAGGCAGTCCGAGTCGTCATAATGCTACATCAATTACCCCGATGAAGTTTAGATCTGTTGAGTAAATTGTTAAAAACATTATTTGAGTATATACTTTAACAAATTTTGTTAAAGTCAATTCTATTAATATAAGTACGCCAGGTAAACGTAGTTTTTTAAGGCGCCCGGTTGTAACGTAGCTCGTGTAATACTAATTCAAAAATTCTCCTACGATATTAGTCGATAATTAGAATTAAATTAAAATGAAAGAAAACTGAATTAAATATTTAAAACTATGTCCACCCTTAGGTACGTAAAATTCATCCGTAATTTACTTAAGAGTCTTGACAAAAAGTATAAAATTCAATAAATTCAAAGTAGAGTGGTGTTCAAGGAAATTGTTCCCCTAAAACTACAATCGTAAAACGGTCGTAGTATTCTCATCTCGGGAGTAACGTATGCTAAAAAATGCAAACAGGAAAATTTAATGGTTCGTGAAGTAAACCAGCTACGCAGAGCACTCCGGAATTGCCTTCCATGTTCCACTTGCGGCTACTACTACTAGTTACGATACATTTATTTACTTTGTTCTCGAACCCTTTTCATTATGGAACTGCATAACTCTTCCATTTTTTTATTTGGCTAAATCTGGAAAATTACTAAAGACAAGTAAGTGAACTCCGTAATTACATAACTCGTATCAATAATGTAAATTTAAAAATGAGTAATTCAAGTTTTTGCTATACACTTGTTTTTAAATATTGTGAAATTGAAATATTAAGAAGTTCTCAAGTACATTTATATGTAAAAATTGTATCTTAATAATAATCATTATATAGTTTTGGTGATCGACCCTGGTCTCTGTCCGATAGAAAAAAAAAGTAATTTATGCCTAACGTTATCTAACAATAAAAATATTAATTTTCTAATTGTACTCAGTGATCCCGACACGTTAATTAAATCTAAATAGTGTTGCGCCATATAGAAAGGGGTCTCGTATAATCTAGAAGACTAGAGAGTTGAGGACAGCGCCATCTAGTATCAAGTAGCACACGACTGTTGAGATTATGATTAATGATTCCGATATTTTCGGCGCTAGATGGTGTTGCAAGTAATGGATTACTTGTTCTAGGAGTTTCTATAATTTGGTCTAAAATGTTTTATTGAATACTAGGGATCATTCTAGACATTTCCATAGCCCTATAAAAGCGGAGAGTGTTAGCCGTACGGGCAGTATTGTTTTACGATACAGCGGATAAACATCGAAGCGATTTTCTAGTGCGACTAACGAGTGATTTAGTGAATTATTGTTGCAAAAGTGTTGTCAATAAATATTCTGTTATTTTTTTGGTAACGAACCGACCACTTTTGTTTAATTAATACCCGGTTCGTAACAATAGTTAATATTCTAGTAACAATCTTTTTACATCCACTTTTTGCTCTGGTTCACCATATAAAACAATCATAAATGTTTCAGCCATCATTATCAATATTATTCAGCATTGAATCCTCTTAAAGTAAGGGTGATGGTTTGTTTAAAAATTAAAAGATGACAGGATGTATTAGATTTTTATTAAAAAAATGTTATCGACGTACGCATTTTGTTTATTATGGCGAATAACAGATGAGAAACATTAGTAACGCCAAAGAATATAAGGGACTCTTATGTGGATTTCCCCAATATTACTTACTATAGCTTATTATTCTAAGCTATTGACTTGAACATGAAAATTGCGTTTCGTTTTGTTTATATTGGGGCAATATATGGATGCATGTCACTAAAGATAAAATGTACGTACAGAGATACAATAAAGAAGGGATTTTGTCGCACGTCGTTTATTATCATAAATCATTGCAATTGGGGTGAATTTTAATACACAGTATTGCGTGGTTTTCATTGATATAAAACCTTTTTTTATACTCTGTACCTTTTAAACCGACTTCGAAAAAGGAGGAGGTTCTGAATTCAACTGTATTTTGTAGGGTTCCGTGCCAGAGGCAAAAAACGGAACACTTATAGATTCGTCATGTCTGTCTGTCTGTCTGTCCGTCTGTCCGTCCGTATGTCACAGCCACTTTTTTCCGAAACCATAAGACCTATAATGTTGAAACTTGGTAAGTTGGTGTATTCTGTGAACCACATTAAGATTTTCACATAAAAATAGAAAAAAAACAATAAATTTTGGGGGTCCCCATACTTAGAACTGAAACTCAAAATTTTTTTTTCATCAAACACATACGTGTCTATGGATAGGTCTTCAAAAATGACATTGAGGTTTCTAATATCATTTTTTTCTAAACTGAATAGTTTGCGCGAGAGACACTTCCAAAGTGGTAAAATGTGTGTCCCCTCCCTGTAACTTCTACAATAAGAGCATGATAAATCTGAAAAAAAAATATGATGTACATTACCATGCAAACTTCCACCGAAAATTGGTTTGAAAGAAATCTAGTAAGTAGTTTTCTTTAATACGTCATAAATCGTAAACTGTGATTTACCTTTCATTCAATCAATACAAATATAAAAATAAAATAAAAATTATATTGTGTTATTTACTGCTGCGGAACCCTTCATGGGCGAGTCCGACTCGCACTTGGCCGCTTTTTTTTATGTGTGTTCGCGAATTGCTTCGTCGTTTAGGAACAGATTTTGTTGATTCTTTTTTTAATGGAAAGGAGATATCCCAACGGTCGTTCCTGAAGTCGGTTTTTTATTTTGTTAAAATTTTACTTGTGAATTAGAGAGTTGAATACTGGATAATTTATTTGCATTAAAGACTGTTAAACTGTTCATTCTCTTTACCCTAGTAGTGTTACATAAATATGACCCAACTGAAAATATAAAATGTCTGTGTGACTTGCAACAATTTTTTTGGAGTTTTAGATGTTTTCTGTGTATAATGTGTGTGTAGTTTACAACAAAAAAATAGTTTAATTGTATTTATCAGTCAATGCAGCTAGTCGTAGTGTAAGCTCTGCTTGGTTGGAACCTTGATAGTGGTGTCATATGTATTTATGTTTTTGGAAAATGAGCGAGACATATTTTTTAGAGAAAAAGAATTCAATCTTGAATAATATTCTTAACTATGGTAACTTACCGCGAATATCCGTAATATATTTCTTATTGTGACTAAAAAATATTAAAAGTTATCAATTGAATCTGAAAGCTAATATTAAAATGAAATGACCACCACTCTTGGATTCTGCTTATACTTTCCATCAGGCAGAGTAGTCATTTTGGCTGGGCCAAACATAACAAAAAAAATTAAAAAAAATACGTGAACATCCGTTAGATAGTCCCGGAGTTGATTACGAGCAACAACGTGACACGAAAATTATATATAGGTACAATTTGTGTTATCCACAAATTGTTGTTCTGAGTTTGGGTGTTCGTTGTGTCCGTTTCATGTATGTCTGTATAGTCCGCGACACAGAATGTTTATTCCTAATGCGGGAGTTGTCTCTAAAAAAAAAAAGTATTTGAAAAAAAAAACTATTGCTCCTGACGGGCTTAGGGTGATATTTTCCCATATTAGCCATATTTTGCTCCTAGTTTTTGCCTGTTTTCAAACTTTCATGCAGTTCAGCAAAGTTACCACGATTACATGATATGAACTGTTTTATGGTAACAACACTTCGGGTAAGCATACTTATGTTTCTAAATACATACAAAATTTAAACTAAATATACTGAGGCACAGAATAAATAATAATGTTCATCAATCAATTATTTGTCCTTTAATTCATGTTTTTTTATTCCTTCACTACACTCTATCAAAAGTGTAAAGTGTACCTCGGCGTATACTAATATCTATCTTCACAGATAAAAGTAAAGCATCTAATATAATTAATTAACAGTAGGTACACAACAAGGTCTGGTCGGCCACTTTTTGGACATGCCTTCGAGTGTCACTCTAACATTTAATTAAACGAAACGCAAAAGAGAAACTGAGAAGGTAGGGCAATTTGTCAAAATTAATTAAAAAGAAAACGAAGGATCTGAAGAATTACATAGATTTAACAAGATGATGCTGAACTGAAGAATTTGTTTACGAGTTTTTTGCCAAGTGGCTAATTGTTTACTTCGAGGTATCAAATTGTAAAGTGTTTTAAAGGCTTCGTTTCCTTTAACAATTCAAACTCTTGCTAACATTTATTATTTCCGGTGCTCGGTAGAGAATCTTGTCTTTAGGCAATCATTCATTTAATTAGGTCGTATATCATAATATACTATCATCATCTCAGACGAAATATGTCCACTGTCCACTTACAACAACTTAACAGCTTCATGTCTGTTCGTAGGATAGCGTTCTGGGGGTTCCTATACACTTAGCATTTTCCGGTACGCGATTTAGAATATCAATATATCTATTTATATAAAAGAAAGTCGTGTTAGTAACACTATTTATAACTAAAGAACGGCTGAACTGATTTGGCTGAAAGTTGGTGGGGAGGTAGCTTAGAACCAGGAACTGGACATAGGATACTTTTCAAATAGTTTTTTTTTACCTCGGTTGTTGTTGTACCGCGGGTAACACCACGGGGCTCAGCTAGTTTTTAATATTCCAAAAGAATTACGAATTCTTAATCATTGCTGCTCTCTAAATTACTGTTTTTTTTATTTATTAGTATAAATAAATAAAGTTTTTGTTGTGAAAATGGATATAGGATCGGTCAACTTATCAACAACAATTTTGTTGTTGTTTTTCTGTCGTTTTTAAATGATATTAAACAGAACCAGATGTTAGCAATTTATCTTTTATAATATATGACCTTGCCGAAATGCCAAAAATTCATACGTTGAAAAACATTAAGTCAGTAGTGTTCAGATAGAATCTCCTTCAAGAATAAGGTAATTTTAAAGAATAAACTTTTGCGGGTTTGTGTTTTCTTAATATGTAACGTGTAGATAAGTTATGGAATCAGGCGTTACTTTGCGGAAATCCATGACATTAAATGCTATGAAATATATTTAGCTTCAATTCCGCGAGACAAATATCCAGGTCTGGTAGCAGGGCACAAATCCCACCGTCATGCATATGTACACATACAAAACAAGTGAGAAATAATTAGCATGCCATGCAACCAAACCTATACTCGACACGTGTTTCGCCCCTCCACGGGGCATCCTCAGGAGATGTTGACTCGTCGAGCGTTTGAGCCGGCCCTTTATATACCGTCGACAGCCGACGGCCGACAGCGGTGCGCTAGCGCGCATTCGAGCTCAAACGCTCGACGAGTCAACATCTCCTGAGGATGCCCCGTGGAGGGGCGAAACACGTGTCGAGTATAGGTTTGGTTGCATGGCATGCTAATTATTTCTCACTTGTTTTGTATGTGTACATATGCATGACGGTGGGATTTGTGCCCTGCTACCAGACCTGGATATTTGTCTCGCGGAATTGAAGCTAAATATATTTCATAGCATTTAATGTAACGTGTATCCGATTAAATGATATAATGTATTTCAACTAACCAATTTCTGTCTGTCTAACCACTTTTACATCGATGTCCTGAAGCCTAACTTTCCACCTAAGCAATAGATAGTCCAACTTATAAAATACGTAATTTAATTTAGCATAAGGTACAATTTTTTTTTTGTATAATGTCAAATTTAAATTTAACAATATTCATGTTACTATACAATAAATCGTTCTATCACAATGTTTTCTTGGAGTTTTTTTTAGGTTTGTGAATATTATTTGCAACTCACACATGAACACATCTACATAACAAACTGACAGGTTTAAAATAATCAATGACAGAGAGGAAACGTCGCGCGTCGGTCCAATCACATCCGATACATTGTGAAGGGCCTGCAATAAATACTTGACACATTGTCAAAGCACAAACGCTTGGAATTTCCAAATTTATGTTTTCCTCGTAATAAAAATCAATGTTATACAAACACTAGAATTTTTTTTAATAAAAAGGAAAGGAACTCATCAGCAATGTGTCGACTGGGAGCCAATTGAATTTCAAAGCCGACAACGTCTACCACAAAATTTATTCAAAGAATAAATCTGAAAATTTGTAGATCTAAAGGCATAAAGGCAAAGTGGCGCCGACGCGTCGACAAAGGAATTTCTAAATTTCACGGCTTCCGCCTCGGCTGTTTGTATTTATATGAGTGTGGTGTAAGAAATGACAAACGACTGTGGGGTAAAACTGTGGTCGGTAGTGGATACTACGAACGAGAAAAGGGTTATATTCTGTCAGCTCAAACAGAAATGTCGGACCTTTCTCTGTCAACTAATACTGTTACATATTTAATAACACTAAAATAAAATTAAAGGATAAAGACACCATGAACAGAAGAAAAGTTGAAAGTTTTCATTTTACACGATGTTGTAAGTACACATTTAACTATACTTCCTCCGTATTAATTCAAACTGTACTAGTATACTGTTATTATTTACTCATGCATACTCACTGCTAGTATTTTTTTAATCTTACACAAACCAATGTAACATTTTCATACAAATAAATGAAAACCTGACACTACAATTTTATTAATGGTACCTTTTTTTATGTAGTGGGCGGGCAAACGGGCAGATGTGTCGCCTGATGGTAAGCGATTATCGCCGCCCATGAACACCAGAAGCGTCACAAGTGCGTTGCCGGCCTTTTGGGAATGGGAGGGGGAGGTAGGGGTAGGCGGATGGGGGGGAGGTAGGGATAGGCGGATGGGGGGGAGGTAGGGGTAGGGGTATTGGGGTATGGGCCTCCGGTATCCCCACTCACTCGGTGAACCACAGCGCAAGCACTATTTCACACCGGTTTTCTGTGAGGCCGACGGTATCCGGCCGTCGAGCCAACCCATTCATGCCGAAGCGTGGCTCTTCCACGGAACCTACCTAGATTTTACAAAACAGATATTTTTGAATATTAATAAATAACTTTAAAGTTAATAATAATAAAAATCCATTGTTCAAAGTTGTAATACGTTTATGAATAAGGGACTAAGTAATTAACTACATATGTCTTTCAAATGATACTGGAGGGTATAATAAAAGAAGTTAAATTTCGTACATGATTGACTTAATATCATTTAAATTTGGGACGAATTATCTATTTTTTTCCATCTGTTCGCGAACGGTTTTCGAGGACATGGTTTGAGCTGGATCACTGTGTACTTCAATTCTTACAGACCACGGTAACTTTAAGAGCAAACTACACTTATTTAAATTAGTCCAGACACCATTGTGTCATATCAACACCACCATCAATACTCAACACCTGACTCTAGCTGTGAACAGTCTGCTCATCACATCCTCTGGGAATGTAGTCTTTGGTACACTGAACGTAATGCTGAATAGCCTACAAATGACATCTGCAATGTGTTTTACTATGGGGATCTTGTGTCAACTAGGGTGAATTTCAATGCGAATTCTGCCATACATATTACAGAAATCAAATAACTCACTTAGAACCCACAATATATTATGCCCGTGGTGCTTTCTGGTTTGAAAAAGTCTGTCTATTTTTGCTTAATTTTGCCACAAGCTTTGCTTAGGAGGGAAGTAGAGTTATTACATTTCCAACTCCTCCAGTTTTCTTCTGATTAATTTAGTTACTGGTTCAAAGACAGTTTAATTTTTCTTGGGACTTTCCATTGCTGTTGATCCTGGTGTACAGGAGTTACAGTGGTGGACATGTGGGCGGGATTAGTCCACAAAAAGTAATATGATTTCGAATCACAAGTCCACAAAAAGTAATATGATTTCGAATCACATTTTACTAAAAGCGTGATATGAAATACTTACGTCCAATATAATTTCAAAATAATACAATTTTATTTTGATAAAATTTAACAAAAAAAAACACCGACTTCAAGAACTGGACCAAATTGAAATGGGACCACACGGGAAGCAAATTCAAATAAAAAATAATCATCAAAATCAAAACTACCTACTACTTAAAACAACTTCTATCTAATTCAGTGTGAAACGTAAGTGCCCTTGTCTGTAAAGTACATCAAGGGTCGAATATTAACGAACGCAAGCCTTTGTTAACTAGCTTCCAGCAAGTGACAAGTTTGTTAGCGGAAGCTCTTATTGTGTGGAGGCTTCACTTTGATGCAACCATGTGTAATAAAAAGTTATTGTGTTGAAAGTTAATATATTTTTCTTGTCAAATATACTTCTAAATGTACATTCTGAATTAAAGATGTCACTCAGTAGTTCCAAGGAAATAAATTATTTTATTGCCAACTAGCGACCCGCCCCGGCTTCGCACGATTCGTGCATTGAAATCTGTCATATCTTCGAATATATTCATTTAAATTAGATACTGTAAAGGGCCATCTTGATCTACACACATCAAAAGTGTCTAGGGATCAAGCATTTTTATGCGGATTTCTTGAGATTGAGATGTGGCTTTGGCCCTGGCCTGCTCAGTCGCCAGACTTGAACCCGATTGAGCATGCATGGGATATGCTACAGAGAAGAGCTCTGCCGAATATGGAGGGTATCCAGTCGCAAGAAGACCTTTTTTTGTTGTTGCAACGAACATGGGCGGCCATTACACAGTGTGATTTGGAAGAACTCATTTTGAGTATGCCAAACCGATGTTCTTGTGTTAGTGTTCGCGGTAGAAACACGGATTATTAATTGTTTAAGTTACCTAATAAAATTTTAAAGAAAACTGTTATTTCAGTCTTTTTTTCGAACTTTAATGTTAGTGGTTCAAATGTCAAAAATCCTTTTATTAGGAAAATGGCAAATTTCTTTATTAATGCAAAGGTGACTTGGTTTATCGTTACTGTGACAAACGAAAACACTTTATTTGATGAATCCTTAAAGAAAATTTTAATTAATATCAATCAGGAGAAAAGTTATTGCAAAAATATATGTTGATCCCTAGACACATATGTTGATCCCTAGACACTTTTGATGTGTGTATATTAAATGCCCAATGTATTTAATTTACTTAATTGTATAAGGATTCATTCTGTATTGCTTAAAATCACTTTGTAAATAAGCCATTATTGCTCGTAAAAAGAAAGGAAATAAAAAATGGTTGTTGTGGGTTATCCCTAAGAGATATACATATACCGTCGCGGATTTTTTTGTAGTACTTTTTAAGGTACATTATTTTGATCTATCTCGTAGGGTGCAACCAGCGTTTGCAAAGTAAGCGCAAAAAAATGTGTTTATTTGCTGCATCACATTAGAAACCTCGAAAATTAACAGTGTTTACATATTATATTATGCATTTATTATACATAAAAACCTTCCTCTTGAATCACTCTATCTATTAAAGAAACCCGCATCATAATCCGTTGCGTAGTTTTAAAGATTTTAGCATACATAGGGATATAGGGACATAGGGACAGAGAAAGCGACTTTGTTTTATACTAGGATGACCAGATGTAGAATAATCTACTACTTAGAATGTAAAGAGGTTTTGTAATAGAAAACAAGTAAGGTTCTAAATGCCAAAATGATTGTTTTTTTTTATCTCAAGAAAAGCACGGAAATAGTAGTATTTTGGTTACAACACTATCATAAATCTGCTTTTATTAAATTTAATTATAATTTTTGATGATAATAGATAATGATATAAAATAATGTTAATAATAATAATAATAGCCTTTATTTAACAATCTTACAATATTAGTTACTATAATCTTGTACAATTGTTTGACACCGGTACGTGAAGATTGTCTCGCTGTCCAGCATAGGCCTCCCCTAGAGTTCTCCATCGAATGCGATTCCACGCTTGTCTTTTCCATGTATGTCCCGCTATTCTTATAATATCATCTTCCCATCTACGACGCAATCTCCCTTTCCTTCTTTTGTTATGTCTCGGACACCACTCCGTTACGTCCCTAGACCATTTATATTTGTTACTGTTAATCATTTGTCCTGCCCACCTCCATTTTAGTTTTTTGATGCATCAAAAAAAAATGATATGATTCTTTAATATTTAACTCATATTTTGGCATGTAATAATAATTTTTGTTTCCTTATGAGTCTTACTCTGAAATTCTAACAGTTTAGAATTACACGAAGGGGGATGTTGTTCGAGCTTGAGGTTCTAGCACGACACTTTACTTAAATAACATTACTAGATACAATATACTTGTGTAAATGTAAAAATCAATTTATCTGTTTATTAAGCATTCATATCTCAACTGTTTTACCTACAGTTAATTCTGGTAATATTCCACATACATAGTTGAACACATGTCAAAAAAAGAATATTGTCCCCGAGGGGTGAACATTACAAAAAACAAAACTAGCTACAATTAACAGCTCTTTATTTACATTGTTAACTTATCTATGTATTTCACGCATGTACCTTTTTTTTTGGGTTTTGTAAAGCGTGATCTTGCATTATGAATAAAAATATAAAACTACTAACTGGAACTGTAAAACTGAATATTGACGTAAGCTTTGCTAGCTGGTAGTTATGAAATGGCTCGTAAACTCATACAATTACTAGAAACACTAAGTTGGTAAAGACTGGGCAATGTTTGTTGGTAGTTGTTGCAGTTTATTTTTGGCTAGGCGCTAGTTTCATTAACAGTATTATATATGTACGTTTGTTTCTTAAAGTCTTTACCATAATATGGGTATTTTTTAAATGTAATATTATTAATATTATTTTAACTTTAGTAGATAGTAGAGCCACGCTGATTTCAGCACGACCGCTCGACGACGCGACGGCTCGACCTTTACTACCCTCGCTCAGAAGATCAACGTAAAAAGCGTTCGTGCTGTCGTGTTTCGATGGTGAGTGCGAGAACGGAGGCCCAATGATGCAGAGGCATCACTAGGTCGCCATGGTTTGGGTCACCACGTCGCATTGTCTGCATTCGTAATGAGTATAGTGACCACCACTCTTGGATTCTGTTTATGCTTCCCATCAGGCAGAGTAGAGTCATTTTGGCAAACATACATTTTTTTTTTTACTAAAAATTACTACCAATACGAGACAACCATGACTGGTTATTTAGTCCAATGCTACTGATTTAGGTCCTTAATTGATAATTGGCGATCTCCAGAGTTGTCGATTCAATCAACAGGACTCTTTTTGAGATACCTTTCACTAGTAAGGATTTTATGATCTTCTACCGAGGCTACTTTTGCTGGTTCACTGCATCATCATCGAAATGACGGGCTCGATTATCGGCCCATTTTTGTTTCTAGTTTACATCAATGACCTGCCTAATTTGATAAAGGATAGTCAGGGGATAGTGCTATTTGCGGACGACACTTCACTTTTATTTAAACTGAAGAGACAACAATCTGTTACTGATGACGTGAATGACGCTCTCTCTAATGTCGTGAACTGGTTCAATGTTAATAACTTACTTTTAAACGAGAACAAAACTAAATGTATTAGATTTTTTACACCCAACGTTAAACAAGTAAAAACCTGTGTTCAAATAAATGGAAAGGAATTGGGCCTTGTGGACACCACCAAGTTTTTGGGTATAACTCTGGACTCAAAATTGCAGTGGGGCCCACACATTGATGGATTATCGAATAGACTCAGCTCTGCAGCATACGCGGTTTATAAAATTCGTCAATTAACCGATGTAGAAACAGCTAGATTAGTATATTTTAGTTATTTTCATAGTGTAATGTCATATGGTATTTTGTTGTGGGGGAATGCTGAAACCGATATTCAAAGTATCTTTGTGTTGCAGAAGAGGGCTATTCGTGCAATTTATAACCTTAGTTATAGGCAGTCACTGAGGAATAAATTTAAAGAAATTGGTATTATGACAGTTGCATCTCAATTCATTTATGAAAATCTAGTTTACGTTAAGAAAAATATTCATCTATACACAAAGTTTAGCGACGTTCATGATATCAATACTAGAAATAAAGATAAACTCGTGTTGCCAACCACTAGATTACAAAGAGTAAGCAAGTCTTTCCGATGTCAGGGTGAGCGATTTTACAATAAAATTCCAAGCAAATATCAAGAATTAAGTATTACCAAATTTAAGTCCTTAATAAAACAGAAACTATGTGAAAAGGCTTACTACACAGTTTTGGATTATTTAGATGACAAATTTGCTTGGGACTGACGATGCTCACTTCAGTATTTACCTACGTAGGTATCTTGTGTGAAAGTGTTAGACATTTATATTTTTATTGTATGTTGTTTTTATACCAAGTGAATTCCTTTTGTGTATGTAAATGTGAGTATAGTCTAGGCTTGTAATATAAGTTCATATTTAGTATCTTTCTGGTGGCTTTGAGTGTTTCCCCGACCTACCCAAATGTCCTGCTGACGGTAGTGTCGCGCTTTGGGTCGTAACACGATGGCTGGGGCTCGTATGCCGTCTGTATGGACAGGCCGACTCAAAATCATGGTCCTTTCTTCAAAAGGCCAACCCAGATCCTATACTGTACTCGCACAGATTATTTTTTGTTTTGTATTCAATGTTCTCGGACTAAAAAAAAAAAAGGACATCTCTGTGGTTTGTTTCGGCATTTCTTCCCAGAGTGAGTCGTAGGAAATGCCGGTCTCTTCTAGCTGTAAAGTCCGACGTGTAAAAATATCTGAAAAGATTTACTTACAAATAAATATCATTTCATTTCATTTCGAAATCAAACTGCTATATTGTTGTTTTATCAACATTCCGACCGCGAACTACTGATGCTAACGATAATGATGAACTGTGTCTTCAGTAGTTCATCGAAGCAGTAGATCTTATTTCATTAGTTATAATGCAAGGGTGTAGGATGCTTATGGTCCATACTTTAGTTCAGATACATTCAATCTCTACATGTTTGATGTGCCTATTCTTCTACAACTGGTGTCAGCTGCTCTACTCTGATGACATCTTTATGAGTATAACTACAGTTGTAAGTCAGCCGTGTCTGGCATTTACCTTTTTTTCACCACGTTGAAATACAAGTGTGGCGACCTCCACATACAGCGCAACAACAACATAACATACTACTGTGCCATCTACCAAAGTTACGTCGAACTACGGAGTAACGAAGGAAACTAAGAAAGTACCAATCCTGAATCGCGCAATAGAAGTTCTCGCGCCGATTATCATATATACAACATCCCAACATCAACCGTTGGGCAGTTGGCCCGCCAGGCATGATCACCTCGCCTGGTCGAAGGATCCTCCGTTTGTGTTGGTGGGACACGACACACCCGTACCTCCGCACATGAAACCATTAAATAAGGGTCGATAATGCAGAAGCATACTCTGGAAATACTGGTTGTAAGTTTGACCCTTGTTTATCTTTCCAGCCCAAGATCATTTGTAATTGGATACTAGTTCAACCGATTATATCTGAATGTCAGTTTTTCCATTCAGCGACTGGCAACGGACTTCCGCAACTCTGAGGGCGAACCGAATTCGAAGAGCTTAACCCTTGTTTATATCTAATGTTAAAAAGTCATGGCACAAAATGTTGCCAAGACGTCTATTATGAAAAAGAATGGAGTGATAGATTTACTTTTTAAAAACATTTAAAAAAACTACTCATGGGTGGCGATTTTTAGCATTCTTGTATTCAAATCAAAAACACAGAAAACCAGTGTAAAACAGCGCTTGCGCGGTGTTTCACCGAGTGAGTGAGAATACCGAAAGCCCATACCCCCAACCCCAATCCCTATTCCTCACCCCATTTTTCAAAGGTCGGCCACGCACTTGTGACGCCTCTGGTGTTGTGGGTGTCCATGGGCGGCAGTAATCGCTTACCATCAGGTGATACGTCTGGTCGTTTGTCTCCCTATTCCATAAAAAAAATGCCATGAGTTTTCAAAGTAACGGAGAAAAAACTATTTTATTTATTCTGTAACTACTATTTTTGAACAACCTGTACATAGATATTGTGCAGTTTACCCACTATGTTAATGTGCTAAATTCAAATAAAATGTGATAAAACTAAATATGATGTTCACTATAAGGCAAATAAGAAGGTCGTGTGAAAAATAAGGTCACTAGTGTGAGATAATATTTTTTTAAAGATTTATTTGATGAGCGAGTCTTTTTCAGCAGTTACTGGAAACTTAATCTACAAGAAAAAGTAGAATTTTTAAGCTATTGCTTAGCTTTTATCGCGGGGTTTGAGGCCTTTGAGCGCGGCGACCGAATCAAGAAATTCCGTAACGTAACAAAAAAAATCTAACACCCGAAGCTCGCACGAATCGCGACGAGCTGCTCCAAACGACGAATCAACGAATCTGTCTGTCTGACAGACAGATTCGTTGACAAGCTGCGCTGAAATCTGTCAGATAAAACAGTCTGGGTTCGAGAAAGTATTTAGGTGTATAGGTATCTATCATATCTTTATAATGCCACACTCATCGCATGTGCACCCCGTAAGTATATATGTTCAAAGAAAAAAAAATACTGGATAAATCAAACCGGTCAGCGCCATCTGTTGAGCTGTTTCGCAACTACGAGGTATACTAACGCCCTCTATTATTTAAATACTTTTTGAACAATATTAAATGAGAAACTGGAAAAATAAAATAAAAAAGTAATTATAATTGCATAAGTTGATAAAAAATGCTGTGCAATAGCTTAACCGCGGCAGTCCCCGAGTGCCACACGTTATTTTCTAAATCATTTGCGACTATTAAAACTAAATATATGGTAAGTTTGCATATATTATTATATCCTATTAGACCAACTACAATAGTTAAATTATATATAATAAATAAGTCAGTGGCCTTAGATCACTTATCTCGGCTTATTTTATTTATCTTTTTGGTTCTATTATCTTCTCTATAATTCGTAAGACTCACAGTTTATAAGGATTTCAAAGGTCTTAGAGAAAAATATGTATGTGAAGGATAGGTGACTCATCATCCATCATCCCACGAGCATTTTCCTAGACTAGTGTTTCTGTAATTTAGTAAGAAAGTAATATATATCAAAGAGATAGCGGGAAGGGTACTGGTAAAAGAAAGCTTTTGAGTCCTGAAGATATGGCACCAGGCACCGGAGAAAGCGTCTCCTGCCTCCACAAATGTTAGCCTGCGAGCAATGTGTAGAGTGAAACTGGTCAATTCTCTAGCAGAAAGAGTCCTGAGACAGTGGCCAACATGTTTATTTTACGCCTATCTAAACCAGATAAATAGTAAGGCCCTCAGTAGTCAATGGTATGGCTGCCTGAGGTGGCCAATGTCTTGGGTTAATATCGCATATTTATCGGTTCGATTCCGACATACCACTTTACCGTGAGCCCTGAAAAGGTGCACGTAAAAAAATGAAAAACCTTTTTGACGTGACTTTGGAGAAATATGTTATGACGCCGGGTGGCTTCACAGAAAACTGACGAATGAGTGGGGTTGTTGGGGTCCAATCTCTCTCCCATTAACTCTAGAGGTAGGGACGCAAAAGGACGGTAATGCACGTGTGATTCTTGATGATAGGCAAGTGTCCGTGGGTCGTGGTAGCTACTTACCACCAGATGATCTGATGTTCACAAAAACATCATAAAATTAAAATTGTCAAGTTGGGCAGTACTCGGTGCTATTCAAAGTATCAACAATAAACTAAACATTAATGTTCAACGTCTATCAATTAATTAAATTTTATCAGCTTGTTCTAAATATTACAATTATTTCTGAAAACACAAACAGTAATTCCAAAGAAAAATCCCATCTTAGGAAATGTTTGTCTTTTTTTAAATAACCTGTTCCTTTATAACGAAGCAGCTCAGCTCATGTAATGAAGAACGCCACGATATTTCCATATACTTATTTTTATAATTACGTATGTTGCTATGCGGTATTAATAAGGCGTTAATAATTTGAAGAAAATCGTAGAATAAGGTTTAAGTAGATTATTAAATCATAAAATCGCAAAATGATGAACTATAAAACTTTTGACAATTAATTACGTGCAACAATCTAAATTATTAGTATGAGGGTTTCACACAATTAGCAACACAAGTTGTCAGTAGGTATGAGGTCTTAACTTTACAAATGTTATCAAAGAGACAATGAACTTATCACTTTTTTATTATTGAAGTGATAACGTCTACCAGCGCACGTGTTTCCCTAAGACTATGATCCCAGGTCCTTTAAGCATGACGTCAAAAAGTATCTCACACTAGGATGCCATAGTGTCGGTCACCACACTGCATCGCCTGCATCCACAATAAGTTTAGTGGTCCCCCTACTATGATTCTACTCATGCAGATTAAGGCCAATCACCTAAAAAGAAAGTACTGTCACAATGCTATAATATAACAAAGGTCTTGTTGAAACTCTGGAAAAAAATATGTATTCGGGAAGAAGTCCTCGCTTTGTTGGGTTAAGAGATTGCGTGTCGTATATAGTAAAGACCTCTTTTCAATTGATTTTCCTAAGTCCATACCAATCGAACAAATATTGATTATAAATGTAATAATTTGTTTTACAATTATATAACTCCCAAACTCAGGAACTGTAGCAACTGTCCAATTCCTCCAAACAATTTCATCGTTTGTGCTTTGTATAAACACTAAACACAAATGTGGTAATCTAAAAATCACAAGTGATTTTAAAGTACTGAAACAACAAGCGCCAAAACTCTTACATTGCTTGGCACAGATTTTGCATAACTTAGTGCTCTAGAATTTAAGTTGACGGAGCTGACACACTAATCGATAAGTCCAAAGCTCCAATATTTATCATCTAAACAATAATATAAGTGAGTTACTTAATTAACTTAACGTCGTATTTTATAACAATTAAATATCGGCCATGCCTCCGCAGAATCCTTGAATACTTTGGCTACATTGTTGGGAGATTGATGATGATGGGCAAGATAGAGGGTAAAAGACCCAGAATCCGTAGCCCGTTGCGCTGGGTGGACCAAGTTTGCACTACTCTCCGTACCACGATCATGCTGCCCTACACACTGCTCAAGATAGAAACAGGTGGCGAATATCATTCGCACAATAACGTTCACGACCCTCAGATTTGAGGATAACGCCACAAAGTGGAGGAGGAAATATTGTTCTTCGTAGATTCGTCGTTACTCTCAGTTTGTGCAATGTGTGTGAATGTGTGTGTGTGATATACTGAACTTAAAAATATTAGATTTTTGTAAAGCCATATGTACTCATTTCGCTTTACAAAGGCCCTCAATTAGACATGTCAGTTTAGTAGTAGCACTGTAAACAAACAGGTTGAGGGCGATTTTTATTTTTAAAACTATGCCCAAACTGAGGAATTATTTATTTTATTAATATCTTTATAATTTTCCATAATGCAATTTTAGCTAAACAATTTACATTAGCCACCATATTGCTGTGAGCAGGTCTTAATTAGATGTCATTTTCACCAATACACGCTGACTAAAGATATCTTCGACCTCTGTTATTGTCATCTATAATATCACTGCTTTATTTTTGTTGAATCCATATAATGAATTTTCTCTGTCGGCGCCCTTAAAATAATATTAAAACCAAGTTATCTCGCTCGTTTACAACTATGAATACCTACACGTTTACATGAATCAAACTATCAGTCAAATAATAAAACTCTAAACAGCCTTTCAAAATATTCAAAAGTTTTACTACACTAACGTAAACTTGCACAATTAACACGATAACATAGATTTCACTTATTTATGTCAACTGGAAGATTCTATTGTCGTTTTTTCAACCTGTAAATCAGATAAGAAAATACTTTCGAGGATAATAGAGGGGTTGCCATAGAGTTTTCACGTATTTTGGTAGAGGAAATGAATAGATTACAGTGTTATTAGGTTTTGAAATACCTACTTATATTCATTAAAATATTTGTACTTTTTCAAAGTAGTCACTTACGTTTTAAATTTAGTTTTAAATACACAACCAAGGACTATAATGAAATCTTCTTAAATATAAAAATCAATTGCTGTTCGTTTGTCTCGCTAAAACTCGAGAACGGCTGGGTCGATTTAGCTGATTTTGAAATATTTATCGTAGTCCAGGGAAAGTTTAAACAGTGAAAAATTTAAAATAACTTGAAAATCCAAATTTCACGTGTACGAAGTAGCGGGCACTGCTAGTGCTAAATAACTAATTAACAAAACTAAGCAGTCAAATAAAACCATCAGTCATCAGGGCTGACTTTTGTTTTCTTATAAACGTAAAATGTTTTAAAATGTAACCATTTTATTGTGATAGTTCAAAACATGTTCTACGTACAATGTATTTCAATTCAGGCAAAAAATACATTCAACACATTTTTAAATAAAAGGACATGGAATATCGCAATTGGTTTAAATCCTACGTGTACAACTCAAACTAAAACGTGCTAACGTTTATATCTGAATAAAAGTTGGTTCTTTTAGAATGGCAGCGTTATAGACCTGCCATCTGCCTGGGAGACTTTACTGACGTACTTACCTACTATATAGACCGAGTTTATAGCATTGCACATGACCCAGTACTAAATTAATCCTAAAATTAGTTTAACTCAAGTTGTGCCACTCTAATGTACTTTATTAACGAAAATATAATTATATTGATATATTTTTTACCATTTTATTTATATTCACAGTTTCACATTGTTGTCCTTTTCTGTACTTCTGGTAACGTATACGGATACAAATTTTATTGGTGATCGGATAAACGCAAGACAGCAAGAAACGAAAGCTGATTAATAAGTAAGTTTATTCATTTTAATAATTCGACTGCACGTTTGGCCTAGTGGTATAACGGTCACCACGCCGTTTCCTACTTCGCCAAGTGTCGTGGGTTCAAATCCCACGTAGGACAACACTTTGTGTGATCCACAAATTGTTGTTCTGAGTCTAGGTGTTCTTTGCGGGCGTTGTCTTTTATAAAAAAAAAATAAAAAAATAAGTCGTATATAGATGTACGTACGAAAATATATAATTTTACCAGCTGAGCCCCGCGGTGTTACCCGCGGTACAACAATAACCGCGGTTAACGCTACGGGACAAAGTAAAAAAAACTACGTAAAAAGTATCTATACCTATACGGCTATACCGACATCAAAGCTATTAAATCGTACAGCCTAGCATATAATATTTAAATTGATACTTATTTAAGCTAAGGCCTTATGGGACTGGCATACCCTAGGGTAAAAGTCCCTTAAAAATAAAGCTACCTCCCCACTAATTTTAAGCCAAACCGGTTCAGCCGTTCTTGAGTTATAAATAGTGTAACTAACACGACTTTCTTATATATATATAGATAAATGAGTATTTTCTATTCAGCATTACTAATAAGGCCAATGTAGACGACGGAAGAAGTAAGATTGTAAGTAATACAGTAAGGAGCTGTAAAGCGTAAGTCTGTCTCAACTTCCACATAGGTAAAATGAAACAAAAACATTCTTTATTGACATCTAACGAAAACACAACAAGCAATTACTAATCCTGTATCGCAAAATGAAAAGTTTTCACACTGATTAGCAATGAACGTCAATAGAACGTAGCGTAGAACAGCCTATCAACACTCAAAGACAATGAAATTTTAAAGTAATATTATTTATATTTTTACTTATTCTTACTTTCTACGTACACTATCAAATGTATAGGAAACTACATGGAGTTGAACTGCCTTCCTTTCTGTTTTTTAAAGGGATCTTAACAAAAATAAAATCCAAAATTAAAATCGCGGGTTAATCCAATAATACATGATTTTTTTACTGCTGTTATTCTCAAAATTCTTTATTTTAACATTCCCTTAACTCATCAACGAACACTTGACACTCAAAAAAATAAACACAAAATAGCAAAACACTACAAGAAGGGAACTAAAGTCGTTATGTACGGTAGCGTTTACGTTCCGAGTACTTTTAGTTTAAAGTGGGGCCAAACTTCAGCTCATTACAGTCCTTATAAACACTTTTATTACAGTGGAACAAATAAAACAAATGCTGACAACCCATTCGCTCCCTAGACGGTACTGTAAATAACGTGATTGTTAGTATTACTTCTACCATCTACTTTCAGTAAAGTCTTATAATCTGAGTCCTGTACTGTCAATGAACGTGATAATGCTTTTAAAGATGTGTGTGAGAAATAATTAATATGGTATTTTGAAGTACCAAACAGTGTCAATTAGTACATTACTTTTATGTTTCTTTAAATTTCCTAATCGTTTTAGGTAGGTATTTAAAACAAAGTAAGTGAATGGCGTATCTAGTATTTCAGATTAAAATTCAAACCATTATGTTTGAAATAATATGAAAATTAAAACCTACAGTTGCACTTAATTTTTATCACTACAATTAACATATCGACGTTATCTATATTTATAAAAGAAAGTCGTGTTAGTTAGACTATTAATAACTATATAATTACAATATAATTAATAAATAATAACTATATAATTACAATATTTATAACTCAAGAACGGCTGAACCGATTTGGCTGAAAATTTGGTGGTGGGGAGGTAACTTAGAACCAGGAGACGGACATAGAATACTTTTATTTTCTCTTTATTTATTTTTAAGGGACTTTTACCCTTTTAGGGTATGCCAGTCCCATAAGGCCTTAGCTTAAAATTTTTAAAAATAATTTAAATATTATATGCTAGACTGTACAATTTAATAGTTTTTTTTTGATGTCGGTATAGCCGTATAGGTATAGATACTTTTTACATAGTTTTTTTTTACTTTTACCCGTGGCGTTAACCGCGGTTGTTGTTGTACCGCGGGTAACACCGCGGGGCTCAGCTAGTTGATGATAAAGGTCTATTTAGCTAGAAACCAATGATTTAGAAGCATCTCACCAGACCGCCATTGTGTGGGTCATCATGCTGCAGTGTTTGCATCGCAACGAGTATGGTGATCACTACTCTTCGGTTTTACTCAGGCGGTCATCCGGCAGAATAGAGCACTTTGGCAGATAGCCATGGTGCCAATGGACTCTCAAGTTATTCTTTATCAAGTGAATCTAATGGTCAATACTGTTTTTCTATTAAGTTTTCAATACGCTTATTCTTGTTAAAAATGTTAAATAAATCTTGGTACCTATTCGATGGCCATTCATATTAATTTCTCTTATTACCATTAGGTGTCAAGTTACCACATCAACGTCAAAAAAATTCTTTGAATTTCTACTTTGCCTGAAGACGATTTTACTTAAGGCTAAATAATAGTAGATTAGTAGCCAAGGGCTGTAAGGCATCAATTGCAAGCGCAGCGAGAGCGCCTATAGTTCGAGGGTGCAATTGGTGCTTACACCCGAGCTAACTATTCTGCAATACACCTCGATTGTGAGGTAAGTAGAAAAAAACGGCATTATAAGAATTCTATTAAAATTCTCTATTCCTGCCTTTTTTTCATTAAAAAGAATCAAGTAAAGAACGTTTTAATTATTTTTTTCAAGAACGAAATTGAGCTTCGCCGTTCGATATTTAAAATTGATGACTATTATACTCACACGAAGACAAGGCTGAATATCAAAGCGACCTCTTTGGTCATTGGGCTGAATGCGTGATTTTTATTGCTATTATGATAGTTAGATGTACGCGAACTTTTTGAAAGAAAGAAGTGTTTTTTTTAATTATCTACTTACCGCCCTAGGGCTTTCCTAGCTACATTATTACCCTAGAGCGCTAATTAGTCACCTACAAGCCCTATTTGGAGGTAATAAGTGTAACTGTAAGCTCATTTTGTCTTTCTTGAGACTGATGAAGCAGAAGTCGAAAACATAATAATGAGTCTACGCTCTAACTGTGCAGTTGGTATTGATGGCGTTCCAATGAATGTTTTGAAACAGTTCAAAGCTACTCTAGTTCCGCCTCTCACATACATTATGAAATATAATATAATACTATAATGATTTGTATCAGTACTGGGGTATTCCCAGATCACTTCAAGAAAGCATTGGTCCATCCTATACATAAATCAGGAGACAAACGAAATGTACATAATTACAGACCAATTTCTGTACTGTCTACGCTCTCTAAAATTTTAGAGCGAATAATGAACAAGAGGTTGAAGGGATATTTAGAATCCAATAACCTTCTATCAGATAGACAGTATGGGTTCGGTAATTCCAGGTCGACAGACGACGCGGTCCATGATCTTACAAACTATATAACCGAATCATTAGACAAAAAACAAAAGTGCCTAGCAATCTTTCTTGATTTGGCTAAGGCCCTCGATACGGTTTCCCTATCTAAGTTGTGCAGTAAATTAGAAAGGTTAGGCATTCGAGGGAACCAACTAAAGTTATTTCACAGCTACCTGAGTAATCGTACACAGTGTACTAGAGTGGGTGAATATACAAGCTCTGAAATCCCTATATTGTATGGTGTTCCTCAAGGGAGTATCCTGGGGCCCACACTATTCTTAGTATATGTTAATGAGATGTGCGACCTTGTTCTGGGGGGTGGTAAAATGGTGGCCTTTGCAGATGATACCGCATTAATTTTTAGGTCCACAACCTGGCAAGATACTTTTAAAGCTGCGTAAATTGGATTCAACAAAGTTACTGAATGGCTAACAAACAATAAACTTACCTTTAATATTAATAAAACAACCCTAATGACATTTAAAATTTAAAATTCCTCCTCAGTCAACCACAACCATAAAATTGCTGTCCACACTCAAGAAGATTGTAGTGATATTTACAACTGTCCTTCACTTACTCAGACATCTGTTGCTTGTTACTTGGGTATCATACTTGACGATCACATGTCGTTTTACCAACACATTGACAGTTTATGTGGTAGAGTACGCAAGCAAATGTACGTATTTAAACATCTGAGACATGTTGCCGATCCGAATGTCATGAAAATGGTCTACTACGCGCTTTGCCAGTCTATACTGGAATACTGCATTTCTGCTTGGGGAGGTGCATCAAAGAGCCACTTAATTTTGAAAGAGCCCAGAGAGCAGTACTCAAGGTCTGCACTTTCCAAGCTTATCGTTTTCCTACTAAAAGATTGTATGAGTATTGCGAGGTACCCACGGTGCGCCAAATTTTCATTCTGAAAATAATATTAAAGCAACACACCAATAAAAGTCATATCGAAAGATCACCCTTAAAAACACTTACTCAGGTACGTACAAATCGTAAACATAAGATTCCATTAACATCCACTTGCACAACATCTTTCGGACATAGGTTCTATTCCTTCTTGGGACGGTACTTATTTAACAAGTGAAACAACCTTTTGGTTTTCCATAATAAAACGAAACATGAATCTAAAAAGGCACTTACGAGTTATCTCCTTACCCTATCTTATGAGGATACTGAGGCTATCTTACATCCTCCAAAAAGACACACTCACTCTCACACACACACACACTCACTCACACACGCACTCACACTCACACACAACACTCACACACACACACAAACACACATAACATTAAAATGTGTATTACATCCATTTGATTTCACATGTAACCATGCTTGTTTTTGAGTTTTTGTGTGATAAGTAAGGCAACATAAATTGTGTAAGCTTATGTAACTTATGTTGGGCAAATCATAATCAATGTATGAATGATTAACAATTCTGTGTCACTGGAAGGTAGCTGGTACCTACATCTCAGGTCTTACCTTTTCAGGTACCAGCCGCATTTAAAAAATCTGTAGCTTAAAATAGTGCCCGCTTTTTCATGACTGTGTAATTTACTATGAACAAATAAAAAAAAATAAGAACCCACCATGATGTAAAGAATATTATTGCGCATCAGATCTCTTTATGTTTTGGTATTTTACAATTCATACTACAAGCAACAGAATCCAGATAATCACGGCAACAAAACTGACTGACGTAAAATAGCGCAATTTCTTTTTAAGTCAACAGATTTAGTCAACATCCGTAACAGGGCAGCACTGTGAATTTTAATACTTAAGTGTGAACATGAATGTGAACGTTTATAGTACATATTGACTTAACTATATTTTTGATCGGCTTCAAAATAGTGAGTATCATCTATACAAATAAATAAAATTTAAGTGTCTGTTTGTAACAGCTTTTCACTAAATGCAAATGAAAGTATAAAAAATCAATAAATTTATTTTTATATTTTCTGTCTGTTTGTTCCGGCTAATCTCTGACGGGACTTTCACTGATAGGTAGCTGATGATATAAGGAGTAACTCAGGCTACTGTTTTTAGACTAGCTTCGCCCTGCGGCGTTAACACACCACGGGGTTCAGCTAGTATAATATACTAGCTTTTACACGCGGCTTCGCTCACGCAGACTTTAATCCCCTGATTTACCCCCTTAGGGGTGGAATTTCCAAAATTTCTTTCTTAGTGCTCACTTACGTTATATAAAGAACCTACATGCAAAATTTTAGGATTCTAGCTTCAGCGGTTTGGGCGGTGCGTTGATCTCTCAACTTCCTCTTTTATATATAGATAGATGATCTAATCACTCAAAAAGAGGACACTCTAAAAATAGTAGAAATTGTTTGATTTTGAAGTAATTTCTTGAAATTATTGATTTACTTTGAAAGAGTTAATGGTTATGTTTGTTTTGGAATTCCTAGACAAATATTCGTTTTCTTTTAAATACAGAATGCATCTTAAATTGCCTCACCCATGATGCTAATGAACTTTTAATTATGAATGTTGTTATACTTATGCAACCGTTTGAAAATCAAATTAATCAAAATGTAACTAAAATATTTCTAAAGAACGAGTTTCAAAATTAGTAATATCTTCATAAGTAAAGTTACTTAAACAAAATAATACCCTTTTTACCTTACCTGAGTGATACACATGGTTCAATATGCCAAAGTTAATACTTAGGTAAATTAGTAATTTAACTTCTTCATTTGGTACGTCAGTTCGGTTCCTCATATTACAATACCATAATTCTACTACAAACATAATTAAATACCAGCAAATACGTGTTATACTAATACGAAGTGACACGAACGTTCCTAAAATCTGTACCACAGATAATATACACTTACATATCTGTAAATAAACTAATACCTTGATTTCTCAAATTCTTTGTAGCTATAAATCAAACAAAGCAACCAGTATTAATAAACAAAGGTGATCCATAACTTGGTAGTTATGAAAACAAAATTCAAATACGATATCTATCAGCCATAAATAAGAAAAATAAATTTCAATGGCTCGTTATTTATGAATATTTGATAATTATTATTCCATTTTGTACGAGATGGATTTTAATAGGGCCGGCTGGTTGGATTAGGCCGCGTGAGAATATACAGTTCAGAGCACTTTAATATTAATTTAAGACAGCGGGCGTTAATAATTTTCTTGAATACGTTTAGCCAGATGGAATGATCTATCTATTATTTTATTACTCTTATTAGCTAAAAAGTGACTAAGGCAATTTTTTTTATTATATGATTATAATCATACCTTCTTACTTATATGTCAGATAAATATATTATTAATAATTCAAATAGATAACATAAATAATAACATATTTCAATCACGGAACTATAAAATATTTATATATACCTTGTTGCAATTATGTAACATGTTGCACTGCTGTGTTACCATAATAGTATATATTGTACCGCGGTGTTACCCTCGGAAACCGCTAATTTAAGAAGCATAAGTTACTCCTTATAATATTACCTATTTGCGAGTGAAGGTCTCATCAAACTATGTCCAGCCGATCTTTCATCCTGCAGTATTTCTTGTCAATAGATAAAAAATACGTCGGAGTTCGATTAGATAAAAAGACGATAATTCTAGAAAAAGTTTATTTAATAAATATGAGGAAATGAATCTACTTAGAATTTAAATACTATTAAATCATATTTGTACTGTTAATAATAATTTAGCGCCGTTTTGCACTACATACGTTTCGTCGATTTAAGTATAAAACCCTTTGCATTTCAATAAATCAGAAGTAGTGACGGTGAGCGGCGTTAGGCAGTCATCGTCTCGCTGGGTGGTCGGCAAGCAGACGCCTTTACGCTTATTTCACACCACCGTGTGGTACAAATAAAATCAAACTTCGACACGGAAACACTGGTACTAAAAGAGAACTAGGTTTGCAGTTAATGTGTATTATGCGTGAAGAGTGAAAATAAATTTAAGTGTCCTGAAAATGTGCAAGGGGACGTTAGCTTTGATGGTCTAGTTCTAAGTAGGTAACTATTAATGTTTCAATATGAGGTTATAATTGTGTATTAGTATTTCTTATTTATGCACATATGTACTACTTTTATCCTCCAATGGATTAACAGAGGTTCATTATAACGTCCACATTTTGTCGAATATAAATTTAATTCCATGAGGATAAGCACACACGCCCTTTAGCAGGAAAGCGATATCCCGTGATCCACACAAAAGGGGAGCATGTGTAAGCTCCAGATGACCTGAGATTCATCGGGGTATCAGTTGTTGTTTTTTCATGGAATAGGGGTTAAACGAGCCGACGTATCACCTGATGGTAAGCGATTACCGCCGCCCATTAACACCCGCAACACCAGCGGTTTCATAAGTGGGTTGCGGCCTTTTAAGAAGGAGTATGCACTTTTTTTTTAAGGTCGTATTAGTCCAGGAATACCGCAGATGACAGTTCATTCCACAGTTTTACATTTAGATATTTCCTTTATTGGTTTTCACCTGACGGCCCGGCTACCGAGTTGACGTACGGTGCCGCGGTGTTTAGTATGTTAGAACAGCGGTCATCATGACCATAATCACCTCTTCGCCACTGGTTTTCCGCACGAAAAAAGCCTATTGTCGACAATCGGGCCAATACATTTCTAAGTTGGACTCAAGACCAACGCTTAGCAGTCAGAATCACTGATGTAGTCTATTTAAGACGGTTTAGCATTGCATTTTGTCTATTACTTAAGTTCTTTTGAGTATAATATGTATGACATACACACAATAATTCATGAATTATGCAAGCTAGTGGATTGCTTAATGAAAAAGACGCTTCTAGTGCCAACATATGTTTGTGTAAAGCTCAAAGATTAGTTATACATCCGAGTAACAGGATTTTAACAGATAAATGATTTAATATAGCGTGTACCACATGTTATTTATAGTAACTCAACATTAAATCTGTCAAGTGTAAACATTCACACTGTTATGAATCGAAATAATATTTTAGATAGAGACGATAATTGTACTATAATAGAAAGCTGTCCTAAATATTTATTAAGTCAACAGAATGTTTTAAGCAAAACATTTTTTTTTATTTAATCTGTTTTTTCTTCGACTTTACTTAAAAAATTATAGTTTTTTTTTTTTAAGAAATGATGCACAGTTACTTTTAAACTAAAACTATATCCTTTGTATCTGAATCCAAAAAAATTTTTTATTTGCTCAAAAGGCCTTGATTTGTCTTGAATAAAACGTTAAACATTTTTTTTGCAACTTTAGAAAAAAATAAAAGTGTATTAATAGAAATAAATAATTGAATACCAAATCTTCCAGAGATACTCAAGTATTCTTGACAAGAATTTAAAGAGCATACCTAAATTCCCGTCTCCATCTACTGTAAGCGGCAGTCTCACCGGTTCATTCTAAAATTGCATTTTTTTTATCTCTTTTTAAATTTTAACTGCTCGTCTTTGGGAATACGTAACACGGGCTGTGTCGGGCATGATTTCATAAGTTTGCTGCACTATTCTTATCACAAAAGCTCAGAAGAGAACATTATTTGGAATTGTAAATTTACTTAAGAATAAATTAAATTCCTTGTTGATCCTCTGACCAGGCGAGATGATCATGCCTGGCGGGCCGCGGCCCAACGATTGATGTTGGGATGTTGTATATTATATATGCCAATCTGCGCGAAAATTTGTATATCGCAATCGCATTAAAAAAAGAATTATCAAAATCGTTTCACCCACACGAAAGTTCTGAAGTAACAAACATAAAAAATACAGTCGATTTGAGAACCTCCCTCTATTTTGAAGTCGGTTAAAAATTAAACAAGATCACAAAAAAACATTGGATCCTATGTGGAAGGAACATAAGAGCAAGCAATATAAGATTACAGAAAACAACAACATTTTTAAGGTACGCTGAACAGCAACATAAAGTGCTTAGAACAATTTGCTGAAAGTGCCACTTGGTAGTGTTAAGTGAATTTGAAGATCTTAGGGCTCGAGGAGAAGCATCGCAGCTACCGGGTGCTTCAATTGAGTCAAACAAACGCAACTCATCGACAAGATTCTATCAAGCTGAGTTTAAGAACAATTTTTCTCTTAAAGCCAAACAAATGAGGCGCCATTAGATGGAGTGAGAGAGCTTAATCTATTTCTGACGAGTTCAGTGACGCCGACAAAGACAAATCGACGCTAGCCTACCCACACGGCGCGCAAAGGCGTTCCACTTCTGTTTCAATTCCACTTTTATTTGCGGATTAACTTCTTATTAGTCATTGTACTGGGATGGGCTCCAACCCGCTATCAGGAGCCTTATAGATGACTCAATTATTTTGCAGCCTCGGTATATATTTCGACGAATTCTGACAATGTAGACGGTAAGTGTATATTACCAGTACAAGTAAAATTATAATACTACTTCATGGTTACCCTTTTCGTTGCGCGTCACAAGATTAGCGATAATTATAAAGATGTTAATCACTACTAAAAGAATTTAAAAATAAACCATTCGTTAAACATGTGCAAGTCTTTACTAACTCATGTAACAGTGGTATTAATAAACTGACAACATATTTATGTTCTTGCTATGACACTACGACAGAAATAACGACCTCAATAAATTTAATGTACTTTAACATTCTTGATTCAGCTAGCCATTGTTCTGGCATAGCCTTTAATAGTCTCATATGTTTTTAAGCTATTGCATAACTTTTATCGGGGGCTTTGAGGCCTTTGAGCGCGGCGACCGAATCAAGAACGTAACGTAACGAAACGAAAATTAAACCTGACACCCGAAGCTCTCACGGATCGAGACGAGCTGCTCCGAACGACGATTTTGTCTGTCTCTGTCACGATAAAAAATGCTATGTAATAGCTTTACCGCGGCAGTCCCTAAGTGCCACACGTCTTTTTTTATTCTTTACTAATAATTAAAACTAAATTGTAAAATACAGTAACATTCTTTTAAACAAATAAGTGTAGTAACCCGTATCACATCAACGTGTTTAAGAATTAGGCAGATTTAAACGAACCTTTTGTCTGTTCTTATTACCGTGTATTATATTCTGTAGAAAAGTATAGTTCAATTAATTAGCACCGTAATTTAAATTTTAAGTCTGAAACAATAAGAAATAAAATTGTAACGCAGTATCTTAGAAACAGATGATTCAAACGGTGACAAGCCAAAATAAATATAAAAGGGAGAAGTGGCGCGTATTTCAGAAACGACAAGTTGAAGAATGTCGAAATGTGTCATCTGTCAGTCGGTATTTAAAACGATATGTTATTCTGAAGTGTCGCCCAAAGTGTCCGCGTTCGCCGTGTATCTAAATAGTTAAGCAGCTGTCTCGTTGTAAAATTTCACATTTTCTTAGAAGCCAATGGAAATTCTTGTGTTTTTAATGCGTTTTTCAATTTTAGTTAAACATAAATTACAAAAAGTGAAACTACATCACACTAAGAGTTTTTAAAATGTCGTGTCTCCTAAAATTTACGACGTTCCTAATAGAGAAGTTCCTGGAGCATTGTAATATTTAAAATAAAACCTTTATAAACAGTCTAAATATTTTTTTAATCATTAGATCCGATAGAAACAAAAAAGGCACATCAAACTATTAACAGTCTTTAATCTAATATTCAATTTGAACAAATTAATCGCATTCGGCTAAAGGGTATTATTAATTAGAATATTATTAGTATTTTATAACTTAATGTTATGATAAATGAAAAATAATGTTATGTTTTTGATGACGAGAATATGCCTCACTGACCGTTTAAAAATTAATTCCTTTTAGATTTTACACGGAAAAACTAGGATCCAACGGATGACTGCCTCGTTGATCTAGCGGTTAGCGTATGCGACTACCGATCACGTGGACTCGGGTTTAATTCCCGGGTCGAACCAAAAGTGTTGTTGGATTTTACTTAGAATAAATTCCTAAAAACTGCCCAGAGTATGGAAGTTCGGCAATGTTTTACGCCTATGCCTCAGAGAGCATGTTAAACTATCGGTCCCGCTTATTATAAACATCTATAGCAATCGTGAATTGGTAAGTCAGTACCCTAAAATATACTGTCAATTTGTTCAACATTCGAATTCAGTTCGCCCTCAAAGTTGTGGAGGTCGGCCAGTCAGTCCGAGGAAAAACTGATATTCATGTAAAACCAGAGCAAGCTGACCTTCAGTAATCTTGGGTATGATAAAGGCTAAGAGGAAGAACTAGAATCCAAAAAAGTGACATAGTTTTTTTTAATGTACAGCCCTGCCAAATAGACTCTACTCTGGCTGATGGAAAGCATAAACAGAATCCAAAATCGGTAGTCAGCATACTCATTGCGAATGCAGACAATCCAACAATGCAGCACGGTGACCCACACTATGGCGGCATAGTGATGCTTCTGCATCATTGGGCCCCCGGTCTCGCACTCACCAACGAAACACGACAGCACGAACGCTGTCATTTTACGTTGATCTTCTGTGCGAGGGTAGTACTGCTCCGGTCGAGCCAGTCCGTTCGTGCTGAAACAGCGTGGCTCTACTACCTTGTGGTACATAGTATCATATAAAATAATAGCCATGAAAACGCAAAACTATAAAATGTACTTTCAGTTTTCTATCGGAGATGCCCCAATGTTTCTTCACTTTACATAGATATTGTTTTTGCAAAGTGAAGTCGTGCTCAAAATGACCAGTTCCACCTTCAATGGAAAGTATTATGTTGCACACTTAGTAGTTGTGCACTTGAAATACCAAGGAAGCTCCTTTGTTACAAAGGCGAGCGAACATATACATACTAAAACATATATACATATTATAAATTCGTTACTAACTCTGTATTTCTACTTGTTAGCATTCACAACTAACCGCAGCACTATAATTTCATTGAAATTCAATGAAATTTAGCATGGAGATACTTTGATTATTGAGGAAGGACAGGCTACTCTTTACCGCGATAACTGACATACACGCCGGTGGAGCCGCGGGCAAAAGCTAGTACTTTAAGAATTGTGAGAAAAAATGTTAAAACATTCGGCTTTATTTTCTAGTTCTGGCTCTTAACAGTTGTTGATTGAGTTAGAAACTTATTATTTACATTTTAACTACTTCAAATTTTAAATATCGTGAGTTATTTTGGTTTTTATAAATATGTTCATCCATAACTTTTAAGTTCATTACATTTATATGTTAAATTAGTCAGTTTTAAAATTGCAAGATAATACAAAATTATTAAATATTTTTTACGGTTATTGTAAGCACGCTGAACATAATTCTCTTGTGACAAGATCTATAGCTCACAATCTCACATTATTGTCTTCTATGGATAGTATCTACTGTGGACGTTAAAAACACTATGTTGTTTCATGGTTGGTTATTAAGCAGACTGATGTCTTACTAATTACATCAAGAGACCACCACCACCTTCTCGAGACTTTAATTAGCACCTTATTCAAATGAAAACCAAAACATGTGCATCAAAAATCATATATATATTTATCGAATTCGGACCTTTTTCTTTCTTCCCAATGAGCGAAATTTCATTTTCATTCGTGCAATGTGACCACGGTCTAAAGCAGTGAGCAATAACGATTTTCAGCAAACTCCGTCAGGTAATAGCTGTTGCAATGTTATATCGAGCGCATCGTGATTCAACCTCGTTAAGTTTTCTTCAAGAGTAAAAAACGAATTTTTTATTTCCATACAATAGTATTGTTAAGTGATTAAGATTGATTCTGTATTGAAAGTACAGTTTTGAATAAAATTATAAGACAACTAGCTTTCGCCCGAAGCTTCGCTCGCATTTAATAAAAAGTATCCTATGTTACTTCTAATAACTCCAAGAATATGTACAAAGTTTCATGATGTTCGGTTAAGTAGTTTTCGCGTGAAAAATTTAACTAACAAACTTACATTCACATTTATAGTAATATAGATACTTTCAATAGTCCCAGTAACGACTTAAGAAGCTACTAGCAGAAGTCGTGTAACTATATACCATTACAGTGATACGATTCTCTAATGAGAATCAGATACTTTAGTAATGTATCTAATGATGATGATTACATACTTCTCTTTGCATGTTATATTGAAACCTGAGGGAAAAAACACAATAACAATATGGTTTGGTTTCGTTCCCAAAACCGACAAATCAGTTACAGCTGATATGAACATCTGTGATAATATGCATTTGAAACTAATAATTCTTAATTATGTATGTTCTAGCTTTCAATATAAACAAAACAAAGTACTGTTTTAAATGCATAATTGTAAAATTATATTATAGACTGTTAGGATTGTGGAGTGATTTAAGCCGTCGCCACACTGCTTGCCACTGCGCTGAATATTATGGGCTCGATATCCACATGAGACATTTTTTTAGGGGACTAATCTGACCCACTCTCCCACCACTGTAACTCCTGTACACCAGGATCAACAGCAGTGAACCACGAACACACTAAGTTATGACACTCGGAAAGTTTCAAGAAAAAATTAAAGTCTTGGAACCACGTGGGATAATACTTTGTGTGAAACACAATACCTACACAAATCGTTGTTTTGAGTTTTGGTGTTTTTTGTCCTTTAAGTTGTTAAGTTAATTAAGTTTATTAAGTCCCCCGCCACACAGGATCTACTCTTAATGGGAGATTGGTCTTTAAAAAAACGAAAATTTTATTTTTTTTGCTTCTCTAAAGATAAATAGATGTCAAGATTTGTACTCAATCAATAATTTAATTTAAGTATAATAATAATGATGATTATTGATACTGGCAGAGCTATTCTTCTTAGATAATTTGTAAATAAAGACGTAGGCATGGATGTAACTACATACAATCATTTAATAGGTAATTATGTGGGCTACGAAGTTGTCTAATAAAAGAATTTAGGTCGAACAAGGTCGAGGCAAAATGTTGGAAGTTCAGCAAAGGTCTGACAAGGGTTGAAGTCTGTCAGTAAGTTTTAAAGATTATGTTGCTGTCCTTAAAGTTAAAGTCTAGACGGAATTTTTTCATTAGTGCACTAGTGATTTGTGAAATATGAAGCTGTAGTGTGACTGGACAGATACATTATGTTAAATTAAACTGCAACTGTTACAAAACTCCAAACTTAATGTTCTGTTTATAGCATCGCTTCTTTTGGATATTTTGCTAAGTTTTTTTAAATGTTATGTTACCTTAGAGAAATAAATAAAAAGTTTAAATGTATAGAAAACTTGCCATTTTTTTTAGTTGTATTGAATATACCTTACTAATTCACAGTTCACATCATTAAATAAAATAAATATTTTGGACATCTAACACACAACTCTATCTAGTCCCAAGCTAAGCAGAGTTTGTGTTATGGGTACTAGACAACTGATATAAATACTATAAATATACTATATATAATGCTGTATAATATATTTATACTATATATAAATATATTATACATAGAAAACACCCAAACTCCGAAACAAATATTTGTAGGTCATACAAACATTTGATCCGACCTGTGAATCGAACCCGAAACCTCAAGCACAGCAGTTGCATACGCTACCACTGCGCCACCAAGGCATTCCTATCAAACAGCTTAAATAAAATTGTAGCTTGAAAAATATAGCCAAATGCTAACTCAAATCCTATACCCATTTCTATAACATTTTAAGTTATAGAATGCTGTTTTAAAGTTGGTTAATACAGTGTGTGTGAAATAGAAGAACAAACTAGCTAAGAGAAAGTTACAGTAAATAAAGTGTGTTAAATAAAGTTTTAGGTTCATCAACTGTTTTAGCTATCTGTGATTGCATTGAACTTTAGATAAACATGGAGTAGCACATCCTAGCTTTGATAGAGTTTTCAACCGACTGAAACAATGCATGCTTACTAGCGCCACGCTACAAAGTAACTAATTCTAATTATTTTTCCCACAACATATATATCTTCTTGAAAAACTTCGAAGGTAATTGTAATATCACTAAAAAAATTGATGCGAATTCTCATTCGTACCTCTGCGATTTGTAGAAAAGGTTTTATATTTTTATGGAGTTTATACTGTAGATATTTTACTGATAAATAATAATCTTATGTATCGGCTTGAACAAAGGTTTTATGTACTATAATGTAATGTTCCTAGACGATAACAGCCACGGCGGCCAGGCTCAACGGAGACCATCCAATTACGCAGGAGATATTACAGTGCACAAGTGTGTGTGCAAACACAGGTGCACTCTCTGTTCCATCTCTCTCATAATCCGATGGAACGGTTAACCGACACAATCGGGGAGAGATCAGGTGCAGGACCGACAGCTTTACGTGCTCTCCGAGGCACGGGGGTTCAGACCCCAACCTCCGAGCTGTTATTAAGTATTTCTATAATCAGAAAAATTCAATAACACTTTGGCCCGACCCGGGATTCGAACCCGAGACCTCTTGATCGGCAGTCGCATACGTCAACCGCAAGAACAACGAGGCAGTTACTACTATAATGTAGGTACTACTGTAATGTACAATTTACAAAAATACATCCCACCAAAAACATTTTCATGTAAAATGTTGCCAAGACGACTGCATATGGCTTACCCTGTGAAAAAGATATCAGATCTCATGTAGTGCCAAGGTTCTGAATCTACACGCCCTAACTCTACCAACCCTAACTTCATAAACTCTACATCTCAGTAAAAATGTATGGCTTCGCCGTTTCGCTACCACACCGTCACAAAGGAGAAACGAACGCCTTTTGTGTTTGCAAATATCTAGTTTCTGAAGTAATGTGCTATACGAATATTTAGTTTCTGAAGTGACGAAACAGCCAAGCCATACATTTTTACTGAGATGTAGAGTTTATGAAGTTAGGGTTGGTAGAGTTAGGGCGTGTAGATTCAGAACCTTGGCACTACATGAGATCTGATATCTTTTTCACAGGGTAAGCCATATGCAGTGTCTTGCTTGGCAACATTTTACATGAAAATGTTTTTGGTGGGATATTCTATTCGGGATGTTGATTCACTTCATCCGTGGTCACTAAACTTGCAACAGTACCAAAATATAGGTAACTAATTTCCGAAAATAGACATTTAAAATATCCCTTTATTATTAACTTCTCAAGGTAAGTTCACATTTAAGGTTTAACTATAAACATTTAATAACATATTTAAATATTTCCAATCCTATAATGAATTCCCTCTACTGAACGCTGTAGGTATAACGCTTTGAATTAATAGTAATTCCTACCTTCTATGTTTCATCAATATACAGTACTCAACGTGGGTCACACATTACTAGTACATATTTCTGTTTATCCCTCTTAATGAGATAACCTCTTAAATGAGGGATCTCGTCGGTGGGTTCATGATTATACAAATACTTGTGACATACTTAACAAAATTTACTTGAAATTTAAGATACATTTAAAACTCTTTTCTCTCTCTCTACTTTAGTTTTGTATATAGAGCCTTACTTTTTCAATATATTTGTTTTTATTTCCAGAGAATATTTACGTAATTAATGTTACCACTAGCATATATCATTCACTTCAATTTACAACCAGTAAAATTATTGCAAATCTTGCAGCAGAGCGCTATAAATCAAACAGAACTATGTTGTCCCAAGCGCATTGGACTCGGCTTCAATTGAATTGTCTTGATTGATTGTTACAAGTAGCATTGACCTGTCTACGTACATAGCGTTACTGTTACTCTTATATGTCTTATAGTTGTTTGGCGAGGTTTTTTATGTATGAGCCTGACAAAGTGACTCTACTCTGCCTGATGGAAAACATAAGCAGTCTCCAATAGTGGTAGTCACTAATATAAATAATTATTTATATAAATATTTTCGGACATCTAACACACAAAGCCAAGCACTAGTCCCAAGCTAAGCAGAGCTTGTGTTATGGGTAATAGACACCTGACATAAATACATATAAACTTTTTTTTTGTAAATAGATACATATTATACATAGAAAACACCCAAACTCCGAAACAAATATTTGCAGATCATACAAACATTTGATCCGACCCGGGAATCGAACCCGAGACCTCAAGCACAGCAGTCGCATACGCTACCACTGCGCCACCGAGGCAGTCAGTAACAGTCATCATGAAAATAAACAATAACACAACACAAAATATACAAATAATGCAACACTACAGCATGGTAACACACACTATGGTAGCCTAGTGATGCTTCTGCATCATTGGGCCCCCGGCCTCGCACTCACCAACGAAACACCACAGCACGAATGCTGTCATTTTAGGTTGATCTTCTGTGCCAAGGGAGTGCAACCTCCGTCGAGCCAGCCGGTTTTATGTATATTGTATTTATTTATAGACACAATTTAAAAAATTAAAGGACCATAAAACCAGTTTTTGTTATAAAATGAATTTATTACCAACCTTCAGAAAGATGCTCAATGCCTGGCTTACCTACCTTGGCTGGTCAGTTTGAAGCTTAGCATGTTAACATACTAATACGTTTGAAAGGTACTTTTAATCTGTTATTGGATACTTTTATCTTAGTTATAGAATTAGTAACATCCTTAATATTCATCGCTTCTGCAATGTGTTTGTGAATATACGCCTAATATTTAGAATCCTATATGAGACAAACCTAATAGGGTCAAAATATTATATAAATAGTTTACAGAATAACTTTTTAAAAGTAGATAACTACATAATCTTTAGAAATACCTATGACGGAATCTAAATTTACATTGTAGTAAAAACTTTCTTGGGATCCGAGTAAGTAAGAATTAGGTACGCGAGACGTAAGATAGGAGCTATGTCCGAGTCCTATCGGCCCTGTCGATGTCAGTGTTCGAAGTTCAGGATTTCAACTATTTATTGCAATCCTAGCTGATCCCGGAATTTACGCGTCTAACGATAAAAGTATTCTAGTTTTGTAGGCGTATGTGGTTAGTTTTCACGATTGTGGCAACTAAGTATTTTTTGGTCCTGCGAAGTTTTTCTTTGTCAAAACCTAGTTTTTTTTTTATATTTCAATCAATGTAGTTAGTAAAAATGTTATGTTTCAGTATCTCTGTTTACATGGTTTCATATTAATATTTTATAATCCTGCAATCATTCCACGATTGTAATGAACAATTTTAAGAACTAAATAAAGCAGTCTCATAAATTTTAAATGTTCACAATTTGTGTCTATTAAAGAAAAAAAAAAAACATGTATACGGTCGAATTGAGAAACCTCCTCCTTTTTTTGAAGTCGGTTAATAAAGATCTACCCTATCTAAAAGTTCAATTTTGACCCTATTTCTTTTTTTTTTGTAAACAATACCAAAAAGCGTACATCAAAATACATGTACTTAGTAAAATGCTTCAATTACTAAAATTAATTTAGGTACTTATTAAAAAAACCGAGATTATTCTTAATATTTTAAAGTTTGTACTCATGTAAAACACACTGCTTTACACATAAAATGTGTTTAAGAACAAAATCGAATCGAAAATTATCCCCATTGATGCAATTGATTGAAAGCAGAAGAAGTTTTAAGGTCTATTAAAATGAGTGAAATTACTTAATAAAGTAATTTTACCAATAAGACGATTAGTATCTGTCCGTTTTAGTTTTATGTCCCATTACAAACTTTGACATTTAAGATCAAAATGTATGTCCAAAAATGATTATTTTAAATTGTATAATGTCAATCAAAACACCGGAGATCTTAAAAATAACATTTGTACATGTCAGCTTTGTAAATTGTTGATAAAATATATAATTTATTTTCATTTTAAATTGCTTGGTAAGCAAATTTGTGTGTTCATAATTAAAAATTAAAAAATGTACTTTTGGAGTCTTAATTGCAACCAGTTAAAATTATTGGAGAGTTGTAATACACAATTATTCGTAGGAACCGTGGTCCTAAGGTGAAGACTCAATTTGACGGTGTTCTGATTTAAAATTACCTATCTATCTATACTAATATTATAAACGCGAAAGTTTGTGAGTATGGATGGATGGATGTTTGTTACTCTTTCACGCAAAAACTACTGAGCGGATATGGATGAAATTTTACATTAATATAGCTAATACATCAGAATAACACATAGGCTACAATTTGCCACGATAACCGTCATACACGCAGGCGGAGCCGCGGGCAACAGCTAGTAGAGAATACTTTATTCACAAATTTGTTGAGAACAAGAGTCTGAAATAATTTTATCTATTTAAATACAAGGCGTGAGAAAATAAATTGCCGTAGAGGGCTGTGCTTTCGAAAACATTCAATATTACGTGAGTACAAATCATCTAAAATTAAGTGTTATCATTTAATTCCATATTATAAAAAACTAGTCTTGTTATAAAAAGGAACAATAAAATTAAAAGGACCAAGCAACAAGAAAAATAAAACTGAAACAATCTCCTTCACAATTTGTTTTGCTTTACACTCGAGATTTTGCTTTGATGAACCTTTATTTCTGATCACAAATTACTGAAGTAGAGGGATTAGCCTTGTAAGCGACACGCAACAGCACAAAAAGGCCATTAAAATGTGGTAGACTGTTGGCGGGGACAAATAAAGTATGAGAGAACAATGCTCGACGACTCAGTGAATAATTTTAGCTCGCAGTACCATCGGCGCGGCGCGACTACTGCTCTCACAGATATAAAATGTATAGATGTGGCTGGTAGTGTTATAATAGATAACGTCTGTTGATAATTTAATAAGTTGCAGTAATTGTTATCTTTTTTACTCATTCAGCAAAACTGTAGCATTATCGTAGAGTGCGTAGTAGGTTCTAAATTTAGACTACCAATTCGTATCCTTATCATGATACCTTGTGATAAGTTGCAAACTAACATGGCAACACCATTTAAAGACGCTAACGGCTAATATTTTTTGAATAATTACTAACTACTTTTTAAATTTTAGGTTTATCTTAAGTCAATATTTTACAACAAAAGTTATTGTAATTTTCCTTTTCTCTTGCAAAACCTTCAGTTGATTTTGTGCGTTAACACATCTATTTTTTGACGTGACAACGTCTTATAATTCGATACAGCCGGCTGTACGCACGAAATGTTTTATGCGGCGTTATCTCGCTCTAAGGCGTTCTATTTAAGGCTTGAAGTGCAAGCGAGAGCGCGGAACGAGCGACAAAGAGCCACAATCGGCCACAATCCTTCATATTCATTTCTTATGAAGTTGTCACGTTCAATTATCGTCAGTAAACCGACTTTACAGACAACCGATTTTTTTACTGACTTAATCCTTTCTGTCAAAACAATATAAAGGTCTCTTCGAAAAGCAGCATTTCCAGTAAATTTTTCACTATCATGTGGCCCGCTATCTTTACCGCCCTCGAGGGAAATAACCTACTGTCACGCGGAATATACTAGCCCGTACCACAATTAGAGATCACCAGAAATTGCGTAATTAGAGGCCATTAATCGATCTTGCATAGTCTCGACCACTTCCCTCTTTGTTACTGCCTGGTTCTCTTCTGGGCGACAAATTAGTTTGATATATTGTTCTAATAATATGTGACTCTCTACTCCTGTTACAAGTGTATGGTTATAAATTCGAATGATGTTGAATTTCTAGACTTAAATTATATTGGTGCAGCAATTTCTTCAATTGTTCATAACTTATAGGTCGAATTTACGGATTAATTAAATTGATATTGTGGTATAGTTTCTATTTCTCTCGAATTCTTTCATTAAATTTATGGTTGTACTTTTAGATAATAACAATGATTTAATGAAAGATGGAGATAAATTTAAAGCTATCTGTCAGTAGAAGTCTTTATTTACTTTACAGAAGACCTTTAATTATTGTATAGTTATATAATTCGTTCACTGGGATTACTTTTGTAAGATTTTTACCTTTATTGTCAATATTTGCCCATGGATTACTGAATAAGATTAAATAATGAAATAATTGTAATTTATACTCTTGATGGAACTTGTTGCAATACATTATTGAATTCTACTCACTTACAAATAACCTTTGATGATGCCATAAGGCGAAACCGGTTAGGTGTAAACATAAATAAAATAGTGGAATATGTACATGTGATTTAAATTCTAGAATAAAATAAAGGTTAAATAAGTTTTAAGTTTAAAAATTTTTGTCAATATTTGTATTTGCCTATTGATTAGTAAATTTTGATTAAATAAAAAAAAATAACTTTTACATTTTGCTCTTAAGCTGCCAAAACAAAATTTCATTCATTCACCATTAATTTTACATAAAAAAAGAATTAATCTGTCTAGCCTTAGTGAATTAAAACATACTAGGTACTATTTTTTTTGTTTAGCCAATAATACAATAGAACGAAGAGAGAAAGAGGCGTTAGCGATTGTAGAAAGAGAATCAACGCAAAACATTTGCAACTTGGCTGAGAGGTCCTCCTTATCTGTCACTAGCTGACCCGTGCCCACTTCGTTGGGCGTTAAACATTTTTTTCTCCGACTTACTTTGCAAATTCAGCTACTATGAAAGTCTTTCCACTTTTCGGGTTATTATATAGCCTATGTCACTCCCAAATAACGTAGCCTTCTATTGGTAAAATAATTTTCAAAATCGGTTCCGTAGATCCAGAGATTACCCCCTACAACGTCACAACGTCACTAACTCAGAAACTTTACCTCTTTATATAATAGTGTAGATAAATAATATAAAAGTAATAGACACATAAGTTACATATAGTTAATAATTTTTTGTTAAAATCAATGACATATTAATATATTTTTGGAACTTTGTATTTTATTATATTCCATCCCATTCCACTCTATTACGTTCTACTCCATTATATTCCACTCCATTCCATACTATTTTATTCTATTCTAAAAGTTTTATGAATAATGAAAAAGTAATAATTACTTTTACATAGTTTTAAAATAAAAATGCATTTCGATACTCGATAAGCTAGCAACAAAAGTTTTGTTAATACACATACAATTTCAAAAGCGGACTCCAGCTCTTAGCCCCTCATTTTTATAAGTATAAAAATACCTATCTAAACACAATAACCACTGACTTTTCAATAATAGTGCCAGCCGGAAACAGTTTACCCGAAGTTCTTTGAAAATGTTGCAGACCTACGCTTTTTGCGGTTGAGACACCCTATGAGATTAGTCAACTGTGATCATGGGGAAGAGTAATGATAGTAAATGGCAGGAAATTACTGTGGCACCTTATCGTCCTATTCAATAACCCCATTGGTCCAGGGGAGGTAATAATGAAACTGCACGTACAGGCCATTCCGGCTGTCACTGGGTAAAACTTGGTAGATGATTTTAAGCAATTCCTAATTGAATCTTAAGTAACAGAATTTTTCGAAGTCACATTGATATATATTTATACTAGCGCCCCGCCCAGGCTTCGCACGGGTGGATTTCCGATGCCCCCGCCGACGACACGAATCGTGCATTTTAAATCTGTAATATCTTCGAATATATTCATTTAAGTTAGATACTGTAAAGGGCCATTTTGATCTATATTAAAGGCACAATGTATTTAATTTACTTAATTGTATAAGGATTCATTATGTGTTGTTTAAAATCGCTTCGTAAATAAGCCATTGTTTCTCGTGAAAAGAAAGGATTAAAAAATGGTTATTGTGGGTTATCCCGAAGAGATAGACATATACCGTCCCGGACTTTTTTGTAGTACTTTTTAAGGTGTACAATACTGTAGTACATTATTTTAATCTATCTCGTAGGGTGCAACCAGCGTTTGCAATGTAAGCGCAAAAAACGTGTTTATTTGCTACATCACATTTGAAACCTCGAAAATTAACAGTGTTCTCATACTATATTATGCATTTATTATACATAAAAACCTTCCTCTTGAATCACTCTATCTACTAAAGAAACCTGCATCAAAATCTGTTGCGTAGTTTTAAAGATTTAAGCAAACAAAGGGATATAGGGACATAGGGACAGAGAAAGCGACTTTGTTTTTAACCGACTTCCAAAAAGGAGGAGGTTCTATGTTCCACTGTATGTATGTTTTTTTTTTTTTTTTTTTTTTTTTATGTTTGGCCTGCCAAAATGACTCTACTCTGCCTGATGGAAAGCATAAGCAGAATCCACGAGTGGTGGCCACCATACTCATTGCGAATACAACAATGCAGTATGGCGACCCACACTATGGCAGCCTAGTGATGCTTGTGCATCTTTTAGTCTAGTCAACAAGTATGGAACTTGTTGACTAGACTAATTGGGCCTCCGATCTCGCACTCACCAACGAAACACGACAGCACAAACGCTGTCATTTTACGTTGATTTTCTGTGCGAGGGTAGTACCGCCCCGGTCGAGTCGGCCCGTTCGTGCTGAAATCAGCGTGGCTCTACTACTACTATAAAGTGAACATACATAAGTATGTTCACCGATTACTCCGTCAGTTGTGGACCGATTTTGAATTTTTTTTTTGTATTCGAAAGGGTATGCTTGTTACTGTGTGCTCGGTACCTAAAATCTGTTTGAAGTCGGTGCTTAGCCAAAAAGAATACAAACGAACAATTACAAAAGTCTAAGCGATAGTCACTTCGCACCGACTTCAAACAGATTTTAGGTACCTAGCACACATTAAAACCTGAAATTGAAAATGCCTGGACACTCTACCAAATTCTTAGACCAATCCTTCTCTGTCCAAGCAGTACGATTGTGGAACGCCCTACCAGTCGTAATCAGACGTGCACAAACAATTTCTTCCTTTAAGAGGCTGGTGAAGGAGCATTACTTGGGAGACATCAATATTCCATAATTAACTGTTATTGCAGTCAATTAGGTCACAGTATCTAATATCAGTACGTGTGTAACATCTATTGGATGAATTTCGCTTAATATATTTATTTATACCGACATTTGTATTTATTCCTCATACATACTATGTGTCACTAATAATAATAATTTTTATTTATATATATTTACACTTCTGTATTTTCCTTTTCCAAACTACTCACTAATACACCAGACGCTACCCTATACATCCTGTACTTATTTCCATCCCATGGTTGCCTGGAAGAGATTGCTCTTATGGCGATAAGGCCGCCATTTGTACTGATACTGACCTAGCATTAAGCATAGCATTATCTGGTGTACAATAAAGCGATATATTATTATTATTATAATACTACTATTTAAAAAATCAATAAAGAATTAGGTATAGGCAATTTATAAAGAACCAGTTTATTTTACGCTTTTAAGTGTTTTTTTGGCAGAGAGTTTTCGTTGGATGTTTTTTGGAAGTCGGTTTTTTTTTTTATAAAAAGTTTTTATATACTATGTAGTGATGATCGTTTTCCAATATTCTTACTCTAACTATTATAACTTTAAAAACTAACATGTACAATATGTATATACATATATATGCAAATACATGAGTAAAAATGTATTTTCTTAGTGTCAAGCAAAATCACGTATGTATAAACTTTAGATTTGTATATTTATAACATATATTTTAAGTATCTCTATCAATATCTTAATCATTGAACCTAAACCCTTGCACTACTGAGGAACAACAGTCGTTAGATTGATCAAATTTATTTTCCAACTTTTAATGTTTCAGTTTTTTCGAGGTTCATTTATTTTAACCAGTGATATTTAAAGATCTTTAGCGGTAAGAGCAACACGAAACCGATTGTTCTGCCAGAACATGAGTGATGTTCAGCTATGTACAACAGTGAACGTCTATCGGCAGAGAAGAAGAATCATAGTGACATTGTTTTTTTTATCGTTTTACCTGTAAAACATGCCTTTGATAATTATAGTGTATATTCATTATTTAAAGTTGAAGTTGTTACTATAAAAGTACTTAAACCAACAATTTAATCCCAACTCACAAACCTTAAAATACGTAAAAATTAAAGTTAAGAAAATGTCTGTTACCACATCTTTATGGGATCTATCTGTCGTGCGATGCTCTTCTATGATTGCTTCAATAGGTGTAATTGCCATATTTGAACCTTTCTTAACGTCTATGTCATGTTTTGATATATTTCATATAGATACACATAGTTTAAACCTTAAGTTTATAATTATAAAAGTAGTGTCCACAATATTTTTTGTAAAAAACTTCCATTTATCTTCAATATAAAATGTTTTCGTAGTTAGAATCAATTAACATGAAAATGACTAGAAAAATAAATGCCTGATAGCTTTTACTTGCTACAAAAAATTTGATTAAAGCGATTGAAGCAGTATCTTTGTGATAAAAAAAAAAGTTGCTGAAAGCAATGTATAACCCACTTTATAAAAACAAATTGGTTATCAAAGCTTATAGGCCTGTAAAGTCTTGAGAAAACTGGCTGTTGTATTTTTTTTTTATTATTAACCGACTTCAAAAAAGGAAGAGGTTCTCAATTTCACTGTTTTTTTTTAAATGTTTTTTACAAAAATAACTCATAACTTTCGACCCAGTCGAAAGTTATGAGGTGAACCGATTTTGATTTTTCTTTTTTTATTTGATTCCGTGTGGTCCCATTTAAATTTGTTCCAGATTGAAGTCGATTTTTTTAAACCGTTTATTAGTCAATTCACCATAATTAATATTATAAATGCAAAGTATGAGTGTGTGTGAGTTTGTTTTCTTAGTTTTTTACGCTTTCACGACTAAAACGATTGTTATGAGATGAAAATGGGATACCGTGAAATACCGTGGGAGAGCCACGCTTCGGCATGAATGTGCGGGCTCGACCGGAATGATACCAGGGCCTCACAGAAAACCAGTGTGAAACAGCGCTTGAGCTGTGTTTCACCGAGTGAGTGAGGATACCGAAGGCACATACCCCAAACCCCTCCCCCATCCGTCTCCCCATCACCCAAAGGCCGGCAACGCACTTGTGACGCCTCTGGTGTTGCGCCTTGCAGGTAGTTGTAATAAAAATAATGCAGCAGATATTTTTATCATTAATATTAGTAACGTATATAAATACTCAAAATTGATAATTTGCTTGAATTACTTTGAATACTATTATTAACAATGTCTCTAATTCAGTGTAAACAGTATTTTTGTAGAATAAGTTTAGTAACTATCCTATTTAACGATAAAAAACATGTTTTTGTAATTATACGAACTAAAAGTGGAAAATAATTTTTAAGTTCAAATAAATCCATAGGGATGTTAGATGTCAATTATTGTTAATATTTAACTGACAGAAATTGATAAAAGTACAGTTATTTTAGTAAAAATATCTTGAAAGGCACTCCACCATTCTTCACGGTTTTTTAAAATTGTTTTTAACCCCCGACTCAAAGACGGTTTCATAAGTTTGACGTCGATCTCTGTCAGTCTGTGTGTGTGTCTGTCTGTGGCATCGTAGCTTTCAAACTGATGGACCGATTTTGATGCGATCTTTTCATTTGAAAGCTAATTACCTTGCGGTGGTTCTTAGCTATGTTTGGTTAATATCGGTTCAGCAGTGTAAGGATATCAGCTCTTTTCCAAAATGGTGTAAGGAATTTTTGGCGTATGATTACTCGATTAAGTGCTTGCGTAGGTGGTTTTTTAATTTTGCAATTTAAGCTTGTCTATATTTTAGTTCGGACAGTTAAAAAAGGGTGTTTTTCTTTTGTTCGTAAATTACAATATATTTTTGATATTTTTGTAATTAGTGGTGTCAAAAAGACACAACGTAGGTAAGTCACAAATATCTACTTCATGTACTTCACTACATGTCTTAGAACAAGATACTACCGTATTTTGAAATATGGGAAGAGCCATTAATCCTGAAGATCTTGATTAGGATAATCAGATAAAGTTATTAAATTATTGCATCGTCATCTTTTTAGAGTGAGTTAGAAAATTACGTTCAAACTTTCCGTTATATACCGAGCAAACCAACACACACACAGTGTTTACTGGAACTGGAACATTATTATAGTAAAATAACGAAAACTGAAGTCAGGTATATAAACCATTAACCGTTTACAACGTAGTTCGGACATAACACTCGATGTACCAGTACGAAAGCCCTGAATTGAACCACTAATAAAACGTGCCGCACATACATACCTACGTTAAGCCGAATCTTGAGGGAACATTTGTTCAGTGAAACGTGTGACAAAATTGTAGCTAAACCTTCATTTTTCGATCACTCTCACCCCTAACACTTAGCTTTCCCTTTTTACCAATTTCAAGAGCTTTTTTCACACATCAATCTCGTTGAATGTGGGAGTAATATGATGTAAAAGCGTCATACCGCTTGAATGTCGTCGGTCTGCATTGCTGTGAGTTTGTTAAAATATATTTACGATGGTTTTGGGTGATTTTTGAACAGTGCGCTCTTTTGAAGATTAATTTTCTCCGTCATGAATATTATGATATGATTATCTTCTAATATTATACCACTATCAAATTAATTTTGATTTGTTCAACAAATTTAATGTGTTCTACTCACGTGTAAATTTTACAAATGCTTTATTTTACTTTCGGACACGTAACTGAAAGTGACAATAATAATAATAATAATCTTTATTGTTTTAAATAACCTTTTACAATTGCCTTAGAGCTAAAGATTACATGGTTTAAGGTAAAGGTCACACAATTAGACTAACCCTAACTCCCAAACTAGGTATTCCTGTGACTTGGGATTTAGTGTTCTGCTGTTACAGAGACAGATTATATGTTTAAAGGTAGAAATATAGAATAAAGTGCATGCGTGTGTGCGTGTGTGCACGTGAGTGAGCGCCTGCGCGTGCGTGTGTGTGTGTGTTTGTTTGTTTGTTTGCGTGTATGTGTGTGTGTGTACTGCGTGCGTGTGTGTATATATTTGTGATTATGTACGTGCAAAATGGATGTATGCATGTGTAGGTGTAGGTATGGGTATATGCTTACTTATGGAGATGAAATAGTGCTTCAGTTTGTTCATAGTCTAGGGTATATAAAAAAGCTATTGTTCTAGATTTCACTTCGTTTATAGTTATCCCACTTAAAGGAACTGCTTTACAGATTTTTTTGTAAATAACAGTGCTATTTACATAAAACTGACGACCAGCAAATGCAGTTCTGTGGCTTTCTACATTACATAAAAATCTAATTGAACGCTTTGCATAATTTGGTGGGGGAACTTGAAGATGTTTTTTAAGGGTTGCTTGAAGCACAAATAGTTTTCTGACGGAAAGAATTTTAGTGTTGGCATAAAGTAAGTTAGTTGGATATCGAAATGGTTTACCAAGCATTACCTTAAGTATCGCTCTTTGTGCTCTTTCTACTTCAATGAACTCGGTCTTGGCGGCTCCACCCCACACCGGTATGCAGTAAGTGATAACGGATTGACAAAGCGCTAGGTATATCATCTGCAAGGTATCCATATCTGCGCAATATCTAAGCGATTTGAAGATATAGATAAGTCTCCTAATTTTTGCAACGATGCTGTCAATGTGTTTGTACCATTTCAATCCACTATCAATCACTACACCCAGATACTTTATGTGATTAACACAGGTAAGTTCCTCACACGAGCACCGAGCAGGATCAGAGCATGTGTGTACCATTATCAAAAAGTCTGTTCCGACTTTGTTCCTACTACTAATATGGAAAGGGATGAAGTTTGTTTTGCTCACGTTAAGGGTTAGCAAATTCAGGCGCAGCCAGTGTGCAACAGTTTGTAAAGACTCCTCTGCAGTGGCCCTTACTTCTGTCCATGTACTGCCATGAACAGCAATCGCGGTATCGTCCGCATAGGTGATGATCTTAGATTTTCGCAAAGGCAGAAGACACAGGTCGTTAATATAAATTTGAAATAGCGTCGGTCCAATCACGCTACCTTGCGGTACCCCATACGTGACAGTTTCTTCATCACTCAAACATGAACCTATCCTAACGGCTAGTTTTCTGTTTAGTAGGTAATCTCTAAATAGCTCCAGGGGTTTTCCACGGATACCTATGGCCTCTAGTTTAGAAAGAAGGGTGGGAACAGAAACTGTATCGAATGCTTTTTTTAGATCAATAAAAATACACAGACATTTCTCTTTTGCATCTAATTTTCTTACTACATGCTCCGTTAGATCTAAGACTGCATTTTCAGTAGAAACCCCTTTTCTGAAACCGTATTGATTGGGTGCTATGATATTGTATTTGTTGAGGTAGTTGACTAGTCTTCCGTTTATAAGCTTCTCCATTACCTTTGAGAGGGCCGAGAGTACCGAAATAGGTCTATAATTATTAATACAGTTTCTGTCCCCGCTTTTGTAAATGGGATGAATGAGCGCTTTCTTAAAAGGCTCCGGGAACACTCCGTTTGATATCGAAAGGTTAATAATGTGTGTAATTAGGGGAACAAGGGTATTTTTACACAGCTTCAAGAGTAAGGACGGTATGCCATCATAGCCAGTAGCACTGTCGTGCCTAAGGTTCACAATAGTGGCCTCTACTTCTGACTCATCCACTTCAAGCAATACGAAGGAATTACTGCAGTTGTTTTGATTTTGGGGCAAATGTGATACTGGGGGTGAGATTTTCGATGCCAAATCCGAGCCAATCGTAGCAAAGTAATTGCAAACACTATTTATAGCCATTTTCGTATCTAACTTATTGTCAAGAAGTTCCGTAGGAGGTGTACGTGTCTTTTTTGTGTTGGTTATGTCCTTGATTTTATTCCAGAGTGCCTTAGTATTATATTTTGCTTTTTCCAGTTCGTATTTATCATTTAAGTTTTTTAGTTTTCTTAGTAGTCCATTACAGTAGTTACGATACCTTTTATATGTTGTTTATATTATAGGATTATTAGGTGACATTCTAGCTTCTTTATGTAGTTTATCGCGATGGCGTATACACCTTAGCAAACCAGGGGTAATCCAGGGTTTTAAATTTCTATTTATCTTTTTAAGTTGTTTGACTCTTGTGTTTACATAAACATAATTATTCCATCGACCTTTGGAATTCACTATACAGATGTTCCACCATAGCTACATATAAAATATATCTATAAACATGTTGTTCTTACAACATTCTTGCACTATTCTCAACTTGAGACAATTTTAACTAGTGATGCTTGAGATGTAGGTGGATTTATATAAAGTTGCAATACGACTACATAAAAATAATCACATAATGTGAGTATCGTATTGGCATGTATGTTTCTAGTCTGTATGTTCGTTTGTGTATATTTTGGTCTAAACCAATATACCTACTTATTTAATCTCTTTCTATCTCTAACCGGCTATACTGCCACTTTAACTAATTAACTCTTAAAGGTTTACTGACAATTTTGATTGGAATTTAAGCTTTGACTGTTCGCCTCTATCGGTGGCAGGTATCGCTCTGTGCTAAGCACTTGATCATCCACCAAAATGTCGTGAACTCTGTTCCTCTAACCCTAATGACGCCCGACATCATGTCTTCTGAAAGACACTCAAGGCCCTACCCCTTGATAGTTACTACTTGTAACCTTTATGATGTTGTGACATCATGTCTTCTGAAAGACACTCAAGGCCCTAACCCTTGATAGTTACTACTTGTAACCTTTATGATGTTGTGACATCATGTCTTCTGAAAGACTCAAGGCCCTACCCCTTGATAGATTACTACTTGTAACTCTTATGATGTTGCGTCATCATGTCTTCTAAAAGACCTTCAAGGTTCTAACCCTTGAAATCTTTATACTTTTAACCTGTCGTTTCGATTTTGATTGAAAATGACCAAATATTACTACATGAAAACTTATCATTGTTATGGGGATTTATTTATTTATAACAGAGCGGTCGGTAACTCTCTAAACAAGCCTTAAAGCCATATATATATAATTAATTTACTACAAACAGTAATTTTGTTCCCTTATTCTCCTAAACAGTCGTTTCAATTTCATTGAAAATGACCACATAAACTTATCTAAATACCCTAATCGACACACCGCTGTATACACCCTAAACTATACTCGGTGAAACGATACATCTAAACTACAATTACCTACTTATATCTACTAAAAACTACTAAAAGCTACTAAAAACTACCAAAAACTACTAAACAACTTTTTTCTACTTGATAATTCGCGACCAGAGAATCTATCATCTATCATTTCTCTAAACTACTAAATCTACTACTACAATGTATATTGAAATTTAAGTCGTCACTGTGGTCGCATCTATATTGCTACGGATTTTGATCCCAATATAGTTGATGAACCACGAGATGTATGTATACACCAAGACTTTAGACTATCAACCTTCTATCTTTGAGAAGGTACTGGCAGCTCGATAATTTTATTTTCTCAGTGACGAACACAAATATTTTATAAAAATTGGCCCCTAAACAAGTCAAATCTAATGTCATTTCTAAAAGGTCTCGTTTGATTGGCAAATATTAGCCAATGTTAGTTAAATCAATTAATAAACAGTGATTTTGTTTACTCATTCCATAACTAACACTTTTTACAGATGGGTTTCTGTTTTATTTATCTGTAATATTTACTTCCTGCGTCGTGAATCAACTTTATCTTTTTGTTCTTAAATAATAATTCATTCTTGCTTACTACAAACAAATAAAAACAAAATAAATATCGCACTATAAAATCATAATCTACAAAAACTTTTAACCTTTGGCTCAGTAGTTAAAAAGTCGAGTCAAACCCGACTTACAGGTTCGATTCTCGGTTGTTGTTGTCGATCTGGTTGTTTATTTTTCTCTTTCGCACATATGTCTTAGCTAGCATACCTACTTATAACTACAATTTTCTACTACTGCATCTACCTAAACAGTTAAACAAGTTTGCAACTATTATACTAAATTCTTTAAACATTTCTAACGGAGCATCGAAATGTATGACTCACTTTGTTTATGTTCTCAATTGAACTTTTTATTTGAAATTTTATTTCAAACCTTTAAACTTTTAACTTCACTATATTTTTGCTATTGAACTAAGCTGATATGACCTTAGCCTGTTAGTTTGTCTTCTCCCTCTTATCTCTTTAAACTTTTTTTGTCTCTAAAAAAATCTGATCCTTCTTTAATCTTGTTCCCAGGGTACCAGCGAGGAGCTGCCGACAGTGGCGACCCCGAGGTCAGCGAATTTCCCCTAGGAAAAATTCTCGCCTAATGAGGGGGGTGTCACGCGTCATCGGCGCTCGCCTCCCACCGCTGAGCCGCTGTCCCTACCACCGCAGGGACACATAAAAGGACGAGCGCACTACAGCTAGACCTCTTTCGCCCGGCGTCTACCACGCCGGACGGCTGCGCTGCCCTCTACGGGGGGTCGGCCTCTAAAGCCGCCCCCAGCACTGCACTCTTTCGCCCGGCGTCTACCACGCCGGACGGCTGCGCTGCCCTCTACGGGGGGTCGGCTTTAGAGGCCGACCCCAGATCTGCACTCTTTCGCCCGGCGTCTACCACGCCTGGTGGCTGGGCCGCCCGGCCTACGCCGGAGCCCCAGCACTGCACCTCTTTCGGCCGGCGTCTACCACGCCAGTCGCCTGCGACGCCTCTACGGAGATCGGCCTCTAAAGCCGACCCAGGACTACACCTCTTCCTTTTCTCATCGCTGCGAACCTACAGTTAAGTGCTTCTTGTCTGGAGGCACTGACTGGTCAAATCTCTCAAACTCACACCCTGACTGTACATCTATCTGTTTGTGTTATACTTCAGTAAATAAATTCTTTAAATTGTTGTTGTGAAGCGTCTAATTTAATCATCATCAGAACCTCGTGGCTTCACCACAACCTTCTAGGCTCCTAAAGCCACTACGTGACACGCTTATTATGTTTTGGACTTCTTTAATTAGAGCAATGGTAGCTTTGGTAGGGTCTTCTGAAGTCTGGATGTGGCTAAAGTCATGATGCTCAATATCATACTTAACTCTGTCATAATCTATGCTAGGAATTTTAAAACTGGGTGATTTTATTATTAATTGTTTGTCAGTCTCGATTTGAACAAGTAATGGGAGATGGTCAGTAATATGTGAGTTCACAACAAGCACTGTTGCGTTTTTATTAGTTTTGAGAATTACGTGATCTATACAAGAATGTAGCCTTGTTGGAAAGTAATGTGCGGGAAGGAGACCATGGGTAGCATTAAGGGTTAAATAGCTGGCAGAACGTTCGTTTGTATTAGAGGGTGTTATATCTAGATTGGTATCACCAATAAGACATATATTGTCGTGTTTACTAACCGAGCATAGCACATTGTCCAGAGTGTTCAAAAAATTGTCGAATCCTTGGTTAGAAGAGTTGGAGGGAGACCTATAAATGGCAATTATGGCCAGTTCGTTTCCAATTTTGCAAGTAAGGCAACTGCCATTCACAAAGTCAGGTTCCTCAATTGTACACTGTATTTGTTTTTTTAATGTAAATTACGACCCCATCGTTTTGATTTTTTACTTTCTTAGTGTGGTGACAATTATAACCATCGAGTATCGGTAAGTCAGTTAGTTTACTTAGCCAGCATTCGGTTAGAATGACAACGTCACAATCAACTTTAATTAAGGTCAGTAGTGTTAATAATTCGTCAAAGTTTCTCATAATACTACGTATGTGAATATGTAAAATATTGGTAGAAAGGTTTGAACCGTTGTAACAATGTTACAAAGACTTGTTTACAAATTAGCTGAAAGCTGAAGAGTTTGTTTGTTTGAACGAGCTAATCTCAGGAACTACTAGTCCGTCGAATCCGTGAAATATGTAATACCTTGAAATAAGTGATCGCGTTAATTCCCGTAAAAATAATAATTATTACAAAATGAAATAAGTATATGAAACTGAAAATAAACTACTGACATATCTGAAGTATTATTTTCTATTGTCTATAATACGATTTTCCATTTAAAATATGTATTTTATTTTCATAGAAAGTCATTCGAGAATAAAATTCGAGTATGTATCCATAAATCTTTCTTAATACCCGTCTGTCTAAATGAATACGCGTGCTTAACGCGTAATTACTATAGCATCGTTATTTGTGCGGTATATAATGTTATCTACCCTCGCCAAACACATTATCCCATGTAAGTTGGCGTGTATAGAAAAAGTTAGAGAGTAGACCAGCACCGCTTGATTAGGTCGGGTTGGAAACGGCTCTATGTGCTATAAACATTTTTGGGTAAACGTAATATTGAGTAGTTAGGATAATAGAATGGGCCACAACGCGGCCGCCTGAGCGCTTAGGGTGGTATCTACCTACTTACTTCATGTAAACTGACAGATAAAGAAACATGTATCGTCTAGATATTGACTTAAATGGAATGTACCTAGTCATATATTTATTTAGGGTTATTCTAGATCCTAGATAATTTGTTATCAATAAAAGAAAAATATTATTGTCCACATTTACTCATAAAAGTTTCGTTATATATAAAAATATACATGTATATGTTTTTAAAGACAAGTCTCGCACTAGAAATCGTCCTGGATACTCGTATACTACATTCATGACACAATTTTTTTGTGTTTATTTTATTTTCAATCATTTTAATTGCAGTCAGTGAGTGTTAAGATTTGCATTAATAAATTATAATAGGTATTATACTGTTATTATAGGAAAATAACATGATATTGAAACCTCAGAACTTTGTTCTAAAAGTGGTAAAGTAAGGAAGGCGTCGTGTGTACTCAAGGGATTTGTTACGTACTCTTAGAATAATTTTATCGAGATGCTTACACAATATTTCATAAAATATTTATATCTTTGTTTACTAGTTTTGGTCTCAGTTGCTGATTTTGTTTAGATTTATCTAAATATTATATTATATTTATAGTATACGAGTATTCAAGTGCGTAATTAATTTTTTTTAAAGCTCAGTCGGTAAGTTTTTACCGAAAAGAATTAATATTTTAAATAAACCTGTTTTTAGTTTTCGCCCTATTTAAAACTAACATTATTAGAGTCTTTATTGTACAGAACAGTATTTTATTATAGAGTTTTTTTTTGTCAGGTATTTACTGTAAATAAGCAGGTTGCGCAGGTGTCTGGCATGTGCCCATAAAAACAAGGAACGAGGTCTTCAACAACTCCCTATAATCCTCAAGATTACAGGTCGCTTTGAGAGTATATTTATGACGAAATACATACAGTTTATCACTTATATTTAACAATATTAACAAAAGAAGAAATACTTTATACGCACAGGAAGATGGCCGGCGAGCAAGAGGAAGAGACAAAGAACAGAGTTGACATACACAAGACATCACAGATTATACACATGTAGAACATAATACCATCTCAACATTTACTCACCGTATTTTGAGAACCCGTTGTCATGCAATGTCCTCTCAAAATTGTGTGATAATCGGTTCCTTAGTAGAGACGTAAAGAAGATAAACGAACTCAAAGTCATATCTTAATTTACATTTTAACTAGATTGTTTCAACAAATATATGTTTAGTATCTCAGATAATATACCGTATTTATAAGTAAACAAGCTGAAATCTGCGAGCATACCCACCAGCTTATAATTTCATATTGCAAACCTTATTTTAGTTTTGTTTTGCATAAGTACTTACCATATTTACCTAACTAAGACACTTTGTAGTATGATGTTTTGAGGAATTGAGTTAATAATCAAAATAGCATCTTCTAGTTCGTCTATAAATAATCATCAAAATTTATTTTATCAAAGATGATAACCTGCATTTTTAATGAAATAAATAAATATTTAGTAACCAGTGACCCATTAAAGAACTTTATTTTTTATTATTAATTCTGGTAAATATTCGAACTCTAGATGATCTCTAAAATACATACATGCTCTTAAAATTAATGTGATGTCTTATTATTATTGTTTTTTTAAACGACAACTCCCGCACTAGGAATAAATCCTGTGTCGCGGGGGACTTTACAAACATACATGAAACAGACACAAAGAACACCCAGACTCAGAACAACAATTTGTGGATCACACAAAGTGTTGTCCTACGTGGGATTTGAACCCACGACACATGGCGAAGTAGGAAACAGCGTGGTGACCGTTAAACCACTAGGCCAAACGTGCAGTCATTTATTATAATTGTATACTTTATTTAAAAATTATATTAGGTAACAGATGCCACCTCCAACTTATTCATCTTATCTCTCACCTTAATTCAGGAATATTTGAGATAATCCCTGTACAATGGCGTACATACGTATGACGAAGCAAAGTGCTCTTTGGTTTTAGAATGCCATTAATGGTTACGATATCGATCATAGATTCGGCATTTACGCCCGTCGCCGTTGGCAGAATAGCACAAGCGATTTCTTGGTAATCGTATGATACATTGGCACCGGTTACCAGACAATTTATCAGAAATATCTTGTGATTGAGATATTTAGTTCATAGATTTACGTTTAATTACTGTACTGTTCTTTTAGTTGTATTTATCTGCTTTCTATCAAATCTACAAATTAAACTTTATGTATACACAACCCTGCAGGAAACTACAGCAATGTTAGAACAAATAAATATATATATATATATATATTTTTTTTTATGTATTGCCCGCCAAAATGACTCTACTCTGCCTGATAGAAAGCATAAGTAGAATCCAAGAGTGGCGGTCACCATACTCACTGCGAATGCAGACAATGCAGTATGGCGACCCACACCATGGCGGCCTAGTGATGCTTCTGCATCTTTTAGTCTAGTCAACAAGTATGGAACTTGTTGACTAGACTATTTGGGCCTCCGGTCTCGCACTCACCAACGAAACACGACAGCACGAACGCTGTCATTTTACGTTGATTTTCTGTGCGGGGGTAGTACCGCCCCGGTCGAGCCGGCCCATTCGTGCTGAAATCAGCGTGGCTCTACTACCTATCAAATCAAATCAAAAATAAATAAATGTTTCCGACCCGCAGGTCTGAAAGACTACCGTATAAAGTCTACTTATACTGCTACTGCTGCGGAAAGACCCCAGAACAAACTAATCTTCTATACTTATTATATAAAAAAATGTAACAGGTCCAATTCTGTACATTAAAGATATTAAAAAAAAAATTTGGAGGGCTCTCCATAATCGATACTGAAGCCAAAACTGTAATTTTTTCATTTTTGTCTGTCTGTCTGTATCTTGGCCGCGCATCACGCTGAAACTACTGAACGGATTCAAATGAAACTTGGCATGATTTGAGTTCATCCTACGAGGTAGGACATGGGATACTTTTTATCCAGAAATGCACCACGGTTTCTTGGAGAGAGGGGATGAAAGTCAAAATATGTAATTAGTTGTAATTCAATAACCATAGTCCGATTTCTTACATTCTTTTTTGCTAGAAAGAAAAAAATAAAAGATAACGGGAAAACTGTACTGTACACTGCCTGTGGGAAGCTGAGACAGATATGAGTACTCGGTAGACGTCGGTAGTAGCGGTTGTGAGCTCTGTTTGTATTTCATTTAAAAATATAATATACTCTATTTGTTCCCATGATTTATTTGTATGCAAAGTTTAGTGTGTTCTATTAACAATTATACAGTGTTTTAAAGTGGTACAATATTGTATAATCATATTCAGACTTAATAACAGAAATACATATTAGATCAGAAAAAAAAAACTACCCTTTAATATTAAATAAAAAATCAAAATTGATTTAAACAGAGTTTATTATCGTGTGAACCTTAATCATATGTGCCTGGCTCTGCAGTGACAGTGTTACATAATATCCAAGTGAAAACCCTTTACAGTAAGCCTGAAACAGAGCATTAAAAATATATTGACAGCAACGCCATCTGTTGTCGAATAGACTAAATCTAAAACATATCTAGATACGAACCGATCATCTCATCTATCCCCTGAAGAATACAGAGCAGATATCGAGGGGCAGATTCATGCAATGGCAAACTGTGCGGTCTGCGGTAAATTCGTGTCTCCCAAGGGTGTCGCTGTTTGTTGTAAATGCACAAAAAAGCATCACCTTTCGTGTGTTAACATGACAAGGGCAAACAGGGAGTGGCAATGCCGGGATTGCAGGGGAAAGCTTGACAAGGACCGCGACCAACATATTTGTGAAGACGAGAATAAGAGTACCCCCGTCAGCTCATATGACTCTTCCCAGTCTGCTACTGGCTCCGCGGATAAAGACCAACAGCAAACTATTGACATTGTCCGCGAGCTAAAGCTAATGAGAGCGGAGGTGAGGGAGATGAGGGAGGATGTGAGAACAGAGTTACGAGAGATTCGTCTCGAGATGAGTGACCTGCGTCAAGCAATGGCTACATCCAGAAAGAAGGTCGACCACCTGGAGAGTCGGCTGCAAGACCTGGAGAGGAAGCAAGCTGCCTCATCCGGAGATGCGGTGGACCAGTTGGGACGCACGGTGAAGCAGTTGCAAACGGAGCTCGGTGAACGAGAGCAGGAACTGCTGCTCTCTGACATAGAAATCTCGAACCTCCCTGAGAGTCCTGGCGAGAATGTATTTCACTCTGTGGAACTGGTGGCAAGGAAATTAGGGGTCGACCTGGAGGCACGGGACATAGTATTTGCGGAACGCGTGGGTCCCCGTGAGGAGCGGTCGCGGGAGTCGGGCGCGTCAGCGGGCTCAGTGCGGTGCCGCCGCATCGTTGTGCGGCTGGTGCGGCGCGGGCTGGATTTCCTAAATGTGCCGGGTGAGTGTAGGGTGACAATTTCCAGGCTAACATATTATGAGTTTCATAGACACAACCCCAACTTAAATTTCAAATTGGAACCAGTAGACCATAGTACTGTACTTAAAATTCTGAACAATATTAGGACAAGCGCAATAGGTATAGACAAATTAAACATAGACATGATTACACTCACACTACCAAACTCATTAGACACTATAACAGATATTATTAACACTTCCATTGTCACTCATACATTCCCCAGCATGTGGAAAAGCTCTGTTGTCCGCCCTATACCCAAAACAAGTGTTCCGGGTACTACGAGGGATCTGCGACCTATCAGCATACTACCCTGTTTGTCAAAGGTGTTGGAAAGAGTGGTACATATACAAGTCATGAGATATCTTGAGGACAATGGCATCCTTCCGGGGAAACAGTCTGGTTTTAGAAAGGGACGTGGAACTGCAACGGCCTTGTGTGATGTGGTGGGTGCCATACTGGAAGCTAGGGATCGTGGCGAGGCAACAATACTTGCACTGCTGGACTACTCCCGTGCATTTGATGCTATAAATACGTCTCTACTCCTGTCCAAGTTGGCATATTACGGATTTTCCCCTGGTTCTATACAGTGGTTTCATAGCTACCTCTCAAACAGATCACAACAGGTAGAAATACACAAGGAGGATGGATCAGTTATGTCTTCCCCTCCCCTGGCTGTGACCAGGGGAGTCCCACAAGGCTCCATATTGGGGCCCCTTTTATTCATATTATACACAGCAGACATAACAGATTGCTTTTCAAATTGTGGGTACCACATGTATGCAGATGATACCCAACTGTTCCTGTCTTTTAAGCCAGTTGAAACCAGGTCTGCAGTGGACAGGATAAACGAGGACTTGGAAAGGGTGGTTAAATGGTCTGTTGAACATTCATTAGTTCTAAATCCAATAAAGTCCAAATTTATGATATTGGGCAGTAAGGGACAAATCCAGTCTGTGTTAGAGAATGACCCCAAAATTATGATAAATGGACAAACAATTGCAAGAGTAAATGAAGCCAATAATCTGGGACTGCTGATGGATCCTGAGCTGAGATTTGAAGCATATATAAATAACATTGTTAGAAATTGCTTTTATAGACTTAAAATTTTATACAACATCCGTGACTACCTCAGTATACCTTTAAGGAAAAAATTAGTAGACAGTCTAGTACTATCCAAGTTTAATTACTGTGATGTGGTGTATGGTCCCTGCCTACTTGCCAGAACAAAAAACTTAATACAAAGGGTCCAAAATGCTTCCGCACGTTACTGTTTTAATATTCCCAGACGTCATCACGTTACACCATATATAAATGACAATGGCATGATAAAGATGGAAGCCAGAAGGAAACTGCATTTAGCCAGCTTACTCTTTGGCGTAGTTAAAAAAGGTAATCCTACCTATTTGCATGAGAGGATAGACTGGAGGTATAACCACTTCTCCTATTCCATCAGACCGTCAGCTAGAGCACTCAGCATACCAGGACATAGAACTGCTGCATTCCGTGGTAGTTTTAAATATGCGGCGACACATTGCTGGAACTGCATACCACCACCAATTAGGGATCTACAATCATTGTATTATTTTAAATTAAAATTAAAAAATTACCTACTTGAACAACAAAAGCAACAAGGTATGACCGTTGGTACTTAACCTTATATTTATGATCCACGGACATTGCTATCACAGGTAGGGTAGCATTATCTTTGTATCCACATGCAGCACTGTCTTCACAGCCTGGTATGTCCTGGTGTGATGGCACTTGATAATTCTAATTTTGTTCTAAGTTTAGTTTTATTTTCTTTATTCTCTTTCCTAATCACTAATTGATTCTCCCTGAAAGGAATTGCATATGGCGTTACAAGTGATTTATACATATCCTGATATAATATGTATTTGTTTGAATAAAATGTTTGAATAAAATGATGAAAACATGAAATTAAAAGATAACATACTTACCAATTTATTGTTATTATTCTTTAAGTAAGAGGAGACAGATATAACGGTAGATGGTAGCTGCGGCTATCGGCGTCAAATCGAGTGTTACGGTGGGCACTGAAAATCAGTACTGGGATGGGTTACTTACACCCATCGCAGTGAATGCTGAGAGTCCACCATTTTGCTAGACACTGTGTACAGCCCCCGTTAACATAGTCCATTAATAGTGTTCTGTCTTAGAGGCTTATTATGATGTTGTATATTTATTCATGTTAAGTGGCTTAATTTATTGTTTGAGAATATAATTTCATTTATAATGGCCACAAATGTCAGATAAAACGTGTGCACACATGTACACGTCACCAATGCCACGTCACTTAACTTTGACGTTGATATTTTTTTTTTTTTATTTGTTTTATGGCTCTGGGTTCTAGCCCTTTTGTTGCAAGCCTCTTAAATTAAGGTTCGTTTTTATTTTTTTATGTATGGAAAATTTAGAATATTTTTTTTTGTTTGTATGCTGTGTCTATCAAATAAAGTTTATTATTATTATTATTATTATTATTATATGTAAATATGGCGGTACAGCGGGCCAGCTAGTAATATAACATAAATCTTATTTAGCCACTCGTCAGTCAATTTATTAACTAGCTTCTTAATGGGTTTAAGACCACCTCTGAGTACTTCACCTTATTTGTTTTCATATTATTCACTGGAAGTAACATAAAAATGTTTAGGTACATGCAAATCTTTTATTACTAGAAAGTCTCTTAGAAAATATAGTATTTGTTATAACTTTTAGTATAAAGAGTTTTCGAGAAATACTATACTGCAAGTACAGTACACCTATTCACATAAATCATATTATGATTGTATTTCTAAGATAACATTTTATTTTTACTGCGCGTAGAGAAAACTAAGTAACTGTTTATGGTACCCCGAAGCTGTATGAAAGGCAATATGTTTCAATGTTGCTGTCGCTTAGCTGGCATAGTAACAAACTTATCGCATTAAAACGAAAGAAAAGATTTGTTTTATCGGTAATACGAGGACTACATAATATTACCGTAGTTTTGAGTTACCTTATTTATCTATATATCATAATCTAAAAGATTATAAATAACAACACATTGTTTTTAAAGATCATTTCAGTTATTTTCATGAATTCACGTGGAAGAGCTTACCGTTCCTTCCTTTATTTAGATACGCGATCCTTAACTTTATCAACACTAATGTAAAAAATATTACAATAAAAACAAAATCCCTACTGCTCCGAATGAACTGAAAAGAGAATAATCTAAGGATAAAAAAACCCCCGACAACCTGAGTTCCCTTTAAAAAGTAAGTAGCTTTTAAACGACGTGCGAGTGTTCTTAGATATGTTTCATGAAAATCGGTTGTTTCCATGAAACATGTCTAAGAACACTCGCACGTAACTCACCTTTCGTACAAAAACAAACTAAATTGAAATCGCTTCATCCGTTCGCGAGATACGGTGCCACAGACAGACACGTCAAACTTATAAAACCCCTCTTTTTGCATCGGGGGTTAAAAACAAGTATCACAATACCTACGAGTATATAAAATTCGAATGACTAATGCATCGTTTAGTGAGCTTTAATAAAATAATAAAGTGATTCCATATGTATATTCAAATTAGTCAAACTAAATATTTTATGGTGCCGTATGCGTTGACAAACATTGTTTTCTTTGCCCGTAACAAAATATAAACAATACTTTGTTACAGTGTACATATTTTTTTTAGACTTTTTACTTTAATTAACCGACAAGTTCTTCAATATTTCAATTTCTAGAGCTTGTCGTTGCACCTGTTTCGAAAAATTTTGGGCATGTGGCCGATCTAACAACTTTTTGGGTTTGAGTTTACTAATTAAATTGTGTTAAAACAGTAAAATAAAAGTGATATGATACATGTATTTTTGAAATGATCTTTTCATTATCTTTCATTTCAGACCCATATTGCTGAGATATGAAAAATACAAACCCACTCCCCCTTTTTCCCCTTTGCGGGTGTCATTTTGGAAATTTATATAGCCTAAGTCTCTATCACGATTCTGATGAATTCAACGACACATCAAATGTCAAAAACAGTCCAGCCTTTTCGGCTGTAGAGCGCGGCGTGCTAAAGAAATGGACATAAATACCCACATACATACAAACGTTCGAATAACATTATCCTCCTTCTGACGCTATCGGGTAAAAAGGCAATAAATACTATCGGGTAAAAGTAAGAAGAGATGAAAAATGAAATTGCAAAATAATGCCCAAATAATTTTGGGTTAGATTTCGGATAGAGATTCTGTAAAAAAGGTAAGTACGACATACGACAATACTCTAACGAATCAAACTATCAAATTATTTAATGCCACTCGGATATCCTACTTGGAAGTATCCAGCCATGATGTTTGAATAGTCTTGCTTTATCAGATTTAAAGATCTAAATTGAATCGTGGAGGGGTGCATGGTCCGTAAAATACCCCCAGACCCGTTACGTATCAAAATGAACTTTATCTTCAAGAACATCTCAGATTAGGGCATTTGGGAGAAATAAGGAACTTTTATGGTTATTTTTTGGGTTTCCAAATATTATTTCACATGGTTGAATCGCTTTATATGCTTATTTGAACATTTTGTAGCTGATGAAGGAAAGTTATATTAATTTATTAGTATAGAAATATTAACATTAAAGCTGTAATGCTATCCCTACTGAACCATACACCAAGCTTAACTTTTAGTTAATCATTCTAAAACAAAGAATCGTTACCCAATAAGTTTAATGGCGTTTTTACTTTTAAACGAAACGAGTCATACTAAAATTTTATGCCACGTCAGATGAAAACAATGTAAAATAAAATGAAAACTGATTAAAAGTATATACCTACCAAAAAAGTCTCAGCTGCGTTTGAGAGAGCACAAATTGCAACAGTCAATAAGGGAGTAATTTAAAGAACCTTTTAGATACGGGTTCCGGATAATGTAATTTCTGATCTTAAACTCATTGTTTAGTGTTCTTCAGTTTACTTTAGCCAAGAGACACTGAGGACAATAGGGATATTTTCAACTAAGATATATTGTTGTTGTTACCGTTCACTTGTCTACAAATAAAAGTTTCAGCCTCGAGTCCAAGAAAACTAGATTTTGATATTAAATACTAGGAATGCTAAAAGAGCGCTTTACGTCAACCTAATGGTTATTAACATACGCCTATTTAAAACTTATTGAATTTATAAAATGAAAACAAATCCTCTCTCAAACAAAGCGAAAACTTTTGTTATTTTCTCTTTCAGAAAGCTCAAGATATCGATTTTTAGTATAATCTATGTCTATTATGTTTTAATTCTAAGCAATAATGTCACACAAAAAAAATACAAATTACAAAAGTGAAAAGTCACATTGAGCTGTGTCAGCTTGCTCTGATCATTTGTTACAGTCAGCGCGTAAGATGAAAGCCACGATACAAAACATAGCTTCACGAACCACTAGTCAAGCGAACCTGATAGTAAGCCCATGCTGCATTTATTTTCTAAAGGGTATCACGTTGGGGTGATTTTCATTAGACAATACAGTACATTTATGTTGCCAACAGAAATAGAGATTTACTAACATTGTTATGAAGACTTTGAAATTAAAACAATTCGTAAGAAAATGATCTCTATAGTGATTAACTTGAAGAAGAATGTTATGATCATAGGATGATGCATAACATATGCTGTAATAGTATTATTTCTAGTATAAGTAGATAACAAAGTCCACCACACGTGAGTTTTGAAAAATTAAGTCGTTAATTTATTAACAGGCAGCGTTATTAGGCACAAATAAAGACAATGAATATTAGCAGAGAAGTGATCTAGTATATTTATACAAACCACTTACCCAATGTGACTGACCCAAAATAAATGTGTTTATTCCCCTAAATTCCTCAGATTCCCCGTCTTATTGTCCCGCTAGTTTATCGGAATGCTACGATATCCGTTGTATTATTGTACAAATGAAACTTTGATTCGATACAGTATAACTTGTAACAAAAACTTTATTATTAAATTTTCCAAAGGTCTTGTATTTAGAATTGGTTCTTTAATTGTTTCACAATTTAATTTCTTTTTATTAAGTATTAGCTGCCAATATGGGAGTATGTAAAGCATGTGTAGAATCCAAGAATGGTAGTCACCTTCCTCAATGCGAACGTGGACTATGCAGTATGACAAGCTAGTGAGATGCAAATGGATGTAAATGTTTTTCTTTATTTTAGAAAAAAGTTATGTAGATATTGCATATCAGATGATCTGAATATTCACATCAACATCCAATTAAGTAATAATGAAAATATACAAGAGTATACTACTTGAGCACTTTTCAAGATTATATTTAAATTGTACTTTGCTAAGAAACTGTTACTTGGCAAATTCCAATTATAGGCAAATTATACTTTGAAACAGAGTATTAAATTGAAATTGCATTGTAATATACAGTCACAACGTTTCCAGGTGAATTATTTTTTACAGAAATTCGAGTTTATCGACTTTTCAATATTGGAAGGTAATCTTTTCTCAAGACACCCATAGCAAAGTGAAACGAGCGCTTTTAAAGCCACATAAACTTCAGAGCGACGTCTGTTTCGATTCTAATTTATAAAGACGAAATATATTGAGCTGATACATATACTAATTTACACGTATTTCATTCTTCAAATACCTAGTTAGTAACAAACTTAGCGGAGTAGCAAGTTTTAATAACTACAAACTACCTACACAGAGAGTCGCTTTACAAAATACACGTGTGGTTTGATTGATGAGCTGAAAGTTTCAAGAACGCTACAGGTACGTTGTGTATATTTGATTAGAACTTCATGTGAAGAACGGAATTTTCTTCGGATTTCTTATTTTTGTCTTGTGTACTTTTGTACAAATGATTTTATTTTCACTCTGTTACACTAAGTTTTATGTTCCTTGGTATTCCGTTTATTGTGAAAGGCTGTGGAAGGCTGTGAAAGGTATGGTTTTGGGAATAATTACTTGCATTAATAAAAATTTAAACTTCTGTTTCTGTTCTACAGATAGCGAGTCAATTAGACTGCACGGTTGGCCTAGTGGTTTAGGCGGTCGCCACGCCGCTTGCCAATTCGCCAAGTGTTGTGGGTTCAAATCCTACACGGGACAACACTTTGCGTGATCCACAAATCGTTGTTCTGAGTTTGGGTGTTAATTGTGTCCGTTGTCATGTATGTCTGTAAAGTCCTCCGCGACACAGGATGTTTATTCCTAATGCGGAAGATGTCTTTAAAAAAAAAAAGAATTTAGTCAAAACTCGCTGCAGTTTTAGAATATCACTAGTTTAGATATTGTAAACAGTTTAACTATGCAGCTCTTATACAGAAAAATAGAGTAAATATTAATAGTAATTTACATCTCTATTTCTTTCTAAAATGTTTTTACAGTAACATTACATATATTTGAAAAATTTATTGTGTGTTATAATGAGATGTAGAAACTGTCTCAGGAATAGCTAGCTATATGTAGTATAGTGTATTTAAAAGCGGTACAGACAAGAAGAACCCTAACCACTATTTCCGAGCAGCAAGATCAATCGTCAGCCAATGTCCAGGTTAGTACAAGTCCAATATAGTATTTTAATGAAAACCGCAAAATGTACACGCACTAACACTGCTGGTTATAGAACTTCAGAGAGGTTATGACATTGACAAAACTCCAATCAGTCCTCATGTAAAGATAAGATAAGATTCATTTATTCGCTCAAACACATGTGTACATACAATAAACAATCGCATGCAAGATACAATGTTTACCAGATACCATGGCTTGCGAATAAATTCCCATCACCAATAATTCACTATCACTATTGTATGAATAAATTAACAAAATTAGCAAAAATTGTGTAAAATGTAAATATCAAAATTATGTCAATAGTATTTAATTACGTATTTAGTTATGTCAAATCAAATTTATCATTCAAAAAGTCACTGATAAATTCCCATCACTGATTCACCATCACTACGAGTATGAATTCATTAAAGATATTGGCAAAAAATTTAAGTAAAAAATTTAAATTTAATTAAATAATTTAATAGGTATATTCTAAATCAACACTAAAATTATATAGCTAAAGAGTTTGTTTGTATGGTTGAACAGGCTAATCACAGGAAATCCCATTCGAAAAATTCGTTCAATGTTATATAGTCGAGTTATCGAGTAAAGCAAGTATTGGATGAAAGGCGATTTATACTTGTTTATTTTCGTTATACCCAAGTTTGCGTCTAGACGGGGCGCAGGGGTTCATTCGAGAAGTAAATCGTACCGCCAGAAATGTCACGCAGCGATGTCAGTGTGATATAATATAACAACTTTAACTACTGTTGCTTTTAATATAAATTCATGTCATCATATTATTATTTACTATTTTAATAATCGATTTTATTTTGAATCTAGGTGTATCCTTTGTTCACAGTTCACAGATAATATAAAATATAACTTGTAATCGAACCAGAACTGCAAAACTTGGCAAGTATCTCAATTCTACAAAAAATAGCATTTTGTTGAATATTAAAAGGATTTTTACTAATAAGTTTTGCTAAGTGTATCTGTTTATTTATGTTAAAGTACCTCAATATATTTTAATCCCAAATGGGAAGAGATTATTCATTTGATTTCTGCGTTTTGTAAATAATTATTCGTATAAAGTGGAAAATTATTCAGTTTAGAAGATAGATATAATTAATACATTATTTACCACAATATGAACAGTAACGGTATGATCTGATTTATGTTTAACTAGTTGACCCACGCAACATCATCTGCGTGTCCTATTGCCCTAGTGCCTATTGTAGAGTGAACTAATTTGTTTACTGTAAAAAAGGTTACAGTGAGTCAACAAAATAATAAAAAAACAAAATAATACTCTTGCTTTTTTCCACTTATACGAGTATATTCAAACCAAAAGGAGCGGAGTGTCAATAAAAAATGTTGCATAAACGGGGAAAAATTAATCCTTTAGAGTGCGTCCTTCCATTGCGTGCCTGGGTGACCGGTTAAAGTTATACAAAAAGAATGTATGAAATAATTGTAACCCTTTAAAAGTTCTAAAAAAACCGTAACAGCACATGTCTATTTTTAAGGTTGACTCACTGTAACCTTTTTTACAGTAAACAAATTAGTTCACTCTACAATAGGCACTAGGGCAATAGGACACGCAGATGATGTTGCGTGGGTCAACTAGTTAAACATAAATCAGATCATACCGTTACTGTTCGCAGTTCTGGTTCGATTACACGTTATATTTTATATTATCTGTGAACTGTGAACAAAGGATACACCTAGATTCAAAATAAAATCGATTATTAAAATAGTAAATAATAATATGATGACATGAATTTATATTAAAAGCAACAGTAGTTAAAGTTGTTATATTATATCACACTGACATCGCTGCGTGACATTTCTGGCGGTACGATTTACTTCTCGAATGAACCCCTGCGCCCCGTCTAGACGCAAACTTGGGTATAACGAAAATAAACAAGTATAAATCGCCTTTCATCCAATACTTGCTTTCGCCCGCGGCTTCGCTTACATTTAATAAAAAGTATCCTATGTTTCTTCTAATACCTCCAAAAATATGTGTACAAAGTTTCATGATGATCGGTTAAGTAGTTTTTGCGTGAAAGTGTAACAAACAAAGTTAGATTCACATTTATAATAATAGAATATTAGGATATGAAAAATGTAACATTAACTACAGTCAATATTAACATAGATACTTATACCTACAATAGGTGTTTCTTGAATTCGTTCACAAGAAGTAAGCTTAACAAAATCAAAACTTTTGCACCCAAACAAAGAAACTAAAGGAATAGGTATCATATATTAAATGAAATACGCCATCAGCGCTTCCCGTCCGATATGAGATCAACATTATTTGCTAGCTTTGTTGCCTAGTAGAGACCGTGTTTTATAGACATTGGCGAAAGGGAAAGAATGGAATTGAGTTTGCGGGTATAACAGAAATCGGTTTCTTTCAAAGTTTTATTCTGACTCGGCGAAAAATTTGCAGCAAACTTAGGTATTAGAATTTAATATTTTTACTATATATTATGTTAAATTTAAAATCAGAAAATGAAATATATCTTCATGTGTATCTTATTAGCAAATTCCTCCTATTAGTTAAGTAACAGAACGTTTAGTACTGAAAGTATATTTAAAGCTATGTATAACATATTTTACTTTTTTTTAAATATGCCTGCCACACACAGTTTTGCAACTCCCAAAGGTTTGATTGGAAGAAAATGCCAGTGGCATTAAGTCCGCCTTGTGCAATATGTTTGCAGGAAGTTTGTATCAATAAATAAATATTTGTGGACATAAAATCACGACTATCAATACTATTCATTCTTCATTAGCAAAATTTATTAAAATCTTATAAATTAAAAGCTTTAAAGAATATAAACATAACAAGTAAGTTTTTTACTGTAAATTCAATTTACATATTTCTTGCCAAGACTTCTTAATTAATTGTTTAATGATGGCAAACAATTATCGGCAAACTATCGGCCTTATCGAAATCAATCTTGAACCTGTCATGATAGGTGCGTCTCTAGTACCATAACATCGTGTCCCACAGGAAATAAAACATGTCTGAGGTGCCTGATCTCAAGGTCCCTTAACACGCTTCGTTTTATTATTATCCTATTATTTTGTATTATTTCACGTGATCAAATTATTTGTCCTGTTGTTGTTGTTTCAGTATACTGGTCTTTTTCTATATTTTTTTGTCTTGCTTCATTTTCCTTTTTTTTTATGTTCAAGCTACCAAAATGACTCTACTCTGCCTGATGGAAAGCATAAGTAGAATCCAAAAGCGGTGGTCACTATCTCAATGTGATCGTGGACAGAGCAGCATAGTGACCCACACTATGGCGGCCTAGTGAGATGCTATTTCACGCCCCGCTTAAAGGACCCGGGATCATAATGGGAAGGAAAATGGTGGTAGTGAGTTCCATGTTTTGATCGCTCGACACCTTCTGCTTTTCTTTACTGTAAATATTTGTATAACAAGTAAGTGGATTAATGTAGAACTTAATATTATAGATTATGCTTAAGAGCTACTAATGTTAGTTGAAGTTAAACTGATATCGAAAATCAATCCTCGAATCTCACGGTCACTGCTGATAAAAGATGATAATACAATCACCAGATGATTTCCAAGTATAATGTGTATTATTTGAGAGTTAAATTTATACGTCATCAAATATGATAATTTATTTCTCAGTAATATAAACACATCAGACGAAATATAATGTTATTGATGTCTTTGTCATTCATTAAAAGAAATCTTATAACTCGGATCATTAGTTACAAATCATTAAGCATTATTTACGTTAAGCATATTTTTAGAATTTAAGAATTTTAATTCTTAGTGAGAAATAAAGATCTTAAACCATATAACATTCTTGATAATAGAAAAGCTTCATGCAGAATCTTTTATTTCTCTGTGGCGCAGCGAGTATCGCCTGCAAGATATATATTTAATAAGACAAATAATTTAATTTTTAGTTTACCATTGGGTACAATAGGTTTATGAGGAAATCTTAGTGTTGGCGAATCAATGCTCTTGTAAAGAGAGAGACGAGGTGTGAAAAGATAGTTAAAACTATATTTAACTCGTTAATTGATTGATATAATAATCTTGTCAAAGTAGACACATCACTTTCAAACTGCACACATTCTTTTGAAAAATATTCTCTACATAGAATTCATTCATAACTCGAAAGCTGCAACTCAAAAAGAATTTGAGGTTATTTTTCTCATTTCAAATTCTACGTACGGAAACTGGAATCGTAAAAAGCGGATTATAGTCGGTGAGCTTGCGTGGTGGATAGAATTCGTGAGAATAAGCCGAGTCGGCAATATGGGCTGCTTTATTTACCCGTAGCCACTAAGCTGCATATAATGAAAACGCACTGTCGCGGGGCGTCAAACGACGACGGGACAAGTAAAAATGTCTAGTCATCGCAGTATAAAGCGTCTTGGCACTTCATTCTGTTATATAATCTAATTCTAAACTTAATTCAAAAATCCATTAAAAAACCGAGGTTTTGATGAAAACAATTAAATAAATACCGCTTTCAATTGGAATTGTTTGTAACAAAGTAGAACATGAATGTTATTTATAGAATATTAACGCGTATAACTAACACAATCAAATTTATTTAATGAAGCTTCGTTTATGAGCATGTAACACGTATTTACATAATGCATAATTCTCCATAGACATGCAATTGCAGCCGCTCTATTAAGCTCTATGATAATAAGGTGTATAATTTCATGTTGTATGGGTTCATGTAGTAAGGTAATCAGGTAATGTTTATAGGTTAAGATAACAATAATATTAATTATAGTAAGATAATAGTAGCGATTCTCCCGTTTCAATTTTTTTAAAGTTGCATTTATTCCTTTTATTGTTAATTATTTATTTTTTTTACACATCAATAAATATTTGAAAGTAGCATTATATTTTTATAAATACTATACACACTGTAACTTACACTAACTTATAAACTTTCGCGTTCCATGATATAATAATTATTTTACGGGAATTACACTGTAACTTTGTATGAATATTTTTGCTATAAAATATTAACTTAGCCAATATCAAAATGCAAAGAATTTGTTTATCTCTTTTTAAAATCCTGATTCCAGTTTAATTTTTTTTTAGTTTATTAATCTTGAAATATGAGTTTTTATCACGGAGTATAGAATGGGTAATAATAATTTTTTTAATAGCCTGAAATGGGACGCTATGTCTTTTTATAAATTCTTTCCGTATAAAAATATAAATAATGTTAAATTCAAATAGTGTTTTCAAAACATATTTGCTTAAAAGGATCAAAACTATACAATCATAGTTTTTCAAAATAGTGGTTGCTTATCCGTACACGTCGCGAGACTTGTCACTTGTCGCACGCTACGTCGCCCTCTCAGTATTGCGATACTGAAACCCTAGAGGGGTTTTCCTGGCTGCTATTCAAAACGTCTACTAAAACTAATTGGACAAATATATCTGATAAACTCATTGGTTATAAAGGGCACATTAATTAGCTTAATTGAGTATGATAGACTACATTATTTTAGAATATTCGTAAATAAAAATGTTTATTACAAGAAATGTTTTGTCTTCGTGTGAAATTATATTTGAGATTTCAATGTAAGTTTAAGCTGCATGAACGAGTTCTTTTCGTATATCTTACTCTGCGTGTTCTGCATTCGGAACTCAGCATCAAATGGTAAAGAAAAACATAATATCAATTTTGCTTGGTATCAATCACAATAATCAAGTACAGTAATAAGAGGCAGCACAAAATACAACACAATAAACATTTTAGCAATACAATTTTATGTTCGTCTATAAATCGTTGGTTCTTATTCCAACAAAGAGCTTCCAACTATTGTGATACGTCCGTCGCATATCACTTCACATAAAAATGTTTTATGTTAGTGGCTAATAAATGACATCAGCAAATTCGTAAGACAATATGAGAAGAGGCACTGCATCCGTTTCTTTTATTTCCTCCCCAAGTAATCATTGTTTCGGGGAAGGGGCGCCTGGTTGCCGACAGCTATAGCTAATATTCCCTTGTTCTGCCAAATAAACACACAATTCACTGTATATTTAATTGGAATAGCTAGTACAAACATTGGATAGTAAAATTTTCTGAACTCATACGAATTTAAAAAGTCTGTGTTGTTGCCGGTTCAAAATTTAATGTTCTTTGTAATTTGATTTGGATTGTTTTTAAAATAAGAATGCGATATTTAGTGCAGTACAAAAAAAGTTACGAACAGTTAGTATAATTCATATAGGGCTTTACTGTTTTTGTGTAAATTTAAGAAGAAATTATTACCTGGATAGACTTCAGTTTTGATTTTGGAAATAATATATCTGAAATCTAAAGAAATCTAAAATAGTGATTGCCTGTAAGCAATTGCCTTCGTATTGCCTAGTGATGAGGATGCCACTTGTACTTACCAGTTTTAAGTTACCGTTATAATTAATTTGGTGTACAATCAAGCGATATCTTATTATTAATATTATTAAAATCTACACTGTTCCGTATTATAGCTAACATATACATAATATACAATAATAAGTTATAACAATAGTGTCTAAATTCATTGATTGCGTACACCTTGGTTTAAAATAATATATGATCATTTATCTGGTCTTGGTTGCCGCGACACAAGCCTCGAGCTTAGTGCGGAAACCGTCGATAAGTTCAAATTGTAATTTGTTTATGTACAAATAAATAAATAAATAATATAAAATAAATCATAAATAACTACTTAGAACATCTGAGGACCATGTGGAATTAGCAAATACAAAATACTTAAGATAAGCATAAACTAGCTCAGATTTAATGGCAAAATAGTGAAAAGCATATTTATAGACGTTTTTCACAGAGAGAACAGAGAGTGCACATGTGTTTGCGTACACACTTGTGCACTGTAATAATATCTCCTGCGTAGTTGGTTGGTCTCCGTTGAGACTGATTGTCATGACCAAAATCGGCTAAGAGTGCATCATCAGCATCATCATAAGACAAATATGTAACACCACGAAGGAACCATCAGAAACATTTTAGAAAGGAGTCTTTATCTCGCACGTATTGGTATCGTATCGTATACGTATTATGCTAGGTGCATGAATGATAAGTTGTCGACTTCCAGCTACGACTTCCCAAACTTATTATAATTTATGAGCTTGTAAATCAATTAACTATCGTCTAACGTGTTGCTGTCTAAATTGTCTTTTGTCATTTATGTGAACTCTATACATAAACCTATCATCCGTATACTTCTTTATTTAAGTCCACATTAACCTTTCATGCAGTAAGATCTGATCGCCTCGAAATTCTGAGAAACAAATATGAACAAAGAAAACTTACTTAGTGTTAACATTATGGGCAATCCTATAATTGAATTGACTTCATTGCATTACGAAAGATCAAAAAGTGAAAAGTCGTTTATTGAATTTCTTAAATATTGCAGAATATTTGCTAACAAATAGTCTTTGTATGATTCTTAAGTCAAAGCTAATGTTATAAAAATAAGTTTCATGGTTAAAAAACTTTATCCTTTATCTTTTGGCAAAGATATAATCTATATATCTATACTTATATACTTATAATAAAAATGTAACAGGTGCAATTCTGTACATTAAAGATATTTTGTCTTTTTTTTCGGAGGGCTCTTTATAATCGATACTGAAGCCAAAACTGTAATTATTTTCATTTTTGTCTGTTTGCCTGGCTGTCCGTCTGTCTGTCTGTATCTTGGCCGCGCATCACGCCTAAACTACTGAACGGATTCAAATGAAACTTGGCATGATTTGAGTTCATACTACGAGGTAGGACATAGGATACTTTTTATCCCGAAATTCAGCACGGTTTCCTGGAGAGAGAGGATGAAAGTCAAAATATGTACTGAGTTGTATTTCAAGAAAACATAGTCCGATTTCATTAATTCTTTTTTTGCTGGAAAGAAAAAAATAAAAGATGACGGAAAAGTGTTTTTTTTTGTTCGCGACTGTATACTGCCTGGTCTGCCTTTGGGAAGCTGAGACAGATATGCAAATATGGCGGTACGAAGTTCGCCGGGTCAGCTAGTATACATAATTTCTATACTAATATCATAAAGCTGCAGAGTTTGTTTGTTTGTTTGAACGCGCTAATCTCAGGAACCACTGGTCCGATTTGAAAAATTATTTCAGTGTTGGATAGTCCATTTATCGAGGAGGGCTATAGGCTATATTTTATTTTAAAAAATTTAGGGATCCGTAAGAAAATTGCTATTTTGTAACCCAAGGTGTGAAATCGAAAACCTATTTTTGCGTGCGCTGCAAAAAGTATTGACAATAGAACAAAATAATGTATTACGGGTTTGTAGGTCCCATTAAGATCTACAAAAAAGTCTGTAAGAGCATATATCTAACTATTATGGTTTAGTCACAATAACCACTTTTGTGTTCAAAAAAAATATTAAATCGTCTGAAGAAAACAAACTACGTTAAATGTGTATCGTAATATTAATCCTTATTCAAATTAAGCATTATGTTATTAAGGATATTTATTTAGAAGTAAAATACTTTTTGTTTCATCCCAATCAGACATTTCGTTTAGAAGTTATCACGAGTATAAGACGCTAAGAGTTGGTACCCAATAATGAGTTATTTGCCAAAGAGTTTCTTATCAACATAATACCTAATATTAATCTTTATCCAAATAAACGTGTTGTTGATTATGAGTATTAGATCTTAGAAGAGTATAATATCTATACTAATATATAAAGCTGAAGAGTTTGTTTGTTTGTTTGAACGCGCAAATCTCAGGAAAAGAAGGTCCGATTTGAAAAATTATTTCAGTATTGTATAGTACATTTATCGAGGAAGGCTATAGGCTATATATCATCACGCTAAGACCAATAGGAGGGGAGCACCAATGAAGAATGTTACAAAAACGGGGGTAAATTTTTACGGCAAGGGCAATAGGAGACGCAAACGACGTTGCGTGGGTCAGCTAGTAAAAGAATAAGGTGACTGACTGACTGACATACACAGAGATCAACGCATAGCCCAAAACCGCTGAAGCTAGAATCCTGAAATTTTGCATATAGGTTCTTTATATAACGTAAGTGAGCACTAAGAAACGATTTTTTTAAATTCTACCCCTAACGGGGTAAATCAGGGGATGAAAGTCTGCGTGAGTGAAGCCGCGAGTAAAAGCTAGTGTTAATATAAATAACAACGACAGCAAAATAAACATTAAAAAAAAAAACTTAATAAGTTGGATTGAATGTTTGCAATTCGAGAATAACAAAATGGTTACCGTTAATGCATTTTGATTAAATTGGGGAGACAGATTATTATATCCAAAGCACAGGTATACCGCTAAAACAGAAGTAAAATACTTAATTTTTCTCAAAGCTAGAAAAACTGTCAGTATGAGGCTATCATTGTTTGGAACAAGTAATTACAACAAAATACGTACTATGTATATGCATGGCTCCTATACATTTGCATCGTTATTTAATAATTTAACATTACACATTTCTAAGAGCACATTAATGGTTTCAATTTGTAAAACATTAATTGCATAAAGTGTAAGAGCTGATGCGAAAAAGGGATAATATATCTTGAATACGACTTTGAAAGTGAGACTGCGTCCCTTTTATCTGACACGAGGAAGCAAAGTTCGTGTGATTCAAGCAGTTTGTCATATCTGACTCCATTGTTAGACCCCTCCTAAGCTTTAGTGAGATTGGTTTTACTCTTTTGCACCTAAAGTTATTGTTCTACGGCCACACGTCATTATTCAAAGTCATACATATAACTGGAGTGCGAGAGGGGACGAAAGTGTTTTCCATTAAAGATCGATGCTCGTTTCTAATATTTCACAAATCTATTGTTACTTGTGTGTATTTGTAACGTCTCTTGGAAAACGGATGTGTTTGAAAGTACCTAAACGTTTTCCGATTATTGTGTACCCGAAGCTTAACAATTTATCCGGGCGGTAATATTAAAGTTTTTTCTTCTATCTTGATATTACTGTGGCAAGAAACAATGTACTGTGGTATAGCTCGAACGTGGCTGGTCTTTACATGGACTTCTACAATATTTTGGGGATCTATAATCACAGGTCACACACTCTTTAGATTTTTAAGCAATATGCATATTCCAAACTTTGCAGCATTTAATCATACTGGTACTCAAATTTAGTCATCATATATTTTCTTTTTGTAACTGTGTGACTGAGTATACATAGTTTTTAAGATATAATGAAATAGTAAATAATGGAAAAACATGTTTCTACTATCTTAGTTTTTTTTACAATAACATAAAATAGTTTACAACCTACTTTTATTTATATTAAATTGTACCGCACGTACCAACAGTTTATGGCCTCTATAATAATATAGGTAGCAGGTTACTGGTAGAGTCAAAAGGCGACCTAGATCCTCCTAGATCTAGGTCGCCTTTACCACTAACCCTGTATACAGAACATTTTAGGTTTAAACAAACCAATATTTATATAAACTCAGATTTAAGTCCAGAAACATTACTATAAATTATTCAACAAAACTGTACCTAATGGTATAAAAAACATCAAAATATTAAAAGGTAAATGCATAGTAATAATATGAATGCTGTGATAACATGTATTAAAACAACATACTCGTAAATTTCGTGGTACATAGGTGTCATATAAGATAATATATATTATTCGCTATGGGCGTGATAAAAATTCATTGCACATGACGAAAAAATCTCGGAGTGAGAAAATATCCAAGATTCCGTCCCCAATGTTTGCTCTTGGTGGTTAAGCTGCAACTAATGAAATCCCCTGTCAGGATATACTTGCACCACATCTTCATTCAACTGTACAGTATTGATATTTGAATGAGGAGATTTGTTCTTTAATGTAATATTATCAAGATCGAAATTAAAATTACACTACTTAGTACTTGTAAGACTTATTAAAATAGTGTGTCTCTTACAGTTGTTATAATATTAAAACCCAAAACCACCTAGAAGAAAAGGACGCAAAGGCTCAAAAAACTCTTTTTTTAAAAATATAATCTACTAGTTGTTGCCCGCGGCTCCGCCCGCGTATATGTCGGTTATCGCGGCAAATAGTAGACTCTGTGTTATTCTAATGTATAAGGTATATTACTGTAAAGTTTCATCCAAATCCGTTCAGAAGTTTTTGCGTGAAAGAGTAACAAACATCCATCCATCCATCTATCCATACGTACAAATTTTCACGTTTCTAATATTATTAGTTTAGATTTTATAGGAATGATATAAATGAAATATGATTACATATTATGAATGAAATCACAATTTTTCTAAAATTTCTAAGTAGTTCTTCTATGCTTTAAGTATTGATGTTTCAATTTAAACATCAATCACATAATTTGTATGCATTTACTGTAGTACTGTACATTATATAAAATAAGTCGCTACTTGCGAAATGTTTCAAGCATCAAGATTGTTCTTACCCTATGAATGACTATATGAGGACACTAAATATTTTCAGTATGGTTAGGTTTGATTTTGTATTTTGGGTTTATTATTCTGAATAAAATTTTCTAAATATTTAAATCTATGCAATTGAGTGTTGATGATTCATGTCAGCAAAAAAATATAGTAATTTAAAAAAAATGCTTATGATGTCTGTGCAAAATTTATTTTCAAAAAAAAAAAAAAAAAACTGTCCAGCATTTTTCCCAAATTAGGTTGGGGTCGACTTTAAGCCTACTTCGATGCGATTGAACTAAAATTTTATTACTTGCTTATAATTATTAAATATATTTTTAAATGAATTTAGTCATAAGCGAGGGAATCAAGTATATAACTGATGAGATATTTAAACCACTCTTACAGGTTCTCCGTCAATTGCTGTAATGGTAGATAGACCAGAGTGGTACTAAATTGAATAATTCCAAATAGGTACTGATTAGTACATCAATTCTACTTTATTATTTAGCCATTCCATCTTAAATTAATAAATTATACTTCCCAGCACCGGTATTGACCAAACAAAAGATACGGGTCTAATTCAATCAGTACTGACAATTGGAACTTTTGTGTGGCTAAGGGTACTTCCTAAGAAATCCTACCGCGTAACCAACTGTAGATATCTTTGAATAAAACCCCCACTTCAATTGAACAATGGGCCGGTTCAGCCTAGTGGACATATAACGCTTGACCAATTTTCTTTTGTGCCGATGCCTACGATTGGAGAATATCAAACGGGGTGCTCAGACACTGTGCTGATTGAGCCTTTTTTTGTTAAAAAATCCTTGATTCTGGCAAATTCACTGAACAATGTTTACCGCCACTTACATATTTTAATGTGTATACATAATAATACGTGTAGGATTTTAATGTCATGTTTAGTAGAAACAGCTCCGAAACGCGAGCTCAACATCCGAAATACTACAAATTTTAGACATGAAAAACTGTGGAATGAACTGACGCCTGCGGTATTCCCGGACCAATATGACCTTTAAATCTTCAAGAAAAGAACGTAATTAAGGGAAAAATCTCAACAGTTATGTCAATTAAATTTTATTTGGTATATTTATACCGATAATTTTCCAAACTTCGAATTTATTTTCATATATTTGAACATTGAGTGCACATTTATGCAAATAAAAGTAACTTTAGCAGGATTCTTATAACTATCTTAGTTACAGTAAATAAATTATTATCCGTACACTAGATAAATTTAAATAATAGCTTTTGGTAATAAAAATCAACTTCAAAGGAAACAATCGTATTGAAATAGACTCGCCAAGCTACTTGCCAACCAAGAATTCTATAATTTCCAGCCTTAAATAGAAAATAACTGTTTCGGTGCTGAACCATCTAATTTTCAACATTGTAGCGGTGTGTATTTATTTCCGTGGGCTTTGTTCTTCTATCCGCGAATTAAGCTGGATCCGCGACGCGCCGAATGATTTATACAAGCCACGCTCATCCCGCTTTATTTACGACAACCGTTCTACAGAATAATTACAGGCCAGTATAAAAGTAAGCAGATGTAAAAGGAATTACCTTTTAATAATTACGGCGTAATTTCTAAAAGAAAAAAAATGAAAAACGAAGTCTTTATTCACTTGACTTTACAATTATACAAATTATACTTTTTACACTAATTGTTTGTACATATCTATACTAATATTAAAAACCTGCAGAGTTTGTTTGTTTGTTTGAACGCGCTAATCTCAGGAACTACTGGTCCGATTTGAAAAAATATTTCATTGTTGGATAGTCCATTTATCGAGGAAGGCTTATATTTTATTTTCAAAAAATTAGAGATCCGTAAGAAAATTGCTATTTCGTAACCCAAGATGTGAAATCGAAAACCTATTTTTGCGTGCGCTGCAAAGAGTATTGACAATAGAACAAAATAATGTATTACGGGTTTGTAGGTCCCATTAAGATCTACAAAAAAGTCCGCGAGAGCATATATCTAACTATCATGGTTTAGTCACAATAACTGCTTTTGTGTTCAAAATAAATTATTAAATCGTCTGAAGAAAGAAACTACGTTATTCGTTTTGTATCGTAATATGAATCCTTATCCAAATTAAGCATTATGTCATCAAGGGTATTTATGTAGAAGTAAAATACTTTTTGTTTCATCCCAATCAAAACTCTTAGACGCTAAGAGTTGGTACCTAATAATGAGTTATTTGCCAAAGAGTTTTTATCAACTTAATACCTAATATTAATCTTTATCCAAATAAATGTGTTATTGATTATGCGTATTAGATCTTAGAAGAGTATAATAAATACATCTATATACTAATATATAAAGCTGAAGAGTTAGTTTGTTTGTTTGAATGCGCTAATCTCAAGAACTACTGTTCCAATTTGAACAATTCTTTCAGTATTAGATAGCCCGTTTATCGAGGAAGGCTATAGACTATATATTATCACGCTAAGACCAATAGGAGCGGAGCACCAATGAAGAATGTTTCAAAAACGGGGGTAAATTATCACGCTACGGGCAATAGGAGACGCAAACGACGTTGCGTGGGTCTGCTAGTAATTAAATAAAAGTAAAAAGAGATACATGAAATAAGAAGGAAGACCAAAATTTTAACAAAAACAAACCGACTTCAAGGTTCAACTCGATTTCTCGTGGATACCATCATCAGATCTTAGTGTCCTTATCATGGTACCACCGTTGGGATATCTCCTTTCTATTAAAAAAGGAATCATCAAAATCGGTTCATAAATGACGAAGTTTTTTTTTTATGTAATGGGCGGGCAAACGAGCAGACGTATCGCCTGATGGTAAGCGATTACCGCTGCCCATGGACACCTGCAACACCAGAAGCGTCACAAGTGCGTTGCCGGCCTTTTGGGGATGGCGGATGGGCGGGAGGTAGGGGTAGAGGGATTGGGCTATAGGCCTCCGGTATCCTCACTCACTCGGTGAAACACAGCGCAAGCACTATTTGACACCGGTTTTCTGTGAGGCCGTGGTATCACTCCGGTCGAGCCGACCCATTCATGCCGAAGTGTGGCTCTCCCACGGTAAGTATATCCGCGAACACACATAAAAAAAAACATATATACGGTCGAATTGAGAACCTCCTCCTTTTTTGAAGTCGGTTAAAAATAAATTATATAACAACAACGTATCGATATTTAAAGTGGAGCTGGACAGGACATATGCTACGTGCAAAATGGACAAAAGGAGCAAACAAGTAACCTTCTGGTATCATAGAGGGGTCATCTGGGACATTAGAGGACGGGGGCGTCCGCAAACAAGATGGACTGACGATATCCGCCTTACCCTAGGACCACATTGACCATAGTTGCAGAAGACTGAGCACAGGGGAGAGAGCTGGGGGAGGCCTATGACAAGAGGCACGACGAACTACGAGACATATTGTAGAGATTAGGATTCATGTAGTCAAAAGTGTTAAATTGCATGTAACTACTTTGGTTTTTTTTTTTTTTTTTTATGGAATAGGCGGGCAAACGAGCAGACGTATCGCCTGATAGTAAGTGATTACCGCCGCCCATGGACACCTGCAACACCAAAGGCGTCACAAGTGCGTTGCCGGCCTTTGGGGGGTGGGGGGGATAGAGGCGGGGGATGGAGACGGGGGATGGGGGAGATAGGGGAAGGGGTTGGGGTATGGGCCTCCGGTATCCTCACTCACTCGGTGAAACACAGCGCAAGCACTATTTCACACCGGTTTTCTGTGAGGCCGTGGTATCAAACCGGTCGAGCCGGCCCATTCATGCCGAAGCGTGGCTTTATTATAATATATAATAATAATAATAATAAAGAGCTTTATTATAATAATCACAAATTTTAACAAAAAAAACTGTAATCTGGACTTTGGAACCACAAGGGGACCAGCTTTCAAATAAAAAAGAATCATCAAAATCCGTTCACCCAGTCGAAAGTTATGAGGTAACAAACATAAAAAAAATACAGTCGAATTGAGAACCTCGTCCTTTTTTTGAAGTCGGTTAAAAAGAGATACAAATGTTTCCCCTTTATAAATATTTTAGTGTTTTATTAATAATGTAATGAAATGTTGCTGAAACAATAAACCAATTTAATATTTCCGCATCAAAGCTTGCAGTACCCAAAAACATGAACATTTTCTGCATGCGTTAACAAAAACAATGAAAGAGAGAAACCCAAACATTTCTGTATGTTTTTCACAAAAAGATAAAATAATACTCCAGGTGGGTACCCCGTTGTCCGCATTCAGTTGGGTAGCCGGGCATTGTTAGCTCGATCAGAGTCTATTCATGCAAGCCTGAAAGCTTGAAAATATTAAAATCTGATTATTTTACGCTTTCCAAAGCCACTAAATGTTATATCAGTCCTGATGGAGGTCAATGTTTTCAATTATCTGTCACCTTAATTTTATTTTTAGAAAAATTTGACAAGATGGATGCCCTTTTAGGCTTCTAAAAGTAAAGGGTTCTAGAAAAGCATGAGTGTTTTTAATGTTTAATTAAATTATACTTTGCTTATCTTGTCAAAACCATACTTTTGAGTGAACTTATAGATTTACCAGAATATCATTGTTTATGGAAATAAAAAAAAGAAATGTGGGTGCAATGCAATTTAATCAAGTATCGAATTATTAAAAACCTGACTGCGTCAATATCTGACATCTTTATTAAATTCACTGAAGAACTCAAAAAATAGAAAGAACTAAAAAGAAAAAAAAATTTTTTTTTGTATTTTTTATGTACCCAGTGTCACTTTCACAACTAAGGCAGTGGTCCGACCGCCGGCGAGAAAACGACTAACTGTCGGCGATTTTCCCGCTCAAGAAACGTACAATAAATATAAAGTCCGTGTGAACGAAAGAGATGCATATAGTAATAGTTGCTCTCCGACTGTTCACACTGCCGGCGACGACTTGCTTTACTAGTTTTGTCGCTGAGCGACAAGAGCTTTCAAAGATAAACTCGCTCAGCGATGCACGCTCGCTTGATTATTTCTAAACAGTGCGGCTTTGAAATTACACATATCATATACAACAAATCATTTCAACTCTCATTGTTGTCTAGTTCAGACGACGACGATGATGTATTTTACGATAGAGATATTGTTGGACACATTCAATAAAAAACTCATCAATAGTGTCTTGGAATGTGGTGTTGGCGCGATTAATCGCTCATTGCACTTGAACACTCGCTTATAACCCAGCGACAAAACTACAGAAACTACACACTCGCTGCCCGCTGATCGCTAACTCGTTCATAGTTTCTAGTTCTACTCTATTCTCGTTCATCGTCGGCGGTGGGACCACTGCCTAAGACGAATCTATTGACACCACTCACATAAAAATACGACAAGCCGTTTAGGCTCTAGGACGTGCCCAAGAAATATACATACATACATACACTCAAAAACATAAATCTCCATAATTCGCAGTCTGGTAAAAATGGGAAGAAATTATTTGTTTTAAAACAAACTTAAAAAAAAGAGGTAATCATTTATTTCATTGATTGATATCATTCAAAATCTTAAAAAATCTCCAATTGTTGATGGTTGATGGAATACAATTTATGATGACGTAGACGCACCGAAGTAAGCAATATATTTTTTGAAAGTTTGTAACTAGCCAAAAATATGCTGTTTTGGTGACTGTTGAACTTGTTTTATTCGTACTTCACTAAGATTTTGCAATTTAATTCCGTGTGTGTAAATGTTATACTGCTACATCATTCAACATCATCAAGTTCTTTCCTAATTTCAAAACTGAAACTACAAATGAATTAAAATTATCTAACAAAAGTTTGTATTTAAATAACAGTCAACGTTTTGCGGTAAAATAATCTAAAACCACGAATAAAATATTCAAAATCCTTTCGCAGGTGTAACGTAGATTTTTAAAATAAACCAACATACAGGTGATTTCACTTCCAAATCCCCCGAGTATAAAAGTGGTAATATATTTAAAATAAATATTTAGGAAAGTAAAATTCATTGCTTATTTCTATCTATTGACAGAAATTCTATTGCAGTTTGCAATTCATAGACGGGCGTCGAGTGCATTAGCTGCCGCAGCGCGACGCGGGCTTGTAATCGTATTTACATTATAAATTTGTTCGTACACCTAATGGCCTCTGCAACTGAGGGTAAACAAGCCGCGGGCGCATTGGAACACTTGTGGTATTGGGCGAGATATAAGTTTGCCGTATGACAACCACTATAACGTTTGACTACATAATTCAAACTGTGACTACTAGTATCGCAAAATTTGTGTTGAATATTGAATGATTAACTGTTAACTCAATCAGATATAATTATTTAATATTACACAAGTGAACCTAGAGTACAGTCCTTGTGCCCAATATGAAACTGCGTAGGATGCTAGAAGAGGTTACCAACACATCCCGCAACTCCTCCATGTAACGTCTCACTTAATGCTGCGGTCATTCAAGTAGTTCTTTAAATTAGGTGTTTAGAACCCCTGGGGGCAATATAACTTGAAAAGAAAAACGTGGGAGTGCTACGCTTAGGCGTGAATGGGCCGGCTCGTCCGGAGTGATACCACGGCCTCACAGAAAACCGGTGTGAAATAGTGCTTGTGCTGTGTTTCATACATACCGGCGTTGAAATTCAACCAAAACTACTTATTTCAGTGTTTAAGCAAAGTTAATGTTAAACTTAAAGAAGATGCTTCAGGTTATATACGAGATAGTAGAGCCACGCTGTTTTCAGCACGAACAAGCCAGCTCGACCGGGGCGGTATTATTCTCGCACAGAAAATCAACGTAAAACGACAGCGTTCGTGCTGTCGTGTTTCGTTGGTGAGTGCGAGACCGGAGGCCCAATGATGCAGAAGCATCACCATACTGCATTGTTGCATTGTCTGCTTTCGCAATGAGTATGGTTCCACTCTTGGATTCTGCTTATGCTTTCCATCAGGCAGAGTAGAGCCATTTTAGCAGGACCATCAATAAAAAAATGCTGCAGCAAAATAAAATGTAACACTTATTACTGAGGTTTTAAAGGTCTAAAGATAAAAAACGATATTGGACCATTTACAATATGACATCAAAATTAACTTCATATTTTTATTGACACACTACATATCTACTGCGAAAGATCCTTTATGTATGAAAATAAAACTTTAAAGTGTCAATGAATTTCATATTCTCGTATTATACTCGTATAGTCTAACACAAAGTTTTATCTAGCTATCATCTATCACGGATATACTTTTACGTTTTCTCACTAATACGTCACCAAGTCTATAAAATAGACTAGCACTAGCTGTAAGATTCTATGATATTAAAATATTTATAGCCATGGTTGTTGGTAGTTAAGTCATGCCACTCGCATAGCTGAGAATGTTGGCACAGGCGGGCTGCGGTCAGCCCCAACACCGCAGTCATTTTACAAGTGGTTGTTACGGTGTTGTCCGTAGAATTTCAGATTGTAAATGTCGTATAATGAAATTTAGTTCAGTTTCATTGAATTACGTGTTCCTACTTAATGCTATTTTGATATCAGTGTGGCAATATTAACACATTGTCTAATTATACTATGTCATCGTTGTTGTTGTTATCGATACTAAAATGTATGATACAAATTTATATAGAGACTCAGAAGCTGTGGACACATATTGTTTATGTATATACTAGAACAAAACATAATGTATATTTAATTTTAAGGTATTATTGTACGATACATTCTTTGTGTTCCTTAAAATTTATAAATAAATATAAAATATAGATTGTTCACTACATTGTCAGCATTTCTATGTCACAAAAAAATGAGTGTATGTTTAAATTAATTAATCGCCTACTTGACAACGTGCCTCCTCATTTTATGAAGTTTAAATGGGTAGAAATAATTTTAAAAGGAGGTCGCTATTTTCAATGTTAGAGTATAGTATACCTTTCACTAGACAACTAGCTAATTTTACATTTATAACAAAAAGAAGACAGTCTTGATATTATTTATTTCTTTTCACTTTGTCGAACTAAAATAAAACTAAACTATGGCAAACTTCAAACGTTCTTTATTCTGAGACATATCTTAATATGTATAATAATTTAATGAACGGTAAGTTTATATCGTGATCGATAAACGTGAACGGTTCTACTTAAGCACCGACGCTAAATCGATGCACTTGAAATGTGGTGCTGGCGGCGAATGTCAAAACCAACATCTCGATCCTGGAGTAGCTAAAAATGAAACGGAGTTTATCGTCGACTGTGCAAGTGCATATCCTCAATCCAGAGATCAGTAGAGAGCATGTGGTCATGCAGGCCAGGCTCACCTACGCGTTGCACAGAGCTCATCAGAGCTGCAACACAAACCTCCATCGTCCAGAGTTCCCGAGCCGCCATGGACCGTAACAAGTGAAGACACATCACGAGAGCCTCATTGGCCAACAAAAATGCAGCACCGACCACGGCCACTCTGTCAAGACGGAACGATTAAGGAGAGAAGTTTCTATCACCTCGACCCAAGTTAACTAACGGAACCCCAAGTTACCAGGCTTGTATTTTTTTGTATAAATATATACAAAACGATATATATATAATGTATATGACTATATTATGGTACCTGGTCTATAATATCTTGTATGCATGTTACAGGATCGTATCTTGAATCTGTAATTATTCAAAAAAAAAACTCGCAGAGTCATGTGGTTATTAAAGATTCATCAAAAGTCAAATATTTGTGTATGTATAGAAATTTATTCTCTATACATATAATATGACCAAGAAGCTATAGCTTTAGAACTATATATATCGGTTTATTGATAAATGATCCTTAACGCTGAAAAATGTTGTCACAATTTTATTTCATTTAATAATAAAGCAGCTGAAACGAAATAAAGAGATACGCACAAGAAAAATGTTTTTTGTAATATACTCACATAAAAGCAGTACTTTATTCAAGAAAAACAGGTGTTATCTACACCCAAACAATATTATCGTAATCATTCGCACATTTCAAGCAAAATACATTTTATTTCAAGATAGAAGCCCCGAGCTTTCATAACAAACACATTACAAGCAAAACTTGTTAGGCACTCACAAAAAATAAGAAAAAACATTGTCTAAGTATGTACTTGGAATTGTAGCGGGCGAAAGAAGCAAGGTCATTAATGCACCCTCTACGGCAACCCCACATACAGATAAGTAAGTAAAACAACTTTATTTGATGTTTACGTCAGTGGCCGACGTATCATGATGCCGGGGGACAAACCGACATATAGACGTGATAAACTACCGAGAGTACTTGCACTAAATTATAGACCCCGTATTTGCGCGCCGGTTGAAATGCAGAACCACGTGTCTTTATTTCTCTTAAGGTATTGATCGTATTTCGACTTTATATGTAACATAACACTAAGTATTATTTGAAATTAGACAGGGAAACTGTAATGTATTCTATTTTACTACGGAACTAATAAAATGCAAAGTAAGTAATATAAAGGTGCTTTTATATTAAAACATGGAGTTGTTACGATCATATTTTTTTAGGATATAGTCAGTTTAACCACGTGTAAAGTTTTAAATCAATATAGGTATATTCGCATAGGATAGACATGGGTGTTTGAAACGCGAATATTAAAGAAAGCCATTATATAAGTAGGTTTTCTATTGTCATTTAACTTCAAGTTTGGGTAGGTTTATATAAACTTTTACCTTTAATAAATTAACTTAAAAAGCTTTCTAAAAACAAGCTTTTACTGGAATGCCTCGAGACGAATCAAACGAGTTCAAACTCGATGATATTGCGACGTTTCTTTAAAGCGTTCCTATGGCCACCTTCCAGCTCCAGCATCAGATCAGCTCCATGTCATTATAATATTGTATTGTCACGCTGTATACATATGCTTGCAAAATTTCAGCTAAATCGGTTGAAGATATCTCATTCAAAATTGAGTTGCAAGATTCCACCCGAACATACAAGCATACATTGCAAGTTAATAAAAGGCTTGTAAAATGGTATGAAATCTTGAAAAAGTTTTTATTAATAAAATACTTTTAAAAATGGACTAATTAAGTTTTAACAATATTAACTCATTTTTAAAATATAAAATAAAATAAAACTAAACAAAATAAAATAAATGGTTTCAAGTAAATCAAGTTTAGAATTTTATCAACCTTCAAACTAAGATTCTGACGACTTTTAGCTCGATAGCCCATTTTCATCCAAAGTGAAACGCTCTGCATAGAGACAATAGTTCTTAAAGCGCCACTCACTTAAAACGTACCATTTAGCTCCACAAAGGAACTTTTACGATTGCACTTTCTACAATATGAGTTTGGAACTCGTCATTAAGGAAATTCTTTGAAACAGGAGAATATTATCATGAAAATACGGGCATGTTAAATGTTTAACTTTTCAATACAATGGTGAACATTAAATCAAGGAATACTTAGCAATAATTGTTAGTGACTATATGAACTACGTCTATTTAAAAATGTTATGTAGATTTATTTTTTATTTATCTATTTATAGCTTTAAAAAGTTCTGGACCGATTGAGCTACTTTTCATGTAGGTTTTATTCCTAATATCTCATCAATGCATTCCACAATTTGCCACAGCGAAGCGTGGTAAGGTATAGCTGGAACCACATAAAATCGAGTTTCATTCTCGTGAACTACTATCTCACGTTTCACAGCAGCGTTACAACAGTGTCCTTATCCTGGTATTAATAACATTTTTACCTATAACCCATTTTTGTCTACAGTATTTTTTTCCTCTATGTAAAGCGCTATTTACTTTATCATTCCAATTTTAGACTATCAGAGTATTCGACCGCCATCTCCTACTACAAAGCAAGTTATGCTTGCGAAATAGATGGCGGAGCGGCGGAGAGAGGTTTTCACTCTTCCAGTCCGCCAGGTCGAGAACGGTCCAGTTACCGCAGACGACGTAGAAGCCAGAGGTAGCTTAAAAACCTCCATCCTAAACAAGCACAGGGGTCACTCTTGTAAAAGCAGCAGGGGATTTCTGCACAATGTAAAAAAGTTTCAGTTAGTTAACTTTACAATTATAAAAAAAAGAAGGGCTTTAGCCTAAAAATACTTCACTGCAGTTAGAAATATCAAAACGTAATCTACTGATGAACCATACTGAAAAAACAAAAAAAAAGGAAAAAAGGTTTTAAATGTGCGATTAGAATAGGCAAATGGATAACATAATTTACACACGAATGACAATGTAGCGTCCCGATCACTTTTCAACATGGGGCACAGTGTGCGGCCACCAGATGGCGCTCTGAAATCCGCGGTAATTCCGAATTTATTATCTGTTTGCAACCATTTGCTGTTGCGATGCAATCCCACAAATTCCACGAGTGAAATGAATGTGAGCAAATTCGCACCGATAGTGCATTGAAAAGCGGTTAAAATCCCACACTGAATACGGAATATGAAACAAAAATGTTTTTATTTGTAGGTATGTTGAAAGTTCCGACCCATTCAGGCTCGTGCACTAAAATTTTATTTTAAAAGGTCCGGTAGTAAAGAAATGTTTTGACGAATTTAAGATAACACTTGAATAAACTACCGTGGAACCAGATTTGTACATGAAAAGTAAACAATACCGAACACTTCCCGAAACTGATATTTATCAGCATCATTCAATGGTAAGTGTGCCAAGTGAGGTTTTAATGACCTGCATCGGGACCGACACAGATGTGGCTGCAAATCCGCGGTAAGCTGGGACTTAGTTCACACTGTTCATGTAATCACGCCAGTTGAATTATCGTTCATTTTAAATACAATTGTTGAGTGTTGGGATACGGTTTTAAGCAATGTAGGTGGTGTACATTTTGGATGTTCGGTTTAAGATTAATGTCTTGAGACATACCGTGCATAGTTTAAACGTACATAGAAATGGAGAGAAATCGCCAGGGAGCTTCAAAATAATAAAGGTAACGTATCACACCATAGCTTAAAACCATCGGGTACGGTAAAGGCGACAGGACATTCCAATGAGACTATCTTCCGCTTCTACTCCTCCAATGGGTTACTAGTGCAACTATTTAAATTTAAAGGTTACTTTTTTATTTAAACGAAAACTAATATAAAATTAAGTAATTACCTACCAAACTTCATCGATTCTTTACCCGTGCTCCTACTGCATAACCATACTTGTAGTAATGCGGGTAAACATATTAGTTCATAGTTTTATCAGTTGGACCATGGACTCACCTTTAGTCCTATTTGTAATCTCACAAGCATTTTTTATTGTCCATGGTTCTATCAATAGGACTATGAATAAATAATACAACCATATTGTATTTTTCCCGGTTCTTCTGAATTTACTATAAAAAAGGATTAGTTCTACATATGAAATATTATTATTATAAAAAAGTTATCACTTATATCGTTAGCTATTTTCTCTTGGAAGTCCTGTCGAATTCGGTCCAGCAGCCATTTCAGAGATTAGCCGGAAGAAACAAACAGAAAATTCTTTCTTCTTTTTCAAAATTGCTTATTTCATATTTAATACTTTCTTATGAATTTAGTTAATGTCTGTTAATTTAAAATTATTCAATAGACACTTCAATTACATTTATTTGTGTAGATTTTATGTTTTCATATGTAACTACATACTAACAGTAGGACTACGTAAGGAGCACAGGCATGATCACTTCACCATTTTCTTTCAATAACATTAAAACAGTTGTCAAAATGTTTTTCTTTGTCAATGTGACTCTTGTAGACAAACTCAATGGAACACAAATAATGAGAGTTTGTCATGATCTGAATTTCTTTTTTCGCTGTATTTTTCAGCTTTCTTTTTAAAATTTTCCATATAAAAAATTACTTACTGAAATAGTAAAAAAAATGTGAAACAAAGAATCTAAGAACCTCTCAAAGTAAACATGGAGTTTCTTTGACCTCTGTGTAAATTCAAAATTATTTTCTTCAAAAAATAAAAGATGAAAAGGAAAATATTGAATTACTATACGAAGTTGAAATCTCTGTGATGTTTTTTTGTAGCAATAGAAAAAAAGTGAATGCATTAGATATCCCACCCCTTGAAAAGGTGTCTCATACAAAGGTGAATTTGTAGGACCCTTCGCTTGCACTAACTCATGAATATTTTAGTGACGTTCTTACGATACGAAGAGTAGTGAATATGCCCCCGACATAATATTGCACGTGTTTACCAACTGACGATACTCGTACTCTGGTTATAAACTCTTAAATTGATTGCCTCAGTGTTACTGTGATTGAGGTCTAGGGCTCACTTCCCGGGTTGGATCAAATGTTTGTATGATTTGCAAATATTTGTTTCGAAGTTTAGGTGTTTTCTATGTATGATATGTATGTAAACACAAAAAGTTTTCATCATACTCACACATGATTGCTCAAACAATTAACACGATTAATCAAATCCCGAATTTTATCATCTACTAGCTGACCCGGCGAACTTCTTACCGCCATATTTACATATCTGTCTCAGCTTCCCATAGGTAGCGCGGATAAAAAATAATGACTTTTCCCGTTATCTTTTCATTTTTCTTAAATACAAACCTTGTCCTGACAATAACGAACACATCAAAAAAAGAATTATTTAATTTGATGCAGCTGATCGGAAGTTATGCGCGTACATATATATAGATTAAATTAAATCTATTTTCTCCATCCCTATTCATCCAGTTGGTATCGTAAGAATCGACTAATTGAGCCAACTCTGCATCTAACAGCAGACGCTTAAAAGCTGCACGTATTTCAACATTCTATTATTTTTCTATTCAAAATGTATGTTTTCCATATATTTGAGATGTATGCAAAGCAAACTCTAATCAAGTTAATCAATCAATAAAAAAATTAAAGTTAGTAAAGCCACACCAATTTCAGCACGAACGTGCCGGATCGACCGGGACGGTACTACCCTCTTACAGAAGATCAACCTAAAATGACAGCTATCGTGCTGTCGTGCTTTGTTGGTGAGTGCGAGATCGAGGGCTCAATGATGCAGAAGCGTCACTAGGCCGCTATTGTTGCATTTTCTGCGTCCGCAATAATTATAGTGACCACCACTCTTGGATTCTGCTTATGATTTCCACCAGGCAGAGTAGAGACACTTTGGCAATCCCATACAAAATAATAAGTACGTTAGCTCTTTTTCCGTGTGAAAATACCTTCGGATACTCCACACCGAACCGACTAAAAACCCAGAGGTGGAACCTAGAAAAAAACTTCTGGTACCTTAATGTATACTGAGCCACCTATAACTAACGGATGGTTCTCTTGTGTAGGAATTTCGGTGTTGCTTTCTTGCCCCTAAAGGCGCCCGCAGACCGAAGTACGTTGCGGCAACTTGCTTCTGGCCAGCAGGTGAGGCCTGCGTTTGAGGAGCTTTTTCAGCCTGGTCTTAACCCGTTTAAGGGCCTGGCCCACCGAGACAGTTCTAATTCTCACTCAATCAAAATGCGCCCTCTCCTTAACGAGCATAATTTGCTTGCTGAAGGAGGTGCCGGAATTTCTTCTGCCAATGTTGGCCTTATTCATCATCTATCATCTGCCAATGTATCTGGTATCTACAACACAAGTTTAATCTTACTGTGGATTCCAGAGCGTGACTATTACTGTGTCCGTAACTAAAGAAAATGTTGTTTGTATCAGAAAATCTGTACTTAATTTTGCGTTAGTAAATATTATTATTATAATGTGTCCGGTTAGGTGGCATTCTACCTTCTAGAAATAATTTTATAAAACAAGCTTAATATTTAATTAATCAAGGACTTATTCCAGCACAAGATAAAATATTCTGAAAATCTAATAAAACATCGTCGTAAAATGAGTAAAGTTATTGTTACCAAGGATACTTGGTGGTATAATAATCTGCACAATTAAATAATTAAGCTTGACAAATGTTCACGACTTTTTTATTCTAATTGTTCCCAGTATTGACCGTAAGTACCTCGTTTTGCTTACCACATTATTGTTTTAATGAAAAGATGAATTTATTAAAATTGCTATGACGCTCAGGATGTTATAATATATAAATAGGCTAACTTTAAATGAAAACATGAGTTATAAGATTTAACAAGTGTTTTCATTGTCTGCTATAATTTGTACAATATTAAGAAGTCCGAACTGTTTGAAAAACTATAAAAAATTGCTTATAGGTTGTTACTCTTAACTGATAAAGAAGTTTTTTTCTTTAATGTCAAATTCATTTCCAACCATCTCTATGATTTATTATTATAGGTTGTGCAGTAAGAGCGAAAGAAATGTCTTATTAACGGATACTTTATTAATTTATCTTTAACCAAATAACTTTAAACAAATATCCAAATAAACAATTATAACAGTTTTACATATCAAATGAACCTCACGCTCATCATGAGTTTCCTATTTACAACAAAGGAAAAGAACAGTGTGACGTTCACACACGTTTATTTAGTTCAGTATATAGGGTCCTGTTTAATTATTCATCTCATTAGAGAAGTTCTAGCGTTCCTTTGTAGGTAGTTGGATCGGGTGCATTGTCGATAGCTTAGCTCCCGGGGAAACTTGTAAAACTTACGAGGCTATGTGTCGCATCCAACTTAATGCCTTGCATTTAAGTGCCAAAGATAATATATTTGGAATTTTGGGAGAATGCATTGTAGTAGGTTATTGCTTTAAAAGCAGCGTTGTAGTTAATTAATTATTGCTATATTTCAATAATTATAAATATGCCAGTCTACTTTATATGTAAAAGGGATTAAACATTAATATTAGTTTTATAATAAACCAGTACATAATTATGTATAAAATGACAGTTTAGGTAGTAGTTTCATAGGGTATCTCAAGAATGATTATCCAATAATATGCATTACGCTTTATATTGAATAACTTGCTGAGATAGCTAAATATGAGCAATAAAGTCTTACACATCAAGTACGTATGTAAGTATCTACTGCATTAAAATATCACCTTTCTACTTACCTTTACCAGCAAAATTTTACTTGTAGTAAAGCAATCCTATAAAAAGTACAGTGAACAATCCAAACTGAAAAAAAACGAGGACCTGGCCTGATGTGTAACAGCCTGATTTTTAAAGATTTTTTCGAGCCTACATCTTAACTTTTTTATTAAGATCAACGAGGACGGACGGAAGGATGGAGATGACGAAACTATAAGGGTTCTGAGAACTGAACTACAGAACCCTATTATAAAAAAAAACCGACTTCCAAAAAACATCCAACAAAAACTCTCTGCCAAAAATACACTTAAAAGCGTAAAATAAACTGGTTCTTCATAAATTGCCTATACCTAATTCTTTATTCATTTAAATAGTAGTATTATAATGTGTGCTAGGTACCTAAAATCTGTTTGACGTCGGTGCTAAGCCAAAAAGAACACAAAAGTCTAAGCGATAGTCACTTGGCACAGAATAAAGAATTAGGTATAGGCAATTTATGAAGAACCAGTTTATTTTACGCTTTTAAGTGTATTTTAGCAGAGAGTTTTCGTTGGATGTTTTTTGGAAGTCGGTTTTTTTTTTATAAAAGGGTTTTATTTTTCAGTTTTTAGTGCAAACAATCGTAGGTAAGTAGTAAGTTGAACTATTTCATCAAATTTCATCATCAAGAATACAAATTAAGGTCTATACGTACGTGTAATATTAAAATCATCCTCTAATCCCTAACTGTTGAAGAGTTTAACCTTCTATCATCAGCTCACCTAAATAACTTGAAAGTATACGACTGAAGGTCTTTAGATACGTATGAAATTGAAAGAATTATCCTCCAACTCCTAACCGTTAAGGAGTTCAACCTTCCACCGTCCATCATCAGCTTACCTAAATAATTTGAAAGAATACGACTAAGGGTACCATATATACATATGATATTTAAAGATTTATCCTCCAACTCCTAACCGTTAAGGAGTTGTACCTTACATCATCAGCTCATCATCATAAAATGATGACTACCACACGCAAATACCGGTGTAACTTCAGAAAATATACGAAAAACATAGAATGTGCCTACAAAAAATGAGGGATTCTCTCGATTTCCCTGGGATCCCATCATCAGATCCTGATATACTGGTAATGGGACCACCTCGGAAGCATACCCTTTCGAATACAAAAAAAAATTCAAAATCGGTCCACAACTGACGGAGTGTCGGTGAACATACATTAAAATAAATACATACAGTGGAACATAGAACCTCCTTTTTGGAAGTCGGTTAAAAAAGTAAATTTTAAGTAGTTCCTTTGAGTGTTTTGTTCAAGTTAAGGTTAAGATTGTCTGGAAGAAATTGCTGTAAGCGATAAGACCACCGATCGTTACATTTAGTTTATTTTATAACTCGTCTTATATGTGTGTTGTATGTGGTTTCGTATGTGTGTCTTATATGTGGTTTCATATGTATAGAATAAAGATAAATAAATATTACTTTTATACATATAACGAAAGATGATCTTTTACATTGCACAAAGGCACCTATAATGAGAACTATCTAAACAATGTATATTAAATTACGCACAAACGAAGGTAATGTAATGTTTGTGACAGACAATTATAAGCAATTTCATAAATAAAATATCAAAAAATTATTATAAAATTCTTAAAAAAGAAAAAATCTTTTACCACAATTTATACTTAATAAAATATTGCAAGTAGCCTCCAATTACTTTAAAGTTTATTCTTATCTGTGTATAGCCTCTCAGAAACAGATTTTTTTAGAGCAGTGACATGGGAATTAGTTTTTCGATATTCCTGAAAACTTAATACAAAATTTAGACTGCACGGTTGGCTTAGTGGTTAAAGCGGTGACCATGCCACTCTCTACTGCGCCAAGTGTTGTGGGATGGCACAACACTTTGCGTGATCTACAAATTCTTCTTTTGAGTCTGGGTGTTCTTTGTGTCCGTTTCATGTATATTTGTAAAATTCCCCGCGACACAGAATGTATTTTCCTAATGCGGGAATTGTTTAAAAAATATATTGTTACAATCTAGGAGTGAGAATTAAATAAAAAAAACAAATTGGAGGTATCCCAACCTCAGTTCTTATTTATAATTGAAACACTAAACGGTTCACAACAAGCGAATCTTATAATTCGAAATATGATTACAAGCAATTTACGAAATACATAACAGATCGACATTAAAGCGATTAAGAAATAGGTTTACAACGATATATCATTAAACGACGAGATATGGTTGACGTATGCCATTCGAACCAACAAAAACACGTCTTACCGACCGCTTCTCGAACAACAAGTGAGAGAGCATAGCCAAGTGCCGTCTTTTTATAGGTTCGCACTGCATAATTTATCGGTACAGTTGGAATACACCTAACAATATAATATGTCTGGTGATCGACTAAATAGAATAATACTACCAGACGAAACCTGTGCTATGGTAACCAAACTGCGGATTTTTTTTAAATACTCACATTTAGTAAATACATTACCGTCATACACAGAATCAAGGATCATACTCGTCACAAAATTACATTTTTTTCCTGGGTAGGAATGGCACTCACTATCTCAACTTAGTAGTTAGGGTCACTAGCTACTAAACCTACAGTCCAATAAAATTAAGGCATGATAGCCTAGCCTAAATGGAAACGAAGAACAAAGACTTCTGCACAAACATGATTACCTTTAGATACAGTTGTAATATACATATTTATTGAACAAAAAAAAAGTAGACAGAAAATATACAAAACATGGAAACTAAGGTTTTTGTTTGTGGCTGACCAATAATAGATTGCTTAATTAGGTACCTAATATTTATTGTAACTTTTTAATTCTTATTTAGTTTCAAAATATATATACCTAACAACTTTCACAAAAACTTAGGTAACAGGATAAATCGATAAAAAATGTTTATATTTCAAAGCCCTCAACACAACTGGCATACACAGGTTTTAAAAATTGTGTTACATTCTTAATAGTGTTTACCTTTTGCGTTTTATTAAGTTATCTGCAAATTACACGGAGCAAGTGCTTTGCATTGATTCACTTGAACTTTGATGAATAATCAATAATACAGTTTTTAGATTTTAATAACTCGGGGAATACTTACATTTGACTTATTGTAAATTGATTCATTAATTTTTATTGTGAAGAAACTAGGCCTAGCGTCTGATGGTATACTATAGCCAAAAAAAAAATATATGAGATCATTCTAGCTGCTTAAATTTTTATTCATATTTGAGTGTGAATAATTTTCTTATAACTAACAAAGTTTTTAACCAATTTGTACTTACGGATTTTAATCTTATTAGCCTGATTTATACCAGCATGATAATATCTAGACTACAACAAAAACATGATTTCGTCTATGCAAGCTTTAATCAATTTAAATGGCAGCGGGCGTCAGAGTTCAGGCGGGCATAACATATCGTCCGTCGGGGACAGACAGACGGACGAAGAGACAGAAGTGGCGTGACGAGGGGAACGTCACGAACATACCAGTCAATTCTGTTTATAGCAATCCATTTGTTGTATCTATAACAGTCTTTTGACGTGTTGACTTATTATTTATAATGCAATTTGTGAATAACTCACTTGTTTACTGGGTCGTGAATAGACATATCACAAAACATTATTTTCCTTTTCACTATTTTTATAAAGATTTAAAAAATTATAATGGAGTCTTATTCTAACTGCATTCATAGCAAATTATATAAACCGACAACTCTTTAGATAAAAAATAACGTGAACATTTAACAAAACTTCAACACTGATAAAAAATGAAAATTTATAAAACAAAGTAAAACTAATTTTAAGAAACGGAATAAATATGAAACCTATTGATTGATTGTTATAAGAATCCCCTTTTAAATATTATCTAAAATGACTAGAGTTCATAGAATGTAGTACTTTGGTATAATTACAGCTGAAGACGTAGCTTTCACCATTACACAATAGGGCTCGGCTAAGAACATTAATCTTAAGGCATTGAAAAGTGCACTGTTCAAGCTCTTTGCATACCCTTTACAAAATCGCAAACCAATTTAGCGTGAAACAGAGGAAGGAGTCGACAGGTCGACGGGACAAAGCAAACAAGTTCAATATCGTGGAAAGAACAGTAGGGTTGTGACATGACAAATGACGTGCAGGTGTCACGAGTGTGTTATCAGTGCGCCGCAGCCGCGAAAAGCCGTGATTGAATTTCTTGTTACAGTACAAAAAGATGTAAATTTAAACTATAGCTAATACTCGGAACCGGTGCAAACATAAATAAAGACCCCCTTTTGTAATTACTGTGTAAGAGATTGCGTTATTTCTAACTGAAAGGTTAGTTTATACATAGTTAGATCTATTAAAATAGATTCACAAAATGGTTGGACTATTAATCGTCAATAATCTTTGGTAGTATAATTACAGTGACGAGTAGTCGATCGAGACTGTGAGTATGTCTTGAGCATATTTAAAATATAATGCATTAACAAGCTACAATACGTTTTTACTTTTTTAGATAAATGAGAGAAAATAGAAGCGGCCATATTGAATTTGACCAACTACATATACATACATTGATATTTTTATTTTATTCATTTATTAAAACTTGTTGCACTTATTGTACAAAGGTGGACTTCATGCCATGAGGCATTCTCTCCCATTCGACCTTCAGGTGATGTAGAAATAAGATGCGGCAGGTGCAAATGTAAAGTATTTATGGTAAATATTTTTAAATAATATAGGTATATCCTACATCAAGTAATTTATTTAATTGGCTCAATTAAATAAATTTACTATTACATTTAAATCAATAATAAAGAACACATATAAACATACACATACATAAATTTAATATTATACTTGTACACAGTCGGTGACGGTGACTGTATTGCCAACTCATTCCGAAGAATTTTACGTACCTGGCCTATTATTAACTGTACTATTATTTATATTAGGTAAACACTTAGGTTATTTATGATAGCTTTTTTTTTTATTATCTATTTTATATAAAAATCTAGTGTCACATTGGTGCTCACGATGGACTCTGAAACTATCTAATTAATTTTTACGTTTTCTTTAAGGAATGTGTGTTTTGCTGCCTTAAATAGGTTAGTTAACATCACGCTAAGACCTATAGGAACCGAGCATGATGTTAAAGAGACGCTAAGTTGTTAGGGTCAGATAGTAATCCATAAACAAACCAGATTCTGTATATAGAATTATAATAAATTTAAATTCCCGAGTAAATATTTGGAGTTCGTTTACATTTGCTAATTATTCCAGCATCCTGATAGCGTAGTTTTGGTGAAGCCGTAGGCAAACTTGACATTTGTCATACGGGCAACTTTCTGTGACAAGTTCCTTATCAGTATACTAAAATAAGCAGCTTTCTTGTTTGCGATATGTCTGTTATGTAAATATATGGGACTTGACAAAATTATTATACGGTACAATTTATGGTTATAAGCTGTTGTGACTGTTCATATCTATTGCCTAACAAGGTTAATGTTAGCTTTTAAAATGCCAGTCATTTTGCGCTATTTTGGCTATGATTATTTTTAAACTTTCGCGACTATACATATTATTCGACTGTAAATCAGGTCTTAATCGCGATAATATCTATGAGGTACAATACCTTTTTTGGTAGCCCGACGTTTCGATCAAATTGCACCGATCGTGGTCACGGGTAAACTGACTCATGTACCTACTGTACCTCATAGCTATTATCGCGATTAAGACCCAATTTACAGTCGAATAATTTTGGCTATGATTGATATTTGAACAAATATTTTGCAATATATATTGTGCAAACATACGTAATAATGTTTATATTAAGAGGTCTTATTTTATGTAATAACCATTACTTGTGTCATATGTAGACACACTTATGACACAAGAAATGATTATTTTGTATAAATATGATGATTATATTACTGACTGACTCGATTGTTTTTACTTTTATTGTCACAATAACACATTTAAACAACAAATTTACTGAGATACTGCCGATAAACTGTTTTACAAGCTTTAAGTATGTAAAATATATAAGACCGTTTGTTGTGGAGAGCCTTGGGTCTTTCGGCTGAGATCATCTTAGGCGAAAGACGATGATGCTATGAGAGTAAACGAGCAGGTTGGGTTACCTAATGGTTTGTTTATATAGGGACACCTGTAACTTCGTAGTCACAAATGTGTTGTACCCTTCGGGTAGGAGGCATGCCTACAATATCAAGAAAGGGAGAGAGAGTTGAACCCTACTTGTTTCTTGGGCACTTCGCTCACTTGGTGCAACCAACGAATAGCTTTATACCAGCTTTCTATGAGGCCATTATATCACTTCAGTGGAGCGTACCTATTTGTGCCAAAGCGTGGTTTCTCCCATGGGTAATTAAATAACCCAGATTATGATGAAAATTGTATCCATTCGTCTTTATCTCCGATTTTTTCTTATAAACACGAGAGCTTCTTTTATTATTCAGAATTTAAAATTCTCGTAAACTCGTCCCAGTATCATTTTTTTTATTCAAATCATCTAAAACCATTGTTCAAGCTGACATATCCAACTTAACATCATCGAATATATGAGATTTTTTTTAAGGAAATGCAATGTTAGTTTATTATATATATATATATTAACTTAAATTTCTCGCACGATGGTTAATTCTATTCTATTTTTTTTATATGATATAGGGGCAAACGAGCAGACCTGATGGTAAGCGATTACCGCCGCCCATGGACACCCGCAACACCAGAGGCATCACAAGTGCGTTGCCGGCCTTTTAAGAAGGAGTACGCTCTTTTCTGGAAGGTTTGAAGGTCGTATTGGTCCGGTAATACCGCAGGCGACAGTTCATTCCACAGTTTTGTTGTGCGATGCTATGATGGATATTATATTGATACTAGCCAACCCTCGCAACTTTTTCTGCGTCTTGGGAGGTAGGGGTAGAAGAAAGTAAATTTTTTTATGACCTGTTCTCATACCTACCAATTGTATGAAAAAATGTCATTAAAATCGGACGAGCCGTTTCGGAGGAGTGCGATCACTTGTACGAGGTGACGAGAGATATTTATTAATTATTGAGAGTCACGTCACATCACATCATACAGTCACTGGGAGACATAATATTAAAATTTTGTAATAATACAAGTTATGTTATTCTAAATAACAACAACTTGACCATATAGCTAGCCTCAAATGGAGGAATAGACGTTTCACAATTATTAATATTAATTACAGGCTGTCTGGGAATGTCAGAGATGTTTACATAGTTAGGGAGATGAAATATATTGAGGGCTACCATTTTCTCTAAGTAGCAAACTTGCTTTGTCTTTTAATTAAAAGTTTACAAAACCTATAATTATATCAATACTACGAGTAATTATTATATTGCTTAGTATATTTGTGAATTATAATAAATCGACCATATAAATTGTGTCCTTTGTTTTCATCTATACTTAGTCTTATAATAAAAATGTAACAGGTCCTACATTAAAGATATTTTGTTTTTTTTTTTTGGGGGCTCTCTATACTCGATTCTGAAGCCAAAACTGTAATTTTTTTCATATTTGTCTGTCTGTCTGACCGTCTGTCTGTCTGTCTGTATCTTGGCCGCGCATCACGCTGAAACTACTGAATTTGATTTGAGCATAGCATGCTTTGGCATGGCATTGGCATGATTTGAGTCCATACTACGAGGTAGGACATGGGATACTTTTTATCCCAGCTGCAGCAACCGAGCTGAATTTCGGGATACTTTTTATCCCGAAATTCAGCTCGGTTTCTGGGAGAGAGGGGATGAAAGTCAAAATATGTACTTAGTTGTAATTCCATAACACATAGTCCGAAGTTTTTCATTCTTTTTTGTGCTAGAAAGAAAAAAAATAAAAGATAACGGGAAAAGTCTTTTTTTTGACCGCGACTGTACACTGCCTGTGGGAAGCTGAGACAGATATGTAAATATGGCGGTACGAAGTTCGCCGGATCAGCTAGTATTTCATAAAGTTACAGAGATAAAATAACTTAAAAAATATCACACAAAATATGTTTCTAGAAACTTACATAGCGATTCTATTTCAAACACATATTTTTTTTCTTGCTAAACAAATCACGTCTCTTCCTTGTTCTCTTATCAGACTGCGGTAGGATAAAACTTTACAGACGTTTGCAAGATACGTTTCGGATAAATTAAATTCTTTCGCGTTGAAGGAATAGTTGAATCTGCTATACATCGACACTCGACAGAGTTTAGAAAGAATATTTCGTATCTAGGTTTTACCTACATATATGTATTATGTATTTCCTATTTCTTGAGGAATCTATCGGGTGAAGAAACTCGAATATTCACATTGGTACTATACAAAGATCTAGTTTTATTATTTGAAGCTTATCGATTTACAATATATCTTCATATTTGTACTAGAACTCTTTGCCTTTCAATATTTTCATATACAATTTTATAGTAACTCAACAGAGATGGATAGCTATTGTACTAAGGTTTTCGAACTTCGGAGACATAGACATACTCGACAAAATTTAGGGGCTCAAAAAATGTTGAGTCGATTTTTTTGGCGATAAACATCATATTCATTATGACCACGGGTTTCATCAGTATTTACATGCGCTGGGAACCATTTAACCTGTGACTTGAGTTATTTGTGTCCATGGGCTGCGGCGGTTACTTACAATGGCATGGGGTACCAATGGGGTGATGAAAAAGGGAAAATTACTACTATAATATAATAATAATAATAAAAATCTTTATTTGGAACTGATAACAAAATTACAGAATCATAAATGTGTTTGATAATGACTGCATTAGTGAAAAATTACTACTGTTTAATATTTAATGTTTTGACATTAAATATTAAACAGTAGTAATTTTCCAATTAGTACAAAAGATGAGAAAACTTAAGGTTGAAACGAAATTACTAATACTTCTATTCAATTGGATTAGATGTTAAATTTAAAAAAACTGGCCAAGTACGTATCGACTATCAACCTACGTCCTATACAGGGTATCGTAGTCAAGCCTATAACAATATCCGTTTTCTAAAAAGTATTTCTTCAAAAAAGAAATGCGGAAGATAGTGCATACAGTAGCTAACTAGTTCCTTATGTGATTATGAATAAGTACATCTTATCAATGTGTACCTTTGGAGCAAAGTCCCTAAAAGGCAATCTTCATAAACATTTCTATCGCTTTAAGCGCTTGATATTCCTCATAAATTTACAGCGGAACAAAGCTCCTTTACATACCTTATATTCCCTGACACCCACGGGAATTCACATTCTTTCCATAGTCTGAATCCACAAAGCTTCCAAACGTGCCTTGTGGTCTCCGTGACAATATTTATAATTACACCACGAAATGCCATTTAAAGACAGTCTACGTGTTGAATGTATGTTCAGTAATACTTTTCTGGGTAACTTTATAAATAAAGTGTACAGCTGTCACGTCAATAATCCTCGGAGGGCTTAGAGAGGGATGTAGTTTTGTATATTGGCGGATCTCGTGTGACAGCCTAGGAGTTTTAATTTGACAAATAAAAGCCAGATGGTATTAAATGGTAATAGTGTCGTGTCCAGAAAGGGTATTATTTTGAACAAAGTATAAATGATTGATACATGTTCCTACAATATAGCCCCCACAAGATTTAAATAAAAAATCGAATATAATTATAATTTTCATTTTGAACTTATCAGATTTTTTATTTATTTCAAATCTATGACAATGATGATGACAGTGAAACATCTTAATCTAACCAAGAATAACAATAATAAGGCAGACCGTGGGAGAGCCACGCTTCGGCATGAATGGGCCGGCTCGACCGGAGTGATACCACGGCCTCACAGAAAACCGGTGTGAAATAGTGTTTGCGCTGTGTTTCACCGAGTGAGTGAGGATACCGGAGGCCCATACCCCAACCCCTCCCTCTATCTCACCCCCCCATTCCCCCAAAGGCCGGTAACGCACTTGTGACGCCTCTGGTGTTGCGGGTGTCCATGGGCGGCGGTAATCGCTTACCATCAGGAGATACGTCTGCTCGTTTGCCGGTCTATTCCATAAAAAAATAAAAAAAAAAATAAAAAAAAATGTTATTTTCGAATTGATGAATAAATAAATGATCCAAAGTCCAAAGATGACATTTTGCATATTCTATCAGTCGTTATACACAGCTCTAAATATGGAAGATATAAAGATAACGAGACTAAAGCTATGTAGCTTTATATAATATATGAACATTATATAAAATATAATTAAATATAAATAAAACTTACGGAGTATTTTTCCATGTTTATGTTTGAAAAAACGTGCCGCCTTCTCACATTCATTTCAGCACATATTGTAATAATAAATTTCTAGTAGAAACACAGTACACGTTAACGCAAAAAGAGGCTGTAATTAATATCCAGCGATCCCAGAGCGGCTATAAACTCCATCGCAGAACGAAAACATCACTCCCGTGTATCGTTGTACAATGCATATTATTTTAAGTGGTGGCTGAAACAACAGTTTAGCGATATCAGGCAAAACCCACTCATTTTGTTTGCTTTCTGCCTCGTATCACTAGAGCATTTCCGTGTTGCATAGATGTGAATAATTACTTCTCATCGAGTTTAAGAGATATTATTATAAATTTAGACGGTAGTGGCTTTTAGCTTTAAATTAGTTGATAAAAATCTTTATATAAATATGTTCAATTCAATTATTTATTGCTCTCCAATACTTTCCATTTTTAATACAAGTTGCTAAACAATAATCATTTTTTTTTTTTTTTTTTTTTATGTGTGGCATATGTATTTAATTTTATAGGATCAAATATGGACTCTGTCGGGCACGACCAAAAAAGATGAAAGAGAAGAAACGAAGACATCGCTGATATTTTATTTTTATTTTAAGATACATCAATAACTAAGCTTACACACACATTTAGGTAATCAAAATTCTAAAGTACCTTGATGTTATCTTTCATTTATTTTTTATTTATTATTCATAATATTAATTTATTTTGGAGGGCTTTTTAATAATTATATTTAATGTATTAAAATTCATCATTTAAGTAGTCATTTATGACATAGTGGTAGTACCTAATAGAGTCCTCAGTATCACTATGGCTAGGAAGTGGTGTGTTTAACCGAAATATTATAAATTTCTCATATTATCAAAATAAAAAGTATTTCCTACAAATTTTACAAATGTTGTGGTACCTACATCGTATATATAGCCCCTTATACACAGTCACACATTTCAAATATCCAAGATGTAATTTGAGATATTTCTAAGAACAAAAAGAACGAACAGATAGTGCAGTATTTTCACACAGCTCGTACCCACACCTCATGGTAAATTATCCGATGATTTGATATAACATGTAATGTAATGAAAGTGCAAACAACAGGCCGCTAAAAGAATACAGGGTGGAGCTAATACAGCGTCACACGTGGTGTATTCCTCTCACGTACTACGTAAGTAACGGCATCTTCGCACGGAGCATGTGACACCTAGCGTTAGGTGCCGTGAAAAATGGTCCATTTCCCGACGCGCGGATAAATTTATCTTCGCGAGGACTATTGCGACGCGCCGCGTTATTCCTCTGTTAATATTCATTGTAGTACAACAACGTGACTTTGCCATATCTGATCTCCCTCTTGAGTTATCACCTTGAACGATTCACCGATTTATACAAATATCGCATTTAATTCTGATATAAATTTGGAAATAAATTTACATTATCCGTGTTGCTTTTAACTCGTTTTTTATTGTTTCATTAATTCGTTATTTAATTCTCAAAAACGGCCGGGAAAATTTTTAAACCGATGACAAAGGCAATGCACCGAACATGTCGAGCGACCGCAACGCCAAACCAATTAAGCGTATATCTCGCTATAATTTGTCTCTACACTGGGGTGGAACGAGGCGGAAATATGACAAAAATTGCGATGAGACCAGACGGCATTAATTCGATTGTCGCCGGTCAGAACATATCAGCGTTAGACAGATCAACGTGAAATCTGATATTTGGCAGGGATGGACAATTTCCTTACGCGGCTAATGGATTGTGAGGGGTAGGCTTATACGATTATTCATACTATTATTGTCATGAGGAGTCTTTCAGTAGTTTCAGTAAATGTTGTAGCAATCAAGATTTGTTTTATCAACGATATGTCACAATGACAATCTTTGATATGTTTCAGAGTTTAAAAAAAATATTTTAAATTCTCATAAAGAAAACCAAACATGACATCTGACTTTAATGTTATAAATGTGTTCCAAAATTTTGTTGAAAAGTATATTAAAAATATAAATGATATTTCTAATCTCAGTCTTAGATTATTGTTTACTTTAAGATACAGAAAATAGTTCAAACAATAACAAATAACGATTCATATTTTGATTGCCAGTTCAGTAACATTAATGTTACGAGATTGACTGCTTGGCTAGTCCGTTGTATGCTGCACACGAAGTGTTTGTGACATTTAGCGATTTAGTCCGAATTGTTCGTGCGTGTAAACAGAGTTTTCTGCTTGTCAGCATCACACTGATGCCGATTGGCAAGTCAACAAGCTCGTTTCTTAATTAATATAGTAGTAGGAATGTGTTTGATCAAACTAACTATACGTTACTAAACGATAGCTAAAATTAAAATTTAGTTAGAATATTTACACATAAATAAATGGAGTTTAGTTCTGGTAATAGTAATAAAAAAAACAGATTTTATATTCAGAAATAGTTACAATGCTTATGTCCTATACTGAATGTGCCCATGAATAAATAGTATTAATACGAATTATTCAATGATATTTAATTTGATATTGATTCTTAAACTTCGCCAACTCCCCAATCGCCGCCCAAAGGTAACTGCGGTCACATCTTAGGGCGATATGGCAACTACAAATGACCCGAGACAGGTGACACCCTGATGCGGCCGCCGGGGAATGTCGTCTGATGGGGCGGGGCGCGGTTGCGCCTCTTGCGGTGTAGAGTGATCGAACATCCGCTAAGAGGCGCAACAGCGGCGCCTCTTAGCTCCAACGTTGTGTGACGCAACCTATCAGACAACATCTCCCAGAATTATTCGGGAGATACCTCATTCATGGGGTACGGCAGGGAGGACTCCAAAAGCCACTGATGTGTTCCTGGAGCTCCACCCAACTGCCGAAGTAAGCCGCCGCGTTGTTAAATGGGTAGACAAATTCTTTGGGGGCCCCACACACTCCCTCTGTCTTTTACTCGTTAGAATCACTACGTATGTTTGACATCTGTATTTTGTAAGTAAAAGTTTAATTTTTTGTTTGTAATAAGCTTAAAAAGATTTTATTTTTATTTTTTATATGTGAGTGAAACACAAGTGAATCATGATCTAATTTGATGCACAGTTGAATGGGTTAAAGATGGTCAAATATAACTAAAGATAAAAAAATATGGTTCGGTGTGTGATATCGTTGAAATATAGCTACCATTACTTAACATATATATATTAAAACTTTCTAGATAATAATAACAAAGTGCTTGAGACTAAATTGTCAGTACACAACATGTTAATGATATAAGTAAAGTTAAGCACATTATGCGCCATATATCCTAGAACAACAAAATACGGTACAGATATGAAATTTACTTAGGACAAGTTTGTATAGGCAAGACTTAAGCCAAGCTATTATTAAAGAAAGAATGTTTTGCGCTTTAATGCTTTAGATACACACGTTTATTCTTGGCACAAAAGTCAATTAATAGCAATGAAATTTTAATATTCCTCGTAATTATCCTCGGTAAACCATGCAACTATTATTCCCTCCATTGCTTTAAGCGGTGTTTGGCTTCAACTCTTCAAGCTCTGCACTAAACAGACTATATCAAGAAACTATTTAACCGTGGGAGAGCCACGCTTCGGCATGAATGGGCCGGCTCGACCGGAGTGATACCACGGCCTCACAGAAAACCGGTGTGAAATAGTGCTTGCACTGTGTTTCACCGAGTGAGTGAGGATACCGGAGGCCCATACCTTAATCCCCCTACCCCTACCTCCCCCCCTCCATCCCCAAAATGCCGGCAACGCACTTGCGACGCTTCTGGTGTTGCAGGTGTCCATGGGCGGCGGTAATCGCTTACGATCAGGCGATACGTCTATTAAATAAATAAAAAATAAAAAAACTATGGAACCAAGTTCGATACAGAACTAAATTCTATAATATCAAACTAGCTGACTTACGCAACGTCATCTGCGTCTCCTATTGCCCGTAGCGTGATGTTATAATAGTGTGAACAAATTTATTTACCATAAAAAAGATTATAATTAGCGAACCTTAAAAGATAACATATGCTATCCCAGATTTTTTTAGAACTTTTTAAGGGTAACCATTCTTTCATACATTGTTTTTGAGTAACTTTAACCGTTTAAACAGCGCACGCAATGAAAGCTTTCAAAAGGAATCATTTTCCTCCGTTTTTACAACACATTTTATTAATACTCCGCTCCTTTTGGTCGTAGCGTGGTGATATAGCCTATAGCCTTCCTCGATAACTGGACTATTAGCAGTAAAGTAATTTTTCAAATCGGACCAGTACTTCCTGAGATTAGCGAGATCAATCAAAGAAACAAACTCTTCAGCTTTATAATATCAGTGTAAGTATTACCATTTTTCTTTTGTTTTATTTTGTTATTCTAATTCATTTCTAAATTTGGTGTAGGTATGAAAGCTTGCTAAGCATTTCCACGTCTGTGTGTTTAAATAAACAAACATACTTACTTTATATATACAATACTAGTTGAGCCCCGCGGTGTTACCCGCGGTACAACAACAAACGCGGTTAACGCCACGGGACAAAGTAAAAAAAACTATGTAAAAGTATCTATACCTATACGGCTATACCGACATCAAAAAAGGTATTAAATTGTACAGTCTAGCATATATAATATTTAAATTGATACTTGTTTAAGCTAAGGCCTTATGGGACTGGCATACCCTAATAGGGTAAAAGTCCCTTAAAAATAAATAAAGAGAAGAAAAAAAAGTATCCTATTATAATATACCCTGGTTCTAAGCTACCTCCCCACCAATTTTCAGCCAAATCGGTTCAGCCGTTCTTGAGTTATAAATAGTGTAACTAGCACGACTGTTTTTTATATACATAGATTATACTTATCTTTGTCTATAGTCTACTGGTATTCACTGGTAGAATGTTTGTCATAAATTAGTATAATCATAATCAAACTACAAAAGATTTGTATTACATCCAAACGTTCAAGCTGTGGAGTGATGCCCCAAAATAACTTAAATAAACGATTTTAAACTATGTTTAATTCCACAATGGTTTTAAGATATTTTTAAATTTTCGTTTCAAAAACATTTGTTGTTTTTGATATACTGATCTAGTTAGATATTAAAGAATAAAACGTTACATATCACGTTATTATTTTCTTTGTAGAGCAAAGTTATTATCCGCCTTGTCGCATTTATGTTCTCAATACCTCAAAATGCCTCATTTAACAGGAAAGAAATATGTTAAAACGATTTTCTGTTTGTAAATTCTTGCTTTGAATATTTCTTTGTAGAACATAGACCTATTTCTTAGCGTTCCATGGATTCACCGTGCGGGTGCCGGGTCCATCATCATCATGATAGATGGGGGCAACACATGGGACTTCGACAGTGCCTGGGAATTGCGACCCAGGTTTAGGTTTAAGTAGCACTCCTTACGACGCGTCAACGCTCACCTCCACTGTCCGCCGTGTTGCCCCCATACTCTACCTAACCATATTTGAAATGAGCCTAGCAATGCCGCTTTGGATATTCGTTCAAGAAAAGAGCTTACTGAAGCTCTTGGCAATCCAAGGTCTTTAAGCAGGTTATAGAGGGATTTAGCTGGTATACCCCTCGCACCCACTTCCACGGCATATAGCGCAACGACATAACCATTTTTAGTTATTTCGTTGGTTAAGTCAAAGTACTTGTTTCTTTTTAAAGTGTGGTCTTTAGGGATGTTCGTTTCCCACGGCACCGTGAGTTCTACTAGTACTACACGCTTAATTGACATTAACATACTAAATCCTTATTAAAAATGAAAATGCGTAAAATGAGGAACAACTAAAGTGGCAAATAGATTTTAATGAAATTGTGCACGAATATTTTTTGTTCTTGAGGAAGGATATAGACTGAAGATGTTGTGGTGGATGTGTGGCGTTACGCGACTAGATCGCATACGTAACGAAGACATCCGTGGCAGCCTCGGAATCCGTGACGTAGCGGACAAGCTTCTTCACAGCTATGTAGTCTATAGTAGGAGAAAAACTTCCTTACTAAAGAGAAACAGTAGGCTACATACTGCTGTTGATCATAATAGCGATGATGACGCAGGTGGAACTGAACTACGGTCAAAAACTTTTTTCTTATAATTAAGAATTAAGCCAGCTACGTCCCAATATTCGATTGAATATTTAGTTTATTTTGATTTTGATATTTTTATAAACTATTACTAAAACACTAATTTGTGTATCCTCAAAAATAATGACTATAGTTTCTGAAGTAATGTGTTATGGGAATATTTCGTTTCTGGAGTAACGAAACAGCCAAGCCATACATTTTTACTGAGATGTAGAGTTTGTGAAGTTAGGGTTGGTAGAGTTAGGGCGTGTAGATTCAGAAGCTTGGCTCTACATGAGATCTGGTATCTTTTTCACAGGGTAAGCCATATGCAGTCGTCTTGGCAACATTTTACATGAATATGTTTTTGGTGGGATGATAATTTCAGTATAGTTGCCAAACAATTGTGGAAAACATCAAAGTTACTTAGATAGAATAAAATACCTGTTATTATATTTATCATGATTATTATATATTGTCATTGATCACCTACTTATAGATTTAAACCCAAAGATCACTAATGAACATTTATTTTGTTTAACATTGTAGTACTACTACTAAGTAGATTTTAACATGGAAGTACTCCCAACACCATTATAATACGAATAGTTACGAAACTTTAAAGGAGCTTGTTATCGAGAATGTTTGACAGCGTCACTTCTTGATAACTCGACAGTATCTGAGTAGGTACCACGGGTAGCGCCACAATACAAGAAAATAGTAAATCAATTGACGTTAAAATATAAAAAAAAAAAAAATACAAACATAAAAAAAATATATATATATATATATTGAATTTCATAGCAGGTAGTAGCATGGCAATCTAGATTTGTAATTATAACCCGGGAGAAATTTTATTTTTCATTGATTTGTAAACCAAATTTTAAAAGTCATTAATATCTAATATAAACCGGAGACAAAAAAGAAAAAAACATTAAGAGGTGTTCCTCTGTCGCCTTCGAGTTTGTTCTATTTTAAATGTAAGAAAAATAAACCTGAAATAACCTGAAGGTGCAGTCAGGCCGGCAACGCACTTGTGACGCCTCTGGTGTTGCGGGTGTCCATCGGCGTCGGTAATCGCTTACCATCAGGCGATACGTCTGCTCGTTTGCCCCCTATTCAAAAACAATAAAAAATGATAAAGCAAATATCATTATTACATGTTAAGGTCCATAAAAATTACCATTTCAATACTCGGATTAAGCAGATATTTAAAAAAAAAAAGAGAAATTAAATTAAAATTTTGTTGGGTACCTAAATTTTTTAATTAAAAATATTACTTTAATGATATTATTTCTAAATAAAAATATTATATCACTTACTAGATATTTCAAGTGTTAAATATCTGAAATATCCCGATGCATACAACTATCTACCTTATTTACCTACACTACAGAGGGTTTTTTTATAAGAGGCAAAAATACAGATATTTTAATTACAGAACTTTTAATATTAAAATAACTTATTATTTGAATATTGTTTATAAAATATGATCTAAGACGTTTAATTCAACAAAGATTTTCATAGTTTTATTCCTCTTTTATAAACTTATTAACTTTATAACGATTTTAACTTTAGTCTTTTCACATATTGATGACTTAAATTCTATTTTTTCTTGCTCCATATATCATAATAATTTATGTCAAAACGAACACTCGTTTGCTCATTTTTCACTAAATGGATAATAGCAACATCAAACTATTTTCTAGTTACTCCCTATCAGCAAGCTGTATCTCGTGAGTCTAAAACTCCAAAAGAATTACAGCCAAAAGATTTGTGAGTGCAATTAAGTTCTTTTTCTGCGACAATTTTGTCGCATAACGTCCTGACTCCATTCAGCATGAACTTTGATAGCATTGCTCTGATCAAATTAATACTGTATACAGACGTTCTGATCACTTCATCAGAATTTTGAATATAAATACTAGGTTACTTATTGATAGTTATGTTTCAGCTTTGTTTGAGATAACAATGCATATATTGGAAAGTATTGTTCAACTTTGGAATAGCAAAAGGATAATAATATATGTACTATGAAGTCTCTTAAAACACTATACACCCACACACAAAAAGCTAATAAAAATACATTATCTATATTATACGTGACAATAATTATTTGGAGTAGTAGTAAACACTAACAGAGCATGTGATTTTTGGCAAATAAAAAATCCATTGATGGTAATGTACTGTAAGCTTGATTTTTTCAACAAAATTATAAATGCATTTAAAATGTATGTGAAAAAAGCTATATATTATCTTGACGGGTTCTGTACATAAACAGATCTGTAAGTATAGAAAATTGACCATTAGAAATTTTCTAGTATAAAGCATCAGGCACATCTACAGTATTAGGCCAAAACAGTTTCTGGTTGTTATAAATTTGGAAATCGATCACCGGTTCATTGTAGGTTACGAAAAGCATAAAATTCGATGTCAAAGAGAATGATTGCTAGAAATATTGTCACAGGGGCTGTCCTCATTATTTTTTGGAAGTACATATAAATGTAGATACTTGCATAGTGTCTAATCTTGTACGATGGTGATTGAAAAAAACTAATAAATCACCGTATATCGTCGTATTTTTCAATGTTCTAAACGCGGCACTTGCTCATTTCTAAAATAAGCAAACCCTAGTTTACTTAATATTAAAATAACGTTAGCCATATTACTTTAAACAATATTCAAATATTTTGTGTTCTCGATTTTTCAAGGGTCATAACTTCTTAGTAAAACAAGCTCCAAATTTAACAAAATTAATTAACAGCCCGAATTTTAATGTAAATAATTCACGACTAAACACAACTATTGGCTAAAATCTCTTCAGTTAACGAATTATACTCATTTAAATTAGTTCAAGCGATAGCTTAAGCAGTAAATATTTACCCAGAGAATATTAATAGAAATCTCGTTGAACATGTAGACATTGCGTAAACTACATTAAAAGTTATTCAATTTTGGGTTGAAATGGAGAAATGAAAAAAATACTTTTGTGTAAATATATTTAAAACAACTGAAGTATCTGTACAATAGTTGTTCTCTCTCGCTTTAACAGAGAAATTACGTTTCCTCATGGTATGTAATAAACAAATTCGAATCAAATGTCTAAAAATATCAATAGAGGGCAAAAGACCGACCCCGTCCAGGCCTTGGCAAGCACTGATGCCAGTCAGAGCCTGCCTGGCTATAAAATCGTCATACTATAGATAGAACGAACATCTGGTCATTCTTGCTGGACGACATTGCCAGATGGCTATGACGTCCGGCAGAGGAGGCAATAGAGTAAAGAAAACTATTGCCGCGCAGCGCTAGGTCTACACACAATGTATACGTTCGCACTGCAGAATTGTTGACTTCAGAAACTGTAGAACACTGCTGAAGCACCTGGGACCGACAATACTGGAAGTAATTTCGTCAATGTATGTAAAATATTTCGCCGTTATTTATTTAACAAATCTCATGGGAATTTAGTATCGTTTAGAAACTGATTGACGAACTTTTATATTTCGTGAAATAAATGCTGTAAATTATATAGTTTTCGCTATTTTTAACATCGACTGCTTTTCATAGTCAGGCACACATTGTAATATTATAGTAAGAAATTTGAAAACCATATAAATTCAGAACGGATTAATAGAAATAAAGTTGAGTAAGAAACAAAATATAAATATTTCTAAACGGATCAAGATTACAATAGAGACTGCAGTCTTTGTATTCGGACCTGTCAATAGCTTAAACAAGATGTGATCTTGTTAGCTAACAACCAACAGACAAAGGGCTCTCGAGTCAAAGTTAAACCAATTCCCTTCCCTTAGAATGCCAGTTTCTCCAGCGAATACCATAGACTCGGATTCAAGCCGTGCATATTTGTGTAACAGATTCACAGGTATGAATTTGGTAGTTGATCTTCAAAACAGTGAATATACCAAACGATCCTTTCTTTAAATTGTAATTCAGTTGGCAGTTTTGTGTTTCAAAATCGACTGCTATATATTTTCAAATACTTGTCGTCAAAATTAAACATACTAGAAATGAAGACTGATTGAAATCAGCATTTAACAAGATTTCGGTACTACCCTCGCACAGAAAATCAACGTAAAATGACAGCGTTCGAGCTGTCGTGTTTCGTTGGTGAGTGCGAGACCGGGGGCCCAATTAGTCTAGTCAACAAGTTTCATACTTGTTGACTGGACTAAAAGATGCAGTAGCATCACTAGGCCGCCATAGTGTGGGTCACCATGCTGCATTGTCTGCATTCGCAATGAGTATGGTGACCACCACTCTTGGATTCTGCTTATGCTATCCATCAGGCAGAGTAGTCATTTTGGCGGGCCATACATAAAAAATATATATTTAATACTAGATCTACTCTTGTTTTTTGTTTTTGTTAGCAACTGTTATGGTATTTTAGTACTATGCTATTATTTAAATTTTGAACCTAAGTACTCCAAGCATATATTTATCTGCCCATAAAGATATTAATTAGTTTTTAGTTTAACCATTTTAATGTAATATTTAATTAAGTTTATCTTAAACTCCCTTTTCAAATAGAGGTCTAGGCTATGTCCAGCAATGGGCTAAAAAAGGATGATAGTGATAATTATATTATACGCGTGTACTAAATAGGTCAAAGCATCTTAAAACTTCGTTAAATCTTTGCGCCTGAGATTTCTTGAAGGATCGAAATCAGAACGAGCAGAATTGTACCATTAACATATATCACTCCAAAGGGCTTAAGATACATCTATAATTCTTCTGCCACAACTATGTTAGTTGCGATTTAGATAAAAAATAATATATATACATACCTTATATATACACATACTGTTAGAAATTTAACGTCATTGTAATGGCAACATTTTTGATTGTCATTTTTATTGTTTGACGTTTTGACGTTGACAGATAGTACTTGAGACGCTTGGATCGGCCGAACACGGTTTTCGCAATTGACTGCCGGTTTAAGTTAATTGAATTGATAATTAGCTAATTTTCCAACGACTCGGTGTTTCGTCGGTCACCGTTATGATTGGTCTGGTTTGGACTCGCGAGTTTTAGTATTCACGTTCAAAAGGGCGTGATCCGCGATAGTTAATACGAGTTTATTGTAATTCGAATACCTTGAAGGTTGTACAGCACCTTAGGAGTCATGTATGTGTGAACGCGGCAAGACAAACGGCAGTGGGGTACCCCATCAACGGCCGACGAGATCAAGGACATCACGCAACTCTAGTAAGTGCTTGATGCATTAGTTTAGAATAAGAACACGGTGAAACAGCCGTGGTTCATTGCTCTCGCCAGTGAACTAGGTTTAGCGATTGTATGCTTATAACATGGGCCTATAGGTATTGCAAACGTCACAAGGTGATCGCAGTATTGGCGAGAGGATTGAACACATACCCTGTATTTTTATATATCAGTATTAAAGTTAGAATACCTAAAAAAGGGACTGGGTAAGTAGGACTATATTAGTAATATTTGTATTATTATTTTTGTTCAAAACGTTTTAGACTATAGGTACTAATGACAAAATAAGACTATGATTAGTAGTTCGTTTGATATAACAGTTAATTAATATTATACAGATAAAATACTTTTTAAATATTTTTAATTCTGTATGTAACTTTTTACTCTGGAGAATTTTATAATATCAAAATTTTAAAATTCAAAACGTGTTAACAAGTTATTAAAAGCTATAAATTACCACAATTTCCTCTGGTGCAAGTGTCAAAAGAATACTGGCATAAGTCCAAAAGCAGTATATACAGTGGCGCTAAGTCTTGTAAAGAGAAAATATTAAATGTAAAACAATTTGTTTTTGTGACATGCTCGTATTAACGATCAACGCTGTCAAACCTAGATTATTTCATAAAAGGATTCCCTCGCATTATGTTAAACTTCTTACCTTCTTATTCTTGCCTATTTTTACAGTATACATTTAACTACCCCATATATAACTTCTTAACTACCCGCTTGGCGGTAATACAAGGCTTGGCCCATATTACTTCGACGAAACTATAGTTGACAAACTCTGAGTGTTTATTTTTTATGAGCCTGTACATCTTCTAAAAGTAGGAATAGATAATAATTATGTTATCCACATTTTTTTTAGTTCAGACCCACACTAGGCTATGTGCTACTACTAAGACTATATTAAAAGAAAATAGGTATAGGCACAATACATAAAAATGTATAAAATAAGTCATTGTTAAGATTCCTATTCGTGTTATACACCAGGAATGATTAAATTTGATATTTTTGAATCTGGTGCTCTTACTATACTTTAATAAAAACACTAATATTAATATATTTTTACCATAATATCTTTACTATCAATTCAAATAAATCAAGTAAAACTATAACATGAGGCAATTAATGATAATTTCCCACGAAAATAAAAAAAAAAATGCAAATAATATATATACAAGCTATGTTTCCTCTTAAAAATGTTATAATGATAACACAAACTAGGTCGTAAATTTACCTAGCTATCTGAATAAAAATGTGTAGTAGGAACACAATAGTAGATGTAATAAGGCACGCAGACACCATTGCCTGGGGCTACAACGAAACTCGTCTCTGGCTCGGAGCCGTCTGCCACCCACTTCATTTGAATACAACCAATGTTTTCATTATGTATAATAATGGTAGGCAAAACTTGTTAGTCATTTTGTGATAGTCTGAGAAATGACGATTAATTATACTAGACTTTCATTACAACAGGGGAAATACATATAGATATGGGTTAATCTATATATATAAAACCGAAATACCACTCATTTATTAATCACGAAATCTCAGAAACTATAACACCTACAAACTTGAAATTTAGCAGGTAGGTTCCTTATAGGGTGTAGACATCCGCTAAGAACGGATTTTAGGAAACTGCACCCCTAAGGGGGTAAAACCGGGGTTGGAAGTTTGTATGAAAGTCCTATGTTTTTGAAGTAAGAGACTTGATATTTAAAATGTATGCTCTATAGATGGTGTGGAGGTGCACTAATAACGTATCTTTAGAAATCAACCCCCTTTTGGGGTTAAAACGGGGGATGGTAGTTTGGACGCAAACGAGGTTACGCAGGTCAGCTAGTTAATTATAAAATATTTATGAGAAATGATAGAATTTCAGGTAATAGTGTTTTAAGCGGTTGCCATGTCGCTTTCTGCTGTGCTAAGTGTTCTAGGTTCAAATTCAACACACACTTCGTGTAATCCACAAATTGTTGCCATGAGTCTGAGTGTTCTTTGTGCCAATTTCTTGTATGTTTGTAAAGTCTCCCAGCACTCACCGCGTAGTCTTTTTGAAACAAAATAATAATTTCTTTCATCGCAAGCTATCTTTTTTTTGTTGACAGGATAAAAAATCCCTTTGGGTCTACGACTCCTCCGGGACTAAAGAGCCAGGAGTATGGTGATGTTTCCACGATGGCTGGTCTCAGTCGCGCTGCTCAGAGAAGGACCAGGACGATGTTACTTCACGTCTCCCCAGAATCGACGCCGCGCATAGGGTTCTATCCTGGGCCTATGTACCTCACAAAATACTACCTTAAAGAATGTTATTATGTTTAATTAGGACAGGGAAAAAAAGAGTAGGTGTAAGGAAAATGGACAGGGAAATGTAGGCAGGAAAGTAATGCACTTCGAGACATACTACACGGGAGCGTTGAGTCTCAATGAGCTGAGACTCAGCGTATATCACAACTACTACATAAACACATCATACAACAAAATAAAAGCATTGAAGCTTATTGTGGAAGCTAGTACGGAACTACATCCTAAACTAAGTTAAGTTATGAAGTAAGCTATCTTTATTCTCACTGAAATTGTAAAGTGTTCCAATTCCAGCAGACTATCAAATAAATGTTGCCGCTCTACTCATCCATGATAACACAAATATATGAAACTATAATAAAACTAAGAACAAAACGTATACAAAATGGTAAATAACGTGCTTTATAAATTCTACTCACATTTTATGGGGCTGAGATCGTTGCCAACTATTGGTCTTTGACCCGAAAAGCCTGCATCGTTTGATACACTTATTATTCGGCGAGGAAATTCCTGTAAATTTCTTTCTTTGAATCTAGTTTTGTTGATTTATTACATACTATGAATAAATATAGAGATGTACAAAATAAATATGTATAGCTGTATGATATTCTGTGATTCGCCTTTAGATGCATATGTAAGATTTATTTAGTTATTTCGCTACAGACGTATGTTTTTAAATATACATTGGACAATGCGGTGTGGTGACTTCGTTTGTTGATTATATTTATCAAAAACTAGCTGTTGCCCGCGGCTTCGCCCGCATGTATGTTGATAAATGAAAAACTGCTCGACCGATTTTGTGCAAACTTCACATAAACCACCTACTAAATATTCCGAACAAAGCCGTTTAGGCTTTGTTCGGAATTTGGTTTCTTTTTTTTTCTTTTTAAAAAGACAACTCCCGCACTAGGAATAAATCCTGTGTCGCGGGGGACTTTACAAACATACATGAAACGTACACAAATAACACCCAGACTCAGAACAACAATTTGTGGATCACACAAAGTGTTGTCCTACGTGGGATTTGGACGCACGACACTTGGCTAAGTAGGAAATGGCGTGGTGACCGTTAAACCACTAGGCCAAACGTGCAGTCAAACGGTTTGGATAGGTGAGCCCGTTCTTGAGTTATAAAATTACAACGAAAAGTGGCATTGATTTTTAAATATATTGATAAACTCCAATATAGAAGTTAACTTACGATATAAAGTAATTGTTCGATTTAATTTTTAAATAAAAACATTTGAATTGAGAGTCATTTATCCCGGTAATGTTTAGGCTATTGGCTTTCTTTTAATGTATTGTGGGCTCAACAAAATGCTACCCATTGCCTCCATTTGCTTATTATCAGACTTTTTTAACTGTCTTGTGAGACAGCTACAGCATCAGTTACAAGACCTTTATGTAATATTTTTTGGTCATTAAAACCAACTTCATTACTGGTAAATGGTAACAAAACATAAGCACTACCGTTAACTAAACTATTAAAAATTAACGTAATACCGTAATCCATCAAAGCTACAAAATAAAAGCGTTTACAGAAGTAAAATTAAATTATAACGTATCTAAAAGTGCGGCTGGCGCACGTCAGTCAGTCCTATTGTAACAACATATTTCACTGCAGTAAAACTTTTCAATTGGCATGAAGTTGCGTGTGCCGGGCGCCTGATCAAATTATTACCATGTTGGGGCTCCTATTACCGCTTTAGACTTGCATGTCACTACTAAAAAGTCGTATAAGCATGACTGACGTACTACTCCCGACGTTTCACTGTTCACACAATTAAAATGATCTAACTGCGGTTGATTTTGAATATATAAGGACACATTTTGCATAACTCTATAATTTGGATCTTCACTTAGTTGACAGGAGTGGTTACAGACTGTGTGTGACAACTTCTTAATAAGTCCTCACAACATTTGCATCCGCAATGAAGGTTCCAACGGTGAAATGTAAACCAACTTGAATCTTAAAGTTTGTGTATCAACCGAACCTTTATAGTACTGTCAAAATGATAAAGAAAGTGAATATGTGGCTTGCTTGTTTTGAATATATCTAAACTTAGTATTTCTAGCTATTGCTGCTCGTAGTATTACTGCCTCGTTGGTCTCGCGGTTGGCGTGTGCGACTGCTGATCATGAGGTCTCGGGTTCGATTCCCGGGTCAGACCAAATGTTTGTATGATCTACAAATATTTGTTTCGGAGTTTGGGTGTTTTCTATGTATAATATGTATGTATTTACAAAAAAAAAAAGTATATATGTATTTATATCAGTTGGCTAGTACCCATAACACAAGCTCTGCTTAGCTTGGGACTAGACGGCGTTGTGTGTTAGATGTCCGAAATATTTATTATTATTTATTTATTATTATTGTTATTATGTGTACAATTCATGTATGATTGGTACGATTCAACTACTAAATAATGCTAATAAAAACGTCTCAGCTATTGGGTAGCAAAGAAAGTTTTCCAACTGTAAAAGATTGTTAAGAAGTTCAATGCGCGTTTAGCAGTATGAATACTTTGCAGAATTTTTCGTATGTTTTGGCAAGGAATGAAGTCTTTTTATGAATACGACTTTATACTGTTTGATCAAATAAATGTGGTTTTGATTGATTGATTATCATGAATTCTAAGTGATTCATTGCTGCTGTGCAAAAAATATATTTATGACACATTTATTAAAATAATAAACAGAGGTTTAAGATGTTTAATTTCGATTTGTGAAAAGTTTGCAAGAGAACACAATTTAACATATAATGTTAAAAAGACAAAAATGGTAATATTTAGGTCCGGAAAGGGACCTGACATCGTCCCCAGCCTGTTTCTTGACGGACAGCGTATTGAAGTAGTCGAAAGCTTTGGGTACCTTGGTCACATTGTAACGTCAAACCTGAAGGACGACAGTGACATTGAACGTCAACGGAGAGCCTTATGTGTTGTAAGTAATATGATCTTTAGGAAATACTTTAAGTCTTCCCCAGATGTTAAAGTAACACTGTTTCGCTCCTTTTGTCAGACATTTTTAACCCCCGACCAAAAAGAGGGGTGTTATAAGTTTCACGTGTCTGTCTGTCTGTCTGTTGCACCGTAGCGCCCAAACGGATGAAGCGATTTCAATTTAGTTTTTTTTGTATGAAAGGTGAGTTACGTGCGAGTGTTCTTAGACATGTTTCATGAAAATCGGTTGAGCCGTTTAAAAGTTATGGGGGTGAAAGTGGGGAAGAGTAACGAATGTCTGTGGGGTGTCAAATGAAAGCGCATAACGTGTTTTTTACTTTTTAAAGGGAACTCAGGTTATTAAGTCGGGGGTTTTTTTTAATTTTGAGAATTTATAGTTATACACTTGTCAACTTTGGACAGACTATAATAAAAAATCCATTAACAGCATTCGAGTTGCCTACAACAATATCTTTAGGCAACTCAAGGGACTACCACGATATTGTAGCGCTTCCGGTATGTTCTTTGAGGCGCGAGTTAACTCGTTTGAAGCCATCCAGAGAAACCGCATAGCTGAATTCATGTCCAGAATTGACCGGTGTAAGAATGCCATTATTAGAAGTCTGTCCGATAGGAATGTTACGTCCTGTATGTACAGGCACTGGTTAAAAACAGTAGCCTGATTCTTGTATTTTTTTATTTTCATTTGTGTATATTATATTATTAAGTATACACGGTATTATTTGGTCTGTGTCCTTTTCTTCTTGTTTGTTTTACTTGTATTTGTATTTTTTTTCCTTATCTCTACATGTAATTTAGCTATGAATCTTGTGTTCCAAATAAAGTATTATTATTATTCTCTTTATTACATTAAATATACATATTAATTACATTTTTAAATATAAATATAAAAAAAAATACATTTAAAAATATAAAAAATAGTAGACCACCGACCTCGGGTACAGGGACCAAGAAACCGGTGGTTAGGGCTCCAGAGACAGGAACCTCCTCACAATACGAGCCGTGTCAAGGAGGACTGCCTTCTGCATCAGACCCTTGATCCAGCCCTCTAACGTAAGCCTCTTAAGATGTTGGTCCAGGCTCTTGGCTATCAATCCGTGAGCAGATACGACTATCGGAACAATGATTACCGAATCCACATTCCACATATCGACAATCTCGTGAGATAAATCCAAATATTTTATTTGTTTTTCTTTTTCGACTTTCACGAGATTCTCGTCATGAGGAACGGCGATATCGACAATCATTGCGCGGCGCTCTAATCGATCTATCATCACAATATCCGGCTTATTGGCAACAATAGTCCTGTCTGTGATAATAGATCGATCCCAATATAACGTAGCACGACCATTCTCGAGAACTGGGTCGGGCACATACCTGTAGTATGGCACCTCCGAATTCACAAGTTTGTATTTAAGGGCAAGCTGTTGATGTACGATCCTGGCTACTTGGTTGTGCCTGTGCAAATATTCGCCGTTAGCAAGACGAGAACAACCAGAAATAATATGCCTGATAGATTCTCCAGGACGGTGACATGCCCGACAGATGTCGACCGTGCCATCCTTCAGGATATACTTCCGATAGTTATTCGTCATGATAACTTCGTCCATAATCGCACAAACAAAACCTTCGGTTTCTCCGAAGAGATCACCATACCGTAGCCAGGAAGTTGAGGCCTTGAAGTCTATATCGGGCCCATTAAGAGCCCGATAAAACCGACCATGAAGTTCTTTGCCCTTCCATACCTCCCTGCGATCATTAGTACTAAGTACTACAGGTTTGCGCCAATTCTCTTTAGCCAAAGCGAGCGGAGTGAGTCCGGTATCCACTGCAACTACATTACGATGCTCTCCCACATCAGTGTGAAGAAAATATTCTCTAAGATTGTATATCTCGCGATTGTGTAGGGTCTTGATATTTAATAGTCCACGACCCCCAAACTTTCGCGGGATATACAACCTCATAACCGATGACCGTGGGTGATGCATTCGGAATGCAGTCAGCAATGTACGGACTCTCCGGTCTAGGGCATCTAATTCAGTCTGAGTCCATCTAAGTATACCAAAGGAATACATCAGAACCGGCATGACCCAAACATTGTAGGCTCGCACCTTGTTACCGCCTGATAAAAGACTTTTAAGTACTTTTTTCAGGCGGCCAAAGAAGCGTTCCCGCAACGACTGTTTCATATCAGATTCTGGTATTCCTAAGGACTGTGAAAAACCTAGATACTTGTAGGTTTCGGCCGCAGACAGAGATCTAAGTCTTGTAGAATCTGAAAGCTCTACTCCTTCAGATTCCACAATCACTCCCTTCTTTACATACATGACTGCACACTTGTCTATACCAAATTCCATCTTGATAGAATTACTAAAGTTTTCAGTGACCTTTAGTAACGCTGTCAATTGTAATTTAGTGGGGGCAAGTAGTTTCAAATCATCCATATAAAGGAGGTGAGATATAACTCGATCATCTTTCTGCAACCTATAGCCTAACCCTGAACCCTCTAATAGAGTGCTGAGAGGGTTCGAAGCTAGGCAAAACCACAAGGGACTCAGACTGTCACCTTGAAAGATGCCCCGCTCGATCTTTATAAGTACGTCGTTCATCGTAGACTGTCGACACCCTGGATAGCGAAGTACTGTTCTCCATTGCCCCATACACGACTTCAAGAAAGTGCTCAGAGTTGTATCAATTTTATACAACTCCAGCACCCTTAAAAGCCATGTATGTGGAACTGAGTCATAAGCCTTCTTGTAATCTATCCAGCATGTCGCCAGACTCTTACGATTACGACGTACCTGCTGGCTAATGGTCATGTCTATTATAAGGAGCTCTTTAGTGCCACGGGTCCCACTTCTACATCCATTCTGAGAAACGGAAATTATCGAATTGTTATTAATATGAGTAGTGATTTTAAGTCTCAGAATAGATGTAAGAAGTTTATATAACGTCGGTAAACAAGTAATAGGCCTAAAGTTTTATTATTATTATCTTTAATCTAGTTATTCTGTAGGAAGTAAGAAGTAGTAAGAAGGAATTTTCAACGTATTAGTGTATGATGAAGGATTTTTATAATAACAATATGTTTCTCTATAGCTTTATTCGTTCACGACTACTTTTGTATTTATTACATTGTGTACAGTGTCAACTTTACGACCGCGTTGTTCTGCTTATCTGTTTTTATAGCTATCCTTTTTGAAGGACGTGCCAGACTGTACTTGGAACTTAAGTAAATGTATAACAGTTCAGTATGTGTCAAGTATTCATAATATTACTTAACTTTATTTTTAATAGAAATCTAACCAAAAATAAAAATATATTATTTGCTTCACAGCCATGGAAAGAGCTATGCTTGAAGTCTCTCTGAAGGACAAAATTCGTAATGAAGTAATCCGTCAGAGAACCAAAGTGACCGACATAGCTCTGAAAGCTGGTAGGATGAAGTGGCAATGGGCTGGTCACATATGTCGAAGGACAGACAACCGCTGGAGTAAGCGTGTTTTAGAGTGGAGACCGCGTCTTGGCAAACGTAGTGTGGGACGCCCTCTGGCCAGATGGCGGGACGACTTACGTAAGAGGGCTGGCAGCGACTGGATGCAGAAAACAACAGACCGGGCTCTGTGGTGTTAATTGGGAGAGGCCTACATCCAGCAGTGGACTGCAACGGGCTGATGATGATGATGATTATTTGCATCACACACACATATCGATTTCATTAATCAAGCTTTTTTAACAAAAAAAAATGCTTTAAAATCAGCATGTGGTTATATGTAAATCAACAAACACTTATAAATTGTCAATCACCTTTAATGCTTAAGGACTTTTCTTTATTTGAGTACTTAAGTTCAAAAATTGGATGAGTCAGAAACTTCTGAGAAGTTAGAGTAGTGTTCATATATAGGAGGTTGATGGGTCATAGATCTAGGAATCTCATTTCTGCATTTAATGCAATCCAAAATATCACACATTCGATGAAAATAGGTTTCTATTGATTTTTTTACAAAGATTCGATTACATAAAGTTTTTGTGGTGTAAATGAATATTCTAAGTAAATGAACAAGTTTTCAATTAAAACAATGAATTAAATTTTTCTTTCAAATGTTCTCACTTTCATACGTAAATAGTTTCTCACACGCGATGGTATATTTATAATTAGTAAGTTTTACTTACTCGATGACACTAAATAAAAAAATGCTGATGGGTGTAGCTATTTTCTCTAAGTGGAATTACAAATCTAGGTTGGTCTATATATTTGGGAAGGCCACTCCAAATGAACAATATTGGTGTAGTTCTGTTTGTGACTTCGTATTCCATTGCTACATTCGAGTGACAAAACTTTTGCTGCAACTTTTTACGTACATATCTCTAATTACGGCTTAATAAGAGGCTGATTATTTACTTGTTTGTAGATAAACTGGTAATGAGTTAGGTAATAGTTCTTATACACTTTTATGTAGATAGGTGAATAATGACAAATTTAATCGCTGGTAATAATATGCTATTTATATCAAGTGTTTAACATAATTAGATGAAAAAAAAAATTGTTTAAGGATTTTATTTTGTTGCTAATAATTATCAACAAGACAACGATCAAAGAAACGTAAGTTAAGTATTAACTATTTATTCCTAGCGTGTTGCTTTTGATATTATTATTAACTTTAACAGAATTAATGTCATTATCTAGGGGCACGGCCGTGCCCCCGCCAAGATGAGCCAAGCGGAACGCAAGGGCACTACCTACCTTTTCTCGAAGTGTTTCGTCGTTTTTTTGAACCCTCATAACTTTGGTTCCCGATATACCAGATCGTTCAAATTCTCAGGATATGATGTTGCCAATAGACTTATCAAACATACAAAGTTTCAATTACATAGCTCTAATACTTTAGATTTTATTGATACCTAAAAAACACCAATTTCGTCACTGACACACTGATGATCATCAAAACTGTTCGGGTACTTCCTGAAGTGCTAGAAAGCTGAAATTTGGTATGTAAACTAAGTTTAGTATAAAAACAACAAAAAAAATCCTAAACCTATTACTTTTGCCCCCCAAACCCAAATTTGGGGGTTGAAGTTTGTATGAGACTTTCACAAATGTTTATGCTAGAGGTTTTTTCGAAAGGCACGGACTGTTTCGAAAGAACAAAGAAGATGTACAAGAAATACAGCTCAAAAAAAGAAAAAAAAATTTTTTACTGAGATATAGAGTTTATGAAGTTAGGGTTGGTAGAGTTAGGGCGTCTAAATTCAGAACCTTGGCTCTACAGGAGATCTGATATATTTGTCACGGGTTAAGCCATATACAGTCGTCTTGGCAACATTTTACATGAAAATCTTTTTGGTGGGATAATTTTTTTTTAAAGTACTTTTGATTTGCTTGACATTCCGACAACTTCACAACAACCAAGGCAATTGTACATAGGTATAAATTTAAATATACCATTTCTTAGCATACACTTTTGGTTGAATAAATGTTATTATTATGTATATTCATGTTTCTTTTGGCCGTAAAAACTTATTGCCACGAAATGCTTGATTAAATATTCATTTTCTTATGATAATTTACGATCTTTTATTAAATATTATCTTCTAAGTTTTCTTGCAACACAGACTTTATTTAAGTACTTATTCTTAAAGATTTCCCCAGATATAAATTAAAATAAAGCTCTCCAAAGCTAAAAACCTAATTTACAAGTTATTCATAGACAAGTTACTTCAATCTAGGTATAACAACTGAACAAAGCTCAGCTGTTCGAACAAAATCATGAAGTTAAAAGCTTAAAGTTCCAACTTCTGAATTCCGATGCTGGAAAACTTTTTGTGTAGTCCAGAGAGCAATCGTATTTCTCTTGAGGACCGTAGATCATCAATCACACAGAGTGACTACTTAGACTGCACATGCACGTGGCCTTCAATGCACTTTTATTTTATGAATTTATCTGCATACCTTCTTTGTTAGTCATACAGAGTTCAATTGAATTCAATAAGGAATGCTAGGCAAACCAGTTTCTTATTTTATTTTAGTATTCTTTAAACAAATTGCATTGAATGTTCAGTTATCAAACGAAAAACTTTCTACAAATTTTTAGTTTAATGAGATTTGATGTAAATATGAAGTTTAAATGAGAAAGAATAGAGTTTTTATAATATTTGAATAAAGGGATCAAATGATTTGTTTAGAACTTAAAAATAACTATCTGAGGGTGGAGATGTTGAGGTGAAGATGTCTAGGTGACAGTACAACTTGTTTCTACTTTAAGCGTAATTCTTAATTTTTACCAAAATTTTTTTACTTATTTATTTGTGTTTTATTTATTTGTTCAGAAATATGACTATACGATATACCTGTTCTATTTTTTTGCTATAGTTTTACGGTATCAGTTAAGTTATGGTTTTATGAGAATATTTTGAAGCTGTTATCTTTATTTGTTCACAGTATATACGTGTAAATGTGGAATTCCAAAATCTTGCACGTAATATACGATTATTTTATTTATTTAAATATCACTTTGCAACTGAATGGCGTTATACTGAATATTTTGCATATATGTGTTAATAAAATATGTATTAAATAATAAATAAAAAAATAAATATTTCAGACATCTAACACACAACGCCATCTAGCCCCAAGCTGTGTTAATGTTATGGGTACTAGAAAACTGATACAAATAAATACATACTTTTTTTTTGTAAATACATACATATTATACATAGAAAACACCCAAACTCCGAAACAAATATTTGTAGATCATACAAACATTTGGTCCGACCCGGGAATTGAACCCGAGACCTCATGATCAGCAGTCGCACACGCCAACCGCGAGACCAACGAGGCAGTAAAAGTTATTGTTTATTTATTTGACGTGTATATATAATAAATAATCCTTTAGGTACCTATACATAGGTAATAGTAATATTACTAAGCTTAATCATTGAAGCGCAATCAAATGCGTTATTATTTCGTAGCATAATAATTAATGAAAACATTTTAATTACAGTCCGTAATGAAGTTTCTTAAGCTAACAAACTTCGACATCAATGTCAGCACTGAAGAGCTTTTTAGTCCTTATTTCAGCAAACGGGCTTATGAGATAAGAAATATAGACAAATTTGTGCTCCAAGAAAAAAATGTAATGTCAAATAATATATTTTTCTAAGACTTGACCGTAAGAACACCAGAACTTCAAGTCCGGATCATCAGTCAAGTAAAGTGCTCACGCTCCATCGCGTTGACAAAGAGATGGCGAAATTCATTTCACTGCAGTCCCGTGCGGTCTTGTGAGATATGATTTTCTTTATTACACTACACAGTTTCATTTTAAGTTTTGTTTCTCAATATATTGTGGTTTAATAGTGCGGAATGATAGCTTAAAACTTATATAGTTGGGAATACATTGCTATCGGAATTTTGAATGTTTGTAGTTAACGAAGTTTTTTTTTTTTTAAAGACTACTCCCGAACGAGGAATAAATCCTGTGTCGCGTGGGACTTTACAAACATACATGAAACGGATACAAAGAACACCCAGACTCAGAACAACAATTTGTGGATCACACAAAGTGTTGTCCTACGTGGGATTTGAACCCACGACACTTGGCAAAGTAGGAAACGGCGTGGTGACCGTTAAACCACTAGGCCAAACGTGCAGTCTCAATTTGAATTGTATTTATATGAAATACTAGTTGTTGCCCGCGGTTCCGCCCGTGTGTATGACGGTTATCGCGGCAGATAGTAGCCTATGTGTTATTCTGTTGTATAAGCTATATTACTGTAAAGTTTCATTATTAACATAGTAGAAATATAAAATAAAATATTTTGAATCAGGTTAAGTCAATAATTTGTTACAACTTTTTTGTCGACGGCTGCGTAAAAACTCCTGAACCCAGTCTGAATCTTTGAAGCATATCTCTCTATTAAACTTGGTTTAATTACTTTAATTAAAAAGTCAAGTGGTCTAAGTTTTGTAAACTAAATGCAATGCAACAACAAAGGTTCAGAGCCATTATCCATTACAGGTAGATAGTACACATAATTATATTATAAGAATTTTATCTTCTTGGTTATTTAAAGATATAAGACACAAAAAGCGGTGCAATCATGACAATGTACTCTACTATACTTACAAATATTATAAAACTGAAGAGTTTCTTTATCTGTTTGGTTGAATACACTAATCTACCAAATTAACTAATGTACCAAATTGTACCAACAATTTGTAAAATTCTGTCATTTTGAAATAGTCCAGTTATCGAGAAAGTTTAAATATTATCACGCTACGACCAAAAGGATCGGATAATCAATATAAAAGTTCCAAAAAAACGGGGATTTTTTTTCTTTTTGAGAGCTTTTATTGCATGTGCTGCGTAGGCGGTTAAAGTTTCTTATCAAAGAATTGTTTCTCTTAAAAAAAAGTCAGTGATAAGATAATAATATGTCTGTATTCTAAAGTTAGATCTCTATAAAGTTTCTAATGGTAAATAAATTAATTCAAGCTATACTTATATATATTATATATACAAGCTTTTATTTGCGGCTACGCCCGCCACTAAATTTTAAGTACATAGTTTATTTTCTAAATATTCAACATATTGCATTCAGATAGCCAGATAGATATAATAATTTTTCTTATATCTTCCATGTATAGACAGCAACCACTTACGATAATATTTTAATAATTCCAATAACATTGGACTTTCATACAAAGTACCTACCATCCCCCGTTTTAACCCCAAAAGGGGGTTAATTGCTAAAGATACATTGTTAGTACACCTCCACACCGTCTATAGAGCATACATTTTAAATTTCAAGTCTCTTACTTCAAAAACATAGGACTTTCATACAAACGTCCAACCCCCGTTTTATCCCCTTAGGGGTTGAGTTTCGTAAAATCCGTTCTTAGCGGATGTCTACACCCTATAAAGAACCTACCTGCCACATTTGAAGGTTGTAGGTGTTATAGTTTCTGAGATTTCGTGATTAATAAGTGAGTTGTATTTCGCTTTTATTTATATAGATACCATCACGATGCGGGCAATAGGACACGCAGGCGAGGTTGCGTGGGTCAATAAGCGATTTAAAAAATAGTAAATTCAATGTTGTTAAAAGACTGTTGTCAAAGTTTATAATTAAGGGGTGGGTACAGGTACAATTTTGCTCACACTATCTGACCTTATATACTTCCAGTAGGTCACCGCTTGCTTCGTGCTCCACACTACTTAATACCATGGAATGTGTTAGCCAAATATTTTATACTTCTGATACAGGCTGTTATGGATACATTTTTGTAATATATAAAATTCTCGTGTCGCAGTGTTTGTTACCAAACTCCTCCGAAACGGCTGGAACGATTTTTATGATTTTTGTGTGCATATCGGGTAGGTCTGAGAATGGATCAACGTTTATTTTTCATACCCCTATGTGATAAGGGTTTCATACTCAAAAAAAATATTTTTATGACAAAACAACGTTTCTCGGGTCAGCTGTTTTTTTCATTTTATTTGTTTCTGGTGTAAGCGTATTACTTCATAACATACTAACATTTTTCATGTCAATTTCAATTGTTTTATTTTTATGCAAATATTATCGAAAAGAAAAAAGATTACTATATCAAAACCACGAAGTTTGCTAATCCAGCAGTCTTCACTACGAACTTCACTTTAGGGGCCTACTTACTATACCATGATATTTCACTACATTCTGTACATGGCCCAGTAATAAAGCCATAAATGAAGTCATTTACCCCAAAAAAAACAAACACGAAAGCCGCTTTGTCATCCTGTCACCACATTAACATTACAATAAAACACAAAATCATAGCGGGGACATTTAAACTTGCGCTAAATTACATTCAGAACCATAAACACGTAGTGGCGTAAACCGCTCTGTATTTGCATTATTATTACAGTGTGACGTCATTCCATTTGCAAAGCAAATGTTCCAATTATCATATCTAATGTGCCGAAGAGATGGCGAACAGCGCGCCCGCAAGGAAACAACCGTCTTTAACATATTCCTACGGCTTTTTGTTAATACGCTTCTCGTGTGTTTTGTGCCGAAATTACATATGGAATTTGCCAGGATGAGATTACAATGGTTAAGAAACGAATGCTATAAATCTTGGCTTGTTTTAAATTACGTAATTTGCTTTTAAGGTCTTCTAATTAATACTTATTGATCTGTAACTGTATTTTGCTACTAAGCCAATAAGATTTAATATGTACATTGCGAATTCATAAAGCGAGTGATGGGATGGTGTCAATTTCATTTGCAAGGACACAATGTCATCAAGGAAGATGTACTTGCATGCCATTTAATGATTTCTGGATACCTTTTGAAACGGACAACGTCGAATTTCAACTTTTCAGACGATGGCGGTCGAAGTATGAGCCGACTTGGCGACAACCTCTGTTAATACACGTCAGAGAGTTCAGAAGAATAATAGGGATTCTTACTCCCTCCACTACAGACAAGTATCGATACATCGGGGAAGTTTTATGAATGAAAAAATTGACAAAGCCAGAATTGAAATAAAAATATGATTTCAAAATGGGTTCACGCGCTTTAACATTTACCATCAGATTGTACAGTAATACAAACATGTATGTGGAGGAACGGGTTCTATGTCCCTCCAACACAAAGGGAGGATCCTCCGACCAGGTGCGGTGATCATGCCTGGCGGGCCAACTGCCCAACGGTTGATGTTGGGATGTTGTATGTAATTGGCGCGAGAACTTCCACTGCGCGATTCAGGATTGGTAGTTTCTTAGTTTCCTTGGTTACTCCGTAAAGTTCGACGTATCTTCGGTAGATTGCGCTTTAGTATGTTATATTGTTGTTGCGCTATATGTGGAAGTCGCCACATATACTAGTCCATAATAAAATAATAGCCATATATTCGATAATTTTATGTAAAATTGTTACTAAATTATTTGTTCGATCCAATTGACTGTTGAATTAAGTTCACGAACTTTCAACACAAATAAAATTTGCAATTGTATAGACCATTTAATATTTATCAAACTGACAAACTCATTTCGGCGGATAATTTAATATTTCATTCATATTAATCATTTGGCAACACAATTATTCTAAGATGTAATTTTATAGCCTTATTACTCCCACGAGTGTTAAGATAAAATGTTACAACTTTCAAATAAATTGCAAAATTCCAGTTGTTGCCCAAACCTGAAAATGTACCTACGCCTTACAAAAAAAGTGTTCGAACCTTTTGGTTCCATAAATATTTGAACGCTAAGCTCTGTTATCTAGTTTATATCGTGTTCACAATATAGGTGACCGTGTAAGTCGTAGGCTGCTGGAAACCCGGTTCCGTAATGCCCCTATTTTTTAGATCTTTTTAAGGCATGAATCCAGCCAGACCGTTTATCTTACAACCAAGACGTTGAATTAAGTTTAACTGCTTGCGAATAAAGATGTCCTTCTAAGATAAAAATATCCAATAGGAGGAAAGAATTTTCTAGTTTTCTTCGAAACATTCTCTGTAGCAGAGGGTTCGATGGATGTCGACGAGTGACAATAAAATTAGATAAGTACAGGATAACCCGATCCGGTACGGTCTGTCTTGCGGACGGAATCAATCGCAGTAAAACATGGTATAAAGAGACCGAGAATGTTACTATTTAAAAAATAAGGCGCATTGCACTTTCAGCTTTAAAGCTTAAGGTTTAAAATATAGAAATACTTGGAGAAAGAAAAGAAAACAAAAGCATTGTCTTATATTGTGATATCAGTTCACTTATCTGTAATGACAGTAAATGAGTAGACTTTGAACCAAACAGGATTTCAGAATGGCTTACAAAAATCCACAAGAGAGACGACCAAACAGAATGCATCCCAGATGTTAAAAAATGTTCATAAAATATTGTATAAGCTGCCAGTTAAATAGTTCTTAACGTTAGTATATAATATTGTATGTAACATAGAGTAGTTTGAGTAACCTATAAATTGTTCGTGAAATCGAAATAAAAGGTTTTTAAGATATGTAATATAGACAAAATTGTATAACAAAATGTTCAAAGTAAGATTTAAGATAAGAATAATGTTATTTACATTTTATATAGTATTTCTGTTTGTTTTCAGTGCTACTATTGCAAAAAAATGTACTGTACTTGACAATGTCGTTATTAGTTTTTGTTACCACTCAGCCTGATGGAAACATAAGTAGAATCCAGAGGTGATGGTCATCATCTTCACTGTTAGTGCTGACAATGCAGCATGGTGCAGCACCCACACTGTGGCGGTCTACTGGTAAATTTTCTAAAAATGAATCCTGGCTGGATCGATATATCGGTCCCTGAAACTCCTTGCATACTACACACATCAAAAGTGTCTAGGGATCAACATATGTGTCTAGGGATCAACATATATTTTTGCAATAACTTTTCTCCTGATTGATATTAATTAAAATTTTCTTTAAGGATTCATCAAATCAAGTGTTTTCGTTTGTCACAGTAACGATAAACCAAGTCACCTTTGCATTAATAAAGAAATTTGCCATTTTCCTAATAAAAGGATTTTTGTCATTTGAACCACTAACATTAAAGTTCGAGAAAAAGACTGAAATAACAGTTTTCTTTAAAATTTTATTAGGTAACTTAAACAATTAATAATCCGTGTTTCTACCGCGAACACTAACAACACAAGAATCGGTTTGGCATACTCAAAATGAGTTCATCCAAATCACGCTTTGGAATGGCCGCCCATGTTCGTTGCAACAACAAAAAAAGGTCTTCTTGCGACTGGATATCCTCCATATTCGGCAGAGCTCTTCTCTGTAGCATATCCCATGCATGCTCAATCGGGTTCAAGTCTGGCGACTGAGCAGGCCAGGGCCAAAGCCACATCTCAATCTCAAGAAATCCGCATAAAAATGCTTGATCCCTAGACACTTTTGATGTGTGTACATTAATTTTATGATAATCGTTGTCTGAAATATTTATTTATGATGAAGATTTACTCACGGATCATCACCATCATCAGCCTATTGTAGTCCACTTCTGGATATAGGCCTTTGCAATTGCTGGCTACTTAATTTGATCCCCATAGCACAGATAAAAGGAAGTAGTAGATCCGAAATAAATACTAAAACAACTTCGTCCATAACTATTAACGAAATTAAGTGTTTTAGGGCTTAACTTTCACTATTACAACGTAATCTAATTTTATTGTTTCATAGAAAATGTGTACACATAAATATAATAAGAATATCAATTTAATTAAATATATACCATTTATAGGGAAAAAGTACTACTTTTTATGTTATTTGGTGGAAAAGTCTTAAAATCTATACACTCGTGTAGAGTTCATTCACACGCTGTTTTCGTTTACATCGGTTGAATTCCGAGAATATACTAAAACTACGCTGAAAAGTTTATATTTTTAACCGACTTCAAAAAAAGGAGGAGGTTCTCAATTCGACTGTATTTTTTTTTTGTTACCTCATAATCTGGTCCAGATTGAAGTCGGTTTTTTTTTTGTTTAAATTTGTGATTATATTGTATCATTTCTGTGATATTCATATGTTATTAATAAAATAACACCACTGTATTGAATATTATCAATTATCACATGTCAGTAATGCTGATATGTTTATTCAGTTAAAGCTGAAGTTTGTTTGGTTCTACGCGGTCTCAAGAATTACCGTCCAAAATAATTATTTTAGTGTTGGATTTCATTCATTGAAGATAGCCTATAGCTCCATAATATCACGATATGACCAATAAGAGCCGAAAAACGGGGAAAAATTAGCCCTTTTGTCAAACGCAGAAAAAGTTGCGCGAGTCGACTAATTACCAAGGTAGTAGAGCCACGCTGATTTCAGCACGAACGGGCCGGCTCGACCGGGGCGGTACTACCCTCGCACAGAAAACCAACGTAAAATGACAGCATGCTGTCATGTTTCGTTGCTGAGTGCGAGACCGGAGGCCCAATTAGTCTAGTCAACAAGTTCCATACTTGTTGACTAGACTAAAAGATGCAGCAGCATCACTAGGCCGCCATGGTGTGGGTCGCCATGCTGCATTGTCTGCATGTGAGCATGGTGACCACCACTCTTGGATTTTGCTTATGCTTTCCATCAGGCAGAGTATAGTCATTTTGTCGGGCGTTAGTTTTTGGCAGCCATTGTTTTTACGAGTAGATAAACATGTAAGCCACAAGAAAATAATGTATCTTTCAAAAGATATAATATTCAAGAGAATAGAAAGATAATATTCAAATACATTTCTCGTAGCAGGATTTATTTTATGGCCTTCATACGAGTGCATAATATCCTCCCGTGCCTCCAACGCGACCAAAAAGTCATCAATATGTACTTAGTGTTTATTGCACATTTACAAACTACTAAACATAAATAACCATCATGAATAGGCACCAAGGAATTGCGGTTTCAATCGCTATAACGTTAATACACGTGTCGAAAAATGAAATTGATTTTGCCCTCGCTTCCGTCTGCGTGCCGTATCGCCACGCTTTGAGTGGATGGGGGTCGCGCTAATAACTAGCAGGGAAGGTTCCCTGAGATGTTTATTTAATGGCGTACGGCGCGTACCCATAGAAGCTCTAATGGGGCCGTACTCGCTGTACTTGAACCTCGCGTATCTGTGTGGCGAGGTGTCGTCGCGAAAATTATTTTTCATCAATGTGTTGTGATTCCTGTGTGCAAGCATAATGTGATAAGGGTGCATGTTTATGTTTGGTTATGAAAATACGGCGGTTTTATGTTATTCCTATGCGGTTCAATGTTTGAATGTGATAAATTACTACACTCGTGAAGATGTGCAATGTAAATAACTGGAATCATATGATTAAAAATTATTAAAGGCAGGTTCTATTTAGGTGTGAGTTTTTTTGGATGCCTACAGATATGTTTTTTTAAGTAATGAAGCGTCTTGCAGCTACGGTATTAGTCTTCACACTGGCATCACTTATCTTTCTTCTGTAACGTAGTCATTTGTAGGTAGTTCGTTTTGTTAGTAAAGTTAATTTTTAAGCAAATGAATTTACTCATATGAGTATTTAGGGGATGCCTGATTAAATCAATTTTAATGCTTAATAGTTAAATTTTGTTTGACGTTAAAATCTGTAGTGTTAATGTATAATTAAAATATTTGTGATCCCACCTGTTAATTCATTTCACAATAATAATTTGAAGTTAGCCATATAAGGTTGTCTAGAAGAGGTTGCCGTGACTGATAAAACATCCTTTAGTAGGTATGTACGTATAAAATATTAATAACAAGTACCATACTGTAGCTGTGTACAATAAAGATGTAAATAAATAAATATTTAAACTTCATTGTAATTAAGTTATTGATATATGTAGATACAGATTTTTCACTCATAGATTCTCTGCCAAAGGTTTTAAGCTTAAAATTTATATTCTTGGACATATTAAGCCTTAGATGTATTTATATTCTAAGAAACTGCTCAGAAGCAAGTGTATATCTTTCATGAAGATTAAATGTGGTGCACATTCACGTACATAACAGAATGACAGGTAACACGTTTAAATCAAGCTAATGTGACGTTTCTGGCGTAGACCCGAATTGCCCAACTCGTAAAATACATATTTACGTTACAACTCTCTTCGGGAGAGAGAATGAAATGGAAGGATAAAGATGTGGTTGCTCAGTCATACAATTTAAACGTCTGCCTGGTCATGGCTATTTATTCCATCGATCTGTCACATGAAAAACACTGTTTTACTGCGATGCCATTATCGCAGTAAAACAGTGTTTTGTACTACGCAATTTAATCGAAGCTTACTTATTTTCTAGAGCACTGTATCGGCGAAATATGTATGTTATTTAATGAATTTAAAAAGTGCTGCCTCTAGATATAAGTACACTTTGTAGAAGAAGAACTGCAACCAATTCACGCGGTAATCTACTTCGGTATTGTATTTCTTCTAACAGAGTAGTAGTAACGGTTAAAAACAATGTTAATATCACTAGTTATGTGTTGGGTATACTGAATAGATTTCGGATAACTCTCAATATCATATTTTTACTTTTTAGCAGTTGGTCTTCACGTAATCACAACTGAATCTGGATTTATATAAATATATATCGCAGATGTTTAAAAAACTTATAACATTACACGCCCGGCAAAAAAAAGTACTCATACTATTTGACAATACAGCATGACAGACAGATTTACATTGGCAGGAATCCGAAGATAGCTGACTAACAATAATAAAAGTTCCCATGCAGTAGAAGCGTGTTAAAGATAAATTCTTAGTGAAATAAAAATAAAACCATTAATATTATATTACTTAATCGTAACGTCTACTACATATGACGTGGATGACAGCTAAGAATACGAGTTAAATTACTTAGTAGAAACATCTGTTAAACACATATTTCATTACTCTAAATAAATTTTCAACGCGTAGCCGACTTCAACATACAAGTGCTACAAGGCATACGTTTTACAGTAAACAAATTACAGCTAATGCAACAATGACGTCACAAACGTTGTTGCTTAAGCCGCGTATGCTAAATATGTTCGCAGCTTAATTCAGCAAGCGTATGGCCAGATTATCATTTGAATGTGCCCTCAGACGATTGTCGGTTTTCGTGACAGCCGTACAATGGGGAGGCTGGCCCGAAGCAAAATATTTTTTCCGAATAAAAACTGGTGTTTTCTGTACCTATACGAGGAAATTACATTTTTATCACCACTCACATTTTACATTTTCCTGTTATCTGGCACTTTCTCATTCGTATCTACCGATTTTCTATCTTAAATTTTTAGTGTCTGTTTTTTTGTCAGATAGGTGGATTTATTTCTTGCCAAACTAATTTAAGCAATTTGTATTTTGAATTAAACAATTCTTTAATAAGTTTTCTTTTTGGATATACTTTGGAAACCATTATGTATTACTACAGTAAGCTACTAGATAGTTAACATCACCCTACTTAATCAGCTAATTTAGCCAATAATAGTTTTATATCTAAGTTATTCCCGCTCCATTGTTCGTGAGCTCCCTAGAGTTTATACTAGTTAAGGAACATTATGCAGTAAGTTAAAGCCGATTCTCACGCAATGCACATATTCATTGAAAGCTCATTAGGTGTGAAATGGTCTGTTATGAAAATGTTTGTGTTACATTAGGATGACCATATGCAACGGATAATGGTAAATAAATCGTTACATAGGACAAAATGAAGTTGGGTTTCGTTCCTTTACACTTAGATCTTTCAAACGGAAACAAAAATTTGAATGGGGTTTTACCCAATAGACAGAGTACGAGATGAAGAGGATTGTTTATATTTATAATACAATACATGCATAATACTCGTATAGTAAAAACTCCAAGATTACCAAAGATTTCTAATATGACGGCGTGAAATGTAATGTGAGCACTGCAAATGCTAAATCTATATCTATCTATTTAAATAAAAGCGAAATACCACTCACCTATTAATCACGAAATCTCAGAAACTATACCACCTACAAACTTGAAATTTAGCAGGTAGGTTCTTTATAGGGTGTAGACATCCGCTAAGAACGGATTTTACGAAACTCCACCCCTAAGGAGGTAAAACTGGGGTTGGAAGTTTGTATGAAAGTCCCATGTTTTTGAAGAGACTTGAAATTTAAAATGTATGCTCTATAGATGGTGTGGAGGTGTGTAGGTACTAATAATGTATCTTTAGAAATCAACCCCCTTTTGGGGTTAAAACGGGGGATGGTAGTTTGGAGGCAAACGAGGTTGCGTAGGTCAGCTAGTCTTATATATAAAATTCTCGTCTCACAATGTTAGTTACCATACTCCTCTGAAACGGCTGGACCGATTTTTATGAAATTTCGTGTGCATATCGGGTAGGTCTAAAAACATCTATTTTTTACACCCCAATTTTTTTATGGCAAAACAACGTTTGCCGGATCAGCTAGTATAATATAATAATACGCTATGGAGATAGATCAAAATAATAAACTACGTTATTGTTTCTCTTAAAGAGTTTTTTTATATCTACAAAATATGTCTGCTTTCTAAGGATAAATCACGGTAACTATTTATCTTTGACATATAACTAAAGAAGTAATTGATTTATTTACGAAACTATTTTAATTAATACAGTATAGGTATTACTACATATACAAATAAACACGTTAAATGCGCAATGCTTATGTAGATAAAAATTACATTTTACAGTTTATCTTTAAAATGAATGTCTTAAGAAAATGTATATCAGAAGTTAAAATGCGGTTGTAGTGGCGTTCAACCCATACGTCCAACCCGGATCGCAGCATCAGTCAAGTGCGGAGTGTGCCTAAATCGACGCCTTTAAACCTCTAAAGAATACTGTCCCCTAAAAATACTTCGTGGAAGATGGTCTGACGGTCTTTTTTATTTTATTTTTATCGTTAGCTGCCAAAATGACTCTGCCCTGCCTGATGGTAAGCATGAACAGAATCCAGGAGTGGCGGTCACCATCCTCATTACGAATAAGGACAAGGTTGTTAATATTTGAGTTTTATAAAAAATATATATATTATATGTACAAAATATCTAAACGTATCTGTGTTTTGTACTTCTAACCATTTGTTCACGTATTTGTAAGCCCACGAAACCGTATCATCTGTATATATAAAAGAGTAAGGTGACTGACTGACTGATTGACAGACTGACTGACTGACTGACATACCCAGAGATCAACGCACAGCCCAAACCACTGAAGCTAGAATCCTGAAATTTTGCATGTAGGTTCTTTATATAACGTAAGTGAGCACTAAGAAAGGAATTTTTGAAATTCCACCCCTAAAGAGTTGAAATAGGGGTTGAAAGTTTTTATGGAAGTCCGTCATTTTTTAAGTTAGAAACATAAAACTTTACTTACTGATTAAAAATGAGTTCACACGTATTTAAGCGTTTCTAAATATTCTACCCCTAAGGGGTGAAATAGGGGTTGTGATTTTGTACTTAGGTTAGTCTGGAAGTCTGACATTTTTGAAGTTAGAAACATTAAACATTTTGTTTTTGGGCTACTGATTAAAAATGAATAGATACGTATCTAAGCATTTCTGAATGTTCTACCCCTAAGGGGGTGAAATAGGGGTTGAAAGTTTGTATGGAAGTTCGTCATTTTTCAAGTTAGAATCATAAAACTTTTTTTTTGGGCTACTGATTAAAAAGGAATAGATACGTATCTAAGCGTTTCTGAATGTTATACCCTTATGGGGGTGAAATAGGGGTTGAAAGTTTGTATGAAAGTTCGTCATTTTTTAAGTTCGAAAAATGAAACTTTACTTTTGGGGCTACTGATTAAAAAAAGTAGATACGTATTTAAGCGTTTCTGGATATTCTACCCTTAAGGGGGTGAAATAGGGGTTGAAAGTTTGTATGGAAGTCCGTAATTTTTAAATAAGAAAAATGGAACTTTATTTTTAGGCTACTAAATAAAAATGATTAGATACGTATTTAGGAGTTTCTGGATATTCTACCCTAAGGGGGTGAAATAGGGGTTGAAAGTTTGTATGGAAGATAGATGGATAGATAGATAGATGTTCGATAGATAGCGTCAAGATCGAAATAGATCGCGCTATTATTTCGTTACCTTAAATAATATATTATTTTTTATCTGTCTATATTGTACTGGCTATATTTATTTAACAGTCTTTGATTTCCCAACCCGTAACAAGTTTCGTATTTTTGAGAAAATACCTAACCAGTTTGCTTTCGCCCTGTATTTATATTATACTAGTGGTTGCTCCGCCCGCCTATATCTCGGTTATCGCGGCAAATAGTAGCCTATGTGTTATTCTGATGTATAGCTATATTACTGTAAAGTTTCATCCAAATTCGGTTAGTAGTTTTTGCGTGAAACAGTAACAAACATCCATCTATCCATCCATACTTACAAACTTTCGCGTTTATAGTGTCAGTACTATCGTTTATGAAATCTGAATAAAATGTGATAATGAAGTTGAAAAACCTATTAACACGACGGTTAACATTTTTACAAGTCATCTGTAATCATTATAATGGCCTAAAGACTGCGAATTTTCCATAAAACAAACTGTAGAATGATAAAGCACGAAATATGGAAGCAGAAAATTAGATTTAAAAGCAATTAAATGACTTGATGTTTTTAAAAATGAAAATGTTCTAGGCCAGTTTGTACGATGAAGTGGATGTAATTAGTTTTTTCGTTTCAGAAAGTGTTCGTATTTGTTTGCTGGACATCCTAACTAATAATTTATTCGCGATATGAGTTTGTCTATGTAGCTTTCCCACCTTAACTATCAAACGGATCGCTATTTTTAAGTACCTTATTGTAAACTAGTGTTTGCTCGCGGCTCCGCCCGCATGTATGTCTGTTATCGCGGTAAATAGTAGCCTATGTGTTATTCTGATGTATAAGCTTTATTACGGTAAAGTTTCATCCAAATCCGTTCAGTAGTTTTTGCGTGAAAGAGTAACAATCATCCATTTTCCATACTTACAAACTTTCGCGTTTATAATATTAGTAGGATGCATATCATGAATATGATCAAATTATGTTAATATACATAATACATTAAGGAACTTTAAATTTTAAAATGCGAAGACGTATAATGATACTGTTTAAAACTTAACACTAGAGTAGAAATAAACCAATTTCTGTACATGGTAGTTACAGTATGTAAATTGTATGGCGGTAGTTATCTTTTGATAATGCCCTCAATGAAACAATAATATAATAGACAATTGTTTTTTCATAGCCCGGAGGAGTCCAACCTAATACGTAGATAATATTAGATTCCGTATCCGCAATACGAAAAAGACATATTTTTCGTAGTTGTCAGGGAGATATACTCGTATTTGGAAATAAACTAATACTTTGGTTTTTTAACCGACTTCCAAAAAGGAGGAGGTTCTATGTTCCACTGTATGTATTTTTTATTTTTTTTATTTTTTTTATGTATGTTCACCGAATACTCCGTCAGTTGTTTTTGAAAAAAAAATTTTGAAAATTTTTGAAATTTTTTTTTGTATTCGAAAGGGTATGCTTCCGAGGTGGTCCCATTGCCAGCATATCAGGATCTGATTATGGGATCCCAGGGAAATCGAGGGAAACCCTCATTTTTTATAGGCACATACTATGTTTTTCGTATATTTTTTGAAGGTACAACGGTATTTGCGTCTGGTAGTCATCATTTTATGATGATGAGCTGATGATGTAAGGTACAACTCCTTAACGGTTTGTAGTTGGAGGATAAATCTTTAAATATCATATGTATATATGTTACCTTTAGTCGTATTCTTTCAAATTATTTACGTAAGCTGATGATGGAAGATGGAAGGTACAACTACTCAATGGTTAGGAGTTGGAGGATAATTCTTTCAATTTCATACGTATCCAAAGACCTTCAGTCGTATACTTTCAAGTTATTTAGGTGAGCTGATGATAGAAGGTTAAACTCTTCAACAGTTAGGGATTAGAGGATGATTTTAATATTACACGTACGTATAGACCTTAATTTGTATTCTTGATGATGAAATTTCATGAAATAGTTCAACTTACTACTGACCTACGATTGATTGCACTAAAAACTGAAAAATAAAAACTTTTTATAAAAAAAAAAGACTTCCAAAGAAACATCTAACGAAAACTCTCTGCCAAAAAAACACTTAAAGTCGTTTTTTTTCAAGTAAGACGTTTTCGAAACAAGGCAATTGTAAAATTTACAAAGAAACTGTTTCATGATTATAAAGGTCTTGAACTGCAGCAAATGTAGTGGAAGTTATAGAGCACTAAATTAATTTTGTATTCGATCGTGACCATTTTTTTCGTAATAATGAACTATTGTCCATATTTCTGTATTTCAACTTCGTAAAAGCAAATGCTTTAACTCGGCTACTAGCTTTTGGCCTAAACTATATTCAAACAAATTACAAATATTCAAAGTTAAACTAAAAGAGCTTTTAAAATTAAATCTCTTTCAGTGAGTCAAAGACATTCTTTAGATGATTTTTTTAATAATTTAATCTCCTGACTAGATGCACCCACATATCGTTTTCTGTAATGCGCTTATCTTTTCTTGTACTTCGTTTGAAAAGAAATAATATTTTATACCACATATAAAAAAAAAACTGTAAACCACTGAATAGATACAGACAGATACTTTTATTATATTATTTTATAAACATCAGCTTTATATACATTTTAATCTAACTAACTCCATAACAAAAAGAATTTGCACTGTTAATTTTGTTATGCATGGACCTTACGTATCATGGTCACAAATCATTTTGATAACTATCTGGATCTATATTCGAGAGCCAAGATAATCGTTTGTGTTATTCAAAACGCTTCCTATCTCGGTAATATAATTATAGTATATACGTGTACGTGTATACTGTAAATAGTCCTTTGCGTCCTAACATGGAAAATGTATTGGGCTAGTTCTTCAAAATTTAAAGCGGTCCTACTCTGGAATGGACTTCCATTCGAAATCTGGATGTCCACATACTTTTTTACATTTAAAATGTAAAACGGTATTAACGATATTTTATATTTACTCATTTTGTACGTGAGCTCCTTCTTAACGAAATGGCAGAAATTACTAATCCATAGTTGGCACACCTTAAATTCGGGTTTTCATAGTGTACGAATATAATGCGAGTAAATGTGTGTATTTATATTTACATAAATATGTAAATATATGTATGTGTATGTATATATAACCAGAACATTATATGTGTGTTTATATATGTTTAAGTTTTTTGTGTGTAGTGTTTGTAGTTAATTTTATATTCTAACCGCTGTGCACCACCTACTTTACAAGATTTCTACACTACCCTAATTTTGACTGGAAGAGAATACCTCGGGCATTGAGGCCGCATGTGTTTATAAGTGCATAAAGTTAAAATAAATAAAGAGTTTTAAACTATACTCCGCTTGCCATACTGACGCAATTTTGACTGGGGAAATCATATTTATCCCTAGGCGGTCACATCGCATTGCATCGCATCGATTGACGCAACAGTGTTCGAAATGAGTGAGGAAGTTTTTTTTATTACATTATAGCGCTGTATAATATTACTTGAAAAGTATATCCCACCAAAAACATTTTCATGTAAAATGTTGCCAAGACAACTGCATATGGCTTACCCTGTGAAAAAGATATCAGATCTCGTGTAGAGACAAGGTCCTTGAATCTACACGCCCTAACTCTACCAACCCTAACTTCATAAACTCTACATCTCAGTAAAAATGTATGGCTTCGCCGTTTCGCTACCTTACCATCACGAATGGGAAACGAACGCCTTTTGTGTTTGCAAATATCTAGTTTCTGAAGTAATGTGTTAAACGAATATTTAGTTTCTGAAGTAACGAAACAGCCAAGCCATACATTTTTACTGAGATGAGTTTATGAAGTTAGAGTTGGTAGAGTTAGGGTGTGTAGATTCAAGTACCTTGTCTCTACATGAGATCTGATATCTTTTTCACAGGGTAAGCCATATGCAGTTGTCTTGGCAACATTTTATATGAAAATGTTTTTGGTGGGATTTCATTTCTTTTTGTAAGTTGCGTAAGGCAGTTTTTTTTGGCCGTATTTCTTGTACATCTTCTATCTTGTTTCGAAAAGTCCGTGTACCAAAAATGAAACCTCTAGCATAAACATTTTTGTGAAAGTCTCATACAAACTTCCACCCCCCAAATTTGGGGGTTGGGGGGCAAAAGTAATAGGTTTATTAAATTTTTTCTTGTCTGTATACTAAACGTAGTATACATACCAAATTACAGCTTTCTAGAACGTCAGGAAGTACCCTAACAGTTTTGATGATCATCAGTGTGTCAGTGACGAAATCGGTGTTTTTTAGGTATCAATAAAATCTAAAGTATCAAAGCTATGCAATTGAAACTTTGTATGTTTAATTGGTCTATTGGTAACATCATTTCCTGAGAATTTGAACGATCTGGTATATCGGGAATTAGGTATCAATAAAATCTAAAGTATCAAAGCTATGCAATTGAAACTTTGTATTTTTAATTAGTCTATTGGTAACATCATTTCCTGAGAATTTGAACGATCTGGTATATCGGGAACCAAAGTTATGAGGGTTCAAAAAAACGACGAAACACTTCGAGAAAAGGTAGGTAGTGCCCTTGCGCTTCGCTTGGCTCGTCTTGGTACTGTACTTGGTACTGTTTTTTTTTATGTTTGTTACCTCATAACTTTGGACTGGGTGAACCGATTTTGATGATTCTTTTTTTATTTGAAAGCTGGTGCTTTCCGAATAGTCCCATTTAAATTTGGTCCAGAATGAAGTCCATTTTTTTTGCAAAATTTATAATTATTTTAGTCAATTTTTACCCACACCAGCAACTAAATTTTTTTAAACATTATATTTTATATTCAATATTAAATCTTATTCCCTTTGCCACCTTGAAAATAAATTATTATACTAACATACATATATTTAAACATTATATTTTATATTCAATTGGACTATGAAGATAGTTGTATTATTGGCACTTAGAGAAAATATTGTTGCGGTACTTTCAAGGCTCGACCGGGGCGGTACTAACCTCGCACACAAAATCAACGTAGAATGACAGCGTGCTGTCGTGTTTCGTTAGTGAGTGCGAGACCGGAGACTCAATGATGCAGAAGCATCACTAGCCCGCCATGGTGTGGGTTACCATGGTGAACACCACTCTTGGATTCTGCTTATGCTTCCATCAGGCAGTAGAGTCATTTTGGCAAGGCCAAATATAAAAAAAACCTAGATTAAGCGAAAATAATAGTTGTGAAACATTGGTCCTATAGTCACGGTAATTATATCGAACAATACGAAGCTCGGAATTATAACTAACAAGGGTTTACGAGCAGTTTTGATTCCTGCAATACCTGGGGTATACAACAATATTTATCTAGTTATTAGATACATTATAGAAATATAAAAGTAAATTAACTGACTTTTGACTGCCTCGTTGGTCTCGCGGTTGGCGTGTGCGACTGCTGATCATGAGGTCTCGGGTTCGATTCCCGGGTCGGACCAAATGTTTGTATGATCTACAAATATTTGTTTCGGAGTTTGGGTGTTTTCTATGTATAATATGTATGTATTTACAAAAAAAAGTATATATGTATTTGTATCAGTTGTCTAGTACCCATAACACAAGCTCTGCTTAGCTTGGGACTAGATGGCGTTGTGTGTTAGATGTCCGAAAAATATTTATTTAAAAAAAAATGTTTTAAAATAATAAAGCCTTTATTTTAATTCTACTCGACACCTTATTAAAACTAGTCAAAAATCAGATATTTCGTCCAGATATAAATCTCAGCTAAGTATTTTTTATAATTAAACTAGCTGACCCGGCGAATTTCATATCGCCTTATTTTTGTGAATTTTTTTAAATTATCGAAAACTATACAAACCTTGTCCTGACAATGACAAATACATAAAAAAAGAATTATTCAATTTGGTGCAGTCGATCGAAAGTTATGGGCGTACATACATTTTTGTGATTCATTTTCAACCGACTTCAAAAAGGAGGAAGTTCTCAATTCGACTGTTTTTTTTTTTTGATGTTTGTTACCTCATAACTTTGGACTGGATGAACCGATTTTGATAATTCTTTTTTTATTTGAAAGCTGGTGCTTCCCGAATGGTCCCATTTAAATTTGGTCCAGATTGAAGTAGGTTTTTTTTTGTTAAAACTTGTTATTCATCTTATATATAAAATTCTCGTGTCAAAATGTTAGTTACCTTACACCTCTGAAACGACTGGACCGATTTTTATGAAATTTGGTGTGCATATCGGGTAGGTCTGAGAATCGGCCAACATCTATTTTTTATACCCCAATTTTTTTATGGCAAAACAACGGATCAGCTAGTATTTATATAAATATAAATAAAATAAAATATTATAATAAAAATCTCAAATTCTGTACATTAAAGATATTTTGAAAATTTTTTTTGGAGGCCTCTCTATTATCGGTACAGAAGCCAAAACTATATTTTTTTTTATTTTTGTCTGTCTGTCTGTCTGTCTGTCTGTCTGTATCTTGGCCGCGCATCACGCCGAAACTACTGAATGGATTCAAATGAAACTTGGCATGATTTGAGTTCATACTACGAGGTAGGACATAGGATACTTTTTATCCCGAAATTCAGCACGGTTTCTTGGAGAGAGGGGATGAAAGTCAAAATAAGTACTTAGTTGTAATTCAATAACACATAACCAGATTTCAGTCATTCTTTTTTTGCTAGCAAGAAAAAAAATAAAAGATAACGGGAAAAGTCTATTTTGTTTGTTTTGAATGTACACTGCCTGTGGGAAGATGAGACAGATATGTAAATATGGCGGTACGAAGTTCAACGGGTCAGCTAGTATAAAATATAGGTGGCATAATAGTTAATACAAAACTCCAATATAGAAAGTTGAAGTGTAAATTCGGAAATCGAACTACATTATCTATTTATCTATTAGGTATATCCACTGTAATTATCTAACACTAAAAGCAAATGCAGGAAACCTATGAGTAGTAGTGGACCGTAAATGGACGTCAAACGGGCCACGGGTGATTTTATTTTAGTGAAATAAACTATGATATTTATTCGGTTTGGTATGGCTACCGCATACTAAAAACATATGTTTTTGGTACTAGTTTTTAAATACACATTATGACATAATAATCTTGGTCAAATTATGAAACGGGACTCCAAAGAAAACTTTGGGTTTAAAACATACTAGGTACTACTTTAGCAGGTTAACTATTAATACGTTACACATATTAAAAAAAACTCCAATATACAATTTTAAGTACTAAAAATGATGAATTAATATATAAGAAAATAAACAAAACATAAATAAATCTCCATTCAAGAGCAATCTACAACCCAAAATACCAACCCAAATAAAATGACCCTCCAACTGAAGGTAGATGAAAAACAACCGATCGCCACAATAGTCTGCGGTTGGCGAATTCATTTTACAAAATTTATTACATTTTGATAATCTGTTATTTCATCTCGTCGAACTGAATTTCAATGATTGTTATTGGCTTGGAGATACGGAGTTATTCAAAGATGCTAATCAGTTATTTTTTCGGTCGGTAGTGGCGTCTCGATTCTTTCAAATCAAGTTGGAGTAAATTTTCCTTCAGGTACAACATGCAATAGGTTCTATTGATGACAAAAAATATTTATTTTTCAAGTACTACATACATACGTATTTACAGCTTTTATATCATCAGATAACAGTTATCTATGCTAATATCTATACTTCTATATACTACTAATGTATGTATAAAGCTAAAGAGTTTGTTTGTTTGTTTGAACGCGCTAATCTCAGGAACTACTCTAGGTTATATATCATCACGCTAAGGCCAATAGGAGCGGAGCACAAAAGAAGAATGTGACAAAAACGGAGGAAAATTATTACGCTACTGGCAATAGTAGACGTAAACGAGGTTGCGTGGGTCAGTAAGTAACTTAAAAGACTTTAAATTACTTTTTAAATTTTTTTGGTGTATCCCTTGACAGAGAATAAGCCAATCAATTGTAATTGTGTATTTATAGAGCATCTGTAAAAATAAATTAAATTAAAGTCTGTATACTTTTACTAAAAAACTAATACTTGGATATTACAAATATCAAAATATTAGCTTTTTAGTAAATGTATGTGAATGTTCAAAGAATAAGATATATTCTATACATTTCGAAATTTTCGTGAATTATTTTAAATTACGTTACAGATGATTTTGATTCTTAAAAATATTGTTAATAAAAGTGTTTATTCGACAATTTCTACTCACTTTGATCTCGGTATCGGTTGTAGACGTGTTGAAGCAAGTATTGGAAGTAAAGTTAGTACCTACAAGGTAAGTTAGGTAAATCTTAGAACTTGCAGTTGGAAATTATGGAAAGAGTGTCTGTTATTTATGAAAACATTGTATTTACATATCGGATATATAAATGGGAATATTACAGGCGACTTATAATTTGTATTGAGAAGGACGCAAGGGATTACACAAAATATGTTTTGTTATGATAAAAAACTGAAATCTTTTTATTACACACATCAAAAGTGTCTAGGGATCAAGCATTTTTATGCGGATTTCTTGAGATTGACATGTGGCTTTGGCCCTGGCCTGCTCAGTCGCCAGACTTGAACCCGATTGAGCATGCATGGGATATGCTACAGAGAAGAGCTCTGCCGAATATGGAGGGTATCCAGTCGCAAGAAGACCTTTTTTTGTTGTTGCAACGAACATGGGCGGCCATTCCACAGCGTGTTTGGATGAACTCATTTTGAGTATGCCAAACCGATGTTCTTGTGTTGTTAGTGTTCGCGGTAGAAACACGGATTATTAATTGTTTAAGTTACCTAATAAAATTTTAAAGAAAACTGTTATTTCAGTCTTTTTTCGAACTTTAATGTTAGTGGTTCAAATGTCAAAAATCCCTTTATTAGGAAAATGGCAAATTTCTTTATTAATGCAAAGGTGACTTGGTTTATCGTTACTGTGACAAACGAAAAAACCCTATTTGATAAATCCTTAAAGAAAATTTTAATTAATATCAATCAGGAGAAAAGTTATTGCAAAAATATATGTTGCTCCCTAGACACATATGTTGATCCCTAGACACTTTTGATGTGTGTATTTATTTTATTTTCACTTTGAAGTTTTACTTTTACAACTTTTTCTTTTATTACTTTTACTATTTCAATAAAACAATTACAATGCCACACTAGGCATTTTATTATGAAATTCTGTATACATAAAAGATCCATACATTAGTATGTTATATCCATCTAATATATATTTAGTTTATATCCATTTGACTGCCTCGGTGGCACACTAGTAGCGTACACGACTGTTGTGCATGAGGTCTCGGGTTCGATTCCCGGGTCGGACCAAATGACCTACGTTGTATGACCTACAAATATTTGTTTCGGAGTTTGGGTGTTTTCTATGTATAATAGAATAGAAAAACTTTATTGTACACCAGATCAAACAGTTTACATAAAATCAACATAACAATATAATGACCATGTACAAAATGGCGGTCTTATCGCTAAAAAGCAATTTCTTCCAGGCAACCTTGGGATGAAAAAAAAAACGAATGAATGGGCAGTTTTGCAAATGCATAATATCTATGCATTTACAAAAAAAAAGTATATATGTATTTATATCAGTTATCTAGTCCCCATAACACAAGCTCTGCTTAGTTTGGGACTAGATGGCTTTGTGTGTTAATGTCCGACAATTTTTTTTTTAAATTTATTTATTTAATATAACATACTAACAACTAATTTTTTTATATTTCTTTACCCGTTTTGAATCGACCACATAATTATTTAAAAAATATTTTAGGGTTGTTTATTATGTCCAACAGTGAAATGTCAAAGGCCGTTGATGATGATGATTTAATAAAATATAACTATTCAATTCCAACTTTGGTTCCCATGTATGTAATTGTAACTAATTTACAATCTCAGAGTCCTACTTTATACAATTTAGAGAATATATTGTATACACAGACTTACCCTAACTAGTTGGTACAGTTAATTTACATCGTAATCAACATATCAAAGGAGCGAATAAACATGAAACATACGAACTAAATGCAAAATGAGGAAGTACTATTGTCAAGTATATAATCCAAACGGGATTAGTGGATTAAAGACTACAATTGACAGAACGCCTAACTATTAACCGACATTTCTGTTTTAGAAATTTTTACTTTTGCATGAAATTGAAATGAAATATTGGCATTGAAAACTTTATTTTTTGCGCTGACGTTGGAATGGATTAAATATTAAGCAGTTAATTTCGCTCGTTGTTTCACATGAAAAAATAAAAAAATTCGAAAAAAATAGACGGTACTATGTTCGAGTTTTTATGAATATAGCTTTTAATTACAACCTCGTGAAGTTATATATTCGAACTGCCGCTTAACATAAATGTAAATAGTAATGTCAAATGAGATTTTATTTTGGCTCTATAACAGCGTATGAAACACTATAATTCAATGTACATAATTCTCCTATAAAACCACTTTATACAAAAAACGATCTTATGGAATAAATCATTTATTTTACCTCAAAACATTGCAAAGGATAAGAATAAAATAATGTAATGCGGCTAATACAATATGGCGACCTCATCGCATAGTGGTAATCTCTTACAGGCTACCATAATATAAGGAATGGCCCGGGAGCCAGGTACAAATTCGGTCAATTATTTCCTCTCGAGCCAAACTTCGTAAAAGGCATTAGGAATGTATATTATGAATACTCGTGACTGTCAGCTGCGACTCCGTCGGTGGGGCAGGCAGTGGCAGCCGACCAAGCATGCAGAAAAAATAATCAATCACTTCCTCCCATTTCAAAATTTGTAGAAATATAGTTTACCTAATATCTTGAAGGAAAAATAAAGTCAGCTGATCATAACATGGAGGATTATACGTCAGCTGGGCACTAGATCATGACAAAATTTTTTTTTTTTTTTCAATGATTTCCTCTCATCTAAAAATTTTTCTGGTGATAGTTCATATGCTACTACGAATAAAAATTCATGTCAGCTTGCTCTATCCCGGTGGAAAGTTTGTCAGCTGGCACCTTGAAAACTGTAACGCAGCTGCATCTATCACCTAATAAATCTTATCGATCGAAAAGCGATTGAAGCCATACATTTGACAAGCAAACTCTTCAATTTTGCCAAATAAATTCTCACTGTTCATCGATGACTCAGACATGTGTACGAAACATTCCGCAAAAGCTTCAGACTTTGCCATTATTGAAAATGGACGCTTCTTACTTTTCCTAAAAAATGCAGGGTTGTAGTCACAACCTACAAATGCATGGAATGCTGGAAGTGCTGCGCTCAAATTCAATCCCAAAATTTCATAAAGTTGAGTGACATTGATGAACCTCATATGTTTTCCAACGCCGACTTCCATAAAAACATTAACGTGTTGTGGAACATGAGCCATATCAGCTAACATTATAACCAATACATCAGTGTCAGAACAACGAATCGTTAAGTTAGCATTAAAATCGATTTGACAAGCGTGAAAACTCATTTTAGTATCCGCTTCTTCTAGAGCTGGACACGAAAATGCGTTCTCTACAGTTCTTACAACTTTTCCATCAGTGACCACGCATCTGTTACACATATCCGTATTCACAGAAACAGTTTGTTGCTCATGTATGGTGCTATATAATCTGGTTCCCAATTATCAGCAAAGAACTGAATAAGTGCTTCCTTGAAGTGAATATTTTTCAGCTCAACTGAAAAGTTTTTTTAATACTTGATCAGGACCATCGATACGAAAGTTAGCTTGCTCCATACCTCGAAATTTGTATTCGGTATCTTTAATAGACGGAAATATGTATAGACCACCTAGATTATTAGCTTTTCGTATTGTAAACTAGTTGTTGCCTGCGGCTCCACCCACGTGTATGTCGGATAACGCGGCAAATAGTAACCTATGTGTTATTCTGATGTATAAGCTTTATTACTGTAAAGTTTCATCCAAATCCGTTCAGTAGTTTTTGCGTGAAAGTGTAACAAACATCCATCCATCCATACTTATAAACTTTCGCGTTTATAATATTAGTAGGATACATATCTAAACTTATTTAAATTATCTTCGCTAAATAATTTGAACTGTCCATTGTTTTTTTTTTTTTTTAAAAAGACGCAGTAGGGTATCACGTTAGGAATTTTTATTATATACTAGCTGACCCGGCGAACTTCGTATTGCCTTATTTATTTTTAACCGACTCCAAAAAAGGAAGAGGTTCTCAATTCGACTGTATATATGTATTTTTTTTTATGTGTGTTCGCGGATAACTTCGTCGTTTATGAACCGTTTTTCATGATTCTTTTTTAATGGAAACGAGATATCCCAACTGTGGTACCATGATAAGGACACTAAGATCTGATGATGGCATCCAAGAGACATCGATCGATTTGGTCGTTCTTGAAATCTGTTTTATATTTTGTTAAAATTTTACTTGTATAGATAGATTGAACCGTTACTATCACAGAAATATATCAGGATAGAAGATGACGAACATACTTTTGCCTGTGTGATAAGCAAACAGCAAGCCACACCCCCTCAAACGCACACGATTGGTCAATGCGCGAGCGCCGACTAGTAAAGTGTCACACTTTCTTGTTTATGTAACGAAGTAATTTTTTTACATAAAACGTTTCTTACACAAGTCTTATTTTAAATAGACAGTTTAATCTTGGGATAATGAAACGTTTGTTTAGGTAGTTTATAAAATTAATTAATTAATAAATGAATATTTGACGTTTGGAAAAAGTGAACCACATAGTTCTTAAATAGTGAAATCTCACATCTACATACATATGCTTCGGTAATTTTAATCCACAATCAATTTAATCCACAATCAAACAATTAGTTACACGTATCAAATTCAAGGTGTTGCACTGGAGATAGTTGGGATGGTTCGAGATTTAGGGGTTATTTTTGACTCCGCCATATCGTTTAGACCTCATTACGATTACATTTGACAGTAAGGCAAGTCGAATGCTATCTTTCATACTTCGGAATGCGAGACCTTTTAAAAAAATTAGCTCATTACTAACGTTATACTACTGCTGGTAAGAAGTATACTCGAGTACTGCTCGTCTGTATGGATGCCTATCTACAGTGCTTACAAGGATCAAATAGAAGCAATACAACGACGGTTTGTGAGAGCACTGTGTTCTAAGTTTGGCTTAAAATGAAAATTAAAGGAGTATAACGATCGACTCAAGGAGTTTAAAATGGTCACGCTGGAGAAAAGGAGGTGGATGAGCGATTTGTGAACCCTGCACAAAATTGTGAAAGGTTCCCTGGATTGTCAACTTATTGAAATTTTAAACTTTAAGACGCCAACGCGATCTGTGCGCACACCACAAGTGTTTATTGTGCCGGCTAGCAACAACAATGTTTTACGTAATAATCCAGTTTCGCGAATGTGTAGTCGTTACAACGATATATGTTCACAAGTAGATATTTTTAATGATAGTATAAATGTATTTAAGAGCTTTTTGTATAAAACTGAAATTTATAAACCTATTAATGTAAAATTATAATGACACATTGTAGATATACAGTAGTCACTTATTGTCCTTTTGAATTTTTGTTCTCTTTTTTCTTTATATTTGTTTTCTTAACACCTAGATGAAGCTTCATTACTGCGATTGGGAATGATGTGTATAATTTTAATTGGACTTCAGATTTGAAACTGTATATTGTTACTTATTATTGTGTGAGGCATGATCTGATGTCTGTAACTATACCTATTGTGCAAAAAAAAAATGTAGCTGCAATGTAGAAAGGGCTTATGTATCTAACTTCAATCTGTAAAAAGAGAATAACTTAAGAAACTTGATGTCTTCTCGGATGAAAATTTGTAAGAGGATTGATAACATGCTATAGTATGTACATGTATAGTAAATATTGAAAAAAATAAGCTACCTGTAAGTCATGGGAAAAGTCGTCAGCTAATATGATTTATCAGGTGATAGATGCAGCTGCGTTACACTTTTTAAGGTGCCAGCTGACACACTTTCCACTAGGATAGAGCAAGCTGACATGAATTTTTATTCGTAGTAGCATATGAACTATCACTAAACAAATTTTTAGATGAGAGGAAATCATTGAAAAAAAAATTTGTTTAGTGATGTTCAGGTGCCCAGTTGACGTATAATCCACCATGTTATGATCATCTTACTTTATTTTTCCTTCAAGATATTAGGTAAACTATATTCCTACAAATTTTGGAATGGGAGGAAATTACTGTTTTTTTTTTCTGCATACTTGGTAGGCTGCCACTGCCTGCCCCACCGACGGAGTCGCAGCTGACGGTCACGAGTATTCATTCATAATATACATTCCTAATGCCGTTTACGAAGTTTCGATTGGGAGGGACTTGGTCATCAAAATCTGTCACTGGCTCCTGGTCCATAAACATTCGATAACGATATTTTTCTTACATTATATGCCAAATCGTTTGTTACAGCACAAAAGGACTAGGTAGAATAAATTGCACTTGCATTTTGTAGCTATCGGGCACAATTAGTATTTTTAACCGACTTCCAAAAAGGAGGAGGTTCTATGTTCCACTGTATGTATTTTTTTTTTTTTTTTTTTTTTTTTTATGTATGTTACCTGATTACTCCGTCAGTTGTGGACCGATTTTGATTTTTTTTTTTGTATTCGACAGGGTATGCTTCCGTGGTGGTCCCATTGCCAGCATATCAGGATCTGATGATGGAATCCCAGGGAAATCGAGGAAAACCCTCATTTTTTATAGGCACATACTATGTTTTTCGTATATTTTCTGAAGTTACACCGGTATTTGCGTCTGGTAGTCATCATTTTATGATGATGAGCTGATGATGTAAGGTACCACTCCTTAACGGTTAGGAGTTGGAGGATAAATCTTTAAATATCATATGTATATAAGTTACCTTTAGTCGTATTCTTACAAATTATTTAGGTAAGCTGATGATGGAAGGTGGAAGGTACAACTCCTCAACGGTTAGGAGTTGGAGAAAAATTCTTTCAATTTCATACGTATCTAAAGACCTTCAGTCGTATACTTTCAAGCTATTTAGGTGAGCTGATGATAGAAGATTAAACTCTTCAACAGTTAGGGATTAGAGGACGATTTTAATATTACACGTACCTTAATTTGTATACTTGATGATGAAATTTGATGAAATAATTCAACTTACTACTTACCTACGATTGTTTGCACTAAAAACTGTAAAATAAAAACTTTTTATAAAAAAAAAAAAACCGACTTCCAAAAACATCCAACGAAAACTCTCTATCAAAAAACACTTAAAAGCGTAAAATAAACTGGTTCTTCATAAATTGCCTATACCTAATTCTTTATTCATTTAAATAGTAGTATTATAATGGGTGCTAGGTATCTAAAATCTGTTTGAAGTCGGTGCTAAGCCAAAAAGAATACAAACGAACAATTACAAAAGTCTAAGCGATAGTCACTTGGCACCGACTTCAATCAGATTTTAGGTACCTAGCACCCATTATAATACTACTATTTAAATGAATAAAGAATTAGGTATAGGCAATTTATGAAGAACCAGTTTATTTTACGCTTTTAAGTGTTTTTTGATAGAGAGTTTTCGTTGGATGTTTTTGGAAGTCGGTTTTTTTCCAGATATACTATATACTTAGTTTATTTTTTTCCCATATATGAAAAAAACTATATTGTGCTAGATTCAACGATTGAACCCTGCGCCTCATCATCACCATGAACAGTCTTTAATAGTCATACTGATGAATACATCGATATAAAAACTGTTTAAATAGCATCAGCGAAGAATCAATTAACAACTTCACAAAATTAAAGTTTAAAACAAAAACTAAATAAACGCCTCTTAGTGGAAGAAGTTACATAAAATAGGTGACAATAATGTCGAACTAAAATAAGTGTGTATTGGACTTGCAAATAAAGCGACAAAACTCAATACAAGGAGCGGAGACACCATTCCAGTTTACTGCTCGAGTAAGTCTACACAGAATCAGTAAAATACAACGAAAGGCGTCCGCGCCCGCTTCTACATGTAAACAATTTCTCATGCCGATAAGATAATATTGTTCGCAGAAATCATGAATTATTCTGACACCGAGCGCTGTAGTGCAGAAATATTTTCTACGTTCTTAATCTATGGTAGTAAGCGGATCACGTCAGCTTATTTGTGTTTGTATTAGATCAGAGCCCTCGGCGCCTGAGGTGCAGTCTGCCATTCGCCCTCGTATTGTGCAAAATTAACTGGTTTATTAGACGGAAGATAAATACCACATATCATTTCTTTCGTTGATGTCCTGTCGCTTTGTCATCCCGCTTTTTTAACATAAAAATCGTTTTATCTATAGAAAGGCAGAAATCGTATTACTGAATAATATACAAATATTTACAAGAAAAACCGGGGGGGGGGGGGGGGGGCACACGGGAAGGACTAGCTTTCAAACAAAAAAAGAATCATGAAAATCGGTTCACCCAGTCGAAAGTTATCAGGTAACAAACATTAAAAAAAAACAGTCGAATTGAGAACCTCCTCCTTTTTTTGAAATCGGTTAAAAATAGACTGACTTACTAAAGAAAGTATTATTCCTATTTGCAGGTGTAAAATTTTAATTGTGTATGGAGATTTTAAATCCAAAATGTATGCACTATACAACATAGTATTCAACATGTACTATCGTACAATATAAGCTCATTAATAAATATAAAATAAGTAACTTTTAAAAATGGATTTTCTACTTGAAAAGACCTAAATCTTATCAATTGATTGTAGAGATAGCGTATTGGGTTAAGTGGTCATTTCGCCGCTTCGTACTGTGCTGAGAGTTGTGGATTCGATCCTCGTGTGAAGTAATATGTACTTTGTATGATTCACAAATTGTTGTACTGAGTCTATGTATTCTTTGTGTCCTTTTATTGTATGAGTGTTTACTTTTTGACTACACAGTTTAATATTATATAGTATACTAATAAAAACAACACACTGTGTCGTGTGTGATGGTACCTACTTGACAAAAACAAAATATTAATAATGTATAAATAATAATATATACATAATATAATAAAGTGCCTCATTCACTCAATGGCATAAGGTGCGTTCCGCTAAACCCTCAGTTCAATTCAATTCAAAGGTCTTACCTATGTTGAACACATTAATTTTCGAATATATAATTATGTTTTATTTTTTGAAGTTTTTTTTATGAAAAAGGGGGCAATCAAGCAGACGTATCACCTGATGAAAAATTAAAACATAATGAGTACAACTATGACATGGGCCTAGAAACGAAGTGCGTCGCGTGCGTAAAATGATGTAGATTCTAGTCCAATTAATGACGTGAGGAGTTCTCATTTTGTGTCTAGAATTACATTCCATATTTCGTACAGCAACCATGTCACCGTTGTAACACTAACTCAATATCTACTTGCATCTGGTTCACGGAACAATGCAGTATTTCATGTTCTTGTCTCTAGAGTAATGATAAAGCTAACAAGCTGTTGAATAGTAATGTACGGCGTTAATCTGAAAATAGGTGACTGCTACGGTATTAAGCAACGTTATTGCGGTTTGTATCTGAGTAATTTCCTCACAGTAAAATCACAGTTCTCTCAAAGTTTTGTTGCTTATTAAACTATAGTACTATACTATTGCTATTAGATTATTGTAGATAGTATGTACGTGGATGACAACTTGCGTACCATTTTGGAATGTACTCGTATGTCGTAATGCATTAAGATTTTAAGGTGCGTTATAAATTAAATATATCATACGTGTAGTAATCTGCAGTCGGTAGATTGATGTAGAATTTAGCATTTAGTCAATTTATAATGTTCTCCTAGCCGATAACGGCCACGACGGCCAGTCTCAACGTAGACCAGCCAACTACGCAGGGGATATTATAGTGCACAAGTGTGTGCGCAAACACAGGTGCACTCTCTGTTCCCTCTCTCTCAGAATCCGATGGGACGGTTTACCGACACGACCGGGTAGAGATCAGGCGCAGGACCGACAGCTTTACGTGCTCTCCGAGGCACGAGGGTTCAGACCCCAACTTCTAAACTCCGAGCTGCTATTAAGTATTTCTATAATCAGAAAAACTCAATAACACTTTATGGCCCGACCCGGGATTCGAACCCGAGACCTCTTGATCGGCATACGTCTGGGCTAGACTAACGAGGCAGGCACGAGGTCAATTTATACATGTATATAAAACACAACACAAGTTCCATTTTTGTCTCACACTCTAATAAAAAAATATATATAATAAAAAACTACAAAACACGCTTACAACAGTCGCTTCTAAACAAACATACAGGTGTAGCCTCTTAGCGCCATCGTCCTACGCAACAGCAGTGTCATCCCCATCATTAAGATGTTTTTTTTTTTTTTTTATAGACAACTTCCGCACTAGGAATAAATCCTGTGTCGCGGGGGACTTTACAAACATACATGAAACGGACACAAAGAACACCCACACTCAGAACAACAATTTGTGGATCACACAAAGTGTTGTCCTACGTGGGATTTGAACCCACGACACTTGGCGTAGTAGAGAGCGGCGTGGCGACCGCTTAAACCACTAGGCCAACCGTGCAGTCAAAGTTGGAAGTCCACAACTGTGCGCTTTTAAAGAAGCTTTCTGCCTTGCACAACAAAACTGTGGAATGAATTGTCGCCTGTTGTATTCCGGTATTGAGGTAAACCTTGAAGAAAATAGCGTACTTTTTCATAAAAGGCCGGCAACACACTTGTGACGCCTCTGGTGTTGCTGGTGTCCATGGGCGGCGGTAATCGCTTACCATCAGGCGATACGTCTGCTTGTTTGCCACCTATTTTATACATATAAATGACTTACTTGACTTAAGGTCCTATGTCCCCTAATAAACTAATATTATAAACGCGAAAGTTTGTAAGTATGGATGGATGTTATTTACTCTTTCACGCAAAAACTACAGTAAACTTTACAGTAATATAGCTTATACATCAGAATCACACATAGGCTACTATTTGCAACGATAACTGACATACACGCGGGCGGAGACGTGGGCAACAGCTAGTATATAATAAAAGCGTGTTAATAAAGTAATTAGAAGTAACTATTCCAGTTATCTCAATTTTACCTACATTGTCTAGAAACAGCTATTCTTGTAATAATTGATCTAATATTAGACTTGGTTAGGAGTGGATACATAATAAAAACTGAAAAATAAAAACGTTTTATAAAAAAAGAAAAACCGACTTCCAAAATACATCCAACGGAAACTCTCTGCCAAAAAAACACTTAAAAGCGTAAAATAAACTGGTTCTTCATAAATTGCCTATACCTAATTCTTTATTCATTTAAATAGTAGTATTATAATGGGTGCTAGGTACCTAAAATCTGATTGAAGTCGGTGCCAAGTGACTATCGCTTAGACTTTTGTAATTGTTCGTTTGTATTCTTTTTGGCTTAGCACCGACTTCAAACAGATTTTAGATACCTAGCACCCATTATAATACTACTATTTATATGAATAAAGAATTAGGTATAGGCAATTTATGAAGAACCAGTTTATTTTACGCTTTTAAGTGTTTTTTGATAGAGAGTTTTCGTTGGATGTTTTTGGAAGTCGGTTTTTTTTTATAAAAAGTTTTTATTTTACAGTTTTTAGTGCAAACAATCGTAGGTAAGTAGTAAGTTGAATTATTTCATCAAATTTCATCATCAAGAATACAAATTAAGGTACGTGTAATATTAAAATCGTCCTCTAATCCCTAACTGTTGAAGAGTTTAATCTTCTATCATCAGCTCACCTAAATAGCTTGAAAGTATACGACTGAAGGTCTTTAGATACGTATGAAATTGAAAGAATTTTTCTCCAACTCCTAACCGTTGAGGAGTTGTACCTTCAACCTTCCATCATCAGCTTACCTAAATAATTTGAAAGATTACGACTAAAGGTAACATACATAAATATGATATTTAAAGATTTATCCTCCAACTCCTAACCGTTAAGGAGTTGTACCTTACATCATCAGCTCATCATCATAAAATGATGACTACCAGACGCAAGTACCGGTGTAACTTCAGAAAATATACGAAAAACATAGTATGTGCCTATAAAAAATGAGGTTTTCTCTCGATTTCCCTGGGATCCCATCATCAGATCCTGATATGGTGGCAATGGGACAACCTTGGGAGCATACCCTTTCGAATATAATATTTTTTTTTAAAATCGGTCCACAATTGACGGAGTAATCGGTGAACATACATAAAAAAAAAAAACATACAGTGGAACATAGAACCTCCTCCTTTTTGGAAGTCGGTTAAAAATAAACTACTCTCATATTATTAGACTCATGATTCATTCCGGTACGAAACAAAAAAAAACAGATTACTGTATTTTTATTTGTAAACGAAGCGTTTGTTTATTAATTATATTTGTCTTATTAGTTAGGTAATAATATGTAAGCGATGATTGTGCAGAAATCGTTTACAGTTTTCGGTATCTTCGACAAAGCTTTAGTTAGCGGTAGATCATCAATCATCCTTATCATCTGCCTTCAACAGTCCACATGTTAGACAGTTAATTACCATTAAAATTTTGTTTATATTATTGTATGTGCAGATATTGAAATTTGATTATTATGAACATTTCAAAATCTTTTTCAAACTATGTTACACACCTACTCACGGTACACATACATGTGCGTTTATTGTCAGTGCCTTACAAAATGTACGGTACCCGGGCGGGGCGGGCATGCCAGTGGCAATGTCAGTAACAAGATATGACGAAATGAAAAATACTGCAACAAAATACTACACTACTGGCAAACCCCAAAGCAATAAACAAGAATATTGTTGGTAGACAATAAGTTTAGTATCAGTATCATGTGGGCAGTACAAAGCAGAGGGCGGTAACGTATTCCAGTCACACATACAATGTTAAATTTATTCAATGTAAGTGTGGAACACTCGCTATGTATCAAAGTTGGTCTGGTCGGTAACTTACCACCATCACTGACTTGCATATTCAATTGTAGAGATCAACGTTCGGTGGCTCGTGAAGTTTAGCTTTTACGTGCGCCATAACTTGCATTCATTTATTGTCAACTAGTTTTTGCTCACGGATCCGCCCGCGTGTATGTAGGCTATCGCGGCAAATAGTAGCCTATATGTTATTCTGATGTATAAGCTATATTACTGTAAGGTTTCATCCAAATCCGTTCAGTAGTTTTTGCGTGAAAGAGTAACAAACATCCATCCATCCATACTTACAAACTTTCGCGTTTATCGTTTGGGAAGGATATTATTTTAAACATAAGATTTATATGTTCTATGTTTTTTGTGTTTTCCACCGAAAAAAAATTACATGCACACATTTATGAACTCTATAAATATGTACTTTCTTTTTTATGCAGTCGTTTAAGATACTTTTAAACCTTATTGGGAAACCCTATTGGTTTGAATTTTACATATATTTTAAAGTCGATTAAGATCTCAGTTCAATGAGCCAATTCAGAAATTTCACAAATATAAATTCTTATACCTGCGCCTGAAAGTCCTACGGTTAGTATAGTATAATTTCATATTAAATTCAACTTACCTAACATACTCTATGCGTTCCTTAGAAAGGAAAGGCGAGTACATACAAAAAGATATTAAATTAAGATTTTTTTCTTTTCTATCTTATGCCTCCTTGAGGTAACAACGTAAATGATATAATTATTAAAAAAACTAATTAAAACTATCATACGTGCTGATAAGTTTTCAAAGTGCCTTATACATTTTATGTATGTACAATGATTGAATTAAATAATTCAATTTAAGTTTTATTATTTCTAAATATACAAACATTTGTACAAAGTTGATACAAAATTAGAAATATGTATTTGTTTGACTCATCTTTAACGAGTTACCTTAACACTTACCAGAATAGTCAGACACAATGTCTGTAGTGGAAAAGAAATGAAAATAGTTTTCAAAATGTATTTAACGTTTAACTGAAATAGTTTTCAAGTAGTAAATAGTTATGCTTAGACTAGTTACTTTATTAGTTTTATTTCGCTTTGTAGGGTTACCTATACTTGTTTTCTTGTTGCTATTACAACATGTGGTTTATTCCTTTTATTAACCTCGACGCAAAAAGAGGGTGTTATAAGTTTGACGTCGATGTCTGTCTGTTTGTCTCTCCCACTGTGTGTGTCTGTGGCATCGTAACTCTCAAACGGATGGATCGATTTCGATGCGGTTTTTATCATTTGAAAGCCAGTTTCCTTGCGGTGGTTCTTAGCTATATTTGGTTAATATCGGTCCAGCAGTGTAAGAGTATCAGCTGTTTTACAAAATAATGTAAGGCATTTTTGCGTATGATTACTCGATTAAGTCATTGCTGGGTTTTTTTTAATTTTAGCTTGTTTCATTCGGGCGTCTTCAAAATGCCACGCTTGGTCACCGGATCATTTAGCTTTTAATCATATAGTCAAATTTATAAAGATGAATATACTGAATTTGTTTTTAGTATGTTTGTAAAAATAAGTATATTTATTCACATTGTATGCAAATGTTTCGTTACGCGTGTCTATAGGATCTTTTTACATAAAGCTGGCTGTATAGTAATTAATACCTTATTACCCGACTGCGAAAGGAGGATTTTTCGAGTGTATGTATGTATATATATGTATATTTCTTTGGCACGCCCTAGAGCCTAAACGGCTTGTCGTATTTTTATGAGAGTGGTGTCAATAGATTCGTCTTAATCGTGAGAGTGACATTGGGTACATAAAAAAAAAGGATTTTTGGCGCCAAAAAGAAATATTAAAAAATGTTTTTAAAATACATCGAATGTGGTATCAAAATAAAGATTTTTTTACGGCGATTACGAATATATATAAAACTTATATGTTAAATATTGACGCAGTCGGGTTTTTTATTTTAATAATTTGTACTTGTTTTAATTATTAGGTAATCATCCGGTTTCCTATTTAAAACATATTCAGGAACATAACTCTATCAGTATATTGCATATCAAAACTTTATTGTCATGCTTTGTCTAAAAAAATGTGTAAAGAGATAGTTAATAGACAAAATAATATTAATAAACAAGTATAGATCGAATATAAATAGACCGAAACTTTTTATTTGTAGATGGAAAAGTAATTTAAACTAATATAATAATAATAATATTTTATTCAACCAATAAAATCTCATATTTTAAATACATCGTTTTTAGATACTTAACAAATTTACAAATCATTCAACATTCTCGTCTAAACTAGTAACTATACGTCTGTATTTTAGACGAAATCTGTATTTTAGACGTATATGGTAGCGATTACATTGAAATTTGGGTTTTTTATAACAAATATTAGTATCATAAATTATTATTTTATGTAGGTACAAAGTTTACATTTAATCTTAAGATTTAAATTTATTTCAATTTATATTTTTTTTGAAATAAACCAATATCTTTAAATATGCCTAAGTACATTTTACAATGACGTTTTCATTCATAACTTATCAAAGTAAAAATAATAAAATGTATTTAAAATTCATAAAGTCTGCAATACGGCTTATATACATATCGCTTTTATATTTAAGTAGCTACTTAGGATTTCTTACAAAAGCTTGTTTTTCTTACAAATTTAAAATTCTTTACAAGTATTTTGGGCAAACGAATTCGAATTATAAATATTCCGTTTGTAATTTAGAAGTACGTCGTAAATAAAATATAAATAAATAATTCGTTACAATTCGAATTATTTTTCACCTTTTCGATATGAAAGTAGATGTAACCTATAGACTAAGCTGTATCACTAATAACAAGTATCATCATTATCAACCAAACGCAGATACGGTTTTTATGGTTTAATAGAGTCTCCTCAACATGACGAAACTACAAACAATAATAACATGTCAAATTACCAACCAACCAACTTCTCAATAACTGTATTCGATACGATTTACTCTTCGGAAGTATAATCATAATACTTTATTTCTCCTCACAATGGTATACTTAAAACTAGTTATTTTACATAGTTGAGTTTAGAAATGTGAGGAGCTGATGTCTGTGGTAGGCATAGAATGCCAAATTCGCAACCCACGGTGCGGACCTGATGATAAGTCCGTGGGGACTTACAGGTACATTTTTGACAGTGTGTTAAACATTCGATTCTACTGAGCACCATATAGACAGCGCCAAGCATACGAATCTCTGTGGGTGTGTGTGATGTAAAGAGTAACGTGTCAGGATTACTGATAATGTGTGTGTGTGTGTGTGTGTATGTGTGTGTGTGTGACTATGCATGCTTTATGTTCCCAATTAAAATGATTACCTATTCGCTTGCGCCGTAATCAGCACTCACCACACTATTCTCAATTCTCAACTCACCATTTTCACCTACATACCTTTCTCCATATTTCCGTTATCTGTCCTCTGATCACCTTTGGTCCAGAAACCTTTCGTCAGAAAATAATCTGTTTCTCTTATATCCCTCCCACAACCCTGACTTCGTGAACTCAGGCATTATTTCTCTGGAATGCGCTTCCGCTCGAAATCGGGATATCGACAAGCCGTTTTACGTTCAAAAGAAGGTACGTGATCTCCTTCTCAATAAAAATGGCAAAACTATCAGAGCGACAGTTAGTACACCTTATATCAAGACATCATTTGTAAAAGTACCATATATATTCATGTTATTTTTTTTGTAATTGTTTAGTCCTATTTTACAAGCTTTTGTTTGTCTGTAATCATATCTTGTAAGTTAAATTCCCACTTCCCGATTGAGCTGAAATTTGAAATATACCTTTAGTTCTGATTACAATCCAATTACATAATATAATCGTTATTATTATTAATCCAAAATGGCCGCAGTAACAAAATGGCGGCGTACATATTTCTGAATAACCACCCAATGTAGATACCAAATGAAAGGGCATAAAGTTAATTTTTTATTAACACGTAATAAAAGATTGTTTATAAAATAAAAATTAATTAATCACTTGTTTGACGTATGAATATCGCCACATCCCATCACTTTAGCTAGTATTTTAGCTAAGATAATATTCTAACTAGTAACTACCCTTAGTTTCGAGACTGAAATTAAGTTTTATCCAAGTAGGTACTTTATAAAGCAATTATCTGAAAAATAAGCACTTAATTAAAGTTTTATGCAAATAACGTAGTAGCGGACATGGTGCACAAATGGCGGCTAATACAGGTAATGGATTAGTGTGCAAATATGCAAATCAGAAATTTTCCATTTATTACAATATTCCGTAAAAGAAAGGTGATTATTTCAAAGTGTTGTCTGTAGGGTTGAACTTAATAATGATGCTAGAATAAAAATTTGAACGTTATTTAATATCAATATAATGTAAGATAATATTATAATGTTTTATTGTGACATAAAACGTATTAATTTGTTTATATACTTAAATATAAATTAAATAAATTTTTTCCGTTTAGCGTTTGAAAGTCACGCTTCAGCACGAATGGGCCGGCTCGACCGAAGTGATACCTCGGCCTGACGGAAATGCTTTTCACCGAGTGAGTACTAAAGATCAAATCCGAATGGGGGGGGGGGAGGCCTTTCTATGGGAAGGGACACCTAGGACGACCACGCACTCGTGACTCTTAAGTTACAGGTATCCAGGGGAGGCGGTACTTAATTATAATTACCTACCTTCACCATCATCATCATTCTTCACTATAAAACTAGGCAAAGATTATACTCTAATTCATTCGAAGTTAAAATCATTCGAATTAATGAATACTTAAACAATAGAAATAAGGCACAATATGTCCCCAGAAACTGCATTTATGAATATAGGATAACAAACATTTTATATATATCATCGGCAAACATTAACCAAATCGTACAGTAAATTATAATAACATTATTCGCTTATTAAATCAAACTAAATGCAAACTTGACGCAATTAGTGGCCGGCAGCCCTAGTTGTTGGCGGCGCGTAAACACAAGTCGCTAACGAACCGAACGGCCCCTGCACAAATTTGCAATTTCGATTGCTACTGTTTGCGTGTACCTGCTTCGTATGTGCTCACGAAAAATTCAAAGAAAACTATCACTGTTTTATGGTCTGATACAAAAAGTTTAATTCAGATAAATTTAGCTTTTCACAAAACATTTGTATTGTATTTATTCTTTATTGTACACATAGAACATAAAAATATATTAAATAAATACAAGGAAGTGTCATGTACAAAGGCGTGCTTAACCCAAAATTGAGTTTTCTTTCAGCAAACCCAGAGTGAATAGAGGATAGTAGAGAAATGTAAGGGCATAGTCACGCGTACTTAAGAATCAGAAGAGTAATGAATATAATAAAAATGAAAACGAAACTAATAGTAATTATAGACGTTGATTTGTACCTACAGTTGAATATATTAAACATATTAATACACACATACGATGTTTATGCTTACATATGATATAATAAGGATCTGGTTATTGTAAGGACAGATAATAATCCCTGGCTCTACTCCTGAACATAGTCAGAGAAGGACTGGCGCGTATCGCACGCGGTAAGGCATTCCATAGCCGAACAGCTGCTGTTTTTTTTTTGTGTGAAAATCTTAATGCGGTTCACAGAATACAACCAGTTACCAAGTATCAAAACAGTATAATTCTTATAGTTTCAGAAAAAAGTGGCTGTGACATACGGACGGACAGACAGACGGAGTTCCGTTTTTTGCCTTTGGCATGGTGTCCTAAAAAGGTGATTATTATAAACCACTTACATATCACCTAGATACCTAATAATCTGAGGAATTTGTCTGGCAATTTCCTACCTTATTGGATTGGCCTACAAATTCTAAAGATAATTTAGATCTCTGTGAAAATAAATATGCCCTAGAGAGATTTGCTTGTTATATTTCATTAGAAAACAACAATAATTGTTAATGGTTCAACGGCTTCCGTACTAATCATACATGTTTAAATATGCATGGGGAACGAAACTGCCGCAGTATTTTTTTAAGTTTGTTGTTGAGTTATGATGATTTCATATTTGCATATTATGTCGTATTTTTATTGTACAAATATATTATTTAATTACCTTATGCACGAGTATTGCAGGTTTTATTTATTTATGCCATGAACCTATACATATAATAGTGTTAAACTAATCTTATTAACTTATTTAGTACTAGCTGACCCGGCGAACTTCGTACCGCCATATTTACATATCTGTCTCAACTTCCCACAGGCATTGTACAGTCGCGGACAAAAAAAAAGACTTTTCCCGTTATCTTTAATTTTTTTTCTTTCTAACAAAAAAAGAATGAATGAAATCGGACTATGTGTTATTGAATTACAACTAAGTACTGACAAAAATGACAGCGTTCATGCTGTCGTGTTTCGTTGGTATGCGAGACCGGAGGCCCAAATAGTCTAGTCGACAAGTTCCACTTGTTGACTAGACTAAAAGATGCAGCAGCATCACTAGGCCGCCATGGTGTGGGTCGCCATACTGCATTGTCTGCATTCGCAGTGAGTATGGTGACCGCCACTCTTGGATTCTGCTTATGCTTTCCATCAGGCAGAGTAGAGTCATTTTGGCGGCCCATACATAAAAAAAAAAAAAAGTACATTTTTGACTTTCATCCCCTCTCTCCAGGAAACCGTGCTGAATTTCGGGATAAAAAGTATTCTATGTCCTACCTCGTAGTATGAACTCAAATCATGCCAAGTTTCATTTGAATCGATTCAGCAGTTTCGGCGTGATGAGCGGCCAAGATACAGACAGACAGACAGACCGACTGACAGACAAGAAAGAAAAAAATTACAGTATCGATTATAAAGAGCCCTCAAAAATTTTTTTTCAAAATATCTTTAATGTACAGAATTGGACCTGTTACATTTTTATTATAAGTATAGAAGAAGTATAGATTTATTGTTATCATCAATATGTTAGTGAGTTAGTTTTTACCCGACTACGGCAAAGTCAAAGGAGGGTTATGATTTTAACAGGCTATGTATGTATGTAAGTATGTATGTATGTAGGTATGTTCATCTGTTCCCTCATAGCTCCTTAACTACTTATTAGAACTGGACAAATGAGGTAACGTTAGAAGCGTCTTGATCGTCCGCTGGTTATAGGCTATATGACGTGTCACTGAATCTAATGGGTATAATCTAATCTATATATATTATTAGAATTTTCTCGTGACTTTGTCCGAATTTATTCGATAACTGTGATATTTCTATGGTACCTATTAGGGGCACCAAAACATTTTAAATAAAAACAAAGTAAAAACCAAAACCCAAATACGACAAAAAACGACGCTGAAAAAGTATGAAACAAGTTTCAAAAGCCGTAGTCACGCGTTGTTAATGTGTTATGGTACATTTCTACGTAATGCGTGACTACGGCTTTTGAAACTTGTTTCATACTTTTACAGCGTCGTTTTTTGTAGTAGTTGGGTTTTAGTTTTTACTTTTTTTTTTACTTTTTCTTGTATAGTCCCTTTTCAGGTATAGGCCTCTTCCAAATATTTCCACTTTACGTGGAAACGCATTTTGGGTTAGCTTTGTAATATACACACATCAAAAGTGTCTAGGGATCAACATATATTTTTGCAATAACTTTTCTCCTGATTGATATTAATTAAAATTTTCTTTAAGGATTCATCAAATAAAGTGTTTTCGTTTGTCACAGTAACGATAACCAAGTCACCTTTGCATTAATAAAGAAATTTGCCATTTTCCTACTAAAGGGATTTTTGACATTTGAATCACTAACATTAAAGTTCGAAAAAAAGACTGAAATAACAGTTTTCTTTAAAATTTTATTAGGTACCTTAAACAATTAATAATCCGTGTTTCTACCGCGAACACTAACAACACAAGAACATCGGTTTGGCATACTCAAAATGAGTTCATCCAAACACGCTGTGGAATGGCCGCCCATGTTCGTTGCAACAACAAAAAAATGTCTTCTTGCGACTGGATACCCTCCATATTCGGCAGAGCTCTTCTCTGTAGCATATCCCATGCATGCTCAATCGGGTTCAAGTCTGGCGACTGAGCAGGCCAGGGCCAAAGCCACATCTCAATCTCAAGAAATCCGCATAAAAATGCTTGATCCCTAGACACTTTTGATGTGTGTAGTAACTACTTACTTAATAGTATGAATAGATTGAATAAACTTTAAGAGTAGAGTTCAAAAAAAGGGGGAGGTTCTCAATTTGACTGTTTTTTTTTTGTTATGTTTGTTACCTCATAACTTTTGACTGGGTGAACCGATTTTGATGTTTTTTTTTATTTCAAAGCTGATGCTTCCCATGTGTTCCCATTTCAATTTGGTCCAGTTCTGACATGTCATCCATGAGAAAACCATATAAGTCTTCAATTTGCATTAAGCATGTGCGCGACAAATTAACGAATAACTCAATATTCCCGTATGGTCCCATTTAAATTTGGTCCCGATTGAAGTCGTTTTTTTTTTGTTAAAATTTGTGATTATGTATTAAATATTTTGTTTCACTGAATAAATAGCATTCTCGTAAATCAAAACAAAATAACATTTTATCAATTTATGTAAATCCTCGAAATGCACAACATGGCACTTTACAAACAGTTTTATGTACATTTTATTCATACAACCGAGAGTGGCTTTGATGGAATCGTAAAATCATTTTTATGTGATTTGAAACATATCTACTTCATGGGGTTTCTACCACAGTGTATATAATAATAAGTCGTCGATTTATGTCGTCGATGTAACTTAATACTGACTGGCATGATCCTTCTCACTGAAAATTCAGAAAAGATCTAAAATTAAAATATTGTGTAGACAGTTCTTATTGAAATTGTACATTAATTTTTATTATACTTAAACAAATTTATTTTTGCATTTTATAATCAATAAATTAAGCTCATTAAGTGTTAAATGACCTGAACAATGTCCCAAACATAGAAATTAATTTAGAAAGCTTCTTGGTGGGAAAGAATAATTTTGTACATAACAAATCTTCGTGTCCAAGGCAACGATTCTTCCTTGACGTATTTCCCGGCTGTTGACATATTCTGTTCGTGACAGAGACAGACAGATACGTTGATTCGTCGTTCGCAGTAGCTCGTCTCGATCCGTGCGAGCTTCGGGTGTCAGGTTTTATTTTCGTTACGTTACGTTACGGAATTTCTTGATTTGGTCGCCACGCTCAAAGGCCTCAAAGCCCGCGATAAAAGCTATGCAATAGCTTAAAAACTACAAAAAAAAAATACGTTCACTTGTATATATTACTATGTATGTGTTCCTGAAGATGTGACTTCTTACTTTACAAAAGCACTCCTTACTCATATAGCTGTATCTATCGTCCCTATAGGGTAAAACTATAGAGAAATAAAAACAATTTGTTATATTTCTAGAACAATGGAAACCGCTATCAACTCGGCGTTTTGCAAGTTTAACTATACTCCAGCTTTGCTGTCACACGAACAAGCCACTTATATTTTATTGCCGATTCACGATCGACTGCCATCGTTTTGTTTTTCATAACACTATTCCGATACATGCCCCAATATTTTTCATGAAAGTCTATGACTTTTTTATATTAAAATGCCACAGTGGTAAAAATAAACATTCATTGTTAAGTTACATATAAGACTTCCTAACATACCTTAGTGTCTTGAGTCAGTCAGTCAAATGTAATTTAATGAAGTAATTTTAGTTATGTATTGATTTGTATGTTTATTTATTGGTATGTATAAGTGTGTGTTTTATATCTATGTGTGTATGTTTGTATATATATATAGATATATATGTATATATTTCTGTGTATAGATATAAATTTCTTCAAACTCAATGCACATTCAACTACTACTGTCTCCCTGAAATATTTGATCCATCCTAAGGTTGCCTGGAAGAAATTGCTTTTAGCAATAAGGCCGCCCTTTGTACACTACAAATCGGACTTTTTTGTGTATTCTTATTAAATTCTGTAATATGGTGTGCAAATAAAGAGTTTTCTATTCTCTTCTATTCTATTCTATACCTTTAATTGTAACTAGTTGTATCTTGGCTAATAATAAATATTGTAAACAGAAATTTTTTAAGGACTTTCCCCAGATGAATAGAAGATGTGTATAGAGCATAATGAACAGTGTTTATTAGATAACCTATCTATAACGATTATACCTACAAAATAAATAGGTACAACATCAAACATAAAGTAATAATCGCAAAGGAGATGATAATAATAAATCTAATAGCAGTTACCACAATAACCGTTGACATCGACGGCATAGTTCATCGATTAGCCGACGCGGCTGCGACCTGCGATACTGTTAATTAAAATCCAATATTGTCTAACCAAAATTGATTGCCAGAAACCACGCTCGATAGACCAGCGTAATCTACGTTTATTGTGAAGTAACAAGGTGGAGAAACCAAATTATGAACAGCAAACATTGTTACCAAAAGATTTTCTAAGAAAACACGTCACGTATTTGATAATGAATTTCGTTTTGATCATTATTGGGAAATTGTTAATATTGAATAAGGTCTTTGAGAGGTTAGAAGCGAATTGCTTTTTATTATATTCGAGATGTTATAAATATAAATCTGTCTGAAATATCAGACCTTAGAAATGTACACAGAAGTGTAAAAAAATAATCGAACATCCATGTGACATTAGATGTATATTTATTCTGTACCATATATTTAGAAGAATTTGGCTGAAAATTGGTGGGGAGGTAGCTTAGAACCAGGAGACGGACATATGATACTTTTCACATTTTTTTTTACTTACCCCGCGACGTTTTCCGCGGTTGTTGTTGTACCGCGGGTAACACCGCGGGGCTCAGCTAGTATAGGTACCATAAGAATCTAACCCTCTTGGGTTGTTCCAATTGCCCTTTTTATCGCAAAATTTAGAGGTTGTTAGATCATTGGGATTGAAATTGTTTAAAAGTTGTAAGTTTGTTGGATCAGTTTTACAATACAACTCATCAAAAGTGTATCGATTTCTCCGAAGTGATTGTTCAATAATTTAAATAATTGTTTTCTTAAAAAAATATCTAGTATATTATTCCATTTAGATTTTTTTTTAGGGAATAGGCGGGCAAACGAGCATACGTATCGCCTGATGGTAAGCGATTACCGCCGCCCATGGACACCTGCAACACCAGAAGCGTCACAAGTGCTTTGCAGGCCTTTTAGGGATGGAGGGGGGAGGTCGGGGTAGGGATTGTGGTATGGGCCTCCGGTATCCTCACTCACTCGGTGAAACACAGCGCAATCATTATTTCACACCGGTTTTCTGTGACGCCGTGGTATCACTGCGGTCAAGCCGGCCCATTCATGCCGAAGCGTGGCTCTCCCATTTTCTTGAAACTTTCAAATAGGGGAACAATGACGTGGTTATACAACAATCTACTCTTAAAATTATTCTTAAACGCAAGTATGGTACTGACCTACTGAAATAAAAATACATACATAACAATTACATCCACAACACAAACCACTTCATTGTTATGAAGTGGTTTGTGTTGTGTGTTTGAGAATCTAAACTACTACCTCCGGCTCACAAGTAAACCAATAAGCCTCATCCCGACTTTAATAGTGCTACTGCCATAAGTCATGTATTTTATTCACTAAGAAGATGAAGTACATCATCTACATATATAAAAGAGTAAGGTGACTGACTGACTGACTGACTGACATACCCAGAGATCAACGCACAGCCCAAACCGCTGAAGCTAGAATCCTGAAATTTTGCATGTAGGTTCTTTATATAACGTAAGTGAGCACTAAGGAGGACTTTTAGAAATTCCACCCTTAAGGGGGTAAATCAGGGGATGAAAGTCTGCGTGAGCGAAGCCGCGTATAAACGCTAGTACAAAATATAAGTGTAGTTTTATAGAAAAGAAACAAAATAACACAAAGAAGATCCGGAAGCTTATACAGCACAAACAGTAGTTGCACCGCAGAGCTTTGAATTTGCATAATAAACAAGACTATGCACTAAGTTACTGTAACTGATTGAATTAATACCGCTAGAAATCGTGACCAATAAATTATATGTAGTTAATATAAGGCTCGTAAATGTCTACATGTAAGCTTTACAACGCTACGAGGAATTTGCTCTATATACAACTTAGAATAAACGGTTGTTACAGTGGACCGTGAACAATTATTACACATAATATTTCATTTGGGTCATCCTAAAGTTGTCTAGGGCTTGGCAACAAGGAAAACCTTGCTACGTTTTACGAACATCAAATCCAAGAATAAAAAAATACTTAAACAACAAAAATGTGTACCTAAAAATAAATAAATAAATATTTTCGGACATCTAACACACAACGCCATCTAGTCCCAAGCTAAGCAGAGCTTGTGTTATGGGTACTAGACAACTGATACAAATACATATATACTTTTTTTTGTAAATACATACATATTATACATAGAAAACACCCAAACTCCGAAACAAATATTTGTAGATCATACAAACATTTGGTCCGACCCGGGTATCGAACCCGAGACCTCATGATCAGCAGTCGCATACGTCAGCCGCGAGCCCAACGAGGAAGTCCAAACAATGTTTTCTATATTTCCGATTAATAAATAACCAAGTAATTGGAATAAAAAAATACCAAGTAAATATTGTTTATGTGCTATAAAAAGAAAATAAAATATGAAGAAATGAAAAAAGTATGAGTACTACTGCCTATCAATAGGTTGAAAATTTGCAAGCACTCGGTCAGCTTCGATACGAGCACCTTGCGAGATTTACGATGTAACATGGTTCACTGGCAAGCCCTGAAGGCTTACTTACAATGCGAATGTAGCTCATAGCATGCAAGATGCTAAAACATGTATTGAACGCGATTTATATAAACTATTAACTGCGCCCCGCGGTGTTACCCGCAGGTTTTGTTGCCTTTCAATCTGATATTGTTCACTATTTCATTGGTTTTAGTTTTGCTCCAAAATATTATTTTCTAAGATAAAAGTAACTCCTTACAACATCAGCAATTTGTCCGTTTCACAGATTAGCCGGAATTGATTTTATGAAGTAAGTGCCGTATACCTACTCGTATACTGTCATATGCATGTAGCGAAAATCTGTTAATTTGAAATTACGGACACTTCGATTTTATTTATGTTTACCTATAGATAATGTACGGTCTCCACCGTAAGCGCTTGTTTCATTACTTGGAGAAAGTTAAGCACAACAATGTGCGAGACGTTAAGTATCGGTATATGTATTATAGTTAGAATTTGATATCCGTTACACCTATTCGTTTACAATTACCTATTATAAAAGTTTTAATTATAAATGATTAAAGCTGACGTGATAAAATGCTAAAAGTTTCAATACTCATTCAGTAATAAAATCCAATTTTCAATTTCTATTAATCTGCTACAGTCATAGTGGGCCGACCAATTGTTCTTTGATATCGGTGGTATTGAATCGGCATCGATTGCGCTGGCAACGGACAATAAATTAATCCAGCAGACAATGCTAGTCGTGACACCGCGCCGCACCATGTTTGCGTAGACAATAACAAATTATTCATACTCGGTGATGGAATGTAAACAGAATATGATTGGCTATTAGCATGCAGGGTGTTGAGGCCCTATTGGCACTCGAGGGACCAGGGGACCATGAGGCCGCTCGGACCGAGGGATGATCTCCCTTGGCTATTAACAAGTCGCCGGTAGCCACATTCAACTTTGTTCCTAACGTATTCGGAACTTAATTTAATTAATTACGATCCCTCACATCGCGTTGGTCCATTTCGCTAAACATTATTCTCAAGTTAAAAGGTTTGAATAACTAAGATCAAATGAACGCCCTAACATAACTCACGTCATGATGTTTTAACGAAGAAAGCAAAATGAAATTATATCATATGTTTTCCAGGCGTGGTATTAAAAGCTGTTCGGGATTATACGCGGTCGCATTTGGTAGGATTTTATTGATCATTATTCATTATAAACGTCAACGTTACTGGCCGTTGCATGTTGCATTAAGTTGTTAAAAGGGTTTATCGCTTGAAAAATCGAATGTTTCAATATTCCATACAGTACTTGTAGTGTTTTTTTTATTTTTTTTTATGATATAGGTGACAAACGAGCAGACGTATCACCTGATGGTAAGCGATTACCGCCGCCCATAGACACCAGCAACACCAGAGGCATCACAAGTGCGTTGTCGACCTTTGGGGGATGGGGGAAAGGGATGTGAGGAGGGGTTGGGGTATAGGGCCTCCGGTATCCTCACTCACTCGGTGAAACACAGCGCAAGCGCTATTTCACACCGGTTTTCTGTAAGGCCGTGGTATCACTCCGGTCGAGCCGGCCCATTCATGCCGAAGCGTGGCTCTCCCACGTCTGTGTGAAAGACAGGACGTGGTGTGTCTTTGTGAAAATAATATTTCAGAAAGGCATACATATATAAAAACAAATATGTACATACAAATGTGTAGATATGTGTGTGAATATTTGAAGTATCTAAAATATCAAAATTTCTATTAGGTTATTTAGTAAGTACCTACCTATTTAAATTATATCAAAATATAAAATAATGAATAGGTATTTTGTTCTTTTTGAGTATACCTTTACGTTCACCTAAGATATTGATAGGCTTACAAAATAGTAGACTGTTAAATAAATATTTTACTATATACCAACAATTACTATTATTAAATACTAACGACCAGAGTGGGCGAAAACTCCCACTGTTTAATCATTATTCGAAAAGGTTTACTAATTCATTCATACGAAATCACTTTATTAAAAGTATTTTCTAATTTTCACAGCTAAACGTCGCGCAAAGATATATTTAGTACTGAAATGTTACTTTATTAACATTTAAAGAACATTTTTATATCAAAAAATGATATCAAAAGATAAGACATTGAATCATATTACAAAGTGATGAGAGTTTTATTGAAATATATTTTTCTGTTCTGATATGAATTCTAATAACTTTAACAATGAATTTAAATATAATCTCTAAGATTTAAAACATTATATGCTTTAAGCGAAAACTCTTAATGTCAAAAACAGTCGCATCTATTAATGATAACACATTCAGCTAAAATTAAGAAAATCATTAACCTTTCTATCTAAAATTGATGTAATGAAAATATTTCGGATATTTGACAACCTTATATTGAAATAGTTTTTAACAATGACATGAGTAAACGTACTTTTAATATTGATGAATGCTGATAATGATACGAACATCACTTATTTTATTAGGCACGAAATAAACGTGTTTTATTTTATTAAAATAAATGATAGTTCAAGAACACTAAAAAAACGTGCTTATGTAACTAGTCGAACTAAAAAGTAGGATATAGCGGGAGCGTGCGAGTATCTAACTAATGTTGTAGGTATATATTCAAAGAGAGAGGCAGGCCCATTGAATATATCAATGGGCAGGCCGATGTACAGCAGTGAACTGCAATATGATGTTGATGATGACAATTCAGAAAGTAGAATAATTTTATCGTAAAAGTACGTGGTGGTCCTGTCCTACATGTCAATAATTATTAATATTTTATTAGTGAAAATAAAGTTATTATCTACACTAATATTATAAAGCTGAAGCTGAAGTTTGTTTGTTTGGTTTAACGCGCCAATCTCAAGAAGTACTGGTCCGATTTAAGAAATTATTTTAGTGTTCGATAATATAGTTATCGAGGAAGGCTGTAAATCATCATGCTACGACTAAAAGGAGCGGAGTATCAACAAACAATATTGTAAAATCGGTAGCAAATTATTCCTTTTGAGAGCTTTTATTGCGTGCGCTGCTTAAACTGTTAAAGTTACACAAAAACAATGTATGAAAGAATTGTTCCCCTTAAAAAGTTCTAAAAGTCCGCGACAGTATTCTCTATATCTATCTTTTAAGAATGGCTCACTCAAACCTTTTTCATGAAAACAAATTTGTTCACGCTTTTATAACATCACACTACGGGCAATAGAAGTCGCAGAGGACATTGCTAGCTTCAGATAGTAGTTTAAAATATCTAAAAAAGCACTCCACGCTTTTTTGAAGAAAATCGTATGGAGCCGAGACAAAAACACTTCAATAATAATAATAAATATTTTGGACATCTAACACACAACGCCATCTAGTCCCAAGCTAGGCAGAGCTTGTGTTATGGGTACTAGACGACTGATATAAATACATGTTATACTTTTTTTTTCATAAATACATACATATTATAGATAGAAAACACCCAATCTCCGAAACAAGTATTTGCAGATCATACAAACATTTGATCCGTCCCGAGAATCGAACCCGAGACCTCAAGCACAACAGTCGCATACGCTACCACTGCGCCACAGAGGCAGTCAAATGAATAATAATGTGTAATACTGTCTTTTTTTATAATAGTTATTTACTTTGAAGTTATTTACCACATGTTTTTATTAAAGTCTCATTCCTTTTTATTCTAAACTAGCTGTTGCCCCCGGTTATCGCGGTAAATAGTAACCTATGTGTCATTCTGATGTTTAAGCTATATTACTGTAAAGTTTCATCCAAATCCGTTTAGTAGTTTTTGCGTGTAGAAGTAACAAACATACACACAAACTTTCGAATTTATATATTAGTGTGATATTATAAACTTCTGAACACTGAAACACAAATTGCTCGATCACAAAATACATCAATACTAGGGATTGCAATCCGGCGTTATTTTCAATCCGACCGGATCCGGACCGAATATCATAAATCTGTCGGATCCGGCTGGATTTAACAAAGATAAATTATTTTCCTTGTGAGTTTCAAAATGGACCGTTAATGAAGTGTAAAAAAAACGATAGCTGTAAACGAAGTCGACTTTACTATGATAACTTTTAGAGAAAACTGTTAAATACTTATCGTCGTTCATCTTTGAAACAAATAAGTTCATCTTTCAAACTTACCGTGGGAGAGCCTAGCTTCGGCGTACATGGGCCGACAGCCGGCTCTACCGAAGTGAATCCACGGCCTCACAGAAAACCGGTGTGAAACAGCGCTTGTTCTGTGTTTCAACGAGTGAGTGAGGATACTGGAGGCCCATCCTCTAAAGGCCGGCAACGCACTTGTGACGCCTCTGGTGTTGCGGGTGTTCATGGGCGGCGTTAATCACTTACCATCAGGAGATACATCTGCTCGTTTGCCCCTCTATTACATAAAAAAAGACCATATACTAAAACTAAAATACTTAACATTTTCAAAAATATTTATGTCTTTATTGCCTATATAACGTAGCTGGTGATACAGTCTACTTTTTACAGATTAATCACAGAACGATACTACTAATCAACATTATGAAACTAATTAAACATAACGTAATGATTAACCGTAAGTGAGATAAAAAATTCATTATGTTGTTATCATTAGTGGCTATTGCGAAAGTCCTAATCAGCTATATTTGCATATTTGTCGGTCATGCAGGTAATTGTAATGTTTTAACTTACCGACCTAATTAGTAGTAGATGCTTCAAGTGTCAAATAGTATGAAACATGGAGAGCAGTCGTTTAGATGGCTTTTGAACTCAAGTTTTAACATGGAAAATCCGAAAATATATATACTCTTTACATGTCTACTTAAATGTCTGTCAGGTTTGTGTTCGAACTCTTTAGCTTGTAAACAAATATAATTACTATTGGCTTGAAATAACAATCTTAAGAAACAGTTTGTGTTAATTGTGTCATATCCCAATCGACTAAAAGAGCTTGCAAATGTAACCTGCAGGCACGGGACGCATGATTCGCACAAGTAGTGTAAACAGCATACGCTTAAAGTACCTACATTCGAGACAGCGTGATTATTTTGCCATAATACAAATTTACCGGATCCGGTCGGTGTAACAGTACCGGATCCGATAGACGTATATTTGAGCCGGATCCGCCGGATTACCGGATCCGGTTTTCCGGATTGCAATCCCTAATCAATACTTATGTTCTTATCCATGCAATGTAACGGCAATCTTGTTAATACGAACTCGCATAGTTAACGAAGCAATGTTACTCAAATTTGCAATTTTGATTGGCATTCTACAGTTCCATCTGTGTTTTACGCGACTGTTAGTGCTGATTGGTAAATTATAATTTAATAGACGTGTATTTCAATGGAAACATAGCATTTAATGCACAGGGTTTTTAATAATGTTATTACCGTGGAATGGGCTAGTTGAGTTCATGTTAGTGAATCATTTTCATGCATGCATTGTTTCTATTATGTAGTACATATCTAAGTACATCTATTATTATATATAATTCTCGTGTCACGTTGTTACTCACGATGCATTCCGAACTATATAACCGATTTTCACCCTTCCTTTTGGCATCGCCGTTTGTCGCAAAAAATACGTTCTGCACTAATTAGGTAGGTAAGCACAAAGAAGGTAGTTTAGTGAAACAAAAAAAATATTCAAAAATTTCTTCTATGGCTGAAAATATGATTATAATAAACATAAAATAAATTTGACAGTTACAGTATGCACAACTGGTTTTCGTTTTACAATTTGGCAAAAGATTATAACGGATTACATGGATGAAACGTAATCAATTCAGGCATAGGCGGGCGCGTGCGAGTATTTAACTACCCTCTGTATGAGCATTGTGAACCACCAAAGTCAGTTTTGTTCGATTTATTTTATAGCTCGTAAACAAAGCTGCCAACTTCTGCATCTCTCGTTTGACAGTTTATTGTAAATAAGATTTTACGGTAACGCCAATTTCCAATACCTCCTCCTCTATAGCATTTTCTCTTTACATGCAAATGATAGGAACCATAAACAGCATTGTACTTGAACTAAAATTGCTCTACAGACAATATAAATGTTGATTACTCCGAATCTAGCTATTCTGTGCCTCTGAGAACGAAAATGACGTAATCTTTTTATGGGTTTGTGTTTGAATAAATACAATACATTCTCGTAATCCCTGTGAATGTTGCCTTGTTTTTGCCAATAATTTGATTTTATAAACTTTTTAAACATAAAAAATAAACGAATGCAGCAGAACTTTTACCGCGGTTCCATGAAATCAAAGTTATCGACTCAGTACCACGACACCGTTTTTAATAACCGAGACCGTTCAATATTCGAATTCTAATCGAGTTTTAAATTGACGCTATTCTTGTCTAGCGCCTCGTTCCTCTCTCTCTCGAGTCGGTTCTGAACTTTCATCTCTCGTCTACGGTTCTGTTCCTCGTTAGCTTCTCCTTAAAACTTGGACGGTGACTTCGACAAGTTTTTTAACTCCAGTGGAACTCACTTCTCATGATTAATTAATTCGATTGTGCGTGAGCTATTTGCGACGTGATCGCTTGCTATGGTGTCCATTATTTAGCGATTTGGGTCGGGGGTGACTCTATAGTAGGGGTTGAATCTGCACGGTCACCGCACTAAACGGTCTTGTTACATTCCGTCTTTACTGTTTCGTCTTTTTATATGAAAACTTGAAAGGAAATTCCTTTTCTTTATGGCAGAGCGACGACTCAATTCTGATATTATTATTTAAAACTGTTCTATTTTTTGTAAGTAATACTGCACGTTCTTTGCAGTTGCAATTTTTAACAATCTAATTTTCAACGAAAATGATTAAAATCAAGTTTAAAACACATCTACTAAATGTAAAAGTGAAAAGGTAAACAGTAAAACACTTTGAAATTATTTTTAATACTTTTAAATGGCCTTAAGAACACAACAACAAAATTAATCATTTTAATTTCCTCACGGCATTAAAAACATAATCTGTAATATTTTAATATTTTCTTAGTACTCATAAAAACATGAACAGCGCACGTTACACATTCATTCGCCGTTTGCGGCTTTTGAAGCACGCGATGTAATTTAATTAAAAGCGTCGTATAAAACATCAGTGTGCGTTCGTACTTAAGACGGCGTTAATTCACTGAGGCCTTGATGAACTTCCCACGTGTAGTACCCGCTAATGGTCGCATTATTCAGGCGGCGACGGGTTGATTGTTTATATGCGGTTCTTATATATCTGTTCGCGGTTTGTTGCTATTGGTCCGCTATACTTTATTTTATACACGCTAGGTAAGATAAATACATAAAGGTTGAGTAAATATTATGTAGACGATTGGTATTGGAGACGTCTATCGGGTGGACTTCGTTTTTCGATTGTTAAATAAATATGATCATACCACTAGTAGGATTTTTTGTTGATCTAGGATACAAGGGTAAATACAGATTTCGCTGTCTTCATCTCCTTCGTTAGTATTTTCATTTTCAAATTTCAGCACATCTTGCGTAAACGGTTTTACGCAAGATGATCTTTTAGTTTATCATTTGATCACTAAAAATTCAAGTCTTCATGTTTTTTTTTAACAAGGTCCTGGCCAGTCCTTTGACAGATATATATATATACAGCTAAGGCTTTTTATGATTTGTATGCGGAATATTTAAGATTAATACCTATAAAACTAGCTGATCCGGCAAACTTTGTTTTGCCATAAAAAAAAGATTGGGGTATAAAAATAGATGTTAGTCGATTCTCAGACTTAGCCGATATGCACACCAAATTTCATAAAAATCGGTCCAGCCGTTTCAGAGGAGTATGGTAACTAACATTGTGACAAGATAATTTTATATTTAAGATGTAAAGTGGCTATGATGGAGCGACATAGTCATTGTTGTGGCTAAGCTCCGTAAATAAAGACAAAAAAAAACAGATCTATTTTGTCTAAAATGTTTTATAAAAGATGGCATGTCTTTATAAAGTTATTTATACTTTGTAGTTTAAAAATGCCTTACCTTAAGTCCATTCATTGATATGTATATAGGTATAGTAGGAAAATATCAACCTGGTACCTCTATAATATTAAAAAGTATAAGGAAAAGAATAAATAACGAGCCACGTGCCCACGTGCTATTTTCATTACTGTTGTTACCTATTTTAGACAAATAACAGCTGCCACTGAGTATTTTATGTACGATTCTGACAGGTTACTGATAGGTAATACTTTCCATAAGTTATTGTGCTATTAAACTGCGTTATAAGACTAATATATTAACATCATAAGATTTCATTTTTCAAGGGCACAGTTTCACATTTTGCAATTTTAGTAGACTCTATCCACGATCAGGAACTTCATTATTTTGCAAGAAACAGTTTTTATTTCAGTTTTCTGGTCCTAAGACCTTTCCTAAGAAATCAAAAATGTTTAGCTCACGTATATATTCGTTGACCATAGAGTACCGTGACACAATACCTCTTATTAGATTTATTTACAAGGTAGATTCCATAATGCTTTAATAAAAAACGAGTACTGAACTTGGGATGTTTATAAGCCCCTGAGGAGATCCCCATATCATTTTGACTAATTCAATAAAGTTCATTGAATTAGTCAAAATTCTAGCTGGTTCTGTAATATATTATAATAGCTATTATGGAACCTAGTTGGTTCGGTAATAGCGGTCTGAAGACGAAGCTAAATGTTCGGTCGTGGAACTTTTAATTTCAGACTTAACTAAAGCGTTTATTTCAACTAGTGGTCACCCATTGGTCGAAAGACCAAAATTCATTTATTTTTTGTCTCTCACTCTTGTAAAAATGGGTACAAAGTTTTCGCTTCGCGTATTAGTATATAGATAAAGAAATATTTAGGATATCTAACACACAACGCCATCTAGTCCCAAGCTAAGCAGAGCTTGTGTTATGGGTACTAGAAAACTGATATAAATATGTACATTTATACTTTTTTTGTACATTTTTTGTACATACGTATTATACATAGAAAACACCCAAACTTCGAAATAAAAATTTGCAGATCATACAAACATTTGGTCCAACCCTGGAATCGAACCCGAGACCTCAAGCACAGTAGTCGCATACGCTACCACAAAATCTAGTTCTAGTTCAGGAAGTAACATAGTTTTCAGTTAATAGTTTTCCATTCGACGATTATTTAGTCTAAATAATGTTCATGCAAATTACTAGTTCAAGTTAACGATCACATCAAGACAGCTGTTTCACTCGTAATCCCGCTAACTACTTTCATTTAATTTTGTTGCCTCTAGTTTCCTGTTATACGAGTATACCTACTTATTTATATGTTATTTTATCTATGGAAGTTAAGTGTGAATTAGGTACTCATAACATTTTTGTATGCAAATTAAACTCATTTTCTGTTGTCTAATTTATATTATTAATATATATTTTTAAAATATATAAAAATATATATTATATTATATATAAAACATCTAAGAATTATTTCTTAGATGTTTTATATACCCAAACTACATTTTTTTATGGAATATTTTAGTATTTGGATATTGGAGTATTTTAGTTTATTGTCTATTCATCAAAGACGTCTGTACAAAATTACATAAAATTGTGAACACAGTGTTGTGTATATTAAGATAAATATTTTCAAGCTTAGTGATATAGAAAAAAAACTGTAAAAAAACAGCTTATAATTCATGACAGGGCATTTATGAATGTAATGGTTGATATTTTTTCCTCAAAGCGTTTACCATGATTTTCTGCGTGTTTTATTCAATAAAGGCCTTTCAATAACATCCCTCCAGTCTTATTAAAATTATAAAATTGAAGGGTTTTCTATTAATGCCGTCACTTGGAAATAAATTACTTTCATTTTCAAATTTACGTCGTATTTTTCAAATCTGCTTGAAAAGACAGTAATATTATTACACCTGTTATTTCACAGGAAACGAAAAAATTTCTATTTTTTTTGACATTGGAAGGTAACTGAGAAAATTAGATTATTTCTTGATGAAAAATCTATGACGCTAATTTTTAAGTTCGTTAAGTACTTCTTTAAACTGATATCAATAATTACATTAGACTAGATTTGGTGATAGTTATTTTTGCACCGTATTTCTTATCGTATTCTTTTAATCGTTGCAATTGCAAAATTACGTAATTTTGCAATATAATGGTAGCTACAATTATTATGCCATAAACTTTTACAATTAGATGCCATGACTTATATTAAAATTAAATTAAAATACTTTAAATTCATAATAAAAAAAAACAATAACAATATTTACATACAAGCCTCAAAAAATCCTGCGCAACATTGCCTACTGGCAACGTTCCCAAAAGACTAGCAGCATTGCCACGTTGAATGGCAATGCTTATTCTCTGTGCTACAAAAAAGCCGGCCTTCTAGTCACGAGAAGCGTCAATAGGTTGCTTAGCTAGTTGTTTAAACATAGCGCTAGCACTCGGACCCCATCAACCTAGTGTCTCGACCTCAAACGTTTCAAAAATGTATTTACTTTTAGGTTTTTGTATTTACGCCGCTTGAGGCTTTCCGCAGAAGCAGCAGCAGCACCAACATAACCAGCTGTACTTGGAAGATGAGATAGCGTGAGAGTGTCTACGCAAGTTGCGTCCCACACCAAAGGCTTATCCATTTTCCATGGCAGTAACGACATACCATCTGGTCTTTTGCCATCGTCCCGTACCGGACCATTTGGTTCACGTATAGCTGGAACGCGGGTGGTAATAAGAGCACGACGGATAATGTCGTTGATATTGGCAAGTCGAGATATACGGCCAGCGCTTCTGCTACAAAAAAGGCCATGATGTCCGAGACCGTTAACAGCTTCTTCACAGTGACAAAAATGCGGAGAAACACAAGTCGATCCTAAATGGAGGCAAGTGGCAAGGCGAAATGTAGTATCGTGCAACAAGGTGCCTATGTTGGGCGATGGAAGTGCCTGAATCCAGACTGTTTCCCACTCTTCCACGGCCAACAAACGAGCGCGCGAAAGCGAACGGTTGATGTATCTAAAAGTGTTTTTTTTGCTTTAAAATACGTAACTGAAAATGGATTAGCCATAGTACTGGGACAAGCTATCTGCCAAGCAGTTATTGCAATGGCCTTGCATGATACTTCAGAATCAACCCGTGTGTTTATAGGAATTTTCCTGGTAATTTATTAATAAAAAAAATACCACCCCTAAGTGGAAAATTAAGGAATGAAGAATTCGAGAGAATTTAAAATTTTCACTTCACTTTGAAGTCAATGGTCCCATTTTAAAAGTTAATTATTAAATAATTATTTTCCAAAATACACTTTTACAAGTTATCGGAGTCACGCTTGCAGGTAGATAACTCAATACTAACACTATCAATACCAGCATAGAGAACAATGCTCGCATATTCTTGAATATGTATCTAACTAGGCCATAGAAAATCTTGAGTTGGTATATAAATACAATATGTCTCTCGATATAGACGCAAGAAACGAGGGGACAATTAATTAAATTAAGACTGGATAAAGTTTGCTATCTTTTCTTTCATCCCGACACCGCCATGGGGATAACACAGGCTCCACTCCGTCGAAATAATTAAAATTTTACTTTAATTATTTCGAAGTTTGCTATTTGATATTCAAAAGTTGGTTCATGGTTATACGCGTTAGGGTTTCATAACATCAATAAAATATTTAGCGTTTTGTTTTGCGATAGTTGTCAGAATATTTTAAAGAATAATAAAAATATAAAAGTGTGACAACAGGCATAGGTACCAATCCGATTCAGCGCACCAAATTATCCGCAATACATGATGGCTGGGAAATTGAACGCATTCTTACCCGCTTTTTCTATAACTCTGCAAAAGGCTACCTTTAGTCCAAAGCACTGCATCTCAGAATTTCTTAATTCTTTTTACAGCAAAAATTTTCTTTCTACACGATCAACACTATGGCTCCGATTCTTATTCAGATGCGAATGCAGATAATTTTACTCTCCAAAGTTAAAGATCTTACTAAGTTTATTATTTTTGGGAAAATCTATTAAATACCTATTTTTGATAATATTACAACTTAAAAAAAAACTATAGCTTATAGAATTATCAAGACAAAATTTGGTTTGGAAAATTTGTATTATAAAATGATTTTGGTAACGTAAAAAACGCTTATTATTAGTAAGAATAGTTGGCTTTTGACTGCAACTAAAGAAACCACGAACAAAAAGAAACACAAAATAAAATATTTAAAACTTCTATATTTGATATTCGTGACACACTTGCAACATTATTATTTACACCTTTACACATATTTAAAAAATCGAGTCTTAAAATCTGTAAATATCTTAATTATAGTATATATATTGCACATTAAAAAAAAATCTTTTAGAACACAACGTCCAAAGTGAGTTAGTATCAATAAGGGAAATGATGAACTATTTTCTAACAACTCAAATCTGGTTAGTGATTTAATGCTGCAGTTTTAGTGTACTATTTTCTATATTGTAAAATCTGGACTTAACATTATGTATCCTTTAAGAAATTAGTCTGTTTCATATCAAAATTACATAGCATTACATTTGACACGAACTATTCTGAATTTCAAATTGACTCATTCAAGTTAAATATCATGATCCTATTTAACATATAAAAGCATTGAACTGATAAAAACCCAAATACCGCACATTACAACAACGAAAACGTATATAATTTGACCGAATACATTACATGCGGTTCCATTGTATGGGGAGTAGTCCCAAGTGACCTAGCTCCCCTTAAAGCCAGATCCATCAAAATGTATATTGATTTACATATTATTACACATTATACTCAATTTACATTTTGCACTGTAACAGTTATAGGTGTGGAGAAACTACATGCATAAAAAAGAATAATAATACTCATAATATAGTTTACAAATATTATTCTATAACTACATCTATTCTATACCCACGTAAGATCGAATAGAATAAACTTTATGGTACACTAATTAATACAGTTTAAGTTTAGGGCATGTCAATTTAACGACCATGAACCAATAGCTGACTTATCGCTAAAAAGCAATAAGATAGATAGTGTACTCATCGCATTATCAGCCTTAAATAGTCCATTGATGGACATAGTCTCTGCTTAGAAAATAGATTCTAGCCTACAAAACCAAGCTGGTCAGCTGGGTTGGTATTTGGTTTGTTTCAACTTTTCTTTCTCTTTGCATTGTTGTGCCTTTTACGACACCCATAGAATGAAATGGAGGTGATGAGTGTATTCTTAATCTATCACCACATGAAGAGGAAAAAAAGGTTTGTAAGGGCAAATATGTGATAGCTAAAATAAAAAGTTGCAGTGTCATGAGTTTCAAATACATATTTTAAATATGTATCAATTCAATTTTCAGTGTGGGAGATGCGTACTACATAGATGTTTACAAAAAAGTTGAACTGTTATAATTATAAATTCAGTTTAAAATTTTTAAAGTATACCCAAAGGATTATGTTAACACTGAATTTATTGTAAATAAGATAAGCATTTCTATTTAGGGAATACCTACCTAAACTGATGTCAAAACCAAGAGATGGGTAAGGCCCTGCGGCGCGGTCACAGTTGCGATGTAGGTACTTATCATACATATGACATATCTGATCCTTACATATGTACAAAAGCATAACATAGAATATGATAATTCTCTCCAGTTTACTCGTACATATTTTAGACTGCGTGACGTAGATATTTTTGAGTTCATACATACACAAAAATATGTGAATTACACCGTATTCCTTTTTTTTGATGCTATAAGATGATAATTATACAGAGTGAAGACTTTTTTTTATGGAATAGGCGGGCAAACGAGCAGACGCATCGCCTGATGGTAAGCGATTACCGCCGCCCATGGAGACCTGCAACACCAGAAGCATCACAAGGCCTTTTGGGAATGAGGAGCGAGGCAGGGGCAGGGGATTGGGGTATGGGCCTCCGGTATCCTCACTCACTCGGTGAAACACAGCGCAAGCACTATTTCACACCGGTTTTCTGTGAGGCCGTGGTATCACTCCGGTCGAGCCGGTCCATTCATGCCGAAGCGTGGCTCTCACATGACCTGACCCATATCCCGTCTAATAAGTTCAACTCAAACGAGAAGTGACGCCTGGCTCTATGCCAGTCCCATAAAGATATATTTTATCCACTAAACCTCAAACTTTTATCAACTTATTCACTCATTTAAATCTTGGCAGAATGAAAAGTAAGTGAAAAAATGAAAGTAATCAGATTAATAGAATATAACGAGGGTAAAAAATAGGCTAAGAAAGCGGTAGCAATAGCCAGAGCTGAAGCTCAAAAGAAACTGCACAAACATCTGCAAGGTCCTAGAGGGAAAAAAGATAATGATGATGACTACTTTTTAACTCCCGACCAAAAAGTGGGGTGTTATAAGTTTCACGTGTCTGTTTGTCTGTCTGTCAGTGGCACCGTAGCTCCCGAACGGATGAAGCGATTTTAATTTAGTTTTTTTTTTATAAAAGGTGAGTTACATGCAAGTGTTCTTAGACATGTTTCATGAAAATCGGTTGAGCCGTTTAAAAGTTATGGGGGTGAAAGTGGAGAAGAGTATCCGAATGTCTGCAAAAATATCATCGAGTGGGGTCTCAAATGAAAGCGCATAACGTGTTTTTTACTTTTTAAAGGGAACTCAGGTTATTATATCAGGGGTTTTTTTTTAATTTTGAGAATTTATAGTTATATGGTATAGATCTATAAGATTCCTGCAGCCTTCTATGGTACCAAAATCTTTAAAGTATTTTATGTGTTCTTTTATATAGCTTAGATATCAACTGACCCATATCCTATTTAATAAGTTCAACTCAAACGAGAAGTGTCGCCTGGCTCTATGCCAGTCCCATAAAGATATACTTTATTCACTAAACCTCAAACTTTTATCAGTATAAATTTCACAACTAGTAGTTCTCATGAAAATGTAATGAGGGAGAACTATTTATGGCTAATCCTTTCGAAGTAAACTGCACCAAACATTGTCCATTTTAGTTCTACGCATAGAAGATGCAAAAAGTATCTAGTTGTTAAAATCATTGATGTTAGAAAAGGATGCGGATTGATTTTTAACGTTAGCGTGAAAGAGAGAAGTTACGCAAAGACAGACGAATGAACTGGAAGGCAGAGTAAATTTTTGAATTGCAAATGGGGGAAATGAAACCGCCGCCGCCTTGGTCGACTGCGCTGCCACCCTCAGACCTCTTCCGGCGTTATAATCATCGTTAATAACAGTGGAGTACTTTAATGAATTTATTTAGTGATCAAAGCAAGAAGCTAACTCGAATATTAGACACTCACGTATACAAAAGGGTTTACGTATTATTATTAGTAAGAATATTTTGTATTTAATAGTTTGGTTTAGACTAAATTATATTGTTCGTTTCTCAGACAGACGCGAGACGGTACAAGACGAGAGAGAGGCGAATAAGTGACACATAATTTTATACTTATTTTTTTAACAATAACAGTTAGGTACTGAAATATTAAAATTAAAAATCACGTTTTATTTTTAAGAAACTCCAAATCTCAAAAGGTTCTCAAGTCATTTGTTTTTTTTTAAATTTATTTTTGACACATTATTACTCCGCCATTAATAAATCAGATTCTTATAAGCTTTTTATTTTTCACAAAAGGTTATCAAGCGGTACCTAAGTATATTCTGGATGTCCCTGGTAATTTTATGTTCTTATACACACATCAAAAGCGTCTAGGGATCAACATATGTGTCTAGGGATCAACATATATTTTTGCAATAACTTTTCTCCTGATTGATATTAATTAAAATTTTCTTTAAGGATTCATCAAATAAAGTGTTTTCGTTTGTCACAGTAACGATAAACCAAGTCACCTTTGCATTAATAAAGAAATTTGCCATTTTCCTAATAAAGGGATTTTTGACATTTGAACCACTAACATTAAAGTTCGAAAAAAAGACTGAAATAACAGTTTTCTTTAAAATTTTATTAGGTAACTTAAACAATTAATAATCCGTGTTTCTACCGCGAACACTAACAACACAAGAATCGGTTTGGCATACTCAAAATGAGTTCATCCAAATCACGCTGTGGAATGGCCGCCCATGTTCGTTGCAACAACAAAAAAAGGTCTTCTTGCGACTGAATACCCTCCATATTCGGCAGAGCTCTTCTCTGTAGCATATCCCATGCATGCTCAATCGGGTTCAAGTCTGGCGACTGAGCAGGCCAGGGCCAAAGCCACATCTCAATCTCAAGAAATCCGCATAAAAATGCTTGATCCCTAGACACTTTTGATGTGTGTAGATCATACAGACAGAATATATAGTAATCTGATAGTTTTTTTATTTTTAGATCATAACCATATAAAAATTGCTATAATAAAGCGTTTCTTAAATCAATTTTAAAAGTTTAAATAGTGACACTCATCACATCACTTTTGGCAGATTTTTATAGGCTATCCAATATCAAACCATCTCCCGTTTAACCCATAATAGCCTTTAGGTACTGTTGTATTTATTTTGCTAGAGATTTATTTAACAAAAAAATGTTTTGAGCGTTTTGCCAATAATTTAATGTATCAAAGCTTTTTCACTAACTCCGCTACATAAGCTTACCAAGTTAAGTGCCATACCGTTTCAGTGTTTATTGTCAAAACATGAAGCTGCTAGAACACGTAAAATAAATGTTTTATAAGTTCATTCAACATTGTCAAACAAATATAAAGGACAAAGATTACGAATAGGCGGATTTAATTATAAACATGACTCGTCGCTTATTTAATCTTGCTAAAATTGGTCACGTGCGAGTAGGGCCAAGTCCCTAAAACCTGTGATCAATAAAACACTTAAAAAAAATTAATTAAAAATGTTGGTGCAAAAAATCGTGCTGGTAACTATTGCTATTTATTATTTAGTGTGCAGGTGTTTGTTATTATTTAGTATTCACAAAACTATTGAAGTAAGTAAAGTATTTGAAGTGTATATACAACCAAAAATCTTACTAAATGAAAAAAGCTTTTGCAGAAATTTAATTCAAAGCTCAAAACAATATATTGAAACATCGTGGATACTTTATTAACGTACAGAACAATATACAAAGAACTTCGACAGAATTTTACAAAATTGAAAGCAAGTATATTCGTAAACTAAAAATAAGCGACCGTAGGAATGACTATTAAAACACTGAACATTCAATTGCCATAAAACTCATGCAGCGCAATATCATTTTGAAGAACTTGACGGATGCACTGCCGGGTGCACGGATAGCTAAAATTTAATTCTACGAGGGAGCATTCCACCGCAGATTGCATTCCTTTCCCGACTATGCTACCGCTCGCACTTGACGCCCGCTGATGGAACTTTAAGTGTTCCCGTTATTTCATTTTTGTAAATCATATACCTTATGCGTTAAAATGATATTTGGTATAATAATATTCCGTATAATCTCAGATACCAATGGCTTTTGTTTTCATTTCATTGTTTTGAACTTAATTTATCGTAATCCAAAATTCACAACGAAATATTGAGTTTTTAGACATAAAATGATAATTATTTATCTGAGATTTTGAAAAAAAAATAATATAGATGTAATGCTAAGTACTCACATACGGTTTTACTCAATCGAGCAAACATGTCGAGTAAAAACCACGGAACAGGCTTTCGTTCACAAATTCAGCATTGATCGATCGAGTGACGTATCTTTTGGCTCGCCGTTCAGTATTCAGCAAACCGTTCGATCCAAATGATGTCTGGTCAACAAAAGAGACGGTGGCTACAATTAGCAAGTCTGGCAATTCTCAATTATAAAAGAACTAAAGAAAATGAAAAGGAGAAACGTAAAAGGAGATCGAGCCATCGAGCCGCGGGCTCGTTGTGTGTTTTACGGTCCAAGCGTTAATTTTCACTCGCTTTGGAGTTAAACTATCGAGTAATACCGTATGTGAGTACGGACCATTGCTGAAAACCTTAATTTTACTTATGATGTTTTTAGTAGATAGCGTATTATAGCAAAATAAATATAATTATACATAATATACCTCACTAAATATCCTTATCCTTATTTCATTTACTTTTTTACCCACAAACAAATCTGGAAAATGTGGTTATAATAATATTAGTCTCATACATCATAAAATATAGACGTTATACTATGTTGCATCACTACATACCGTGCAAGTTACTGTCATGAAAAGAACATAGGTTGATTTTATTCCTAGAAAATAATGGTCCCTTTGGGATGTCTAATAAACTCGCGGGGATTCGAACTTTTTCAAAACATCGTGCTAGACAAATTTTTAACTTTCTTTTTAGTTAGGTCTATGTTTTGTGAATGTACACGGAACGGGTGCGTCATGTCCGTCCAAAGGGAGGATCCTCCGACCAGGCGAGGTGATCATGTCTGGCGGACCACGGGCCTACGGTTGATGTTGGGATGTTGTATATATGATAACCGGCGCGAGAACATCTATTGCGCGATTCAGGATTGGTAGTTACTCCGTGTTGTGCGTTACTTCGTAGTTCAGTGTGTCTTCGGTAGAAGGCGCTCTAGTATGTTATGTTGTTGTTGCGCTGTATGTGGAAGTCGCCACATATTATTTAATCATACTTATTAATTTTTATTAATTAATTAATCATCATCACTAATATTATAAAGCTGAAATATTATGAGTGTATATTTTTGCTACTCTTTCACGCAAAAACTATTGAACGATTAAACTTTACAGTAATATAACGATTACGATGAAATTTTACAGTAATATAGCTTATACCTACATCAAGATAACCCATAGCCTACTATTTGTACTACAAAGTTCTTCATAGGTTCTTCATAGGACAGAAATCAAGTTAACGTACCTACGTTATCGACAGTTTTATTGATGTGCTTGAGATCGCTCAACACATTCTATTACACCTCTCACACTGAGGTATTTATAGACAGATGAATATAAATAGCCGATCATACTGACGCTCTAAGACCGTTCTTCTTTTTTATGCGGTAATCTCCTCGAATAGCCACCAACGGACGACCGGTGGGGTAGTTATGCCGAACACGAATCAACTAACGAGAACCAGTAGATAAGGACCAACTATTTTTATTAAAAAAAAGTCTGTGGTATGGTGGGATACCAGATAGGAACGAAGTTCCTTATCAAAATACAGATGGCGCTATAGTAAATTGTTCGTTCACGAAATAAATAAATATTTGCAGATCATAAAAAAATATTTGCTCCGACCCGGGGTTCAAACCCGAGACCTCAAGCACAGCATTCGCATATGCTACGATTGTGACACCGAGGCGTCAATCTTACGTTACGGACGCTTTTTGCCGGCTAGGGTACCACTCCGCAACGCCCCATAAGGAACTTCGTTCCAAAAATATTAACAACTAAAACAAAAATACCCAGGCAAACTATAATAGAGAAGATAGAGAATGTCAGTTATTCACATGATTACTGTTAGCACCCTAGCACTTAACTCAGGTATTTGCCTATTTTGTTCTCATCTCTTGATTAAAATAATAATTACGTACCGGTCCTCCGTCCCGCTGTCATTAAAGCACTACCCTAAATATTTTGACGGAAAGTGTTATTTGCCCGAATACTGTGTACATAGAACTGAATGAATCTGCAACATTCTTTGGCCGAACATAGACACACAATATCTGCAATGACTCGACAGAGAATTACGATGTATGTATGCGATGTAATATATTTTGTAAATACAGTAAAGTGGCATGTTAATATCCTATTGGCCTCAACAATGAGATGTGCGAACGAGACCTCGAGCTACAGCCGCTGCCATGTCAATCACATTTTCCACCCCAGACTTGCGTTAGCCGATTATTCCTTTCGCTTTGTTCTCCTATACCTAATCCTTTGTTTCATGGGTTCCGTGCCAAAGGCAAAAAACGGAACCCTTATAGATTCGTCATGTCTGTCTGTCTGTCTGTCCGCCCGTCTGTCTGTCTGTCCGTCCGTATGTCACAGCCACTTTATTCCAAAACTATAAGAACTATACTGTTGAAACTTGGTAAGTAGATGTATTCTGTGAACCGCATTAAGATTTTCACACAAAAATAAAACAATAAATTTTGGGGGTCCCCATACTGAGAACTGAAACTCAAAAAAAAAAATTCATTAAGCCCATACGTGTGGGGTATCTATGGATATATCTTTAAAATGATATTGAGGTTTCTAATATAATTTTTTTCTAAACTGAATAGTTTGCGCAAGAGACACTTCCAAAGTGGTAAAATGTGTCCCCCCCCCCTGTAACTTCTAAAATAAGAGAATGATAAAACTAAAAAAAAAATATGATGTACATTACCATGCTAATGTACATCATACTTGCATGCAAACTTCCACCGAAAATTGGTTTGAACGAGATCTAGTAAGTATTTTATTTTTAATACGTCATAAATCGTAAACCGCAATTTATCGATCAAAGTTGCAAACTTATATATTATGTTACATGCTGCTTCGGAACCCTTCATGGGCGAGTCCGACTCGCACTTGGCCGCTTTTTTTTAAATTTGATAGCAATTTAGTAGCTGGGTATGAAATTAACTTAACAAAAAACAATAAAATTAAGAGAAAGCACGACATAAATCATTACGTTGATGATGCTGAACGTTTTTTAGGATCGATGAGGGTCCTCAGGAGGGTCCCATAGGTCAATCTATAGATGAGTGAACCATTCTTAATACAATGACACTACTCCGTGCCATGGAGAGCATGCTAAGGGTCCGTTCACACAGACCGGCTCGGAGAGCCTCGGCCCGCTTCTTTCTTTTCACACAGATCGGATCGTATACGCTTGGAATTGGCCGGAACGGAGCTGACAACTATTTCACATAGACCGGGTGGAAGAGATCTGCTCGAGTGCGAGCGAGAAAGAGCACACAATCGGAGCCGGTCGGCTCAATAAGAATTATTGCACACGAAACGCGTTCAAACTTTCTGAATGACAAAATGTGCACATGCAATAATAAACCTTATTACAATAACTCAAAACTCTGTTTCCAACGTAATAAAAATCTGCTCTCCTCTCCGAGTCTATCTGTGTGAACGGACCCTAAGCTGTCGGTACTAGTTGCCAACTGTTACTTGAAGCCCTAATATCAAAGTACAGCCATGTCTCAGTAGGGTTTAAACCGACCCCAATCTAGTTTGGGAATAAAGGTTCGAAGGAAGAAGTGAGGATCTCCATAATTTTGGAGAGGTGGTATTAAAAGCACGGTGAAGTAATTATGACGTAGTTGCAGGTGTTATTGGCAGTGGCAGTCACTCACCTTTAGCTGCTTACCTGTATGCTGCACCCGTTCCATAACAACAATTCCAAAAATATTTAGCAGTGAAACCTGGTGGTTGGCTATATCACGTCATGCACGATACAAGTAAAATATTTGTTTAACTTTACTAAATATAAACCTATTAAAACACACCTGTGCCTGCCTCGAGCACTGAAACCTATTAATTATGTACCGAGATTAAAATTTGACGAGACATAAACATGAACATGTATTGTATGTTAAATTGCAGTGCAATTTAGTGTTATTATTCTGCTTATTTGTTACTATAAAATGTAGGTTAATAGGCTATATGGCCACATATTATGTGAAAACATTAGAAGTGTAAATTATTACGATTTATATTTCACTAATGGTTGCCGGTTATCGCGGCAAATAGTAGCCTATGTGTTATTTTGATGTATAAGCTATATTGCTGTAAAGTTTGATCCAAATCCGTTCAGTAATTTTTGCGTGAAAGAGTAACAAACATCCATCCATCCATCCATACTTACAAACTTTCGCGTTTATAATATTAGTATAGATATAGATGTATTCTGATTGCTCCGTCAATTGTGAACCGATTTTAAAAATTATTCTTGTATTCGAAAGGGTATGCTCCAGATGTAGTCCCATTGCCACTATATCAATATCTGATGATAGGATCCCAAGGAAATCGAAGGAAACCCTCAAATCTAAAGCTATCACAGTGGGTATTTACATTTGGTTGTCATCAGTTCATGATGATGAGCTGATGATGGAAAATAAAACTCCTTAACGGTTAGGAGTTGGCAGATAAATATTTAAATATCATGTGTATGTATGTTACCTTTAGTCGTATTCTTTCAAGTTATTTAGGTGAAATGATGATGGAAGGTACAGCTCCTGAACAGTTAGGAGTTGGAGGATAATTCTTTCAATTTCATGCGTATCTAAAGACCTTTAGTCGTAAACTTTCAAGTTACTTAGGTGAGCTGATGATAGAAGGTTAAACTCTTCAACAGATAGGGATTAGAAGATGATTTCAAAATCATACGTACGCATCGACATTAATTTATTTAGCATTCAGTAATTCACATGAGCTGATGATAGAATGTAAAATGATTAGGGGTGAGAGAATGATTCTTTAAATACCAAATACACGAATAGGCCTTAGTTGTATTCTTTCAAGTTGTTAAGGTGATCTGAAAGGTAAGGTTAGGAGATAGATGAAACTTTAAGATATCGATCTAGTAACTAGTCGTCTGTAAGAAAGAAACGGCATGCAAAGCTATTAAACCGACTATTAAAAAAACATCAAAGAAAACTCCCTGCCTAGAAAGACTGAAAAGCGAAGATTAAAAAAAACTTCGTTTAAAAAACCGACTTCAAAAACTAAAACATATAAAATAACTTTATAAAGACTTAAATTAATACACCTCATATGCAAACTATTAGTATTAATAAAACACTATTATTTGTATGTGCTGTGCTACCTATAGGTATTATTAAAATCCGCCATTGTACATTTTGTGCATAAAGTTAATAAATAAATAGGTTTGAAGTTGGTGCCAAGCCAAATGTAATACTCGTAGTAGGTACCACACTCGCTATATTTCGAGACAGAAGAAGAAAGAAGTACATAAATTAATTACAACTAACAATCTAGAATTTTCTCAGCACAAACATGAGAATGACCTGAATCGAAATCGAAGTTTGAAATTATAACTTTTTTTTACTTACCTACTTTTTCAGCCAGTATTATTAATAGCGGATTTTGACGGTTCTACCCATAACAAAGACTTGGGCTAATTTAGAGGTTTGACTCTTTTTCCGAAATGTATGGGAAAAGCTTTTTGCGATTTCTGACATTTATAGTACTCAAACCTCAGTCGGTCTAGTAGAGACTTTTGATTCTTATAAGAAACAGGATCGATTGGCATCAAAAAAAGTTTTTGTTTAAAATGACCATTTTCTTGCCGACTGTACACTTTTTCCAAAATCTGTAAATGCAGTTCAGAATATCTTAAAAAATTATGGAAAATCTCCTAAAAGCGTTTTCCTGTAACTATAACGGTTATAGGGCAGGTGCCCTTACTGTCCCGTTTCAAAAATTCACCCTGCATATACAAATTATATACTAGCTGAGACAAAAAAATTGATAATTAAGTTTTTATGTAAGTACCAAATATACTTTCATACGCGTGAAATGAAAGCGGTTAGTTTAAAATTAGAAAGAGACACTTAACTTTTTTGTGTATATTTATGTTTAGATTATATTTATTTGTGTAGATAGTAAATAATAATAAATATTTACTGTCACTAAAAATGGATAACAAAAACTCTGTACAGCCTTGACTCCCAAATTAGCGCTAGTTGTGTATTCGGAGTCATTTCCTAATCACAACTGTCAGTTTTCTTTCTGCAACATTATCAAATGCCAGTTCGTTATTTCACAATTGAATTATTTGTTTTATTTTAAAGTTGCTTTAGTTTTTAGTTTTTCAGGTTAAATTAAGTTAGTAATACAGTCTTGGTGCAATATTATTATAGTGCTGATGGACAAATTTGCTTGCCACTCCTGGATTTGCACACTTTTCTATCCGATTTTTAAAAGTGGAACGGTTGTTTTGTGATATCTGCGCATAGTTTGGTAGTTAAGTAGCTTCTGTAGTGTAAGAACATCAGCTATCTTATAAACTAAATGTGTAGGGTGGCAGAATTAAAGGTAATAATAATAGACGAGCAGACACACAATGCAATAGACTTACACACTTAATTCACTTGTACAAATAACCGTGACATTTACTTGACTTAGTCCGTAAATGCCACTTACATACTACCTGCGAAAGCTGAGAAAAAAGAAATCACCAAAATAATCTATCTATACTTATAATAAAAATGTAACAGGTCCAATTCTGTACATTAAAGATATTTAGAAAATGTTTTTTGGAGGGCTCTCTATTATCGATACTGAAGCCAAAACTGTATTTTTTTCCATTTTTGTCTGTATCTCTGTCCGTCTGTCTGTCTGTCTGTATCTTGGCCGCGCATCACGCCGAAACTACTGAATGGATTCAAATGAAACTTGGCATGATTTGAGTTCATACTACGAGGTAGGGCATAGGATATTTTTTATCCCGAAATTCAGCACGGTTTCCTGGAGAGAGGGGATGAAAGTCAAAATATGTACTTAGTTGTAATTCAATAACACATAGTCCGATTTCAATCAATATTATTTTGCTAGAAAGAAAATAAATAAAAGATAACGGGAAAAGTTTTTTTCTGTTCGCGACTGTATACTGCCTGTGGGAAGCTGAAACATATATGTAAATATGGCGGTACGAAGTTTGCCGGGTCAGTTAGTAATAAATATTTCGGACATCTAACGCACAACGCCATCTAGTCCCAAGCTAAGCAGAGCTTGTGGTTTGGGTACTAGACAACTGATACAAATACTAATATACTTTAAAGGACTAGAGATATGACGCGGTGTGCCCTTTGTTTTTTGTTGTCTGGTTTGACACTATGGTAGTATCGTGTAATATTGTATTATAATATATTACATTATCCTATGAACTCTTCTTAACAATATTGAAATGAAATTGGATTGATGATGTGAAAAACTTTAAGGCAAATTAAATCTAAAGTTAAATTGTGAAATTGAATTATTTTGGAAGTCAAAAGTTTTCCAGGCTTTATAACACAACAAGGGAATATTTTATGTTTATATACACGACTGCCAACATATATACAACTTGCTTAACTTAGCTCGTATTTCATATAGAGCAAATAAAACCAATCCATGTTTAATAAGAAGAAAATTTAGATTGATGACAAAATTAAACCAACTTATTTTTATCTACTTACCGACATAGATGGGAAAATAAAATACTAAAGTTACCTTAAAAAGGCTGGCTCAGAAAAAATTAAACGTGCTCAACTCCGTTCACAAGCCATTATAGCTGTAAGACCGAAGGATTTTTATACAATATTACAAAAAAGTAAGGAAACTTAGGCAAAGGCCGGGTTATATTTTAAACTAAGGCCTCTTTCATACATATTCAACGATTATTTTTAGTCTAATTTTCAATTGCAAAAGTTATTCAATTTAGCCCCGACAGTAACACGAAGCACAAAATCTTATTATCCTTCCCCCGGCGAATTCGAGCTGTTTAACTGACGGTTATATGATATAAAATGCATTTGAGAGATAGAAATTAGACGTTGGCAGTTCTTATACTAGATGCAATAATGCAGGAAGTTCGTTAATGAGTTTCACCTCGGTTCATACCGCAAATTGGATTATAATGTTAATATCATGATTTCGGGGTGCTCTCGCTACGGGGAACAATTTTGGTAGGTACTTCTTAGGGCGGCTGGGCGTCTATTATCCTCATTTCAATAAGAAATAAATTACGATTTCTTATTACATTTTCCATTATAGAAGGAAATTTATCAAGTTCATTCAACGGTGCGTGGCTTCAGAGGTTTTATTGAACCTTTTTTGCGATTTTTTAGATTCGTGGCTTACACTATTGCCTTTGTTAAACAAGTTACATTCACGCTAAGACTTGTTCACGCGCGGGCACGTGGTATGTAATTGTTGAATTACTGCCGTTAGCTTGAATTTTTAAGACATAAAATATTACAGTAACAACAAATTCCTAGGTGATAAAATATCACCATGACATGACATACTATGCATGCATATTTTATCATTGATAAGTCAAAATATTGTTATTGCTAACCATGTGGTAATGGATTAAGAATACAGAGTGACCTACCCTTCGCCCCTCCCTTTCATCGCATGGTTGCCGTAAGAGCTGACTGAAGGTGCATACTGAGCAGACTGCTTAGAACAAAAGCACTGACTTGACTTGAAAGTTGACATAAACCCTATACAAAATTCTAACCCGAATTACCGTACACCCTGGCCAGCGTGGTATAGTAAGACTTAAAACCTTCTTTATAAACATTGGTAAATTTTCTAAAATATTCAAAAAAAAAAATCGAGATGTGTTAAGCAATTGCAAAAGTTAATACAATTGTTCAATGACCATGCACCAATGAATGATTGGTGAACATAATTACGTACGGCACACGCCGCTACACATCCACATAGCAACAACGGTCGGACATCGAGAGATTTACAATCTGTAGTTAATATCCTCCAACAATGAGATACAATTTAACTCCTCCCCAACGTTGCAATATTTAGCAAGCAACACTACACTACAAACAATATATTTTGCTAATGTTTTTTGGCCAGCATTTACAAACTTTCGTGCAGCCATTAGCTCGTTTTTTTTTATCGGCCACAGTCCTACTAAATAACTTTATAGTTTGTGTTTGCTGTTGATATTTAAAATTCATAAACGAACTGTTCTAAATTCATTTTAATTTAATATTGTCTATTTTACACATAAATTTTAACAAATATCGAGTAGTTGTTTTTATAATCACATAGTTAATTTGATAATCTTAACTAAAGATGCTCGTTTACCTCTGAATTTCAGAATAATGAAAGATAATGATTAATGATTGATTTTAACTTTTTTTTCTAAATCCTGTTTAGAAATAGTATTTTCTTACTTGATAGGAATTATGAATTTTGAAAACTCGCAAAGATCTTTTAAGAAAACCTATAAGGATCAGCTTAGGAAATATGGTAGAATACAAAAAGTTCTGACACAGAAAACTCAAATTGCGAGTTTTAGAAATACTTTTGGCGGTGAATGGAAAGAGATTTAGGTCTAGTTTTATATAAGATGTAAAATTATACTGTAGTTTTTTTTTTTAATTCTAATTACCAGTTGTTTAATCATAAGATAATATTGCACAGACACAGTAAGAAAAAAATTATAGCTCGGTTTTCTATGACGTTGTAGTACCACAAGACTCTTTTACAAAATTATAATCATATCCTTTAAGCAATATTCGTTGTTCATAAGAGCCAGATACCAGTCGTCACATATTTCAAGTTTCTCTGGCCAACTGTCGCATCATAGTTTGTGGTTTCGATGCTATCTTTATTTTTGACAGCTACTGTCGGTGCTTAGTGCAGACTATTTTCTGAAAACTCATTTTAATTTTTTTAACTAGCTACGTAAAGATTGCTTATCGTAAATCACCTGTCTGCTAACAGTATCTAAGGGTCACTAACATCAAAATTCCATCAACATTATGCTTTAATAAGCTAACGTTTAAATTTACCTCATTACCACTAAAGGCCATTTCATTATGTGAGAATAGCCTTTGCCGTCGTATTACGAACAGCACTTGCTTGAAAACCTAGTTAATATTACCGCAAACAGTGATGGTATCAAGCTCTTGTGATATTTTACGTATTAAAATATTGCTCTTCCTAACTGAACTCGGAAAAATAACGTAGAGAATAAAGAGAAATAGTAATGTTAAGTTATTTCAAAAGGAGTATGAGCTAGGTAATTTGAAACAACCTTAGAAAAGAACAGGTTGTTAATTAGACTTTTTTAAGCTATTGCATAGCTTTTATCGCGGGCTTTAGCGCGGCGACCGAATCAAGAAATTCCGTAACGAAAATAAAACTTAACACCCGAAGCTCGCACGGATCGAGACGAGCTGCTCCGAAATCGGACGAATACGTGAGCAGCTGTTTGTGTGAAAGTATATAGGTGTATAGGTATCTATCATATCTTTATAATACCACACTCACCGCATGTTCGCCCCGAAAGTATACATGTTCAAAGAAAAAAAAAGTGCATAAATAAAAAAATAAATAAATAATTATAATAAAAGTTGATAAAAAATGCTATGCAATAGCTTTACCGCGGCAGTCCCCGAGTGCCACGTATATGTTTTCTATATGTCATCGTATCTATATTCTTGTTACATCTGGGTCTTCACATCGAAGCAAAGAACTTTCTAACTGGATCAATGTATTGAATGTTATTGTCTTGTCAAGGATGCCGAAACTAGTTAATAGCTAAGTATCTCATTTATAAATTTTATTTTATTTAATAATCATAATGTTTTTTTTAACATATTTAATTTATTTTGTACACATTTTGATTACATTATTAAAGAAAGAAAGAAAGAAAATTATTTATTCTGACATACACAGGACAGTACTTTTTATGTAATAGGGGGCAAACGAGCATACTTATCGCCTGATGGTAAGCGATTACATCCGCCCATGGACACCCGCAACACCAGAGGCGTCACAAGTGCGTTGCCGGCCTTTGGGGGATGGAGAAGGGAATGGGGGGAGGGGTTGCGGTATGGGCCTCCGGTATCCTCACTCACTCAGTGAAACACAGCGTAAGCGCTGTTTCACACCGGTTTTCTGTGAGGCCGTGGTATCACTCCGGTCAAGCCGGCCCATGCATGCCAAAGCGTTGCTCTCCACAATAGGTTACATGCACAGTTTTAAACAGACTTACGATAAAAGAAAACAAGCAATTGACCTATGTGATGCCAGAAAAGGCGCCTATCTCAGCGTACTGCTGTAGCCAGAGTGACTACAGAGCTGCGCTGGTATTACGACTTCATTTAAATACACATTTAACTGTGGTTGTTTTCATAACACTAGCGGTATTAGGCAATTATTACTATTACTATATGAAATCTTTAAATTGATTTTAAAATGAAAAATGATTCAGTTTTCATATTCTTAAAATGCAATAAATCTGAACCAGAAAGAGGTCAACCGGACTGATAAATTTAAAATTCAAAGTTCTCAAATGAAAATACCTTTCCATTTTTTATTCAGGAGATTTGAATTTCACTGACAATCCTTGGTACTACGAGAAAAAATTTAATAATTTAATAAAATTCATAACGGTTAGATGGGAACAGTGTCCGCTGGTATCAAAGGTTTTTACATTGACTGTAAATGAATATCGCAAATACTTCAAAACGCATGTTCGAGTTTGTGTATTGCAAAGTTATGAACAGTACTTGGTCATGATAAAGTATTACACTTTATTAAGTTAAAAAGTAAAGCCGGCAGTAAAACACCGTACTAGCAAAGTGTAAGTTTGCGTCTACGTTTAACTATAATGTTCCGAAAAAATTAAAAGGTTCAAGTTGTTTTTTTTTTATTTAGTTTCCATTACTGTTTTAGTATTTGTAACTGTGTATATTTATGTTTGGCTGAGTAGAACAACTTACGTACCTCTACGTTTCTCTGTATTTTATCGTTGTAATGTAATAAATGTGAGGAACGACAGAATCGAGAACTCACTCTATTTAACCTTATATTTTTATATATTTATTTAACCTACTTCGTTAAGTGTCGAGGGTTCAAATCCCGCGTAGGACAGCACTTTGTGCGATCCACAAATTGTTGTTCTGAGTCTAGGTGTTCTTTGTGTCCGTTTCATGTATGTTTGTAAAGTCCCCCACGACACAGAATTTATTCCTAGTGCGGGAGTTGTCTTAAAAAAAAACACATTTGGATTGCAGAGTCATATGTCAACGATAATGAAAAATCTAAGTTATTCATAACAACAAATACTAGATAAATTCATTTTTAATTTTGGCAAGCTGCAATGATATGTAAAATAAAAGAAAGAAAAGAACACATTTTCTCCCCTTAAAAACTGTATTTTTCCTATTCCGGCCATTTAATTTGATGGACAAATCTTATTTAAATTCGCAAAGTGATGGCAAGAGGCAAAGCCATTGTTTCAAAGGGACAACACTCGAAGCGCCCTCCATTTGAGTGCATGCAAATTGATAGGTATCTCTTCTCTTCCCCAACGCTATAAAGTCAAGTACTGTTGAGAAACCACTGCATAAACATACCCAGTATTCCATATGTAAGACATAGATTTCCTTCAAAATATTTAGATTGTCATCACAAGATTTACTTTATTTTTACTTACGTACGTGGCGTACATAGTATGACTTTTTCCTGCTTTTTCCTTCTTTTTTGTTTCACACATCTCATATATGACTGTCTAATCACAAGCTGCATAGAGCTTGTGCTATGGTAACCAGACTACTATATAAACATACATTAACAGTTGTTCCGTGTTTGGGTTCGAACAATTTGATTCTCACGTATAAAGAGACTTAATTAAAAACACTCATAAAACACAAAATAACACAGAATAATCATCCTTAATGATTACCGAGGTCGATGGGTTAATCACTTATATTACTCAGATATTTTTCACACTGTAGTTGAAACTGAACTGAACTGCGGTTGACAAAGCGCCTTTTTACAAGCTTTTTATTAACTTGCAATATATGTATGTATGTATACTTGTATGTTCGGGAGGAATCTTGCAACTCAATTTTGAAGCAGATATCTTCAACCTATTTTGCTGAAATTTTGCAAGCATATGTATACAGCGTGACAACACAATGTTATAATCACATGGAGCTGATCTGATGCTGGAGCTGGAAGGTGGCCATAGGAACTCTGTAAAGAAACGTCGCCACATCATCGAGTTTGGACTCGTTTGATTCGTCTCGAGGCATTCTAGTAAGAGCTTGTTTTTAAAAAGCTTTTTAATTTAGTTTATTATATTAGATACAAATTAGATAGGTACCATTCGTTCTCGAAGAACACATAAAATTACACAAGTAAAATTAATTGTGTTCATCATACAATTATTTGTTCTGGTAGTTAATGGAAACCACGACTTCCAACTTCATCATTGTCCATCGCAATTGCCTAATCACTGCTAGACGAAGGACTCTCCTAAAAGACATCGACCATCCCGGTCTTGGGCAATTCACATTCATTAGCTAACAGCTGCTTTCCTCAGGTCGGAAACTTTACCATGATAATGAAAAAGTATTTTATTGGCTATAAATAAGTAGCCTTTTCATTTATACTGCTCACCTACCTGTGATTGCATGGTTACTCTGTTTTAGAAGTGACATATATCATATTGTAAGATTAAGCAAACCAACTTTCCTCTATAAAATTTGATTGTAATACACCCTTATTATAAGAGTATATAATTAGACGTATACTTAGATTTATGGCTATGACGGTTTTAGTTCTAATTATTTACCATTTAATTAGAAGGCTGGAATGTAATATTAATGAAGAAGCATATTATCACTCTAATTAATGTACAAATCCCTTTCATATTTGTAGTATATGCATAATTGTACGCAATAACTACGCAGAGTTGTCAATGTTGATCAATGAACTGATGTTAAATTACACAAAAATATTTAATATAAAACCAATGATTGACGTTCAACATCTGTTAATTTAGAACATAAAAAATTTAATGTTCCTTAACTTTAGTTCCACAGTGATAGTATGTATTTATGATCTTTGACAGACTTTGTCAGATGCATGAAATAAGTATGTAACACAAAAAGTTTATAGTCTATCTCAGACTTAAATTTCTTTCAGTAAAAAAATCCATAATTGTATGGTGAGATAAAATATTCGTTTACACACACCAATCTATGCTGAAACCTGATTTTATATTATTCGCAGGTACCGATCGTTAAAAAGTTTGGGAACAGTTGAACACTTTACGACAGTTTTTGATTATTGAATCCTAATTGAGTAATTAAAATTTTGCGTCACTCCCCAAACTCTGATTTCATTAATGAAATGATGCCCTAAATTCATTTCGAAGAAGATGTCTACGGAGTTTTGTAGAATAGTTTAAATAAGTACCTAAGGATTTGAAGAAAACGCAATATAAAAATCGTATTTGTTAAATTATGTTTACGCATTTGATAGTTTTAGGTTTGAAATAGTTTTGGTATAATTTGATTAATAAAATTACTGTTGCAACATTAGGTAAACTTACTACTACTTAGCAATAGCAATAATATTGTATATTTAATGTATTTTCAGCTACTACTAACTGATTCGGCAAACGCTGTTTTACCATTTATATTTTTTTGTATACAAAATAGATGTTGGTGGATTCTCAGACCTACTCGATATGCACACCAAATTTCATAATAATCGGTCTAGCCGTTACAGAGGAGTATGGTAACTAACATTGTGACACGAGAATTTTATATATAAGAAGATAACAACACACATTTTCTGTCAAATACAGAAATGAACGTGATCGCGAGAATTTTTTTACATACTCTTGAATTGTCTGATGTTTGAACTAAGTTGCACGGGGTGTTGGGTAGATCCCGTCTGAGTCATTTATATTATTGAGTTGCAAAATGGCGATTAAGACACTTTTTCTGCGTAGAAGCTCATGGCGTAAAAGAACTAAATTCACAAAGGTGCACGTTTCTTTTTCTCTTGTATTAAACATTGCCTGTTACGTTAATAAATTACTATTTATATGTTTATACCGCATCAAGAGAATATATAATAAAATATAAAATATGAAATAAATATTTCGGACATCTAACACACAACGCCATCTAGTCCCAAGCTAAGCAGAGCTTGTGTTATGGGTACTAGACAACTGATACAAATACATATATACTTTTTTTTTGTAAATACATATTATACATAGAAAACACCCAAACTCCGAAACAAATATTTGTAGATCATACAAACATTTAGTCCGACCCAGGAATCGAACCCGAGACCTCATGATCAGCAGTCGCACACACCAACCGCGAGACCAACGAGGCAGTCAAAGATGGCGTAGCTAGATGGGTAAAAAACAACTAATATGAATACATTTTTTTTTGTAAATACATACATAACCTAGAAATATAGAATAAATAGACCTCAAGCAAAGCAGTCGAATATGCTACCACTACGCCACCGAGCCAGTTAATATACCATATTTACTTATCTCTTGAATAAACAAAACAAGAATATAGTAAATATGTGAATTTCAAAGAGTTCGTAGTTCAAAGCTTTGTAAATAGCTATGAGCCAGTTTAATTTCTAAAACACTAAGTAAAAATATATTTACAGTGGCCGCACTCCTCCCTAGAAAATCGCATAAATTAAATGTTCCACCAACAAATTTATCTTTTCCCACCATCAGCATACTAATATCGGGGGTCGGACGGACTCCGACGTCTATCCTTCGGTCTTGCCATCAATAAAATTAACATTGTAATCCACTTACAGTTACGCAAAAAAATTACAACTAAATGTGGTTGTTCATTTTTCTTCCGGATTATGCGGATGACGATATCATTACATGATATTTTTAGTATAATAAACTTGTTTTTGTTATTGACTTTACCTTTTAAGATGCAATTTTTTTTTAAATGAAATGAAATTTATTTGCATAGAACATAGGTTAGTACCAGGTGTAACATTGGTGGTTTTTGATCATACCATATTCTGCCTTTTTTTGGCATGCAAATATTTATGAATTAACATTATGACCTTAAAAAATAATTATATTAAGTAAAAACTAAAAACATAATTATAATCTATTACATTGTCTAGACTCACGTAAAATTGTAAAAATTGGTATTGAATTTCTTAACAATTATGTATATCGATTATATAACTATTACATATATTTTATTAATTATTATACATTACATTGCATAAATTCAGTTATTGTATAAAAACACTTTTCTACCAACCATTTGTGTAGCTTAGTTCTAAAATATTTGAATGGCAATTCTCGTATATTTTTGGGCAATCTATTATAAATTGAAATACACATTTGAAATACATTTTTTCTATATAATGTTGTCCTACAAAATGGGACCACTATTTTTGCAGGATCTCTGAGTTTGTATTTCGTACAACCATCGCCCTTAAATTTGAAGAAATTATTATATTTTCTTACAAATACTGAAATTTCAAAAACATAAATGCAGGTCAAGGTCAACAAATTTAGTCTTTTAAATAAGGGCCTACATGAGTCAAGGGGGCCAGCACCACACACAGCTCTAATGCACCTCTTCTGAACGATAAAAGCACCATTTATGTCCGTAGAATTACCCCATATTATTAATCCATACCTAAGCACTAATTCAACGTAGCCTCTGTAAGCCAAGATTGCTGTTTTTTCGTCTGTTACAGTCCGAAGCTTCCTTAGAGCATATGCAAATCTGCTAAGCCTACTGCAGACGCTAGTTATATGCTGCTTCCAGCTACAGAATCTATATAACGTAATACCTAAGAATGTAACACTTTCAGTTTCCTCGATGGTTTCGTTGTTTATTTTTAAATTTAACACGGAATTATTTTTGGATTTGTAGGAGCAAAATTTGAAATGTAATATAGAAATGTATATGAGTGTTTTGGTGTATGGATTTAGGTATTGTCGGGAATTGTAGTACTGATACATACACAAGTAAAATTTTAACAAAAATGAAACAGACTTCAAGGTTCGACTCGATTTCTTCTTCTTCATCAGATCTTAGTGTCTTTATCATGATACCACCATTGGGATATCTCCTTTCCATTAAAAAAAGAATCATCAAAATCGGTTCATAAACGACGAAGTTTTCCCCTAACACACATTAAAAAAAATACGTCGAATTGAGAACCTCCTCCTTCTTTTGAAGTCGGATAAAAAAGTCATTATCGTGAATATAATAAAATTTTACAATTTTATATTATCTGACTAGTTGACCCGCGCAATCTCGTCTGCGGCTCCTATTGCCCGTAGCGTGATCTTATAACAGCGTGAACAAATTTGTTTACCATAAAAAGGTTATAGTGAGCCAACCATAAAAGATAACCATATGTTATCATTATTTTTTTGAGAACTTGTAAAGGTAAACAATTCTTTCATACATTGTTTTTGTGAAATGTTAACAGTTTACGTAGCGCACGCAATGAGAGTTCTCAAAAGGAATATTTTTTCCTCGTTTTTGTAACATTTTTCATTGATACTCTGCCTAGCCTATAGCCTCCCTCGATAACTGAGCCTATCTCTATCTACCATTGAAAGAATATTTCAAATCGGAAAATTGCTTTTAAGATTAACGCCATCAACCAAATAAAAGAACAAACAAACAAACTCCTTAGCTCTACCAGGACCAATAAACTTCACTAATAAAAAACAAGGCCATTTGGGTATTGAGTATAATTACCTACAAATTTTAACAAAAAAAAACCGACTTCAATCTGAACCAAATTTAAGTGGGACCATTCGGGAAACACCAGCTTTCAAATAAAAAAGAATTATCAAAATCGGTTCACCCAGTCAAAAGTTATGAGGTAACAAACATAAAAAAAAAACAAAAAAAAACAGTCGAATTGAGAACCTCCTCCTTTTTTTGAAGTCGGTTAAAAAGAGCTTAAAACATTCATTAATTATCTACATTCTAAAGTGTATATTATCGGCACATAATATGTAAATATACCTTCTCATTTAGCCTGAACAAAGAGAAATTTGCTACCGTAATCAAAGGAGTAAATTAACTCATATGAGGTTAATAACAAACTGTACTGTAATTCTTAATGAACCCTTTTCTACTTTGTTAGCGTATAAAAATCTAGATTAATTCATATTTTAAATTCTAAGCTAACAAATCTAACTTGAGCTAATTATCAAATTTTTAATTGGGTAGGTAGTTGTTAAAACTACAGAAGCATGTGTTTTATTAGGTTTCAAACAAGGTTTTAAATTAAAAACTTTCAAATGTTTGTTTTTAAAAGCTATGGGAGTGTGCATAACTGTTGTTCTTGTTAACCCTTTTCAATATTTTTTTAAGTTTGTTCACGTTCACATTGCAGTAGCAGTCGGGTTTCTTTTGACCATTACAATATCCCCAATATTACGCTGCGTTACGCAATTACAAACGCTAGTATATATTTTAAAACTGAACTTTGTTCATCTGTCTGTTTAGAGTATTTTTTGATGCGTGAAGAGTTTTGAAATTAAGCAGTTTAGTCACTGAAACTCATAAAGTTCTGTATTATTTTAGTTCAAATACTGATACATTATACAATAGACTTCAAAGATTGCTTTTATATATTTCCTTCGTTAGTTTTGTTTCTCATATCTCAACCTCGACAACAACGTCAACCTTAAATCCGGACTATCGGTAAAAAGTACTTTGGACTACAATAATATCATTCTGTTATAACCTTATCTAATTAAAGGTTAACCCACCAAAGAGGGCATCCGAGGAGCAGGGATCATTAAGGCTTGTACCCTTTAATGATTTAAAATGGATACCAAAAGCTAATGAAAATTATACCGAAAGTAATAACTGTTTAGAAAAATGAAAAATTATACCACAAAAGTTAGTACCTAAATAATAAAAGGTTTTTAATCATTAGCTGCCTACATTTGACAGTTAAGCAAGCTTTTTTAAGTTCTTAAAATACTGCTTTAATTACATAGTAAGTAAAGTTGTACACAAAAGCTAGCTTTAAAACAAATGATTGTATCTCTAAAGCACAGCGCTTACTGAAATCCTTATAACTCTTCGTAGCTCTATCAATAGCGCCAAGCATCTTGTTGAAGCCCGGTTTGATCCAACGTTGAAAGCTTAAAACACGCTTCCATTTTACTTCGTCCGTTTAAAGTGTAACAATAAAATATTCCTTTTTTAATATTATATTTAGTTTTTATTTCAAAACACAATAATAAAGTACTCAAATTTGAAAATGTTTGTGTTTAGTGTATGACAGTTAGAAAATAAGGTCTGCCAATGTAAAGTGATTAACTGAAAATATTTTTGTGCAATAAACAGTTTATCTTATATATAAAATTCTCGTGTCACAATGTTAGTTACCATACTCCTCTGAAACGGCTGGACAGATTTTTATGAAATTTGGTGTGTATATCGGGTAGGTCTGAGAATCGACCAACATCTATTTTTTATACCATTTTTCTTTTTATGGCAAAACAACGTTTGCCGGATCAGCTAGTAATTTACTAAAGTTATGTTACTCATATATCTATTTGTTGTGTATTAAATTGAAATTTAAAATAAGCACACCTACGTACATCTGCTGATTCTACTCACCTTTTTTAGGGTTCCGTGCCAATGGAAGGAACCCTTATAGATTCGTCATGTCTGTCTGTCTGTCTGTCTGTCCGTCTGTCCGTCCGTATGTCACAGCCACTTTTTTCCGAAACTAAAAGACCTATAATGTTGAAACTTGGTAAGTAGATGTATTCTGTGAACCGCATTAAGATTTTCACCCAAAAATAAGAAAAAAGCAATACATTTTGGGGGTCCCCATACATAGAACTGAAATTCAAAAATTTTTTTTTCATCAAACCCATGCCTGTGGGGTATCTATGGATTGGTCTTCAAAAATGATATTGAGGTTTCTAATATCATTTTTTTCTAAACTGAATAGATTGCGCGAGAGACACTTCCAAATTGGTAAAATGTGGGTCCCCCCCCCTGTAACTTCTAAAATGAGAGCATGATAAATCTAAAAAAATATATGATGTACATTATCATGCAAACTTCCTCTTAAAATTGGTTTGAACGAAATCTAGTAAGTAGTTTTTTTATAATACGTCATAAATCGTAAACTGCAATTTACCTTTGATTCAATCAAAACAAATATTAAAAAAAATGTTACTTGCTGCTGCGGAACCCTTCATGGGCGAGTCCGACTCGCACTTGGCCGCTTTTTTTTCTCTACCGTGTTCGCAAACGCTTTTCTGTCCATCTGAATACAAACAAATTTATGTAATAACAATAATAAGTTTAATAATGTATCAGCATACCAAATTCTACTAACAAACAGTCAGTTTAACTGGCCGTTTAACTTGCTGTCCGAGTCTCAATTATTGCACTCCCTGGGGAGTAAATTTATTCATAAACCATAAAATTACATCGACTTTCCGGCTGTGTTTACCATTCCTAGTCAAATATGGAACCCTTTAGCTGTACAACATACATACATGATACGCTAAAAATATTACAATAATATTGTGAATGCTGTGTTGATTTTCTTTTGTTAAATTATGTGTTGGGGTAAATTGGTAAACCCTACAAATTATATGTACCTAGATAGGGGGAAATTTACATTCAATCCGTGAATTAATTTACCTAATCACTTTGAATATTTATTTATAATAATATTTCCGATGATGATGATCGTTGCCCTCCGTACCATTTTATCGTTTAGTAGCTACGCTTTTATTGTTAGATCAACAGGAACCATTAAGTTATCTACTTACTGCATCAAAATCTACAATTAAACCATTAAATCTTTATGATTATTGTTTCACTATTTAACAAACAATATTCAGTAGATTTAGGACCATTTTCACCAGTTCCTTTTTAAATATTCAGAGTTATAAACCATATAACAATTTTTAACAGACAAAGGCTACTAATATATATGTGTATACCTACCTTATATAACATTTATAAAACCGAAAGCGTTCACGTTAGTCTATCAGGGACTTTATCAGTGAGTGGTAAAACTAGACCTAAAATGTGTTACAACTCAAGCTAGGTTATAAGACTGTTCTTTCGGTGTTATTCAAAATATGTCTGTTTATATGATTGGCTGTGTTTGTAAGTTATACGCATAATATGTAGAGATATAAGTATGATATTCTACGTATGGCAGGTGTGTTCCTCGAATATGTTTCAAAACGTTGAAATGTGCAGATGGTCGTGCCAGGTGTCCATTAAATATTTAGATTGTGTACATTACGTCTCTGAATAACTAATTGATAAACAAAAAACGAGTCACTATAAATATGGATTTCACAACTACTTAGTACAAGATCCCACCGCTCGATTCTGCAGGTATCTGTATCTTGATGAAATTAATTTTAAATGAAAGTTGAGGAAGTATTCAATGGATTAGTGATATGTTGCCTATAAAATATTAGCCGCAAATACCTTCAATTAATTTTTAGATTTTAGAAGAAACAATTAGAAACATAAATAAGCTGACTGTAAATAAGTAACAATAATATACCTGTTTACACCTGGCAACCTCAGGGTTGCGGCTGACTGAGAGCTGGCAACGATCTTTTTTTCTTTTCTTTACATCATTTTCTTTAAAATGACGTTAAAATGATTAAAAAACACATAGGTGCACCTATGTGTTTTTTTTTTATGTTTCGAAATTAATTTTTCAAAAATTAATTAAAGGTAGTTGCGGCTAATTTTTTGTAGGCAACCTATCACTATTCCATTGAATACTTTCTCAACTTTCATTTAAAATTAATTTTATCAAAAAAACAGATACCTGCAGAATCGAGCGGTGGGATCTTAGGCTATAAGACCAGCAACTGAAACTTAAAAGTAGAAAATATATAAAACCATACTGTTATATCAATTACCTTTTATCTACATATTATTCAATGAAGGTAATGTGCTATTTTCTATTTTAAATAATTTGACTGCGTTAGTGGTGCAGTGGTAGCGTAAGCGACTGCTGTTTTAGAGGTCTCGGGTTCGATTCCCGGGTCGGATCAAATGTTTGTATGATCTGCAAACATTCATTTCGGAGTTTGGGTGTTTTTTATGTATAATATGTATGTATTTACAAAAAAAAATTGTATTTATATCAGTTTTCTAGTACCCATAATACAAGCTCTGTTTAGTTTGGGCCTAGATTGCGTTGTATGTTAGATGTCCAAAATATTATTATTATTATTTTCTTTAAACAAATATTGTAATTACATTTAAGTTACGTTTAAAAGTATTTAAATAAACAGCATATAAGTATCATCATCATCTCAGACGAAGAACTTTATCGAAACAGTTTATGTATAAAGTCAACGAAACTAAGTCGACATAACATTTTGTCAATACGATCTGAAAGAATATACTAGATACTATCGTTTTCTTTTTAGATGTATTTATTGATCTATAAGAAAATGGTCTGGTAAATTTTCAAACGAGGAGGTTATCAAGTTAAGAATTTAAATTAGCGTCTCAAAATAATAGTGTTTATTTCAATGTTTCTTTATGTGTTACCTAACCTGAATTTCTCTTATTGTTTTAGAAAAAGTTTTATGCTATTTATATAGATGATAGATCGATAGGTATTCTTTATTGTGCAAACAAAAAATCCAGAATATCACATCACATAACACTAATATATAAAGGCGAAAGTTTGTGTATATGTTTGTTACTTCTTTACGCAAAAACTACTGGACGGATTTCGATGAAACGTTACAGTAATATAGCTTATACGTCAGAATAACACATAGGCTACTATTTGCCGCGATAACCGACATAGACACGGGCGGAGCCGCGGTCAACAGCTGGTAATATAATAAAAACAGTGGTACGATAGGCTGCCTTATCGCAGTCTGCGATCTCTTCCAGGCAACTTTTAGATATCAAACTACACATTCCTATATACTTTATAGAAATGTATAGTTTGTGTTGCACATTTACAAATATTTTTGCTACAAAATAATTATGTAATGAAAACTGTTTAATCCAGGTGTTGGTATCGAACTGTTTAAAATCCATGTACAAAATAGAAGGTAGGCAAGAGGTACTTACTATGTGGTTCCTGTGGCATGCATATATTTCAAGACAATTCCATCTAAGAACATACTCAAACATATTTACGTAATCTCATTTTGATAATAAAATACACGAGGAGCCAACCTTAGGACGTTTTCGGAAATGTACGTTGAAAGTATTTTTTTTTGTTAGGAGAAATTGAAACCGGTGATCTAATACACCCCTGAAAACTGGATCAATACTACCACTAGAATCATTTCTATCTTAGAAGAATAGACAATAGTGTCTTATATAACTTTTATATCATTAGGGGAGTGGTAATCGTAAAACAGCCTTAGTGGATTTTATCTTCAACTGTAAAATTTATTGACATCTATTGTAATATCGGGTGCTAGTGATGTGCATTGAAAATCATTGTTACTATCACTTGTTAATTATGGGATCACAAATCGAAGTTACGATACTTTTACGGGAGTTAAATTGTATTATTTTTTACGGTATGGTACCAAACGACCAGACGAGTCTCCTGATGGTCAGTGACAACTGACGCAAATGAACAGATGCGACTCAAGAGATACAAGTGCTTTGTCGCCCTTTTCAGCCCTTTGCCTTGGAATCAAAGGGAGGTTGAAGGCTTAGGTTTCGGTCACTCGGTGAAAAGTAACAAAAGAACTGCTTAACACCGGTTTTCATTGAAGCCGTGGTATTAATCCACTCGAGCCTGGCCTTATGTGGCGTAGGATGCCTCTCTGGCGATAAATAATCCTTAGATAGATGATAATTAATCAGTTTCTATAATAGAGTTAGATTTGATGCCATACATATCCAGTTTGATAATTTTATCTCTTGAAATATATTATGTACGTATTCATTAGGGGTATTTATATAGGTATTATTAGGTGGAGCAAAAACTTTGTACCTCTTTTTATGGAAATTATGCGAACGGAGCAGTATGAATTTTGCTCACTTAAACTTTATATGGAGGGCTCCCCCTTCATATAAAGTTTAAGTGGTACGGACTGTGGTGTTTAAGGTGGTTAAGTACGGACAGAAAAAAAAGCAATTAAATTTGGTTGAATTTCGACCACTATCTGCATGTGGACTTCTTTTGCACATAGACTACTTTAATATTAAAAAAAAAACCTACGTGTATTTAAAAAAAATAACTCTGCAGGACAACTGAAACAGCGTCAAGTATGTAATACATATACGTCTCATGGTGTTATGGAGCATGTTATATTAGCTTATTACAGTTATTATATTTATATCGTAAAACCACAATGTCACCATGCTACATTGTCTGCATTCGCAATGAGTATGGTGACCAACACTCTTGGATTCTGCTTACGCTTTCCTTCAGACAGAGTAGAGTCGTTTTGGCAGGCCCATAATCTGGGGGCACGTTCGTGCCCTCGCCAATATGATCCAAGAGAAGCTACCTACCTTTTCTCGAAGTGTTTTTTTCGTTTTTTTGAACCCTCATAACTTTGGTTTCCGATATACTAGATCGTTCAAATTCTCAGGATATGATGTCAATAATAGACTCATCAAACATACAAAGTTCCAATTGCATAGCTTTGATACTTTAGATGTTATTGATACCTAAAAACACCGATTTCGTACTGACACACTGATGAGCATCAAAACTGTTAGGGTACTTCCTGAAGTGCTAGAAAGCTGAAATTTGGTATTTAAACCAAGTTTAGTTTACAAACAAGAAAAAAAAATATAAACTTATTACTTTTGCCCCCAATCCCCAAAATTGGGGGGTGGAAGTTTGTACGAGACGTTCACTAATTTTTATGCTAGTGGTTTTATTTTTGGTACACGGACTTTTTCGAAAGAAGAAAGAAGATGTACAAGAAACACACCCAAAAAAAACAAAAAAAATACTGCCTTAACCAACCACACAGAACTTACAAAATGAAATGAAATCGCACCAAAAACATTTACATGTAAAATGTTGCCAAGACGACTGCATGTGGCTTATCCTGTGAAAAAGATATTAGATCTCATGCAGAGCCAAGCTTCTGAATCTACACGCCCTAACTCTACCAACCCTAACTTCACAGACTCTACATCTCATTAAACAAGTAATGGTATACTAAAAAAGGACTATTTTGCATTTTGACTGGATTTTTTTTTAATAGGACACAATTTTTTTTTTCTTAGTATACATATTTATTTATTAAGTAACCAAATCTTGACTATGGCTGACTTTATATTATACTTTCATGAATGTTTGATGAATCTGATTGAATCCAAACTTAAACTAAAAAATATAGGATAGATTTATTTGTCTTAAAGTAGACAAGCAGGCTTAAGAACTGTGTAAGTGCTTTAACAGTAAATCTAGAATTGTTTTTCGGTATAATAGAAAAATCCACTGTCAAAATCTCCTATTTTACAACTTTACAACATCAAATTTAATTAACAAGAACAGCACGAAACTCAAATGTCCCAATTCCCACACACAATCCACAGAATACGCTTCTGATCTTCCGATCTGTGGTCATATAATACGGGAATTGTACAGTTCCCTCTTCAGGGCCGGACCGACGAATACTGGGATTATTGGGAACGGAAATTTTATATTGAAGGTTGTAAAAATATTTGCAGTGACGAGGTCGACTCAACAAATTCTGCTATATTAATAGCACGGTGAAATGTTTTGAACATTACTGACTTATAAGTCTTTGCTTAGAGTTCATTTTTATTTACATCAGCTAGGTTTCTACTTTTTCCTCAGTTTTAGTTATGGAAACCATAAATAAGCATACGTGCATGTACTCTAAAGTTTATGAAATAAAAGGATGAACGTATAATATGCCAGAGTTTCTTTCTTTTTAAATCGCCTCTGAACTTTTTTTTTTTAAAGTTCCCGTTTATATTAGCAGGCTGTTGAATAAATGACACTATTAAGAACTAGACGTAAAGTAAATCTTTTAAAGTTATACCAATGATAGCGAACAGATTCCTAAAAAATGATCTTAGCTCAAAGTCATTTCTTCTATTGTTAAAACATAGTCAAGACGGCGTGGTGTAGATCCGGCTCTGCCCCACAATATTGCAGGCTGCATTCTCCTACTGTCCCTTTGGTGCCATAACGAGTACTGTCGTGAAATAAATCGTGCCACCCTAACTGTAACGTTGCCGTTTCAGCCGCTTTCAGAACGGGGATAAAAGGTCTTTATTTTTTCTCATTGATGACCCTTTATGTTCCATGTTTTGATTGGTTCCATTTTATAGAGAATCGATTGGCTCCAAGATAATACTTCTATCAATTCTCTAATTTACTTGTTACTTGTGATTTATTATTGTCGGAGGTCTTTGATTTACGATAGGAGGAAATTATATTGGTTAAGTTCCAGGATTTTAATTGTTGATTTTGAACAAAGATATGTCTGGAAGGACAGAAATATAAATTAAGTATTGGAGAACAGAGTTTCTTAAAAGCTTTCTTGTTACAGTTGAGTCGTATGTATAAAGAGTTTAAGCAAATAAACCTAAGCCCATTGGTGTCGAAAAATGCTTTAATTTTGTCACTATCCCGTTTTTTGTTCCCATTTTTATTATTTAGAGTTTTCTTAAGAGTTATAGTAACAAAAATAATAGTAATATCGTACATCCATATGTATATAATAGAAAAAAAAATTGCTGGTCTAAGAAATCTAATACTTATCACGTAAACGCAATCTTGAACTTAGTAGAAATAATACTGTAAATTCAAGCAATGACGGGGAAAGATTTTGATGGGGAAAGTTTGTGGAAGGCGACGAGCTGGAAGAAGAAGAAAGTCTTGGCTTCGTGAATGGATGAATATCGCAACTGTCGAAGAGCTATTCAGCTTAGCTCAGGACACACTTCGCCAAGCTGACGGCCAACCTCCTCTAGGGGTGGTAATTAAAGAAGAAGAAGCAATTCAGCAATACTAATTTAATAATAATTTCTTTATTTAATAAAATATATGACACATATACAACGTTTTAAGATTTAAAAATATGCACCGATATGAAAACTCTGTCCTCTGAACTAGGTTTATTAACCTGTATTTCAGAAGTCAGTGCCCCCGTATTATTGGATGTAAGCCTCTAGATATGTAAAAAAATAGTATAAAAAGGAATGCAAGTTAAAGCTATTAAAATACATCTTAAGAGTAGGTTAGTATTAAGTGTATATGTGAAAAACATCTACTCTTCATAACAGAACTCAGATTTCGGATATTTCGGACATTTTTTCGGACATCTAACACACAACGCCATCTAGTCCCAAGCTAAGCAGAGCTTGTGTTATGGGTACTAGAAAACTGATACAAATACATATATACTTTTTTTTTGTAAATACATACATATTATACATAGAAAACACCCAAACTCCGAAACAAATATTTGTAGATCATACAAACATTTAGTCCGACCCGGGAATCGAACCCGAGACCTCATGATTAACAGTCGCACACGCCAACCGCGAGACCAACGAGGCAGTCAAGATCAAGAGTACCAAGTTATTTTAAGAATAATCTGCTTAAGAATAATGGTGCTTTCCTCATTTTTTTCGTTTTTGTTATTTTAAGTTCCTTTATCTAACTAAACTTTCCCAGCGAGGTTCCTTCCAAGTATCGATTGCCTTCAACTAAAATTCTATTTCAGTCTGAATATTTAACGTTATTGATGAAAGGTAAATTATAAATTGCACAACAAATGGAAAAACACCACAATTTCTTATTTTGTTATAAAACATCCTAAAAATATCGGTATAATTATAAAAGTCAGTTTTATTGCTGAATTCATTTTAATTTAGCGGCAAACGAATCAAACGGTTTCAGACAAATAAATTAAAAGCCAATATATGGCGCATCGGTTAGGCAATGTTCGAAAAATTGGGAGCGCCACACAAAAGATAGATCTGTATGTAGGTACTACCCCCATATATACGTCTGAAAAAGTATGCTCCAGCTCACTCCCTTACAAAGCCCATTAAAGCTGTCAGTCCATCCATTGGCAAATTTAAACCAAATGTTCGGGTGTCACGAATCTAAAAAACATTTATCACTCTCGATTTTCCTCTGCGGCCTTTGGGCAAGAACATGTTCCCGGTGTGTTTTTATTGAATGTTGTTGAGTAAAACTGAATGAACAAACTTTATGGGCTAACGGCGCTGTAATGTGGATAAGAATTTATGTTTTAATAGATACTGTCGTTTCGTTGGATTAGCGAGTTTTTGTTGTTGTTTTAAGCGCTCATATTAATATTTGGTTGGACTTTCATCGCTGGAAATGTAAACGGAACATTTTCATTGAGTAGTACCCAGTCGTCCAGCTTTGCAGAGGTGTTTTAATTAAGTTTTAAATTAATTGTGAAAGATTTTCTTTATAACTAGTTTTTTTCCTATGACTCAGTCTATGTGAAATAAAAAGCCTCGGTGATTGCCCCAATGGATTACATCTTCAGTGACAGTGTTACTCCTGGATAATGTAGCTTTCTAATGGTGAAAAAATTACAAAATGTTTTTTTTTACACTGTTAATCGATTTTAGTTGACCCGCCTAGCCTTGGTAGGGGTAGATAGAGAGAAAGATAAATTAGTACATATCTCAAGGCTGGGGGAGCGCCGGCGCCACGGCATTCGCGATATACTGCAGCTGCTTTAATAAAATTACAAACTATATTTTAATTCTTGGTGTATTAAGAAATGAATAGGTAGTTGAGACACATCACGGTATTTTTTTTGTATTTCACCGAAATTACACTCGTCGTAATTTCTAAACAAAGGGTCCGATGCGTTTAGTTTACGTATAGGTACGAACGTGGAGTGATGATTTGCGCAAGACGGCTGGCTGCTGAGAAGAGCTGGATGCGAGAAGCTAAGGATCGAACCAAGTGGCGTGCAATTGTAAAGGCCTATGTCCAGCAGTGGCCTGCGGTAAGCTGATAATGATGATGACTATTACGTGCAGTACAGGATATTAAGTGCCAAGATCAGTTTTTATATTTTAATATCTTCTAATTTTTTTGAAAATAAATCGCTAAAAACCTTACCTTATCTGACTATGTACATTTATTGTATATCGATTTCCTCATAATTTCCTGTGAATTTTATTTTTATTATCAGTAACAATAACGCATCGTCCATTCAGCGTTGGTAGCATATAACGAGTTTACAAGCTAAAATTCAAAATTTAAAAAACCCCCTGATCAAGCACTTAATCGAGTAATCAAACGTCAGACAGACATTCTGTTATTCTTCTACACTTTCACCCCCATAACTTTTAAACGACTCAACCGATTTTCATGAAACATGTCTAAGAACACTCGCACGTAACTCACCTTTCATACAAAAAAATAAATAATTTGAAATCGCTTCATCCGTTCGCGAGCTACGGTGCCACAGACAGACAGACAGACAAACAGACAGATAGACAGACACGTCAAACTTATAACATCCCTCTTTTTGCGTCGGGGGTTAAAAATGTAAACATGTTCAACTTTCCGCCATTTCCAAACAAACATTAAATCTGACATTCCATTTATACATTTTTATCTCTGCCCAAACTCTTCCTAACAAAAATTTTGACTTCCCAAGGTCTCATTTAATATCAGCCAAATGGAGGTACGTTTAAACGTGAACTAATTGAGATACAAATGTCCAACACGCTTACTCCATTATATGGAAGTAACCCGTGCTATTTTAACGTTTGAGGGTAGCTGGGTCGTTATTTGAGTGCTTTGACATTCATTTATCTCCATTATAGATCTGTGGAGGTTACCGGCTATGTAACGAGTCCCTGTGGCGTACTCCCTTACTAGATACAATGAGATGTGCCAACTTGGACAGTGAGCTTAATGTGTTGTATTTATGTAGAAAATTTTAGCAGCTTCATTTTAGGCAAGAACTTCATTATATAATTTAAACTATTCATAGAAAGTTTCTTGCATATCTAAACATATATTATTATTTCGAAGGTAACTCTGTAAGTCTGTCTTTCTGTACGTCTGTTACGCTTTCGTGCTAAACTGCTGCACCGATTTTAAGTAAATTTTTCATTGGGTTACTTTGATTCGTGAATAAATACATAGGCTACTCCTAATTGCGATAACCGATAAACACGTGGGAGGAGCCACGGGCTAAAAGCTAGCACCATGTAATCCGACTCTTTATAACTCTTTATAACTTATTAAAGACCTATTATTATAAACGCGAAAGTTTGTAAGTAAGGGTGGATGGATGGATGGTTGTTACTCTTTCACGAATTTAGATGAAACTTTACAGTAATATAGCTTATACATCAGAATAACACATAGGCTACTATTTGCCGCGATAACCGACATACAAGCGGGCGGAGCCACGGGCAACAACTAGTATTATATACTAATATAAAGTAACTTTTAGTTTTTCTCTGAAATATTGGATTAAATTTTTCTTCGTCAAACTAATTCCCAATTTAAGATACTAATTTCGTGTCATTTGAAACTTTATGTATTTTGCCAGGAATAAAAGAGATGTCCATACAAAAAGTGGAAATCTTTTTTCAATTAGGTTAACCTATTTTATGCGTAGTCTATTTTTCAATCAAGTTACTGTTACATGTATATCAACATATATAAATCATATTTTACAACATTTTATAAATATAATTAAAATTGAAACATACCTTGAATAACAGAATTAAACTTATAGTATATCCATTACTACCAACCCTTTCATGCAAATTATGTTCCAATGTTCCACAAAAATTTACATGAAATTCGTATTGGGCCGTTTAACACACTACTGATAGGCAATTGTGCATGTTGAAAAGGCTCTCAATAGCATTCTTTCACGCACCCCTTGTTAGCCGTCAAATAAATGTCGTCCGTCCGATATTGACCGAACGACTTTATTATAATCAAATTGCTGCCAATGAACTAAATTCATTAGTGTCGCACATTTCCTGTTAATGATAAGTGTTAACCAGGTATGTGAATGTTTGGTGATTTTGTTAAAGAGACTAAAGTAGGACGATTCTCATAATTTTGCATTTTTTTGACTAATAGTTGGTAATAAGGTACATTCACATCAGTTAGCTGTTTATTTTAATGGAAAATTGACGAGTAACTAAAATAGCTTGGTTAATAGCTATTTGGTTTTTAATAGATTCTGATTGTTCTCTCTCTCTCTCTCTCTCTCTCTATTTTTAACCCCCGACGGAAAAAGGGGGGTGTTATAAGTTTGACGTGTCTGTCTGTCTGTCTGTGACACCGTAGCTCGCGAACGGATGAAGCGATTTCAATTTAGTTTTTTTTGTATGAAAGGTGAGTTACGTGCGAGTGTTCTTAGACATGTTTCATGAAAATCGGTTGAGTCGTTTAAAAGTTATGGGGGTGAAAGTTAGTGCTTGAGTAGGGGGTTTTTTAAATTTTTAATTATAGCTTGTTATACTCACATAATTGAATCTGATGAAAGTTTTACTCATTTACTAGTACCAAAGTGAAAAGTAATTTCTTTTCACCTCGATGCGATGAATGATGAAAATAATTGTGACTGTTTCTGGGACTGGGTGCACTCTTATATTCTTTTTTTTTTAAGTTCGTTTGTTCGTTCGTGTATTTTTATTGTTCAAACTTAATTTAGTTTTATACAATCTTTTTTTTTTAAAGACAACTCCCGCATTAGGAATAAACATCCTGTGTCCGGGGGGACTTTACAGACATACATGAAACGGACACAATTAACACCCAAATTCAGAACAACAATTTGTGGATCACACAAAGTGTTGTCCCGTGTAGGATTTGAACCCACAACACTTGGCAAATTGGCAAGCGGCGGGCGTGGCGACCGTCTAAACCACTAGGCCAACAGTGCAGTCAATTCTATATTACATAGTATAGAAATCTATATAGGTATCTATACATATAATAAAATCGTAACTGGTCGCTGTCTGTACATGGAAGATATCTCAGGAAAACTATTATAGGGGGGTTTATGAACGCAATAGAACCCAAAACAATGATTTTTAGAATTTTTGTCTGTTTATCTGTTTGTCTGTTTGTCTGTGCGTTTGTGCACGCTAATCTCAGAAATAGCTTATCCGATTGAAATGTGGTTTTCCCTAATATATTGTGGTAAGCTTCACTTAACATTTAGTGTTTGTTTCATGTCAATCGGTTCATAAATAAAAAAGTTATGCCAATTTAAAGAATCACGTAGCTGGACGTTTGTAGATTGTAAACGGCTGCGCGACCACGCCGGTATATAAAGCGCGCCGAGAGCATTATTTTCTTTTCTTGATTTTTTTTATTTCTTAATTTTATGTGTAAAAATCTGAAAGTACTTACAATTTAGTCGTTTCTAATAAGTACATATTTCTTTAGGGTTTATAGGGTTTGTAAATACATATACGAGTAGTATGTTTATTTTGTATAGGTTAGTTTGATTTCAAGTTCTTGATTCTTTTATAAACCATAAACCTATTTACTTATTTAGTTTAAAATATTTTCTAATTTTTATGTTTAAAAAAAACCATTTTATTTAGTAATTAACCGACTTCAAAAAGGAGAAGGTTCTCAATTCCACTGTATTTTTTTTATTTTATTTTTATTTTTGTACCTCATAACTTTCGACCGAGTGAACCGATTTTGTTGATTCTTTTTTATTTGAAAGCTGGTGCTTCCCGTGTGGTCCCATTTTAGTGTTATCGTCGGGCCCAGATCAGGTATCTGGGCCTGATCCTCGACGGTAGGTGACTCTTCGACGAGCACTTCCGACAACTTGGTCCAAAGCTGGTCGACGCTGCCTCCGCTCTTGGGTGACTTTTGCCCAACTTGGGTGGAGCCAGCGTCGCAACGCGACTCCTGTACACGGGAGTTGTCCGGTCAATGTCGCTGTATGGTGCACCGGTGTGGGTGGCGGCTCTGACTGCCCTAAATAAGGCCCGCCTCTGGCGGCCTCAGAGGGTATTGGCAGTCAGAGCCATACGCGGATACCGCACAGTGTCGAGAGAGGCGGCGTGCGCCCTGGCCGGAACACCCCCGTGGGATTTGGAGGCGGAAGTGCTCGCAGAAGTTTATCGACGGGTGGCTGAATATCGGGCGGAGAGTGGCATTCGCCCTCCGGCCGAAGTACGCGAGTGGTGTGAAGCCGCCCGTCGAGCCACGATGGCTAGATGGTCGTTCCAGCTGGAGACTCCACGTGCTGGCTTTGCCGCCATGGAGGCTCTCCAGCCGGTCATCCTCGAGTGGGCAGGGCGGTAGCACGGGACCCTTTCCTTCCGACTGACGCAGGTCCTTTCCGGGCACGGTTGCTTCGTAAGGTACCTGCACTTGGTCGCCAGGAGGGAATTGAGTCCCGCCTGCCACCACTGCGACTGCAGTGAGGACTCGGCCCAGCACACGCTGACGGTTTGCCCCGCTTGGGCGCCGCAGCGTCGGGCCCTCACTGCAGTCATCGGAGGAGATCTCTCGCAGCAGTTTTACCGCGGTCACAACCTTCTGCGAAGATGTAATCTCGCAGATGGAGGTGGCGGAGAAGGTCCGGGAGGACGACCTCCACTCGGACCCAATCCGCCGCCGGTGCCCGCTTCTGTGCGGGCAGGCGCTGGGAGGAATTTGGATGTATTAATATCAGCAGATCCCGGGTCCCTCCCGTCTCAGGCGCAGAGTGGCACACCGTGTGGTTTTAGTCGGTTCGAGTCCGACACACCGCCCCGCTGCAAACCTCTGTGGGGTGACGGTCCGAGGGTATTTTCAAAAAGGTCGGTGATACATATAACTTACGTTATTTTTCTTGACTTGCTTTCGGTATTTTTCTAAAAACAGGAAGTACTTACAGTTAACACCTTTGGTTGTTTTCGATAGTTAATAGACTGGGTTGACACGTCATAATAGTTATTAAACTGTAATAAATGAAACTGTGTAATAATCTGTAAGTATTTGTAATTTAGTTGTTTATGATAAGTACGTGTTTACTAAACTATGTTCTGTTAGTATATTGTAAGAATGCCTCGAAAAAGATCCAACCTCTCCCAGTGCAGCAGGAATGCTAAAAGGATGAGATTAGTTTGATCACAGGAATCTGAAGAAGATCATGAGGCTCTCACTGCATATCAGGAACGTCAGGCCAGGTTTCGTGCTACAGAAACTTCGGCTCAGCGAGAATCTCGATTCAGTTCACATCGTTCTCGAATGATGGCCACTCGAATTAGGTAGAACAGGGAACAGCGTGAGGCACGTTTGTCCATCGATCGTGAATCTCATGCATTATCGCGTGATCCCTCAGTGCTACTGGACTACCAGCTCATAAAATAAATTTAAAAGTCGGCGTACCCATAATGCCCCTTAAATATTTAAGCCTGCCAAAACGTTGCAACGGTACCAGATTAAAAGTGACCAAAGATTTTAACAGGGTGCGGTAAAGGTGATAGTGTTTTTATTCCTCGGATTCCTCTCATCCCAAACCACTTTCCGTTTAGTTTTAAACGAGTCCGGTTTCCAGTGAGCCTATGTTTCGCGGTGACAATAAATAAAGCTCACGGTCATAGGTACGCTAAAAGTTGTGGGTGTAGATCTAAGTATTAACTGTTTTTCACACGATCAGCTTTATGTACCTCTGTCACGTGTTAGCAATCCTAGCAACCTCTATGCTTTGATCCCCGATGGCTATACGTCTAATGTCGTGTATAGAGAAGCATTACTTTAAATTCGATTATTCTAAACACTCAAATGACGGTGTTTATGAACCAAAAGAAATGTCCGAAAACTGCTGCCCAAAGTCACTATTCCACGCGGACGGAGTCGCGGGCACAGCTAGTATAATAATAAATAAAATAAAAAGCCTTTTATTTCCAGTAATATACAATTTCCAATATTTAACATTGTATCTACCCTAATACTTATATAACAATAAATATAAATTAAAATTAAGAGATTATATCCATGCATCTATCTATATATGTCTAAGATAACTAAATGTTTTTATATGTAACTAGTTATAAGTAAAATAAAGATATAATTATTTTCCACTGGAACCCCCCTCAGGTAAAGGCCTCCTCCAAAGCCTTCCACTTCTCTCGATCTTGGGCTATTTGTTGCCATTGTAGGCCAGCTATTTTTTTTATTTCATCATCCCATCTAGTGAGTGGCCTTCCTCTATAACGTTTGCCAGTTGGTCCTTTCCATAATGTAATTGTTTTTGACCATCTCTGGTCTTTAAGTCGTGCTACATGGCCGGCCCATTTCCACTTCAACTTTTGGCTATAGCTGAGTGCGTCTATTGCTTTTGTTTTCGATCTTATTCTGGTGTGCCTTATTCTTTGTGCTTTCTTAATGTTTAGCATACTGCGTTCTGTTCCTCGCTGACATGTGATTATTTTGCTTTTTATTTTGGTGGTAAACTTCCATGTTTGACATGCGTATGTAAGACAAGGAATGAGACAAGAGTCCATGATTTTATTCTTTATTTTGACCGGCATTTCACTTTTAAATATCTCCTTGCAACTCCAATATTTATTCCAAGTTTTTTTGACTCTTTTTTCCACTTCTAGCTCATTGCTATCTTTGTTGAATCCGATTTGTTTTCCTAAGTAAACATATTGATCCACATAATCTAGTGGGTCATTATCGATTGATATAATTGATTTTTTGAAGTTGGTCATGAGTTTGGTCTTTGTTATGTTTACCTCTAATCTCACTTGCCTGCTTTTTTGATGGAGAGTGTCTAGCATTTGTTGTAGTTGTAGGCTCGATTCTGATAGTAAGACCAAATCGTCCTCAAATCGTAAATGGTTTAGATATTTGCCCTGGATATATAAGCCACAGTTTTCCCAGTCTAATTTGCTTATGATGGATTCTAATACGGCAATAAAAAATTTGGGGACAAGGGGTCTCCTTGTCTGACTCCTCTCCTGACTGGAAAACTTGGGCCTAACGTTTCCAGTTTAACTCTGCTGGAGCTATTACTGCAAAGATATTTTAGCATATTTATGTATTTTTGCTCTACATTTTGGTCTTTTAAACTTTCCCATATACTTTCGTGTGAGATTGTGTCAAAAGCTTTTTGGTAATCAATAAATGTGATATAAAGCGGCCTCTGTTGTTCTTGATATTTTTCAATTATCAGTTCTAATGTGTGGACGTGGTCTATGGTAGAAAAAATCTTTCTAAATCCAGCTTGTTCAATAGGTTGGTTGGTTTCCAATGTTGTGCTTATTCTTTGATTGATTATTGTGGAGAAAAGCTTATATATGCTTGGTAAAAGACTTATCGGCCGGTAGTTGCCAATATCTTTCGGGTCCCCCTTCTTGTACAGCAAGATAATGTTGGATTCAGACCATTGAGAAGGAGTGACCCCCGTTTCAATAATTAAGTTAAATAATTTTGATAGCGGAGCAGCTAGTATGCAGCTGGCAGTTTTTATGGCATCGTTAGTAATGTTATCTGATCCTGGGCTTTTGTCTGCTTTTAGTCTTTTTATTGTGCCAATGACTTCAGTATAATCTATTGGTTTTATGTGAGATTGTTCCTTTTCAATATCGATGTGATCGTTGACGACATGGTTTGTGTCTTTGACTAAGTCTGAAGTACTATTCAGTTTTTTTATAGAAATTTGTCGCGATGTTTGCTATATCTTTTCTGTTATAAGCAATTTCTCTATCTCTTGACTCTTTTAGACTTTCTATCCGTCTTTTATTTGTCCGTAGTTCTTTGTAGCCCCTTTTCAAACTTCCACTTTGTTCTACGTGTTTTTGAAGGGTTCTAATTCTATGGTTTTTATAATCTTTTTTTATATATTTGCTTGTCAATTTGTATAATGCTTTAAGTTCGTTTTTCATTGTTCGCGTTTTGTTTTTAGTTCTTTGTAGCTCTTGTCTACGTTTTAAAAGTCTTTCTGTATTTTCTGTGAGTACTCCGCGCGCTTTTGTTGTATGTGAACTTCGTGCGACTTGTAAACTGCCTGTGATGCGAGTTATTATTTTATCATAGTAGTCCTGTACTGTCTCAATTGGCTCATTGTACATATTTGTATTTCTTCTTCATTTTTGAGTATACTATTTTGTTTATTTGCAAATTTTGTTCGAGTTTTCACTGGTTTGGTCAGTGATATTTTTGCTCTGAGTGGTCTGTGATCTGATGTAAAGTTTATACTTAATGTTTCTATGTCTTGAAATGATTGAGGATGATTAGACAGTATGAAATCTATTTCATTTTTGTGTTGACCACCCGGAGACTGCCATGTCCATTTTCTTTTCTCTTTTTTCTTGTAGAAGGTGTTGATAATAGCTAGGTTGTTTTCCATGGCAAAGTCAATAAGTCTTTGACCTCGTGCATTTCTTGTTCCATATCCATACTGTTTCGTTATCAAGTTTTCATCTTTCTGCGGTTTACCTATTTTTGCATTGAAATCACCCATTAGAATAAAATCTTCGTATGCTTTATTCATTGTCTCGTAGATGTTATCGTAGAATTTATTTATTTCATCTTCATTTGCTGCTTCTGTTGGCGCGTATACTTGTATAATGGTGAATCTCTTTCCTGGTATTTTGAGATTTAGCATAGTGACGCGTTCCGAAATACCGAGGTAACTTTCTACGTACTGTTTCAGATGTTTTTTTATAATGAAACCAACTCCATATTTGCCCTGTGTTTGTCCTGTACTGCATAGGATAAATTCATTGTACTTCCATGTTATTTCCAAGGCGCCGAACCTCTGATATACCTATTACGTCGTATTTTATGTGTGTTAATGCCTTTTCTATTTCTAATATTCGTTCGTATGATAGGAGAGTTCTAACATTGTATGTTATTATGTAAAATTCTTCTTTTTTCTTTTTTGACCTATTTTCAAGGTCTTGTGGTAGTATCTTTGGAGGGTTGTGGTCATATTCTTCCACGGTGACCAGCCAGCTTGGAAGATGTATTTCATGTGCTGTAGTATGTTCTATTTTAAGATTTTTCAGGAGGGGTTGAAGTGTTTGTTGCTATGCTTTAACGTTTGTGTCTTCCTTATTTGCGAAACTATTATTGTTTTTGTTTATCAGGTAGTTTTTTAGCATTCCCGGTTTTATTATGTTCTCAGACAAGCTCGAAGATCTTTGTTTCGTGTGCATAGGTTGAGTTTTATTCTTTTTGTTTACATGGGGTCTTTGTTCAGCAAAATTGTCTGTGGCATTTTCTGGAGAGTTTGAGAGACCTCTTTTATTGTTTTTATTTGTATATAGGTATATAACCATAATATAAAAAAACATTAACAATATTTACCTTTGAGTAATTTATTTTTAAATAAAACGTTACATTCATACAAAAACGAAAAATAAGAGAAACCTGAGGCTCTAGATATATGACCTCCGAAAGAACTACACGAACCTCACAGTTAAGATTTCTGTACTGTAGTGTTGGCCGGAACACCCCAAATGTCTGCGTGCAATCAATATCGGCCTCGAACTTAAATTGAAATCAAATAATATGCTGCAGTTCTTGAGATCAAAACTGACTAAGGCAGCCGGACAGCCTACAGAAAATATTTCTCAGAAGATGTTGTAAGATTTGAATACCATGCTTACCTTTCTTACCCCCCCCCCCCCTCCCCCATATAGTAAATAACTTTTGAGCAGAGCTAAACATTAAAATCTCTAACGATCGGCTCTTATATCTATTATTTATTTTTGAGTTCATTTCCTACAGACTTGACTGCAAAGTCTGTAGGAAATAAAAGTTCACGCTTTCCCATAAATCAGTAATGGAAAACAACGTCGTAACACTACAAACAGTGACAGTACCTAAACGAGTATATTTACTTACGAATACAAATCAGATGACGGCAATTTTATTTCAATACACACAACTTAACAATTAACTTTCATGATTTCGATAGTTCTACATATAAGAATTTATATCATCATCAACAACCTTTAATAGTCCACTGCTGGACATACGCAACCTTCCATTGCAAGGAGAGCAATGTTCAATGCTTCAATGGGAACAAATATCAAAATTCCAGTTTTAACAACCTGAATTCCGGTAACAACACAGCGTGTTGGATCACTACAGTATCAAAAATTATGTCCTTTCAAACTCCATGATTGGAGACTGCTCATGTGTTTTTTTTTTCGTGAAAGGTAGTTTTATATTGTAATAAAACGGTGATAAATACAGTTATTAAAATATCAATCTCGAAATTCAGCGTAGGCGCCAGTAAATTTTTATTGGCATTATAATATTACATATTTTCAGACGAACACTTTTCTTTTTAGAACATATTTTAAGCAGGTTTCGCACAAAGCAGATTTATGTATCCATATGGTATTTCACCGTTACGATAAACCTCTGACTGATGGAAAACATGAGAAAAATCTAAAAGTGATGATAACCATACATATGGTGACTTACACTATGGCGGCCTATTGAGATGCTTCTACATCATTGGGCCTCCGGTCTCGCACTCACCAACGAAACACGACGGCACGAAGGCTGTCATTTTAGATTGATCTTCTGTGAGAGTGTAGTACCGTCGCGCCCCGGTCGAGCCAGAGAGCATAATATCTTTCTTTCTCCAGACAGTTCACCATTTGCATTATAAGGACTAGAAATTAAACACCGAGATATGAATACCAGAAAATATGTCATCATCATTAACATCGTCTCAGTCGAAAGGCTTCGACTACTGGATTCAGGTCTCTCTCAAAGTTCCCTACAACAACCGATCTTGTACCTACAGCTCGCATCCAATGGGTTCCCGCGACCTGCACCAGATCGTTGAAGTACCTAGTTTTTTTTTTACTAATCGGGTCCGTCGCGTTTGTGTAATAAGTGTACACAAAAGAGCAAATAATTTCATACAGAGAACCAAGTCCTTGTGTGTTAAATATGTTTCTTTTTATACTAGCAAAAAAGCCGCATAGGCTTCTCGTTTGCGTGCATAACATAAGACTAAATGTACCATCGTAACTTAATTGTATATGAATACATATTAGGTGATGGATGTTTATTAACTATAACTTTGTATTGTATCTAGTAATCTTTTCTAAGAATGATTTTTAAAATTAGAATTGTGTAAAGTTTCATGAACTGTTTATTGAGGATAAATTATGAGGTACTGTGTGTACTACTTCTACTGTACTTAATGTGTCTAGTTCATTTGGTAGCTGGACTGCTTAATTCTTATGCGAATAAAGTACTTTGTAGAATATTGTTTTCTGTAGGTACCTAATTTTAGTTTATTTAATAATCATTCCCTTTTTTTGCTAAACTCACATCAGACGTATGTGAGGTCATTTATCATCCATTCATCATTAAAGAAAATATTCAAGAAATTAAATTACCTATCATTACTATAAAAATATTAACCTCTTTCAACAAATGTAATGAAATTAAGATGATACTTACATTAAATGGCCTGTTTATACAATTTAGTCATTGTATTACTCATTCCAATAATTAATCTCAAATTAATTGGGCTCAGTGAGTGCTCGTTTTAATTAAAATACAATTAATATTTTTAATGGTTTATTTGTCGTTTGTTTTAATGCATTATATATTTAAATAAGTTTTCATAACAAAAGGTATTTTCTTTAAATAGTATGTATAAATAGCCTTACACTATCAATATGACTGTAGGTATCGACTGAGTAGGTTAGTGATCGGTTATGAAGCAGATATAATTTTTATAATGTTTTATTATGGATTCTTTACATGTATAAAAATTATTATAACTGCAGTGTTTACTTTAGCTATAATCCTTTAAAAAAATTGACCCAAAAGTTTTCATAAAAATATTAGTATAAATCAAGTAATTTCGGTCCGTTACAATTTTCTTTTTCCGAAAAACAAAGTGCCTCGAGAGAATTATTGTATTTAAAGAGTATATAGTACTTTAGAATGGCATTTTGTTTAATATATTCTTTCAGATTTATTTTCATTTAGATTTCAACATTGTTAATGACAAAATCTATTTTCTAGGATGCTAACTCTATAGTTTTATCTGAAAACTTTTAGGCCCAATAGTCATGTATTCTCTAAGTACAAAAATATTAATTTCAGAATATCTATTAACAAAATCTTACTAAAATAATTTTAATTGAAATCATCTTGTTAGCCAATAATCGTGTATTTGTACCCCTTAGCATCAGAGCAACTGGTTGATTGTATATAATTCTATTTATGGATGTAGACAGATAAATGTTCTAAGCATGTTATTTACTGTTAAAATGTTTCATCTCTAAATATAACTAATAAGTATACTATAACAATACCGAATAAAAATTAACGATATAACATCTCAAATTATTCTATATTGCTCTTATTTGTACAAAGTTTTCATCAAGTATTGGTGTTTCAAATCTGAAAAATATATCATGTATACTATATTATTTTATAATATTCATTTATTATTGAGTATCTTAGAGAATTATACAAGCACTAAAACATTGGAATACTCATAGGATTGAAGATCTAGGAAACAAAACAAGTCAATGTCAAGTCTACGTTACAGGAGAAATGACAATCAATAATAGGTTTAAACATGACTAAATGAGTAAGTACAAAATCGATAATACCTAAAAAGTAATGTCTTTATCTGCACTGAGTAATATATTTACACGACTATATACAAAGCTATCACATATTACATTTTATTTATATCACTATATACATTATTGCGAATTTAATGTTCTTCGTCTTTTTGACGACAATACACAACTTCGTTCGTATAACTTAGCAAAGAAAATATACCCATGATATTGTCCTTTGCGCACAACTTATGTTAGACGTACACTATGTGTGGTTTTTCAGGTGTTCTGTGGTGTGGAATTGTCTCGTAGGCAAATTGTTGGTAAATATGCTCTTCACTTTCCTCCTGGTAATATGGATTCTTGTCCACGCTATGCCAAGGAGGGTTCAATGAATGGAAGTTATTACTCACTGATGAGCCGATCATGAGATATCGATCAACATCTCTTTTATTTTCCTGCTCTCTTCCCCGTGTTGAATACCCCAGCCCATTCCCTAATTTGGACACGTCACCATTCAACATGACACTTGTCATTACTTGCTTTGATTTATCACCTTTGCACTTCTTCAAGGGTCCCATGAAGTACAATACAGCACCAACAACGCTTATTATGATACTCACTGTGAGTACCACAATCGCTACTATTACCCAACCATTTGAACATCCGAATTCTGACTCTGGAATTTGCACAAACAGGACACCACTCAAATGTGCTGGAGCTGCACATTTAACATTTTCATAGTCTATTTTTAATATGGAGCTTCCATTTCCAGACTTTTTATTACTTATTTCGCTCTCTCTTCCCAGTTTCCATAACCACAATATAGAACAATTACAAACAAACGGGTTTCCGGAAATCTCTAGCTCTTGCAACCTATCTATAGGGAAATTAGAAGCTTCAAGAGCCACTAGTGCGTTATTTCGCATGTAAATGTGCGTCAATTTTGGATTACCGTGAAAAAGTCTCGGAGGAACTTCGTTCACTTTGAGGTTTTCATTCATCCATATTTTTTGTAAATTGATATTGTCCACAAAAGCTCTTGAATCAATTTTCTCGAGTTCGTAAAGTCTGCTCAAATGTAGATGTTTTAAATGAAATAGACTTTGGAAGGAAAGCGCTGTTATGTTTTGAAAAAAATTTCCACTTAGATACAAATGCGACAAGTTTGATAGTTTTGATAACGCTGACGTTGGAATCGATGTCATATTATTGTCACTTAAATCTAAATGTCGCAGTGACGGTAAGTTGTGAAATCCCAATTGATCCACACTTTCAATTAGATTACTATTTAAATCTAAATGCTTCAATTCCTGTAAGTGTGGAATACCAAGTTTGTGTACTTCCTCAATTAAATTTTCTGAAAGGTCTAAAACCTCCAAATGTATTAGAAAACCAAGATTAGGAGAAGGTATATCTAATATTGAATTATTTTTGAGCGATAATATCTTCAATGACATCAGCGGTTTAAAAGTTTCTGGTTCAAACTTCACTAGTCTGTTATTTGACAAATCGAGGTTTTCTAGCGCAGATAAATCTTTGAACGTCTGCACATGTATACTTGATATTTCATTATCTGCTAAATTTAAGTCAACAAGACTCTTCAATCCTCTAAATGTTTCTTTATCTAAACGCTTTAGGAAATTGTTACTCAAATTGAGATGCGTCATCTCAATATTATTCTCAAAATTTTTACTACCTAAATCCACGACTTTGTTGTAAGAAATGTCGAGAACAGTTAATTGAGTGTAAAATCCAAACGTGTAAAGCAGATTGTCGATGGCATTGTGTGTAAGATTGATGTGAGTTGCTTCTGGGTTGAGTTGTATAGGCACAATTTCGAGGTTCGCGTTGGCGCACGAGGCGGCGCGCAGGGCGTCGTCGCACGCGCATCGCGCAGGGCATAAAGTTCGAGCTGCCGCGCCCCACGTCCATGCTACTACTACCACCCACCAACGCCACTTCGCTACGCAGGAGCCCATAACATCTCATGTATACGCTACAGGTTACCTGGAACAATAAAAAACATTCATATAATATAAACTTTACCTTGTTAATTAATAATTAAAAATACTTAATAATATATAAACAAATAGATTTATTTTGTGATAATATAGGTATTTTAAAAATCTATGTGTAAAGAAATTCTCATTTCCGAAGATAAAAATCAGTCAAAATCTATTCATTTTGCCATAATTTACTGTTTTAGTTAAAGGGTCTTTCTCTAGATTCATCACCCTAGGCACCACAGAGGAGAGTAAAAGTATACAGTATTATCGCTCGACAAAATCTTAATATAATTTCTGCCTAAAACTGCAGATAACAAATGTGCCTTTCCGCAATTTGTATGGGGGAATGGAATTGTTTGATCCAAATTAGGCCGATAAGAGACGTGCCGTGGAGGCGAAATGGTAATCTCGCCACAAAAAGTTTTTTATTATCCAACGGTACGCTGTCGCATAGGCCGAAGGATGCCCGGTTTTAAGCATATTGCACCAGCTCTATTTTAATGTTCGTGATTTTTTATTCAATAAAGCATTAGAAGAAAGATGTGCTATTTGTGCCGCTAGCGGAACGTAAGGGCACGTAGCTAAGGTTAATGTATTTCACGTCGAAGTTGACCAGGAGCGCATACCCGGGACCGGCTTGCTCGCCCGTAATTCCATATTCCACACCTTTATTTATCGTCCTACATTTTCTAACAGATGAGTGTTCTTCGTAAACTGGAAACTAGCGAACACCGCTCTTACCGCTAATCCTCAGTTTCTCGAGCGCTTCCTCAACAATCCACCCAAAATGCTCGGCGATTTAACAAAGCCGTGTTCAGTAGGTACTTTAAATTAAATGTTCGGCTTTACAATTCGACGGAATGTATAATGAATAGCACCGTAACATCTGTTAACGAAGGCGAACGATCTAGAAAGTTTTCACGCGCGGGAATAACTAATTGCGAAGGTTGGAATTCAATTTATGGTTTCTAGTGCGCCTCCCGAGAGATCACGCCATGCTAAAGTATTAATAATGCAAAACAGTGTCACAGGAAAGTTTTTGATTCTAAATGTAAATTGAATTAGGAAACAAAGTTTTGAACTTCCGTTGTGTCATCATCGACTGTAGTCGTATTACGATAATACATTTTGTTAATTAATAAAACAAGAAATGTATTTGATAAACAGAACTTTTGTGTGGTGTTCTTACAACTTGTAAAATATGTGTGTCCTATATATTTATGTTATAGCTTCCATAAAACAAACTGACTAAATTGAAGAAATAATAAAGCTAAAACATTTCAATGGTATTTCGAATACGAAACTAAATTGTTCAATCCAATGGGGTAGTTAGAGTCCTTATAAAGATGCGAGAAACGGCATCTAGGCTCCCCCAGAAACTCGATATCACCCGATGCGAATGGATTACGGCAGCCCGCCTGAATTACAGAAACCATATGTATACTTGATACATTAGGGATCGCCGTATTAGGAAGGATTAATTCTGTTACATTCCAAATGTATTCGACGTCACGTGAACCTAAAAGATTGGGTGCTTCACGGTTCAATATTGACAAAATTTAGCGTTATAAAACGCTTTAATCTTACAAATTAATTTTAAATATATAATTATTTATAAAATTAATAGTAAGTACCCATATAAGTTTAGACAAATGCAACAATTTCAGACTTAGTAGCGCAATACAGAATTGTTCATACAATCTCTATTATATATAGATAGGTATATACATAAACTGTGAAATGGTTCCACAAAATTTAAACAGTTCTGCACTAATTGAGCGCTGATACGAGTTACAACTCGCTTATAATATTGTTTATATCTATTTTGCGTTTTTGTTTCTATTTCTCATTAATGCAGCCACGGTGAAGCGAAACATGGTAGGGTATCGATAGAATAATATTTAAATTTCCCCACTATATTTCGGATAAAAGCGGGCATAGTCAAAATAATAACCAACATAATATACGATAGATGCTGCTTTTTAATATTCATGCGAAGGTGGTTGCGGTTTGATGCCTATGTAAAAACGCAGAGGGTAAGGCACGACCTCCATTTCCGAGTCTAAACTGCCCTGGCCGCCACTCTTTTGTCTTTTAATTTCCTGTCCGCCAGAGTGCTCCCATCGTGAATTTCGCTTTCGTGAGGTTCGTTAACTTATATCGACCTTTGTTGTTGTCTATTGAACTTTTCCATTATCGGCATAATCGATTGAAACCACTTAATTCATTGGAAAATTCTTGTCGCAAAATTCTTCCCCAAGAAACAGTATGAACATCAACTCAATTCTCGTTTTCCTTTTATAAATACAGTATGTTCTTAAGTTTTTGTTTTGTTTTCGCTCTGTCCAAACTCCAGAAATGGAAATTAAATACTTCTTTATTAAAAAGTTGGAATGTTATAGCATTGAGATGCGGGATTTTAATAATTCTAACAGACTTTTATTCTATTCCGACTGACTTTAAATAAGGATATTATACTAAGTTTTTACAGTTTTTTCCTTGTGAAATATGTTTGGGAATCAATCGTTAATAACAAAGCCGTACTCGTAATAATACTTCATGTGCTGTTTATTAAATAATCGCTTGTTACACTGTATATACGAGTAGTACACTTATTCAACTCGTTTATAAAATTAATTTCAATTCAGGATAGTATATGTATTACAAATCAAATATGCTTTTATAAAGTAAAGTATCTTAAATTGAGACATGATTGATTGAAATTAAGATTATAGTCTTGTTCTACATCTGTAAGTAATTTTAGCATGTAGGAAATATTTAATACGCAATGAATTTTGTGAAACGGTTACTACACGGGGTGGCACTCGACCCGACCGATCTGTCGACCTTCCTAATTACACCATAACATCTAAACACCGTTTAGGAGACGCCTCTAAGGGATGCCTCTAATTTATGATACAGTTTCTGTTGGTCCACGAAATTCAATATCAAAGGGTCTAAAACCTCTCACGTATTAATGACATTGAACCTACCACTTAAATTATAATCAAAACTATCGGCTTACCTCGCCCTAATGGTGGCGATGAGCCAATCGGACTCGCTGAAGCAAACGGTCCCCACTAAAGTTATCACGGTGTTAATACAACTTGAGACGTTACTAACACAAAGGACGGTTTACGAGGGGCGCTGGGACAATAAAACCAGTGTAAAAGTCGGCTAACCGCTCCTCTCACTCACCCCGAGAAATATCTTAGCCCTCTTCACTTTTATGAGTTGCTTAAGTCATGCTTTGCCGTTTTTAAAACAGTCTTCTGGCTTAAGTCGAAAACTTTTACGCTCGACGTATTGAAATAGAAGACACTAGCGTTTCTGTTGCATGTCTGTTTCCTAGACCATTTCTTGCAATAAAATGTGTTGCATTTGGGGTTCGTTTGGAGTGCGTATACGTGACGGTAAGTCGTAAGTGTGAGTAGCGGGAGGCACTGACGGCCATAATGAGAAAACTTGGCCGGCACTGAGGAGAATGCAGCCGGTACTTAACGGGCGAAATCAAGGGGCGTCTTGCGCATGTTCAATTCTTGTTGCTTAGTGGAATTTCAATTAAAACAAATGTATATCACAATAATATGACACTCAAATGAATTTTGCATAAAACTACCCGATATATAGTTTGAATACTTAATTGTATTGCTAAGTAATTTTTACAAAATGTTGGTCCACGTGTTTATTTATTTGTGATTAGAAGTAGGTACTTAGTAATACAAAATTGAATAGATTATGTAAACTTACAGATTCTAATTTATTTACTCAAATATATTGTAAAACTCATTACACGTATCTATTTCTTTGTAATAAAAAGTAGGCATATTTAGTGTTTCTAAATTTGGAAATAGTGAACATCTATAGAACCAATATTTAAAAGAAAAGATAATATTGGTAAACCTATTGGTTTAATAGCTGGTTTTGATCGCTGGGCTTCAAATTTTCATAATTATTTTCTAAGTGGATGCTTTCAATTTATATATTTAGATAAAAAGTCTCAAAAACGATTAAACCCTAAGCCGTATAACTAATTAAGAGATATGCTAATATACAAATGGTTTAATATCAAGTGAACTATTAATTAAAAATCTTTAAGACTTGGTTGATAAGAAATGAATGTACATTCTCGTTAATTACTATTTAAATTAAAATCTTGCAAATGCAAAACGTTAAGGTGTTGAAGAAAACTTTTAATTTGACGCTGGAAGTCAAACGTTCTTGACGCGAAAGTGTCTCAGTCACTTTAAAGAAATTTCTTATTAGGTAGGTATATAACATTTTGCATTTTATTTTAGTTTATTAGGGAAACAAACAGATACAAAAAATTTGAAATATACAAGTAATTTACACATAACCCAGAACAGTTTCCACAAATTAATTTAACATTTTGCGCCAAACCAAAAAATAAATAAAGAAAGTTAAAGGAAATTGAAACAAGTTAAAATGTTGTTTTTTAATACAATTTTGAGTCCTGTAAAAAGATAAATTTCACAAAAACAACAAAAAACAATTGAAATTAATAATATTTAAGTTAGTCTTTATCAAAATAAATGGTAAATATACAATTTTTATTAAATCTGGAACTGGTTAAATATATACTTATGATATTACAGCCGTATGTTTTTTTTCTCTTTTTAATTGTAAATAACAAACACAAACAAATGTGTAGGTTTATGTACACATATAACTAAAATTACAGGAATAAGTTAAAAAGAGCAAATCCTTTAACGCTTCAAATCTTAAACTAAATAGAAAACAACCTTAAACCCACAATTGAACAGATTGACGTAAACCTAATATCCAATAGTTACAATAAAGAGAAATCGAGTTAGCAGATCACCCCTACTCGCATCCTAATCGACTGTACTTAACAAATTTTAATATCACTGACACTGGTCAGTACACCTGCCAATAGTTGCACGCCACGACGCTATTGATTTTGCAATCAAAGCCCCGTTATATCCACGCGACCTCCGGGCAATTATTGAGATATTTATTACATACTTCATATTTTTCTAAACATACAATACACATATACAGATGGCGTAGACATATGACATTGTTAATACATCTTCATAAGACACAATTTTAACATATTATACTAAAAATCGAACAATTAACTAGAATTTCATATACAAAATATAATCTTAGTACCCATAACTAACACTGGCACGAATAAAAAGTCAGTTAAATAAAGAACTATTTATGTCGAAAACAACCATTTGGTCTGAAATGGTGTGATTTTTTTTTTCTCTTTTTATCAGTATTAATTTAAGGAAATATTACAATGTTGCCACAAATACCTTGCTTCAGATCGTTTACACTAAAGAATAAAAAAGGAACTTTGTCGAACAAAACGTCTACACAATTCCATTTAGGTACTCTTTCACCAACAAAGCGAGCCTTAGTGAATCAGGCTCCTGTATGGGCGCCTTTATAAACGCAATAATGAGAAGTGCTAAGGCGGTATTCAGCCGTGCACCCTAACGAGAGACGCCGATGAATCGTCCATGAGCCGAGCACAAAACTTACCACTTGGGCTATAATAGCAGGCGACTACGGCCATCGCACGTGCCTCTGCCGTCGCCTCGACGCCTCGCCAAAGGGCTTTTAGCGAGAACCAACTTGCTTTTGCTTTGACTTTCATCGTTGAGCGAGGATTAGACGTACCCTCTCGCGATTGGATACGGCCCACAATGAATAGTCAATGAATTTAGGCCAAGCACCGGTGGTGCAAATTAAAAAGTGGTTGTTGACATTTAACTTTATTTAAAAAAAGTATCCCGATTCGTTATCGTCAAAGGAAAATCAACACACAAGCTGGACAAAAAAAGAGACTACAAAACACGAGACTGAAAAATTCGTTCTATGAAACAGATTAAATGTGAACGATTTTATTATTCGTCACTATAAGGAAATTGTTACAGATATTTTTTAAGAATAGAAGTTTGCATTTACCAGTGAGTTATCACAGCAAAAAAGCAAAAATACAGGTTTGCAAACTCCCAACATAAGTTCCGTAGACAAAAATTAAGAACAAAAGTCATGAATTCTTTCGATGTTGCAAAACTTTTACTCTAAGAAAATTTAGTCAAAATTATTCAGAGCTTCATTTTTTATACCGTTTTATTTATATAGAGAAGGTGAAGCTTCACTGACTTTAAATTTAAAAGGGAGTAACAAATGAGGTGCTTAGGTGGAAGATATCGAGTGGATCTCTCACTAAGCCCGCAAAATGGTCGTAGCCTAAATGAAGATGCCACGCGACGATCATCTAAAGTATACTACGAAATTAGTCAATCCTATCGCTGCCATCTTTAACAGACCCGGTGAGACTGAATAATGAAATAGCTCGCTGAGACGGTGGATAGGCGATATCGACACTGTGGCCCATCGGAAAGCGGTCGCGCGACCGAGCAGAAGCGAAAATCCAACGGATTCCGTGTGAGATATTTGGCTCCTCTTTTAGGGTTATTAAGTGAAGTGGGTTTTAGGGAAATGAGGCGGCGAATAAATCTACTCTCCCTTGAAATGGAAAAATCTGTGTTCTCCGTAAATAAAGAATGCCCATGAAATAAATTAGACAGGCTCGTATATTGTCTTCATCGAGGCGGGCGCGATGCGGTGAAAGCATATCCGACACAAAAATCTGCGCTCTTACGGCCGGATTGCCAATAAAGAGAATGGAAGGAGAACGATTATCACTGTTAAAACCGTTGCTCTTCGTTTGTACCTATGAATGAATAACATTGTGTATGTAAACAAAACTATAGTACTGTTGTGTTAATAATGACATAATATTTGATGAGTTATTACAGTATGCGTAATTCCATTTTCATTGTTTATACTTTTAGTCTACAAAAGTTTGCGTATTAGATAGGTTCTAACTTTAGTTCATAATATAGGGAAGATTGAAATTAGCTGTTATCAGTTAGGTGATGTGACGGTGATACATCACATCTAATACAATAATCAAAAATGAAAGTTATTGTTTTATATTACTTTATGGTGTTAGAATTCGTTGTAAAGCTCACTCAGTAAATCTCATTAAAGCGTGGTGATCAATATATTATGAACAAATTCAATACGTATTTTGTATTGAATTTTAAAAATGTTGTACCAATGCTTGCAAATTTGTACCTATAAAAGTAACTAAGGCGTAGGTTTGCATGGCGTAGCTTAAGTAAATTTTATGGTCAAAGGTCAAAATAAAAAAAACATAAAACACATTCAATGGCCATGTAAATGTTTTCATTTTTCACCATTCCTAAACTGACATATAAATTTCATCCCTTCGGTTTTATTAAAGGCGAATATAAAACGCGCGGGCAGCACAAAGCCAGATGCAAACCCAGAAGCTAAGCTCACCCGGTACTCCGCAAGCGTAACTTGTAACAAAATCCCTCATTCACGTTTCTATCTCGTATTGCACAGTACAGGGACTCGCCTTTAACGTATTCCACGTCTGCAACTGAGACAGCGGGGTTAGGGTGCGCGGCGACGACGGTAATGCGTTTTATGAATGAATGAACGAGTGAATGGAAGGATTTCACTTCCAACTAACCGTTGGTTTAAGGAAAAGCGCATCCGACGCATTGCACCTGGTAAAACTTTTTGTTAAGGTTGGTAAAGCTTTAACGGGAGCATTCTTAAATAAATAATATTGGTTACAGATAGATCTTTCGAGGCAATGTTGCAGCTTATTATGGGTACACAGTGCAAAAAGTTGGGGATGAATGAATGCCGGAAAAACACGTAACTGTAAGAGGCATATAATTTGATATTGGGTGTTTTGCAAACGAGTTTCGAGGCTATACGTGAGAGGGATTCGCATATTAGATGTGAAATGCACATATCTGAGTGTTCACATTGAGGTCTCTTACAAAAGGAATTCACTCAAATACTGCAATAACTTAGTACGTTTCTACATTATATAACTTGAATCCTAGACTGTAACTTGAGGTACTGAATATTTTATGACGAGGCTTATCTTCACCCACAAGAATAAAAGAGCCATAAGGAAAAGTTTTCTATTAGCATTCAAAAGTTTGTCAAAATGAAACCATTTTTCATCTCGGAAAATTTTCAACGTGGTTTCATGTAAGTAGGTAGATGTATATTGGATTTCGTCAGCCACTACAAACCAAGCAAATATCGTTGTAAAATGAAGTGTGAATTTTGATCTAAGTATTCACGAAGCGACACTGATAATTCTAGGTTGAGTTGAACATTTATTAATGAGTGTCTCAGCAAACAGTTGGTGACATTCAAAGGGAAGATGAGTCGATTAATTCAATTTCCAACTGAGCACTTTGATTGCAACTGCAACATGACCTAATACTGTATTTTATTATATTCTTCATACGTTATATGTATGTGTATGTAGTTATAGCTATTTTTTATGTGTACAACATGCACGTAGCACACATCTACTTTCATAAGAAGCTACTATATAAAGACTTCTACTAGATACTACACTTTAGTAAGTCACCTCGCTGTAATTTTAAATTTTTTTGTAACAGAGACGTGATAATTCACTTATTAACTTATTAACACTCACCTTATTAACTACTCTCTTGACTCCGGAACCTTTCCCTCTCTTTGGCGTAAGGCCTTCATCATACCTCTTCCTAAAAAAATAATCCTTCACTACCCGAACACTTTCGTCCTATTTCCATCCTTCCCTTCCTATCTAAAGTGCTCGAGGCCTGCGTATACAAGCAGCTCTCTGAATTTGTATACCGACACAAATTGCTGAGTCCTCTGCAGTCCGGCTTCAGGCCTGGTCACAGTACTGTTACCGCTCTCCTCAAAGTGACTGGCGATATTAGGAAGGGCATGGAAGACACCAAAGTTACTGTTCTGGTCTTAGTGGATTTTTCCAATGCCTTCGATACCGTCAGTCACGAAATCCTACTATCAATCCTTGGGTATCTTGGGGTGTCCCCTGAGGCACTGGATTGGTTCTCTACCTATCTTCAGGGACGTCAGCAGTGTGTTCGTGTTCAAGACTCGTCATCGAACTGGCGTAACCTTTACACTGGCGTCCCTCAAGGCGGAATTTTATCTCCTCTTCTATTCTCTATTTTTATCAACCTCATTACTGATCACCTTCGGTGTTCGTATCACCTGTATGCCGATGATCTGCAGCTGTATTCATAGGCAAGGGTGGAGGACATATCGCAAGCCATCGACAACATCAACAGGGACCTGGAGTTCATAAAGTCTTGGTCGATGAGATTCGGGCTGTCAGTTAACCCTACTAAATGCCAAGCAATAATAGTAGGCAGCAAGATCATGATAAATCGATTGGATACCACGTCAATCTCGCCGGTCGTCTTCAACGGCTTAGTGATACCTTGGAGCCACGTAGTCAAAGACCTTGGCCTGTTCATCGACTCAACTCTTGATTGGCGAGCCCAGATTACTCATGTGAGCCAGAAAGTAACAGGTAACCTACGAACACTCTACCGTCTTAAGAACTTCTTGCCTCCTAAAACGAAACTCTCACTCACACAGTCCCTCATTATCCCTTTAATCGACTATGGTGATGTGTGTTATTTCGACCTGAATGCAGACCTCCTTAATAAACTTGACCGTCTTCTTAATAACTGCATTCGATTCATATTCAATCTCCGCAAGTATGACCACGTGTCTACTTTCCGTTCTCAATTGCAATGGTTACCTATTCGCCAGCGCCGCAGTCAGCGAGCGTTGACCTATCTCTTTTCGTTCCTCAACTCCCCATCTTCACCTGCTTACCTTGAAGCCTACCTCCGTTTCTTATCCTCAAATCACGATAGAAATCTTCGCTCATCTAACAATTTGCTTCTCTCGTGTCCCTCACACAATTCCGACTTCGTGAACTCTTCGTTCTTTGTGCAAGCTGTACTGCTTTGGAACGCGCTCCCGCTCGAACTCAGGATGTCAACAAGTCGTGTCTCATTCAAAAAGAATGTCAAAAACCACCTCATGACAAAATGGCAGGAAAACCTTAATTAAGATACAATTTTGTACCTACTCACGGTGTACCTATATAAAGTTTATGTATTGGTGTATGTATGTATTCATATGAGTATATATATATATATATTTTAAGTATATGTGTAGTCGTATTATATTAGTTTATGTAAGTTCCATATATTGGTAGCAATTATAACCTCTGACTTCCACCACAATGCACCTACCTCACAAAATTTCTACATCACCCAAAGGTTGGCTGGTAGAGAATGCCTTGGGCATTAAGCCCGCCATTGTACATGTGTGCATAAAGTTTAAATAAATAAATAATTGTGAAACTATTCAATCAATCGATACCTATAAATTAAATATCAATGATATTTACTGCATTAGTCTAACATGCTCTTACCCGAAAACGTAACGATTCCAATGCTGATATTAAAATAAAAATATTAATATCTATTCGATATGTAATTTAAATATTTTTACTTTTTTATGACAATCAGAGCATTTCAATTCTATGGGTCTATCTGTGCCGAATCAATTTAGTACGCAGTACCTCATTGTCTGTGGGGTTATGAGGTAGAACATCGCTGTGTCATTAGATGTACAGTTTTACATAAAACATTTAAAGATAGTTGAATATGTTGTGCTATAAGTGCTTGTATGATGATACATATCTACTTTGGCTTGTATAAAGCAGATCAGCTATATTATCCAGGCCATATGTCTTCATGCAACACCGCTTGCTACATTGATCTGCTAAGCTATAAATAATCTTACTAACCCACCAGTAATCACACTCTTTTCACTGAAAATAGTGTCGTTTTATTACAGTGAATTACACACAATTATACATTACATGTAGTAAATAAAAAATAGAGCCGTAGTATTTATTACTTTGGCTCTATTTCGAACATCAGCCAAAATTGCTTCGATTGCTGATCTTGCTTAGCGCAATGAAATATTCACGCTAATTAACAGTAGGTACACAAATTCATAACAAATGGATCCTCTCTTTGTGTATGAGAAACAACAGATTCTGTTTCTCAACATAAGTATTTAACCGTATAAAAATATATTATTTCATCACATTCATAATTCTTTTGAAGTAAACAACATACGCAACTGACTAATTCTGTACTAAATTATTATTATTATTTATATTTATTTATTAGTCATTAAACATTAGGTATATCATCAAACTTTCTGGTTTGAAGTGAACACATCGGGATTACAAGAGATAATAGAAGCCCAGCATATATTATTTAAAAACTCCATAAAAGTACCTACCTACCTGTTTTCACGAATGACTGGTCACCAGTCAAGTAGTGGAAATCATACGATTGTAAATTCAGCGTGCATGGTCATAATAAAAATACAGAATTCTTGACATAAAAGCAATGACATCTCCAATCGATAGCTCGAATAAACTGTTTAATGTTTTGCATAAGTGGCAGTTTGCATTGAGGTCGGTGACTCGTGATGAATGTCTCGTTGATATAAGAGGATATTGTGACTGACAACCAGTCATCGTCTCCGACGTAGTACAAGTACTAGCAAATAAATCTTACTATTAGTTATCTTGTAAACGTTGTGTGTACAAGCTGAATATGTGCTATGGTTAGAAGTAAAATTATATTTTTTCGAAGACAGGAATCGATAAAAAAAATGCATTATTGACAATAATATGATACCATGGAGCTGTTCTGATGATGGAGCCGCGAGACGGCTATAGGAACTTCTTAACTTAATTACATAAGCCAATCGAGTTTGGGCTCATTTAATTGTTTAAAAAAACACATTATTGTTATAAAAATTAATGTTTATTTATGTTATTTCACCAGGTCGCGAGATGCGGGCAGCGCAGGACCAGTTGTTGTGGGAGCCTTTGCAGAGACCTACGGCCAGCAGTGGACGTCCTTCACCTGTGATGATGATGATGATATGTTATTTACCGGTTAGATAAGAATAGAAGGAAAAGAAAAACAAAATAGCCGTGAAGTTTTTTATGAAAGATTCTAACAACAAATCTAAATTCCAAAGTCGCGCACGCGTCCTGAACAAGTGGCGATTAAAAACCCGGTTGCGCAAACGCATATACCGTTTTATGCGAGGGCTTCCCGAAACTTTAAGTTTAAAGCCTCTTCAGTTGTTACAATTAATAGAAAGCTGTAGCTATATCCTATAAATGGCAGGAGGATATTGATCAAAGAAATCGTGAGGAAGAGCTCAATAACTATAGTCGTTATCTTATTGAACCATCATCAAAATTGATATGAAAACATTTGTATAACTAAGCATTAACATCAGTGAAATGATACTTACATATTTAAGATAGCAAGTCAAAAACGCTAATAGTTTTATCAGTATTAGTATTACTTTCTGTTTATTTGTGAAAATGGCAGCCCTAACACAAGTCAGCTACAGAAAGCTTTACAACTTGTTCGTGTGACAGCTGCTTCCTTTCCATTTAGTTACTGATGGACAAGATGTTAGAAATACTTTAAAACTTGTAACAAAAATACTGCCGATCAGATGTACCTTAAAATAAATATGTAAATGTTTTCGAAATAAAGTCTAACGAAGCTCTAATGCCTGAATCTAATTTTTTACTTTGTTCAAATATATTCATACTTTATTGATTTATTTATCGGAGACAAAAAATTGAGTTCTACTGGTTGGTTATAGAATTACTGAAAGTCGTAAATATAGACAATGATTCAACGCAAGCCTTTAACAGTTTAGTAGTTGCCTTTAACGATTTATATTAATTTAAAGTTACTTTAAGCTACATTGAATAAGATTATTATTTTATGGAAATCGAAATAATCATTCAAATAACATTTATTAATTTTTATGACAGTTCAGAAGAAAATCGGTACCAGTATTCTATATTATTTCTGATCACAGATTAAGCTGATGTAACTACAAGATGACAATAACGATAACGATCTAAAAAGACATACTTGTAAATATTTCGTTGACCTCTATCAATAAACACAACAAGGCTACGTGACTACATGCTGTAAAGTTTTTCCAACGATCATATTTATGCAGCGTGTAAAATCAGAACTTAGTTCCCATGATAATACGATATTAAACGTCAAACTGGCATGCATATAGTCATTTTAAATGGTCTGTCAAGAGATGGTATAGGTCTACCTCAGTGGCGCTATTGGCCGTTATCCGGTATCGATCTATATCTATCGTGATACAATACAGTGGTGTATCGAATATCGCTGTGACCAACTTGCGTGCTCAGAAATGTACACTGACGTAAGCTTATGGACCGTGAAACTGCGGTTTTTCGGTCTATGTGAAGATCCCATTCCAAATAGTAGGTATACTTTAAATGAAAAAAAAAACGTAAAACATGACGAGGAAATATTCTTGTTTGTTATTGTTCGGTATCTTGTACAAGTTTTAATTGAATAAAGCAATAAGATGATGGACGAGAATCGTGATGCATCGAATATTTTAATTCTTTTGTAAATATAAAATTTATGATTATTTTAAAAATACGGACGGTTAATAACTTATTTTTAAAGAGATATATTGAAGAAATATACAAACCTATTCTGTTAAATTACGCTTCTCCATTAAATATTTTGAGGGACTAATTTTAAATTCCGTAACTGACTCCACTGACAACTTTAACTACAATGGTTTTGATTGAAATTAAATTAAAAACTTTTTTAAAAACCAGCTTTTACTGGAATGTCTCGAGACGAATCAAACGAGTCCAAACTCGAAGATGTTGCGACGTTTCTTTACAGAGCTCCTATGGCCACCTTCCAGCTACAGCATCAGATCAGCTCCATGTCATTACTATATTGTATTGTCACGTTGCAAAATTTCAGCAAAATCAGTTGAAGAAATCTGCTTCAAAATTGAGTTGCAGGATTCCACCCGAACATACAAGCATACATACATACATAAATTGTCAGTTAATAAAAAGCTTGTAAAAATTATAACACCTAAAATATAAAGTAAAAAAAAAACATCTAGCTGATACTTAACAATTTCCTAAGTAGGACAAACTGTCAAACGTCAAAATAAAAAGTCAAGGTTTCACGTAAAACATTGACACTTAAATAGAATATTCAAAGACAGTCAAATAACCCAATGTTGCGGTAAAAAAAACCACGAACGTGTTCCGTTCAGTATCAAATGTATTTTACCAAAACTCGAAAAGTTCTCACAGTCTCGGTCCACTGCCCGTGAATATAACGTCTTCAAAGCTTCCATAATTATTTTTCTAGTGAACCAATACAACAATTATTCAATTCGTCACGACCAGTGTGATTTGATCCTATATATTACAAGCAGTAAAAACTATTACAAATTCTCTATAATTGTTCACAACAGTTTAAATTCAGTTCGATTCGGTGTAAAATGAAAACAAGGTTTTGGGAAAGCCATACTCGGTTGTTAGTTTGCGTTTAAAAACTACTCGCCATTAATTATTATGAGTATCTACTCGTGATATATATATCCATAGAGAATTGCTATTATATCAGAGAATTGAATTTTATGAGGTTATAAAATGGGTGGGAATAGTAGTGAAAGTCAAACGATATAAAAAGTTTCTGTGACTGCTTTGACCTAATTAAACATTACCAATGCATGTAGGTCACGTTGTAATATGAATATAACACAGACTTTGATGAAACTCGCAGAGTCTTAGTGTAAAGCCTCAAATGTATTTGACAGTTAATAATTACGCTCTAGGTAACGTTGAAGCTATCAAGTTAATTAGGTAATGAAAATGTTAGTAGCAGATTTTCGTTTAAATAAGGACAAATGTTATAAAAAGAACATAGCTTTATCCAAATTTATAAAAACAAATGTATTTATAAATGTTATAGTTTTTTTTTTTTTTTATGTATGGCCCGCCAAAATGACTCTACTCTGCCTGATGGAAAGTATAAGCAGAATCCAAGAGTATTGGTCGCCATACTCACTGCGAATGCAGACAATGCGGTATGGCGACCCACACCATGGCGGCCTAGTGATGCTGCTGCTGCTGCATCTTGTAGTCTAGTCAACAAGTATGGAACTTGTTGACTAGACTATTTGGGCCTCCGGTCTCGCACTCACCAACGAAACACGAGTAATTATATTTAAATAGCTACATACTTCCGACTAACTAATTACAATCCTACACAATAATACAATCTCACAAGTTGTTCACCTGGCCAGAAACTAGACAAGATTCCCTTAGGAGACAACTACACTTGTTTAAGAGAAAACAGGATAGCGCAGCAATTACGTGCCTGGAAAATTCAACAGTACATTTACTTTATAAGGCATCAGCTAAACTGATATTCTGATATACGTACAACATATCGGTGCCTTCAGTCGTTGAGTCCTCCCTATTCGAAATTCACGTCAAGTCTTCGTATTTGTAATTCAACGCGGGGTCCCGGCAGTACGTATTGTTTCAGCCGGTACTACTTAAGGCGAAGTTCACGTTTATTGATAGAAGGCATTGAGTACGTAACGATCGGTAGTTACAAATTAATTTGAGCTTTGATGTTCGGGTTGATTGTGACTCCCATCTATACATTACCATAAATAACATATTGGTGTTCGTTTGTCATATTTAACTCTCTCCTGACAGTATTCCGGCTGTTTTAAATATTTTATGTATTTATTATATTATGTACAAATATATTACATTAAAAGTATCTGGATAAATTGGTTACAATATCATCAAAAGACATCCCGTAACATTCGCAAATAGAAATTGAAAAATTCAAGTCGATTAATAATGCCTATAAGAAGTATGTATGTAACTTTTACATATTAGTGCTGGGGCTCATCATCATCAAAATGCAAAATCTACTTGGAAACAAAATTGATAAGGATAATTTGATTCTTCAACCGATGCTCCCGCCGAGCCCAGAACAAGAAGACAACAAAAATCAATACATAGATAAAAAGTAACCTTTTCCTACACAAATATAAAAACGATAAAATAAAGGAATCATAACCGATACATATCGTTCGTTATCGATTCAATCAAAACAATTAAAATAAACGTAATCGTTAGGATAATGGGTAATAATAGTGCCGAACCTACTACACTGTAAGTACCCACTTTGATTACAGGGTCTGTCTATTTCTACTAACTTCAGTACTGAACTGTTAATTTCGTATAACGTGAACTGCTATTGGTTCGAGAGGGTAGCCTTAAACTTAACTAGAAGCTATAAAAATGATTAGTCTTCGAACAAGAAAATGGCTGAAAGCTTAGTTTTTGTTATAACTTGCTTTCAAGCTCTTTATAAACTACATCTGCTACTTTTGAGTTGTATTCGTACTTAAGTTTGCGAAATTAATTAAGTTAATATGACCGACCTAATGTACACTTCTCTATAACTTTAACCCTATGAGGTTAAAGGGTCGGAATTCTAGAACAAGTGCCACACTTTCTGGTACAACAACCACGAACAACGATCGAAATCAAAAGCTTCGTTAATCGCGTTCTTTTGAAGGAAATATATATTTAAAGAATAAACAAGTCATCGACATGGAATGTAGAAAATGTATAGTTTAGGTTTTTAAATATGCCTTTGAAACAACAAAAAAATCATACCGCTCCTAGCGGAGTGTTTTTAGAAAATATTCGTAAATAAAATAATCTATATTTTTTTTTTATGTTTTTCTTTTACTTTTTTTATAAAGACAACTCCCGCACTAGGAATAAATCCTGTATCGCGGACGGACACAAAGAACACCCAATATTATAAGTAGTTCGAATACAAAGGAGCCAATTCAACACAAAATATTTTTAATTTTTCTTAATCCAGTATTATATACCATGGCGATTAAGGTTTTGGTCGAAAATTATTTCTTCGTTTGAAGGCGGAAATGCATGTCTGACTTGGAAAATCTTTTTGTTCATTCATTATATTTATTTCGAAAGACAGGTTTAAGAGATAGAAATGTACCTCCCGTGAAATTGTGGATCTCGGTTGGTTTTTAACTAGCACAAAAGTAGTGAATGCATAGCATAGCATTCATATGCTTTTAGAACACACCATATAAGTACGGCAGTTTCCTATCCACTAACCAATACATCACTCTGTACATTCACACTTTATGATCAGCCAGTGGCTTTCATTGCACTTTTATGTTAAGGCTTAATGTGCTCACACACTATGCGTAGGTAACACGTAACAGTAGTGAATAATAAATGTAATGCACCGCTGTATTAAACGGTCTGAGCTACAGGGTAAAAAGTGTTTGCAAACTGAAGTTGTTAGGGTAAATATACCTTAGTTCCTTTACTACCAAACTAAATGTACTGTTCATTAACGTTATGTTATCATTCCGTCTGTTGACGAGTTTAATCAAAGTTTATTCATTTGACCAATACTAGTACCCACTATTTATTGTGAATTTTTGTTTCGAACTCATGCTATTTACGAGAGTTCTTTATTATTGTAGGAAAACAAATGCTTTAGTGAGATAGGAATTCTATTACAGGTTTCTTATTGAGAACGTTATCAATAAGCCTTGTTATAATACTTGTATTTTTAATACTTATAAGCTTTGAGATTGAGCTTTTTATATTGCATGGAACCTATACTTCTAGTAACTCCCATATCTAATAGATCATTGCAGGTAAATGAGCTAAGAAGTATACGTCTTCTTAGATAAGCGAGTTAAGTTATAGTGAAAACTTATCTCGCTTATCTAAGCTAGTTAAGTTTTAGTAGTTTCAGTGAAAAAAGTATTTTGATGTAAAAACTTATCTAGTTAAAAATATTTATGAAATTAAATGAATAAAATACGTTAAAAATATAATTAATTTTCAATTTCCAACTTCCTCCAAATGACGATATTGTAACATGTATGCAAACCAATTTCGAGCAAAATCTAATATCATCTTGTACCTACAGTCCACGCAAAGCACTGCGGAGATGACGTCGGCTTTCGTCCGAGATGCTTCTCTTCATTAACAGCGAGGGGCGGACCGCGGGACGAGGCAAGAGCGATGGCTTTATGGGACAATTTGCATTTACACGAGCTCCGGCACAGATTACGGCCGCACTTATCCGCCTGTCGAAATGAGGCGCTCACAACCCCCGCGTACCAGCAACCTACGACCAAACAAGCCTTTGTTTATATTCGCTTGTATTTTTCACCCGCCATTTGTTTTGACGGCCCATTTCTAAAACATGAAGGTTTTTGAAACGTCCAAAATACATTACGATGGGTAGATCATGGCAGTTTCAGAGTTTCTTTTGTCCGCTTTTATGTTTTTTATACATACATTATACTGACCTTAACTTTTGATTTAATGTACCTGTTTAACTTTTTGAACTTAAATAATTAAGGCCAGCGCTAATTTAATAATTATGGGTCTATTAAAAAGTATCACGTTCATCAATAATATGTCGAGATATAACTAAATAACTATCCCTAAGCCAGCCAAAAGGTCTAACAAAGAGGACTTCACAATGACTACAAAGCACGTATAACCGAATACACCGCAAGCAAATCCCAGCTGACCCACTTATGGATAGCCACCTTTGAATTGCTCTGACAAAAGCATGTCGATGCAAGAACGTAATGTCCGACCGGTCGTCGAAGCCTCAATTTAGAGCCCGCATGGACCTATATAGAATCTAGAGATCACATGAAACGACGAAGCAACGCCTGGAATCTACATACTAAAAGGCTACACCTACCGATAGTTTACATACAACACAAATGTTAAACCTATTAAGATGAACGATAGACGATAAAATTTTATCACGAAGCTCTGATTCGAAATAGACAAGTGCCTTTAACCTTAGTTAAAACACAAGTTTCTAAACTGCGTTAGAAATTGGAGATAGTTAATTTGCCGCTTTGAGATACAATAACCCCCGTAACTGATCGACGTAACCTGAGCTTTAATATTTATTTAAAGATAAAATCGGCACAAAGTTATATTTCAAACATCCCGTAATTAAAATACCCTTTGTAAGCCTAGGTCAAACTGGATTTCTTGTAATTTATGATGAAGCTTATTTAGATTATCATCTTCGGACTCCCAATATGACATTTAAACTGAACTAAATCTAGTGCAATAAACAAAAATTACGTTCTCTTAGTATAAAGGGCGATGCAAGCTACAGTACTTGACAAAAAACTAAAATATCTTCACTCCAGTGCCGTTAAAAGACGGACAATATACTGGCATTCTTAATGCGAAAACGTTGAAAATATTATTTTCACCTTATTCCATTTTATGTTTACCCTGTCCTTGAAAAGTGAATTAGGTGAAAATAAATGGTAGGTATTCCTGTTTAAATAACAAAGACATGTGTTGTTTCTTAAGGTTGTTTCAGACAAGAGTTTTCCTACTGTATTCTAGTTTATATCAGTTGTAAACATGTAACATCTTTGAACTAAGCCTACGTTTGTCTTTTAAAATGCTTATTTTATCGGGGTTGACTCAGGGAAGGCATAAAACTTGTCCAATTTCAGGGAACATACCTCATCCCGAATTAGATTCGTGTGCACATAAATATTCATTGAGGAGTACACGATCGGGCTATTTGCCGGTCTGTCGCCACCATATAGGTATGCAGGGTCTTTAATCAGGAAAATTGCTAAGTAATAGAGCCCAACTAAAATTTGTATGGTAATGAAGGGTTTGGAGTTTTCACTGCCTCCACGGTGATTTTACTCAGACAGTATTTATAATTTTATACTATGCATTACAATTAGAATGAGATGAACGCGAGTTTTAAACACAGTATTCAAAGACAAATCTTTATAAAACGTTATATTAAAAAATCTGTTTTCGAAATATGATCATCTAAATACTTGTCGCCGGTTATTAGAAGGTATTTAATAGCAGTATTTCGCATAAAAATTTTGAAGCTATTTATGAAAACTAAAATTTAATAAATTAATTTAAAAATATTTTTTTTAACTAGCTTGAGCCTCTGCAGTTGCGTAGAGATATCGCCTCCATGGTAGTCCTCTATCGCTTTTATCATGGAGAGTGTTCTGAAGAGCTCTTCCAACTGATCCCTCCCTCTCCCTTCCTCTACAGGACAACACGTGCCGGCCTTGGAAGTCACCGCTTCAGAGTAGTAGACATACGTTCTCGTACTCATCGCTTCGGTTCTTCCTTCCTGTGCCGAGCGGTAAAAACCTGGAACTCACTACCAGCATACGTGTTTCCTTCCCACTATGATCCCGGGTCTTTTAAGCGGGGCGTGAAAAAGCATCTCACCAGGCCGCCATAGTGTCGGTCACCATGCTGCATTGTCCTTATTCGCAATGAAGATGGTGACCGCCACTCCTGGATTCTGTTCATGCTTACCATCAGGCAGGGCAGAGTCATTTTGGCACCTAACTATAAAAATAAAAAAAAAGCTTTTATTGGAATGTCCTCATAAAGTACTCGCCCAGACGAATCAAAGGACTCCAAACTTGATGGTGTTGCGACGTTTCTATGCCCTATGCCTATACCTTTCAGCCTTTTAGCTCCAGCATCAGATCGGCTCCATGTCATCATAATATTGCAAATACACGCTGTATACATTTGCTTGCAAAATTTCAGCAAAATCGGATGAAGATATCAGCTTCAAAATAGAGTCGCAAGATTCCATCCGAACATACATAAATACTCGTACATACATTGCAAGTTAATAAAAAGCTTATTAATAAATAAAATTAAAAAGCATTTAAAAAACAAGCTTTTACTAGAATGCCTCGAGACGAATCTTGCAACTCAATTTTGAAGTAGATAACTTCAACCGATTTAGCTAAAATTTTGTGATCATATGTATACTGCGTGACAATACAATATTATAATGACATGGAGCTGATCTGATGCTGGAGCTGGAAGGTGGCTATAGGAACTCTGTAAAGAAACGTCGCAAAACCATCGAGTTTGGACTCGTTTCATTTGTCTCGACGAGTACTATTCTTTTTAGGGCATTGCAATAAAAGTTGTTTTAAAAAAAGTTTTTTTATTTAATTGATTTCTATCTTCCTTCATAATTACCTATGTTCGAGAACTAGAGTATACGTATTATGATATGTAAAAGTGATTAACAATTCGCTTCAAAGTTTTAAAGTCTCTCTTACCGCGAAAAGCAAAATTTCAAATCAATTTCTAACGGTGTCCGTCACTGTTCATATAGGGGCCACTGTTCATTCGTGTGATTGACGCATTGTAAAAACTCGCGTCAGCCAAATATAAAGCCTTAAATCAGTCTAAAGGCCCTTTTAAAAAATGGCGGGCCATATGTTTTGAGTGACGTATATATGAGCCTACAGGTTTGTATAAAAAGAGAAATAGTTGTTTTATACTCATCTAAGTGATGGTAATTTATTAGGCCCAATTGAGTATATTGTTGTTGCTCAGCTGCATTGCTGAGTCAAGGTGTGTGAATGCCTCAAATATTCTGTGTTGTATTGCTTTGTTTTGTTTTTGGAATGAAGACACTTTATAAGTATGAATGGGAACAAAAGTAAATGTTTGTATATAGAGTTAGTTATATGTATATTTCTTAATATAGTCGTCTACTCGAGAACGTTTGAAAGTCAAACTTTGGCCATAACTTACTAACATTGTCAGCCATTTCTAACATTGTCAGTCTAATTTATTATTCTCAAAAATATTTAGAAAATATGAGGCTGATATTGACTTTATGGAAAGTGCACCGTAACAATCAGTAATGCAGTAAGTTCATCTAGTCTATTGAACACATCATTACATAACAAGATGTTTTTAGTCATATTGATAGTATAGACTATTAGTTATAATTAATTATTATATTGTCTGTAATATAGAAACTGTGCTTGCCTAAGTATATTCTCAATCTGTGTCTGTTTGAGCCTGTCTGATTTTGTATTTAATTAACGTAATATCTGCCACTGAAGAACGGATAGAGTTATCAATACTTAATACAAAACGATTTATAAAGATCTTAAAACAGTACATGTGCCATACACACTTTGGGTCGATTTATGCTTTCATGGGATATTACAGCGTCCTTCGTTACATAATAAGTTTAGTCTGTTTAGTAAGTATCAATGCCAGAGATTACCTGGTGAATAAATGTTTCATTTTACTGTACTTAAAGGATAGAAACGAAAAGAATGATGGATTTTTCACACACATACTCTGTACATAACGTACACGGTGACAAATAAAGCCAGTGGCACACTATACGACAAACTGTTGCGACTGAGAAACGAAACAGTTTTTCAATTCCGCTACAAATGGCATAACATTTACAAAGCTTTAAGCTTAGAGGGAGCACAAATGGTCGGGCACAGGTGTTGCTTTATTGAAAAAAAGATACAAATTACCCCTTTCTGCGTGATTTGATGGCGGATTGATGCCGTTTACAACGAGAAGTTGGGTGAACGTTACGCAGATTGTTTCTTGTTTTGTCTTTTTACTTTCTTTGTTGACGTACCTAAACGGGTTCTTGTGTAAATATTTCTTGTAAAAAGTTTGGAAATCACTAAAACGTTTTTCTTTTTAAATTTTTTGTTTGTCTTCAATAATCAAAAATAAATTATATGGTATTATTTCAATTTCTTTATTATAAAAGAATAACTTAGTTATTACGTGAAAAAATAATCTAAAGAATAATACGTCGAATTATTGTTGTGATCACAATTATTACTTTTCGTATGTACCTATTGTTAACATATACACATACTACATTATTTTCTTTCGTAAATTATGATTTACAATCACTACAAAAATACCTGCATAGTTACACTAAAGCCTTAAATGGATTTGGTGATTTAGTATACACAGAGTAGTATAGTGATAGCTTACCTAACCGAGGGTAGGTTAGCTAGTTGTTCCAGTAATCGGGATCATGAGCTCGAAGAATAAACAAAAATCCTGAAACAAAAGAAAAATATGTTAAAATAAGACCGTCATTTACATCTGTAATGCACTTAAACTTTATTATCTTTTTGGATAACCCTTACATTATAAGCATCAATAAAGAAGTATCTCCCTCGGGGCCCTATAAAACAGACCTCCATAAACAAGCAATATTTTTTATATATCTACATCATTCGTTTTCTTTCTCATTTTCTGTTAGTACGATAGAACAAGATACGTCATAAAACACATTAAAAAATACTTTGTAAACTTATGTTGGTAGTGAATTAGTAAAGGTTAAACAGAAATGAACTGATAAACATTTCGAAAACCCTCATGTAGTTTATATTGAAAGAGGAAATCGCTGATGAAATAAAAGGAAATATATCTCAGTGAAATTTCGTTTCTGACGGGTAAAAGTCAAACGATGCCCGCATCTCTCTCAGCGATAAAACTTCGTCTGGGTGGCGTTCCGAATTCCAAAACAAAGCGCACCGAAAAGTCGGCATACAGATGGCGCAGGTGTTCTCAGCGACTCGCACGTCCTCTAATCAAGCGGAAACGTGTGCTCGGATGGTATACGGACCGGACCGAGCGACCGCTTGACCCGTCTAGCCGGGCACCGGCCGGCGTTACACCTGAATACTACAATCTCGTGGCTTAGCAGAATTTGAATCGAGTTTATATTTGGTCAATACTAACAGGAAATCTGAATTCCGTTTGAGGCATTTTTCTATTTAGTATTTGGAGGCACTCTACAAATGCTTTCACGTCTTTTAATTACTTAGACCGGTGAAAGCACTGCATGCGGTAATAAAAAGGTTCTTCGATAACGGAGTGAGTACAATCAATTTAACAATCCCAAACGGGTTTATATCAGAAGCTTAAATTAATGTTGTCAGACAAAGAGCGAAGTCGCCGCTTATCTGAGTGAAAGCCGGTTGTCAGCTATCTGTGTGAATGCCTGCATCATGCATCAATCTCTAGGGATGTACCCATACTATAAGTATAAAGTTACTAAAATGAAATATTTTATGTAGGTGCACCTGGCACCTCTACAGCCGTGTACAAAAATAACACTAGGCAACACTCAAAATTTCCCGGGAAAAATTCATAGCGTGTTTTACAGATAATCAGGCATCTAATATCAGAAAAATAATAATTTATTTCAATCACGTATAGAATAGGAGGTTTCTAAATTTCTTTTTAATCACTTTTTTTGGTCAATTTAGGAGGGTAGTTCTAAATTTTTCTTCCATACGATCAAAATAATATTTTGTAGTGTCAGTGCACATTTAGTTCTTTCTCCATGCCTCGCTTTTGTGTTAATTCTCCGGATTTATTTTATTTTATTTGCGGTTTATATTCTCCAAAGAGTCAAAAAAACGTATAACGCCTTTGATTACTAAGTGTTATCGTGCATATTTGGACATTCATAACCAAGACAAATATTGGTTACCACATATGTGTTGTTACTCATGCCACAAGAATTTGACGAACTGGTTCAATGGGAAACCAACAAAGATGCCTTTTGGTCATCCTATGATTTGGCAAGAACCTAGGGATCATGTGAGTGACTGTTATTTTTGTCTAACGGATGTCAATGGTTTTTCTAAGAAATCTAAGCATTCAGTAAATTACGCAGAGGTATCTTCCGTAACAAAACCAATACCACATTCGAAAGATCTTCCAGTACCCAAGCCACCAAGTCATGTCGAACACTCAAATACTACTTCAGATTCTGATGATGAAGGTGAGGACTTCCAAGTGGCAAGTACATCTAAATCACCACATTTGATAAGCCAATCTGAGCTCAACGACCTGGTTAGAGACTTAGAATTGCCAAAGAAAAAATCTGAACTATTAGGTTCAAGATTAAAGCAATGGAATCTACTGCAACCCAACGTCTACGACTTTTTGGGAAATAAACGATCGCCTCAGTATGAAAGCCTTATAAATCAAATGTTAGATGCCTATAAAGAATTGGGTTGCAATATGTCATTAAAGACGCACTTTCTGCACTCACATCTAGATTTTTTTAAAGAAAATCTAGGTGCAGTGAGCGATGAGCACGGTGAGCGCTTCCACCAAGATATTGCTTCAATAGAAAAGCGTTATCAGGGAAAATGGACCACTGCAATGCTTGCAGACTACTGTTGGTTTTTGATTAGAGAGACACCAACCTCTCCTTATAATAGACAGGCCAAAAGAACAAAAACTAGTTTATTTCTAATGTCTAAATAACACATTTACTTTAAAATAATTACGAAAAGTTGTTTAAATTAAAAATAAATATCTCTTTAAAGCTATACGTGACTGAGATATTTTATTTCCTGTTCTAAGTTTTCTATAGCATGGCCGTTCAGAATCACACAATCAGATCTCAGGGAAAAAAATTTTTTTTTTTCTTTTTGCCTAGTGTAATTCATTGCATTTTAAAATGTCAAGTTGATTTCATTGTTTTTATCGGAAATACAGTATAGAGAACGATGGTAGATGGAGCTATTTCTGTATCTCGTTTCGATGAGGGGGACGTAACAATATTTTAGTTAACGAAATTTTGATCTTGATTTTAATCATAGGTTTCTTACATCTCCTAGTGGGATATTTTTTAATTTTCTGAAAGGTTTATGTGGGTAGATTAATGTAGTACCAATTTCTAATTCATGTGATATAAAAAATATGGTTCACAATTTTAATAAATAAATAAATAATTAAATAAATATTTCGGACGTTTTAACACACAACGCCATCTAGCCCCAAGCTAAGCAGAGCTTGTGTTATGGGTACTAGACAACTGATACAAATACATAAATACTTTTTTTTTGTAAATACATACATATTATAGATAGAAAACACCCAAACTCCGAAACAAATATTTGTAGATCATACAAACATTTGGTCCGACCCAGGAATCGAACCCGAGACCTCATGATCAGCAGTCGTACACGCCAACCGCGAGACCAACGAGGCAGATGAAAACTTAACAATGCAATTTACTTTTGACTTGTGACGGTAAAGATCGCAGGTTTCATTCCCGTACAATTCAATTTCTGTTGTCCCACATATTAATTTATGTTTTGTTACTGGTTACATATTAATGTTTTTAATGTAATATTTTTGTGCGTCTATGTACAAAATGTATTTATATAAAAAACCGGCCAAGTTCGAGTCAGTCTCGCGCACAAAGGGTTCCGTAAAAAATTACCAAAAAAATTACGTTTTTTGTATGGGAGTGCCCCTTAAATATTTGTTTTAATCTGTTTTTTTATATTAGTTGTTATAGCGGCGACATGAATACATCATCTCTGAAAATTTCAACTGTCTAAGTATCACGATTCATGAGATACAGCCTGGTGAAAGACGGACGGACAGACAGACGGACAGCGAAGTTTTAGTAATAGATTCCCGTTTTACCGTTTGGGTACGGAACCCTAAAAAAGGTTAATAATGTACCTATTAATAACAGTTGTCTAGTATCCTTAGTAGACGTTATGCTTATTTTGGAACTAGATGGTCATATGCGAGCGTTGTAGTTGTAGATATACTATCATTACTTATAACGTATATAATAATTGAAAAAGTAATACATAAGTAGTTAGATACGGCGACGAATGAAAATGCTGGAATGATGAAACTTACCACTACTCGCTCGCATTTTATACAAAATTATAATATTATAGAATTTTGTTTCAAAAGACGAGTTCAAAGACTTCAAAAGAAAGTTTTTAAAACTTTTGAACCAAAAGTGAGCGTTTCAATTTCGTCGTTCAAACACGTTCGGATACATTTCCCAGCAGACTTTGTTCCGCGACGCATTGTGATGCAAAACGTTGCTAGCAAAGTTATACATGAATAAATTATTTTATTCCGTCGTTTATTACTACAAGTGCCTACTCAAATAGAGACATTTTAACTTGTTTATGGAGACAAACGAATGAATTAATAATGAAGTAAGACGTTACGAAAAATTCTCGGACTGGACAAAAGCCTCATATTTTTCGGAGACCACCCATATTCATGCGGCTAATAGAATCGGGGTAATATGTCCCGCCCGTTACAGCTGCTCCAATCGATAGTAAGATAAGCACACCTTGTTTGGGGGACCAACTACGAGCCTTTATGTCTTTATTACTCAATTACAACTGTATAAATCGCACTGCGGGGTTACTTTGACTGATAGACGTGGGTTAAAATTGAAATATCACGACTATAAATAACATAATTTTTCCATTCAGATTTTCAACTGACATACCCTTCCTTATCAGTTTTTGGCTCGTTAGATTGAACAGTAAATAAATGATATTATTATAAATTCATGGTCAACACGATATCAAACGTTTCTACTTCGATTGCTTTACATTTATATTTTGTTTGAATTTTGGATGAATATTTCTTCAAATTTATAGAGTAACGATTTCTATATAATTTTGGTTTATATTAATAACTTGGCACTAAGTCGCTCTATTATATAATAATAACAGTCTAGACGACAAGCTTCGAAGGAAAGTCTTTTTTTGTTAAACAGACTGTAAGATATACATAGCAAAGGGATGCAACCGCACTTTGTAAACCTCATTACAAGCAACCTTCAAGTTTTCTTTGAAACTCCGTGAATGTTGTATTGATTTTAAAAGTGCTGAGACCCAGCCACTTAAACTGAAACTATTTTGTTGATATTTTACTAAAGATAAGAATGTACTTTTTAAGGTTCTATTAATTGAAATTAACAAATGAACTCTCATCTTCGTTGATCATCGTCAACGTCCATGTGTCTGTCTATGTAAGATGACGAAATGTCTATTAAGATCCGTTTTATATATTACTAGCTGACCCACGTAACATCGTTTACGTTTTTGTGAATCTAAACCATTCCCAGATCCCCTTGAACACACAAAAAATGTCATCAAAATCGGTCCAGTCGTTTGAGAGAAGTTCAGTGACATACACACTCACAGAAGAATTATATATATAAAGATTACTAGCTGATCCGGCAAACGTTGCTTTGCCACAAAAAAAAAAATGGGGTATAAAAAATTTATTTTACACCCCATTTTTTTTTTTAATAATATAAACGGGTAGGTCTGAGAATCGACCAACATCTATGTTGGTCGATTCTCAGATATACCCGATATGCACACCAAATTTCATAAAAATCGGTTAAGCCGTTTCAGAGGAGTATGGTAACTAACATTGTGACACGAGAATTTTATTATAAGATTAATATTAATATCAATTCTGTAGGTATGTTTACTATTCCTTAAATCTTCAAATTTCACGAAATTAAAACTTTCACAAGTCAGGTTTTTCATTAGTCATTTTACGTACTGTACGAAAAATCAGAACTACATTTTCAAGATAGGTACCTGACGTACCTACTCTGGATAAATTACAGAAAAATTATATCTCTTCTTCTTTAGATGGTACAAGAAATTGTTTTTATTATTGTAAAACACTCTTACTCAAGCCTTTATTCCTGATAAATTACATAGTCAGATTATATGGACATAAATAAATACTGTGTAGAGAAAGCTTATAAAGTCCCTTTTCCAGTTTCTTATACGCAAATAATCTTCAAACATTAATATCACTAACTTTTATGGTCGGTTAACGCATTGTACACGATTGTAGGCAAACATTTTTACTGCCTTGTATATTTTATAGATTGATCCCATCGCTGTATTAAGTGTTTTGTATGCGTAGGAGGCTGTTAACTTTGCGTGGGCAGTTTATATATTCACGTGCATTGTATGGTATCCCTTTTGTAGTACGTAAAGACAGTTTTCTATACAGACCAGGCAGTTTTTCATTGATTATATCAAGGCACAAGTAGTTTGTTTAAATTCCTATAGTTTAGTAAATATAAATGTCTACCGCCTATTCTAAGATGTCATTCTTTATTGTGATCTGTGTCTTTTTGTAGAGCTTTCCAGTAGCTCGTTTTATCCCATTCGTTATTTATATCATGCCGGCACAAGATATCATAAAATACAACATTATTCTACTTTACTGAGTAGAAAATACTCTTAAAAGGGAGCTGTTTACTTGCGCTTCACATTCTGAACTTGATAGTTTGGTTTGAGGAATATAAAAAGACATAGATATACCCACAGAAGAAGGCACATTTACATTACAGATCCAAATTAAAATACATAACTAACTAACCCCTGTACTTAGGTACTCATCGCTAATTATTTATTTAAATACTAGTTTTTGCTCGCGGCTCCGCCCGCGTGTTAGTTGGTTCTCGCGGTAAATAGTAGCCTATGTGTTATTCTGATGTATAAGCTATATTACTGTAAAGTTTCATCCAAATCCGTTCTGTAGTTTTTGCGTGAACGAGTAACAAACATCCATCCATACTTACAAACTTTCGCGTTTATAATATTAGTAGGATACATTCAGTCTTTATTGGAACAAATATCATTATAAACTCATTTCATAAGTTATCAAAAACGGAATAGTTGGCATCTTTAGGTTCATTTCGAATGAACTGTATATAGTGATTGCATCTCGTTAGCTACAAGTATGCTGACGTATAACCCCCTGCGGATCAATTATGATTCACCGCGGCAAGCTGCAAAATGTAATTCTCATAAAAATAGCGAGACAAGTTTCTTTATCTATCTTAGAACACGCGACATAAACAACGATTAAATATATTCTTGCCTTATTAACACGAGAACCGGAGCAACTATTAGACTTGTACATGTTGAGCAAGATTATTTAAACCCGTTTTACACTACTGGTGAGGGGCGTAAAGAATCAGTAACAATATATTTCGTTCAAACCTTTCAATATTCAGTATACAACACAAAATCGACATTAGTTCAGTTCGACATCAGTTCTATAATATGTACGAAATATCTAATAAAACGCTGCATTTGCCTGGCTCATTTTTTTTATTACCTCTTAATTTGACCGGATTCCTTAAGCGTATGCTTTGTCACAATTATCATAGTTGTGTGTTTGATAAAAAACTAGTCCAAATCAACATCTGTTAGTATCACTTAAATCTAATAATTACATTATCCATAGTAACATTTATATTTTACTTATCTTGTTAAAAAAATGTATTTAACATCTTGTTGAATCATAGAAAATGGAGCATAAAAAATGAAAAACTCAATCTAAGTCTCGGTCAGTTCTACTTCTTTTAAAGGAAGGAGGATACCTGTTCGGACCAACGCGACACGCGCTATAGAAAATAGTTTGTGTTGTAAATGTTTAGCTAGTAGCACCTTAGCGGACACCGGACATAAAAACCCGTATATTACATATCTATCTTTAAAATATATGTATGTCACTTGAGCAGGTGTGACGTAGATGTAGTTATGATTAGACGCCTACAATTAAATGTGTTTAAAAACTTTCAACTTATATTTATGGGACAGGTGTGGTGATGTTAGATTTTATTAGAAGCATTTGTTTATAGTTGTCGTTGACCCATTGATTTACTTAATGTATTTGATATTGGAAATAATATGATTTTAAGTAGTAATCTGCAAGCGCTTGATAATTTTGATAAAAAATAGTGGTAGTCATATACTTTAAAACTTAGAAACATGAGCCTGGTCATAACCTGATTTTGACCATGAGTCAGTGGTCATTGCAATTCGGTCAAAATCTCATGCAATCCAAATATGAATTGATAACGTTGATTTACAATTTAATTCATACCGATCACGGAACAAAGAAGCGTAAAAGTTAAATGCTTATAAAATAAAAGTGCGCCCTAAACTCAATTATTACGTGTTCAACAGTATCTAACCCAAACTTTAGGTCCAAAAGTCAAATGGTTAACACGTTAATAAAAGATTGGGCAAAATAATAGCCATTGGTTATAATCTATATATATAAAAGAGTAAGGTGACTGACTGACATACCCAGAGATCAACGCACAGCCCAAACCGCTGAAGCTAGAATCCTGAAATTTTGCATGTAGGTTCTTTGTATAACGTAAGTGAGCACTAAGAAAGGATTTTTTGAAATTCCACCCCTAAGGGGATGAAAGTCTGCGTGAGCGAAGCCGCGTGTAAAAGCTAGTTATATAATAAAACAATTTGTCCAGTCCAATCCAGTTTTGAATCTTTTCAGACATTTTTTTTACACGTCGGACTTTACAGCGTTTTTTTTTATCCTCTTTCTGTAAAAGATTCATGTGCCTGCTCCCGACAAGGTGGGTACGCAAAGCTTTACAGTAATTGGTTCAGTAATTAAGGTGTAAAATATTTTGTGTCACTGGTATATCCACAAACATTAAGTTACAATCAACTAATCTAAAAAAAACAACACATAGATTGTGTTGATTATTTTAGATTTGAATGTTGTAAGATTAGTAAGATTTAAGGTTAGTAAGATTTGTGTAAAATTACCGTATAATTACAGTCTCAAAATTCAACCATAAAAGGAAATGATCAAAATTGCTACAGACATATTTGTCATTAATTTTAATTTTACAACCCCACGAAACAAGGTCATCCATTACGGAGTTTCTGAAACAAAAGTTTCAGTGAGAATTATGCTTATTAACAAAATTTATTGTGAGATTCCCGCTTATACTAATTTATATAATGTTTTTAAATTAGAACAGTAAAAGTCCGAGTTCTTTGACGAGACAATGTGTTAGGAAAATATCGTGAATATTTTTGTATTGATTTTTTGATTTTTTCAGAACTTCATAGTTAACTTCAGGTTAGGTAGAGGTACCCCCAAACGCTCACATTTTTCAAACTATTACAAATCATTATTATCTACAAATTATAAAATCATCTGATAAATCTGTAATTCTATGATTTCTGACTGCACGTTTGGCCTAGTGGTTTAACGGTCACCACGCCGTTTGCCAAGTGTCATGGGTTCAAATCCCACGTAGGACAACACTTTGTGTGATCCACAATTTGTTGTTCTGAGTCTGGGTGTTCTTTGTGTCCGTTTTATGTATGTTTGTAAAGTCCCCCGCGATACAGGATTTATTCCTAGTGCGGGAGTTGTCTTTTTAAAAATAAAATAAAAAAATTGCACTATAGCCAAAATTTTTACACTCTCATTCCTACATATATTAGTACCCTATTATACATTTACATATAATTCTACATAAGAAATAAGTAATTTACATAGGTATTTCACTTATCACCATTTAAATAATCGTCAGATTTCTATTTGTAACTCGCTGCAACTTGCGGTGTAACTCGCGTGTCATAATGCGCGGTGAAGCTAGTCTAAAAAAGTAGCTTAAGTTATTCTTTATTTCATCAGCTATATGTCAGTGAAAGTCCCCTCAAAATCAATCCAGCCGTTCCAAAGATTAGTCGGAACAAACAGGCAGATAGACAGACAAACAAAAATTTAAAAAATAATTTATTGATATAATTATCATATGCATTTGTAAAAAGCTATTACATTATTAAAATTATAAACAGACACTACTTTATTTATGTACTTAATATAACTTATTCCGGGTACCACTTTCAATTCGAATAGCCACTTATGCATGTTTATTGGGTCAAAAGTGTAATTGGAAATTTGGACCAAAATTGAATTGTAGTGAATAGCTGGATAGGTGCCAGGCACAGATAGACCGGCTACTTGCATATGCTGACCGTTGGAATTGGCGTGAAAACATAATAAACCTCTTTTAATTACCCGTTATGTGTACAACCCCTTTACAATTTGAATAGTTAAGTATGTAAATCTATGTTTAGTTGGCCAATATTGAACAAATAAGGGTAGATATTGGCGCTGTTTCATAAAACCTATTTTACTTTTATACTTTAATAGGCTAGTAGTTATTATTTTAATATGTAAACGCGTATACACAATGAAAAATGGTTTAAACATAAAGCATATTTATCAGCAGTTATTCACCCCGAAGCGGTGAGGTGACATACAGCCGCCGCCTGTAAGTTGTAATAACTAAGTAATATTATGTAGACAAGCGTTATACCGTTCCCCCACTAGCATGCACGCAAAGCGACAGAGTACTGGTGAGTGCACAAGTTATTTTTATGCCACCTATTGATGTATTCTACTGCTGGATACAATTATTTATTGACTATGCCGATGTTAAAAAACAGAGACAGCTTAATAACATAACTGACAACCATCAAATGTATAATGTTACCCTATAATATGTGAAATATCTACTAAACGTATAATAGACGCACGTTTTTGTTTTAATGTGACAAAGATACATGGTAGTCTTAATAGCCATGATTTATATTATTGCTTCCAACATGTGTGAAACATCAGGCTTGCGATAAGTTGCTTTAAATTATCGAATGAAAAGTGCTGCTTTTGAAGAAAAGTAATCAACAATACATAATTTGATCCATCCTCTATTTTGCATGAAAAAATATTAAAATGGTATACAAGTACGATATATGTACCCACCATTACTTAATAAAACACATATTATTAATTACAGTCAGTGACGGCATGCGGCGTTCATGGCTGGTAAAAAAATGCAAAATATACATTTAATTTCGACCCTCGTGGGGAAAGCAGCCCCTACTAATTAATTAGATGCCCACCTGCTGTAAAACACCCTGTATTTGTGGTTGGTGGTAACCGAAAAATCTATTTGCCGACTGTTATTGGGTTAGTATTTGTTTATTTAAACGTAATTGTTAAGCATTTTAACTAAAGTTTAGGACTAATAAATCTATTCGTCATATATTAATAACAATTACTTTCGCAATATCAAGGACTAATAACTTGAGCCGCCTGAATCGACATTTACAAGGATACAATAGAGAGAAGTATTGAGTTCCAATTTACTGAAGTAGCAGCCCTCTTACTCTAACACAAATAAAACAATGCATCATTGCATGTTGTCGCCTATTCCCAGCGGTTGTCGGGTCTCAAGCGATATTTCCTTGAAAAATTGCCGCCGGCGTAGCTCGCTGCCGGTGGATGGGCGAATTTGTAAGTAATATTTATGAGGGCACGAGGCGAAATAATGATATGTATATTATTTGGGCGTCGAGGGAACACGAGGTAACAGCAGCATTTGTCAATGCCCGCCTAGGTGGGCTGCGCCAGATCCTGTTATTACTTTATTTTTTGGACCATTTCGATATCCTACACAACTACTTATAACCCCACGAATGATCACGATCGTGCATTCGATGCTACAGAGTTTCTTGTGTGGTCTCAATTTATAGTATCTTTATCTTTTATTTTGTACAGCTTTTTAAAAATTCAACTGTAAAAGTAAAATTAGATTAGATTTAGTTAAAAATAAATGAAGATTTAGACAAGTAGACACATCAATTAATAAAGTTGATATTTTCATCCACTTGAGCATGCTTCCTTTACAGCAATTTAATAAATTTGGGATAAGTGAGCATTAATACTCGACAGTCAATGACCGGATCATAACCGAAAATCTTCAGTAAGTCAGTAAGAGAGCTCACGGTGCGCAACGTGAAAAACGACGTCCATTAAGGAAGTGAATACATTTAAAATAATCGGCTTAGCCGTCCGACGTTGACGTATATTCGTACTTATCTCACGAAGATACCGGCACAGATATTCCAACTAATCCCTTACACAAACATCTGAAAAAGACTCGGCACTCCTTGTACGGCTGATCCGTAATTGAATGGGCCGCGAGTAGCTCTTTGACTTGAACAAAAGTGTCTAATAATTTATGCTTATAATCTGACGCACTGTGCACTCTGTTCAACTTTTATTCGTGTTTGGTATCAAGACTATATTTCCTTTGTGGGATTCAGATATTAACCGCTCCGTGTCGGCGACAGTCACAATATTACCCGCATGCAGGTTATTTATCCGATTCTTTAGTGTCTGTCACGTATCGGAGTAAATGTATTTTATGTTTCACTGGATTAAAAAAACACACACAAGAATTTGACTTTATGTCTGAAAGGAAATGCAAAGTTACACGGAAGATTAAATCGTAAAGATGTCCGTGTCAACAAAAATAGAGTCACCGATCTGAATACAACTCATACCTCCGATCTTTAGAGTAATCAGGATGTCTCCATTAATTTTTAAGGACTTCCTTTGAGTGGTGCCGTGTTTACTTCGAAAACAAGGAAACTTTTAATGGAGTTACAATTCGTTGACCCTTAAACATGGTTCTGGAAGTAAGTTCCGACTTCTGACACCGCTTTGATGAGTTGAGAGTAAACTACGATCCCGTTGTATTTATATTCATTAAAACATTTTACTTTTCATTTAAGTATATCAATTACATCTTAAAAAAAATAAACACTTTAAGACTAAGATAACAGTATTAGTGTCTAATTGCATCAATAATTTAATTTCCACGGTGTGTACTAGAGGCAACATAATATCATACATCTAAACATTACCTACTAACCAGGCAGTTAGTACAGCTATCAGAGCATAATTACAGTCTACTATAGTCTATTCAACTTCCTCCGAGACAAAAGGTACCTAAACAAACCAGAAAAAGGTTCTTAAATAGGTCAAATTTCATATGTATCTAGAATCAATAAAAAAATGACATTTTCTTTCTTTTTCTTGGAAAATGGCAAATTGTGCCGATGTCGACAATTCTGTACAACGAAAATACGTGTGTTGAAAAATAAAATAATTGCAACTGTCCAAATTTTACGAGTTTACAGTGGACTGACTAAAAAGTGACATTAAAAACACCTAAAAATGTAGCTGTTCCCAAACTTTGAACGTATTATAACAACTACTAAATTGAAGAGTAGTGTTGATAAGGCAAATAATTTACGTAGAAATGTGAAATTTTGTAATTAGTTTGGTTACACCGGCCATCTTTACTCTCGATCAGCTCGTTTGAGAATCATTGGTTTCTTTGTTTACCTTTTGTCTCAGAGGAAGTTGAATAGGGTATAGCTAGCTGTGAGCTACACAGGAATATACACGATACAAATTTCGTTAATAATTAATCAAATATATAGCAAACTATCAATTGATGTGCGGTACAAAATAGGAAAATTGTTGTTATTCCTCTATCAAAGATATTAATTGCAGAACTAAAGGGGTGTCTTTAGATATAAATAGAACAAGATCATTTTATGCTAGTGATGGCTGGTATAATGTAATCATTATATTTGTATCACTAATCTTCTATTTACAAAATAATTTCTTTTTACAAAAATGTATAGATTAATCTGTCAGTAAAATCAATTTTGCTTTTACAAAATAAAGTTTTCTATTCTTATTGCTACAAAAATTATTATATAATAACGAACGATAAATGAAAATAAATTACTGTTTATCTGTCAGCCACAAGCATAAGATACACTTCTATATACAGCTACTTCAGGAGTCTAATTTCACTCCAAAAATATTAACAGAAAAAACCTTGTCAAACCATTGGGAGTCTTATAAAAATAAGGTAGAGATACTAGTAGGTAAGTACTACTGACACTTAACAAGCTTTGAAGTGGCTTTCATCGAAGAGACACGACGATATATGAATTATTATGAGGAGGCGACTATCTAAAATTGAAGTAGAGCTTCGAAGTACATCTCGTCGCCCCACAACAAGTGTGTACAAATAATTATGACAGTTCTCATAGGAATGGCGCTTGAAGCACCTGTCGAGGGCTTAGGAATTTATAGACTCTATAATGAGATACGGTATACCGGAATTTATATAAGTTATTCATGTATAATTGATGACTACGGTTCATCAAATACGAGAGCGAAATTTTATGATTGTTAATTGTTTAGGTGTAAATTATTTTGGATATTTTTTCCCGTTGGAATTTTTGAGTCAAATTTGCTACTTTCGTATTCTGAGTTATGTGTAACCTTTCAAAAATTAAACATAGTTTAATATAAATTATCGTTGGTGCTTACCGCATCGCAATACACATTCCGATTTGAAAGCTTACTACCTTTAAATATAAATTAATTATAATGAAATTAAAAAATATACATTACTACTATTTACCGATAGTTATGACTAATGGGAAAAAGAAAAAATATAACTAGCCTAATATTTTGTCTATTTAATGTTATAGCTTTCATAATTTAGCTTTCAAATGATTGTAAAACAGTAGTCATTTGTTTTAGTTTTATTTGTAGTTATAATATTATACTTGTTAGCGGTAAGTCTAAATACAGTTGTGATTGTGCAGTTGACTTCCGGAACATCTCATAGTTAGATGCAATGGAGTATTGAATACATATTATTGAACTTGTCAGAATGAGGGTATCCGAATAATAAAAGTGTGGTTCCGTGAGTCGGGCGAGGTAGTATATAAAGCGGCGCGATCGGAAACTGGACGGTCTCTCTTCAGATCTCGGGACGACCACATCTCTTGATTGTGACATGAGTCACTCCTGAGTCGGCACCGCGGAGGAGTGAGCGTTGGGGTTGCTGATTGTATGTAAGTTACTTCGTATCCGTTTAGTAGTGATTAGTGTTTGGCTATAGTTCAGATTGGCTGCCAGGGAAGCAGGCAGTCTTGGTCGAGGAGTGAAACAGTAAATAAGTGTTTTATAACAAGAATATTAAGTGTTTTTATTTTGTTAAAACCTAAGAAGGTTTTATACTATGGATATAAATAGTCTTATGTAACTAAATACAAATACATGTTAGTATCTAATTTAATCATTTTTTTTCTTGCCTCACCTTGTTAACTTAATCCAAATATAGAATTTACACGACCTCACATTCGACTTCACGTTCTTACTATATTTTTAATCCCTTGCTTTCCTAAAAATAAAATTTTGGAGATATTTGTGTCTAGTTTTAATTACGCAAAAGACTTCTCTTCACAAATGTTGATGATCTTCGTGATGTACATTTAGACGGATTGATTAATGGTTATCGTGGTTAGCAGTCAATTAGCCATGGACTCTCCATTCAAGTAGTTGCCGATGAACACAAATCGCTCAACAAGCGCACTTTGAAAGTAGCGAGAAGCTGTCACAACTTCATCCTCGCTCGGCGCATTAACAGCACGTTTCCTCGGCGCCTGCACATGTCTTTTAAAACCCTCTTCCCGTCTAGTGGACTCTGACGAATTAAGTTATTAACGCTCTTCCAGCCAGCTGCTCCACACAAATCAAAGTGCCTACACCCAAACACTCAAAAAGCACGACTGTCACTCCTCATAGAGTTTACGACCGTTTTATGAGCCCTTTCATATTCAACTTTCAGTCGCAACGTTCTTAAGTGAGGGCGGGAGTGCGATTGTTTCTACGACAAAATAAATTAGTGCGAGCCACTCGTAAACGTGTTTATTTTACGCCCTGTCTATACTATTGTTCTTTGAAGTCAGGAGCCGATCTTTTACATTTTTTATTTTTAAGATCCGTCATAGTATCAACTATTTAACAATATATGACAGTCCTCTTTGCCACGGCCCGTTAGTAAAAAGGTTTCTATCTCTGGAACCTTAACCACCGGTATGTTGATCCTTATACCTTAAGCTATTTTATTTGGTCAACAATTTTTTTTTTTCTAAATACTCAAAAATGAAATTAATATGTATCTAAAAAGGTAAGAGAGAAAATAACAATATCTAGTTTGTTGATTTAAAAATATTTAATAGTTCTCAGAGCGACACCAATGGAATAACTCTCCCAAGGTGTTCCTGTGATTTGAGACTTCATCTGATACAGAGATAGATTGTACAAGCAGATATAATGCGGTGTATGTGTAAGTACCTATGGGTGCGTGTGAATGTACATAATGTAACTCAAGTTTGCACAATTGCTCTTGTTTTATCTGTCACTTTACGCAGAGTTAAAACAATAAGGCGAATGCATTTCAGGGGTTGATAACACTATTTACAGGGTTTTAATCATATTTGTAGGTTCAAACTACCTTAATTTTGAAACATAAATTCTATCCATCACACACAACATTCTACCTAACACTGAATACACACTTGCAAACTATTTTTTACATTTGTACCAACCTCATATGTTATTATCATACACCAGTACTTACATCTTGTTTTGTTTTTATTTTATTTCTTCTTGTAATATGATAGATTTGTATTGCTTTGCTATGGAATAGCGGAGCTTCCTAACACAGGCATTACTTGCTTAAAGGGAAGCTCCAAATACTAAAAAACCTAATGTAAACTAATGAAGCAATAAAGTATTTTGTGTTTGTATTGTATTTTTTTTGAATAATTGTCTCATGTGTATCATGTTTATTTAGGTATTATTATTACTTCCCTACCACGAAAATAGAACATTTTAGTCCTCGAGTATCGGTAGCAAAATCACCAAGCTTGGAAATTGCGAAAGCTTTCAGTAGGTACGTCGTCAGCAATAATTCCACTAAGCGATGTATTTGGAGCAATACCGCCACATCGGCCTAGATTGTCATCGAGCCTCTTAGAAACATCGTAAGACGGGACGGTTATAAATTATTTACTGTTCCCTCGCAAACGCCATGTATTTGTCACCCCGGCCGAGGTGGGTATTAAGATATTGCTTGGTATTCCTGCGGGTCTCATTACAGGCCGGGCGGGGCCTCTAATATTTCATCCTTAGCAAGGGCCGCGGTGTCGCTACCTGGCGAAACAGCTTTTTCTAAAACGTTACCTATCTTGAGTTTCTCATCTTCATAAAATAGGCGGTGGTACTTAATGTTGCTTGGATTTTTTTAACGTATTTACTCTTAATTTCATTAAGAGAAGAGGAAGGAATCGTTTTGTAAGGTTAAGCGCAGTGCGATTTTCTGAAAATGTTATTTTGATGATGTAACATTAAGGTAATTGGTGTACTGCTGCGAAACATTTTACAGCGTTCCGTACCGTACCGGTCGTTCAAGTTCTTTGTGTTCATACTAACTAAATCACTGTTAATATTTGTTGTGCGTTGGAATAATCAAATACGGAATACTATACCTAATACTAAAATAGATTTCATTTTTAACCGACTTCAAAAAAGGAGGAGGTTCTCAATTCGACCGTTTTTTTTTTGTGTTCGCGGATAACGTCGTCGTTTATGAACCGATTTTGATGATTCTTTTTTAAACGGTAGTACCACGATAAGGACATTAAGATCAGATGATTCCATATAAGAGAAATCGAGTCGAACATTAAAGTCAGTTTTTGTTAAAAATATTAACACTTATTTGCATAACGGCCCGCCAAAGTGACCCTACCGTGACTGATGGAAAGCATGAGAAGAATCCAAGAGTAGTGGTCACCATACTCATTGCTAACATATTATTATATTCTTACGATTTTTTAACAAAAAAAACTATTTTTGTAATTATCATAATAAAATATTATGATAATTAATTAATAACTATTTACTATGCAGTTCAAATACTAAAATGTAGAACGGGCTTGGCATAAAAGTACTGTCATTCCATCAAAGTATAATTGCAACCGCGCCCGCGCCCGGATCAGAGGCGAACATATCAATTTACTCTCACAATGACCTTAATATAAAGTCATCTCCGAGCATTGAATGGGGAGTAATAATTTTCATGTGAGTATTAAAGAAATTCTATGTCGATGTTATCCCAAGCGTGAGTCGCGTGTGCGAGAGGAAACTGAGAGGCGACGTTATTAAAAAAGCACATGTGGCCCGAGATACGTATCGCAGCGTCTGTTAATTACTTTTGACACGCAGCATATGATTCAATTATCATATGATTTATTCGGAGCGAAGGGTCGCGACTCGTTGTCGCAAAGAGAAGCAGGTTTGGCGGTGTATTTAAGCGTTAACTATCGCATTAATTTGAGCGAAGGATCACGTCCCCGGGACAGATGGTAGGTAAAAGCAACACAGTAGTTATTTTTTTTTCAAACTCTACACGCTATCTGTTTGTGTGGACTGTAAACAACACAAACAGATGTCAAATTTGCGAAGTATTTAAATTAAAAATGCGGCCGTATTATTAAATACCCATTTTCGTTGAAGTTCTAAGTAATGTAAACATTGTGATACTGATCTTCAACACTTGTTATATGCCATAAATTTCGTTATTATCTTAAACCGTATCTAGTAGTCGAGGTTGTTCACATAAAAAGAGCTTTAATTGTTTAACTCATCGGTTCCGTAACCACATAATTCACTTTAAATCGTCTTCACACCAAAAGATCGCTCTAAAGCGAGACTCACGAGAACCGCTGGGTAATAAATACTAATTACTAGTAAAGTAACAAACGATAACATCGCGACCGAATTTTTCAACATTATAATGCGGTAACGGTAAAAAACGCAGTCGTTACCATACCTAGTAAATCTCGCGTGACACGTAATAATCTTAAGGGGTTTATTTATCGTCGGCAGTCGTTTGGAGTGAACCGTTTAATAAATATTATCACACTTTAAGTCGTCAACAAACGTGAGAAGATAGCCGGTGACCCGGTTCGTGATATTTGTCTCATTTCGGGGATTAAAAGTGATCGGTATTGAACAGTAACGCCTGCTGTTTGTTCAATCTGTCTTAACAATAAACATCTTGGGTTGATTTACGCGCCCTTCGTACATCTTGTATAATTAGAGATGGTTCAAAATGGCTCTACTATTCGAGTGTTCTCGAATGACAAAAGGACTTCTAACAGCCTGCAAAAGAGGGATCTTTACTTTATTCTAAAGGCGGTTCAATGACATCTTAAACGTTAATGCCTCTGTGGAAGGTAAATGTTTTCTAAACACGTATCCGGTTCTACTTAAGGGCTTTTTAAAAGATATAACGGCAAAAAAATTAATAGAAATACACGTGAGCTTGTAAGACTGAAAAAAAGAGGCACTTGCTAGATAAAATACATCCAATGAATTTAAATATCCAGCGGGAAACACATGTCAACGTTTAGACAAAGCTAGTTCATTTTTTTGTTTAACGAAGTGTATGTACCACAAGTCTATTTTCAAAGCAAACAAATTTATAACAAGACAACAATGAAGTAACAAAATTGTTAGTAGGACAACGTCTTGGCGGGGTTCCCACATTTACCACCACATGGTTCGCATTGAAACATATCTTCTGTACTGCAGTCTACTTTCAATAAATCCGGATTATCATTTATTTAAGCATACCCAGACACGAAAAGTGGCTAATAGCTATTTGAAAATGTTTTATATTTCTGTGTGACAAGGTTTATAATACAATAAAAGTCGTAACAAATGTGCAACCGCGCTTCAGTACCTTACTTACAGACTGTAGGAAGTGCGTGTTATTGCAGCTTATGTTTCGTAGTCGCCCGCTGAGATATTCGAGGCACCCGTCCGTTTTTTGTGACAGACCAACCGAGTGCCATAAATAATAGGTAGGGGTTCCCGAACCAAAGAGCTTTGTAATAAATTCGATGCTCTTTTTGGTAGCAAAGGAACGAGGCACGATTGAATTATGGTGATGCGTTAAGCCAGCAAACTCGACTGGAATTCAATGTTTTTTTTTTCATTTCGCGCTAAGCTCTGCTCTCCGTATTTGTGTCATTACATTCATATTCCTCGAAGTCATTTTGTTCAATCGATGCAATAAGTTTATTTGGCTACACACTCACCCAAGTCGAATAGTCACGTATCGAGTTACGACTCCCACTAGTCCCAACCATTTGAAAAAGACAACAAACAGATGGTACCTACATCCGTATTAGCTTTCTCTTAAACAGGAGACATTTAAATCACACGAGACCGTCAATATTTCCTTCCCTTAGTAAAACAAAGCTATTTGTCTGAAGCGGTCAGGCTGTAAACAAAGATAGATTATTGTTAGTCGCTGTGGACGACGCGACAGAACACGAATGACTTAAACCATGCCGAAGATTTATTCTATTTAATAGTTTTTAACCAATGTACAAGTGGGATATATACGTACGAGTGTGGTGTGTATAAATTTTATGAAACGTCATTTCTAGCAGATCCGAGTGCATTTATTGGTATAGTGGATCATATTTTAGCTATACATTATATTAAAGAAATTTATCCAACCTTGCAGCTTCCTTTCACCTCTAAGATACCTTGTCAGTGTTTAAGTTGTGTTTGTCGTCCGGTTGATGGTGTAGGGTTACTGCACTTACCGCTATACGGAGACTCGATGAATAGTACGGTCCGGTCCGCTAGCCTTGAGCGCCTCGCGAGAGCCTCTCAAGTTACCCCCGGATAAGTCAATCATGGAACGTCCACATTTACTAAAATAAAACACCGTCAAATGTTACGTGTGGCGCTCCGACATAACGCAAAACGACAGCCGACAAGTTCTGTACGAGAAAATAAAAGTGACGGCGCACGACCGACACAAATAGATCGCTCTTTGTGCTTTAACTAAACTGCTTTGTGTATTTTATAACTGACTTCGCATCACATTCATGTTTTCATTTTAGTTTAGTGAAGTGTATTAGTTTTTCCAACAACTATACATATATTGGACGGAAATTGCTTCGTCACACATGTTTACGATCAAACGAGGGCCGCCTTTTATTAAACTGAGTGCTCGTTTTAAAATGTTTAACAGTTAAAAAGTAATTGAACAAGTGTTAGCGTTGTCAAAACCGGGCATTGAGGTCCAATTTCCTGCTGGTGCCACAGTCTTCGTTGAGCAAATAGCTCTTTGCAAATCAAACAAGGGGCCGTCTGGCGAATCCACATATCAACTTCACATTGTTTCTCTCCCATCATTCGGGGCTAACCAGAGGCGTTTTCGATTATCTGCCCTCCGGAGAACAAAGCTTGCGACCGCAGAACCAAGTCAATTACATAGTTCAACAACTCAGCCCTTATAACTTTCATGGGCTACCACCGGAATACAGAAAAGGGTATCTGTTTTCAATACACTGGGCGAACGATGCGATTGACCCTTTCGAGTGTCCGCATTGACTTTTAAATTACTAATCCCGCGAGGGCAAACGGAAAAAGCGCCTCTGGGTTCGCTTATTTACACGGTCGAGTGTACTCGCATATCTTCATTAACTGGTGTATCTCGGGCCTATGCTTGCTCTACACTTTGGGTTGCCGCTCGAATAAGCTCTGGCTGGAAACTCTCATTACCCTTCCTTCATTTTTAACGCTACTAGAATGTTGATGTCACTATTGAATTGATGGCTTCTTGCGTGTATAAATTACCTTACCACCATTTAAGCAGATAAACAGTGCATTATGCATACAAATGCGCCCTAATTTAATGTGTAACTTAACAAAACATACGTATAATTAAATTAACATTCTTTTACGTGTTTTGACTTAAGTATACTCGTATAACTCGTTTTCCAGAAATAATATAACTTGCCAACTGCTACTTGAGATACATATGGAATGTTTTAGTAGCTTATTAATGTTTATCTAAACATCACAATGAGAATGTTTAGGATGTAAGAGTGATCGGTGCCCGCCTGTGGGGAAGCAGCCAAGCGCACACATTCTACGAGTACTGACGGCTGTGTAGTAACTTTTTTTTACGTCAGATGCAAACATTTTACTCTTTCAACCAGAATGAATTACTTATTTTTTCTTTATTGGATTTGAACCCTGCGATACTCAATGTTGAAATAAATTAGCGTTAGGTATCTATTGTTAAACATAGTAAAGGAAGCGGTGCCGTGAATTGGATTTGAGTGGTTTTGTGGTTAGTAAATATAGGTTGCTATTATTATACCGCCAAACAATTACCAGAAGACTAAAGTTTTATACGTATTTATTTATCAAAAAAAATGGTTCATGAAAGTCATAATTAACTGTTACTTCTAATAATATGAGAAATCATGGAAGAGACATAAAGCCGCAATGTTGATAACCGCAGTAATGACAATCATCATATCAATTAGAAGTTTTATATCGTTAGTACTGATGCAATAGCGGCATAGGATCTGAATAAAACATTAAGCCATTATTAATGTGAACGTTACCATTGAGTGTAATATGAGTGTGCCGCTCTCAAATGTATTCTCTTTCGCTCCAGTGCTTATTAATGAGATTAAATTGTTAATAACGACTATGGGCATAAAATAAAAAGTAACGATTAACTGTGTTAAGCTAGCGTAACCGATCGGAATTCAGCGCGGTTCAACCCGCTATTGTGTTCGGAATAATACAACTGTTTATGTTTGGGTAGTTTTTTTGGTAAAGAAAAAGTATAATAATAATCGTCACGTCTACCTGGCCGGGTGAACCATCCATCACACGTTAATAATGAGAAATTATTGTCCATTTTATTATCCTTCCAAGAATAAGCTTTTCCCCACGAAACGTAGGCTGGAAGTCTTTATTTGCAAACATTGTAGGTAAAAATTAATGGAATTGACTTGTCAGTTTTTATTTTCAATAAAATAGGAACGCTGTCAAGGAGTTTAACTTATTCTTAAATAAAATATGATAACTTTTTCATAATCGTGTATTATGTTAGTAGTAAGTAGAATATGAAAATATTGATTTAATATACTCTTCTCATAATAGGTATTTAAAATTCTCGTGTTGTTACCTAACTCCTCCAAAACGGTTGGACCGATTTTTTTGAAATTTTGTGTGCATATCGGGTAGGTCTGAGAATCGTACAACATTTATTTTTCATACCCCTAAATGATAAGGGTGACCCTCATTTTTTAAATTTTTTTATGGCAAACAAAGTTTGTCGGGTCAGCTAGTATAATATAACATTGATTGTTGACTCCATCAAATCTCCACTGATTCAAAATCAGTCAATAAGGTAATTCATTTTCAATAAAATTTCATCAAGTACAAAAAAAGTCACAATTATAGGTATATTTTATAAATAGAGTTCAAAATTGTTTAACAATTTGTCGTAGTTGTACCGTAATGTTCTATGGTCGAATATGGAGATCAGTGAATGGATAGTTGTACACACCATCCAAGTTTCATTCCATGCAACATACGTGGGCCTTGTTGAAATTATCATTGTTTAGCTTGTACATTACTTGAGCGAGATCACTGTACAAGGGATAAACCGAAGCAAACATTTGCTTTATTAACATAAAGATTTACATCGCATAAATTTAAAAGTACAAGCAGTAGATTTATCTATTTCAACGGCCGTCAAATAAAGTACAATATATAATTTGATTCAATTGTTTTAATGGAATGTAATTAATTATATTATTATTGTTAACATTGCCATCGATAGCACAATATTATATTCAAAAATAGTTAAAGGAGGTCATTCTTTAAGTGTTCTGTGGTTTGCTGAGGTCCTGAGTTTCATTATTAGGTCGAGTGTGTCGGCTTTCTCAGCCAACAAATACCTACATTTCAAGTCCTCTGTATCCTAAAACTTGGAATTGTGCCCGATTGGTTTGTCCTCTGCTACATGGTATAATAGGTAGGAAAGGTAGTAGAGCCACGCTGATTTCAGCACGAATGGGCCGGCTCGACCGGGGCGGTACTACCCTCGCACAGAAAATCAACGTAAAATGACAGCGTTCGTGCTGTCGTGTTTCGTTGGTGAGTGCGAGACCGGAGGCCCAATTAGTCTAGTCAACAAGTACCATACTTGTTGACTAGACTAAAAGATGCAGCAGCATCACTAGGCCGCCATAGTGTGGGTCTCCATACTGCATTGTCTGCATTCGCAATGAGTATGGTGACCACCACTCTTGGATTCTGCTTATGCTTTCCATCAGGCAGTGTAGATTCATTTTGGCGGGCCAAACATAAAAAATAAAAAATAAAATAATGGAACCAAACATAAGCTTGTGACAAGGGGCACTTCTTTAGAACATGCTGTACGAATGAGAGTACTCGTAAGTTAACTTTTATTTGAAAATGTGGACAGGTTTTGCAGACACTGTTCGACATTTGTTTTGGGTTTACCTTAGTTGGCTATACCGAAAACTGGGTGTAATGAAAAAGAAAAATGAAAATTCGGATTCTTTAATCAGTGTACACAATTTTGAATTTAAAGGTGTTTGCCAAATATGACATGTCGTAATTGAAGGTAAAATATTTAAGTACAATGAAATAGCAACACATGAAAAAAAAAATGGTATAATGTTATATCTAAGCACAGCACATGATATGTTTCTTACTATTGATGATTTTGTTATACTTGCACCCAAAGATTTACTGGTAGAGAAAGTCCTGGCCATGAATTTCGCCGATGCAAATGAAGTTATGAAATCTTTAAATAAATACCAACAAAAAATATATTATTAATTTGATACGCCTAATTACAAAAAAAATCACAAAAGAAGTAGATTTAAAAAAAAAGGTTTAAGTTGTGATCATAGATTGATAATAATCATTTCATAGTATAACGGAAGGCGCTCAGTGAACGTGATCCCACATTTGCACCATTTCACCACAATAGATGAGATGCAAGAAACTAACTCATACATAAGTTGACAAAAATAAACAGAGTAATACTAAGCAAGTACGCTTATGTAAAGTAGGTGTAATAAACCCAACAGTATAAACAAGTTGAACAAGATTTTTATCGCTGGCACTATGCCAGATTCAAATGAAATTTTTACTTTAAAACCGTGAGTGCCAAATAAATATGTAGATAGCAACGGTTTGGAAAGAGCACCACCAAATTGTAAAATATGGAACAAAAGCATAAATTGTGTAATATTATCTACATATTCTGTAAAATTTTATTACAGGCCTATGTTTATTTTACGTTTTATTGACTAGTAAAAAACAGAAGTTATAGGCATCAAAAATAAAAGCAAATGTTAATTATTTCCTAAAGTTTCAATCCTATCAATAAAATCAACATGTTGTAAAGTATCAACACCTATGTATAAAATGGTATTACATTAACTTTTAAATAAATGTGCATATCATTAGAGCAACAAGAAATACGACCAAGTGTGTGGTCTCTAACATATTCTACGTAGACTCTTCTTTTTTTCATTCGTAAACATTTTACTTATTCGTATAATATCAATGGTATAATACACCCCGACGTGTGGAACATTGAAGTCATTAGAGTCGTTAGAGAAAGGCTTCAAATTCGGTACGCTGATTAATTAATGGCTATCAACTAAATGATAGTTATTATCCAGATTGGAGGACAGGCGTGTCTAACCCAAATGGTATTATAATACGATAATTTAATTTAAGATTTATTCCTAAAGTTATTAATTTCGCAATGACTTTCAAATTGAAGTCTTTAAAGACACTCAATGCTTGTTTAAGTTTTTGTTTCTGTATTTCTTTAATAAGGTTTAAGTAAACAGTGGCTTGATGTCAGATCTACGAAAAATTCTTAGAACTACACAAAACAAATAACGAAATAAAATACGAGGAGCATGTATCTTGTAAAGCATTTCGACGCTGAGAAATTAGCAAAAATTACTAGCTACATCAAGCATTCATGAATTTTCTTGTCCTCGTTCTTTTTCTCTTTTATTTCATGTTTATTAGTAAGTGCGACAGAGATAGCGATACAAAATACTCTGAAAGTTTTGTTCGTAACAACGCCTTCGCATTTCCTCTTACTTAATGTTACCTAGTGATTTAAATTCATTTTTATTTCCTTTGAAGCATGTTAACAATAAAGCTTAGTACAATATAACGTGATGACTCGCCGGAATCAAGCGGACATCTAACACAAATAGAATTACTATCGTTTTCAAAACCTCTGGAATTTAGTTATTCAACTTACTTAGCCTCAGAAATAAAATCTTTATTAAATCTTTTATATATTTTTCAGTGCTTTTTGTACAGATAGATAATAACTCTGAGTTTTTGTGGGTCGCGCTCCTTGGTGGATCCTCGTTCAGCTGTGGAATCCGATTGGCTGATGATGATAAATTTAATACTGATAAAACTAATTTATTCAACATTCAAACATTATTTGTGTTCTATAGATTAATTTAACAACAAACTTCATAAGCATAGAACAAGTCCCATAGTCCTACCAACAACCCCATAATTGAAAATTAATTAGAATGATTACATACGGCACTTAGTAATCTCAAATTGAATAGAACAGTTCAAGTTACAAGCAACAAACTATGCTAATGCGACTATAATAGACTTGAAAACAATGTGTATTCGAATATGCACTTAATAGAATTCCTAAGTCATATCAAGCGGCTCTCCATCAATCATCTGAGATATCGGATATGATCTTATCTGAAATGAAACTCATCATTTATAGATCTGACCGTCGGCACTGGCCGAATGTTATTAATAGATTTCTATCTGGTCATCAACTGAATCTCATAACGGTAATAATAAACCCGGTAATTTTGTCGGTTGCGTTCCTATCGATAACAAATTATTACTCATTGTCATTGCTACACAGAGTAATGACATGTGGAGCGGTCGTGTTGTCGGTGAATAACAAATGTTGACTTTTAGACAAGTGACTGTATATTAACTAGCCAAAAGATTACTGATGAGAAATATTACTTGGTCTATCTAGTGGTTATGTTTATCTTTGCATTCATTTCTAATGACATTCAAACTGGTCTTTTGGTTTAGCGGTCTAATCCTGGCTATTGAGCCAAAGGTCGTCGGTTTCAATTCCCACTCAGAACAAATATTAAATACAAAAATTAATTAAAAAAACATTGTCCAGCGGACAAAACTGTGAATCTAAACCATTCCCAGATCCCCTTGAACACACACAAAAAATTTCATCAAAATCGGTCCAGTCGTTTGAGAGAAGTTCAGTGACATACACACTCACAGAAGAATTATATATATAAAGATATATAGATATAAATTATTATTTTATTATGTTTTTATTTAATTTACCTAAAATATGTAGGTATATAAACTAAAATATTTATTTTTTAAAGCATCTGGCTACCCTACCACATTAATGGCTAAGTCATGACATGAGTTAGATGATCGTGAGTGAAATATGTGTTATTATTATTGTAAATAAATTTCAAATCACCTATTGCACCGGCAGAAAACAAAATACCGTATAATACAATAAGGGCCAGGTAATTTGAGCTTTGGTCCTAAGCGGTTGTAAACCAGTAAAACGTTACGACAGTGCATTAACGGCTAATATTCGTCTATTGACGATTTCGAAATATCACCATGGACATTCCATGAGATGTGAGATCGCTGTTACTGACAATGGCGATAAGTTTAAAAACTTTTTTCTTGTATTAAGATAATCGCATCAGTGAGTGGTATAGCGTTGATGGGAGCGAAAGATAAAAAAAAGTCATGTCAATGCACTTGTTCGAACATGGATTTACTTAAGAAGATTGTAGGTTCATGTATGAAAATAGTTTGGTTTTATTAGTTCTATATATATCTTATACGAATACACCTCGTATTTTATTGATTAGATTATTCTATAGACAATTGTTCTGTTCCGTAGTCTCATCAGTAACTACATGTCGAATTTATTGTTGACATTAACATTGTCCATATAAATCCATTCCATTATAAATGTAATAACAATTTTTATCCGGAATGACAAATTTATTACAAGCATTAAACCTATTTGGCATCAATTGGGTGTTATTCAATTGTATACAGTCATCCTCTATTCATAAATAAAATAGACCATTGAAAGTTTCGGGACGGTCGCATTTTACATATTAGCAAAAAAACATGTTTTCAAGCCGAGTCATTATTCTATTGTACACACCAAACTTTAGGGTACACCAATCAAACAAATATTAGCTTTATAATTTTAGCACACGCTTCAACTTTATTTCTAAACTTTATTTAATCACTGATATCTGTTTGATAGCGATATAAGAATAGTTTCAGTTTAGATCTGCATAACGTTTTCGATCATCGTCTGTTGCTATATGAATGTGACATTGAAATGTTATTGATTCAAACTTTTGCAAGAAAATATATATGTAGATACAATCGGTAATGTCGATATTGCGTACCTTCATAATTGGATTTCAGAATTCTGCATTCATATTGAACTTTAGTTATCAATAAAGGCTGCCTTGAACTTATTCTTAAAATTTATAAGATTTTAAAATGTGGAGTGACACTTGCTAAATTATATTACATATAAAGTAACATCAAACTACCTCGTTGGTCTAGTGGTTAGCGTAAGCGACTGCAGATCAAGAGGTCTCGGGTTCGAATCCCGGGTCAGACTGCTATTGGGTTTTTCTTACAAGAAATTCTTAATAGGAGTCCGAAGTATGGAAGATGGCGGTGTTTCCCGCCCGTGCCTCGGAGAGCACGTTAAGCCGTCGGTCCCGGTTGTCATGCACATCTATGGCAATCGTTATTGGGAAGTCAGTGTCCTCAAATATACTGACAACTAGTTCAATCATCGAATTCAGTTCGCCTTCAGGGTTGCGGATTCCGATGCCAGTCGCTCCGTGTTAAAACTGATACAATATACTAATACAATGAACAGGTAAATCCGGTTGAACTAGTAGCCGACCCCAAATCTTGGGAATAATAAAGGCTAGGAAGATGATGATGATTAAAGTAACATCAAAGTCAGACGTAGATAGCAGTTGATATCTATCAAACTAATGCAGGAGGACAAGCTCTCTTCTTTTCTGCCACCCCCTACTCAGATATACAAAATGCATCACAATAACGAGTCACGAGTCTCAGTAGTTGTCATATTATCCCTCACAATTTACATAACACCCAGCTGCATCATACTGGACTGCCCATATTAATAGGTTTACACAGTCAAATGCACACTATTGAGCATTCTCAAACACGCCTTGCGGACTAACGCTTAACCAAATATATTCAGCAGGTGTCCACGTATTTACATACAATTTACAGCGTACATACGATAAACTACTATTTAGCATTGGATCCGGTGTGATCAGTTTCCAATTTTATGTTTACGGGGCATATTTAAGAATAGTTCTAATCGTATTATTTTTAAAACGTTTATTTATATTCCATGCATGGAGCCATCAAGATTGAGGGCTCCTTAAGTAATGAATAAAAAGTGGTCGAAAGACATACGATAAAATAAATAAATTTCTAATTCAAAATAATCTATTCATTCTTATTGAAAAGTTAAAATTATGTAAGTTACGATACTTAAAAGCTGTACTTATATTTAGCATACACTACAGTACTAAAATTAGTATTTATTTTTGAAATTGAGGTGGATGTTGCTCTCGTGTTTTATAGTTGTTGTTGTATATAGCTACTCTATTCTATGTGTCATAATCGAAACTAGAATATAACACTAAGAAATCTTCATATATATGGCAAAAATTAGATACTTAATCACATCATCTCCTTAAAACAACAAAAATAAGACAAATTGTTAAAAAACTACATAAATAAATCACGTAGCAATGTAAGCAGCATAATACATTTCCATGATACCACGTTCAAAGAGCAGACAAAAGCTAGTACTTAAAATAAATTGTCTCTATATGCAGACGACAACGTATACTCGAATACATTGACGTTCGTACTCGCATATTAAGACCACTTCGTAAAAATCTAAAACGATCATTTATTATTCCCGTCTTTTTATTCAAATACACGCATTGTACGTACATATTGATGAATGTTTTATTTCTTTTTGCCAGTACTTCTGTGTTAAGTAGGCTAAAAATGAGCTGTTAGAATTTTAATATTACCTAATATTCAAACAAAAAACGTTTCACAGTAGGTTGAGATCTGCCACCATTTTTTAAAATATTTATGTTTTCGTTTATAGTTATGTGACGAACTTTTTTCATTAAAATAAATATAAACATGTATTTCAATGTTGTCCTTCTTATATTCGGCGAAATATTATTTTCTCTCTAGCAATATCCGATATGCATAAACATCACTAATCGTTGAAGTGAACCTCGTAACAGGAAATGTTAGGCAAACAAAGCACAATGAATTGTGGGCCACCCTCAGACGAGCCGCGCCCGCCAGCGATCGTGACGGTAACTGCCTACTGCAACGAGTAAAGTTACAGTTCAACTAATAGCGAGCAGCTTAGAAATAAATAAACTAACCCGATATGTATTATGGTGTACCTAGAATAATTAAATCATATTAACATGCAAAAAATGGTAACTTTTTATATTTTATATACACAATAATACATTATACATGTAATAATCTACGAATAACTCCAGCCATAAAATAGTCAAACATCATCAGTTTAGTTTTTTTCATTACTTCACACGGTTTATACTTATACAAGCGTATTGTAGATAGCCCAAATGTAAATTTTCTAAAACTGTAATGACTATAAACGAAACATTGATTAGTAATAAAATAAAATCAATTTACAAATTTTATGCCTTTTATCTTAACATTAGATCTTGTTTTTATCAAACATCGGCATTAACTTAGCATTTTTCAATAAAATTTAGAAAGTAATAAAATAAGAATCTAATTCATACATAATCTATGAGAACATGGTAAATGTAAAACAGAGAACAAAGTTACGGACATAATTTAAGTCAATTGTGAACTTATATTACCGTGAGCAAACATACCGCCTCCGCAATTCACTTGTTTGCAATCATGTCCCTTTAGTTACTTTCGCGACTTGCCTGGGGCAAATCGCTGTCAGTCGCGACTCAACTTATACTCACGTAAAGTTTTATACCCACCCGCTGATATCTTGTCTATGTGCTGGGAATATCAATAAGAGGCGCAAACTAGAATGAAATACCGTGCAACAGAATTGGTTGCCTTCCGTTGTTTCTCTATCAATTACTAATATCGTTTGAAATGTTATTGTTTCTCGTAAAACTATCGCAATAACTGGTAAATGTTATAAAAGAAACTATATTAGCATTAATAAACTAAGAAAGAGTTTATTATTCATATACTTAATTAAGTAACCATTCAGTTTTATTTTCAGAGAAAAATGGTTGCCCGCTTGGCATTCATAAATTTCACTATCGTAGTTATTAGTTTTATTATTGCAAGGAGGACGCTTTTATTGTGCTGTTAATATTTTATTCGACGATAACAGCTATCCAGAGATAAAACAAATTGATCGGGGAATAGAGAGTAGAGTTTTGGTGAGTTTACGAGATAAGTGGGCGGGTTTAATTGATACCGTGAGATTGTGCGAACGACGCGGTACATAAATTAATATTTAATGTCCCTGTTTAGAGGTCTAATACATAATTATATAGATAAGCCTTTGTGCGTGTCGACCACAATCAATGTTTATATACTAATATGTAAAAAACGTAATGTAATAAATCTTGTCACCGAACATGCCGCAGCATGTATTTTTACAAAATCCGTACTTCTTAAACTAGTTCGTCGACAATTTTCAGCTGTCAAACCAATAAATGATTCAATTTTGAAAACTATCGCATTCGAGCAGTACATTGGATACTACTGGATTTAAATATCATGAACAATATGTAGTTGAATCCAATGTATATCTATATTAGTCCATCAGGATGTAGCCGAAAGCGTTTTCCTCTCAACTTTGTAACAACCATAAAAGTTAACATTAAGACGCTATATTTCCTTTATCAAAACATTAAATTATTCCCCTTCTGCTATGAGCACACAACGTACGCGTATTTTTATTGAGATTTAATTAAGCATTCGCTAAAGGGGTGTCTTGTTCGTGCGTACGATTATGTACAATACCACAATATTTACTCTTGACTCGTTCAATATTGAGCGCTAATAGAAATACATATTAAATGTGCCTTTAGTTCTAATGTAGGTTACGGTGAATATTATGTTTTATTCAGTAGATTTTAGCGGAGGGCGTACACATACCTACAAAGATTTTTCTTAATGTTAATAGTCTCCACAGTACCTATTTCAATATGAAAATCAACTCATATTGAACACAGCGGGGATGCCGCCATCTCCTTCACGCTTCACTGTTGAAACAAAATTATTAAAGTGACTGATGTTGATTAATTAATTGTAGAATCGATTTCGGAAGCCCTGTCGAGTTCGGCTTTAGTTGGTTTAGATTATTTGCGAAATATATAACTGAAACGATTTGAAAACTATTATTAATTTTACAAAGGAAAGTAACCTTTGAAGTAACAAATTTCTTTAAAATATAAATACATAATAGTACTCGTAAAAAGATAACATAACTAGGAACTTGACAGGTCTGTTAACTTGAATCGTTATTACATTTAAATTGACTAAGTTCAAAATTTTGGAAGGTAATAAAATGTAGGTATAAATAGTAAATTAGACAATATATTAGATAGTAGTATAATATATTACTTCCTAATATAAGTATATTTTATTTTGAAAGTTGTATTTATAACTATAAAATACCTACCTACGCTATGCTTAGACATTCATTTACGAGTTGTATCAATTTTGATGGGATTATACGTGAATTCTTATTTTTGGATACAGAAACAATTTAAGACACAAAAAAGAAACATTGAGTTCCAAATTGATTTTGCAAGCAGATAGATACAATAAAACTAAACTTATAATGAAACTCGTAGTATAAATGTAGTTGAACATTAACAAATTAAAAATAATGATGGGCTAGCAACATTTCGTGGAATTCGGTAATATAAAAGAACGATACGGTCCGGTTCGAATCGATGCTCACTTGACAGGCAGCTGCAGAATGAAATTATGAGCATTTTTATTTCCAGGCGCGGCCGCCATCGTACTCACACGATGCACCTGCCCGTTGCCCGCTCGCCTCAGCCGCGATTGACACCTACCCCATTATACCTCGAACTACGTACGCACACAAAAAATAACCGAACAATGGTATTCGATCGCAGCCGCATAAGAACTTATTATTAGCTCTTTATAAGACAGGCCATTCATTTTAACATCTTCATACAATCCTGACCATTAGTTGAGGCGTGTGGGCAGAGGGCTCGAAGCTAAATAAAACTATTGTTACACCAAACAAAACCAAGTGAACATCTTCATAAGACGACATCTCAGTCGCTCTATTGTTACGATACGTTGAGCTCTAGTCGACGGAACGATATTTTAGAGGGGAATTTATTGCCAATTTCAGAAAATGTTTACCGAAAAGTGAGTGAATGGTAGGCGAGTGAATTACTTATTGTAATGAAATAAAGGAGGGCCAGATTGAAAGCGTCCGATGAAAGCCGACGTCGTCGTCCGGAATACTGCCTGATGATAATGATTTATGGCGACAGTAGCACGACACGATTTTAACGCATTAATGCTGAGAAAGATAAATGTTTCGACGTCTTTGTGTTGGCCCGTGAAAAATAAATATAGCCATTATAAAGTCACAATGGTTAGGCGACAGTCTTTTACCTTAGCAACACTTAGTCTAAACAAATACACACAAGCTACTAAATACTCAGAGTAATTATAGTATCGTGTTTAGAGGTTTTGGGCCGGTCGGATCTCATAACTACCACAGGTGTGAACAAAAACGTGCAACCGCAGAAAAGCCGAACAAACCGCACAGGTTCGTTCAAGGTACGAGTACAATCATGACGATACGCCTTCCATACTTAAATGTACACCCAATCTAAACAAATAAATTTTAATATTACAAACAGATTGTTTGTAATATTAAAATAACCGCTTTTTCCTTAATAAAATGTATGTATACCTACACGGTACATAATATACCAAAATAACAATTTTTGTATGTCTGTCTGTCTATTTGTTCCGGCTTATCTCTGGAACGGCTGGGCCGATTTTGACGGGACTTTCACTGATACGTAGCGGATGATATAAGGAGCTACTTAGTTCACTTTTTTTTAGACCAACTTCGCCCCTTGACGTTACCCGCGGTACCACAATAACCGCGTGTAACACCGATGGGTTCAGCTAGTCTTGAATAAAGTAACGTGCAAAGTGCAAGTTCTGTTTCGTAGAGGCTCACGCGCGACGTCAATTGTGACATACATTTTAAGTATGTCACAATTAATTGCCATCAGATGTAAATTCATTACATTATACAAGATCAAACAACGGCCCAATCAAGAGGCTAAGTGCGGCAATGGCCCGGTGAAACAAATGTAAAGATGGCATGTTTTTTGTAACACAATATTATTAATAATTTGACCTGAACATTTAAACGAATACAACTTAATTTAAAATACACATAAATGATGAACATTAAGAAAATGCAATAAAAAATACAGGGAATAACTATTCTGTGCACAACAGTACCCCATTAATGATCGCAAAACGTCGGCGTTTTTGGGGGCCAAACTGAACCTTCCGGTTATGTGGCGGCAACGCTCGGCGACACTCGGATCCTGAGACGAGCAGCCTTCGTTAGCGGCGCTCCTGTAATGACTCGCTTAATTCGAGATAATTACGCTTCCAGCAAACGCAAACGTGGGCTACGTAAATTTATTGAGACCAGTCGCCGGGACCGAACTTCCATGTTGCAGTTACTCAAACTGACTAAGTGTATACAGTTTACATTCAGTAACAAGATTCCATAAATCAGTAGTGGGCTATAAAATCCCGACTAAACACCCCGTTTATTCGATGTTAAGCGGGTACCCTGATTTGTATGCACGAAACAAAACGGGCTCTTCCTATCACGAAGTAAAAATTTCCGTCCATATTTTAATAAACAACATTATTCCTTGGAATCACGTGCGCATCAGTCATCCTGTCCAAAATCGCTTCTCTTGAATCAGAAGCGAGTCGGGCGGTTAATATTCGCGAACTGGCGGCATGACTCTGAAGACATCCTGCTATTTTGTTATTCTTTGTCCTACGGAGGCTTCTTTATTCGAAACTTTTCCCCTTTAGGTCGTCATGAAACCTTACCTTAAACCTTTTTTTTTTGTAACGGTCGCTTAAACATTCTGTCAGTCAGTTTGGTATAATTCAGATTAAATACACCTACCGCGCGCGGCCGCTCTGTGAATGTTAAGGAGTGACGCCGCACTCACTGGAATTGGAAATGAGTGCGCTTGATGTTTTGTTTTAATAAACTCACATATTCTCTACAAAACGAGAGCCTTTTATTTGATTTGATTTATCGTAACGAACAAATTCCAGTTTAAAACATTAGAACCTGCATTAACTTTGTGACTCACTAAAAGTATATTTTCAGAGGTTTGATTTCTAAGTTTGGAGTTGTTGTATTTGAAAGTCATAATAATGATGCATTAAGATATGTTTTTCTATGTTGACATAAACCAATATTAACCATTATCATATCAAATTTCAAAGGGCTGGATAACACATTAGCATAACACATTCTCGGTAAGACGATAGAGTGGAAAGTGGTCCTTGACTTAGTCAATAATGAACTGTAGAAACATTTAGGATATGTTCCGCAGTACAGTTAGAAATATTGTGTCTAGACTGCAGGAACGTAGTAAGAGCAAAATGTGAGATGGCCTGGACTTTGCAACTCTGGCCGGCCTATTGTTAGCGTGATGTGCCGCTGTAAATCTCAACCGCCGCCTCCACTGAATATCACTGTACTATAATTACTTAATACAATTATGCCATAAATAGTGCTGGCTCTCGAGAACTAATGAAACAAGGATATTAATCCTAATTTGTCGGGGAATGGCACTTAAATCCTCACGTTATAAAACTTTTTAACTATGTTTTGTATCTAACTTTCAGTATAATTTCGTAGTACCTACACATTTTACTTATTACATAACCACTTAACCTAGTTGTTAGAAGACTGTAAACTTTAAACCTGAGAGTCAAAAAGTGCAATGGGAATGCAATATTATAAAATACAATTTTAGCACGTGGGTTAAAACACAATAGCGGCCGGTTGATAGCTCGTGAATCATAAAGATAAAAATCATCGTAGACCAATACACATATTTTACAATAAACTATTCTATATTAGTTCTTTTAGGGTCTAACATTGCAATTCTGAACGAAAAAAAAAAGATTTATTATTTATATTAATTTTGGTAGCATTTGTGAATCCTTATCTCATTGAATTTGTAAGTTAAGCCTTTGCTCATTATTTATTTATGAATGTGCACGTGCCAAGTTCTAATGCTCACTATTTCGATCACAAAGCAAGCGTAGACTTGGCTTTAAATTATTGATTGTCTTGCGGGAACATTGTAATTAAATATTATATGGTTTGTATGTGTGTGTATGTGATACGTGTGTATGTGGGTGTGTGTATACCGGTAACTTCTAACGCTGTAGTTACAATTTAATTAAGACATATTGTTCATCAAGCCAAGGCGTGACTTAGCTTTTAAAAAGACCGTCCCGCCGCATTTCACATCACCCCATTAAACTTGCGAAGGTAAAGGTGAAACCCTCCGTTATTTATATAATGTTGCTATCTAATTTGTTACACGTTTTGTAAGCTTAAAGCCTACGTAATTAGGACATCAGTTAAACTACTTTTTTAAGTGAAGCTTTGTACCTACCCTGAGATAAATAAAGAAATCGTAGTTGGTAAAGTATTTGCAACTAGCTAATGGCGAATGCGGCTTTAAGGAGTATTATTATGTACATTTTTACAATCATTATATTACAGTATATGCGACCACTGTTTTAAAGTAAGGTGCACACTTTAACCGTGACTTAGCAATAAAAGTTACAAATAAAAAAGATACACATACAGTTACATTTTTAATAATAGTACTGACGACTTGTTTGTTGATTTGGTGTTTTGATATTGCGACCCGTTGGGATATCTATTAATTCTATACAACAATGACTAAGCCCCAAACAGCGCCATGTTCTCCATCTCGCACTCTATATTGTTGTTTATAATTGATTTTTTATTCGTAGAGAGATTGTACGATTAGCTACGAGCACAGCAAGAAAAAATGTTAAAAAGGACGGCGAAATTCAATCTAAACTCCAAAGTAAACACCGCGAAAGATGCTCGAGACGAACCGTAGACAGAAGAAAAATAAAACTCTGAGAACAAGATCAATGCTACCGAGCAACTAACGCCGAGTGAAAAATCAAAACTGGAAAAAAAGGATTAAGAATATCCCATAAATTACACCTGCTTCGATGAAATATAAAGCGAAGATATTGTTTTAAAAGTAACTCCCGGGCGAGTGATTACGGTCGGCAGCTAACCCAGACTTCAAATTCCGATAGTTTTTGCGCCAGTAAAAAGTGATATTCCGTTCAACCGCGTTCCGTCCATCGTATATTGAGTTAATATCGGTCGTGATTGTGCGGACGCTCTTTTTACCCGTAAGTGTGAGTGAGATGAAGCTTTGTTTCAACGGGGTTGGTTAGAATCGCATTTTATGGTAAGTTGGCGGGCCGGGCAGGTGCATCGCGTACACCTGCGGCGCGGTCGAGCGAGATGTGATCGCAGGGACGTCGACCCGCCCGTAGCCACTCGGACGAGTATCTCAACATAGATAACACCGGCCACATAATTCCGTACAGAAAGCAACATAAATTAACTAATGATACGTAGTGAAGAAACGAGCTCGATAACAACTTCAACGAGTTTACCAATGATAGATCTCCGTTTGTGATAATTCTATTTGTAGAGGCTGCGCAACGAGATGCTAAATCGTTAGTGTCAGGCCATATTTACAGATAACTGAGATGTCGATTCTGTGTTAGTAGAAAGGCGCAATCGATTGGCAAGTTCGATCACAAAATCTGGAATACTGTTAACGTTCGATCACGAACTAATACTACAAGCAAATATACAAAAAGGTGCTAGGTACCTGTATTGTATTTTGTAAATAGAATAAAGAAGAAAAATACTAAATTACTTAAATCGTTTAAGAGTAAGTAGAAGAAATAATTTAAGTACATTTATCGTCTCTTCATAGCAGTTCCATGACCTACATTATTGGCATCTGGTCCATAGACCTGGTGCTAATCAATTTATTTATTTTTTTTATTTTTTTTATGTATGGCCCGCCGAAATGACTCTACTCTGCCTGATGGAAAGCATAAGCAGAATCCAAGAGTATTGGTCGCCATACTCACTGCGAATGCAGACAATGCAGTATGGCGACCCACACCATGGCGGCCTAGTGATGCTGCTGCATCTTTTAGTCTAGTCAACAAGTATAGGAACTTGTTGACTAGACTATTTGGGCCTCCCATAGGGGGAATATTGAATTAAAATAAAATATTTGAAGAAAATTATGATTGTCATACCAGGTTAACAGTTACAATTTGTAAATATTCTTGTTCCTTAATTTTATATTTGCAAACTGTTCAAAAACAAGAAAAAGTTTATAAACTATAACCCGACTACGACATGAAAGTAAACATTTGATAAAATTTATATAGCATATGTCACCCGGTTCATTATTATACATCTTTTGTCACCTCATTAATTAAAATCGGTTCAGTAGTTTAGGCTCTACGGTGGAACATTTAACCATACATAGACTGCCAAAACTATTACCCTTCTTAGTATATAGTCGGGCAAAATGGCGATAAAATTTAAAAAGAAATGAGGATAATAGGTAAGACTATCTTATAAACTTACCAATTTTTTTTTGATTTCCCACAAATATGTTTAGAAGGTCGGTTAACCTGAAATGAAATATATTTTTGTTACAAATAATTTTGACATAGTACCATATTCTATAATAGATTAACACACGTTTTATTTCAAATACCATTAAAAAAGGTTGATCAATGTAGGACGCTTTTACGGTTTTTGATCCTACCTTGAAGCTAAGCATGTCGCTTAAAAGATATTATAAGAACCGTGATACTTTATAAAAATGAGTCAAACATCAAGAAATTCTCACAATATTCTTCTGTTAATTGATAAACCTGTCCAACCTATGTAAACAACTTTTCCGAAAAGGGAATTTAAAACAGCATCACAGTGATGGTGATCTCACCAAGGCACTGGCTAACTGAGATTCACATCAGATCACAGTATTTAATCGTCCAGTTAGGTATTAGGTAAGTAAGCATTGGCAATCATCACACGTTGAGAAATGCATATCAAACCATAAGTATATATTATAGAACCGTAGTCAGTATTGCTATCCTACATGAACGTTTCAGACGACACAAAAAATGTAACTTGTTTCAAAATCGAAATCACGTTTTATCTGTTTCTAGCGAATACATCGTATACTGTTACAAGCTTATATTGAAAACAGAAAATTTTCGAAACAAAACGATATTCAACGCCATTTTAAAGTAAATATTCAAACTTCCAAAAGGCTCTTCTTTATAGAGCGACTTTATATCTTCTCAACCTTGGCTAGTTCACGTTAAAAGTATACGATCCTAATTTATTTGAGCTGCAGTGTACATTCCTCAATTTACACATTGACTTTGACATTTCATAGGTTTATCTAGTAACAGAAAAGTGGCATAAATAAATACAGCTGTTACTTATGCGTGTAACAGCGTAATAAATACAGCTCTTTTAGAAATTGAAAACTTTCTCGAACGCAAATAATAACTGTAGATGGCGTTATGTGAATATAGTACAAGACAATATGGAGAATGAAAACAAAAAGGATGATACGTTTTACATAACAGTTACATGAAAAAAGAACACGATACAAAAATACTTTAATTACTATTCGTAACCTGTATCTGTATTTTCAACACAAATGACTAGTCGATAACAAATGCATTATGTCTTAATCTTTTAACTAATATGAAGGTTCTTGTAACAACGTAAAGTACCTGGGATAACTTTCTCTTTAAATAAAATTTATATAATATTAAAGTACAAAAGTTATTTGTAATAGTATTATAGATAAAATAGACATTAATATTAACAGATGATTAAAAATTACCTTATAAAATTAACACTTGGTTTATGACTTGTATTAAATTAGCATTTCGAAAATATCTAATTGTAATCCATACTTCCATGGAATTTTCATCGTTGGTATAAGTGATGTATAGATAGATGACATACCTAAACTACTAACTAGCATAAACGTGTTATATCATTCAAAGGTCTATTGTTGGAGAATTCGAATAGTTGTCAGAAATGGAATTACTATAGGGCATGAAATTCAAAACAAATATTGTAAAACTCTAAAATCTAAACTTAGCATTTGAGATATTCATAATTATTAAACTGCGTTTTTGTCAGCTGTTAAGTAGAATACTTTTTCAGTTAGAATCATCATCAGTTGCATCATTGTAACTCTACGATTACTGCATACATGCATTCATCCCAACGCTCTTCAATATTAATTAAACCACCGATAGTAAAGTCGTTAAACTAAAAATAATTCTTACTCATGCGGGTTTATAAAGATTCGTCATCCTTTACTTAACTCTACTTCATAAATTATATTCTAAGTTGCATTTTGTTTACAAGAATTTCTGCATGCTGATCATTGCATTGTTAGTATAATAATATTGCTATTCGGGCTCTCTCCCTTGAACACATATTTGGACTTATACTCGTACGTATAATTTATCATTAGCAGTTATATGCACTCCGTCGTCAGGTTCGCAGACATTTCTAATAAACAGAATTCTTTACTTGTGAGTTGTCTACAAATGTTTAGATTAACTTAAATAAATATGATTTGATTTATGATTATGTTCTGTTACATAAACATTAGTTCGCTTTTGATTTTATGCAGTCAAGAAACAGAAGTCGTTTCTACGAATAATAATTACGGTTTGGTTATCTCTCTGTACGTTAGAAACGCCTGATTACTTAATGGAATACTTGCGTTCCATATACATAGTATGTTATCAGGAGGCCACTCACGTATTACTTTAAGATACATTATTTGTTTTAGAGAATAATTACGAAAATCGTTTTATTATTTTTGAAATAACACTAAGATTAATTTCCGTGAAAGTTTGAGAGTTTAACAAACTGGATTTTTATCAACTGTTCTCGTGTGGTACGGTATTATAATTTCAAGACATATATTATAGAATCTTTTCTTGTTATGTACGAGTACTGTCTTGGTGATAAAAGTTAAAATCTAAACTCAATTATATCAGTGTTTGCAAATGATTTACAGAAATAGCTATATTTGTATATTTATGAAACATGAATCCCTAATAAACGCAGCTTATCATCTGTGTGCTCTCGTTTTACTTGCAGGACCACCTTTGCAAGAAGACAAGGCCGTAGTATGAGTGCTAAGCTATACAATGATATAAATAAAAAACGCCGTGAAGTAGAGGTGAAGGTTACTAAGTTTCTACAACCACTAGATTACGAAAAAACTGAAAACCTACTTACATTGACTACATGGTTGGCCTAGTGGTTTAGGCGGTTGCCACGCCGCTTGCCAATCCGCCAAGTGTTGTGGGTTCAAATCCTACACGGGACAAGACTTTGTGTGATCCACAAATTGTTGTTCTGAGTTTGGGTGTTAATTGTGTCCGTTTTTATGTATGTCTGTAAAGTCCCCCGCGACACAGGATGTTTATTCCTAATGCGGGAGTTGTCTTTTAAAAAATATAAAATAAATTTCAGACATAAATCGCATAAACTTTGACTTCCACTCACACAACACCGCACACACCCATACACTCATACACATACACTCATACACATACACACACTCATGCACTCTCACACAGTCATACACACGTACGTAGCAAGATACTGAACAGACAGTACTGTCTACCTTTTGTGTGACTGAACACTGGCTTCCAAGATACAGGCCTTTGGCCTAGTTTGGGTTTCAGTATCAGTACATACTTAATATGTCATATTTGTGTCAATAAACTATTTTTTATTTATTTATTTAATCAATATGTTATATTAGTTAACTGTAACTCAGTGTTCTTTTGAGCACCGTATCATACTCACATGCGAAACGTATCCTCATTTTCACTTAATTTTACAATACTGATAAATCGCTATGTGTAACTAGTCGATACATCCGGAATATCCGGCGATCGGAAGAGGCGAATTCTGTCCGGATATTGAATATTGATCGTACACCCTTAACCCTGATGTATAGCCGGCCCTCAAGAACGATAAAGGGATATTTGGCTATTATTCAATTGTGTGATAAAAATATATAATGGAACCAATGTTTAGGGTTGTAGCTCTCTTATTTATGCGTATCAATAAAAAAATTAAGTTTTGAACTTTGAACTTATCGATTGTGTTTTCGAGACTAGATACCGTATAATATAACATACCTACACACTAAACTAAAATGGATATACCAATACCTATTTACTACCAAAACCTATTTCCAAAATTATTGGGCTATAAATGTAATTCTTATACTAGTATTACAAGTAAAATTTTAACATAAACAAAAACCGACTTCAAGGTTCGACTCGATTTCTCTTGGATGCCATCATCAGATCTTAATGTCCTTATCATGGTACCACCGTTGGGACATCTCCTTTCCATTATAAAAAGAATCATCAAAATCGGTTCATAAACGACGAAGTTATCCGCGAACACACATACAAAAAAAAACATATATACGGTCGAATTGTAAACCTTCTCCTTTTTTTGAAGTCGGATAAAAAACTAGCTTTACTTTTTTATCATTAACAGAATATAAATTTTAAGAAGTAATAACTACATTGTGATGCAAAATTGTAATTCAGAAACTTTAACGAAAAGTTTTTAGCAATAAAAATATTCAGCAATTCTTTGAAATTGTGAGGGAGAGAGAGTTTGTTGAAACTTGACTAAATTAAAGTGTATTGCACGTTTTGGAATCGATATTCACTAATTCTAAATAAAATACTATGATAGTAGGTGTAACTAACATGTAACTATTATTATAGATTCCAAAAGTCATTTTTATTTCTTTTTCTGCTCTCACGTCTTAAATGTATTCAACATTTTGATACTCTCATGATTGCCGATTGAATAAGTTAGACTACTAAATCAACAGCCATAGAAGTATAATATAGAAATACCTTCGAGAAGGGCATCAATAAATGATAATTGTTAACCGACTTCAAAAAAAGGAGGAGGATCTCAATTCTGTTTTTTTTTATGTTTGTTACATCATAACTTTCGACTGGATGAACCGATTTTGATGATTTTTATTTGAAAGCTGGTGCTTCCCGTGTGGTCCAGATTGAAGTCTGTTTTGTTTTTATTTGTTAAAATTTGTTAATTATCATTTGGGCATAAGTAGTACTGCCGAAGGATTATTATAAAGGTTTTTAACAATGTCCACATTGACGACCGCTAGTCTATATTTTATAAATTCTGACCTAAAGAATAATAGAGACAACGAAATTCAGGTAGTAACTTAATAAGCTGTTCAACCCATATATTTATAGGCTTGGCCTTACGTATAACATCCCAGCGAGGTCTATAATTAAACTTACATACATCTACGTCTATACCTCTTTAAGCCTCTTACTTCTGTGTATGGGTGAGGATAAGTGTATCATAATATAAAAGGATTCGTTACAATATTTTACACAAGCTTTTATATGATCTCGTATTAGACACTCTGTATCTTGGGTATAAGGTGTCATCGAGTCTTATACATATAAGGTACTAGTTGTTGCCCGCGGCTCCGCCCGCGTATATGTCGCTTATCGCTGCAAATAGGTAGTAGCCTATGTGATATTCTGATGTATAAGCTATATTACTGTAAAGTTTCATCCAAATCCGTTCAGTAGTTTTTGCGTGAAAGAGTAACAAACATTCATCCATCCACACTTATAAACTTTCGCGTTCATTATATTAGTATAGATTCGGAGAAATTCGGAATTATGTTTCCAAAGTTTCAAAAATTTTGGGTTTATTTGTTTTTGCGCGCAGTCTGTAATGTTGGCTTGATAGTAAGCGAAAATATCACTTCTTTTATTAATTTATTAAATTTAACTAAACACAAAACGCAAAGGAGTGTAAATATACTCTACCAAGTTTTTCGTTAAGTTTTTACAGATAGATGTGAGCGTATAATACGATATGTAAATGCCTTATATTTCGCCGAAAAAGAATTCTCTTAAGTCGTTAGGTTTCATGGAAGTAAAAGTTAAGCACCTACTCATTTGAAAGATAAGCATTTAATTTATTTTAACTCCTACGGCTCAAGAGGACAAAGTCAGCTAACATTTGATGTTTCGTGTGAATTTTATAGCCGAAATCACTAAGCGAAGTCCTCTGACCAAGAAATGTAGAATGCTGTCGTAAAACATTTGTTGTTAATATTCAACTGCATAACACGAGACTAATAAATAATCCTAAAACTTTAATGATTTATATATTTTTAATGACATATGACAAACAAACACCCTATATTAATCTTTGAGTAGAATCTTACGTGTAAAAATTTGAAAGAAACTAAGGCTTACATATTTCTCAAAAAATCTGAACCAATTTCCGTCCACACTACCGATAAAACTGCACAAACGAACTGCACAGTTAAATCGCTACGATAAATCGTTGTAGTGTGGACCGCCTATAAAAGCCAATTTCATGTTTTATTGACAACAAACTAAAGTATGCCTCATTAATGTAATCTTATTTTTAGTAACTTAGTATTATTCGTTAGTCTTCTTCTGCCTAGCCTTTATTATTCCCAAGATTTGGGGTCGGCTACTAGTTCAACCGGTTTTACCTGAATATCAGTTTTTACACGGAGCGACTGGCATCGGACCTCCGCAACCCTGAGGGTGAACTAAATTCGAAGGTTGAACTAGTTGTTTGAGGCACATTTGAGGGCACTGACTTCCAAATAACGATTGCCATAGAACCATAGATGTTCATGACAACCGGGACCGACGGCTTAACGTGCTCTCCGAGGCACGGGCGGGAAACACCGCCATCTTCCATACTCCGGGCTGCTATTAAGAATTTCTTGTAAGAAAAACCCAAAAGTAGTTCGACCCGGGAATCGAACCCGGGACCTCTTGATCCGCAGTCGCTTACGCTAACCACTAGACCAACGAGACAGTCGTTAGTATTTGTTAGTAATAAAACAAAACTTAATTAAACTATGTATCTGCAAAGTTATTTAGGAACTGACGTTTTATCATTCTTGTAATATTAAGATGCATCATAGATGTCATCCACTAAATGGCGCTACCCGAAATGATCAATTCGTATTACGTTCGAACGTTCAACTTTGCCCTCAAAAACATATAAAAGAGTGTGTATATTTGAATATAGAAATACCGCGCAAGTCTATTTTGACAAGTTTTGAAATCAAGCAATTATACCATCCTAGTTTAGTCTAGCAGCCTTCTGTAGATAGGCTGCCATTCACCTGTGCAACCTAAAGGACCGATTATTACAGGCGATGACACCTATCGTTAAACATATAGAATGCGTTTAATTGTACTCCAAGAATGACTTTGATTATACAGATAACGAAGTAGTTTCGGTGGGCATCTCACTCAAAAATGTTTATCCGATGATGCACTAATATATATACTGTAAGAGTTTAGTGCGTTCGTAAGTTTTCATTTTATTGTTTAGTATCTTAATAGGAAATATTAAACTAGATGTGTAAAGGAGCTTTTGGATCAAAATCCCATTTACGTTGAAAACGTATTACAGTTTCAGCTTTTGCAACGCGCAATAAACTATTAAAATTTAGCTGGTAGTGAGGCCACAACGGCCTAGGCTAGGCTTGTGTACGTTTAACTTATTCATATCGAGCGTGTTCATGCCCCTATGAACGTGAGTTGAGTATGAATGACGTAATATAAGTGCGACAAGTTGTGTGCCGTGCTGCCCTTCCCTACTTTATTGTTCTTTTTTTTACCACCTAGAGATCGTGAAACTTCTACGTGCACCTAGTCCTAGACATACACACTATAGTCTAACTTGTTTAGGCATGTCTATACATTACGTTAGAGATTCTTTACACTTTTTAGATTATTTGATTGTTCGGAATGTTTAGTCCTGTCCTGACTGAATTCACGATTTATGTCACCCTGAGGCGTGCAAGCAACAGCAGAAGCGTCACGGCGATCCTTTGGCTCTATTTGATATTATATATAAAGACACATATTTTAGTGTCGAGAGTTCGAAAATAAAACGAATGAAATCCTACAAACGACTTTAAGATATTAATAACAAATAATTACTAAGTCAGACACAAAGATATTTATTTTCGTCTGAAGCAGCATACCAATATTCTATTCATACTTTAAAAACTAAAACATATTTAACCAAAGTGAAACTAATAAACATAAGAAAAGTACTGAAAAAACTAAAATTGAAAATGATATGCATTATATTCTGAAAGTCTTAAAATACTTCATCAAAGTTTCCAAGTCGTAATTTATTAAAATTAACCGTTTACAAAACAGTCAACATTTGTACTCAATATTCGAAAAGCGGCGTTTTGAATGTAAAACAGCAGGTGTTACCGTAACCACGACACTCCCAACTCGAAAAGTAAAATGTTTATGAATGTTAGAAGAAAGTTTGTTCGGTTGCAAACTTTTAACGCTTCGCATAGAGCTGGGATTACACGGGAACTGCGTTAGGTCAACCACTCGTTCACCGTCCAATAATGGAATAAAATTGTGAACTTTTACACCGCATTAATTCAGAACGCTGAGAATAATCTGCAAGTCAACAAACTCTGACCTTACTTGTTCACTATCGATATGTGACATTGCTAAGTTAGAAACCTCTGGCAGATTGAGTTTCATAGATATTTAAGATCGAATTTAATATCGTTGAAATTGTCTTTATCTGTTATTTTATTCGCTAATTATTAATAATTGACTTATACAAAGTTTAATTTAATGCTATAAATTTTATTTTTGGATATTTAGCATCAATTTATATATTTTTAATAAAGTTTCATTAATAAAAGTATTTATAAACATAAAAAAAAATAACTTTCTGTATATCACCTACCATAAAAAAACATATAACAACATCACGAAAGAAACTAAGCATGAAAATCAAATACTTGCTATGTTTCTTTAGAGTAAATAAAGTAGCAGAAAATTTGCCCAAAGAAACAATCTATTATAGAAATAGAAAGAATATGTCCATTTTAAAAAGGTTTTGCTTCGTAGCATCCCAAACAATGTGGAATCTAAGACCATTGAAATATATTAGATCAATGTCTAAGACTAACCGAGTATGTATGTACCTATATTTCAAAGGTATTTAATCTTTATCCATATCTACAGTAAATTATCACTGTGTTGTTAAAAAGAAGTTTAATAGATACTTCGTGTTTTATTACGACAGCACCCCTTTTTAAACGTATAATTCTACTCTGGAATTCGTAGATACTTCCGTGCCACCGTTGAGCGCACTTCTGTTTAAAACTACGCTATTAACCACCAAACCGTATAATTTTCTCTCAAAAAAATTACGAACGTACATATATAAATCTTCCGTGGGTCGTAAGAGACCCTGAGGCGACGACGCGACGTCTCATATATTAGACTATTTCCTACAGTTATAACGATCCGAAACAAGAATAAAGGCACTGACTAGTTCCCAATTAATCGTAATAATTGCTAGTGAACGTAGCTATGTACTGGGATGTATGGCGCTATTTATTTTAACCACACCTGGTGTTTATAACCGGCGGGCATGCTTAGACCGCTCGAATTCAGAAAAGCCATTCTTCTGGTAAATAATGAACGAATATTGTTCGCCTAGCGGTGTAAAGTTTAATATTTTAGTTCAAGGTATGCGCTCTTGGAAACTTTTACCTTCTTATAAGAGTTGATTATTGTTCTATACAATTCGTACAATTTTATTTTTAATTTTATCCCTAAAGCTGTTCGTGGTTTAGTACTCAGAAACCGTATAAAATTTTAAATGCCATATGCTAGCAAAAAGTCAATGCCTCTGATGATTTAATATAATTTCAGTAGATTATAAACGGCAATAAATATATATTAAATAATAACACAATCCATACTTATAATACAAATGTAACAGGTCCATTTCTGTACATTAAAGATATTCAAAAAAAATTCGGAGGCCTCTCTATAATTGATACTGATGCCAAAACTGTAATTTTTTTCATTTTTGTCTGTCTGTCTGTCCGTCTGTCTGTCTGTATCTTGGCCGCGCATCACGCCGAAACTACTGAACGGATTCAAATGAAACTTAGCATGATTTGAGTTCATACTGCGAGGTAGGACATAGGATACTTTTTATCCCGAAATTCAGCACTGTTTCCTGGAGAGAGGGGATGAAAGTCAAAATGTGTACTTAGTTGTAATTCAATAACACATAGTCCGATTTCATTCATTCTTTTTTTGCTAGAAAGAAAAAAAAAAGATAACGGGAAAAGTGTTTTTTTTTTATCCACGACTGTACACTGCCTGTGGGAAGCTTAGACAGATAAGTAAATATGGCGGTACGAAGTTCGCCGGATCAGCTAGTAATAAATATACGCACAAATATAAAAGTTATTTAACATTAGTGCATTTAAACTTAGAAACCTATAAACAAAAATACATATACACTTTCTATTATCGTATCGAATCTTTGCTTCACATTTGAACGTAAACGAAACCAATTAAGGCCCATTTATACCTAGTTTGTCTTCCATTCCCGACTAAACTACCAATAAATAATCTATAGAAACTGACGAAATTGAACTGGATTGATGACCACTATTCTAAAAATCTTTGAGCGTTCAAATAAAACTACGCGTCCGTTTACTTCGGGGCGGTCGGATCAATTTTCTGTTTACAATCGACTACCATCAAAGAAAACCGTCGGCAGTACTAATTGACGGTAATAGTACACATATAAACCAACTTGGCTGGTTTACAACCATCGAAATTTTAACTTTTTATACACAAGTATTAAAGTTAATTAGGACGAAATGGAGGTTCCTTTTAGTATTTAAATCAGATTTTTTGTTACACTTGTTGGTGTGTACAGTTCGTCTCGAATATTTATGGTGGCAATAAAGCGGCGGTAGCATAATGGGAACGGCTTCGGTTATGCAATCGAGAGGTGGCGGCTCTATAATCCATACCGCTGTGAAGTAATTCCTAACGTTCAGCGCCATGTATTGCTCTTTGACCCTTCGTGTATCTCTTAAAGAAATATTGTTACATAGTAAATATAGTAATTATCATAAATAACTGAGTTGCGTTAAGCTACACTCTATTCAAGTATCATGACCATATTATTTGGTTAAATGCTGTCCAAATATTGCATAATAAGTTTTTAATTTAACTTTAAAGTTACAAGTTAGTAATATCATACTTTTGGCTCTCGATAGAAGTATAACCTTGCTTATAGGTAGACGCCTTAAGTAATATTAGCGATAAAAAAGGCCACGTTAGAGAATCGTTGGAGATTGGTAGTTTGTGCACCGGGTGGCACGTTCTGGTAGGAAGCAGGATGAGAAGAAACGGTGTCACGCTAACAGCCAGTAATTTCTAGGCGATTCTAATAGCGTAAAACTTACACGTGTTAGGCTGACTCCGCATAATCCCGAGGTATTTCAATCGTACCGTCCGGCAAAAACAAAATGACGAATCTGCCTTGGGCTTTATCGCCGATTATAGCCTCTGACTGGTATTACTAGTATAATGTTACTTACGAGTTGTACAATGTACTAATGACAAAGTCTCAAAAGCAAGGTAAGTTTTGTAGTCACAGCTGGTGTACCTCCTCTTTCTTAAAGAAAAGTACTTAATAACCAACTTTTTAAATCAAAAATATGTGTGTACTGTTTTCTGAATAAATAATCATTATAATGTAAAAACGATATTAAATCCGAGCACATTATTGGGCTAGAAGCCGCATCTGAGGTTCTATTTGAGATAAAAGCTCGCGATAGTAACATGACTTGTTAATTAAACATTAGTTAACCACAACACGCACCCCGAGTAAGTACTACAGAATAGTAAGTAATTTCATAGCAATCAAATATTTCGTTGCTCTCTAAACATACAACTATTTAGGGGATTCCATTTATATCTAGTTTGCTGTATTGATGATAATGTATACAATTGAACTACTTAACTATAAATATGTATTCCTGTTCTCGAAATAGTTTATCTATGAAATTCACTTTCTACTTAGATATTCAGTACTCATTTAATATATGAGTGGACTTTTTGACGGAATTTGGGAAAATGTCGAACGGAATTAAAAATGTAATTCAATATTTTTTTTATTTAATCAGAGCTATGTAGGTTGGTAAATATTTATAGCTATAATGAAACAATAATATACTCATAAAAAATGTATAAATAAAATTGTATCGCTATTTAACAAGCATAGGTAAATGTACTAACCGTTGTAAGTCCAAAACGTAATCTTAGTAACTAATGTTTACGCATGTCAGATTTAGTAGAGATGCGTCTTTAACATGCAGGTTCTGTCTTGGCCAAGGTGGAACTAAGTTCTTTGAAAGATTATAGTCGTTGGGTACTACACTACAAACAACGTGTAAACTACAATCAAAACTTTTTAAATAACTTTTAATACAGACAATAATAATGATGTCCAAAAAATAATAATATACCTAATAATGAACTATCATTAGATGTCACATTAAAGTTATTTATAAGTCATTTGTCTCCATTCGTTAACAATTGTGTTTCTATAGATTTATTTTTAATTCTTGAGGAAATAAATAAATTAGCGGTCCATCAGGTTAAATATATAAGACCGCCTCTAAACTACGAGTACTATCAACTAATGGTTTGCAATAAACAATAAAAAAATTAGACCCTGATATTTCATGCGACTAAAATTTTATAAATCTGATCAAAGAGCACCAACTTGCGTCTGTAGACTATTCTCATCTCAGTCGGTCAGATAAATAGACTTGCCTATAAATTATCAAAAATATTTTACTTATAGTAGATACAAAAGTAATAGAAAATAGCTTACAATCAACGGTAATCGACCATAACGTAGTAAAAAGTCGGCGTGGCAGGGATTCTTCGGAATCTTATCGTTTCTGATTTATGGTTGAAATCAAATATCAATCTAGACCAAAATCCTTACACATTCGGTCTACATTGATATTTGATTTCAGCGATAAATCTAAGATATGGCAGATGTCGCAGTTTCATTTATCACCACCAAATGATCTGACAAACATAATGAGGCAATGGATGTCAAACATACTAACTGTAGGTAGTTTCTTTTTTGATTATTTAATAACACACGTTGGTTTTCTGATTCATATTATTTGGAAAACAACGAAGCACAATAAATTTTATTGAATCTTTTCATACATAAGTATGAATAGTGACATATTAGGTAAATTAATTAGGTAATTTGTACATAGACAAAATAATAGGTCTTTACCTATGAAATTGCCGTTTTGTATGCAATAAGTCAAAGAACTTATTTTTTCAAACTTTTCAATTTCTGTTATTCGGAGTAATCACCCATGCAATCGACGCATCTTTGCCAACGCATTGGCAGTGTATTGATGTCCTTCTTGTAAAAATCAGCTGGACGGGAGGCAACAAACTCTTCAAAGGCATTTTGTACTGCCTCTCGGGAATTGAATTTTTTACCCACTAAAAAGTTGTCTAAATTTTGGAAAAAGTAATAGTCGGTAGGTGCAAGATCTGGTGAGTATGGCGGATGAGGGAGAGCTTCCAACCCCAGCTCTTGCAGCTGCTTCACGACAACGCGCGACCCCATACTGCGCAACAGACAGTCTTCAAGCTGCAAGAGCTGGGGTTGAAAGCTCTCCCTCATCCGCCATACTCACTAGACCTTGCACCTACCGACTATTACTTTTTCCAAAATGTAGACAACTTTTTAGTGGGTAAAAAATTCAATTCCCGAGAGGCAGTACAAAATGCCTTTGAAGAGTTTGTTGCCTCCCGTCCAGCTGATTTTTAAAAGAGGGGCATCAATAAACTGCCAATGCGTTGGCAAATATGCGTCGATTGCATGGGTGATTACTTCGAATAACAGAAAAAAAAAAAAAAAAAAAGTACTTTCACTTATTGCATACAAAACGGCAATTTCATAGGTAAAGACATAATAGTAGAGATTTACTGAAATGTTTAACTAACACACGCTGAGTAAATAATAAGAAATAATAAGTTTCTCAATTTCACAATATATTGATATTAACATAGTATTTTACGTTACATCAAACGATTACCGAAGTTTTGTGGCCAATATGAGGACGGCTTAAAGCAATAAAGTAACTTCAAAAGCAGAACATAGTTCGTTACCAAGATTTTTTCTATCACAGTGAACTCTGAAGTATAATAGATACAATAATATATTCATATACGAGTTTACTCGATATTATCACGAGGGATTAAAGTTACGTGTATCGAAACCGTGCGGTTACAATGAAATATACGAATAATTTGTGGTAAGTACTACTTAGGTACTTTTAATTTTGCAAAAACGTATTTCGATTTACAAATTAATAGCATTTTACGTTACAGTTTAATGAAATACTTAATTAAATCTATCGTTTATGTGATTTGTACCTACTTAACTGTAGTTAATTAAAAATAAATATTGGCTAGATTTTAAGTACTTTAGTATCTTTTAGACTTTAAAACACAATGATATGAATCGCGTCATATATCAACATTTATTCGGAATCAGAACCACTATCGGTAAGAAATCACAGTTAACTAAATAAACATTTAATTCAACAAAGTACACTAACGAATGCAACACTACAAGGAACAAAATCAAAAATGTAAAACATGTTCTAAAAATGCTCCAGGAAGCAATGCTAAAGCCTGCCGTAATCTAACAGTTATCTAAGCTGGAGTCAAAGAGCCGTAATATGTGCCCCGACAAACGTTTGCACAAAGTCGAAATTCCTGGCGTCTACCTGGAAACTCCCGTGACCTCTCACGTTTTACATGTAAAAGATTCGCTATTAAATAAATGGCCAACACACATACACACTTTCTCTTTGAGAACATTTCAGACGCTTTTCATGTTTAATATTGAAAAAAAAAGTACTTCAATACACCACGATGAATCTTCACGAGGGCAGTTTTGTATATATAAACGAAATTATAAATAACATAGTATGAACAAATAACTGTATATCTATTAAATGTGCATAAATGAAATATAACGGACCCTTTTATGGGTCCGTAGATCACGTCTCGCAACCCTTATAGTTTCGCCATGTGCGTCCGTCCGTCCTCGGTTTACCTTCCAAACAGTTAGTGCTACAAAGATAATTATGAATCGACACACAATGTCACAAAACCAACAAAAACAAAAAATTTTAAAACAATGGATAACAAACAATACCATGAAGTAGCTTGCTATCGGCCAGGGTCGATCTATAATCGATTTTCAAATACTGAAGCCTTATAATAAGTGATTTGGCCAATATAATAACAATCCTTTACTATATTTGCAGCACCAACAGTCCATCGATAAAATACCACCTTTACAACAGAGTTGTAAACATTCTTATGACTACCGGTAGACAAAATTGTATCTAAATTGGGCTTGTATTCTTTTACAAAAGTACTCGTAAAATTTCAAATTCTTGTGGAGTTAATGCCCATATTAAAGCAAATTCTTATGTGTTGTTAGTTATTTCGTATCTCGTATCGAAAAAATCACTAAATTGTCCACCGTCTCCATTGTTTATAATAAATATTCATTCACACTTTTGAATTTGGATAATTAGAATTAGTTTTAAAGTAACCAAAATGAAACTTTCAAAATAGAATAATGTAGGTAGGAACTTCAAATAGGATAAGTAGGAAAATACACAAACGACATACATCAACATCATATTATTATACCTGAGTAAAATAAGAAACATTTTAGAATTCCGATTAGGTGTGAAATGGCTCGTACCTACATGTAAAACAATGTTTTTATATCATCCATCTATTGAGGAATAGCCCTTCGGACTTAGCTAAAGCTTTCTGAATATCTACAATTATTTTAGGCTTGAAATTGATACATAACCTATTTGTTTTGTTAGATTTTGTTGTAAAATAGCAAAGCCCCGAAGAAGTTTATGTTTATTAGATATATTATATTAATTTTTAAACTATATATCTAGATAGATACCTACTAAAAGTTTTATTTTGTCCGTGTAGATTGTGATTAAGACTATTTTTTTTTTTTTTTTTTTTTATGTATGGCCCGCCATAATGACTCTACTCTGCCTGATGGAAAGCCTAAGCAGAATCCAAGAGTGGTGGTCACCATACTCACTGCGAATGCAGACAATGCAGTATGGCGACCCACACCATGGCGGCCTAGGGATGCTGCTGCATCTTTTAGTCTAGTCAACAAGTATGGAACTTGTTGACTAGACTAATTGGGCCTCCGGTCTCGCACTCACCAACGAAACACGACAGCACGAATGCTGTCATTTTACGTTGATTTTCTGTGCGAGGGTAGTACCGCCCCGGTCGAGCCGGCCCGTTCGTGCTGAAATCAGCGTGGCTCTACTACCTACATACCTATGTATGTATTTATATTGTCACCACCCCTATTTATCCCGTGAATATCGTAAGAGCCGTGTCATTCATTCAGCAAACTAGGACGGAACGCTGTCGTCCTACAAAGACTTTTGCACTGCAAAAGAAAGAAACTTTGAAATAAACCTAATACCATCCAGTCTGGCCAGCATGGTATGAGCCAAAAACCACGGTAGTTTCAGAGTACTGTGTTTCTAAGGTCAATATTCAGCAGCGGAGCAAAGGCTGATGGTGATGATGACTAATATCGTTTCTGAAAAGTTTATGTCTCAGTGAACAAGGATAATATGTTGTAGGTATATTACTATTACCTGCTTATTGCCAAAGTAACCCTCTTTTGGAAAGCAAAGATAAATTGAATAACGTAGGCATTCCTCTCAGTAGAATACCATTATGAAAATAAATAATATAGTATATAAATTTAAACCTGCCTGAACAGAATAGTAGTAGCTACGATTTAGTTGCATAAGAGTAAGATGTTACCCTCAGACAGCACATTTGCTGCTACAATAGTTTATTTGTGGTATAATACTTTATTTTTAACAATGCCAGACATTAATGTTTCAATAACAGACATGGCCCAAGAGTAAAACCCTGTGGAACACCTATTTTTACTGATCTTTGAGATAGCTTGTCGTCAATATTGACACACTTGCCATCTACAAATAAATCTTACTGGAACTTTCTTGGCTTTTGATATTCTTTCTTTAACATAAAACTCGAATCAAATTAATCACACAAAGCACGATAATACAAAACAACTAAAATACGAACGGTGCTACTTGCTTGTACCGCCGGATCACAGACTTGATAAAGCATAATAAATAGCTTACAATGATTCTCTTATCAAAGCTAATAACTCATTTATATTTGATGTTTGAACTACTTATAAGAACGTAAAATGTTGCATCTACATCGTTTGTTATCGTCATGAATTGTAAATAAGTCGTTATTTACTCGATAAAATTTAAATAACAAAGTTACAACATAGCGTTACCTAACTAGGCTGGCTTTTATAAACAATTTATTCATTTGAAAACAATGAGATAATCTTTTGTTTTTCTGCAATCTGTGTGTTCTTTTTGAATGAAATCATTTGTCAAATCTTTAAATACTAACATTGCCGTGTTTACAAATGTGACATAAATACATTTGTGAGATTCATGCTGTTACCATTTTTTTATTAATTATATTTCTTAATCTAAGTTTGTGTTAAAAACTACAATGATATAGTGTCAGACTTTCTTATTTATTTTCAATGAGTAATAAGAAAGCGTACATAACATAGTTATACAAACTAGTTTTCAGGAAAACTGCTATGTAGGTATACTATTATTTTCTAGGAAAATATAATAAGCAATTATCAAATTTACACTACTTATATACTGAAGGGTTTAGCATTAACATACAATAAATATAAGGTTCAATTATAAATATGTTGCCAGGAAGTTTACTAACAATGCCTTTAATGACTAAAATTATCGCATTGTTAATGTCGCTAGCCCAATTAATAACAACATACCACTTAATTACAGTTTTGAAAGAATGTTTCTATCAGTGTTCATAAAAAAAAATCATTAATTACTTCACCTACCTTAAAGTCACGAAAAGTCTTAATAATTAAATAACAGTCAATGCACATTAGATGCTGGCCGTTATTAAATAATCAGTCACTGAAAATCGTCAAAATGCACAAAGTAGCACAGGACACGATCAAATCCAGTTCGAGGCACACAACACATGAGAAATACTTAATTAATTAATTTCAATTTATGTTAATTACGGAATCGGGTACGATGCAATGGCAACGGGGAAGACAGAGGTGCGTACGCTCAGTTCGCGCGCCAAGCGTGGACTGTCGAATAGAGGCAAGAAGCATTTCTAAATATACACCCCCCGAACAGTTCCCGCGCACCCTATGGGCGCAACGCGTGTATCATGCAATTTTCTATAAATTTTCGCATAAGCTCCGAAGCCGCGCTGTCAAAAGCTGTTTTTGTTGGAACTTACCCCTTAACGCTTCGTGTGCGCTTTAATTGAATCATAAAATGAATTTTGATAGTAAACTCTGTTGAAGCCAGCTTATTATGTTAATGTGTACTAAATATATATTTTCTTTGAAATCGCTAAACATTAAATGATATTAGGTTTTAAATTAACCGTTTCAGGAAAATCAGTTGACATTAAAGGTATTCTGAATGAGAAATTACTTGCTTTAAGCTTTAAATTATGGTAACGACCGTTAATTTGGTGCTGGTGAATTGCTACATTATTCGAGCTAATATCATGGCCCGTGGCACAGAGAACTTTTTTCGTAGCTTTGTCAATTTTTTAAGAATTTCCAAAAGATGCTAAACAGAATTTATTTATTGTGATCCACAGAACAATTTTTTTGTTCGTCGCATTGAGACTTCCTAAATGTATTTAATTTCAAGTTGTGTAATGGTTTGTTAAGATAAAACCACTGACGAAATATAACTATAGACTTACACCGCCTGAACTTAGAGTTGTACGCGGATGTATAATAAGCTTAATGTTCACTAGATGTCACTAAGTGTATCAAATTGTAAATTTCAAAGATATTTTCTGAGCTTCTACTCCGATACGAATCCGAGAGTAAACTGTCAAGTTTATTTGTTTTTGTATTAGAGCAAAATGTCCCACTAGATGTCGTTTTCCACATAATTACAGTAGTAATTTATGTGATATTGTATTAAATCGTCCAAGAGCCATCTATACACACAAATAAATAAAATTGAAATGTCTGTTTATAATTTCAAATAAACAGCTTCTTAATAAATGCTTCTCAGTAAATACGGTACATGAATATATTTTTTTATTAATTTTTGTATGAAACTTTTTAAATTGTCACACAAAACTCTGTATGTAGGTCTAGCTACTTAATTGTGTTATAATAATCAAAATTTGTTGAAAAAAATCCATATATTATTTATGTTATATTATTCAGTGATGAAAGCTCAGTAGGCTGAAGCCTAGGGCGGCTTCTTTTAGGGGGCGGCAAATTAAACGATTTAAAAAAACTACATTACTGTAATAGAAATGGAGAAAATAAGTCTTGGCAGTTTAACAAGAAGAAATAATGTATTAATAATACTGTTTGAGAAATTCTATATGCTTGTTAAAATACATCTTTGTAAATATCTGTTTATAAGACATCTCAATAGCAGTTAAATATTACAATTTAAATTAGTAATTTTAACTAAACATTTTCTTAATTACCACTGAAGGTGGCATGAGTTGCTAGAATGCACTGCTGCGTCCGTTTCAGCGGCTGGCGGCAAATCAGGTCCAAGTAGAAATTTTCATCCTTGGTCCTTTCCGCCACCTCTTTCTGTGCAATGTCATCTTCGCAGAAGATAAAACTCTGTTGCTATTCACTATGGAGCATAACATGGTTGGCAGCGAGAGATATTCTCCCATAACTGCATTCTATATCCAACGCTGCGATGCTCAAGTTATGGCACAGGGAATCGGCTCAATACACTGGACAGGCAGGATTCAACTCACTTCTAGTAACCGCGTGCAGGTATTTCCGAAGCAACTGTGACCGGAAAGAACCTGCGTTACGCGGAACGAATCCCACATGGATATTCCTGCCAACGCGCATTCTGCCTCCGTAGACATTAGGTGATAAACGATAAAAGATATTCATCTTGGAACGACACGTATATTTTATTATGTCACAATAATGATATCTATGTCGATTACTGAAAGAAAAATAATGTAAACGCTCATAATCTTCACTTTTTAAATATTTAAGTAAAACTTAATCTTTATTAAGTTAATATATTTTTTTTCGTGGGTAGGTGTTGAAAAGTTCACAAGCATTTGTAAAAGCTCCTTGAATATTTTAATAATTTACTTAGTATTTGCAAGGCCTTCATTGTTTACATGTGTTGACTGAAGTTTCTAAGCCACCTGCCAGCTTTTTTTTTTGCACAAATATAAACATCTGCAAACCAACTCTTACAAGTTCATCAAGTTCCTCAAGTAATTTTATTGTTCTGAGTATACAAAATGTACCTATTTCTTATTTCACGAAAAATTCAATTCGTCTATGATTGAAATACTAATATACAATCGAATCAAATCGTCAATTGTCAAGAAGTTTCAATTCGGCTGGAATCTCTGGCGCTGCACGCTCCGTGGCTCCGTTACGCATCTGCTATAGTATTTACAATGGGGAGTACTCCGAGCAATTGATTGAATTGATCCCTGCCTCCCTTTTTCGCCATCATCCTACGCGACTGCAGTTTCATCCTCATCATTTAGGTGTCAACTGTGCGCTTTTCGAGAAAATTTCTACCCTACACAACAAAACTGTGGAATGAACTGTCGACTGCAGTATTCCCGGACCAACACGACCTTCAATCAATCTTCAAGAAAAGAGCATACTTCTCCTTAAAAGCCTTGTAATACCTCTGGTGTTGCGGGTATCCATGGGCAGCGGTAAATAATAAATAAATAAGTTGCCGTCACTCATGAATGAGTGCATTGTTTCTCGTTGTTTACTGCGTGTTTTGGTGATAATGATGGTTTTGGATAAAATTATTTGCTTTCTCCAACGGCTAACTGGATAATATCACCATCTTCATCCTCACAGTTTTTTGTTATGGGGACTCTTTAAGAAATTAACTAAATTACTCCTAAATATGGCCCTTAGCAACTTTGCTGTTGGATTTTTGTTTCAGCCACCCTTTTGCCGAAATTGCGCAAACAAATTTTCTATTACATCCTGATTAAATTTTTAACCGACTTCAAAAAAAGGAGGAGGTTTCTCAATTCGACCGTATATATGTTTTTTTTATGTGTGTTCGCGGATAACTTCGTCGTTTATGAACCGATTTTGATGATTCTTTTTTTAATGGCAAGGACATTAAGATCTGATAGTGGCATCCAAGAGAAATCAAGTCGAACATTGAAGTTGGTTTTTGTTTTTGTTAATTGTGTAATTTTTCAAAAAAAAAGTTGCCCTTCTTTATCGCATTTAATGCATGAGTTACTGTTTTAAACAATGCGTGTTTCTATGGCATCCCATATTTTTTTTTACTGTTCAATGTGCCGATCTGTCAATTTTGTAAGTGATCGACTCAAGTTTTAAGTTTTGTCTATTTCGTATGGTTTGGTAACATCTTGAAACGAAATTTGCTCATTGCCGTTAACATAGATATTGTTTAAAAAATGATTTTGAATACATTTGAAATTTTACTTTTTGAAATGTGGCACATCAAAAAACGCAAATAATTTTACAAAACGTTACAAAAGAAAAAGGGAAAGTTACTAGATATCCCTGATTTCTTGCATGTATTTTGGTTTTTCGTAGCCCGACCGCAAAATACAGCTTTTAGCAGAAGCCCACTTATTATCAAATAGTTTATTTATAGTAGCTTTTAAAAGAGTTGTAACATTTCTGCTTTTACTGCTGATGGAATATTATAAGTTACACATTATTGCGATTTCATCGAAAGTGATCACACAAGCTTTATCTTTAATTAATGCATTTCGTATTTCTGTTATTCTTTTTTTAAATAAATCAGGGCAAAACAATCGGATTTTGCTAGCAACTTTCGGAGTTTCGGATTGTGGTTGGAGCGGCAAGTACTACACCTTGCCGCCTTAGAAAAAAATACACTTTAGATTTGTGAAATAATGACAAGCTCAATTTATTTTCGTCTTCTGTCCAATTCATAACCTTTATTTTCGTAGCTGCATCAATGTCAATTCTCTAGAAACCTCTTCTGAACTCTTTTAGATTTTAAAATGCTGTCATCAGATTTTGGTTTTTGCCGTAATTTAAATAATAGGATAAAAAAATTGTTAGAAAACTGTTTAAAGTGTATGTATATGAAATAATATTTATTTGTTAATCTCCTGACTGATTTAATGCGATTTTAATATTACTTGTTGTACAAATTAAAATATGTATAATAAAAACTTGAGAGGTGTCAAGGAACACCCGGATGGAACGAAGTTTATATATATGTCGGAGTGAGGGTATCCAAATAATAAAAGTGATACAAACATTTGCCACTATCGAACACTACGGAACACTCTATATAAAGCGGCGCGATCGGCAACAGGACACAGTTCTCTTCAGATCTCGCGACGACCATATCTATTATTTGATTTGGGATTTATTGTATCTCTGTGTTTTATATTGTGTGTATGAGGCGATATTTATCATCAGTGGGGGAATTACTAGCCTAGGTGGCGAATTCCACAGGGCATCGCGGAGGGGTGAGCGTTGCCCCAATCCCCTCATGGGGGGTTGCTGATGGTGTTTAAGTTAATTCGTATCCGTTTAGTAGTGATTAGTGTTTGGCTTTGGTCCAGATTGGCTGTATCTGTCATTCATGTTCTCGTTTATTCTTGTGTCTCCGACATATATATTATATTTGATATGCTCCTACTAATAAAAATGCGCATAAAATACTCAAATTATTTTAATAATAATCAAGCTTTACAAAATATACTATAAAACAATATATTTTCAGTAAATAAATGCAAAAACCCAACATCACGTAGTATTCTCAGGCCGCCACCTATCCAAGTACTAACCACGCCCGATGTTGCTTAACGTCGATGATCGGACAAGAACCGGTGTATTCAACATGGTATGGACGTTGGCAATCAGTTTGTTATATTTAACGTTGAGTATCCAGCACTATGACGTCAATTCAATGTTAAAAGTGTCGTTACAACTTTTGGCACGAAAAGTGTCGTTACATTTTTTCCGTCTAGCCCCCTTTCGCAACGCGCGATAAGGAACTTCGTTCCAAAATAAAGATTATACTTTGCAGTTCAATCATTTATTTTATATTAAAATGACATATAATGACCTAAACTTTATTGATTATGCCATATCAGACAGGAAATAAAATCGCTCAACATTATTATCTACACATAGATTTACATGATCGAATAGAATATATTTAAATTAGGGGGCTTCCATTAATTACGTAAGGTGTTTTAGGGGGGAGGGGATTGAGCTAAATCTTTTCAAATCTCACTAAGGGGGTCTTGGCAAATATCACGTAATTATTGTGTAAAATTGGGTGAAAAATTATTTCCGAATAAAATATGGCCAAATCTGACACAATAGTGTTTGTCGTATTCGTCCGAACTCCGCAGAGCAGCGAAGTAGCATTCGATTTTGCTTTGCTAGCCTTCAATAGAAGTAATAGAACAAGTTCAATAATCCAACACGTTTACAGCCAAAACATAAATTTGAAAAATCTCGCGTGAGATTTGGGGACGGGGGAGGGAGTTGAGGAAAATCTTACGATATCTCACCAAGGCGGGAGGGGAGGTCGAAAAATTCTCGAAAATGCCTCACGTAATTAATGGACGCCCCTTTACGATGTTTCGTTGAAATAATTTGTTTGTTTACTTACTCTTCGTAAGACAACTAACCATTTGACAAATCAAAGTCCGACGTAACTGTAGCCACTTGGTGGCGCTATCATCTCGCATCCAGCATTTAATATTCTTTATGTCATATCAATAACTTATAAATGTGACATCTAGCGTAGTAAATAGGTCATTACATTCAAGTTTATTTAAATCGATTGCAACGACATCTCCTAAAAATAGGTGATAACTTATAGTAACACAATTGAAAAATATTTTTTTTAAACAAGCATTAGAAAGTAAGATTTATATTCGAAAAATAATAAAATAATTACTATAATTGAAGCATATCAATAAAATAGTGATAGAGTTTGTTAAACTATTTCTAGTACCTTATTTTTGCGCGCCATCTAGATTTAGGTGAATTTTTCTAGCTTTTATCGGTGTACAGTTTGGGCCAGGGGAGGGTCGGTCTATTTAGTATATTGTGTCATTGGATAAAACGAAAATGGTTGACATCGGCTATAAAGAAATAAATATATCAACTACATGTCAGACGACTGGGAAATTAATGATCTCTCATGTTAAGATTTACAATAGAATTCTTAAGTAGATATAATGGAAATTCCGGATTCGTGCTATTTATGAAATTAATAATGAGATGAAATAGTATATGACATCCAGTATGCGAATTTGCCCAATTGCTATTATTTTCACATTTACCAAAACATTATGGAATCTAAAAATGCTTTTTAAGCACCTACCACAACGGAACCATGGCCCAACAATATGACTATATTGCACAAATTTCTTCTCATATCCTATACAACTCATTCTACTTATTTTTGGGATGAACTCTTCGAACCAGTGAAAAGCGCTTAATAAGTTTTTTTTTGCAAATGCTCGCCGATTTTTAAATACTTTATACCAACCTTATTCACTTTCATTTGCATATTTTTGTTTTGTTTATTTCTTAATACTAGTTATTGCCTGTTGGTTGAAATTTGATCATAATTCACTGTATTTTTTAAGTTCCCGTACTCTTCTTACATAATAACTTTAACTGCGCGAAATTTTATATACCTACGTTCACAAAATGTTCATAAAAAGGGGCACAATTTTTTTAAATTCACGTTTTATTATATAAATGTTAATATATATATATATATGTATTACATATTTGGCTAATATTTGGCTTATGTATTTATGTACCTAAATCAGTTTATAAAACTATGATTTTGTTTTCACTTTCTATTGATTTCTTAAAAATTCCATAAGCTGTTTTCGTGCACCTGTTGGCCAACTTACATCACTCCAATGCAGCTGTCCATCCCGATGTTGTCAGTATCAAATCGTAGCTAGCACCGGTGTTTATTACTTACATATCTCGAAAACACTATCGTTTAATTTCCTATCATTGTGAATAATAGTTACAGGAGTGCAATGCAGAAAATATATTTCAGGAAGAAAGTTGTATCCAACAAGAAATAAACTTTCCACCGCTGTTTTGCCCCCTTAGTCTATACAACGTAGACTGCTACTTTACAAAATAAAAGCTAAAGGTGGTAAGACTACTCTACATATTCCAAAAGACTATTTACATGATAATGTTTTGACGCTTGTATGTAAATATTATTTTTGTTATTATTTCCAATTCATTTAATTAAAATGTTCTATTATGCTGGTATAAAAGGAATCTGAGTATACAATTGATATTTCGGTTCGATAATCTAATGTGTTCAGTGTAATGTGATTATCTAATACTTTAAAACGAGCAGTTCTTGTAGGTATTTATATAATATGAATCTCGGAAACGGTTCCAACGATTTTCATGAACTTTAGTATGCAGGGGGTTTCAGGGCCGCAATGGAACCGTTGCAAACGACCCGGGACAGGTGACACCCCGGTGCGGCCGGGAGTGTCGTCTAAGGCGGGTAGGTGTTCCGACTCTTACTGTGTAGAGCAGTAGGAGACGCGACAGCGACCCGCTCCGGGGGTGACTATGGTTACCCCGGGATGTACCACAGTCATGAGGTACAGCAGGGGGGACTCCGGAAGCCGCTGATGCGTTCTTAGAGCTCCCCCAGACTGCCAAGGTAGGCCGCCGCGGGGTTTAGTGGGTAGATCGGTTCTCCGGGAGTCCCACACACCCCCTTTGTCTCCCCACGTAGGGCATAGTGCGAAAAGCATTCCACGCATTACAAAAAAAGGGGGGGCGGTTTCAGGGCCATTAAATCGCGTTCTGGCTAAGATTCATTTTTAGAAAATCTACAAAAAAAATCGGTCATCCAGGTGCTAAACATAATCCTCATTAAAATAGCCTAGTAGTAAGTTAGTGATACACCTACAAACCCGAGGCAACATACTAACTATCTCTTTAATTGTGCATTTCAATAAAAAGGTCATATACGATACATCACAAAGCTCTCCAAAAAATTAATCTTACCAAAAACATTTTCATGTAAAATGTTGCCAAGACGACTGCATATGGCTTACCCTGTAAAAAAGATATCAGATCTCATGTAGAGCCAAATGTATATAGTTGTATGTATGTAGTTGAGTAGCATTAAATAGAACAACAGTACCATATATCTCTACTTATAATAAAATGTAACAGGTCCAATTCTGTACATTAAAGATATTTTAAAAAAACTTTTTTGGAGGGCTCTCTATTATCGATACTGAAGCCAAAACTGTATTTTATTTCATTGTTGTCTGTCTTTCTGTATCTTGGCCGCGCATCACGCTGAAACTACTGAATGGATTCAAATGAAACTTGGCATGATTTGAGTTCATACTAAGAGGTATTTTTTATCCCGAAATTCAGCACGGTTTCTTGGAGAGAGGGGATGAAAGTCAAAATATGTACTTAGTTGTAATTCAATAACACATAGTCCGATTTCATTCATTCTTTTTTTGCTTGAAAGAAAAAAAATAAAAGATAACGGGAAAAGTCTTTTTTACCGTCTACACTGCCTGTGGGAAGCTGAGACAGATATGTAAATGTCAGCTAGTCAATTATTAAAAGTGAAGATCGGGAAGAAATGCCGAGTAGAGAACAAAAGTAGCCTGTATCCTTCTTCTACAATAAAAGTATCTCCTTCACAAATTTCAATAGTAGGAATGGAAGTTCACAATCTTATGTGTAGTTTATCTTTCAGTTAAATAATAATAATAATAGTTTATTAACAAAAAGCCATACAATTTGTTTCTATCTCAGTCATACATATAAGCATAACACTAAGTAACACTAAATGTTTTAATATCTGCTTCGCAGGTCCTTTACATATACCTATTTAAAGTACTTATCTTTTAAACACTTATCTCGTATGCTTTGGAAAGCATTTATATACGAATGAGACTTCAAACTAACTTTCAATCGAAACTGGGCTTAGTATACTTATTATTACTACCTATCAACCTACCAATGACTGCCTCACTACTATTTGCCTTGGTATAATTATTATCACTCTATTATCTCTATTTTATTTACATAGAAATGAAACAACTTTTACAATTACACCATCCGTACTTACGTAATTTACAAATTTTCGCATTCTTAAACAAAAATAATGGATGGCACGATAAACGAAAAGTTAAATTGGAAACGAACTTGTAACAGCTTTGCTAAAGAATATAATTTAGTTAGTGACGATCCTAGGTAATGGAAAATACATTGAATAACCTCATGCTACCTAAAGTCGCAAAGTACAAATTAATGTGTCATGCAAATAATTTTTAACCGACTTCAAAAAAAGGAGGAGGTTTCTCAATTCGACCGTATTTTTTTTATTTTTTTTATGTGTGTTCGGGGATAACTTCGTCGTTTATGAACCGATTTTGATGATTCTTTTTTTAGTAATTCAGCTTCTTATTCATAAACTGTGCGTCGACTTGTAGGTATATTATAATTGTAAACCTGAAATACATATATTACTAACTGACAGTTGTATAAAACTATACTTTCATCAAAAAATCTCTTTTTTTTAATTTTTGTTTGTCCGTCTGTCTGTCTGTCTGTTTCTTCCGGCGTTTCTTCCGGTTAATCTCTGGAACGCCTGGACCGATTTTACGGGACATTCACTGGTAGGTAGCTGATGATATAAGCAATAACTCTGGCTACTTTTTTTTGATTAGCTTCGCCCCGCGTAGTTGCCTGCGGTTGATGTCGTACCGCGGGTAACACTGCGGGGCTCAGCTGGTGTTAAATATATCCTAGATCAAGAACTACACAGGAGCACACCACGAACTAACTACATCAGCTACTGGTACCATGCTTTTAAATTTAGGAAAATATTGAGAACATGTCAAGATGTCAGACATAAAGACAGCTCTTTACAGACTCTACTTTGTAATTATCAGTGTAATGGTAAACTTAGTGTAATTGTTATGAATGCTATAACGATTCGTATTTCATATATGTATTCGTATTTCAGTCCTTGTATAAAATATTAATACTATCGTTTATGTGTGTGTATGGGAAACAGGATTTTTGTATAAAACATTGTTGATGGCAATATCAGGAATTTATTTTCAAATAGTTGGTGTAAATAATAATTAATTCATAAATATAAGTGGTAGTTGTGTAATGGAAAAGGTATCGAACTTCAATAAAGAGACTACGAGATCCAATGCATTAATGTTGTGAATCTATCTACACACATCAAAAGTGTCTAGGGATCAAGCATTTTTATGCGGATTTCTTGAGATTGAGATGTGGCTTTGGCCCTGGCCTGCTCAGTCGCCAGACTTGAACCCGATTGAGCATGCATGGGATATGCTACAGAGAAGAGCTCTGCCGAATATGGAGGGTATCCAGTCGCAAGAAGACCTTTTTTTGTTGTTGCAACGAACATGGGCGGCCATTCCACAGCGTGATTTGGATGAACTCAATTTGAGTATGCCAAACCGATTCTTGTGTTGTTAGTGTTCGCGGTAGAAACACGGATTATTAATTGTTTAAGTTACCTAATAAAATTTTAAAGAAAACTGTTATTTGAGTCTTTTTTTCGAACTTTAATGTTAGTGGTTCAAATGTCAAAAATCCCTTTATTAGGAAAATGGCAAATTTCTTTATTAATGCAAAGGTGACTTGGTTTATCGTTACTGTGACAAACGAAAACACTTTATTTGATGAATCCTTAAAGAAAATTTTAATTAATATCAATCAGGAGAAAAGTTATTGCAAAAATATATGTTGATCCCTAGACACATATGTTGATCCCTAGACACTTTTGATGTGTGTATATACTTTTAATAAAAATGTAACAGGTCCAATTCTGTACATTAAAGATATTTTGAAATTTTTTTTTGGAGGGCGCTCTATAATCGATTCTGAACCCAAAACTGTAATTTTTTTCATTTTTGTCTGTCTGTCTGTCTGTCCGTCTGTCTGTCTGTCTGTCTGTCTGTCTGTCTGTCTGTATCTTGGCCGCGCATCACGTTGAAACTACTGAACGGATTGAAATGAAACTTGGCATGATTTGAGATCATACTACGAGGTAGGACATAGGATACTTTTTATCCCGAAATTCAGCACGGTATCCTGGAGAGAGGGGATGAAAGTCAAAATATGTACTTGGTTGTAATTCAATAACATATAGTCCGATTTCATTCATTATTTTTTTGCTAGAAAGAAAAAAAAAAAGATAACAGGAAGTGTTTTTTTTTTGTCCGCGACTGTACACTACCTGTGGGAAGCTGAGACAGATATGTAAATATGGCGGTACGAAGTTCACCGGGTCAGCTAGTACTTATAATAAAAATGTAACAGGTCCAATTCTGTACATTAAAGATATTTTGAAATTTTTTTTTGGAGGGCTCTCTATAATCGATACTGAAGCCAAAACTGTATTTTTTTTCATTTTTGTCTGTCTGTCTGTCTGTATCTTGGCCGCGCATCACGCCGAAACTACTGAAAGGATTCAAATGAAACTTGGCATGATTTGAGTTCATACTACGAGGTAGGACGTAGGATACTTTTTATCCCGAAATTCAGCACGGTCTCCTGGAGAGAGGGGATGAAAGTCAAAATATTTACTTAGTTGTAATTCAATAACACAAAGTCCGATTTCATTCATTCCTTTTTTACTAGAATGAAAAAAAAAAAAAATATACCGGGAAAAGTCTTTTTTTTTGTCCACGACTGTACACTGCCTGTGGGAAATACTTATAATAAAAATGTAACAGGTCCAATTCTGTACATTAAAGATATTTATAAAATTTTTTTTGGAGGGCTCTCTGTAATCGATACTGAAGCCAAAACTGTATTTTTTTTCATTTTTGTCTGTCTGTCTGCCTGTCCGTCTGTCTGTCTGTATCTTGGCCGCGCATCACGCCGAAACTACTGAAAGGATTCAAATGAAACTTGGCATGATTTGAGTTCATACTACGAGGTAGGACGTAGGATACTTTTTATCCCGAAATTCAGCACGGTCTCCTGGAGAGAGGGGATGAAAGTCAAAATATTTACTTAGTTGTAATTCAATAACACAAAGTCCGATTTCATTCATTCCTTTTTTACTAGAATGAAAAAAAAAAAAAATATACCGGGAAAAGTCTTTTTTTTTGTCCACGACTGTACACTGCCTGTGGGAAATACTTATAATAAAAATGTAACAGGTCCAATTCTGTACATTAAAGATATTTATAAAATTTTTTTTGGAGGGCTCTCTGTAATCGATACTGAAGCCAAAACTGTATTTTTTTTCATTTTTGTCTGTCTGTCTGCCTGTCCGTCTGTCTGTCTGTATCTTGGCCGCGCATCACGCCGAAACTACTGAAGGGATTCAAATGAACTTGGCATGATTTGAGTTCATACTACGAGGTAGGACATAGGATACTTTTTATCCCGAAATTCAGCACGGTCTCCTGGAGAGAGGGGATGAAAGTCAAAATATTTACTTAGTTGTAATTTAATAACACAAAGTCCGATTTCATTCATTCCTTTTTTGCTAGAAAGAAAAAAATAAAAGATAAGGGGAAAAGTGTTTTTTTTTGTCCGCGACTGTACACTGCCTGTGGGAAGCTGAGACAGATATGTAATTATGGCGGTACGAAGTTCGCCGGGTCAGCTAGTTTATAATATTATTACGGACTAGCTGACCCGGCGAACTTCGTACCGCCATATTTGTGTTATTGAATTACAACCAAATACATATTTTTACTTTCAGCCCCTCTCTCCAGGATGCCGTGCTGAATTTCGGGATAAAAAGTATCCTATGTCCTACCTCGTAGTATGAACTCAAATCATACCAAATTTCATTTGAATCCGTTCAGTAGTTTCGGCGTGATGCGCGGCCAAGATACAGACAGATAGACAAAAATGAAAAAAATTACAGTTTTGGCTTCTGTATCGATAATAGAGTGCCCTCCAAAAATTTTTTTTAAAATATCTTTAATGTACAGAATTTGACCTGTTACATTTTTATTATAATGTATGTCTGTATGTGGAAGTCGCCACAGTATAGATTCGAAAGTAACTCTGTTTGTGTATCTGTCACGCTTTTACGGCTAAACCGTTACACCGATTTTAATGAAATTTCGCATGAAAATAATTTGATTATTGAGAAAGGACATGTGCTACATTTATGGATACACGCGGGCGTATAGTACTAAATAATTTCCGAAGAAGTACTAAATTTCCGAGGGGCGAAATATAAGGCCTAATGTCCGTAAGTTTATCCTAATAGTATCGTATATCGACCGTAAGTAAGACTGTAAGTAGGATCTTAAATTTAAAATGTATAAATAGGTAAGTGTTTCCTTAGAATTATTTGTGTCGAGATTTATTTACCAACACGGAAGACCTCGGGAGACTTTACAAACATTCAAATACCCGACACAAAGAACACCTTGACTTCGAATAAACTATTTGTTTATACACAAAATTTATTTCGCGCTTTCGGTGTTGACCGCTGAGTATTAGGTTTGTATGGAGCCAATTCTGGGCTCAGCAGGCTGGGTCGTATTTCTCAAGGTAGTAGAGCCACGCTGATTTCAGCGCGAACGGGCCGGCTCGATCAGGGCCGGGCGGTACTACCCTCGCACAGAAAATCAACGTAAAATGACAGCATTCGTGCTGTCGTGTTTCGTTGGTGTGTGCGAGACCTGAGGCCCAATGTTGCATAAGCATCACTAGCCCGCCATGGTGTGGGTCACCATACTGCATTGTTGCATTGTCTGCATTTGCAGTATGGTGACCACCACTCTTGGATTCTGCTTATAATTTCCATCAGGCAGAGCAGAGTCATTTTGGCAGGGCCAGAAAAATAAAAATAATGTATCCTAATTAAGCGTAGGTGCTCCAGTCAGTTAATTCTGAAGTAGAACAGATCACCACAGTTCAAATTATATCTTAAGTATTGTACGGTTTGTAGTAGAAGATTTCTTCCGTCCAAAGTCAATACTCTTCACAAAATCAAGTAATGACTGTAGCAAAAATACAGTATCATCATAATTAATCAATATATATATTATACATGATTCTCATGTCACGTTGTTGCTGATGATGAACTACAAAACTACCTAACCGATTTTTTAGGGTTCCGTACCAAAGGAGTAAAATGGGTCCCTTTTTTTTACTCCGTGGTAGGGGGGGGACACGAAGGGCGTGTGTGGGTCTCCCGACGAATCGGTCTACCCACTAAACCCCGCGGCGGCCTACCTCGGCAGTCTGAAGGAGCTCCAGGAACGCATCAGCGGCTTCTGGAGTCCCCCCTGCCGTACTTCACGTTTGAGGTACATCCCGGGGTAACCAGCGTCACCCCCGGGGCGGGTCGCTCTCGCGCCCCTCACCGTTCTACACAGCAAGAGTCGGAACACCGACCCGCCTTAGACGACACCCCCCGGCCGCACCGTGGTGTCACCGTTCTCGGGCAGTTTGCAGCGGCCACATCTCCCCTAGATGTGGCCACAACGACCCTTAAGCGACGATTGGGGAGCTAACGGCCTCTAACGCGTCCCCTTCGTCGCCTCCTGCGAGCGGGATCTTATTATGCCCTTTCCCGATCCCGCTCTGCGGACTCCTTCCGAAGCATAACGTCTTCACAGAAGGAGACTGCGGCCTCCCATCCCATCAGCCGCTGCAGACTCCTGAGTTGAGCCTTGCAGCAGGAGGAACCCGCCAACACCTTTGGCCTAGTGGTTTAACGGTCACCACGCCGTTTCCTACTTCGCCAAGTGTCGTGGGTTCAAATCCCACGTAGGACAACACTTTGTGTGATCCACAAATTGTTGTTCTGAGTCTGGGTGTTATTTGTGTCCGTTTCATGTATGTTTGTAAAGTCCCCCGCGACACAGGATTTATTCCTAGTACGGGAGTTGTCTTTAAAAAAAAAAAGTCTTACCGAAAGAGTAAAACGGGTCCCTATTACTAAGACTTCGCTGTCCATCTGTCTGTCTGTCCGTCCGTCTGTCACCAGGCTGTATCTAATGAACCGTGATAGTTAGTTGAAATTTTCAGCGATGATGGATTTCTGTTATATATATAACGCAATAGCAACAAAAACTAAAAAATAGAATAAAATAAATATTTAAGAGGGCTCCCATACAAAATAATCAGATTTTTTTGCTCGATATTGATAACGGTAACAGGTAGACGCTTGAAATGAATAAATAATGGTACGGAACCCTTCCTGTGCGTAAAGTAGTAGTTACTAAAACGACGACTTTAGTTAACCTGAATCATAATAAATTGTAATTAGCCATATTCATTTTTCCTTAATATTATTTCATTTCTTAGAGTTGGAATATTTTCTGTTAAATGTGAAAGCAGCCAACCTTGAGTAGGTACGGCCAATTCAATTACAAAAGAATAACTGAAATTGGCTTACTAAAGCGTTTACAATACCAAACAAACAGCATGCGCGATATTCACACCCAATACACACACAAAAAGCATTTTTCCAAGAACCTCCTTTTAGATGTCAATTACTTTACATCACCATAATTTAAAGTACTTGCATATTATCTAAGACTTGAACTAAATACATTAAGCAGAAATTGAAAAAAATAGGATCAACAATACATTACGAGAACATTTATATATTTACTAGCTGTTGCCCGCAGCTTCGCCCGCGTGTATGTCGGTTATCGCGGCAAATAGTAGCCTGTGCTATTTTGATGTATAAGCTATATTACTGTAAAGTTTCATCCAAATACGTTCAGTAGTTTTTGCGTGAAGAAGTAACAAACATACATACAAACTTTCGCCTTTATATATTAGTATAGCTGTAGCCCGCGGCTTTGCTCGCGTAGAAGTTGATTATATGTATTTAATTAAAACTGTGCAAGTATCTATGAATAATCTATTCAGGCTTTTAAATGTATTTATATATTTATAATCAATAGTCCATTAAAGTCGACTTTCATACACACTTTCGCCCCTCTTTTAACCCCTTTAGGAATAGAATTCCCATATGTGCTGATATAAGTATTCATTTATTTGTTATCAAAAGCCTGTAGACAAAGTTTCAGGCTACTAAATTAAAAAATGACGGACTTCCAGTCTAACCTAGGGATAGAATATCCCGAAACGCTTAAATACGTATCTCATCATCATCATCGCAGTCCACTGCTGGACATAGGCATCTCCAATTACACACCACTTGGTTCGATCCTCAGCTCATCATCAGATCTCATCCAGCTCCTGCCAGCCGTCTTGGGCCGATCATTATTCCACCTGGCCTGTGAACGTTCTACACTACGTTTGCCGAGACGCGGTCTCCACTCAAGAACCCGTTTACCCCAACGGTTATCAGTTCTACGGCTAATATGGCCAGCCCATTGCCACTTCAGCTGGCTTATCCTGTGGGCTATGTCAATGACCTTGGTTCTCTACCGGATCACCTCATTCTTGATGCGATCCCTTAGAGAAACGTTGAGCTTTTGTGATGAGAAAAATAAATCATTAGTATTATTATAGCCCTCTCCATAGCACGCTGAGCGACTTTGAACTTGTGGACCAGCCGTGTCGTAAGTGTCCACGTTTTGGCACCGTATGTCATGACAGGTAAGACGTATTGATTGAAGACTTTCGTATTTAGGCACTGTGGGATTGACGATGAAAAGACCCGACGAAGTTTCCCAAACGCTGCCCAACCCGGCTGAATTCTCCTGTTCACCTCGGCCTCGAAGTTGTTTCTACTTAACTGCAAAGTCTGCCCGAGGTACCACACATATTTTTGAACAACTTCGAGAACCAGTTCCGGTAGAACATGTTCGTACATACGTATCTACTCATTTTTAATCATTATTCATAAATAAAGTTTAATGTTTCTAACTTCAAGAATGACAGACTTCCAGAATAACCTATATACGAAATTTCAACCCCTATTTCACCCCCTCAGGGGTAGAATATCCAGAAACGCTTCAATAGGTATCTACTCATTTTTAATCAGTAGCCCAAAAATTAAATTTTCATGTTTCTCACTTAAAAAATGATGGACTTCCTTATAAACTTTCAACCCCTATTTCACCCCCTTAAGGGTGGAATTTCCAGAAACGCTTAAATACGTATCTACTCTTTTTTAATCAGTAGCCCAAAACTAAATTTTCATGTTTCTCACTTAAAAAATGATGGACTTCCTTATAAACTTTCAACCCCTATTTCACCCCCTTAAGGGTAGAATATACATAAAGGTTTAAATTGAAATCAGTACCCTAAAAATAAAGTTTCATGTTTCTTACTTAAAAAATGACGAACTTCCATACAAACTTTCAACGCCTATTTCACCCCCTTAGGGGTAGAATATTCAGAAACGCTAAAACACGTATCAATTCATTTTTAGTCAGCAGCCAAAAAATAAAGCTTCATGTTTCTAACTTCAAAAATGACAGACTTCTAGACTGACCTATATACGAAATAACAACCCCTAGTTAACCCCTTAGGGGTAGAATATCCAGAAACGCTTAAATATGTATCTACTCTTTTTTAATCAGTAGCCCAAAAGTAAAGTTTCATGTTTCTTACTTAAAAAATGACGAACTTCCATACAAACTTTCAACCCCTATTTCACCCCCTTAGGGGTGGAATTTCAAAAAATCCTTTCTTAGTGCTCACTTGCGTTATATAAAGAACCTACATGCAAAATTTCAGGATTCTAGCTTCAGCGGTTTGGGCTGTGCGTTGATCTCTGGGTATGTCAGTCAGTCAGTCACCTTACTCTTTTATATATATAGATATAGGTACATACAGAACATATAACATATATTTTCAAAATACGTAATTATGAAAAATACCTTCTCTCTAAAGTTGGTTAGTCCATGAAAATTTCATTGTTCAAGTTTATCACTACATATTTTACAACAAAATCCTCCGCCACGTCTGTCGGTCTGTTCGCGATAAACTAAAAAGCTACTGAACGGATTTTGATGCAGTTTTTACCAATAGATAGAGTGATTCTTGAGGAAGGTTTTGTTATATAATTTGTAAATTTTTTGAGCTTGTAATTGGTAAATATTGGCTAAAATATAACGATATTTGTTGAAGACGTTAGAAAAAATTGAGCCGTACCTGCTCGAGGTAATATATGTTAGGTATATTATATTTTTCGTAAAGAGCCCGTGCGAAGCCGGGGCAGGTTGCTAGTCCTTAATAATTAAGTTCAGTTCCGATTTTGACTCCGACTGTGATACAGGTTCTAGTGAGTTTACCGGAATCGCCACAACAGTTCTAGTCTCAAGTGTGGAAATTCATGAAGGAATTCCTTAAATTGTTTTACAGTTTTACAACTACCATCAAACTCTTCTATTGTAGATCAGGTTGGTTCCAAGTAGTTGTTTTAGACACGTTTTTTTACTTCTTCTTCACGATTAAAAATAAACAAAAATATATTACAGAATACTTGAACTTAAATAATGCTGTTTTATATATGTAAATGTTTAAGATCTTTACGTTACGTCTAGTCTAGACTTACCAATCCTATAAAAATAAGAAAACCATTTTTATATTATCATAATTATTTTACATAATGAATTCTGAATGTTAATTAATGTTTTTAAGTAGGTTAACAAAAAATTGGGCTCGACTTTGTATTTTTTTGTTAAGAATGTCGCAATTTTCTCAATTACAAGATATTTTCCCAAGTTCATTTAAACATACGTAGCGTTGAAGTAAACTTTTCAAGGGCCAACAACGTGGGATTGACGGACTTTGATTATCACGACTTGAACTTATTGTCGATTGCCTCTGATATCCAAAGTTTATTTATATGTGTACTGAATAAGATAAGGTTAACACCTTCGCTGCGTCAAGCAAAATCACAAACCTTCATCTGGTGCGGCATTGGGTCGAAATGTGCCCCCACCGATATTTTCGCCAGTGCGTGTAGGGTCTTTTTCAACCCACAAGCACTAGGATAGATAAAAATGCTATAACTTTGCGAAAACATGATGTATATAATTTTTTTTATACTGTTAGAATAACCTTGAACCCAATTTCTTTAGTTTTGATTCGCCCCGGGATCTACCAAACAGGAAATGAGAAATAAGCCAGGAAAAAGGGTGGGCCGATATCGACCTGAACCGCACTAGAAAGTATTTTCAGTAATGATGGGACACAGAAAAATAGGGGATTTTGAAAGTAAAACAGAATTATCGTAGAATTTTTTTAAAGGGTTTCTATTTATTTCTGACTGCCTTTAAAACATTTCACATAAAGGTTCAGGTAAAATTTCTTACAAAATCTTTAATTTTTTTTACAAGCGTTTTATTAACTTGCAATGTATATATATATGTATGTGTGTTCGGGTGGAATCTTGCAACTCATTATTGAAGCAAATATCTTCAAACAAAAGTGATAAAATTCTGCAAGCATATGTATATCGTGGCAATGCAATAATATGATGACATGGAACTGATTTGATGCTGGAGCTGAAAGGTGGCCATAGGACTCTTTAACGAAACGGCGTAACACCATCGAATTTGGAATCATTTGATTCGTCTTGACGAGTACTATATGCTTTGATAGCATCCAGGTTCTAATGATGGAGCCAGAAGGTGGTCAAAAGAACTCTATAATGATATGACGTTTACAACACACTCGAGTTTGGAATCGTTTGATTCGTCTTGACAAGTACTTTATGGCTTGGTAGTATACGGTGTTTAAAATGTTGAAACTAAGTAAATACTGGTACTGAAATCTCGCAGCAAGCTTTTGTATTAAATATATTTTATAATGACATTGTAAGTTAATAGTAAAAGTTTTCAAGGAATACTTTATTTTATTTTGTTTAGAGCATTCCAATATAAGCTTGTTTTAAAAAATGATTTTTTAATTTAATTAATTTTTACTTAATTTTTTGCTTGCTTCGGTATGATTAAATTTTTACTTGCTTTTCCATGGATTTCTGGATTTATTAGGATTTATCCTTTTAGTAGAAAATATTTCTTCGCTGCTGTCACTATCACCATTAATATCCCCTGGGCGAATTACTCTATTTTCCAATATTTGGATTTTTCTTCTATTGTTTGCCATCGTCATTTATCGAGCGAATGCTACGTCATCAGCTAGAAAGCACAACACTAAATGGCGGGGCGCGCGCTCTGTGCGGCATAGGGTCGCTGGCTGCCCGTTGGGACCGTGGTGCCGAAATAGACCCGTTGCCGCACTGAGCGGATGTATTTCACCGTCAGTGCGTGGTGGGCTGAAAAAAGGCCCACAGTGATATTTTTATACAAAATACCTAAATATTTAACTACAAGTTGAAATATATATTTGTCTCCGTCGAACTCTTACAAACATGTGAGAAAATCGTTCCGCACCAGCGAGAGGGACATAGTTTTCTTCGTCCGCACCAGCTGAACTACCGCGTAGGGTCGAAATTGGGCCTGATACGCAGTGAACGTGTTAACCCTTTTGTAAACGTAAAAAAATATGTATGGAACGAATATTTTCTCACTGAAAATATCTATTTGCAGGAACCTAAGTCCAGCCGCTTATAGAATACTGTTCTCATCTCTAAACAGGGTCAACCCAATATCAGCTTCTCCCTTGAACAAAGAGTAACTTGAATCGTCAATAGCTAGAAGATTTGTGATGCAATTAATGTGGCATCATTCTACATTCTGTATAGTCTTCATTGGTTTCCTTCGAAGAATTGTTCGGACTTATAACGGCCAGCAACTTTCTGCCATCGTAGCAAAACTTTCATTCCACTCATAATTGGCACTCCACGACTGTGTGCTTTTCAAGAAACTATTTGCCACCTGCGGTATTTCCGGACCGAAACGATCATGTAACTTTAAATAAAAGAGTGTTCTAATGGTAACCGTAATATTATATGGTTTCACGATATTAGCTACAATATAACCTTAATAACCATTGATCTGCTACAATTTCATCTGAAATCAGCAAGATATTTAATGTTCACCAACTTATAGTGGAGGAATCATATTAGACCTTATTCGAGTAATAAAGTGGTCATAAGTTAAGTTTTAAGTTAGTGTAAGAAAATTTATTTTTTACATGTTGTTACTCTTTATGTCTGAATTTATTTTATGTCAATGATATACTAATTTTATAGTTATTTGTTCTTCTTTTCTGGTCTCGGTAGCAGAAACAGAGATTATGAAATAATTCTGTAGGATTCAAAACATGGAGTATAGCGCCATCTGTAATATAACTATGAAAGCTCTATCAAAACCATTTAAGCAAACCGAAAGATGATTGAAATTAGTCTCATTAGAGGGCGTTACAACAAAGGTTACTGCAGTACATTTATAATTACATTTAAAGAACCCTATTGCAAAGATCGTTTTTGATAAAGATGTCTTACACTGCCTTTACGCTTCCTTTATTTACTGTCACTTTTTTGAAATGAATATTCATCAAAGCTAGCTCAGCGAACTATTAAGCTCGTGCATATTAGGTAATATTTTAATGGTAAAATGTTTTATACTGTCCTATTATGCGATTTCAACTCTTTTCCTGATTATTATTTCTACAAAACTTCACGCCATGATTAAAAAAAAATATTATTTGCAAATTTTGTTTGACCTAATTATCTACTTACTAGTGGTTGCCCGCGGCTCCGCCCGCGTATATGTCGGTTATCGCGGTAAATAGTAGCCTATTTATTATTCTGATGTATAAGCTATATTACTGTAAAGTTGCGTCCAAATCCGTTCAATAGTTTTGCGTGAAAGAGTAACAAACATCCATACATCCATACTTACAAACTTTGGCATTTATAATATTAGTATAGATGTTGATGAAGTAGAATCGCCTAACATGCCCAAAAATATAGTTTAAGTTAATATAGTGTAGTTTTCGGCTCTATAGATACAAGCATAATATAAGTATTATGTTTTATACGAAATTGGGCCTCCAAATTAGCATACTGGAGTACTATATCATATCTTGAATATTCGTATATAAGGCAAATAACGAACATAACGAAGTAAACGAACCAGCAGCCAATTAGAGGCAGCTGTATAATGTGTAAATCGTAAGTTTTTCTCGCGGGTATACAGCTAATATATTTATTGGACCATACGTTTTCTATTTCCGCTCTCATTTTGGATCTTACGGTTTTTTGACGCTTGTCAACATAGTATGTTTGAAGATGCTATGCATAGGTCCAGTTATGATTTAACGCCAAACACAACATCGTGTATTGACGGTGGAAATACCTCCGATTTTGTTCACACACTGATTGTAAACTATCTGATCAGTTACCATCCAAGTTGAATGTCAAAATGATATTCAGAGTTTAATCTCCTCGTAAGTGCACATGTAAACACTGTTGAAATTGATAAAAATTATATGCTTAAAATTCAATCTATATTCATAATATAATAAATCACTATGGGATCATTTCACCGTGGGATCATGGGGGATTAAATCTTACAGCCATTCACCCATCCTCAAATTCAAGCGCATTAGAGAATTGAATACATAGCGCTACGCTAATACTAATGGTATTGGTGTGTCTTAATATGTTATCTTTTCCTATTGACCCATTGAAGGTATACAGTATTAAGTGCATGTGTATTTACAAGGATCTCTGACAAATTTTAGATCATATTATTATGATATAAGCTTATGAACAGTTTTAGATATTTAGATAGATATTAGCTAAAACATCCATCCGCGATGGTCTCAGAAGCCTTACTTAAATCACACTTTAACACTTTATTGTTATATTATGTAATGCATAGCATCATTTTAAAAAAACGGTAACAAAAAAAAGTTTAGCATCTATTATTGCTCAGTAGTACTTCAGTTTTCAAGGAAGCCTAAAGTGTGAAATGGTTCAAATTATCTTCAAGCTGGAGGAGAATGGTGATGGTGATGTAATATTTTTACCTTATAGTTTTTCATTGAACCTAATATACTAACGTATTTCTTATTTTTTTTTCTTTTTACTATCATTTGAAAAAAATAATGTGGTTAAATAATTATTTCCTTATTTTTGTATATAGCTAGATTTAGTACTTAGAAATATATGATCGGTTAAAATTTTCTATTGAAATATTTTCTTAAAAATATAGTTGAACTTGTACTATGTCTCTATAATCTTAGAAAACTTTTCAAAATTTATTTTATTATTAATTTGAAAAGTTAACGACCTGTTCATCGTTAAAGTAAAACACTGGAACTTATTTTTATTCCTTAAGTCCGTAGTCTTCTATTAATAGTCTTCTATAGTATTAATTTATTGTCATAGATTTAGTTTTATTATTAAAGTTATAAAAACAAAATCTCTGTTCAAATGCTTAATATTATCTATTGTCATCACTGTCAGCCAATTTCGTCACTTGTTTGATTCACTAATGTAGCGATTAAATTCGATAATCACAATCTAGTAATACGCGTGTTGGAATAGTGGCGCTTATCAATTAATCATTGTTTTACTGATAATTTATAGGCAGTCAGTTGATCGATTGCAAACAATAACGCATGTTGTGTTTTTTATATTTCTATAATGACTGTGTGATGTTATTAATAATATAAGAATGGTAAGTGTTGAAATATATTTTTCGTATTTGTTTTTATTTTGTTCGTTTTCCTAATGTTGATATAATAAATATGTACCTAATTTGTGTTTTGACCTATGAAAACAAAGATTACACGTTACTTTTTGTTGGTTATCTAACAGTATGTGTTGTCATTTAACTTTTATTGATCACTTATTCCTATATTAAGTACAAATCTAATGCATGTAACGGACTATATTTGCATTATCCTACTAATATTATAAACGTGAAAGTTTGTAAGTATGGATGGATGGATGGATGTTTGTTACTCTTTCATGCAAAAACTACTGAACGGATCTGGATGAAACTTTGCAGTAATATAGCTTATACATCAGAATAACACATAGGCTACTATTTGCCGCGATAACTGACATATACGCGGGCGGAGCCGCGGGCAACAACTATTACTCTATAAATAGCCTTTAGGTACAATAACTAAAAAATTGTTTTCCTACGTCGAGCCATCGACTGTCTTTTTAAACTGTCTGCCGTAAAATTTTAGTTATGCTCTCGTTTCTTTCAACAAGATATTTTGATTTCGTAAAACCTTTCTAACCACAATATTGTATATAATGCTCTCCATGATTATTGTGGCAAAATCTTCTGTTTACATAAAAGCGAATGATTCAAAGTATTATTGTATTCCATTTCCTCTTATAGTAATTAGTCTAAAATATGTATTAATTAATGTTACAGTCCTGCCGGTCCTTCAATAACAGAACGGACACAAGGCAAGCGACTCAGTCCTATTTGGTCTACTGCAGTCCCATTAACTTCCTCGTTCCATTTGTTTTCTTTACCCCAACATGCTTTCTTTTATTGTTCTATCTGAAAACAATTACAATGCCAACTAGGAATGGCGACAGACGGGCGCCAATGCCAAAAAAGCCCTTTGCAATCTTTATTTATTTGTAAAGATTTTACATCAGTTTGAATATTTATTAATTTTTTTATATAATTTTATGCCCACCGTCGGAACATCTACAACTAGAAGTGAGTCTGCTAGTTCCGTAATACCTTATATCTATATATATAAACGCGAAATACCACTCACTTATTAATCACGAAATCTCAGAAACTATAACACCTACAAACTTGAAATTTGGCAGGTAGGTTCCCTATAGGGTGTAGACATCCGCTAAGAACGGATTTTACGAAACTCTACCCCTAAGGGTGTAAATCAGGGGATGAAAGTCTGCGTGAGCGAAGCTGCGTGCAAAAGCTAGTTAGGTATATTTACCTGCTATAAAGTTAAAAATGCTAGCCATGTTTCTTTTAACCAGGGCACTATCTAGCTATTTAGCTATTAGTTACAACTCCAGACAAAAATAATATTTGCCACCCTTTTCAGTAACACCATATAAGTCATGAGCTTCCTATGCATAATATGTGATATCAGTTGACTAACTTTAATACAAAAGTACGTAAAAGTATAAAGGTAGATTTATGTGTTGTTATCTTATATATAAAATTCTCGTATCACATTGTTAGTTACCATACTCCTCTGAATCGGCTGGACCTATTTTTATGAAATTTGGTGTGCATATCGGGTAGGTTTGAGAATCTACCAACATCTATTTTTTACAACCCATTTTTTTTATGGCAGAGCAACGTTTTCCGGATATGCTAGTAATTGTATATGTCTTAAGCAATTTCTTAGAAACTACTGAATGCAATTAATAAGTCACTAACATTCACGCCATATTTCACTATTAAAATGTCACTTAGTAAGAATTGAGGTTATCAGGGTATTCCCTCGAAAATATAGTAGTAATAAAAACGTTTGAATGTATTTTCTTACCTCAAGGTTTATTGAGAAACTGCCTTGAAAACGAAATAAATAGGTCATTTAAACAGCCTGGAGTAAGAAAGTTGTCTGTGCTTCACAGTCACACACGTGCCTTATAGAGCACGGTAAGCCGTCGGTCCCAGTTGTCCTGAACATCTATGGCAATATTTATTGAGAAGTAGACTAGGAAGAAGAGACTATTTATTCTAAATTAAAGCATAATTACATGTTAAATCATTGGCTTCTTTACTAGTTCGGTACTTTTTTTATTTGGCTTGATTTGCGTAATTTTTTTTTACTTAATATTAAGTAACACAAGTAACACAAAGGTAGTAGATCCACGATGATTTCAGCACGAACGGGCCGGCTCAACCGGGGCGGTACTACCCTCGCACAGAAAATCAACGTAAAATGACAGCGTTCTTTGGTGAACGCGAGACCGGAGGCCCAAATAGTTCAAATAGCAAAAGATGCAGAAGCATCACGAGGCCGCCATGGTGTGGGTCGCCATGCCCATGCTGCATTGTCTGCATTCGCAATGAGTATGGTGACCACCACTTCGGGATTCTGCTTATGCTTTCCATCAGGCAGAGTAGAGTCACATACATTAAAAAAAAGTAAATTAAAATATGCATAAGAAAGCATTTTAAAATATGACAGCTTATTTGATAATTTACAAATCCAAGTGTTTCCACACCAATTACAAGACGTGTGTTTTCAAGGAAAATCTTAATTAAATACAGTTTGTTGGTCCAGTACCTAATTTTTAGGTTTTTTTCTCGGGGACAAGTTGAAGACTACGTGTGAGTAAAGCCCTCAATTGCCGTCTTCATTTTTGTCACTCTAGGTATTACCCCGGCATGCCCTTTCGAAATTGAGCCCAGGGGTAATAAGAATACCAGTAATATTGATGTCTCGTAATTAGTGTTATCCGTAATTAGTGTTCTTTAACTGTGTTAAAGAACACTAATGAAATAAATAAAAATTACTAATTAATTAAATAAAAATTACTTAGGTTACAGCATAAACAACACAAGCTATGGATAACAGTCTCAGAGTTATCGATATCCTACTAATATTATAAACGCGAAAGTTTGTAAGTATGGATGGATGGATTATTTACCGCGATAACCGACATACACGCGGGCGGAGCCGCGGGAAACAACTAGTACTGTATAATGGGGAGATATAACCTCATAGATGGAACACAAGTGGAATACATGAATTTGAGAGTAACTATGGGAAGATCTCTGGACAGTGGATATTTGTGTTGGAAAAGGCAATATTATTTTTAGTGCAACCGCGTACGCTTAAAATAATATTGAAAGTTTAGACATTACAAGCACAAGATAGTGTATTAGTTATGGATACTTTTAACAATGCCAAATTTAACACATAAAAAGGCTTGTTATTAAAACAGATTTAAATACATTTTAAATTTCATATGAAAATATATGTAGTGTCGCATCGGGAACAAGAACCAAGACACAGGTGGTTGATCTCCAAAGACATAAACTCCAACCCAATGCTTGCCGTATCGAGAAACATTGCTTTCTAAATCAGACCCTTAATCCAGCTTTCTAACACGAGCCTCTGAAGATGGTGAACGAGGCTAATTAATCAATGGGCTGATATGACTATCGGTACAATTAATATTGAATTCAACTTTTACACGTCGAGAACTTCATAGGCAAAATCCCGCACTGAGTTTGTTTATCTTTTTTAGCTCTTAGATATTGTCATCATGCGGTATTATTATTATTGTAATCGCAAGAGTATATTCCTAAGGCATCAGCAAGTTAGGGTTTGGTGATGAAAACCGTGAGAAATCAAGGGAAATCCTTAATTTTTTATTTGATTCTCTTTTATATCGAACTTTCTCGAACGCTAGAGTTACATGTATTGATAACTTAGGCTGGTTATCAACAAAAATATTTTTCTATCTGTCTTTATCTGTATAAATATGAGTATAAGAAAAAAGTGACAGATAATTAATTATCTCGTGTTCCCCCATTTAAAAAATCGTTTGTTGCCCTAACTTTTTAATATTTTTGCGTGCAGGGTGACATAGGCTTTATAATAAAAAAATTACGCAGTCAGGCTGTAGTTTTTTAAAACTTTTTTTAATGATACAATGACAGCAATGAAGTTGTTTTTTTTTGTAGTGGTCATGACCATGGTTTTTTTAAGCGGGGCGTGAAAAAGCATATCACTAGGCTACCATAGTTTGGGTCACCATGCTGCAATGTCCGCGTACGTATTAAGGATGGTACAGATACAGAAGTATGGATTGTGTTAAATATTTATTAACATTAGAATTGTACAATAGACTTAAATTGTATTAAGGAAAAAGGTTGAGGTTATTATGGGTATGATCAATCATACCCAGCGTATATGTCGGTTATCGCTGCAAATAGTAGCATATGTGTTATTCTGATGTATAAGCTATATTACTGTAAAGTTTCATCCAAATCCGTTCAGTAGTTTTTGCGTGAAAGAATAACAAATATCCATCCATCCATTCATACTTACAAACTTCTCGTTTATAATATTAGTATAGATTGACAAATAGCAAAATGAGGCAGGTCATTGTTTCTATTAAAGTTAAGTATATTATTACCAGACAGACAAAAATGGTAAAAAAAAATATTTTGGTATATGTACCTACCGTGTATACACACATTTATTTAGTAAAAAGAAGTTATTTTAATATTACAAACAGACACTCCAATTTTATTTATTTATATAGAGTATATATTGTTTGTTCGTAGAACTCGAATCAAGATCAAAACTTGACCAAAGCCATGGGGTCCGTGGTACTCCAAGTTGGCGCTCTCGAACTTCTAGCAAGATATTCCATGAATTCAGGGAGAGCTACAAGTGTATTATCGTCACTACATGAATTCAGAGTACAAGAGGTAGAGATGGCTGGTGGCAAACAATGGAATTGGAAATATTTAAGGGTAAGTCCTTGGAAAAATATATCTTTTTACATAACCCAGTCACTTTTAGAAGCTTTAGAAGCGAAACAGAGACCATAAATGCAGGTGGAATTGCGATGAACGCCTTATTCCATTACGTAATTTAATTATAATACTTTCTTTGTTACAGGACCAATTTGATCAAAAAGACTTGGAAGGATTGTACAGAAGATACGATGACAAATTGCGTGAAACATTAATTTATATTTATTTGAGTCTATTAATATTATTTACTACCGTACATATCATTTTTATTGTTGCTGGTACAGTAACAGAGGTAAATTCTTTTTTTAAATTTGAATCCACACATATTTCGCATTGATTTAACTATGTTTTTTAATGTTATTGAACACTTTTCGCGTTCCCCTGTAGTCGTACCTACAGGTACCAAAACAAAATGAATGTGTTCACATAAAACGTGGGTATTTTATTAATATTATACTAGTTAGGATATTAAACTAGTCGTGGCTCAGCAGTTACCTACCCTTTAATATAGGTGTAGGATTTATGGAACTACAAAACATCTTGTTTAATATATCATTTTATTTCGCAGTCTTTTAAAATATGTAAATGTCGCATCAGCTAGTATATATATTACTAGCTTTTACACGTGGCTTCGCTAACGCAGACTTTCATCCCCTGATTTACCCCCTTAGGGGGTGGAATTTCAAAAATTCCTTTATTAGTGCTCACTTACGTTATATAAAGAACCTACATGCAAAATTTCAGGATTCTAACTTCAGTTGTTTGGGCTGTACGTTGATCTCTGGGTATGTCAGTCAGACAGTCAGTCAATAGATTGGATAGTTTTGATCAGCTAATATTACCACACATAGAAACACACATAAGAATTTCCAAAAATTGAGAACCTTTAATTACTAATCCTTTATTTGTTGAGTAAGGTTTAAGTTATTTCTTTAAAACATTACAAAATTGTACTGTTAAGAGTAAAGACTGAATATGAGTGACTTTTCAGCAAATTCAATCAGTGTCAACATTTCTAACAATGGGGATGTACGTTTTAAGAATAGCAGTACCAATAGTATGCCTGTGGAAGCGAATTTACTATCCTCTAAAGACAAAATGTTTTTGGATGCCGATATTTGTCACGTTTATTATCACTTTAAACCTGGTCTTCACAGGTAAGGAAACTAGTTGCGTTTAATGAAGTTATAATTGTCTTATATAATTGTAATAACAATATAAATTAAATGAATTAATAATTAATTAAATAAATATATATAATAAGACGCTTGTACCCATTGTGAAGTTCTTGAAAGTAAGAGTGTGCAGAAAGATGAAAATTTTAGTGCGGGTCAAGTGCTACGCCAGACGCGGTTACCGTGACAATCGAGTAACTAGATGTGAATTAAATTCACACTAGGCTCTCAAGATATCTTTCAAATAGTCGAAATCGTAGTCCTATTTAGCCATATGCAATAATTTTACGAGACTAATTTATTCCATCAATTTAATTACAGATGTCATTGTTAGTATCTACAGTTATTTTGAGGGCATTGCTCTAAGACCTGCATACGCGACGATGGCACTTCTCTCTAGCTACATCTTCCTTCCAATGAGGAACAACTTCTTAGTTATTTTTCTGGGTGTTTTGGTCAGCACCATCTATGTATTAATTTACGGATTCTTTTCATACGAGGAAACTCAATATCTTGGTGCTATAGTAAGTATTTTTATTATTTAGTTATAATTTATGACGAATACACATACAATAAGTAATTATGGTTTTTCATACTTATTATACCTTTAAACCTTATTTCTAGAAGTTTCGTCTAGATATATGTATTTCCGTTAGTTATTTTTCATATTTTAGGTCGTACTAGTACTTAATAGTTTTCAAGTGATAATTTTTTTACTCCAGGTTGCATCAGAAATAATTTACTTGATCGGAGTGAATCTCATGGGCATATATTTTAGACTTATGAATGAAATAGTAACTAGACGATCATTTTTAGACAGGCGAGCTTGTGTAGAAAGCACCCTCAGATTGAAGTTTGTCAAAGAACAAGAGGTGAGGATAATTTCATGTTATTATTAAAACATCAATATAGGTTCTTTCCCTTTTAGAGATAAGACTGCATTATAATCTTTAACATAATCTGATAATACATGCCAGGATGGCAATATACGTAAAACTGATCATTGATAATACCGTTACTTCCTTTTCTTCATTTGATGAATTTATATAACACTAGCTGACCCGGCAAACTTCGAACCGCCATATTTACATATCTGTCCCAGCTTCCCACAGGCAGTGTACAGTCGCGGACACAAAAAAACACTTTTCCCGTTATCTTTTATTTTTTTATTTCTAGCAGAAAAAGAATGAATGAAATCGGACTATGTGTTATTGAATTACAACGAAGTACATATTTTGACTTTCATCCCCTCTCTCCAGGAAACCGTGCTGAATTTCGGGATAAAAAGTATCCTATGTCCTACCTCGTAGTATGAACTCAAGTCATGCCCAGTTTCATTTGAATCCGTTCAGTAGTTTTGGCATGATGCGCGGCCAAGATACAGACAGACAGACAGACAGACAAAAATGAAAACAAATACAGTTTTGGCTTCAGTATCGATTATAGAGAGCCATCCAAAAAAAAATTTCAAAATATTTTTAATGTACAGAATTGGACCTGTAACATTTTTATTATAAGTAGTATTATAAGTATATAGATTGAAAAAGACCCCGAAAAATAAAGGAACACAAGTCTGGTTATGAGGTCATGAACTAATACCTCCTGCCTGCGAGCTTAGTTGTCACCTATTGTAATGTTTCTTCCCTTTGACGCTTGTGGCTTTTCTTTAGATATGTTTATCTTTGTTTCTATTGTTTTTAATAAAATTTTATTAACACTTTTATTTATATCCAGGAACGTCTTATGATAAGTATATTGCCAGAGCACATTGTGTCCAAAGTGCGACAGGATATAAGAACTATGTTTTTGGGACTCAACGAACATCCCATTAGAAATAATATGAAATCTTTCAAGTAAGTTATCATGCATACTTATACTACATCCTTCACATACTATTTAATCAGTTATTTAAGCCATAACCATGAAGAACCATGTTTGAAACTGACACATTTGTTTCATGGAGCCGGTATTGACACTAATGCCTACATATTATTATGCTGTTAGAGCTATGAACCTTGCGATTCAAAGAATACCAACGACGAACTTTGGATATCATTATCGCCGTGGTATCCTTGATTTACACCTTGAATTTTCTTCTAATACAAGAAATGATAAGTTATCAAAGGTTTTTAGTATTTTCAATTATGTACCTACCTATTGCATTTAACGTTTACGACCCGGCGACGGTTGAGTTCTAATTGTGCGATACATTTTGCAGTGTTAGAAATTTCGAAACTTCATTGTACTTATTTCCTTATAAAATACAAGTAAAATTTTAACAAAAACAAAAACCGACTTCGAGGTTCGACTCGATTTCTCTTGGATGTCATCGTCAGATCTTAGTGTCCTTATCATGGTACCACCGTTGGGATCCTTTCCATTAAAAAAAGAATCATCAAAATGGGTTCATAAACGACGAAGTTATCCACGAACATACATAAAAATAAAATAAAAAACATACGGTCGAATTGAGAACATCCTCCTTTTTTGAGGTCGGTTAAAAAAAAACTGTCAATATTAACAAAAAAAATAAGAATACATCCTCTTACGCATAGCTAAATTATGATGTAAGAGGAATTTTTACATTAAATATCTAGTAGCCATGCCCTGCGCTGTTATCAATTCTTCGCCAAAAACTACGTCTTAAATACATTAATTAAGTATATCTAAATAAATCTAATATATTTATATCAGCTGTATTTTTATGAGAGTTAATGTAGAACATGATTACTAATGTTTATCGGAGTAGATGCTATCAATAAAACGAACGATTGTGTCACATACATATTTATATTAGTCACTAGTGATATCTAACATTCATGTCCCGGGTATGCAGGACGGATGTATTATATATTTAAGTGTATATACATACATATATACCATTAGGCATTAACAAATGTATAAACAAACTTACTTCATAAGTTATTCGATAACTGTTTTAATGTCTACATGTGATAGTACATCGTGTCAAGCTTGTAATAAAATTGTATTTGTCCCTTAGAGTTTTGAGAAAAAAAGTTAGCTTCTTGTTAAACTCTTCTTCATGTATCAATTCTTTTTAATTAAGGTCCAGTAACTGAAATGATTAAAAAAACATCATCAGTCATGACGCGTCAACAGAACTTGCTTTAGTCTATACAAAAAATACTTTGAAATTCTCAGTTCCAGTATTTCTCAAGCCACTGATTTCAGTTAGTTCGTGATGTTAGAGTTTTATCACTATTTTGTTTTCAGCCAGTTGTACGTTGAAGAACATGACAACGTAAGCATATTGTATGCAGATGTGGTAAATTATACTATGATATCGACTACGTTGTCGCCCATGAGAATGGTAGAACTACTCAACGAATTATTCGGGAGATTTGATGAAGCTTCTGAGGTCTGTACTACTTTGTAGCCTCGCTATCATGATTGATATAATAATAATTAAAACATGCACATAGCACAAATGTAATTTTTCTATTACATCTTTTTTATTAGTTAACATCATTTAGTTAAGCAGCGTTATCCGAAACGTCAACGTCGTGTTAAATCACTTCTCAAAAGTTCTACATAATTTCTATACGATTTGAGAAAAGCGTATACCTACTTGCAATAGGCAGTGCTAACTTAGCCATTAATTATGTCCTGTAGCATTTCAGTATGCTATTTTGATCAATAACATCTTTAAAAAAGTAACTGGCAGAAATGGCCAAAACTGAAATCAAATCAATTTAGTTAAAAACTTTTTTTATGATTGAGACGAGAACAATTGCAATGACTTGATATTTTTATGTAGCCTTTTCTATATATAATACCACGTATTCACTAACAATTGTTTTTTTAGGAATACGATGTGCTAAGAATAAAGTTTCTTGGAGATTGCTATTACTGTGTAAGCGGTATACCGAAGCCTACCGACCAACATGCTAAGAACTGCGTGGATCTCGGCCTGGAGATGATACATATCATTAAAGATGTGAGGTACGTTTAAATAATTTACTTGCACAATGGTTTTATGATTAAACTGAATAACTAGAATTTAGAGATCTATATGTTTTGCCCATTCTTCGTTGCTGTTATTTTATTTATTTATATCCTGTATATTCTCATAATAATTTGTGGCTGAAATTACCAACCCTCTCTACCCAATCGAATTGAATCCTACTCTTACTAATTCAAAGTCTCACCGGTTGAGTTCAGTTCAGTTGATATCCTGGAGCCGCTGAAACTTATTTACCTAATTTACTATTATATTTTAACATTTCATTCACAGAGAAAAACGCTCATTAAACATGGACATGAGAATAGGCGTCCATTCCGGCAAGATTCTAAGTGGAGTAATTGGCATTAGAAAATGGCAATTTGATATTTGGTCCAAGGATGTTACAATAGCAAACAAAATGGAGTCTACGGGTAAAGCGGGGTAACCAAATTTATTTTGTTAACAACTAACTTTTTTAAGCATACACTGCATACTAGATCACAATTGATCAATACGGGACTTCTCATGACCTTAATATCGTAACTAATTTCCTAATATACATATATAATTTTTTCTCACATTTTAGGAAGGTTCATATAACAAAACAAACCCTGGAATTACTTTTGGATTATGCGAGGGATTACATAATTGAACCAAACTACGAATCTCAAAATGATTCTTTCTTAATGAAAAATAAGTTAGAGACGTATCTGCTATCGAGACCGGCACGGGTAATAAAATATTCATTGGGATAAGGAAAACCATTTCTTTAATTTGTAATTACATGTATTTTACATTTTACTTATATAAAAATTTCAGAATGTTGATTATAAACCGTTTCGGAGGGCATCTGTTGGAATGACGAAAATCATAACCAAAAGTAATACATCTAACAGAGTAAGTGCGAATTTAAATAATATTAAATAAAAAAAAATAATAAATATTTTGGACATCTAACACACAACGCCATCTAGTCCCAGGCTAAGCAGAGCTTGTGTTATGGGTACTAGACAACTGATACAAATACATTATATACTTTTTTTTTTGTAAATAGGTACATACATATTATATATAGAAAACACCCAAACTCTGAAACAAATGTTTGTAGATCTTACAAACATTTGGTTCGACTCGGGAATCAAACCCGAGACCTCATGATCAGTAGGCGCACACGCTAACCGCGAGACCAACGAGGCAGTTATAAAATAGCCACAGTATTCAATTTACTAATCTGACATGATTACATAATGAAAATGAGATTTTACAAAAATTAAATCTGGTTAGATTTCTTAATTACGGTCACAAATCTACAAGCAAATACCAATAAACTTAACTTTTCACAAGGTGTTTAGTTTGTTGTAATAAAATAAAACAGATTAGACATTTTTTTTTAGATTATAAATGTTAAGTGAATTTGAAAGTTTAGTATGGTCAAATGCTTATAATTTATACGTATAAATCTAGTTGGATTTATATATCAAACCACTTACTTAATGGTCCAAACGATTGATTTGGGCCAGATTGCTCTATGCAAATCTCTGCCAGTCATCTCTTTAATCAATTATATAATTGTCTCACAAAATGGAAGATAATGAATTGCTATATTATTTGTGTATTTCTAGTAGCGATCGAAAGCAAGAAGCTCCAGCCAAGTTCGAAGGACGACCACGTTTATGGATGACAATTTGGTTGAATACCAACAGATGCTCAAAGCCGCAGATGCACAAATGGGTAAAGAAATTGAAGATATGACTAATGGCAAGTAAGTTACAATTTCACTATAACTTAAAACCACGTATTAAAATACATAACATCATGTCATTATTAATGGTGTTTAGTTTTTTTCTTTAATGAAGATGAGAGGAGACCCTATAAAATAAATAAAAAAGCGGCCAAGTGCGAGTCGGACTCGCCCATGAAGGGTTCCGTAGCAGCAAGTAACATTATATAAAAGTTCTTGTAGTTCCTTGTAACTTTGATCGATATTTTTCGGTTTACGATTTATGACGTATTAAAAAAAACTACTTACTAGATTTCGTTCAAACCAATTTTCGTTGGAAGTTTGCATGGTAATGTACATCATATATTTTTTTTAGATTTATCATTCTCTTATTTTAGAAGTTACAGGGGGGGGACACACATTTTACCACTTTGGAAGTGTCTCTCGCGCAAACTATTCAGTTAAGAAAAAAATGATATTAGAAACCTCAATATCATTTTTGAAGACCTATCCATAGATACCCCACACATATGGATTTTTGAGTTTCAGTTCTAAGTATGGGGACCCCCAAAATTTATTGTTTTTTTTTCTATTTTTGTGTGAAAATGTTAATGCGGTTCACAGAATACATCTACTTACCAAGTTTCAACATTATAGGTCTTATAGTTTCGGAAAAAAGTGGCTGTGAAATACGGACGGACAGACAGACGGACAGACAGACAGACAGACAGACATGACGAATCTATAAGGGTTCCGTTTTTTGCCTTTGGCACGGAACCCTAAGCCTTTGGCACGGAACCCTAAAAAGGGTTTAACAAATACTAAATTGATTTATTTCAGACTAAAGTTTGTTAAAGCCGTTTTTGTATTTAGGAAGGTTACCTAGCTTATTATAGAAGTTGTAACTTTTTTTTTTATGTATGGCCCGCCAAAATGACTCTACTCTGCCTGATGGAAAGCATAAGCAGAATCCAAGAGTGGCGATCACCATACTCACTGCGAATGCAGACAATGCAGCATGGCGACCCACACCATGGCGGCCTAGTGATGCTTCTGCATCTTTTAGTCTAGTCAACAAGAATGTGACTTGTTGAATAGACTATTTGGGCCTCCGGTCTCGCACTCACCAACGAAATACGACAGCACGAACGTGGTCATTTTACGTTGATTTTCTGTGCGAGGGTAGTACCGCCCCGGTCGAGCCGGCCCATTCGTGCTGAAATCAGCGTGGCTCTACTACCTTTCATAAGTTAATTTGAATTTTCTTAAAAAATAAATGATTTCAGGGAACATTTCCGCAATGAATCAAAATTAAACAGGTTTACATTGATGTACAGAAATTTTACTTTGGAGAAAACGTTCTTATTACTACCAGACCCGCTATTCAAATATTATATAACATGTTGTCTTATAACGTTAATATTGATATTATTAATCAATGGATTGACAACAAATTGGTAAGACTTTCTACAGTCTTCATTCATATATTTATACATTTATGTCGTAGCCAGATCTAGGAATTGATGATTGCCTCACGATATTTCCAACTACTAAAACTAACCGTTATCCATGTCAAACGCTCATTCATTTATCTGGCTAGGTCAAACTATGAATTTTGAAATTACTATTTTTAAAATATATCATAATAATTGTTTAAACTATATCATTAAGTGTTGTTTATAATAATATTATATACGCTAGATATTTCACTAAAACGAGACAATTATTTAGCTATATTCATATTAATTGCTATTTTTATTTTAGGTTACAAAGTTATAGATGGTATACCTGGTTTTTATTTGGGCTTTTTGTATTCGCCCTTATCGTTATGCAACCGCTTACGTGGTTTCAATTTTTATGGACTAAATATAAAGGTTTTGAAGAACCCAGAAATACGTATCTAAGGTACATATATGATATTTCTGCAAAAATTATAAGGTCGGCTAAAATAAGAACCGTAATTTATCTGCTAATTAGCTTAGGTCTAGCTGCTACGTCAGTAGTCAACATTATAGAATGTTCAGAAGTACATGTACCAGAAGCTGAAGCTATTCTATCGAATTGCATTTCGTCGTGGGTAAACATTTTTTTTAAATTTTCTTATACATATATATATTTTTTTTTATCAAAGGTTAAAACTATTTCTTTATTTTCAGCATGTAACACAGTGTTGGAGCTTAGCGTTATTATTGAACTTTTTATTTAGCAGAGTATTTTTTATTTTCAAGTGGATTGTAGCTGGAGGTATGACCATATTCTATTTATGGGTTGTCTGGGAAAGGAGAACAGCATTTTTCAGTATTGATACTTCCTGGAATGTTGGACTGGATCCCAGGATAGCACATACACTTTCTGTTCTTATTATTACTATTACCTTATACTGGATAGACAGAACTACTGAGTACAGAAATAGATTAGACCATTTATGGCAATTGCAATTAAGTGAAGAACAAAAAGAAGCAGAAACTATGTTGAAAGTTAATAATATGCTCTTAGAGAATATTCTTCCGGCTCATGTAGGTCAGTATCAAGATGTTAACTAACCAAAAAATTAAAATTTATTTGTATAATTATTTATAACCAAATATTCGTTTTCTAGTTCAAGTTTACCTAAACCTCAATCGATCTGTGGATGAGCTTTATTATGAGAAGTATGATAATGTGGCAGTGATGTTTGCATCATTGACTAACTATAAATTGGGAGTGGGAGGAGACGCTGATATGAGTGATAAATTTCTTCTAAGCATATTGGATGAAATCATATCGGACTTTGATAGAGTATGTATAACACATTAAACCGAAGTATTTAATATAGAGACATTTGGATATTACTAATAACCTTTTGTTTAATTCTAGCTACTACTCACTGGCGCATCAAATTACAAAGTGGAAAAGATAAAAATGGCTGGTTGGACTTACATGGCCGCATGTGGTTTAGATCCGAGTAGAAGAGAATCTATGGATTCGGTGTCTTTGCAATACCCAACTATGCGGAAAAACAGTACTCCGTACAACAGAGCTATAGTATTAACCATGGTAGAGTTTGCAGCCGCTATGATGATGCAGTTACAAAATTTTAATCGTGGTTCATTTCAAAGCTTCGAGGGATTAAATTTAAGAATTGGTAAATAATAGAATGTATAAATTTTAATGGTACCTACTTTAAAACAACTTTTTTTTTCATTTACTACAAACTGACTTCGTTATTTGATAAGGTATATCCAACGGCGAAGTGGCAGCCGGTGTAGTGGGATCACAAAAACCACTGTATGATATTTGGGGACACGCAGTTAATATGGCATCTAGGATGGATTCTACAGGAGATAGTGGTAAAATACAGGTAAATGTATTTTTCAATCAGAATTAAGCTTTCTGAGTGCAAGTAGATATCAATTTAGTAACTTGTTATTACAGGTCACAGAAAATACTGCCATAATCTTAGATGAATGTGATATCTTGACAACGTGTAGAGGCGAAACTTATGTAAAAGGAGCAGGCTACATTAAAACCTATTTTGTACCACTCGATGAAAACTTTAACCTGATTATGAAAGAAAACAGCATGAACTATTACAGGGTTCAGGATAGAGCTCGATATTTTAGCATTAGAAATAGTATGTACGATGATAATTTATACGAGATTAGGAAAATGTCTTACGACAGCGTTGGCACTTATAGTTATATTAGTGAAACTGGTACAGTGACGCCATCTGAAAAGAAAACATCTATAGGGAGTGAAGATACTACGAGGTCTATTTCACAAACAAGGAAAGTAACTCCAACTGGAAATAAATTAGCAATGAACAGTCTAGGAACCAACAGTTTTGAAACTGAACAAAATATATTTATAGAAAGGAAACAAAACCCATCCACTGACAATGAACTATTTAATAATATAGTTACGCCACCTGTACGGAATTCTTCTTTAAGAAGTGAAGATACCATTAGCTACGGAATTGAACCTAGAGCATCCACTTCTTCAGATGATGGTAATTATACATCTGACGAATGGGATAGTACTGATGTAAAAGAAACTCGCTGCTGATTATCAGTTGTTTAAATCAGTCGGTTTAACGGTTAGAATGTTGTTAAAAGAAACAAACGATTAAACAGTTGTTGGAGTAATAACAAATTTGTAGTATCAAAGATCGGATCGGACCGATCAAATCGGAGATATAAAAAGCGCCTAATGACACCTGTCAATGATGTGGATTGATGTTCTAGTAAATTATGGGCCTTAAGTGGATGCAGGCCGCTATCTACCGATCTTATTGAAACTGAAATTCAGATTGAAGGAGGCTATATAAGTATATAATAGCGAACACGTATGACTGAAACCATGAAAATGATAATTACGTTAAATGATAAGGAAGATTAAACGAAGCAATAAGAAATCTAAACCGAATACTTTGCTTGATATATTTTTAATGTTTGAAATAACGTATGAATAAATATTTTTGTATCAAAAAAAGTTAGTTTATACTATATCAAATTAACGTAAACTTATTCATTCTTTCCCGTTGATGTATTTGAGTAGAGATATTGTCTGTATAGATTGTATATTTAAGTATAGTATATGTATGTGAAATTTTCGAAATAAGGAAGTTTTTTATAAAAAGTTTACTTACAAAATCAATTCTTAACTAACCTGTCCGATTTTCAAAATATTTATAATATTAGTACCAAATACTTTCGATTGTCGACACTTACTGGAACTTGTTGAACCGGTTTCACCCTAGGGCATTATCAAAGGTAACTTTTGAAAATACCATAGGGCCAAATCGGTCAGGATTAGAGTCAATAAAAATGATGAAATAAGTACAAGTGAGTTTAATTCTAGAATAAACCTAAACATGTATTTTATATTTCAAGCTATATGCAATATTCGTTTCTTGTGATTTATCAAAATCTAAGTTAACACAATGACAATGAAATGCTCTTGTCGTTAAAACGTTAGTGCAGTATCCAAAATTTTCCATTAAAAATTTTATGACGAAAGAAAGTCTGTCGTGTTTCGTTGGTGAGTGCAAGACCGGAGGTCCAATGATGCAGAAGTATAACAATAGGCCGCCATAGCATGTGCCACCATGCTGCATTATTGCATTGTCTGCATTTGCAATGAGTATGGTTACCAGTACTCTTGGATTCTACTCATGCTTTCCATTAGGCAGGACAGACTCGTTTTGGCAGGCCCATAAATAAAATAAATAAATAAATATGATATCGCTTAATCTGATCTAAAACCATATCTCAATGGCAGAACAAAAAAGCACACATGAATTATAAGAACTTCTCCGTGCAACTCTTCGCAGAGGCATGCCACAGGGTTCATCATTGGGCCCTATGCTGTTATTCCAAGAATCAGAAACTAAAATGTGTATACTTAATTAGTCTTCCGATGTATAATATCCTTTACTAATTTGATTTGTAATGTTTTTCATAATCAATATTTTAATCAGCACCTGAAATATAGATACAAACATATTCCTTTATATTATTCTGATTTCAAAGTATTTTTTTTCTATTATACTAACTTAGCAGATATTGTATTTAATATTTGAATACACCTTCAAAGTTTTGTGTATAACTGTATAGCGACTAATACATCTCCAAAGCATTGAATCCTTACAACTGCCAGATGTCACCAACACTATTTTATTATTTTAATAATAAATATCATTATTTTAATATCGTGTGTTTTTGTAAGTTTTGATATATAGAGAAGCTAAACTTTATTTCCATGCCCCAAACATCTTTTAACACCACAAGCATTAATGTTTAAGTACTCATATTTTATCACGTTCTTTAAGACGAAATATTTGTGTATTTAAGATAATACATTAATTAATCCACTTTTGTGGTTTTAGGGGCTGCGAAAATGTAGACACTTTTTGTTGCCGATACGGCACCCCATCACAGGGCGCTGTAGTTACTGTGTCATATAGCGGTGATCGGACACAGTTGCCCGCAATGGTCGCCCGTTGCTACTACTCGTCACTGGTAACCGTAGTTGCTGTGTCCGGTGGCGGTAATCGGACATAGTCACCGGTCGCTACTTCTGGCTACAATTCGTAGCTTTTATCCGTCAGTCTCAAAATGGACGTCGTGAATGACTTGTGTCGCACACAGGAGACGGACACCGAATGCAACTCCTCCATGTGCGCAGCTCAGTACAATTGTGAGGAAATTTGTCAATGTTGCTTGTATCTTCAACTGACGACTTTTAGTTTCCAGTTACCGACACCGAATACTTTCTGATCGTCATAAGTACCTATATGTTAAGTGGAAGCAACTGGACACAAAAAAAGTTTACGTATGCGCAGTGTGTGCATGATTTCATAGTGGTTTTATAGATATCAAAATATTCATCGGTAGCTTTAATCTGAAACAAATGTTTATTTTGCCAAAGCAAATTGTATTTAATATACAATCTCACTTGTGCTGTTTCCATATTTAGGAATATTCTTCAATGAAGAACGTTTAAAAACTTCTCAAATAGATATCCTAAAATAAAAAATAAGTTATTTTTTAAGAAATAAACACCAAAATGTTGCGGTCAACTGGAGTACAATAGTGCAGATTATTGTGTAAGGCTTCTTTTAGAGCCGCAAGCTACTTAGCCTTCGCCCACCGCAGTGTCTACTCATAATTCTAATGTATACCTCGTAAATTTCTAAATTTAGACTGTTATATAAAATATTCCGACTACCTATCCAAAGACTTTCATCACCATATTCAGTAAGTAAATTATTTATTTTATTTGAACAACATGCCTATGTATAACTCTTGTTTGAGCTGCCATGTCATTGAACTATTTATATTTTATAATCCGTATTGGCGTTACAATAGTAGCAGCGCAATTGAGATATAACTGTAATGCATTTTCAGAAAGTCTATCATAATGACTGACGAACCAGAATGTCAATTGCGTCGAAGACGAACATCGGCTAATCCTAATCTACCTCTCCACCTCGACGTAGAATACATGATCAGTGAGGGTGATCCTGATTATGGGACCCCTTCGCCAAGCTGTATAAAACGTCTAGTTAATACTAAACAGAAGAATTCATCGTCTGCACTTCTGGACTTCAAGAATAAGCAACAGTCTTTTGACATACAGGTGACTTTGACTTCGTTGTTAATAGACTTAGAATAATTGACTTTAAGGTCACGGGCCGTTGGATTCGGGCAGCAGAGGACCGATTGTTGTAGAGTCCTGGGGGAGGTCTACGTGTGGACGTCTTTAGGCTGAGACGATGACGGTGATGAATGGACTTTTATCATTTCTAAGTTTTTAACAAATATATTTCTTAAACAAATATATTGACGGCAAGTTTGGCCTAGCGGTTTGGCGGTCACCACGCCGTTTCTTACTTCGCCAAGTGTTCAAATCCTACATGGGACAACACTTGTGTGATCCACAAATTGTCTGGGTGTTCTTTGTGTCCGTTTCATGTATGTTTGTAAAGTCCCCTGCGACACAGGATTTATTCCTAATGCGGGAGTTGTTTTTATAAAAAAAAAAAAGTTTTAATGTTTATACGTACCCATCAAGTTAAAAACTTATGTTATGTAGGTGTTCTGAGTTAAATCTCATGAGAAAAGCAGAATATATTCTGATCCTTATTAAGTCTACTAATTTCATATAGTCAATTTAAAAGTTCATTATTGATGTTACAAAATTACACGTATTAAACGGAATGCAATTCTTTGAAGGTGGAAGAATGCGAAGAGGAGGAAATAATTATAGACAGTGAAGAAGAGGATGCAGATGACCCAGGCGAGGCGTCCTCAGCTAGTCGTCCGTTCACACCGACACCCATACACGATTTTGCTGCTAATGTTGTTTACACTGAAGGTAAACTCAAACCTATTATTTTAGATAACTATCTCTTGCTTTCCGCAATGGAAACTCTTCGAGGCCGAATTCGTATCTAACAAAACGAGAAATTCATTTTACAAATAATTTTTAAAAGTTTATTTCAAATGGCCCCCGCAGATTAACCAAACTCTTTATGAGTGTATCATTCAACATACATTTTTATAATTTGTATAGGAAGCCAGGAAACAACTGCAGTTTGATTATTGTAATAAGTAGGTATATAAACTTTGAAGTACTTACATATATTATTGGAAATTCCGTAACCCTGAGAGCGAACTGAATTCGAAGGTTGAACTTAACAATTTCTTGTAAAAAAATTAATAACGCCTTCTGACCCAACTCGGGAAACGAACCCAAGACCTCTTGATTGGCAGTCACATACGCTAACTGCTGGACCAACGAATCAGTTAGGCTATCTTAGTGAAGTTTGGAGCTGAATTGATGTTTTGCTTTGAGAGGGCCCCAATTCATTAACATACCAGGTATATTTTTTTTTTTTTTTTTTTTTTTTTTATGTTTGGCCCGCCAAAATGACTCTACTCTGCCTGATGGAAAGCATAAGCAGAATCCAAGAGTGGTGGTCACCATGCTCACTGCGAATGCAGACAATGCAGCATGGTGACCCACACCATGGCGGCCTAGTGATGCTGCTGCATCTTTTAGTCTAGTCAACAAGTTTGGAACTTGTTGACTAGACTAATTGGGCCTCCGGTCTCGCACTCACCAACGAAACACGACAGCACGCTGTCATTTTACGTTGATTTTCTGTGCGAGGGTAGTACCGCCCCGGTCGAGCCGGCCCGTTCGTGCTGAAATCAGCGTGGCTCTACTACCTACTATATAGACCTAAGACGACTTATAGGTTATTAAACATGAATTTGACAACGTAGTCAAATTTCTCTAAGGTATGGCTTCAGTTAACATAATTATCATATGTACCTAGGTACATACCAACTTAATTTACAGCAAGTCATAGAAACAAAATTTTCTTTAATTTAATTTAAATGTAACTCGACTAGGTTGCCTGGTTGATGTTGTAATCCCATTACCCAAATATTAATAAGACATTGTTCGTTTCGTTCATGACTTTCAGATTAGAAAGGGTCATATGTTGAGTAGTGAAGACATTTCAAATTAAATAAAGAAAAGTTATTTTTCATCCCACCAGCTCGTAAAGAGTATTTTTGCCGTTCGATATCTGAGTGTAAAAGTCGTTTTTATCCTCTAGAGAATAAAGTAAATTGAATTTAGAACATCGCTCGGGTGCACTAAGTTTGTGAATTCAAAACATCATTAAACCTACACACATCAAAAGTGTCTAGGGATCAAGCATTTTTATGGGGATTTCTTGAGATTGAGATGTGGCTTTGGCCCTGGCCTGCTCAGTCGCCAGACTTGAATCCAATTGAGCATGCATGGGATATGCTACAGAGAAGAGCTCTGCCGAATATGGAGGGTTTCCAGTCGCAAGAAGACCTTTTTTTGTTGTTGCAACGAACATGGGCGGCCATTCCACAGCGTGATTTGGATGAACTCATTTTGAGTATGCCAAACCGATGTTCTTGTGTTAGTCTTCGCGGTAGAAACACGGATTATTAATTGTTTAAGTTACCTAATAAAATTTTAAAGAAAATTGTTATTTCAGTCTTTTTTTCGAACTTTAATGTTAGTGGTTCAAATGTCAAAAATCCTTTTATTAGGAAAATGGCAAATTTCTTTATTAATGCAAAGGTGACTTGGTTTATCGTTACTGTGACAAACGAAAACACTTTATTTGATGAATCCTTAAAGAAAATTTTAATTAATATCAATCAGGAGAAAAGTTATTGCAAAAATATATGTTGATCCCTAGACACATATGTTGATCCCTAGACACTTTTGATGTGTGTATTTACTTCACCTCCATGGTGCCGAATTAATCATGCAATATTTTTTAATTTGTTAAAAACTTAGACTCGGAACCTTCTTGGTGTAGTTTTTTTTTTTTTTTTTTTATGTAAGCCCGCCAAAATGATTCTACTCTGCCTGATGGAAAGCACAAGCAGAATCCAAGAGTGGCGGTCACCATACTCACTGCGAATGCAGGCAATGCAGTATGGCAACCCACACCATGGCGGCCTAGTGATGCTTCTGCACCTTTTAGTCTAGTCAACAAGTATGGAACTTGTTGACTAGACTACTTGGGCCTCCGGTCTCGCACTCACCAACGAAACACGACAGCACAAACGCTGTCATTTTACGTTGATTTTCTGTGCGAGGGTAGTACCGCCCCGGTCGAGCCGGCCCGTTCATGCTGAAATCAGCGTGGCTCTACTGGCCGCACCATTTTCTTCTTAAATAACTAAGTATAGCAACGTAACTTTATTTTTTCTTAATTTATCTATACATCTATACAAATAAATAAAATTGAAATGTCTGTTTGTAATATTAAAATAATCGCTTTTTACGAAATACGGTATATATCCAAAAAAAATTTTTTTTTACAATTTCTGTTACATTGTCCGTCAGTCGGTCTGTCTGTCTGTTTGTTCCGGGTAACCTCTGGAACGGCTGGACTGATTTTGACGGGACTTTCACTGGCAGATAGCTGATAATCTAAGGAGTAACTAAAGCTACTTTTCTTAGACTAGCTTTGTCACGCGGTGTAACTCGCGGTACGACAAAAATCGCGGGTAACACCGCGGGGTTGAGCGAGTACCTAAGTATTTTTGAAATAATTTAAAAATAAATCTGTAATACTTATCTATCATAATGTAGTACCTAATAAATATTAATACCTAAACTGAAATGAAAGTATCTTGTGATTGTTAATGCTTTTTTTGCATTTAGTTATTTCCTCGCTGAGGTGGAATGAAAAGTTACGTGTTGTACTCGAGTGCAAAGATTTTTCACCTCGTGCTCTTTTGATTCCCTCGCTGACGCTCAGGATTCTAATTTTTGAATCACTCGCTACGCTCGTGATTCAATTTTAGAATCCTTCGCTTGCTCGGTCATCAAAATTGAGCACGCGGTTAAAAAGCAACTTTGCACTCTTGTATAACAAATAACTATAGTGATACATTGTTTTACAGGTCCACAAACTTCGGACTTCCTGAGAGTAAACGCTGTAGAAAACGATTGCTACACGGATGTTTCGGAGGCAGACACCGATGAAGAAGCCAATGATGAAGCCAATGAAGAATAAAACTACTCAACACATTATATTTATTGTTGAATGCAAATTATAAGTTATATTTAATTTTGATGTTATAAGTTAAGAACTTGTGCAGTAGGGCTTCAAAATATATTAAAAGCCTTTGATATCCTTTGAATTTATTTTAAGCCTTATCATGGAAACAATTAGTACCTAGACCGAACTTTGCTCGATATTCCTTTTTTTGGTAAATTTTCTAAAAATAAATCCTAGCGATCCCGATTTATTGCCCCTGACCCAGACGTATCACCTGATGGTAAGCGATTACCGCTGCCCATGGACACTCGCAACACCAGAGGCGTCACAAGTGCGTTGCCGACCTTTGGGGGATGAGGAAAGGGATGTGGGGAGGGGTGGGGTATCCTCACTCACTCGGTGAAACACAGCGCAAGCGCTATTTAACACCGGTTTTCTGTGAGGCCGTGGTATCACTCCGGTCGAGCCGGCCCATTCATGCCGAAGCGTGGCTCTTCCATGGTAAATTTCATTAAAATCGTTGGATTCGTTTTCGATATTCAGATTATATAGATTATATCGTTTAAAGGTATTAGATGAGAATAGCATTAGCCCTTTCTGGTTCTTTTGCCTTGCGTTCTTATCAATCGAACTGCTTTCCATATTCAGTGGGTATATAAGCTGGTCAATTTTAGCCCAATATACTTATTTGGCTTTAATAAAGATTTAATCACAGGACAGTGATGGAACCCCTCGTCGATTACGGAACAGAAATCAATTCAAACTCAAAATTCACGCTCTCCTAGAGACTGTATATGTAATAATACATGGGTAAAGGATGTACATGTACATGTAATGTGTTTAGCGTAGCGGAATGTTAGCTGACACGGCTCGCCAATGTACTATTAACTAACTTGAATCATGACCCACTTTGCCGATAAATCGTTTGAAACAACAAAGATTTCTCTCCAGTCCAGTCCTACAGTGCATGCCGCACTTAGGACGTTTTAATTACCAAGCAAGCATTCTCTATGTAATTCAACGACGGACCACAGATAACAAGGTCGTTACCATGGAAATACCATATTTCACGAATTTCGACCTAATTGTATTTGTTTTTCTGTAAGAAACTAAGCTTATGGTAGGTCATGACTCAAATTTCCGATAGCACATTGGATTCCTCCATCATTTGCATCATGCATTTCAAAAACGAATGCGTTAGGGAATTTAAAAGCGTCGTACTTAAATGCAATTAAAGTGAGGCAACTTGAATCATCCCTTCCATTTTATGGGATAAAAAGAAAAAAAAAACACCGTAGTTATAATTTAAAAAAGATTTATTCTTCATTTCACATTACGAATTAACACTTTATTTTACATAGTCATATATAAATATATCTACAATAGAAAAGAAATACATAGTTTTTACCGTAGTTATAATATAAAAAAGATTTATTCTTTATTTGACATTACGAATTAACACTTTATTTTACATAGTCATATATAAATATATCTACAATAGAAAAGAAATACATAGTATTTTGCATTACAAGATTTACTTTTACCAACTGTACTTCATAAATTTAAATCGAATTATGAAAATTAAAAAAAGGAGCGTGTTCAAAGAACGTTTAGCCTTTTCGTCATAAATAAAATTAGTGACCATTTTACTACCTTCGCACATTAACCATATCGTAACAGACCACAAGTAAGAAACATGTTTTAAATAATAATATTTTGGACATCTGACATCTAGTTCCAAACGAAGCAGAGCTTGTACTATGGGACAACTCATATAAATACATATTTCCTTTTTTTTATACAAACAGTTAAAATCCGAAAAAATATTTGCAGATCATACAAACATTTGGTCCGACCCGGGATCGAACCTGAGACCTCAAACAAAACAGTCACATACGCTAGATTTCCGCCACCGAGGAAGTCAGTAAGTGTAATGGAATTAAAAAATGTGTGTTCTCTTGTGCCTGACTGAGTTTTATGAGTGTATTTAAATATATAACAGCGATTCGCAATTCGCAAGTAATACTTGTCAAGTTGTTACACTATTCGCCATTTTTATGAATACTGCGGTGAAAGTTGTTTCATATAGTCTAAGAGCCAATGAAGATCGAATTACACCCATCTGAGAACCAGATGAAATATACAAATATGTAATTTTACTAATGAATTATCACACCTATGATAGTTTGCCTATCGCAAAGGTGTCATGACTATTTTTTAAATTAATTTTAATGACTCTTTTTCCCTGGCAAACTTATACCAATATGTTTCTTATATTGGTATAAGAAGCTTCATTTTGATACCAATTTCGATTGGTTATCAGCTCGGTGCTGTTACCTATATTGATTTACCTGTTGCCAGGTACCTACATACAAATAAGTAAGCAAAACTAACTAGGCATATCTTATATACAGGCATACATAGACAAGCTATCATAGATGTGTTCATTAATTAGAAATCTTTCAAAAAGTATCTTGTTCTCAGGTGGGTGTAAGTGGAGCTTTAACGGCTCTTATACTAATATATTAATGTATGCAGGTGGCTATAGGGTAGATACGTACGCCTAATGATGTTGTACGTTGAACTGACGTTGTTCTTAGGTGGCTTTGGATTTCATAATTAATTAAGTTGATTTATTATTATAGAAACCATATCAGCACTTTTATATTAATATATATATTTCATTATTATGTGTAAAATATACACATACTATATTAAACCACTATGATATTCTATTCTGCTTCATACAAAATATCTTAAAACTAAACTAATTTAATGATGGGAAAATGTCTATGTACTGAAAAGTCAAATTCCGGGGGCGTCGTCGAATCTCGCTTATGTCCTCCGGCTAATAACTTTAATACTATGAAATTCGTTTTGGCTACCTTTAGAAGATCTTGTACCTGAAAGAAATATTACGTCAAAATTAATTTAGTGTTTATTCATCTAGCCAATAATAGGGAGCCATAGAACTTGTGCATATTCTTTGCCGCCTTTAAGTGTAATTACACTTCGCTTTAGTTTTTTTTTTTGCATTTGGGTAACACAAATTTGAGTTACATTTAAGTAGTACTAGCGTTTTCCCACGGCATCACCCGCGTGGACGTCGGTTATCACGATTAAGAGTAGCTACAATGTCCTTTCTCAAGAATCTAAGTAACTTCATGACAAACTTCATTGAAATCGGTGCAGCGGCTTAGCCGTGTAAACAGACAGACAGATAAGAATTACTTTCAAATATTTAGTATTAGTGTGTAAATATTAGGTCTTTTACCTATGAAATTGCCGTTTTGTATGCAATAAGTGAAAGTACTTATTTTTTCAAACTTTTTTATTTCTGTTATTCGAAGTAATCACCCATGCAATCGACGCATCTTTGCCAACGCATTGGCAGTTTATTGATGCCCTTCTAGTAAAAATCAGCTGGACGGGAGGCAACAAACTCTTCAAAGGCATTTTGTACTGCCTCTCGGGAATTGAATTTTTTACCCACTAAAAAGTTGTCTAAATTTTGGAACTGGAGACAACTTTTAGTCGGTAGGTGCAAGGTCTCAGCAAGTTGGTTAGACCCTGGTTCAGCACCAAAGCAATGCCCTAAACCAAAAATGACCCCTGAAAAGGTGATGGTCACTGTTTGGTGGTCTAGTGCGGGTGTGACTCACCACAGCTTTTTACAAAACGGCATGAGCATTAATGCAGATGTGTACTGTGAAGAACTGGAGAGAATAATGGAGAAGCTTGCACATCTGCAACCAGCTTTGGTCAATCGGTCGTCCCCACAGCTCTTTTACGACAACGCGCGACCCCATACTACGCAACAGACAGTCTCCAAGCTGCAAGAGCTGGGGTTGGAAGCTCTCCCTCATCCGCCATACTCACCAGACCTTGCACCTACCGACTATTACTTTTTCCAAAATTTAGACAACTTTTTAGTGGGTAGAAAATTCAATTCCCGAGAGGCAGTACAAAATGCCTTTGAAGAGTTTGTTGCCACCCGTCCAGCTGATTTTTAGGGTTCCGTGCCAAAGGCAAAAAACGGAACCCTTATATATTCGTCATGTCTGTCTGTCTGTCCGTCCGTATTTTTCCGAACCTGTAAGACCTATAATGTTGAAACTCGGTAAGTAGATGTATTCTGTGAACCGCATTAAGATTTACACACAAAAATAGAAGAAAAACAATAAATTTTGGGGTCCCCATACTTAGAACTGAAACTCAAAAAATTTTTTTTCATCAAACCCAGACATGTGGGGTATCTATGGATAGGTCTTCGATATTGAGGTTTCTAATATCATTTTTTTCTAAACTGAATAGTTTGCGCGAGAGACATTTCCAAAGTGGTAAAATGTGTGTCCCCCCCCCTGTAACTTCTAAATTAAGAGAATGATAAATCTAAAAAAAATATATGATGTACATTACCATACAAACTTCGAACAAAAATTGTTTTGGACGAAATCTAGTAAGTAGTTTTTTTTTAATACGTCATAAAGCGTAAACTGCAATTTACCTTTCATTCAATCAACACAAATATAAAAATAAAATAAAAATTATCTTTTATGTTACTTGCTGCTGCGGAACCCTTCATGGGCGAGTCCGACTCGCACTTGGCCGCTTTTACAAGAAGGGCATCAATAAACTGCCAATGCGTTGGCAAAGATGCGTCGATTGCATGGGTGATTACTTCGAATAACAGAAATAAAAAAGTTTGAAAAAATAAGTACTTTCACTTATTGCATACAAAACGGCAATTTCATAGGTAAAGACCTAATATTTTTAGGAGAACAGTATTAGTACAAGAAAAGTAGGTGCATTTCGCGCAGTCGTGCATTTTTACAAAGAGATAACAAAATCTTTCATACAACAAGATGAAAACGAGACCTACAAGGTGCACGCAATGAACCTAGAAATGCAGAATGAATGGTTAACTCTAGGAGAATTTTGTATCCCACCAGCTTTGAAATGGCGCACACTTTTATATGATTGGTCACCCGCCCTGTTAAAATTCTACCTCAACGCCTTTCAATTAACTTTCCCCGATCAAAGCAACCTAGTAAGGTGGGGAAAAGCTACAGAAAAGGCTTGTACGATGTGTAATGCGGCAATAGGTACAGCCAGGCACTTACTGACAGGTTGTAAGGCGCTATTAGACCGGGGTCATTATTCACGTCACCATGATAGGGTATTACTCATCATACGCGAAGCTATGAGTTTATCACTGGCGAGAGCGAAAAAAGGAATAACAACAAACATAAAAACTAACATCGCGTTTGTAAAGGAAGGCTCAACAAAAAAGACTTCACTCACACAAAAGCCGTACTCAATTATAAATACCGCCAGTGACTGGACATTATTAGTGGACACGTATGAAAATCACTACAGAATACCGGAGGATATCTGTGCCTCGGCGTCCAGACCGGACATATTTCTTTATGCAATGTCAATTAAGCGTGTAGTACTAGTAGAACTCACGGTGCCGTGGGAAACGAACATCCCTAAAGACCACGCTTTAAAAAGAAACAAGTACTTTGAATTAACCAACGAAATAACTAAAAATGGTTATGTCGTTGCGCTGTATGCCGTGGAAGTGGGTGCGAGGGGTATACCAGCTAAATCCCTCTATAACCTGCTTAAAGACCTTGGATTGCCAAGAGCTTCAGTAAGCTCTTTTCTTGAACGAATATCCAAAGCGGCATTGCTAGGCTCACTTCAAATATGGTTAGGTAGAGGGGGTAACACGGCGGACAGTGGAGGTGAGCGTTGACGCGTCGTAAGGAGTGCTCCTTAAACCTAAACCTGGGTCGCAATTCCCAGGCACTGTCGAAGTCCCATGTGTTGCCCCCGTCTATCACGCGATGGACCCGGCACCCGCACGGTGAATCCATGGAACGCTAAGAAATAGGTCTGCAAATCTGCGGTAGTAATGCCAGTGTCCGCTGTACTACCTTTTTTTTTACGGAATAGGTGGCAAACGAGCAGACGTACCACATGATGGTAAGCGATTACCACCGCCTATGGACACCCGCAAAATCAGATATAATCGCTTACCATCATGTGGTACGTCTGCTCGTTTGCCACCTATTCCGTAAAAAAAAAGGTGGCATTACTACCGCAGATTTGCATATGTAAAAATGCACGACTGCGCGAAATGCACCTACTTTTCTTGTACTAATACTGTTCTCCTAAAAATATTAGGTCTTTACCTATGAAATTGCCGTTTTGTATGCAATAAGTGAAAGTACTTATTTTTTCAAACTTTTTTATTTCTGTTATTCGAAGTAATCACCCATGCAATCGACGCATCTTTGCCAACGCATTGGCAGTTTATTGATGCCCTTCTTGTAAAAGCGGCCAAGTGCGAGTCGGACTCGCCCATGAAGGGTTCCGCAGCAGCAAGTAACATAAAAGATAATTTTTATTTTATTTTTATATTTGTGTTCATTGAATGAAAGGTAAATTGCAGTTTACGCTTTATGACGTATTAAAAAAAAACTACTTACTACATTTCGTCCAAAACAATTTTTGTTGGAAGTTTGCATGGTAATGTACATCATATATTTTTTTTTGATTTATCATTCTCTTAATTTAGAAGTTACAGGGGGGGGGACACACATTTTACCACTTTGGAAATGTCTCTCGCGCAAACTATTCAGTTTAGAAAAAAATGATATTAGAAACCTCAATATCATTTTCGAAGACCTATCCATAGATACCCCACACGTCTGGGTTTGATGAAAAAAAAAATTTTGAGTTTCAGTTCTAAGTATGTGGACCCCCAAAATTTATTGTTTTTTTCTTATTTTCGTGTGAAAATCTTAATGCGGTTCACAGAATACATCTACTTACTAAGTTTCAACATTATAGGTCTTATAGTTTCGGAAAAAAGTGGCTGTGACATACGGACGGACAGACAGACATGACGAATCTATAAGGGTTCCCTCTTTTGCCTTTGGCACGGAACCCTAAAAAGAAGACTATTCTTGGTACTGAAAAGTTTTTTAAGTTAATTTTATATATACTCTGGTATACTTACTTCCTGATCTGGTGTGGTTACCGTTTCGAGCAGAGACCGAGCTTGTTGGAAGTGTTTACATCCACCGAGATACAATATGACAGGATTTTCATATCTAAAAACGATATAATTATTGAATATTAGACATTCTAATTACTGCTGTTTTCAATAACATTTTGTCCTTTTTAAATAAGACTTGTAAGTCAACTGATCCTTCTATAGGACTGTCTAGAGTCTAGAGGATATATTCCATTCAATATATTATGTTCACTCAAAAAGTGTTAAACGCGCCTAAAGAAGTTTTCACTTCAAAAAATTATGTAAAAAAATCTAATCGTTGGGCCCGTGTTCTAGTAGTGAAGCCTTTTCATTTGATACCCATCTTGAGGTAGCCGTGAGAAAAATTGTAAACAGCCATTTTGTAGCGGCGGCCATCTTGGATTTTCAATGAAACAGAATTTACTTAATTCCATTGTCACCAGAACTAAAGGCGTGTACCAAACAAATCAATCTGTCAACAGGAAGGGGGTCTTTCAATTACTAGGTGTAATGACTCAAAGAAACGAATAGGGCAAGCTAAATAAAACCGTTTAAAATTTTTAACAAAAACAAAAACCGACTTCAAGGTTCGACTCGATTTATCTTGGATGCCATCATCAGATCATAAGTGTCCTTATCATGGTACCACCGTTGGGATATCTCCTTTCCATTAAAAAAAGAATCATCAAAATCGGTTCACAAACGACGAAGTTATCCGCGAACACACATAAAAAAAATAACATAAATACGGTCGAATTGAGAAACCTCCTTTTTTTTAAGTCGGTTAAAAAATGAAAGAGAAGTGTCCGTACTGCAGCGGCTGCGTCATCTCTGCAAACTCGTGGTAGTGCACCTGCGGCGGCGTGAGCACGGCGAGCGGAGCGAAGCGGTGCTTGTAGCGCACCGCCTCGCTGTCGAACTCCGCGCCCGGCTGACGGATCTTGCCCTGCAGCTTGAACGCCACCAGCGCCTAACAACACAACAACATACATTTATTATACGACTAGCTGACCCGGCGAACTTCGTACCGCCATATTTACATATCTGTCTCAGCTTCCCACAGGCAGTGTACAGTCGCGGATAAAAAAAAGACTTTTCCCGTTATCTTTTATTTTTTTTCTTTCTAGCAAAAACAAAATGAGAGAAATCGGACTATGTGTTATTGAATTAAAACTAAATCCATATTATGACTTTCATCCCCTCTCTCCAGGAAACCGTTCGGGATAAAAAGTATCCTATGTCCAACCTCGTAGTATGAACTCAAATCATGCCAAGTTTCATTTAAATCCGCCAAGATACAGACAGATAGACAAAAATGAAAAAAACAGGTTTGGCTTCAGTATCGATTATAAAGAGCCCTCCAAAAAAAATTTTCAAAATATCTTTAATGTACAGAGTTGGACCTGTTACATTTTTATTATAAGTATAGATATTACCGCAACCCACTTTTCGACACTAGATTAAATGCTACTCCGCTAGCGAGTTCTCTTTTCAAGAAGAATCTCGAAGACAAATAGGACACCTTAGTCAAATTAGTTACTTTTTATATCTGTCAAAACCATAACCTTGTATAACTAATGTACTAGATACAAACTTGTAACTGTTTTAGACTACTCAATTGAGCAATATATTTCAATGTTTGTTTCATTATTTTGTTACAGAAATGAGAAGCTGTAACAATTATATTTTCCGAGATGTTTTGTAATATTCGTTTCAAAGGAGGATACATATTTACCCGCGCCCGCGAGAGATCGTGTGTATATAGATTTTTACACTTTTGAGAAGCGTCTCGAACATACGACGGCGTTCCCCGGGACACACCCGCCGGCGAACTCGTTGTAAACAATGGCGCAACAACCAATCGATATTCGACGTTATGTATATCGATTTAAGGTTCGTTATTCCGTTCCTCAAAAATCTTCTGTCTGGTTCGTTGTTCGCGAATAATCAAGAACATTCTCGATCGTTGTTCGCAAAAAATCTTTCTTCGTAACAACATTAACGTTAAATTAAACTCATAAAATTTACATTCTATAATTAAAATCACTTGTATTTATAGCATAAGGCGAAACCGGTCAGGTGTAAACATAAATAAAATAGTGGAATAAGTACAAGTGATTTTTATTCAAGAAGGTATTGCAACAAGTTCCATCAAGTGCCGACAATCGAGAGTATAAATTTCATAAAATTTAATTTATCCAATAATAACTTTGAGAGTACAGACGTTTTAAACTGCCATTTGCACAAGCTAGAGCACAAGCATCATAGAAATTTTGCAACCCTTCAGAAATTCCTGGATAAGAAATACTATTTATCATTTACTGTATACTATTACCCTATACTGTATAAACATGGCTATGATGGGCTGATGACCGGTACAATAATGTTTCGATACGAACTAAGAATCTTTAATGATGTTTTGTTATATCATTTTATTTCATACTAGCTTTTACACGCGGCTTCGCTCGCATTTAATAAAAAAGTATCCTATGTTACTTCTAATACCGCCAAGAATATGTGTATAAAGTTTCATGATCGGTTAAGTAGTTTCCGCGTGAAAGTGTAACAAACAAACTTACATTCACATTTATAATATTAAGTATAAGTATGATATAAATAGATATAGATTAGGACGCTAGTAAAACAGACATTACACTGTCTTGTTATCAACAACTACAATATAAATATACTAATATTATAAACGCGAAAGTTTGTAAGTATGGATGGATGTTTGTTACTCTTCCATGCAAAAACTACTGAACCGATTTGGATGAAACTTTACAGTAATATAGCTTATACATCAGAATAACACGCCGCGATAACAGAAATACACGCGGGCGGAGCCGCGGGCAACAACTAGTATAAAATAAAAGTACAGACCTTGTAGTACCCTCCACACATGTTCTGCATAACCTGACACAGCAGCCCCTCTCTAGCGTAGGGTCGCACTCGCTTCTTGGGCTTGCGTTTCCGAGAGTCGCGACTGTCCCGTCGAGTCGCGTCATTCGCTAAGCTCTCAGCTCTGCCCAGAGCTGATACTAACCACCCATACAAGAATTCGTATAAATACCTAAAAATAAAAAGATATTAATAATATAAATTTGGTACTGAAGAAATAATGCATTTAACACAACACTAAATTACAGTTTCGATTTTTTTATGGGAAATAAATTAACAATAAATAACTACATAGTTATTGGTCACTATGCAAAAACAACACCATGCACCTTAAGGCCCACAAATCTCTTGTTTCAGATCAAAAGTCTGGAGATATGATGTTATGCACTGGATATAGAAATAATAGGACAACGATTATGAGGTAACTTTTATTCAGAATACTGATACTGTTAGATACCGAAGCTAAAAATAACTTTTATCCTGTCTAATAACGTGGTAAACTATTGACTCAAATTATTAATGTCACGCTTAACTTAGATATTATCTAAATACACATACATACAAGTGTTTTTAAAATTGCTTCACAAAATAAGTTTTAGTTTAGTGATGCAACAACAAAAATAGCATCATTGTAATTTCTGCAGGTGGTTGGTAAACAACTCACCAAAATATATAATGATACTCGTGGACACTGTAGAGCTCGAGTTCTAGCCCGGACAGCAGGTACGCGATCATGATCCTGAGCACGTGGTACAACACCCAAGTTCCGAAGCAAGCCCTCGGACCAGTTCCCGCCGCGCCACTCACTACCGCGTCCACACTCTCTGCCTGCAAAGTATCGCAACATATTTATTTATACACAAGCTGAACCCCGCTGTGATACCCGCGGTACAACATCAACCGCAGGCAACGCCGCGGGGCGAAGCTAGTCTAAAAAAGTTTAATTAACCTTATACCATCAGCTACCTATCAGTAAAAGTCCCGTCAAAATCGGTGCCGCCGTTCCAGAGATTAGCCGGACAAAGCAGACAAAAAAAATTGATTTTTTTATGTAAGTACCGTATATACTTTCATTTGCATTTAGTGAAATTAAATAAAAAGGCTGTTAACTTGAAATTACAAACAGACACTTCAATTTTTTTTGTATAGATTCACTTTTCTTCATAATTAAATATAAAAAAGTGGGCAAGTTTGTAAAATTCAGAGACAGATTTGGGCTGTTTTTTCCTACCACAGTAAAACAGAATTGGACTGCACGTTTGGCCTAGTGGTTTAACGGTCACCACGCCGTTTCCTACTTCGCCAAGTGTCGTGGGTTCAAATCCCACGTAGGACAACACTTTGTTGTTCTTAGTCTGGGTGTTCTTTGTGTCCGTTTCATGTATGTTTGTAAAGTGCCCCGCGACACAGGATTTATTCCTAGTGCGGGAGTTGTCTTTTTAAGAAAAAAAAAGAAAAATAGAATTGATATACTCTCCTATAGCTTAGATTTTAAGACTCATAGTATAAATAGAGAATATAAATAAAATCTAGTAGGCTAATAAATAATTCACTTAGTATAGGTATATTTCACGGGCAACCCTTAGTTTAACCCTTAGTTTAACTACACCATAGTAAATTTATATTTCAGTTGCAGTTTACATGTTTAACAGCTGTTATGGTAGAAACTATTACTATTAATAAAAAAAACTTTTCAAGTTTAAACAGTCTTATTATCTAGAAAAAAAATGTAGTTCCTTTATCTTTTGTTTATAAGGAAAAAAGAAAATTGTGATATTAATAAGGTTTGTTGGAAGTAGTACCTCTTCTTGGAGAGCAGCAAATTCGTCCAACAATAGCGCGAGCTTGTCCCGCTGTCGGGCGCGGTTGTGTCCGCACACCTGCAGCAGCACCGCAAACGGACGCACGCAACGAGCTAGGAAGTTCTCAACGAACTCACGGGCCTACAACATTTCAACACCATGATATATACGATGATTTTTTTTATAGAATATTGGGCAAACGTGCAGACGTATCGCCTGATGGTAAGCGATTACCGCCGCCCATGGACACCCGACAACACCAGAGGCGTCACAAGTGCGTTGCCGGCCCTTGGGGGAAGGGTTGGGGAGGCCGTGGTATCACTCCGGTCGAGCCGGCCCATGCATGCCGAAGCATGGCTCTCCCAAGGTATTAGAACATAATTTTAACAGGCAACATTTAAATGAAAATAGAAATTAAAAAGTTCAATCAAATGCGGGTTCCATCGGTGGACACGTTACACCACTTGCAACTTAAATGTGAGTGTCATTATGTATTTTGCAACCATATCAATGAAGACAAACATTCTCCTACTTTATATCAAGTGGCAATCGAAGCAACAATCATAATTATATTATGTTATATTCACTTCAACGTAGGCCCTATGTGCTATATAAGACCTATTTCTCAGCGTTCCATGGATTCACCGTGCGGGTGCCGGGTCCATCGCGTGATAGATGGGGGCAACACGTGCGACTTCGACAGTGCCTGGGAATTGCGACCCAGGTTTAGGTTTAAGGAGCACTCCTTACGACGCGTCAACGCTCACCTCCACTATCCGCCGTGTTACCCCCTCTACCTAACCATATTTGAAGTGAGCCTAGCAATGCCGCTTTGGATATTCGTTCAAGAAAAGAGCTTACTGAAGCTCTTGGCAATCCAAGGTCTTTAAGCAGGTTATAGAGGGATTTAGCTGGTATACCCCTCGCACCCACTTCCACGGCATACAGCGCAACGACATAACCATTTTTAGTTATTTCGTTGGTTAAGTCAAAGTACTTGTTTCTTTTTAAATCGTGGTCTTTAGGGTTGTTCGTTTCCCACGGCACCGTGAGTTCTACTAGTACTACACGCTTAATTGACATTGCATAAAGAAATATGTCCGGTCTCGAGGCACAGATATCCTCCGGTATTCTGTAGTGATTTTCATACGTGTCCACTAATAATGTCCAATTTATAATTGAGTACGGCTTTTGTGTGAGTGAAGTCTTTTTTGTTGAGCCTTCCTTTACAAACGCGATGTTAGTTTGTATGTTTGTTGTTATTCCTTTTTTCGCTCTCGCCAGTGATAAACTCATAGCTTCGCGTATGATGAGTAATACCCTATCATGGCGACGTGAATAATGACCCCGGTCTAATAGCGCCTTACAACCTGTCAGTAAGTGCCTGGCTGTACCTATTGCCGCATTGCACATCGTACAAGCCTTTTCTGTAGCTTTTCCCCACCTTACTAGGTTGCTTTGATCGGGGAGAGTTAATTGAAAGGCGTTGAGGTAGAATTTTAACAGGGCGGGTGACCAATCATATAAAAGTGTGCGCCATTTCAAAGCTGGTGGGATACAAAATTCTCCTAGAGTTAACCATTCATTCTGCATTTCTAGGTTCATTGCGTGCACCTTGTAGGTCTCGTTTTCATCTTGTTGTATGAAAGATTTTGTTATCTCTTTGTCGGTCTGTCTTCTAGCATTTCCCAATCCAACTCTGCTGGACTGCGTACCCACCATGAATTTTTTGTGGAATTGGAGCCGTGACTCTAGCTCTCATGATTTTTTGTCTTTTGGAAGGGATCTAACGATTTCGTCTTGGGATTTTGACAAGACATGCATTTTGGTAACTCTTAGGTGTTTGTAGAGTTCCGAAGGTTTTTTTAATTTCATTCCAAAATTATTCGGGCCCCTGTACAACGTTGACGGGTCTGCAGATGGTGCTAGCCCGAGCCACGACTTCAATGTCTTAGTGACTTTCGCGTCCAGTGTTCTTATGTGGTTCTGGTTTATGTCATATACTAGAAACGGCCAGTTGAGACGTGATGTTAAGTAGTTGTCGTAAATCCAAGCTTTTTTTACGTTACTAATTGGCTGTTGGTCTACCTTGTCAATGTCTTTTACGAAGTCATCGACTATTACGTTTATAGATGGAGTACGACCTTTGTAGTCTATCTTTCTTCCAAGGAATTTAAAGGGCACGGTTTCTGATATTATTGAAACACTTTCCCCACCAATAGTAATCCCGGGGTCATATGAGGTATACCTGGTGCCTCGCCGGCCCAGACAAAGGCAAATAGCATTTGCTAGGTTTTGTCCTCATTCCCTCTGTCCAAGTACAGAAGTCATCTACCTTACGCAGTAGTTCTTGGCACTGCTTTGGATTACGTGTAATGATCGCAAGGTCGTCTGCGAACGCTAACATGGATTCCGTATATTTTCCATTGCCCTTAAACCGATAGCCCCACCTCTTTTCGCATGTTGCGATATTATCTATTAATATATTTATATTTGCGATAAGCAGCAACCTTGGAACAACCCTACTCTGTATTCGAGGGGTTTCGTATGTCCCTCTTTTGCTGTGATTACAAATTTTCATTTACTGTAGTATGATGCAATTACACACAACAAAAGTGTCTAGGGATCAAGCATTTTTATGCGGATTTCTTGAGATTGAGATGTGGCTTTGGCCCTGGCCTGCTCAGTCGCCAGACTTGAACCCGATTGAGCATGCATGGGATATGCTACAGAGAAGAGCTCTGCCGAATATGGAGGGTATCCAGTCGCAAGAAGACCTTTTTTTGTTGTTGCAACGAACATGGGCGGCCATTCCACAGCGTGTTTGGATGAACTCATTTTGAGTATGCCAAACCGATGTTCTTGTGTTGTTAGTGTTTGCGGTAGAAACACGGATTATTAATTGTTTAAGTTACCTAATAAAATTTTAAAGAAAACTGTTATTTCAGTCTTTTTTTCGAACTTTAATGTTAGTGGTTCAAATGTCAAAAATCCCTTTATTAGGAAAATGGCAAATTTCTTTATTAATGCAAAGGTGACTTGGTTTATCGTTACTGTGACAAACGAAAACACTTTATTTGATGAATCCTTAAAGAAAATTTTAATTAATATCAATCAGGAGAAAAGTTATTGCAAAAATATATGTTGATCTCTAGACACATATGTTGATCCCTAGACACTTTTGATGTGTGTATTTCACAAACTGTTGGCGGGAAGTTATACCATTTCAAGGCAAATAACATAAGCCCGTGCTGTACTGAGCCAAAGGCATTTTCTAAATCTATCCAACAGACTGTAATTTGCCTTTCATTTTTCCTAGCATCTTTGAGACTTTCCGCAAGTAATGAGTTATGTTCAAGACATCCAGAGATTCCGGGCATGAACCTTTTCTGGTAATTTGGTCTGAAGTAATTATTGTTGGACATATACTGACAGACATTTTAATTGAAGACAGGAGAAAAATATTTTAGAAATTGTATTGGTTAGGGCTATGGGTCTAGTGTCCCTGGAGTCTACTACTTCACTTTTCTTAGGAATGAGGACAAAATTAGCTTTGCCAAAGGTTGCTGGTATTTCCTTGTTCGACCAGATCTTGCTGAATATACTTAGAAGGTGTTTACGCACTGATGGACATTTTTTATATACTATATATGGTATACCATCAGGCCCTGGAGCTGATTTTGAATTTTTCCTCCTAAATATTATAAATAATATTATGTTTTCTACGTATAATATGTATGTATTTACAAAAAAAAGTATATATGTATTTATATTAGTTGTCTAGTACTCATAGTACAAGCTCTGCTTAGTTTGGGACTAGATGGCGTTGAGTGTCAGATGTCCGAAAATATTTATTTAATTAGTAGAAGAATGGTATAACTGACATAAATAAGTTGAAAGGCGTATTAAAATATACTAAGGGTCCGTTCACACAGACCAGAGGAGAGCAGATTTTTATCACATTGGAAACAGAGCTTTGAGTAATTGTGGTAAATTTTATTTTGCATATGCACTTCCTTTGTCATTAAGAATGCTTGAACGCGCTTCGTGTGAAATAATAAGAGCCGACCAGCGCCGATTGCGTGCTCTTTTTCGCTCGCGCAGCCGATCGGCTTCAATTCTCTTCCACAGCTGGTCTATGTGAAATAGTTAGGCGGCTCCGCTCCGGCCAATTTGATGCGTATACGATCCGGTCTGTGTGTAAAGAAAAAAGTGGGCCGATGCTCTCCGATCCAGTCTGTGTGAACGGACCTTTAAAGACTGTTGACGTGACGTGAAGGTAACTTACTTGCGGCGTAGAGATCATAGGTGACTTAGGTGTCAAGGCGGGTGGGTTGACGAAGTTTTTGACCGACTCCCGCAGTATCTCAACGAAGGGATGCTGCGGTCGCGGTTGTCCCGGGGGGGTGTTCATCGCGCTCTGAGCCATCGACGCGGTGGTCGCAGGCGACGGACTGAGGTACAGCAGTTGCAGAGCAGACCTCGACAGTATGCATGCACGCTGACGACTGAACTCCATAAAGAAATCCTGCCATTTTAAAAAATACTTACATTAGAGGACGCAATTTGATTAAATGTACTGTTAACAGCCTATCGACAACGGTTATTAACAGACTTCAAAAAAGGAGGAGGTTCTCAATTCAACCGTATGTCTTTTTTTTATGTGTGTTCGCGGATAGCTTCGTCGTTTATAAACCGATTTTGATAATTCTTTTTTTTATGGAAAGGAGATATCCCAACGGTGGTATCATGATAAGGATACTAAGATCTGATGATAGCATCCGAGAGAAATCGAGACGAACCTTGAAGTCGGTTATGTTTGTTATTTTTTTTTAGTTTTGACACTTTAGTGTATTAATTTTTTTATTTATTGAACTTTATTGTACACCACTACAATATAAAAATTTGTACAGACATAAGGAAATCTTTTGATATCATCATTTGGTATTATACAATAGGCGATTTTATCGCTCACGGTGATCTCTTCCAGACAAGCTTTGTACGGATATTGTGAAATTTGATTTTGGGTAGTCTAAGTTTCTATGTCTCTAGACACACAGTAAAATGGTAGCAACTATAATGATTACTAGTAACTAGCGCAGTCATTATGTTCGTTCAACGCAATTAAAGCAGGGAGAAGGATCCTTCAAGAAGGTTAAATAGCACAAAGGAATATGTTGTGAATTTAACTTAGAAGGCTTATTGAAGGCTCACGTGACATAGCTACTTGTAAGCCTCTCTAAATCGTACATTAAAAATGTATATAAAAAAAAATTTTTGAACATTTATTTTCGGAATGAAGTTCAGAGTATTTTTACAGTGATATATACCAGAGCGGTATGAAAACTGGCGCAGGACGTGATCTTCCAGGCGTGTCTTAGCCTGGCCACCTGCTCGTCGAAGTACTGCAGCGCCTCGGGCCGAGGTTTGATGCGAGTGTACCGCGGGAAGGTCGGCGGGAGTAACCGCTGGTTGATCATCGGTTCAAATCCCATTGGATTCGGGGAGTCAGCTGAAATTACAAAGGAAATTAATTTAAAATTTAATTTACTATGGAAAAAGCATTTTTCGTCAATAATAATAATAATTCGTACATCTACCGCACAACGACATATAAAAACTAATGTTGCTCACGATGAAATCCGAAACTGTCTAGTCGATTTTCAAGGTACTTGTTTAAATGTGTTAATTAACATCATGCTTAGACCAATAAGATGGTTGAAAAGAGACGCAAAAAAAAGTTGCGGGAGTCAGCTAGTTATTATAAATATTAAAGGAAAAATAAATACGGCGTTGGATGCGGGTAGCGGTAATAGGGGAGGCCCATGTCCAGTTTACGATATCATGTTTATTTTAAAAACAACACGTGTGGCACTCGGGGACTGTCGCGGTAAAGCTATTGCATAGCATTTTTTATCAACTAATGCAATTATAATTATTTATTTATTTATTTTTTATGCAGTATTTCTTATATATATTATATACATACGGCGCGCACATGCGGTGAGTGTGGCATTATAAAGATATGATAGATACCTATACACCTATATACTTTCTCACAAACAGCTGCTTACGTAATCGTCCGATTTCGGCGCAGCTCGTCTCGATCCGTGCGAACTTCGGGTGTTAGGTTTTAGTTTCATTACGGAATTTCTTGATTCGGTCGCCGCGCTCAAAGACCGCGATAAAAGCTATGCAATAGCTTAAAATTAGACTGATTTTAGTGTTTAATCATTGTTCTTACTTTTGTCAATAGATATAATATAAAGAACTTACAATTTTCTATCGGTTGTGTTCCTTTCCCCGAAGTTCTTATAATGACCTTCATCATTTCAGAGCAGCCATTTAATAAAGCGACGCAATCTGCTCCCGACTGAGAGTCTTTCTTAGTAATCAACAGAAGTGCTTGATAGTACATTCTCGTGAAACGTATACGTGCTGCAAGTGCTGACCACAAATTGTCTTTGTCCTGCAAATATAAATACATTACACTGTTTTGCGTTAAGACGCTTCCAATTTCCAGTCGCGTGTACGCTACCACTTTTTTTTTTCTTTACCTGTAGAAATCCCCTCGGACCGTCACCCCGCCGGGGTTTGCGGCGGGGCGGTGTGTCGGACTCGAACCGACTAAAACCACACGGTGTGCCACTCTGCGCCTGTGAAGGCAGGAATCCGGGAACTGCAGTTATTAACACATCCGAACCCATCCCAGCGCTTCCCCACACTGAAGCGGACACCGTCAGCTGTTAAAACTCTCAATTTAGGCGACGTGCGGCACACGCGTACGTCGCCCCCTCGCGGGCCACTAAAGCGGATGGAGGGGAAAACCCGTCCCGACCATCAGCGGCCACACTCAGGGCAGCATGAGGCGCTGACAGGCGCGCCTCCGCCGCCCAGTTCGCCGGCGGCGAATTTGGTCCGAGTGGACATCGTACTCCCGGGCCTTCGCCGCCTCCTTCTGCGAGATGATATCTTCGCAGAAGGTTCCGACCGCGGTAAAACTGCTATCGCTACCGGCCATGGAGCGTATGACGGCCGGTAGCGAGAGATCCCCTCCGATGACTGCAATGAGGGCCCGACGCTGCGACGCCCAGCGGGGCAAATCGCCAGCGTGTGCTGCCGAGTCCTCACTGCAGTCGCAGTGGTGGCAGCAGGGATCGGAAAACCCATGCATAACGGTATGCGTTATAAACGGTTACCGAATCAATCTGTAACCGTTTCAAAGGGTTACTCATTGATTCGGTTAACAGATTGTATATGTTATTGTTTTAACCCAAACAATAAGGGTTAACCCAAATTAAAGGGTTTATGTTTTTGAAATTGTTAACCCAAATACTAGAAGTTAACCCATTATTTCGGTTATTTTACGACGTGACGCGACTTAACGCAATTCGAAAATAATCAGTTTTACTTAATCTCTTGTGAAAAAAAAATTATTTGTTATTAGCCGAGATCCCCCTCTTCCCATCTCACGCAAATAATGACGACTGTAACGAAAAATTAATCACGGACCTACAAATATCCAGAAACCTATATGTAATTCGGTTAAGGTTAACCGTAATTATCCTGTATTAGACTATTCCTGTTAACAGTTATAATTCGGTAACATCTATTTATCTTAATTCTAAATTTAGGTAACACATTTCCAAAAGGGTTAATAACAGATTATTTCGGTTGGGTTAACCCTAACCGGAATATCCCTGGGTGGCAGGCGGGACTCAGTTCCCTTCTAGCGACCGAGTGCAGGTACTTGCCGAAGCAACCGTGCCCGGAATGGACCTGCGTCAGTCGGAAAGAAAGGGTCCCGTGCTGCCGCCCTGCCCACTCGAGGATGACCGGCTGGAGAGCCTCCACGGCGGCAAAGCCAGCGCGTGGAGTCTCTCTCTCTCTGGAGACTATCTAGCCAGGCGTACGCTACCACTGCGCCAACAAGACAGTCGAATTACATTGTCTACATACCTCTTCCTCTGTACTTCTAGCTTTCTTATTAAGTTCCTCTTCTTGTTCTCGGAGCATTGCAATACACTTTTGTTCACTGACTTTATGGTTTGCGTCATAACTTTCACCTCCTTGTGGGTTCGAACCAAGACGATAACCATAGCTCATAGGTTGGAAATCTTCTTCTTCAAACACTTGGGCCCTGTGGGAGTAAACTGAATTAGTATTGTACTTCTAACATAACACAACCAAACTATTAAACAAACACAATAAATATTTCGGACATCTAACACACAACGTCATCTAGTCCCAAGCTTGTGTTATGGGTACTAGTACAACTGATAATCTATAGAAATAAATAAAAATGGTGTTTGTAATATAAAAAAAACGCTTTTTACTAAATGCATATGTATATACACGGTACATATACCAAAATAACATATTATACAATTTTTGCCTATCTGTCTGTCTGTTTGTTCCGGCTAATTTCTGGAACGGCTGGACCGATTTTGACGGGACTTTCACTGATAGGTAGCTGATGATATAAGGAGTAACTCAGGATCTTTTTTTAGACAAGCTTCGCTCCGCGGCGTTTCCCGCAGTACGACAATATCCGCGGATAACACCGCAGGGTTCATCTAGTACATATATAATTATTTTTGTAAATACATAAATATTATACATAGAAAACACCCAAACTCGGAAAGAAATATTTGTAAATCATAAAAAACATAAATAATAATAATGCCTACTTGTTTTTTTACTTACTTGTTAATACAATCCCTGATACAATCCAAAAGTTTATATACAGCAATACAATATGCTTTCAATGTTTTATTAATAATGGAGTGTGGTTGATGTAGATATATGTTTGTGAATACTGTCTGGGCAAGTGAATGCCCCTCCAGCCAGGATACTATACAAGCCATTGTGGCATCTATGATACCTATCAGCTCTGCAGGTTCCAAATCATCAATTTTTAATTTTCCAGCCTGTAATTAATAATATTATTGTATAAAAACAAAATTTAGAGAGCATTGAACTATGAAACAATGCTCATATTAGGATAGGGTTTCAGTGAGTCAGTATCATAGTTGGATAAGTTTGTAAACATTAGACGAATTATATATGTGATAGCTTTAAGGGCATGCTTTACAAATGTCTTCTTTTAGATTAGCATTTACAAAACAACAAGCAAAATATATAGAGATGGCTGGATAGAAAAATATATAATCTCATTCTTGATTACTTAAATAATTTTTAGAAAAGATTTTTAAAACTATTACTAATTCTAAATTTATCACAATATCAATTTGAATCATTCACAACAAGTCTCTATTTTTAAGTGATTTTAAAGAAGTTTAATTCAGATAGGACCTTAAAAATGTGCAAATAAATTATTTATGTAATCAATCAATATTTTCTAATTCTTTCAATAATTGGGAGTGTGGGGGACAGGGTGTAATGTCCCTCCAACACAAAGGGAGGATCCTCCGACCAGGTGAGGTTATCATGCCTGGCGGGCTAACTGCCCAACGGTTAATGTTGGGATGTTGTATGTATCTTAATTGGCGCGCGAACTTTCACTGCGCGATTCAGGATTGATAGTTTCTTAGTTTCTTTCGTTACTCCGTAGTTCAGTGTAACTTCGGTAGATGGCGCTGTAGTATATTTCTGTTGCGCTGTATGTGGAAGTCGCCACATCACTCCCCTCCAAGACCGGAGGTCGATATATGATGTGTCAGCTGTCTGTGCTCTGTTGCGGAGCTTGCCAGTGCCAGGAGTAAGTAGTTCTAGTAAGTCGGAACTGAGTGCCGCAAGTTCCAGTGAGTCGGAACTGAATGCCGCTAGTCCCAGTGAGTCGGGGCTGAAGTCCGCAGATCCCAGTGAGTCGGGATGGCGTGCGGTGCGCGGTGCTGCGGTGAGGTCCCCAGTGAGTCGGGGCGGTTGCTGCGTAGTGGCTGGCTGCTGCGTAGACGGGAGAGAGATGCTCTGCTTACATGGACCGTAAGTGCAGTGTGCTGTGCCTAGACGCTGATGAGGCCGTAGGGGTAACCAGGCTGGAGCGGTCGCTTTCTGCGTGTGGTGTATCCCTGTTGAGGCCAAGGTTGCTGGCTGGCTGTGAGACTTGCTGTGGGAGTGAACATGATGGTGGCGTGCTGATGCTGCATCGAAGGCTGCTTCCAATCACGTCGGGGTCACCACTGTGGAGGGATGGGTGTGATGTATCCCTGTTGAGGCCGAGGTTGCTGGCTGGCTGTGAGACTTGCTGTGGGAGTGAACAGGATGGTGGCGTGCTGATGCTGCATCGAAGGCTGCTTCCAATCACGTCGGGGTCACCACTGTGGGGGACAGGGTGTAATGTCCCTCCAACACAAAGGGAGGATCCTCCGACCAGGCGAGGTGATCATGCCCGACGGTTGATGTTGGGATGTTGTATGTATCTTAATTGGCGCGCGAATTTTCACTGCGCGATTCAGGATTGGTAGTTTCTTAGTTTCTTTCGTTACTCCGTAGTTCAGTGTAACTTCGGTAGATGGCGCTGTAGTATATTTCTGTTGCGCTGTATGTGGAAGTCGCCACAGGAGAATTTAGAAGAAAAAAATTAAAGAAATTGATTAAACTTCAACCAAGAGCCTCCTACATACCATGCTAGTTGCATGGCCGGCGGACAATTAAATCAATTCAGAACTGAAATGATGGTGGCCTAACAATGCGAGAGCAATGAATTTTATTTTACATTTGTCATTTTGTTTTCATTGTTTAGTATAAGTTTTCAACTGTAACACTTACATCAACTGCTTGTTGGAAGTTTAAAGGTTTTGGGTTTCCACGGTTGCATAGCATCCCGGCATCCATCTTGGGATCCATCATTTCAATGGCTGACATGGCCTCAAACAGACCAAACAGTTGACCATCATGTAACAACTCCCCTATTTTAAGGTCTGAAATAATAAAAACGTAATTTATTTATACGTAAAATACGTTATTTATTTCCATCCCATGGTTGCCTGGAAGAGGTTGCGTTGAGCAATAAGGCTGCCAGTTGTACTATCGTCCTACCTAGCTTAAAGTTATATACTTAGTTATCTGGTGAACAATAAAGTGATTTATTATTATTATTATTATTTTGAGTCAGTAATAAATGCTTACCTTGAATGTGTTTAAAGAAATCTTGAGTTATGTCAACCCAGTTATAGATGACTTCTGTTGTGTTCCCCAAGGAATCCATGGTCCTGTTAATTAAAAAACTGAAGACACTTTGTTTATGAACAGTGCACGGTATCAAAACATATAATTTTATGATTTATGGTATAATTGGTCAAGTCTGAAAATTGTTACAACTCATCAAACATGTTTTATCATTCATGTTTGTATGGAGTTGTCAAATTTCATCTAATCAAGTCTACTGGAAAAAAATAATCTTATCATCATCTCCCTACCCTTTTCCCATAATCTAGCAAATGTTAATATGTTTTGATTGAAGAAATGTATGGTCCAAGTTTTCTAACAGTGGCATTGGAATATATTAAAAGCAAAACCTTTCCGAGAAAAGTATACTTCACTCAATAATTTTAGTGTGCTATTTAGTTTGTTTTAAAGAAAAAGACTACTCCTGCGTTAGGAATATATATCCTGTGTCTCAGGGGACTATACAAATGGACGAAATGGACACACCCAGACTCAGAACAACAATTTGTGAATCACACAAAGTATTGTCCAATGTGGGGTTTAAACCCACAACACTCAGCTTATTAGAAAGTGGCTTGGCAACCGCTTAAACTATTAAGTCAACCATGCCGTCCAATTGTCAGGGAAGGAAATTATTGCATGCAAGTCCAAATTATCCCTTTCCTTCAAAGTAAAAAGTGGTGATTTACAAATTATTTAACAAATTATTGCTACTAATAGACTTAACAAGTTAGTACTTTCACATCCTTTGATAAAACTAAACTTAGTATTAGACAAAAAAAATAAAAGAGTGATAAAAAACTGCTTGACAAGTACAAACAATTTTCAGACTACACTGATCAGTTTAACTACTTGTAAACTACTGGAAAGATGTACATAATAAGCTGCATGCAACAGAAAGAAGATAGTATAGAAACACAAAAATGAATTAAGATATAAATAATTAATAAATGAACAAATTTTAATCCTGAATGCTACTATTTTGACCATTTACTTGTTTAATGTAGTGCTAATCCAGAAGATATTACAGTATAGCTAGCTTTGTTGATTATTGATCTTTAATGTATGTTGCTATAGTATTAATTTGCACTGATATAACTAAATGTATTCATTTTGATATGACTATCGGCACACTCATTCATAACCAGACAAACTTTCTATGGATATTCTTAAATGTGATTTATGGTACAAGTAGGGTAGAAGATCATTTATACTATTCTCACTATTTTCTTCACTTAGCTGTCAATAAAAACTGTTGTCTAGTTAGAATACAGATTGCTATTGGATATATTATTATATCTATACCTACATATAAATCTTATTGACTAGGGATTTTTTTTCAATTCTACATCAATATATATTCTTCAGTCTACTGTATAAAATGAAGTTTAATAGAATTTAACTGTACCTACCTTTAAGTATAAGTGATATTAAATGTAGAAAATTCTAAACAGAATATATTTGGTTGAAGGTACACTGACAAAATATGTCTAAGAGTGGCCGGTATTATACGATAATTTACAGTATTTACGTAGCATAATGCATAATGAAAAACTTAATAAAATACATTATGATTAACCACCTTATACTACTAAATGAACACAAAATTACTGCCAAAACACTATGCAACATGCAAACTATACTAACCCGTCACCATCATAATAATCGTCATTATCGCCCATTCTAAATTGCAGTTACAAATCTTTATGGAAGAGAAATTAAATTACCATTAATTTTGATGGTAGACTTCTTATTATAAATAATAGATTGAGTACAGTAATTTCACAAGAAGTTTAGATTCTTCACACCACCTTTCTTTCAATTTTTTTGGCATCATCTGTAACTGTGACATCTGTCTAAACTGTCAAGTTTCCGGAATTCTACGACCTACAAATTTCTACTACTACGTAATCTTGTTCGACATTTGAGAGGTTATTATTTATATATTTATTATATTTTTGTATATATTTTTTTATATTTTTTTTTAAATATTTTTTTTAATAAATCATACGTCGTTTAAATATGACTCAAAAAGTTGTCTATGTCACAAACAATATTATTGTAATATAATTACCACGATCGATTGGAATAGTGATACTGGCAATAGTTTTCAGTGGTCGTGATTGTATTGCGCATCAAACACTTATAGCAAACTGCAAAAATATAGGTGTAGGTCAACGTTTAAGATCGGTGCCGGTCTTAGAGCATATATACATGCAGGGAGTTCTGAATGAGCGGAAAGCGTGATCGGAGTAGAGAGAGACTGAGTTTAGTTAGAGTCTGTCTCTCTCACGCAAGCTTCTGATTGGTTGGTGTATTTCCTACCAGATCAGTCATCATCACATCACTCAATCAGTTTGCATGACTGATTTTGACGTGAAAGAGACAGACTCTAACTAAACTCAATCCCTCTCACTCTCTCTACTCCGATTACGCTTTCCGCTCGTTAAGCACTCCCTCTATGTATATATGCTCTAAGGTGCCGGTAACAATACCAATTTTTAATTGGTATTATTACTCCACTCCACAAACATTAATTGATCACTTCACAGTTTGAGGTCGGGTCGGATCAAATGTTTGTATGATCTGTACACACATTTGATCCGACCCGACCTCAAGCACAGCAGTCGCATACACCACCACTGAGCCACCGAGGCAGTCTCGTATTTGTAGGATTGATTTAAGTAATAACAAGAAAACATATTTTTTAACATTATTACTTTGATGAAAATAATTTTTCCTCTAGCTTTTCTAAAATCTGTACTAGTCGTATTTCACCGATTCAATCAATGATAAACCATCACCTTTTGCTGTACCAGGAACATGGTGCCCCTTTTTTTCATGTGGTAGGATAGTTATATGGGACTCGAATCGATTAAAAACTGAGATCGATCCATTATAAAGTTTCGGGTACCGAGTAATCAGGTGTGGAGTAATCAGTGACCCTGCGCCATCTTTGGCTTACAAATGAGTTCATATGACCCCCTCGTGTGTGAATCCAGGGTGTTATTTTCTTTATAAAGGTGCGCGATTTCTGGCATAAGAATCGCCTGCGGTAAAATGATGTTCCTACGTCTATATAGCATAGGTATCGACCGTACCGTATCGATTGTAAATTGCTAACCAAATCTTCTTGCAATATAACTTAAACTCTAGATTGTTGGCATTTGGTTGAACTGGGTAACTTTGCAAAGAGTGGAATATAACTACAATTAAATTTTCATAATGTACTCCTACATACACAGGTACATTTCCTGGCGTCTCATCTCAATTCCATTTCAATAATCGTTGGCCATTACTTATTATCTGGCTCAGGCTCCACGTCAAGCAACAATAGCCAAAGTTACAGAACTTACAGAAACAATAAAAATCTGTAAAAAAGCATTTTGTAAATCGATTTCATTTTACATTGTTGCAAGTGATGTCCCTTGAATAATAATAATCAATAATGCACAAAAATCAGTTCGTAACATATTTGACTTTGTTTTCAGTAGGTCCATAGTTTTTTGTTAAATAATTAGTGCCTATACACATATGAAGGTCAGAAAAAAATACAGGATTTAATATAAATAAATTATATATATTTAATACTATTTTTTATTATTGGAGACTTGGTGGATGTCATATCACTTTCTGTAACTGGATCATAGACATCAGCATTAATTTGAGGTGATTCTGACTGGTTATCCACTTCAGAGGGGGATTGATTAGAACTACCAGGTTTTGAGAAGCTTATTCCACCTGTTCCCATGTCCATGCAGTCAAAATGTAAGATCTGTAATTATACATGAGAATGGTAGTTATTAAAAAACAGTGGTACAAATAAATATAGTACCTACCTAAATAATGGTCTTAATTCGTTTTTAGTTCCAATTTTCGGCCAAAACTTAGTGTACAAGAAGATATCAAAAATACCTAACATTGTTTTGTATTCACATTCACGTTTAGCCTATTGCTGTGTAGGTACTGCTGTTCATTGATTTATTTATGTAAGTAGGTACGAGTAATTATAAGAGCGTGCGGTATTTTTAAGGGCTACCTACTATATTTACAACTTCTGATATTTAGATGATGCTCTGCTAACAAATTAAGTACCTACCTACAAAACGTTAGAGGTACTGTGATTACAGAACACTGTGAATTGATTAAGAACCAAAAAATAACCATCACATGCCCACTTTTTTTTTGTGAATTTTACCCATCATTTTTGTTAAATTTGATTGCACGGTCGGCTACTTGTTCAAGCAGCCGTACGCCGCGCCGCCTTCTACTGCGCCAAGTGTTATGGGTACAAATTCTACAATGACTACAATGGGATAACACTTTGTGTGATCCACAAATTGTTGTTCTGTGTCTGTATGTTCTTTGTGGCCCTTTCATGTATAATTGTAAAGTCCTCCGCGACACTGGATATTATATTCCTTATGTGGGTGTTGCCTTTATAAAAAAAAGAAAGAACGAAATCGATGGTTATACGTACCACCACTGGAGCTTTATCAATTCTTGTATCCCAGTCCATGCAGACATGCATCTTGTTCCAATTAAGAGTAATATCAAACAATCTGATACACATGTCGAGAAGAGGGATAGGCACTGATGGAATTGGAATAGGTATGCAAACTGGCGGAGGATTGGCCGCTAAAAATGAAAACATAATTATATTAGCTAGCTAATAATTGTTGTAGTCTGAAAAAAAGAAGCTTAAATGACTCTTTAGAACATCATTATCTACCAGTAAAAGTCGAGTCGAAATCGGTCAAGCCGTTCCAGAGATTAGCGGGGCAGACAAACAGTAAAGAAAAATAAGAAATTAATTTTATCTTAATAATATATAGGTACTTTCATATGTATTTAGTTAGAAGCTGTTAATTTGAAACTACTAACAGACACTTTTATAGTCAATTTTTATTTATTTGTTAACCTATAGTTGTGTCAAGACCATTCAAAACAAGTCTGTCGCTTATAATGTAGCGATACATTCAAAGTTTACTAGAAATATTTACTAACGTTTTGTAAACTTAAATTGTAATAAACACTGTTTTGGAACTACCTGTACGATATAAGTATAATATATACATACACATATTACACTATACGTACACGTTAAAATGTATTTTTTTACCTGAATATGTTTTATTCAATATAGTCTCGTTGCTCATTTTCACTTCCAAGGCCAAAATTCCTTCAGTTTGATCAAAAGTCAGTGCGGCACAAGCTGCAAAATATTAAAGGAAATATTTTAGAACCAATAGTCACACAGCTCTATCTAAAAATTAATCTGTCACATAACATGGGTGGTGATTATTATAGTTGTATTTAGATGTAGTGTAGGTACATTGACAAGATACTATATTTTTAGGGACAGTAAATATTTATACATATAATATATTTTGAAACGGTTAACTAACTTTCTTTATTGAATCCTAACTTAGGAACGCGCATGCCGGAACAGCAGTTACATTTGGAGGTATCACAGCTACATCTGCCTCCTTTGAAAGGTAGACGCAGTCGCCAGCCTGGCTGGTACCATGGACGAGGCAGCATTTTCTTTATAGTCTAAAAGTACAGTAAGATAAGATTAGTATCAATACTAATTAACTTGAATCTAAAATAAGTATAACAAGGTTTTGTCCGAGGCTCCGAGGCTTGTGGTAAAATACTCTTGACAGGAAATAGGGAACTGCCTACGCCCTTCATCAAGAATCAAGATATCACCATGCCAAATTTTATTGAAATCGGTGCATAGATTTAGCCGTAATAAACAGAGAAATCGAGTTACTTTCGAATTTATAATACATATTATAGTAAATATAGTATGGATAACAATCTTTTTTATTGTACGCTGCGGATTTCGGCAAGTGTTTTTATAATTACAATTTGCATGCTATTTACGTGTATCCATTGTAAATAATGTGAAAGTGAAACTAAAAATTAAAGTGACTAAAACGACTAAATATTTTTGAGTTCCTAAATATTTTAAATGTTTTTTAGACTCCACGAGCTAATTTAGAAACTGGTCGTTGTAAATAGAATATTTAAATTTGCTATAAGTGTACACAGATCCACTTATTTAAGGTAACTCATGTATCGTAAATAAGACATTAACGTTTTGAATCCTCTATGCCATAATAAAGGAGTTAAGGGAATGTTTATGTGTATTTAAATAAGTTCTGTAAAAATAAATCCCACCAATAACATAAAAATGTAAAAAAGGAGAGCCAAGTTCAATACAAAAATTATGCTTGGCTGTGGGCTTCGCCGCAAAAAGAATGGTGATCTAAATGAGTGCCAAGTTCTATGCAAAATCCAAATATGTATTTATAGGAACAAAATAACATTATGAACAAGTCTTAAACTCTATTTCTTTGCTTTATTGGATACCTATAACAATTGCTGTTATTTAAAAATGTTAGATTTGTAGTCTCGTAGTTGTAGTAGCCCATCGGGTGGTATCTGAGTAGATAGATATATTTCCGCATGTAAAAATGGTTCTTAAGTCGGATTTGATTCCCAATGATTTCTATCTAATACATACCTACAAACGTGCAAATTTTGTATATATATAATCTGAATCTCGGAAATGGCCCCAACAATTTTCATGCAATTTAGTATGTGAAGGGTTTCGTTTTTTTAATTAATATTATATAGGGTGCAAACGAGCAGACGCATCGCCTGATGGTAAGCGAATAACGCCGCCCATGGACATCCGCAACACCAGAGGCGTCACAAGTGCGTTGCCGGTCTTTTAAGAAGGAATATGCACTTTTCTTGAAGGTTTGAAGGTCGTTAAGGCGATATATCAATCTAGCTACGATTCATTTTCAGAAGTTTGACCAAAAAAAAAAATACCGGTCATCCAGTTCCTGAATATGAAACCATGAATAGTGACTAAATAATTATAAGTTAAATAGTATCTTTAAACAGGAGAATACAAAAGAAGTGCAGTTGCCTAATTTCGTTGGATGGAGAGACATTCAATGAGAACTATAATTTATTAATCATTTTATGTATTATTATTATTTATTATTAAGTATAGATAAATACTTACTGCATTTGTATTGAGATCATAATATACTGAAAAATCTGTTACGTCCATACTATTGTCCTCAGTGTTGTTTGGAATTTGACGCCTGTCGGCAAAGCCTAAAACAAATATAATCACAAATCTATTCCACATCTCACAATAAATTTAGTGAAATAACATTTCATAATTCGTTATAAAAATCTCAACAGAAAAATTTAATTATGATTCACTAGCTATTTATTCGTAAATAAAAAGTAGTAATTATCATATATTAAGTCACAATTTAAAATTAATCACTTACCGGACTTAAAGTGTGCAAATGAACAGAGCAGAGCAAAAAACACTAACGTTTTCATTTTCATTTAAATCGAGTTCGTTCAACTCGTGGACTGCCGGCTCTAGGGACAAAATTGAAATGATTGTTTTCCGATACCCTATGTATACTTCCAAAGGTAACAAAATATTTGTATGCAAGGTATGTAATGCTCGAGCGCAACTGACTTGCGGTACTTTCTAGAGAGAAACTCCTGCGCATCGGATCGATACGATACCACCACTATTCGAATAATAAGCCAAGTATTTTACACAGAAATTTACAAATTATGAAATAAGCAAAACAGATATTACTAACAAACAGCATTGCTAATTTTGAATAACAAACGGACGTCTGTGTTTGAAAATGTGCGTTATTTAAAATATTGTATTACAACTTATTTCCCTTGATACTAACACGCTTTAAGTAGTGTTTGCTATTTTTTTTGAATATTTTTATGAAGATCGAATTGAGATATCGTTACTAAAAAACGTTTTTAGGAACATTTAAACTTCTGGCAGTTCTGGACAATTAGTCGTTACTATATACATATAATGTGTATTGTGCACGTACAATCGTATGTGGGTGTGAGTACTACGCTATAGGTTTACCTTCTACACATTTATGGGTGATCCTAGTTAAAGTTTTAGTTACTTTTTAACCGACTGCCAAAAGGAGGAGGTTCTCAATTTCATCGGTTTTTTTTTTCTTACAACTTACAAATATAGTTAAAATTATAAATTCCTGTAACATAGTATGTAGCTACGGTGGTATTAAGTTATTTTATTACATTTTAAATTAAACGTTGCGAAAGCCATCGCAAATAAATCATAACATGTCGTTTCTTTTATGTTCATATCGAGTTCATATCTAAAACTAGCTGACCCACGCAACCTCGTTTGTGTCTCCTATTGCCCGTAGCGTAACAATTTTCCCCCGTTTTTGAAACATTCTTCATTCGTGCTCCGCTCCTATTGGTCTTAGCGTGATGATATATAGCCTATAGCCTGCCTCGATAAATATACTATCCAACAGTGATTGTGTGAAAGAATTTTTCAAATCGAACCAGCAGGTCTTGAGATTAGCGCGTTAAAACAAACAAACAAACTCTTCAGCTTTATAACATTATAGTATAGATGACACATTTGGTGGATACCAGTTGTTTTAGATATGAACTCAAGCGCGGTTGCAGGGGGGGGGGGGGGATCACAGGGAACGTGACCCCCCCAAAATCTGCTACTAGAACCTGATTTTCTTATTCTTTTCAGTTTCCATAATTGTTCAATTGAGATAAGAAATCAAAGGAAGTCTTTGAGAGAGTTATCTCTGGCCGTATCAGCGAGCACCTGTCGCGAGTGGGCCCTGATCTATCGGACTGCCAATTTGGATTAATACGGGGACGCTCGACAGTGGACGCTAATATATAGGTGTGTTCACTCCCTGTCGGGGTCGGCAGTCCGATCGGGGGGGTGTTAGTAGTTTAGAATTTGTTAACGCTTTCGGCACCCTTCAATGGGCGCGATTAGGGCGGCCCTTGAATATCACGAGGTGCCGACTTACCTGCGTGCCGTCATAGAGGTCTATCAGCGCGACAGGACAGTGAAGTTTGTCGATTGGAACGGAGTAGAAAATTGAAGGGAGGTGTGTTGTGGGGTTCCCCAGGGCTCTGTATTGGGCCCATTGTTATGGAACCTTGCATACAATGCGGGCCTTCGCACTAGTCTGACTTCGGACATCGGTGTCGCCTGCTATGCAGACGATACCCTAATACTGGCTAGAGGGTCACACTTCGGGGAGGTGCTTCTGCTCGCGAGGGGTGGCTTGTGTCGTGGATAAGATTCATGAACTGGGCCTGAGGGTGGCGTCTCAGAAAACTCAGGCGATATGGTTCCATGGCCTACGTAAGCACCAGGAACCACCCAGCTCATACCTCCGGGTGGATGACACCAAAGTCCAAGTGGGTCAGTACAAAAAGTACCTTATCATGGACAATCGGTAGAGCTTCGAAAAGCTTTTCAGGCGACTAGTTCCCAGTACGAGGAATAGCAGGGGTGCCACATTGTCTGCTGCCTAATCTCGGGGACCGCATGAAGAAGTTCGCTGTCTCTATGTGCGTGGGCGTGCGTATGGGCGTCGTGCGATCCATGGTCCTCTATGAGGCACCGGCGGGATCTTCCCGCTGTAAAGCTCAACTCGGGAGTCTGCAGCGGTTGATGGCCATACGGATCGTACGAGGCCACCGTACGATCTCGTACGAGGCGGCGACGATCCTGACACGATCTCCACCCTTCGACATTCTAGCCGACATGAACACAATGGTCTGCAACGAAATTTGATCTGTTGGTCGGAATGACGAAGAGATAGCGCCGTATCATGAGCCCGTAATGATTCGTCAGAACACACATAGGCTAGCCCTACGAGCTTGGCAGGCACGGCTCGACACCCAGGGTTGTGCCAGCCAACGCGCTGTCGGAGCCTTTCTGCCGAGCTTCGAAGCTTGCATAGAGAGAACCAACTTATCACCTACCGATTCACTTAGATGCTTACCGGGCGCGGTTGCTTCAGTGACTTCACCCGGTCGGACAGATCGGACGAAACCTGTCACCACCAGCATTGATCGCGGCAATGCTGGCGAGTAGTGTGAAGACGTTATGCTACAGAAGGAGTCCGAAGAGCGGGATCGGTAATTGGCCGATCCCGCTCGAAAGAGGCGACGAAGGATGCGCGATAGAGGCCGCTAGGTCCCCAATCTTCGGTTAAGGGTCGTTGTGGCCACATGCAGGGGAGATTCATCCAGAGATTGTCACAGATGTCTCTTTGATTAGTGACCCCCCAAAATTTCAGGCTGGAACCGCGCCTGTATGAACTCGGTACTTATTCCTCATCTCATAAACTAGAAAATGATTTGTGATTTTGTTTTTAACCAAATTCGCCTATTGGCACGGTTGAAGCTGTTTGACAGTTCATCTTCCTAGGTGCCCACGAAAATAGAACCTCACATAGTTTGGATATTTCTCAAAGTAGAACGTCTCTGGTTTGGTGTTTAGTGAGTACTCCAACTAGAAGTTTTAATAATGTAGCAAACTATAAATAAAACACCAAAATTTCATTTCAATAAATAAATTATAATATTAAAAAATGACGTTTTCTTATCTATAGGAGCTCTTACGTTACGCTTTCTAAAGAAATTAATTTAACAATTAATGTTACATTTTATCACATTTATATAACCAATACAAAACATCATTTAGTCTTAAGTACCTACTGCACAATATTATAAGAAAGTTATCTAAAAATTAGCAATGCATATTACTTATGTAGGATTTATAACATCAAGTTCACTGGGTACTTGAGGATTATGAAACAAGATTAGCACTTAAATAATCCAGAAGAGACAAATTGGCATGCAAATATATTATTATGTGCGAAAAAATATACACTAAAATTAAATAATATTTACCTACATGCAACAGTATGTAGAAAAAATTAAAGATGTATGATAATTACTCAATTGTATTTGGAATTCAAATCTACAATCGATTCTAAACTTATTGTAAATTGTTTTGTAAACTTAACCAACAAAAGGACAACATGCAAACTGAAAATTCAAAGAAATAAAATACCGATGAAATTGAGAACCTCCTCCTTTTGGAAGTCGGTTAAAAATAAAGTAGCAATATCGGCATTGAGATTTCCCTTGTCCTTTGAACACAAAGCAAGTATGGAGACATACGCAGCCATTGTGACTGAGAATGTTGACTAGCTAATAAATAAATTAATAAATAATACTAATACTAGCTAATAAATTTAATTTAACAAATACAGTAGTAATGATATTAGGTAGATACTAGGTAGTAGAGCCACGCTGATTTCAGCACGAACGGGCCGGCTCGACCGGGGCGGTACTACCCTCGCACAGAAAATCAACGTAAAATGACAGCGTTCGTGCTGTCGTGTTTCGTTGGTGAGTGCGAGACCGGAGGCCCAAATAGTTTAGTCAACAAGTTCCATACTTGTTGACTAGACTAAAAGATGCAGCAGCATCATTAGGCCGCCATGGTGTGGGTCGCCATACTTGTCTGCATTCGCAGTGAGTATGGTGACCGCCACTCTTGGATTCTGCTTATGCTTTCCATCAGGCAGAGTAGAGTCATTTTGGCGAGCCATACATAAAAAAAAAGAAAAAAAAAGATATTCTTAAGCTTGCATCTGCAAGCTACTTTGAAACATCTAAGTGTAGTAGCTGCCCAATAATTTTCTATGTAAAAGTTAAGATGCCAATCATGTATATTTTTAACCGACTTCCAAAAGGAGGAGGTTCTCAATTTCATCGGTATTTTTTTTTTTTTTTAATGTATGTACATTGATTACTTCGTCAATTGTGGACCGATTTTGAAAATATTTTTTGTATTCGAAAGGGTATGCTCCCCATGTGGTCCCATGGCCACCATATCAGGATCTGATGATGGGATCCCAAGGAAATTGAAGGAAACCCTCAAATTTACGTGAGCGCCTGCAATAAAGTTAAGGCAATTGTCTGCATGCCTTCATATTCTGTAAACATCGTGTCCGAAATATTTATTTATTATTCTATACAGTATGTTGTATGTTACCTTTAGTCGTATTCTTTAAGTTATTTAGGTGAAATGATGATGAGAGACTTGAGAAAGACTAAAAAGCGAAAAAAAAAACTTCGTTTAAAAAAACCGACTTCAAAAACTGAAAAGTATAAAATAACTTAATTTGTATGTGCTACCTATTCATAGGTTTGAAGTCGGTGCCGAGCCAAAATGTATTAGTAGGTACCGCACTCGCCGCGCGTGACCTTGAGCGGGATAGCTGCTCTTCGCGTAGGACAAAACAACCGAAGCGTCGGTGACCTCGTTGACGTTCGTCTCGAAATATAGCGAGTGTGGTACCTACTATTACATTTTGGCTCGGCACCGACTTCAAACCTATGAATAGGTAGCACATACAAATTAAGTTATTTTATACTTTTCAGTTTTTGAAGTCGGTTTTTTTAAATGAAGTTTTTTTTTTTATAATATAGATGTTAAAATTTTGAACTAGATTAACGATCCTCAAACAAATCTCCAAAAAGTGATTTAACGACATTTTCATCATAATCTTCTATGTAGTCTTCTCCAGTATCGACAACTGCGTCTACTCCTCCTTGAGGATTTGCTATAGGAAGTCCTCCATTGTCTTGTGGCTTCACCATAGCTAAGCCGTTTGCACCCAACCTGTAACATTGTTTTAAATGAAGTCATTTTAAAATATATCTATCTATATATCTTAATTCGATATAAAAAATCTCAAATTTATTTTTATTTTCGGATCTTAACGCATTAATTTTTATTTAAAAAGGAACTACCAATCATCGCACTAACAAATTAATCTTACGTTTGAAATATTTTAACATTAATTTCTTGTATGTCTGAGCCTGCCAACGTAACTCTGCCTGATGGAAAGCATGAGCAGAATCCAAGAGCGGTGGTCACCATTCTTATTGAGAATGCAGACAATGCAACAATGCAGCAAGGTGACCCACACTATGGCGGCCTATTAAGATGCGTTTTGGTTCTGCGTCATTGGATTGAATTACATTGACATAATTAAACTATCATTGAGTACCTATCAAACATTCGTCCCTAGAAACTTATTTTAGTTTTCATAAAATTTTCAAATTAATTGGGAATTTCTTCCTATTGAGTTATCTAAAGCGATATTGAGTTGTCTAAATTTAAGTACAATTTAAGTATTTTAGTAGAAAAAATATTAAATACACACCTCAACAAAGTCTAGGGATATTTTATATTTCATCAAATATCTAATAATCTAAGAAGAATTTAATAGATAGTAAATGGAAGAAAAGTAGCTTATTTTAGGAACTTTAATAAAAGAAGAAAGCGATTTGTGATTCTTATGTTTTTAATTAAAAAGTTCCTTTTTTAAATGTTGTAGAAAATTGGTACGAAAACAAATGTCATAGAATATTTGTAACATTATTAATATTAATAAAATAATTATAAATGTAATAAAATCTAATTATTAATAATCAGTGTTGCCACCTCTTAGGTACATTAAATACACATCGACATCGATTGCTCATACTTAATATTAAATTGTCAATGTCTTGCTGCGGTATGAGGTCCCAAGTTCTTTGCAAGAGTGTCTGTATAGTTCTTGTTCCGTCGTCAAATTTGGCGGGAAATCTCGCAATGCTTTTCGTTGTAACATGTCCCAGGCATGCTCGATGGGATTTAAGTCGGGCGACTGCGCAGGCCAATCCAAAACTTGAATGTCATGATCTTGAAGACCTGTCGATACCAGTCGCGCCGTATGAGAAGGAGCATTATCGTGCATGAATAGAAACTCCAAGCCCATTTGGATTCTGTGTGGGATAATCACAGGCTCTACTACCTCTTCGAGATATTTTCGTGCAGTCATGCTGCCTTAAATCCAAACGAGCTGGGTTCGCCCACCAAGACGAATTCCTGCCCACACCATGATTGTCCCGCCTCGGTAAGAGTGGACCTGATGAGGGTGCCGCAGACGGCTAACTCTGCCTGGAGTTCTCCAAACACGAGTTCTTCTTAAATCAGGATGAAATCCAAACCGGGACTCATCAGTGAACAGCTCCGATGACTCCAAGACAAATGCTCCCGAGCCCACGAAAGCCGCCGACCGCGATTGCCACGTCGCAGAGCTGGAGCACGTAGCGATATTGGGTTGTCTTTTGGCGATCATTTGGAGGAATCGATCCTGTATTTGCGTAGTAACACGTTGTCTACCACTGTGCCGTTCAGCCACATCCCCAGTACTGCGATAACGTGACCGTAATCTTGATATCACGTTTTGGCTGGTATGTAAGGTCTCAGCAACGAGGCGTTGAATAGCACCATTTTCTAACATGACCACGGCTCGTAACATTTCATCTCGACTCAAATGGTGACGTGACATGACTTTTGAAGCTAGCACAGCAAGTTCAATAAAAAAAAGACAATGTAATCAATTTTAATTCATTACCAGCATAAAAACAATTTTTATTTTTATTGTCGTCATGAATTACCAACAATTTTGCCACCGTATTTTGTTTTTAGCATTGTTTTTCTTTTTATATTTTTAAATTTTGAAAATAGAATTTAAAAGTTTTCATTTAGACTACATTTACACTGTACACTACATTTTAGTTTACATTACATTTTTATACACTTTTTATGGCAACTAAAAACATTTTTACTATAAAGTCGTCAATAGTATAGGATTATGATATCCCTAAACTCTGTTGAGGTGTGTACATGTATACCTATTATAATATTAGCATATAAATAAATTTGAAAAACTTTAGCCAAGGGAAACATAAAAAATGAATAACGTTTTCACCGAAACCACCGTATGTTTAAGAAGGGAATAATTTATTTGAATAATTGAAATCACATAAAATTTATAAAAATCCCACCTTTTTTTTACGCGAGGAATACTTTTTGCACCATATCCTCCGTGGGGAGACGAAGGGGGGGTGTGGGACTCCCGGAAGAACGGTCTACCCACTAAACCCCACGGCGGTCTACCTCGGCAGTCTAGAGGAGCTCCAGGAACGCATCGGGGGCTCTCGAGTCCCCCCTGCCATACCCCATGACTGAGGTAAATCCCGGGGTGACCGGAGTCACCCCCGGGGCAGGAAGCTGTCACGCCTCACACACACCGCTCTATGCAGTAAGAGGCGGAACACCGACCCGCCTTAGACGACACCCCCGGCCGCACCGGGGTGTCACCTGCCCCGGGTCGTTTGCAGCGGTCACATTTCCCCAAGATGTGACCGCAGTGACCCTTAGGCGACGATTGGGGAGCTAACCACCTCTACCGCGTCCCCTTCGTCACCTCCTTCGAGCGGGATCGGCCCCTTCCCGATCACGCTCTGCGGACTCCTTCTGGAGCATAACGCCCTCACAGAAGGAGACCGCGGCTTCCCATCCCTCATCACTCGCCAGCATTGTCGCGATCAATGCTGGCGGAGACAGTTTTCGTCCGATCTGTCCGACCAGGACTCGACACTCGGACTCCCACACAGGGCAGTCCTCGAGTGTGTGCTGGGCGGAGTCCCACCTTATAGTTAACTTGTTTGGCAATTGGTTGATTTTAAAAATATCAGTATTGTTACTTGTTATATTTGTAATTGATTACCAGGATAGAGTATTTTATCACGAATAAATCGATAAATATTCAGCTGCTTCTGATCTATGAACAATTTTCTAAAAGAAACATATGCCTACATAATATTTAGATGTGTACAATAAGTTCATACGATTTTTGTAGAAGTATCTACGATATTTCATACAAACAAGTATAAACATGGCGAGAGCGAAAAAAGGAATAACAACAAACATAAAAACTAACATCGCGTTTGTAAAGGAAGGCTCAACAAAAAAGACTTCACTCACACAAAAGCCGTACTCAATTATAAATACCGCCAGTGACTGGACATTATGAGTGGACACGTATGAAAATCACTACAGAATACCGGAGGATATCTGTGCCTCGAGACCGGACATATTTCTTTATGCAATGTCAATTAAGCGTGTAGTACTAGTAGAACTCACGGTGCCGTGGGAAACGAACATCCCTAAAGACCACGCTTTAAAAAGAAACAAGTACTTTGACTTAACCAACGAAATAACTAAAAATGGTTATGTCGATGCGCTGTATGCCGTGGAAGTGGGTGCGAGGGGTATACCAGCCAAATCCCTCTACAACCTGCTTAAAGACCTTGGATTGCCAAGAGCTTCAGTAAGCTCTTTTCTTGAACGAATATCCAAAGCGGCATTGCTAGGCTCATTTCAAATATGGTTAGGTAGAGGGGGCAACACGGCGGACAGTGGAGGTGAGCGTTGACGCGTCGTAAGGAGTGCTCCTTAAACCTAAACCTGGGTCGCAATTCCTAGGCACTGGCGAAGTCCCATGTGTTGCCCCCATCTATCACGCGATGGACCCGGCACCCGCACGGTGAATCCATGGAACGCTAAGAAATAGGTCTCTAATAACATATCGCTTTATTGTACTCCAGATAATGCCATATTTAATGCTAGGTCAGTACAAATGGCAGCCTTATGGCCAAAAGGGCAAACTCTTCCAGGCAACCGTGTCTGGTGTATTAGAGAGTAGTTTGGGAAAGGAAAATGAAGAAGTCTAAATATATATAAATAAAAAATATTATAAGGACTAGTGACACATTGTGTGGAGGAGGAATAAATGCAAATATAAATAAATATAATATGTGAAATTCATAGATGTTAAACACATATTGAAATTAAATACTGTGACCTAATTGATTATAATAACAGTTAATTATGCAATATTGATGTCTCCCAAATAATGGTCCTTTACTAGCCTCTTAAAGGCAGTAAGTGTTTGTGCTCGTCTGAATGCCACTGGTAGGGCGTTCCACAATCATACCGCTTGGACATAAATGGAAGGGTCTAAGAACTTGGTAGTGTTCAGGCATTTTTAATTTCAGGTTTTATGACGATCTCAACAATTTGGTATGTAAATCATGTTGACAAATAGAAATACATAAATACATATATATGGATTTGTATTTATTTGCACTTATCAATTTCGATTTGTATCGTGTTTTCGAGTTGTTTTGTTGTGTAGATTTTTTTTATTGAGTATCACTTTAATAGTTCAACAGTCAATATATTTTTTAAATTTGATTAATCGTAATTTTCTTTTAGTCTTGGTCATCAATATTTTATAGTGTAAACCAGTAGATATACTTAATGCCTAACAAGGACCGAATATTAAACATAAATTAAATGTGTTAGAAATAAAACTTATAGAAATACGTACCGAAGGCAATCAAATGCAAAATGAAATAGTTCAAATGATCGCCAAGTGCCACTCATTGCCAAACAAAAGTGAAAGTTTCTGCCAGGGAAGAATACATTATAAAATTTTGCACAGACTTTCAAATTATCTATCCTGGGTGGGCTTATACAAATTGGCCGTGGGTTCTTTCCTGAAAATCAAATTATTTGTATTACTTCTTTAAATAGATAAATTTTAAAGAATATTTTTACCTATTTTAAATAAATAACTTTTTTGTTACATCAAATCATCATATAAAACTAATTTTAGTGTTAAAAGCTTGAACATTAATAATTTTAGACTGTAGTTTGAAGACCCGCCGTAATCATTGTAATCTTGATTTTAAATAAACATGCACTTACCTGACAAAGAATTCTCATAGAGGACTCTATTATTTAAAGACATAGCCACGTCGAAAGCAAAATCTCCAGGGTGATATGTAATCCTCATACAAGCTTTTTGGTTTAACAAGTCCATGACGTAACCGGTGCAGCACTTACAAACTCCCATTTGACATATACATCTTCTGTTATTGGATGAACTGCTTGTGGAGCTCACATTTCCTTGATTCTGTCGCGTTAAAGGTAGCGAACGAACTAAAGATGCATTTTCTCTCAATTCTTGTATCATTAATAAGAAACTGTCTGGAACCTCGATGTTTCTTTGTTCTATAGTTTTATTTATACCATGTTGAATAAACGCTGAAATATGATTTATTTTAACTGTATAGGTATATAGCACAATGTAATTATGTTCATTATATTTCTCAGTGCATTACTATCTTACCTGCTTCCACACATATATGAGTGAGACACAAAATTGTAAACAACCAAATCACTGCACACATTTTCTTAGACTAGTTTGCGTTGCGCCTGTCCACGCTGACCGTCTGAACAGGCCAAACACACCAATTCACTTGAACACCAGTGAACCGGTTCAACAGGGGCAGAGAAAGATTTCTTTATCTTATTATCCGCAACTTTCACGTTACCTTGGACTTCAGTATAAAAAAAATATAGAGACAAAAATTTCAAAATAAATATTTTTTTATTCAATAGTGTATAATACAATTAGGTACTAGATAAATCACAGACGTTTACTATTCAAAATCCAAAAAGTCTCCTACTGCATCACCGAATCCGCCAAAAGGTCCGTCGCCATTGCTAAAACTGTCCCCTCCTCCTCCAAATAAGCCTCCGTCTCCAAAAACTGTGCCCACCGTATTTTCTATGAAACCTCCTTCATCGCCGTCAGCTTTGTCACTATTACCGAAGAGATTTACAGGCTTTGGGCCAGAAGAAGATACTGGTCTGGGTTTTCCCCCACTTTTTATACCCGATGATCCAAGGCTAAAAAAATTCTTTATTATTTGACATGACATTAACTTATCATCGTTAGCATTCTTCAGAAAACAAATCTTGTATAAATAAATATCGTATAGTGTCAACACAATACACACATACAGTACATACGTAGAATCAAAATATTCTATGTATATTATTTACTTATTTACATGTACATCACCTTCGCTGCCATTACAGGCCTAATGCGATATCGAGGTTAATTTCTATTTCTATTATTACATCTATTGCTTTACTAAGAAACACATTCAGTAAAAAATATGTATTTTTTTTTGATGTAACAATAATGAGAAATTTAAATATGCTTACCTAAAACAACGGAACGGGGCTGAGAAAATAGGAAAATCTGCGATATTTGCATTGATGTCTAAACAAGCGTGTGCATTTTTGTTTCTAATCTGTATATTCGAAATTTCCGCACACACTTGAACAAATGGAGCTCTTCTAGGGTTGAAGCATATCGGCGGCGGGTCGCTGGCTGAAATAACTTTCGATTACTACCTTTGTCACGGACTATTGTTTATAAATTACTTACAAATTCCTCGCTCTAGTGCCTTATTGTATATTCAGTAAGAGTAACATTGTATTACAAAACACCAGACACTTTCATATGAAAATGTATACATCTCACCTGAAACTCGTCTTCGTACAACAGTTCTATTGTTCACATTCAATCTCACATCAAATACAAAATCTTCTGGGATAAAAGTAATGTTGCCGCAGGTTTTCATTCTAAATCTGTCCATTAAAGCTCCAGTACAGCAGCCACATTGTCTATTTCGGCACTGACATGGTAATCTTGTTACTTGCCCAGAAACTGGTGGTGCTTCCGATATTATTTCATCTTGCAGCACAGGACTTTGTGTTACTGGAACAGGTGGAGTGGGACTGCTTACAACAGGAACGGGATCATCTAAGGTAGGCGTAACTTCAGTATCCACAGTTTCCACGTCTAATTCCGGGGCTTCATCACCCACTGTATCGTCTTCTTCTTCTTCATCATCATCACTGTTATCTTGCACATCTATAGGAATAGTGATAGTCACAGATGATTTAAGCACAGGAGTAGGATGCAACGCTTTTTGCCAAATATCTCGAGGTATTTTAAACTTTATGACTTCGTACGGTTTGTGACCTGTAAAACACGCGCATAGTAATCAATTATCTCAACATTATTTTTTTGTATTTGCTTAAACTTTCTATTAAATTACTAACCGTATCCAATGGAATGAGTGGTTATTACCAATAGTAATGAGAAAAATAAATAATGACCCATTTTTTTAAATAAATAAACTTGTGACCGGTTATGCCTGACTCCTCATTACGAATTGTTGCTTTATCAGGTCTACAAGAGTATTTAAATGTCGACACTACCATCCCATGTTTATTTAAGTCGTACAGTCATCGATAGGAACAAGTTTTAAATTTTAATGCCACTACGAGAGAAAGTTGAAATTCACAGCTATTATGTAGCTGACTTTCAATACACGCATTTTGTGTAATAAATAATTATGTCCTTAGTATCATAATCTATCTATATCTATACATATACAAAAATGAATCACCGAAATGTATGTGACTGCACGTTTGGCCTAGTGGTTTAACGGTCACCATGCCGTTTCCTAATTCGCCAAGTGTCGTGGGTTCAAATCCCACGTAGGACAACACTTTGTGTGATCCACAAATTGTTGTTCTGAGTCTGGGTGTTCTTTGTGTCCGTTTCATGTATGTTTGAAAACTCCCCCGCGACACAGGATTTATTCCTAGTGCGGGAGTTGCCTTTTAAAAAAAAAAAATTTTTTATGTATTCGTTATTGTTAGGACTAGGTTTGTGTACAAGAAAAATCAAAAGATAACAGGAACAGTCTTTTTTTGTCCACGACTGTACGTACACTGCCTGTGGGAAGCTGAGACAGATATGTAGGTAAATATGGAGGTACGAAGTTCGCCGGGTCAGCTAGTTTTATATATAAAAATCAATTGCTGTTCGTTTGAATCGCTAAAACTCGAGAACGGCTGGGCCGATTTCGCTGATTTTGGTTTTGAAATGTTTGTCGTAGTCCAGGGAAGGTTTTAGCGGTTTTTTTTTAAATATCACTTGGACGAAGTATCGGGCACAGCTAGATTTATAACATAAATATTGAGTCCTAATAGTGTTATACATATAATATACTAGTTGCTGCCCGCGGCTCCGCCCGAGTATATGTCGGCTATCACGGCAAATAGTAGCCTGTGTGATATTCTGATGTATAAGCTATATTACTGTAAAGTTTCATCCAAATCCGTTCAGTAGTTTTTGCGTGAAAGACTAACAAACATCCATCCATCCATACTTACAAACTTTCGCGTTTATAATATTAGTAGCCAATAATATATAAACAATTAGTAGCCTATTAACATGTCGTGTTGTTCCATGATACTAGACTAATGTCATTAACAGATATAGTGATGTATTATTTGCTTTTGCATGTAAATTTATTTAAATTAAATTACTATTATTCATTAAAAATGAAATAACCAAGGTAAAAAGCAGTTACTTTTAAATCTGATAAACATACTAAATATATTTTAAGTAAACAATTAGAATTGAATAATGTATTTGACCACGCAATATTATGAGGTGTCCTCACACGCAATATAAAAGTATCTTCACAAGATTAATAAATGTATGTACCAGGTTGTGTGTATACATGAATGTGAATAAGAAATAATGTATCTTTGTAGGTTTAAAGAAATAATATTATTACTTTATTTCTCTTACATCTTTATTTTTGTGTTGTAACATCCTACTAATATTATAAAAGCGAAAGTTTGTTGGTATGGATTGATGGATGGATGGATGTTTGTTACTCTTTCACGCAAAAACTACTGAACGGATTTGGATGAAACTTTACAGTAATATAGTTTATACATCAGAATAACACATAGGCTACTATTTGCCACGATAACCGACATACACGCGGGCGGAGCCGCGGCCAACAACTAGTAAATCATATAGTTTCAAAGTAGGTACAAAGAAACGTAGCGTCCAAAGGTTGAACCATAAGCAAAGGATGGTAGTGATTTAGAGAATAGAATATTAAAATGTTCCCATGTTTTATATCACTTTCTTTTATTTCGGTGGAAAATTAACCTCAGTTTGGTTACTCCATGCTAAATTAATGAAAAATGCCTATTTCAATTAGTTCGCCACTGTACGTTTTAATGCGAATAGTATTAATAACATGTTCTGAGGCATTAATACTATCGCCGTTAGGAGTGCTTCCTTCCTTCCCGGTGTCGGTTTACTTCCCTGCCACAAAAAGTCATCTCTTCAACCAACTGCCGTTTACTGCTGAACGAAGGCTCGTTCAAAGAGCACAAACCATCCCGGTATTAGGCAGTCTGCATTCATCCGCTGCCAGCCATTTTCTTCAAATCGTCGGCAAATTGTGCAATGTGCCACAGGGCACAATACACAGCGTTTGCCTAGTCACGGTTACCACTCTAATCCCACTAATATTATAAACGCGAAAGTTTGTTGGTATGGATTGATGGATGGATGGATGTTTGTTACTCTTTCACGTAAAAACTAGTGAACGGATTTAGATGAAACTTTACAGTAATATAGCTTATACATCAGAATAACACATAGGCTACTATTTGCCGCGATAACCGACATACATGCGGGTGGAGCCACGAGCAAAAACTAGTATATTATATGTTAGCTCTAGCGACCAGTCTGCCCGGAGATATGACTGTATAAAGAGCCGTAGACATATAAAAATTAATACATTTTTGTCCAGACTTATTGCCCATGAAAGACTTTGGTAGCAAATCGGGAGATAGCTTACTCTGCTTCCAATTTTAGGTACCTATTAATTTAACATGATAAAAATAACGCATTTCATTTAGTCTTGATATGATATTATTGCGTGTGATTTTAATAGGGTTGCATGAGATAAAAAACATTTTGTATTCGTAGATGACTATTCATAGTACTTTTCCTAGTGAGACCTATCTAGATAAACGCCTTTAGCATTTACCTGAGCTATGTTCCCACCGTAGGAAACATTCAATTTATAGTGTTCTACAAGTAAATTTATTTATCAGTAAAAAAAAACCCGACTGCGTCAAAATCTGTCATCTTAATTTTTTTTTAAATAAAACATATAAGTTATAATATATATTCGTAATCACCGTTTATATTCTTTATTTTGTTACCACACTCGATGTATTTTGAAAACATAATTTTTTTATTGAGATTATTTTTTGGCTCCAAAAATCCTTTTTTTTTCTAATTTTGATGTACCCAGTGTCACTCTCACGACTAAGACGAATCTATTGACACCACTCACATAAAAATACGACAAGCCGTTTAGGTTCTAGAGCGTGCCAAAGAAATATACATACTTACATTCGAAAAACATTACCCTCCTTCTTCCCAGTCGGGAAAAAACGGTTCATTTATAATTACTGAAAAACCGTATTTGTTTATAAATCCTCAACTTTTCATCTAGTCGGATTTTCATGGACAGTCTCTATAACTATAATTAAATCCTTAATAATATTGTAATGTGAATGTGAGATTAACTTATTAGTTTTTTACGAATTTACGCCTAAACCACTAAGATGATTTTAAAAATTATTTCACCAATGTAAAGCTACACTAACAGAGAGTAATAGAAGCGTTGAGTTATTTCAGTTCAATGAATATATGCTATTGTTTATACCGAAAACGCATACAAATGCATAATGCATGCATGCAAATACACGCAGGCGTTAAAGCTTATAGAGATATAGATCTCTACAAATAAATTAAATTGGAGTGTCTGTTTGTAATATTAAAATAACCGCTTTATACTAAATGCATAATATGCATGTATACACGGGTACATCCAAAATAATATTATTTATAATTTTTGTCCTTCGTCTGTCTGTCTGTCTGTTTGTTCCGGCTAATCTCTGGAACGGCTGAACCGATTTTGACTGGACTTTCACTGATAGGTAGCTGATGATATAAGGAGTAACTTTTTTTAGACTAGCTTTGCCCTGCGGCGTTACTCGCGGTACGACAATAACCGCTGGTTGCATCGTGAGCTTCAGCTTAATTTATTTCCTAGTTTGTCTCAAATCTTTAAAGTAATTTTGAATGTCTTTGAGACAAACTAGGATATCTACAAGCCTCTCATTACCATTAACACCATTCCGCGTATGCTGCGCTACCGTTGAGAATTTCGATGGAGGTGGAAATGACCCAAAAACAAATAAATATAAAATTTTCATTTATAAAATTATTTACTATTCACTCATGCAAATAAATAATCTCATACAGTTTGCTATTTACAACACACACAATAAATAATTAATTAATAATTTAGAATAAATTAAGTAAGAATAAATAATTACTTTATAAAGCTACTATAAATAACGTTGACTATGAGGTTACAGGTTGAATTGACCACTCGCCACGCATCATTTTATTCTGTCTTCTCCTATCTTTATTATTTTTATTACTTTTATCAGATTTATTCATCATTAATGTATGTCCAATTGCATCAACAAGGTCATCATAATCGTCTTTGTGATCCTTTTCTGGGCGGCTTTCTGGATTTTTGTTATCTTTGTGCTTTTTATTTTTTCCAAATATGCCTAACTCATCACCCAAACTCTCTCCAATTTTGCTTAAATCAAGAACATCCAAATCATCTAAGTTAAATTGTTTGCTTTTAGTCTTTTTTGGCGAGTTACTTCCTCGATAGTAATCACTGATTAAAGACCCAGCGTTGTATCTAAGATCTTCTTTTTCCTGATCAGAAGAATGTTCACTTTCCGACATCATGTCTTGCGATTCCATGTTTTGCCCGACTGGGATTATATCGTCTGTAACAAAATCCTCCTCAGAAAAAGAAGCGAAAGGTCTGGTCGATGAAGTTTTAGGAGTAATAGTTTGAACTTTTTCATATATTGTTTCTTCTGCGTTATTTATTACTGCTGCTTGTTTACTTTCGTCTGCAATCATTGGAGTAACGCCTGTAGGCATTTCAGATAATTGACCTGTAATGTGCGCTAATGACATTTCTAGGCCTGGATCTCCAAAGTCTGATACTATTTTAGGTGTAGTGGCTGGCAATACTGATACAGGATACGGGTCATCAACCACTGAGGGTGCAGCCAAATTTGCTGTTTGTATTGTGTTCATAAGAGAGGTAAGCTCCGTGGTTGGAACTGCAGCTGATACTGTACTCACTACGGGTTTTGTAGTAGTAGTAGTTAAGACCAATGTTAATGTATTTTCTGTTGTTGGTTTTCGTCTGCGGTTGGGTGACGGTCGGCGAGTAGGTCGTCTATTTCCGGATGGTCGAGGCTTTCTAGTTGTAGTGGAACGTGTTGGACGTGTAGTAGTTGAACGTGTTGTAGTTGAACGTATGGTAGTTCTCTTAGTGGTAGGTCTTCTGGCAGGTCGTCGTGTCGATCTTGGTTTCTTAGTAGTCGTCGTTGATGAAGTAGGTGCCTGTTTTTTAATGTTCTTTTTTTTATTGGTTTTTTTAGGAGATGTTGAACCAAACAGATCTCCTAATAAATCTTCTCCCAAAAGACTAAAACCAGTATAATCCGTGCTACCAATATCATTCACAGCATCAATTGTCCCTGAAATATGACATTTAAATATACTCATACATTTTGAAACAAGGAAATTTAAATTGAAATAAAGTCAAAAGTGAAATCAGTGTTTCTAACACTACACTGATTTGAGAGTTTGATAATATTAAAAACTTTTAAAGTATAATTAATATTTGATAAACCCTATAAGTAGAAATAGAAAAAAAAATATAATACTAACAATGACTCACCGTCATCGTCGTCATCATCATCGTCGTCGTCATCGTCATCATCATCATCATCATCTCCAGCGGCTAGGCCAAAAGCATCATCATAATCGTCGTCATCGTCATCATCGTCATTCTTCTCATCTTTTGGAACTAATGGTAATGGATCAGCTGCTTCAGAAGTTACACCACGGGGGCCAAACTTAAAACATGACACTCTGACAGCAGCTTCCACCGTTTTCTTTGATTGGAGTTCTAAGCCAAGACAAGCTCTAAATTCCTCGCCAGCTCTTGCTATATTATAAACTCTGCCACAGAATTTGGATAGTCCACCTGGTAACGGCATACAGACTGGACTAGGTTTGCGGCCTGTAATAAATGAATCAAAATTTTAGGACTTAATTAAACGTAAATTTTAATTGATTTTCAACTTCTATGTAGTTAAAAATAATCAATAAAGTAAAACATACTTGAAAGAGTTCGATTTGTGATAACTTTCTTTCCAAAACTTAGCGATACAGACATTTTGTCTCCATTGAGATACATCAGCGAAGCACATCCTGAAAATATAGTTTCAAATATTAAATTAAAGGAAAAGTATGTAAGTGATCTTAAGAAATCTTATTTTTTTATTTTTTTTTTCTTAGTAAAGAGGCAACCATTTGTTGCCATTATCGAAGGGATAGTTTTTACAGCGTACAAAATTGTAGGAACTTTTTAGTAAATCTAAAACTAACTTGTTCATGAGAACCATTTTATCAGCTTACATCGAAATCTTAATATTATATTTATATTATTTCTCATGTTTAGTATTGAGACTACTTCCAAGGCTAGTGAAACTTCCTAATGGTTTTATGTGATTTATTTATTTTAAAGCCCACTCCGTATTGTCCGGTGTGTGGCCTACGTAGCATAATATTAAGTTTTCATGTTCTTCAATTTTATTACCTAGTCGTCTTATTTCCGAGATTCCTATTACATTTTTTTTTTATTGCTACTTCCAGTTCTATTAAGTGGTCATATGCAGATAGAGTTCTGACATTATATGTTGTAGTTTGTAATTGCTGGGTAGATATTAGATAGACACTACTTGGAAATAGGAATTGATAAAAGTAACTAGATTTTTCTTAATAAAAAATGTTTAATACTTATAGTATAGTAGAATAGAAAAATAATTATTAGATCAACTAAATCTATACTAATATTATAAAGCTAACGTGTTTGTCTGTTTGTTTGTTTGTACGCGCTAATCTCAGCAAGTACTGGTCCGATTTGAAAAATTCTTTCATTGTTAGATAGCCCATTTATCGAGGAAGGCTATATATATCATCACGCTAAGACCAATAGCATTGGAGCACGAATAAAGAATGTTACAAAAACGGGGGGAATTTTCTACGTGTAGCGTGAAAATTGGCAATAGGAGACGTAAACCAGGTTGCGTAGGTCAGCTCAGCTAGTTAAGATATAAATTGTAAAAAAGGCAAGAAATTAAGGGCTTTTTTATTTTATTTATATATTATTTGTCATGATTATTGAGATTAATTGCAGTTTCCTTAAGATGTAAATTTTTCTGTTCGAAACATTTATATTTTGAGCAAGTTTGATTGGTGATAATCGCTTAAAGAGGTACTACTTAAGCGATACTGCTTTCTATCATGTATTGAGCAATGATGTGCTAGATTAGACAGGAAAGGAACCGTTGATATGTATGTTGTTCCAAAATAAGAAGATAAAGCGGATGTCATTACCAAAGTTGTTGAGACAGAACAAACATGTCCTTGTTGTACGACCTACTATGACTCAAATCCAAAAACTTTTAAAACTATTTTATGTATTGTATATTCAGTTCGAGAACTTTCATTACGTAATGCAGGATTAAAATCATTGTGGGAGAGCCACACTTCGGCATGAATGGGCCGGCTCGACCGGAGTGTTACCACGGCCTCACAGGAAACCGATGTGAAATAGTTCTTGCGCTGTGTTTCACCGAGTGAGTGAGGATACCGGAGGCCCATACCCCAATCCCCAACCCCTACCTCCCCACATCATCAAAAGGCCGGCAACGCACTTGTGAAGCTTCTGGTGTTGCAGGTGTCCATGTGTGGCGTTAATCGCTAACCATCAGGCGATACGTCTGCTCGTTTGTCCGCCTATTCCATAAAAAATGTTATTCTATTCAAATAACTGCTTTTAGAACATTTAATTTACTTCTTATTATAAATAAGCAATATGGTTTCAGTATATGAGATGAAGGTATTACATTACCTGGTCCATTTAACTCGACAACGGGTAATCGAAAGTCTCTGCAGCAGTTGCAGTAGGCTTCTACGCACTTGCAGTACTTATTGATGTTATTCTCACCAACTTTATCTCCTGCACTGTTATCGTTACGGGTTTGAATTAGTTTCTTGACATGGTGTTTTTGATGTTCTAAAATTAGAAGTCAGTATAAAATTGGCTCCAACATATTCATATCTAACTAATGTCTTGATCTCAATCAAATAAATTAATATTTTTGGGTATCTAACGCAACTAGGTTTTCATTCAGTCAACGCAACATGTAGTCCAAAACTAAGCAGAGCTTGTATTATGGATACTAGATAACTGATATAAATACATCTAAACTTTCTTTTGTAACATACATATTATACATACAACACCCAAACTCCGAAACAAATATTTGCAGATCATACAAATATTTGGTCCGACCCGGGAATCGAATCCGAAACCTTATGCATAGCACTCATGTACTCTACCATTGCGCCAAAAGAGGCAGTCAAAACAAAAAAAAACAAAAGTCTTATATAACATACACACACACAACACAAAACATAATTAATTATATAAAATACTTCATGAGGCATTTAATATTCGTGGTGAGTATAATCCAAGTAGAGGTCATTTAGATGAATATGTTGGAATTGTCCTTTAAGTTATTTCGTCTTTGACCCCAAACCAACATACTAGTTAGGTCTAAGTCAGTCAGTCAATAGTGAACTCTTGACTTTACAGGGAATAATAATGACAGATAATAAGTATGACATTGCTGTGAGTTAAAAAATGTAACAAAAGGAAAACTTTACATTAATGAAAAAGGAAAAGCAAGTAATACGAAATCAATTTTCAGGAATGTTCATTGTTTACAACAACAGTAAAAATATTATAGCTAATCACGCTACATATCACCACTAAAGTTATTCAAAGCAAAAGAACTAGCTTGCGATCAACGATTTGTCAACTTTCACGGTTATTAAACTATCTACTAAACTATAAGTAATTCATTATGTTTATGTACTCGTCACTATAAACGTAAGTCAATTACCGCCTTAGAAAATATGTGAAATCGATACTCACTAATACTTTTTGAAGCAGCAAATGCTAAGAGTATGAATATTAGGAGCAACTCAAATACCAGGGACAGCTTCATCTTGAAGGCTGGCTCCCTGCCTGTAAACATATAAATATCATTAGTTTTTTTGTATTACGATCAAACTAGAATATTTAAATTTTAGTTATTAGTTTTGAGGGCCCAATAGGAGCCCTTATCGTCAGATGAAGCGACCTACCACCTCAGTACTGATCAGCCAATGATTTGATAGATTACTTCACCGAAACTAAAAGTCTACTCATAATACACAAGTGACATTATTAGATCATTTAATAAGAAACTTATACTAAAATATATCTATTTTAAAACAATTATAAGACATGAACATTTTAATTTGTCTTTTACCGGTTGATTAAACACAAATTGCTTTACATGCGCGTTGATGTCTTTTCTACTGAGCATCGAAAACACACGTTATGAGCTTTTACATATCTATTTACATGCATTAGCGTGTACATACGAGCTATAAATACCATATTAAGTATTCTAATTGGATGATAAACAAATTCAAATTAGAAATTCCTGATTTAGTTTTAACTAGAACTATAATAAATATTGTCACTTAATGTAAAATTACCTTTTAGCGTAAAGCTTCAGTGCTTCAGAATATATAAACAAACACTTCAATTATTTGATTTTTGAAATAAACACCTTGCCGCGTTTTTTTTTAAATAAAATTAATCGAAGTTCACACTGAACGAATTTTAAAATGCAGACCACACCGTAGTAACAGCTATACTGGTTTGTTGTACACTCATAAGCATTGAGTCGCACTGGGAGAAATGTGCAGTGACGTATAACAGTTGGTGAGAAAGGAAAACTGCCTGTCGGACGTCTCTTTCACACGCTGACAAACAACTAAGGATAGGTGAAAGCACAGAGACGCAGTTGGTCGACTATGTAGAATTCAGTGTCAAGTCGACTCTATATTAAAATCTTGAACAGTTTTGTCTTAAGGAAATGAGTGGCACTTAATGTCGCCTTTTTAAGGTGTGAATTGACCGTCTAGGTGAAACGGCGGAAGGGAGTCATTTGCGTCTCACGCTCGCGGTTTGAGTTCGATTCCCGATCACTTACCACTGTCATTTATAAGTTAATGTGTGTATTAAAATTAATTATCATTTAATTTAACGGTGAATAAAAATACCGTAATTAAACCTGTCATATTCAAAAGTTGTACACGATGTTTTAAGAGGTTTGTAAAGTGTATCAAATCTTAGAGGAGGCCAATACATATCAATGGCACAGTTTATAAATGTAAATCGTCTGTGAATTCACTATAAATGGATTTTATTAGTTTTATTTGATTTTATTGCGATACTTCATTGCACAATTTCTTGAACGTGCTTTTTGAAATAAAAAAAATCTATATATATAAAAGAGTAAGGTGACTGACTGACTGACATACCCAGAGATCAACGCACAGCCCAAACTGCTGAAGCTAGAATCCTGAAATTTTGCATGTAGGTTCTTTATGTAACGTTAGTGAGCACTAAGAAAGGAATTTTGGAAATTCCACTCTTAAGGGGATGAAAGTCTGCGTGAGCGAAGCCGCGTGTAAAAGCTAGTTATATATATATATCGCCAAGAAGGATAAAATTATGATAAATTTTGAACATGAACTCGATATTTTACTGGGCACGCAGAGAATTGGTTAAGATAGACAAACAGATAACTTTACTATGAAAAAAATATAAAAGGTACTAGACTCTATAGGAGCTTGGAAAAGAGGCAACAAATTACAATCCAAAGTGATAATGAAATATAATATATTAAATATTCCAGGTATTCCCAGTTATTGAATTAACAAGAACTTGAGTCCTATTTACAAAGGAACACGGCTAGATTCCCAGAACCTAACCGATAGCCTTATTTATCTAAAGTAAATACACGCATTTTATCGTAACTTTGTATTTTATATCTAAAGAGGCCACACTACATTTCGTAACCAACCCCAAAAAAAAGACCTTTAACGGATACTAAAAAATGATTTCTTCGAAACGCATTTCTTTTCTTGGTAACTTCTAGAAACATGTATAGGTTCTCTTGAGTATGATGCAGAAACATCGTATCGGTACGCAATAAGTGAAAATCAATTATAGGTTACAACAAAAACAAACTTAATACTCGTACGTTAAAAAGACTTGTATAATTGATGTAATTAATTGAAGTTTTCGAATATTCTACAAAAATAAGAAAGAATTTAATTAGAAGTGAAGAAAAGTCCTACAAAAAATAAAGTTTTGGGTTTTCATTTTTAACCTCACCTCAGATAATACTGTAATATACTTGTAATATATCACTGAACTGATTAAATAGGGACCATTTTTAGAGAATAGTTTTAAAATACACCATTTGTCATGTCCAACAAGCTTTGCTTAAACTAAAATGAAATCCAAGAGTGTCAAAAAACTTCAAAGTTTTGCTAATTACTCTATTAAAATTAATTTGCTGCTTGTAGTTTATTTTAATACAACAGTAATGGATAAAATTTCTGACAGTTTTTTTTTGTATTTTGATAAATACGTGAATAAAAACTGCTAACGTAACTTAATGATTATGACTAAAAGTATTATTATTTATTTATCGATTAAAGTCTTGTAAAAACCTCACAAATATAAGTATCAATATGTATATTACAATGGTCACTTAACGTCGATCCTTCTACAACCTTGCCGGGTCATTCACCAACATCTTGTTCATAAGTGGTCACTTTCACAAGGTGAAAGTGGTCGGCATCAAATTTTGGTCTTGTTGTATTATAACAACATAACATTCATACCGGTATGCTAACACTCCAATTGGTGGTCGTTAGTGGCTCTTCAGCGATGACGTTACACACTTTTGTTAGATGTATTATGTATTGTTACAATATCTTATAGTAACATCGCTATTGTTGTACATGTTTACACTGTTTTTTTGTACTTATTACATTTTTTACTTAACAATAGTGATGATGTGAATTAAAACATTATTATTTATTGACTTTCATTTTGTAAAATAAAGTTTCATGTGATTCATTTTCAGCTATACACTTTAATGCACTATTTATTATTATTAAATGTATAAAATCAGTCCCATCTAATCGATACCTGTTTACCCACTTTATATATATCTAAGACTAGCTTTTAGACACGCAGACAAATCAGGTGATAACCTTACGTTATATAAAGAACCTACATGCAAAACTTCAGGTTACTAGCTTCAGCGGTTTGGGCTGTGCGTTGATCTCTGGGTATGTCAGTCAGTCAGTCAGTCACCTTCCTCTTTTATATATATATATATAGATATGGAGAGTATATCATCAATATTTTTTCACAGTCCACTGCTGGATCTAGGTCTCTCCGTAGATATCAAGAGACTAAAAAATACTATCAAATTTTAGTTTGTTCTATTAGAAAATTTGTTTTGTAATTTAACATTCATTTTTAATTTCTAATCGTCATAACTCAAAAAGGTTTAACACTAATAATTATAATGGATTAAAAAGTAAATAAATAAATATTTTGGACATCTAACACACAACGCTATCTAGTGCCAAGCTAAGCAGAACTTGTGTTATGGGTACTAGACAACTGATACAAATACATATATATACTTTTTTTTGTAAAACATACATATTATACATAGAAAACACCCAAACTCTGAAACAAATATTTGCAGATCATACAAACACTTGGTTCGACCCGGGAATCGAACCCGGGACCTCATGCACAGCAGTCGCGCACGCTACCACTACGCCACCGAGGCAAAGTCAATGTCTATTAGACAGAAATAAGCCATTACTTGAATAAACAACAATTATTTTAGTAATGGAGGGACCTTAATAAATTTTCATAAAAGTGTCGAGAATACTTTTTTTTTAAGAAAATATTTTTGTCTAATGGCTGTAGATATGCTACGGATCCACGGTTATTTATTATAATTTAAAAATTTCAATATTATGTTTCTTAAGCTATTTAGATTAAATTAAAAGTTTCCCCGATAATTCGGTCAGTATTTCAAATAGTTTAAAGTTTTGTGACCTTAAAATTATAAAAACAGGTAATGTGGCATAGTTTAGGAGAGATTACGTGTAGCAGTGGACCACTATTAGTTTAATTAATTAGAGAGAAAAGTTATCCGTTCGCATTTATACTTTACTTCCTTAATTTATTTTTTATATTTGCGTAAGTAATGTGTTTTGATTCTTTAGTGGAGTCGAATATCCGATGCAAAGAAATTATATTTAGAATGTGTATTTATCATTTAAATAGTGGAACAAACAGTTAAAACCACAATAGGATGACATGAAAGCCCAATAGTCAATTACTTGTTTATTCATTACGGCGCCGACTTGAACACAAGTTTTCAGTACATTAAACAGCAATTGAGTTTTTATAAAACGAACATGTTTGATAAAAAATGTGTAAAAGTTACTGCATTGTTCAATCCGAAATAGCCGAATGCCGTATATAGGTATGAGCTATGTAATGCATTCAGCATTAAGTGATATAAATACTGATTCAGTAGAAGTATAACTATAAAAAATGTACTGTAATATCATTGGCCTGACAAATGCAGCATATAATAATATTCGTTACGTATAATTATCATTTTATCGGTTGCTTCCAAAGCTTATTCCTTTGAGCCCGAGGTCTGCTTCCCTGGTCTTTCCACACGACTTTGCCCGGTCTTGGGCATTCCTGGTGGCTTCCCCTTCTGCCTTTCCTATCTAATATTCATTACGTATGTATTTGTTTAATCACTCAAGGATTGTAAGTTATTTTTGAAAAATAATTTTAGGTGAAACTAAAAAAGTACAAAATAACGATTCGCCTAAGCCGTTTCCTATGTAACATCTACCTACCATCAGTTACTTTAACTCCAGTACTGGGCGCTGTGATCGATCAAAAATATTTTATCCCAACTTCCTGTTATACACTTTTGTCCCTTCACGGTTAATTATACCCACAGATTTTGAATTTAATTTTTTTCCTTGATTATAAATAGATCTGAATACCCTATTTATAACAGAATATTATATAGGGTAACGACTTTACCTGCGGTCTGCTGCCGTATGCTATAAAAAATCAGACATTTATTCTTGATTTATATTTTACTAAGCTAATGCGTAGAATATTGATAATTCTTATTCCAAAGCCGGGATGCGGGAAGAAGAATTAGAATTAAAATTCATACATCTAAACCCCATTGCTATGGAGAGATCTATGTTCAGCAATCGACTGTTAATAGCTATTGTCTGTTGATGATGATGAAACAGGTAGATCAACATACCATTTTATTGTAATCTAGCTGCCAACGTTTTCCTTTTACTTCTTTAACATTTAAGTATATATTATCTCTGCCTCGGTGGCGCAGTGGTAGTGTATGCGACTGCTGTCTTTGAGGTCTTGGGTTCAAATCCTGGGTCGGACCAAATGTTTGTGTGATCTACAAATATTTGTTTCGGATTTTGGGTGTTTTCTATGTATAATATGTATGTATTTACAAAAAAAAAAGTATATATATTATGTATTTGTATCAGTTGTCTAGTACCCATAACACAAGCTCTTCTAGCTTGGGACTAAATGGCGTAGTGGGTTAGAAATCCAAAAAAAAAAAAAAAAATTTAAAAGAATAAAAATAAATTCTCGTTGTTAAAGTTATTTCGTAGAGGAAGTACTGGATTATTTATAGCAGACTAGAAATCGATCAAAGAGAAAACTTGTTATTTTCAGGAAACGATTCCTTCATTTACCTACTTTTAGCACATTACGACTTTTAGTAGTTCTAGCACGCATGTTGATCTACAAGTATTAAGGTTCAATGAACTTTATGTGGGTGAGTGGCACAGTATGCACTTGACTGCTTACTGCTCAGACAGACGTGCAGACAAACGGGATTGATCAGCTTTCTATTAACACATTTATTGAAGCTGGCGTGACGTCAGACCAATAACTAATATATAATAAACAGTTTGGATAAAATGTGTAAAAATATGTAAAGAAAATGTTTTGTATTGATTTTAGAGAAAGAGAAAGATTAAAAATCTAAAGAATGATGAATAGTAGGTACTGAACAAATGACAATCATCATTATCAACAGCTTTTAATAGTCCACTGCTGGACATAATGAGTAATTAGAACTATTTGTAATTTTGAATTTAATTTACATTCTCTACAATCAGAACAAAAACATTTACTTTACATAATTTACATTTATCAACTTGACTTTAGAGTTCTTGTGAATAATAATAACAATTTCTGTGTATACACAGAAAATTACGATCTATTAAAAGCTAAAATTAAAAAAATTAATAAACCCCCTACGCAAGCACTTAATCGAGTAATCATACGTCAAAAATGCCTTACATAATTTTGGAAAAGAGCAGATACTCTTACACTAGTGATCGAAAATAGTCCATCCGTTTGACAGCTACGATGCCATAGACAGACACACATACAGAGAGACAGACAGACATCGACGTCAGACTTATAACACCCCTCTTTTTGCGTCCGGGGATAAAAATCAGTAATACCACTGACGAAATATGGTAATACCTATTTCTACATTTGAACTTGAAATGTATCGTTTTTCTGTTAATGGACTCAGGTTTCCCAGTCACAGCCAGTTTGAAAGTAATGTACCTATAATACGCCTATACCTACCTTTTCGGGCATGTAAGAGTAAGTTTTTGTGTACATATCTGTTTTTGATAATTTCCTCCTTTTCAACAATTTCAAATTATATTTAATAGCTTTACTAGCAGCTCAGACCGCGTGTATGTCGATTATCGCGATAAAGAGTAACCAAAATATTTAGATTCCAAATTTTATTGAAATCGGTGTACCGGTAGCCGTGAAAGCATAACAGACTGACAGATAGACAGAGTTACTTTCGAATTTACGTTACGTTCGTATGATCTGCAAATGTTTGTTTCGAAGTTTGTGTGTTTTCTATGTATAATATGTATGTATTTACAAAAAAAGTATATATGTATTTATATCAGTTGTCTAGTACCCATAAAACAAGCTCTGCTTAGCTTGGGACTAGATGGCGGTGTGTGTTAGACGTCCGAAATATTTATTATTATTTATTTATTTAATTTATAATATTAGTATGGATTAGCTTGATTTGAATCAATTCTAATATTGTGCAATGCACCTCTGCCTAATAAAGGGTGGATTAGGGCTACTTTTGAAAAAGGTTCTCAGATGATTCTTGTGGTAATAATAGGTATATATTACTATAGGACCCGAAAATACTCTAGACATTTGAAGATTTTATTTTGCCTTACAGGACTTACTTAAGACTTGTCTGTTATTTTATGGTTAAACCGATTTTAAATATACATTTAAAGATAGATAATTTAGATATTTATTATAGGGTGAGCAAAATCCAGTTACTCTTTATTTTTTTTCCTTTAATTTTTGTGATCAGTCCTACTGAAAATACTTCGATCAAAATAGCAGTGCTAAAACTAATACCAAAATAAGAATATTTTTATCTTCAGCTGATTGCTGAAAACACCGCAAAATTTTTCAAGCCCAATAATTTTCATCTATCTATATATATCTATCTATACTAATAATAGGTTTTTACCTATGAAATTGCCGTTTTGTATGCATTAAGTGAAAGTACTTATTTTTTCAAACTTTTTTTATTTCTGTTATTCGAAGTAATCACCCATGCAATCGACGCATCTTTGCCAACGCATTGGCAGTTTATTGATGCCCTTCTTGTAAAAATCAGCTGGACGGGAGACAACAAACTCTTCAAAGGCATTTTGTACTGCCTCTCGGGAATTGAAATTATAACCCACTAAAAAGTTGTCTAAATTTTGGAAAAAGTAATAGTCGGTAGGTGCAAGGTCTGGTGAGTATGGCGGATGAGGGAGAGCTTCCAACCCCAGCTCTTGCAGCTTGGAGACTGTCTGTTGCGCATATGGCGTCGCGCGTTGTCGTGCGTCGATTGCATGGGTGATTACTTCGAATAACAGAAATAAAATAGTTTGAAAAAATAAGTACTTTCACTTATTGCATATAAAACGGCAATTTCATAGGTAAAAACCTATTATTATAAACGCAAAAGTTTGTAAGAATGGATGGATGGATGGATAGATAGATGGATGGATGTTTGTTACTTTTTCACGCAAAAAATACTGAACGGATTTGGATGAAACTTTATGGTAATTTAGCTTATACATCAGAATAACACATAGGCTACTATTTGCCGCGATAACCGACATATACGCGGGCGGAGCCGTGGGCAACAACTAGTAACCAATATTGATTTTTAGTATTTTCCACTCTCGACTTACATGCAAGTTCAAGCACATCTTTAGTTGTGGTCCGAAATACCTACAAAGAAATTGTTGCTTCACGAAAAAAATATCTAAACTGACAATAACGTGATAATAAAAGATTATATTTCATAATCAGAATTAATGTATTCAAAATTCTTAAAACATTACGAAATGCACGCTCGTCAAAACAATCATCATTAGGTATAATAAAGCAGACAGACATTTTTTTTTAATTCTTACGATGCTAATCTACGTATATGTATGTAATCATTTAAGTAAAAAATTAAGTTATTATTCTCTACAAGAATACCAAATATATTTGAGTAAATCTTGAACTGTTTAGTATTCAAATTTGTTTATTTTTAATAAATTACCATTCAATTATATCTTCTTGTACCTATTATATCTTCTTAAGTAGTATCCGCCTACTTACCGATAGAAAATAAATTATAATGATTAATGTTATATATTGTAACGATGGAGAAAGCGACAACAGGTTCTTTACGTCTATAAATAATACCATATCCTCCTACAAAGAGACAATGTTAACAAACCGAAAAAAAAACAAACATAGCTTATTGCCAACAGTTTTTATCTAATATCAAAAACAAACATTAGTTAGCCTCAATTACAGGTGCGTTAGCGGTCCGCTTTCTCAATGCATCTCGTCGATGCATGTCTTTATATTTCTGTTTTATGCTTTATTTAAATTTCACCTTCTATTGTGAGTGAAGTGAAACGGCCAGAGCGAGATCTGAGGAAAGGAGCAGTGTACGCCCGGCGGTTGCGACGATCACCTCCTCCAAGCTTACACCTCGTGCGAGTCTAGCTCCTTAATAAAACGTTAAAATAATTCATTTTTTTGTACGTGTTGTCTGCATCCATAACAGTGACAGCTGATCGACATGTCGGTCAAACTCACGCTTTCTTTGTTCCTCGCGGTAGTCGCCATTGCTCATGGTGGAAGCATTTTAGGTGAGTACTTTAAGTTTGTATCATTGATTAGAAAGTACTTGCGTATTAGGATAACAATTGCTTTTATGTGATTAATGTAAGCATGACTGACAGTCGCGTGCGACGTCAGGAAGCTATTAATACTGCGTCTTATGAATAAACACCGATGCATTATGAATGAACATTACATTTTTAATTTGTTTTGATACAATGCAACATGAATAGGAATTGGAATATTTATGTAAGGTATTCATTTCTCCAATTTTTTACTATTGTTTGGTCTACTACCAATCGCATTAAAAAAATATCTTAAATGGTAGATAAACAATAATTTTCTTAGTAGTATCTTTATAAAATGGTGGCATTTTTTAGCGATATTTTAAAATTCGGAGTAATTATATTTTTAATGAGTAATATAATATGTTTGTAATGTTAATACTTACGAAAATAATTTTGAGCTTTTAAAATAACGCGTGAACTAAAGTCATACATAAAGCTCTGGATCTTAGCCTATATAATCCGTTAAATTTACTTTGATTAAATGACATTTGGTAAAAATACACAAACCATAAATAATATAAATGATCAAATTGCTTTTATGTTCCATTTCCTTTATGAAGAGCTAGTAAATTATTGTAAAAAATAAATAAAGATGATAAAAATAACGATTAAATTCGATCAAATATGTACCATAGTGTGTTTAGATCCTAACAATTCATGCAATTCATTTGTTACTGTTCATTTGTTTTTTTTTTTATTGACGCAATTTATTCCAATCATGTACAATTTGAATTGCTAAAATGTATGCATATAAGTTGATATTTTTCGGGATTCCGAATCTAAAACATTGGACAACTCACGATCAACAACAAACAACATTGCATTGCATGCAGAAAATATGAATTAGCAATTGAATTAAGAGTATTATTAAATCAAATGTATCAATTTCCACATTTACACAAACTGAAATACAATAATATAAAATTTCGTTTTAATGTTTTTTTTTGTTTTTGATTGTTATCTTTGTTGAGTTGTAGAAGATTATAGTACCGGTAGATTATATACTTAAAACTACCAGACTGTGTAAAATATCTCCACAATTAGTGCTTGCATTTGTCGAAAATCTACGGGGTTTCCTATCAAATAAAGTAAATACAACTTATATTTAGGAAATTTGATTTCATATGTTTCTATATTTCTCACTTTTAATCGCCTTAAGTGCTGGACCTATTAGCCTGGATTTTGTACAATGTTGTCAGTAGAACAGGGCACTAAACCTGAAAACAAAACAAAATTGCACTTAACGACAAAAAAGAAGCTTCATAACGGTGATTTAAGGTACATAAAGAAGAGGCGCTCATAGCCCAGTTGCACTCGGTGATTAGAAACAATCACCGAGGGTAAGCAACGACGGCACGGTCAATACCTGGATAGGTGACCGCGTGGCATAATACCATGAGCGTCTCCGTGATTCGAAAGTCACGTTAAGCAGTCGGTCCCGGTTGTTATCATAGGATAACAGTAGTGAAGCTTAGTTGAAGGCATCTGGTCAGCTGAAAAACATCCAAGGGCAAGATTACGTAGCCACAACATTGTCTTGCCAGTCCCCAACCCGCACTTGGCCAGCGTGGGGATGTATGGCCTTAACCCTCTCCTGAGAGGAGACCTGATCCCAGCAGTGGTATATTATGGGTTGTTGATGATTGATGAAGGTACATAAAGTAAGTGAAGTAAAAATCAGTATGTAATATAGCGTTTTTTAAATGAATTTGTAATACACATAAAGTATAAATCATAGTATTTCTCCATTTTAGGGATACATTATTATAAACAAGTACAAATTATTAAAAATAAAAAACCCGACTGCGTCAATATATAACAATAAAAACATATAAGTTTTATAAATATTCGTAATCACCAAAAAAAAATCTTTATTTTGATACCACACTCGATGTATTTTGAAAACATTATTTTTTAATATTACTTTTTAGCGCCAAAAATCATTATTTTTGTTTTTTTAAATTTTGATGTCACTCTCACGACTAAGGCGAATATATTGACACCACTCACATAAAAATACGACAAGCCGTTTAGGCTCTAGGGCGCGCCAAAGAAATATACATACATACATACACTCGAAAAACATAACCCTCCTTTCGCAGTCGGATAATAAGTCTTGATGTGTCGGTAGTTTCTTTGTGACAAGTTTTAACAAAAACAAAACCGACTTCAATCTGGACCAAATTTAAATGGGACCATCCGGGAAGCACCAGCTTTCAAATAAAAAAAAAATCATCAAAATCGGTTCACCCAGTCCAAAGTTATGAGGTAACAAACATAAAAAAAAATACAGTCGAATTGAGAACCTCCTCCTTTTTGAAGTCGGTTGAAAAGACGAAGCTAAAAGATATTATGGCGTCATTTTAGGAGTTACTACTTTGTTACATTCACACGTTTTCTTTCATACTCTCTACAACCCGAATTGACTTTTTGAGAGTCCTTAACCTTTTGTTTTGAGGTACGGAACCCTTAAATATTAAAAAACTATAACTAAGCTCACTAAAAATTTTTTTTAAATGATATTACTTATGTCAGCTGTACATTATTACGAATCGTTGAAATCGGTTCAGTAGTTTAGGCGCCATGGTAAAATATATAAACATAGGTATGTACATAGACTGCCAAAATTATTACCCTTTGTTTTGACTTCGCGTAGTCTGGCAAAAAGTAAAAAAAATAGGCCAAGTGCGAGTCGGACTCGCGCAGGACGGGTTCCGTACCATTATCTATACATTTCAGGCGTCTACATGTTGCCGTTATCAATATCGAGCAAAAACGAGCAAAACATTATGTTTGTTGTATGGGAGCCCTCTTAAATATTTATTTTATTCGGTTTTTACTATTATTTGTTGTTATAGCGGCAACAGAAATACATCATATGAAAATTTCAACTGTCTATCTATCATGGTTCATGAGATACAGCCTGATGACAGATCGACGGACAGACAGATAGACACACAGACGGACAGCGTAGTCTTAGTAATAGGTTACGGTTTTACCCTCTGGGTACGGAACCCTAACAAACAGGTTTTAGGTATGTGTAACTTCATATAAGTACCCATTGTTTATTTATATAACCGCATCGGTAACTCAAGAGAATAAGGCTTTAGTGAAAGTTAAAAGTGGTGTAAAAGTGACTTTAATATTTGTACATGACTTGTTATTATTAGTAGTTTCTTTCAAACAAAAGTCATAAGCTTAAATTGTATGTAAAAGTTCTTTGCCTACCTCAATAAACCCTGTAACTATATGAATTAAGTAAAGTTTTGGTTACGTATTTGGTTTTGATAGCGTGTTGATATGGTGACGCGTCGTTATGTCATAGATATATCATGTATATGACTCTACGACTTTCTCCGTACTAGACGATCATCATTATTATTTTTCAATACTATCCTTCGATTATTTTTTAGATCTGCCAAAGATTCCGCTACCGTTCATAGTTCATTAATTAGAACTTGAACGTACGGTACGGTATTTACCGTAAATATAAGTAAAAGAGATAGGTAGTAGAGAGTTTCTGGATCATATTGCATTTGTCATTTGTTTCTACGTTTATGGAATGCTTTTGTGTGTTTAAAAAGATCCTAAAATAAAACTATGTGTTCCATTTGACCTACTTTCATTTGAAACTAGAAAGCGTAACAATATAATAAGCTATGTAAAATGACTTCGAGACAATGATGTATTACAAAACAAAACTTTACACATCTGAAAAACACACACAAGGAAGTTATACTAATTTTGGTATTACGTGACGAAGTGTTAGCCGAATTTGCGTTCTTACCTTTTGGCGTTTAAAACCGTATTCCGAGTTTAAATTGGTTGTCACGATGATGAGTCATGATAATGATGAATGAAATGTAAAGATATTAAATGAAAATTATGTTATTATTATGTTCTTCAATCACTTGTAACAGTACACCGATACCGTACAGTGATAAGGTAAATAGCTTGAGGATTTACACCGATAGTCACAAAATGTTTGCTGCTGCAGGGTCCTTGCGCAGACTACGCAATTTCCTACCTACATGAACCAAGATTGCTCTTACGCAATCTCTTCTTTTCCCATAAATCGATTATGCTGATGCCTCACTAGATCTCACTATCTAGATCTCACTGAAGACCAATTGAATAAGCCTGAGAGACTCCAAAACCTCTGTATAATATTTAAATTTGGATTACGCAAATATGATCATGTCTCGGACTATCGTAAACAGCTTCAGTGGTTACCCATTCGCCTTCGCCGAAATGCACATAGTCTTAAATCCCGGTTTACTTTTCTGCATGACACACACTCAGTGCAGAAAAATTTAAAAATATGGTTGAATTTCGACCACTGAGCGAAAAATTATTTTAACTCGCCTTACCTAAGCCAAATTAATTTAGTCAAAAAATAGAAAAAGTTAGTATAAATTACTTATTTTTTCTGTTTTTTTTTAAAAGGAATGTTGAAATGTTTAACAAAGCTGAGTTCAGACGTTAAGTTCTCCACTTTAATAAAACATTTTATTTTATTGCGTGTCTTGATGCTAAAACTGTCGACAGTAATGCGTGTTGTACTAAATAACCTGTTGTATAGTGTAATGCATAATGTATTTAATTAATTATACAACAATATTATTAGCTCAAACACAAATCAATTTCAACTAATGTCATTCACGCACTTACAGTGACAGCAATGGTTTATAGTATGCTTTTATCATTTTTTATTTCTTAAAGTTTACTCTAACTCCTATATTAACACTTTTGTTCAATCAATTGAAAAAAAATTAACTTGATTAATGAAAATACAACAAAGTTTGATGATTTGGAAAAAATACTTCCATTAGAAGTAAATGATTTGTGTAGTTAATTTTTTCTGTAAATTTGGGAATATCAAACACAGTTTTGGGAAATGTAAGAAGCTAGATTCAAAAATGAGACGCTTCAAGAAAGTAACAAATCCGAATGTGAAGGTTTTCATATTTTGTTTTTCTAAATAAATCTACAGGAAACTTACGTTTTTTAAATTTGAATCCATGGTTAGAATTGTCACTGAGCATGATAAAAATGATATAAAATACAATGTTAAATTTTGTTTCTCTAGATATATTCAACTGGGAGGACAGTAAGAAGTTGTTAGAAGTTACACAGCCGCAGGCAGCACCAGAGATTCGCAATGACATTAACTGCAAGTGGAAGTGCAAGGGTCCAGCTTGTGTCTGCTGTATCGACACTAACATCACGAGTTACGATCCGGAAGGAGCAAGTATGTACATATTATATACGTACTATTGTTAGAAATCAAGTAAAAAAATCAAGTCCTAAATTTTGTCTTTAATTTGAATTTGTTTAAAATACTGTGATAAAACATACAAATTAGTTGTATAATTTTAGCAGACTTACCCCTTGAAGTAATTTTTCTAGCATAAAAAATTTAGGCGTAGTTAATGCAATCAAAATCTTACAAGTACTTTAAAGTTCACTAACTTTAAGCATAAAGGCACTTGCAAAAATAGGTATGGCAAAGTTTTAGACATTTATAAGATTTTACACGCAATTGAGAAAATAAGTTGCTGATAGACATTTTTATAAATAATCTTAAATTATGACACATAGATGAAAAACATAAATTATGGTGAACCATGAACAATATCAAAAATTATAGAGGTATCCAGTCTGGTAGTATGTCGTATACATTCACTAGTATTTTAGAATAATTACATGTATTTATTTTTGTTCAATTTCAGAGTGTATTCACATGAGGTACATGTCGAAAGAAGAAGGATACTTCGTACAGATCTCCCACGGAAAGAAAATTGAATATGAAAAAGTGCAAAGTATGTATCATTTTACATTATATTACCAGTATATTTACCATTTTAAAGTCAAATTTACATACTGGTCGATAAATTTCATTTCATAAATAAATGAGTTAAAATTTATCGAAATACATGATTGACATCCTCAATATAAGCAGCCTAATAATGTAGTTTGCAAACATAAGATTCAATAAGGGCACCTGAATTTCTAAAGAAAGTGGTTCCGCTAATATGTCGGTTGCAATAGCCTGTTATTTGCATCTAGAAGTTTCTCGAACAACGTGAAAGTCGGATGTAATCGATATTACATTTCGAGAGTACGAGTTTTTAGACTTTCATGCCACTTAATCATAGCTTTGGCTACCGTATACCGCGTTTATATTAAATAATCTCACTCACACTATTATTACACAGAAGTCATAACTATAGTTTGTCTTTTGACACGATGCATTTTATTTACTCATAATAGAAGAGATTAGTGCAGCAAACGTAATGTTTTATTTTTTAAAGAAATATAAATCAATTTTTTTAACTGATATGTAATCACGAACCAGGTAACTTTGAAGGATATGTTTAGTATTAAAGGCAAGAAAGTTTGTAACGGTCTGTGGGGTGACGGATTAAGAATAATGTCATCATCTCTAAAGTCGAGTCTCCACCGAACAAAAGTTGTCAATTTTTGTGTTGTCAACACGTATTGGTGACAAAAGTTTCTATAATTTCCTTGTGTTGGCAACAAAAATTGTCAACAAATGTTGAGAACAGTGTTTCCGTTTTTGGCGGTAAACGTCAAAAGAATACACTTCTTGCAAATATTTATTGGCTCTGTGGTGACGCTTAGTTCGAATATTTTTCAAATTGTTGGCGACTCGGTGTAGACACGACGGAAACAAAAGTTGGCGATTTTCTGAAGAGTTGCAAATAGTTGGGAACACTGAAATTGCCAACAATTTCGGTGGATACGCGCCTTAATGTGCTTTAAAAGCCAAATAAGGGAGCAAAATACGCTGGACTGCAAAAAGAAGGAACACTAGAAACAAAACCCATACCAATCCTTCTTGCCGGCATGGTGTTGTAGGCCAAAATCTCCTTTCTAAAGAGGGCCTCTCTTTTCAGGCCTATTTTCAGAATTAGACTACACCATGTTAAAATTTTGGTATGCTTTTGTTTATTGTTATAAAAACACCAAAATAAAAACAAATAAACCAATTTTGTATTATTGACGGCACTATGAATCACTTTTTATTTTCAACTCTTATCACCACAAGATAACAAGAATGTAATTCGAGGTAAGAATATGTTTGTGTGATAAAAAAAAAACACAATCAAAGATTAAAGTTACTGATTGGTTTCAAAATTTGGGATATAAGGAAACTGTGAAGGTTCTATCAGTATTATCGTAGTATGTAAGTTTAAAGTTTTATTTGCGTTAATATTAGTATATTGTTTAATCCTCATTTAACGTTAAATAACTCTATTCTCAATACATACACATCCTCCCAGACACACACGCACGTGAACACACACGTGCACACTCACAACTACGTACCATACCATACCTACTCACAATCCACATACACACAAAGAGAGGTTCACTTCACACTTTTCATTTTCTTATTTTTTGATCAATAGTCATACATATGTTATGTAGTTAGTTAGTTATTGTACATACTTTTATAACTAACGTAGTTTGTCAATATTTGTATAATATAACTTGAAATTCCCGTAGGGGAATGCCGCCGTGAGCCGAAATACAGGTTTTTATCTAGTTTAGCAACGGACGCTATCTCATGTTCGATTTGTAACTTAACCTAGTTTTAGTTGAAAGAATTGTATTTCTTTTTTTGCAATAGATGTTATTAATATAATTTATTTTATTATTAATAAAATTTTCTAGTAATCTTCTAACATATACGGAGAAAAATGACCTACTTAGAACCAGAAAGAAAAATTTACATTAGATAAGTTTTAGGTCGAAATGAGAAGATATTACTGACTGTTTGGCAGTTCGTAGTAAACACAATATGTGTAGATAATAAGTATTAACATGAAAATATAATATGATATTTTCCGAATTACAGTGACCAGCCCAGGCCCTATATGCTTGGTAATGAGCATGTTATTCCAAATGTGTGCGGTCTTCACGCGCATGGCTCCTACTGCTGACGGCCTCCGAGGATGCGTTCATCTTGAACCGGGCACAATATTCTTGTCCCAGAACAAAATTCCTCTGGGTTGCTTCAAAGCCAATGATGCTGGAATGGAAATGGCAGAACCACCTAGTGATTTGTAAGTTTTTATGCATACGTTATAAAATTTTATTTGTCGACATATCTTTACACGACTTAAGTACCAAAATTCAATTTGGAATATTAACAAAATAGTAATAATACCTAATGCGTATCAGTATTGTGACAATAAATCACAAAAAAACCGATCACAAAAAATTTATCAATAACTAGAAGTACCTAGATAATATGACCAAAAGTGATAAGAATCATTTTAAATCACACCAAATTGATCACTTATATTCTACTAAATCTATTAACATTATCTTAATTAAACATCGTACGTTATCTGAGATAATCATTCCAAGTATTATAATGTATTATATCTATAAAAAACTGCCACATCGTCGCGTATGTCATAGTCAATTTGACAAAAACTAAATTTCAACCTAAGAAAAATTAAAACTCAAGCTTTTTATAATAAAATTCAATTTAAATATTTAGCATTTAGTAGCATATGCGACTGCTGTGCGGGTTCGATTCCCGGGTCGGACCGATTGTTTTTATGATCTGCACATATTTGTTTCGGAGTTTGAGTGTTTTCTATGTATATGTACGTATTTTCAAAAAAAAAAAGTACTATATATGTATTTATATCAGTTGTCTAGTACTCATAACACAAGCTCTGCTTAGCTGGGGACTAGATGGCGTGGTGTGTAAGATGTCCGAAATATTTGATGATAAACTAAATAAATGGAAACCTCATATCATCGTTTATTATAAAACTTATGCATTCAGTTATTATCACTTAATAGGTACTACCTACATCTACTAGATACCTTCGAATCACCTGAAATTTAAGCGGTGTTGCTCTGGACGTGGTCAATAGTTGTCTTACATTGTGACAACGATCAATGCAGTAATTATGTATCTATTATGTTGTTGTTGTAATTACCCTAAATGGATATATTAAATTACTATACATTTTTATATAAAACGAAATTGTATATAATATACCGTGGGAGAGCCACGCTTCGGCATGAATAGGCCGGCTCGACCGGAGTGATACCACGTCCTCACAGGAAACCGGTGTGAAATAGCGCTTGCACTGTGGTGAGTGAGGTTACCGGAGGTCCATACTCCAACCCCTCCCCACCATCCCCCAAAGCCAGCAACGCACTTGTGACGCCTCTGGTGTTGCGGGTGTCCATGGGCGGCGGTAATCGCTTACCACCAGGCGATACAACTACTCGTTTGTCGTGCCCATTCCATAAAAAAAATATACAAATTTTATTTTTACGATGATGTTATGACTGCTCAAGTAGAAATTTTTCAAGTGCAGAAAACTTACTAATAGATAAAAGTGCAATAATTAAGATAAGAATTCAACTAGAAGTACAATTTCAACCATATCATTTTTTTACAGATTTGAAAGTGAACAGGAAAATACTGAAGAAAATACTAATGAAGATGACGCCAGCGAAACCGACATTGATTTTGATCCTAACAAGTTCTTTGCTGGAGTCTACCAGACTGCACAACAGAGTATGGCCTTACTAAGTAGTCTTTTAGAAGTACCAAGTAACTCTACAAAGCCGGCCACTTCAGCCGAAACCAGCAGTTCACCGACGTCCGAAGACAAAATAACAGAGTCCACACAGAAAAGAGCACCTAAAAACTTAAAACATCCCAATCAGCTGTGATAGATATAAAGTTCAGCATATACAAACAAAATGCATTTTTAGTAGATAATAGATTTGGTTTTTATGTGTCCTATGTATTGCTTTAAAGTTTGTGGTGCAAGTGGTTAGTCGTAATAAATAATTTAAAATATCTTATCGTAGTTTATTTATTTTTTAAACTCGACTCCTGTTTACATAGTGTACTAACTTTATTTTCATCAAATGTAACAAAAACATCAGCGTCGTTTGCCAAACATAATTTAAAATCTAGCTAAGCTATACTGAAGAGAAGCGCTCAGGGCGGACCTTCAGTCGCAGCGAATGTCAACATTCTCTTAAAAACAAAAAATTGTAATTTTAACAATTGATTAGTAATTGATGCACCGATTGATATATTATTTTATGAAAAAAAGCCTCGTTATAATGTTTAACTTACAATACACATAAATGTTACAATCACTTTTGTATCTTTCAAATATACCATTATTACGCGGAACAATTTTCTGACTTTGGTTCTATAGCGATGAGATGAGACAGAGTCCTTAAAATACATATTTTAGTGTAAATAACTACTCAACAAAACCTCAAAAGTAAAAAAACGCATCCCCCTTTGTAGCTTTACAAAACTTAACTAAAATAATATTTTATAAGACCTTATATAAAGACTTGCAGATCGATGCACAGATTGTAACATCGTTTTTTTAGTGTTCAATGTTCATCTTCTATCCTGAGTCGAAACCGGTGAGTTTCCACCTGACAAGTTCAGGGGTTACAAGATGCTTCCGTAACAATAGACGCAACAACACTATTAATCGTTGACTAGGTTGTATTCTTTAAACTTTTTTTTTTTTTTTTTATCAATGACTACTCTGCCTGATGGAAAGCATAAGCAATATCCAAGAGTGGTGGTCACGCACTCACCAACGAAACACGACAACACGAATGCTGTCACGTTTTACGTTGATTTTCTGTGCGAGGGTAGTACCGCCCCGGTCGAGACGGCCCGTTCGTGCTGAAATCAGCGTGGCTCTACTACCTTGAATTATCATAAAGACTGTATTTACCATCAACTGGAATTCCCTTAAATTTATAGATATCTCTGCTGATTACATGATTACAATTAATTAGTTAGATTATCAGTAGATATAATTTCAATAGCGACGTACCTAAAATATTATTAAAAATAGACGAGTATGATAAGACAAAATAGGCAGATATTTAAAAATTTAAACTATACGAGACAGATTATCAGCGTGGTTTGTCGATATCGGAGTGGTTTTAAAAAAATGTTAAGTTAAAAGGTTACTGGGTACTTTGAAGATACCATAAGGCGAAATCGGTCAGGTGTAAACAAAAAAAAATTGTGGAATAAGTACAAGTGATTTTAATTCTTAAATGTATTACAACAAGTTCCATCAAGTGCCGGCGATATCGAGAGTATAAATTACTCTTTATGAAAGTAATTTGATAATACTTTGATCATCTTAAATACATCATTACTATTTTAAGACACATTGGATCACATTGTTGTAATCTGTTACGTAAAGAGCTTTTAGGACATGATGTAATCTATTCAATGTATTTATCTATATATATCTATTCAGAACCTCCTATTTGAAATCGATCAACATACGCCTGCAATAAAATGTTTGAAATTATATTTTTCTCTCAATCGAGTATATTAGCACTAACGAAATATTGCTTTCGCGTTTTTCGTTCGTGCATTAAAAATATAACTATACACATACACGTAAAACATGCTGTTCAAAATACAATCAATACCAGTCAAGGTCAAAAGACATGATTCAAATCAATCCATTTAATCTAATCTAATATTATTTAATGACATTTTTAATAAGAAATTCGAAATCTTTAGATAAAAGATTATGTGCAACTAAAATTACGAAATCTTAATATATATAAATCTCGTGTCACAATGTTTGTCCTCAATGGACTCCTAAACCACTTAACCGATTATAATAAAATTTGCACACCATGTGCAGTTCGATCCAACTTGAGAGATAGGATAGTTTTTGTACGCGACTGTACACTGCCTGTGGGAAGCTGAGACAGATATGTAAATATGGCGGTACGAAGTTCGCCGGGTCAGCTAGTACGAATATAAAGAAGAATAGATATATAATCTCAGTTGAATTTGAATAACTATACTATTCTCTCGGTCACTTTAGTCATTTGATTTTGTACGGCATCGGTTCCATACAATTACAATACCTCTTCTGCTCCATTATTCCGCAAGGTCCTACAAAAATCATGTGACAAGGGAGAAAAATCGAGGGTTGCTACCCCCTCCACCACCACCTGTACTCAGTGGACAGCTTACAAGTGTCGACAAACAAATCTATATCTTCCAAAAAAAAAGAACATAATTATTCTAATCACATCACACTAATAATAAAGGCGAAAGTTTGTGGGTGTGTATGTTTGTTACTTCTTCACGCAAAAACTACTGAACGGATTTGGATGAAACTTTACAGAAATATAGCTTATACATCAGAATAACACTATTTGCAGCGATATTTTAGATTTTAGCAGGTAGTAGAGCCACGCTGATTTCAGCACGAATGGGCCGGCTCGACCGGGGCGGTACTACCCTCGCACAGAAAATCAACGTAAAATGACAGCGTTCGTGCTGTCGTGTTTCGTTGGTGAGTGCGAGACCGGAGGCCCAATTAGTCTAGTCAACAAGTTCCATACTTGTTGACTAGACTAAAAGATGCAGTAGCATCACTAGGCCGCCATGGTGTGGGTCGCCATGCTGCATTGTCTGCATTCGCAGTGAGCATGGTGACCACCACTCTTGGATTCTGCTTATGCTTTCCATCAGGCAGAGTAGAGTCATTTTGGCGGTTGATACATAAAAAAAAAAAAAAATAACCGACATACACGCAGGCGGAGCCGCGGGGAACAGCTAGTATAAAAAATATAAAATAAAATTATGCATTAAAAAGTATTTTGGGTATAATAACATATTTATAGAATTACTAGCTGACCCGGCGAACTTCGTACCGCCATATTTACATATCTGTCTCAGCTTCCCACAGGCAGTGTACAGTCGCGGATAAGAAAAATTTCGGGATAAAAAGTAGCCTATGTCCTACCTCGTATGAATTCAAATCATGCCAAGTTTCATTTGAATCCATTCAGTAGTTTCGGCGTGATGCGCGGCTAAGATACAGACAGACAGACAGACTTACAGACAGACAGACAAAAATGAAAAAAAATTGGCTTCAGAGACCCAAAAAAAAAAAAAACTTTAAATACCTTTAATGTACAGAATTGGACCTGTTACATTTTTATTATAAGTATAGATAATATGGTCATGATTTAAAATTGTCATGATGAGACCTTTGATTTGATATCCATATTGCTGTTTCCAAAGAAATAAACTTTTTTTACTTTAATCTTTTAAATACCTATGTTGTTTTTATTTGCTTCACATATCTAAGAACACTTGGGTTACCATGACGGGTCTAACGATATATAAATTTTGAGGATATTGAGGAAAAACGACAGGAGCTTGTCGTTCAACTCGACCATGTTCTGGGCCGCATTCCTCAATGGGGCTGTGAGAATTTGGTCGAGTTCAACGCCAAAAACACACAGGTGTGCGCGTCCTCCGCGAAAAAGTCTCCATTCCTTCCCCTTCCCACTTTTCAGAACACTCAAATGCCACTACAAGGTAGGCTCGATATCCTGGGCATGGATATCTCCCGAGATCTCAACCCACGCGAATACGTTGAGAGTGTCACTAAAGCGGCCTCGCGTAAGCTAGGTGTTTTAAACAAGGTGAGACGGTTCTTCTCGCCCGGGCATCTGTGTCTTCTTTACAAGACCCAGGTTCGCTCGTGCCTGGAGTACTGTTCTCATCTTTGCGAAGGTGCCGCACAGTACCTGTTCGACGCTCTCGACCGGTTGCAGCGGCGAGCAATTCGCATTGTCAACAGTCCCGAAGCCACCGAGTCCCTTGAGCCTCTGCAGTTGCGTAGAGATATCGCCTCCATGGCAGTCCTCTATCGCTTTTATCATGGAGAGTGTTCTGAAGAGCTCTTCCAACTGATCCCTCCCTCTCCCTTCCTCTACAGGACAACACGTACCGGCCTTGGAAGTCACCGCTTCAGAGGAGTAGACATACGTTCTCGTACTCATCGCTTCAGTTCTTCCTTCCTGTGCCGAGCTTTGAAAACCTGGAACTCACTACCAGCATACGTGTTTCCTTCCCACTATGATCCCGGGTCTTTTAAGCGGGGAGTAAAGAAGCATCTCACCAGGCCGCCATAGTGTCGGTCACCATGCTGCATTGTCCTTATTCGCAATAAGGATGCTGACCACCACTCTTGGATTCTGCTCATGCTTACCATCAGGCAGGGCAGAGTCATTTTGGCAGTAGACTACAAAAAAAAACGTGCAACGGTTTGTAATAAAGAATATTACAGACATACTAGATACGCGCTAAAAATATAACCATTTCTTGGCAGTCGGGTAAAAAACAAGACACTAAATGGTATGTGCGTTAGTAGCATGGACGATGGTTGGCTGACTCCTAGTGTAGGAAGCAACTATAAACGAAGGAAATACTTAAATAAAATCTGTACTGATGTTTCTTACGTTTCGATTGGTACGTTTACATTTACTTTTTGTTTTAATAGTTGGCTTTAAAAATAAACTGATTAAATTACTAAATCATAATATTAGTGGTCAATTATATGCTTTTACTCCATGTGTCTTAGGCAAGAGATTTGATATCTGACTTGTTATTTTTTGGTTGATCAGTCTTTTGAATTTTCTTGTCATATTTTAATCTATTAAAATTTGTAAATATGTGTGTTACTCATAAACGATAATGTGTATAAAATATTAATACTGATTTAAAAGGTTATCTGTCAATCTCCTTAAGTACAAAATGTACGTGATAATAATTTATCATATAAATAAAGCGTTACAATGCTAATTATTCATTAAAATTAGCTACTTTGCTGAAATTGTATCGTACAGCTATGAAGTTTTTTATAGTTTTGGCCGCAGTTTTAGCTAGTGAGTATCTGATAGATTTAAGCAGAATATATGTCATACTACTTCTTTATGCATGACATTTGGTGACTATTTTAAATATAAACATTCTTGACCATACCCCCGGAAGGGTAAGTGAAGAGGTGTATTCACATCACATTTTCTTACTATAGTGTATGTCCTACTTATGTAATAGGGACAAATCTGTTGAAGTGAACCGTGTACTTTAGAGATTAAGACAGAACAAAAACCGAGAGTTTATGGAAGGCAAATTTAGATAAAAAGAAAAAATAATTGTATGACAGTAATATTGTTTATAAGGTGGATGATTTGGGGAATGTAAGCTACAGCTCGAACAGGTTTGGGTTACTGTAATGGCCAGTACTGTAAGTGTAAGTGGTCATTGGCAAAAAATCCGAATCATCTCATTTACTTTTATTGCTTTTAATTTGTTAGTTCAGTAAAATACGATGATATTTACAATATTTTGAATTTATAGTTACCACAGGCAGCGCGATCCCCGTAGTTCCTGGAGATAACAGCCACTATGTAGAAGGTGAAAGCCGCTACATATGGATGCCCGATGGCAAAGGTATTCCTCATCTAGTAGACTTGCACAAGACTTCTCAAGAAGAATCCTTTCAGGCTAGAAATGTTGGCAGCAACGAATACTGGCTTTTTACAAGGTATCTTTCTTAGAACATAATTATGTTTATGTTAATTATCTTTGCGTTAAAACATTATTTTTAAAACATTACGATAGAACTCGATTGTTCTTGATGTGCTTCGACTTCTGTTACTTACGCCTTAAAGGGTTTGTAACTTCACTGAATTTATATAATAGGTCTTTACCTATGAAATTGCCGTTTTGTATGCAATAAGTGAAAGTACTTATTTTTTCAAACTTTTTATTTCTGTTATTCGAAGTAATCACCCATGCAATCGACGCATCTTTGCCAACGCATTGGCAGTTTATTGATGCCCTTCTTGTAAAAATCAGCTGGACGGGAGGCAACAAACTTTTCAAAGGCGTTTTGTACTGCCTCTCGGGAATTGAATTTTTTACCCACTAAAAAGTTGTCTAAATTTTGGAAAAAGTAATAGTCGGTAGGTGCAAGGTCTGGTGAGTATTTGGGATGAGGGAGAGCTTCCAACCCCAGCTCTTGCAGCTTGGAGACTGTCTGTTGCGCAGTATGGGGTCGCGCGTTGTCGTGAAGGAGCAGTGGGGACGACCGATTGACCAAAGCTGGTTGTAGATGTGCAAGCTTCTCCATCATTCTCTCCAGTTCTTCACAGTACACATCTGCATTAATGCTCATGCCGTTTTGTAAAAAGCTGTGGTGAATCACACCCGCACTAGACCACCAAACAGTGACCATCACCTTTTTAGGGGTCATTTTTGGTTTAGGGCATTGCTTTGGTGCTGAACCAGGGTCTAACCAACTTGCTGAGCGCTTTCGATTGTCGAACAGAATCCATTTTTCGTCGCACGAAACAATTCGTTTCAAAATTCCTTCATTTCTTTGCCTGTTGAGCAGCGCAAGGTAGGTCTCGACGCGTACGCTGCGCTGGCGATCGTTAAGGTCGTGGGGCACCCATCTATTAAGATTTTTTACCTTGCCAATTTGTCGCAAATGGATCAATATTATTTTGATGCTTACATTAAAAGCTGCTACTAGCTCAGCTGTAGATTGAGTTTCGTCAGCTTCCACAATCGCCTTTAATTCATTATTGTTAACCAAAGTCTCCGGACGACAATGAGCTTCATTTTTCAAGTCAAAATTTCCAGAACGGAACCGAGAAAACCAATAACGGCTTGTGCGTTCGTTTGTACAGTTCTCTGCGTAAACGTTTTTGATGTTACGTGCCGTTTGTGTCGCGTTGGTGCCACGACGGAACTCATATTCCATAATTACACGAATTTTTAAAGTATCCATTATGACGAAAAATGTTCAAATATAATGAAAATACAACGCTAATCAAAAAACAAAAGACTGAGTTTGTAAATAGAATGTCATGGTTTTAAAACAAAATTAATTTGAATTTAGAATACAGAGCCATTACAAAAAAATTTTTATTTGAAATGACCAGTACTGATGAACGGCAATTTCATATGTAAAGACCTAATAATTTTACTATAGTAAACATTCAAACGTTGATATTTAGTAACTGACTTACTTTTTTCAGGCAAAATCCCAACCAACATCAGGTCCTCGTTCTTGGAAACGTAAACTCTGTAAGTAACTCAAATTTTCTCGGTAGTCGACCACTAAAAGTTATCGTGCATGGATGGAACAGTAATGGAAACTCAATGGCAAGTACCCTTATCACTTCTGCTTTCCTTGATAATCAAGACTGTAACGTCATCGTTGTGGATTGGAGAACAGTCGCTAATGATGATTATATGAGTACTATCAATGCACTACCGTCGGTGGGACGGTCTCTGGGATATTTCCTCCTGTGGTTAATTAATGTTACTGGTGGTGACTGGAACAAGGTGCACATGGTTGGCTTTAGTTTGGGTGCTCACGTGATTGGAAACGCCGGCCGTACTGTATTTGGTTGGCCTTCTCGCTTAACAGGTGATTTTATATCTTAATTAGTTTTAATTTACCATTTTAACCCCCGACCAAAAAGAGGGGTGTTATAAGTTTCACGTGTCTGTCTGTCTGTGGCACCGTAGCTCCCGAACTGATGAAGCGATTTCAATTTAGTTTTTTTCGTATGAAAAGTGAGTTACGTGCGAGTGTTATTAGACATGTTTCATGAAAATCGGTTGAGCCGTTTAAAAGTTATGGGGGTGAAAGTGGCGAAGAGTAACCGAATGTCTGCAAAAATATCATCGAGTGGGGTCTCAAATGAAAGCGCATAACGTGTTTTTTACTTTTTAAAGGGAACTCAGGTTACAATGTCGGGGGTTTTTTAAAATTTTGAGAATTTATAGTTATTGTATTGATTACATTATCATGAACGATCTTGATATTAATTTGATTTTGTGCAATTTTATCAGGATTGGATCCCGCTGGTCCGGGTTGGGAGGATAATTCGTTTGCTCTGAATAAAAACGATGGTCAATATGTTGAGATCATCCATACCGATGGTAGATTTCTAGGGATCTTTAATCCGATCGGCGACGCTGACTTCTACCCTAATGGAGGAACATCTCCTCAACCTGGATGCGGTTTCTTTAGCACCTGCTCCCATAATCGCGCGATTCATTTCTTTGCGGCTACTGTTCGTTATAACCATATCATCGGTAGAGCATGTTCCAATATCAATCAAGTTTCAAATCCAAACCAATGCACCGGCGCCACTCTCCGGATGGGTAACGCAATTGTGAGCAAGAGAGGGTAAGTAATATTTGTACACAGTGAAAGTATGTTGAATAATTATTTTTAAGGAAATAATGCAGTCATAAAAATATCACTTTTTCCTTATTACAGATTTGGTATATTTGCGATGAGAACCGGCGACTCCTATCCATTTTAACTTGGCATAAGTTAATATTTCGTTAAACTACTTTTGTAAATATAGGTATAAATTATTATTATTATTTTTAATTTTTATTAAAATCTTTATGCAGAATAGTGGCAACGGCGGACTTTATTTATATAACGATTAACTTGTTTTATTTATCAACTCCCTCACTTACTAACATCTAGTAGTAGTTACATAAAACTTACATGGCTGATATTGTTGACAATCATTGTATTCAATTTTAGTAGAGATCGCTGACGCGGCTGGCGGTTGTTGTTAAACTGTCATAGTTTTCTGTACCATGTAGTCATGACAAGTCACTTGCTTGATTCGTGGGGCTCTTTTAAAATAGTTTTTGCTACCTTATAGTTACACTATCATAATAAACATTTAACATTCTAAAATGAAAATGAAAGAATATATCCAGAAGTGGACTACGAATACAAAAAATAATCAGTCTACGGAAGTCAAGCTCATGTAGGTCATCTTCTTAGTGTTTATTATTCGGAAGATTATTTGGAATTGGCTACTAGTTCAATGAGTTTTTCCTAAATAACAGTTTTTTCAACAGAGCGACTTGCATCGAACCTTTGTAACCTAATGTATATTAGGTTACAAAGGTTCGATATCGAAAGTTGTCAGTATTGACAACTTTTTTTTTTTTTTTTGTGCCTCTCTGTGGCTGTGAAGGGAGGAATCCGGGAACTGATGATATTAGCACATCCGGACCCCTCCCAGCGCTTGCCCGCACAGAAGCGGGCACCGTCACCTGATGGACTATCTAAGTAGGCGACGTACGGCACACGCGTACGTCGCCCCCTCGCGGGTGGCCACTAGAGCGGATGGAGGGGAAAACCCGTCCCGACCATCCGCGGCCACACTCAGGGCGGCATGAGGCGCAGATAGGCGTGCCTCCGCCGCCCGGTTCGCCAGCGGCGGATCGGGTCCGAGTGAATATCATCCTCCCGGGCCTTCTCCGCCACCTCCTTCTGCGAGATTACATCTTCGCAGAAGGTTGCGACTGCGGTAAAACTGCTGTCGTTACCGGCCATGGAGCGTATGACGGCCGGTAGCGAGAGATCTCCTCCGATGACTGCAGTGAGGGCCCGGCGCTGCGACGCCCAAGCGGGGCAAATCGCCAGCGTATGCTGGGCCGAGTCCTCACTGCAGTCGCAGTGGTGGCAGGCGGGACTCAATTCCCTCCTAGCGACCGAGTGCAGGTACTTCCCGAAGCTACCGTGCCCGGAAAGGACCTGCGTCAGTTGGAAGGAAATGGTCCCGTGCTGCCGCCCTGCCCACTCGAGGATGACCGGCTGGAGAGCCTCCACGGCGGCAAAGCCAGCGCGTGGAGTCTCCAGCCGGAACGACCATCTGTCCATAGTGGCTCGACGAGCGGCTTCACGCCATTCGCGTACCTCTTCGGGCGGAAGGCGATAGCCATACTCCGCCCGATATCCAGCCACCCGTCGATAAACTTCGGCGAGCACTTCCGCCTCCAAATCCCACGGGGGTGTCCCGGCCAAGGCGCACGCCGCCTCGGTCGACACCATGCGGTATCCGCGTATGGCTCTGACTGCCAATACCCTCTGATGACGCCAGAGGCGGGCCTTATTTAGGGCAGTCAGAGCCGCCACCCACACCGGTGCACCATACAGCGCATCGACCGGACCACCCCCGTGTAGAGGTGTCGTGTTGCGACGCTGGCTCCACCCAAATTGGGCAAAAGTCGCCCAAGGGCGGAGGCAGCGTCGACCAGCTTTGGACCAAGCTGTCGGAAGTGCTCGTCGAAGAGCCACCTACCGTCGAGGATCAGGCCCAGATACCTCATCTGGACCCGAACCGGTACGAGGACCGAGTTGACCTCTATGGAGGCGCCGGCGGGTGGACCACGACGGGGCCCATGGAACAATAGGGCCTCCGTCTTGTCCAGGGCTACCCGTAAGCCCAGCGCCTCGATGCGCCCGACCACCAGAGAAACACCCCTGGTGGCCAAGCGCGCCGCCTCTTGGAAGTTCGCCCCCCGGGCTGTGACAAGTGTGTCATCGGCGTAACAAATTACGCCCAGCCCGGGAGGCAGACGACTTCATAGGACCCAGTTGTACCCCACGTTCCACAGGAGTGGTCCAAGGACAGACCCCAGCGGAACGCCGCACGACATGAGTCGCCGTCTCAAGACGCCCTCTCGGAATATACTGACAACTAGTTCAACATTCTAATTTAGTTCGACCATAGGGTTGTGGAAGTCTGATGCTAGGCGCTTCGTGGAAATACTGCCATCAGTAAAGTCAATTGGAAAAGAACGGGACTCAACATTAACGGAAAATTTATGTATAAAATCTAGATCTTGAAGGAAATCTTAAAAGGAACTATGCATATTACTAATTTAAATTAAAAAAATACTCATGCTTGCTCCCATCTATCACCTACGGATGTCAGTCATGGAAATACACACTGAGAGAAGCATCATAAATGTGAGAAACATGCAAAGAACCCCACATAACACTATACGGGAAAATACTTAAATATAGATGCGCTTTCATTCTCACAAAAGTTGAAACGGCGCTGGGCAGGACATGTAGCTTAGATGAAGGACGACCATTGGACTACCAGACTGATGCTGTAAGGATATTTTACCAACCAAGAACATCACTCTTGGCTTGAGTTGACGAATTTGTACAGTGTAGGTGAATGTAAGTGTAACTGTTTGTATAGTAGACTTCTTAATTGATCCTCACGATTAGCAGGTTTCTACTCCGATAACTTACAACAACACGAAACGGTAACAGGAGACGCGAATATCACGATATTAATATTTAAATATTACAATTTTCGATTGAGAACCTTAACCCGAGTCAGGGATACAGGTAGGACACCAAACGTTTAGGGGGATCACTCGACAGTTTCGCGCAATGACGCCGACGAACTACCAACTGACGAGCCGAAAGAGCGCGGCCGAGCGGTTCGCTGGAAAGCAATTTTTTACCCGACTACGGCAAAGCCAAAGGAGGGTTATGATTTTGACAGGCTATGTATGTATGTTCATTTGTTCCCTCATAGCTCCTTAACTACTTACTAGAACTGGACAAATGAGGTATCATTGGAAGCGTCTTGATTGTCTGCTGGTTATAGGCTATATGATGTGTCGCTGAATCTAACGTGGCGTCCTCTAGCCGACATAAAGTAATGAATTAAAAATAAATTTGAGATAAATATACCGTGTTTGGTATCATTAGAAAGGGCGTTACTTGTACATTTCAAATATATATATATATTATATATTAATAATGGCACCAAAACATTTTAAATAAAAAAAGGAAAAACTAAAACCCAACCACGACAAAAAACGACGCTGAAAAAGTATAAAACAAGTTGGAAAAGCCGTAGTCACACGTTACATAGAAACGCACCATAACACTTTAACAACGTGTGACTTTATACTTTTTCAGCTTCGTTTTTTGTCGTAGTTGGGTTTTAGTTTTTCCTTTTTTTTAATTACTGTAACCTTTTATAAATATCGAACAAACGTCACGGCAGGAGCTCGTAGGTATTAGAAAGAGAGGGAGACAAACGACTCGCTGGGAAACTGATAGTAGGAAAACACTGGAAAACAATAGTCAAATAAATAAATATTTCGGACATTTAACACACAACGCCATCTAGTTCCAAGTTTTTGTAAATACATAGATATTATACATAGAAAACACCCAAACTCCGAAACAAATATTTGCAGATCATTTGTATGATCTGCACTTTGTATGATATGTTTGTACATTTGGCCCGATCCGGGAATCGAACCCGAGACCTCAAGCACAGCAGTCGCAGACGCTACCACTACACTACCGATGCAGTCAAAGATAAGGACAAGTGGAAAAATCTGTAGGAGGCCTTCATCCTCACATAAGAAGGGGTTCTTGCATGCCAGCATAGTAATTATAATTAATAATAGGTCAATGAACAATAACAATAAAGAATAATAACGATGAAAATCAATATTAAGACTAATAAAGTATAAATAAAAACTACCACATGATGAAATAATAATAATTCATGAAAATCAAAAGAATGATGAAATAATCAAAATGAAGCCACTCACGAAAAATTTGCTTGATAGTAATAACTTGTAAAATTTATTTCGGGGATGCCGGACTATTAGGTTGTTAAAATGAAAAAATGTTACTTGTACTTTTATTGTATTAGGCATGGTAATGTCATCTATACAAATAAAAATGAATCGCCAAATGTGATGCTAAGTGCAAAACTCGATAACTACTCGACCTATTCGGCTATTTTTAAATATTTTCGGTAAGGCAGTAGGGAGGTTCTTGTGAGAGAAACGTAAAAATTGCGAGGAAAGTAGTTAAAACAATACTTATTTATTTTTTGCACTACGATATGCCCCTAACTTTCGACAGCACAAAGTTTGTCGGGGCAGCTTTAAATGTATATAATAGAATACAAAAGAATTTTTTTGTAAAAGCGAAATAAACTTACCTAGAATAGAGCCTACAGTTTTAATAAATTTTCCTCAAATAAAGTTACTGTCGTCATGGTTATATGTAATTCTTACAATAAAATATTACCTACAGATAAAAGTTCCAATAAAAAGACGCATGAGCGAGTTCCGCCGTTTGTAACCACATTCTTATTACACTGTAGTATGCAGGAACACTATTCTAGTATTCATATAAGTATTATAGATAAACAAAATTTTAACAAAAAAAAACCGACTTCAAGAACGACTAAATTGAAGTGGGCCCACACGGGAAGCACCAGCTTTTAAATAATAAAAAAGAATCATCGAAATTGGTTGGCGTGATATTGAGTTATTCGTCAATTTGTCGCACACATACTTAATGCAAATTGAAGACTTAAATGGTTTTCTCATGGATGACATGTCAGAACTATACCAAAATTGCAATGGGACCACATAGGAAGCACCAGCTTTCAAATAAAAAAAGAATTATGAAAATCGGTCACCCCGTCGAAATAACCTCGCCCTTCTTTGAAGTCGGTTAAAAAGAATATGATTATAATAAATTTGGAAAATCCCGACTAGATTCGAACCTACGGAAGTTTTAAACCAAATTTTGAAACGACATTTTGCGTTTACAAGTGTATCAGGCGCTACGTTTCTGTTGTGATACATGTATTGCAAAGTTGTTTTTGTCAGGTACTGTGGTAAACTCCGAATTTCTTGTGTCAGGTCTAACCTAGAGATAAAAAAATTGCATAATTGATTTGAAATGTGAATTGATTGATAGACAAACGAATATGTATGAAACTACTATAGGCCTCAATAAATAAAGGCGTTAAATACATTTGAAGATGCATTTTATAGCCAACGTTGATGCTATTAGGTTTGTTTTGAAAACAACAATCAAATTCACAAGTCCTTTTTGAATGTCGGAAAAATGTAGTGCTATTTTCCTACTTTTTCTTCATAGCTTTATTAAGTGACAAGTTATTAAGTTGAACATCAGAATCTAATATTGAAATTTTTATTATATAATAAAATAAAAACCGACTTTTTTTATGTTTGGCCCGCCAAAATGACTCTACTCTGCCTGATGGAAAGCATAAGCAGAATCCAAGAGTGGCGGTCACCATACTCACTGCGAATGCAGACAATGCAGTATGGCGACCCACACCATGGCGGCCTAGTGATGCTGCTGCATCTTTTAGTCTAGTCAACAAGTATGGAACTTGTTGACTAGACTATTTAGCCTCCGGTCTCGCACTCACCAACGAAACACGACATTTTACGTTGATTTTCTGTGAGAGGGTAGTACCGCCCCGGTCGAGCCGGCACATTCATGCTGAAATCAGCGTGGCTCTACTACCTACTACTACTACTACTACAGACTTCAAGGTTCGACTCGATTTCTCTAGGATGCAATCATCTGATCTTAGTATCGTTATCATGGTATCACCGTTGGGATATCTCCTTTCCATTAAAAAAAGAATTATTAAAATCGGTTCATAAACGACGAAGTTATCCGTGAACACACATAAAAAAAAAAAAAAAAACATATATATACGGTCGAATTGAGAACCTCCTCCTTTTTTGAAGTCGGTTAATAAGTGTAACTCACTCAAAATGGTTTCTCGAAAGCCTTCTCTGTGAGCTCTCGAAATAGCAGCCAGTCAGTTTTTTTGTAAAGCAGAACTCACTTTTTGACGCATTCTTGAACGGTAGTGTTTTTTTTTTTTTTTTTTTTTTTTTTTTTTTTTTTTTTTTTTTTTTTATGATGTCTTTCAACCTCTCCGCTTTTCCCCGTCCATAGTAACGACAGGACCTTTTTACTCTGGTTACTTCATTCATGTCTTTTTATTTTAGGTACCTCTCGCACCAAGTGCTCTCCCGCACCTTCTTTCTTAACTTTATGTAATTTTAACTACTCTTTTATAATTCGAAACAAAATTTAATTACAATGCAACAAATTTACAGCACTTTTTAGCTTCTATTATAGTAATATGTTATTTTATTTTATCTAATGCTTACTGTTAATTTTTATATTAATCACTGTATCTTTTCCTTTACTCTTACTTATAGTTCTTACATTTAGTTTAATTTTCTTCTAATAATGGCTATTCCTTCTGGATTATAATTTTTCTTTTTATTCTATATGACAATATTTTCTTATAACTAATCTTATATTTCCTTCGATATTTATTTTCCCGTGATGTTATTCCTGTTATCGTGTTTCGTTATTTGTGCACGTGTTCGATGCTTGTTCACAGTTTACAAAAATATTCCTTCCGGATTACATTTTTCCAATTCGTTTGAAAGTATGTTTCAGTTCAATCCTATCCGTGGTGTCTCTCATGCTATCATTATTTAGTCTGGGATCGTGATATCTATGACTCAGTGTATGTTCAATATTTTAGAGTTTTTTATTGTCTAGTCTGTAGTGAAGTTTATGTATCAGTGTATTTTCTATTTTTAAAAGTATTACTATTTTTATTGTCAATAACATATATAAACTCATTTTATATATTCATTGCAAATTTTTGTTTTCTAAGTTATTCTAAAGTTGTTTTCTGTTTTGTTTTGTATGCATGTTCAGTGTTTGTGTGCGTGTTTTGATTTGTCCATATTATTTGATTTTTCTGGTCGATACCAATAGTTGGTGATCCCTGTAAGCAGAGCCTATATATCCAGAGAAATGTAGGAGGGTGGGCGGGCGATTTTTCTATTTGCCCGATCTGAGCAAATGAGGTGTCGTTAGACGGGTCTTGAGGAGGCCTATCTAAATATGTATAATATGTATCTAACAAGTAAAAGGTTATAGAATTAATCGACAAAAACCTCAAAAGTCACAAAAAGTTCAGTTTAAAATTCGAAATTTTCAAACTTATATGTGTCAAAACTATGTGAAGGGGGTGTCAATAGATAGAACTAGATGAGTTCTATCCGAATATGTATAGATTATAATTTAAAAGTTAAGGGTTGCTGAATTATTCAACGAAAACGTCAGAAATTTTTCAGAGTTACAGAAATTTCAATTTAATTATCGAAACTTTTGAACTTCTATATGCCGAACTTATGTAAATGGGGTGTTGTTAGATAGGACTAGACGAGTCCTGTCTGAAAATACAACAATATCAAATTTATTGAACGGTAGTGTTTAGTTCAACTATGATAGGGGAGTGGTCTGAAGATAAATCCCAGGAACCCCGGCAAGATATATTTCTTTTTGCTATACCTTTGCTAACACAAAAGTCGATAATGTCCGGTATTTTACTTTGGTCAGTTGGCAAGTAATAGGCTGATCACAGGGAAGGATATGAAGGTGTAAGAAGTAGCACCATATGGCTTGACTATAGCTCTAAATTCATTTATATGTGTGTTTTTTATCATATACTCTCAGTACTACACTACTATACACTCAAGTATCTCCAGATGCGCATCCTTGATTAAGATAGGTATATATAAATCTATATACTTACTAGCTGATGCGGCAAACGTTGTTTTGTCATAAAAATACAATATTGGTGTATAAAAAATAGATGTTGGTCGATTCTCAGACCTAACCGATATGCACACCAAATTTCATAAAAATCGGTGTAGCCGTTTCAGAGCAGTATGGTAACTAACATTGTGACACGAGAATTTTATATATAAGATAATAAAAATGTAACAGGTCCAATTCTGTACATTAAAGATATTTTGAAAAAAAATTTGGAAGGCTCTATAATCGATACTGAAGCCAAAACTGTCATTTTGTCTGTATCTTGGCCGCGCATCACGCCGAAACTACTGAACGGATTCAAATGATACTTGGCATGATTTGAGTTCATAGTTCATACTACGAGGTAGGATACTTTTTATCCCGAAAGAAAAAAACTAGAAGATACCGGGAAAAGTGTTTTTTTTTTTGCCCGCGACTGTACACTGCCTGTGGGAAGCTGAGAAATGTTGTAAATGTGGCGGTACGAAGTTCGCCGGGTCAGCTAGTAATAAATATTTCGGACACAGAACACACAACGCCATCTAGTCCCAAACTAAGCAGAGCTTTTATTATAGATACTAGACAACTGATATAATTACATATATACTTTTTTTTGTAAATACACACATATTATACATAGAAAACACCCAAACTCTGAAACAAATATTTGCAGATCATACAAACATTTGGCCCGACCCGGGAATCGAACCCGGGACCTCAAGAACAGCAGTCGCTTACGCTACCACTGCGCCACCGAGGCAGTCATTTATTTATGCGTACCTACTTAAAAAAACTGAGCAGCTACCAAGTACAACTAAAATTAACAGTATTAACACGGTAAAAAATATTCAGTAATATTTTTTTTATAGCTGTAATTTATACCTACGTATGCAACCTAAGTGCTCGACCATCTTGTCAAGAAATTGAAATATAGGACAAATGTAAAGGATAATTGCTACCAACAAGAAAAGCTGAATAAACTATAATCTGACTACTTAAATCTTTTCATATTTGTATCACCGTATATAATCTTCTTCTATCTATCTATCTATATATATAAAAGCGAAATACCACTCACATATTAATCACGAAATCTCAGAAACTATCACACCTACAAACTTAAAATTTGGCAGGTAGGTTCCTTATAGGGTGTAGACATCCGCTAAGAACGGATTTTATTAAACTCCACCCCTAAGGGTTACCCCCTTAGGGGTGCAGTTTCAGGGGTTGAAAGTCTGCGTGAGTGAAGCTGCGTGCAAAAGCTAGTATATATATAAAAGCGAAATACCACTCACTTATTAATCACGAAATCTCAGAAACTGTAACACCTACAAACTTGAAATTTGGCAGGTAGGTTCCTTACAGGGTGTAGACATCCGCTAAGAACGGATTTTACTAAACTCCACCCCTAAGGGGGTAAATCAGGGGATGAAAGTCTGCGTGAGCGAAGCTGCGTGCACAAGCTAGTCTTCTATATACAGGGTGGATATGACAACACGACATTAATTTGAACTAGACCTACCTGCACAGGTTACAATTCCACCTACAAAATTTCCAAAAAAAATGGTTCAGTAATTTTGCCATAGGACACTATTTTCCGTTTTTGAATTTTACTACACGATGTTGTTGGTTTAATGACCGATGTTACCTATCGTCGCCGGGTCGCGCCATCGCACGCGCTCCCTTTAAACCAGCCGCCGCCGCCGCGCGCTGTCATCGATGCGAGAGCCCTGTGTTTACCTAATAGGTATTTTGTAGTGATTTTATAGTGACGTGACAGGGCACATTAGTTAAGTTTGTTAGTTGATACGTAACGTTAAGTTATTTTGTGTGAATTTAAATGAAACAATGCCTCGAATCGGCTATGCACTTCTACGGATAGTGAAAAATTTACTACGGATATAATATTAATTTACGGATAATGTTCGTTTATCCTACTACCTACTAATAGTCGGATTGTTGTACAAACTTATCAATACGAGAATAGAGATAATGCTCTTACAGCTGTAACCTCGATAAGATGACCTAATGTAAAACCTTGTGGTTTTTGATTTCGATTTTTTTGTGATTATTATGGTGACTGTGTAATTAAAAAAACGTGAATACATAATATTGCTTGTGCCATTTAGCTTACGTTTCGATAAAGTAGGTAGGTATCTACTTTATAAATCTTCGTCGCGCGTCGTTCGGTGCTTTAGGTACTTATTTTACGGCCGCCCGGCCGCCGGGACCGCGCCGCGCCACTAAGGTTAGTGAACTTAAATTACAAATGGTGTCCTTATTGGTTTTATTTTTTAAGATATTAAGTTTGTTTGAATTTTTTTTTATATTCGTTTTCGGATCATTTAAACAATCCCAAAGTAAACCAATACATATAAATAGCCCACCGTTTTGTTTAATGTCGCATTGTCATATCCACCCTGTATATAAAAGTGAATTGGTGGTTCCATACTATGGGACCACCAATTCTAAAAAGTGAAGTTCGAGCCGCTATCAATCACCTGAAGAGGAATAAGGCTGTGGGAGCTGACGCTATTCCAATAGAGGTTTTTAAAGCGATGAGTGAATACGGAGTTGATATTATGCATGTAATCTGTAACCGTGTCTGGGAGACAGAGAAGTGGCCTCGAGACTGGGCTCACTCCGTGTTCATACCACTCCATAAGAAAGGATCAACAAAGAAGTGTGGCAACTACAGGCTTATAGCCTTAATTACCCACGCCAGCAAAGTACTCCTTCATGTCATCAACGCCAGAATGCAAGCTTTTCTGAATCCTGAAATAGCTATTGAGCAAGCGGTATTTGTCAGGAGTCGAGGAACGAGAGAGCTAATCCTGATTCTACGACAGTTGATCGAAAAGTCTCGAGAGTTTAACATCCCACTCTATATCTGCTTCGTCGACTTTCGCAAGGCCTTCGATACCGTGAAATGGCATATTCTATGGAACGTGCTGATTCAAATGGGAGTGCCGCTCCACCTAGTGAGTCTCATACGCCGACTGTATGAGGACGGAACTGCTTCGGATAGACGACTTTGACTCAAGAAGCTTTCGTACTCAGGCTGGCGTTCGACAGGGTTGCATATTGTCTCCACTCCTGTTCAACATTTACACAGAGTATATTATGAGAATCGTATTGGAACAATGGGACAAAGGGAGTTCAGTGGGAGGTGGAAAGGTGTCTAACTTAAGGTATGCCGACGACACTACCCTTCTAACTCTAACGAAGGAAGACATAGAACACCTGCTGACACTTCTGGAGACAACAAGCCTCTCCTTCGGTCTTACAATCAACAGATACAAGACCAAGATGATGATAGTGAATCGAGCTGAACTAAACCATCCCGACACCACTGTGATTGGCAACTGTGAGGTTGTTCAATCTTATGTGTACCTTGGTTCCACCGTCACAAACACTGGAGGATGTGAAGATGAGATTCGAAGGAGATGTGCTATCACACAATTTGCCGTTGACAGGCTGAAAAGGGTCGGGTGCAACCGTAATATCACCAAAGCCACGAAAATCCACCTCATGAGAAGCTTAGTCTTTCCAATATTTCTCTATGGCGCAGAAATATGGACGGTTCGTATTAAAGACCGACGCAAAATCGATGCCCTCGAGATGTGGTGCTTACGTCGATTACTGCGAATCCCCTGGACAGCACATAGGACCAACGTACCGATCCTAGAGGAGCTTAATATCAAACAAAGACTATCGTCGACTCTGCAAATACGAATACTCAAATACTTCGGTCACGTTGTACGCAACGAACACTCCATGGAACGACTCGATGTCCAGGGACAAGTGGAGGGCAAACGGTCACGCGGACGCTCACCTACCCGTTGGACGGACCTCATCAGAGCTGCAACACAAACCTCCATTGTCCAGAGTTCCCGAGACGCAATGGACCGTGATAGGTGGAAACACATCGTGGGAGCCTCATTGCCCGACGAAAATGCAGCATTGTCGACCACGACTGCTCTGTCAAGAGTAAACGACTAAGAAGAGAGGTTCCTTATAGGGTGTAGACATCCGCTAAGAACGGATTTTACTAAACTCCACCCCTAAATCAGGGGTAAATCAGGGGATGAAAGTCTGCGTGAGCGAAGCTGCGTGCAAAAGCTAGTACATAATATATTACGAACCTATTGACACCTTATTTATAAAAATCAGTTCAATAGTAAATTTCAAAGCCTATCGTTGGTGGAAAATAGTACGTTTATCTATGAAAAACTTAGATTAAACAGGAAGTGACGCAGTGTTAATAGCTACTAAATTGAATTATGGTGTTTATCACTTTTAATAACTTGAGCAAATTTTGACAGGAAATACCGGCATTTATGAAAGAAATAATTTCTCGATTGAAATACTTATCAGATCAGATATTGCAATCAAATTGATATGTACATGAATATATTTTTACTTTTATTGCAAAATAATTAACTACTAGTTTAACGAGATATAATTTATTTTCGATAAGATTTCGTTATTGATAAAAGTACCTATAAATTTGTTATTATTATATTTAACCTAATTAGTTTTAAAAAATGTTAGGACTGAAGTGTGCTTTAATTCTGTGCGCAACGTCCTTCGGTAAGTAAATTAATATATTAGGAACTTTTTTAAGTTTCCTAGCAAATTAAAAAAAAAACACGTGCTGAGTTTTTAAAGTAAATGTACTAAAGTAGAGCAAAATTAATATCCTAACTCGTTAGTGTTAATATGTTAATCAAAACAGACACACAATAAATTTGAATCTTTTATCAGAAAAATATTTAATGACAAACAAATTGATAATATACATAATATAAAACTTGTAAATGAACTTGGTATCGGGTAATTTACCATAGCAAAAAAGTGGTCATAAAAGAATAAAAACTAAAAATCTATTATATTTGACTAACTTATGTCAATCGTGAGCCGAAAAACCTCGTAAATATAGTAATCAATTTTACATTAGGTTGACCATTTAAGAAAGCCTTTTTATTCATTATTCTACCTGTATCGTAATATTTTGTAAGACAAATCCTACTCATTAACTTTCTTTAAAAAAACCTTTTATCAAAAAATTTTACCGCCGAATAAACTGAAAAGCAAAAATAATAAACAATTTTTATTTAACCTTAATAACTACGTTCTTAAACTAATGTAAGTACGTAATTTTGGGTCGCCGGCACCAAACAATCAATGGTGTCACTCAACTCAAAGAGCTTTGCTCGGAGTCTCTCTGAAGGACAAAATTTGTAACAGTGATCCGTCAGACAAAATAAAGGTACACCAGGTCGTAGAGTTAGTGGGTTGAAGTGGCAATGGGCCGGTTACATATGTCGAAGATCAGAAAACCGCTTCAGTAACGCCCTCTGGCCAGATGGCATGACGACTTGTGTAAGAGGGCCGGTGGTGACTGGATGCAAAAAGCAACAGACTAGGCACTATGGTGTACCTTGTGAGATGCCTATGTCCAGCAGTGATTTAGTAAATGAAATCAATATTTTTATTTATTATTTGGTTATTTTAAAAAGGATGAAAAGTCAACGGTATCCTTGTTTGCCTGTATTTTTAACCCCCGACCAAAAATAGGGGTGTTATAAGTTTCGCGTGTCTGTCTGTCTGTGGCACCGTAGCTTTCGAACGGATGAAGCGATTTCAATTTAGTTTTTTGTATGAAAGGTGAGTTACGTGCGAGTGTTCTTAGACATGTTTCATGAAAATTGGTTGAGCCGTTTAAAAGTTATGGGGGTGAAAGTGGGGAAGAGCAACCGAATGTCTGCAAAAATATAATCGAGTGGGATCTCAAATGAAAGCGAATAACGTGTTTTTTACTTTATAAATGGAACTCAGGTTATTATGTCGGGGTTTTTTTTTAATTTTGAGAATTTATAGTTATATCTAATATTCTCATCATATTTGAGTCACGTTGCTAATCAGTACTTATCTTATATTTTATTATTAGTTGTGATAATAATTATGATAAGGAAACTTATCAAAACAAACAAATTGGTGCGATTGTTGCATTTTAAAGTACCAAATATAATATACCTATTATTTTAATGTACCTAAATAATTATATTTTATACACAAAACAGAGTGCCTCTCTGACTAGACTAGTAAATCAGTTCATAAAATTCGATTCTGAGAAATTACACAAAAATAAAAATAGGAACAAGTATTTCTCACGAATAAAAATTTAGGTTGAGAATTTAGATTAGAGAGTGGAAATATTATGTCAAAATTTGATCTAACAGTGTGCATAAAATTTGACAAAGCTACTTATATTTAAAATATTCACAAGGAATAGAAGGTTGCCATTTTATTTACTGTACATTATAGATGTTTTTTTTTGTTTTCAGTGACAGCGATTGACTTGGCTGTCCAAGATGTCGCCTTCCATTTATTTACTAGGTTAGTTAAAGAAACAACTCTAAACACTAAAAATAAATACATCGTACACTACATTTTCTGCTTAAGATTCAGCATCGTATTATGAAGTAGAGATCTGAGTGACAATCCTGTGAAGTTGTTGCAATCAATTATATAAAAATCATTAGTACCCACTTTCTGGGCACACCATTAAGATCCTCAAAAACCTACATGATTAAAAAGAAAACATACACGATTAAAAAGTAAGGAACAAGAAAATTTTCAGGCTCTAACACGACTGCACACTGTTTTATGCACTCGTAAAACATGTTAATATAAAAACTTTCACTTTTTAAACATGTGGGTTATTTTTAATGGTTTTTAAAGATTGCACAGTATACAGTATGACAGTGAAAACGGACATTTACTATTCGTTCCATAGATTGAGAGGGCATAAGAAGAGTCAATGTCAATATGGTTTAGTTCCAGAGAACTGGAACGAATAGTAAATGTCCGCTTTCACTGTCATATTGTATACGGTGGATTGGTATGAAATGATTCATGACATGCCCCGAAACAGTTTATTGAACGGTTATCATTAGTTTAATATTTAATGTATAATATATCTCATTAAATATTACAAACATTTCAATCATTTAATAGTATAATTAAATCTTTACAGCCGGACTTATCCAGCCAGCCAGCGGATATTTCCAAATATGCCAAGCATCATGAACAGCGATTTTCATCCACTCCAACCAACTATTCTGACCATCCACAGTCACGGCGAAACAGTAGCTGGAAACTTTAATGCTTTTGTAGTCAAAGGTTTGTAGTAATGTATTTACGGCAAGTATATACATATGTACGTGCAAACGAGCAGACTGGTTTCATGACCGCAAGGAACTACCGCCCCCCATGGACGTCTGCAACTTAGAAGTATCAAGTGCATTACCATTCTAAGAGTCCCTCCCCTTCAAGACAGGGGCGGCCTTACCTACAGAAAACCAATGCTAAGGGAAGATTCCACAAAAGCTAACCGCACCTTTATAAAAAATTAAATCAAGTACCGTATGAATGAGGTTACTGGAACTCTCTTTATTCCAAGGACTCGGAGGGTGGAAACTGGAAACGCATTGTAGCGACACAACGTACTTAACCTACTCATTTTCCATCCATATGTAGGGACATTGGAGTCAAGAGTCACAGACTACGTGTAGGGACACGTATTTTTTTACACTTAACTTGTAGATTTTCATTTACGGTGCTAGTCGCTTACTGCAAGATCCATCTACTTATACGCCCAGTATAATTAAAAAATATTTTGCTAACATTCATGTTTTACTCTAATTAACATTTCAGCTCACGTAGAAGCAGCAGATGTGAATGTCATTGCTATTGACTGGAGTGCTGGATCCCGCATGTACACCCAGGGTCTGGGAAATGCACCTCGGTGCGGTGCAATAATAGCAGAGTTCATCAATTTCTTTATCGCCGGTCGAGTGCAAGACGTCAGCTTTATGCGTTTCGTTGGCGTAGGTCTTGGCGCCCAAGTAGCTGGTATAGCTGCCAGAAACGTTATGGGAAATGTACCTCATATAGTTGGTAGGTTGAGAGTTATGTATATTTATGCTTATAACTTGACTGCAAGGTTGGTCTAGTGGTTTAAGCGGTCACTGACGCAGGTCCTTTCCGGGCACGGTTTCTTCGGGAAGTACCTGCACTTGGTTGCAACGAGGGAATTGAGTCCCGCCTGCCACCACTGCGACTGCAGTGAGGACTCGGCCCAGCATACGCTGGCGATTTGCCCCGCTTGAGCACCGCAACGTCGGGCCCTCACTGCAGTCATCGGAGGAGGAGAGATCTCTCGCTATCGGCCGTCATACGCTCCATGGCCGGTAGCGACAGCAGTTTTACTGCGGTCGCAACCTTCTGCGAAGATGTTATCTCGCAGAAGGAGGTGGCGGAGAAGGCCCGGGAGGATGATATCCACTCGGACCCAATCCGCCGCCGGCGAATCGGGCGGCGGAGGCGCGCCTATCAGCGCCTCATGCCGCCCTGAGTGTGGCCGCGGATGGTCGGGACGGGTTTTCCCCTCCATCCGCTTTAGTGGCCACCCGCGAGGGGGCGACGTACGCGTGTGCCGTACGTCGCCTAATTGAGAGTTTACCAGCAGACGGTGCCCGTTCAGTGCGGGCAAGCGCTGGGAGGGGTACGGACGTGTTAATAACTGCAGTTCCTGGATTCCTCCCTTCACAGGCGCAGAGTGGCACACCGTGTGGTTTTAGTCGGTTCGAGTACAACACACCGCCCCGCCGCAAGCCCCGGTGGGGTGACTGTCCGAGGGGATTTCCACAGGTTAAAAAAAAAAAAGTGGTTCAAGCGGTCGCCACGCCGCTTCCTACTACACCAAGTGTTGTGGGTTCAAATCCCACATGGGACAGTACTTTGTGTGATCCACAAATTGTTGTTCTGAGTCTGGGTATTCTTTGTGTCTGTTTCATGTAAGTTTGTAAAAAAGTCCCCCACGACACAGGATGTATATTCCTTATGTGGGAGTTGTAGGCAAGAAAAAAACACTATATCCGTACAGAATTAGAGACAAGTTACAACCAGTCCATCCGGTTATTATGAAATGTTAAATAATAGAGGGTCACGTGGCAAGGGACTGAAGATCACCTTCTAAAACATCTATATTACATCTTAGTCTAACAACTAACTATACCTATGGCTATCGACTAAAACATTAGGTTTGATTATACATACATGTAGACACGTATATTGTACTTATTCTTATGAATCTATACGTTAACAATACACACAGTAATACTGATGTAACATAAAAATTTAATAGAAATGAACCGGTGATCAAATTTGGACCTTCACTTACTAGCTTTACATTTTAAAATATTTTGTTTGAGCTCTTTGTATTGTATATAGACATACTACTTTGAAGGCAAATTTTAAATTCATAATCTTCATTCACAATATTTGCATGAAATCAAAAACAATTAAAAAAATATGAAAATTTAATGTTTCAGCTCTCGATCCTGCTCTATTCGGGTGGACTTACAGCCCTCATAACTTGAGACCGTCTGATGCCGACATTGTTGAGGTTATCCACACCACCGCTGGTCTTCTAGGTTACGATTATCCCTTGGGAGATATCGACTTTTACCCCAATGGTGGTTCAAGACAAAACGGTTGTGCAGAACTCGTTCCATGCTCTCATCAGCTTTCTTATGTCTTCTACGCTGAATCAATAGATCGAGAAGTAACTGAGGGTAACCGTTTCATCGGCACAAGGTGCGAGTCTTACGAAAAAGCAATAATTGGCGATTGCAATGGTGAAAGAGATGCCGTCTTCGGTGGCCACGACGTCCAACAGAAGTAAGTTGATTATTTTACTGGTAATAGGAACAACAATATATAGTAACTAATGTTGGCTGTACTATTAGCGAGAACAGTCATATTAAGCTGTTTTAAAAGGAACAAAATAGAAGATAACGGTTTAAGAAATTCAGCCGCTTCAGCTGTGAATGAATATAAGAGACGTGGCCCTGTTTTCGCTTTTACGTTAAATTTTAACAGTCCAGTTGAAAACAGTTGAATAGTTAAATTAATTTAATTTAAAGAAGAGAAGTAAACTCTAAGATTATCTTCTTATTAACTACTCTTATCACATTAATTACTACGCTTATTAAGAAATACTTTGATTAAACTATCTCAAAATGTATAGTTATAACCTTAGGGATTTATTAATAACACGATTGAAACCAATGCTTTATTTTCAAAATTAAAAAAAGTAGATTTTTTAAAACGAAATTTTAAATAAGGAATGGAACTCCACGAGAGTACAGTACAGAGGTACAGTGTCTTATTGTTAATTGCGAGAGTAATATTGTATGCACAATTTTGAAAAATGAAAAACGAATTGAAAATTGAAAAACTAATTGCAGAAAATGATTAAGTTAGTACTTTTAAATATCATTAATCTTTTTAATGGATAAAATAATACAAAATTTCAACAAAAAAAAACAAATTCAAAGAATCGGACCAAATTAAAATGGGTCCACACGGGATGCACCAGCTTTTAAATAAAAAAAGAATCGTGAAAATCGGTTCACCCAGTCCAAAGTTAGAGGTAACAAACATAAAAAAAACAGTCGAAATGATAACCTATTTCTTTTTTGAAGTCGGTTAAAAGTCGAAACAGTGTGACGATGATGATGACTGATGAAGTCAAATCAGCCCAACTTCCAGTAGGAAGTGATTAAGGGCTTTTGCCCGCATAGATGGGACTTATACAAGTTGCCTGACCCTTTAAAAACATGTAAGTAACTGTACCTGTTTTGTGTCAGAACAGTATGCATCTGTTTGAGGCAAACCTACATCCCTGTATTTTGATAAATAACGGTGAAGAGCCTTTGTTACAGCGCAACATTGGAAGTTTTTAAGTGTTTTCTTCTTTTTTTTTTACAGACCATCGGGCATCTATTACTTTGCGACGAACTCTGCACAACCCTTCGCTCGAGGTTAATGTATTGCTAAAATGTGTTATTGAGAAATAATAAAACCTTTACCTTATTTCGTGCAGTAATTTTCTTCAGCTTGACCAGAGTATTAACAAGTACAATTTTAACAAAATAAAAAATCGACTTCAAGAACGACCAAATCGATCGATTTCTTTTGGATGCTATCGTCAAATCTAAGTGTCCTTATCATAGTACCACGGTTGGGATATTTTTTCATTTCCATTAAAAAAAGAATCATCAAAATCGGTTCATAAACGACGAAGTTATCCGCGAACACATATAAAAATATATATATACGGTCGAATTGAGAACCTCCTCCTTTTTTGAAGTCGGTTACAAAAATAAATAACAACAATTTTGAAACACATGCCTACTAATTATCTCACATCTCATCTTTAACTGCATACATCTACATATACTTACATCTTTAACCTCCTAAGGGGTTTGGCCTAATGCGAGCGAAGAGGAATAATTTTGTGGCGACTTCCATATACAGCGCAACAGAAATATACTACAGCGCCATCTACCGAAGTTATACTGAACTACGGAGTCGTATATGCAACATCCCAACATCAACGGTTGGGCAGTTGGCCCGCCAGGCATGATCACCTCGCCTGGTCGGAGGATCCTCCCTTTGTGTTGGTGGGACATGACACACCTGTCACACACAGTGGTGACCCCAACGTGATTGGAAGCAGCATCAGCACGCCACCATCATGTTCACTCCCACAGCAGGTCTCACAGCCAGCCAGCAACCTCGGCCTCAACAGGGCGAGTAACGAAGGAAACTAAGAAATTACCAATCCTGAATCGCACAGTGCAAGTTCTCGCGCCGATTATCGTATATACAACATCCCAACATCAACCGTTGGGCAGTTGGCCCACCAGGCATGATCACCTCGCCTGGTCGGAGGATCCTCCCTTTGTGTTGGTGGGACATGACACACCTGTCCCCCACAATTTCAAATGCAAAATGTTACTAAATATTGTTATCCTGTGTGTATATTTGTTATCACGAATCAACTTAATCGTAATTATAAAATAATGCTCGTACGTGGGGTTTCCAATTTCATATCAAGTTAAGCTTCTTAAAAATTTAATAAGTAATATAATTAGGTAAACAACAATTAATCAATTTTACAGGTGACACTTACTTATTTGTTTGGCAGTATTCAGCATGCATTCACTGCATTCTTCAGGAAATTAGTAATGATTAGGTACTTAAATTCAATATGATTGCCAACATATCAATTATAGACGCATAAATATAGATGCCTAAAACATAAGCTTAGTCCTGTTATAGCTTTATTTATTAATTTATCCGTGGAGTCAGGATTATATCCCGACCACTTAAAAGCAGCAATAATTAGACCCATTTTTAAACAAGGCAGCCATACCGATTATTCAAACTATAGGCCAATAGCAATTCTGTCTGTCATTAATAAAATTGTAGAAAAGTACATAGTCACTCAAATAAGCTCATTTCTGGAGTGTCACAGTATACTATCGACTGCTCAGCATGGTTTCCGACGGGGCCGGAGCACGGCTTCGGCTTTGGCGCGGTTCTCAGACGATATTAATAGTTGCTTAGACCAGCGGAAGCAGGTGGTGGTGGTCTACATTGATTTCAAAAAAGCATTTGAGACTTTAGAACATCACCAGCTGCTTCAAGCTATGGAAGAGTGTGGGATCGTCGGACCGGTCAATAAGTGGCTCCGAGCCTATCTCACGGGTAGAACACTAAGAACTATGGTGAATGGTATTGTCGGCGAGCCGAAACAGATAACCTGTGGAGTGCCTACCGGTTCTGTGTTTGGGCCTGTCGGATTCATCATGCATGTTAACAGTATGAGCAATGTAGTACATAACTGCCGTATATACATGTATGCCGACGACACCTGCCTGGTATATGCAGACAAAAACTTATCTGACGTAGAAAGTAAGGTACAGGCTGATTTAAATAATGTTATAAAATGGTCACATGACAACGGTATTGTAATTAATGTAGATAAAACTAAATGTATGCACATACAATCGCCGTACGCAAAGAACAAAGACAGGCCGCCGCGTATAGTGGGTCACAATTATGAGTGCTTGCACAGGACTTGCAACACTGACATAAATACTGTGGAGTGTGCGTGTGCAAGTATTGGGGTTGTGGGGGAGTACAAGTACTTAGGTATGACTGTCGACTGCAAGTTCTCTTGGAAAACGCATATAATACAACTATGCGAGAAACTGCGATCTGTACTCGTAAAATTCCATCACCTCAGTTTTGTACTAAATAGGGCTACCTTGTATACTGTTTACTATGCGCTAGTGGAATCACTGATTTCTTATGGATTGACATGCTATGGACGCACGTTTAAAACATACTTAGACCAAATAAAGTCATTACAAATCAGATTTTTAAAAGTTTTAGTAGACAAACCCACTAAGGAGCGTTCCAAAAATAGTGATTACGAACAATTATTCTGCGAATGTAAAGTGCTGCCAGTACATGAGAAGTCGGTGCTGCTGTTGGCATTGGAACATTGTACGGGGGATGAATATAAGCATGCAATAACACGGGAAAGATCTCAAAGAATGGGTAAACGGAAGTTCGAAGTACCTCTTTGTAACAATTACTATGGGCAAAGGGCCAGTAAATATTTAGTGCCAGTAATTTTCAATAGTCTGCCGAATGATATTTGTAACGTGTGTGATGGTAATAGCTCTCATGTAAAAGAAATGTTTAAATCGAAGTTGGTGAAGTACCTTCTTGAGAACCTTCACTGTAATATTTGTATAAGTCATAATTGTTGAGAAGTGTCTGTGTATATTGATATTAATAGTCTGTCATGTAAAAGAAAAGATGTTATGGGAATGGTACAAAAAAAAAAAACATGTTAATTAAATAAGGAGCTACGTCTGCCAACAAACTGTCCTGCAGTTTGGCAGAAGTAAAATAGAATGTAAACTGAATGTTAAAAAGTAATAAACATTTTTTCTTTCTTTCTTCTTTCAAACAACATTTTAACATTTGATACAACATCTGATGAAAGAATCATTTAAATTTACAAACTATAACTAGATTAAAAAAGGTTAATAAATACGAGTATGAAATAAATTTGTTAAATAATATTAGGTATAAACAATTTTTTATATTTTATATATTTATATTTCAGACATCTAACACACAACGCCATCTAATCCCAAGCTAAGCAGAGCTTGTGTTATGGGTACTAGACAACTGATACAAATACATATATACTTTTTTTTGTAAATACATACATATTATACATAGAAAACACCCAAACTCCGAAACAAATATTTGTAGATCTTACAAACATTTGGTCCGTGTGGTGACGTATTAAAAATCTGTCTCTACTACAGAGACAGATTTTTAATGCGTCACGTTTCTCAGTGAGACACACTGATTTCAGCACGAACGGGCCGGCTCGACCGGGGTGGTACTACCCTCGCACAGAAGATCAACTGAAAATGACCGCGTTCGTGCTGTCGTGTTTCGTTGGTGAGTGCGAGACAGGAGGCCCAATGATGCAGAAGCATTACTAGTCTGGGTCACCATGCTGCATTGTTGCATTGTCTGCATTCGCAATGAGTATGGTGACCACCACTCTTGGATTTTGCTTATGCTTTCCATCGGGTAGAGTATAGTCATTTTGGCAGGCCATACATTAAAAAAATACGGAGTGTTACCATTCGTACTTATCCCAAAAATCTCGAAAGAGATGACCTACGGTCTTTTTCACTAATCTATTTATTTTTCTATATCTTTTTTCAATTTAATTGAATTTTTTGAATTGAATTTGAATTGAATTTGAATTGAATTGGAAGTATTTCCAATCATATTTTCTTCTCTTTTTAAACAATTATATTTTATTTTTAAGTTTTATACGCCAAAACAGGAACAAGTACTCTTTTTAAGGTGTAAAACTGAAGATATGTTAATAAGACAACCGTTACCTGAAAAAGAGTATTTTGTTCTTTTTTTCACCACTAAAACTTGTTAAAAAAAGATGATCCTGCTAATCTATGACATTATTGAATACTAGCTGTGCCCGCTACTTCGTAAACGTGACATTTGGATTTTTTCCGTTTAAACCTTCCCTGGGCTACGACAAATATTTCAAAACCAAAATCAGCTAAATTGGCCCAGCCGTTCTCTAGTTTTAGCGAACGAACAGCAATTGATTTTTATGTATAAGATAAATAGTAGAGAGTAGAGTTCACAGACTATAAAGGCTATTGATTAATTATGACGATGAAAACAAAAGATTAGAATACTTTAAATTACTTAAATGTAATTTATATCTAAATCTAAGTTTAATCCACTGACAATACGATGAATGACACACAAAGTTAAAGAATTACGTAGGAAATAAAACAACAAGATTAGGCTATTGTTTATGGTCTGCTAATATCGTCAGACCTTTCCAGGGGTGTTAAGACCTTTCGCGTTTTTAGAGTTTTCGAAGAAACAGAAATTAAAGATTCGAACAAATAATACAAGAATACAATCTTGTTATATTCTTTTTTATTTTGTAAATACGACTATTGTGAATTTTAAGAGGATTCGGGAACCCTCTAAAAATTAACCATATGGGTGTAAAGTAAGTAATGAAAATGATAAAAATATCAAAGGTTACACCGATATACAAGTCAGGAGATAAGAATGATGTTTCAAATTACCGTCCTATCTGCCTTCTTAATTGTTTTGCAAAAATTTTTGAAGGCTACGTTTATAACTATTTGTATAATCACTTCAAGCATATATTAAGTCCAAAACAGCATGGGTTTGTTACAGGTAGATCTACCGCCTCCAATCTTCTCTATTATACTAATTATATCTGCGAATCCTTTAACGGTAGGGATCAGGTCGACTCTATACATACTGATTTTTCTAAAGCTTTTGATCGCGTTAATCATTCGGTTCTACTTCTGAAGGCCCACCACATGGGGATCCATGGTAATTTGTACAGATGGCTCTCTTCTTATTTGCTCAATCGCTCACAGTTGGTCACACTCAGCGGATATAACTCTGTACCGTATTTAACCACATCAGGGGTGCCCCAGGGCTCTAATCTGGGCCCGCTCCTGTTTCTAATATTTGTCAACGATCTACTTAATATGATTCAAAGTGAATGCTTAGCTTATGCTGATGACATAAAAATATTCAAGCGAATTTCCACACATAGTGACTGTGAACTCCTCCAGGCAGACATTGATACCATCGTAAACTGGTGTGCTAGAAATCTTATGACATTAAATATTAAAAAGTGTCAAGTAATAACTTTCACCAAAAATAAAAATATTCTGAAGTATAATTACCATATCGATTACACCAACATAGACAGAGGTGCGGGACATAGAGATTACGGAGGTGCGGGACCTAGGAGTCATATTTGACTGCTCTTTAAATTTTAGATCGCACTATGACTATATATGCAGCAAAGCTAACCGCATGCTCTCATTTATACTTTGCACCGCACGACCATTTAAAAATACAAGATCTGTGATAGTCTTATATTACTCTCTGGTAAGAAGTATTGTAGAATATTGTTCTCCCGTATGGTCTCCAATTTATAATATACATATAGACCGGATAGAGGCGGTACAGAGGAGATTCGTGAGAGCTCTCTGCTCAAGATGTGGGCTAAGACGCAAAATACCGGAGTATGTTGATCGATTGCAAAAATTTTCTTTAAGATCTTTGGAAAATAGAAGATGGATCGGTGACTTGTGCACCTTACACAAAATTGTACATTGTACAATCGATAGTAATCTAGTAGAAAAGATTGAAATTAAAATACCCACACGATCTGTACGTATACCACAATTATTTAGTGTACCTCCCAGCAATAACAATGTTTCACATAATAACCCACTAAACAGAATGTGCAGGAACTATAATACCGTGTGCTCACAGTTGGATGTCTTTCACGAAAGCCTCAATGCTTTCAAATCTTCTCTCCATCGTTATAGCAAGCTTTAATTTTAAAGCACATCTCAGTTTCCTATATAATTATATCTATTTAGTTTGTAACGATGTATCTAATTATGGTTAGTTTTTGTTTTTTTTCTCATAATTTTCTTATAATATTTAACCCTATGCCAAAGCGAAGCACTGTCTACTGCCAAAGTTGTGTACATTTGTAACTGGATGGCAGGTTTACTATAATGTACTGTTAAAACTGCTTTTTGTATTTTTTCAATCTGTTATCTTGTAACCCCTGAACTTGTCAGGTGGATTACTCACCGGTTAGACCCAGTCAGTCAGCAAGAGCATATATCCCAGGGTGCCGTTAGAATTTTAAGAAATTTAAAGTGAGGGTGCCTGTACCTGGACTCCACAGGAGGCTTCAGTGAAACAACTTGAGACACATACAAACTTTTAGTTTGTTAAAGAAATTATTTATAAATTACAATTGTTAAGTAAAATTATTAATATACATACAAGGTAGGTTGAAATAAAAAATATACAGTTTTTTCAAATAACAGGCCTGTAGTTTGGACAGCACAAGATAGCCATCCTCAGGATCACCTTGCTGACTCGAGGTAGTCAGCCGAAGTCTCTCACCAGCTCAAGGTAGCTTGAGGAGACGTCCAACAGTGATCCACTTGTAGGTGCTAAATAAAAGTATTAATTAATGAAGTTAATTGTTACGTGAACTTCCCTCAAGGTAGGGCAGAAATCTTGAGGAGTGAGCCGTGAGCTGCCAACAATCAATCTTCCTCAGTAATAAACCACGAACCACAGGACGGGTATAATGAAGGTAGATTTTCAGCTGTAATCTATCGACCCTATAAACAAAATTAAATAACCTGAGGACACATTCTACATACTCAAAGATATTAAGGAAAACCTTTTTGAGGTTAACTTACCACAGACAGTGGGACTTGATCACTCACAAAACACTACCATCAAAGATATATGTATTCACAATAACGAAAACTTCCTCAGAGTTCCAAAGAGAAGATTAAGAATGAATCTTTCATCTGCGACACATCTATTTTTAAAGACTCATCATCGAACCTTCTCGATGAAACCCCCCCTTATCACTTGACGTGAGAACAAGACGTACAACTTCTATACTGCTTGTTTATTTGCGATAAATTTAAAATGTATTGAGAATCGTATGACACACATATGATAATGTCTCATTGTTACTAGGCGGATTTATCTCAACAAAAAAATCCTTTAAAACAACGCCACCTGGCGCATCCTAGGTGCACCAAACAGCTAAATAATTCGATCGCGCTCCGCGCCTAATTGTAGTTCGAACTACAGTGAACGAGAGGGCGCTGAAAACAAAAATTGTTAAAAGATTGAAATGCAAAAAAAACGATGTTACAATCTGTATCTGTACCTATTGAATAAAATAAAAATAAATAAAAATACAACCTTTCTCAGCATGGTTTCTAAAAAGGCAGGCCTCTGTCTCAAATCTCACCTTGCTTAGTGATTCTAGCGCAGACGCTAGGAACAAAGGTAATAAAGTAAATGTGGTCTATAGTATTATTTCAATCTCGCCACTTTATGATGACCTATCTTGTATGGAGGAATACTGTCGAACTGCACTACTGCTAAATCTGAATGCTACAAAATACTCAATGGTAATAGATTTAGGAAAATTTGCAGCCATCACCACACCAAACAAGAGCACCATGGTACCATGGTGCTCTGCAATAATAAAATAGTACGGATATTCATTTACTTACTACTGAGGCATAAGCTTATAATAAGACATGTTCTGACAATATGTGTAATCCATACTTCCATACTAATATTATAAATTCGAAAGTAGCTCTGTCTGACTGTATGTTACGCTTTTACGCATAAACCGCTGCACCGATTTCAATGACAAAAGTACCTAGAAATGTATTAGAAAACAGTAACTTGATTATTAAGTTGATAAGATTTACTATTCAATGAAAGAGTAGGTATCTACATGACAATGATAAACTAACAAATATGATTATAGTGTATAATAATTAATTAATTATTAGATTGTTATCTTAAAATGACGTTTTAATAATTCAATTCATTTTATCACCAGTTTCAGAGTTATTGAGTAATTTAATTTTGTTGATAGTTCATTTAAATGAATGTTATGATAACAGTGTTATAAATTTTTAGAATATTCTAGTTTGTTTTGATTTTTAGTAATGCTTAAATAACGTAAATATTTTGCTTTAAAAAACTATTAGTTAAATTCATGGTTTGTTGATTCCCCCTATAATCTCCATACATTTTTTTTTCCACTGTATAAAACAAATTGTACTTAAAAAAAGTTGTACTTTCAAGAAACAAACATTACACAAAAAATTTATCTTAATTACTCATTAAGAATAAAAAATAGCATTAATACTACTAATGTAAGACATGTAATATATACACGGTATAGGTATATAGCTGGTATGTGAAGAATTTTTTTTCACACTAAGACATCAGTGGTGATCGGTTTCTAACCGACTTCAAAAAAATGAGGAGGTTCTCAATTCGAGTGTTTTTTTTTTTAATGTTTGTTACCTCATAACTGACTAGGTGAACCGATTTTGATAATTCTTTTTTTATTTGAAAGCTGGTGCTTCCCGAATGGTCCCATTTAAATTTGGTCCAGATTGAAGTCGGTTTTTTTTTGTTAAAATTTGTAGGTAATTTTTATAAACAGCATTTTCGTTAGTGGTAAGTAAGGGGAAGAAGAATATCTGTTTCACCGCAAGTATATATTTTAATTGAGATTTTGAATACTAGCGTAATATGTAATCTGAATTGTTGCAGAAATATACTAAATGACCCGGTAAACGTTATTTTGACAAATAAATTATATATTTCTGAAATTGTGGTTGGTTGCAAAAGTGTGTAAATTTCGTAAGATGCAAGTATTTTTGATGCCAAATAAAAAAAATCAGCTAAGGATGTAAAATAGCTTACAATCTATTCTCAGACCTACTAAATATATGTACATAAAAAAATCAAAAAAATTGGTTCTGGCGTTTCGAAAACATGTTGGCTTATGTCTGACACGAGATTTTTATATATCAGATGTGGGCAAATGAGGTGACAGAGTTTCGTATGTATCTACATAATATGATGTGATACCATTCGAGGGATAAATACCAGAATCTAAATATTGTAAAATTACAATTTTCATTATCATTCCGAAATAGAAGTGGTTTAGCTGATCGCACCGACTATTTTATGCACTATTCCTGATTAAAAAAAGTCAAGCGAATTATAAGTTGCCTTAATTATGATAAAATATAATCACCTGTATTCTTTATCTCCTTATATCCCCCTAGAGGTGGAAGTATCATTGTTATCGAATCACAAAGCCTGACACTGTGTTTATAAAATGATATATCTCACCTACAGATCTTAATATGTAGCTAATTATCGATAATGATAGATAATCTAGTTATTATAGTACCAGCTTTAGTTGCCGAGCAGATGGGACGAAAAACCCTGATGGTAAATTTATGACGCTGCTCATGAATACCTATAACTCTACACTGTCTGTCTACTCTGAGAATCAGGGAGAGGAGAGGAGAGGAGGTTGGATCCGGGTAACATCATTCACTCGGTGAAATGTAACGAAGAAATTGCTTAAGGCCGGTTTTCTGTATGACCGTGGTGTCACTCCAGTCTAGCCAACCCATTTATACTCAAGCGTGCCTTTTCCTTTTCAAAAAGCCCGTTAGCCCTGTTATGTGCAAAATTTCACGATAATTTTGTGATACAACATAGGTATTGTTCGTTTCGCGTTCATATAAATATACTATTTCGAATATTGTATTTAGCTTCGTTATCATCGGTAACAGCCTACTCCTATAAAGATATATAGATTTAAATATTTTCTAATTAATCATTAGGGGTTTTAACGTGGATCATTTATGAGTAAAATAAAGATAAATGAATTGTAATATCTATAACTAGCGTTGAGTTTGTAATAGTAGTATAATTGGATTAGAAGGACTGTTACGATATCTATGTAGTGCCAAATATGTAGGAAGATTCCCCATTCATCGCCCAAAGGCCGGCAACGCACTTGTGACGTCTCTAGTGTTGCGGGTGTCCATGGGCGGTGGTAATCGCTTACCATTAGGCGATACGTCTGCTCGTTTACCCTTATTCCATAAAAAAAAAGATTATATTTTGTAGGTAGGGAGATGATGATGATATAAAAGTAATAGATGAAGCCTTCCTAGTGTCTACTCTACTCGCCAATGGTATGAATGATTTTCTAGAAATGTAAGCAGGTATAAATTCTAGAACTCTGCTATTGAAATGTGTTTTATTATTACTTTCATGGGTAACAAAAAGGTCCGACGCTTTGAACTGTATTTGTGGAAAACAGACCCTTGAAATACCTATTGTGTCATTCATAATTAATAAGAATAGTCACCATGAAAATTTTATTTACTTTATCTATAACTAGCGACCCGCCCCGGCTTCGTACGGGTGGATTTCAGATGCCCCCGCCGACGACACGATTCGTGCATATACCACCTTCATACCCCAAAACCCGCATCATAATCCGTTGCGTAGTTTAAAAGATCTATGTCTCTGATAGAGACAGACAGAGAGCGAAAGCGACTTTGTTTTATACTATGTTATGATGTGATTTTATTGGTCGCCAGGTGTGATGATACACATGTATGGCGTCATCATACAAGAAAAGAAAATATCAATATCTCTGTGTGATTTATACCTCTTTGAAGATTTGACCATCATCTAACTATCAAATATTATTTGAGAAAAATATATTATTACATTTAGAGGATGTCCAAGCTTAAGGCCGGTTGCAGACCGAAAACTAAGCTATGCCAAAGCTAAACTAAGCAAGCTAGGCTAAGCTAAGCTGAGCTAGAAATAAATGGCGTGCCCACCAAGAGCTAAGCTAAAGCTCAGTCAGTTTTGCGAAGTTCAATAAGACGGACGATGCTCGCCATGAATATAATCGATAAAGAAAGATTCGATGATGATAGAAAAAGAAGATTAATACTGACTTATTATTATTTAAGAAAGAGACATTCCAGATTTTAACTATATAATATAAAAGAAATTGTTTAACAATTTCAATAAATTGCTTCGTAGTCTCTACAAAACGACCGTACGTACAGGCCCGTATTCACTTTGCTTAGTGCGAGTGCAGGTGCTTAGTGTGTACTTAGAAAATACGTGTGGACAGTGAATTCGCGGTCCACACGGATTTTCTACCAATCATTGATCAACTGCACTACACACCTGAACTCGCACTAATCAAAGTGAATACGGGCCTTACCACAAAGGACCCTAGACAGTATTGGCTAAGGATGTGCGAAGTGTGTGCGGGGAAGGCAGGAGGGGCTCAGCTTTGCTCATGGAGCTGCGCATCGACATACATAACTAACTTAGCTTTGCATATTTTAGTTAGCTCACATAGCTTAGTTCGCATAGTTTGCGGTCTGCACACAAGTATGGAAAACTGCGTCAGCTATGCGAGCTAAGCTAAACTAACTTAGCTTATCTCTTGGTTTGCAACCCGTATAAGGAGTACATAGAAAGGTACATTTCGCAAGGTATTCAGAAATGATGTAATATCATTACTATGCTCTTTTTAATTTAAAATCGTAGCCTAATCGAATAGTCACTGTTGCTATCAGTTGAAGCTCAGAGTGATGGCTTAGCCAGGTGGAATAATACCAGGTCCACAACGTTTTGTGTACATCATAATAATAATCCGTTTTAATCTAGATATATAACTTTTAATTAATTAAATGTCATCACACAGGATTATAAAATATGACCTTTCTTTGAAAAATATCATATAAAATATACCATTACTTTCTTGTACCACGAAATATTGAATTTCCACGAACTGACAACCACACGATAATGTGACAAAGGCCTGGTAAAATATAATGCAGATTCTAACTTTTTCTTCTTCAAGTGCCTCTTCAATCTCGAAGGTTGACCATCAGCTTCCTGTAGATTCTAACTAGTCGAGTCAAACCTGTACAATATTACTACTGGATTATTAATTACTGGCTTTTACCCGCGGCTTCGCTCAAATCTTATAAAAAGTATCCTATGTTACTTCTAGTACCTCCAAGAATATGTGTACAAATTTTAATAATTATCAGTTAAGTAATTTTCGCGTGAAAGCGTAACAAACAAACTTACATTCAAATTTATAGTAATAGATAGGATAGGATGATAATTTATGTATATAAAAGTCAATTCTATCCAGCCTACCTAGACAAGTTGCGATCCAAACATAAATCTTAATAGAAAACGAAAAAATGTATGGGAATCACGTCTCTCAAAGTGTAATATACAGAATATTTGCCACTAATTCAAGAGAATACAGTCGTTAGCTCTTCTCCTTCCTAACCTGTATTATTCCCAAAATTATTTGGGGCTGGCTACTAGTTTAACTTGATTTACCTGAATGTCAGTTTTTCCACGAAGCGACTGGCATCAAATCTCCGTAACCCTGAGGGCGAACTGAATTCGAAGGTTGAACTAGTTATCAGAATATTTGCGAGTGGGCAGGGCGGCAGCACGGGACCCTATCCTTCCGACTGCCGCAGGTCCTTTCCGGGCACGGTAGCTTCGGGAAGTACCTGCACTCGGTCGCCAGGAGGGAATTGAGTCCCGCCTGCCACCACTGCGTCTGCAGTGAGGACTCGGCCCAGCATACGCTGGCGGTTTGCCCCGCTTGGGCGCCGCAGCGTCGGGCCCTCACTGCAGTCATCGGAGGAGATCTCTCGCTACCGGCCGTCATACGCTCCATGGCCGGTAGCGATAGCAGTTTTACCGCGGTCGCAACCTTCTGCGAAGAAGTCATCTCGCAGAAGGAGGTGGCGGAGAAGGCCCGGGAGGATGACATCCACTCGGACCCAATCCGCCGCCGGCGAACCGGGCGGCGGAGGCGCGCCTATCAGCGCCTCATGCCGCCCTGAGTGTGGCCGCGGATGGTCGGGACGGGTTTTCCCCTCTATCCGCTCTAGTGGCCACCCGCGAGGGGGCGACGTACGCGTGTGCCGTACGTCGCCTAAATTGAGAGTTTAACAGCAGACGGTGCCCGCTTCAGTGCGGGCAAGCGCTGGGAGGGGTCCGGATGTGTTAATAACTGCAGTTCCCGGATTCCTCCCTTCACAGGCGCAGAGTGGCACACCGTGTGGTTTTAGTCGGTTCGAATCCGACACACCGCCCCGCCGTAAACCCCGGTGGGGTGACGGTCCAATGGGATTTCCACACATTAAAAAAAAAAAAAGTTATCAGAATATTTGTAGGGCAATTACTTCCCAATAACAATTATCATAGATGTTCAAAACAACTCGGATCGACGGCCTAACGTGTTCTCCGAGGCACCGGAGAATAGAGTCGAAACACTTGCAACTTGACTGAGGGAGCAGGACCTAGATAATTTCTAAACTACACATTACAATATTATATAAACTCATTGTAACGATGTTTAGTGTTATTTAGATATACTTACTCTTTTACAAATTGTATGTTTTTACAGACGTGGATTTTCCTACACCTGTTTTAATTTACTGGACACCAATATGCTGATAAATAACAAATATATGTTGTATGTACGTATGAAACAAATAAGAGCCAGATTAATACGGGATTAAACGATTATCACCTAAACGACTTACATGTCAACATTTCATGATAAATATTTACTATAAATAACATGTTAAAAGACTAATAATGCATTCAGTTTAGTGACTTCACGTGTACTGAAAAACTGTATTCCTTGTGCCATGAAACTTTTAGTAGTGTTGGCTGCCGTAACGGCTCGTAAGTTTTTAAATCTGTTTATTGAGCACTATGTGAATTTTAATTTTATTATTGAAATTATATTAATTTATTGTTACGTAAACATTAACGTTCTTTTTAAATTTAACAGTGTGCGCTGGTAGTGCAATTCCGGTCATTCCCGGGGATAATAGTCACTATGTGGAGGGTGAAAGTCGCTACATCTGGATGCCTGATGGTGAGGGAACTCCTCATTTAGTAGACCTGCAAGCTGAAGAAAACTTGGTTGAACCTAGAAGTGGTGCTCAAAACGCATACTGGCTATTTACAAGGTGAATTCTTTACCAAGCAGATGTGTTCGTCATTGTGTGTTACGTGTTACGTAGAGTCGCGAAACTATAAAAGCACTGCTTTTTCACTGTTTTGAACTCAGTAAAAGTAACACGTTTTGTCTTCGTAATTAATAGAAATGCAAGAATTATTCCTATTACCATTTAACAGTTAAATTACCATGCACAGTATTTTTTTACGGTTTAATATTCGTTCTTCTGTAAAAAAAACTAAGTATATGCAATTGAAATTGCAATGAATATACTTATAAATATAAATGCTTTATTTCAGTTTCTCAGTTTCTGTTTTTCAGGCAAAATCGCAACAACCACCAGGTCCTTATCGATGGAAATATAAACTCCGTAAGGAATTCCAATTACAATGGTAATCGCCCTATTAAAGTTATTGCTCATGGATGGAACAGTAAAGGTAGCTCAGGAATGAACCCTCTGATCACTGCTGCTTTCCTCGATACTCAAGATTGTAACGTTATTGTTGTGGATTGGAGAAGCGTCGCTAGTGGGATTTACACAACTTCCGTCAGGGGTGTTCCCAGTGTAGGTGAACATCTTGGAAGGTTCCTCGTATGGCTAATCAATAATGCTGGTGGTAACTGGAACAACGTGCATTTAGTTGGCTTTAGTTTGGGCGCTCACGTTGTTGGTAATGCTGGCCGTACCGCAGGCCGTCGGCCTTCTCGTGTAACAGGTAAATTTGTACTTAGACCTAATTTATTTTCAAGTTCTGGCTACTAAAGTGTTGTTAATGTTCCCGTTTTGACTGTATTTTATACTTTAAGGACTTGACCCTGCTGGTCCACAATGGGGTGGAAACTCGCGTGCTCTGAACAGAAATGATGGTCAATACGTTGAGACAATTCACACTGATGGTGGGCTTCTTGGCATCTTCGACCGAATTGCCGACGCTGACTTCTATCCCAATGGAGGAAGAAATCCTCAGCCTGGCTGCTGGGTTAGCACCTGTTCCCACAGTCGCGCGTATGAACTATTTGCGGCAACTATTCGTAATAACCATCTCACCGGCAGGGGTTGCTCAAACACCAATCAAGTTTCAAATCCAAACCAATGTACCGGTGGCACTTTGAGGATGGGTAACGGAATTGTAAATAAGAGAGGGTAAGTAGAAATTTATTTATTATTCAAAAATAGCTGTATATTTTTACGTTAAATAGATTTTTAAACAATTATCCCTCACGAAGGTATATCATACACACATCAAAAGTGTCTAGGGATCAACATATGTGTCTAGGGATCAACATATATTTTTGCAATAACTTTTCTCCTGATTGATATTAATTAAAATTTTCTTTAAGGATTCATCAAATAAAGTGTTTTCGTTTGTCACAGTAACGATAAACCAAGTCACCTTTGCATTAATAAAGAAATTTGCAATTTTCCTAATAAAGGGATTTTTGACATTTGAACCACTAACATTAAAGTTCGAAAAAAAGACTGAAATAACAGTTTTCTTTAAAATTTTATTAGGTAACTTAAACAATTAATAATCCGTGTTTCTACCGCGAACACTAACAACACAAGAATCGGTTTGGCATACTCAAAATGAGTTCATCCAAATCACGCTGTGGAATGGCCGCCCATGTTCGTTGCAACAACAAAAAAAGGTCTTCTTGCGACTGGATACCCTCCATATTCGGCAGAGCTCTTCTCTGTAGCATATCCCATGCATTCTCAATCGGGTTCAAGTCTGGCGACTGAGCAGGCCAGGGCCAAAGCCACATCACATCAAAAATGCTTGATCCCTAGACACTTTTGATGTGTGTATTTGGAATACTAAATGTTAGCAAGTAGAGTATAATAATAATAGCTTAGAAAAACTATAAGGGTCTAGTATAAACATAGATGACTAAAATAATATCTATTTTATTCAATTTATCACATAATTAAACACGTATTTTCATTTATAATATTTCTAAATTATGGATTCATTATGGTATAAAATTGTTCTTGTTACAGATCTGGTATCTTCGCCCTTACGACCGGGAGATCATCCCCATTTTAAACAACTTGTTTGAGATTGATTTATGTAATAATTTAATATTATAATATATGTTGTTATCACATAAATTCGAATTTATTTTATAAAAAAAGTTTAAAAACTAAAACCAAACTACGTAACCAGGTAATAGCCTATCTCACCCAGGACTTTATTACAAATAAATAAATAATCTGACATCTAAACACACAACACCATCTTGTCCCAAACTAAGCAGAGTTTATATTACAACTGATCTAAATACATATTTATTGTTTTTATAAATACATACATATTATACATAGAAAGCACCCAAACTCTGAAACAAATATTTGCAGATTATACAAACATGTGGTCAACGCGGGAATCGAACCTGAGACCTCATGCACAGCAGTCGCGTACGCTACCACTGCGCCAACGAGGCAATCCATTGACACTTATTCATATAAATCGGTTCAGTAGTTTAGCCGCTACGATGGAACATACAAACATACTAAAACTGTCGAAACTATTACCCTTCCTTTTGGTTTCACCATAGTCGCGTAGAAAAAAAGTCTTAGAAGAAAGAAAAAAATATTCAGTTATAAATCAAGAAATGCATAGCTACGAAAATGGTCAGGGTACAGTCGTACCTATTGTATACCTACTATAATAATGTGAGTACCAGGAGCACCTCCATTGACCTTGATGATTTTTGTACCTATGCATTTCTCAATTTCTATCTGAATATTTTTCTTGTTTACGTTGTCATATCATAATTTTTTAAACTTTAATTTTTATTTAATACTTTTCCGTTTATTGTCATGTCGGCTAATGTCAATACCCGATCAGGAGATCGGTTATTGACATTAGCCGAGCAATATCTACATGCATCAACAGATGCATATAAGAACGTTAACTGAAACGACTGATCCAAGCGAACTGTATGACTATGAAACTTATCATTTCAAAACACGGGTTTTAAAAAAAAATGGAAACGCTTTAAGCTTAATGTACTTGCTTGCTAATGACTTATTATAAAAGCCCCTAGGATTATATTGGCTATCCAAGAAAAGCCTTCTCATTGAACGTACATAATACACAGACCGACGCATCTTTAAATATTTTATCTCATGTGTGTGTGGAACAGACTTAGCCTAGTGTTACCGGCTAAGAGCCAATTTCAATTCGATTGCTTTCTTCTCTCACCATGCCATATGGCGAATAACACTTGCACGCAGACTATTGCAAAATTCGTGAACTCACTAATATTAAAACAACCAGATAAGTATGCAGACCAAGTAAATATTATCATAATGGCATTTAAATATCGATAGTCTTTTCATGTTCGATTGACCAACGTAGTTAATATTTCCTCAGAGTGCTTATGTTATTATTTTTAGTTATTTTTGAAGATCAATTGTTGTTTTTAACCGACTTCCAAAAGGAGGAGGTTCTCAATTTCATCGGTTTTTTTTTTTTTTTTTTTATGTATGTACATCGATTACTCCGTTAATTGTGGACCGATTTTGAAAATTATTTTTGTATTCGAAAGGGTATGCTCCCCATGTAGTCCCATGGCCACCATATCAGGATCTGATGATGGGATCCCAAGGAAATCGAAAGAAACCCTCAAATTTACGTGAGTGCCTGCAATGAAGTTAAGAGCAATTGTCTGCATTGCTTCATATTCTGTAGACATCAATAAATTTTACATGAAATGATGATGAGAGACTTGAGAAAGACTAAAAAGCGAAAAATAAAAAAAAAACTTCGTTTAAAAAAACCGACTTCAAAAACTAAAAAGTATAAAATAACCTAATTTGTATTCGCATTGTATTTGTAACCGCAATCGCCGCGCGTGACCTTGAGCGGGATAGCTGCTCTTCGCGTTGAACAAAACAACCGAAGCGTCGGTGACGTCGAAATATAGCGAGTGTGGTACCTACTATTACATTTGGCTTGGCCCCGACTTCAAGCCTATGAATAGGTAGCCCATACAAATTAGGTTATTTTATACTTTTTAGTTTTTGAAGTCGGTTTTTTTAAACGAAGTTTTTTTTTTAGTAAACAATAGTCTTGATGTTTATTACACACTAATTCCTGTTACCTTCTTCTGATATGCTAAAGCCTTGTACAAATTTGACACTGCTGCTGTTTTAGTTCGAAGTTTCCAAATAAATAATAATAATAATAATCGCTTTATTGTACACCAAATTACTTATAGAGCTAACTTAAAGCTAAGAGGTACAATTGGCGGCCTTATCACCCGAAGGCAATCTCTTACAGGCAACCATAAATATTTGTATTCTAAATCTTCGTGTGGTGATCGATTAAGAATACAGCATGCCATCCCTATTCATGCCGTGAGTATCGTAAAAGGCAACTATACTCTTTGCGCTGTAGCATGGTGCGTGGTGGTTTAATTTAATTTACTTTAATTTACTACAGTTTATGCTTTAATTTAATTTACTACAGTTATTAATGATTTAATATATTGCGAATGTGGTACAGCTGAAATACTAAGTCATAATTTGTAAATCGCGGCAACTTTCAAGAGTTGAACTAAATGTTACTGAACCATGCCGCGCACCATGCTACAGCGCAAAGAGTACCTATAGGAAAGCAAACTACGCAGAACAAAATTATTGTAAAGAGATAGTAAAGTTTGAAACAAACCCTATACCAACCCGTCAGTCCAGCGTAGTATAGTAGGATGAAAATTCCTTTCTTGTGAGGCCTTTGTCTAGTAGTAGACTGTTAATGATGCTAAAGCTGTTAATGATGATGATTCCAAGTCGATTTAATTGATGATTGTTAGCCTTTCACGTGGGAGAGCCACGCTTCGGCATGAATGCGCCGGCTCAACCGGAGTGATACCACGGTCACACAGAAAACCGTTGTGAAACAGTGCTTGCGCTGTGTTTCACCGAGTGAGTGAGGATACCGGAGGCCCATACCCCAACCCCTCCCCATCCTCCAAATGCCGGCAATGTACTTGTGATGCTTCTAGTGTTGCGGTGTCCACGGACGGCAGTAATAGCTTACCATCAGGCGATACGTCTGCTCGTTTGTCCCCATATTCCGTAAAAAAAAAGTTATGGTGACGTCGTTATTTAATAAAATCTAGTTGTCTGAAAGATTAAGATTCTATTGAGTTAGACTAATCCCGGATCGGATTCAATCAAAACTTCTCAGTACCTACACAGTGAAATAGTAAAAAAAACAATTTACCTAAAATTAAAACAAAAAAAATAGACAAACAGCTTGTGACATAAGAGAAAAAGGAATACTGAATTCGCTTGATGGTATTTACCACTACTCCTAGTACCTATAAAAAATCAAGTCGGTACAGAAATACCGCAGTGAACAATTAATTTTACATATAATTGTGCAAGGAAAAAAAAATCGTGTACTGGTGGAGTACCATTGATCCAAATGATGGAGAACAAAATGTTGTGGTACTGAATGAACGCAGACTGATTTGGTTGGTAAAATTCCAATTGATCAGAGCGCTCCAGATGATGTAATTGGAAGAGAATGCCGAGGAAAGTTAGAAGGTAGTAGAGCCACGCTGATTTCAGCACGAACGGGCCGGCTCGACCGGGGCAGTACTACCCTCGCACAGAAAATCAACGTAAAATGACAGCAGCAGTGCTGTCGTGTTTCGTTGGTGAGTGCGAGACCAGAGGCCCAATTAGTCTAGTCAACTAGTTCGATACTTGTTGACTAGACTAAAAGATGCAGCAGCATCACTAGGCCGCCATACTGTGGGTCGCCATACTGCATTGTCTGCATTCGCAATGAGTATGGTGACCACTCTTGGATTCTGCTTATGTTTTCCATCAGGCAGAGTAGAGTCATTTTGGCGGGCCAAACATAAAAAAAAATAGCTTTCCACATGCCGCTCAATTTGCCCCTTGCCAAATCTATTTTAGAGTATTTCAGAACCTTCTTTTGTAACATGCCAATAACATTGTAAGTTAAATAACATTCTAAGTTATAAGTTTTCACTTTTATCGGCAGTCCTTTTTGTAAAATTAGTGTATAAAATTTTGAAATTTCACAATGTTTAAAATACGGTCACAGTGATGGTGACACGGTGACGCGAACTCATAAAATTTCCACCTACCAAAAAATAACTTTTGTTCACCTAAAAGTAGGTACTCAACGCGCCTAATGAAGTTTTCACCTTAAAAAACACCCAGAAAGTATTTATGTCTTTGATCTCGCCCGAGAGTTAATCTAACCAACCATGTTGTAGAAGGACGGGCTTAGTATTTTAATCCTTTACACCCGTGACATACATATGCCGTGACGTCTTATCACGCCATGTTTGACGTATCGTTGCATGATAATACATATGAGTACATACACATACAAGCATCCAGACTAATGATAAATCATACTTATGCATTTCTAAATACATACAGATTATAGATTACATGCACCCCACCCAGACAGACCCCGGAGAAATTAGAATGCTCACATAATTCTTTGTCCCGGATGGGAACCTAACCCACAACCTCTGGTAGTCAGGGTCTAACTTCAAGACACCAGGCATAACTGACCACTAGACTAACAGGTCAATCTATTTTGTTTGAAATTAGTATCCTTACAGCGATATTAAAACAAGATTCTTGTTAAATGTGAATCTCGAATACATTACAATGACACAGATTCAAACGATTACACTAATAATGTTAAAAAGTTGTATGTTGACAATTGTTATGTAGTATTTCATTATAAATGTCTTTATATATCCTAAGTTAGTAATGAAAATGTAGTAACTTATATTTACTCCACAGTTCGCTATTTCTTTAACTATGTTAAACATCAATAAACATAAAATTTAAGTACAAATACGACAGTAATTATGTAACATTTTTAAAATTAATTTTGAATTTATTCACTTGCTTTAACATTAAACGATTTCATAAATTAACATCTACAGAGTTCTTTAAAATGGAGATGAGCTGCCGGTCGTTAAGACGAAGATACCCGATCTGTAAAAAAGAGAAGAATAGTTTTATAATTACAGAAATTACTTGTACGCATTAAATTAAAAATGACTGACTAAATTACGGTTATTCTAGTGTATAGTGATATTTAAATTAAAGCTATTCATTGGTATCCATTGGTAAAATATTTCATACCCTTTCTTGTTTACGATTCCATTACCCATTTTCAGAGTAACACCGGTGCATTGATTAGGATTCGACACTTGGTTAATGTTGGAACAGGCCCTGCCATTGAGGTGATCGTTATGAACAGTTGCCGCAAACAGTTGATGTGCTCGTCTGTGGGAACAGACGTTAGTCCAGCATCCAGGTTGTCTTCTTCCTCCATTAGGATAAAAGTCTGCATCACCAATCCGGTCAAAAATCCCAAAAAATCTACCATTTGTGTGAATCACCTCAACATATTGAGCATCATTTCGATTCAGAGCCATCGGATTGCCGCCCCATTGAAAACTTGCAGGGTCCAATCCTGATAAAAAATAAACATGACAAAATGATAGTAACATTATCAACGACATTTGACCCTAAACTCGAAGAAAATTCAGAATTCAGAAAACTATCTGAACTAGATTAAAAGTAGAGCCACACTGATTTCATGGGCTGGCTCGACCGGGGTGGTACTGCCCTCGCACAGAAAATCACCGTAAAATGACAGCATTCGTGATGTTGTGTTTCGTTCGTGAGTGCGATACCGGAGGCCCAATGATGCAGAAGCATGACTAGGCCCCCATGATGTGAGTCACCATGCTTCATTGTTGCATTGTCTGCATTCGCAGTGAGTATGGTGACCACCACTCTTGGATTCTGCTTATGCTTTAGCAGAGTAGAGTCATTTTGGTAGAGCCAAACATTTAAAAAAACTAAACCTGAGTTCTGTTCTCTCAAACAATGTTCTTAAGTTCAAAGATTTACTAAAATTTTATGTGTCACACTAAAAATACTTAATCTAAATACATACATACAAAAATAGCTTTACTAAAATAAGAAAATAGAATTTAATTTAAGAGAAATTTAAGTTTACTGAGACAACAACAGAATTAGCACCATTATCTTAATTGTCTGACTTTTTCCCTGAGTTTAAAGATGAATGATATAAAATTACATTCTAGAATCAAACTCACTTGTACTTGTTCCACTATTTTTATTTTTTCTTTACACCTGAGCCGTTTTGCCTTATGGCATTTTTTTTTTTTCTTTACACCTGACCGGTAAAGAAAAAATAAAAAAAAGAACAAGTACAAGTAAGTTTGATTCTAGAATGTATTGCAACAAGTTCCATCAAGTGCCGACAATCGAGAGTATAAATTAGATATAAAATTACCTGTTATACGGGCAGGCCGATGGTTTGCGGTACGGCCAGCATTACCGACAACATGAGCACCCAAGCTGAAGCCGACCAAGTGGACATTGTTCCAGTTACCACCAGCATTATCAATTAACCACTCGAGGAAATTTCCAAGAAATTCTCCTACACTTGGAACAATTCTGACGGCAGAGCTGTATGTATATATGAGCCTAGCGCCCCTACTCCAATCTACCACAATGACATTACAGTCTTCAGTATCAAGGAAAGCAGAAGTGATCGCTGGATTAAGAACTGAGTTCCCATTGCTGTTAAATCCGTGAACTATAACTTTCAGAGGGCGATTACTATTATAATTGGATTGTCTTACAGAGTTTATGTCTCCGTTGATAAGGACCTGGTGAGTGTAACGATTTTCCCTAAAAAAAATAATTGTACTAATTGATTAATGGGTTAAAAACTATATATATACAAAAATATTTATGGCACCGGGGACAAATAAGTAGTCCGGTTACCCGATAGCGAGAGACTACCGGCCATTGACATCTGCGACTCAAAACTTACAAGTATGTCGCCGGGCCTTTGATTACCTCCTATAAATAAACCCTAAGATTTTTTTTTTAAAGCATTTACCAGTAAACTAGCCACCTGGGTGGGAAAGAGGTTACCTTGTAAACAGCCAGTATGCATTGTTTGCACCATTCCTAGGCTGAATAGAATCTTCTATGGCACGCTCTTGCAAATCTTCTACATGAAGAATCCCCTCATCATCAGGCATCCAAATGTATTGGCTTTCACTCTCCACATAGTGACTGTTATCTCCAGGTACTACGGGAATTGCGCTACCAGCGCGTACTATGGAATTGATAATAAATCTAAATTGTATTGTTTCTTTTTTAAAATAAACAATCTTCTTCACTACATAGTATAAAACAAAGTCGCTTTCTCTGTCCCTATGTCCCTTTGTTTGCTTAAATCTTTAAAACTACGCAACGTATTTTGATGCGGGTTTCTTTAATAGATGGAGTGATTCAAGAGGAAGGTTTTTATGTATAATAAATGCATAATATAGTATGGGTACACTGTTAATTTTCGAGATTTCTAATGTGATGTAGCAAATAAACACATTTTTTTGCGCTTACGTTGCAAACGCTGGTTGCACCCTACGAGGTAGATCAAAATAATGTACTACAGTATTGTACACCTTAAAAAGTACTACAAAAAAGTCCGCGACGGTATATGTCTATCTCTTAGGGATAACCCACAACAACCATTTTTTATTCCTTTCTTTTTACGAGAAATAATGGCTTATTTACGAAGTGATTTTAATCAATACAGAATGAATCCTTATACAATTAAGTAAATTAAAATACATTGTGCATTTAATATAGATCAAAATGGTCCTTTACAGTATCTAATTTAAATGAACATATTCGAAGATATTACAGATTTAAAATGCACGAATCGTGTCGTCGGCGAGGGCATCTGAAATCCACCCGTGCGAAGCCGGGGCGGGTCGCTAGTATAATATAAAAATCGATTGCTGTTCGTTTTTCTCGCTAAAACTCGAGAATGGCTGGGCTGATTTAGCTGATTTTGGTATTAAAATGTTTGTCGTAGTACAGGGATGTTTTAAACGGTGAAAAATTAAAAATGACTTGAAAATCCCAATATCACGTGTACGAAGTAGCGGGCACAGCTAGTACTTAACTTAAAAACTTAACATAAAATATACAGTATACTCACGAGCTATTACGACAGCCAACACAACTAAAAGTTTCATGGCCCTTGAGATACAGGTTCAGAACAAGTGAAGTTACTATAATGAGTACACAAATAGTTTTCTAGTACGTTATTTATAGCCAATATCTATCAAAACAAGACGTAGACACGTAAGCCGCCCGAATGATTAAAATCTTTTGATTCCGTATCAGTTTAATTGTTTTTCAAAGTGTTTAATTCGATGAATGTTTTGATACGATATAATATAGCATATTATAAAAAAAAACAATTAAGTTCAATTGCCTGCATGTATGGCGTAGTGGTTCAAACGATCGCCTTGTCATTTTACTGGGCTAAGTGTTATGAATACAAATCCCACATCCAAAAATTGGTGTTCTGAGCTTGAGTGTCGTGTTGTGTTATGCGTGTCTGTTTCATGTATATTTGTATCATTTGTATTTGGGATTTGCTCCTAGTGCGGTCTCAGATCAAATAAAAAAAAGTCGTGTGGTGTCGTGGGAAGCCAGATAGGAACGAAGTTCCTTATCATTAAAATATTTATTTCAAGTTCTATTCAAGGTATAAAGAAAATAACTATTCGGGTATACATTTTTTATTATGATTTTTTAACGAAAAAAAAAATAAAAATTATAACTTTACTTGTGCTGCCACCTAGTAATCTCTACTGAAACAAGTTCTGTCTAGAGTAACTCCGTACTTGTTACATGCAACTTACAGATTATATACATTTTTCGTTCACAGACATTTTTTTGTAAATACATACATATTATCCATAGAAAACATACAAACTCCCAAAAAACAAATATTTTCAAATCAAAAAAAATAATTGATCCTACACGGGATTCGATCCCGAGACCTCACATCATTCTCATACGCTACCATTTTGACACCGAGGCGTCAATTTTACGTTGTGGACGTTTTTCTGTCGGCTAGGGTACCCCTCCGCAACGCCCCATAAGGAACTTCGTTCCAAAAAAGGTAGATAACGCACCGCCTTGTTTTTGTTGAAGCAGAAAAAAAAAGCGGCCAAGTGCGAGTCGGACTCGCCCATGAAGGGTTCCGAAGCAGCAAGTAACTATTAAAGTTCTTGTAGTTCGTTGTAACTTTGATCGATGTTTTAACAATAGTGTATTTTTTTACGATTCAGGATTTATGACGTATTAAAAAAACTTCTTACTAGATCTCATTCAAACCAATTTTCGGTGGAAGTTTGCATGGTAATGTACATGATTTTTTTTTTAGTTTTATCATTCTTTTGTTTCAGAAGTTACAGAGGGACAGATACATTTCACAACTTTGGAAGTGTCTCTCGCCCAAACTATTCAGTTTAGAAAAAAATTATAGTAGAAACCTCAATTTCATTTTTGAAGACCAATCCATAGATACCCTACACGTATGGGTTTCATGAAAAAAATATTTTTGAGTTTCAGTTCTAAATATGGGGATAAAATTTATTGCTTTTTTTTTTATTTTTGTGTGAAAATCTTAACGCGGTTCACAGACTACGTCTACTTAACAAGTTTCAACAGTTTAGTTCTTATAGTTTCGGAAAAAAGTGGCTGTGACATACGGACGGACAGACAGACGGACAGACAGACATGACGAATCTATAAGGCCGCGTTTTGGAAGTCAACGGAGAGCGGAGTGGCAGCGGCAGCGGAGCGGGAACGCTAACCCGTTTTCGAAACCAGCGGGCAGGTAGCGGGTGTTAGAGCGGTTTAGTAATGTGTTATGAAAAATTCAATCAAAATCGGTCCGGTAAACCGGCGTCCTAATTTTAGTATCTAACTAGCTGAACCCCGCGGTGTTACCCGCGGTTAAGGTCATACCGCGAGTGACTTAGATCATCAGCTATCTGCCAGTGAAATTCCCGCTCAAAATCGGTCCAGTCGTTCCAGAGATTACCCGAAACAAACTGACAGACAGATAGACAAACACACAGACATTACGACAGACAGACAGACAAAAATTGTAAAAATGTTATATTGGTACATGTAGTACGAGTATGTACCGTGTATAAATATAAAATTAAACTTCGTTTAAAAAAACCGACTTCAAAAACTAAAAAGTATAAAATAACTCAATTTGTATGTGCTACCTATTCATAGGTTTGAATTCGGTGCCAAGCCAAATGTAATAGTAGGTACCACACTCGCTATATTTCGAGACGAACGTCAACGACGTCACCGATGCTTCGGTTGTTTTGTTCTATGCGAGCAGCTATCCCGCTCAAGGTCACGCGCGGCGAGTGCGGTACCTACTATTATATTTTGGCTTGGCACCGACTTCAAACCTATGAATAGGTAGCACATACAAATAAGTTATTTTATACTCTTTAGTTTTTTAAGTCGGGTTTTTTTAAACGAAGTTTTATTTTTATTTTTCACTTTTTAGTCTTTCTCAAGTCTCTCATCATCATTTCACCTAAATAACTTGAAAGTATACGACTAAAGGTAACATACAACTGTATATAATCGAAAGGACTTCAGGTAATTTTTTTTGGTAATAAAATCTCAAATGGACTATGTATTATGAAATTAAATGATGTCTACAGAATTTGAAGGCATGCAGACAATTGCCTTAACTTCATTGCAGGCGCTCACGTGAATTTGAGGGTTTCCTTCGATTTCCTTGGGATCCCATCATCAGATCCTGATATGGTGGCCATGGGACCACATGGGGAGCGTACCCCTTTCGAATACAAAAAGAATTTTCAAAATCGGTCCACAATTGACGGAGTAATCAATGTACATACATAAAAAAAAAAACAAAAAAAAAAACATGAAATTCAGAACCTTTTGGAAGTCGGTTAAAAATACATTTGCATTTTTATTAAAAAGCGGTTATTTTAATATTACAAACAGATACTCCAATTTTATTTATTTGTATAGATGTATAGATTAATTCGCCTTTTTCCAGAATTGTACACAATAACCATCTTTGTGATTACGAGCCTGCGTAAATGGACATGTGTAAGGCTTTCTGTTCTGACACCCAGAAGATTGCAAAATATATACCTACTTAGGTATTATTTTTGAAATCAAATTGTTTATTTATTTTGAATTTATTCTTTCTAGTCCGGTCAAATTAGACCAAAAAATAAGAGTAAAGTTGCCTAAATTCCCACCAAGCTGAAAATCGGTAAGATTGTTTAAAATATCATTAAAAACAAAATTTGAAAGTACCCCATCTTTCCCCTGTAAGGAAAAAAAAATATTCAAGGTAAAAGGTCAAAAAATTGATTTTCAGCAAAACGATAAGTTTTATCATAAAAGTAGTTTGGACAAAATTGTTGATCATAAAATTATCTAAAAAACGTATAAATATTTTTTTTCCTACGAGTCACCGTTTCTGAGATATAACCATTCAAAAAGTTATAAAAGTTGTTTCGACTGCACGTTTGGCCTAGTGGTTTAACGGTCACCACGCCGTTTCCTACTTTGCCAAGTGACGTGGGTTCAAATCTCACGTAGGATAACGCTTTGTGTGATCCACAAATTGTTGTTCTGAGTTTGGGTGTTCTTTGTGTCCGTTTCATGCATGTTTGTAAAGTCCCCCGCGACACAGGATTTATTCTTAGTGCGGGTTTTGTCTTTGTAAAACAAAAAAAAAACATTTTGAATCGTGATATCTCAGAAACGGAAGCTCGTAGAAAAAAAAGTTTTGATAATTTTTTTAGATAATTTGATGATCTACAATTTTGTTTAAGGTAATTTTATGATAAAACTTACCGTTTTGCTGAAAATCGCGAAAAACTCATTTTTTGACCTTTGACCTTGAATAAAAAAAATTCCATACAGGAGAAAGATGGGGAACTTTCAAATTTTGTTTTTAATGATATTTTAAACAATCTGACCGATTTTCAGCTTCGTGGGAATTTATGTAACTTCGAATGTCTAAATTGACCGGATTATTCCTTGTTTTCTGTAAATATATTGTACAAGACGGACTTAATTGCAACGGGTATTTTCTTCAAGTCAAACGTTTGGGTGTTATAAAGCTGTTTGTGGCAGGTGTATATCTGAATATTATCAATCACAGTCAACACATGCCCAAAATCACAAGGGACATTCAAAATCACAAGTATACACATACAAATTGTATCTGTAATAAAAATATATTTGAGATCAATCTTTACTCCCCATACATGTTTTAAAAAGCAGACTCTCCAATATAAATCCGTAAGCGACTACTGCAGTAGTGATACAATAGTCGAACAACCGACATGAAAATCGATCAGTAAACCTTGATCAGTGTCGTATGAATCTCTGTAGATCACTCAGTACAGTTAAAGTAATTAGATATAGTATGGGTCCCAAGGTTAACAAATATATAAATATAAGATTATCAAATGCTTTGTATTTTGCAATCCAACATTAACAAAGTTTCTGGTACTGGTTCCGAGAGTACCTGGATCGTTAAGTCGTAAGGGCGAAGATACCAGATCTGTGAAGAGAAGAAAAGTAGATTTTTATAATTACATGATAACTCAGGTATATTACAGAATCACTACCTATTCATTCTATTATAGTTAAATTTATGTAAGCCCTGCTCATTAATATACGCTGTTTCAGTTCTACGTACCCTCTCTTATTAATGATTCCGTTACCCATCCTCAAAGAAGCACCGGTGCATTGGTTTGGATTTGAAACTTGATTAATGTTGGAACAAGCTCTGCCGGTGAGGTGGTTACGACGAACAGTTGCCGCAAATAGTTCATGTGCGCGACTATGGGAGCAGACGTTATTCCAGCATCCAGGCTGATTTCTTCCTCCATTAGGGTAGAAGTCAGCATCGGCAATCCGGTCAAAGATTCCATAAAATCCACCGTTTGTGTGAATCGCTTCAACGTATTGACCGTCATTTCGATTTAGAGCAAGTGGATTTCCACCCCATTGAAGTCCAGCAGGGTCCAATCCTGATAATAAATAACAACGTAGAATTAACATTAATTTTATCGACGTCATTTTGTCCTAAACTAAATAAGTAACTAAAATTTAACTAATGGAAATAAAGTAAAATTAAATTACCTGTTATACGGGAAGCTCGACGGCCTGCGGTACGGCCGGCATTACCGACTACGTGAGCACCCAAACTAAAGCCAACCAAGTGGACGTTGTTCCAGTTACCCCCGGCATTATTAATTAACCATACAAGGAAATTTCCAAGATGCTGTCCTACACTTGGAACCCCTCTGACAGCAGAGCTGTACGGAGGCCTCGCGACATTTCTCCAATCTACCACAATGACGTTGCAATCTTGGGTATCGAGGAAAGCAGAAGTGATCGCTGGGTTAAGTCCTGAGTTTCCATTACTGTTAAATCCATGAACTATAACTTTCAGAGGAAGTTTGTTCATGTAGTTCGATCGTCTTACAGAGTCTATGTTTCCATGGGTAAGGACCTGATGGTTGTTGCGATTACGACTACAAAAACAAAAATATCGATACGATCAATGTACATGTTTTTTATGGTGTGTTACAAATGAGCAGTGCTATTATCTTAAATATATTTGCAAAGTGCGCAGTAAACTCTGGAACACATTTCCACTTTCAGACTTTACTAAGGGATCATGATATCAACAGACTTTAATATTTTACTACTGAACATGGGTCTCTCCTTACAAAGGAGGATTTAGCCTACTACCACCACGTTAGCCAGTCGGGTTTGTTTAAGGTTTATGTCAAGTTTTCCTCATATTTTACAGAACTGATGTTTACGTAGATTTCTCCCCTAGACTATTAAGACACCCACAGGGTGAATAAGGACAGTGGCATAAAAACGACATGATCATACAGGCGTGGTAAAGAGGTTACCTTGTAAAAAGCCAGTATGCGTTATTTGCACCATTCCTCGGCTGAATCAATTCTTCTTGAGCTGGCTCGTGCAAGTCTTCTAGATGCAGAATCCCTTCATCATCAGGCATCCAGATATAGCGACTTTCACCCTCCACATAGTAACTGTAATTTCCAGGAACGATGGGGATTGCACCACCAGCGCATACTATAAGATTGAAAATAATTACTGTAAGTTACATTGTTTCTTATTCCGAAAAAACAATACATAATTAAAAGTTTGTATAAAACATATTGTGTACTTACAAGCCGTTACGGCAGCCAACACTACTAAAAGTTTCATGGCTTTAGAAATACAGTTTCAGAGTTTGTGAAGCTATACTGAATACAAAATTGGTGTTGTAATGCATTATATATAGTAAATATTTATCACAACGTTGACACGTAAGGCGGTTGAGTGATAAGCTTTTGATTTCATATCAATTTAAGTTTTTTCGGATGTGTCTCATATTTAGTGATATGTTTAGTGAAAACGAGTTTAAGTAAAAAAAAATGGTTGTCTGTAAAGTCGGTTTACGGACGATGGTTGTCACGCGTCATCGGCGCTCGCCTCCCACCGCTGAGCCGCTGTCCCTGCCACCGCAGGGACACATAAAATGACGAGCGCACTACAGCTCGAACTCTTTCGCCCGGCGTCTACCACGCCGGACGGCTGCGCTGCCCTCTACGGGGGGTCGGCCTCTAAAGCCGACCCCAGCTCTGCACTCTTTCGCCCGGCGTCTACCACGCCTGGTGGCTGGGCCGCCCGGCCTACGCCGGAGCCCCAGCACTGCACCTCTTTCGGCCGGCGTCTACCACGCCAGTCGCCTGCGACGCCTCTACGGGGATCGGCCTCTAAAGCCGACCCAGGACTACACCTCTTCCTTTTCTCATCGCTGCGAACCTACAGTTAAGTGCTTCTTGTCTGGAGGCACTGACTGGTCGAATCTCTCAAACCCACACCCTGACTGTACATCTATCTGTTTGTGTTATACTCATTAATAAATTCTTTAAATTGTTGTTGTGAAGCGTCTAATTTCATCATCATCAGAACCTCGTGGCTTCACCACAACCTTCTAGGCTCCTAAAGCCACTACGTGACACATGGCGCCCGACTGAACTGAGAGATTCGATCACGGTTTACCTCATATTATTTTTATTGTGTATATTTTGTGTGTATTGCTTGTTTTGTGTTGAATCCCATCCAGGAAAGTGTTTTTTTCTATTATTTCGCTGTGAACACGTGCCAATCAGAACCGCGTGTACATTCATGTGCTTCTAATTGCTTTTCTATATATTCTTTTTCATTAAAACACGTGCCAGTCGAAACCGCGTGTATATTCACGCACTTTTATTTGCTTTTTCATATTTTTTCGCTAGAACCGCGTGTACAAAAAATACTTTTAATTACTTTCGCTTAAATTTTGTTCGCTTGTGGCTTATATAAACCGCAATTTTAAATGCAAGTCGCTGGAATGCGTTGAGTCGCAAACGAAAACCGGTTTCGCACGCGCAGAACCACGCCACGCCCTACGGCTCGCTTAATCTTATTGTAACAACCTGGATGAAATTCGATAAATTCTATTTTTCTTTCAAACACACCTTAATGGGTTCGATAGCGATATCTAACTTAATTAATTCTGTTCAAATATCTAACTAGAACAAACTTGGCTTCATTACTAAAAACTTAATTATTACTTTGAGTCATTATTAAACTTATCTAAACTTAAACTACATACTCGTATTATTCATCTAACGCGTAATTTTTCTCTTTCAACTTCTGTATACATCTGCGGCTATGGTCATTTCATTTACTATCTAAACTCAAAATGGTACATATTGATACGTCTCTAAAACTCATTCCTATAACTTGTTTTTCTGGTAGGTACAATAGATGCGATTTGTTTTCTAAATGAGGTTACTAACATTAAACTATACTTTTCTAAACTATATTAAATATGTGTTAAATAATATCTAACACAGTTGTTCTTAGTCTTGTCGTTTCTCGTTCATTTGTTGCTTGATATTTTCTTAAAAATATGCTATAAATGATGTCGATCGGTGTAGCATCGATTACATATTACATACAACCCGGTCACATTATCTAGAGACCTCGCTGGAATGCGAACCTCCCGCCCCGTTCTCCTTTCACCTCCCCGCGCTCGCCACGGCGTGTCAGTACGGTTAGCACTTTCGTTGCCGATACGCGTTGACTTGTTTTCGTGGTATATTTTTAAACATTTCATTGTTATTGTTACGTTTGGACTTTTATTGTTATTTTGTTATTGCTGTTACGTTAAAATATTGTTTTTGTTGCAACGTTGGACATTTTTGTTAAGTTTGGACATTTTGGTTTAGTTTGGACATTTTTGTTACTATTTCGTTGCTTTGAAGTGGGACAGTGAAATTATTTTCAAATATGGGAAAACCTATTCACAGTGAAGCAAGAAATTTAATCCTGAAAGTTCTCGCTTTCTTTGAATCAGAGAAAGCTAACAAGCAATTCGTAATACCTGTAGATCAAGTTGTTAAACGAACCTGTGCTGCAACAGGAATATCAAAATGTACTTTGATGAGAATAAAAAAGGAGGCCAAAGAATTGCGGCATGCGTCACTGCAACATGCTACACCGAGTACGAGTACTAGTCAAGGTTCTAGCAACGATACACGTGAAGAAAAATTGTCAACACCAGGTAAAAAGCGCAAGAAGTACAAAAAAAAAATCGAAATTGATGATTTTGACATCTGTGCCATACGTAATATTATTAACAGTTTTTATACTGTAAGAAAAGAAATCCCAACCTTAAAGAAAATCTTGGCAGTCGCTAAAAGGGATATAAATTTTAAAGGTGAAAGAAGTTACCTTAGAAAAATTTTAATTGACCATTTGGGATATAAATTCAAAAAATGTAAAAACGCCCGTACAATTTTAATACAAAAGCCAGATATTGCCGCGTGGAGGGCTCGCTACCTGCGCCGGATGAAAGAAAACAATGACCTTGGCGCACATAAAAAACCGGTTACGTTTCTAGACGAAACATGGATTCACTCACACTACACCGTTAATAAATGTTGGCAAAATAGTACCGACAGCAGCGTAAAAAAAAATTTTAACCCCGGCCAGAGATGGATTCTTGTGCATGCTGGGGGAGAAAACGGTTTCATACCAGGCGCAGAATTACTATATAAATGTAAACAGACAACAGGCGACTATCATCATGAGATGGACACGGATAATTTCTTGAAATGGCTCAAAGAAAAGTTGCTACCTAACTTACCGCCGAACGGTATAGTCGTCATTGACAATGCACCTTACCATTCAACGCAATCAATAAAGGCACCCACGAGTGCATCACTCAAATCTGTTATGCAAAACTGGTTGCGTGACAATAACGTTCCGTTTGACGAGAATATGACGAAAAAAGAATTGTACCCGATAATTTTAAGGACAAAGCCTCCAAAAAAATACGTCGTCGACGAATTAATGAAAGAGAATGGTCAGGAAATAGTACGTCTGCCACCCTATCACTGTGACTTAAATCCGATTGAATATATCTGGAATCTAGTGAAGCAAAGGGTGGCAGACAAAAATGTTACCCAGTCGGAAAAAGAAATAGAAAAATTAACAAGAGATGCGATTAATTCCATCACTCCTTCCGACTGGAAAAAAGAAGTAAATCACGTTGAAAGATTACAACAGGAGTATTGGGAGAAAGACCACCTTGAAGAAGAAAATGTTCGTGAAATAATTATATCCCTAGGCGAAGAGAGTTCGGACAGTGAGATCAGCGATAGCGATAATGAGACAATGACTGGCATTGAGCCAATCATATATTCTGAAGAAGATTTTTAGTCTAATTTTGTGTAATAAACACTTCTTGTACCCACTTAACCAATATTGTTTCATTTATTTTCCATCATTTTAATCATATCATTATAATTATATTAATTAATAAATAAATAAAAAGCCTTTTATTTCTTGCATTTCATAGTACAATTTCATTTACAGTGTGCATGTAAAATAGATTAGAAATAGATAAATTAAAATTAATGTGATTATGATAATATTATTATAATAATATTACCTACATTAAATTAATTAACACAATATTTGTTTTGTTGGAAATCTTATTGTTTATAATAATATCCTACTAGAGGATACTTGTTTTGCGCACCATATCAGAGCGCCGACGCGACGTGACGTCATCGACGCCAGGTCTCGAGATAATGTGACCGGGTTGTATATATATTTGACAAAACACCTTGAGTCTTGTCGTTTCTTGCCCGTCTATTGTTTACGTATTCTCTTAAAAATGCATTCTAACAATGATAGAAGCGTAAACCTATAAAATAAAATCTTCAAATATTTCTAGCCACAAATTTTTTTATTTTGTAAGGAGTGGGCCAAAATCAAATTAAACTAAAACAATTAATTTGATGACTAAGTAGCTGTTAATAGTATCGTCGTCGATCTTTCACTCTAAATTGTTCTGGGCTAATTTAAAGCCTCGTGGCGACATAACCTCAAAAGGTACTTAACCATATGGCTACTATTTAAACAAAATGGCTACCATAGTTTTTCTGCACAATGTGATCGTCTCGGATCCTTGTTCTAAAATTTGTATTCTAAAATACTACTTTTTGATTTCTTCGTGTACATTTAGTACCTATTTTTCTACTTTGTTTCGTTCGATAAATTTCGAAACGCATTCTAAATGTCTACTAATAAATAATATAATACTATTGACCGCTGCAACTTACTTCAGTACTATATACTATAGCTACAATCTACAATATCATTATTCTATCGACCTTTGGAATTCACTATACAGATGTTCCACTATAGCTACATATAAAATATATCTATAAACATGTTGTTCTTACAACATTCTTGCACTATTCTCAACTTGAGACAATTTTAACTAGTGATGCTTGAGATGTAGGTGGATTTATATAAAGTTGCAATACGACTACATAAAAATAATCACATAATGTGGGTATCGTATTGGCATGTACGTTTCTAGTCTGTATGTTCGTTTGTGTATATTTTGGTCTAAACCAATATACCTACTCATTTAATGTCTTTATTCTCGTTGCTAGACTCCTATAACTTTTTAAATTTACTCTCAAAATGAGTATATCTATCTCTAACCGGCTATACTGCCACTATAACTAATTAACTCTTAAAGGTTTACTGACAATTTTGATTGGAATTTAAGCTTTGACTGTTCGCCTCTATCGGTGGCAGTTATCGCTCTGTGCTAAGCACTTGATCATCCACCAAAATGTCGTAAATTCTGTTCCTCTAACCCTAATGACGTCCGACATCATGTCTTCTGAAAGACACTCAAGGCCCTACCCCTTGATAGTTACTACTTGTAACCTTTATGATGTTGTGACATCATGTCTTCTGAAAGACTCAAGGCCCTACCCCTTGATATATTACTACTTGTACCTCTTATGATGTTGCGTCATCATGTCTTCTAAAAGACCTTCAAGGTTCTAACCCTTGAATTCTTGGTACTTTTAATACTCTTTGGAGCGGTTAGTGACTCCTAAAACTTAAGCCTTAGTACTAAAACTTATCATTGATGAGGGATTTATTTATTTATAACAGAGCGGTCGGTAACTCTTTAAACAAGCCTTAAAGCCAAACTTATTATTATTTTTGGGGATTTATTTATTTATAACAGAGCGGTCGGTAACTCTTTAAACAAGCCTTAAAGCCAAACTTATTATTATTATTGGGGATTTATTTATTTATAACAGAGCGGTCGGATACTCTCTAAACAAGCCTTAAAGCCACATATATATATATATATTTAATTTACTATAAACAGTAATTTTGTTCCCTTATTCTCCTAAACAGTCGTTTCAATTTCATTGAAAATGACCACATAAACTTATCTAAATACCCTAATCGACACACCGCTGTATACACCCTAAACTATACTCGGTGAAACGATACATCTAAACTACAATTACCTACTTATATCTACTAAAAACTACTTATATCTACTAAAAACTACCAAAAACTACTAAACAACTTTTTCGCGCGACCAGAGAATCTATCATCAATTTAAATACTAAAATCATTCATTTCTCTAAACTACTAAATCTAATACTACAATGTATATTGAAATTTAAGTCGTCACCGTGGTCGCATCTATATTGCTACGGATTTTGATCCCAATATAGTTGATGAACCACGAGATGTATGTATACACCAAGACTTTAGACTATCAACCTTCTATCTTTGAGAAGGTACTGGCAGCTCGATAATTTTATTTTCTCAGTGACGAACACAAATATTTTATAAAAATTGGCCCCTAAACAAGTCAAATCTAATGTCGTTTCTAAAAGATCTCGTTTGGTTGGCGAATTAGCCAAAGTTAGTTAAAACAATTAATAAACAGTGATTTTGTTTACTCATTCCATATCTAACATTTTTTACAGATGGGTTTCTGTTTCATTTATCTCTAATATTTACTTCCTGCGTCGTGAATCAACTTTACCTTTTTGTTCTTAAATAATAATTCATTCTTGCTTACTACAAAAAAATAAAAACAAAATAAATATAGCACTATAAAATCTAACTATAATCTACAAAAACTTTTAACCTATGGCTCAGTAGTTAAAAAGTCGAGTCAAACCCGATTTACAGGTTCGATTCTCGGTTGTTGTTGTCGATCTGGTTGTTTGTTTTTCTTTTTCGCACATATGTCTTAGCTAGCATACCTACTTATAACTACAATTTTCTACTACTGCATCTACCTAAACAGTTAAACAAGTTTGCAACTATTATACTAAATTCTTTAAACATTTCTAACGGAGCATCGGAATGTATGACTCACTTTGTTTATGTTCTCAATTGAACTTTTTATTTGAAATTTTATTTCAAACCTTTAAACTTTTAACTTCACTGTATTTTTGCTATTGAACTAAGCTGATATGACCTTAGCCTGTTAGTTTGTCTTTTCCCTCTTATCTCTTTAAACTTTTTTTGTCTCTAAAAAAATTCTGATCCTGCTTTAATCTTGTTCCCAGGGTACCAGCGAGGAGCTGCCGACAGTGGCGACCCCGAGGTCAGCGAATTTCCCCTAGGAAAAATTCTCGCCTAATGAGGGGGGTGTCACGCGTCATCGGCGCTCGCCTCCCACCGCTGAGCCGCTGTCCCTGCCACCGCAGGGACACATAAAATGACGAGCGCACTACAGCTCGAACTCTTTCGCCCGGCGTCTACCACGCCGGACGGCTGCGCTGCCCTCTACGGGGGGTCGGCCTCTAAAGCCGACCCCAGCTCTGCACTCTTTCGCCCGGCGTCTACCACGCCTGGTGGCTGGGCCGCCCGGCCTACGCCGGAGCCCCAGCACTGCACCTCTTTCGGCCGGCGTCTACCACGCCAGTCGCCTGCGACGCCTCTACGGGGATCGGCCTCTAAAGCCGACCCAGGACTACACCTCTTCCTTTTCTCATCGCTGCGAACCTACAGTTAAGTGCTTCTTGTCTGGAGGCACTGACTGGTCGAATCTCTCAAACCCACACCCTGACTGTACATCTATCTGTTTGTGTTATACTCATTAATAAATTCTTTAAATTGTTGTTGTGAAGCGTCTAATTTCATCATCATCAGAACCTCGTGGCTTCACCACAACCTTCTAGGCTCCTAAAGCCACTACGTGACATGGTTTAACGTGATACGTCATTACAAAACATTGATGAAATGATGAGAGATAGTCATCATACAACGATGTACAATGGGCGTAATGGGACAATCAACGTTACGGGGCAATGAGCGTAACAGGACAATGAGTTATCCTTTTTCATCCATGCAGCCGGCGTTCATCAGTTTATTAGACGTTTTCACGTCAAAAAAAATGTTACACCATGTTGTTTCTTTCTTCCGTGTTTCTTTTAAGCAAAACCAAATTTAATAGAAACAAGGCAGCAACATAGTAAATGGTATGGTTGTATGCTGCTGCCTTGCACCTTATTAATTTCAAAAGAAAGAAGTCAATCCATTGTGGGTCTTTAATTTGTGTTCGTAATAGTATTAAGTCCAAAGAACGGAAAGATGTTAGTGTGTAAAACTGGAACACCATATTATAAGTTAGTGTGTATCGGGCACCACAGAGTGACTTTAGCATATTGGGGATATGGAATCTTTACACACTTCATCAACAACCCATGATGTCACAAGTGGGCTCGGGTCGGGGACTGGCAAGATAAACGTTGTGGCTACGTAATCTTGCCGTTGGATGTTTTCAAGCCGTCCAAAGGCCTACAAATAAGTTTCACCACTATTATCCTATGATAACAACCGGGACCGACTGCTTAACGTGACCTCCGAATCACGGAGACGCTTATGGTATCATGCCACCAGCGGTCATCCATCCAGGTAGTGACCGCGCGGTCGTTGCGTACCCTTGGTGATTGTTTCTTTACACACTTGAAAATGTTGAAATGAATTAAAACTTGTACATTTATCATGGCATGCATTTAAAAAAAAAACACAATAGTATCATGACTTCAATTTTTTCTCTTTTTTTATGGAATAGGAGGCAAACGAGCAGACGTATCGCCTGATGGTAAGCGATTACCGGCACCCATGGACACCTGCAACACCAGAGGCGTCACAAGTGCGTTGCCAGCCTTTGGGGAATGGGGAAGGGGATGGTGGGAGGGTTTGGGGTATGGGCCTCCGGTATCCTCACTCACTCGGTGAAAAACAGCGCAAGCACTGTTTCACACCGGTTTTCTGTGAGGCCGTGGTATCACTCCGGTCGAGGCAGCCTATGCATGCCGAAGCGTGGCTCTCCCACGGTAAACTTTTACGACCATATTTCAATAAAACATTTATAGCTTTCAATTCGACTGTATTTTTAATAGGTGTTTTTTACTAGATACCTCCGTCATATTCAGAAGGGTGTACCATCGAATTGGTACCACTATGTCAAGATCTGGTGATGGAATCTTAGAGAAATACAGGGAAATTTCTTAATTCTTACAGTTCTGATGACACACACGTAAGCTTGTTTCTCTGTATAGTTCATTGGTGTTTAGTCAATATCACATGTTGCAGAGCTGATTATGGAAGAATCCTATAGGAGTTAGTTACCGTTTCAATAATAGTCCAGACATTATAGGGGGTTGACCTCGGGAAATCGACATACTGGGTATGTCGATTTTCCGAGATATTCACCTAATTTGGTCTAAGATGACTGGACTATAAGACAATCATGTTTGTGCTGGCTTACAGAGATATTATATATACGTAATAGTTAGTTGTTATATAAAAGTGCAAAGTTGCTTTTTATCCGCGTGCTCAATTTTGATGACCGAGCAAGCGAAGGATTCTAAAATTTAATAAAAAATTAGAATCCTGAGCGTAGCGAGGGAATTAAAAGAGCACGACGTGAAAAATCTTTGCGCCCGAGTGTAACAAGTAACTTTTCATCCCACCTCAGCGAGGAAATGTCTACATGCAAAAAAGAAAATGGCGCGGGCAAAGCAAATTAAAAAGAAGTACACTAAGAAGGTTCCGAGTCTGAGTTTTTAACAAATTAAAAAGGTTGTATGATAAATTCGGCACCATGGAGGTAGAAGTAAATAAGTTTAATGATGTTTTGAATTCACAAACTTAGTGCACACGATGTTCTTAATTCAATTTACTTTATCCTCTAGCGGAAACGACTTTTGCACTCAGATATCGAAGGACAAAAATACTCTTTCCGAGATGGGGGATGGCAAAGTAATTAACGAGATTACAAAAAAAATAAAAAATAAAACAACAAAAAAAGAATCATTAAAATCGGTTTATAAACTACGAAGTATTCCGCGAACACAGATAAAAAAAACAGACATTACTATACGTTCGAATTGAGAACCTCCTCCTTTTTTGAAGTCGGTTAAAAAACATTTTATTATGTAACCAATTATATATTTACATATATGCAACCTAAATACTATTATTTTAGAAGTAACTAAAAAAATTTCTTGTTTGTTACACGTTGTTTGAATTCATCTTCATATCTTCAGCCAGAACGTCACTTAAAACTGACACTAATAACGATAAATGCATATTGATATCGGTAAGCAATAAGCGAAATATTTATCCGATTATAAAGAAATTATGTGATTGATGATAAGAATTAAAAAAGAAAATCCTTTAATTATGTAAAAACGATAAGGAAGGAACTTTAAAAAAAATAGCACACCTGTTAAGAAGTAAAAACTCTTTATTATAAGTATCTAATGAGTATCAATATCATTAAATATTAAAATCTAAAAATGGTGTTTTTTTTTAATGTATGGCCCGCCAAAATGACTCTACTCTGCCTGATAGAAAGCATAAGCAGAATCCAAGAGTGGTGGCCACCATACTCATTGCGAATGCACACAAAGCAGCATGGCGACCCACACCATAGCAGCCTAGTGATGCTTCTGCATTTTTTAGTCTAGTCAAGTATGGAACTTGTTGACTAGACTATTTGGGCCTCCGGTCTTGCACTCACCAACGAAACACGACAGCATGAATGCTGTCATTTTACGTTGATTTTCTGTGCGAGGGTAGTACCGCCCCGGTCGAGCCGGCCCATTCGTGCTGAAATCAGCGTGGCTCTACTACCTTCACCTTAATTTAACTTATGCTAAATAGGTGGATTTCACTATTATTATCCTCAAATCCAATCCGGGCTTTCACAATGTAAAAGCATGTAGGTAATCTAAATGACGTAACCACGACATCGCGCACCCTAGGCGTGTAAACGTTTTGAATTTTTACTCCCCCCACAACTACTAGTCAAAGAAGGAAAAATTGAAATAAACCGTATAGCAACCCGCCTGGCCAGTGTAGTAAAGTAGGTCAATACCTCCTGTGGAAGGAGAGGCTTATATCCAGCAGTGGACTGTTGATGATTATGATGAAATACTAGTTTCTCAAAAACCGTTTTAACCGTGGGAGAGCCACGCTTCGGCATGAATGGGCCGCCTCAACCGGAAAGCCTAGCCTCTAAAGGCCGGCGACGCAGTGTGCCGCCTCTGGTGTTCGGGTGTCCATGAGCAGCGTTAATCGCTTACCATCAGGTGATACGTCTGCTCGTTTACCCCTATTACATAATACAAAAAGATTATAGACTAAAACTAATAGTAATTAAAATTTCCAATAATAATAACGTCTTTATCTTTATTACCTACACAACGTAGCTGGTGATACAGTTTGCGTTTTACAGATTAATCAGAGATCAACATTAATCAACATCAAGAAACTAAACACAAGGTAATGATTAACCTTAAGTGAGGTCAAAAGTTCATCATTATGTTATTATCATTAGTGGCTATTGAGAGAGTCCTAATCAGCTATATATTCATATTTGTCGGTCATGCAGGTAATTGTAATGTTTAAACCCACCGACCTGGCATCTAATTAGTAGTAGATTCTTCAAGTGTCAAATAGTATGAAACATGGAAAGCAGTTTTTTTATGGCTTTTGAACTCAAGTTTTAACATGGAAAATCCAAAAATGTATACTCTTTAGATGTCTAGTTAAATGTCTTTCAGGTTTATGTTAGAACTTTTTAACTTGTATTACTATTGGTTTGAAACAACGATCCTAAAATCAACGATCCGAAACAGTTTGTGTTAATTGTGTCATGTCCAAATCGACTTAATAGAGCTTGCAAATGTAAGCTGCAGGCACAAGACGCACGACTCGCACAGGTAGTGTAAACAGCATACGCTTAAAGTACCTATATTCGAGACAGCGCGATTATTTTGCCAACATACAAATTTACTGGATCTGGTAGACATATATTAAAGCCGGATCCGCCGGATTACCGGACCCGGTTTTCCGGATTGCAATCCCTAGCCACGCCATGTTACCCGCGGTAAGACCGCGGGGCGAAGGTGGTCTAGATTAAATGGAAGTTAAGTTACTCCTTATCTTATTATCTATCTGCCAGTCCCGTCAAAATTGGTCCAGTCAAAAAGACGTAGACAAAACTTTTCAAATTAGTTTTGTGACGTAACTGGCGTATATCTATATATTATATATATAGCGTATATTAATCTGAAACTACAAACAGTCTGTTTATTCTTTATTTTTATTCTTATTTATTTGTATAGATTGATAATACTATTTTTATTATGTGCTTAAAAATATTCTGTTTTTATATGTTTTTCTAGGTGAGCTCCAGGTCCAGCCGATCCAGAGATTAGCCGGAACAAACTGACAGAAAGACACGCAGAAAAAATAATTAAAAATATATTTTTTGATGTAAGTATCGTACATACTTTCATTTGTAGTTACTGAAAAGTTGTGAAATTATAAACAGACCTCACAATTTTATTTGTTTGCATAGATTTTGCTAGATACCGACTTTGTTAAATTCAGATATTGTAATGTATTCTTTAGAAAAAATAGACCATTATTAATCCAAAATGGCCATTTTAAAGAGGATGATTAATACTACGTCAAAATTAATACCTTGGAAGTATGTACACAGAAAGAAGATAATCTCAGCTTGGAAACGGAAAAGAGCCTAATACAGATAACAAATTGAAAGCAGGATTGATGAATATTATAATTGACTTATCAAAATCTGCTAATTAGTAAATCCAAAACTGACTTAGAGATATGACATATGTGTATATAGAGCCTACCTACGGTTGAAATTTTTTTTTCTAAAATAGGGTTATTATGGCTCTCTTCTTCTAAGCCTTTATTATTCCCAATACCTAATACCTTTAAACTAGCAATTCTTGCATAAATCTCGGAAACGGCTCGAAGGATTCGGGGCTTGAAATCAATCCAACTAACATTCACTTTTAGATAATTTACCAAAAAAAAAATACCAAGCAAAACTCGGTTATTCAAGTTCTTGTTTTGAATTGGCAACTAGTTCAACCAGTTTCACCCGAATTTCAGTTTACCACGGAGCAATTGGCATCGGACTTTCGCAACACTGAAGACGAACTGAATTCGAAGCTTGACAATTAGTGTCACTATATTTGAGGACACTGACTGTCCAATGACGATTGCCGTAGATATTCATGACAACGAGGACCGACGCACGGTTCAATGTGCCCTCCGATGCATGGGCGTGAAACACTGCCAAATTACTATACTCCAGGCTAAGAATTTCTTGTAAGAATGGTTGAAAAATTATAAAGGATTTGTGATCGTCAACTTTAAATAAACTCGATGTCAAGAGGGCTTCTTCATGCTTAGTTTGGGCCACATACAACAATAAGTAAAAAAAATATAAAAAAAGACAAAACCAACTAGAAGAACTGGACTAAATTGAAATGGAACCACACGGGAAGAACCAGCTTGCAAATAAAAATAATCATCAAAATCGGTTCACCCAATCGAAAGTTCAGAGGTAACAAACATTAAAAGAAATACAGTCGCATTGAAAACCTCCTCCTTTTTTTAAGTCGGTTAAAAAACACCTTGTTTACACTTTTTTGATGTGATCTCCTCAAGAACTTAACTTTATTTTTTTTCTAGACAGCTAACGGAAAAGTACATTTAAAAGAAAAACGCGGTGTGATGGTGTGGGTGTAATATATTATGTATAACTAGCTTTCGCGCGCGGCTCTACCCGTGTCTTTGTCGGCTACCGCACAAAGAGTAGCCTATGTCCTAAAAGAAAATCATGGTGTGACGGTGTATGTATAAATATATTATACCTATAGGTTCATCTCATATAGTGCGAAAAACACGCATAGGCATTATTGCTATTTTTGTTATTATATATCAAATAAAAAAAAGCATTTGTGACGAAGCTACTTTATCATGATTATCATCAACAGCCTAGAAAGAAATGCTGACCTACAATCCCACGCTCGCAAAATTATTTGGTACAGGGTCTGTTTCAAGATTTCCATCTCTTTGCAGTGACGTTGTGCTAGGTAGTTTGCTCTCTTATCCAAATCCACGGGATAAAGTCATGTAAACAAATGAACAAGTTTCATTTTATTTTGGAGCCAATCAGGACTTGTTGGTAAATTTTTAAACAACTACATTTTCACTTTCACCATTACCACATTGGTATTTTTTTTCATTTTACTTAACATCTGAAATACCATAAAGTCAAAAACAAAAATGTGTACGGAACACTTGCACGATATGTAAAAATAATATTAATACGTTATTAAAAGACTATCACTCTAGCGAATTATGTATCAACATTGACATGTAATTCGCTTAAGTGATATGTTTGATAAATATTTACTATAAATAAGGCATTGTTGGGGTAATTATGTATTCACTTCAGAAACTTCACATATTCTGAAACTGTATCTCAACGGCCATGAAACTTTTAGTAGTGTTGGCTGCCGTAACGGCTTGTGAGTGCAATATATTTTATACAATACTTTTTTTTTTAAATTAATGCTGTGGCGGGAAAAAAAATAAAACAGTTCACGATTTTTCTTCTTAATTTTACAGTATGCGCTGGTAGCGCAATCCCCGTCGTTCCTGGAGATAACAGTCACTATGTGGAGGGTGAAAGCCGCTATATCTGGATGCCTGATGGTGAGGGAAATCCTCAACTAGTAGACTTGCACGAGCCGGCTCAAGACGATTTGGTTCAGGCCAGGAGTGGTGCCAACAACGCATACTGGCTTTTTACGAGGTAACCTTCTTGTCACGCAGTGAGATTTGTGAATATTTTATTATCAAACCTACTCATTATTCACGCATAACGGGTAGATATGATCTGCTGTCCCAAATGGTAACATACTTAAGACGGACTAACTTCTATCTTTAAAACTTACTCGAAAGTATCGTTGCGACATATAAATTGCGTATACTGGAGTTCTTTGATAACTAACAATAAAATTTTAATACATTACTGTCGATGTTTACTTACTTACTTAATCGTTTCTTGCAGGCAAAATCGCAACAACCATCAGGTCCTTACCCATGGAAACATAGACTCTGTAAGGCGATCGAACTACATGAACAATCGTCCTCTGAAAGTTATAGTTCACGGATTTATAAGTAGTGGAAGCTCTGACATAAATCCTCTGCTCACTGCTGCTTTCCTCGATAATCAGGACTGTAACGTCATTGTGGTGGATTGGAGTAGAGGCGCTAGGCCCACATACAGCTCTGCGGTCAGAATTGTTCCAAGTGTTGGACAGTTTCTTGGAAATTTCCTCGTGTGGTTAATTAATAATGCCGGTGGTAACTGGAACAACGTTCACTTGGTTGGCTTCAGCTTGGGTGCTCACGTAGTCGGTAATGCCGGCCGCACCGCAGGTCGTCGGCCTTCCCGTATAACAGGTGCTTATAATATTTCTTTCACTTCTATGTCTCGTCTGTTTATTTATTTTATTACTTTATGCACAAATACATGCATCGGCGGACTTAATGCCTAAGGCATTCTCTGCCAGTCAACCGATTGGGCGATGTAGAGAAAAGGTGAGGTAGGTGCACTTAATAGAAGTGATAGCTCTATTTCTGAGTTTACGACATAATGTCGTCGACAAAAACATTATATTGACATTGTTATTTGCTTTCAGGGCTGGACCCTGCTGGTCCTCAATGGGGCTTGAACCAACTTGCCCTTAATCGAAATGATGGTCAATACGTTGAAGCGATTCATACAAACGGTGGACGGTATGGAGTATTCGACCGGAGCGCTGACGCTGACTTCTACCCTAATGGAGGAAGAAGTCAGCCGGGATGCTGGACTAACGTCTGTTCCCATGGTCGCGCTTTTGAACTTTTTGCTTCAACTATTCGTAACAACCACCTTAACGGGAGGGGATGTTCTAACCTCAGTCAAGTTTCAAATCCTAACCAATGCACTGGTGGCACTCTGAGGATGGGTAACGCCGTTCTGAACAAGAGAGGGTACGTAACATTTTAGAAGTGTTTTTTTTTTTTTTTTTTATAGTTATTATTTTTCCCTTTTTTAGAATGACTACAAGTGAAATAGTTACTTTCAATTCAATTTAACTTCTTGTTATAAATACGTATGTATGTATATAAAACAATTTTCCTGAGTATTTGATGTGATTATAAAAAAATATTATTTTCATATTTACAGATCTGGTATCTTTGCCCTAACAACCCGCAACTCGGCTCCATTTTAACAACTTGGTAAATTGAAATAATGAGAATGAAATGAAGTATGAAATAAATTTGATGTTAAAATATATTTGTTTTATTTTATCAAGTCATTATTTGTTTATATCGAAGAACAGTGCCAGGCAACGATATTGAACTTAACGTACTTTACTTAAGTACCTACGTTATTGTACGTAATTCAATTCAATTAATTTAGTAAGTACTCGTTACACACATATATATAACAATTTTGAAAAAATGATTTACAAAATTTTTACACACCTACTTGAACAAACTTCTTTTGTGGGTACGATCACAAACACCGTGGAACGTATTCTTCCAATTTTACAGATCTGGAATCTTCGCCTTTACAACACGCAACTCGGCTCCATTTAAAGGCTTTTGATATTGAATTACAAATTACAATCATTTGATGTATTAATTTGCTTGTTTTATTTCATTAAGCCATTATTTACTTAATTATATTAAAGAACAATGGAACCCATACCATAACTTAGTTGTAAAATAAGAGGTTATATACGAATATAATTAAAAGATAAAAGTTCGGGAAAAAATCGTTTATTAATACAAAGAATACTTGACTGCACTTTTGGCCTAGTAGTTTAACGGTCACCACGCCGTTTCCTACTTCGCCAAGTGTCGTGGGTTCAAATCCCACGTAGGACAACACTTTGTGTGATCCACAAATTGTTGTTCTGAGTCTGGGTGTTCTTTGTGTCCGTTTCATGTATGTTTGTAAAGTCCCCCGTGACACAGGATTAATTCCTAGTGCGGGAGTTGTCTTTAAAAAAAAAAAAGTTTAGAATTAGATTATCTGCTTATCGATAGTATGGTTATCTGTTAGTATTTACTATGTATACTATACCGTGTATGTATATAAGTATACCTAAGGCACAGCTTTTTAATTGAGTTTGGCCTATAACGCAGAAACCATGTATAAACTTGACCATTTAATTTAAAAATTGTATTTGGCTCCATACCTACTATACATACAATTTTTAAAATCCTCCGTACACTTGGTATTAGTCAAATGTTTGTGTACCGGGCTATTGATAGGTACAATGAAATCTTCTCTGTTTGGGACAGAAAAAGATCTGGCCGTCCACGTACTGTTCGTACGAAAAAGGCGATCAAAGCAGTAAGGGACAGAATTCAAAGAAATCCTCTCCTAAAGCAAAAGTTTTTATCTCATGAAATGAAGATAGCATCTAGTACCATGTCGCGTATGTTAAAAGATGACTTAGGACTTGCAGCCTAGAAGAAACTGACTGGTCATTTCTTAACTGATAATTTAAAAAGAACTCAAAACTCAAAACCACTACTTAAGCGGTACGCAAAGGGAGATCACGGATTTTTTTTATGTACTGATGAGTTTTTTTTTTACAATTAAGCATTATTTTAACAAACAAAATGACCGTATTTATGCTGAAACCTCTAAAGAAGCTTCCCAATTAGTCAACAGAGTACAACGTGGGCATTATCCGACTTCAGTGATGGTTTGGTGGGGTGTTAGCTATAAAGGAGTGACTGAGCCATATTTTTGTGAAAAGGGTATCAAAACATCGGCACAAGTGTATCAAGATACCATTCTTGAGAAGGTAGTTAAGCCCGTTTACAACGCCATGTTCTATAATCAAAAATGGTCCTTTCAGAAAGACTCGGCGCCGGGTTATAAAACTCGATCCACCCAATCTCGATTAGAAACGAACGTTCCGGGCTTCATCAGAGCTGAAGACTGGCGGTCAAATAGTCCACTGTAGTAGATCTTAATCCACTGGATTATGATTTATGGTCAGTTTTAGAGTGTAAGACTTGCCCTAAATAAATATAAATAATAAATCATACGATTGGCAGTGAAGAGTTTTCATAGAAAGAGTGCGTGCTGCTCTTGATAACTGGCCACAACGTTTAAAGGACTGTATTGCAGCCAATGGAGACCACTTCGAATAATTCTTATATATTTTAATGGTTTTATGTAAATGTATTAAACTAACACACTGTAATAATACTAAATGTTACGTACGATAAAAAAAAATGTTGTTTTTCTTTGTAACCACATTTATGGCAAATACTAAGTAAAACCTCTTATTTTACAACTAAGTCATTGTGTGTGTCATTGTGCCATTGTTCTTCGATATACCAAAGTGAATAATGGCTTAATGAAATAAAACAAGCAAATTATTACGTCAAACGATTGTAATTCGTAATTCGAATTCGGGGAATTCGAATTACGAATTACAATCGTTCGGGTGAAGATCCCATATCTGTAAAAATAGGAAAAATTCAATTTTATCTTAAATATTTCGTTAGACGTTGTTTGTCATCGCACTCCTCCGTAAAGGCTAACTCTTTTTAAAGAAGTTTGTGTTAAATAGCGTTACTCATTAGTAACGTTTGTAAATCATTTTAATCATTCTACATACTAGACATTGCATAAAATACTCAGAGAAATTGTTATATAAATGTGTGTATTCGAGTGTTTACTTAATTAATTAAATTGAATTACTTACAATAACGTACTAAAGTAAAGTACGTTAAGTACAATATCGTTGCATGGTACTGTACTTCGTTAATAAAATAAAACAAATGTATTATAACATCTAATTTATTATATTTGAAGCATATTAATTCAAATCATCTAGTTGTTAAAATGGAGTCAAATTGCCGTTCCGCGGTTTTTGTGATCGCACTCATAAAAGAAGTTTGTTCAAGTAGGTGTGTAAAAAGTTTGTAAATCATTTTTATCATTGTAAATACCATACATTGCATAAAACACTATGATAACTTGTTATATAAATGTGTGTATTCGAGTACTTACAAAATTCATTCAATTGAATTACGTACAATAACGTACTTAGGTAAAGTAATTTAAATTCAAAATCGTTGCATGATACTGTTCTTCGATATAAACAAATAATGACTTGACAAAATAAAACAAAGATATTGTAACATCAAATTTATTTCGTAATTCATTTCAAGCACATTAAATTGTTTCACCAAGTTGTTAAAATGGAGCCGAGTTGCGTGTTGTTAGGGCAAAGATACCAGATCTGTAAATATGAAAATAATAGATGTATATAATAACATCAAATACTCAAGAAAACTGTTATATGTATGAAGTTAAATAGAATGTAAAGTAACTATTTCACTTGTGGTCAAGCTAAAATTAAAAAATAATGATAAATTCTTTGTTATTCTTCATACTTCTAAAATGTTACATACCCTCTCTTGTTCACAACGGCGTTACCCATCCTCAGAGTGCCGCCAGTGCATTGGTTAGGATTTGAAACTTGACTGAGGTTAGAACATCCCCTCCCATTAAGGTGGTTGTTACGAATAGTTGAAGCAAACAGTTCAAAAGCGCGACCATGGGAACAGACGTTAGTCCAGCATCCCGGCTGACTTCTTCCTCCATTAGGGTAGAAGTCAGCGTCAGCGCTCCGGTCGAAGACCCCATACCGTCCGCCGTTTGTGTGAATTGCTTCAACGTATTGACCATCATTTCGATTCAGGGCAAGTTGGTTCAAGCCCCATTGAGGACCAGCAGGGTCCAGCCCTGAAAGTTAAAAACAATATCAAAATAATGTTAATGTCGACGTCAATTTGTCGTAAACTCAGAAATAAGTGAGACATAGAAATGAAAGAAATAATAGAAGCACCTGTTATACGGGAAGGCCGACGACCTGCGGTGCGGCCGGCATTACCGACTACGTGAGCACCCAAGCTGAAGCCAACCAAGTGAACGTTGTTCCAGTTACCACCGGCATTATTAATTAACCACACGAGGAAATTTCCAAGAAACTGTCCAACACTTGGAACAATTCTGACAGCAGAGCTGTATGTGGGCCTAGCGCCTCTACTCCAATCCACCACAATGACGTTACAGTCCTGATTATCGAGGAAAGCAGCAGTGAGCAGAGGATTTATGTCAGAGCTTCCACTACTTATAAATCCGTGAACTATAACTTTCAGAGGACGATTGTTCATGTAGTTCGATCGCCTTACAGAGTCTATGTTTCCATGGTTAAGGACCTGATGGTTGTTGCGATTTTGCCTGCAAGAAACCATTAATTAAGTAAGTGAACATCGCCAGTAAAATTTTATTGTTACTTTTCAAAGAACTTCAGTACGCAATCTTGCCTTTTGGGACTGCTCTCTGTATAAAAGAGAGTCTTGGCTCACTTAACCTTATTCCTCATTTGGTGAGAAAAGTATCCCATCAAAAACATAAATGTGAAATGAGAACCAAGTAATGACTAATATTATGATACACACATCAAAAGTGTCTAGGGATCAAGCATTTTTATGCGGATTTCTTGAGATTGAGATGTGGCTTTGGCCCTGGCCTGCTCAGTCGCCAGACTTGAACCCGATTGAGCATGCATGGGATATGCTACAGAGAAGAGCTCTGCCGAATATGGAGGGTATCCAGTCGCAAGAAGACCTTTTTTTGTTGTTGCAACGAACATGGGCGGCCATTCCACAGCGTGATTTGGATGAACTCATTTTGAGTATGCCAAACCGATGTTCTTGTGTTAGTGTTTGCGGTAGAAACACGGATTATTAATTGTTTAAGTTACCTAATAAAATTTTAAAGAAAACTGTTATTTCAGTCTTTTTTTCGAACTTTAATGTTAGTGGTTCAAATGTCAAAAATCCTTTTATTAGGAAAATGACAAATTTCTTTATTAATGCAAAGGTGACTTGGTTTATCGTTACTGTGACAAACGAAAACACTTTATTTGATGAATCCTTAAAGAAAATTTTAATTAATATCAATCAGGAGAAAAGTGATTGCAAAAATATATGTTGATCCCTAGACACATATGTTGATCCCTAGACACTTTTGATGTGTGTATATGCCTCGGTTGTTCACTTCAACGATAAGAGTAGTGAGATCTAAATGGGTGCCAATTTCAATAGTCAGTCGTGAAATTTATGTACAATAACATAAAATATTTTATAAGAACTTAAAATATAATTTAATTTTGTACTTAAAATATAGAATAATCTATTGAAGCCTAGCCTGTCTTGGCCAGTTTCTTCTGTTAGTTTGAACTTGGCTTGAGACGCTAACGCGTGTCTAGATTCCTTAACACCGGTTTTCTGATACGCCGAGGTATTATTCCTCGTGAACCTGTTGATCTTGAACTGTTTTGTGGGTAGGTATGTTCTGCTGTCCCTTAGAACTCATTATGCGTGAATAATGAGTGGATATGATAATAAAATAATCACAAATCTTAAGACAAGAAGGTTACCTCGTAAAAAGCCCGTATGCGTTATTGGCACCACTCCTGGCCTGAACCAAATCATCTTGAGCCGGCTCGTGCAAGTCTACTAGTTGAGGATTTCCCTCACTATCAGGTATCCAGATGTAGCGGCTTTCACCCTCCACATAGTGACTGTTATCTCGAGGAACGACGGGGATTGCGCTACCAGCACATACTGTAAAATTAAGAAGAAAAATAGTGAAGTGTATTATTTTTCCCGCCCGAACATTAATTAATAAAATAGTATTGATTAAATGCTATGAAATATATTTAGCTTTAATTCACAACATGACAAAGGTATGTGTGCATATGCATGATACCCATATGTGCATGTGAGTATGCATGACGGTGGGATTTGTGTCCTGCTTCCAGACCTGGATATTTGTCTCGCGGAATTAAAGCTAAATATATTTCATAGCATTTAATGTCATGGATTTCCGCAAAGTAACGCCTGATTACATAACTTAAAATAGTATTGTATAAATATATTGCACTCACAAGCCGTTATGGCAGCCAACACTACTAAAAGTTTCATGGCCGTTGAGATACAGTTTCAGAATATGTGAAGCTTCTGAAGTGAATACATAATTACCCCAACAATGCCTTATTTATAGTAAATATTTATCAATGAAATCACTTAAGCGAATTACATGTCAATGTTGACACATCATTCGCTAGAGTGATAGTCTTTTAATACCGTATTAATATTATTTTTACATATCGTGCAAGTGTTCCGTACACATTTTTGTTTTTGTCTTTAAGATATTTCAGATGTTTAATAAATTGATAAAAATTACCAATGTGTCCAATAAGGTCTACTTCAGCAAACAAAAGGTGGTGAAAGTGAAAATTTTTTAGTTGTTTTAAAATTGACCAACAAGTCCGGATTGGTTCCAAAATAAAATGAAACTTGTTCATTTGTTTACATGATTTTATCCCGTGGGATTGTCTGCAAACTATATAGGACAACGTCACTAAAAGAGAAGAAAAACTTAAAAGACCCTGTACCAAACTATTTTGCGAGCGTGGGAGTAAAGTAGCTTCGTCGCAAATGCTTTTTTTTTTATTTGATATATAATAACAAAAATAGCAATAATGCCTATACGTGATTTTCACACATCTCATTAAGGGTCGTATAGCCATTAGTGTACATTTAAATGTACTTTTTGGTTAGCTGTCTAGAAAAAAATGAAGTTAGGTTCTTTACGAGATCACATCAAGAAAGTGTAAGGAAGGTGTATTTTTGTAACAGGCTTAGGCTTAGGAGGTTCTCAATTCGACTGTATTTTTTTATGTTCGTTACCTCTGAAGTTTCGACTGGGTGAATCGATTTTGGTGATTCTTTTTTATTTGAAAGCTGGTACTTCCCATGTGGTCCCATTTAAATTTTGGTTCAGTTCTTGTAGTTGGCTTTATTTATTGTTGTACTGGCCCCGGACCTAAATATAAAGAAGCCCTCCTGACATCAATGTATTTTTAAAATTAACGAACACAAAACCTTTATAATTGTTTAAGCATTCTTACAAGAAATTCTTAATAACAGCCTGGAGTATAAAAGTTTGGCAGTGTTTCACGCCCATGCATCGGAGGGCACGTTGAACCGTCGTCGCTCTTCGTTGTCATGAATATCTACGGCAATCGTCATTGGATAGTCAGAGTCCTCAAATATAGTGACACTAATTGTCAAGCTTCGAATTTAGTTCGTCCTCAGAGTTGTGAAAGTCCGATGACAATCGCTCTGTGGTAAACTGAAATTCGGGTGAAACTGGTTGAACTAGTTGCCAATTCAAAACAAGAACCTAGATCACCGAGTTTTGCTTGGTATTATTTTTGGTAAATTTTCTAAAAATGAATGCTAGTTAGATCGATTTATCGCCCTTGAACACTTGGAGGCGTTTCCGAGATTTATGCAAGAATTGCTAGTTTAAAGGTATTAGGTATTGGGAATAATAAAGGCTTAGAAGAAGAGAGCCATAATAACCCTATTTTTGAAAATTTATTTTCATCCTTAGGCTCTAATACCGACATGTGTCATACCTCTAAGTCAGTTTTCGATTGATCAATGAGCAGATTTTGATAAGTCAATTATAATATTCATCAATCCTGCTTTCAATTTGTTATCTGTATTAGGCTCTTTTATGTTTCCAAGCTGAGATTATCTTCTTTCTGTGTACATACTTCCAAGGTATTAATTTTGACGTAGTATTAATCATCCTCTTTAAAATGTGTGGATTTCGGTGCATATCCATTTTGGATTAATAATGGTGTATTTTTTCTAAAGAATACATTACAATATCTGAATTTAACAAAGTATCTAGCAAAATCTGTGCAATAAATAAAATTGAAGTGTCTGTTTATAATTTCAAATTAACAACTTTTCACTAACTGCAAATTACAAAGTACGACACTTACATTAAAAAAAATCATTTTTTAATTTTTTGTCTGTGTGTCTCACTGTCAGTTTCTTCCGGCTAATCTCTGGATCCACTGGACCTGGAAGCTGGATAAGGGGTAAGTTAGGCCGTACGTAACGACAGTACTATTATTTATTCTGTGGTTAGGCTACTTTTTTAGGGTTCCGTGCCAAGCAAAAAACGGAACCCTTATAGATTCGTCATGTCTGTCTGTCTGTCTGTCCGTCTGTCCGTCGGTATGTCACAGCCACTTTATTCCGAAACTATAAGACCTATAATGTTGAAACTTGGTAGGTAGATGTATTCTGTTAGCCGCATTAAGATTTTCATACAAAAATGGAAAAAAACTATAAATTTTGGGGGTCCCCCCCATACTTAGAACTGAAACTCAAAAAATTTTTTTTCATCCAACTCATACGTGTGGGGTTTCTATAGATAGGTATTCAAAAATGATATTGAGGTTTCTAACATAATTTTTTCTAAACTGAATTTTTGCGCGAGAGACACTTCCAAAGTGGTAAAATGTGTGTGTGTGTGTGTGTCCCCCCCCCCCCACCTGTAACTTCTAAAATAAGAGAATGATAGAACTAAAAAAAATATATGATGTACATTACCATGCAAACTTCCACCGAAAATTGGTTTGAACGAAATCTAGTAAGTAGTTTTTTTTTTATAACTCATAAATCGTAAACTGCATTTTACCTTTTATTCAATCAACACACATATAAAAATAAACTAAAAATGATATTATGTTACTTGCTGCTGCGGAACCCTTCATGGGCGAGTCCGACTCGCACTTGCCCGATTTTTTTAGCTTCGCCTTGTGGCATTGCCAGCAGTTGATGGCCTACCGCAGGTAACACCGCGGGGCTCAGCTAGTAAAACATATAAAAGCAGAACATTTTTAAGCACATAATAAAAATAGTATTATCAATAATCTATACAAATAAATAAAATTGAAGTGACTGTTTGTAGTTTCAGATTAACAGCATTTCACTAAATACCTGTGAAAGGATATACCTACCTACTGTCTTTATCTTTTTGTCTGGAATGGCTGGACCAATTTTAACAAGACTAGCAGATAGATAATAAGATAAGGAGTAACTTAAGTTCTATTTAATCCAGACCACCTTCGCCTCGCGGTGCTACCGCGGGTAACATCGCGTGGCACAGCTAGTTTATGATAAATATACTGTTGTTGTATTGTGGTAAGTTAAAATAATTACACACAAGTTCTGAAACTGAGTCTGTCTTTTGTTTTGGGTACCTGTAGAATTCTGTTTGTGATCAGATTATTATTGTTACCTTCTACCTTATTGTGAACAATAAAATATTACACACAATAAATGTTAAGTAAAGTTTACCGTAATACATTAGTCAGTTTACTGCCTCGTTGGTCTCGCGGTTGGCGTGTGCGACTGGTGATCATGAGGTCTCGGGTTCGATTCCCGGGTCGGACCAAATGTTTGTATGACCTACAAATATTTGTTTCGGAGTTTGGGTGTTTTCTATGTATAATATGTATGTATTTACAAAAAAAAAAAGTATATATGTATTTGTATTAGTTGTCTAGTACCCATAACACAAGCTCTGCTTAGCTTGCGACTAGATCGCGTTGTGTGTTAGATGTCCGAAAATATTTATTTAAAAATATTTATGCAACTGTTGTATAATAAGGGGTATTAAAACACGAATCTGTGTTTATCACACAAGGCGAAGCCGAGTGTGATAATATTATCACATGAGTGTTTTAATACCTAATTATGTACAGTTGTATACAATACTTTATCTACACCCATGATATAAATTTTCTACAAGCTAAAATTCAAAATTTAAAAAACCCCCTACTCAAGCACTTAATCGAGTAATCATACGCCAATGATATTTTTGCAGACATTCGGTTATTCTTCCCCACTTTCACCCCCATAACTTTTAAACTACTCAACCAATTTTCATGAAACATGTCTAAAAACACTCGCACGTAACTCACCTTTCATACAAAAAAAACTAAATTGAAATCGCTTCATCCGTTCGCGAGCTACGTGCCACAGACTGACAGACAAACAGACAGACAAACACGTCAAACTTATAACACCCCTCTTTTTGCGTCGGGGGTTAATAAAAGTTCTGAAACAGATAGCTAAATGGCGAACAACCATAGCGGGATCGGACGTGAATTCGAATAACAGTTCTTTTTTTAAATACGGCCCTGTGGTAGTGAATGCCCATGCGTGACAATGTTCTTTTTTTGAAAAAGGAGTTGCATAATGAAATTTAGTACAACATTATAACACTCGTTTGGGCTTCGTAGCGTTTGGGTGATATAATGGTTATTATGACACAGGATGTTTTAATGTTGGCAATAAGCTTACGGTTTCAGAAACTTTTGTAGAGGATTTATAGCATGGGCGTAGATAAAAGAAATATCCTATTCTAAAAACTCTTGTTTTTAGAATTTTTTAAAATCTCTTTTATTAGTTTTGTTTTAATTTTCCTTTTTGTTTTACCTGTGTATAGATATCCACAAGTGTTAAACCCCCCTTAATGCTCTATTCCACATTTTATTTCATTTAGTTCTTGGTTTATCTAGTTGATATAATTTAAATTTAATCGGGCAAACAAGCAGACGTATCGCCTGATGGTAAGCGATTATCGCCGCCCATGGACACCTGCAACACCAGAAGCGTCACAAGTGCGTTTCCGGCCTTTGGGGGGATGGGTGGGGAATATAGAGGGAGGGGTGGGGTATGGGCCTCCGGTATCCTCTTCTTTCACTCACTCGGTGAAACACAGCGCAAGCACTATTTCACACCGGTTTTCTGTGAGGCCGTGGTATCACTCCGGTCGAGCCGGCCCATTCATGCCGAAGCGTGGCTCTCCCACGGTAATATGTGTATATTAAAGAAATCACACATCTCACATAGGTCAGTCTGAACCCAATATACGCAGAGCCTGTACAATGGTAACTTGCTTGCTGATTAACGTACTTATACATACTTCTAAATACACTCATATTATCTATAGTAAAATTACACTCAGACACAGAAATAGTCACAAATTTTAACAAAAAAAAACCGACTTAAAGAATTTGACCAAATTTAAAAGGAGCACACGGAAAGCACCAGCTTTCAAATAAAAAAGAATCATCAAAATCGGTACACCCAGCCGAAAGTTATGAGGTAACAAACATAAAAAAATACAGTCGAATTGATGACCTCCTCCTTTGATTTGGAAGCTGGTGCTTCCCATGTGGTCTCATTTTAATTTGGTCTAGTTCTGACATGTCATCCATGAGAAAATCATATAAATCTTCAATTTGCATTAAGTATGTGCGCGACAAATTGACTATCAAACTCAATATCACGCCTACTGATTTCGATGATTCTTTTTTTATTTGAAAACTGGTGCTTCCAGTGTGGACCCAATTCAATTTGGTCGTTATTGAAGTCGGTTTTTTTTGTTAAAATTTTGTATTATTTTATTTCATCATAGCTTAGATTTTGTAACCAATTCTTTGAATTTATTTAATTTCATGTTAATTTGGTGACGTTTTTTCAGGACTTTCAATTTTTGCTGTGTGAAAGACGTTTTATATTTTATTGATTAGGAAACATTGTCACTTTGCACCTACATTCATCCAATAAATGCCCGCTTTTACGGCCAATGACAGATTCATTAAACTGCACAAAGTTGCAGGTTCAAATAATGTAATTCAACGATAGCTCATGTTATAAGCCAGTTATAATTTTTGTTCTGAGGTATGAAACCGATGCAAATCTATGTTGTCGTATAACATATTTTGACGTTATGTTAATAATATAATTAGCATGGTGATTAATAACAATAGGTACACAGTAAACCAAAAGACAAAAAATGCATCAATTTAACAAGCAGTGTCTACATCTCTGGACTGCTGTGCGTTGCTATGTATTGCATTGCGTCATGCGTAGGTATTTAACTACCATCGGTGTTAATAGAATTAAAAAAAACTTCGTTTAAAAAAACCGACTTCAAAAACTGAAAAGTATAAAATAACTTAATTTGTATGTGCTACCTATTCATAGGTTTGAATTCGGCGCCAAGCCAAATGTAATAGTCGGTACCACACTCGCTATACTTCGAGACGAACGTCAACGACGTCACCGACGCTTCGGTTGTTTTGTCCTACGCGAAGAGCAGCTATCCCGCTCCCGGTCACGCGCGGCGAGTCCTACTATTACATTTTGGCTCGGCACCGACTTCAAACCTATGAATAGGTAGCACATACAAATTAAGTTATTTCATACTTTTCAGTTTTTGAAGTCGGTTTTTTTAAACGAAGTTTTTTTTTTATTTTTCGCTTTTTAGTCTTTCTCAAGTCTCTCATCATCATTTCACCTAAATAACTTGAAAGAATACGACTAAAGGTAACATACAACATACTGTATAGAATAATAAATAAATATTTCGGACATGATGTTTACAGAATATGAAAGCATGCAGACAATTGCCTTAACTTTATTGCAGGCGCTCACGTAAATTTGAGGGTTTCCTTCAATTTCCTTGGGATCCCATCATCAGATCCTGATATGGTGGCCATGGGACCACATAAGGGAGCATACCCTTTCGAATACAAAAATAATTTTCAAAATCGGTCCACAATTGACGGAGTAATCAATGTACATACATAAAAAAAAAAAAAACCGATGAAATTGAGAACCTCCTCCTTTTGGAAGTCGGTTAAAAATGTGGCTATCTAAATGTACTGGAGGGAAATTGCAGAGAGATAACGTTGAATAATATAGACATGGGCGGAGTCATATCAGCGAGGCACATTTCGTTTCTGAGATCTACCCTATAGTTTAAAAAAAGCAAAGATCTGGGAATCCCCAATTTACAAACAAATTTTTCTTATTAAATTATAAGATACTCACTCGAGGCACTGGAGAATCTGGAGACCATATTTAACCAAGCAAGAACCTGACGATTTTTAGAGATAAACTGGGAGTTACATTTGAATAATAATCATTTAATTATTATTTAGCCAGAGGCTTTCAGTCCTCGTCCGCGAATAATCAAGGGTAGTGTGAACTCGTTCTTTCCGATTCAGCAGATGTTTTACAGGCACGTTTACTTCGAAAAGTATATTCACTTAGTAGCTAGGATGGACTTAAATACCGTCTGTCACGACTGCAGGTCCAGAGAGTATTCACAGCAGCACTCGCTGGAAATTCAGACAGCTTAAGCAGAAGAGCGTTTTGCTCTATCAGTAGTAATAGGAGTCGATCTATCGCTGTCGATCATCAATTCATGGCCGTCAGCGTTAGTTGTTTTACCATCGTCGTTTCTTTCAGCGACGAAGTCTTATGCAATTATGTAGGTATTACGTAAATGAATTAGTAGCATAGTATTTGTTGGGTAGTGGAACTTTATTGCGATACTGACCGAACGGGTTTTACCGCTCGTGGTCATGTGTAGACTCTATGTCTACCCGTAACCATGAGTGGTATAAGCCGTTCGAAATGGGACCAGCGTCGCTACGGCAATTCTCGCCACGCCAAAAATCAGGTTTAAACCTCGCCTAGAAGTGCCGTGACGACGCTCGGCGCCACTCCAAAATACTCGCCACGCCAAGAATCAGGCTTACACCTCGCATATAGATGTTTCACATCAAAAAAAGGGTGTGCGGTGCGCCAAAATAAGTTTTCAGTTCACTCGATCGAGCCTTTTACCTTGCTTCCTTTTTAAAACGCTTTTTAGTATGTTTTCCTGTAGCCGACTTTTGTAAGCGCGTTTTTTAGGTTTTTTGTACCATATTTATTATAATGATTTGTGATAGTATTCGAATAAATTGAATGATTTTATATACCACTTCGTCATCATCATCATTAGCCTATTGGAGTTTTGCTGCTGGACATAATAATAATAATAATATATCGCTTTATTGTACACCAGATAATGTTATGCTTAATGCTAGGTCAGTATCAGTACAAATGGCGGCCTTATCGCCATAACAGCAATCTCTTCCAGGCAACCATGGGATGGAAATAAGTACAGGATGTATAGGGTAGTGTCTGGTGTATTAGTGAGTAGTTTGGAAAAGGAAAATACAGAAGTGTAAATATATATAAATAAAAATTATTATTATTAGTGACACATAGTATGTATGAGGAATAAGTAGAAATTTCGGTATAAATAAATATATTAAGCGAAATTCATACAATAGATGTTACACACGTACTTATATTAGATACTGTGACCTAATTGACTGCAATAACAGTTAATTATGGAATATTTATGTCTCCCAAGTAATGCTCCTTCACCAGCCTCTTAAAGGAAGAAATTGTTTGTGCACGTCTGATTACGACTGGTAGGGCGTTCCACAATCGTACCGCTTGGACAGAGAAGGATTGGTCTAAGAATTTGGTAGAGTGTCCAGGCATTTTCAATTTCAGGTTTTCTGACGATCTCAACAATTTGGTATGTGAATCATGTAGAAAGGTAAACCGGAATTTAAGGTAAAGTGGAGTAGAAGGATTGAAAAGAATATTATAAAGAAGAGAAAGAATATGAGCATTCCGGCGAAGTCGGATGGGTAACCACTTAAGCTGTTTACGATATTCGGAGACATGGTCATATTTGCGTAATCCAAATATGAATCTTATACAGAGATTTTGGAGTCTTTCAAGCTTATTCAGTTGGTCTTGAGTGAGATCTAGATAACTGGCATCAGCATAATCAAGGATGGGGAAAAGAAGAGATTGTGTAAGAGCAATCTTGGTCGATATAGGAAGAAAATTGCGTAGTCTGCGCAAAGACCCTGCAGCGGCAAACATTTTACGGCTTAGCTCTTGTAGTTGAAAACACCAGGATAAGGTACTGTCGATGTAAATCCCCAAGTTCTTCACTTTGTCACTGAACGGAATAGATGTATTATTGCAAGTGATTTGCGGCAAGTTTGTGAAGTCAACTTTGGTGATCATTCGCGAGCTTCCAACGATAATGACTTGGGTCTTAGATGGGTTGATTTTCAGACCATGGCAGTTGCTCCACTTACATATTTTGTCCAGGTCAGCATTTATGGTATCAACAGCATCAGCCAGATGAACTGGTGATGCCCGGGTGTAAATTTGGAGATCATCCGCGTATAGGTGGTAGGAGGAAGACAGATCATTAGTGATTGTGTTGATAAAGACAGAGAAGAGTAGAGGAGAGAGCACGCCGCCCTGCGGTACGCCGGTTGTAGTACTACACCAAGAAGAAACAGTGTTTTCGATACTTATACGCTGCCGGCGACCAGACAGGTAGTTGTGAAACCAGTCAATTGCGGTTGGAGATATGTTAAGAGAGCGCAGTATGCACAGTAGAACGTCGAAGTCAACGGTGTTAAATGCATTGCTGAAATCCAGAAGAGTTAATACGGTAACCTCACCGCTCTCCATAGCGGATCTGAGGTCCTCCGTAATGTTGACTAGGGTAGTAGTGGTGCTGTGTCCGGGTCGAAAGCCGGACTGGAGAGGATTAAGGAGCAGGTTTCTGGATAGGAAATTCGAAAGTTGAATATGTATAAGACGTTCAAGAACTTTGGAGAGAAATGGGAGAATGGAAATGGGACGGTAATCGCCGAAAGAATCGGGGTTTTTCTTTTTGGGGATAGGTATAATTTGAGCATCCTTCCAATTCTTTGGGTACATACTATAGGAGATTGAATAGTTTAGGATATGACAAATGACAGGGAGAATTTCGTCAAGGATTGGGAGGATCATATTACGGCTTAGACAGTCAGAACCTACCGCATTTGAACTAATAGATACTACGCTCTTCCTAACATCACAATCAGAAAATTGACTGAAGACAAAAGGAGAACAGTCAGGAGCTGGGGCAGAAGTAAGACGATTCAGTGTTGTGTCTTTTGTTGTTTTATCAAAATTTGACGAAGCAGAGAAGTGTTGATTGAGAAGGTCTAAGTTGACATTTTTAGGAAAGGAGTCGTTAACAGATTTGCCTACTCCTAGTGACTTCAGAAATTTCCAGACTTTAGCTGGGTCTCCGTTTTCGACGGAGCTGTGGATGTATCGGCGTTGTGCATTCCTACACACCTTGCTGCAATGATTCCTGATAGTCGTGTATTTATTCCGGTTGTTATCGCTCGAATTATTTTTATATTTTGATTTAGCTATCACCTTTCTCTTTAGTAGCGCTTTTATATCTGGAGTTAGCCACGGTGATGGAAGCCGTTTCACCTTCAATTCTTGAATTGGCGCATGTTTATTGTAGAGAGTCATTAAATTAGCGGTAAGAAGTTCAACCTTCTTATCTATGCAGTCAGCACTGAAGACAGGTGCCCAGTCGATGTTACCAGCATCCCTCATTAAGGCACCAATATCCATGCTCTTGAAATTTCGCTGCAGGATAATCTTAGCTCTGGGTTTAGGAGGTCGGAGTCGATAGGATAGATAAAGCAAGTCATGATAGGAGAACTCATCAGCAGAGCACTGGCCGTGCTTAACTGCGAGGTTAGGGGAGGAAACAATGATGAGATCTAATAGCGATGGGGTGGAGTGTGGGAAATAATGCGTTGCATTGGACGGAAGAATGGACAGATTGCTAGATTGGATTACAGATTTGAGAGTAGACGAACGAGAATCGTTTTTAAGGAGGCATGTATTTAAGTCACCCATGATTATGGTATGACTGTACGAAGGAGTAAATTATTCTAGGAGCAGTTCAAACGAAGAGAAGAAATTAATACGTAAGGAAGGACAGTAGATGACACCAAGAAGGATTTTAGAATGGAAAAGTCCAACTCTGGAAGTTGGACTTTTCCATTCTAAAATCCTTCTCTCATGCTCAGATGCTCACCCGCATCTGCTGGAGGCGGTTGTGGAGACAAGCTAATAATGGAGTAAGGGATATGAGAGCGTAAATAGATAGCAACACCACCGCCACCAGCCCCAGTGCGATCATTCCTGATGAGGTTAAATCCAGGTAAAGAGTATGCAGAAGATGGTAAGCAGGGCTTAAGCCACGATTCAGATATAAGCAGAGCGTGTAAATTCGTACAGTCAAAACATGCCAGCATATCGGGGAAGTGAGCCGGAACACTTTGAGCATTAATGTGTACAACGTTGAAATTCTTGGGAACGTCAGAAAACTGGGATGAAAGAGTCTCAGAGATAGTTGGGTTTCCCTGGGAACCGATACTACTATATGCCGACAGAAACTCATCGCTGTCATCACTGAGGTCAGGCGAAGACATTACAGGCTTTCAAGTCAGTAGTTTGTAAATTGAAAGAAGTGTGTATATACAAGCTATATAAATAGAATATAAGTAAGGGTATAGAATATATAAAATAAATGTATATAAAAACAAAAGTAAAAAAAAAATATATAAAAAAATAAACTAACTCCATCTGCCGGTTGCTAGTTACAAATAAACCAGTGAAAAAATGATATAAAACAGACAAACTAAGAATTAATCAAATTAAACACAAAACAAAACTAAATGAAATTATTAAATAACAAAACTTAGTCCTGTCCAGGTACATCAATCCAAAAGCCTCGGTTTCAAACACAGGAGTGAGGCTGCTATCGCAGTCTGTCGGTGGCTGCTGTCAGCGTGCCTTCTGTCAACTGGACTGAAATGAGTATGCATATTAAGTATACTACTTTTTTGTAGCTGCTGCGCGTTTAGGCTTCGCCCCGGCGGCTTTTAGTACAGCGATGGGTGGCTTTGGTGGTGTCTTGATAACTTCATTCAGCTCACTCAATGACACGACACGATGACGCACTCCATCCGCACCTAAGATGTAAACGGAACCTTCTCTTGTCCAACACCCCGCAACACCCAGCCTCTCACGGGCTGCCATGAATATATCGTGCCTAGACTTGGTCAGGAACTCTGAGAGTGTGACGCCAGTGCCTTTAAGCTTAGTTTTCTCAAACCATAGGCTATCACAAACTGTCACTTCAGCAAACTTGAGGAGTATAGGCCTCGGTTTCTTATTGGTAGTGGCCCGGCCCAGTCTTTGGCAGCGCTTGAAACTAGCTGCCGTGAGGTTCTGACGATTAAAGTGCTGCGAGATTGTTTTTACAGCGGTGTCAGCTACATTTTCATCATTAACTTCTGTGACACCATGCAAAAGCAGCATCTTTCGTCGCCCTTGCATCTCAATACCATCCACAGCTTGTGACAGTGCCTCCACCTGCTGCTGCAGTAACTGTAGGGCTTGAGAGACGAAGGCTCGGAATGCAGCAAACTCAGTGTATAAACTGGCCATACCTGCAGAAGGGCTGGATGTCCCTGAGAGCTGAGCTTCAAAGTCTTCCATCCTCTTGTTAAAGGTGCTGGTTAGGTCACTAACAGCCTGAATAGTTGCCATGTTGCAGCAGTGATTGGTGTTTATGAGAGCTGGTAGTTTTAATGTAGGGATTTATGAAGGATCCGGCAGCTGGATGGCTTAACTGATGGTAAGTAACATTTAAGTGCACAAACATGTACTAAATACTAGTATTAGACATATTTAGTTCTTGCTAACGGTGAAAATTAGCACTACCAAGTAGAGAAGATCGTACACAAACAATTTGCCCTCAACAACAACTTGACTAAACCCAGTTCTCTACATGATTTTTTTATAATATGGTGACTTCTATATAAAGCATAACAAATATATACAACAGCGCCATCTGCCAAAGTTACACTGAACTACAGAGTGAGTGCTGATCCTGTATTGCGATATAGACGATTTTCACGCTGATTGGCATATACATACATATACAACTTCCCAACATCAATTGTTGGGCCCACAGTCCACCAGGCATGATTGCCTTGCCTAGTCGGATGATCCTCGCATCAGAATCAATAAAAGATGTAGCTTAATATTTAAATAACGATAATACGAAACAATACGTAAAGTTCAAAATCATGTCAATACATGTAGAAATAGCCTGTCAAAATCATAACCATCTTTTGGCTTTGCCGTAGTTGGGTAAAAAAAGAAATATTTTAGTTGAATCGGAATGAACAGAAATCACGTCTTAGTAAGAATATTCAATTACGACTTTATTTACTAATGTGCTTTTTAATTTTCGTCGTATATTTCCAGTACTGATCATAACCATCACATAGTCACTACTTGACACGTCGACTATCAACAACACAACCCTATAGTGCTTTTATCCAACTAGGGCAAAGCCAATATCATACTGCATCAATTACTGAACCGATTTTAATTAATGAGTTACCAATAGATTTGTAATGATGGCCTGGGTAACATTTAAATATTTTATTGACATTTTATATTACGGAATTTAAGACGTGTTCGGTAACAAAAGCAATGTCTTGATAAGCACATCACAAATAATATATAAATTATAATAGCTATTGCCCGCGGCTCCGATCGCGTGTATGTCGTTTATCGCGGTAAGTAGTAGCTTATGTACTTCCTCAAGGCTAAATGTATCTCCATGTCACATTTAAATCGGTGCAGTGGTTTAGCTGTACATAATATCTTATCGTATAATTATATCATTAGATCAGACAAACTTACTTTCAGATTTATAATATTAGTATGGATTGTTTAAGTCGAAATATTTATTTATTTTGATCAGTAACTTTTCTTAAGGCACGACTAGTATCAATATTAAAAAGTATTTAATAAATAGACTAGTAAAAAATTTAAAAAATATAATAGTTATGCAAATTGAAGCATACTAGTGTAGCATTCTCGATTATTAATGTATAGCATCAATCTGTAGTAGGTATTTGTAAAAAATATGTTTTTTTTTATGTAAATAGTTTGATTATTTAAAATAAAATCGTTGGGCCCGTGTTTCCATCCAGTCAACGCGGTTTACGCTACGCCCAACGATTTTATTTTTTGTCAGTACAATGCCTTACATTGATAGGGGAGAGGGGTGTGATGACTGGAAACTGGGACCTACCTAATTATTTTGTAGCTTTTAATACATTATTTTCAATAAAGGCGTTATTTTTTTTTATTTTCAAGATTTTAATTTTTCACAGTAAACTGTTTTCTACTCGTCAAGCCCTTGCATTTGACACACATATAGTGGTAGTTGTGACAAAATGTGTAAACCACCATTTTGTAGCGGCGGCCATTTTGGATTTTCATTTTTTTTCATAGTGAACTGTATTCTACTAGGCAAGCCCTCTAATTTTATACCCATATTCAGGTTGTCGTGACAAAATGTGTAAACCACCATATTGTAGGGTCGGCAATGTTGGATTTAAAATGAAATAGAATTTATTTAATTGTATTGTCACCAGAACTAAACCTACCAAATTTCAGATCAATCTGTCAACAGGGAGGGGGTCAAATTTCAATTACTAAATTTGACCCAAACAAACTAATAAATAAATACTTATATCATTTGATCATAATATTAAAAAGTAAAATCTAAACCCAACTACTACAAAAAACGACGCTGAAAATCTATGAAACCAGTTTGAAAAGCCGTAGTCACGCGTTGTCAAAGTATTATGGTACGTTTCTATTTAACACGTGACTACGGCTTTTCAAACTTATTTCATCCTTTTTTGCATCATTTTTTGTCGTAGTTGGGTTTTAGTTTTTCCTTTTTTTATTTAAAATGTTTTTGTGCCGTTATAATATTAATTTCTTGGCAAAGTATATTTTAAATACCATTAATAAATTAAACATTAAATAAATATATATGTCGGAATGAGGGTATCCGAATAATAAAAGTGATACAAACATTTGCCACTATCGAACACTACGGAACAGTCTATATAAACCGGCGCGATCGGAAACAGGACACAGTTTCTCTTCAGATCTCGTGACGACCATATCTCTTGATTGTGACATGAGTCACTCCTGAGTCGTAGTAGTTTTCTATTATTTGATTTGTGTATCTGTCATTCATGTTCTCGTTTATTCTTGTCTCCGACATATATATAAATAAATTTCACAATTATCAAATAAATACGGACAAAGTCACGAGTAAATATTAATAAGAATATATTTTTGAAATGTACATGTAACGCCCTTTCCAATGATACCAAACACGGCATATTTATCTCTAATTTATTTTTGAAACACAGTATGACCACTAGAGGGCGCCACATTAGATTCAGTGTCACGTCATATAGCATATAACCAGCGGATGATCAAGACGTTGCTAACGATATCTCATTTGTCCAGTTCTAATAAGTAGTTGAGGGGCTATGAGGGAACAGATGAACATACATACATAAGCCTGTCAACATCATAACCCTCCTTTGGCTTTGCCGTAGTCGGGTAAAAAATAGTAGATCATACAAGCACAAGTTTAGAAACTATTACCTGACTACGTAGTCGTACGTACTCGAGTTATTCTTACGAATCTATTGACACCCCGTTTATCAAAATCGGTTCAGTAGTTTAGGTGACATATAGACTAAAATATTACACTTCTTTTGGTTATGCCACAGTCGGGTAGAAATTGGACCATATGTTCATTAGAATCTTAAATTTTTAACCGACTTCCAAAAGGCGGAGGTTCTCAATTTCATCGTTTTATTTTTATTTTTTATGTATGTACACTGATTACTCCGTCAATTGTGGACCGATTTTAAAATTCTTATTGTATTCGAAAGGGTATGCTATCCATGTGGTCCCATTGCCACCATATCAAGATCTGATGATGGGATCTCAAGGAAATCGAAGGAAACCCTAAAATTTACGTGAGCGCCTGCAATGAAGTTAAGAGCCATTGTCTGCATGCCTTCATATTCTGTAGACATCATTTAATTTCATAATATATAACGGGTCCCAACGATATTGTCAGTTTACCTCAAATCACTTGAATTATAGTAACCTATAGCTAGATAGAAGATAGTCCATTTGAGATTTTATTACAAAAAATCGAAGTACCGAATCGAAATTACCTGAAGTCCTTTCGATTCTATACAGTATGTATGTTACCTTTAGTCGTATTCTTTCAAGTTATTTAGGTGAAATGATGATGAGAGACTTGAGAAAGACTAAAAAGCAAAAAAAAAGTTTAATAAAACCGGCTTCAAAAACTAAAAAGTATTAAATAACTTAATTTGTATGTGCTACCTATTTTTTTACTACTTATTTTTGGCTTGGCTCCGACTTCAAACCTATGAAATAGGTAGCACATACAAATTAAGTTATTTAATACTTTGTAGTTTTTGGAGTTGGTTTTTTTAAACGAAGTTTTTTTTATTTTAAACGGTATGCACCTGTTATAAAAGGTTTTTCACCTTCTTTGATAGCTGTTCATTCCAAGGTTCATTCACACAATATGGTGATGAGCACATTTTTTTAATTTTTCGAACATTTGTTAAAGCGATTTATAGTATAAAGTTAGTATACAGTAAACTAAATGACACCGTTTATAACTAACCCATTTTAGGAATAAAATAATTTATTTTTAACCTTTCCTTTCTGTTCGGACTTGATTCGGTCTACGAAGGTCTACTCAGCTGTGTACAAAAGTGAGTGTTTTATAATTTACGGGTCTTTGTATGGGTACAAGTATGCATAAACTCCTTATCAGTACATTTAACTATGAATTGATAAAGTGGGTTTTATAAAATAAAACAAATAGTATTATGATATGGCTTCAGATGATTTGCATTTCACAATTTAGCGTATATACAGTACTTTAAAATGGAAAAGATCTGCCAGTCGTAAGGGCGAAGATACCAGATCTGTAAAATAAGAATAATAGATTTTTAATTACATAAATTACCTACTCAAAAACTAATTATTTATTAAATTACTAAACAATAGTGTATTTTTTTAAATTATTCTTCTAGTGCAATTGCATTTAAGTTACCATTTTAAATTTTACGTACCCTCTTTTGTTTACAATTCCGTTACCCATCCGAAGAGTACCACCGGTGCATTGGTTTGGATTTGAAACTTGATTGATGTTAGAACAAGCTCTGCCGTTCAGGTGGTTATTACGAATAGTTGCCGCAAACAGTTCGTATGCACGACTGTGGGAACAGGTGCTAACCCAGCAACCAGGCTGAGGATTTCTTCCTCCATTGGGGTAGAAATCAGCGTCAGCAATTCGGTCGAAGATACCAAGAAGTCCACCATCGGTATGAATTGTCTCAACGTATTGACCATCATTTCGGTTCAAAGCATTGGAGTTTCCACCCCATTGAGGTCCGGCGGGATCCAGTCCTACAAGTATAAAATACTATTACATTAATTTTAATATCATCGACATTATGTTATCAAAAACTACCGTGGGAGAGCCATCCTTCTACATGAATGGGCCGGCTCAACCGGAGTGATACCGCGGCTTCACAGAAAACCGGTGTGAAACAGCGCATCTGAACATAAGAGGCCCAAACCCCCAAAGGCCGGCAACGCACTTGTGACGCCTCTTGTGTTGAGTGGTTTCCATGGGCGGCGGTAATCGCTTACAATCAGGCGATACGTCTGCTCTTTTGCCATTTCCATAAAATTGCTGCTCGTTCCCATAAAAAAAACTCGAAAGATATAAGACAGTGGAATGAAATGAATAATGAAATAACCTGTTATGCGGGAAGGCCGACGGCCTGCGGTACGGCCAGCGTTGCCGACTACGTGGGCGCCCAAACTGAAGCCAACCAAGTGAACGTTGTTCCAGTTACCACCAGCGTTATTAATTAACCACACGAGGAAATTTCCAAGATGTTGTCCTATACCCGGTACGCCTCTCACAGCACTTGTGTATCCCCCATTAGCAAGCCCTCTCCAATCCACAACAATGACGTTACAGTCTTGAGTGTCGAGGAAAGCAGAAGTGACTTGAGGGTTAATCGCTGAGTTTCCATTGCTGTTCCATCCGTGAACAACAACTTTCAGAGGACGATTTCCATTGTAATTAGAATTCCTTACAGAGTTTATGTTTCCATTGACAAGAAGCTGGTGATTGTTGCGATTTTGTCTAAAAATAAATAAACTATATCTGTAAGTATCGACAATCAAATTCGTAAGGTTTTGAAATTGAATAGTTACAGCTGAGCAATTTGATGTGTCATAATAAAAAGTTTATAGTAATATATCTATAACCCGGTGCCATTCTCTCCTAATATTAATAATACTAGTGTTGCATAATGATAATCTTGAATTTATGTAATGTGCTTTGTAATAGTTTCGATACTTATGAACCGAAACTGACAAAACATTACATACACTACATGAATATGAACAGTTTAAAAAAAAATTAAGACAAGATATTTGTGTTACATTTTAAGTACACTAAGATAGAGGTAGTTTGGCTTGCAACGTACACACTCGAAAATTAAATATAAAAATAATCACAAAATCTCACTGCGTGTCAAGAAGGTTACCTTGTGAATAGCCAGTATGCGTTATTGGCACCATTTCTAGCCTGAATGACATCTTCTTGAGCAGGCTCATGCAAGTCTACTAGATGCGGATTACCCTCACCATCAGGCATCCAAATGTAGCGGCTTTCGCCCTCCACATAGTGACTGTTATCTCCAGGAACAACGGGGATTGCGCTACCAGCGCATACTGTTAAATTAAGAAGAATAATAGTAAACTCTACTGTTTTCTTTCCCGAAACTAATAGCTATGATAAAATATATATTATGTACTCACAAGCCGTTACGGCAGCCAACACTACTAAAAGCTTCATGGCCTTTGGGATACAGTTTCAGAACTTGTGAAGTTGCTACACTGAATACTTAATCACTCTTGTAATGCGCTATTTAAAGCAACATTTATCACAAATCGTTGTCACGTAAATCACTCGTGTGATAATCTTTTAATCCCGTATTAATATTATTTTAAGAGTTCTGTGCGCAGTCATTGTGTTCGTGACATTCAGTAAATAAAAACGAATATAGATAGATATTAAAAAAAGATACATCAGGATCATGTCTTTCTTTGAGCGAAAATATGCTTCGTGATATCTAAGTAAAAGCTGCCCAAGCTTTGTTACTGAGCCAAGGTTAATTCTTCATAACACTAATGTTAAGCGGACTGCTTGCACTGCAGCAAAATAAAATGAATTAAATCAATTTAAAACAATAGAAACGTTAAAAGCTCAGAATCCATCTGAATATTGGCGTGTCATTGTTACGCTCAAATATTTATAGCATTAGCTAATATTTTATAATATTATACATAGAAAACACCCATACTCCGAAACAAATATTTGTAGATCATACAAACATTTGGTCCGACCCGGGAATCGAACCCAAGACCTCATGGTCAGCAGTCGCACACATCAACCGCGAGACCAACGAGGCAGTCAAAATTAATTAATTGTAATTATTAATTGTGATTGTTTAATTATTTTTAAATAACTTATAATTTTTATAATATTGTTATAACCCGTCAGGTCAAAACCTTTCTAAGGAGAGTTTACATCTAGTAGTTAGTTTACGTCTATTAAAGGCTGATGTGATGTTATAATTTTGAAATAAAACCATAAATACATACAGAACTCATAAGAGTACTTAACAAAAATTTGGGATTATGTATAATTAATTTAGGTTTATCATTAGCTTTACGTGTCAACATTTTATGATAAATATCAACTATAAATAACACATTCAGTTCAGTGCCTCTACGTATTCTGAAATTGTATCTTATCACATCACATCAAATCACACTAATATATAAAGGCGAAAGTTTGTGTGTATGTTTGTTACTTCTTCACGCAAAAACTACAGAATTTGGATTTGGATGAAACTTTACAGTAATATAGCTTACACATCAGAATAACACATAGGCTACTATTTGCAGCGATAACCGACATACAGCCGCGGGCAACTGCTAGTCAGTTATAAAAGGTGGATATAAAAATATAAGATTATTAAAGTCTTGGCTGTTGGAACTGCTTGCGACTTATAACATGAACACTTACTGCATGACAACATCGAATTTGTGCCATGCAAGAGAGAAACGTATATAAAAAAAAACTGCGATCATGCTCGGAGCTTTTAATATGTAGGACATACGTATAAAAAAATGAGTATGTAAATTGTAATAATTACGACACATCAAGTATATAATACGACATACGCGGCAGTCGTCCCTTAACCTTCTCCTTTTATCGTTACGCCTTTTTTTACGGGTGGAAACCTCCACGGGCCGTCACCCCACCAGGGTTTGCGACGGGGCGGTGTGTCTGAATCGAACCGACTAAAACCACACGGTGTGCCACTCTGCGCCTGAGAAGGGAGGGATCCGGGAACTGCTGTTATTAACACGTCCGGACCCCTCCCAGCGCTTGGCCGCACTGAAGCGGGCACTGTCTGCTGGTAAACTCTAAATTTAGGCGACGTACGGCACACGCGTACGTCGCCTCCTCGCGGTTGGTCACTAAAGCGGATGGAGGGGAAAACCCGTCCCGACCATCCGCGGCCACACTCAGGGTGGCATGAAGCGCTGATAGGCGCGCCTCCGCCGCCCGGTTCGCTGGCGGCGAATTGGGTCCGTGTGGAGGTCGTCCTCCCGGGTCTCATCCGCCGCCCCCTTCTGCGAGATGACATCTTCGCAGAAGGTTGCGACCGCGAACTGCTGTCGCTAACGGCCATGGAACGTATGACGGCCGGTATTTTATCGTTACGCCTTACCCCAACTTTAGTCGGAAGACATTGACCTTTAATGCAACAAAAGTTAAAGAAAAAGTACTAATCATAAATGAAAATGAAGTACTACAAACCAATTGATTAATAATAGTAAGTTCCAGCCGGTTTGTATTAGCTACATATTGCTAGCATCAGCGACCATTATTTACTGGGCTTTCTGTTCAATATAAAGGTCGTTAATCTTTCGTTTAATTTCAATATTTAATTTATGAGCGTATAAATCTTATTTCGAAACGTTTGTTTCGTTATAGCTTAGCTAGATGGAGTAACTTAGGTTTGAGACCCGCACAGTACACTGCCAACAAATATTTAACTCCGCTAGACGGTACAAGACTACTGGTACCTAATTTGTGATCGTTGTTATTCATATTTTTCACTGAAAAAACATTGTATAAATTAAATGCTATGAAATATATTTAGCTTTAATTCCGCGAGACAAATATCCAGGTCTGAATATATTTGTCTCGCGGAATTAAAGCTAAATATATTTCATAGCATTTAATGTCATGGATTCCGCAAAGTAACGCCTGATTCCATAACTTAACATTGTATAAAGCTGAAGAGTGTGTTTGTTTGGTTGAACGCGCTAGGCCCAGGAAATATTGGCTCGAATTTAAAAATTGTTTCTGTGTATGACGTGTCACTAAATCTAATGTGGCGCCCTCTCGCCGATATAAAGTACTGTTTTAAAAATAAATTTGAGATAAATGTGCCGTGTTTGGTATCATTCGAAAGGGCGTTACTTTTACATTTCAAATATATATATATTTCTAGCTGATCCGGCAAACGTTGTTTTGCCACAAAAAAAATTGGGGTATAAAAAATAGATGTTGGTCGATTCTCAGACCTACCCGATATGCACACCAAATTTCATAAAATCGGTCTAGCCGTTTTATAGAAGTACGGTAACTAACATTGTGACACGAGAATTTTATATATAATATTAGCATTTTCTAGTGACTTTGAGCGTATTTATTCGATAACTGTGGTATTTTATATGGTACCTATTTAAAATATACTTTGCAAAGACATTAATACTATAGAGGCACCAAAACAAAAACGACGCTAAAAAGTATGAAACAAGTTTCAAAAGCCGTGGTGTACCATAACACATTAACAACGCTTGTTAATGTGTTATGGTACATTTTTACCTAACGTGTGACTACGGCTTTCGAAACTTTTTTAATACTTTTTCAGCGTCGTTTTTTGTCGTAGTTGGGTTTTAGTTTTTACTTTTTTAGGTTAATGTTAACGAAGCAATTATCTATTTTCAAATATACATAAGTATATATTATCCAATGAAAGGATATTTTACTTAATTATTGTCAAAATCTATCAACTAGCGTGCAACCTGAAAGAGCAAATACATCTTTACTGAGATGTAGAGTTTGTGAAGTTAGGGTTGGTAGAGTCAGGGCGTGTAGATTCAGAAGCTTGGCTCTACATGAGATCTGATATATTTTTCAGATGGTAAGCCATTTGCCATATGTCTTGGCAATATTTTACATGAAAATGTTTTTGGTGGAAATTAATTTATTTTTGTAAGTTGCTTATGGTAGTATTTTTCATGTCTTTTTTTCTATTTTTGGGGAGCCTTTCTTGTACATCTGCTTTCTTCTTTCGAAATAGTCGGTATACCAAAAATAAAAACCTCGAGCATAAAATTTGTGAAAGTCTCATTTTGGGGGTTAAGGGGCAAAAGTAATAAGTTTATAAATTTCTTTTTTGTTTGAATACTAAACTTAGTTTACATACCAAATTTCAGCTTTTTAGCACTTCAGGAAGTACCCTAACAGTTTTGATGATCACCAGTGTGTCAGTGACGAAATCAATAAAATCTAAAGTATCAGAGCTATGCAATTGAAGCTTTATATGTTTAATTAGTCTATTATTGACATCATATCCTCAGAATTTGAACTATCTGGTAAATCGGAAACCAAAGTTATGAGGGTTAAAAAAAACGACGAAGCACTTTAAGAAAAGCTAGATAGTGCCCTTGCGCTTCGTTTGGCTCGTCTTGGCGAGGGCACGACCGTGCCCCCAGATTATCAGAATCAGAAACATCCAGACCTTCCGTTAACATTTTTGGTTTTAAATTATAAAGTTGGTTTCATGTCAGTTTAATGCAAAATTCAAAATTGCGTAATATTATGAAAATATCTTTGATAAATAATATTCGTGCATATTAATAATAATATAATTCTTCGATACAAGTTTAATTTATGGATTAAGTAAATAAAAGAAATATATTTTTATTGCAACTTATATGTATTTCATAATTCATATAATACAAGGTTTATTAAAACGGAAAAGATCTGCCGGTGGTAAGGGCGAAGATACCAGATCTGTAAAAAGAAAAAAAAAACTTTTTATAATCACATTAATTACTAAAGAATATTTTTATAAAAATATGTGCATACTGCGTTTTAATCAATGGTATGAATTAAAAAGTTATTTAAATTCATTATAGTAAAGTTAAATTCAGGTAAAACATTTCAATACTACAAACTACCAGAATAATGTACTTACCCTCTCTTGTTTACGATTCCGTTACCCATCCGAAGAGTACCACCTGTGCATTGGTTTGGATTTGAAACTTGATTGATGTTGGAACAACCTCTGCCGTTCAGGTGGTTGTTACGAATAGTTGCTGCAAACAGTTCGTATGCGCGACTATGGGAGCAGGTGCTTATCCAACAGCCAGGCTGTGGGTTTCTTCCTCCGTTGGGGTAGAAGTCAGCGTCGGCAATACGGTCGAAGATACCAAGAAGTCCACCATCGGTATGAATTGTCTCAACGTATTGACCATCATTTCGGTTAAGAGCATTTGAGTTTCCACCCCATTGAGGTCCAGCGGGGTCCAGTCCTGCAAATATAAAAAACTGTTACATTGACTTTAGTATCAAGGACATGATGTTATCACAATATCGAAAGAAATAAGGTAGTGGAATAAAATAAATAATGAAATAACCTGTAATACGGGAAGGCCGACGGCCTGCGGTACGACCGGCATTACCGACTACGTGAGCACCCAAACTGAAGCCGATCAAGTGGACGTTGTTCCAGTTACCACCAGCGTTATTAATTAACCACACGAGGAAATTTCCAAGATGTTGTCCTACACCCGGTACGCCTCTCACAGCACTTGTGTATCCCCCATTAGCAAGCCCTCTCCAATCCACAACAATGACGTTGCAGTCTTGAGTGTCGAGGAAAGCAGAAGTGACTTGAGGATTAACTGCTGACTGTCCATTGCTGTTCCATCCGTGAACAACAACTTTTATAGGACGATTTCCATTGTAATTAGAATTCCTTACAGAGTTTATGTTTCCATTGACAAGAAGCTGGTGACTGTTGCGATTTTGTCTAAAAAAATAAATTATATCAGTAAGTATCCACAGTCAAATAAATACGTAAAGTTTTAAAATGGAAAAATTACTTTTAGATGAGTGACATGATTTGCTTTTTAAAAAGAAATCATAGGTAATATTTGTTTTCATTCACGTTTGAGGGTCAGGCTACCTTGTGTTAAATGTGTGAAATGATTATTATCATTCATTCCAATCAATCAGGTCCAATTGTATTTTGAAACTAACCAAGAGCCAAATATTTTCAATAACACTTAAAATATATCTTATTACTAATTCAAGAGATTTCGATGAGTCTTACACGGCAGAGATCAGAACCTTTACAATTTCAAAATGCTTAGGTAGGAATGGTAGGTTTATGAAAATGTAACACATCACGAATATATCTGTGTGGCAAGGCGGTTACCTTGTAAAAAGCCAATAGGCGTTGTTGGCACCATTCCTAGCCTGAATGAAATCTTCTTGAGCAGGCTCATGCAAGTCTACTAGGTGAGGATTACCCTCACCATCAGGCATCCAAATGTAGCGGCTTTCGCCCTCCACATAGTGACTGTTATCTCCCGGAACGACGGGAATTGCGCTACCAGCGCATACTGTAAAATAGAATAGAACTTTGTAAACTGTTTTTTTTTTCTTAAAACAACAATATTTTATGAAGAAATAATACAAAATATAGTGTGTACTTACGAGCCGTTACGGCAGCCAACACTACTAAAAGTTTCATGGCTTTAGAGACACAGTTTTAAAATATATGAAGTTTCTACACTGAACACATAATTAGACTTGTAATGCGCTATTTATATTGAATATTTATCATAAACCGTTGACACGTTAAGCGCACCTATGATAATCTTTTAATCCCAATCGCTAAACCAAATGCGCAAAAGTATTATATTGTTTGTTTTTATTATAAATATTTGGCAATAACACGGATGTTTAAGTTTCTGGTATTAGGTAATAATTAACAAAGAATCACTTTAATAACAATGCACGAATTTTGAAAAGTACCTTTATTGTTTTTATGTCTCCGATGAAATTGAATAGATTAGTTTGTATGTTCGTGGTAATCTTCAGTACTACTGGTGGCCCCCTAGCCAAGTTGACACTCTGCGAACGTAAACATTAATAGAAAACTAATAAATGTATAGGAATGACGTCTCTCAACTCTAAGTCACGTGATCAAAACAAAATATTAGCCAGTAAGAAATAGAGACGTTGACGATTGTTGAAAGAGAATTGAGGCGAAACACTTGCATTTTGGCTAATAAGCCAATAGATACGATTAAGAAAGTTCTTTCATAGTTAAAAAAGCTACTAGTACCACAGGATCATCACATCATCATCAATCACAATGCATGTAATTGGAATCAGAACTTATTCTATAATATAGATATGTGCGCTGCTACATTTCATTATTTTACTAAGCCGTTCAGGTTTGAATAAAAGAATAGAATATACTGAAAAAATAGTCATCACTTTTAATTTAAAAAAGAAATCCGCGACCCATTTCTAAGTTGAATATCGTAGCCAAAAAGATGGGTTTTATGTAAAAAGATAAATATTTAACAAGATTTCATTTGGTTGCAGGTTAGACGTATACTTTTCAAATTCTACAACAAATAGCTAAATTACAATGGAAAGGACAATATCGAATTTTGTATGGACACCATCTCTATTCTCCAACAGACATAGGATGCATATCAGTGTTTTCATTCCTACTTACAAATCCTCTTCATTGTGACATGGCTCACTCCTGAGTCATTATAGTTGTCTAATATTTAATTTATGATTTATTGTATTTATGTAATTATATTTATATCGTGTGCCTATATTGCTCTTTGTGCAACCAATTATTATTTAATCAATTTGCGTTTAAATGAATTCATGTTAGTTTAGTTTTTGTTAACAGTAATTATCAATTAATGATTAGCTTTCAAATTAACTATACCTTGTGGTTCATATTATCGTTTGTAGGTAAATAGCTACCTAACTTAATCCCTTTATAGAAATTAAGGTTTTCAATCAGCGCTCGCCTTCATCCATTTTACAACAGATTTCGGTTCCAGTCGAAATACTAGTAGATATTAGCAATTTAGAGGGGTTACTGGTGTTATTGGAGTTTTTGTGAAACGAGTTCTAGAGTATTTATGTGACGAGCTATCGTAGGGAATCAGTCTATGACTCTGATTGTTTGATACTCTCGTTTCTATTTAATAATCCTTTTAGCTATTGTTAACAATTGATGAGAAGAGTTTATTGAAGTGAAAACTTCTTTAGCGGAGTTGTGCACTTTTTTGTGATGGGTAAAAAATGTTAAACTCGTGTCAGAAACTCGATCGAATATTTGTAAGACGGAGGCGTGGCGTAGGAGAGTAAGTGATATCCCCCTCTCTTTCTACCACGCGGCGAAAATGTATGCCTGCTCCTGCTGTTTCGTTTAAGCGACGCAGGGCGCTTCCGCGAGTGTGCGTGTGTGTAAGCCCGGCTTCGCTCGGGTAATATGTTTATACTGTATAGCATTAACCTACTATAGGTCAGTGCTATACAGCATTATAAGATCACAATAAGCATTTCTGTAGTTATCGGTTCTCAAGGGATATTAAAGGCAAAGCAAGGCATAAATCGTTCATTGTGTTTAATAAATAAAGGAAATTTAAAAAATGAAATTTAATTAATCAAAAATATACAACGTTAATGTTCAAGTTTTCACTTCTGCCGGCACTCCCTGAGACCCTGAGTGCAACCCGTTGTTTTCTATATTACATATTCACAAGTTGCACATGACTATTTAATTTCACTTGAACTTTGCTTATCATATAATAGAATAGATCTATTACTTATAATAAAAATGTAACAGGTCCAATTCTGTACATAAAATATATTTAGAAATTTTTTAGGGCTCTCTATACTCGATACTAAAGCCAAAAATGTTTTTTTTTTCATTTTTGTCTGTCTGTCTGTCTGAATCTTGGCCGCGCATCACGCCAAAACTACTGAACGGATTCAAATGAAACTTGGCATGATTTGAGTTCATACTACGAGGTAGGACATAGGATACTTTTTATCCCTAAATTCAGCACGGTTTCCTGGAGAAATGGGACGAAAGTCAAAATAATGTACTTAGTTGTAATTCAATAACACATAGTCCGATTTCATTCATTCTGTTTTTGATAGAAAGAAAAAAAATGAGAGATAACAGGAAAAGAGTTTTTTTTCGACTGTACACTGCCTGTGGGAAGCTGAGACAGATATGTAAATATGGCTGTACGAAGTTCGCCGGGTCAGTTAGTATTAAATAAAAAAAAAAATTTTACGTGATCCCATCCACTCTAACGAAAAATCCGTCAGTTTTATACATTTGATTGAACAGTTTTGATAAAGACAAAGTGAAATAAATGAAGTAAAGGAAAGGCTTAAATCCAGCCGTGGACTATTAAACGCTGCTAATGATGATGATGAACAGATTGGTGCCTTATTAACACTTAATTATGTACACCATGTGGGTCAAAACTATGTTACGTTTTCAGTTGTTTGTTCATAGCTATTATGGGTATCGGTGACGAGGTAAGCTTCTCTTTTGTTATATCAATGTTTTTAAAATTCCGTTGCCACGTTTATAACATAACTATGATCTTCAATATACTTTTTCTTCTTGTGGTTTTTATGGATCTAATTTTTATATCTCACACTTCCGATTTTATCTTATTTTTTCTTCTTTGTTATTTTGCTGTTGATGAAAAAGTTCGTATAAAATAGGTACTTCTGACTCTGATTGCCTTTTGTTTTAGACCTCCGCCTACACCAGTTCTCTATATAGTGCCATTGGCTAGACAACCCCGTGTATGTATTGTGGCGAGTCTGGGTCCACCCAAATTAGTCAAAAGGTGACTAAGGATATAGTTTATAACCGACTTCCAAAAAAAGGAGGAGGTTCTCAATTCGACTGTTTTTCAATCGACTTCAAAAAGGAGGAGGTTCTCAATTCGACTGTTTTTTTTTTTTTTTATGTTCGTTACCTCATAACTTTCGACTGGGTGAACCGATTTTGATAATTCGTTTTTTATTTGAAAGCTAGTGCTTTCTGAATTGTCCCATTTAAATTTGGTACAGATTGAAGTCGGTATTTTTTTGTTAACATTTGTAATTATTGATCAAGACGTTGGAAGTTGTCGTCGAGGAGTCTCTTCTCGTAGATGCACGAGAGAGGGTGGAAAACGACGAAGTCATCGGGTTGACCTACGATAACCTTTATTTATCATATACATGCCCCTTTTCAATATGTCCCATCATAACCTTCACTTAAACAAATCATTTACATAATCTTAGATTATATTGTCATTAATAAGATAATAATCTTAACAAAGGACTACAAAAACCCGATTAGCCAGTAGTGGGCAAAGTTATGCATTATCATTTTATGCTATCACTTTTGATAAAATAAAATCATGCCATGTTTATAACGATTATAGTGATAAGTAATTAGTGAAACAAAATACAGTGGCGTGACCCTTATACAAGATAATAATTCCAGTTTATCCTATTGGAATTTTAAGCGGTAGTTGCTATATTATATCACAGCCAATAACTGCCTTAAAAATACATTACAAACTAATTATTAAATTCTGTTATAATACTAGCTTTTGCCTGCAGCTCCGCCTGCGTGTATGTCGGTTATCGTGATAAAGAGTAGCCTATGTCATTTCTATAATAATAAATAATAAATTCTTTATTTAAGAAAATATATGACACAGATACAACGTTTTAAGGCTTAAAAGTATGCACCAATATGAAAACTCTAACCTCTGAACTAGGTTTTTTAAACTGTATTTCAGAAGTCAGTGAAAGAATATCACATACAGAATCAAAGTATCTCCATGCCAAATTTCATTGAAATCGGTGCAGTGGTTTAGCCGTGAAAGCGTAACAAACAGACATTAAGAGTTATGAAATCGAATCGAATTTATTATATGGATGTTAATGAAGGCTTAATAGTTGACGATCGCTGGGAGAGATCTTTCTTCAGCAGAAGACGGCGATGAGTGGGTTGATTAGTGAAAGACTGAATTGCGTACTTCTGAAAGATTATGGCCGATATGGTAAATTTTTCTTTTGAGATTTATTTGAAAAATATGTGTTCTAAAGTTATCTTGAAATGGAGTTACCGTCAGATTGTCAAATCCGTTAGATTGTAGAATATATCGCGAGATTGCAAACAGTCGATATATTGTGAAATGGTATCGACGAATCGCAAGTCGCGTTGAAAGTATCTCACAGATTTAGAATTAGTTATACTAAATTGTTGTGACAGTAAAATTAATTTGTGATTGATCAAAGAAGTTCTAACCTAACTCTATGGCCATTGAACGGCCTACTGTAAAACCGACCAATCAGGGACAATTGACAATATGACGCGCGTAAGCAGTATATCACAGTTGACAATCTATCGGTAGTTTGCAATCTTGCTAGGTAGATTATAATCTAACGGTTTTTAAAATCTTACGGTGACAGATACATAAAACAATAGGGATACAGTATATTATATACTTTGGCCCGTGATGGTACAAATGTCTACGAATAACGGTCGAAATTCGGTGATTCCTAGTAACAATAAATGGACAATCGAGTATCGAGTTCGAGTTTTCTTTGTAAGTAATTGATTCTGAAAACAAATTATCTATCACAAAAATGAAAACAATATGCAGAATTTTGTAATTAAGATATTATATCTTCTGTCAGAACTATTGTTATCATTATCATTTTTCATCACATTAATCGTCTTTTATAAGTAGATTACTTTTGCCAGTAAAAATAACTTATCGGTCTCTTGAAATCAATACTTTATCTGAACCAAACTCTCTCCTTCTCCAACGTTACGTCATTGCATAATTTCATAAGTGTAAGATGTGCTAGGTCCATACTTGTGAAATATAGGCTTCGACGATTTTCTTACAATACCTATACCATCAAGATGTACCCTAAACACGTGTGCGGACGACGACGGTTTGTTATTGGTGGAAAGAACGGGACTTGAAAAGCTAGCTAATAGATGTTTGAACTTAATATCTCTTTGGGGTGTACGTAATCGTAACCGATTTTATATAAACCGGTTTTGTTTGATACAAAAGTTAACACTTTTGTATCAAACAATGTTACTATTAAAAAAAAATCTCTATTTGTTTTGGTTTTAGAAAGAAACTTTTCATTCATCGAACATATTAGAACAGTTAATGAAAAGTCTAAAAAGAGTTTCTTTGAACTGACGAGGGTATCAAATGCAATATGAGGTCTGTCATTTAATACGACACTAAAAATCATATATGGAGCTACTCATTTGGGTTCTATTGGCCCATACAGGATACAGCGACTGTAGGCGCAGTCCGTCAAAAACTGTTACAAGGCCAACATTTTCTTCATCAACAACCCATAACATCCCACTGCTCGGATCGGGTCTCCTCTCAGGAGAGGGTTAAGGCCATAAGTCCCCACACTGGCCAAGTGCGGGTTGGGGACTGGCAAGACAACGTTGTGGCTACGTAAATCTTGTCGTTGGATGTCTTTAAGCCGCCCAAAGGCCTCCAACTAAGCTTCACGACGAAATCAATACTTTATCTGAACCAAACTCTCTCCTTCTCCAAAGTTACGTCATTGCATAATTTCATAAGTGTAAGATGTGCTAGGTCCATACTTGTGAAATATAGGCTTCGACGATTTTCTTACAATACCTATACCATCAAGATGTACCCTAAACACGTGTGCGGACGACGACGGTTTGTTATTGGTGGAAAGAACGGGACTTGAAAAGCTAGCTAATAGATGTTTGAACTTAATATCTCTTTGGGGTGTACGTAATCGTAACCGATTTTATATAAACCGGTTTTGTTTGATACAAAAGTTAACACTTTTGTATCAAACAATGTTACTATTAAAAATAAAATCTCTATTTGTTTTGGTTTTAGAAAGAAACTTTTCATTCATCGAACATATTAGAACAGTTAATGAAAAGTCTAAAAAGAGTTTCTTTGAACTGACGAGGGTATCAAATGCAATATGAGGTCTGTCATTTAATACGACACTAAAGATCATATATGGAGCTACTCATTTGGGTTCTATTGGCCCATACAGGATACAGCGACTGTAGGCGCAGTCCGTCTCAAACTGTTACAAGGCCAACATTTTCTTCATCAACAACCCATAACATCCCACTGCTCGGATCGGGTCTCCTCTCAGGAGAGGGTTAAGGCCATAAGTCCCCACGCTGGCCAAGAGCGGGTTGGGGACTGGCAAGACAACGTTGTGGCTACGTAAATCTTGTCGTTGGATGTCTTTAAGCCGCCCAAAGGCCTCCAACTAAGCTTCACGACTGTTATCCTACGATAACAACCGAGACCGACTGCCTAACGTGACCTCCGAATAACGGAGATGCTCATGGTATCATGCCACCAGCGGTCACCCATCCAGGTACTCACCGCGCCGTCGTTGATTACCCTCGGTGATTGGTTCCAATCACCGAAGGCAAGCAACGTGCAACTGGGCTATGAGCGCCTTGATTTTATTGTGCAAGGCATATAGGACGTTTAGCACTGAGGCTTTACCGGTCTTGGCGGGTGTTCTTCCGGTCGATCTCGAGGTGCAAAGACGTGCATCCATGTACTATTCCACACTACAAAACATGAAATGCGTTTTTTTTTTGGGTTCGAGATCGCGATAAAATTAGAAGATTGTTTTAAAGCAGTCCAATGTATACAACGTCCTCATGGATGAATGGCAATAACGATGGGACGAATCATCTCAGGGACGCCACCTCTACCAATTCTTTCCATCTGTTCGCGAACGTTTGTCGAGGACATGGCTCGAGGTAGATCACTGTGTCGCTCAATTTCTTACAGGCATTTAAATTAGTCGATTCACCATTGTGTCAATGCTCAACATCTGATTCTAGCTGTGCACAGTCGGCTTATCATGTCCTCCGGGAATGTAGTCGTTGGTACAATGAACGTAACTTAATAATAATAATAAATAGCTTAAAAAATTAAAATAATAATAATAAATAATAAAAGTTTATTTATGAAACCAAGAAATAACAAATGACATAACAAAATATGGTTGATAATGGCTGCGATAGTTAAAAACTGTGTTGCAGCCACTAGCGCCCACCTCAGGAAAACAAACACTTAGTTTCGTAGTTACATCTTAAGAATTCAAAACATGGTTGTTGAATATAATACTAAATTCAAATAAGTATATTAATAAAAATATTGGACTGTTCGGTTACGTAAGAGTGTAGGTGTGTATTTGTTGTGTATGTGTGAATAATTGTGCGTGTGTGTGCGTATGCGTGTGTACGTGCGTCTGTGTGTGTGTGTGTGTGTGTGTATGTGTGTGTGAGGGGAGGGCTCGTAAGTGCGCGTGTGACATTTAATATGTATAATTTGATCAATTTACTCATTGGATTCGTATTAGAAGACTTTCGGTTTCGTTATAATTTAGGCTGAGTAACCACTGCGTTACTTTGTCTTTACATTCATGCAAGACACAAGGGTATATATGTAATATTTTATTAACCTTATTATACAATATGGGAGAGAAATAATAAAAATGTCTTTTAGATAACTCTAATCTACAGAACTCCACATCACATACTTTATCTTTTCTTCTTTTATTGGTATTAAGTTTGTATTGTAATTCAGCGTGTTTACGTAGGATTATATTGAGGTAGAATATTTTTCTTACCGTGAGTACCTTTAATTCACTATATAAGTCGACGGTAGGATAGCGGATCGGTTTATAGGTCATAACCTTGAGTACTCCTCTTTGAGCTCTTTCCAAAGCAAGGAGCTTATATTTTCCAGTACCACCCCAGGCGCCTATACAATACGATAAAACTGACTGAGCAAGGGCGTAATATACAATTTTTAATGTACGCAGGTCTAGAGTTGTTCTTAGGTTTTTAAAAACAAACATTAGTTTCCTTACTCTGTTGGTAGTAATTTTTAAATGCTCATTCCAGGACAAATGGCTGTCAATCCATACACCAAGGTACTTAGCTTTAGTTACATTAGTGATGCGCATACAGGGGCAATTTGGATTTTGAGTACAAAAATCGCTGTGAGCCTTCAGAGTTATACCATCAGGCAATGAGGTACATCTTGGCGCAAAAGAAATACAGTTTGTCTTTTCCACATTCAAAGTCAAGAGATTTCTGGTCAGCCAAGTGGTAATAGTGCTTAGTGCCGATTGAGCATAGAGAGCTGTTTCTGACCAAGTTTCACCGTGCACCAAGAGAGCAGTATCGTCAGCGTATGTTATGATCTTGCAGTTTGGTAGCACAAGTTTACAAAGGTCATTCAGATATATCAGAAATAGAGTAGGGCCAAGGACACTACCCTGGGGTACACCAAATTCCACTGGCTCCAGATCACTCACGAAACTATCTACACTGACACACTGATGTCTGTCTGCAAGGTAACATCGGAAAATGTCGTATACTACCCCTCGAATACCAATGCTTTCTAGCTTACCCAGTAAAATCGGTACAGAGACAGTGTCAAAGGCTTTAGAAAGGTCTAAGAATATAGCTAGTGATTTAGACTTTGAGTTAAAGTGCCAAACAATTGTGTTTGTTAACTCTAACACAGCATCTTCAGTCGACTTACCACTACGGAAACCAAATTGATTTTCCGCTAAAATATTATTTTTATTAAGATAACTCTTTAACCTATTGTTCAATAACTTCTCCATTATTTTTGATAGAGTGGTAAGGACTGAAATTGGCCTATAGTTATTAACACTGCCTCTGTCACCGTTCTTATATATGGGGTGTACAAGACCAGTCTTAAACACGTCTGGGAAAACACCAGATGCAAAGCAGAGGTTGAACACTTGCACAATTATTGGGGTAAGTGTATACCTGGTATCTTTTATGATTGCGGTAGAGATGCCGTCCCAACCAGTGGCCGATGTATTTTTAAGACTTAAAATAAGGTGGTCAATTTCCGAGTTGTCAGTTTGGAAAAGGGACATCGAGGATTGGGGAGAAGACAGACCTCTTTCCGTCGTCCCTGAGCCACAGGAATGCACAGTATTTGTTGTAATAATTTTTGAAGCTAGTTCCTTTCCAATGTTTACGAAATATTTATTTATGGAGTTAGTAGTAGATATTGGGTCAACTGAAGATTTTAAAAGGTCACTGGATAAAGACTTAAATTTATTTATATCACCTAACTTTTTTACATATTTCCAAGTGTCCTTAGGGTTATTATTGAGGCTGTTGAATTCATTTAATTCATACTGTTTCTTTACGGATTTCAGCAAACGATTACAAAAGTTTTTATATCTATGAAAAGTGATTTTTGAAGTAGGGTTTTCTGGATCTTTTTTTAATTTGATGAAGAGTTTGTCACGGTTTCGTATACAACGTAAAAGACCCGGGGTAATCCATGGCTTTAAAATTATATTCTTATTACTGATCCGAATTTCACGGGTGTTTTTTTTTATTATTGCCGAAATCGATTCCACAAGTAGTTTAGCAGCACTGTTGCCATCTTCACAGGACAGAATTTGTCCGAATTCCATACCATTGATTTCTTCCACGCAGGCCGAATGGTTTACTCGTTGTACTAAACGATGCTTTCTATAACTATTTATTTTAAGGTTGCAATTTAAAATGATAGGCGCGTGGTCAGTAAAATAAGTATCTAGGACCATACTAGTGGCGCTATTTTTAGTTTTTAGGAAAATATGGTCGAGACATCGATTATTTCGAGTTGGCAAAGTGTGAGCGGCCATTAGGCCATGGGACATAATTGTATTTAAATAATGATCACAGTTATGGTCAGAGTTTTCAGGTGCAATGTTAATATTCATGTCTCCGATTATCGCAACATTTTGGTAGTTTTTTAACAAACTTAAGGTGTCATCCAAAAATTGCATAAACTTATCAGTGTGTCTATGTGAAGGCGAGCGATAAAGTGCAACTAAAGCGAATATATTATTATATTTAATTGTTAAACAGTTTGCGTCAGAAAAAATCGGTGACTCAACGGTGCACTTTAAATCGTCTCGAACATAAACAACTACACCATCATTTTGATTTTGATGATGCGACGCGTAGGAAATATAGCCGTTTAAGCTAGGTATATTAGGACATTTACTTAACCAACATTCGGATAAAACTATTATGTTAAATTTAGTTGGTATCCTTCGTAGTAAGATCAATAATTGGTCGAAGTTGCAACTAATGCTTCGAATATTGACATGAATTATTTTAATGAAAGTATTTGCATCATTCATATAAATAATACTTTGCTCAGGTGAGCATATAAGGGAATTTGAAACTTCTATTTGTTCAATCTCATTTAATAAGTTACTATTATCCATTTAATATTGTATGTAAATAACAGTGACATATCCAACATAACTCCATCAAGTTTGTGGTGGCAAGTTCTACAAGCAAACCACTTCAGTAAACAATAATAAGAACTTTTTGTTTTGTCTTCATCAAACGCATAATGAAATAGGAGTAAAATAGCGGCCCTTGATGTGTAAAAATCATGGAATGTGTTGTGTGTAGTGATTGTTGTGTGAGTAATATTGTGATGTTTACGAAGGAATGTTTTGTATAGTGTAGACATAAACAATCCTATAGGCAAAAAAAATATAAAAACAATAGTAAAGTACACATGCAATATATTCTGACTGGGTCTCTTATGCAAAATGTAAAATTGCAAATGTACAAGATAGCTAATAGTACAGTAAGATGCGTATACATTAAAAGATATCACATTATTACATCTGGGGCGTATACTATGGGGATATTGTGTCAACTGCGGTGAATTTCCGTGCGTTTAGGCGATTCTGCCATACATACTATAGAAATCAGATATAGCTCACTTAGGACTCATAATATTTTATCCGTGGTGCTTCCCGGTTTGAAAAGGTGTCTGCCTATTTTGACTTCGTTTTGTCTCTCGCTTTGCTAAGGAGGGAAGTGGACATATTATATTCCAACTCCTCCAGTTTTCTTCTGATTAATTTCGTTGCTGGTTTCAAGACAGTATATTTTTTCCTGGGACTTCCCGAGTGTCATAACTCGGTGTGTTCGTGGGTCGCTGCTGTTGATCCTTGTGCACAGGAGTTACAGCGGTAGGCGTGGGGGCGGGATTAGTCCCAATAAAAAAATGTGAGATGTTCGGCACAAAATACGGACAAACAAACATCGATTTGATAAAACTGCTGATCGATAAATGAATTAACACCTACACGATAAAACTATGTTTTTATATATTTTGATTAAATTTTATATGGTAATGGTTGGTAATATCTATACAAATAAATAAAATTGGAGTGTCTGTTTGTAATAATAAAATAACCGCTTTTTAATAAATGCAAAAGTATGTAGGTATACGTATACATGATACATGTACAAAAATAACACTTTTACAATTTTCGTCTGTGTGTCTGTCTGTTTGTTTCGGGTAATCTCTGGAACGGCTGAACCGATTTTGACGGGACTTTCACTGGCAGATAGCTGATGATCTAAAGAGTAACTTAGGCTACTTTTTTTAGACTTAGCTAGCTGACTTCGCTTAGCTTCGCTTCGCCCCGCGGCGTTACCCGCGGTACTACAATAACCGCGGGTAACACCGCGGGGTTCAGCTAGCCTATAGTAAAACATATGTTTGGGAACACCATGTCTTGGAATAGGTTTACGTCCAGCAGTGGACTACGATAAGTCGATCATGAATGATGAATGAATGAACTTAATTATTACCTTGGCGGGTTTTGCCAGTTGTAATTCTCAAAGGAATAGCAATATAACTAATCGCTTCTTGGAGAAACTGTTAACGTCTGTGACTCACCCGGCTTTTGAGGTCAGTCTGGAAATAATTATTATACCTACAGGTACCTATCAAATAATCTACAGATTTGATAGAAGTATATTTCCACAAAACGGCATGGAAAAGGACCACATGGGAAACCGTTTACGCATCTCGTCCGAGCAATTTTTGATGTTAGCAATTCTTGGTGCAACAGCTGTAGATAGTTACGTAGAGCAACAGCAGCCACCACGACATCCACCAGACCACATGTCTGATGAGGTTTAGAGAACTTAAAGTCGAAAATAAATCTTCACAGAATAAAGTTGTGTGACCTATGAACTGTTTTCACTTTTTATACAAGTATTTTTTAAGCTTTTTACAATTGTTTTTTATTCCGGTAATTTTTGACATCTACACACATCAAAAGTGTCTAGGGATCAACATATATTTTTGCAATAACTTTTCTCCTGATTGATATTAATTAAAATTTTCTTTAAGGATTCATCAAATAAAGTGTTTTCGTTTGTTACAGTAACGATAAACCAAGTCACCTTTGCATTAATAAAGAAATTTGCCATTTTCCTAATAAAAGGATTTTTGACATTTGAACTAACATTAAAGTTCGAAAAAAAGACTGAAATAACAGTTTTCTTTAAAATTTTATTAGGTAACTTAAACAATTAATAATCCGTGTTTCTACCGCGAACACTAATAACACAAGAACATCGGTTTGGCATACTCAAAATGAGTTCATCCAAATCACGCTGTGGGATGGCCGCCCATGTTCGTTACAACAACAAAAAAAGGTCTTCTTGCGACTGGATACCCTCCATATTCGGCAGAGCTCTTCTCTGTAGCATATCCCATGCATGCTCAATCGGGTTCAAGTCTGGCGACTGAGCAGGCCAGGGCAGGACATTGATGTTAGCTGCGGCGAGAGTCTGTCTCACAACTCTTGCGGTGTGCGGTCGTGCATTATCATGCATTAACTGAAATAAGGGACCGATTTGCACTTGTAGAGGAACGATGACGTCTGATACAATCGTCTCAGCATAAATTTGAGCGTTGAGGTTGCCTCTGATCCAAATCAACTCAGTTCTTCCGCCGATCCAAATACCCGCCCATACCATGATGGTTCCACCACTATAAGGATCCACTTCCTGGCAGGATTTTAATCGCTGTTGGCGTCCAGGGGTTCTCCAGTGTCGTATACGTCTTGTATCCGGTCTCATACCAAAACGAGACTCATCAGAAAAGCACACGAAACGCCATTGTTCTTCTGCCCAATTTCTGTGTTCAAGAGCCCATTGATAAGGAATCCTACGATTGTGCATTGCTATAGGTGGTACCCGTAGCGGTCTTCGGGAATGAAGGTTCACTTCATGCAAGCGCTTTCTGACTGTTTGGTCGCTAATTAAGTTCCCTGAAGAGTGATGAAGCCTCACGGCTAACATCATGGCGGTTATTGTTGGAGCTCTTCGAGTTAAGATTTGAATGTATCGGTCTTGTCTCCGTGTGGTGCAGCGATACCGTCCTCCATGGCGCTCAGCCACGCTTCGGTAACGTGTCCAAAGTCGACTGATAACACTCTGACTTGTATTCAGAGCTAAAGCCACAGTACGTTGCCGGGAACCAGCTTCTATCATTCCCACGGCTCTGAGCATTTCTTCCCTGCTTAAATGACGTCGCCGCTCCATAATAACGTTGGTTTTAATCAGTAGTAGGGAAACAGTAGCACTAATAATGTCTTCAATGCGTTGTATGTTTTTATAGGGAAAATATTGACAGCTGATTTTCATCTTTTACTCGAATTTGATTGACAGTTCCTGATTCAAATTATGAAATACACCAAAAAGGATCCATATAAATTTATAAAATCATAAATTTATTACAAAGCCACATCTCTATCTCAAGAAATCCGCATAAAAATGCTTGATCCCTAGACACTTTTGATGTGTGTATATATTTATTTTATTTATGTTTCAGATTGCATATTTCCCGCACTCACTCTCGCTTTTTACAAGCATTTAATTAACTTGCAATGTATGTATGTATGCTTGTATGTTCGGGTGGAATCTTGCAACTCAATTTTGAAGCAGATATCTTCAACCGATTTTGCTGAAATTTTGCAAGCATATGTATACAGCGTTACAATTCAATAATGTAATGACATGGAGCTGATCTGATGCTAGAGCTGGAACTATAGGAACAATAGGTAAAGAAACGTTGCAAAATCACCGAGTTTGGACTCGTTTGATTCCTCTCGAGGCATTCCAGTAAAAGCTTGGTTTTAAAAAGCTTTTTAATTAAATTTATTCTTATTTTTTTATTCATCTATACATATAATAAAATCGTAACTGGTCGCTGTCTGTACATGGAAGATATCTCAGGAAAACTATTATAGGGGGGCTTTATGAACGCAATAGAACCCAAAACAATGATTTTTAGAATTTTTGTCTGTTTATCTGTTTGTCTGTTTGTCTGTGCGTTTGTGCACGCTAATCTCAGAAATAGCTTATCCGATTGAAATGTGGTTTTCACTAATATATTGTGGTAAGCTTCACTTAACATTTAGTGTTTGTTTCATGTCAATCGGTTCATAAATAAAAAAGTTATGCCAATTTAAAGAATCACGTAGCTGGACGTTTGTAGATTGTAAACGGCTGCGCGACCACGCCGGTATATAAAGCGCGCCGAGAGCATTATTTTCTTTTCTTGATTTTTTTTATTTCTTAATTTTATGTGTAAAAATCTGAAAGTACTTACAATTTAGTCGTTTCTAATAAGTACATATTTCTTTAGGGTTTATAGGGTTTGTAAATACATATACGAGTAGTATGTTTATTTTGTATAGGTTAGTTTGATTTCAAGTTCTTGATTCTTTTATAAACCATAAACCTATTTACTTATTTAGTTTAAAATATTTTCTAATTTTTATGTTTAAAAAAAACCATTTTATTTAGTAATTAACCGACTTCAATAAGGAGAAGGTTCTCAATTCCACTGTATTTTTTTTATTTTATTTTTATTTTTGTACCTCATAACTTTCGACCGAGTGAACCGATTTTGTTGATTCTTTTTTATTTGAAAGCTGGTGCTTCCCGTGTGGTCCCATTTTAGTGTTATCGTCGGGCCCAGATCAGGTATCTGGGCCTGATCCTCGACGGTAGGTGACTCTTCGACGAGCACTTCCGACAACTTGGTCCAAAGCTGGTCGACGCTGCCTCCGCTCTTGGGTGACTTTTGCCCAACTTGGGTGGAGCCAGCGTCGCAACGCGACTCCTGTACACGGGAGTTGTCCGGTCAATGTCGCTGTATGGTGCACCGGTGTGGGTGGCGGCTCTGACTACTCATAATAAGGCCCGCCTCTGGCGGCCTCAGAGGGTATTGGCAGTCAGAGCCATACGCGGATACCGCACAGTGTCGAGAGAGGCGGCGTGCGCCCTGGCCGGAACACCCCCGTGGGATTTGGAGGCGGAAGTGCTCGCCGAAGTTTATCGACGGGTGGCTGAATATCGGGCGGAGAGTGGCATTCGGCCTCCGGCCGAAGTACGCGAGTGGTGTGAAGCCGCCCGTCGAGCCACGATGGCTAGATGGTCGTTCCAGCTGGAGACTCCACGTGCTGGCTTTGCCGCCATGGAGGCTTTCCAGCCGGTCATCCTCGAGTGGGCAGGGCGGTAGCACGGGACCCTTTCCTTCCGACTGACGCAGGTCCTTTCCGGGCACGGTTGCTTCGTAAGGTACCTGCACTTGGTCGCCAGGAGGGAATTGAGTCCCGCCTGCCACCACTGCGACTGCAGTGAGGACTCGGCCCAGCACACACTGACGGTTTGCCCCGCTTGGGCGCCGCAGCGTCGGGCCCTCACTGCAGTTATCGGAGGAGATCTCTCGCAGCAGTTTTACCGCGGTCACAACCTTCTGCGAAGATGTAATCTCGCAGATGGAGGTGGCGGAGAAGGTCCGGGAGGACGACCTCCACTCGGACCCAATCCGCCGCCGGTGCCCGCTTCTGTGCGGGCAGGCGCTGGGAGGAATTTGGATGTATTAATATCAGCAGGTCCCGGGTCCCTCCCGTCTCAGGCGCAGAGTGGCACACCGTGTGGTTTTAGTCGGTTCGAGTCCGACACACCGCCCCGCTGCAAACCTCTGTGGGGTGACGGTCCGAGGGTATTTTCACACGTAAAAAAAAAGGTCGGTGATACATATAACTTACGTTATTTTTCTTGACTTGCTTTCGGTATTTTTCTAAAAACAGGAAGTACTTACAGTTAACGCCTTTGGTTGTTTTCGATAGTTAATAGACTGGGTTGACACGTCATAATACACACATCAAAAGTGTCTAGGGATCAAGCATTTTTATGCGGATTTCTTGAGATTGAGATGTGGCTTTGGCCCTGGCCTGCTCAGTCGCCAGACTTGAACCTAATTGAGCATGCATGGGATATGCTACAGAGAAGAGCTCTGCCGAATATGGAGGGTATCCAGTCGCAAGAAGACCTTTTTTTGTTGTTGCAACGAACATAGGCGGCCATTCCACAGCGTGATTTGGATGAACTCATTTTGAGTATGCCAAACCGATTCTTGTGTTGTTAGTGTTCGCGGTAGAAACACGGATTATTAATTGTTTAAGTTACCTAATAAAATTTTAAAGAAAACTGTTATTTCAGTCTTTTTTTCGGACTTTAATGTTAGTGGTTCAAATGTCAAAATTCCCTTTATTAGGAAAATGGCAAATTTCTTTATTAATGCAAAGGTAACTTGGTTTATCGTTACTGTGACAAACGAAAACACTTTATTTGATGAAGCCTTAAAGAAAATTTTAATTAATATCAATCAGGAGAAAAGTTATTGCAAAAATATATGTTGATCCCTAGACACATATGTTGATCCCTAGACACTTTTGATGTGTGTAGTTATTAAACTGTAATAAATGAAACTGTGTAATAATCTGTAAGTATTTGTAATTTAGTTGTTTATGATAAGTACGTGTTTACTAAACTATGTTGTGTTAGTATATTGTAAGAATGCCTCGAAAAAGATCCAACCTCTCCCAGTGCAGCAGGAATGCTAAAAGGATGAGATTAGTTCGATCACAGGAATCTGAAGAAGATCATGAGGCTCTCACTGCATCTCAGTAACGTCAGGCCAGGTTTCGTGCTACAGAAACTTCGGCTCAGCGAGAATCTCGATTCAGTTCACATCGTTCTCGAATGATGGCCACTCGAATTAGGTAGAACAGGGAACAGCGTGAGGCACGTTTGTCCATCGATCGTGAATCTCATGCATTATCGCGTGATCCCTCAGTGCTACTGGACTACCAGCTCATAAAATAAATTTAAAAGTCGGCGTACCCATAATGCCCCTTAAATATTTAAGCCCGCCAAAACGTTGCAACGGTACCAGATTAAAAGTGACCAAAGATTTTAACAGGGTGCGGTAAAGGTGATAGTGTTTTTATTACTCGGATTCCTCTCATCCCAAACCACTTTCCGTTTAGTTTTAAACGAGTCCGGTTTCCAGTGAGCCTATGTTTCGCGGTGACAATAAATACAGCCCACGGTATAGGTACGCTAAAAGTTGTGGGTGTAGATCTAAGTATTAACTGTTTTTCACACGATCAGCTTTATGTAGCTCTGTCACGTGTTAGCAATCCTAGCAACCTCTATGCTTTGATCCCCGATGGCTATACGTCTAATGTCGTGTATAGAGAAGCATTACTTTAAATTCGATTATTCTAAACACTCAAATGACGGTGTTTATGAACCAAAAGAAATGTCCGAAAACTGCTGCCCAAAGTCACTATTCCACGCGGACGGAGTCGCGGGCACAGCTAGTCATGAATAAATGATTATATTTTAGACAATTATCTTTACGGGATTCAAAGAAATAGCGTATTTAAGGTAGACAGGTGGGAACGTATCATTATTGATAACATTATTTTATTGAAAATTATTAAGATTATTAACGTCAATGAGTATATCAAGATAATTAAACAAATAATCAATATGCTGATATTGATCTCCCACACATGTGTAATATAAATACAATTGTTTAATTAAATTAGGTAGTTACATCGTCTAGCGCTATGAAGTGTTTATTGGTGTTCTCCGTCGTTATAGCAGGTAAATAATTACAACTCATGCATAGGGACTCACACATAGACCTAAACTTACCATTAAGTTCAATTTGCTGTCAACATACACTGTCTACAACAGTAATAAAATTTCCCAAATATTTCAAGTTCTTAGACTTCCTACCAACGGACAATACTTCGAATTTCAAGTTCCTGAAATTATTCTGTTGAATCGAGCTGTTACTTATACTTTTCAATCTATTTCTATTACCTCTATACTGTTTTTGTGTTACTTTCCTATTTTAGATACTTTTACAACTTCAATACAGCATAATTGCGAAGAGTTACCTATTATTTGACTATACATTTAAGTGCACCCATATTAAGTTAAAATCTACTGAATCTAATGCTTTAAAGTTTGCATAAAATAAAAATAAATAAATAATAACTACAGCATTAAAGTATATTAAAAGCAATTACTAATTGTTCCACCATAATATGATATATTTTAAATTAAAGAGCCGTAAACAGAACCCCCTGACTCCCACAACCATGTTGTTGTGGGAGTCACAACAAGTTTTTAGATTCGTATCTAAAAACAAATGTTTTGTTTTTAGATACGAATCTAAAAACAAAACATTTTTGTTTTTAGATTCGTATTAAAACTATCAGGTTAGCTCTAACAAAGCTGTAGTTTGTAACACACTCAGTTATGTCGACAAATTATTAATAGGAGTTTGAATCTGCGAACACTTGATCCCATTTTCAATGCCCTAAAGCTATAACAATAAATGTAGTGACCAATAATTAATTGTGTTATTGTGCACAATTAATACGCCTATACAATAATATACGTAAAAAGATGAAATCGTACTACCGACACTTTTATTAAGACACATTTCAAAATATTGTATTTTCATTTTTAACCCCCAACCAAAAAGAGGGGTGTTATAAGTTTCACGTGTCTGTCTGTCTGTCTGTCTGTGGCACCGTAGCTCCCGAACGGATGAAGCGATTTCAATTTAGTTTCTTTTGCATGAAAGGTGAGTTACGTGCGAGTGTTCTTAGACATGTTTCATGAAAATCGGTTGAGCCGTTTAAAAGTTATGGGGGTGAAAATGGGGAAGAGTAACCGAATGTCTGCAAAAATATCATCGAGTGGGGTCTCAAATGAACGCGCATAACGTGTTTTTTACTTATTAAAGGGAACTCCGGTTATTATATCGGGGTTTTTTTTTTTTAATTTTGAGAATTTATAGTTATATTATTTTTCTTTGTAGCATGTGCTGCAAACGTAATAAAGTACTCGGGGTTAGATGAATTCCCTGAGTTGGGAGAATACAGAACAGATACGGAAGGTGACAGCTACTTTTATTTACCAAACGATGACGGAACAATGACACTAGTTGATAGTGAAGAACCAGTCGATTTGAATTTCATAAATGGCCTTGTGAGGAACGCTGTGAATAATGGCTACTGGCTGTATACTAGGTACGTATTTACTGTTACATTTAAAGTAAGTAAACAAATATTTTCCAGCACATCGAACCACTTTATCTTAGATACGTATCTAAATATAATTCTAGAAAATATACTGCCATCGGCTTTCTTGCACATATTTCAAGTACCCATCAATGTAAAAAGTTCATGTTCTAATAAAAACTTGTAAATTGTCCATACCATCCATCCTACTGCATTTAAGAACTCAAATTTTTATCTCAATTATTAAACTAGTACCTTACTTTAAAACATTGTTGGTACCTAACCTCTTATGGTACAGTACACATTGAAGGCACTGACCAGTGATAGATATTAAAGCAAAACAAAATGATTCTGTTTCTCGATTTATCTTTTGTTTATTTGTTTGTTTGTGCCTCAAGCTTCAACATAAGGATTTGAGGTTTAAAACTTTATCCATGTGTACATTATGTAAAAAACATAAAATTAAGATATTAATTAATGCGTTATTACATTTCAGGACAAATCCCACAACAGCACAATATTTGTATTTAGGTAACCAAGCCTCTGTAATAAACTCAAACTTTGATTCTTCGAAAATCACAGTAGTGATTGCTCACGGTTGGAATGGACATGGAAATCACCGAATGAACAAAATGTTGACTGAAGGTAAGGAGAAAAGAACAGAACACTATTGTAATAAATTATGGACTTTACTTGTGCTCATACTGACCTAAATAAAGTACAGATGTAAAGTACTCATGACATTGATCCATTTACAAATCTTTATTGTAGTGTTTGTATCTATAAAGTACATTGTCTCATGTACCGCAGAGAGGGGCAACACTAGTCGTAGTCGCATCACTGGTCAGTCTGTGTTGGACGCTGGACAAGGGAGGGATATGCGTTTGCGCTCTCATCTGCGGTAGTAGCGAGCCAGTGATAATTACACCTATTGAGGTTTCCTGGGAGTGGTGGCGATCACTACATTTATAATTAAATTAATCCTTTGTCATGAAAATTACATTTCTAAAAATTCACACACATGTTTTAGTGTTGTAACTTTTCTTATAAATGAAATTTGTCTTATTGTTTAATTTAATATCGGTTGGTAGACGATTGATGGATATAAAAATTTTACCATTCATTTACAGCTTTTCTTGAAGATGGTGATGTAAACGTAATTATTATTGATTGGAGCACTGTTGCTACTAGGGACTACATTACAGCAAGACGTGGCACCGCTGCAGTAGGCAGGGGACTGGGTCAATTTATTAGCTGGATGGTTGAAGCAGGATTTTTATCATATTCCAGAATCCATTTAGTTGGCTTTAGTCTTGGTGCCCATTTGGTTGGCAATGCTGGTAGGGCAACCGGTTCCGCAGTGGCACGAATTACAGGTATTTTTTTTATGCATGATGAAATAGTTTTCATGTAAAAGATAAGACACTACGGTGTTCTGAGTTATATTTATAAACTACAAACCTATACATCATGTTCATGTTTCAATGTTGGTTTTCAGCGCTGGACCCTGCTGCGCCTCTCTGGGGATGGGACAATGAACGTCTGAACCCTAATGACGCTCGATATGTAGAAGTCATTCACACGGACATTGTCCTACTTGGTTGGGCTGATCCCATTGGTGATGCTGACTTTTACCCCAATGGAGGTGCCTTCATGCCTGGATGCTCTCTGAACAATAAATGTTCTCATGATCGTGCATACAAATATATGGCTAGTTCTATAAGACATAACCATTTTCTTGCAAAAGAGTGTAATTCACTGAGAGAGGCAAGGCGTGACAATTGTCGTGGTACTCCTCCCGCTCCCATGGGCAACAGTGATATAAATAAATCAAGGTAAAAAAGCTACTACATGACTCATAAAATTTCTTAACATTTTTTTTAATAGCTTTTATAAATAATTATCTTATACTTATTCAAGAGTAAAATTATGTTATGCATTTAAATTAAGTAACTATGCTTAAGAAAACATAACAAAAAATGTATAACATATAAAACGTTTCTGTACTACTGTAACATATTGTTTTCTCTTATATTTTCCAGGCCTGGTATATTCAGAGTGAACACTGGCCGATATTACCCCTTCTAACCGCATCGTCCGAAACTACAAATATTTTTGCTATGAGTTCCTGATCACAATTTAACATAAATGTTATAATTAAAACTGCTATTTTCATCGGAAATATATTGAACTGATGCATAATGTCGTATTTAATTCATTTGTTTCTTAATAAGATTGACCTGATTAAGTTAGAAGACTGTGGTATAAAAAACTGTGGTAGATATAAATGTCATAACTCCTTAGTTGTAAGCGTTAGGTATATATTTGGTTACTTACATTTCAATAAACAGTCAATACTATTTCATCAGTTTTGTTTTTGCCCTTTCTCTATAAAAAACGGACTAAGAATACTGAGTGTCCTCAAGAAGGAACACTTGACACAAACCCTAAACCAACCAGTCGGGTAGTTGTGTAGTAAACAAAAATCTCCTTTTTAAGGGGAGGGGAGGCCTATATCCAGCCGGGAACTGTTAAAGATGACGATGAGAAAACAAAACAAAGAGATCCTTTCAAATCAGTAACGCCATATTGCTTCTTGTTGTACCACTACAATAGACCATTCCAGTATCGAAGTAACCACTTCGATACCATAGGTTATTTTTGTGGTACAACAAGAATTAAAGCTGTAAAGATAATTAAATCCTAAAAATTAATAAAATACTGTACTGTACTTAGGGCAAACAAAAGCTAACCCATTTAGAATTAACTAATGTATACGTCGGTATTAAATATAGGATCATATAATAAAATGAAAACGATGACTCTGAACCTGCTTTGCGACCAAATTATACGAAGACAATCGCATGCCATGAGCGCAAATCAAAGAGATAAAAGAAATTAAGAATAAGTAATACTATCTGATTTCTTCAGTGAATGTCAATGAATTTCGCGATTATAATAATCAATTTTGTTTTGATAATTGGCGTGATAAAAATATTTAGATGGAAATAATCGATGTCACGTAGTGCATTTTACTAAGAACTATGTTCAAAAGACAATCGCCCCAATATTATTTTTTTAGCTTTATATCATAGTGGTATAGCACCTAAAGTGTGAGCGTCCGAGTACCAGCTTCTCCTTCGGATCACATTCAACAAAGCGAGAAGGAAATTATCGATTGATCATATTTTCGATCAACTTCATAGCAGGAAGTAACTAATAATTAACACGCTTTTAATAGCTTGACCTGTATGTATGTATGTAACGTATGTCTATAGATAATCTTTTAACTTCATTTTCACCTACTTTTCGGAGTCTGATTAACTTGAAATTTGCACAGGGGTCAAGGGCCGATGACAATACAATAATTTGAAAAAAACTTAACTTTTTTTTTCTAAATAAAAAAGTTTTAAAAAACTAAACAAACACGCTTTTGTAAATATACCAAACTAAAAAGTAGAAAATTAAATAATAGTTCAAAAAACTAAAAAAACACGCTTGAATAGCAACAAATAGGTATATTTACAAAACCGTGTTTGTTTAGTTTTTTTAAACATTTTTTTATAATCAAAGTTGTCGCTGGACATCAACGTACGCGTCACACTATAACGTGAGCACTGTGCCAACACCCCCGATTCTTAATTATTTACACAATGAGTGTCACTTCACAATCACTACCGTAGTAATCTTCGATTAGAAACTTTCGGATTTCCGACTGGATCTAGACCTTTTTGTAGTTTATTATTAAACTAAGAAACCATAAAAACGCAATAATACTTAATACTCCAGAAATAATGTCTCTGTACACTGATTGTGCAGCTATACAAAGCTCAATTATTGCCAAACTGACCTTTTAATTTCCTGGAAGCTGTCTGCGCCGTACATGTCACAGGGTACATTACCCCATTACCCCCCGTACCCATGTACCTGACTACCAAATATTATCATTCCAATAGATGTACCAATAAAAAAACAAAAGATATCTATTTCTTTTTAAAGTGTGCAATAAAATTGTGTATTTTGCAATAAAGTCTAATTTACTTGACTTAAATTGATTATATATTAGTGACCCCCCCCCCCCAAATTTCAGGCTGCGACCGCTCCTGCGACCGTTCGATAACAGCCAAGAGCTTGACTAACTGGACAGCTCCTATAGAGTACCCCTTAGTATGTAAGAATACTGTAGCCAAACATTTGGCTTCACATAGTGCTCCTTCTGAGCTTATTAATAATGATTTTATTAATACTAATTCAGCCAATAGCTTGGCACATTGTGACAATAATCCTTTAAATTAACTGTTAAGACAATAGAGCCTATCTCCTGCATATCACATAATTTACTCAATGATGGTGTAACACCAAAACCTGTCAGGCGGTTCACAAGTCGCAACCCTTTTTTTTTTTTTTTTTTTTTTTTTAACGTGTGGAAATCCCCTCGGACCGTCACCCCACCGGAGCTTGCGGCGGGGCGGTGTGTCGGACTCGAACCGACTAAAACCACACGGTGTGCCACTCTGCGCCTGTGAAGGGAGGAGTCCGGGAACTGCAGTTATTAACACATCCGGACCCCACCCAGCGCCTGCCCGCACAGAAGCGGGCACCGTCTGCTGGTATCCTCTCAATTAGGCGACGTACGGCACACGCGTACGTCGCCCCCTCGCGGGAGGCCACTAGAGCGGATGGAGGGGAAAGCCCGTCCCGACCATCCGCGGCCACACTCAGGGCGGCATGAGGCGCTGATAGGCGCGCCTCCGCCGCCCGGTTCGCCGGCGGCGGATTGGGTCCGAGTGGACATCGTCCTCCCGGGCCTTCTCCGCCACCTCCTTCTGCGAGATTACATCTTCGCAGAAGGTTGCGACCGCGGTAAAACTGCTATCGCTACCGGCCATGGAGCGTATGACGGCCGGTAGCGAGAGATCTCCTCCGATGACTGCAGTGAGGGCCCGGCGCTGCGACGCCCATGCAGGGCAGATCGCCAGCGTATGCTGGGCCGAGTCCTCACTGCAGTCGCAGTGGTGGCAGGCGGGACTCAATTCCCTCCTAGCGACCGAGTGCAGGTACTTCCCGAAGCAACCATGCCCGGAAAGGACCTGCGTCAGTCGGAAGGAAAGGGTCCCGTGCTGCCGCCCTGCCCACTCGAGGATGACCGGCTGGAGAGCCTCCACGGCGGCAAAGCCAGCGCGTGGAGTCTCCAGCCGGAACGACCAGCGAGCCATCGTGGCTCGACGGGCGGCTTCACGCCACTCGCGTACCTCTTCGGGCGGAGGGCGATAGCCATACTCCGCCCGATATTCAGCCACCCGTCGATAAACTTCGGCGAGCACTTCCGCCTCCAAATCCCACGGGGGTGTTCCGGCCAGGGTGCACGCCGCCTCGGTCGACACCGTGCGGTATCCGCGTATGGCTCTGACTGCCAATACCCTCTGAGGCCGCCAGAGGCGGGCCTTATTTAGGGCAGTCAGAGCCGCCACCCACACCGGTGCACCATACAGCGCCATCGACCGGACAACCCCCGTGTATAGGAGTCGCGTTGCGACGCTGGCTCCACCCAAATTGGGCAAAAGTCGCCCAAGGGCGGAGGCAGCGTCGACCAGCTTCGGACCAAGCTGTCGGAAGTGCTCGTCGAAGAGCCACCTACCGTCGAGTATCAGGCCCAGATACCTCATCTGGGCCCGAACCGGTACGAGGACCGAGTTGACCTCTATGGAGGCGCCGGCGGGTGGACCACGACGGGGCCCATGGAACAATAGGGCCTCCGTCTTGTCCAGGGCCACCCGTAAGCCCAGCGCCTCGATGCGCCCGACCACCAGAGAAACTCCCCTGGTGGCCAGGCACGCCGCCTCTTGGAAGTTCGCCCCCCGGGCCGTGACCATTGTGTCATCGGCGTAACAAATTACGCCCAGCCCGGGGGGCAGACGACTTCGAAGGACCCAGTCGTACCCCACGTTCCACAGGAGTGGTCCAAGGACAGACCCCTGCGGAACGCCGCACGACATGGGTCGTCGTCTCAAGACGCCCTCTCGGTCCTCGTACACGACAGTACGCTCCTCTAGATAGTCTGCCACTAGCCGCCTCAGGTACTCTGGCACCCCGTGGTAGTGGAGTGCTTCCCTGATGCAGCTAAATGGCAGACTATTGAAGGCGTTGGCGATGTCCAAGGACACCGCCAACACCACGCCGCCACAGACAAGTCGCAACCCTAGACCTACCAAGGAGGCGGATTCGAACCTTGCAGATCACAAGTCGCAACCCTTGACCTACCAAGGAGGCGGATTCGAACCTTGCAGTCCCCTAGACCTGAACAGGGGGTGTCACTCACCTGCCGACCCAGTCAGTTGTTAGAAGCATGAGTACCCAGGGCGCCTTTATAAAATAATACTAAATTTCACAACAATCTAATTAAAACAAAATAACTACATAATAAAATCAAAGAGATATATGTGTGTGTGGGTGGGTGTCCCTAGGATCTCTTCAAAGATTACATTACATTAGGCATAATCACAGTATATATTTAAAAATAAATATCATCTACATCACATAACTATATAACAAAATCATATAAGAAATTTACAGTTTCTTAATTCTAAAACAATTCTTATCTATAAAAAACATAGTGGGTAGTGACATTATTTAATATAAAATAAACAAAGATGGTTAATCTTGACACGATCTACATCTGTTAAGCTTCCTGGTCCTCAGGTCTTCCACTCAAGCCCAAGATAGCTCGAGTGTCCAACCTCTGGATGACAGATGATTAAATATATAAAAGAAAAATTAAATACTATACGTAACCTTCCTCAGGCACGGCAGTTGGCTTGACCAGCGGTCAGGCCATCCTCCGCATGCCAGCAGCCACATCACAGGCTCCCTGGTACGGGGAGCCACGCCTTGCAGGACATGATCATCAAAATATCTTCGTCACACACACGAACCAAAACGCTGTGTGGCATCTTAAGGGTGACACCGTTCACCCGTATCCTAGAGCCCTACAAACAAATGGACCTTCTAAGCATGTTTTGAAGAATAGAAATGACTTGAAAAGAAATCTAAAAATATTCTCTCACTTACCGCTCATGCGGGATGTAGTCACACTAAATAATCAATACAACTGAAAGCCAGACAGTCACACTACTCTTGTTGAGTTCCAAGCAGAGAAAAAGGACTCGAGACTCCAAACATCCTCTTAAATACATTGTCTCATAGATTGTTCTAGAATTCCCCACTATAATTTCTATTTGACAGATTCTTTGACACTGTCACATACGTTCACAAACATCTACATCAAATTAAAATATTACTAAACATACAGCATATTCATTTAATTCTTAAAATTACGCCCTCTCTCGCACAATCAGCGAACAAGCAATCAAATAAATATACTGGATGAACGTAACCTATAGCAGTAGTGCATAACGAGTCTAACAGAGGGCGCTATTTTCAAAATCTTTGTTATTATTTCTATTTATCTGAAAAAAAAGTGTTACAATGGTATTATCAATAATAGTAATATAAAAATAAATAAAAAATGAAGTAATATAGTAAAAAGGTCAATGACCATAAACATAGTTCATCAAAATATTCAAGGATTATCTAGGAAAGACTTAGAAGTACAATTATTTTTGATAAATATAATGTTGATGTGCTCTGCATCACAGAGCATTGGCTACAGGCCCACCAATTAATACTTGAAAATGAACTTTATTCTGCTAGAAGTGTGTATGTAAGAAAGAAGTCAATCCATGGAGGGTCTTGAAAAGTTCTAAAGAACGGAAGGATGTCGTTAGTTTGTCCACTGAGCGCACTGTGGAACTTTCTTGCGTAGGACTAGAACACCATATTTTAGTTCGTGTGTATCGGTGTATATGTGTGTTTTCACAAATGTACCAGTAAGTACGACTAGTACATTGAATTATTGTGTGTCCGGGTCTGAACTGTTGTTAAAGGCCAATGTAAATAAATGTAAGAATTTATTTGCATTTAAATACATAAACCCTACAGATATTATGAAAACATTTAAATATCTTAATTCTAAGAAAACAGGGGACTTATTGGGGATTTCTGTTAAATTAATAGAAATTATTATAATTGATATAGCACCATTTTTAGCTGTAACTTTCAATCGATGTGTTGATTCTGGTGTTTTTCCTAACCTCATGAAGTATAGCAAAGTAATACCTTTATTCAAGAAGGGTTGTACAACTGAACCAAGAAACTTAAGGACAATCTCAATCTTACTGGCTATTAGTAATTTTTTTGAAAAAGTCATTTTGCAACAACTAGAAAGCCATTTTAATCTAAATAATATATTCCACAAAGAACAATATGGCTTTACAAAGGGTCGTTCAACAATTGATGCTGGTGCAACTCTTTTGAGACATATATTTAATGCATGGGACAGTTCGCAGGATGCAATAGGTGTATTTTGCGATCTTTCAAAAGCTTTTGACTGTGTAGAACATAGCACGCTTTTTCTGAAACTTAGGCATTATGGTGTTAATGTTATTGCTTTGGAACTAATTGTTTCCTACTTGAAAGATTGAAACACATAGATGTCAATGGTGCGAGGTCTTCTGGACTACCTGTTACTATGGGCGTTCCGCAGGGCTCTATACTGGGTCCTCTACTTTTTCTCATATATATAAATTATTTACCATATTATTTAAAAGATATCTGTGATATAGTTCTGTTTGCTGATGATACGTCACTTATTTTTAAACTCGATCGTATGCAAACAGTTTTTGACTATGTGAATAGGGCACTAAATGATGTATTGATTTGGTTTACAACAAATAATCTCCTACTTAACTCAAATAAAACAAAGTGTGTGAGATTTACTATGCCAAATGTAAAACAGCTAGGCACTATTTAACTCTAAATAGAAATCATAAGTATTGTAGACTCTACAGTATTCTTGGAAATTACATTAGACAGCAAACTACAGTGGGGAGCCCAGATAGGTAGCCTTGCAGGTAGACTTAGTTCGGCAGCTTATGCAGTATGGAAGATACGTCAGCTCACTGATACGGACACAGCTAGGCTAGTTTATTTTAGCTACTTTCACAGCGTCATGTCCTATGGTATACTACTTTGGGGCAGGGCGGCTGATATTGAAACGATTTTTATTCTACAAAAACGAGCCATCCGCTCAATATACAATTTAGGTGCTAGAGTCTCTCTTCTAGAGTTGTTTAAAGATATAGGTATTTTAACTGTTGCATCACAGTACATATTTGCAAATGTCATGTTTGTTAGGCACAACATTAATGACTATAAGAAAAACAGTGATGTACACAATATTAATACAAGAAACTAGTCTAAACTCGTTGGTACCTATCATCGTTTACATAAGGTACACAACTCGTTCGAAGGTCTTAGTATACGTCTTTATAATAAAATTCCTACAGATGTAATTGACCTTTCTATGGATAAATTCAACCGTACTGTAAAAAATCACCTTATTAGGAAAGCCTACTATACGATTGGCGATTATCTGAACGACAAAGAGTCATGGGCTTAAGGTGTTATTATATACACACTAACTTCTTTATCTTGAAATCGAGCTAAAAAAAAACTTTTTTTTAATAGTTTATTAAAATTTGACATCCGGTATGAATTGTTTTTATACTATAACCTAACGATATCTAATTCCGACAAGTTATTAAATACAAATTGTTAATTTTCTTTTGACATTTTATTTTTTTATTGTTTTAATTACAACTTATAAATGAAAACATACACACATACTTAAATAATGTAAAGAATACATGATGGTACTTTGGTACTTATCTAACAATATGTTTCCCCATTTATTAAATACGCATTTGTTATTGTATGAGCACCTTGTCGACTATGATTATTATTAATTTCTTTGATATTGACCTGATGATTTGCTGTGCGACCTGAGTACGCAGCTCAACTATGGTTGAATAGGTCGATGGCTGATCCATGCGTCTTACTTTATTTTACATTTGTGACATTTTATTGATTATTTTATATTTGGACAAATTACATCTTTTTAAATTTGACTGTGAGTGAAAGTGCTATTTGGATTTTATTTTCCATATGTGGACCTCACAATATAAAAATCTTGCAGCTTTCAGTAAGAATGGCGCATGATTGGTTTGCTCATGGCTGTGCAGCAATGACTTCAAACTTTTGTTTTGTTTTCTTTGGTCGACTTCGTTCTCATTCAAGTCTCTTAGTAAAAAAATATTGTAAACCGTATTATTATTTTTTAAAAGGAGCAACAATGGAGTTTCTTGCCAGATTCTTCTCCATGAAGGGTAGGCTGCACTTGGAACTGGCGACTAGAATCACTCCATTTTTAAATATTAAATATTGACTATTCATAAGTGCCTGTAAAATAAGTGCCTATTTGAATAAAATCTTTCTGAGTTTGAGTTTGACATCGGGGGAAGTATGGACCGAGTTTGCATCGCGACTGAATCCTGGCTATGTGGGCGAGGGCACACAGCTAGCGACAGCATCGCGACTGTATCGCTGCAAAAAGGTTGCCTTGGGCGAACACCCTAACTGTTGTCAAGTTTGTTAAAGCGGGTGCAAGGTATCAATTTTTTAAACTAATTGACTGCACTTCATTTCAGAATTATAGTTTAACTACATGCTGTTGTCTTATACCGCGAACAGTTATTTTTTATTAATCGGGAATAAAATCAAACGACTAATCTAGCTAGCTAGTTCCTTTTTAGGGTTCCGTGCCAAAGAAAGGAACCCTTATAGATTCGTCATGTCTGTCTGTCTGTATGTCTGTCCGTCTGTCCGTCCGTATGTCACAGCCACTTTTTTCCGAAACTAAAAGACCTATAATGTAAAAACTTGGTAAGTAGATGTATTCTGTGAACCGCATTAAGATTTTCACACAAAAATAAGAAAAAAACAATAAATTTTGGGGGTCCCCATACATAGAACTGAAAATCAAAAAATTTTTTTTCATCAAACCCGTGTTGGGTATCTATGGATAGGTCTTCAAAAATGATATTGAGGTTTCTAATATCATTTTTTTCTAAACTGAATAGATTGCGCGAGAGACACTTCCAAAGTGGTAAAATATGTGTGTCCCCCCTGTAACTTCTAAAATAAGAGCATAATAAAACTAAAAAAATATATGATGTACATTACCATGTAAACTTCCACTTAAAATTGGTTTGAACGAAATCTAGTAAGTAGTTTTCTTTTAATACGTCATAAATCGTAAACTGCAATTTACCTTTGATTCAATCAAAAAAAACAAATATAAAAAAAAAGTTACTTGCTGCTGCGGAACCCTTCATGGGCGAGTCCGACTCGCACTTGGCCGCTTTTTTTAGCATTACGTCTGTTTAAAAGAGTATAGTGAATTTGTCTTATATTTAAGCTTCTCCCTGCATATTGCTGAGTATTTAATCCACTCAGATTTTGTTTTTGCATTCAGGTCACATATTTAGGAATTCTCCAAGTATTTGTAAACAAACATTTGAAGTTTTGATGATAATTTAACCGACTCGCTTTGCACGTACAAATTCCTTTTGTCTTAATATGACATTAATATAAAAATAATTTAATGGATTATATCATAATCCGTTAATACAAAATGAAATTATTTTCTTAGATAAAATAATCCATGATTGATGAATCAAACAGTTATTCGTGACATGAGTATTAATATGTACATGGTAATCTAAATGATGTGTTTATTAAATTTATCAAAAACCCAGGGATTACTTATCAATATTGAGAAAATATGTGTTAAGTATTAAATAATTACATTATAATCAGCAAGATTGTTTTTCTTGTTTTTCTTATTGAACTTTTACCTTTTTCTTTATATTTTTTCTTTCTAAAATAACATACAACTCTAAAAAACCGGTCATGTACGAGTCGAACTCGCGCACCGAGGGTTCCGTACAAACTTGTAGGTATATAAGTAAAAGTTTTCAGAATTGTTCTGTTACCTTTGCTGTTAAGCTATTGCTTCTTACCAAATTTCAATTTTCTACGTCACAGGAAGCAGCTTTTAGGTTTTGATTCCCTTGCGAGCAGTCGCGAGTTTCAGAATATGCGGTACTAGTATAAATGGTTGTACCTTTTGTGCGTTTTGCGTTTTTGCATTGACTTTTTTTTTCAAAGCTTAAAGGCAATTAGGCCTAATTTTGATATAAATTTCCACTTGATACCTCTGCGCGTTCATGAGGCAGAGGGTAATACATAGTTATATAATTATGAAAAAAAACATGTGATGTAACTAAAAGTTTAAGATTTTCGAAAGTTTCCTTTATTTGTGCTATAAAACGTGGTTTCATGCCAAATTTCAAGATTCTAGGACGGCTGGTAGTATCCTTTAGGTTTTGATTCCCTTGCGAGTAGTTGCGAGTTTCTAAATATGGGGCTTAAATTGCTGTTTCTTGAGATTGCGTTAATATAGAAATTTGCTTTTGTAACAGCTTAAAGGTATTATAGAGCTGAGTATTTGATATGAATTTCAATTTAATACCTCAACGAGTTCATGAGGAAAGTGGTAGCAAGTTTTAAATCAAAAAATATTTTTATTATATGATGTAACAAAAAAATTATCCTTTCGCAATTTTTCCTTTATCTGTGCTATAAGACATTGCTCTGTAGCAAATTTAAAGGTTCTGAGTTCACGGGAAGTACCCTGTAGGTTTTGATTCCCTTGCTAGTAGTTGCGAGTTTCGAAATATGAGGCTTAAATTGCTGTTACTTTTGATAACGTTGGCATAGAAATTAGATTTTGTTACAGCATAAAGGTGTTATAGACTTAAGTATTTGATATGAATTTCAATTTAATACCTCAACGAGTTCATGAGGAAAGTGGTAGCAAGTTTTAAATTAAAAAATATTTTTATTATATGATGTAACAAAAAATTATCCTTTCGCAATTTTTCCTTTATCTGTGCTATAAGACAATGCTCTGTAGCAAATTTAAAGGTTCTGAGTTCACGGAAAGTACCCTGTACATTTTGATTCCCTTGCTAGTAGTTGCGAGTTTCGAAATATGAGGCTTAAATTGCTGTTACTTTTGATTACGTTGGCATAGAAATTTGATTTTGTTACAGCATAAAGGTGTTATCGACTTGAGTATTTGATATGAATTTCAATTTAATACCTCTACGCGTTCATGAGGAAAGTGGTAGCAAGTTTAAAATTAAAAAATATTTTAATTATATGATGTAACAAAAAAATTATACTTTTCGCAATTTTTCCTTTATTTGTACTATAAGACGTTGCTTGGTACCAAATTTCAAGATCCTAAGTTCACGGGAAGTACCCTGTAGGTTTTGACTCCCTTGCTAGTAGTTGCGAGTTTCGAAATATGGGGCTTAAATTGTTGTTTCTTTTCATTACGTTGACATAGAAATTTGATTTTGTTACAGCATAAAGGTGTTATAGACTTGAGTATTTGATATGAATTTCAATTTAATACCTCTACGCGTTCATGAGGAAAGTGGTAGCAAGTTTAAAATAAAAAAAGTATTTTTATTATATGATGTAACAAAAAATATATGCTTTTCGCAAATTTTCCTTTATCTGTATTAAAAGACGTTGCTTCGTGCTAAATTTCAAGATCCTGAGTTTACGGGAAGTACCCTGTAGGTTTTGATTTCCTTACGTATTTGCGAGTTTCAAAATTCAAGGCTTAAATTGCTGTTTCTTTTGATTGCGTTGACACAGAAGTTTGATTTTGTTACAGCATAAAGGTACTATAGACTTGAGTAGTTGATATGAATTTCAATTTAAAACCTCTACGCGTACACGAGGAAAGGGTTAGTAACTTTAAAAATTTTAAAACTATTTTTATTATATGATGGAATAAAAAAAAATGCTTTTCGAAATTTTTCCTTTATCTATGCTATAAGACATTGCTTCGTACCAAATTTCAAGATCCTGAGTTCACGGGAAGTACTCTGTAGGTTTTGATTCCCTTGCGAGTGTTGGAAATTTGCATCATAAACGACTTATTAGACGAAGTAACTAAAAATGTATACTTTTCGCAATTTTTCCTTTATCAGTACTCTAAGATGTTGCTTCGCACCAAATTTCAAGAAGATGACTTCACGGGAAGTATCCTGTAAGTTTTGATTCCCTTGCGAATGTCGTAAATTTACAACATAAACGGCTCTATCTTTTGATTGCATTGGCTTAGAAATTTGATTTTTTCACAGCTCTAAGGGGCAGTGGACCTGAGTATTTCATATGAATTTCAGCTTGATACCTTCACGCGTTCCTGAGAAAAAGGGTCTTGAGGGACAGACAGACGGACAACAAAGTGATCCTATAAGGGTTCCGTATTTTCCTTTTGAGGTACGGAACCCTAGAAATCGAGTGACGTGCAATGGGAGAGGAATTGTTAGGGTTCCAACTACTCTCGTATTAATGTGTTCAGAAGTCATCCACCCATAGATTGACCTACCTTAGATTGTTTTACTTTACAATGTTTTAACCTATTCGATTATCATTTAGCCACAACCGAACAAACTACACTAAAAGCTCTGCTGAAACTGAAAAATATAATAATTATTTTTTGAAGAGATATGGAGTTTTTTGATTGTTAGTAAGAATTCCGTTTCGATAGAGAAGTTAGAATAATAATAATATATAATTAGTTAAAAAGGTACAACAATTTATAATTAAATTCTTAAATTTATAAATAAAGTACATTAATTGTTATTTGCCCGACCTAGATTGAATCTGTATATCGAGCGGAGAAAATGCTTACAAACAATTTTATTCACTTAAATTTACATAATTACTGCTTAACGTAACAATATAATTTAATAACATACATAGAAATTTTGTAGTACTAAAAATAAGTGGGTCAAAAATAATGCGCTAAGGCAACTCAGAATGAATATACTACGATAACCAGGAGATTACTGGACAAGTTATCTACCACAAAAAAGCCCAGTTTAACAAAGAAAAAGATATGTTAATCCCGTCAATCATTTCATTTCAATTTTATTCCACTCATAAAATACATATATAAATATCAAAATAACCATCATAAAAATATTAATTTAATCAGTTTTATTGAAAATTAATCACTAATATGCTGTTAAGACATCAATAGTAATAAAATATAAGCAATAGAAAGATTTGACTTGTAAAAGTATAAATGACTGATTTAATGTTAATAAAAGTTATTGCAATAAAGAGCTATGGATTATCTATCGACTATCAACGTTATTGAACAACTTGAACCAATAAATTAAAGATTACACGAATATACGACTATACATAAATATTTGACAAATAATAAGTAGGCTAAAACCTCCTTTCGAAAGAAGAGGCTTAGTCACACAGTGGAAGAACAAAAGAAAGAGAAAAAGAAAAGAAAAAAAAGACGTGTGGCACTCGGGGGCTGCCGCGGTGAAGCTATTGCATAGCATTTTTTATCAACTTATGCAATTATAATTAATTTTTTATTTTTTATTTATGCAGTAGTGTGTGGCTACCATGAATAATTTTATACATTATATGACATAACAAATCTTCGTGTCCAAGGCAACCACTTTATAGCAACATAACACGAAATGAACCAACCAGCGATAGTGATGATGACGTCATCTCGATCTCTCTGTCTTGTCACTGTATCTCGGAAAGCCACAGTGACAGACATCTGAGAGAGACGAGCTACTCCGAACGACGACTCAACGAAGATTCGTTGAGTCGTCGTTCGGAGTAGCTCGTCTCGATCCGTGCGAGCTACGGGTGTCAGGTTTTATTTTCGTTATGTTACATTACGGAATTTCTTGATTCGGTAGCCGCGCTCAAAGTCCTCAAAGCCCGCGATAAAAGCTATGCAATAGCTTAAAAGTGATGAAATATTTGAAGCGTTCAAAATATTTCGTTCAACAATAAAAACAATTGAATTTTCTTAAAGTACACTATATCTTAAAAGTCCTAATATTACTTCTATGGTAAGATGGTAATTAAAAGAATGGACCTGTTGTGTCGTATCACCCACGGATTTCTCTTTGCCGATTAAAATTTTATTTTGGTGATATTTTTACTCAAACACAGCTAGAATGCAAATTTGATCTTATTACCATACTTTATAATATTCAAGAGTTGAAAACGTAAAATATCATTCAGTTATTTAAGTGACGATAAAGAAAGGGGTGATGATGATGAGGTATACATCTTTGGAATTTTTATTAAAAAACCCTCATACTTCAGCACAAATTTAAATGCTTAATCTGTGATCTAGATAGACAACGCATGAACAATTACACTCATAAAAAAATCTTCCTAAACCTCGTTTTAATCTGAGTTTTAAAATTACTGTCCTTTTAATAATGTTGAATTTTAATAATAACTAGTTGTTGCCCGTGGCTCCGCCCTCGTGTATGTCGGTTATTGCGACAAATAGTAGCCTATGTGTTATTCTGATGTATAAGCTATATTACTGTAAAGTTTCATCCAAATCCGTTCAGTAGTTTTTGCGTAAAAGAGTAACAAACATCCATCGATCCTTCCATACTTACAAACTTTCGCGTTTATAATATTAGTATAGATATAGAAATATAGATATAGATTAAACTTATAATATCATTACACAATTTATATGAATTAGGAATAATAATGTTGGTGCGTAATTTGCCGGATCAGCTATTCTATGATACTAATATGTTTGGATAATGTAAAAGTATAGATTTTTTCACACTTCTACTAATACTTCTAGTAATTCTACTAGCCAAATGTTTATGACGTTTATATGACAATGAAATGTCATATCTACACGCATTACGCACGCATATTAAGGCGTGTTAAATTACCAAATTAAAATATCAGATATTTTAAATTTAAAACACCTACAAAGAAATAATAAAAAATATCTTTATCGTCTCCATAAAAGAGAATGCAACGTTGGATTTGTATTGACAACTCATCAATAATATTATCTATCGTTATCTATGAATTTTAATACCAAAATATAGGTACTAATTCTGTAGACTTTGTTTTTTAGGAATGAATACGTTAATCACTGGATAATTTACACATTATCGTATATATCCAGCTTTAGATATTACGTATATTTCCGATACCAAACATGACATTGGCCATCAGGCCGGGGTAGTGTCCTGCGCGGTTCAAACACGCAGTTCATTGTCTTCGCAACGGTCGTGTCATATCTATAACTGATTTTGTACAATGCACAATGTAATATCGCATTTACTTGCGTTGATTGTCTAGACAAATACGTGAAAGTATTACTATTATTGATGTGTGACACTGACATCTCATGCAGAGATCTAGACCGACTGTTGACGTGGTGACGTGTCGCCACGGCATGCGTTGATACGCTGTGATGGTATATGTAACTTTGCGTGCTTAATACACTGTTAATTACTGCCTCCACTTTTAGAGATACAGACTTGAGTAAATAATAGACGTGTATGTATTTATATAAATTTATCGTTTTGTAGAAATAAATTCATCTCTAGGTTCTAGAGTTCTAGGGTCTAGGTTTAAAGTTCTTCAACTTTAATAAATTTTCTAATATCTAACGCCTGAATATTTTAAAGTTAATTAAACCTTTATGTATCGAATAAACTTATGAAATGAAAATTTGTTTTCTTACTAACAGAAACTAACAATAAAGTTATGCATAATCATTTTTTGCTTATTTTTTATGTGGAAGTACAAATTAAAACATCATTATTTTTGTTGATTTTGTTTCGTCCCAGAGCATCACGGTCTAAGCACATAGCTGATCAAAAACATGAGTTAATCAGAGCCGAAATATTTAAAGTTCTTCGAGACTCAACGTTTATCTGCATATATTTTGGCAACACTTTCGATAACTTTTTTTCTAAAATGTTCTTTGTATTCAGTCTAAAAATGCCAGACCTAAAAAGAATAGGTTGTGTATACAAATTATGTAATGACTTTCGTTATCAAATAAATGTAATAAACATAGCCCTAGTGAATTAACGTGCTTTTTGCTATATGATTATGCATAGAAATTTTAGAGTTAACAGTTTTAATTAGAAGCAGCATTTATGAAGGGTATATATGGTACATCTGACCCATGAACGCATGTTGTGTTAACGTATACCACAATTGGTTTTGTTTAAATTCAACATGCTAAATACTGCGTGTTCTGTTCTTGGTGTTACTTCCTTTTTAGGTTATATTGAGAACATTTTTGGTACATCTTTATAATCTTAAGTACTAATCTACAGAAACGCAGCATATAAGTAAGGAACGGGAGTCATATCTCTCGATATCACAGAAAGCTGCAAAAATTTTCCTATCTAAATATATGTAGGTAGGTTTTATCTAACCATCAATTCTAAGGGCTGATTTCACCACTCGCTGATACAGTCTCTGGTAGACTATTTTGAAGTAATCTGTCAGATAACAACAGATTTTAGTTTCACAAGTCTCGGAGACTAACAAATATGTCAGTTAACCATTTATTATACCTGCAACTTTTATCTGTTAAACAGCATTATGTGTCAGATAACTATAGGAAAAGTTATCAGGAACTGGTGAAACTGGCCCTTACGCAAGTTAGTCTTAGCTACGTACCTATTCTTACTCAAATCACTATTTCCCATTAGATATGGCTCTCCTTTACAATTTCTTGAATAAACGTCATGCATACTTGAACAGGGCACGCCGTATATGCTATTATTATTTATGGTCTCAGCCATATAATAGTATGATTTACTGTGTGAACAAACACTTAATAAACAATTAGGCATAAATGCACCGCCGTTGGGGAAAATATTCGCATGTCCACATACATCCTTATATCCCAAACATGCAGTATTAGTGTGTATTGCTTCCACATATTGACCATCTGTTTTGACCAAACGATATGATGATCCATCAAATAATGGTCCGGCCGGGTCTAATCCTAAAAGTACATAATGACTTTATATATTTTCTATTAAAAGAAGCATCATAGGTGCAATTAGATTTTCCATTTTTAGCCATACACCTTAGGCAGGTTTGCTTGTACAATTGGACTTTACTGGTAAATCGGAGCGTGCACAACTGTGCAGTTATCTTCAACTCCGCTCAAGCTTGCCTGACGAGTGTAACTGAGTAAATAAACCTGTCAGGTACACCCTACCGTGTATGGCTCGCTTATGATCTGGTTACTTTAAAAAAATAATTGAGTACGTTGATGATGACTGTGAAACATGATACCCACCAGTTATTCTTTTAATTTTGCCTTTAGTTTCTCTTCCAGCGTTACCAGCCACATGTGCTCCAAGACTGTGACCAACTACGTGAACTTCATCGTAGGTAACCCCGAGAGTTGTTAACCAGTTAATAAAGTTACCAAGATGTCGACCAACAGTTGGTAACGCGGCTACGGCTGTTAAATAACTCTCCCCAGCTATTGTACACCAATCGACTACAATAACATTGACGTCACTGTCCTGTAAAAAAGCTTCAAGGAAGGCAATAATTACTACACAATTGACAAAATAAATGTAGATATAATTGTTTACCACAGGCACACCCACCTTTAGTAAGTACAGTATTTACAGCGCTAGTGCGATTACTGATCCACCCATGAATGATAAACACTGTAGTTTTATCAGCTCTAAAGTTAGATTCATTTACACTGCTTTGATTATTATAAACCAAAATTTCTTCTCTATCGGGATTTTCTCTAGAATTAAAATACATATAAGTTATTTGTAAGAAGTTAGGAATATGTTTCTTTATTAAGACTAATTTTACTTCTCCATTTCGATTAACGAAAATTTTCTTTTATTTTTAATCACCTTTCTAAAACTTTCTTATGTGTGCCGTTTTAGATATTGGAATTTCGGTGTTGTGAATACCGATTTAATCTATGTTATGTTTTTTTCATGTATTAGTTGTTAATGTGACTCTGGTTTGCCTAATGGAAAGCATTAACATCATCCAAGAGTGGCGGTCACCATCCTCGATGCGAATAAGGACAATGCAGCATGGTGACCCACACTATGGCGGCCTAGTGAGCTACTTTTTCACGCCCCGCTTAAAGGACCCGAGATCATAGGGGGAGGGAAACACGTGCACTGGTAGTGAGTTCCAGGTTTTGATCGCTCGGCACAGGAAGGAAGAGTCTACCACTGTGAAGCGGTGACTTCCAAAAATGTGAAATAAATTGTTCCTCAAACAAATGCAACCAAACTTTAGTTTATAGAACATTTTTAGTCAATACCTTGATAAATGAACTTCAGATAAATCATAATGATAATGTTATTCAATTTAGGGTTTACTGTAATAGTATAACATACCTAGTATAAAGGCAATAAACATTACTATCTTCTTTATCTACTTCTTCAACGATATTTTTATTAACAGTGTTAGAAATGAAATTTCTTCGCGTAACATATCTGTCATCGTAAAAGTAAAAGTATGCGTCAGAATGTTTTACTTCGTCTAAACTGTGAATTTTTGGTAAAAGATATCCTGTAATTAAATAAATAATCAAGATTAGAATATCATAAACAAAAGATGATAAGCCGTAATTTAAACTGTTTCTCCCAAGTATAAAAATGATAGATGCGTGTTTGTCTTGAACTTGTAGTCGCTTAGTTAAGCTGGGAGATTGCTGTTAAATATATACCAAAATTTTATTCAAACGTGATATATTTTATTTTGCATCCATACACATAAATGCAATGATGAATTACAGAAACCATATTTCTATGATTAACTGCTGCACGTACTCACGTACCTGCGATCATCGAATAGACGGTTATTCTAGCGAATTGCAACATCATAAAAACGACACAAACTATTAATAACACAGAACTCTTAATAAAACTCGTACATGTACGTAATTCACTTCTTAGCAATTAGTGCGCAGTTTCGTTTCTAGATTAAATTACCATGTAATTTTAATACACTGAAACTGGTTAAAATTTACCGTATAAATGGCTATAAAAAGTGATTAGGTATAATCAGTAGCATAGAATCAATAAAGCAAAGAGTATGAAAATAAATAATATTTTATAAATAAGTGTCTAAAAAGCATCTCAAGTAAGATTTTTTTGTGTGTGCCGCAATATTATGTTAGTAGTCATCATCTTCTCAGCCGAAGACGTACATTGCTGGACATACGCCTCCTCCAAGGCACCCCACAACAAATGAACCTGTGCTGCCTACATTCAGCGGTTTCCCGCGACCTTCACCAGGTTTTCGGGCCAACTTTTACGGGGTCTTCCCACTCTCCGTCTTCTGAGTAGTCATCAACATTTTAAAAATAGTTCCGGTATCAACAATTAACTTTTTGGGTTCCTATGTAAATCTTTCTTTCGATTTACTTTAAGGAACTGCCCGTACAAATATAGTAGGTATGATTACCTGTTTGTGAAATATTAGACAATCATATTTGTTGGAATCCCTCCTGGAGCGAAGGGATCTGTCGGACTCTGACTGACTAAAAACCACCACGGTGGTTCTCTGCTTTATAAGTCAGCGTTCCGTGTTTCCTCTCCAGCCATTCTTGAAAAACGGGGTCTTGCTATTACTATTGCAACGTACCCTGTACTGGGCTTCGCTGCTCCCACTCCGCCACCAGTATTTGGTTAAGCTCAGCCCGGTGTGCCTCTACTACTTGAGGCAATGGCAGCTCACCCTGATCTACAGTATCCTTGCGCCAACGATACTATATCGCAAGGAGTACTGCATCCAGAACTCAGGGTACAGACCAGCAAGTACCCTCTTATCATTCTGATGGCCATCGCTCGTAACGGTCTTCGCAACATCGTTATATTTTAGGCCATCGGCGCGTTTGCCCATACTGGTGCCCCGTATAGTGCTATCGACCGTACGATTCTCATATACAGCTTTCGGCAGGACGCCCCCTACATAAAAATGGCACCCTGGTAGTGGTGCCTTCCGAGGAAACATTACGTCTATACCTAGAGATTACCTAGAGAAATGATGTTTTTCTACTGTCGAAAATTTGTATACCTCAACAGTATTTACAACTTTGATAAGGGTATAAAAATGCGTAATAAGAACGCGTATACTTGAAACAAACAATAGGTACTCGTGTCTAGGGACGATAATGCCAACGGCGATGACGTGAACTAATCTTAGCTTACTTTTTGCGATAAGTTTGACTGAATCACGACATTGGAAAGCTATTTACTGCAAAGTACCTATAGTATTAGATCGAATTCCAATGCATCCTTACTACTGCACGATCTACCTCCAAAATTCATTTTTTTTTGTTCATTTTACAAACCGTAAAACGTAATCAAGATGTGGAGCTAATGTGGGACGAAGTTTAAGACCGATTGAGATGGATACTGCCTTTAGCCTATACATATGTGAAACATAATTTTCAAGTTTAGCTAGATATTTGTAAGAATATGGATAATTGAATTACACCAAATTCAAACAAAGACCTAAAGATTGCTCTACGCAAACCCAGCCTTTTGACACAGTTGTTCACAGATATTAGATCTAAATTTTGTAAAGTTAAGCTACGTGGGTACTGCTAGTATCTTAATTGTTTTAAATTATAAGTAACTTAAGATATAATAACTAGCTTATGAGTTAAGATATTGTGTGTGTTCATAACTAATCAAGTCTGTAGGTAGGTCGCATAATATACTTACCTTCTATTATTTATCTGTATTTTTATTTTAAATCCCTTTTTTGTAAATTTATTTATCACCAAGGCATGATAATTTAATACAGAATAATGCAAAACTAGCTTTTGCACGCGGCTTCGCTGACGCAGACTTTCATCCCCTGATTTTCCCCTTTAGGAGTGGAATTTCCAAAATTCCTTTCTTAGTGCTCACTTACGTTATATAAAGAACCTACATGCAAAATTTCAGGATTCTAGCTTCTCGTTGATCTCTGGGTATGTCAGTCAGTCACCTTTCTATTTTATGTATATAGAAGATATAGATAGATATAGATTGAGTTGTAGTCCCTCTTTTTGGGCTGAACTTTATCGAACCCTTAGAATTAAAACGACGCATCTCGTCCATGTTGTGACCTATTTATGATAATAATTTATTTTTTAATAGTTGTTGCCCGCGTCTCCGCCAGCGTAGGTATATGTCGGTTATCGCGGCAAATAGTAGCCTATGTGTTATTCTGATGTATAAGATATATTATTGTAAAGTTTCACCCAGATCCGTTCAGTAGTTTTTGCGTGAAAGAGTAACAAACATCCATCCGTCCTTACAAACTTTCGCGTTTATAATATTAGTAGGATTGTAACAAAAAGTATTACGTATTTTAATACAAAGTGTCAGAAGCACTGTGGATCCAGAGTGTTGTAAAAGTCAACAATATGAGCAAACTAAGCAGCACAACAGTACTGTAATTAGAAATTTGAAACAAGCTCCATGCCAACCCGTCTACTTTCTAAGGCCTATGACCAGTGAACTAATATATTCGGTGAACTCATAATAAAATTCCTAAAACATCAGATTTTACTATAATTGAAACTTTTATGCCCAAAGACTTTAAAAGCTCTTTCCCATATTTAAAGTCACTTTTTTATCTTAGAAAAGTAATGTATTCAATCATTTTAACCGACTTCAAAAAAGGAGGAGGTTCTCAATTTTTTTATCAGTATTCGCGGATAACTTCGTCGTTTATGAGCCGATTTTGATGATCGTTTTTTTAATGGAAAGGAGATATCCCAAAGGTGGTACCATGGTACTAAGATATCATATATCGATTATCGTATATCATAATAAGGACATTAAAAACTGATGATGGCATCCAAGAGAAATCGATTCGAACCTCGAAGTCGGTTTTTGTTTTTGTTAAAATTTTATTCTATATTAAAAGTCACTTAGACTTAAAAAGTCTTAGAAAAGCAATGTAATCAATTATTTTATAATACAAATATAACTGTTTTCATAGTCTAACTTTTTTTTAAAGGTATATAATAACTTGAAATAAGTGATCGCGTTAATTCCCGTAAAAAATATTATTATTATGTTTTCACAGTCTCCGCTTTTCTACGTGGCTCTCTCAGATTTCCACATTTATTTATTCTTCAGTAATAATGTACTTTGTTTTACATTTCTAGAACTCATGACATCAGCTGTTATTATCATTGTTCAAGTTTCAACAGCTATATTGACAAGATATGATGACAAATTAATAATTTATGAAATAATTTTCAGTTTTAATAATTAGGTAGGTACATGTTATTTATGTTTTACAACATTTATACAAAATTGAACTACAATAATGAATAGGATTTTCGTTATGGAATTTATGAAACACAATTCAAGTATTTTGCAATGGATTTAAATTTTATTTAAAATATAGAAGAAGGTTCTGGAATTCTGTCAGCAGCGGCGAAGCGAATTTACAATTGACTCTTTACAAATTAAACAGCTGAAAATCAAAACATCATTACCTGTCACATTTGACTTGATTGTCATCGATTGATGTCCATCGATAATTATTTACTTAATTACGTGTAGTTACTATGGGAAGATTATAGGAACACGCGATGTTGCTATATCAACGGCATCATCGCCTGTTTTTATATCTCAACTAATATGACGATTTCGATGACGTATAAATCATTCGAGGTAATATCTTAGTGATTAAACGTTTCTGATAAGGATTAAAATTGTAAATAGTCTTTTAAGCAGATTAAGACACTTTAGTGATTTTATTTCTGATGAAGGAAAACGAAATTTATGAAATAAATAGCCACATTAAATAAATACAACCAATAAAGTTAACCTGCATGAAGACGATGACCTACGGAGTAAATGTAAAAAAAAAAACATATTTCGGACATCTAACACACATGCAGATCATACAAACATTTGGTCCGACCCGGGAATCTAACTCGAGACCTTAGGAACAGCAGTCGCATATGCTACCACTGCGCCACCGAGGCAGTCATAATGTGTAATATAGTGCAATATAACTACATTATACCGACATCAACCGTTCGGCCGAGGTGTCTTTCTATTGTAATGATACTACCTCTACAGTGGTAACCATGACGCGATTGGAAGTATTTTTATCGTCATCATTGTGAAAATTCACACAGCAATAAACAGTAATAAACAGCAGTAGTAAACAGGTAATTGAATCTCAAAGAGCCAGTAACCTCGGTCTTAAAATTGATACCATATTCCCGCAGCCTTTGCTCCGACCTGTTTATCGCTGACAGACTCATATGAATCTAGGCACAGCACACCGTTTCCTCTGACCACGAAATAAGAGAATTCATAATTTTCTTCCTGGGGGCTAGTTTTTTTTTTCCTACGACACTTGGCTAAGTAGGAATCGGCGTGGTGACCGTTAAACCACTAGGCCAAACGTGCAGTCATAGATGAGACATATACCGTCTGCACTCCCGGCAGCACAGCACCTTTGTATCCATCCACCTCCATCTTTAGTACGCCTAACAAAAATACACCGATCAATGGGATAACTAAAAATACTAAATGCAAAATACTGATCATATTGAAGTAACACAGAATAATTTTAGGATTGTGAACCAAAATATATACGTTTTACGTTACCGAGTCGTGAACTACGGAACCCTAAAACAAACAGCTAACTGGAAAAATCGTCTACGTGATGAACTTCAAAGGAAAACTAGAACGGCTTAGATAACTTTGTTAATTCAGAAGTTAGAGAGGCCTAACTTGTAAAATGCGCTTACTTGGAAAACTTTGTACAAAAATAACGAAACAATAAGTAAAATGTTAAATAATAAAAAAAACATAACAAATGGGTGACTGCGGAACCCTATTCTATGCGAGGCCTAACACGCAATTGGCCGGTTTTTATTTGTAAAATAGTAAACACCTAAAATAAAAGTTTGAAAAAAAAAATTATATGATTTTTATAAGCCGTTGAAAAGATCCCGAAATTATATACATAAAAGTTATTTTATAATAGTACCCTTAAAAAAATCATCGTAAACAATTAAAATTTTTACTTTTTCTCGACCTGTGTATTCTAATATATAATAAGTGATTTTATTGCAGTAGTTTCAATCATATAAATAGTTTATAGACTTCACAATTTTTTCCTGATCTAAAGAAATATTAGAATCACCTTTCTCAAAGTTAGAATAAATATTCAAATAATATTTTACCGACACACGAGCATTTTCTAAACTAGATTTTTATGTAATTTTGGCAAGGACTTGGCGGCAACAGTTAACTCGAGAATATTTACTAAAAGCTAAAAAATAATTCGGTGAGTCCCAGGTTCCAGTCATCACACCCCTCTCCCTCATCAATCTAACGCATCGATCAGACAAAAAAAATAAAATCGTTTTGTGTAGCGTAAACTGAGTTGACTGGATGGAAACACGGGCCCAATGCCTTAGATATATTTTTTATTTTCATGTTTTTAAATTTTCAAACCTTTCATTTGATACCCATATAGTGGTAGTTGTGACGAAATGTGTAAAACACCATTTTGTAGCGGCGGCTATCATGGATTTTAATTTTTATTCATAGTGAACTGTGTTTTACTAGTCAAGCCCTTTCATTTGATACCCATATTGAGGTAGTCATGATAAAATTTGTAAACCAACATTTAGTAGAATTTATTTAATTGTATTATCACCAGACTCAAAATGTGTACCAAATTTCAGATCAATATGTCAACAGGAAGGGGGTCAAATTTCAGTTACTAAATTTGACCCAAACAAATAAACAAACAGGACAATTTAAATAAAACCGTTTAAAAAGCCAGGCAGGCTTTTGGCAGGCATGGCAAATGATTCGGCTGAACGTCAATGTAATTACTGCCTTAATTTAAAACACACCTTGTTTTATATAGCTCTAAGCTTGTTGATACTACTATCTACTCTTATTGTTCCGATTAGTCAAAATTAAAATGGGCATTTGAGTCATAAACTACCAAAAATATATTGATAAAGACTGTCCTTGAAATTTTTGCCTGTTCTTCTTTCCTTTTGAAACCATTAGCTTAACGATTGACTCACTTTGACTTCAGACAGTAAAAAATGCATAATATAGAATTATACCATATAATATACATATAATTGCAAATGACAATTAATCATTTGCAATTGTAAAGAGTAATCGATCGTAGCGTCTCGTTCCGATCTACAGATTCCTTATAATAGTTATAACTTGCAATAAATCTTTGTTGTTGTTACAAAATGTTTTGAAATTAAAAACTAATATGCTCTAGTTTGTGTTCCTTGGGGGATACTTTCGTTCAGCAGTCTAAAGTAGTAGTAGTAGATACTCTAGTTACAAATACGTAGATAAATTTGATACTACTTAGTTGTAAAACTTTCATAGTTTGTTTTCACCATTATCGTCCATGTTTTATTCTATCGGCAGATTTCCACATTACATTGCCTGCAGTCTATATTGTTTTGCCCAGAATCCTACTTCATTCCATTCGCAGTTTGGATCCCGAAATCAATTGAATCGTATGATAAATTATGGTTTTGTTTCCTACCATATACCAATAATCCGCATGCCAAAAATTTTAACAAATTCAAATATTTTGAATATTTAGATACCTTTTTCAACTTTTACGAGATGTAATATTTTATTTGTGCACTAAATCTTTAGTCAGTCTATTAAGCTTATTCAGGATAGTAATTCTGTCCATAAGGATGATGATTACGATTATATTGATTATGAGAACTTGGTATCTCACTCTCTGTTCCTATCACTTTGTTACACTTATTAGTATAACAGCGGCTTCGCAGTTGTTTTTATAAAGTAACGCACCTATGAATGATAGGTAAAAGTTTCATTCGTTATTTGAGCATAAGACTTTTGTAACGATTGAAAGTATATATACGTATGAACGTGCATACATACGTACACATATATTTCGATTATTTTAATGAACTGATAACAATAAATGCATTCAAAAGTCAAATTTAAAAGAAATCAGATATAGTTATTGGTAGATAACAAGATTATATAAAAATAGAAATGTGTCACGACCAAGTCACAACACAAAAGACACATCTTGAGACGACGCAATGAAGGTCGCATTTGTGTTTGGCGGTTTAATAGCGCGTTAGTAACGTATAGTACATAAATTAAATAATTATTTTTTGCTAAACCGTGGCTTAACCACATAATAATATGTCATACAACCAACTTATGTTCACGCAGTAAACTATTGAGGAATACGTAGTAATATTAGTCCAATGCAGTAAACAATTTTTTTGTGTCGACAGTTTGTGCAAGTCACGTCATTCCCAGCGTCCCAGGGGACAATAGCCACTATGTGGAGGGTGACAGCCGATATATTTGGATGCCAGACGGTGAGGGAAAACCAGTCTTAGTAGACCTACAAGAACCCGTTAATGAAATGTTTTTAAACAGTAGAAACGGAGCCAACAATCAGTACTGGCTTTTCACTAGGTAAGAGACATAACATTTTTTTTAAAACCAACTTTAACATTAGGTTCTACTTACAAAAAAACTAAATTATTAACGAGAGCTATATTGCACATAAATCTAGTCAAGTTATGCTTTTAATATCTTTTAACTTATTCAAGCCTTCCAGTAGCTGCTACGGAATTTAGTTAATTTATCGTTCCATGTTCACATCTACAAGTGTTAAGAGGTCAATATACACATTAACATATGATATGCAAGTGTCTAATAGTATTTCAGCTCTTGCTTCACCGGATAGACCACTTCGACTTCGCTTTGTTTTTGGCATGAGTTGCAAAGAGTGAACCTTAAAAGACTCAGTTTGCACTTTTAGTTTATACTAGCTGTCTCGGCGAACTTCGTACCGTCATATTTACATATCTGTCTCAGCTTCCCACAGGCAGTGTACAGTCGCGAACAAAAAAAAGACTTTTCCCGTTATCTTTTTTTTTTCTTTCTAGCAAAAAATGAATGAGTGAAATCAGACTATTTGTTATTGAATTACAACTAAGTACATATTTTGACTTTCATCCCCTCCCTCTAGGAAATCGTGCTGAATTTCGGGATAAAATGTATCCTATATCCTACCTCGTAGTATGAACTCAAATTAAGCCAAGTTTCATTTGAATCCATTCAGTAGTTTCGGCGTGATGCATGGCCAAGATACAGAAAGACAGACAGACAAAAATGAAAAATATTACAGTTTTGGCTTCAGTATCGATTATAAAGAGCCCTCCAAAATTTTTTTCAAAATATCTTTGATGTACAGAATTGGACCTGTAACATTTTTATTATAAGTATAGATCTAAAGTTACGGGTAGTTCTTTCCAGTTCTTGTTTAACCCTCTTGATGAATTCGTACACAAATAGACAATACAAAGTTGTCAACGACGATAAAACGATCTTTATTAGAATCATTAGTCCGTCCGTGCGGTACTCCCTTTACATTTATGTAAACGAAGTATTCGGCCTTACGGTTTTTTCAATACATCCTATAACTGATTTAATGGTAGGTAAAGATTCAATGGTACAAAAATTATAATCGCACGCTTCACTGGATGGATTTTCCCGGTGAGCGAAGCTTATATTTCTCTGCATATCATGCGTTCGCTTGCGCCGCATCATTTCATCAATGTTTTGTTATGACGTTGTCACGTTAAACTATCGTCCGTAAACTGACTTTAAAGACAACCAATTTATTTTTTGCAGTAATAATCGAAACAGTCGTCAAGTTATCATTAACGGTAACGTTAACTCTGTCAGAAACTCAAATTATAATGGCAATCGTCCATTGAAAGTTATAGTTCATGGATGGAATAACAATGGCAATTCTCCGATGAATCCCCTAATTACATCAGCGTTCTTAAATAATCAAGATTGCAACGTGATCGTTGTTGACTGGAGTGGACTCGCGAATCAGGGCTACAATACCGCTGTCAATGGCGTCCCTAGCGTAGGTCAACACCTCGGTAACTTCCTCGTATGGCTCATCAACAATGGGGGCGGTAACTGGAACAACGTGCACTTAGTTGGGTTCAGTTTAGGTGCTCACGTAGTCGGTGTTGCTGGTCGTCAGGCCGGTGGACGGCCCTCTCGTGTAACTGGTAAGGAAAATAATATTTATAATCCAATTCCAATATTATCAGTAAACCATGTATGTGTATCATCATCATCATCATCAATAACCCATAATATCCCACTGTTTGGCTCGGGTCTCCTCTCAGAAGAGGGTTAAGGCCATACGTCCCCAAGTTGGGCAAGTGCAGGTTTGGGACTGGCAAGACAGCGTTGTGGCTACATATGTTGCCTTTGGATGTGAACCATGTGTATAGTTTAGTTTATATAGTTTATAAAATAAATTAAAGTGATTTACCTGAAAGTTTACTACATTTTTGTTGGATTAAATTCGTCTTTAATGTTAACGATTCTAACCATAAAATAGAACCATCACAATAACAAGTCATAGTTTCAATTAATACCTTATACTACTGACTGATTATACACTTATACTTAGTACTTCATTATTTTTGATATAATATTACGAAATAAATATTTATTTCTAGGTCTAGATCCAGCTGGCCCACAATGGGGTAATAATAATAACGCTCTAAATCGTAACTCTGGTCGCTACGTGGAGGCTATTCATACTGATGGTCGTAAGTTAGGTATCATGAACCCAATCGCCAATGCTGATTTTTACCCTAACGGAGGACGACACCCTCAGCCTGGGTGCACGACAAGCCTTTGCTCTCACGGACGTGCACCTGAACTGTTCGCATCTACCGTAGGCTACAACCGTCATGTTGGTAGACGTTGCATAAATTTGGCTGAAGCAGAACTCTCGAGCTGTAACGGAGCTACTCTAAACATGGGTAACGGCATTGTCAACAAGAATGGGTAAGTTCTGCAGAACAGATTCACATCTGATCTACTTTAGTATTAATCTAGACTAGAAAGTTAATTTAAATTTAATCATCTTGTTTTAGGAACGGTATCTTCGATCTTCGAACAGCCAATCGGTGGCCTTTCTAAAGAACAATGTTTGATGTCTCATTCAATAAAAAATTACAAATTTATATCTTGTTTCATTTATACCTTACTTTCGTAAATATATTTAGTATTAGCTGTGCCCGCGACTTCGTACACGTGACATATGGATTTTCAAGTTATTTTAAAATTTTCACCGTTTAAGCCTTCCCTAGACTACGATAAACATTTCAAAATCAAAATCAGCTAAATCGGCCCAGCCGTTCTCGAGTTTTAGCGATACAAACGAACAGCAATTGATTTTTATATATAAGATTATATTGACTAAGCTCTTTCATTGAATATTGTCAGTGTTAAATATCATGGTAACAATCACGAAAAATCCAAATAAATCCTTGAATTTAAACCACGAAAAATTTAAGCAGGGGATCCAAATGGACGTTGTTCTTTATTAAAACTTCCAAATAAATCCCCTGTGGGATCAAAGCGGAAATGAAAGCCAAAAAATTCTCCTAGGGGATCAATGTGGAAGAAAATTCCAAATGAATTCCCTATGGGATCTATGCAGGGGCTCTTAGTGGATGGGGCCATTAAAGTGATTCAATTCATTTTCGACAGTTGGAGACCGTTTAGGGACAAATAAATTCACAGGGTAATATAAATGATCTGTAAACAACATTGTAATGAATTATTCAGATTCGAGAAATATTTCAAAAACGATAATAATTTTATGTTAAACTAAATCAGTGAGTACGTTGTCAATTGTGATACTTAACACCTGAATTTCACATGTCCAGATTAGGGATGTTGCGGATGTCGATTTTTTCACATCCGCGGATGTGAATACGGATGCGGATTTTCGATGTCTCACATCCGCGGATGCGGATGCGGATGCAGATGTTTAAAATTTTACATAAATACTAGCTGATCCGGCAAACGTTGTTTTGCCATAAAAAAAATGGATTATAGAAAATAGATGTTGGTCGATTCTCAGACCTACCCGATGTGCACACCAAATTTTATAAAAATCGGTAAAGCTGTTTCAGAGGAGTATGGTAACTAACATTGTGACACGAGAATTTTATATATGAGATAATAAATTAATGAAGAACTTAAACAATAATAAAGTAATGATTAACTTGTCTAATTGAAAATTAGTGTATAATGCTTGATTTATTTTAACTTTAGTTACTAACTTTAGTTTACTTTAGTATTTGCAAGTGAAGTTAAAATAGGAGCCTTATACTTAATAAAGAGTAATATTATATCTGATTCAAGGCGGTAACGCAAAGGTTCGTAAATAACAATAATAATAAAACACTGCCTGGTGGTGTAGATAAAAATCTTCTTACTATCGCTGATAATATCTCAAATACCTCTCGATGAACACGCCACCATTTAAGAATACTTTTTTAGTGCGGTAAGAAGATAATTCCTAAGCATGGGATTCGGACGAAACTTAATGTCCTGGTCCTAGTTGTTACATATCCTTTTCCATGGAATCAGTCATTCTCATTCTTTTAACCAATTGGCATTAAGAGAATCGAAAACGTCATTTTCAGTATTTTTCATTATCAAAATGTCGTCTGTCTTCTTCTTATCTTTAGTAACCGATGTAAAAAAATTGTGCTTAAAGCGGGAAACTAAGTATGTGGGTGGAATAATAAAGAATATTGTTTTAGAACGACAAACTTTATCTACAATAAAACGTAATGCCGGTGTAATATAACGGCATTTATCTGTGAATTTTAATTTAATAAGCTGACCTAAGACCAATTTAAAGATTTATCAATAAATAAATTATTTAGACACAATACTTAATATACTTGTTGACTAGACTAAAAGATGCAGAAGCATCACTAGGCCGCCATGGTGTGGGTCGCCATGCTGCATTGTCTGCATTCGCGGTGAGCATGGTGACCACTACTCTTGGATTCTGCTTATGCTTTCCATCAGGCAGAGTAGAGTCATTTTGGCGGGCCAAACATAAAAAAAAAAAAAAATGGTCACTGTTTCACAATAACACATATCTATATATACGATACGCAATCCACAGCGCAAATAAACACATAATTATTTATTTACAAGAAACAAATGATGCACCATACACAACAGACGCGTCCGACCTTGTCACCAAATTTTTCGCTCGCATTGGTCATTGATACGTGCTAACAGCACGTGCTATTCGCTGGACACCGCTCAATTTCTTTCTTGTCACAACTTGTATCACATGCGCATCCGCATGAAAATCCGCATTGATTATTGCGGATGCGGATGCAGATGTCAAAATGTATGCGGAAGCTCCGCATTTGCGGATTCGGATGCGAATATCCGCAACATCCCTAGTCCAGATGTATATGTTTATCTAGTCAATTGACTGCAATGTAATACTTACATAAATTTTACTGATTGTATTTCAAATAAATTCGTGGATTATTAGGTTTATTAGTGGAATTAAAAAATGAACGGAAATAAAAATCGATCTGAGCCTGGTTCGTCAACCACGGTGCTTCCAATTCTGTCTAGAGGTTTAAGTATCAGTTAATGAAAACAAGAAATCCATACTAATAATTATTACAAATTCAAAAGTAACTCTGTCTGTCTGTCACACTTTCGCGACTAAACCGGTACACCGATTTTAAGGAAATTTGTCATGGAGATACTTTGATTCTTGAGAAAGGACATGAGCTACTTTTTACCGAGATACACGCAGGTGGAGCCGCGGGCAAAAGCTAGTAATGGATATACCAATTTCACAACAATTGCATTCGAGTCTTGTTCAATCCTTTTGCCAACGTAGCGATCACCTTGTGAAATTTGTAATGTCTATAGGGCCCATGATACAGGCATTCAATCGCCAACTATTTTACTGGCGATAGAATTAAACCAGGAGATGTGTGAATTCCTTGATATCGGCGTTCCAAGAGGCCCCTTGGTAGTTTCTCTGCGTCGTCACACATTCATCACTCCTAGTGGCTGTACAGGCTCCCAAGTATGCTAATTATAATACACCCGTTTTAACTGTCGCGGATCGCGCCTAATTTACGCGACTACTAATCTCGCGTGTCCACACCAGACCAATCATAACGGTAAACAACGAAAAGAACCGAGTCGGATGGACAATCAGACTTCATTATTTCTATGAGCCCCGCGATATTACCCGCGGCACAACAACAACCGCGGGTAACGCCGTGGGGCAAAGTAAAAAAAACTTATGTAAAAAGCATCCTATGTCCGCCTCCTGGTTCTAAGCTACCTCCCCACCAATTTTCAGCCTAATCGGTTCAGCCGTTCTTGAGTTATAAATAGTGTAACTATCACGACTTTCTTTTATATTTATAGATTTTTACATTTATACCATTAGATCGTTACGAGCCCATTAACGTCCATTGCTGAACAAAGCCTTTCTTTACATGTGAACTGTCACCCCACCGAAGTTTACGCTAGGGCAGTGTGTTGACCATATGTCGGACCGCCTTAGGGAGGTGTTGGACGCTAGCCTGGCGTCCGGACGCTTCCCTGAGTGCTGGAAATGCGGGAAGCTGGTCCTATTGAGGAAGCCGGGACGACCTGCCGATTCGGTCGCAGCCTATAGGCCCATCGTGTTGCTGGACGAGGCGGGTAAACTTTTCGAGAGGATACTCTCTGCCCGCATCGTCCAGCACCTCTGCGAGGTGGGGCCCGACCTGTCGGACGCCTAATTCGGATTCCGAGAGGGGCGTTCGACGGTCGATGCCGTGATGCGCCTTAGGGCCGTGACCGAAGAGGCAGTGAGCTGTGGCGGCGTGGTGTTGGCGGTGTCCTTGGACATCGCCAACGCCTTCAATAGTCTGCCATTTAGCTGCATCAGGGAAGCACTCCACTACCACGGGGTGCCAGAGTACCTGAGGCGGCTGGTGGCAGACTATTTAGAGGAGCGTACCGTCGTGTACGAGGACCGAGAGGGCGTCTTGAGACAGCGACCCATGTCGTGCGGCGTTCCGCAGGGGTCTGTCCTTGGACCACTCCTGTGGAACGTGGGGTACGACTGGGTCCTACGAAGTCGTCTGCCTCCCGGGCTGGGCGTAATTTGTTACGCCGATGACACACTTGTCACAGCCCGGGGGGCGAAACTTCCAAGAGGCGGCGCGCCTGGCCACCAGGGGTGTTTCTCTGGTGGTCGGGCGCATCGAGGCGCTGGGCTTACGGGTGGCCCTGGACAAGACGGAGGCCCTATTGTTCCATGGGCCCCGTCGTGGTCCACCCGCCGGCGCCTCCATAGAGGTCAACTCGGTCCTCGTACCGGTTCGGGCCCAGATGAGGTATCTGGGCCTGATCCTCGACGGTAGGTGGCTCTTCGACGAGCACTTCCGACAGCTTGGTCCAAAGCTGGTCGACGCTGCCTCTGCCCTTGGGCGACTTTTGCCCAATTTGGGTGGAGCCAGCGTCGTAACACGACACCTCTACACGGGGGTGGTCCGGTCGATGGCGCTGTATGGTGCACCGGTGTGGGTGGTGGCTCTGACTGCCCTAAATAAGGCCCGCCTCTGGCGGCCTCAGAGGGTATTGGCAGTCAGAGCCATACGCGGATACCGCACGGTGTCGACCGAGGCGGCGTGCGCCTTGGCCGGGACACCCCCGTGGGATTTGGAGGCGGAAGTGCTCGCCGAAGTTTATCGACGGGTGGCTGGATAACGGGCGGAGGGCGATAGCCATACTCCGCCCGTTATCCAGCCACCCGTCGATAAACTTCGGCGAGCACGCGAATGGCGTGAAGCCGCTCGTCGAGCCACTATGGACAGATGGTCGTTCCGGCTGGAGACTCCACGCGCTGGCTTTGCCGCCGTGGAGGCTCTCCAGCCGGTCATCCTCGAGTGGGCAGGGCGGCAGCACGGGACCCTTTCCTTCCGACTGACGCAGGTCCTTTCCGGGCACGGTTGCTTCGGGAAGTACCTGCACTCGGTCGCTAGGAGGGAATTGAGTCCCGCCTGCCACCACTTCGACTGCAGTGAGGACTCGGCCCAGCATACGCTGGCGATTTGCCCCGCTTGGGCGTCGCAGCGCCGGGCCCTCACTGCAATCATCGGAGGGGATCTCTCGCTACCGGCCGTCATACGCTCCATGGCCGGTAGCGACAGCAGTTTTACCGCGGTCGCAACCTTCTGCGAAGATGTAATCTCGCAGAAGGAGGTGGCGGAGAAGGCCCGGGAGGATGATATCCACTCGGACCCAATCCACCGCCGGCGAACCGGGCGGCGGAGGTGCGCCTATCTGCGCCTCATGCCGCCCTGAGTGTGGCCGCGGATGGTCGGGACGGGTTTTCCCCTCCATCCGCTTTAGTGGCCACCCGCGAGGGGGCGACGTACGCGTGTGCCGTACGTCGCCTACGTAGATAGTCCATCAGGTGACGGTGCCTGCTTCTGTGCGGGCAAGCGCTGGGAGGGGTCCGGATGTGTTAATATCAGCAGTTCCCGGATTCCTCCCTTCACAGGCGCAGAGTGGCACACCGTGTGGTTTTAGTCGGTTCGAGTCCGACACACCGCCCCGCCGTAAACCCCGGTGGGGTGACGGTCCGATGGGATTTCCACACGTTAAAAAAAAAAAAAAAAAAAAAAAAGGGCAGTGTGTTGGGCTAAAATCACACTGTGTGCCAGTCTGCGCCCAGCACCTGCATTAGCACGGATCCAGAAATAGTTTGTTAACACAACCAGATAAGGATTTTCGAAAAATTAAAGATATTTACCAAAGAATTTCATTAAAAAAGACCCTAATGCTTCTTTTGGGTTTCTAGTCTGTTAAAAACATGTTTTTTGCAAAATAAAAAAATAGACAAGTTTCAAGTTTTCCTTCTCCATTGATGTTGTCTTACGTAGTTTGCTCCCTTAGTCGCCTCTTACGATACTCAATGATCTGGCATTACTATATATTCAATTAAACAGATTCTTAGGAAAAAAATGACAAACATACGTAGGCTGTTCCAAAAATAGATAGTGAAATTAAAAATGGAATATAAAAAAAAAAAATATTATTGCTTTTCAAAATATCCCCCTCCAATCTCAATGCACTTATGCATTCGGTTGAACAAGCTTTCAAAACTTTTATAAACGTGTCTTGCGGGAGGTCGAAAAATAACCGCCGAAATTCTTCAATGGCCTCGTCTGCAGTGCTAAATTTTCATCTACGAAGCATTTTTTTTACCATGGGAAATTAAAAAAAATCGCATTGAGCCATATCTAGGCTGTACGAAGGATGGGGTAACATTTGTAACTCCGAAGTTGTCAAATAGTTTTAGCAGCTGTGTGAGCGGGCGCGTTATCTTGGTGAAAAAGAATGCCACGGACGCCGCTCTTTGGGCACTCGCTATCCAACTCCCCGAAAGCTTGGGGCCGTCAAACTTCGCTATACCATTCACTAGTAACTGTTCTACGGTCTTCTAGCCGAATTACAGCTACTGGTCCACTGCGTCGAAAAAAACCGCTATCATTTTTTTATTATCGTTCCGACCCCGAACAACTTTTGTGGACAAATCGTCCTTTTCAAATACCCTTCGCGTGGATTGCTGCTTTGTGAGAGGATATAACCATGATTCGTCAATTGTAAGAATGTAGGATACGTTTTGCAAAGTTCCTCCTTCGAACTTTTCTAACATAAATTTGCACCAATCAACACGACGGCATTTTTGCTCATCGGTGAGAGAATGAGGTATCCATCGCATAGCAGGCTTCTTAACTTTGAGGTGTTCATGCAGGATAGTGGAAACTGCCTGTGATCCAATGTTTAGTTCAGCCTGTTTCTCTTGATGTGTAATATGTATATTCTCTCGCAATAGTCACTCTACTCTCATGACGTTTTCATGAGTTACTGCAGTTGATGGTCGGCCGATCAAAGGATCGTCGTTGAAGTTCTCTCGATCACGTTTAAATTCACGAAATCAATAAGTAATTGTTGCTAACGCAGGAGGAGACTCACCAAAAGCAGCTTGTAAATTTTCTAGATATTCCTTAAAGTTTAACCCTCGTTTATAATCATAGAAAATCAAAGCACGAAAAGCTTTCCGCGAGACGTCCATTGTTGCAAACAAAAGAAGGGTGACAAATAATCTTTAAACATTAAAAAAAAACAACACATAAGTGGCCAGTGATTTTCACAAAGGAGGTTTTGTGTTGACATTAGCCGTCAATTGAAAATAGTTTCATGAAAGAAGAGATTGCATTTATATTGTGGCTATCAATTTTCTGTCGTCCTCTTGCATGACAAGAGCTTTTGTTTTTCGTTTGTCTATTTTTGAAGTGAAAACTTCTTTATCGGAGTTGTGCACTTTTCTAGGATGGGTAAAAAAATGTTAAACTCGCGTCAGAAACTCGCTTCAGAAACTCGCGTCAGGACACCTGACCTGATTGAATATTTGTAAGACGGAGGCGTGGCGTAGGAGAGGAAGTAATATCCCTTTCTATCTCTTTCTACCGCGCGGCGAATGCCATCGATACCGGTGGGCCTTGATCCAGTACAAGGCTACATCTTTACCACGGGTCAAGGCCTCGCTGAGGTTTCGGCGCGCCTTGGTCGGGAGAGGATCCACGGTCCCGGGGCTCGTCACCGTCTCCAGCGCTGCTCTCGAGTCACTGTAGGTGGTTGCCTAGGGCGCTTTTGTAACTAAATCCACCAATGCCTTACTGTACTATCCATGTCGAAGAGTCTGCGTTATGCACCAATCCTTATAGCAAGCCTTCTAAAACGAACCCTAATATTAAAAAAAGAGCAGGTCAATGGTCTACGACGAAATATTAATATAGCGTCACTGAATCCACATTAAACATATACACAATCGATAGTAACGTCTTGTTTCAATCTATGAAAACTTCTGTTGAAATCTATGAAATTTTTCTGACGAATCGTAATCATTGTTGTAAAATATATGTTGAAGTTAAAACTAAATAGTTAATTCTGAAGTTAGAAATTTACAGATAATGTTTAAACCAAATGGCTATTAAACTTCCAAAGGCGCTTCTATCTCTACTGTTCTCACTGACCTCTATTATACAAGTACGCTGGACTGCATACGTCGTAATCTAAATGAAGCCATTTGATTTTCGCCATTTTGGCGCTGATATGATAACAGTGTAAAGTTCCGTGGAACTAATATTTGAACTTGAAGTATTGCATCACATTATCGAAATAAATACTTGGTGTCATTTTCTCCTTTATATATGTACTTACAAGGCATAAAAGGAATTTCACCCAGTTATTAATAATTTATTAGCATTTAAGAAATCAACTTTACTAATAATCATTTTCAGTTTCAATAAAATGTAACCCCCTTATTCACTAGTAGTTCACTGCAAGTTCAAATACACAAACTCTTATTATATAAATGTTGTAATATCACTTGGAAAACACCAAACATAAGTCTTAAATAAACAGAGATGCACCAAAATAACAACGGTCATTTGCAACAAATGACAATTTTAGTACGTGAGACCCTCGTGAGGGGCGCTTCAAAACGGCACAAAAACAACTGTCATTTCTTAGAGAATATTTAGTCCAGCATACTTGTATAATGGAGGTCAGTGACTGTTCTCCATATCTTAATGAAATAGATATACATCTTTGTATAGCTAATTGAAGAAATTGAAGTTGCTGAATTAATTTCACAGGCGCAATAGAATATTTAATACTCCTACATAAAATTCTCGTGTTGCGGTGTTTGTTAGCAAACTCCTACGAAATGGCTGGACCGATTTTTAAGAAATTTTATGTTCCTAACAGGTAGGTCTGACAATCGGCTAACATCTGTTTTTCAAAGGCATAGATCTTTTAAACTACGCAACAGATTATGATGCTCGTTTCTTTAATAGATAGAGTGATTCAAGAGGAAGGTTATTATGTATAATAAATGCATAATATAGTATGGAAACACTGTTAATTTTCAAGGTTTCTATTTTTTTTTTTTTTTTAATGTTTGGCCCGCCAAAATGACTCTGCTTTGCCTGATGGAAAACATAAGCAGCATCCAAGAGTGGTGGTCACCATAATCATTGCGAATGCAGACAGTGCAGTATGGCGACCCACACTATGGCGGCCTAGTGATGCTACTGCATCTTTTAGTCCAGTCAACAAGTATGAAACTTGTTGACTAGACTAATTGTGATGTAGCAAATAAACACATTTTTTGCGCTTGCAAACGCTGGTTGCACCCTACGAGATGAATCAAAATAATGTACTACAGTATTGTACACCTTAAAAAGATCTATAAAAAAGTCCGCGACGGTATATGTCTATCTCTTAGGGATAACCCACAACAACCATTTTTTATTCCTTTCTTTTTACGAGAAATAATGGCTTATTTACGAATCGATTTTAAGCAATACAGAATGAATCCTTATACAATTAAGTAAATTAAATACATTGTACATTTAATATGGATCAAAATGGCCCTTGTTACGTTGTAACAAGATTCTGACAATGAAAACTAAATATATATAAACGTATAACTCTAAAAATAAACATAAAAAGTATTACGTACAAAATGACTGCGCAATAATCTAATATTAGCAAAACGCGAGCCTCGCGAATTCACTAGTATAGGTAAACTGTGGCGATACATTGCCTAATATGGTAATCCGGAAATGCATATCGATGGAACAGTCGAGATGAGAAAGTTATCGCTATCCGACGCCAGGAGGCGCTACGGTGGGATATGCCGTACTGTTCTTACCAATAGCAGGGTCTCAGTAAAAACCAAGGGCGATACCATCTTGATAGGATAAACCGCTCATTTCATAGCTCTGTTCGTGTCATCTCTCGGATTATTCTAGAAGCCGGAAACGAATGTTCAACCTTCCATGAGTTCCATTACTTTCGATCACCGAATGGCCGTTAATTCTAATTGCATATAAAAGCGGGTTCCCGGACGGGAAGATCATTTTATTTTTCGTATCACTAAGAAGTTGAATAGTGTATATATTATCTACGGCGCAATATTGTGGAAGTTCTGTATAAGTCGAGATTATTCGCCGTTATAATTTTTAACAATAAAATTAATTATAATAACTTCAGTTACAATTCCCCCAGGTGAGTTTATTGTGGATTATTCCGATGACACTGTGTTTGATGGCTAATCAATTCTAAATTGCTTTCGCTACTAATTAATAATGATTTTTTTCGTCCTTATTAGTATTAAAGATTTCTGTAGCTGCCCATAGTCCATATCGTGATTTATCCATATAGTGATTTAACAACAATAATTCCCTCGTAAAATGTAACTTGACCGTTAGAATATTTCCATAAGATTAAATGATCTTTCTATAATGTCTTGGATGATGTTCGTTGTCATTCTATGGCGTGTTTTATTCCTACCGTGCAATATACAAGCGTATGTAAATAGGTTGGCAGTAATTTTATTTATAAGAACCAATTGTTAAAGTAATGTTTTGTTAGCTTACGTACATATTTGCAACAAATTATCTAGTAGTATTAATTCTAAATTGCCACCAATATTAGTATATTTTAAATGACGCTTGAACATTCGTAATGTAATTGCGAAATATTGTGTTAACACAATAACTTTGATTGAGTTCAAGGTCATACTTGATGAATTTATGTTTATATAATAACTTTAACTTTATAATGTATTATTACCACATAGCTGGTAAATTCTATAACTAAAATAACATCATAACCCTCCTTTGGCTTTGCCATGGTCGAGTAATTAACTTAATATTTAAATGAAAAATAAATTTCGATATACCGACACATTTTAATAATGAAAGTAGCTTCACTTTTTTCTTATGATGTAACTACCTGTAATTACATTTTATAATATAATTTTCTTTGTAACTATGGCGTAGTGGTTTGATGACCGTCCGGCAACTAAACAGTTGGGGGTTCGAATCCGGAATTTGTTTTTTTTTTTTTTCTTTATTTAATTTGCTTAAATGTTATTCCGTTGGTCATCCCTCCACTCCGTTATTTTATTAATTTGCGAAAGACACCGACGCCCGTACCGGGTCTTGCCTAGTGCTGGGTATTGGGTCTTTCGCGCTTCAAATGTCTTGACGGCGCGTTTCAGATAGGGGGACACCCTTGGGACTGAAGACACCCTTGGAACTGAAGACACCCTTGGAACTGAGATCACCCTTTCTACTGAAACCAGACTTGGGCCGATACGACGACCAGCCTGACCACAGACCACAGCCGCAGTCTCAAGTACGACCGGTGAGCGACGGATCGGAAACCAGGAGATCGACCTGCACGGCCAGTCACCGGCCAGTCACCCTCATAAGACCGCTGCGGGACTAGACCTTAGTTAAGTGGCTTAGGGTACGACCCTGTACAAATAAAGACATTCCAGTGCTTGGAACCTCACCCCAAAAATTGAAATTTTTTTTTTGTTTTTTTTTTTATAATAAGTTGTTAAATTGTTTTTTTTTTTTTATTGTTCCCGCCGTAAGGCGAGGGTAACACCCTTTACAGTATCTAATTTAAATGAATATATTCGAAGATATTACAGATTTAAAATGCACGAATCGTGCCGTCGGCGGGGGCATTTGAAATACACCCGTGCGAAGCCGGGGCGGGTCGCTAGTAATAGATAAAATAAGAATACAATGCGTGTGATCATTTTAACATAAAGATAAATTCAGGCTTTTTAGTGGGAGACTGGTGTCTGGATCGGAGTGATACCACAGACACACAGTATTGTTGCATAACACTAGTTGTGCTACGCAACTACACACATCAAAAGTGTCTAGGGATCAAGCATTTTTATGCGGATTTCTTGAGATTGAGATGTGGCTTTGTAATAAATTTATGATTTTATAAATTTATATGGATCCTTTTTGGTGCATTTCATAATTTGAATCAGGAACTGTCAATCAAATTCGAAAAAGATGAAAATCAGCTGTCAATATTTTCCCTATAAAAACATACAACGCATTGAAGACATTATTAGTGCTACTGTTTCCCTACTACTGATTAAAACCAACGTTATTATGGAGCGGCGACGTCATTTAAGCAGGGAAGAAATGCTCAGAGCCGTGGGAATGATAGAAGCTGGTTCCCGGCAACGTACTGTGGCTTTAGCTCTGAATACAAGTCAGAGTGTTATCAGTCGACTTTGGACACGTTACCGAAGCACTGGTACCGTGGCTGAGCGCCATGGAGGACGGTATCGCTGCACCACACGGAGACAAGACCGATACATTCAAATCTTAACTCGAAGAGCTCCAACAATAACCGCCATGATGTTAGCCGTGAGGCTTCATCACTCTTCAGGGAACTTAATTAGCGACCAAACAGTCAGAAACCGCTTGCATGAAGTGAACCTTCATTCCCGAAGACCGCTACGGGTACCACCAATAGCAATGCACAATCGTAGGATTCGATATCAATGGGCTCTTGAACACAGAAATTGGGCAGAAGAACAATGGCGTTTCATGTGCTTTTCTGATGAGTCTCGTTTTGGTATGAGACCGGATACAAGACGTATACGACACTGGAGAACCCCTGGACGCCAACAGCGATTAAAATCCTGCCAGGAAGTGGATCCTTATAGTGGTGGAACCATCATGGTATGGGCGGGTATTTGGATCGGCGGAAGAACTGAGTTGATTTGGATCAGAGGCAACCTCAACGCTCAAATTTATGCTGAGACGATTGTATCAGACGTCATCGTTCCTCTACAAGTGCAAATCGGTCCCTTATTTCAGTTAATGCATGATAATGCACGACCGCACACCGCAAGAGTTGTAAGACAGACTCTCGCCGCAGCTAACATCAATGTCCTGCCCTGGCCTGCTCAGTCGCCAGACTTGAACCCGATTGAGCATGCATGGGATATGCTACAGAGAAGAGCTCTGCCGAATATGGAGGGTATCCAGTCGCAAGAAGACCTTTTTTTGTTGTTGCAACGAACATGGGCGGCCCATTCCACAGCGTGATTCGGATGAACTCATATGTATGGCCCGCCATAATGACTCTACTCTGCCTGATGGAAAGCATAAGCAGAATCCAAGAGTGGTGGTCACCATACTCACTGCGAATGCAGACAATGCAGTATGGCGACCCACACCATGGCGGCCTAGTGATGCTGCTGCATCTTTTAGTCTAGTCAACAAGTATGGAACTTGTTGACTAGACTATTTGGGCCTCCGGTCTCGCACTCACCAACGAAACACGACAGCACGATCGCTGTCATTTTACGTTGATTTTCTGTGCGAGGGTAGTACCGCCCCGGTCGAGCCGGCCCATTCGATCATGAGTATGCCAAACCGATGTTCTTGTGTTGTTAGTGTTCGCGGTAGAAACACGGATTATTAATTGTTTAAGTTACCTAATAAAATTTTAAAGAAAACTGTTATTTCAGTCTTTTTTTCGAACTTTAATGTTAGTGGTTCAAATGTCAAAAATCCCTTTATTAGGAAAATGGCAAATTTCTTTATTAATGCAAAGGTGACTTGGTTTATCGTTACTGTGACAAACGAAAACACTTTATTTGATGAATCCTTAAAGAAAATTTTAATTAATATCAATCAGGAGAAAAGTTATTGCATAAATATATGTTGATCCCTAGACACTTTTGATGTGTGTATTTCACTGCTTTTCACCCAATAAGTGAGGTCATCGAAGACCGTAGAGGTAAAGGAGTAGCACCTTGCTCTTACCTAATTCTGGCTGAGGGCAACTCATAGAGCTCAACACACGCGTTTCTATTTTCTATTGGGTTGCAGGTGTCTGTGGGTAGTGGTGATTGTCGTCGTATTTCTTTACTCTCTGTACCTGTACCGTAAAGCGCCCTGTAGGTACTAAATCATAAGAAGAAAATCAGTCATATGTATGTCGAGCCATGCCCTATGTAGGGTTCCGTAGCATTGTGAACCAATACGTTACTCAAATACAAATAAAACAAAGATGTTTTTGTTTTGTTATTACAGACTTAAACGTTTTACATTAGCAATTTAAGCGGTCTATATCGTAGAAATAGTTTATTGACCTTAGCCGTTATCGTTTTCCTTTTAAATATCAGCTCTCTATACCATAGAGAGGACCGGAAAGGGGACTCTAACTAACTGCTAGACTCCAACAAAAAGTATAATTAGCACTTTAAGGCTGAATATCTCAAAAATTGATATCTTACTTAAAATATTATATTTCCAAACCCTTATTATTTTTACAAGACCTATCTAATGACACCTCACGCCATACTAACTTTTAAACTTTCGCGTTCCATGATATAATAATAATTATTTTTACGGGAATAAACGCGATCACTTATTTAAAGGTATTACATACCTCTGATTTGCGTTTATACCTTTCCAACACTTTTGACAGACTTCGCTCTTTTCATCTTAAATTGCAACCAGATAAGTGTGTGTTTCTACTCAAAGAGGTCTCTTATCTTGACCATATCATCACTGACAAAGGACCCTGATAAAATTAAAGCTATTGCAGAATTTCCCGTTCTAAAGTGTCCTATAAATATAAAATCATTCTTGGGGCTAGTCTCTTACTATCGTCAATTTATTTCCAGGCCAATCTAAAAAAGCCAAACCCCTTACTAGTACCTTAAAGAAGAATATTCCTTTTAATTGGCAAAATGATAAACAACTAGCCTTTCAAAGCTTAAAAAAAGCCTTAATTACAGCTCCGATACTAGCCTATCCTGATTTCAGCAAACCCTTTGGTCTAACCTGTGATGCGTCTAATTTTGCAATATCGGCCATCCTCTCCCAAGATCAAGTAGGACATCACCGTCGTATTGCTTATGCATCAAGGACACTCAACAAAGCCGAATGTAGTTTTAGCGTAACCGAAAAGGAGTGTTTAGCAATTTTATTTGGCACTCGAACCTCCAAGCCATATCTATGTGGGCAAAGATTCAAAATTGTGACAGATCATCATCCCCTACAACGGCTGTTCAACTGTAAATGCCTTGGTTCAAAATTATTCAGATGGAGGCTGAAACTTGAAGAATTCGACTACGAAGTAGAATATAAAAAAAGTAAAGTTAATAGTGACGCAGATGCACTATCACGTTATCCCGTAAATCCAATTACTGTAGAGCTACCATCAATGTCTAATGCAAACAAATATGATAACCCTAGGATTATTCCTATCCGATCCACGACTAGTCTTGGATCAGAAATTCCTCAAGACATCCCGGATGAACCAATTGACTTTGGTGCTCTTGATCCTAGCCCCCCAAATTCACCAAATATATACCTTGATGCCTTAAGTCTTCAGACTCCTGACTCTACTGCAACTCCAGATGTAACTTAGACCGTGGGAGAGCCACGCTTCGGCATGAATGGGCCGGCTCGACCGGAGTGATACCACGGCCTCAAAGAAAACCGGTGTGAAACAGCGCTTGTGCCGTGTTTCACCGAGTGAGTGAGGATACCGGAGGCCCATACCCCAAACCCTCCACCCATCCCCCTCCACATCCCCCAAAGGCCGAAACTTCTTCTACTCCGAATATTAAATACTCAGACTTCAGAAAATCAAGAGAATTTAATGAAAGTCTTTTAAAAACCAATCCTAAAACAATCCTTGTTCCTATTTCTATCGACCTCGATGAATCTAACCCTAATATACAAGATATCCTTTCATCTTAAGAAAAGTTTACTATTTCGACACGTGTGCGGTAAGTTATATATTTAAAGCATTAAAAGCAATTAGAGACGAATTTATGCTAGCCGGTAGTATAAATGAATTTGCTTTATCGGACTTCAAGAATCCCTTCGAACGAAATTCTTTTGTGAAAATATATGGTATGCTTATGTACCTGTTTAATAATACAAATAATGTAGTCAATAGTTATTATAAAAGTATTATTTATCCTATACCCTCGGCAATAAAGACAATTCTCAAAGAAAATCATGACATCCCAATAGGTGGACACTTTAGAGTCCAATAGAATGTATGACCGAATAAAAGAGCGGTATTATTGGGAAAATATGAGGTATAAATTCGTATACACCGCCATGTTGATCTATAACAGTAGCGTTCATACAACGACTATGTAGGTTTACCTCTTATGAACTCGTTTTCGGCCATAAGCCCTATATTCCTGACTCCATATTTGACTCTTCCCCTGGTTTTACGTTCCCTGAGTGCATTAAAATTCTTCAACATCGTTTAAAAATTGCCCGGGAAAAGGCACAACAAAATATACTAAATTCCAAAGAAACATCAAAACTTACTATGACGAACACAGTCGTCCTGTCCAATAAAAAGTAGTTATAGTTGTCTTAAAAAATAAACAAAAGAGAATTTAATGTCAATAATGAGTGCATCATAAATACGGAATCTTGTTACAATAGCAGGTAAAATGTTCTAGTTGCAATTCGTGGTGAACTTGAATATGATTGTTTATCCATCCCTATATTTAAACGAAGATAAGGTTTATTTATAAAATAAATAAGCAATAAAAAGTTTCATTTAACTTAGCTACCAATTGACACCCAAAGAAACAATATTTACCTATAAACCCTAAGTACAGGACTTTGATACAATAATGATTTCTTGTGCGTAATAGCAGATTAACGCACCATTATAATAAATCGGCTGTCGTGAAATCGCAAAGAGAATTAAGATAATACCATTAGTAGATAACAAAACAATATAAAAATAGAAATGTTTTACTGGACATGAAATACATCTTGGGACGACACCATGAAGTCTGTACTGGTATTCTGCGGTTTAATAGCGCGTTAGTGACACTTATTTTATTGGATATCTCTCGCCGTACGACCGGTGGGGTGGTTATATTGGACTCGAACTGACTTAGAAGCACACGCTGTCTTCGAAGGCATATTAGTGACCTACAGTGCTAAACTATTTTTGTTTTTAGTCAAGACATGCATAATATATTTCATATAAACAATATAACGCATGTAACATTCAGGTACTTAACTAAAAGCTTTGTGTTTTCAGTTTGCGCAAGTCACGTCATTCCCAGCGTTCCAGGGGACAATAGCCACTATGTGGAGGGTGACAGCCGCTATATTTGGATGCCAGATGGAGAGGGTAAACCAGTGCTAGTAGACCTGCAAGAGCCCGTTGATGAAATGTTCTTTAACAGTAGAAACGGTGCAAACAACCAGTACTGGCTTTTCACTAGGTAAGTGATTTTACATGTACCTTTTTGTTGTAATAAACGTTAGGGGCATGCAATTTTCAACCTTAAAGTTGTCTTGTATTTTTTTACTTTATATGCAAAGAAGCGATCCATAGGATACGTAACAAATAAAATAGAAATAACAATAACGTATATCACAAACATAGCGTAGGTACTTGGCCCATTGCTGTCGATTACCTAACAGTCGATAACAACAGAAATACTAATAATATCACACATTATTATATACGAGTACCTCGATTTTTGGGCACTTGGTGGAACTTGTTTAATTACATTCTTGAAATTAAATTACTGGTACTTTTATTTCACTATTTAATGTAGGTACTTGAACTTAACCAGACCGATTTGACAATATGGCAATATCTTATCTACGGTATTAACTTTTGATTAAGTTCAAGTTCATTAACTGCTAGAATCTATATAAATAAAGCGAAATACCACTCACTTATTAATCACGAAATCTCAGAAACTATAAGACCTACGAACTTGAAATTTCGCAGGTAGGTTTCTTATAGGGTGTAGACATACGCTACGAACGAATTTTACTAAACTCCATCCCTGAGGGGGTAAATCAGGGGATGAAAGTCTGCGTGAGCGAAGCTGCGTGCAAAAGCTAGTAAAAGTATAAGTAATTTAATTTTAAGAATATCACACATGCAACCAGAACATTTAAATCTTTAACTATAAACGAATTTATATAACAATAATCATAATACGATAATCTTATGCGTATTATGTGATAAATGGGACTGGCCAATATTAAGACGCTGAATACGTTTATTTACATACATGGACAGTGTCCTAATATTATAATCTGGATTTCATGTGTTTAGAAGTAATTTCACTATAACCTGGTTAAAACTTTTGGAATTAATAATATGCAATAGTTCTCGAAAATAAATGCTGCATTGTCTGCATTCGCAATGCGAATTGTGACTCTTGGCTGAGCTGACTCATGTTTTCCATCAAGCAGAGTGGAGTTTTTGGCAGGTCAATTTATATTGAATAATATTATATGTAGCTTTTTTCGTATCGTTGTACTATTAGTTGCAACCTGTATTTCACCCTTCAGCTGTAAATACATTTGGACAAGAATACAGTTATCGTATATCTATACTTATAATAAAAATGTAACAGGTCCAAATCTGTACATTAAAGATATATTGAAAATTTTGTTTGGCGGGCTCTCTATAATCGATATTTTTGTCTGTCTGTCTGTCTGTATCTTGGCCACGCATCACGCTGAAACTACTGAATGGATTCAAATGAAACTTGGCATTATTTGAGTTCATACTACATGGGATACTTTTTATCCCGAAATTCAGCACGGTTTCTTGGAGAGAGGGGATGAAAGTCAAAATATGTACTTAGTTGTAATTCAATAACACATAGTCTGATTTCTTTCATTCTTTTTTTGCTAGAAAGAAAACACTAAAAGATAATGGGAAAAGTCTCTTTTTTTGTCCACGACTGTACACTGCCTGTGGGAAGCTGAGACAGATATGTAAATATGGCGGAACGAAGTTCGCTGGGTCAGCTAGTCGTATATAAATAGGAAAACTTTAGTGATTTGAAATTCCTAAACTGTTTCTTTGTTTGTAGGAATAATCGAAATAGTCGTCAAGTTATTACTAACGGTAACGTTAACTCTATCCGAAACTCCAATTATAATGGCAATCGTCCATTGAAAGTTATAGTTCACGGATGGAACAACAATGGAAACTCTCCAATGAATCCGCAAATCACATCAGCGTTCTTAAACAACCAAGACTGCAACGTTATTGTTGTTGACTGGAGTGGACTAGCGAATCAGGGCTACAACACAGCTGTCAATGGCGTCCCTGGCGTAGGCCAACACCTCGGTAACTTCCTCGTATGGCTCATCAACAATGGGGGCGGCAACTGGAACAACGTGCACTTAGTTGGGTTCAGTTTAGGTGCTCACGTAGTCGGTGCTGCTGGTCGTCAGGCCGGTGGTCGGCCCTCTCGTGTTACTGGTAAGTAAAATCATGTTCGTAAACAAATCTTATCCCAAGTTATAGTCATTATTAATATATGTTCCACCAATATTTAAAAGTCTAGGTGGAGTGAATAACCTACTTAAAATATTTTTAAATGAAGCTTGTCCCTATTTTATTTATTTTTAGTCTTTGTTATCCCACTACAGGGGAAACACTTCCCATTTCTTTTCCACAGTTCCCTTTATGTGCTAGTTCGGGCCAATCTTTTTAGAAGCCAACTAGATCATCCCGCCAGCATCGGTTTAACCTTCCACGTAGCCATTTAGATCCTTGAGGACTCTAATTATACTTTTTTGCCCAACGAGATATTGACATGCGACAAATGTGCCCGGCCAAGTCTCGCTTGAGTCTGGCAGCTTTATGCTAGGAGAGTTGGTAGAGATTTTGGAGGAGGTATTTGCGGTATTTTGAAAATTTGGCAGATTTCTCTTCCATTTTATCCTAATACAAAAATACAGACCTGGCTGGGTCAGCGGTCATTTAACAATATAGGGGTATATTATAAAATATGTAAAAACAATTTCATGCCCATCCTTCCATTCTGTATGCCCATCCTTCCATTCTGTATGCCCATCCTTCTCATTAGATTCTAAAAGTGGTGGAGTGGCAGTAAAAAGGTTGGGTGGCAACAAGTCTATTTTATTAAACTCCTGCTTGGATGGGGCAGAATGCTGCACAGTTAAATCGATACGAGAAATCGTTGTAGTGTGTACCACCTATTAGTGTAATCTATAAATGTTGTTCACTACGATCTTTAAAATTTTAAGCACTAGTTCCAGACACAAGCTTGGTTTAGGCAATGGCAATGGTCAATGCTTGGGGGCAATCAAGTTTGCTTATCCTTATAATGACTTTTCAATAACGACTACCCTTTTATGTCATTAATATAAAACTATAATAGATACACTTCACAATAATAACTAACAATTTGATGAATCAACACGTACTAATTATACAGTGGTGCATGTGCGTAATATTACTCACACACAATCTTTTTTTAGGTCTAGATCCAGCTGGGCCTGGTTGGAATACCAATAACAACGCCCTTAACCGTAACGCTGGTCGCTACGTGGAGGCTATTCACACTGATGGCCGTAAGTTAGGTATCATGACCCCAATCGCCAATGCTGATTTTTACCCTAACGGAGGTAGACACCCTCAGCCTGGCTGTAGCTCAAGCCCTTGCTCTCACGGACGTGCACCTGAACTGTTCGCATCTACCGTGGGCTACAACCGTCACGTTGGTAGACGCTGCGTGAATTTGGCTGAAGCAGAACTCGCAGGCTGTAACGGAGCAACTCTAAACATGGGTAATGGCATTGTCAATAAAAATGGGTAAGTTTAGTTAAATTGATTTATATTAGTAATATCAAAGCTAAATTAGAGCGTAAATTCAAATTAAATTCTTTTGTTGCAGAAACGGTATCTTCGGTCTACGAACAGCCAATAGGTGGCCTTTCTAAGGAACACAGATTGGTGTATATTGTATCATTTAACTAAATAGAATGTTATACCTTTTTATATATACACTTAGAAAATTTAAACCATATGTTTTTTTATTTTATAAAAGTTATACACTTTACATTTACCTATAACTCAAATTTCTGGAGCATCGGATGACGTGCGTACTACTAGTATTAAGTATTATAGTACGGGTTCCCCACAACAAATGTTACAAGTTATTATTATCAAGCTAATTTTTCGTGAGTGGCTTCATTTTGATGAGGGCCCACTTTTCACCTTTCACCCTGGATCCCGGACTATTAGTATTATCTACAAGTATTAATCGCTTTAGATCAATATTAGTAGCATACGCCAAAAAAACCTTTAGAGGTTTCCTTAAAACTAAAATGATTTGCAACATACATTATCTTTAAATCATTTCAGTTCAGCTATGCTATTACATGTTGCCGGTGATAAATATTCTCATACTAATGTAAAAACAAAATAAGATTAATAATAATATTATTAATAATATGTTATTACATGTATGTAATAACATATTATCAATAATAATAATTATTAGACTACTAAGAAGAATATTCAAACAGTAAAATATCAAAAACAATTGACTCGACTAAAGCTTAACTTAATCAAATAACTCCTTCCTATTTGCAAACGACATAAATCCCTAAAAGCATTCATTTAAAACAACCTTTAACAATGGGTGTCAAAAAGTAGAACACATTTGATTAAAAATTGCAATGTGACAATAGGCCTAAAACTATTTATCTATTTATTTATTTTTATCTTCAAGCACTAACTACTACTCGCACAAAAGAAATAAAAAACCTGCCAAATGCGTGTCTAATCACACCCATTGCATGATTCCGTAGTAAAGATATAGTAGGGATCCTTGAGTACAACAAAAATCAGCTCTCTATGGTTCGATATCTCACAAATTGACACCTTTATTCAAAACGCTGTCTTCACAAACCATTGTTATTTCTGGAAGACCTATCCAATGTATAACAATACACCCCACATCATGAGGTGGGTGAACATAAAAATGAACATCCCCGCTTTGAATGTATCCTAAAATTACATGTCAGTAGTTATATAAAAATATGGTGAACCAATGCGAAATCAAAATATTATTTACTTTAATATTTTGATTTACTTTTATTTACTAGTGACCCGCCTTGGCTTCGCAGGGAGGACTATGAGGACATGAAACAACATGGTCTGGGTCCTACTAGAGTAAGGCACCTGAGGCCGGCCGTCACAATAGTTTTAGTGGAATCACCACGGACTCCTGGCTCCTAAGCCCTCAATTAGGAAGGTATTTTCCACTCCGTCAACAAAAAAAAGAGGTAATCAACAATAGATACCTTATATTATGTATATGTTTTCTTCTATCAACGCATTGTGTCGAATATAGGAGGTTCGACAGTTATACAATGTTTTTTTGTTGACCTATGAGTCGCCACAAGTAATAATATTTGATTACCCTTAGTGATTCCGTTTGAAGGTATATCCAATACCTATATTCTTACTTATTACTACTTATTATTATTACTATCTTATTCTTATTATTATTGGTTGAGAGGAGAGAGGGTGTTACTATGACACGGTTAACATCGGCTGCGTAAATATAAAGTGTTTAAAAATAAATTATATGTAGTTTGGAAAGTGTGAACGTTTAAAGTGTCTATAAACGAAGTACAGAAAAACATTTATTGAAGTCAGGCTAATCAAAGTGCTAAAACAACAATAAAAAATCGAAGGAACAAGGAGGACAAAACCTCGTATGTGCTTAGTGTTTATGAGAACCTATTAAGTGAAGCTGAAATAAAAGTATCTTGTGATTGTTAATGCTTTTTTTTGCATTTAGTTGTTACCTCGCTGAGGTGGAATGAAAAGTTACGTGTTGCACTCGAGTGCAAAGATTTTTCACCTCGTGCTCTTTTGATTCCCTCGCTGACGCTCAGGATTCTAATTTTTGAATCACTCGCTACGCTCGTGATTTAATTTTAGAATCTTTCGCTTGCTCGGTCATCAAAATTGAGCACGCGGTTAATAATCAACTTTGCACTCTTGTATAACAAATAACTATGAACTCTGAATAAAACCTTAAAGCACATTACTTGTGCACAGCACAAGCACATAACTACGTTAAACTATACTAGATCAATCGCGCGGTCATCGGTGCACAATAAACAGTACCAAGACGTACCAAGAGAGGGCACCACGTACACTAAGAAAATAGTTCGGACATTGACCTATAGCAGTTTTACAAGTATCAAAACAAAATCCTTTAATCAATAATCATGGAAGAAGTGATGCGTGTACTTAAAATCATACAAAAAGAACTTGATGAACAAAAATCCGAAATTCGTAAAAGTGCGGATAAGGTAGCAGAACGGGTTAAACAAAATATCAACAAAAATTGGACGAAAAAATTGTCAAACTACAGGATCAACAGGATAAATTGAAGGAGAAGGTAGATACACAAGAGAAAAGAATACACTTTTTGGAAAAACAGGCAAGACAACGAAATGTAGTATTTTTTGGTATTGAAGAGAAAGTATCATCGTATGATAACCTTCAAAACAATATCGCCAGCTTCATAAAAATACTTACGTACTAACATAGAACTCAGAGATATCCAAGAGGTGAGACGAGTAGGGATAAAAAGAGATAGACCTCGTCCAATAATTGTAACTTTCATAACTCTCGGAATAAAAATTAATACATATTATGAAACAAAAAGGGTTACTAAAGGAATCGCAATATTATGTGAAAGAAGATTACCCAATACAAGTTTTAGGAAAACGAAGAGAATTACAAGAACAGACGAAAATAGAAAAAGAGAAGGGCAACATAGTGAGGATAAAATATGACAAACTGGTTATATTAAAAACAAACAACAAAAGGTCACTCCCAATATCACCAGAAAACACCGCAACCGCAGACTCTCAGTCAAAAAGCAATACCAACACACAAGTCCATAAAAAGAACCGAAAACAGAAATTAAACACGACGCCGATGGTACAAAGGTCAAAGAGCATTTATGAAGGGGTCGTAAAGCCGAGCATGTTAAACTACAATGATATCAAGAACAGCAACATATAGCAATCAACCGCCCCCTCTCACACAAATATTATTGACAAGCAACATAAAACAAGCAACAATAAACCTCTTCCAACCCGGCTGCTCACCGTGGAGGACTATGACCATAACCCTCCAAGGAAAAATAGAAAAAAAATAGTTTTTTTTTATTAAACAACAAAAACCTCTACACACGAAAAAAAAACAAAAAAAAAGCATCATTTAGGAAGACGAAATAAAAGGAACTGATGATGAATAAGAATGGATAAAGAAGGTACAAGATAAAAACGATTGGAAATCCTTGGAGGAGGCCTTCACCTTCAATCGTGTTATAATCATGTAATGTAGCAAGAAATAAAAGGCTTTTTATTTTCATTTCATTTCATTCTTATTATTACTTTGCTGTATAGATATTCGTAGATATCATTAATTAATTTATTGTGATAAAGACAAGAAAGCACGGCTTACAATGTCATTACGATGTTTATCTTTCGATAAATCAGGATTATACGCCAACTCTTCGGAGGGTGTAAAAGATATAGAATAGTTTACTAAACCTAGTTACAAAAGCATTTATGTGGAATTTAAAGCTTAGCTTATAAGCTAGGTACTGTCATTAGAAGAAGCGGAAGAAGACTAGAAGGGAAAACACATTGTATTTGATGGCGATGGTTTTATATTTTTTGAGACATTAAGATTCAATAAATTTTCTCGCAAGAAACATTACCAAACATTCATTTCTACAGAACAAGATGGCAGCAAGCAGCAAATGTACCGAGTGCACTATACTTTAGTTTAAGGTGAGGGAAAGGGTCAGCTCTAATTTCACGTGATTTTGCAAAGCTGTTTATTTGTGCGGTAACTTTAAAATAGCTTTTAAGGTAGATACATATTGCTACAGCTTCCAGATTAATCAGAAAAAGTAAAATCGATATTTTTTCAAAAGCCTTTGCAGTCTATGATGGGTGACCATTCTTAATATATTGAGAAGCCTCCGTTGCAAAGCACGGCAAGCTGTCGACATCGGTACTGGTTGCCATACGAATATTTTTGGCAATTGTAACATTCACACATACAAATTCGACAACAACTATCTACAGAATTTTGCTGCAGAATTTGTCGCCTAAAACCTACTTGGGTTGTGAATAACTTAGGGTAGTCACTGCACGCAAGTTCATGGTTGCCTGTAAGATATTGCCTTCGGGCGATAAGGCTGCCATTTGTGCCTCCTATCTATAAATTACCTTTGTAATTAATTTGGTGTACATTAAAGCGATTGTTATTATTATTCAGCTGTATCGTAGTAGACTTAAAGACGACTTCAACCTAATTGGGAAAAAAGACTCAGAGTAATAATAGTAATATTTGTTAAGCATCATTCCACAATATTCTTGTACTAAGTTTTACTACCTCCTGTCTCTAGTACCTATAGTTAACTCTTTTAAGAACTGAAATGTAAAAAAATCTATATCACTCTAATAGCATTAAGATTTTATTATTGAGGAGATCTTTTGTCAGAGGTATTTTAATTAGTTTAAACTCTAATTACTTTCTGGTTAAGTAAAATCTCTTTTGAGATTTATATCAGTAGTCAGTGTGCTTCCTTTCCATTCTTCCTTCATCTCTATTTCTGTGCAGGCAAAATTTTAAACAAGTAGAAAAATGCTCAAGCCGCGCTATGGGGTTGGCACGTGATACAGTTTTACCAACCACACGCACGGTCATGTTCCGTGTACAAGCCGGTCTGCGCAGCGCGTAACGTAAGATTGAATGCCTTGGGACACCGTGCTTTGAAGCGAATGCTGTGCTTGCGGACTCGGGTTCAAATTCCAGGTCGGATCAAATGTTTGTATAATCTGCAAATGTTCGTTTTTTCGGAGTTTGGATGTATTCTATGTTTAATATGTATGTACAAAAAAAATGTATATATATTATGTATTTACATCAGTTGTCTCGCCCATTGTACATGTCTTCTTGAAATCGTATTTCTCTCTCCTCTCCTCTCCTCTCCTCTCCTCTCCTCTCCTCTCCTCTCCTCTCCTCTCCTCTCCTCTCCTCTCCTCTCCTCTCCTCTCCTCTCCTCTCCTCTCCTCTCCTCTCCTCTCCTCTCCTCTCCTCTCCTCTCCTCTCCTCTCCTCTCCTCTCCTCTCCTCTCCTCTCCTCTCCTCTCCTCTCCTCTCCTCTCCCCTTCTCTCCCCTCCTCTCCTCTCCTCTCCTCTCCTCTCCTCTCCTATTCCATTCCATTCCATTCCATTCCATTCCATTCCATTCCATTCCATTCCATTCCATTCCATTCCATTCCATTCCATTCCATTCCATTCCATTCCATTACATTCCATTCCATTCCATTCTATTCTATTCTATTCTATTCCATTCTATTCTATGCATAACACAAGCTCTGCTTAGCTTGGGACTGGATGGCGTTGTGTGTAATATCCGAAATATTTATTTATTTATTTCGTGAACGAAACATTTTGTATAGCGCCATCTGTAAGTTGTATGTAACAAGTACGGAGTAACTCTAGACAGAACTTGTTTCAGTAGAGATTACTAGGTGGCAGCACAAGTGTCAATTTTCTTTATACCTCGCATAGAACTTGAAATTAATATTTTTGTTATAATTATTATTATTACAGTTTGCTATTATTATATATTTTTATAAATCATTTTAAATAAAATAAAGGTGTTAAGACAATTTTGTGGTTTTTAAAGAGCGTGCACGAAAAATTTAGTATAGCGCCATCTGTAAGTTGTATGTATTATTATGTTTTATGATAAGGAACTACGTTCCTATCTGCTGTCCACGACACCACACGATTTTTTTCATAAATATATACAAGAAATGAACACAATTGTGTTTTTGTTTATTCCTAAAATGTATCAAAAATATTTTCAACTCAACTATTTCATTAATTTCTGCTTGTGTTATTGGATCAAATGGACCCAAGACTAGCCATTTAAACCGTTGTATCAATTTTCAACGTCGTGTATTGATACAATGACGAATCTCTTTAGGATTTTCATTACTGAGACATTCGTATCACGTAACACTATTTCCTATTTGTGAGAACTTTGGAACCACTTTGAATATAAATATGTACTACTACAGCTTTCACCTTAAGATAAGAAGACAGACGAATAATACTACATAACGATATATAATATCAATAATAATAAAAACAGTGGTGTTATTGGAGACATTATAATCATGATTGATCATACCTTACTTAAAACCTTAATTGATTGATCATAAGCCGAGAATCGAACTAAGTGATGTGTAATTGGAGAGGTTTATGTCCAATGGTGGACTGCGATAGGCTGATGATGATAATGATAATTAATAAAGATTTAATTTAATTTAATTAATAAAGAATTAAAAAAGAAATATGAGGAGGGATCCAGGCCCGAGCCGCCTATTTATCAGGGTAAGTAAAGCCAAGACCTCACTGCAGTCCGAGTGGTGACAGGCGGAACTTAATTCACTGCCAGCGACCGAGTGCAGGTACTTCCTGAAGCGGCAGTACCCGGATACCGGCCTCACGCCATTCGCATATTTCTTCTTCGGGCAGGAGCCGATTGCTTCTAACGCCCAGGACTCAATTGTCCGCCGATATACTACGACGAGCACTTCCGCCTTCAAATCCCAAAGAGCACTTCTGGCCAACACGTAAGCCATCTCCAACAAATCGGTTACCGCGTATCACTGTAAGTAAATCAACATAAATATACATCTTCTTTGGCACTTGGAATTCAATTTTAAAAACTATGACTGACTTGATACTTACTAACTACCTTAGCTCAGCGACCTAAACTGTATCTTGACCAGCCTTAATGCATCTACATAATACTAATTTGTAATAAACTGAATTATTTCTCTTTTTCTTTCAAATTTGAACGTTACCTAAAGTTATACATGGGCTATAGGTTGATTTTAAATGAAAAATATACCCTCACAATTAAAAAACATGAATATGATTTTTAAATAAGCAGGTTTTTATAAAAAGCTAAGGTTTTTTTATAAAAGAAATGTTTAATGAAAACTTTAACTAAACTTCTTTAACTTTATTTTTACTTAACTACCTGTTGACGCCCAATGGAACAACGTTTACTTACATACCCTTAGCACAGGACTTCGATATAATTATAATTTCCTGTGCGTAATCTATATACATATATAAAAGAGTAATGTGACTGACTGACCGACAGACATACCCAGAGATCAACGCACAGCCCAAACCGCTGAAGCTAGAATCTTGAAATTTTGCATGTAGGTTTTTTATATAACGTAAGTGAGTACTAAGAAAGGATTTTTTTAAGTTCCACCCCTAAGGGGGTAAATCAGGGGATGAAAGTCTGCGTGAGCGAAGCCGCGTGTAATCTTCTATCTTCTATATATATAAAAGAAGAAGGTGACTGACTCAAATACCCAGAGATCAACGCACAGTCCAAACCGCTAAAGCTAGAATTCTAAAATTTGGCATGCAGGTTCTTTATATAACGTAAATGAGCACTAAGAAAGGAATTTTGGAAATTCCACCCCTAAGGGGGTAAATCAGAGGATGAAAGTCTGCGTGAGCGAAACCGCGTGTAAAAGCTAGAAGCAGATAAACTAACATACATAAACCAGCTGTCGTGAAATGGCAAAAAGAATTAAGATAATGCAATTAGTAGATAAGACATAATATAAAAGAAGAAATGTTTTACTGCACATGAAAACATCTTGGGACGACGCCATGAAACTCGTACTGGTATTCTGCGGCTTAATAGCGCGTTAGTGACCCTTATTTTACTGCACGAACGGTGGTGGTGACTTAATATTATAACCACACACTGTCTCCGAAGGCATATTAGTGAACCCATAGTGCCAGACTCAATTATTTTTGTTTTTAAAGAAGCCATGCATAATATAGTTCATTTAAACAATATACGCGTGTAACATTCAGGTAGTTAACTAAAAGCTTTGTTTTCAGTTTGCGCAAGTCACGTCATTCCCAGCGTTCCAGGGGACAATAGCCACTATGTGGAGGGGGAAAGCCGCTACATTTGGATGCCAGATGGAGAGGGTAAACCAGTGCTGGTAGACTTGCAAGAGCCCGTTGATGGAATGTTCTTAAACAGCAGAAACGGTGCAAACAACCAGTACTGGCTTTTTACAAGGTAAGTGACTTAGTATGTACCTTTTCATTGTACAAACATTAGGGGCATGCAGTTTTAAGCCTAAACGTTGTGTTGTATTTTAATTTATATGTAAAAGTGATCAATAGGATTCATCACAAATCTATATATTTAAAAGAGTAATGTGACTGACTGACTGACATACCCAGAGATCAACGCACAGCCCATACCGCTGAAGCTAGAATCCTGAAGTTTTGCTTGTAGGTTCTTTATTTAACGTAAGTCAGCACTAAGAAAGGAATTTTAAAAATTCCACCCCTGAGGCAGTAAATCAGGGGATGAAAGTCTGCGTGAGCGAAGCCGCGTGTAAAAGCCAGTAAAATATAAATAACAATCACGTATATCACAAACGTCAAGTGTTTGGCCCATTGCTGTTGATTACCTGAATCAACAATAACAGAAATACTAATAATATCACACATTATTTATACTCTCGATTGTTGGGCACTTGGTGGAACTTGTTGAAATACATTCTTGAAATTACATTGCTTGTACTTTTATTTCACTATTTGATGTACTTTGACTTAACCTGACCGATTTCGCTCTATGGTATATATATTCTTTTCTACGGTAGTAACTTTTGATTAATTTCAAGTTCATTAACTACTGAAATAAAAGTATAAGTGAATTTAATTTCAAGAATATCACACATGCAACCAGAACATTTTTAATCTTTAAACTGCAAACGAATTAAAATAATTATCTTAATACATTAATCTTGAGCGTATTGTATGATTAATGGGACTGCAATATTAAGACGCTGAATATGTTTCTTTACATACGGAGACAGTGCCCTAATGCTATAATTTGTGTTTTCGTGTGTTTTCAAGTCATCATCAACTCCCTACCTTTTTCCCAACTTTATTTGGGGTCGGTGCAATGAGTTTTCCTCCTCCATTCTCCTCTATCACTCGTCAGTTCACTGCTTACTCCCTTCCTGGCCATATCCTCTTCTATGCAGTCCATCCATTTTTTCTTTGGTCGATCTCTACTCTTATATCCGTCGACTTCCATACTTAACACTTTCTTAACTACATTTTGCTCATCTCTACGCATCACATGTCCATACCAGGTTAACCTGTTGCTTCTCAGCTTTTCATTCACTGGCGCTACTTTTAGGCTCCCTCTAATGTAGTAATTCCTCACCTTATCCATTCTAGTCACCCCACACATGTATCGCATTTCAACTACATGCAGGCGTCGCTCATCATTTTCTTTATTGGCCAACACTCAGATCCATGCAAGACGGCAGGTCTGATAATCATTTTATATATTTGTCCCTTTAACGTTAAAGGGAACTTAGGATCGCAAAAAGTTCCTGCTACCTGCCGCCACTTCATCCATTCCGCATTGATCGATGCTGCACAGACGTTTTCAAGTAGTTTCACTAAAACTTAGTTAAAACTTTTGGAACTAACAATATGCAATAGATCGTAAAAATAAATACCGAGAATGGTGACCCCCACTATCGGATGAGCTGACTCATGCTTTCCATCAGACAGAGTAGTCTTTTTGACAGGTCATCAGTATATAAAATAATAATAAATGAAGCATTTTTCCTACCGTTGTACTACTCGTATTAATTGCATCCTGTATTTTACCCTTTAGCTGTAAATACTTTTAGACAAGGATAAATTTATCCAATCGTATATAAATATGAAATTTTTAGTGATTTGAAATTCCTTAACACATTTTTTTTTGTAGGAGGAATCGTAACAACCGTCAAGTTATCGTTAACGGTAACGCTAACTCTGTCCGAAACTCTAATTATATGGGCAATCGTCCATTGAAAGTCATAGTTCACGGATGGAACAATAATGGAAACTCTCCAATGAATCCCCAAATCACATCAGCGTTCTTAAACAACCAAGATTGCAACGTTATTGTTGTTGACTGGAGTGGACTAGCGAATCAGGGCTACAACACCGCTGTCAATGGCGTCCCTGGCGTAGGCCAGCACCTCGGTAACTTCCTCGTATGGCTTATTAACACTGGGGGCGGTAACTGGAACAACGTGCACTTGGTTGGATTCAGTTTAGGTGCTCACGTAGTCGGTAATGCTGGTCGTCAGGCCGGTGGTCGGCCCTCTCGTGTAACTGGTAAGTAAAACCATATTCGTTAACAAATATCATTACAAGTTATATTTATTATTAATATATGTTACCCCAACATTTAAGCCACTAGACCAGGTGGAGTAACCTACTAAATATATTTATAAATGAAGTTTATCCCTATTTCATTTATTTTTAGTCTTTGTTATTCCACTACAGGGGAATCACCTTCCATTTCTCTTTCACAGTTCCCTTTCATGTGCTAGTTCGGGCCAGTCTTTTTAGAAGCCGTCTAAATCATCCCACCAGCATTGGTTTAACCTTCCACGTTGCTATTTAGATCCTTGAGTACCAAAATTTTACTATTTTTTGCCCATCGAGATTTTGACATGTGGCAAATGTGTGCGGACCAATCCCACTTGAGTTTGAGTAGTAGGAGAGCTAGCAAACATTTTGGTACTATATAATACTTCAAACACCTACTATGTTTGAAGTATTCGGAAAATTTGTCAGAGACCTCTTCCATAGTAATAATAAAGTAGTAGTAGTACAATAATACAGAAATGCTCACCTGAAGGCTGGTTACGGCTATTTAAGAACGCGCAATGTTTTGATCACCTGCCAGGTAGAAATTCTCACAAAAATTTTCTTTTTTAGAATATTTACTTTTAATTCATACTACCGTGGGAGAGCCATGCTTCAGCATGCATGGGCCGGCTCGACCGGTGCAACAGCGCTTGCGCTGTGTTTCACCGAGTGAGTGATGATCCCGGAGGCCCATACCCCAACCCCTACCCCATCCTCTTCCCCATCCCCTTCCCCATCCCCTTGCCCATCCCCTTCCCCATCACCCAAAGGCCGGCAACACACTTGTGACGCCTCTGGTGTTGCGGGTGTCAATGGGCGGCGGTAATCGCTTAACATCAGGTGATACGTCGGCTCGTTTGCCCCCTATTCTATAAAATAAAAATAAAATAAAAATAATACCCTGTAAAAATTGCAACTTGCCTCAAACATGTTTTATAATTATTTGCAAAATAGTTTTGCAAGCATCTTGCATCTTCCAATCACTCGCAAATCTTCTTTCCTGATTTTTTCTTTTTAAATACAAATATTAATATTTATTTTAAAAAAGTACAAGTTGCCGAAGATATTTTGTAACATTTTTTTTAAATAGGTTATAATATACCCCTATATTGTAAAATGACGGCAACCCTCCAGCCAGGTCTACAGACTTGTCTTACTCTGTCTTTATATTAGGATACTATGGAAGAAGTATCTGACAAATTTTCAGAATGCCTGAAACACATATTCCAAAATGTCTACCAGCTCTCGGACCATTATAAATGATAGAAACTATTTGTGTCGTGTAGTGCTGTACTATCTTGATTTAAGGCTTGCCAGCAAACCTTTAGCTACGTCTAGACAAATTAAGTCTTATCTCTTTTCTGCTTCCCAGTCAAAGACCTAAGTTGTGCACCATACCTTAGCTTATAACATAAGCGAAAATTTTCCTACATAAGGTCTTTCACTGACCTTATGAAATACAATACAATAACCCTTCCAGACTCTTTCAAGACTCGTTTTTCCTGTCTTCTCAGGAATGAGACTAACAAATATATTCGTGTTACTTTTACCTTTACTGTGTACCCAACCTTCTCATAAGGAGTGGTAATAAAAAGTTTGGGTGGTAACGAGTCTACTTTTAAAAATCTATGCAGGTTTCACTATCACCTTCATTTCAAGTGCGTGAAGCAGTATTGTATGCTGTTGAACGCCTTGGTGTAGTCAATAAATTTTATAAACTGCGGTCTTTATGCTCCATCAAACAGTGCATCCTGCACTGTTTGATGGAGGATGATCAAGTTCAATATCAAGGAGGCAATCAAGTTTGCTTATCCATGACTATTTTAGTAATACAACACAATAATAGCTTATAATTTGATGAATTCTTGCAACACGTACTAATTATACAGTAGTACATACGTAATATTACTGACACATCATTTATTTCTAGGTCTAGACCCAGCTGGTCCACAATGGGGTAACAATAACAACGCCCTTAATCGTAACGCTGGTCGCTACGTGGAGGCTATTCACACTGATGGCCGTAGGCTAGGTATCATGAACCCAATCGCGAATGCTGATTTTTATCCTAACGGAGGAAGACACCCACAACCTGGGTGTGGCTCAAATACCTGCTCTCACGGACGTGCGCCTGAACTGTTCGCATCTACCGTGGGTTACAACCGTCACGTTGGTAGACGTTGTGTGAATTTGGCTGAAGCTGAACTCTCAGCCTGTAATGGAGCAACTCTAAACATGGGTAACGGAATTGTTAATAAAAATGGGTAAGTTCTAAACAATTGTTATACATAAGTAGTTTTATAAAAACTAGATTAAATAAGTAAATAAATAAACAAATATATAATATAACCCTCCTCGGAGACATAAACATAGATATTATTGATGAACATAGGGACCACCGTTCCTTGGACTACCTACTATTAAACGCGTCCCACGGGCTGTTACCAACTCATTATCTTAGTACTCGTCATTATAAATGTTATGACCATGTACTTCTCAAGTCTAAATTAAGCCCCACTACCCTAGTATTAGATTCCCATATCACCGACCACAAACCTGTGTTATTGGCTATTGAAGAAATTAAGTCCAAAAGGCCAACCACTACCGTCTCGTCTTCTCTTAATTATGACACTATTAAACAAGAATTGCAAAATACTGATTTCTCCTTCATCTACAATATACGATCTGCCAATGTGGCGATGGATAAATTAATTGATATTCTTTAGGTCATCATAGATAAAAATAAAACATACAAAAAAATCTCACGTAAAAAAAAAATCTTAAAACCATGGATAACGACTGGTATACTAAAATGTATAAGAAATCGAGATAGAATGCATATTCAGTGTAAAAAAACCAGACAACGTTACTCTTAAAATTACTTACATGCGCTACCGAAATTTCTGTAATGAACTCGTCCGCAAACTAAAAACTTCCTATGAGCAAAGCGAGCTGGTAAAATCTAAAAATAACCCTAAGGCTCTTTGGAAAACTATTAAAGACATAACCAATATTCAAAACCAACACTCTAGCCCCATTGAATTGCTAAATATTAGTGACAATCCAAAATCATCTGTAGATGAGGTCTGTCAGTATTTCAAAAATGTAGGTAAAAACCTAGCACAGGACATTGTCAACCATAATGCTGCTCCCCATATCGCAACCGTTAACCGACACCAGCTTTCCCCAGCTAATTCACTGAGTATACTGGAAGTGGACTCCCTTATTCTGCAGTTGCGCAGTGACAGTACAGTGGGATGAGATGGAATATCACCTGTGTCTTTAAAGGAGTGCCAGCAAGTTTTGGTACCACCGCTAACTATCTTATTTAACCAATGTATCCAACAAGGAATGTTCCCTAATGCCTTAAAGAAGGCAGTAGTTCACCCGGTCTACAAGGGAGGGGACAGAAACTGTGTAAGCAATTATAGACCTATCTCTATATTATCTGCTCTTTCGAAATTATTTGAAAAAATTCTTAGTAATAACCTAAAAACCTACTTAAAGAAATATGAAATCATAGCTAGAAATCAGTTTGGCTTTCGGCCTGGGGTCTCCACCGAGGATGCGGTACTTGAACTTACACAACTGGTAGCTAAGCAACTGGACAAGAAAAATAAATGTCTCGGTATATTTTTGGACCTCTCAAAGGCTTTCGACACGGTTTCTGTCCCCCTCCTTATCTCCAAGTTGGAGCGTCTAGGTGTACGCGGCACGCCTTTGGAAACTTTCAAAGACTACCTTAAAAATCGCTCTCAGTCCGTTAAAATAGATTCTTACATGAGTAACGAAGAGCTGGTAAGCTTCGGCATTCCTCAAGGCAGTATCCTAGGTCCGATCCTGTTCCAAATCTACGTCAATGATTTATGTTTGATGAGACTCCCGGAGTGCGTTAAAATCTACGCGTATGCGGACGACACCGCAATTATTGTCTATGGCACTACATGGGAATCCATTAGAGTTGAAGCTGAACGGGCTTTGAGCAATGTCATTAACTGGCTAAACTTGAACCTCCTCACTATGAATGTACAAAAGACAGCTTATATTCGTTTCGCGATCCGAAGTAATGGCGCGCCAATCGACTCCTTTAAGATCACAGCCCACTCATGTCCCAACCCGCGATCTTACTGTACTTGTCCTACACTCAATAGAGCAAGCTGTGTCAAATATCTCGGGGTGCTAATTAATTGTGCACTAAGATGGGACAAACACATAAGCTTAATTACCACCAGAACGATGGGTCTCATTCATATCTTCAAGTCACTGAGAAGGTCAGCTAGCTCTGAAATTATTAAGCTAGTATACCTCGCATTGTGCCAATCAGTAATTGGATATTGCATTGCGGTTTGGGGTGGTGCAGCTAAGACGTACCTATTGGGAATGGAAAGAGCACAGCGAGCTATACTGAAAGTGATGATTAGTAGACCGATCAGGTATCCAACCGTCAAACTTTATGCCGACTGTAGGGTACTAACCGTGAGGCAAATTTACATTCTTCAAACAACCCTCAGGTATCACAGTTTCATTCCACCTACGGAATGCATCAAACGAAGATTTAATGCACCTCCTGTTCGCCACAAAACAACCTTTACCGAGCATCAATTCTTCACGTTAAGCGCTTACATATACAGTTATATTAACAAGTACTTAAACATACAAATACTAAACAGATTTAAAGTTAAGCATCGACTAACTGAGTGGTTATTACTTAGAGATTATTCTACCACTGAAACACTGCTACAATGCTTAAAGTGACAGCATCAGAATCATACATACTCACACACACACACACACACACAACTTTTTAACTATTATCTGCATATTTTATACATACAGTAATTATATAATAATCAACTCAGTGCCTTTATTGTCTCAAGGCCCAACGAAAAGAACTATTGGTTAACCTTATAGCTGAAAACTGTCTCTTAAGATACAGGCATTGCCTAGTTTAAGAGACAACGCTCAAATTATTAGAAATGCAATTTTGTAAAACCATTGTATATAAATTGTATATAAATATAAATAAATAAATATTTTGGACATCTAACACACAACGCCATCTAGTCCCAAGCTAAGCAGAGCTTGTGTTATGGGTACTAGACAACTGATACAAATACATATATACTTTTTTTTTTCTAAATACATATAAATACATAGAAAACACCCAAACTCCGAAACAAATATTTGTAGATCAATATATCAATACAAACATTTGGTCCGAGCCGGGAATCGAACACGAGACCTCATGATCGCACACGCCAACCGCGAGACCAACGCAGTCAAAATTGTCGATTGTCGCCAAGTTTAAATTAAATTATCTTGTTTCAGGAACGGTATCTTCGGTCTCCGAACAGCCAATCGATGGCCTTTCTAAGAAACAGAAATCAACATTTACTGTGTTATTTAGCAACATCTAATAAATTGCTTGTTTTCATGCAATGTGAACTATTTATTTATTTTCTTCTTAGAACCTTTTTCTCAAATAGATACTGTTAACGTTCGGTTACCACCTTATAGGTGGTCACGAATCATATAGCCATTGAAAAAAAAGTTTTTATGCTTACTAGAATATTTTATGCCATCACATAACTGGTAAAAAACCAAGTCCCAAAACTCAGTTCTTTTACTGTGAAAAGTTGTGAGATCCATGTAATATCAAGTCGGTTAATTTATTCAGTCACTACTTAAGGGACCTTCTGTCTTAAGATATTACGTAATTAGTTAACCTAACAACATGTTATCAATATTAAAAATCTTTTATGTTTTAAATAAATACAATGACTTGGCAATCGCATGAAAACACAAAGTATCTCACAAGTAACACATCGCATACACAAATTATATTGTGAAGTGCGGTGGCCAAGTCAATCAATTTAAAATAATAAACAATTTAGAATTAGAGAGTAGATATCGCGATCGTGTAGTCCACGCCCTCAAACTTTCGCGGGATATACAATCTCATTACCTATAAACATGGGTGGTGTATACGGAATACAGCATCTAACTCGGTCAGAGTCGTTCTAAGTACCAAAGGAATTAATCGTTTGGTCAGACTGCACGTTTGGCCTAATGGTTTAACGGTCACCACGCCGTTTCCTTCTTCGCCAAGTGTCGTGGGTTCAAATCTCACGTAGGACAACACTTTGTGTGATCCACAAATTGTTATTCTGAGTCTGGGTGTTCTTTGTGTCCATTTCATGTATGTTTGTAAAGTCCCCCGCGACACAGGATTTATTCCTAGTGCAGGAGTTGTCTTTTAAAAAAAAAAAAAAAAATCAAAACCAGCAAGACCGTACCATTGTAGGCTAGCACATTGTTACCCCCTGATAAATGACTTAAGTATTTTTTCAGGCGGTTAAAGAAGCGTTCCTGCAACGTTTGTTTCATGCCAAATTCTGGTACTCCCAAGGCCTGTGAAAAACCCAGATATTTTTTGGTTTCGATGGCAGACAGAGATCTGAGTTTTGTCCAATCTGAAAGCTCTATTTCTTCTGATTCTACAATCACACATCACACCTTTCTTTACATATAATTATGACTGCACACTTGTCTACACCAAATTCCATCTTGGTAGAATTACTAAAGTTTTAAGTTACCTTTAGTAACGCTGTCAATTGTTATTTAGTGGAGGATAGTAGTTTCAAGTCATTCATATAAAAGAGGTAATATTCGATCATCTTTCTGCTTTTAACCCCTATAATAGAGTACGGAGAGGATTTATAGTCAGACAATACCACAAGTAATAATTAATACAACTATGAGTTTATTTTACTAGGAAAAAACCTTATTAGATTATTATGTAAGTAGTGGTATGAAAAATGTTAAAATATTAAAATCCGGATGGATAAAATGAAGTATATTTTAAAAAAAGTAGTTTCAACTTACAACAGCATAAAATTGAATAATTATCATTAAGAGATGAAACTTCAATAAAGATTCAAAGTACAATGAGATGAAACGTCCCCACCCCTCAACAGATTGGAATCGAGTGTTATTCGAGACGTCTAGTAGGACAGATAATTTCTTACTATGGCTGCTATGGCGACATACTTGAAATATAGGTTCAGGTTTTATCAAATACTAGCTGTACCTGCTACTTCGTACACGTGACATTTGGATTTTCAAGTTATTTTTTATTTATTTTTTCACCTTTTAAACATTCCCTGGACTACGACAAACATTTCAAAACCAAAATCAGCTAAATCGGCCCAGCCGTTCTCGAGTTTTACGAAGCAAACGAACAGCACTTGATTTTTATATATAAGATATGAGAACATTAGTATGGTGAAAACGGCACATTAAAAACAATACTCTATACTGAAACAAAATGTACCAAATTCTATAGTTGAGAGAATATCACAACTGACAAATCCTCTACACAAAATGTCGAACAATAACAACATATCCAGCATGAAACGTCTATCCTTGAGAGAAAGTATGGAAAGCTAGAAAACATGTCGCTTCTTGCATTTAAATTTAAGGAATATTAGGTTTTTTGTATGTCAGCTTCATATGAACCTTTTGCAACCCATTTGTTCCATACATGGAACTGGTGGGAATAATGGGACATGTATTCCCAGGATCTAGTTTCATGAATCAAGCTCCACATAAAACTGATGTATCATTATAATAAATAAAAAATATATAAATTAATTAAAATTACATTATAAATACGGTTTTGTCACATTTTTTTGTTGTAATTTTGTTCTCCTTCTACAGCTGGTATTTGTTTTTTTTTTTTTTTTTATTTCTAAGATATAAAAGGAAGCTCGGACAAAATACTGAACGTCGGAAGAATAACAAATGTCTATCTGTGTGTAAAAGTTTTAGAGTGGTGATGTAGAACATGGATAATGAAAGAAAACTGCGGGAGTCTTCGTGACGGTATTCTTGCTGCTATGAATATGACTCTTAGATTAAAAAATCTTAATCAATATTGATCAGTCATGTGGTATTAGATGATTCACTTTAACAATATGTTTGAAAGTAGGTGTACAGCAAATTATTTATTTTAAATCCAAATATCTATCGTAAGTAACCACAAATACACAGAGAAATAAAAATTAATATTTTTTAGCTACTCCTACAGCTACGTTGATTCCCTTTTTCATTTTTTCGCACTCTTTATTTTGTATTTTATAAGAAAAAAAAAAAACAGTAATGTCAGCTATAAAATTACATGGAATAAAGGATGGAAAATAATTCTTTATTTTAAGGTTCTTTAGAACCACTGGGAATAAACCACTTTAAAAATATTTTCTGTGAACTCTTAATTCTTTCAATGCAAAGAGTATATCGGTGACCAGACAGGACAGCAATATTCCAAAAAGCTGTGGACGAAGTCATAATACACAATTTTCAAACTGTGACAAATCCTGAAAAATCCTGAAGGGTTCACAGGTAAAGATCAAAACTCAAGATTACGAGATGCAGATGCAGCAATTTGGAATCTAGCATCACACCAAGCTCCCTGTCACTTTTAACGACATTGTTAGCCGTTGCTCGAGGCTCCGCGCGCGTGTATGTTGGTTTTCGTGGTAAAAAGTAGGCTATGGCTTTTCTCAAGAATTGAAGTATTTCCAAATTTTATTAATATCGGTGCAGTGCTTTATCGGTAAAAGTGTAATAGCCAGACAGACAGATAGACACACAGACGGACAGAGTCACTTTGGAATTTATAACATTAAGTATGGATATCTTATGGCAGTATGAATATTAGTACAGATTTAAATGGGTTTTAAGAGTGACTGTAGCTAATATTTTGACATTTGGATACATTGATTGTTATACTCGTTTTATTTTTAAAATAATACTGGTACAGTCTGTAAAGGTGTGAAGGTATTTCTTAATAAAAACATCAAGTGCGTTATCAAATGTGCCTGTTGCCAACATTGCATCCTAGTCCACCTCTTCTAAATATTTATGAGTTCATCAAGATTGGCTCTGTGATAGCTGGGTTGCGATGGGTTAACTTCCACTAGTGGTGAGGAGAGGAAGACGTCAATAACGAATCATAGTGCACAAAGAAGGAAGTCGTCGCTTCTACTTACTAACAGAGGTGTCGTTGAAAAACATAGGTTTAAAGTCCTGCCATTATCATTCGTGATGGGATTTTATTAAGTGAAACCCTGAACGCTTCAACCATCTACATACTTATGTAGTATTAGGGTAGCTACAATTTATAACTATGCATAGTAATGTTACTGTACATAGCTATAACATAACTGTACAGAGCATGTGCTATGTTATTCTACACAGAAAACCCTTCATATGATTACGTTAAACACGGTAAGTTAAAATCACCTATAAGTAAACAGTCTTGTCAGTCAAAATGATTGATAAGACTTTTTTTTTTTTTTACGAGCCTATTGTGTCCCACTGCTGGGCATCGGCCTCCCCCGCAAGAAACCACTTCCCTCTATCCAAGGCCAGTTCCGGCCAGTCTAGGTGATAGGCGACAAGATCGTCGCGCCATCGTTTACGGGGTCTGCCTCGTCGTCGGCGTCCACCCTGAGGCACCCAGAGTTCGACGACGATCTTGGCCCACTGGTCTGAATTCATTCCACATAGGTGTCCGGCCCAGTCCCATTTTAATCTGGCAGTCTTCTTGCCCACATCTGCAACTTTAGTTTTGGAACGCAGCTCTGTGTTTCTTAGCAGCTCTGTGGGTGCCTGTCGCTTGAATTACATTTATTTACTTAAAATTTATTTTTGTTATTTTTTAAATACCTACCTATTGCATATTGTAATAACTAGTTATTTAAAAAATATTCAAGCATGGAAATAAAAAATATTAACCAGAAGCGCCATTTAAGAAATAAAATTTTGACTTTTGAAGAAGCAAAATAAAAGACAAACGTTTTGTGTTGCAAAATATATTTACGTGGAAAAGAAAAATATTATACGTTCCTTAGAAAGGCCAGCGATTGGCTGTTCGGAGACCGAAGATACCGTTTCTGCAACAAAATGATTTAAATTTTAATTTACACTTTGATAAAGTTTTTGTAATATCATTCTTGTGTATAACAATTCTGTGGAACTTACCCATTCTTGTTGATAACGGCGTTACCCATGTTTAAGTTTGCGCCAGTACACCCAGAGATTTCTGCTTGGGCCAAATTGACACAACGTCTACCAACGTGACGGTTGTAGCCCACAGTAGATGCGAACAGTTCAGGTGCACGTCCGTGAGAGCAAGTGCTTGCGCTACAGCCAGGCTGAGGGTGTCTTCCTCCGTTAGGATAAAAATCAGCATTGGCGATTGGGGTCATGATACCTAACTTACGACCATCAGTGTGGATAGCCTCCACGTAGCGACCAGCGTTACGGTTAAGGGCGTTGTTATTGTTACCCCATCGTGGGCCAGCGGGATCTAGACCTAGAAACAAAATATTAACAATAGGATATTATTTATAGTATGAGCTGAAACTTCCTTTCTAAGAAAAAGTCTATGTCCAGTAGTGAACTAGTTTTATCTTCTATATACATAAAAAAGTCGTGTCAGTTACACTACTTATAACTCAAGAACGGCTAAACCGATTTGTCTGAAAATTGGTGGGGAGGTAGCTTAGAACCAGGAGACGGACATAGGATACTTTTTTATTTATCTTTATTAATTTCAAGGGACTTTAACGATATTAGGGTGTGCCAGTCCCTTAAGGCCTTAGCTTAAACAAGTATTAATTTAAATATTATATGCTAGACTGTACAATTTAATTGCTTTTTTTTATGTCGATATAGGTACAGATACTTTTTACATCGTTTTTTTTTAGTTTGTCCCGTGGCGTTAACCGCGGTTGTTGTTGTACCGCGGGCAACACCGCGGGGCTCAGCTAGTATAAAATAATATAATAGGTCTTTACCTATGAAATTGCCGTTTTGTATGCAATAAGTGAAAGTACTTATTTTTTCAAACTTTTTTATTTCTGTTATTCGAAGTAATCACCCATGCAATCGACGCATCTTTGCCAACGCATTGGCAGTTTATTGATGCCCTTCTTGTAAAAATCAGCTGGACAGGAGGCAACAAACTCTTCAAAGGCATTTTGTACTGCCTCTCGGGAATTGAAATTTTTACGCACTAAAAAGTTGTCTTAATTTTGGAAAAAGTATTAGTCGGTAGGTGCAAGGTCTGGTGAGTATGGCGGATGAGGGAGAGCTTCCAACCCAAGCTCTTGCAGCTGCTTCACGACAACGCGCGACCCCATACTGCTTTCCAAAATTTACAAAACTTTTTAGTGGGTAAAAAATTCAATTCCCGAGAGGCAGTACAAAATGCCTTTGAAGAGTTTTTGCCTCCCGTCCAGCTGATTTTTACAAGAAGGGCATCAATATACTGCTAATGCGTTGGCAAAGATGCGTCGATTGCATGGGTGATTACTTCGAATAACAGAAATAAAAAAGTTTGAAAAAATAAGTACTTTCACTTATTGCATACAAAACGGCAATTTCATAGGTAAAGACCTATTATTTCCCCACACAATGTAGTACTGCATTGTCGTGACGTATTACAAAAAATTTTCAAATATTTTTTTAATACCGTGACGTGTTATTGGGATGGTCATATTGTAGGTACATTAAGTACATCAGCAAAATCGATTAAAGATAACGGCTTCAAAATTGAATTGCAACATTCCACCCGAACATACAAGCATACATACATACATTGCAAGTTAATAAAAAGCTTGTAAAAATTAGATGATCATATCAAATACTGAAAATTTAAAAATATTCGAACATATATTAAATATATAAAACAAATTCAGGTGTTACACCATTTCCAGCTTAAGCAGGACCGTACTGTTTTTCATGATGTATATTTTTTATATTTGTCTTTATTCCGAATGTGTTCATGTGCAAAGTAACGAATGACTTATCATAGAATTGGTTTATTAATATAATTTACTCACCGGTTACACGAGAGGGTCGACCACCGGCCTGACGACCAGCATTACCGACTACGTGAGCACCTAAACTGAATCCAACCAAGTGCACGTTGTTCCAGTTACCGCCTCCAGTGTTAATGAGCCATACGAGGAAGTTACCGAGGTGCTGGCCTACGTTAGGGACGCCATTGGCAGCGGTGTTGTAACCCTGTCTCGCAAGTGCACTCCAGTCAACAACAATAACGTTGCAATCTTGGTTGTTTAAAAACGCTGATGTGATTTGGGGATTCATTGGAGAGTTTCCATTATTGTTCCATCCGTGAACTATAACTTTCAATGGACGATTGCCCATATAATTAGAGTTTCGGACAGAGTTGACGTTACCGTTAACGATAACTTGACGGTTGTTACGATTCCTCCTACAAAAAAAAAGTGTTAAAATGTTATTTTACATTTATTGTTAGTTGTGCATGTTATACGTTTGATGTCACTTACCTAGTGAAAAGCCAGTACTGATTGTTGGCACCGTTTCTACTGTTTAAAAACATTTCATCGACGGGCTCTTGTAGATCTACCAGCACTGGTTTTCCTTCTCCATCTGGCATCCAAATATAGCGGCTTTCACCCTCCACATAGTGGCTATTGTCGCCTGGGACGCCGGGAATGACATCACTTACGCAAACTGCAAACATAAAACTCTTAGTTCACTGTGTGAACAAAACCTTTTTTTATGATATATGTAATTATACATGGCACACTTTACGGCGTGATTAAATTTTAAATAATTGATTGATTTATGTAAGTTACTAACGCGCTATTAAACCGCAGAATACCAGTGCGAGCTTCATGATGTCTTCCGATGGTATGTTTCATGTGCTGTAAAACCTTTCTATTTTTATAATACCTTTTTATCTTAATTCTCTTAGCTATTTCACTACATTAAGCGCATTAAAATAATCCATGATACTTGTATTATGCATATTTTAATCAGACTTATCCATGTTTTCACCAAAACAACTGATTGGTTTTGCTACTTTCCTTTCGCAATTTTTTTGTGAAACACAGAAATCTTTTATGAACGTAACCTAATTGAGATCACTTTCAAATAGATATGTGAATATGTGTAAATTGTGTATATTAATAGTATTTTATTAATAGGACCAGTTTTACGAGTATTATACATGTCACTTAACTTACTGCCTCTTTCAAATTTGTATACTACTAATATGAGTTGTTCTACTGTTTGTTATTTTTTTACTTTTAGAAGAAAAAAGAAAACATTCATTCTGATATTTACAAGACAACACATTGTATAATATATAATACTAGCTGATCCGGCAAACGTTGTTTTGCCCTAAAAAAAATTGGGGTATAAAAAATAGATGTTGGTCTATTCTCAGACCTACCCGATATGCACACCAAATTTCATAAAAATCGGTTTAGCCGTTTCAGAGAAGTATGGTAACTAATATTGTGACACGAGAATTTTATATATAAGACTAACTTTTGCACGCAGCTTCGCTTACGCAGACTTTTATCCCCTGATTTACCCCCTTAGGGGTGGAGTTTAGTAAAATCCGTTCTTAGCGGATGTCTACACCCTATAAGTAACCTACCTGGCAAATTTCAAGTTTGTAGGTGTTATAGTTTCTAAGATTTCGTGATTAATAAGTGAGTGGTATTTCGCTTTTAAATATATAGATAAATCACTGCACGTTTGGCCTAGTCGTTTAACGGTCACCACGCCGTTTCCTACTTCGCCAAGTGTCGTGAGTTCAAATCCCATGTAGGACAACACTTTGTGTGATCCACAAATTGTTGTTCTGAGTCGGGGTATTCTCTGTGTTCGTTTCATGTATGTTTGTAAAGTCCCCCTGCGCGACACAGAATTTATTCCTAGTGCGGCAGTTGTCTTTTTAAAAAAGAAAAAAAAATACAAAAAAAATCCGACTTCAAGAACTGGACCAAATTGAAATTGAACCACACGGGAAGCACCAGCTTTTAAATAGAAAAAGAATTATCAAAATCGGTTCACCCAGTCGAATGGTTTGATTTAACAAACAAAAAATACAGTTGAATTGATAATCTTCTCCTTTTTTGAAGTCGGTTAAAAATACAAGAAAATAAGTGAGCCAAAAGTAATTATAGTGCCCTGAGCAGTGCGAAAAAAGGTGCGCATCTCATCATGTCGCTGCAGCCTGAGTCAGGCCAAATACCAGAGTTGCAGTGTGCACAGAATCTACATTGTGATGAGTCATATATTGGTGTGTGACTTCTGTTCGTCATCGCCTTTTGAGTACCAAAGTAATTAGTAAATTACAGAAGGTGGCACCACCTTTAGAAGTCTTCAATTACTTCAAACCGCAAGAAATATGTATGATGAGTTATTGTTCCATTTTTCGCTTGTTTTTGAAGTGACCCTTTCAACGGCTACCATGAATATCCAGACGTGATCATAATTTAAACATATTTAGGCGTGCTACAGTCATTATGGTTAGGTCACTACAACTTCGATTTGATCGAAGCACTACAAACATAAATCTTTTTGCATCGAGTTTATATTCACTATTTTAGTGAATTATTATAATGCTACAATTCTAAGTCCGTACTTAGAATTGTAGCTTATAATAATTCACTGTAATAAAAATCTATATCTATAAAAGAGTAAGGTGACTGACTGACTGACAGACTGACTGACTGACATACCCAGAGATCAACGCACAGCCCAAACCGCTGAAGCTAGAATCCTGAAATTTTGCATTTAGGTTATTTATGTAACGCAAGTGAGCACTAAGAAAGGAATTTTTGAAATTCCACCCCTAAGGGGGTGAAATAGGGGTTGAAAGTTTGTATGGAAGTTCGTAATTTTTTAAGTAACACTTAAAAGAAACATAAAACTTTACTTTTGGGCTACTGATAAAAAAAGAGTAGATACTTATTTAAGCGTTTCTGTATATTCTACCCCTAAGGGGTTAAAAAAGGGTTCTTATTTCGTATATAGGTCAGTCTGGAAGTTCGTCATTTTTGAAGTTAAAAACATGAAACATTATTTTTGGGCTGCTGATTAGAAATGAATTGATACGTGTTTCAGAGTTTCTGAATATTCTACCCTAAGGGGGTGAAATAGGGGTTGAAAGTTTGTATGGACGTTCGTCATTTTTTAAGTAAGAAACATGAAACTTTATTTTTGGGGTACTGATTTAAAAAGAGTAGATACGTATTTAAGCGTTTCTGGATATTCTACCCTTAAGGGGGTGGAATAGGGGTTGAAAGTTTGTATGAAAGTCCGTAATTTTTTAAATAAGAAATATGAATCTTTATTTTTGGGCTACTGATTAAAAAAGAGTAGACACGTATTTAAGCATTTCTGAATATTCTACCCTTAAGGGGGTGAAATAGGGGTTGAAAGTTTGTATAGAAGTCCGTAATTTTTTAAATAAGAAATATGAAACTTTATTTTTTGGCTACTACATGAAAATGATTAGATACGTATTTAGGAGGTTTTGGATACTATGCCCCTAAAGGGGTGAAATAGGGGTTGAAAGTTTTTGAGGAAGTCCGTCATTTTTTAAGTGAGAAACATGAAAATTTAGTTATGGGCTACTGATTAAAAATAAGTAGATAGGCATTGAAGCGTTTCTGGATTATCTACCCCTAAGAGGTTAAACAGGGGTTGTTATTTCGTATATAGGTCAGTCTGGAAGTCCGTCATTTTTGAAGTTAGAAACGTGAAACATTATTTTTTGGCTGCTGATTAAAAATAAATTGATACGTGTTTCAGCGTTTCTGAATATTCTACCCCTAAGGGGTGAAATAGGGGTTGAAAGTTTGTATGGAAGTTCGTCATTTTTTAAGTAAGAAACATGAAACTTTACTTTTGGGCTACTGATAAAGAAAAGTAGATACATATTTAAGCGTTTCTGGATATTCCACCCCTAAGAGGTTAAATATGGGTTGTTATTTCGTATATAGGTCAGTCTGGAAGTCCATCATTTTTGAAGTTAGAAATATGAAACTTTATTTTTTGGCTGCTGATTAAAAATGAATTTATACGTGTTTCAGCGTTTCTGAATATTCTACCCCTAAGGGGGTGAAATAGGGGTTGAAAGTTTGTATGGAAGTTCGTCATTTTTTAAGTAAGAAACATGAAACTTTATTTTTGGGGTACTGATTTAAAAAGAGTAGACACGTATTTAAGCATTTCTGAATATTCTACCCTTAAGGGGGTGAAATAGGGGTTGAAAGTTTGTATAGAAGTCCGTAATTTTTTAAATAAGAAATATGAAACTTTATTTTTTGGCTACTACATGAAAATGATTAGATACGTATTTAGGAGGTTTTGGATACTATGCCCCTAAAGGGGTGAAATAGGGGTTGAAAGTTTTTGAGGAAGTCCGTCATTTTTTAAGTGAGAAACATGAAAATTTAGTTATGGGCTACTGATTAAAAATAAGTAGATAGGCATTGAAGCGTTTCTGGATTATCTACCCCTAAGAGGTTAAACAGGGGTTGTTATTTCGTATATAGGTCAGTCTGGAAGTCCGTCATTTTTGAAGTTAGAAACGTGAAACATTATTTTTTGGCTGCTGATTAAAAATAAATTGATACGTGTTTCAGCGTTTCTGAATATTCTACCCCTAAGAGGGTGAAATAGGGGTTGAAAGTTTGTATGGAAGTTCGTCATTTTTTAAGTAAGAAACATGAAACTTTACTTTTGGGCTACTGATAAAGAAAAGTAGATACATATTTAAGCGTTTCTGGATATTCCACCCCTAAGAGGTTAAATATGGGTTGTTATTTCGTATATAGGTCAGTCTGGAAGTCCATCATTTTTGAAGTTAGAAATATGAAACTTTATTTTTTGGCTGCTGATTAAAAATGAATTGATACGTGTTTCAGCGTTTCTGAATATTCTAACCCTAAGGGGGTGAAATAGGGGTTGAAAGTTTGTATGGAAGTTCGTCATTTTTTAAGTAAGAAACATGAAACTTTATTTTTGGGGTACTGATTTAAAATGAATACATACGTATTTAAGCGTTTCTGGATATTCTACCCTTAAGGGGTTGGAATAGGGGTTGAAAGTTTGTATGAAAGTCCGTAATTTTTTAAATAAGAAATTGTAACGTGGTAGATATATATTAGACGGTATCATTTATAAATAATCGATGGTACGCAAGTTGATTAGTCGAGTTGGTAGGTACACCACTATTTGCGTGTACCTTATTTAATTGCTGTCGGTATATGGAGATTTCGTCATTTCGTGCTACAAACTTAAACCACAAACTGCTTTAAAAACTACCGAACTGCCGTCGTTGTGCTGAGCTTGGTGCAGCTGTTAATTGTGAAATTGTTAATAGTTTACCTATACGTGACCCGAATATATTTCGGTAAGTTAACTTCCATAATTTAAATAATTCTTATTCCGCTCCAGGGCTATTAAACTGCTTAGTAGCTGTTAAATTAAATATATAATTTGAATCAAAAACCCGCAATCACCTTAAGTGAATTCGTTATTCAATAATTGTACGAGTATTTGCTTTGCTGTTTATTAGCTGTTTATGTGTACTATTTTTCTCCTTAATTGTGTAATTGTGAAGCGTCTGTAAACGTGCAGCGAATGCCTGAACGGGTGTTCGTTGCGCGTTTCGACGTTGTGTGTGGTACCCTACTGAGGCAGCCTACCTTCTCCGCTTCAGGGTCCACCCTACGGGTTAGCATCCACCCTACGGGTTAGCATCCACCCTACGGGTTAGCATCCACCCTACGGGTTAGCATCCACCCTACGGGTTAGCATCCACCCTACGGGTTAGCATCCACCCTACGGGTTCGCATTCAACCCTACGGGTTCACGTCCACGTTACGGGGTCAAGTCCCCTACGGATTCGAACCCATCCACGGGTTACCAGTTCACCCCACGGGTACGAAGCCACCTTACGGCCAGCGGCCAGTCTGCGGCCAGAGCGTCGGGTGACTCCACTGTGCCGCGTCACCGACGAAGGGGCCACCACAGGCACGTCCTAAACCGTGCGCGACCCCGATTCATCAAAACCCTGAGACGAAATACCCGCGACCCTGACTTTAAGCTACCGGAGCATTTCTTTCCTTTATTTTAAATATAGTATCGTAAATTATTACCTTCTTTTCTTTCTAGTTTCCCACGTACAAAGGTTACATTGGCGCCAACTAGGTTTCGTCTCAGGGTAGAATTGGCTTCGCCACACGGTTTTTTTAATTTATTTCTGTACCTACTACATAGTTTTTTTTTTTGGTTGCTTTTGGATGTTGTGTGTTCTATCTACGGCCAAGCCAGCTTTCCCAAAGGTAAAGTAGCATAAAGCTGATTCGGCGTGGACGCCCGAGGCCTGTCTTAGTCCAGTGTGTGTTTTTATTTGCATTTTGTCCCCAGCACACACTTATTAAATTTAAGTATATACACCTATAAAATTCTATAGTCCCCTGAAAAACCAGTTTTTTTTCATTGTAGGTACCACAGTAAAATTTTTAGCACTAACGTTTCAACTATATCCAATTAATATAACTGTTACATAAATCTTTATAATTCCAAGTTTAATTTCATTAGCATACAACATTCAAACACTGAACTTCATTATTTACCTACTGTTTTCAATAGTGTTACAACATTTCACTGTAATTTTTCACTAGTATCTTCATATCATTTATTGTAATCTTTAAGATTAGTCAAACCGAACACTCGGCAAAGAAAAAATTCTACCCACATTATTTAATTATTTCTTGCAATTGCAGGGTAGATCTATTTTAAAGTCATCGGTATAATTTAGCATTCTATTGATTTTGTAAACAACTGCGTAATAGCACCTGGACGGAACTTCTTTCTTGTGTATTTTTTTGGAAAAAGCATAATTTATAATAGTACTCGCGTTATATTTGTAGTAGTAGATAAAAGTTAACCGTAATTAAAACAATAGTTTTGCAAACGATCGGCTAGTGGTTTTGTTTGAATTATAAAATTGTCCTCGTTCATTACGCGGACTTTTCTTCTAAAATTTTAAAGTCGGTTATTTGATTAGCACTTAAAATTCGTTATTTTTTTTTGTTTGTTAAAGTAAGGTACATCGTTAACCTTGCTTTTCGTTTTTATAAACTTATATGGGTTATTTTAGTCTACGGAGACATTATAATATTTTTAAGTAGGTATATGGTACTAATTCGTCGTATAATTTTATAGTCATCGGTAGGGTGACACCGCGTTTGGTCAGCACTTGTAATTTATATTTTATTTATAGTAGGGTGCCCATATACTTGACAACAGTTATACATGTTTTTTTTGTATAGGGTTGTCACTTTGTTTGGCAATGCCTTTTATACATTTTTTTTATTGTTTGGCAAGCGCTTAGGGTTGCACTTGGCCAAGATTAGGACAGTATTATGTCTTTTGTATAGGGTTGTCACTGTGTTGGTCAACGCCTTTTATACATATTTTTTTATTGTTTGGCAAGCGCTTAGGGTTGCGCTTTGCCAACATTTGGACAATATTTGTCTTTTGTATAGGGTTGTCATTGTGTTAGGCAACGCCTTTTATACATTTTTTTTGTTTGGCAAGCACTTAGGGTTGTGCTTGGCCAACATTTAGACAGTGTTTTGTCTATTGTTAGGGTTGACATTTTAGTCGACATTTTTTTTGTTATAACTTTGTTGTCAGGTATCGGGGTTGCCGCGAAATTAGCAAATGTTTATTCTAGGGCTGTCACTAACTTACAAATTATGTTTCTATTTTTATTGATTTAGTTGTTGCCACTTACCACTTGTATTTTTTTTAACAGTAGGGTTGTCCCAAATATTTTTGTAGTTTTTTTGTTAACTTTAACTTCGATTTTTGAACTTACGTATGAAGTCTCGATCAGTGTCGTCATTTATTACTGAAGATTGTCTTGTTACTAACGTTGCCCACTCCCCAACTTTCTTATTGTTTTTTCTATGTTGATTCCTTCCCCTCTTTAGTTAGGCTTGAAGGACAACAAACCATCCACCGGTGTGTCTTCTTTGAGCGCAGCTCTGAATAAATAGGGTCTGCTCTCTGTATGTTTGGCGTACGCACGGCCTTTGAGATAGGTTTTACGTTTCGGACGACCATTTTAGCGTGAGGTATGAAAGGATTTTTGTGTTTAGTGTTGGAGCACCCGGGACGTGTGCACGCATTTCCTAGTACGGAAATGCTTCCTCTTGGGGGGGGATACTGTAACGTGGTAGATATATATTAGACGGTATCATTTATAAATAATCGATGGTACGCAAGTTGATTAGCCGAGTTGGTAGGTACACCACTATTTGCGTGTGCCTTATTTAATTGCTGTCGGTATATGGAGATTTCGTCACTTCGTGCTACAAACTTAAACCACAAACTGCTTTAAAAACTACCGAACTGCCGTCGTTGTGCTGAGCTTGGTGCAACTGTTAATTGTGAAATTGTTAATAGTTTACCTATACGTGACCCGAATATATTTCGGTAAGTTAACTTCCATAATTTAAATAATTCTTATTCCGCTCCAGGGCTATTAAACTGCTTAGTAGCTGTTAAATTAAATATATAATTTGAATCAAAAACCCGCAATCACCTTAAGTGAATTCGTTATTCAATAATTGTACGAGTATTTGCTTTGCTGTTTATTAGCTGTTTATGTGTACTATTTTTCTCCTTAATTGTGTAATTGTGAAGCGTCTGTAAACGTGCAGCGAATGCCTGAACGGGTGTTCGTTGCGCGTTTCGACGTTGTGTGTGGTACCCTACTGAGGCAGCCTACCTTCTCCGCTTCAGGGTCCACCCTACGGGTTAGCATCCACCCTACGGGTTAGCATCCACCCTACGGGTTAGCATCCACCCTACGGGTTAGCATCCACCCTACGGGTTAGCATCCACCCTACGGGTTAGCATCCACCCTACGGGTTCGCATTCAACCCTACGGGTTCACGTCCACGTTACGGGGTCAAGTCCCCTACGGATTCGAACCCATCCACGGGTTACCAGTTCACCCCACGGGTACGAAGCCACCTTACGGCCAGCGGCCAGTCTGCGGCCAGAGCGTCGGGTGACTCCACTGTGCCGCGTCACCGACGAAGGGGCCACCACAGGCACGTCCTAAACCGTGCGCGACCCCGATTCATCAAAACCCTGAGACGAAATACCCGCGACCCTGACTTTAAGCTACCGGAGCATTTCTTTCCTTTATTTTAAATATAGTATCGTAAATTATTACCTTCTTTTCTTTCTAGTTTCCCACGTACAAAGGTTACAAAATATGAATCTTTATTTTTGGGCTACTGATTAAAAAAGAGTAGATACGTATTTAAGCGTTTCTGGATATTCCACCCCTAAGAGGTTAAATAGGGGTTGAAAATTTGTAAGGAAGTCCGTCATTTTTTAAGTAAGAAAAATGAAAATTTAGTTTTGGGCTACTGATTAAAAATGAGTAAATATGTTTTGAAGCGTTTCTGGATATTCTACCCCTAAGGGGTGAAATGGGGGTTGAAAGTTTGAAAGGAAATCCGTCATCTTTTAAGTGGAAAACATGAAAATTTGTGTTTTGGCTGATTAAAAATGAGTAGATACATATTTAAGCGTTTCTGGATATTCCACCAATGAGGGGGTGAAATAGGGGTTGAAATTTCGTATATAGGTTATTCTGGAAGTCCGTCATTACTCATTCTTGAAGTTAGAAACATGCAACTTTATTTATGGCTACTGATTAAAAATGAGTAGATACGTATGTACGAACATGTTCTACCGGAACCGGTTGTGATTCACGGTGCCGCTCTCGAAGTTGTTCAAAAATATGTGTGGTACCTCGGGCAGACTTTGCAGTTAAATAGAAACAACTTCGAGGACGAGGTGAACAGGACAATTCAGCCGGGTTGGGCAGCGTTTGGGAAACTTCGTCGTGTCTTTTCATCGTCAATCCCACAGTGCCTAAATACGAAAGTCTTCAATCAATACGTCCTACCTGTCATGACATACGGTGCTGAAACGTCGACACTTACGACACGGCTGGTCCGCCAGTTCAAAGTCGCTCAGCGTGCTATGGAGAGGGCTATAATAATAAAAAAGATTTATTTTTCTCTTCACAAAAACTCAATGATTCTCTAAGGGATCGCATCAAGAATGAGGTGATCCGGTAGAGAACCAAGGTCATTGACATAGCCCACAGGATAAGCAAGCTGAAGTGACAGTGGGTTGGCCATATTAGCCGCAGAACTGATAACCGTTAGGGTAAACGGGTTCGTGAGTGGTGACCACGTCTCGGCAAACGTAGCGTAGAACGTCCACAGGCCAGGTGGAATAATGATCTGCCCAAGACGGCTGGCAGGAGCTGGATGAGAGAAGCTGAGGATCGAACAAAGTGGCGTGCAATTGGAGCTGCCTATGTCCAGCAGTGGACTGCGATGATGATGATTAGATACGTATTTAAGCGTTTCTTGATATTCTATCCATAGGCTAGACTGGAAGTCTGTCATTTTTTAATTTAGTAGCCTGAAACTTTGTCTTCAGGCTTTTGATTACAAATAAATGAATACTTATATCAGCATTTATGGGAATTCTATTCCTAAAGGGGTTAAAATAAGGGTCGAAAGTGTGTATGAAAGTCAATTTTAATGTACTATTGATTATAAATAAATACGTTTAAAAACATGAACACAGTATTCATAGATACTTACACAGTTTTAATTAAATACATATAATTAACTGGCACGCGAGCAAAGCCGCGGGCAACAGCTAGTATGTAATAAAATAATAAGTCCGTGTGAGGACGGATTAACAATAAAAAAATCATAAAGAGAGAGATTTAAAAAAAAGAACCCACTAAGGCAGCAAGTTACGCAGGAAAACAGTACTGCAACAAAAGGAAAGTCTCACAGGTAGTAGAGCCACGCTGATTTCAGACCTAACGGGCCGGCTCGACAGGGGCGGTACTACCATCGCACAGAAAATCAACGTAAAATGACAGCGTTCGTGCTGTCGTGTTTCGTTGGTGAGTGCGAGACCGGAGGCCCAATGATGCAGAAGCATCACTAGGCCACCATAGTGTGGATTACTATGCTGCATTGTTGCCTTGTCTAAATACGCAATGAGTATGGTGACCACCACTCTTGGATTCTGATTATGCTTTCCATCAAGCAGAGTAGAGTCATTTTGGCAGGGCCAAATATTTTAAAAAAACTTAAAACAAACCCTATTCTTACCCGTCTGACCAGAACGGTATAGTAGGTAAAAATTAAAAGTAAAATTCCTTTATAAGGGGACGTCTATGTCCAGCTGTGGGCTACTAATGCTGTACAAAAGTAGACACAGCAAATATTTTGAATCACAGTACACAAAATAGTATAGTAACTTATTCTGCTACAAAGATATGGAACGACTTACCTCCACCTCTGCGAAAAAGCATGTCCCAAATCACTTTGAAAAATCATTTACGTACTAAATTTCTTACTCAACAGAAATTACTGTAGCAGAACTGTGTGTCTATCGCACCCGTCTTTAGTGTTGAACTTTGTATGTATAAGAATGTCATTTTTTATTTTTTTTTCGTTTCTACTGTTTTTACCCGACTGCGAAAGCAGCGGTTAAAAACAGTAGCATTAAAGTATGTTTATTTCTTTGGCACGCCCTAGAGCCTAAACGGCATGTCGTATTTTTATGTGAGTGGTGTCAATAGATTCGTCTTAGTCGTGAGAGTGACACTGGGTACATCAAAATTAATAAAAATAAAGATTTTTGGCACCAAAAAGTAATATAAAAAAAAATGTTGTCAAAATACATCGAGTGTGGTATCAAAATAAAGACTTTTTTACGGTGATTACGAATATATATAAAACTTATGTTTTTATTGTTAGATATTGACGCAGTCGGGTTTTTTATTTTTAATAATTTGGACTTGTTATGTCACAATGTTATTTTCTTTTGATGCCTATTTGTTTGTTTTTCTTTCTCAATCAGTGTATGTACTTAAATTTTAAATATTGTGTTTGCTGTGTTGCGTTTAGTCTCTGTGCGTTTCCTTATTCCTGTAACTGTTGGCTCAAATGGAAGGGGCCAGCTGAAAACCAGTGCTGTGCTTCAGTACAGCGTAAACTGAGCTGGTGACCTTTGCTGCACAATGCAATGATTGTTACGTGTTACTATATTGTATGTTGTACTGTTTTGTAGCAAAAATAAATGTTTTAAATGGTTTAAATGTCTAATGTTCTTTACTTTTCTCTAGACTGCATAACTAAACACTAAATGAAACTATAAGTCATTAACAAAAAAATATTTAGGGTCAGTTAGTCCTATGTCCCTTGACAGTCCTAAATCGGTCTTTATTAAAATCTCATTGTATATATTTCTAAAAATCCTTAACACTTATTAAATTGAGTAGATCTGTAACAAGTTTTTATTCTTTTTCCACGAGTATAAATTGTGTCGGTTAGTCAGCAGGTGTCAGTTAGTTAAATAAAGAATTTATAACATCGTATCATAACTCAAGCCAATAACGCAGTGCCAATTTGATGAGATCCAATGAGGTGCAACCTGCATACATTTATTTAATATCTAAAGTATATTAAAAACAAACTAATAAAGAACTTCTTTATTAGTTTATTACTTTTTCATCCCACCAGCTCGTAAAGAGTATTTTGACCCTTCGATATCTGAGTGTAAAAGCCGTTTTTATCCTCTAGAGCAGTGTTCCGCAAACTTTTTGGGTTCAAGGTACATCTAGGAAGATAATTTTTTTTGAAGGTACAGGTAAGATTATTTTTTTTAACAAAAACTAAAACCGACTTCAAGGTTTGACTCGATTTCTCTTGGATACCATCATCAGATTTTAGTGTCCTTATCATGGTACCACCGTTGGGATATCTCCTTTCCATATAAAAAAGAATCATCAAAATCGGTTCTTAAACGACGAAGTTATCCACGAACACACATAAAAACATATATAAGTTATAAAAAACAATGTTTCTTGTTAGTCAACAAAACTATATTTTAATTTTACAGTTTAATTGAGCATAGGTCTCAATTAAACTGTCTCATCTCTTCGTCGATCGTCTTATGGCGTTCCCTTTTTTTGTTTTTTATTGTGGTAAGAGTTAAAAATCCTAATTCACATAAATAGGTCATTGCTCCATTCCAAATTATGTTCATCGAAATATTCTTCCGTTACTTTTAATATTTCTTATCTAGTTGTATGGTTAGGCAGTGGCAGACAAAATAAAAAGACCTCAGAAATTACAGAATAAAGAATAAAAAATCCTCAGAAATCAGAACAGACTTGTCTGTAAGTGAATTCTGAAAGCTGCTTATAAGCACAGACCTCAAGCACTTTGGATAGGAAGGGAAGAATAGAAATAGGGCGAAAATTTTCAGGAAGGCAGGAATAGGAATAAAGCGAAAATATTCAGAAAGGGAAGAATAGAAATAGAGCGAAAATGTTCAGGAAGGGAAGAATAGAAATATGGCGAAAATTTTCAGGAAGGGAAGAACAGAAATGGGGAGAAAATATTCAGGTAGGGTTGAATAGAAATAGGGTTAAAATGTTCAGGAAGGGAAGAATAGAAATAGGGCGAAAATGTTCAGGAAGGGAAGAATAGAAATAAACGAAAATATTCACGAAGGGTAGAATAGAAATAGGGCAAAAATGTTCAGGAAGGTAAAAATAGAAATAGAGCGAAAATATTCAGGAAGGGTAAAATAGAAATAGAGCGACAATATTCAGGAAATATAGAATAGAAATAGGGCGAAAATGTTCACTAAGTGTGGGACTACTCTTTTTGGGAAGAGGGATGACGTAGGCCTTACGCTACTGTTATCATGCTCCACAGCATTAGAGCGTATAGATAGGATAATATTTTTGATGTCCTCAAAAGACAATATAGAAAATTCAAATGAGTCAATACCGGAATACTTAGTTTGAAGATCTGGCGTAGTTGTGGATGAGAAATGACAATTGATATATTATTATTCTAACTAATAGTGTTTTTGAACTCGGTTCTTCGGAGAAGTAGTTAATAGCAGGAGGGCAGTAGACTACACCTAGAATAACGCTAACTCTCTTGACCAACCCACACTTAGTAGAGATGAACGAAACAAAACGCCTCCCTACTGCTTTTGCGTACTTAACATCTGTGTACCTAAATATTTTTCTTTAGGCCGTCTATTTAGGTTTGTGGGATAACCGTATTTTTCCGAGGCACACCAACAGATGACCACGGCACACCAGTGTGCCGCGGCACACCCTTTGCGGAACTCTGCTCTAGAGAATAAAGTAAATTGAATTTAGAACATCGTTTAGGTGCACTAAGTTTGTGAATTCAAAACATCATTAAACCTATTTACTTCACCTCCATGGTGCCGAATCAATCATACAATATTTTTTAATTGGTAAAAACTTATATTCGGAACCTTCTCTGTGTAGTTTTTTTTTATTTGCTCTGGCCGCACCATTTGCAACGTAACTTTCAATTTTTCTTAATTTATCTATACATCCATATAAATAAATAAAATTGACATGTCTGTTTGTAATATTAAAATAATCGCTTTTTACGAAATGCATATCTATGTATACACGGTACATATTCTAAAATATTTTTTTTTTACAATTTCTGTTACATTATCTGTCTGTCAGTCGGTCTGTCTGTCTGTTTGTTCCGGATAATCTCTGGAACGACTGGACTGATTTTGCGGGACTTTCACTGGCAGATAGCTGATAATCTAAGGAGTAACTTAGGCTACTTTTCCTAGACTAGCTTTGTCCCGCGGTGTAACTCGCGGTACGACAAAAATTGCGGGTAACACCGCGGGGTTGAGCGAGTACATAAGTATTTTTGAAATAATTTAAAAATATATCTGTAATACTTACCTATCATAATGTTAGTACCTAATAAATATTAATACCTAAACTGAAATAAAGTATCTTGTAATTGTTAATGCTTTTTTGCATTTAGCTGTTTCCTCGCTGAGGTGGAATGAAAAGTTACGAGTTGCACTCGAGTGCAAAGATTTTTCACCTCGTGCTCTTTTGAAAATATTTTGAAAATTGAGCACGCGGTTAAAAAGCAACTTTGCACTCTTGTATAACAAATAACTATTATTCCCTTTCTCCCTCGAAAGAGAAGATAATGATTATGTATTTGTGTTCATTAAAAGTGTAGCGCCTGACTTCGCCGAGACAGTTTACTTCATCTACATTTAGTCAGTCTCTTCCGAAATACACTTCATGAGAACAATTCTATTTCTTTAGTATGCTTTTTTAACCGACTTCCAAAAGGGAGGAGGTTCTATGTTCCACTGTATGTATTTTTTTTATTTTTTTATGTATGTTCACCGATTACTCCGTCAATTGTGGACCGATTTTGATATTTTTTTTGTATTCGATAGGATATGCTCCCGAGGTGGTCCCATTGCCACCATATCAGGCTCTGATGATGGGATCTCAGGGAAATCGAGAGAAACCTACATTTTTTATAGGCACATACTATGTTTTTCGTATATTTTCTGAAGTTACACCGGTATTAGCGTCTGGTAGTCATCATTTTATGATGATGAGCTGATGATGTAAGGTACAACTCCTTAACGGTTAGGAGTTGGATGATAAATCTTTAAATATCATATGTATACATATATGTTACCTTTAGTCGTATTCTTTCAAATTATTTAGGTAAGCTGATGATGGAAGGTGGAAGGTACAACTCCTCAACGGTTAGGAGTTGGAGGATAATTCTTACAATTTCATAAGTGTCTAAAGACCTTCAGTCGTATACTTTCAAGTTATTTAGGTGAGCTGATGATAGAAGGTTAAACTCTTTAACAGTTAGGGATTAGAGGATGATTTTAATATTAAACGTACGTATAGACCTTAATTTGCATTCATTTGGATGATGAAATTTGATGAAATTGTTCAACTTACTACTTACTATTGTTTGCACTAAAAACTGAAAAATAGAAACTTTTTATTAAAAAAAAAACCGACTTCCAAAAAACATCCAACGAAAACTATCTGCCAAAAAACACTTAAAAGCGTAAAATAAACTGGTTCTTCATAAATTGCCTATACCTAATTCTTTATTCACTTAAATAGTAGTATTATAATGTGTGCTAGGTACCTAAAATCTGTTTGAAGTCGGTGCTAAGCCAAAAAGAATACAAACGAACAATTACAAAAGTCTAAGCGATAGTCACTTGGCACCGACTTCAAACAGATTCTAGGTACCTATCACACATTATAAATTATAATCCTACTATTTAAATGAATAAAGAATTAGGTATAGGCAATTTATGAAGAACCAGTTTATTTTACGCTTTTAAGAGTTTTTTGGCAGAGAGTTCGTTGGATGTTTTTTGGAAGTCGGTTTTTTCTTTTAGGTTTTCCATAGACCTAACAAGGTTATAAGCTTATTAATATAAATTTAACAAGATAGCCGTCAAATACACCTAAACGGTAACTGACCAAGTTACCTACTAATCAGAATGTCAAATAACCGATTCACTTATAAACTTCAAGTTGCTTCAAGTACGTAAACTCTATGGTGATTTGTTGACAGAGTCATCAGAATTATTTTCATTGAAATTATTACTAAGCAAATTTACAGATTGGAACAGAGAAGGATGTCTGCCCAATAATGAAACATATTTATTAAGTCACCAACAGCCCCGACAGACTTCGTTTTGTGAAAAGCCAACAGAAAATAATAAAAATTAAATAAAACGTATTTTTAGTGTCATCACTTTTCTTCAAACTTTATTTTGGCCAGGCTAAAATAACTGTCCACGAAGCCTAATCAACTTAAAGGCATAAATCTAAAGATGATTATAATCCTAACAAGCCTTTGTTTTGTTTTGATCGACAACAAATGTTTGTCAGAAAAAGAAGAAAGAATTTTACTATTTTCTTTTCAGTTTTCTTTTTCCTTATCCCTTGGCAAAAAAGAAATTAGCTGATGAACGATAACTCCATTTTCCACAATGATAAGAATAGAAAAGTTAATACACATATAAATATGTATAAATATAGATACAAATGGATATATTATAATTATAACATCAATCAACATCGTCATAATCTAAGGTGATGTAATGTCTCTATAACATTAATCAATCAATCCCTTTCGATATATTTATAAAAATATTTGCATTATTCTACAAATGACCTGCTTTTGCAGTGAACTCAGTCTTTAGGTACAGGTAAATTTATATCTATTATACTCTGTCCATTACTTTATTTTCTTTTTGACAGTTCAAGAAATTTTGAAATTAGTGACGCCCTCACTCATTACCGATTCGATTTGAAACGAATAGCGATTTTATTTATGAAGAACTTTCAATCGTTTTAATTAAATATTTTTTGTTGAAATATTAATTATGCCTTCATTAGTTTTTTATATTATGTAAGAAATAAACAAAAATATAAATAATAAATCAGTAAATTAGATGAATGAACAGAGTTATTGTTCTTTACTCTTGGTTTGATCCTAAATTCCAAGATTTCGACTTAATTCCTTGCAAAAATTCAATCTTGGAGTCATAGATACAATTTTTATTTCCTTTTTTTATTAAATTTACAGAAAAAATACTTACATGAAGTCAAATTATTTTTATCATATGATCGATTTGTCGTATTTCAAGTACTGTTTTATAGTCTGTGGTTGTTTGTTATGCACAGACCACTTCACTTAAGTACCGTCACCGTCAATAAAGTACGACATTACTGTAGTACATAATTCCGAAAAAAAATATAGTAATTTATAAGCGTGAGCTGTCAAAAAGAAAATAAAGTAATGGACAGAGTATAACTTGATTAACAGCATAACTACGTCTAATTTCAAATATATTGGGCTTACAAAATAATGTTTTATACGTTTAATTAAGGTTTTCTTACTATACTATTTCCATTTCTTTATTTTCTCGATGACAGTTCTAATTTGATAGTTGTAGTGTTGTGACCAAATAAGTAATGATATCGATCGCGTATGTTTATTGTTTTGAACAAAGACAAATACAACAAAAACATTCAAATATATTTTTGCAAGCTGGGAATACTCAATGACCCACCACCATTTTGTGTTTGTCTTAATCTGTCACTCGCAACAAGACGGTCGTGCTTTAAAGTCACTACATTTCTGTTCGCTGAGTTTCTTCACATTATCCATACATACGTTACGTTGTGTATTTTGTGTTCCTCCGTGTTGATTGCTGCCCAGCTGTTAAATTCAAAATGCCTAAAGGATCTGTTCTGAAAAGGCAGGCGATAGAACTGGTGATCAAGGTTCGTAATTACTTTGAAGCAGAGTATCAAAATGGTGGCCCGCTATTACCACTGTCGTAAGTGCGAGAGCGTGTTTAGGCCGCATTAGGAATGCGGCCTACAATTTCAAAAATTACTACCGGTACAAGCGGCACACAGGAAAATAAGCTTCGTACGCCGAAGAAAAACCGCCAACCACGTCGTGTGACATCGGTTGACAACTTCGACGCTGTCGCTATTCGCCGTCATATATATGACTATTACTTGCGCAAAGAAATTCTAACACTTAAAAAACTTGTTGTTTTTTTACGTGAATGTGGTTTGTTCCATGGCCAAAAATCGTCATTTAGCTTGGTTTTGAAAGAAATTGGATTTTCTTATAAAAAATCAAACAAACGTAAAATATTGATGGAGCTTCACGACGCCCTTGCTATGGCTCGCTGCGAATTTTTGAGCGAAGCCAAAAAGATATCAGATTGGTCAAATGTTATTTTCACTAACGAGACTTGGTTAAATGCAAACCACACAGTATCTAAGCACTGGACTAACGACACCGCCGCTTCCACTAGTTCAGTGCCAATGGGAAAATGTGAACGCCTTATCATATGCCATGCAGGGTCTACGAAAGGATTCGTGTCAGATGCTTTACTGGCCTTTAATTCCAAGAAAACAGTGGACTACCACGAAGAAATGAACGCAGAGATTTACGAAGGATGGTTTAAAGAAATGGTGCAATCTCTGGAAGAACCGTCGATAATTATTATGGACAATGTTACATATCTCTCCAGACAAATTGATAAAATGCCGACGCAGGCCAATAAAAACAAGAGATAATTGACTGGTTCTAACGTCATGGCGAAAATGTGGATAGTACTTTATTAAAACTACAATTAGTGAATATTTTAAAATCGAAAAAAAGCCTCCCTAAAAGATATATTACCGACGAAATAGCTGCCGAATGTGGTCATTGGGTTCTTCGACTTCCGCCGTATCATTGCCAGTACAATGCTATAGAACTAATATGGGCACAAATCAAAGGACACGCCGCTCGAAACAATACCCATCCCCCTTTTACGGCAAACAAGATGTTAGATTTATTAAAACATGCATGTGCGGAAGTAAAACATTCTAGCGTCGGATTGGGTAATTCATGTGGCATTCGATAATATAGAAGTACAGGAACTTATAATATATGTTAGGGAGAGCTCATCGAGTGACAGTGACGATTCATCAAATTTTGATTAAATAAATAAATAAAGAATCAACATAATATAATTACATCTTGTAATGAAATGTAAAATTTGTTAATAAATTTGTACAAAATTATCCGGCAATAGTTTAGTTTCTTACACTTTGTAAAAAAATATCGGGTCTGTTAGGTATCGTATTACGTTTATCGATAGCTCCATCCCTATGAGTTTCGATCCATCTGCTATGACCTTGTACTTGCGTAATCGTCATATTTTTATTAAATAATGTATACATAATGTAAAAAAGCGGCCAAGTGCGAGTCGGACTCGAAGGGTTCCATATCAGCAAGTAACATAATATAAATGTTCTTGTAGTTCCTTGTAACTTTGATCGACATTTTTCGATTTACGATTTATGACGTATTAAAAAAAAACTACTTACTAGATATCGTTCAAACTAATTTTCAGTGGAAGTTTGCATGGTAATGTAGATCATATATTTTTTTTAGTTTTATCATTCTTTTATTTTAGAAGTTACTTGTGTCCCCACACATTTTACCACTTTGGAAGTGTCTCTCGCGCAAACTATTCAGTTCAGAAAAAAATGATGTTAGAAACCTCAATATCATTTTTGAAGACCTATCCATAGATATCCCACACGTATGGGTGCGATGAAAAAATTTTTTTGAGTTTCAGTTCTAAGTATGGGGACCCCCAACATTTATTGTTTTTTTTTTTTCTATTTTTGTGTAAAAATCTTAATGCGGTTCACAGAATACATCTACTTACCAAGTTTCAACATTATAGTTCATATAGTTTCGGAAAAAAATGGCTGTGACATACGGACGGACAGACAGACAGACAGACAGACACACGGACAGACAGACATGACGAATCTATAAGGGTTCCGCTTTTTGCCTTTGGCACGGAACCCTAAAAAGACGCCCGTTCAAGTTTCCACAAAGAGCTGTCATCGAGAAAATAAAGAAATGGAAATAGTATAAAAGGATGTACTTGTTTCATCTGTAGGGTAAATAAGAAATAAATTTCGATCAATCGTTACAACTAAGTATGTATTTTGACTTTCATCTCCTCTCTGGAAACCGTGCTGAATTTCGGGATAAAAAGTATCTTTGAGTTATTCGTTAATTTGTCGCGCACATACTTAATGCAAATTGAAGACTTATATGGTTTTCTCATGAATGACATGTCAGAACTGGACCAAATTGAAATGGGACCACATGGGAAGCACCAGCTTTCAAATAAAAAAGAATCATCAAAATCGGTTCACCCAGTCGAAAGTTATGAGGTAACAGACATAAAAAAAAAACAGTCGAATTGAGACCCTCCTCCTTTTTTTAAGTCGGTTAAATAAATTCGAACACAATAACACACATATGGGACAGTCTCAGTCCCCTAGTTGTTAACTCGCGTTAAATACATTTATGTTTTTTTCACGGACTGTTTTGTTCCGCATTTCTAAACAATGCAACTAATCTAATTATTGTGTAATATTAATAATCGCTATGCCGTGACAGGATATAGTCAGCTATTTGCTACTCTTTATTTACATAAAATTAATTTATCTCGATATAATATTACCGTTTTGGTATATAACGCAGATAAATTAGGTAACTTGGAAAATTAGGCCTACTTTTAATTTAGTGGAAATCGAAACTTGATACGTTTACCTCTGTGGGATAATAATAAATAATAATAAATAAATATTTTTGCACATCTAACACACAACGCCATCTAGTCCCAAGCTAAGCAGAGCTTGTGTTATGGGTACTAGACAACTGATACAAATACATATATACTTTTTTTTGTAAATACATACATATTATACATATAAAACACCCAAACTCCGAAACAAATATTTGTAGATCATACAAACATTTGGTCCGACCCGGGAATCGAACCCGAGACCTCATGATCACCAGTCGCACACGCCAATCGCGAGACCGACGAGGCAGTCAATAACTAAGCAATAACTAACATCTTCTCAACTAAAAGCGTGAAAATGTTAGTATAAACTAATTTCAATATGATAGAATGAAGTATTATACAAGAGTGACAATTTGTGATTCTCAGGAAGCCTAGGATGACGTTGTTGATCGTTTGACTTAGTACACTCGAATTCCTCACTAAGATTTCGTAACTGTACCCAATAAAGAAATAAAAACATAGATCTAATCAGCCTATTAAATGTCTATCAATGTCAATATCTATATCTTTGTAAATATAAGTCATATAAACACGCAACTTAAAAATGCCTCAAAGTCAGGCTGAGTAATTTTAATTACGATAGATAATATAATAATCCATATAGGTATTTAAGTTTTCTTTCACAGCCACTTAAAGCGGTGTAAAAAGACAACTGAGAATATACCGGTGTCACGGGGGAGTTCACAAGGGATGCTATGCGTGGTGCATCCTGGTGAACAAAGACGGCCAACTTCAGCTGAGGTGGGAACGGCCCTCCTGAGAGTTAATATATACATGAAAAACAAAATCTAGACAAAAATAATAATTTGTATATCACACAAAGTGTTGTGGTCAATACCACAATACTCAGCTGTGTAGAAAGTGGCGACATTACCGCTTAAGCGAGTTATATTTTGACTGCCTCTGTGGCGCAGTGGTAGCGTATGCGACTGCTGTGCTTGAGGTCTCGGGTTCGATTCCCGAGTCGGAGGTTTGTATGATCTGCAAATCTTTGTTTCGGAGTTTAGGTGTTTTCTATGTATAATATGTATGTATTGCCAAAAAAAAGTATATATGTATTTATATCACTTGTCTAGTACCCATTACACAAGCTCTGCTTAGCTTGGGACTAGATGGCGTTGTATGGAAGATGTCCGAAATATTTATTTATTTATATGCTAGGTCTTTTGGACCTGATTTCGCACTCAACGTGTTAAACAACTACGCCATCTGTGCGGGTGTGTTTTATGTGTACTTGTTGGAAGTTAACCCTGTGGATATTAGTAGTGCTGGATATTAAACAACATCTTTTCCATTTCAAAAATTTATTATATAAATCGGCTTTACTATCTACAAAATCGAACTCAACTCATATCTCTTTCACTTTCGGTGTTAAGCTTCATGCTCGTTGAGATAGGATTCAGTTGACAGGCTTCCTGCAACAATAAAATTCCTCAATCAATCATTGTATATCGTAATTAACTTGCAACACATGTGATGTTATTTGTTTATAAATATTATCATTACAATGAAAGCAATTTAAAATTAATGAGTGTGTGCCTAATGTCAACCTGATGTTTAGACTTTATTATACGTCATAATACTTTTCACGTAGATAGTATTATTTTGTAAGCCTGCGGATTAGACACGACATTATTAGCAATTATGCCGATATCAAACCATCAAATCACGAGACAGCTCGAACATCACACCTGTTGCTATAAAAGCTAGTGTTTAGTATACTTACACAATACGGCGACGAACCTCGTAAAAGAAAACCACTATTTATGGCGACTTATTGCAGTTGGGACAGGATTTAGACTAGACAAAGTCTTGTTCCAGCTACAACCGTTCCAAGCTCTCGTCTCTAATAAGCATGTTTAAAAAACCTTAGCAACGGCGTCAGAGTAATTGATTAGATCTGCTAGCGTAAGAAATTTCAACAATACGAGGAACCATTATTTAAATCTGTTGCTAATATGATCACTGCTCGAGAGTGACCCACAGAAAAATCAGAGCAGAGACGTTGACACGATCGTATTACGCAAAGACTCTTCGAGAAGAGAGAATAGAAGTTACCAGAAGGATTGTCAGCTGTCGAAATACTTAATATTAAAATCATATAGAATTAAAATCATCGGATTCTTGAATACAAAATAATGATTTTCAAACAGGAAAGGTAGAGTTAAATATTTGCAAGAAAATTTAACAGTTTCGCTACAATTACCCATTAGAACCATTACAATTTACATAGGTAGGTACAGTTCATATAAACACATTTTTTTTACATTCGCAAAAAGTTCGTGATTTAAGAAACTGACCTTGTTTGGGCCATACGCTCTAATAAATAGCTCTTCACTGGGATGTGGAGGTTCTTTGTATAACCTCCTGAGCTGCGGCGCCAGTAGCGTTGGTGATGGGGGCACATAAGGTACCCCTCGTGCGCGGTTTATCCTCGATACTATTGCACCGACACAAATTGTTACCAACATACCCGCTAGTGTATACCACATGTAGGATACTCGGAGCACAGGATTTACTTCGTCTCTGTAAATGGAAACACGATATTTTCACCAGGAAATAGTAGAGACACTTACTAGTTGTTCATAAGTGAAATGAAATAGCGAAGGAATTATAAAAAGGGTGTAGAAAGTATATGACACTATGCGATACCTACAAAATAAAATGCGTTTTTTTTAAAAAGACGTGATTACGATACGCATTATGCGGTCCTAAGAGATCCAGGGACTTTAAAAACAGTATTTAGGAGACACTTAATAAATTTATACACACATTCAATAACGTTTTATAAAAAGTTACAAATTCTGTACTGAATATGTACTGTTATAGAAAGGCTTACCTCAATACGGAATGATCAATAGTATTTTCTACTGTGGTATAATTGTACTGGCAGCCAGCAGTCGTGAGGGTTTTGTGATGATGAATGATTTGCCCACGGGCTATGGCCAGTTGTGACGTGAGACACCACCAAGACATCACTGCCAGACCGCTTACACCTCCTACCAGTGCACCCTACAAAATGATACATACCTATATACCCTACAGATAAGTGAATAAGTGGTATTTTGTGATCTCAATATAATTGACATGACTGCACGTTTGGCCTAGTGGTTTAACGGTCACCACGCCGTTTCCTACTTCGCCAAGTGTCGTGGGTTCAAATCCCACGTAGGACAACACTTTGTGTGATCCACAAATTGTTGTTCTGAGTCTGGGTGTTCTTTGTGTCCATTTCATGTATGTTTGTAAAGTCCCCCGCGACACAGGATGTGTTCCAAGTGCGGGAGTTGTCTTTAAAAAAAATGGTACTGGCTTCAACTATCTTACTAACTGAAATATCAAATTTGTTTTATATTTTTTTAAATAGGTTGCGACGACATTTATTCTATATTAATAATAACGGTATAAGACAAAGGTACTAAGAAAAGAAACCCAATGATATCTTACTTGGGACATCAGGTTCACAACCAGCGGTTCACAACGCCATCTACTTTCAAACGAAGCAGAGCTTGTACTACTATGAAAACTAGATTGACTTATATACTTTTTCTTAGAATAAATCAGCTGTAATAAATAGTAAACAGGAAAAGATTTCAGCTCACCGTAGCATCAACCCCGGGCAAGAGAATACCCATTGTAAATACACCCAACTGCGGACCCATGGTCATTGATTCTAACGTCATCGTCAGCTGTAAGATTGTTCCCATCTTTTCGACGACGAAAACTAGACCTGGAATTACAAATGTTGTAGGATACATGATATTTTGACAGGAAGAACCTGTAAGTATCAGAGCATCGAATCATAAATAATATCTATAAACATTTTACTATGCAATTCATAAAGTATAATTCACACTTGCATAATCCTTCTAATATTATCAACGCGAAAGTTTGTAAGTATGGATGGATGGATGGATGTTTGTTACTCTTTCACGCAAAAACTATTGAACGGATTTGGATGAAACTTTACAGGAATATAGCTTATTCATCAGAATAACACATAGGCTACTATTTGCCGCGATAACCGACATACACGCGGGCGGAGCCGAGAGCAAAAACTAGGTATATTATAAATTCGAAAGTAACTCTGTCAGTCAGTCTGTCTGTGTGTTACGCTTTCACGGCTAAACCACAACACCAATTTTAATAAAATTTGGCAAAGAAATACTTTAGTTGATTCTTAAAGAGGACTTGACTTTTTACCTTGATAACCGACATAAAGGCGGACCGCGGGCAGAAGCTAGTATGCATATAAAGCTCTGAGCATACTGTAGATGGTACATACAAAACGGGAAACGGAGAATGCACTAATCAATACAGTACCTCTCAAATGTTGGCGATCACTTAGTATACGAGGCAAATTATGCCTTATAATTATTTCCCTGATTATTATTGTAATTGGATAAATAAATATTTACCTACACAAAGACATCCTAGAAGTATGACGACTCCCCTCATCAGCCAAGCGGACTGTCTGTCCGACAGCGGTTTGCTGTAGTAGGGCTTGTAGAAATCCTCTAAAACTACCGCTGACATTGAGTTTAAACTAGTTGACAAGGAACTGAAACAACAATACACCAAATATTCATAAATACTTTTTTTTATTTGATAAGAATATTTTAAAATAATTATACTAAGTTGCCTTTAAAAAAAAATTGTGTCTTAATATTTTTCTTTCTAAACAAGTAATAATTTGTTCACTGTTTCTGTGCAGGGAATGAAGACACTGTCAATCAAATTCAGCTATTTCTCATCAATCGTATTTCTTCTGGTACTAAGATAATGGACTTAACCGTGGGAGAGCCACGCTTCGGCATGAATGGGCCGGCTCGACCGGAGTGATACCACGGCCTCACAGAAAACCGGTGTGAAATAGTGCTTGCGCTGAGTTTCACCGAGTGAGTGAGGATACCGGAGGCCCATACCCCAACCCCCCTCCCCCTATCTCCCCCCCCCCCATCCCCCAAAGGCCGATAACGCACTTGTGACGCCTCAGTGTTGCGGGTGTCCATGGGCGGCGGTAATCGCTTACCATCAGGCGATACGTCTGCTCGTTTGTCGGCCTATTCCATTAAAAAAAAAAAGAAAAAAAAACTTTTCTGTATCTACTCCTGATATGTAATGAGACGCATAGCGTTTACGCTTAACTTCTTCAGTTTCGAAGAACCGCAGCAATTATTTTTTAAATTTATAAAAATAAATCGCTATATTTGTTGCTAAAACTCGAGAAGCGCTCATCCCCATGGAAGGTTTTTATGGAGAAGAAAAACATAAAAATTGCGAGGAAAATACCAAAAACAACACTTATTTATTTTTTCTATTGGACTGTAACAGGCCAATAACTTTTGGCCGGACGAAGTCTTTCGGGGCAGCTAGTGTACTTTCACACGTTCCTAAGAAAAGAGACCGATTCATAAATGGTAGATAGACAGATCCTTGACGGATTGGCAGACAAACGGACAACAAAGGTGATCCTGAAAAGGTTAGGTTTTCCTTTAGAAAAATGGAACCCTAAAAATATAAAAGGTAAAAAGTCTAAGAACTAGAAATAAATTGTATCAAAACATTCAATTTTGAAATTTAAATACTTTATCAAGAATCAAGAATTTACAAATATGATTGATGATTGACACCATGTGGGGTTTACGTTTAAGATTAAAATATTTTCTGTAGAATCAACTTGATTAAACTGATTAAGCGATTAGTTGATTAAGAGATTAATTGATTAAGTGATATCTTGATTAAATGTTTACTTAAAATCACTAAATTGATTAATCTAATATATCAGTACCCCAGTACCTTTGTTTTTAGGTGTTTTTATTAGTATTTACTATTATTTATAATCAATAACACTAAGTATAGTTTCTTACAACCTTAATGTGATCACAAATCTCCGTTCTTTTAAAAACTTTTTAGGTACGTTGTCCTCCCAGAGTTCTGATTTTACGTAACATTGGACAGTTTATTATTATTTGTAATGTATGAAGAATTGTGTAATTATTAATAATATTTACCATTACAATTTGTTTAGTTTCAATTTGTAACTGATAAAAATGTGGTTATTATTATTACATAGAATAATTTTTACATTACCGTTTGATACAACTTTATTGATAAGTTCGAAAAAAAAATCTAAAAACAAAATAAACATATTTCAGTGAAACGTCATCACCAAGACCTATTTCTTAGCGTTCCATGGATTCACTGTGCGGGTGCCGGGTCCATCGTGTGATAGATGGGGGCAACACATGCGACTTCGACAGTGCCTGGGAATTGCGACCCAGGTTTAGGTTTAAGGAGCACTCCTTACGACGCGTCAACGCTCACCTCCACTGTCCGCCGTGTTACCCCCTCTACCTAACCATATTTGAAGTGAGCCTAGCAATGCCGCTTTGGATATTCGTTCAAGAAAAGAGCTTACTGAAGCTCTTGGCAATCCAAGGTCTTTAAGCAGGTTATAGAGGGATTTAGCTGGTATACCCCTCGCACCCTCTTCCACGGCATACAGCGCAACGACATAACCATTTTTAGTTATTTCGTTGGTTAAGTCAAAGTACTTGTTTCTTTTTAAAGCGTGGTCTTTAGGGATGTTCATTTCCCACGGCACCGTGAGTTCTACTAGTACTACACGCTTAATTGACATTGCATAAAGAAATATGTCCGGTCTGGACGCCGAGGCACAGATATCCTTCGGTATTCTGTAGTGATTTTCATACGTGTCCACTAATAATGTCCAGTCACTGGCGGTATTTATAATTGAGTACGGCTTTTGTGCGAGTGAAATCTTTTTTGTTGAGCCTTCCTTTACAAACGCGATGTTAGTTTTTATGTTTGTTGTTATTCCTTTTTTCGCTCTCGCCAGTGATAAACTCATAGCTTCGCGTATGATGAGTAATACCCTATCATGGCGACGGGAATAATGACCCCGGTCTAATAGCGCCTTACAACCTGTCAGTAAGTGCCTGGCTGTACCTATTGCCGCATTGCACATCGTACAAGCCTTTTCTGTAGCTTTTCCCCACCTTACTAGGTTGCTTTGATCGGGGAGAGTTAATTGAAAGGCGTTGAGGTAGAATTTTAACAGGGCGGGTGACCAATCATATAAAAGTGTGCGCCATTTCAAAGCTGGTGGGATACAAAATTCTCCTAGAGTTAACCATTCATTCTGCATTTCTAGGTTCATTGCGTGCACCTTGTAGGTCTCGTTTTCATCTTGTTGTATGAAAGATTTTATTATCTCTTTGTCGGTCTGTCTTCTAGCATTTCCCAATCCAACTCTACTGGACTGCGTACCCACCATGAATTTTTTGTGGAATTGGAGCCGTGACTCTAGCTCTGATGAATTTTTGTCTTTTGGAAGGGATCTAACGCTTTCGTCTTGGGATTTTGGCAAGACATGCATTTTGGTAACTCTTAGGTGTTTGTAGAGTTCCGAAGGTTTTTTTAATTTCAATCCAAAATTATTCGAGCCCCTGTACAACGTTGACGGGTCTGCAGATGGTGCTATCCCGAGCCACAATTTAAATGTCTTAGTGACTTTCGCGTCCAATGTTCTTATGTGGTTCTGGTTTATATCATATACTAGAAACGGCCAGTTGAGACGTGATGTTAAGTAGTTGTCGTAAATACAAGCTTTTTTTACGTTACTAATTGGCTGTTGGTCTACCTTGTCAATGTCTTTTACGAAGTCATCGACTATTACGTTTATAGATGGAGTATATTATTGAATCACTTTCCCCACCAATAGTAATCCCGGGGTCATATGAGGTATACCTAGTGCCTCGCCGGCCCAGACAAAGGCAATAATCATGCATGTGTGTATGAAAATTTAACCAATATGAAAAGTTATTTATTTAACCTCAATGCGGCACTGAAGATCCCTGCTACGAAAATTCCTGGCAAACCAGGAATGCCACCGAGGACGTCCATCACGAGTAGAGGAAGAAGTTGATCTTTTGCTTTTGCCAACTAGAATCAATCAATCCACCACAACACAACAACTAATTAATATATTCAAACACATGCAATTATTTTAGTTAAAAACCCACTGTTGCTTAAAGACTATAGACTATATATATATCTTATATATATATATATATATGAATATTTCTAAAAAAAACTTCATAACAATCATAATAGTAATATATACTGATGGCTAGTGCTAAAATTTTAAATTAGATTTAAGATAATTTTTAATACCTTCAAAATTTGCTGAGAATACTTTCACTGCTAACAATAGAAAATAGCACTTCAAAACTAAAACATTTTAAATGAACAAAATTAGAATTTAAGACAAGATTAAGATTTGAATGAACATTAAATCATAATATTATAGGACTCAATAGTATGAGAGCCTAAAAATATACCGTCTGTACTGAATTCTGGGCTGGTTTAAGTTTAGAATATTCAAGTCTCAGGAATTCCAGTCAGTTAGCTACAATATATTATTTTTGATTTACCTGAGTCTGTAAGGGATCGCAGTCGTGAAATCTGGCAAAAATTAACAATCCACAATACAAACAGAAGCAATACAGGAATGATATTCCAATACAGAATAGGAATACGGCCCTGAAAACGGAGAAATAACTGTAATCAAAATTTTGTTGTTAAATAGAATGGATACATTGCCGGTGGTTCATGTGATAAGGTTTGCGACTGGCTCTTATAAGTTCAGTGCTACAAGTTTAATTCTCATACTGGACAAAAACTTGTGCCGTCCAAAATAAGAGTCCCGAGTCTGGATGTTCTTTGTCGTTGTCGTCGTTGTCGCTGATCGAATATTAGGGATGTCTCTGCGATCAGATAATAATCATTCGTTTTCGACTTTTTATTTACTTTCATCAAAACACAACACTATCACAAATGAATCTCAAATACAGATGTCAGTCGTATAAATTGAGCTAATATTTCTTCTACAGATGCTGTTAAAATTGTTTAAAAGCGTCGTAAGTTGAACCAGAAACTAGTTAATCGAATTATAACTACTTACCATTTTGCACCACGTAAAGTTGGTAAAGCAAGATATCTTTGAATCATTGTCTGACTTACAGCATTTGCCTGAACCCAGTAAATTGTTCCACCAATTACTAGATTCCAAAAGGTGTGCCTGGTCAGAGGATTTGGATCCCAACTAAAATCAAATTATTTATACATTTTGTTAAGAGCTTCATTGTTCATATTTTAGTGGGAAAAAATATCCTATACCTACTTACCTATAGTGACTTGAGTAAAAGTGGTTAGCATTGGAAACTGTTCACGATATGAATACAAATATACATTTTTTCGTAAATATATACATATTATATATAAAAAACACCTAAACTTCGAAACAAATATTTGCATATCATACAAACATTTGATCCACAGAACTACTACTACCTAGAACTACTACCTATATTTTTTGTTCTGTGATTTGATCCAACTCGGGAATCGAACCCATCGTCATTATCATCAACTGCCTTTAATAGTCCACGGGTAATCAGAAGCCTATTCTTTGAAACTAGATTTCGACCTGCTACACTACAACTTATATACTAGTTAAACTATCTATGTGACAAATGATTTCTACTCGTATACATACTTTGGCATTTCAATTCTTCCGCTGTCCATATTCCTTTGCCAAACAACGCCTATACCACCGACATCGATCGTTCCTTTTATTGCTACCAAAGCCATAGCGCCAAACATCGCCGTAATTTGTATTACATCTGTCCACACCACGGCTTGTAATCCACCCTAAAATGCGCCATTAAAAAAAGACCAGTTAACCCTGACATCAAAGTCATCATCAACAAACAGCCTTCATAGGTCTAGAATTGTCTCTAGCCCGTGAAGCACCCATGTGCAATTATTCCTCTAGCGTCCTTTAGTAAGCGTAGCGCCCATCAGTGAGCGCACAGGTTCGTTAAAAGCTGCTGCGGCCGGCTCCTCTAACACTGCTGCACCCATGGTGCACCGCACGCCCGGCACTATATCACTGTTGGACATTAGCCTCTCCATACAAAGGAGGTTTAGGTCTGCTGGACCGCCCAAGTCAGATGTTTGGTTTTCATCTAAATTTTCCTTCTCTTTGCAGTTTGTTCCGCGTATTTGGCTCCCTTAGCCATTTCTTACGACACTTACCGGGACGAATATTTTTATCACCTCATGGCAAAACTAACATCAATACGTGAGTTTATTTTAAAGTACCGGTACGTATATTTTTTTTTACATTTTTATTGTTTACTATTAAAAGCGGTTAATGTTTTCTATAATTTCGTTTTGATTGCAATACTTACAGCGCTTGTGTAAAATATGCACACTAAACAGACGATGGGTGTAATAACGTGAATATTAACACCAGTAACTGAAACAAATGAAATGTATTAAAACTATTATTTTTATTAGATTGGCCGTTCTTTAATTGGAGAGGATATTCTGCACAACCATCAGGTATCCAACAACTAGGCTAGCCCTGTCTTGCTTACTTATAATACTGCCCACAGCTCCGCCCACGTGAATGCGCGGTATACAGTAGCCAGCCGAGAAAGTAGAAAGTAGTAGTAGTAGTAGCGGGTGCGTTCATTAGTGCGCATCCTACCTGTCCAGTTAATAATTCTGGATTTTAAAAACATTTTAAGAGGCGTAATTTTTAATGTAAGTCTACCTTACCTTCCTTATTGCCAGACATTTTTGACATTGCTAACTATGTGCCATACGCGATTATTTTTTTTTATAAAAAATTCAAAGTATTTTATAATGTGTGCATTAATGTCAGCATTGCTATGCTGATTCTCTGTGCCAGAAATAGGCCCGGCTTTCTGGTCACGAGAAGCGTCAATCAGTTAATAAAAACAATAACCAAATTGGTCGAGTGGTCTTTATATTTTATATATATGTATATATATGAGCTTGCCAAAGTGACTGTACTCTGCCTGATGGAAAGCATGAGCCGAGTCAAGAGTAGTCAAGGTCACCATACTCATTGCATTTCACCCTCATCAATAATAAATAAATAATAATAATAATAAATATTTCGGACAACTTACACACAACATCATGTAGTCCCAAACTAAGCAAAGCTTGTATTATGGGTACTAAACAACTGATATAAATACATACACATACTTTTTTTTTGTAAATACATACATATTATACATAGAAAACACCCAGACTCCGAAACAAATATCTGTGGATCACACAAATATATGGTCCGACCCGGGAATCGAACCCGAGACCTCTTGATGAGCAGCCGCGTACGCTAACCACTAGACCAACAAGACAGTCAAAATAAACTTTATACCTATTTTTCCTGTAATTCTGTTTCTATTAAAAGTTGCCGTTGCTCTTAGTAATATATTTGGAAAAGAAAATACACAAATAATGCTAATTACCTTGATTAAATGCCAATGCTGGAACATATATTACGATCGGAAGCCAACCTATCTGAAAATCGGAATCGAACATGTTTTATTTTGTACACGATTTAAAATATGATACAATTAAATTTAATAAACCCTCAGTTACCAAGGTAAAGGTAAACAGCAGTGATCCAAATAACCTTACTCTGTTGTCAAATCGTTTTGATAGGTACTGAAAGAAAAATAAAAACAATAAAGTCAGACTGATGTGAGGTCATTTCTCAAAGTCAGTGTAACGATTAACATGTCTGGCATCATGTTATTAGTTCATTTGTTTACCTATAATAAAAGCAAAAAGAAAAAAATAGCTCTTTTTAATTTTTCAAAATGTTGATTCTCGGATCTCGGATATAAAGATTTTGAAAAAAAACAAAATGACGGACATTCATTGCTTGGCTTCTGTAACATTCTGACTACTTTGGCTTTTAGTAGACAAAAAAAAACAATTTAAAGAATAGAGAACTCTTTTGGAATAATAATCAAATCTGCTTCACCTCGTAGTTAGACGTCATCTTCAGTTGGTGAAAAACAGGGAGATAAACTTGAGTTAAGATCACAGACATCAGAAATATGGCTATGATGATGTATGCATACTGCGTACCGTGCATGTAGACTTCAGTCGGTGATCCAAGCAGAGTTATTCCCGAAACGAAACTGAAATGATAACAAATCATATGGGGCTCAAAAAACTGTTTCGGTTATTTTGGAATATGCGATTGAGTAGGTAAACATTATGACGGACTTTAAACTGCAATAGGAACTTAAGTAGAATGATTTCATTGTAATTTGTATAACGCATAAAGATTTGAGTTTTCTGAGATTCTTTATAAATATTTTTTATTCCAGATCACAAATAAAAAAGCAAAATACTGATAAAAGTTTTGTTAGTAACCGGTAGTTTGTTGCTTTCAAACGCTTAACGCTCTAGCTCTAACGTATTAAATAAGGTGTATCTCTGGCAAAGACAATAAATTAGCGAAGTCATGACTTTAGATCATCATTACGAAATATTTTCCCAAAGAAAAGATTTTTCTAAATTAATTTCAAAATTCAACTTTTCTTACACAAAACTACCAATCTTCTGACCAGTGTTTGTATGTAAAGTCGGATTTTCAAGTTCATCTAGAAAAGCGTTTTATTTTGGAAAGTATAATTTTGATGAGCTAAAGTCATGGTTTTGCTAATTGCTTTTGCTAAAGAGCTGCACTTTCTATAATTATACTTTTCGGAGAATATAAGATAAACAGTGATATGTTAAAGAGCATAGGATATGGAGAAAGTGAATTCTTGTAATTCTCCTTTTACCTGAAGAGCATGCTTCACAATTTTCAAACTCACCTTGCTACTAAGGACATGGAAACGGGAATGACTTTCATATTTCTTCCTCCGAGAAGATAGTCACTCTGCGTAGTTTGTTTCTTCATGAACCCCCAGTAGACTCCAACTACGGCACTGATGGCCAACATGAACACGAACACCACATAATCTATCCATGAAAATCTTTGCATCAACCGTGTCATCTCTGTTACATCCCCATTAATATCCTCCATTTTAGTTAAATGTTTTAACTTATTACAGTATCATAACAAAGAATCAACGGCTCCTTCTTTCGAAAGCTGATTCCTCTAGTTACCCATATAGCTAAAAAGCAGGATAGACAGCTAGTACCATATCAATATGCGTAGCGTCAAAGGCAACCAATATTCAAATGTATGAGTCCGTCGAGACGCGAGTTTAATCTGTGAGGTACAATGAAACAATTACGATAACTCGCAATTTAAAAGAGGATGTTGCGAGATCGGCCCCCTAACGGCAATACAGGACCGAATTGGGAACTAACTACGAATCTAAAACGTATTTAGGTAGTCTAAATTCAAGATAGCCGTTTACGACAAGAGAAATAATTGTTTAACATATATAATAATACATGTGCATTTGCCTTACTTACATTCTACGACTGTTGCTGTGAACTACCCAAATAACATATCGTCTCATTAAGATAGTTTAGTCAACAGTCAGTTCAATTTACAGAAATCAGTCATCAGCCCGAATCAGCGTTTGTTTTCTCTCCTCAAGCAAATTAATTCTTCTTTGATTGCCCTGCGCTTTCTAACTACATTTCCTTACAGAATTGCTGTCTATAACTGTAACTAGAATAGAGTCAGTTTTCTTCCTCATTTCTCATCACTGCAATTACTTTATTTATTTATTTTTGTGAATATTTACTGCTTGTTTTCTATTGAGTGCCTCTCTGGATTCGGCAGCTTTGATTTGAGGTGTCCCTCAACTAATAAAAGGTAGATGGATAATATGAGATCCACTTACCTCTGAATCTATGGGCGTCATCGCAATAGGGAATATGCATGTCTTTTTTTTATTTCTTAATCTGATCATATAAGTCTCCATAACATAGAAAAAAATATAAATAGGTTTCAAAATAGTCAAAATAATTTTCAAAGTGAAATTTAAAACATCGACTTAATTTGAGCTATTCAAACCTTAGAGTTAATAGTATTCTCTTAGATTCAAACGCCGCCATTTTTCGCGCGCTATTGACATTACATATGACGTCATTGTCATTTCGTGTTTGTTTACTATTGAGTGTTTCAGTTATTTTATACCTGTTTACAGTTTTGATTGCTATAAAAATCATGGAAGAATTTATTTTTTCTCACAAACACTACTAACACAGTAGGAATTTCGACGCCGATAATTTCGATAATGTAACAATCGACGTCACATTTCGTTTCGACCAATAGGACGCGTTTTGCAGGTTTCAATTTCCCTCCCTTAATTTTTACTTTTTATTTAATATTTTCTGGGTTTAAATAATCACTAAATAAAAAAAGTACCATTTATGTATATTGTAAAGACAATAAAGAATCTAGAAAAAAATGTTTGAGACAAATAAAAATTTTATGCATATTCCCTATTGAAACAAGTTTTCTGAATTGAGTGCAATATCACCTCGGGGATGAAGCATACTCGTTAAAAATGAAAACTTTATGCCGTAATAAATATTATAAAACATTTGGGTTAAAAGTTCCTTGTCGTAACAAACAAAAATGGTAAATTTAATCAAAAATACGGATAAGTCGTGCGAGAGAGCTCAACAACATTTCAAATGTGAACAGCAATAATGGTTACACACAGCACGCACAGCACAGAAGAGCAAAATTAAAGACAGAAGAGGTTTGAACCTTTCCATGGGATTTTGCAAACAAATTTACGTATCTATACTAATATTATAAAATTAGGATGGATGGATGGATGGATAGATGGATGGATGTTTGTTACTCTTTCACGCAAAAACTACTGAACGGATTTGGATGAAACTTTACAGTAATAAGAATAAGAAAAACTTTATTTGCCTTTATATTACAGAGTTACTTATAATTTTAACAGTGTTTAAGGTATAACTAAAAAGACAAAATGGATCTTGGACTCAGCATATGGATGACGATGCAGAGCATGCCAGCCGCTGTTATTCTGTCCAAGCCAATCATGATTAACATAACAAAATAATCACAATGACACCATCCCGACCACGAACACAACAATCACTAAACATGCCGGGGACAGTGCAGTCGTTGCTACAGAACACGTCATATAGCTAATAGCATAGCGTCAATAGCATATAATATAGCTTATACATCAGAATCACACATAGGCTACTATTTGCCGCGATAACCGACATATACGCGGGCGGAGCCGCGGGCAACAAATAGTATAATATATATCAAGATCATTATAGTCTCAGGAATCAAGATTTTTTAATGTTTTTGCTGAAGAATCTTAACTTAGCAGTACTAATGATGCTCTCATATCTATTCATCGATGTACGTCGCAGTCAATTTCCAATTTAATATAAGTTTTTATCATAAAATTTATTTTTATATGACGTTTAAATTAACAAATATAGATAAAGACTATCAGTTTTTATTTTTCATGTTCTACCACACCTGGTACAAGTTTATGATTTTAACTCTTATTAGTTTCATTTACTTTCGTAATTGTAAAGAAATACATAATAATAATAAATAACATACAATTTTTTGTAGTGTTTTTAGAAAGACACCATCGCATTAGGAATACACATCCTGTGTCGCGAGGGACTTTACAAACATACAATTGGTTAGTCTTAAACTTAATTGGCCGTATCTTGTAAAGTGAAGTTGGTTTTAAGCAGCTTTCAGGAAAACTAGTCAAAAGTACATATCTGTTCTGTAATTCCGGGTAAACAAGCACAGTAGTGGTGGTATTTGATGTTTAATTATTTCGAAATTAGACACCAAATATAAAAATATAATGGCTATGAGAACAACTAGAGTTTTTTAGGTACGAAAAAAAGGATGAATAAGAGTAGTCTCAGACTTCTTTATAAAAATTGATAACGGCTAAAAATAACAGGAATGCGGAATCCCACTTTTAAAGTTATTTTGATCTTGAACAAATCTGAACAATGGTTAACTTATAAATAACTAGCTGACCCGGCGAACTTCGTACCGCCATATTTACATATCTGTCTCAGCTTCCCACAGGCAGTGTACAGTCGCGGACAAGAAAAAACACTTTTCCCGTTATATTTAATTTTTTTCTTTCTAGCAAAAAAAGAATGAATGAAATCGGACTATGTGTTATTGAATTACAACTAAGTACATATTTTGACTTTCATCCCCTCTCTCCAGGAAACCGTGCTGAATTTCGGGGTAAAAAGTATCCTATGTCCAACCTCGTAGTATGAACTCAAATCATGCCAAGTTTCATTTAAATCCGTTCGGAAAAAAATCTAGTTTCGGCCGTAGTTTCGGTTTCGGCCAAAAAATGACCGAACCTTCGGCCGCGCCGAAACTCGAGTGAGTGTGAATAATCGTGCGTCAATCGGCGAACTTTGTTCCTCACTCGTGCTCACACGCTCACATGGCCGGCTCAGCTCGCTTCGCGTAATTCCATCGTTAATCGAATTGAATTGATTTCAAGTTTAACATATGTATGATTAACATATGACATACTGTACTTATTTATTTCAAGTATATTCATGACACAAAACATAAAAAATATATTTACCACGTACTTTAGCCATAGAATATGCAAATAAATGTTTAAAATATCCACTAAATTTCAGTATATAACAGGATTTTTATATATATTTAACTCTTATTCCAATAAAAGTTACTATCATCACTTTGAGCTTTTTAAAGCTACTAAATGAACTTGACACGGTAGTGTCACAGTTCTAATCTTGTCCTTTATTCAGTGTCACAAAGTAATGATTTGACAACAACAAAATGACCAAACCTTTTGTGTGAAAATATTCACAATTTTCGAGCGTCATTGTACTTAATACTGGTGCAGATTAATTCAACGAAAATTGTAATAATAACCGTTTCGATGTAAATACGCAAACTATCATATTTTTAGGATAAGCTTACTTGTTAGCTGAATTATATAATAAGCAAATGGTGAATATTATGCTTTTTTATTGGGACTAATCCCGCCCACACGCCCACCACTGTAACTCCTACCTACTGTACACCAGGATCAACAGCGGTGACCCACGAAAACACCGAGTTATGACACTCGGGAAGTCCCAGGAAAAATTTAACTGTCTTGGAACCCGTTACGAAATTAATCAGAAGAAAACTGGAGGAGTTGGAAATATAATAAGTCCACTTCCCTCCTTAGCAAAGCGGGAGACAAAATGGAGTCAAAATAGACAGACGCCTTTTTCAAACCGGGAAGCACCACGGATAAAAAATATTATGGGTCCTAAGTGAGCTATATTTGATTTCTATAGTATGTATGGCAGAATCGCTTAAACGCACGGAAATTCACCGCAGTTGACACAAGATCCCCATAATATACTACCCCAGACGTCATTTGTAAGCTATTTAGCATCATGTTACGTTCATTGTACCAAAGACTACATTCCCAGAGGATATGATGAGCCGACTGTTCACAGCTAGAATCAGGTGTTGAGCATTGACAAAATGGTGAATCGACTAATTTAAATGAGTATAGTTTGCTCTTAAAGTTACCGTGGCCTGTAAGAAATTGAGCGACACAGTGATCTACCTCGAGCCATGTCCTTGACAACCTTTCGCGAACAGATGGAAAGAACTGGTAGAGGTGGCGCCCCTTAGATGATTCGTCCCATCGTTTCTGCCATTCATCCAAGAGGTCGTTATAGACATTGGATTTTTGCTGAAACAATCTTATGATTTTACCGCGGTCTCGTATGCCCAAAAAATCGCATTCCATGTTTTGTAGTGTGGAATAGTACATGGCTGCACGTCTTTGCACCTCGAGATCGACCGGAAGAACACCTGCCAACACCGGTAAAGCCTCAGTGCTAACCGTCCTATATGCCTTGCACAAGAAAATCAATGCAGGTCGTTGGCCTTGTAACAGTTTGCGATGGACAGCACCTACAGTCGCCCTATCTGCCCATACAGGAGCACCATAGCAAATAGAACCCAAATAAGTAGCTCCATATATGATCTTTAGTGTATTATATGACAGACCCCATGTCGCAGTTGATATCCTCGTCAGTGCAAAGAAACTCTTTTTAGACTTTTCATTAACTGTTCTAATATGTTCAATAAATGAAAAATTTCTTTCTAAAACCAATCCCAAATAACAAACCGAGGTTTTATTTTTAATAGTAACATTTTCAAATTTAATACACGGCGGTGATTTGAGGTTACCTTTCAAAAGTAGCTGGAAGGTTTTGTTTGGTGCAAACGTCAACCGATTACGCCCACCCCACCGAGATATTAAGTCCAAACATTCACTGGCCAGCCTCTCAAGCCCCGTTCTAGTATCCGACTCTATCAATAACAAACCGTCGTCCGCGTACGCATTCAGGGTACATCCGGACGGCACAGGCATTGCCAGAAAATCGTCGAAGCCTATGTTCCACAAGTATGGTCCTAGCACTGACCCTTGAGGACACCCCATCGTAAGCGCCTTCGACACAGAATGATGCCCAAGTCTCAATTTAGTAGTACCTTGTAAGAAGTACGAGGAGATAAGGGAATAAATATTTTTAAAGCAACCTCTTAATTTTAATTTTAGCAATAGCATGGGCCACCACGCATTGTCAAAGGCGCCAGATATATCTAAGAAGATGCCTAAAACGTATTGAAAACTTGACTCGGTGACAGTTTTCCTTACAGATATAACCGCATCAGTTGTCGATTTTCCCAACGTAAAGCCGAATTGTCTATCATGAAATTTAACTCCACCCGGTAGAAGTCGTGGTACTACAAGACGCTCTAAAAGCTTTCCCAGCGATGGTAACAGTGTTATGGGTCGATAGGATTTAGGATCGTCCGGCGGCTTATCGCCGCTTTTTGGTATTATTCGAATATTACCGCACCGCCAAACACTAGGAAATACTCCTTCCGCAATGCAACGTTTAAAAACTGTTAAAACCGTATCACCCGAAAGTTTACAAGCTTCTTTTATCATTTTGTTTGATATTTTATCGTCGCCCGAAGCCTTATTTAGTGGTAATGACCTAACAATACTGAGGAATTCGTCTGAAGATGGTAAGTCAGACATTGGAGACAATGGTGGTTCAATAGCCCACTGCCTAATTTGTCGGTGATAATCCGTGTCATCCTCCGGCCGATCGTCAGGCACAAGTGATTCTAAAAGATATTCTGTGGTTTGTTCTACTCCTGTAGTATAACTATTATTAATTTTGATGTTCTGTACGTATGCAAGGTCGATTGATCTATTTGCTTTAAATTCATGATACAAAGGTGACCAGGGACCCTCTCTATCGAGTTTATCAACAAGTTTACGTATTAAATTTCCCTTTGATTTCTCCACAGCAGCTCTATAATGAGACCTGGCAACTCTAAGAGCAATAAGAGCATTATTGTAAATATCTCCTGTTACGTTACGACGACGAATATTATGCTTGTGATAAAATAATTTTTAACTAAACAAATATTATGGAACCTATCGATCTCACTTCTGCACTTTCGATTTTAACTATTAGTAAGACAACAAGTAGTTCAAAATTATTAAATTTAAGGGGAAACGTAAATAGTGAGTTCGTATCAATAATATTCATTTAACATTTACTTTTCCAAGAAAAAATAAACACAACGAAAAATAAACTGAAAAATATAGTGGTCACTATTTTAGCACATCTGCATGGATAATTTTAAATTATTTACCACTTCAAAAACCAAACAATCTTATTTTGTTTAATTTTGATAAAATATACTAAATAGAAATAAATCAATTGACTTCAAAAAATTTCAAACGAAAACTCCATGACTAGAAACACTAAAAAGCGTACAATAAAATAAATTGGCTCTCCTTAAATTACTAAGTGGCAACTCTTGTGTATTTTTAAGTATTTATTTATTGAAACAAAGTAATGTTATAGTGTGTGCTATATACCTAAAACCTGTTTGAAGTCGGTGCTAAGCCCAAAATAATACGAACAATTACAAAAATCAAAGTGACCTTTACCAAAATTAAAATAGGCCACGGATTTATATAAAAAAAATTGCTTTGAGTCGCATAACCGCACTAGATGGTGTTGCTCTTTACGACTTAGAGCCCAACGAAATTCCTAACAAGTTGCTTGATGAAAAGCGAAGAAGCGTTACGCAATGAACAACAGTTAAGACTAATTGTAAATATTTAAATGATCCCACTAAATTAAACTAGGCGTATGGATATAGTGTAGGTTTCCAATCGGAACTTCAGCTTTGCATGTCTTTTTTTTCCTACAGATGACTAGTCTATCCTTTATCTCTTAATCTCACCTGACAGATCATCTAAACAACTTGAAAGAATATAACTAAGGCCCTATTCGAGTACATGGTATGAAAATAATCTTTCTCTAAACCCTAATCGTTTTACTTTCTATTATCAGCTCATGTGAATAACTGAAAGAAAACGACTAAAGGTAACATACATATGAAATTTGAAGATTTATCCTCCAAATTCTAAGCGTTAAAGAGTTGCACCTTCTATTATCAGCTCATCATCATAAAATGATGACCACCAGACGCAAATACCGGAATAGCTTTAAAAATATATGATAAACAGGGAAGGTGCCTAAAAAAATTGTGGGTATCCCTCGATTTCCTTGAGATCTCATCATCAGACCCCAATATGGTGCCAATAGCACTACCTCGGGTGAATGCCCTTCCGAATACAAAAACAATTTCCAAAATCGGTTTACAATTGACGGAGTAATCGCTGAACATATATAAAAAATGGGTTTGGTTCACGTATTTTTCAAGGGCAAAAAAGGTTTCGGTTTCGGCCGAAACCGAGAGCCAGGCCGAAGGTTCGATTCCGGTTTCGGCTGAAAAACCAGTTTCGATCAGACACTAGAATTTTGCCGAAATGAGGGCCCTGCGGGTCACGTCGTTGATGGCATAGTGACATGGGAATTCGTAGGTATTTATTGAAAAAAACGGTTGAGCCGGGAAAAACCCTTAGGTACCCTTTTTCTTAGGGCCGGTTTTTCAATAGTCAGATAAACAGTCAAATAGCATTTATTCCTCAGTTAGCGTAAGTTTGGGTCTTTCAATAGTCAGACATCAGTTATCAGACGAATCAAGCTGTAATCTGACTGATAACTTTATCTGTGCTTTCAAACCTCAGTTAGTGTTTTATTCTGTAGAATAGTGATTTGACGTTGTGTATTTCTCTTGTACCTATTTGTGGTAAAGTTTAAGTACGTTGTCGTTATTAAATATTTGATAGACTATGGATGTTTTTGACTCGATTGACTTTTTGTTCTGAGGTAAAAAGGGTTATTAGAGAAATATAGGTTATAGATACTATAGAGAAGATGAAGAATTTTATTTCACACACTGCTATCTAGTTCGAAACAAAACAGAGCTTGTACTATGGTAACGAGAAGATTTCCCTAGTGGCCGTTTGCGGAACTAACGTATGACAGACACTTCTACCTTGCAGTTTAATGTACAGAGCGAGTGCATTGTTATTGTTTCATTGATAGACGTCTACGGAGAAGTAAAAAATACTTAGTTTAAAAGTGGAATGTTAACGTGCATACGTATTTTTATCTGTCATACGTTAGTTCTGCGACTTGCCGCTAGGGAATCTGCTCCTCACCATTTAAATTCTTTCTACAATGATTTCATTGATAGACGTCTACGGAGTAGTAAAAAAAATACTGTAGGACCACTTCGTGAGGACAGTATTCTAAAAGTGGAATGTTAACGTGTATACGCATTTTTATCTGCCATACATTAGTTCTGCGACTTGCCGCTAGGGAATCTGCTCGTCACCAATAGCTCGTCACCTCTGTACCTGACATAAATACAAATATACTTTTTATTTTTAAACACATATTTATTAAACGTAGTGCCCCTTCAGGCAGCTGAAATTGGTATGTGCGTCCATCAATCAGAAGCTTGCATGAGAGAGACAGACGCTAACCAAACTCAGTCTCTCTCTCTGTCCACTACGATCACGCTTTCTGCCGCCAGCTGCCCTTCTAGTTATATAAGCTCTAAGGTGCTGTGTGTCAAAATGTGTTCTGCAGTGTTTCCACAATGAGGGGAAATTCCCCTGTTGAGGGGAAATTAGGGTCCAGAGGGGAAGAAAAAGGGGAAAGAGATGAAAAGGGGAAATCGAGGGAAATCATGGATAAAGCCTAGCCTAAAATATTGCGGAAAATTTCTTAAGTAATTTTTGTATGCACTATACTAATGTTACCGAAAGAAACAGTAGCGAAATTGGCAGCCCACCACCAGTGCAGGTTTTATATATTATATTTCTGGTCAGGCTATAAGAATACGAATGTTGAAATTTTTAGTCAGTCATTATACAATCAGTCAAAAATACATGCTTAGTCAATTTTTTTTGGATTCGCTTGCAGTTGCAATTGCCTGTACAAACTTGAGGTGGGGCATTTCGAACTGATTTTTCATCAGTTGTAAAACAGAGGTTGTTCCTATTCTTTTCAAGCTAGATTTGATCCAACTATTTCATTATCAAGCCTATTGCTTTTATCTGTTTTAATATTTTTTACACGACTACGGCAAAGCCAAAGGAGGGTTATGATTTTGACAGGCTATGTAAGTATGTATGTATGTATGTTCATCTGTTCCCTCATAGCTCCTTAACTACTTATTAGAACTGGACAAATAAGGTATCGTTAGAAGTGTCTTGATCGTCCGCTGGTTATAGGCTATATGACGTGTCACTGAATCTAATGTGGCGCCCTCTAGCCGACATAAAGTACTGTATTCAAAAGTAAATTTGAGATAAATATGCCGTGTTTGGTATCATTGGAAAGGGCGATACTTGTAAATTTAAAAAATACATATATTATTAGCATTTGCTCGTGACTTTGTCCGTATTTTTTCGATCGGTGTGATATTTCTATGGCATTTGATTTATTTATTTTTTATTTAATAAGGGGCAAACAAGCAGACGTATCACCTGATGGTAAGTGCATGGACACCTGCAACACCAGAGGCGTCACAAGTGCGTTGCCGGCCTTTTAAGAAGGATTACGCTCTTTTCTTGAAGGTTTGAAGGTCGTATTGGTCCTGGAATACCGCAGGTGACAGTTCATTCCACAGTTTCGGTTGTGCGAGGCAAAAAATTCCTAGAGAACCGCACAGTTGTGGACTGCCAGCCATCTAAGTGATGGGGATGAAACTGCTGTCACGTAGGACGATGGTGGAAAGAGGCGGCAGGAATCAGCCCGAACAATTCCTCGGAGCACTCCCCATAGTAAATTCGGTAGAAGATGCAAAGCGAAGCTACATCTCAATGTAATGTTTGCTTGTACGTTCCCACATTCTTTCATAACTACTAGTCAGAATAAGACAAATGAGGCATCGTTAGAAGCGTCTTGATCGTCCGCTGGTTATATGCTATAAGAAGTGTCACTGAATCTAATGTGGTGCCCTCTAGCCGACATAAAGTACCTACTGTATTAAAAACTAAATTTGAGATAAATATGCCGTGTTTGGTATCATTCGAAAGGCCGTTACTTGTATATATCAAAAATATATAAATATTATTAGCATTTTCTCGTGATTTTTTCTGAATTTATTCGATAATATTGTGATATTTATATGGAACTATTTAAAATATACTTTAGAAAGATATTAATATTATAGTGTCACCAACATTTTAAATAAAAAAAAGTAGAAACTAAAACCCAACTACGACAAAAAACGACGCTGAAAAAGTATGAAACAAGTTTTAAAAGCCGTAGTAACGCGATGTTAATGTGTTATGGACGTTGTGGTATATTTCTACGTAACGTGTGACTACGGCTTTATAACTGGTTTCATACGTTTTTTTCATCGCGTCGTTTTTTGTCGTAGTTGGGTTTTAGTTTTTTAATCACTAATAGCCGTTTTACGGCAACATTGAAAAAAGCGGCCAAGTGCGACTCGGACTCGCCCATGAAGGGTTCCGCTGCAGCAAGTAACTTAATAGAATTTTTATTTTATTTTTATATTTGTGTTGATTGAATGAAAGGTAAATTGCAGTTTACGATTTATGACGTATTAAAAAAAACTACTTACTAGATTTCGTTTAAACCAATTTTCAGTGGAAGTTTACATGGTAATGCACTTCACATATTTTTTTAGTTTTATCATTCTCTTATTTTAGTAGTTACAGGGGCACACATTTTACCACTTTGGAAGTGTCTCTCGCGCGAACTATTCAGTTTAGAATAAATGATAGTGGAAACCACAATATCATTTTTGAAGACCTATCCATAAATACCTCAAACGCAAGGGTTTGATGAAAAAAAAATTGAGTTTCAGTTCTAAGTATGGGAACCCCTAAAATTTATTGTATTTTTTTCTAATCTTGTGTGAAAATTTTAATGCGGTTCACAGAATACATCTACTTACCAAGTTTCAACATTATAGTTCATATAGTTTCGGAAAAAAGTTACTGTGACATACGGACGGACAGACAGACAGACAGACGGACGGACAGACAGACAGACGGACATGACGAATCTATAAGGGTTCCGTTTTTTGCCTTTGGCACGGAACCCTAAAAAGGCAGTGACATAAAATAGAACTAAATCAGAATAATTTTTGAGGGGAAAAAGGTCCTGAGAAGGGGAAATCTCAATTGAGGCGTGGGGAAAGGAAATCATTAAAGTGGAAACACTGGTGTTCTGTGGTGCTATGTCAAAATCAAAACTGTCAATTGTCAAAATAATAACCGCTGACATTTTAAAAATAATATTTATTGTTCCAGTTCTTGTGTACCTGGATGAACTAATACAGATTATTTAAAATATAAACAGGCAATTAACTTTAAAATGGCTGGGCTGTTACTTAGTCCTACAGAGAAAGTATTCATAGTCCACGGCGTACAAGTATGGAATTATAACCTATAAACCGCATATTTACACCAATTGATCTTACTTTGTTAAACTTTTGTTAGAAGTGCACTAGACTACTCTCCTTAAGCTTTTCGCCTTTACGAGAAACGAATAATGTACCATAATAGTTCGAGGATTTTTACGCGTTTTATAACTAACAATTTACATGTTTTGATACATGAATCGCAGTGTATGGACGTATTTCACGCAGTTTCTTTACATAGCTTTCTGATTCTTTATACTAATTATCTGATTATATTTCTAATATTAAACTTACTTTTATACTTAAAGGATGATTACCGCTCAGATGGAAGGTCCAACATTGATTATCGGCCTATGGAACTGGAAACGGACGTTGTGAGTCATGCCAGTGGATCAGCGCGTCTCAGACTTGCTAACACAGATGTACTCGTAGGAGTCAAAACAGAAATAGATATACCTAGTCCTGATAAGCCAAATGAAGGAAAAATAGAGTTCTTTGTTGATTGGTAATGTTCTTTTCCTTTACTACTTAATTTTATTTTTGCTTGGTATTATATTTATCCAAAGAATTAAAATTACACTTTTTTTCTTAACATTAATTTTTTCATCATGTGAATAAGAATGTGTGAATGTTGCAGCTTTTTAAATTTCTATATAGTATAAAATGAAATTGCTTCTGCTATCTGTTCTGTCTGTCTGTATCGCTTAGATCTTTTAAACTACTCAACTACTTAATTTAAATGTAGTTTTCAGCAATAGATAGTCGTTCAAGAGGAAGATATGTAAATACATGCATATTTAAGTAGAGAAAATTTGAGAATTTCAAAAAGTTTGTAAAGCTGGATATTGAAATACAAAAAAAAACATAATAATATGGAGTAAAAAAAATCACTTGTAAAGTACCCTTAAATAATTAACATCAAAGCATCAATGTATCTTCAAAGCAAATAAATAATATTAAATATACAAATAAATAAGTATAAATTACAAATAAATAATATAAAATTTTTATCACATTTCAGTTCAGCCAATGCTACTCCAGAGTTTGAAGGAAGAGGTGGTGAACAGTTAGCCATAGGAATATCAAATTTAATGCAGAGAGCATACCATTCTTTACAGGCCTTGAACTTGAAGCAGTTATGTATATTTGAGGGTAAACAGTGCTGGAAACTTTATGTTGACATATTGGTAAGAATGAACAACTTTTTTTTTCTCATCACCTTGCTTGTAAGAATGTTTTATTTTTATTTGAATGCATGGATGACATAGTGTTTTAAGTCTCTCCCATCTGGGTTTGAATCTCTCATATAAATAATAATAAATATTTCGGACACCTAACACACAACGCCATCTAGTCCCAAGCTAAGCAGAGCTTGTGTTATGGTTACTAGACAACTGATAACTCCAAAACAAATATTTGTAGATCACACAAACATTTGGTCCGACCCAGGATTTGAAGTGTGCGTGTGAACTGAGGGACCATAGTGATATTTTTGTTTGAAATTTTTATTTGATTTAGTAGTAGGCTCAAAACAATTGTAGAACAAATATGAGAATTTGTAAAAAGATATGTTAAAAACTACAGCCCTTTAAGTGTGGTCCCTCAATCCTCACATACCATCAGCCAGATCTCGGCAAGTATGTAAAAAAATAAGGTATTGTGACTGCAGACATTTAGTAGAGAATTTGTAAAGATATATATACTAAATAACTGAGCACAAATCATCAACGATTAAAAAAATACAACGACTATACTGTGGTCCTTCAGTCCACACACGAAAGATTTTGTTATACTGAATATTATCACATCAACGGAATAAAATCTTTATTTTCTTACATAATGTTTTAGAACAAGTCTTATAGCAATTTGTAAAAAATAAATGAAAAAAATATATCGACGCACTTTGAAGATATTTATAATTAGAGCTGGTCCCTCAATCCTCATGTTCTCAAACATACTTGCATGTCTAGCTGCTAGACGACTAAAGTATCACAAACATACATATTTTGTTATTTATAGTGATGCCAAACTTTAAAAAATTAAACTGTGATTCAAGATATTGGAGTGTGGAGGCAATCTCTGTGATGCAGTGTCCCTGGCTGTCAAAGCTGCTCTGTTCAACACAAGAATACCGTTTGTGAAAGCTGCACTAATGGATGGAGGCAATGTTGATTTGCAATTATCTGATGATCCATATGACAGTAAACTTCTCAATGTAGGATCTGCACCTTTATTGGTAAGATTTGTTAAAGTGAAAACTTCTTTTGGCGCACCGCACACACATTTATTCGTAGGTAGTAACTTAGGCTGATGTGTCACGCATCACGCTCTGAGGTGAAAGGCTCGATCAGGTGAACTGAAAACTTCTTTTGCGAGATTTGGCGCACCACACACACATTTTTTCGTAGGTAGTAAGTTAGGCTGATCCGTCACAGCAATTCAAGGCTAGGTGTAAACCTGATATTTGGCGTGGCTAGGCTTCGTCACAGCAATTCTAGGCGACTCACGTAATAATTATCATTATTAATTTAATAGTTATTATCGGTACGTAATAAGATTGCGATTACCAATGAAGTTTTCACTTGCCATGCCATGCGGTCTTAAGCACACACTCAATTTTTTTTTTTTATTTTTTTTTTTTTTTGGTCTCTTATCTGCTTTTACTTATGTTTATTTATTGGTGCTGTATGCTTTGTACATGAACCAACAGCTTAAATGAAATATTGTAAATGTAAATAAAATATTGTATTACTCTATTTAAAATAAAATAACGTAAGGAGTTTTCTGCTGGTTCGTCTTCATAAGAATGACACTTTGGAACGGACCACATAGTTATTAATGTAACGTTTCGAAAGTGCCTGAAAAGATCTATCTAAATAAAAGCTTTGTGATTTTGATCTGAATTCTTGTTTTTATAACCATACTAATAATACAAAGCTGAAAATTTCTGTTTGTTTTACGGTATCTGTTCTGCTCCTAAGGGTCCTAGTGTGAAAACCATCTTCAATCTGGACCAAATTTAAATGGGACCACACGGGAAGCACCAGCTTTCAAATAAAAAAAGGATCATTAAAATCGGTTCACCCAGTCGAAAGTTATAAGGTAACAAACGTAAAAAAAAAACAGAATTGTAAACCTTCTCCTTTTTTTGAAGTCGGTTAAAAATATTTTAATTAATTTTCTTCTAATGAATACTCTACCTGAAATATATTTTTCATTATGAATTAATTTTTCAGAAATTAGTAGGTATGTGTAAAAACAAAAACTTGTTTATTTATATTGTGCTGAGAGTTTTTGGTTTTTTATACCAAGAAAAACTTTATGTTTATTATACATATTAGCTCACCCGGCGAACTTCATACCGCCTCATAATTATAAAATGTTGTGTTTAGTGACTGATAGTGACATCCCGACAGCAGCGCCACCTACTGCGTCGAATTATGTTTTCAGACCATCCAGGCTCCAGGAACCCATTAAAATACAAACAAAATTTCATCCTAACCTGTCCACATGTTTATGAGGAGTTGGGTTATATCTAGATGGTTGGCCCCCCTATCTCATAAATTAAAAAAAAAGGTGACAAACATACATACAGAATTATATATATATAGAAAAAATTTAAAGATCATTTTAAAATCGTTACTAAGGTCCGGGATATATCTTTGTTTTTGTTTTTAACCTTTATTAACCAATTTCAGGTTACGTTATGTAAAATAGGTGACAAATGTGTAGTGGACCCATCTGCTGAAGAAGAAAGTTGTAGTGTAATATCAGTCATAGTTGGGATCACAGGCGTTCCTAGTTGCTATTGTGATGGAGGTGACTCTAAGGAAGAAACAGAGGGCAAATTTACAACTATTGATATGAGCGGGCCTGGGAGCTTGGCGCCCAAGACATTGAAAAATGCTATCAGTCAAGGAATGTAAGTATTAGAACAATTAATTACTTATTGCATAAAATCTATACTTACTAATATATAAAGCTGAAGAGTTTGGTTTGTTTGAATGCGCTAATCTCAGGAACTGCTGGTCCAATTTGAAAAATTCTTTGTTTGTGTTAGATAGCCCATTTATCCAGGAAGGCTATATATCATCACGCTAAGACTAATAGCAGCGGAGAACCAATGAAGGATGTTTAAAAAACGGGGGAAAATTATCACGCTACGGGTAATGGGAGACGCAAACAAGGTTGCGTGTGTCTGCTAGTATACAAATAAAAATGTAGGTCCATAGAACTGGAAAAAGAAATAGGAAGATAAAATTTTGTGTACCTACCAATATAATTAGTTTGTCTATTTTAGTAATCGATAAAACTATCATATTAACATTGGAAACATTAATTACTGGAGTACCACATAATGAGAAAGGTAAAATTAATAATTCTCTATATCATTAACCAGCTGACCCACGCAACCTCATCAGCGCCTCCTTATTGCCCGCAGTGTGATATTAAAACAGCGTGTACAAATTTGTTTACCATAAAAAAGGTTATAGTGAACCAACCTTAAAAGATAGATAATTGTCGCTGTTTTTAGATTTTTTAAAGGAGAACAATTTTGTCATAAACTGTCAGTGAAACTTTAACCTTTTTTGCGCACACAATGAAACCTTTAAAAGGAATAATTTTCCCCCGTTTTAGCAACTTTTTATCTAACAGTGAAAGATTTTTATGAAATTGGTTCAACCAAACAAAAAAACAAACCTTCAGCTTTATAATGTTAGTATAGACTTGAAGGTTATTCTTCCTCAAGGGAAACTTTTGGTCCAATAATGGCAAAGACATGTCGTTTACTTAGATTGTTCCTTCTTTGTATTATTGCATATTGAACTCTATACAATGCTAAATAAGTTCTAATGTTAAGTTATGGAATCAGGCGTTACTTTGCGGAAATCCATGACATTAAATGCTATGAAATATATTTAGCTTTAATTCCGCGAGACAAATATCCAGGTCTGAAAGCAGGGCACAAATCCCACCGTCATGCATATGTACACATACAAACCAAGTGAGAAATAATTAGCATGCCATGCAACCAAACCTATACTCGACACGTGTTTCGCCCCTCCACGGGGCATCCTCAGGAGATGTTGACTCGTCGAGCGTTTGAGCTCGAATGAGCTCGCCGCACCGCTGTCGGCCCTTTATATACCGTTTCGATGACGCTATAATAATGGTCGATCCAATGTCATAAAGACATCTGTGCCGAACTACCTGCAATCATACTTAAAAGTGGTGATGGAATTAAGTTTGTTTGGTCATTCAACAGTGTATATGCATTATTATTGTTATGTTTTGATATTTCTAACTGTTCCAACACACTCAGCCGGAAACCCTTATCGCAAACATGCAGAATGTTATAGGTATTGTTGCCGCTCAAGGAGTGGCCGGTGTCTATTAAATGTTTTTCGAAATGTGATTTATCTGGATGGCCATTCCTGTGAGCGGCAACATGTTCTCTGTACCTAATTTCGAACTACGGCCTGTCTGACCCACATAGACCCCGGTGCAATCATTGCATACTAATTTGTAAACTCCGGATTTTTTTGAATTCTCTAATTTATCTTTACCGTTACATAGTTTACGCAAGTTATGGTCCGATCGAAAAGCTACGTAAACATTGTGTTTTCTTAGAATATTCGCGATTCTATCTGAAATTAGGCCTATGTAAGTGAGACTCCCGACATTCTTGTCAATTCTTTCGGGGGTACATGCATAAAGTGCTGAGCGCGCCCGGTCATTCTGCTTTTTCTTAATTATATTATCAATAACTTGTTTGGTGTAACCGTTTGAAGTCGCGATTTGATACAATATTTTGAGTTCTTTTGCGTAATTATCCGTGGACAGTGGGAGTGACATTAAACGGTGGACATAGCTGCGGAAGGCTGCTAGTTTATGCTGTAGTGGGTGACAGGATGAAGCGGGAATCGTTGTGTCCGTGTGTGTGGGCCTTCGATAAATTTGGAAATCGAGTTTGTTATTGACTCTTGTGATTGTCAGATCCAAAAAATTAAGGGACTGATTTGATTCTAATTCTAATTTGAATTTAATTTTGGGGTGGTGAGTGTTGAGCCTATTTACGAAAATATCCAATTGACGATTAGTACCTGTCCAACAGACAACAACAGAGACAATTACGTCATCCATATATCTATAATAAAACAGAATGTTGGGCTCGCCCACCACATATTTACATTCGAAGTAGTCCATAAATATTTCCGCCATTAATGGACTTAAAGGTGATCCCATTGCTAGACCCTCTTTTTGGCGGTAGTATTCGTTATTGAATCGAAAGTAATTTTGTTCCATGCAAATACGTGTGAGGTTAAGTAGGTTTGGAGAGGCAACGTTTACATCCAGGAGAAATAAACAACCAGTGTGTTGGAACAGTTAGAAATATCAAAATATAACAATAATAATGCATATACACTGTTGAATGACCAAACAAACTTAATTCCATCACCACTTCTAAGTATGATTGCGGGTAGTTCGGCACAGATGTCGTTGTGAAATTGTATCGATCGTGATTATAGCGTCATCGAAACGGTATGGCCGACAGCATGCTAATTATTGTCACTTGTTTTGTATGTGTACATATGCATGATACCCATATGTGCATGTGAGTATGCATGACGGTGGGATTTGTGCCCTGCTTTCAGACCTGGATATTTGTCTCGCGGAATTAAAGCTAAATATATTTCATAGCATTTAAGTTCTAATGTATTTGGTGTATCTTTCATTGTATAACCAATATGTGTAGGTTTGGTTTTCTATCACAAATAAGTGTTAACTAAGATATTTTCTTTTTTTTTTTATAGAATCGCAGCCAAATTACTAGACAAAGCTCTAGGAGAAGCTCTTCTAAGGGAAAGACAGGAAAATATTACACTAAAAAAGCATTCCTATGGATTTTTGAAATAAAATATGTATTATTTTGTAAATAAATCATTAATTTTTCATATAACCTTTATTGATATAATCATTATAACATACTATATCAGTCTATATAACAGTCAAATTCACATTTTAGAACTAACCTTTATAGCCATTTAAAATAGATAAAAATAAGTGTACATTTAGGAATGGAAAATAAGTTTGCAGTTCAGTACACTAAAAACACTTTCTGTATTGTATCTGTCACACGCTCTTCGACGCAGTTTATTTGCTTACGTGATATACAACGGTGAAATGCCAATAATCTCCAAGAACAGAGTCGTAAATATATAGTAGTAAAGTGTAGCGTGACAAAAGTGTTAGGTGTGTTACTATAGGTAGGAGTTTTGTAAAAGGCTCTACCAAAACGTAGTAACAGTAGAGAGTATCCATAAGCAGGCGTTCTCCTCTGTCAAAGTATTAGCCCAAATGGGCCTACGCATTCTATAGAATCTATTTGTGTGCGTGAAATTATATATATATATATATATATGTATGTAATAGTTGTATGTGACTGATTTGTATCGGAATTCGGAAAAAGTACGTATTACGATTGTGGAACAAAATCTAAAGTGAATTGCGGTACAAGTGATACATTTAGGTACTATGTAGGTACCTACCCAACACCTACGTTATACTTGGATTACAAATTAACAAAAAATTCAAACTTCTTGGCAGGGACTTAACAATTAATGATTAACTGTAGACATAAAATCATAATAATGCACTTCTTTGAGAAACAATAATAAGATCTTGAATTAAAAAGCAAGTTTCATAACACTAAGGGATATTTAAGGGAACATGATAAATTGATAAGTCTACGTATTATATTTCCCCATATATTTAATAATAGCATAGGCCTTTTGGCAAGAAATAGCGATGTAAGTATAATGTTTTACTTCTTGGGGTTAACTGGAGTAAGGAGGTCCAGTACAGAGGCAATATTGCCATCTGTGTATTCGAGAAGTTGAGTCAGCCAGTCACCGTCGTTTGAGAAGCCCATTTTCATCATTTGCTCAATTGCTGCATCAATGTGAGGTTCTGTGAAAATAAGGATAATTCGTTAGACATCACACTAAATCTGAACTAAAATTACATTTCGTTTAGATAGTGTCAGTGCACTCGCACGCAATTGTGGTTATTGTTGAGAAATACGAATATATTAATTCATACAACGGCGTAATCTGACTGTATGCCGCGGGCGGGCCCTTTGATTTTGTGGCGTCTTGCCGCACGTAAGACGGCGGCGCGATCAAGGTGACCGTATCTAAGCGAATAGACTATACAACATATTAGCCTAATGGTTAGTGATCCTGACTGCTAGGCCAGAGATCGTGGTTTCTATTCCCATCCAGGACCAATGTTTGTGTGATGAACACGATCAGTTGCTCTGTCGCGGTGTAAGTTATCCATGATATGTATGTATTTAGAAATTTATAAGTATGTATATCAGCAGTTTGGTAACCGTAGAACAGGCTGTGCCTAGTTTGAGATCACCCTAGTCCCATTAGTTTGAGATTAGACGGACGTGTGTGAAATGTGTGAGATTATTATTATTTCTGTTAATGACTAACGTTTTGTATGGTGATGTAGATATAAAAGGGCTGAGACATCAGTTAGAGTGCACTTTTACATTTTAAAGTAAAACACGTATTATTGGAGAGAGTTGATTTTTTTATTTGATTGTAAAGGCGACATTTCCGTCAAATGGTCCCTTTCAATAAATTTTCTATGACTTTCTAGATGTGACTATGACGAGTTGGATCTCGGATTTTAGCTCAGAAATTGTTTCTGGTTTATTCGCATAAACCCGAGATAAAAAACCTTAAAGGAAAAAAAGGTGCACTTTCTTCACAGAAAATACATTATTACTTCGAAGTTTTAGTTCTTAGCAATATCTTTCCAAATGTTTGTATCTAATAAGTTTTTACAAATTGTAAAACTTACTTCGTATAGCATTCGGTTTTTGTAATAATTCAATGAATCATCCAACACACTTATTATTATTTATGTTGAAAATAGTGTCATCGTCACAGTGTTTTATAGGTATTTTCTAAAATTTGAAAACATTGGTGACACATTTTTTTAACAACATGATATCAAAACGTTGCGATAAACTGAAGGTTATATGATAATAACGATAGCAATTATTACTAATGTCCTATTTGTTACGACTAGATATCGACGTGGAACAATTTTGTATAACTAGGTCCGTTGGGTAGATGGTCTTGTCCTGGCGTTTTCTTTTATTTTATAACTTTTTTTATACATTAACAACCGGCTGACATGTCAAACGTTAATTTATAAAAAAATATAGGTCGTTGGTTAAGGATGAAAATTAAGGGTTATGTGTATTTTTACACGGCTAATCATAAAAAAATTATCAACAATATTAACTAAAAAGTTTTGGGTGGACCACCACTAATAAGGTAAGAGGTATAAACAAGTAAAATTTTAAATAAAAAACCGACATCAGGAACTGGACTAAATTTAAATGGGACCACACGGGAAGCACCAGCTTTCAAATAAGAATCATCAAAATCGGTGCACCCGGTCGAAAGCTCTGAGGTAACAAACCTAAAAAAAATACAGTCGAATTGAGAACCTCCTCACACCTACCTATCTCAAACATACCGAAACACACCAAAAATTTAATAAAAATCGGTCAAGCCGTTTTGGAGATTCAAAACCGTTACATATAGTTGATGACTCACCGAGCATCTATCGAAAGAACATTTATTGATATTTTATCTAAGTGTGTATCATAACGAAAACTCAGAATGCATAAATATTAACATTATTTTTAACCGACTTCCAAAAAGGAGGAGGTTCTATGTTCCACTGTATGTATTTTTTTTTTTTTTTTTTTATGTATGTTCACCGATTACTCCGTCAGTTGTGGACCGATTTTGAAAATTTTTTTTGTATTCGAATGGGTATGCTTCCGAGGTGGTCCCATTGCCAGCATATCAGGATCTGATGATGGGATCCCAGGGAAATCGAGGGAAACCCTCATTTTTTATAGGCACATACTATGTTTTTCGTATATTTTCTGAAGTTACACCGGTATTTGCGTCTGGTAGTCATCATTTTATGATGATGAGCTGATGATGTAAGGTACAACTCCTTAACGGTTAGGAGTTGGAGGATAAATCTTTAAATATCATATGTGTATATGTTACCTTTAGTCGTATTCTTTCAAATTATTTAGGTAAGCTGATGATGGAAGGTGGAAGGTACAACTCCTCAACGGTTAGGAGTTGGAGGATAATTCTTTCAATTTCATACGTATCTAAAGACCTTCAGTCTTATACTTTCAAGTTATTTAGGTGAGCTGATGATAGAAGGTTAAACTCTTCAACAGTTAGGGATTAGAGGATGATTTTAATATTACACGTACATATAGACCTTAATTTGTATTCTTGATGATGAAATAGTTCAACTTACTACTTACCTACGATTGATTGCACTAAAAACTGAAAAATAAAAACTTTTTATAAAAAAAAAAATACCGACTTCCAAAAAAACATCCAACGAAAACTCTCTGCCAAAAAGACACTTAAAGCGTAAAATAAACTGGTTCTTCATAAATTGCCTATACCTAATTCTTTATTCATTTCAATAGTAGTATTATAATGTGTGCTAGGTACCTAAAATCTGTTTGAAGTCGGTGCTAAGCCAAAAAGAATACAAACGAACAATTACAAAAGTCTAAGCGATAGTCACTTGGCACCGACTTCAAACAGATTCTAGGTACCTAGCACACATTATAACACTACTATTGAAATGAATAAAGAATTAGGTATAGGCAATTTATGAAGAACCAGTTTATTTTACGCTTTTAAGTGTCTTTTTGGCAGAGAGTTTTCGTTGGATGTTTTTTTGGAAGTCGGTAATTTTTTTTTCTCTAGACTCAGTTGAAATTTGGATTTTCTTTAAAATGATTCTCTACATCATTAATAACACCTGCCTACATATTGCAATCCATCTGCGTATGTATCTGTATGGTGATTGAATAAATATACAGAGTGTCCACATCCCTATTGATCATATGGGTACCGTAAGAGGTGAACGAGGGATCAAATTGTGCAGTAAATCATAATTTCAGAGAAGGACAACTAGAAATATATCCAACCCGTTAGGCCCATGTCCTAAATCATAATACCTGCTTACTTATTTCAATGATGTGAATCAGGCGCGGTACCAGGGGGTGGGTCACAGGGGAAATGACACCCCCTCCTCCCCAAATCGTACCCATGTAACTTTTTCCCTGCTACTAAAACCTGATTACCAAATATTATCATCCCATTTACCAATAAAAAACAAAAGATATCTATTTGTTTTTGATGTGTGCAATAAAATTGTGTATGTGCAATAAAGTATAATATATTAGTGACCCCCCCCCCCAAAATTTCAGGCTACGACCGCTCCTATGTGAATACTTACTTGGGTGGCGCTTCCTGGGTTGGGGTCGGGTCTGTGCCGCGGGCTGCTGAGGCTGCGGGGCGGGTGTCGTGGGCTTGGCGCGCTCCTCTTGCGCAGGCGCAGCAGCAGCGCCCTCAGCCACGGGAGCGGAGGGAGTAGCGCCAGGAAGCACCTCCGGTACTTGAGGATTCAACACTAAATGTTCAGCTTTGGTCAATAACGATGGAACGTGAACACAGATTGTTGCAGTACTGACAATTTAAACTTTTTTTTTTTGATTTAAAATATTCAGGTCGTCTGGAAGAAATCGCAGTGAGCGATAAGACCGCCCGTTGTTACATTTATAGATTTTGTAACTCATTTTGTGTTGTCTGTTATTATATGTATGCAATAAAGATAAATAAATAAAAAAAAAACAAATCCTAAGCGTTGAGTAAAAAAAGTTTTTTTTTTTACGGGTACTTATAAAACTACTAGCTGTTACCCGCGGCTCCGCCCGCGTGTATGTCGATAAATGAAGAACCGCTCGACCGATTTTGTGCATACTTCACATAAACTATCTACTAAATAGTCCGAACAAAGCCTAAACATTTGGTTTGGATAGGTGAGCCCGGTGTTGAGTTATAAAATTACAACGAAAAGTGGCATTGATTTTTATATATATTGATTACACTTCGAATACCATGAGACTAAATTATCAATTCTAAGTTACAGCCTCTCTAAATCGCGGACAACACATGTTAAAACATAAAAGCTTGATGAAAATGATTATGTAAAAATGTATAAAAGTCACATATAATTACCGGCAGTAGATGAATTCAATGGTGGGCAAAAACAGACTGCCTCGTTGATTCTGACCCGTTCTTGAAACTCTTCAGGCAAATTGAAACCAATAGGAGGGACATGTTCAGTTTGAGTGGTAGTAGTACCCATGTCCAGTAAATCTAAAAACATAAGTGGCTTTTACATGATTTGATTGCTGATCGATTTCTCTGAAGAAAATTGTTAACTAAATACGTATAACAAGAAATAATTTGGGGATGAACATGCAAGGCATTAATCTCGTTCGATAAAATTGGTCCATCCAAGTTATATACAGAAATAATAAATTAATTATAAGACTATAGTGAATTACGAGTCAATTGACATAAAAGATGTATGAAAAAGAGCAAGTGCGCATATAGCGATAATGATCGATTAAGGTTGCTTTTAAACTTAGTCAAGGAATTAGGGGAATACCCTGAACAAGTATTTACGAGTAATAGGATGGAGATCAATATCATTAACGGTCTACTGCTGGATATAGGATAGAGATAAATTGGATTCAATAATAAATAGGGAATTCAGAACAATTTCCTTATTTGCTTCTCTATCAACAATTTCAACCAAAACTATACTTTGTCCATTCGTTTATTTTCTTTTTGACAGCTCACGCCTATAAATTACCATACTTTTTTTCGGAATTATGTACTACAGTAATGTCGTACTTTATTGACGGTGACGGTACTTTAGTGAAGTGGTCTGTGCATAAAAAACAACCACAGACTATAAAACAGTACTTGAAATACGATAAATCGATCATATGATAAAAATAATTTACCTTCATGTAAGTATTTCGTAAATTTAATAAAAAAGGAAATAAAAATAGTATCTATGACTCCAAGATTGAATTTTTGCAAGGAATCAAGTCGAAATCTTGGAATTTAGGATCAAACCAAGAGTAAAGAACAATAACTCTGTTCATTCATCTAATTTACAGATTTATTATTTATATTTTTGTTTATTTCTTACATAATATAAAAAACTAATAAAGGAATAATTAATATTTCAACAAAAAATATTTAATTAAATCGATTGAAAGTTCTTCATAAATAAAATCGCTATTCGTTTCAAATCCAATCGGTAATGGGTGACGGCGTCACTAATTTCGAAATTTCTTGAACTGTCAAAAAGAAAATAAAGAAATGGACAGAGTATAAATAGTCAAATAATCATACGGCACATATTCAAGTGAAGTTCTCGAGACTATTTACACCAGCAAAAGAAAAGAAGCTCTTTAGTGTTCTTAACATGGTGTCAATTTTTTATTGTGCGAAGTTGAAAACCTTGTGTATAACTTAACAAAAACTACATATTTTTATATATAAACCTAAATGTCAAATGCAAGTTATTTACCTTTTTCCTTATTTATCATAGTCCAGCCATCAGCCTTTTCAGGCGAACTTTCCTTGTAGAAATCAGTATTGATGCTCGAATCAGCAGTTGATTCTGAAACAACTGAGCTCGACTTCGACCCAGATCTGGCTGATTTCATTGAAGTCTCTGAATTCACAGTGACATTATCAGCCTCGGGAGTCTTCCTGTCACCTTGTCCCATCTCCACATCATTGTCTTTTTGTACTGCAGAAGATTGCATATCTTGCAAGAACATCAGTAGCAAACCCTTGATGTTTTCGACATTAAGAACTGGTGGAATGACAGGGCATTCAGTCTCCATATTTGCGGAAGTAGTAGGCTCTGGTTGTTTCGGAGTCTCGGCAGTTTCGTTAGCAGTCTTTTTCACTTGCTCTTGAGTTTCTTGCGGCTTCTGTTCCTCTGGTTTTGTTTCAGGCGCCTCCGTCTTGTCATCAGTAAGATCAATATCGCCAGCGAGATTAGCGAATTCGTTCATGTAAGTTGCGAATGTTTCCAACCAACTGGAGCGAGGACGACGGAGGTGGTCACCTCCGAGGGGACCGTGATGTCCTCCGTGGTGACCGCGGTGCTTCCTCTCGCCACTCCTATCGCGACGGCGCTTCATGTAGGCGCACTCTTCGCCAACATTGCTAGAAACGGACTTAAGGAACTGACGGGACCTCTTGATCGCTGCTTTAACTAAATGCCGCTATAAAAAAATACCAGGTGTTAAAATTGATAAATGTGAAAGAAAAATACACTTTAAAATGCTAATAATATATTTTTATTAATAGAAATCTCAAAGTTACTCTGTTTACATTCCATGAAGGTGCATAACTGTTCATATTTGTTAATTTTTTATGCAATTTCTACATGACCTCGAAAATATATGTAGTGCATAACCTAATCAGTCAATAAAACGGATACTGTGCATCCTGACATACTATGTACATTAAGTTAAAGGCACTTACCGGCATAGTTGCAGTAGGCACTCGCACCATGCAATGTTCTGGGTGACAGCCCGCGGCTTCACATTGCGAGCACAAGTCAAATTCATCACAAACAGTGCACTTGTAACGAAAGCCGACGATAGTGTTGTCACATGAATCGCAAATAACGCCTAAATGTATATTTCCAGGAATAACTGAGGATAAAATTAATAAATATTAATTAAATTTTCATAAGTAACTAACTTGCCAAATAAGCACACAAATGGCAAAAAAAATCTGACATCAATTTCTATTGTTTTCATATTTTTTTAACTGTATTCTCATTATAAAATAAGATTTACTAACACCACATTATTATACACTAGCATATTTAAAGCAAAACACATAACACACATCAATGAATTACCTGAAGGCATCTGGGCAGGACATCTTGGGATGTTGACCGCACCAATGAAAATATTGGTCTCAGGTTTCTTAACCTCTCCCTTGCAGTAGATATAAAGTTTAAGGTAATTGTACTTCGTATATTGCAGAGCAGTCTTCAACTCCATGTCCGTAGAGATGCTGACATCATCACCATCCTCATCTGAAGTTAAATGTTTATGAACATCTTATAAGTAAGAAAAAGTGTGTACTGTAGTTCAATGATAAATCATTTGTATCATGTAAGTATAAATAAAAAAAAACTTCCTACCTAAATACTGTCAAAGATAAAATTGCCACCCAAGCTTTCTGGGAAGAGGGCTGATGAGCAAAGAACCTAATTCTACCTTTAACTAACAGGCTGAACAGACATGCTCCTCAATATCTGACCGCATGAGGAGCTAGCGCCAATATGGACATATCACTGGTTATTGTTCTTTGCATGCCTATTTCCTAAACTCATGAAAATCCAGCTCAATGTTGTAGAGATAGATTGCAGGACATGAGACAAAGTAAAAAACTTTTTATAAAAAAAAAAACGACTTCCAAAAAAACATACAACGAAAACTCTCTGCCAAAAAAACACTTAAAAGCGTAAAATAAACTGGTTCTTCATAAATTGCGTAACCTAATTCTTTATTCATTTAAATAGTAGTATTATAATGTGTGCTAGGTACCTAGAATCTGTTTGAAGTCGGTGCCAAGTGACTATCGCTTAGACTTTTGTAATAGTTTGTTTGTATTCTTTTTGGCTTAGCACCGACTTCAAACAGATTTTAGGTACCTAGCACACATTATAATACTACTATTTAAATGAATAAAGAATTAGGTATACGCAATTTATGAAGAACCAGTTTATTTTACGCTTTTAAGTGTTTTTTTGGCAGAGAGTTTTCGTTGGATGTTTTTTTGGAAGTCGGTTTTTTTTTTTATAAAAAGTTTTTATTTTTCAGTTTTTAGTGCAATCAATCGTAGGTCAGTAGTAAGTTGAACTATTTCATCAAATTTCATCATCAAGAATACAAATTAAGGTCTATCCGTACGTGTTATATTAAAATCATCCTCTAATCCCTAACTGTTGAAGAGTTTAACCTTCTATCATCAGCTCACCTAAATAACTTGAAAGTATACGACTGAAGGTCTTTAGATACGTATGAAATTGAAAGAATTATCCTCCAACTCCTAACCGTTGAGGAGTTGTACCTTCCACATTCCATCATCAGCATCATCAGCAGAAGCATACCCTTTCGAATACAAAAAAAAATTTCAAAATCGGTCCACAACTGACGGAGTAATCGATGAACATAAAAAATAAATAAAAAAATACATACAGTGGAACATAGAACCTCCTTAATAGCCTGAATACCCTGAATGTAATTTGTAGTTAATTATATGTGTGTGAGAACCACTTTCAATTATCTCTCTAAACATTTCCTGAGTGCAAAGGTTATCTAAAGGTACAAAACATAGACAGTTAAACAAAAGGATTATTTAAATAATTCACTTACATAAAAAACTGTTTGTTTTTCGATACTTTTTGTGATCAATAATCCTAGGTATATGTTTAATATATCATTATGATCAATTTGTACAATATTTCAGATTTTCTAAAAAGTCTTTTTTCATAAAAAGTTACCTTAATTTAAATATCCTACTAATATTATAAACCGAAAGTTTGTAAGTGTGGATGGATGGATGTTTGTTACTCTTTCATGCAAAAACTACTAAACAGATTTGGATGAAACTTTACAGTAATATACCTAGCTTAAACATCAGAATAACACATAGGCTACTATTTGCAGCGATAACCGACATAGACGCGGACGGAACCTTTTTTTTTTTTAACATATGAGTTTTTGCTTAAAATGGATTTGACATTTTTATGCAACATAACGACAAAACTGCAAGTTTCGGCGACGGGTTTTTTATTCATAGTGTAGTTAACTGGTCTATTGACCAAAACTATAATTACCATCATACAAAACACAAAAAAAAAAAGGTGTTGGGATTAAACTTCAATTTTATAAAAGAAATAATTTTTCACCTTGATATAATACTTAGTATGTTTTAAAGTAACTTGGCATAAAAAAAATTCAATGGATTTAAAAAAAATATTTTATTTAAAGGTGTCCATACAGTCACCTACCCCCACTTGTTGGACATTGAATTTCGGGATACCCTGTATATATATATATAACTAGATTTTGCCCACAGCTCCGCCTACATCTGGGTCAGTTGCTTATGTCCTTCTTCAAAGTTCAATTTATCTCTACACCAACATTGAGTGTTGGTACCAATATTTCCGAATAAGTTCAGTGGTTTAGCCGTGAAATCATAACAGACAGACAGAAGTTATTTTTGAAAAATATAATATGTATTACTATGGACAGAAATAAGTTACCTTTCCAAGAAACAATATAAGTCTCGTCCAGAAGTCTAGGGTACACTTCCCAAAGTTTTTCACTCAGCAGATAGAAGTTCTCAATACTAATACTTGCAGCTCCAAATCTCCTGACTTCAGGCTTGTCTTTCTCATTCCAGAAAGTATACACTTTAATGGGTATTTCCTTTACAGTATCCATGATGAAATATTCCAATTGTACTGGTATCTGAAGCGAAGTAAAGGGACTATACAAAAAGGAAGAAACTAACTTAACATATTGATGTATAGATTCCAATTAAAAATATGTTATGTAGATAAAAATTTACAAACACATCTATAAGGTTTGAAATTATTAGTTATTTAGGACAAATAATTACAAATTTTAACAAAAAAAAACCCATCTTCAATCTGGACCAAATTAAAATGGGTCCACACAAGGTTGAAATATATCTTTCAAATAAAAAAAGAATCAACAAAATCCAAACATAACAAAAATTAGTTGAATTGATAACCTCCTCCTTTTTTTAAGTAGGTTAAAAACTGATTTAAATAAATATAACTTCTTTCAAAACTTCGTGCAATAATAATGACAGGTTTAATATCTAATACATGAATGAAACTATCACAAAAACCTCCTTTCAAAGGAGTAGCAGTCCAGCAGTGGACTAATAAAGGTTGTTGACAGTGATGGGGCTTTTCTAACTAAAGATTTCCATTACATATATTCGTGGTCTATAAACCTCTCTTTAATAAGTTATTTATTTCTCTTTTCCCTTTTATTCCATAAACAAACAACAGCCCTATTTAACCATGCTATGTAAACATAGAGACATACTTTATTTAGAACAAAACTTTTGTTTTTATTGTTTATCACATCATTCTTTTGTACTAATATCTGTTTTGAGTTCAAACTTGATAAATAAAAATAGATTCCAATGATGGTAACTAAAAAGAATTTATTAACAAAAGTTAGGAACCTTTTTACCGAATTTATATTTTAAAAAAACTTAACAATTAATTGACATGGAAAAAAAGAGTGCAGGGCAGATATGATGCAATATTAAAATTTGTTGGTAAAGCTTAAATTCAAATATAATGTATTTGTAAAAAAGTTTCATAAAAAGAATCAATAAGAAAGTATTAATTTAATAGAATGCATACAATAAAAAATAAGAAATGTCGTGTTTAATATAAACAAACAACAGTTCATATCACTGTGATAATCTTCAATAAATAAGTAAAGCATAACTTACTATTTCTAGAAAAAACAAAAAGTCTAATCAGACATTGCGCGAAATTAGAAGAAACTTAAAAGTACTTGAAACTTCAACTGAGTTTAGCTTCAACTGTATGTATATTCGAGAGGCCATTTTGTTTTACCAACAGTTGTCTTTGTTAATGGAAATAATTCTGCAGTTAAACAAACCCGGCAGACAACTTTCAAATAGGCTTCACGGGCTTCACCTAATAAAATTAATAAAAACTTACCGACTACGAAAATGTTATTTCCTCAATAATATATTATCAAACTGTCACAGCGATGCGTCGCACTAAAGAAATAATTTCCTTACTGAATGTTGTCGACAAATGCGTTCTGTTTAAATAAGATTTCAAAATATTATGATTATAATATTATTAGTCAGTAGAACGTTTTATAAAAACAAACCAAGTTGTTGTGCAATCGGTGATTGATCGGTGTGTCATTAATGTCAAACAGGCGGTACAATCTTAGTCGATAGTTTTTGGAATGTTACGAAAATAAAGAAACCAAATACAATGGATCTTAATTGGTTCGAATATACTCATAAAATTACGTAGACTTAATTTAGGCGTATAATACGTGTAATTTCGTCAGTCGCTACTGTAAGATGTCGTTACTTTCGGTATAATCCGCATAAATCACAAAGAGAGTTGTTTTAGTTATGTTCATTCTGGAACCGATATCACTTTTTTTTGAAGTCATTATAAAATGACAATTGAAAATAAAATGTTGCTATTCTTTATTATACAATGAAAAGGTAGTTTTTTTTGTGACAAAATTGACAAAATTACACTTATATTTTAACTTTTGAAAAACTTGCTAATAATTATAGCATTTCATAACACATGATTCTACAAAATCCTAACTTAGTGCCTATATTATTTAATTATTGCATTGTTTTGGTACTTTTCATCAGCGTTTATTGCAGCCGCCATTGTCGTGAATGTCATCCGTCAACAATCAACATATTCATACATACTTAAAGGCTTTTTTGTTATTTAAATGTTTACTTGTGATTGTGACTAACAACAATTCTCTGATTTATCTGTTAATACGTGAGTTGAGCTTAGCTTCCTCCGATTTTCGTTGAGTATATCCGCGTGTGTTGTTTTCAAGTAATATTGAGGCAGAGACTTATTTTTAACAATTTATTTTCGTGTCGCAATGTCTGTTAAACATTGTTGTGTTCCTAAGCGCACGGATAATGAAGGTACGTACATTGCTATTACTAATAATAAATTATGATAAATAAAAGCTTTAGACTAGCTAAAGACTTTATAACATCTTATATATTGAATGGTTGGATCTAATTCAAATTCTAACCTGTAGTCTAATTCTTATTCCTGAGAGGTATTCTTCAGGCAATCTCAATTTCTAAAACCCGCATAGGAAATAATATAACCTCACTTGATAAAGTAGTATTAGATCATACATACAACATACTAAAATATTGCAAAAACATATTGTTTTGTATGCAAGCTATGCCAGCAGGTGATTTAACTAAAACCTTTTTGAGGATTCTTATTTTAATATACAAGTAACATTCTTATTGCACTATAAAGTTTTTACAGAAACTTATGACAACAAACTATTATAACTATTGTTTGTAGAACGTATGAATGAACATACAAAAATGAAGAAACAAATAGTATATGTAGTAATACTTTCCAGTAATCCATTATCTTGTGAATATGTTTTAAGCTGTCATAAATGTTGCTGTCAATATATTAAATTTCATTAATTATAATAATAAAATAATGCTTATTGTATTTATTTTTATTTCAGGGCCATTGTTTTGGAGGCAGTTACCAACCAAACCTTTATGTGAAATTCATCGAGGGTGATATGTTACAAAAAGCCAAAATATATGCACAGAAAGCTTTTAAAAAGAGAAAATAAACTAATTATTCTTTTACATTGTTTTATTTTACAAAAGTCCTAATTAAATAGGTAGGTATATATGTATACAATAAGTATTATACTATGTTTATTTATGTATACGTACCAAATATATATACATATATATATATATAGGTATAGTTTCAAATGTTGAGCAAGACTAAAGTTGTTGATCTCGACCTACAGATGGCGTTGTTATAGAATTTCCTCCAGAAGCGGTTGAGATATACCTCTATTTCAGTATATAACAATGTACTCTGTGATGTCAAAATTAAATGTCATCAGCGAACATGGAACGAAAAATAGTCGTTGAAATGTAGCTTAATATTTTCCTTGCGCTCTTTTTGCCATTGGCGAAAATCTATTTCTGTCTTTGTTTTGAACGACTCTGAATGCTAAATAATATAACTTTGACGTTTCATTACACGCTACATCCCGTAAATATTAAATGATGAAATTAATTCAAAAATTAAAACTGCCTACTTATTGTACATTTAAATAGAATCAAAAATAGCAAATCACGATGACATCATTCCATCGCTTTGCTCTATTTTTTTTTTTATTATAACTGAAATATTAACAACAATATTCATACTTATAGGATTAAATAGAGTAAGATAGGATATTTTAAATCATTCTTGTTTTTAATTAACTTTGTTGACTTTGATTAAAATTCAATAATTTAGTATCTATATAATACCAAGGTAGTAGAGCCACGCTGATTTCAGTTCAGCACGACCGGGGCGGTACTACTTTCGCACAGAAGATCAACGTAGTCGTAAAATGACAGCATTCGTGCTGTGCGAGACCGGAGGCCCAATGATGCAGAAGCATCACTAGGCTGCCATAGTGAGGGTCACCATGCTGCCTTGTTGCACCAAGGGCGGATCCAGGGGGGGAGGGGATCATGACCGATCATTCGGGACCGATTTGGCCTTACCCTCCAAATGGCCACGAAACTGGACTTTTCTCGATTTGTCAACACCAAGTATTCCAATATTGGCTGAGGCAGATAAGGAAGTGTCTTCAAAACGAGGCCATACGTCCAATGGCAGTTTTTTAGCGGTGAAATTGTCTTCTTCTTCCTAGCCTTTATTATTCCCAAGATTTGGGGTCGGCTACTAGTTCAACCGGTTTTACCTGAATATCAGATTTTACACAGAGCGACTGGCATCGGACCTCCGCAACCCTGAGGGCGAACTAAATTCGATGATTGAACTAGTTGTCAGTATATTTGAGGGCGCTGACTTCCCAATAACGATTGCCATAGATGTTCATGACAACCGGGACCGATGGCTTAACGTGCTCTCCGAGGCACGGGCGGGAAACACCGCCATATTCCATACTCCGGGCTGCTATTTAGAATTTCTTGTAAGAAAAACCCAACAGCAGTCCGACCCGGGAATCGAACCCGAGACCTCTTGATCTGCAGTCGCTTACGCTAACCACTAGACCAACGAGGCAGTGAAATTGTACTAAATTAAAACTAAGTCTACCCGAATCTGAGACGTTTGCAAAGTCTTAATTTCAGACACAAGTTTGTTTCGACTCTCAATAACGTTTCCCCGAGAAACATTAGTGCGGCCGGTATAGGGAGCATCGCCCATGCTGTCATCCGCTTAACAATGAATAAATAATAAATAAAATAAATAAATATTTTAGACACAACGCCATCTAGTCCCAAGCTAAGCAGAGCTTGTATTATGGGTACTAGACAACTGATACAAATACATGTATTGCCGTTAATTTGCAACATGCCATTAATATGGAGGAGGAACAAAGTAGGCGATAGCACACAGCCTTGGGGGACACCAGCATTCACAGATATGAAGTTAGAGTACTTACCGTCGACTACGACCTTTATGCTTCTATCTGCTAAAAGCTAGTGTAGCAACACTAGTTATGTCAAAAGACAGACGATGAAAGCTTCTTGATCACAGAACACATAAAGCTGACACACACACAAAAGACATTGTAATTAATTAAAGTTTCATTTTCATTTATCTGTGCTGTAACTATCAGTAAATACAACATGGTGTCAGGTGAAATTCGAGTTATTGAATAAAGAAAAAACGTGAAAAGTGATAAAGTTGCACGATGGAGTTTAAGCCACCTTCCGAGTTATCATTTTTGGGTAATATTGCAGAAAACTGGAAAAGTTGGAAGCAAAAGTTAGTTAATTACTTTTTAGCAACAGAAAAAGATAAAAAAGAAGATAAAGTTAAAATAGCAATTTTGTTAAACTTGATTGGCGACGAAGGTCGCTTTACTTAGCTATTTTCAATACATTGGGATTATCCACAGAAAGTTCGACATATGACTCTGTAATTTATGCATTTGCAAACTATTGTAAGGAAAAAAAGAATGTGTTGTTAGAGCGCCACACATTTTTTAAAACGCTGAGGATTGAAGGTCAGACTATTGGGAATTATGTGACAGGACTTCGGACTATTGGAGCAAATGTAAGTTTGGAGATCAATTAGAGACCAAATAGTGTTACACTTAACCGATCAAGGGCTACAGGAAAGGATATTAAGAGCAAGTGAAATAGACTTACTAAAAGTGGTAAATTTTGTTAAAGCATCAGAAACTACAAATAACAAGTAAGATTACTTCAAGAGAAATCTGTAGAAGTTCATGGCTTAAGAAAAAGTTATAGTAAATCTAACTTTAACATAGCTAATGATGAAGGAAGGAAAATTAATAATAATATCAGGTTATGGAAATCACAGTGGCGAGAATAGTAATAGTGATGTACGCTATCACTGTCTAAGATGTGGAAATAAACATAGAGCTAATAGTTGCCCAGCGTACGGAAAGTATTACAGCTTATGTCATAAGCCAAATCATTTTGCAGTTGTTTGCTATAAAAATAAGAAAAATATAAACTTAATTGAACAGAATAAATATGAAAATGAACAGGATTATGTTGATACCCTTATTGACTCTTGTGAGTTAATTCAGAGTTCAAGAAAAGTTTCTAAAATTAATCTTGTACAGTGGTCACAGAATTTAATAATCAATAATAAGGAATTGGAATTTAAACTTGATACAAAAGCTGAAATTAATGTCATGCCAAAAAGTTGTATTTTTAAATTGGGAGTAAGTACTGAAAAAATATGTAACCTCTGGAGGTATTTGGAGGCAATCAGTTAAAATCTTCAGGGTTTATCAAATTGAAATGTAGTTCCAATAATGTGAAGAATTGTCAACTTAATTTTTTTGTAGTGGATGACACCAACAATAATAAAGTTAAACCCTTACTGGGATTAGATGGTTGTGTTAAATTAAGATTAATTAAAAGAATAAATGATCTTACAGTACAAAATCAAAAGAAAATAGAAATTTTAAAAGCAAATGAAGACATATTTAATGGAACTGGCCTAATAAAAAATTATGAGTGCCACATTAGAGTTGAAAAATCTGTATCGCCAGTCATCAGACCTCCTAGAAGAGTACCTTTAGCTATTAAAGACAGGTTACAAGAAAAGTTAAATCTTTTGGAGAAAGGAAAAATTATTGAGAAAGTAGATGGTCAGGTGACATGGCTCAGCAATCTTGTAGTAATAGAAAAATTAGATGGAGGTCTTAGAGTATGTTTGGATCCAACTGATTTAAACAAAGCCATAATTAAGACACTGGCGTTAATACCTACATTGCAAGAAGTGACGTCTCAGTTAGCAGGTAAATGTTGGTTTTCTTTACTTGATCTTAAGGAAGGTTTTTATAATATTAAGCTTGATAAAGAATCATCTAACTTGTGTGCCTTTTCAACACCTTTCGGGTGCTATAAGTTTCTCAGACTCCCATTTGGCGTATCCAATGCACCTGAAGAGTTTCAAAGAGTAAACACTTCTATATTCTCAGATATTCCAAAACTTATAATATACTTCGATGACATTTTAATTGCAACTGATACAGAAGAAAAACACGATGAAGTTTTAAGTAAAGTGTTAGAAAAGGCTAGATCGAGTAATTTAAAATTTAATCCTAATAAATTTCAGTATAAAACAAATAAAGTAACATTTTTGGGGTTTGAATTTGATAAGAATGGAATGAAAATGAAAGTTGTACTCCTTTTTCAAGCTCTGCTTCCTTCGAGAAGCCTTTTTGGAAGATGAACCAAACCAGGGCTGACATTGTGGAGGGTCAGAATTGTGTCACAATAACCAGTTGTGTCAGGCCATATACCAGTGCGAAGTCTTGAACAGATCTCCCCGCATGATCCGTTTTATTACTATTACCAGTCAGTGAGGTGGGCGTTAAAATCACCAAGTAAAACTAAGACGATCTCTGCGGACGGGATCTGCTGCTGCGCGATTTGCGCGAAGTCTGTTGCCATCTGGGTGTGCTCAATGAGTCAGTCAGTTTCGGCATCACCGCTATGGGATCTATAGAGGCACGCATAGACGCGGGAGTGGTTGTCGCTGATAAGGTCGCCTACACGGAGCCGTAACATTGAGAAGTCCCTACCTTCAAGATAGCTGAGGCGACGAAAATTGATGTCGTCTCAAACGTACACGCACATTCCGGCTATAGACATGAAGGAGTGTTCTAGTCCGTACGCAGGGTGAGTGAGGTAGGAGTGTCCGCAGGAGACCATATCTGCGTCTCGGTCAAGAAGAGCAAGGCTGGCTATGCTGCCTGGAGGTGCTGATGGACATGGACTGGATGAATGAACTTACATTATTACACTTACATACATTATGCAAATACCTACATTTTATCTGTATTTATTTATTATCAAAATTAAATTATAGCTTCTTGTGACTTGTATTCTGCTTAAGCTTTCCATCAGGCAGAGTAGTCATTTTGGCAGGCACATACATAAAAATATCAAAATACCCGAATTACATTACGTGTGTGCTACTAAAGAATCTTTAAACTAGCATAGAGGTTGAGAATTATACATAATTGCAATATTCGGTTTATATTCCGCAAGCAGGTAGTAGTAGGCTGTTGCTGGTAGAAGCAGTTACTAGGTTAAAATGCAATTATTTTATGTAGGTTCGTTTCAAAGAAATTTCTTTAAAACGTATTATTGTTGTCAACGGCACACGTGTACGTCGCCTCCTCGCGTCTAGCCACTGCAGCGGATGAAGGGGAAAATCTGTCCCGTCACTCCCGTCCATCCGCGGCCATAGTCAGGGCGGCATGAGGCGCTGGCAAGCGCGGCTCACCACCCGGTTCGCCGGCACCGAATTGGATCCGAATGGAGGTCGTCCTCACGGGCCCTCTCCGCCGCCTCCTTCTGCTAAATGTTGTCCTCGCAGAAAGTTGCGACCGCGGTAAAACAGCTGTCGCTACCGGACATGGAGCGTATGCTGCGTATGTCGGCCGGTAGCGAGAGATCTCCTCTCCTCCTATGACTGTAGTCGAGGGCACGACGCTGCGACGCTCAGGCAGGGGCATTATGCGTACTTATATGCTGGGCCTAGTCTTCACTGCAGTCGCAGTGACGGCAGGCGGGAGTCAATTCCCTCCTAGCGACCGAAAAAGGACTCTACTATAAAAAGATGTGAATAACGTCACACTCAGCACTATGATCCCAAACTAGGCAGATCCTCTACTATGGTAATCACACTTTTGATGAGCATATCTAAACTATCTATACTCATATTATAAAGCTGAAGAGTTCGTTTGTTTGTTTGAACGCGCTAATCTCAGGAACCGCTGGTCCGATTCGAAAAATTATTTCAGCTCTACTCTATACTATATACAGCAACATAACTACTCTACGAACTAATTTAAATGCAGTTTTCAGCAATAGATAGTGGTTCAATATGAAAATGTGTAAATACATGCATATTTAAGTACAGGAAATTTGAGAATTTCAAGAACTTTTGTGCTAAGCTGGATATTGAAATACAAAAAAAACATAATAATATGGAGTAAAAAAAAACACTTGTAAAGTACCCTTAAACAATGAACATAAAAGCATCAATGTATCTTCAAAGCAAATAAATAATATTACATTTTATCACATTTCAGTTCAGCCAATGCTACTCCAGAGTTTGAAGGAAGAGGTGGTGAACAGTTAGCCATAGGAATATCAAATTTAATGCAGAGAGCATACCATTCTTTACAGGCCTTGAACTTGAAGCAGTTGTGTATATTTGAGGGTAAACAGTGCTGGAAACTTTATGTTGACATATTGGTAAGAATGAACAACTTTTTTTTTCCTATCCCCTTGCTTATGAGAAAGTTTTATTTTTATTTGAATGCATGGATGACATAGTGGTTTAAGTCTCTCCCATCTGGATTTGAATCTCTCATATAAATAATAATAAATATTTCGGACACCTAACACAACGCCATCTAGTCCCAAGCTAAGCAGAGCTTGTGTTATGGGTACTAGACAACTGATATTAATACATTTATACCTTTTTTTTTGTAAATACATACATATCATACATAGAAAACACCCAAACTCCATTTGTAGATCACACAAACATCTGGTCCGACCCAGGATTTGAACCACTGCGCCACCGAGGCAGTTTGACAACATTGTGTGACCAACAAATGGTTACTCTCAGTCTGGATGGTTCTTGTGTCTGTTTTGTTAATGTGTGTAAGGTCCCCTGCGATTTAGGGCATCCAATATTCGCCCGAAATCAGTATTCGAGTTTTACGAATAATATATTTTTCACTATTCGAATAACTCGAATTAAACGACTTATTCGAATACATTTTTTTTTTTAAATAGATGAAGTACTATTGCTGAAATATCGTTTAAAAAGTGCAGCATGAATATTGTAATTTACAAATAAAATACCATATTTACAAAATTATGCAGTCTTTATTTATTTTTAGCACAAAAAAGAAGTTTGACAACATTTTAAAAATATTTTTGAAAGTTAAGTTTATGTTTAATCAACCCTTAGCTTTATTTTCATGCTAACTTATACAAAGTTATTTACTATTTTTATTTAAGTAATAAAATCTCAAAAAACTTAGGGCATCTAAAGTTTGGTCGTTAAAAGAGCTTCGCAGATGACTACAAAATAGCCTATTTGCCGAAAATACCCGTTCCGGTTCTACGCTAGTTGGTGGTATAGTAAGTAAAAATTTATAAGCCTGTAATAGATGTATGCCCTTAATGCCATTAGCACCTGTATCCAATTGCGCCATTTCTACTCTCAAAGTCGTTTCTAAATCATTATTTAGCAATAGGCCTCTTCTGTTTTTCCTTTAATTGCTCTTTTATTAATTTCTGAACGTTTCTATTTTATTTGTATTCTGTTGCTGAAGTTTAAGTTTACTAATCTCCATCAATGTCAAATCATCCTCGCCATCGTTACTCTCCTGACATTCTGATCTTTGTGAATAGAAAACTTTGTTTATATTTAATATTGTTTCAAAAATAGCTGTGTTTGATGCATCAGGAAAAATATGAGATGTGTTTAATTCTTTTTCTTCGTAAAATTTCACCGGGTTATGTAGATACTTCAGGGTGCTAACTAACTGAACATTTCGCCTTTGTAAAATTCTTTGAGACAGTTCATCGACCAACTGTCTGCTGACAGTGTCATTTATATGATTTAGCTTTTCTATCATAAATTTGAGAGCAGTGTCAGCAGTTAAAAGATTAGATTTTTGTTCACAGAGTTCTTCGACTATTGCTTTAATAATATTGAGAGATTTTGATACATTTTGTAGTAGTGATATTTCGTCTTCTGTAAAAGTTATGAATTTCCTTTCCCTTTCTGAATAGGCTCTTTAAGTTGTAAAAACCTTTTCACCATGTCTGCAAGTGATGACCATCTAGTTTTGCAATCTAATACAAGTGACAGTTTCTTGCTCGGCATGTATGTGTTTAGTAGGTCAGTTCGAGTTGGTGAGTTTTTAAAATACTTAACAACTTAGCGTATTTTCGTTATTAATTCCGTATAGACCACTTTTGGAGTATTTAAGTTTGAATTCATTGAGACAGAAAATCCATACACGGCCTCACTGTCATCATCGTCGTCTTCGCTTTGACTTTCAACAGATGTTGTTGATGCGTAAATAGTAGCGTCTTCAGGATCTTTTTTGTAAAGAACGTCCAGTACCGCTAATTGAATTCCATGAGCCAGGCAGAGCTGGTGGTACGATGGAATCATACGTCCTAACAAGCGCATGACGCTCGCGCCATCAGTAACTATAGCTGCAATGTCTTCATTTAAAGAAAGACCGAAATCTGTTAGTTTCATATTCAAAATATCTAAACAGTTTGAGGCAGTTCCACTTCCCACAATTTTGGTTAATCCTAAGTTGACAAATCCTTTTTCCAGCGCTGGTGAATGGGCAATCATATTGACGTATCGACGATTCCTAGCCGAGGTCCACTCATCAAGGCTTATGGTAAACTTATGTGAGTCCTCTTTTAGCTGTTGTAGATGTTTCTTCACAGTTGCTTTAAGACTGACACTTTTCTCCATTACTATCGCTCTAATGGTACTAGGCGATTTTGGTACATTTTTATGTCCAGCTTTAAAAAACAATTTTTGAATGCTGTCTGAGTCCATCAACCGCGACCATTTTCACAATCATCGTCTCCATTGTGTCTTCATTTTGAGGAACATAATAATCATTGACTTTTCTTCGTTTTTTCGGTTGCAAATCGCCAGTTTCAACTAAAGATGATGATGAAGCTATTTGATGGGGCATGGTGTCATTGGTGATCTTGTATTGAATGAACAAGCTTGATATGGTTGCGTAAAGATGTAGTAGTACCCGATGTCTTCAATATTTTTTTGCATATCTTGCATTGACCTAGTTGGCCATCTGCAGACTGAAGAAAATGTTGCCAAACTGAAGATTTATCAGCTACACAACGCGTATATTCTCTAAATTCTGGGTTAAACTTCTCCTTTCAGTCATTTTTTTCTGAAAGCAATTATAGTAAATTCTTTATCAATAAGTTAACCGCCATCGCTTTACCAAATTATAAAAAGAGGGAAGAAAATAGAACATGAACGAACACCAATTGCGATTCGGCTTAAGCAATTTCTATAAATGTCTCCCAAAATACACTTAAGAGGCGAAAAGCGCAAAATAGCTTCGTTATTAGTAATAAATACCTAATAACGAAGTTATTTTGCGAGATCTTCAGTTCATTCTCGCATTTCTTAGTAACTTTCCTTTAGAAATGGTCATGAAGTTAGCAACAGTCAGCCCAATAGTAATATTTTATATTTTCAATTTCAAGGTTATGTTGTGATAGATACCTAACTAAAAATATAACGCTGAATATTACGCAAGCTGGCTAGGAATAAGTTCCTAAGATGAATACAGCTATTAAATTGTAATTAGCTTACAACAAGTAATAAAACAACGAAACACCCACCGCTAGTTTCAAATGCATTCCCAAAAAACATTGATGAAATTTTTACTTACGTTTGATTATAGATCTAGGCGAAATAGTAATAGTGTGGCAGCTTGTAAATTTATCAGCCTTCAATTATTAACTTTTAGTAATAATGTAGATTAGTGAAAAGAAATGAAATATTCACCACGCAATCACTCACTTAGTCACTACGCATTTTTTTCATTTAACCTCAAAGCTACAAAATGACAGATTCACAGTGTTGCCACACCACACTTTTAAAAGTTACCATTTCAATTAAAAAACTAATAATTATATTTTTAAATTGTTTTTTTTTTTTTTTGTATGTGTATGTATATGATAAGTGTTGTTATTCGAAAAATTCGTAAAACTCGAATAGTTTACCTATTTGTATTCGAATAGTAAACAATGCGAATACTCGAATAAATCGAATACTCGAATAGCATGCCCTACCTGCGATACAGAATATATTCATAGTGCAAGAGTTCTTTTTAAATGAAGATAAGAAGTTTATATGTTGTTATATAGTGAATATAGTGATGCCAAACTTTAAAAAATTAAACTGTGATTCTAGATATTGGAGTGTGCAGGCAATCTCTGTGATGCAGTGTCCCTGGCTGTAAAAGCTGCTCTGTTCAACACAAGGATACCGTTTGTGAAAGCTGCTCTAATGGATGGAGGCAATGTGGATTTGCAATTATCTGATGATCCATATGACAGTAAACTTCTCAATGTAGGAACTGCACCTTTATTGGTAAGATTTGTTGAAGTGAAAACTTCTTTTGGCGCACCGCACACACATTTACTCGTAAGTAGTAAGTTAGGCTGATCTGTCACACATCACACTCTGAGGTGAAAGGCCGGTGATCAGTCACACTCTGAGGTGAAAGGCTCGATCGGGTGAACTGAAAACTTCTTTTGCGAGATTTGGCGCACCGCACACACTTTTTTTTTGTAGGTAGTAAGTTAGGCTGATCCGTCACAACAATTCTAGGCGAGGGGTAACCTGATTTTTGACGTGGCGAGCTTCGTCACAGCAATTCTTGGCGAATTACGTAATAATTGTCATTCATTATTTAATAGCACTGACCTCTATTATACAAGTACGCTGGACTAAATATTCTCTAAGAAATGACAGTTGTTTTTGTGCCGTTTTGAAGCGCCCCTCACGAGGGTCTCACGTACTAAAATTGACATTTGATGCAAATGACCGTTGTTATTTTGGTGCATCTCTGTTTATTTAAGACTATACTTGTTATGTTTGGTGTTTGCCAAGTGATATTTAAAACATTTATATAATAAGAGTTTGTGTATTTGAACTTGCAGTGAACTACTAGTGAATAAGGGGGTTACATTTTATTAAAACTGAAAATGATTGTTAGTAAAGTTGATTTCTTAAATGCTAACAAATTATTAATAACTGGGTGAAATTCCTTTTATGCCTTGTATGTACACATAAAAGTGGAAATGACACCAAGTATTTATATCGATAAAGTGATGCAATACTTCAAGTTATGTCTCATCCCTAATATTAGTTCCACGGAAGTTTACACTGTTATCAGCGCCAAAATGGCGAAAATCAAATGGCTTCATTTACATTACGACGTATGCAGTCCAGCGTACTTGTATAATAGAGGTCAGTGTTTAATAGTTATTATCGGTACGCAATAAGATTGCGATTGCCAAGGAAGTTTTCACTTCGGCCGTGCGGTCTTTAGCACACACTCAATTTGTTTTAAATATATTGTTATGAGCTGGGTATTAAACAAATAAAAGTAGTCGGTTGATTACCAAAGAAATAACACACTATTTATTAACAACACTTTTTACAATAATAATTCACGAAATCACTCGTTAGTCGCACTAGAAGATCGCTTCGATGTTAACTCCGCTGTATCGTGAAACAATACTGCCCATACGGCTAACACGCTGTTTTTATATGGCCGTCGAATTCTTTAGAACAATTCGCTGGAACATTCTGGACCAACTAGAATGGCCTAGAGCCAGTACTCTAGCGCCATCTAGCGTTGAAGCATCGGAATCTCCACAGTTGCGCACTACCCGACACTTGATGGCGCCTTCCTCGACTCTCGAAAATTCCTGTTTATACGAGAGATTTCTCTGTGGCGTAACAATATTATTATTTTTCTTTTTATTTTGTCTCCTATCTACTTTTACTTATGTTTATTTATTGGTGCTGTATGCTTTGTACATGAACCAACAGCTTAAATGAAATATTGTAAATGTAAATAAAAGATTGTAAATCTCTATTGAAAAAGTTTTCTGCTGGTTCTTCTCCATAAGAATGACACTTTGGAACGAACCACATAGTCATTAATGTAACGTTTCGAAAGTGCCTGAAAAGACCTACTTAAAAGCTTTGTGCTTTTGATCTGAATGCTTGTTTTTATAACTTTAAAAATAATACAAAGCTGCAAAATCATTGTTTGGTTTACGGTATCTGTTCTGCTCCTAAGGGTCCTAGTGTGATATGCTACCTAATAATCACATCATCAGCCTATCGCAGTCCACTGCTGGACATAGGCCTCTCCATTTGCACGCCACTTAGTTCGATCCTCGGCTTCTCGCATCCAGCTTCTGCCAGCCGTCTTGCGCAAATCATCACTCCACCTGGCCTGGAGAAACGCCGAGCATAGCCCTCTCCATAGCACGCTGAGCGACTTTAAACTTGTGGACCAGCTGTACCGTAAGTGTCCACGTTTCGGCTCCGAATGTCATTACGGGTAGGACGCACTCATTGAAAACTTTCGTCTTTTGGCACTCTGCCCGAGGTCAATATTTCTGAACAACTTCGAGAACGGCGCCGTGTACCGCAACCGGTTCCGGTAGTACATGTTTGTGGGGGCCTCCACATACAGCGCAACAATAACATAACATACTACAGCGCCATCTACCGAAGATACGTCGAACTACGGAGTAACGAAGGAAAATAAGAAACTTCCAATCCTGAATCGCGCAGTGAAAGTTCTCGCGCCAGTTAACATATATACAACATCCCTACATCAACCGTGGGCAGTTGGCCCGCCAGGCATGATCACCTCGCCTGGTCGGAGGATCTTCCCTTTGTGTTGGAGGGACACGATCACCCGTCCCTCCACATGTTCATTGAATATGACCTTGGTCTTGCCCAAGTTCATCCGTAGGCCGATGCGTACAGAAGAGTTAGCCAGGTCGTTCAGCATCTGTTGTAGGTCCTGCAGCGTCTCTGCCATGATGACGATGTCGTCCGCAAATCTCAATTGAGAGAAGTATTCGCCATTGATGTTGATGCCGCGCCCTTTCCAGTGCAGCATCTTGAAGAAGTCCTCCATTGCATTTGTGAACATTCGGGGATATGACGTCCCCTTGTCTCACTCCTCGATGCAATGATATGGGTCTTGTATGCTGATTCTGTACTTGGACGGACATAGTGGCGGCTTCGTAGGGACATCTCAACACTTGGATGTATCGCCAATCCACTTGGCAACGCTGCAGGGACTCCAAAACAGACCAGGTCTCGATCGAGTCAAAGGCCTTCTCATAGTCCACGCATGACACAGGGGCTGATTATACTCTTAGGTCTTCTGTATAATCTGCCGCACTGTGTGGATGTGGTCTATGGTGCCATATCCGCTCCGAAATCCAGCCTGCTCCGGTGGTTGGAATTCGTCGAGTCTTCGCGCAAAACGGTTCGTTTTTGTTTCGGTTCAAACTCTTGAAAACAGCTTGTAGACGTGGCTTAGAAGGGAAATGGGCCGCTAGTTCTTCAACATGGTATTATCACCCTTTTTGTAGAACAGGACGACCACACTCCTACTCCACGCCTCTGGCGTTCTCCATTCGAACAGGACAGCGTTGAAAAGCTTTTGGAGCTCCCTCAGTACGGGATTACCTCCAGCTTTCAACAGCTTTGTAGTAACGCCGTCCTCTCCAGGGGCTTTTCCATTTTTTAGCGCTTTCCACTTCCGAAAGTATAGCCGGCTTAGAAGCAACGACTTCTCCACTTGCTGTGGTCAACTTCGTCAGGTGGCTTCTTCCAAGAGATTGTACGAACACTTTGGCCCCCGATTCTGCTCGATTGCTCTTTCGATCGAAAGAGTGTTGGAGCATCGGAGGTCGTGTCGTACAAGCTTACTGATCTCTTTGTTTAGAATCCGCTTTGCCGACGAAGTGACAGGTGGGTTTTTTTTTTTTCATGTATGTCCCGCCAAAATGACTCTACTAGCCTGATAGAAAGCATAAGCAGAATCCAAGAGTGGCGGTCACCATACTCACTGCGTATGCAGACAATGCAGTATGGCGACCCACACCATGGCGGCCTAGTGATGCTGCTGCATCTTTTAGTCTAGTCAACAAGTATGGAACTTGTTGACTAGACTATTTGGGCCTCCGGTCTCGCACTCACCAACGAAACACGGCAGCACGAACGCTGTCATTTTACGTTGATTTTCTGTGCTAGGGTAGTACCGCCCCGGTCGAGCCGGCCCATTCATGCTGAAATCAGCGTGGCTCTACTACCTATTAAGATTCTCACGTCGTTTCCTCATTTGCCCTAGTGTCCTCTCTGAAAGCTTCGACTTCCTGCTTTTACGCTGCATTTGACAAAATCTCGTACCTTTATCCCTTAGGATCCGAACCACATTTTCAAAGTTCTGGTTTACGTCTCTTGTGGTTTCCATGGCAGCAAATCGGTTTTCCAGAATTGACTGGAATTTTTCAGATCCCATCGCAGCTTGGAGCAGAGTTGGTCGGAGCCTGGATTTCATCAAACGGACACGTTCAGCCTTAAAGTCGATATTCAGAGAGTTCGGACAAGTCGGTGATCACTACCGGTGTTAAACCTATTGATCACTGAGACGTCTCTGAATATGTGCTTTCTGTCCGTCATGATGAAATCGATCTCATTTTTGGTCATAGCGTCGGGACTTTGCCAAGCCCACTTTCTTTGGGGCCGTTTTTTTAAGAATTGAGTTCATCAAAAACAGCCCCTCGCGCTCGAGAAAGTTGACGAGCATTTGCCACCCCATAGGTGGCAAATTCCTGCTTCCAATTCCATGAGATCCTATTACCGATTTGCTGCAAGTTTGTACTCCCACTTTGGCCTTGAAGTCACCCATAACAACGCTGTAGTGGGTCTTAGTAGTGAAGTGGAGGGCCTTCGATATGTCATCGAACATATCCACCACTTCATCGTCCAAGTGAGCCGAGGTCGGTGCGTACACTTCTACTACCTTGAGGCTATATGATGAGGTACGCCACCCGGTTCGACACACTGGACATTACCACAACGTTGCAAATATGTAATCACAAATTTTAACAAAAAATAAACCGACTTTAATCTGGACCAAATTTAAATGGGACCACACGGGAAGCACCAGCTTTCAAATATAAAAAGATTAATTCAAATCGGTTCACCCAGTCGAAAGTTATGAGGTAACAAACGTAAAAAAAAACGGAATTGTAAACCTCCTCCTTTTTTTTGAAGTCGGTTAAAAATATAATATTCTTCTAATGAATACTCTACCTGAAATAATATTTAAAAATTTTCAGAAATTAGTATGTGTAAAAACAAAAACTTGTTTATTTATATTGTGCTGAGAGTTTTTGGTTTTTTATACCAAGAAAAACTATCTTTATAATATTAGCTCACCCGGCGAACTTCATACCGCCTCATAATTATAAAATGTTGTGTTTAGTGACTGATAGTAATATCCCGACAGCAGCGCCACCTCCTGCGTCGAATTATTTTTTCAGACCATCCAGGCTCCAGGAACCCATTAAAATACACACAAAATTTCATCCTAACCCGTCCACATGTTTATGAGGAGTTAGGTTATATCTAGATGGTTGGCAGTCCACAACTGTGCGCTTTTCCGGGAACTTTTTGCTTCGCACAGCAAAACTGTGGAATGAACTGTCGCCTGCGGTATTCCCGGACCAATACAACCTCCAAACCTTAAAGAAAAGAGCGTACTCCTAAAGGGCCGGCAACGCACTTGTGACGCCTCTGGTGTTTTGGGTGTCCATGGGCGGCGGTAATCGCTTACCATCAGGCGATACGTCTGCTCGTTTGCCCCCCTATCTCATAAATTAAAAAAAAGGTGACAAACATACATACAGAATTATATATATATAGAAAAAATGGAAAGATCATTTTAAAATCGTTACTAAGGTCCGGGATATATCTTTGTTTTTGTTTTTAACCTTTATTAACCAATTTCAGGTTACGCTATGTAAAATAGGTGACAAATGTGTAGTGGACCCATCTGCTGAAGAAGAAAGTTGTAGTGTAATATCAGTCATAGTTGGGATCACAGGCGTTCCTAGTTGCTATTGTGATGGAGGTGACTCTAAGGAAGAAACAGAGGGCAAATTTACAACTATTGATATGAGCGGGCCTGGGAGCTTGGCGCCCAAGACATTGAAAAATGCTATCAGTCAAGGAATGTAAGTATTAGAACAATTAATTACTTATTGCATAAAATCTATACGTACTAATATATAAAGCTGAAGAGTTTGTTTGTTTGAATGCGCTAATCTCAGGAACCGCTGGTCCAATTTGAAAAATTCTTTGTGTTAGATAGCCCATTTATCGAGGAAGGCTATATATCATCATGCTAAGACTAATAGCAGCGGAGAACCAATGAAGGATGTTTAAAAAACGGGGGAAAATTATCACGCTACGGGTAATGGGAGACGCAAACAAGGTTGCGTGTGTCTGCTAGTATACAAATAAAAATGTAGGTCCATAGAACTGGAAAAAGAAATAGGAAGATAAAATTTTGTGTACCTACCAATATAATTAGTTTGTCTATTTTAGTAATCGATAAAACTATCATATTAACATTGGAAACATTAATTACTGGAGTACCACATAATGAGAAAGGTAAAATTAATAATTCTCTATATCATTAACCAGCTGACCCACGCAACCTCATCAGCGCCTCCTTATTGCCCGCAGTGTGATATTAAAACAGCGTGTACAAATTTGTTTACCATAAAAAAGGTTATAGTGAACCAACCTTAAAAGATAGATATGTCGCTGTTTTTAGATTTTTTAAAGGAGAACAATTTTGTCATAAACTGTCAGTGAAACTTTAACCTTTTTTGCGCACACAATGAAACCTTTAAAAGGAATAATTTTCCCCCGTTTTAGCAACTTTTTATCTAACAGTGAAAGATTTTTATGAAATTGGTTCAACCAAACAAAAAAACAAACCTTCAGCTTTATAATGTTAGTATAGACTTGAAGGTTATTCTTCTTCAAGGGAAACTTTTGGTCCAATAATGGCAAAGACATGTCGTTTACTTAGATAGTTCCTTCTTTGTATTATTGCATATTGAACTCTATACAATGCTAAATAAGTTCTAATGTATTTGGTGTATCTTTCATTGTATAACCAATATGTGTGGGTTTGGTTTTCTATCACAAATAAGTGTTAACTAAAATATTTTCTTTTTTTACAGAATCGCAGCCAAATTACTTGACAAAGCTCTAGGAGAAGCTCTCCTAAGGGAAAGACAGGAAAATATTACACTAAAAAAGCATTCCTATGGATTTTTGAAATAAAATATGTATTATTTTGTGAATAAAACTTTATTTTTTCATATAAGCTTTATTGATATAATCATTACAACATACTATATGTATGTATTGAAATAGACATTCATATCAGTAAATACTAAAGCAACTACATCATAATATTGTATCTTATCACTTCAATTCACATTTTAGAACTAACCTTTATAGCCATTTAAAATAGATAAAAATAAGTGTACATTTAGGAATGGAAAATAAGTTTGCAGTTCAGTACACTAAAAACACTTTTTGTATTGTATCTGTCACACGCTCTTCGACGCAGTTTATTTGCTTAGGTGATATACAACGGTGAAATGCCAATAATCTCCAAGAACAGAGTCGTAAATATATAGTAGTAAAGTGTAGCGTGACAAAAGTGTTAGGTGTGTTACTATAGGTAGGAGTTTTGTAAAAGGCTCTACCAAAACGTAGTAACAGTAGAGAGTATCCATAAGCAGGCGTTCTCCTCTGTCAAAGTATTAGCCCAAATGGGCCTACGCATTCTACACAATCTATTTGTGTGCGTGAAATTATATATATATATATATATATATATATATATATGTATGTATGTGAGAGTTCGTAGTGACAGGCGATTATTTTTGTATGCGAGCATAAAATATGTGTGTAAAGATTTGACAGAATGATTTGTATCGGAATTCGGAAAAAGTACGTATTACGATTGTGGAACAAAATCTAAAGTGAATTGCGGTACAAGTGATACATTTAGGTACTATGTAGGTACCTACCCAACATCTACGTTATACTTGGATTACAAATAAACAAAAAAATCAAACTTCTTGGCAGGGACTTAACAATTAATGATAAACTGTAGTCATAAAATCATAATAATGCACTTCTTTGAGAAACAATAATAAGATCTTGAATTAAAAAGCAAGTTTCATAACACTAAGGGATATTTAAGGGAACATGATAAATTGATAAGTCTACGTATTATATTTCCCCATATATTTAATAATAGCATAGGCCTTTTGGCAAGAAATAGCGATGTAAGTATAATGTTTTACTTCTTGGGGTTAACTGGAGTAAGGAGGTCCAGTACAGAGGCAATATTGCCATCTGTGTATTCGAGAAGTTGAGTCAGCCAGTCACCGTCGTTTGTGAAGCCCATTTTCATCATTTGCTCAATTGCTGCATCAATGTGAGGTTCTGTGAAAATAAGGATAATTCGTTAGACATCACACTATTGAACTAAAATTACATTTCGTTTAGATAGTGTCAGTGCACTCGCACGGAATTGTGGTTATTGTTGAGAAATACGAATATATTAGTTCATACAACGGCGTAATCTGACAAATCATACTTGCTTGTGGGTGTACGCCGCGGGCGGGCCCTTTGATTTTGTGGCGTCTTGCCGCACGTGAGACGGCGGCGCGATCTAGGTGACCGTATCTAAGCGAATAGACTACACAACCTCTTTATTATCCTAGTAGTTAGTGATCCTGACTGCTAGGCCGGAGATCGTGGTTTCTATTCCCATCCAGGACCAATGTTTGTGTGATGAACACGATCAGTTGCTCCGTGTCGTAGTGTAATTTACCCATGATTTGTGTGTATTTAGAAATTTATAAGTCTGTATATCAGCAGTTTGGTAACCGTAGAACAGGCTGTGACTAGTTTGAGATCACCCTAGTCCCATTAGTTTGAGATCAGACGGACGTGTGTGAATTGTGTGAAATTATTATCATTTCTGTTAAAGACTAACGTTTTGTATGGTGATGTAGATATAAAGGGTGTCTCAGTTAGAGTGCACTTTTACATTTTAAAGTAAAACACGTGTTATTTGAGAGAGTTGATTTTTTTATTTGATTGTAAAGGCGACATTTCCGTCAAATGGTGCCTTTCAATAAATTTTCTATGACTTTCTAGATGTGACTATGACGCGTTGGATCTCGGATTTTAGCTCAGAAATTGTTTCTGGTTTATTCGCATAAACCCGAGATAAAAAACTTAAAAAAAAAAGGTGCACTTTCTTCACAGAAAATATATTATTACTTCGAAGTTTTAGTTCTTAGCAATATCTTTCCAAATGTTTGTATAAGTTTTTACAAATTGTAAAACGATGTTTCGCATTCGGTTTTTGTAATAATTCAATGAATCATCCAACACACTTATTATTATTTATGTTGAAAATAGTGTCATCGTCACAGTGTTTTATAGGTATTTTCTAAAATTTGAAAACATTGGTGACACATTTTTTTAACAACATGATATCAAAACGTTGCGATAAACTGAAGGTTATATGATAATAACGATAGCAATTATTACTAATGTCCTATTTGTTACGACTAGATATCGACGTGGAACAATTTTGTATAACTACACACATCAAAAGTGTCTAGGGATCAACATATGTGTCTAGGGATCAACATATATTTTTGCAACAACTTTTCTCCTGATTGATATTAATTAAAATTTTCTTTAAGGATTCATCAAATAAAGTGTTTTCGTTTGTCACAGTAACGATAAACCAAGTCACCTTTGCATTAATAAAGAAATTTGCCATTTTCCTAATAAAGGGATTTTGACATTTGAACCACTAACATTAAAGTTCGAAAAAAAGACTGAAATAACAGTTTTCTTTAAAATTTTATTAGGTAACTTAAACAATTAATAATCCGTGTTTCTACCGCGAACACTAACAACACAAGAACATCGGTTTGGCATACTCAAAATGAGTTCATCCAAACACGCTGTGGAATGGCCGCCCATGTTCGTTGCAACAACAAAAAAAGGTCTTCTTGCGACTGGATACCCTCCATATTCGGCAGAGCTCTTCTCTGTAGCATATCCCATGCATGCTCAATCGGGTTCAAGTCTGGCGACTGAGCAGGCCAGGGCCAAAGCCACATCTCAATCTCAAGAAATCCGCATAAAAATGCTTGATCCCTAGACACTTTTGATGTGTGTAGGTCCGTTGGGTAGATGGTCTTGGCCTGGCGTTTTCTTTTATTTTTAAAACTTTTATATATTAACAACTGGCTGACATGCCAAACGTTGATTTATATAAAAATATAGGTCGTTGGTAAAGGGTGAAAATTAAGGGTTATGTGAATTTTTATACACCTAATCATAAAAAAAATAACCAACAATATTATCTAAAAAGTTTGGGGTGGACCACCACTAAATAAGGTAAGAGGTATAAACAAGTAAAATTTTAATTAAAAAAACTGACATCTAGAACTGAACTAAATCGAAATGGAACCACACGGGAAGCACGAGCTTTCAAATAAAATAAGAATCATCAAAATCGGTGCACCCAGTCGAAAGCTCCTGAACCTCCTCCCACCTACCTATTCTCAAACATACCGAAACACACCAAAAATTTAATAAAAATCGGTCAAGCCGTTTTGGAGATTCAAAACCGTTTCATACAGTCGATGACTCACCGAGCGTCTATCTAAAGTACATTATCACCGATATAGTTCTCCGAAAAACAATATTTTATCTAAGTGTGTATTATAAGGAAAACTCAGATTGCATATAAATATTAACATTCTTTTCTCCAGACTCAGTTGAGGATTTTCTTTAAAGATTCTCTACATCATTAATAACACCTGCCTACATATTGCAATCCATCTGCGTATGGTGATTGAATAAATATAGAGTGTCCACATCCCTATTGATCCTATGGGTACCGTAAGAGGTGAACGAGGGATCAAATTGTGCAGTAAATAATAATTGCAGAGAAGGACAACTAGAAATATATCCAACCCGTTACGCCCATGTCCTAAATCATAATACCTGCTTACATATTTCAATGATGTGAATCAGGCGCGGTACCAGGGGGTGGGTCACAGGGGACATGACAGTGAAATAGTTACCTAAAAGACGCGCGACGTACATTGATAAAGTAGATACCTAGTTTATCGACGTAAACTAAATATAGCACTAGTAATATTATGCATTCACGTTTTTGTTAAATTTACAGTCACCATAATAATCCCAAAAAATGAAAACCGCAAGGATTTTAATTTGGTCATCTCGTGTCGAGGTTACAACAGGAAGACCATTATCTCTATTAGGAATCAAAGATTGATTTTTCTCGTATCTCCTGGATAGTTTGTACAATAATCTGACTATTGGTAGGTAGGATAAACAAACATTCTCCGAAAATTAAATCTTATCCGTAGTAAATTATTTACTAGCCGTATAAGTGTAACCGAGTCGATGCATTGTTTAATTTAAACTCACACAAAATAACATAACGCTACGTAATAACTAACAAACTTAACTAGCGAGTCAAATCACCACAAAATAAATATCTATTAATAACCAATAGGTACAACATAACGCGACACACAGGGTTCCCGCGCCGATGGCAGCGGCTACTTCAAAGGTAGCACGTGCGACGCGGCGACGACCCGACGGTAGGTGTAACATCGGTCATTAACCCAACAACATCGTGTAGTAGATTTTAAAATCGAAAAATAGTGTCCTATGGCTAAACTACTGAACCGATTTTATTGAAATTTTGTAGGTGGAATTGTTTTGTATGTAGGTACATCTAGTTCAAATAATATCGTTTTGTCATATCCACCCTGTATATTAGTGACCCCCAAAAATTTCAGGCTACGACCGCTCCTATGTGAATACTTACTTGGGTGGCGCTTCCTGGGTTGGGGTCGGGTCTGTGCCGCGGGCTGCTGAGGCTGCGGGGCGGGTGTCGTGGGCTTGGCGCGCTCCTCTTGCGCAGGCGCAGCAGCAGCGCCCTCAGCCACGGGAGCGGAGGGAGTAGCGCCAGGAAGCACCTCCGGTACTTGAGGATTCAACACTAAATGTTCAGCTTTGGTCAATAACGATGGAACGTGAACACAGATTGTTGCAGTACTGACAATTTAAACATTTTTTTTCAATTTAAAATATTCAGGTCGTCTGGAAGAAATCGCTGTGAGCGATAAGACCTTCCGTTGATAAATTTATACATTTTGTAACTCATTTTATGTTGTCTGTTATTATATGTATGCAATAAAGATAAATAAATAAAAAAAAAACAAATCCTAAGCGTTGAGTAAAAAAAGTTTTTTTTACGGGTACTTATAAAACTACTAGCTGTTGCCCGCGGCTCCGCCCGCGTGTATGTCGATAAATGAAGAACCGCTCGACCGATTTTGTGCAAACTTCACATTAACCATCTACTAAATAGTCCGAACAAAGCCTAAACATTTGGTTTGGATAGGTGAGCCCGTTCTTGAGTTATAAAATTACAACGAAAAGTGGCATTGATTTTTAAATATATTGATTGATTACACTTCGAATAACATGAGACTAAATTATACGATTCTAAGTTACAGCCTCACTTAATCGCGGACAACACATGTTAAAACATAAAAGCTTGATGAAAATGATTATGTAAAAATGTATAGAAGTCACATATAATTACCAGCAGTAGATGAATTCAATGGTGGATAAATACTGGCTGCCTCGTTGATTCTGACGCGTTCTTGAAACTCTTCAGGCAAATTAAAACCAATAGGAGGGACATGTTCAGTTTGAGTGGTAGTAGTACCCATATCCATTAAATCTAAAAACATAAGTGGCTTTGACATGACTTGATCGCTGATCGATTTCTCTAAAGGAAATTGTGAAATAGTTTGGGGATGAACATGCAAGGCATTAATCTCATTCGATAAAATTGGTCCAGTTATATACAGAAATGATAAATTAATTATAAGACGATAGTTAAATTACGAGTCATTTGACACAAAGATGTATGAAAAAGAGCAAGTGCACATATAGCGATAATAATGATTGATTAATGTTGCTTTTAAACTTAGTCAAGGAATTACTTATTTACTTTTTACTGTACTAGGAATTAATTGTGATCCACAAATTGTTGTTCTGAGTTTGGGTGTTATTTGTGTCCATTTCATGTTTGTCTGTAAAGTCCCCCGCGACACAGGATATTTATTCCTAATGCGGGAGTTGTCTTTTTAAAAAAACAATTAGGGGAATACCCTGAACAACTATTTACGAGTAATAGTATAGAGATCAATATCATTAACGGTCCACTGTTGGATATAGGATAGAGATAAATTTGATTCAATAATAAATAGGGAATTCAGAACAGTTTCCGTATATGCTTTTCTATTAACATTTTCAACCAAAACTAAATAGTCAAATCATATGGCACATATTCAAATGTAGTCCTCGAGACTATTTACACCAGCAAAAATAAAGAGGCTCCTTGGTGTTCTTAACATGGTGTAAATTTTTAATTGTGTGAAGTTGAAAAACCTGTGTATAACTTAACAAAAAGTACATATTTTTATATATAAACCTAAATGACAAATACCAGTTATTTACCTTTTTCCTTATTTATCATAGTCCAGCCATCAACCTTTTCAGGGGAACCTTCCTTGTAGAAATCAGTATTGATACTCGAATCAGCAGTTGATTCTGAAACAACTGAGCCTGACTTCGACCCAGATCTGGCCGATTTCATTGAAGTCTCTGAATTCACAGTGACATTATCAGCCTCGGGGGTCTTCCTGTCACCTTGTCCCATCTCCACATCATTGTCCTTTTGTACTGCAGAAGATTGCATATCTTGCAAGAACATCTGTAGTAAACCCTTGATGTTTTCGACATTAAGAACTGGTGGAATGACAGGGCATTCAGTCTCCATATTTGCGGAAGTAGTAGGCTCTGGTTGTTTCGGAGTCTCGCCAGTTTCGTTAGCAGTCTTTTTCACTTGCTCTTGAGTTTCTTGCGGTTTCTGTTCCTCTGGTTTTGTTTCAGGCGCCTCCGTCTTGTCATCAGTAAGATCAATATCGCCAGCGAGATTAGCGAATTCGTTCATGTAAGTTGCGAATGTTTCCAACCAACTGGAGCGAGGACGACGGAGGTGGTCACCTCCGAGGGGACCGTGATGTCCTCCGTGGTGACCGCGGTGCTTCCTCTCGCCACTCCTATCGCGACGGCGCTTCATGTAGGCGCACTCTTCGCCAACATTGCTAGAAACGGACTTAAGGAACTGACGGGACCTCTTGATCGCTGCTTTAACCAAATGCCGCTATAAAAAAATACCAGGTGTTAAAATTGATAAATGTGAAAGAAAAATACACTTTAAAATGCTTATAATATATTTTTATTAATAGAAATCTCAAAGTTACTCTGTTTACATTCCATGAAGGTTCTTAACTGTTCATACTTGTTATTTTTTTATGCAATTACTACAATGACCTCGAAAATATATGTAGTGCATAACCTAAACAGTCAATAAAACGGATACTGTGCATCCTGACATACTATGTACATTAAGTTAAAGGCACTTACCGGCATAGTTGCAGTAGGCACTCGCACCATGCAATGTTCTGGGTGACAGCCTGCGGCTTCACATTGCGAGCACAAGTCAAAGTCATCACAAACAGTGCATTTGTAACGAAAGCCAACTATTGTGTTGTCACATGAATCGCAGACTACGCCTAAATGTATGTTTCCAGGAATAACTGAGGATGAAATTAATAAATATTAATTAAATTTTCATAAGTAACTAACTTGCCAAATAAGCACACAAATAGCAAAAAAAATTGGACATCAATTTGTATTGTTTTCATATTTTTTTTCCCTGTATTCTCATTACAAAAATAGATTTACTAACACCACATTATAATACACTAGCATATTTAAAGCAAAACACATAACACACATCAATGAATTACCTGAAGGCATCTGGGCAGGACATTTTGCGATGTTGGGAGCACCAATAAAAATTTTGGTCTCAAGTTTCTTAGCCTCTCCCTTGCAGTAGATATAAAGTTTAAGGTCATTGTACTTCGTATATTGCAGAGCAGTTTTCAACTCCATGTCCGAAGAGATGACGACATCATCACCATCGTCATCTGAAGTTAAATGTTTATGAACATCTTATAAGTGAAAAAAAAAACTGTGTACAGTAGTTGTGTATGTAGTGAATGATAATAATTTTAAGTATAGATAAAAAAACTCCGTACCTAAATACTCTCAAAGATTAAATCGCCGCCCAAGCCTTCTGGCAAGAGGGCTGATGACAATAAATATATATCCTAATTCTGACTTTAACCAGGGGGGTTGCACTTCTCAGTTAAGGTATGTTCCGCCGAGCGCCTTCCGAGAAGGACTACTAGGCAATGATTGCCACTCGGCGCTCAGCTCTCACGCTGCGCACGCTAGCCGCGTCGCGTCGTGCGTAAACAAGTTGAATATTACGTGTACTTACTGCGAAAAATGACTACGAAACGAACTAATTATTATGTTTGTAGGTAGTCGTTTGCGAGGTCACAGAGTTGAAATTTTTTTATGCCTAAACTTGACTTTTGTTCGACAGTGGAACTTCTGTACGTAAGTACTATTATTTATTCTGTGCTTTAACAGGCTGCTGTTCAGCCTGTTAAAGGTAGCTCCTCAATATCTGACCGCATGATGAGCTAGCGCCAATATAGACATCACTGGTTTTTTTTAATTAATGGAATAGGGGGCATCCGAGCAGACGTATCGCCTGATGGTAAGCGATTACCCCCGCCTTGGAAACCCGCAACACCATAGGCGTCACAAGTGCGTTGCGGCCTTTGGGGGATGGGGGCGGTGTTTGGGGTGTGGGCCTCCGGTATCCTCACTCACTAGGTGAAACACAGCACAAGCACTGTTTCACATTGGTTTTCTGTGAGGCGGCCGTGGTATCCCTCCGGTCGAGCCGGTCTATGCATGCCGAAGCGTGGCTCTTCCACGGATATTGTACCTAGCACGCCTATGTACTAAACTCATGAAAATCAGACAGATTGCAGGACATGAGACAAAGTAAAAAAAGTATAGATAGTCATTATGAGTCTGAGTGTACTTTGTAGTTACTTATATGAGTGCGAGAACAACTTTCAACTATCTCTCGAGACATTTCCTGAGTGCAAAAGTTATCTAAAGGTACAAAACACACAGACTGTTAAACAAAAGGATCATTTAAAAATGCACTTACATAAAAAACTGTTTGTGTTTTGGTACTTTTTGTGATTAATAATCCTAGGTATATGTTTTATATAATTATCATAATGATCAATCACAATATGTACAATATTTCTGATTTTCTAAAAAGTCATTTGTTATAAAAAGTTAGATAATAGGTATATATCCGTCATCATGTCGAAAAGTTAATTATGTCTTTGTCCAAGGATCAATTTATCTCTATACCAAAATTCATCCAAATCAGTTTAGTGGCTTAGCCGTGTAAGTGTAACAGTTACTTTTGAATTTATAATAATAGTATGAAACAAGTTACCTTTCCAAGAAACAATATAGGTCTTGTCCTTAAGTCCAGGGTACACATCCAAAAGTTTTTGACTCAGTAGAAAGAAGCTCTCAATACTATTACTTGCAGCTCCAAATCTCCTGACTTCAGGCTTGTCTTTCTCATTCCAGAAAGTATAAACTTTAATGGGTATTTCCTTTACAGTATCCATGATGAAATATTCCAATACTGGTTTCTGAAGTGAAGTAAAGAGACTATACAAAAAGGAAGAAACTAACTTAACATATTGATAAGGATAGATTCTAATAAAAAATAAGTTATGTAGATAAAAATTAACAAACACATTAATAAGGTTTGAAATTACTAGTTATATAAGACTACTAGCTTTTACACGCGGCTTCGCTCACGCAGACTTTCATCCCCTGATTTACCCCTTTAGGGGTATTATATTTAGGGGTGGAATTTCAAAAATTCCTTTCTTAGTGCTCACTTACGTTATATAAAGAACCTACATGCAAAATTTCAGGATTCTAGCTTCAGCGGTTTGGGCTGTGCATTGTCAGTCACCTTCCTCTTTTATATATGTATATAGATTTGTCTATTTGTCACAAAATTTAACAAAAAAAAAACAGACTTCAATCTGGACCAATTTAAAGTGGGACCACATGAGAAGCACCAGCTTTCAAATAAGAAAAGAATCATCAAAATCGGTTCACCCAGAGGAAAGTTATGAACTTATGAGGTAACAAACATAAAAAATACAGTCGAATTGATAACCTCCTCCTTTTTTAAAGTCAGTTAAAAATAGATTTAAATAAATATAACTTTTTTCTAAACTTTATGCAATAATGACAGTTTTAATATCTAATACATGAATGAATCTATCACAAAAACCTCCTTTCAAAGAAATAGCAATCCAGCAGTAGACTAATAAAGGTTGTTGACAGTGATGGGGCTATTCTAACTAAAGATTTCCATTAAGTCTATCTGTGGTCTATAAACCTTTATTCTATAAACCTTCGGTCTATAAGCCTTTATTCCATAGACAAACAACAGCCCTACGTGATCATGCTATGTAAACATAGGGACATGCTTTATTTTAGAACAAAACTTTTGTTTTTATTATCACATCATTCTTTTGTACTAATGTCCGTTTTGAGTTCAAACTTGATAAATAAAAATAGATTCCAATGATGATAAATGATAACTAAAAAGAATTTAGTAGATAAGTAAGATCATAATTTATTAACAAAAGATAAGAACCTTTTTACTGAATTTATACAAAAAAAAACTTACTAAATTACTTTAATTGACCAGGGAAAAAAGAGTGCAGGGCAGATATGATGCAATATTAAAATTTGTTGGTAAAGCTCAAATTCAAATTTAATGTCAATGTAAAAAAGTTGAATAAAAAGAAACATAAGAAAGTATGAATACAATATAAATAATACTTAGAATGCATAGGTACAATAAAAAATAAGATATGTCGTGTTTAATATAAACAAACAACAGTTCATATCACTGTGATACTCTTCAATAAATAAGTAAGTAAACTGTAAAGCATAATACTTACTTTTTCTAGAAAAAACAATAAGTCTAATCAGACATTTGGCGAAATTCTATGAAACTTAAAACTTCAACTGTATATTCGTCAAATCCAGAGGCCATTTTGTTTTACCAATAGTTGTCTTTGTTATTGGAAATAATTCTGCAGTTAAACAAACCCGGCAGACAACTTTCAAATAGGCTTCAACATAATAAAATTAATAAAAACTTACCGACTACGAAAATGTTATTTCCTCAATAATATAATAACAAACTGTCACAGCGATGCGTCGCGCTAAGAAATAATTTCCTTACTGAATGTTGTCGATAAATGCGTTCTACTTAAATAGGATTTCAAAATATTATGATTCATCAATCAGTAGAACGTTGTAGAAAAACAAACCAAGTTGTTGTGCAATCGGTAATCGGTGTGTCACTATTGTCAAAATTTAAAGTCATCACTGTCATCAGCGAACATGGTGATACCAGAAAAATATTCGTTGAAATTTAACATCTTATTTTCCTTGCGCTCTTTTTGCCATAGGCGAAAATCTATTTCTGTCTTTGTTTTAAACGACTCTGAATGCTCATTAATATAACACTGCATTTTAACGTTTCATTACATGCTACATCCCGTAATATTAAATGATGAAATAATGGAAAAATTAAAACTGCCTACTTACATAAAATAGAATCAAAAATAGCAAATCACGATGACATCATTCCATCGCTCTGCCCTATTATTTTTTTTTATATAACTGAAATATTAGCAACAATATTCATACATATAGGATTAAATAGAGTTAATAAATATTAAAATAAAATAAATAAAATATTTTAAATCATTCTTGTTTTTGAATTAACTTTGTTGGCTTTGATTAAACTTCAATAATTTAATATCTATATAATACCAAGCTAATAGAGCCACGCTGATTTCAGCACGACCGGGGCGGTACTACTCTCGCACAGAAGATCAACGTAGTCGTAAAAGGACAGTATTCGTGCTGTCGCGTTGGTAAGTGCGAGACCGGAGGCCCAATGATGCAGAAGCATCACTAGGCCGCCTCGCCATAGTGTGGGTCACCATGCTCCCTTGTTGCACTGTCTGCATTCGCAATGAGTATGGTGACCACCAATCTTGGATTCTGCTAATGCTTTCCATCAGGCAGAGTAGAGTCATTTTGGCAGGCATTATGTATATAAAAAAAAACAAAATCCCCGAATTACATTGCGTGTGTGCTACTAAAGAATCTTTAAACTAGCATAGAGGTTGAGAATTATACATAATTGCAATATTCGGTTTATATTCCCCAAGCAGGTAGTAGTAGGCTGTTGCTGGTAGAAACAGTTACTAAGTTAAAATGCAATTATTTTATGTAGGTAGGTACTATAGGAATTTCTTCAAAACGTATCATTGTTGTCAACGGCCCACGTGCACGTCGACGCCTTCTCGCGTCTAGCCACTGAATCGGATGAAGGGGTAAATGTGTCCCGTCACTCCCGTCCATCCGCGGCCACACTCAAGGCGGCATGAGGCGCTGGCAAGCGCGTCTTCTCCACCCGGTTCACCGACGCCGAATTGGGTCCGATTGGAGGTCGTCCTCACGGGCCCTCTCCGCCGCCTCCTTCTGCGAAATGATGTCCTCGCAGAAGCTTGCGACCGCGGTAAAACGGCTGTCGCTACCGGACATGGAGCGAAAGCTGCGTATGTCGGCCGGTAGCGAGAGATCTCCTCTCCTCCGATGACTGTAGTTGAGGGCACGACGCTGCGACGCCCAGGCAGGGCATTATGCGTATGCTGGGCCTAGCCTTTACTGCAGTCGCAAGGCGGGAGTCAATTCCCTCCTAACGACGTAAAAGGACTCTACTATAAAAAGACGTGAATAACGTCACTGTGCACTATGATCCCAAACTAGGCAGATCCTCTACTGTGGTAATCAAACTTTTGATGACCATATCTATACTATAATAATAGCCAATAGGTCTTTACCTATGAAATTGCTGTTTTGTATGCAATAAGTAAAAGTACTTATTTTTTCAAACTTTTTTATTTCTGTTATTCGAAGTAATCAGGTTATGGAATCAGGCGTTACTTTGCGGAAATCCATGACATTAAATGCTATGAAATATATTTAGCTTTAATTCCGCTAGACAAATATCCAGGTCTGAAAGCAGGGCACAAAGGCAGGGGTGGGATTTGTGCCCTGCTTTCAGACCTGGATATTTGTCTCGCGGAATTAAAGCTAAATATATTTCATAGCATTTAATGTCGAAGTAATCACCCATGCAATCGACGCATCTTTGCCAACGCATTGGCAGTTTATTGATGCCCTTCTTGTAAAAATCAGCTGGACGGGAGGCAACAAACTCTTCAAAGGCATTTTGTATTGACTCTCGGGAATTGAATTTTTTACCCACTAAAAATATGTCTAAATTTTGGAAAAAGTAATAGTCGGTAGGTGCAAGGTCTGGTGAGTATGGCGGATGAGGGAGAGCTTCCAACCCCAGCTCTTGCAGCTTGGAGACTGTCTGTTGCGAACTGTACCAAATGATGTTGTCAGTTCAGACAGTCTGGTCCAGTCCAAATGATGTATATATAAGAGAAGCCACGAATATTCGGCAACTATTCGGTATTCGGCTATTCGGCCACTTTTTTTCGCTATTCGGCCGAATACCGAATAGCAAATCATGAAAAAAAACTCAAAATATTACTCACAAAGATGTTCATTTAACAGACAAATTAACACATTAATATTTAAAATCTAAGAGTGGTAAGCTAAGATGAATAAAAATTTTTTTTTTTGCATTTGTAGATAGCAGACGATTACGTTTTTCCTCATAAATTATTCCTGCTTCTGAAAACAGTCGCTCACTATATACACTGCTACCAGGAGATGATAAATAAATCTGAGCAAATTTTGAAGGGGATGGATATTGTTTTGCGTTTGCTGACCACCACTTGTAAGGGTCTGCTGTACGATCTAAGCGAATTGATGCCATATAAAAATCAAGTTCATTTGCAACCGATTATGATTTTTTATTAAATGGCATCAGTTTGCTTTTGTCAAACAAATGCTGAAATTTGTCAAGGTAATCAATCACTTTAAAAGTAATATTTAGTACACAGTACGTGCAGTATGATGCACCAACATAAACAAAATAAAGCGTGTAACTGCACGCGCCTACGTACTACTTCAGTGATGCAAGTTTAAACTCGTAATTTACTAGTCGTGACTAATTGTGACTTGTCACCCACGGAAAGTACTAAGTGTTGCCGAATATTCGGCGCTTCGGCCAAGAGCCTCGCCGAATATTCGGCCAAATAACTATTCGTGGCATCTCTACTATATATCATCACGCTAAGACCAATAGGAGCGGCGCATCAATGAAGAATATTACAAAAACGGGGAAAAATTAACACGCTACGGGCAATAGGAGACGTAAACGACGTTGCGTGGGTCAGCTAGTTTATTTAGGGCCGGTTTTTCAATAGTCAGATAAACAGTCAAATAGCATTTATTCCTCAGTTAGCGTAAATTTGGGTCTTTCAATAGTCAGACATCAGTTATCAGACGAATAAAGCTGTAATTTGACCGATAACTTTATCTGTGCTTTCAAACCTCAGTTAGTGTTTTATTCTGTAGAATAGTGATTTGACGTTGTGTATTTCTCTTGTACCTATTTGTGGTAAAGTTTAAGTACGTTGTCGTTATTGAATATTTGATAGATTATGGATGTTTTTGACTCGATTGACTTTTTGTTCTGAGGTAAAAAGGGTTATTAGAGAAATATAGGTTGTAGATACTATAGAGAAGATGAAGAATTTTTACTTCACACACTGCTATCTAGTTCGAAACAAAACAGAGCTTGTACTATTGGTAACGAGAAGATTTCCCTAGTGGCCGTTTGCGGAACTAACGTATGACAGACACTTCTACCTGGCAGTTTAATGTACAGAGCGAGTGCATTGTTATTGTTTCATTGATAGAAGTCTACGGAGAAGAAAAAAATACGTATTTTAAAAGTGGAATCTTAACGTGTATACGTATTTTTATCTGTCATACGTTAGTTCTGCGACTTGCCGCTAGGGAATCTGCTCGCCACCATTTAAATTCTTTCTACAATGATTTCATTGATAGACGTCTACGGAGTAGTAAAAAAAATACTTTAGGACCACTTCGTGAGGGTAAACAGTATTCTAAAAGTGGAATGTTAACGTGTATACGTATTTTTATCTGTCATACGTTAGTTCTGCGACTTGCCGCTAGGGAATCTGCTCGTCACCAATAGGTACAGAGAACTGACATAAATACAAATATACTTTTTACGTTTAAACACATATTTATTAAACGTAGAAACACCTGTTTAAAAAATTACTATGCACCACCCGCAAACCCGGCATTACATTTTTATAAATCTTGATTACAATAATTGTTATGGACTCAACTACAGGAATATCATAAACGACTTTTTATTAAATTATTATTTACTACATCTATTATAGACAAATAATAATTATAATCGAATGCTTTAATTTCATTTAATTAAATATCCCAAACCGCCAATCATAAAAAAGACAAAAAGAAATAGAAAAAGAACAGTCAACTTGAATGTTTTCTAAAAGTTTCTGGTCCTTATCTAACGTGTGACTACCTGTATAGCTGCATCTCACTTGCGCATGATTACAGTGAACATAGCTGTGAAGGACCATCAAGTAACTATCTGACTGTTTACTCCCGATTGAAAAACACAAAAAGTTTATTCGCTTGTTAAAGAGCTGGATACATTTATTCCCTTGTTAGTTATTAGACCGTTTAACTGGGGATTGAAAAACCGGCCCTTAATTATACATATACCTACGTATGTGTTAGGTGGGAATGGAATCCACGACATTTTTAAATAATTTATACTTGGCACATTGTAGTGATAAACTTTTTGAAATGCAATAAAAAATATTTTATTGAAATATACTTACCATGTACTTACCTATCAACTACTGCTACGTCACAAAAAATAAATAATGACTCAGCTACTCTACAGTATAGATATTGCTCGATAACGAAGTCATTAATACAAGTTCGCTCCCTTCATTGCCTATTTATAAATGTCATATTATTAGAGTTTTCTTAATATACCTAATAATTAAAATACATTTTACGATCTTTATATTAAAACTAGCTGTTGCCCGCGGCTCCGCCCGCTTGTATGTCGGTTACCGCGGCAAATAGTAACCTATGTGTTATTCTGATGAATAAGCTAAGTATAATAATAAATAATAATAATAAATATTTCGGACATCTTACACACAACGCCATTTAGTCCCAAGATAAGCAGAACTTGTGTTATGGGTACTAGACAACTGATATAAATACATATATACTTCTTTTTTTTTGTAAATACATACATATTATATATACATAGAAAACACCCAAACTCCGAAAGAAATATTTGCAGATCATACAAACACTTGGTCCGACCCGGGAATCGAACCCGAGACCTCAAGCACAGCAGTCGCATACGCTACCACTGCGCTACTGAGGCAGTCAAATATACTATATTACTGTTAAGTTTCATAACAAACATCCACACTAACAAACTTCGCCTTTATAATATTTTTGCGCCATAAGGAGATGGGTCTCGTATGGACAGGACCATTCGAGATCCGAGGAAGCCACCATCTAGTATCGGGTGGCGCGCAACTGTAGAGATTATTACATGGATTATTCCAGAGATTTCGACAGCCATATAAAAGCGGAACGTGTAAAGGCCGGTTCCCACAGTCCGCGATTCTGCGGATCATTACGCACAGCCGACGATCACGGACGGCAACGCACACAGATAGGGCAGTTCCAACGGTGCGTGTCGGTCTGTGTAGCTCTTTTGATAACTTCATTTCAAAATGCAAAGTGAAAGAGAACGTGTCGTCGCTGCAGCCGCGGCTGTGGTATTAATTAACAATTACCGTTATTTTATTATTAACAATACCAATTATTATTAACAATTACAATATGTGGTATTAATTAATAATTCCATGCATCATATGCATCAGTTTTGTTCTTATGATCCGGCGCCGAAGAATTCCATAAAGTTGGTTCTTTTTGATAAAGGTTCAAAAATTCAAAAATAAGATAGTTTGTCCACTCCACTCCTTCGCAACCAACTACACACAAACAACACCACTGCTCGTGTCCGCGGACAAACAACTTCTGACTTGTCGTCGTCTGTGCTACCACGGACGCGTTCGGACTGCGGCGTACGCGCACGTATCGAGCCGCACCGCACCTTTGAAGTTACCGCCTCGCGACGGGTACCGGCGCACCGCCACAGACGTCCTCTGCTACCACGGACGAGACCCTTCCCACGGTGTCGTGCGAGCTGGTCCGCGTCCGTCCGCGATATCGCAAACCGTGGGAAGCTGCTATTAGCCGTACGGGCAGTATTGTTTCACGATACAGCGGATTAACATCGAAGCGATCTTCTAGTGCGACTAACGAGTGATTTATTGAATTATAATTGTAAAAAGTGTTGTTAATAAATATTGTTATTTTTTTGTTAATCAACTGACCACCTTTATTTATTTTGTACCCGGCTCGTAACAATATTAGTGTGAAGTGTGATTAGTAGGATGTATTTGTGAAGTGACACATCTAGAATGATGATATTAAGCTTTTGATTTTGACTAAAACAAAGTAATTAAACAGTAATAACTTTAATGCTAATAGCTAAAGTACCCAATATAATATAAGTATTGTACTTAAATAAACATTACTCTTGATGTTCTTTTCCAATTGCCTTTTTTGAGACATTTGGTCCATACTTTTCTTCATCTGCAAATTTTGTAGGACCGCCTAGTTGAACAGTTTCTGGAATATTCAATTCTTCATTTAGCTTCTTTGCTAGGAAGTATATTTCGGCTAGGGCGATAATCAAGGCACACATGACGCCAAGCAGTAATCTGAATCCGAAATCTAGACGCCCAACCATCAACTCCACTCCTGTGAATCCGAAGAGGAATCCAGCAAATATTGAAATTATAAACTGACCGATTGCAATTAACTGACGGTTAACTTGTTTTACTGAAAAAAAAAGAAAAATCAATATTGAATAAATGCATACATAATGTAATCATTTGTAATCACATATATACTGCAATTTTGAAATCTTTTAGAGTTACATACACTAGATCTATTCTAATAGAGAGATATACTAGTTATTAACCTAACACTTCAACAGTGCCTGAAAAGGCCTACTTGAAATAAAAGCTTGATTTTATTAAAGGCGAAATGCAATTGCCAAATCACCTCTGCTTGCCCTATTTTCAGGATTGTGTGTGTGTGCATTGACATAGAATTGCAAAAATGCATGATAACTAAAACAATGTGTTTTTTAATCAAACTGTACTATAACAATATATAGGGTTGCACTCACACTGATAGGAAATACTGTCTTCTGGAAATCTCATCCTAACATTATCCACAGTCTTCGTCATTTTCCTATATTCTCTTGCTTCTTGTTGAGCTCTAAGTTTCACACATCGCGCTTCCAGGACAGGATTTCTTTTTAACACTTCATTCCGTGGAGTTTCAATCTGGGCTCCTTCTAACAGTGTATATAAGTATGGCACATTCATCTCACCTTCACTTTTTAGCTTCTGAAGATGTGCATATAACCAGTCTATATCAGAAGTTATTAAATGCAATTTTTCTTCTTCATTATTATTTTGATTTTCCTTATCATTCTTTTTGGATTCCTTTGTTTTTTCATTACAAAAATCCTTTTTTGACTTTGTTTTACAATTTAAACTATTCTTTGAATTTGCTTTTACTTTATTGGAATCTATTTCAGGTGCAGTCTTACTTTCTGTATCTTTAATCTTCTGATCCTCTTCTGCTAAATTTAATAATTCCTCTATTTCAATTTCTTCATCTTTATTAACTACTGATTTTATTTTTTGTAGATTCTCAATATCTTTACTATCAAGATATATGGGAATTGTCTTGGCATTATCATTAATAACTTTACGATTAACTTCATAAATTTTTCCTTTAACAAGTTTAACAATGTTCTCAGGTACATTATCATCAATATGTAATGTTTTAATGTAATTTAACAAATTGTTAGATGGGTATATTCTAAGGTTTGTATCGACGAGTGATCCTTGTAGATCCATTGTTTATTTATTAGCAATACTCAGTTTATGGTTAAGGTCAGCGTACAAATCTCTAAGTTCTTCTTCTTTTTCTTCAAATGTGTTGTCAATTCTTTGACATTTAAAATTCATATCATCAATAAACTGATCCCATTCCTTCTGTCTTTTGTCATGATTTTCTTGACGCTTCTTCTCATTCACCTGAAACATATTTTTAATTTAATGGCACAATGATTAATTGTATGTTCATGGCTCGCACTCCTTTAAAAATGGTTGTTTAAAAGGGGGGTTTTCGTGTAATCCAGATGGTCTTTGGGTGTCACATTGCATGCACCCCAAACAGTGCTAGGAAAGATAAAATTATGATGACCAATAGGTGTTTTGACTTGAATGGTTAAACATTAGTAAGCAAAAGACCGGGGTCTGTGGTGTGCCTTGGGAGAGGCCTATGTCCAGCAGTGGATTGCAGAATCTTGAAGCATTTTTAACCGACTTCCAAAAGGAGGAGGTTCTCAATTTCACAGGTTTTTTTTTTTCTATGTATGTACATTGATTACTATGTCAATTGTGACTGATTTTAAAAATTCTTTTTGTATTCGACAGGGTATGCTCCCCATGTGGTCTCATGGCCACCATATCAGGATCTGATGATGGGATCCCAAGGAAATCGAAGGAAACTCTCAAATTTACGTGAGCGCCTGCAATGAAGTTAAGGCAATTGTCTGCATGCCTTCATATTCTGTAGACATCATTTAATTTCATAATATATTGTCCATTTGAGACTTTACTACAAAAAATTACCTGAAGTCCTTTCGATTACTGTTACTATGGGCGTTCCGCAGGGCTCTATACTGGGTCCTCTACTTTTTCTCATATATATAAATGATTTACCATATTATTTAAAAGATATCTGTGATATAGTTCTATTTGCTGATGATACGTCACTTCTTTTTAAAGTCGATCGTAAGCAAACAGTTTTTGACGATGTGAATAGGGCACTAAATGATGTATTGATTTGGTTTACAACAAATAATCTCCTACTTAACTCAAATAAAACAAAGTGTGTGAGATTTACTATGCCAAATGTAAAACAGCTAGGCACTAATCTAACTCTAAATAGTGAAATCATAAGTATTGTAGACTCAACAGTATTCTTGGGAATTACATTAGACAGCAAACTACAGTGGGGAGCCCAGATAGATAGCCTTGCAGGTAGACTTAGTTCGGCAGCTTATGCAGTATGGAAGATACGTCAGCTCACTGATACGGACACAGCTAGGCTAGTTTATTTTAGCTACTTTCACAGCGTCATGTCCTATGGTATACTACTCTGGGGCAAGGCGGCTGATATTGAAACGATTTTTATTCTACAAAAACGAGCCATCCGCTCAATATACAATTTAGGTGCTAGAGTCTCTCTTCGAGAGTTGTTTAAAGATATAGGTATTTTAACTGTTGCATCACAGTACATATTTGCAAATGTTATGTTTGTTAGGCAAAACATTAATGACTATAAGAAAAACAGTTATGTACACAATATTAATACAAGAAATAAGTCTAAACTCGTTGGTACCTATCATCGTTTACATAAGGTACACAACTCGTTCGAAGGTCTTGGTATACGTCTTTATAATAAAATTCCTACATATGTAATTGACCTTCCTATAGATAAATTCAAGCGTACTGTAAAAAATCACCTTATTAGGCAAGCCTACTATACGATTGGCGATTATCTGAACGACAAAGAGTCATGGGTTTAAGGTGTTATTAATGTTATTATATACACCCTAACTTCGTCTTGAAATTGAGATAAAATTTTTTTTTTTTTTTTTGAATAATGTATAAATTTTGACATGTTGGTGCTCCAGTATGAATTGTTTGTATACTTTAACCTAACGACATCTATTTCCGACATTTAATTAAGTTAAGATTTGTTTGTAACAATTTTCTGTATAATTTTCTTTAATAATTTCCTTTTTCTCTTAGTTAGTTTGTTCTTGTTTAAATTTCCCTTTATTTTATCTCTTTCTTGTATCAATTCTACTTAATTTTCATCTTTCTTTTTTTTTTCTTAAATACAAATTGTTGATTGTTTTAGTTGCAACTTATAAATGAAAACATACACACATACTTGTATAATGTAAATGAATACATGATGGTACTTTGGTACTTATCTAACAATGTTTCCCAATTTATTAAATACGCACTTGTTATTGTATGAGCACCTTGTCGACTATGATTATTATTAATTTCTTTGATATTGACCTGATGATTTGCCGTGCGGCCTGAGTACGCAGCTCAACTATGGTTGAATAGGTCGATGGCTGATCCATGCGTCTTACTCTATTTTACATTTGTGACATTTATTGATTATTTTATATTTGGACATATTACATCTTTTGAAATTTGACTGTGAGTGAAAGTGCTATTTGGATTTTATTTTCCATAAGTGGACCTCACAATATAACAATACAATGTCACAATATAACAATGTAAAAATCTTGCAGCTATCAGTAAGAACAGCGCATGATTGGTTAGCTCATGGCTGTGCAGCAATGACTCCAAACCTTTTATTTTGTTTTCTTTGGTCGACTTCGTTCTCATTCAAGTCTCTTAGTGAAAAAAATATTGTAAACCGTATAATTATTTTTTAAAAGGAGCAACAATGGAGTTTCTTGCCAGATTCTTCTCCATGAAGGGTAGGCTGCACTTGGAACTGGCGACTAGAATCACTCGATTTTTTAATATTAAATATTGACTATTCATAAGTGCCTGTAAAATAAGTGCCTATATGAATAAAATCTTTTTGAGTTTGAGTTTGATTCTATAAAGTATGTATGTTACCTTTAGTCGTATTCTTTCAAGTTATTTAGGTGAAATGATGATGAGAGACTTGAGAAAGACTAAAAAACGAAAAATAAAAAAAATACTTCGTTTAAAAAACCGACTTCAAAAACTAAAAAGTATAAAATAACTTAATTTGTACGTGCTACCTATTCATAGGTTTGAAGTCGGTGCCAAGCCAAAATGTAATAGTAGGTACCGCACTCGCCGCGCGTGACCTTGAGCGGGATAGCTGCTCTTCGCGTAGAACAAAACAACTGAAGCGTCGGTGACGTCGTTGACGTTCATCTCGAAATATAGCGAGTGTGGTACCTACTATTACATTTGGCTTGGCACCGAATTCAAACCTATGAATAGGTAGCACATACAAATTGAGTTATTTTATACTTTTTAGTTTTTGAAGTTGGTTTTCTTAAATGAAGTTTTTTTTTTTCACAGTTCTTATTTTAGAACTAGACAGTGCCTATGATGATAATTGTCTCTCATGTCATATTTATATATCACTTCATAATCCTACCAATATTATAAACGTGAAAGTTTGTAAGTATGGATGGATGGATGTTTGTTACTCTTTCACGCTAAAACTACTGAACGGATTTGAATGAAACTTGACAGTACTATAGCTTGTACATCAGAATAGCACATGGGCTACTATTTGCGGCGATAACCGACATATATGGAGGTGGAGCCGCGGGCAACAAATAGTACAACCTAATTTCATTGTGATCAGTTGAGCAAGTGTGAAAGTATTAACACTCTTATATTTTGTTGTGATTGATTGGTAAGTAACATAACTATGTTTATAAAGGTGGCTAATAATGGCATAAGTAATGAATAATAAATAATGCTAGGGCATGAATTAAAAAATAAGTTCATGAATTAACCAACCTGGTGGTGGTCAAGATATCCTTTTTCAACTTCTTCACAGTGTTGTAATGCTTGTTCCAGCTTCTCTGCTAGTATTGGCAGACCTGTTTCTCCACTCTTTTTTATTTTCTCCACTTGACTATCTTTTATGTCTGTTAATTTTTCAAGAATTGCAAATAAATTTTCAACTTCTCTGTCACCACGCTTCTCCTGAAAATATTAAAATAAACACCTTAATTAACAAAAGGTAAAATTTTAAGTGTGATTCACAGTATTTTTTTTTTTTCACAATAAATACATTTTATAAGTAATAGACTGCTGCAATACATATGTACTACTGGAGTTGTAAGATATGTTGGTGCTTAAAAATATACCATTCCAATAGCTTAATGAATTGATTAGGTATGTCAATATTGTATTATCTTAACACGAGCGAAGACAAGCGGTAATACTAGTAAGAAAGATATATGTGTATAACTAGAAGAAGAGGTCAAATTTAGTATATTGTTTGAGTATCACTGTTAACATTTACATTAATTAAATCTCACCTCAAACTCTTTTAACATAAACTTTATTTCTCCATTTAGGAATGGTCGGTGATCGAAAAGCCTTGACCAGATTTCTCCTATCTCTGAAACAAGTATAATTATTGTCAGGATTACAGTAGAAATTAAAAAACAATGATACAAGAAGCCAATAGGAAAAGAAAATAGATTTTGGTACAAAACAAAAAAGGTTTAGAAATTATTAAGGACAGTAAGAAGAAAAATTTGCGAGATAGGTATGTATAATACTTTTTCTACTTCTGTTAAAAAAAAACAAAATAAACGTACAATTCGTTAATAAACTGAGTAAATTGATATACTATCAAAATTCCAGAATCAACTAAATACACACCTCGTGACAGCTCCGTCATTATGAATTTTGTAGTTCAACTTGTTCGTTCTTCAAAACATTACATTCAATAGTTTTGACATTAGAACACGTATGACTTCCGTTCTACGTTTGGATACTCTTGAAAGACGTTTTTTTTTAAAGTTTTAATACTTGTAAAGAGTCTGACAAGCAAGACTTGTAATTTGTAATTATAAATAATACAGTTACTACACCAGATACTTAGCTAGGTTTGCCGTCTCATCGGATGAAGAAGTGAGGGAAAAGAGTGCGTACCTGTGTTTGTGCTCACACGTATGCACTGTACAAGTGTACACTCCTGCGTAATTAGGACTGGTTGCCGTGCCCAAAATCGGCTAGGAGAACGTAATCGTCACTGAGGTGCAAGTAAACGACGACGTATATTTAAAAAGAAGGATAAATAATATAATTAAAATAGAAACTGATCTTACTTATCATGTCGCAAAGTCATCCTTAAGACAAAACCCAACTTCTTAGTCCAAAGGGTTTAAGCTAAACTCTTTTGGGCTTGGGATATATTTTTAGTCTATTATGATGTACAGCTCAACTTTCGATTTTTCACGAAGGGCACCTGCTATCATACCTCCAAAAAAAGATCATCGTCGGACTTTATAGGCTTCTAACTACCCGTAACCACACTAATGTAGATGTTCCTATGGAAACCGAGACCGACAGTTATTAAGAATGGCCGCCTATCGAAATACTAACTAGACTAGGATTGCTTTGCTTACCCTACTCGGTTACCACTTGGCTACAATACAATCTCTTCTTTCAGTAATTTCACTTCATTACTTACAACCAATACTAGATTTTGTAAAAAAAATAAGAATTTAAGAAAAAGGCTTCGAAACTCTATAACTGTCACTCTCATTAATAGAAGAATAATTCCGAATTAAAAATGTGTAGTTATAAAATATGATCATGTTAATATCCTATGCTGCTTTCATTTAACAGTTTCCAGTAACCTTTACCAAGTCGTCGAACCACAACAGGAACGGTTGTTGTGGAGAGCCTTGGGGGAGGCCTACGTTCAGCAGTGGACGTCTTTCCGCTGAGATGATGATATCATTATCTGTTAAAATCCATCTACAAACCCTAACAAAAGTACTAAATTACATGTATTTTTTTTTTTTTTTAATCTTGGCGAAATGCGACAATCCGAACACACAAATAAAAACTAGCTTCACCAGATACAGAGCTTAGATCACAGAACACATATACTCAATGAGAAGAATGTCAACTCCATACATAATAAATGAGGAAATTTTTCCTTAGCGTCCTGAGCCATCTTTTGGCGGCCCAAATGAAACTTTTATTACGGCGGGCAATTCAAAATATGTATTTCTATTTTCTAGTTAATATGGGGTTCAAAATTAGATTACTGTACTTTTCGAATAGTTCCTTGAAGAAATCTGATTATTAATAAAATCAGAGAACCACATCTTCAAAGAAAATTTTAATCGAAAAACACAGTTTAGAGAGTTCAATAAAATCAGTAACTTTATTAAAAGTTTATTGCAATTACAAATCTTGCTATGTACGTTACATGTACATGATTACTATATATTTAAAACAGGTTTTCAAGTATGTAATAAAATATTTCATTGATTTCCTTTAAATATAAGTCTAAAGTCGATATCCAGTTGCCATTCCAACATCTTTATATAAATATATAATAAATATTCTTTAAACTCTATAGTTAAGTACACATTCAAATATAAAACTTACATTTTTGTAAATATTAGTTTTAATAACTCGGAACTGAACGCAACGGATATGTTATATCTTTAACTAAAGGATACGGTCCATAAGCGGTAAGCTTACTTAATATTAACCTCGTAACATTGTTTACATTTGTCGTAGGAAAATGAAATAACTAGGAACTGATTACACCTTGCATTAGTAAACTAGATCATAAAGTAATACAACAACAATTGTTGAGAACTCTGACAACTTTACTAATTTAAAACAAATAAACATAATACATAACTAAATTCCAATAAAGTTTTTTTTTTTAATGTAATTAAAATGTTGAATTAATTGATTTAAGGATTAAATACTGTGTAATATATAATAGTCAATATCAAGGTACCACTCCATCTCTAAGCAAATAACCATCCCTCAGGGATTTCATGAAATACTTAATGGTATCATTTCTTGTTAACTTTTATATTGTAATATCAACAAGAGTTGCATGAGTTTTATCTTGTAATGTTAAAGAATAATAAAATGAATTGAATATTTAAAACAACCTGATTAGTACGTGCTGGTTTGAATGAATAAATTTCAAACTGTGTAGTTATGGACACATTTAAAAACTTTTACTTTTATAAACTCAGATTATGATATTTTTTAACTCAAAGATATGGACCATAACCGGTTAATATTTCTACATTAAACATAATATCTAAGCTTACATAATATTAACCGCTTAACGTTGTTTACGTATATCGCAGGAAAATGATATAACTAAGGCCTGATTACATCTTTCTTTAGTAAACTAGATCATAAAGTGATACCACAACAATTGTTGAGAACTCTGACAACTTTACTAATTTAAAACATAACCACATAATACATATTTAAGTTTCAATAAAGTTTGTTTTTATTAAATTTCATTAAAATTTTCAATTCATTGAAATAAGGATTAAATCCTGTGTAAATATGGAACTAGGCACATTTCTTTGTTGCAGGTACTAAATTGTGTGGTTTCTTAATTTATGCATAAATATTAGTCGATATCCAGTTACCATTCCAGCATCACTAAGGAAATAACCGTCTCTCAGGGATTTTATGAAATCCTTAATGTTATCATTTCCTATTGCTAACTTTTATAATATATCAACAAGAGTTTCCTGAGTATTATCTTGGAATGTTAGAGCAATAAAATGAATTGAATGTTTTCAAACACCATTATTCATACTTGTTGGTTTGAAATAATATTCTTCAAACTTTATAGTTAAGGACACATTTAAAATTAAGACTTTTACTTATTTGTGTAAATATAATCTCAGATCAGGATATTTTTTAAGTAAAGGATGGACCGTAACCCGTTAATGTTACAACATTATACATAATATTAACCACGTAACAATGTTTACATTTATCGCAGGAAAATGATAAAACATGGGTCTGATTACATCTTTCTTTAGTAAACTAGATTATAAAGTAATACAACAACAATTGTTGAGAACTCTGACAAGTTTAATAATTCAAAACAAATCAAACTATATCTATTTAAGTTTCAGTAAAGTTTGTTTTTAACTGAATATAATTAAAATGTTCAATTCATTGAATTAAGGATTCAATACTGTATGGTACTTTTTTATAGGCACATTTATTTGTTGTGTGTACTAAAATATTTGCTTTCATAATTTATATTAATTAAAACCAATTGAATATTTTCAAACACTATCATTAATACTTGCTGGTTTGAAAGAATAATCTCCAAACTCTATAGGTAAGGACACATTTAAATTAAAACTGGTACCTATTTGTGTAAATATAAACTCAGATTATGATATTTTTAACTGAAGGATATGGAACATAAACAGTTGATGTTAGAACATTATCCTACTAATATTATAAACTCGAAAGTTTGTAAGTATGGATGTATGTATGTTACTCTTTCACGCAAAAACTACTGAACGGATTTGGATGAACTTTACAGTAATATAGCTTATACATCAGAATAACACATAGGCTACTATTTGCCGCGATAACCGACATACACGCGGGCGGAGCCGCGGTCAACAACTAGTACCTACATAACATCTAAACTTACATAATATTAACGGCGTAACATTGTTTACATTTATCGCAGGAAAATAATATAACTAGGAAGTGATTACATATTTCTTTAGTAAACTAGATCTTAAAGTAATACGACAACAATAGGCATGACGACAGTAACCAAGAACATGTATTTATCTGATGAAATTAGGTTCATCTTTACAAATAAATAAAATTGGAGTGTCTGTTTGTAATATTAAATAACCGCTTTTACTAAATTCATATGTGTGTATACATGGTACATATTATTATACCAAAATATCACGTTTTACATTTTTTTCCGTCAGTCTGTTTGTTCCAGCTAATCTCTGGAACGGCTAGACCGATTTTGACAGGCATTTCACAGATAGGTAGTTGATTATATAAGGAGTTACTTAGGCTACTTTTTCAGACTAGCTTCGCCTCGTTAAGTTGAACACTAATCAGAGCGAGTTACGTCACGTTTATGTAAACATTTTGTTTGGATATAATCGACGATCACTTTACTAAGTGCTATAATTGACACTAGTTGACAAATGGCACCACTGAGCGTTTTGGCGTGAATTATAAACATAAAATATTAATCGCGTTTTTTCCTACTAAAACTTCATTTTTTTGCAGAAATACGGTCGTTTTTGACAATCGGAGATACTTCCGAACATCATACAATAGTTTTTCAAAATTTGTCATCATGCTTATTCAATGCTTAATCAAGTTTTAAAAGAAATCTTGCATATCTAGAAACAGTTGAATGTGTCCTGTGCTTTCTTTGACATTGGTCGAATACGTTTTGCCTCTTCTAAGATCTGGCGTCGCAGCATTCACACTATCAAAAAGCATGTCCATTTTTGGTATTAAGTTAGATGTTGCGGTGGCCTCACTCGGCATGTCCCCTGGAAATATACAAATTCAAATTTAAGTACTAGAAGTACATGATAGAAATATGAATGTATATTTCATCATCATCAACAGCTTTTAATAGTAAACTGCTGGACATATTGTTTGTTGAAACTAGATTGTAGAACTATATAATTATATAGTATAGTTCTATACATTATATAGGAATATAAAGTATTTACATACACATACACACAAAGTATTTACATATAAACATACAATATAATACAGTGTATGGTCCCCTACAGGCGTCTCTTTAAAAAAATATTTATTTTTAATCAATAGTCAATTAATAAGGACTTTCATACAAACTTTCGACCTTTATTTTAACCCCTTTAGGAGTAGAATTCCCATAAATACTGATATTAGCATTCATTTACTTGTAATCAACTCATTTTCAAAGATAAAGGTTTCTTAAGGTAACTTAAAAAATGATGGACCTCCATGCAATCTTTCAATGCATATTTCATCTCCTGAAGGGTAGAATATCCAGAAACGCCTGAATACGTATCTATTAATTTTTAATCAGTAGTCCGAAGATAAAGTTTAATGTTTCTAAATTAAAAAATGACAGACTTCCATACAAATTTTCCACCTCTATTTCAACCCCTTAGGAGTAAAATAACCAGAAATGCTTAAATACGTATTTACTCATTTTTAATCAGTTCACAGTAACATAAAAAATGACGGATTTCGGTACAAACTTTCAACCCTTATTTCACCACCTTAGGGGCAGAAATTCCGAAATTCCCACCTAAGTAGGTGTCTACTCAATAAAAAGATCCCAGTCACCAAATTTCATAGCCCTAAATTCAATAGTTTACGCTCAGCGATGATGAATCAGTCAGGACATATTATTTTATAATAAATTTCGAACTAGCTGTTGCCCGCAGCTCCGCCCGCGTGTATGTCGTTTAAATGTGTGTATGTCGCGGCAAATAGTAGCTTATGGGTTATTCTGATGTCTAAGCTATATTACTGTAAAGTTTCATTCAAATCCGCTCAGTAGTTTTTGTGTGAAGAAGTAACAAACATCACACTCACAAACTTTCGCCTTCATAAATTAGTATGATGTGATATCGCGAAAAATAGAAGCATGTGTTATTCTGATGTCTAAGCTATATTACTGTAAAGTTTCATTCAAATTGGTCGAGCCGTTTGCGCGTAAAGAAGTAACAAACATACACACAAACTTTCGCCTTTATAATATAGTAGGATATCAATATATAAATAATATCTAGCAGTTTATACGGAGCAAAAAGTGTTTTCTTACCATTAGCTATTTTAGAATAAATTCCATCTGCAACTGAGTGACTTAAAACTTGTGCTGCAAGTTTTCACCTTCATTTTTTTGTTTGATGTAAGGGTAGACGTGTTCCTCTTTTAAGCATGGTGCAAACACAAAATTTGGATTACTGTTATCTAATTCATAAAATAGTTTGATATGGCTCCATTTAGCAATTCCTGAAAATAATGTACAAACAAAATCAATAAAATATTGCTAATTTTGTTTATTTACTCAGTTTTTTATAGGAACTGAACCTAAAAGAAGTTATCGGTAAATTAACATTATTTAATTGTTTGTTTTTAGCTATAAGTAAATCAAATTTGCTTTACTACATAAACACAACTTTAGCAAAGTATTTCATTATTACAATTTAATTAATTTTAACTCAGATTTTTGTCACTATCAGTAAAGTACTCTTACTCCTTACAACGCAGCAACGCACTTGTGACGCCTCTAGTGTTGCGGATTCCATGGGCGGCGGTAATCGCTTATCATCAGGCTATACGTCTGCTTGTTCGCCCCTATTATTACTATGATATGACTGCATGCGGTTGGCCTAGTGGTTTCAGCGGTCGCCACGCCTCTTGCTACTGCGCCAAATGTCGTGGGTTCAAATCTCACGCGGTAGAAATCTTTGTGTGATCCACAAATTGTTGTCCCGAGGCTGGGTGTTCTTTGTGGCCGTTTCTTGTATGTTTGTAAAGCCCACCGCGACACAGGATGCTTATTCTTAATGCGGGTGTTAAAAAATACCGATGAAATCGAGAACCTCCTCCTTTTGGAAGTCGGTTAAAAAACAATATTTAACAGAAACAAAAAAGAAACAACTTACCTATTCCTTGTTTGTTGTCAGATGTTATATCAGTCGTAAATTGTATATCATATTTTTAAAATAGATTTCTAAAACACTGTGTTCACCCTCTTTAATTAAAGGATGCTCCCAAGAGACATAGAGACTCCATCCATGTCGCAAACTGACACACATATGTTTAAGCCAGCAAGACTGTAAAACCTGAAAAAAGTAATATGTAACTTATATAATTATAAATATAATACACACTGCAATACTTAAAGCATAAAATGGAAATTGCTTGCCTCTTTTTACCCGACTACTGCAAAGCCTAAGGAGGGTTATATCAACATAGACAATCTATCTGCTGTCACAGATGCACCTGACAAAAAATATGCAACTGGCTGCGTAACTTTTTTCCATATACCACCACCATGAAGACAAGGGTGTGTCAAGCTACCTGTGTTGTATGATTTTGGAAGCCTTCAATTAAAGAAATATTCTTTGAGTAGTACTACAAATGTTTCCTGATGGACATCTCGTCCCACAAAAGAAGCAATATCCAGTATGCATTTTACATTTACTTAATAATGACTTCAGTGTAGGCAGGCAAATGATTTTTCTTAATAGTTTACAACAAGTTGATGACTTTTTGTTCAGCCTCAGTGCTATTATTTTTTCCTCTACATTCCACCGACGAATACACATTTTTGGTCTCAAAACAGGAATAATCATTCCAGATGTGCCGGCAATAGGAACAAACGTGTTATTTGTTACTGCAACACTGGGAATAGGAACTGTCAAAACCTGAAATTAAGAGAAATAAATTATCAGTCTCCAGCCTTTGTTCCAATTACTTGAAGTCCGGTGTTTGCGCAATATGCGTTCTTTACATATTTCGCAACAAGTTTTGCCTAAAATTATATTTTATTAAATATTAAAATAATCATGATAACAACTTAGTTGTTTCATAACCTAAAATTATTGTAGTTAATTTACATGGACTATCAGAATTTTCACATTCATCAACTACCCATAATGTCCCACTGCTGGGTTCGGATCTCCCCTCTCAGGAGTGTGTTAAGGCCATACGTCCCCACGCTGGCCTAGTGCGGGATGGGGAATTTTCACATTAAAACGAATATAAGATATTTTTCGACGCTAAGGTTATCACAGAGTGTTTTTAGTTTTTTTGTTATTTTAATCCACAATTTTTCCCATATATATCTGTTGAAAATATGAATGGTGTAGTATGTAAGCTCAACATTGACTTGTATATTTCTGAACGTGTGTAATACTTTTTTTATGTTTTGACACTGATGTTAATTATCGTCACTAACCTCTGTGACTGCATGATAAATAAAAGTACATCTGAATAAATGTGATTTATTATCCTGCTAAAGTCTTTCCATCCGTCAACCATTGTAGCGGGGCTTGTGCGCACTCAAGCATTCCAACAATATCTATATTATAAGTCATACTCAAGTGTATACCAGCTAACTGTAGCATTCGGAACACAAACATTTAATTTTTGACATTTAAATTTAAGAATAATTACCATCAGCGTTATAGAAGACGATGATTAATAATAAAAGTTACTTTGAATATGGTAAAATGGTAACGGCACAACACTAGTCTATTACATTTTTTTAATGGGAACAGAAAACATATTCACATATAGATATTAAAGTTACAATGGATTGAATTAGTAAATAAAATTAACTGACCTCATCACTTTCTACATCATGTACTGTTGTTCTACAAAGCTTATTATTAATATAACATGTTGCTCTAAAATGTTTACTGCACAACATTTTGTGTTTGTTAAATAGTTCCTTTTGAAAGTTTGATGAGAACCAAGCTTAATTTGGAAAACAATACTTCGGCCATAGTTCACTAGTTAGGTATATGTTTACTGTTGTTAGTACTGAGGTACAAAACACAAGTTGAATCTTATGTTGAGTACTAGAGATAATCTTAGAAAGGTTTCATAAAACTACAAACAAATTATGAACTATAAAAATTAAAATGACAACTAAATCTGTTATTCGTAATAGAAGGAATCACACCAGTAATAGAATACGAATATGTAAAGCTAATACAGCATTATCCATAAAAGTACATTCAATATTGACCTGTCACTTTTAATAGAGTATCTGATGGATAAACTAAAGTTAAATTGTTTTGTAAATTCTGTTTAAGATTTTATCATAAATTTACATTCTTACTGATAGTTATGAATTTTGGCATGCATCTATTTGCTAAGTTCAAAGGTGTTGTAATGCTGCCAGTTTTTTGGGAACGCTACCAGTAGGTGAAGATGTGGAGTTTTTTGACGCCTGTATGTAAATATTGTTATTGTTTTTTTAAATTATGGTTTTGTTCAAAGGTTATTAAATATTTGTAGGTTATTAATTTTATACCATTTAAAAGTAGAAGTTCTATAATATTATTAATACAGCTAATTATAAGTTTAATTATTGTAGGCTTAATTGGCAGAACATAAGTAGTTGATCATTATCAATTCTGTAAACATCACATGTATCCTATGATTCACAATGAAGAATCTTGATTCACTGATATTGATAAATTACCTTCTAGCATATAGACTATATTTAAAGATGTCTCAAGTATCAGTTGAACTCTAGTTATCTGAAATTTGATTTAAGTTTACATCAAAACATAATCGGCATTCCATTAGAATGCGCTTTATATTTAGAAACTCATCTCAAAATTGGGTTTAACTTACTGTTCCTAATTACGTTTGCACATTTTCGACTTTACTATTTCATATCATGTAGCAAAATGAAAATATGGATTTTTACAAACATCAAATTAAAGGCCTGGTCTTGAGCAGCCCACATTCCATCCACTGCAGACCACTTAATCTTGATGAATTTATCAATATTGTTTTATATCATTAACAAGAATCAGTCTTCCTTATATTAAATATAATACTTATTAAACAAAATGAATGACTAGCCGCTACCTTTATCAGAACATTCAAATTATTATGAACACTTATCATGTTGAACTGTCAAAGTATGTATGTTTCTAAATACATATATATATATATATACTTTTGTATGCATATATATGTATTTAAAGATACCTATGTATTTTATACTTCTGTCATGAAACAAAAGATTGTAGAAATTTTAATTTGAACAATTATGCTGGACCTTGCATAAAAACTTTGCATTATTATTTAATTGATGTTCAGCTTAAATATCATGAAACTTAGGGAAATTTTCTTATTTTAGACTGATAACGATGTACTGTACTGAACTAAACTAATTATGAGAGTAATATTATTATAGATTTTATGTTCCTAACACGTTTAAAGGTTAGGTTTAGGTACCAGGTTATATTCTTCGTTATATGAATCATGAACGCTGCGTAACTTCGATTGTATCAGACTGTTAAATAAGTTTTATACGGATTTCGGGCGTCTATCTAGAGAGCCTGATTTTTATTTTGTAATTAAAAATACAGCCTAAAAAATTTAGTTAGGATGTAACCACTTACCGTAGACTATTTTTAGGTAAACGATTCAATGTGATATTGGGATCTTTGGAAGGCGAAGACTCCCATTTGCAGCATGTTCTCGTCGTTTCTTTATTGGAACTCTTGTAAAATAATTAAAAAAAAGAATAACTTTTTGTCTGACAATGTTGCACTTGAATTCACTCAAACACTATTACATTACAACGGAACGAAAGGAAAAGAGTATATAACTCAACACTTTGCACGGCTTAAAGCAGGAGCAATCGAAATTAGTTCATTTTTGTTGAAATAAAAAATATTAAACCGAAATTACAAGTTAACCGATTCGGAAATTCGTAGGCAGCCATTTTGTAATATTTTGTAGTGCTGCCAGCAAATGACACGAAATTATTGGTAAATATTTAAACTTCGATTTTTTTATATATAAACTACGATTAAGATACTTTTCAATGTTGTATAGCTACCAAAATTATAATCGTAATTATCTTCAAGGTTTTAAAAAAGAAAAAAATAAATCAACTTTTCAAACTTATGTCAATATTTTCAGTGGTATCATTGCAGCAGAAACTATATCGCTGTTCTTGTCTTTTCACTATCGCTAACTCCGTCATACAATAGCACCTTCCCAGGAAACAAAGTCTAGTTGACAGTTGACTGGGACTGGCTTAGATACAGAGTGCTAAAACAAGACTAGTTCATTCATTCATTTTATTTTCTTCTGAATTTTAAATTCTCCTTCGTTCATTGGTCTCCAGTCTTCAATCAATTTAGTAACTTCATTCACTTTGTTGAGAATGGGCGGCTCGTGAGTTGACGTACCAAGATTCGATATTGTTTTTATTTGCGCAGAAGTGTTTTGCTGGTGACAATGTGTTCGATTTGTATTTCGGTGTTCATTAATTTGGTGTGATTTCTTAACAATAGTCGAATGTGAAGTTTGGGACTTTAACCAGTGAAGCTTCGTGTTTTGGCCACTATGCCGGGTCTTATTGGTATTGGTGAATTCATCGAGGAAACTCGAGAGGATTACAGTTCACCCACAACCTCGACTTTTGTGTCTCGTATGCCACAATGTCGCCAAACCATCAGTGCATTAGAGGAGGTAATTTTTACGTGAAATTCTTAGTAATACGTTTATTGTTTTCAATTCTTAAAAACAACTATCTAATGATTAAAAAAAACCGACTAAAGAGAAAATTGGTTTCGTACCTACAATGAATTTGCAAATGTTAATTTGTAGACACAATTTGTTTACGGTTTTAATATCGCAGACATACATAATAATATTATTCATACTATTTAAGATAAGAGCAATTTTCTGTATTTTTTTTAAATCAGGTTCCGTTGTTTCGGGGATTAGACCATAGACGGCATAGACCTCTAAATATTTTTTTTATGTATATTGATTTACGAAGGCAATTGGTACATAGGTGTATTAAATTCCAACTAAACCACACGCAGACCGACAGACACAAGAATTCCTAGAAGGGCTTTATGTTATACTAGTGGTTTCCCGCGGCTCCGCCCGCGTATATGTCGGTTATCGTGGTAAATAGTAGCCTATGTGTTATTCTGATGAACCTATAAGCTATATTACTGTAAAGTTTCATCCAAATCCGTTCAGTAGTTTTTGCGTGAAAGAGTAACAAACATCCATCCATCCATACTTACAAACTTTCGCGTTTATAATATTACTTAGTATAGATATAGATATAGAAGTATAGATATCGGCACGAAACTCTGAAAAAGAAACTAAGTAGGTATAAATAATTAAAATGGATAACAACTAACCTGTTTCGTAAGCAAAAAAATATTTAAAGAGCAAAAAGGTAAGTAAGTATGTATACATAATTATGAGGTAGAAATAAATTTTGCGTTGTATAGGTATATACACACATCAAAAGTGTCAGGATCAACATATGTGTCTAGGGATCAACATATATTTTTGCAATAACTTTTCTCCTGATTGATATTAATTAAAATTTTCTTTAAGGATTCATCAAATAAAGTGTTTTCGTTTGTCACAGTAACGATAAACCAAGTCACCTTTGCATTAATAAAGAAATTTGCCATTTTCCTAATAAAAGGATTTTTGACATTTGAACCACTAACATTAAAGTTCGAAAAAAAGACTGAAATAACAGTTTTCTTTAAAATTTTATTAGGTAACTTAAACAATTAATAATCCGTGTTTCTACCGCGAACACTAACACAAGAACATCGGTTTGGCATACTCAAAATGAGTTCATCCAAATCACGCTGTGGAATGGCCGCCCATGTTCGTTGCAACAACAAAAAAAGGTCTTCTTGCGACTGGATACCCTCCATATTCGGCAGAGCTCTTCTCTGTAGCATATCCCATGCATGCTCAATCGGGTTCAAGTCTGGCGACTGAGCAGGCCAGGGCCAAAGCCACATCTCTCAATCTCAAGAAATCCGCATAAAAATGCTTGATCCCTAGACACTTTTGATGTGTGTATATTACCACAGTCAGTCTGTGATATATTTTGGTGTAATAAGTTTCAGATTCCATGTAGGTGCATAATTTTAAAATAAACATTTACTTCGTTGAAGAAAATGGCGGTTTTTTTTATTTACACGGGAAACATAATTCAATTGGAGACTTGGGATATAGGCAGTGTGCAATCTAGTAATTCAAAAAAGTATAACACTAGATGTTGCTGGCGGCTTCGTTCGCTCAAAAGCATTTCTTTGATCCCACTGATCCTACGTTTTTTTCGCTAGATGAAACATACTCTTTTTGCTGAAAGCATGCTTGTCAATTTGTATACAACATTTCAGGATATGACGACAGCGCTTTATACGATCAAACCAACATTGATTTTAATTTATAAGATTACGATCCTGGTAACACCTACTGCTAGGTAACAAGGTACCTATTGCTTACGCTATTTAATAATCCGGCGGTTTCCTTATACTACTACCTATATACTTACTTATATTACTATTTAAAAAGTCTGGCTTAATTGTTTATGTCATATACCTACTTACCTAGTTTAATCTTACGAAATCAAAAACACAACATTTTTATAACACAATCACAGTTAAACCAACCCATCCCTAATCGTTTCCGGTGGAAAAGTACCCATTACACTTGCGGCATTACCGCGTTGTATGGCAATGACCAACCTTTGGACCAGGAACGAACGGGAGTCACCATTAACTTCTAAAAGTAGATATACGGCGCATTTCCCCCACAAATCTAATGTCCGCCGAGCTGCCGAAATCTTACGGAAAAACATTTGTTTTGTTTTACACTGACTACATTTGAGCACCTTGTTTTAAATTCCGAGAATTTCATGCATATCATAGAATTCCTATTAGAGACGGGTAAAGAAGTTGATTTAAATGCGATCTTTGCTTCTTAAGCTTATATTTTGCAAGTCATAAGTCTCCCCATATAAAGTACTTTGCTGAAGTATTGCCGTCATTGTCGTGGTACATCGTGGTAGTAGAGCTACGCTGATTTCAGCACGAACGTGCCGGCTCGACCGGGGCGGTACTACCCTCGCACAGAAAATCCACGTAAAATGACAGCGTGCTGTCGTGTTTCGTTGGTGAGTGCGAGACCGGAGGCCCAATTAGTCTAGTCAACAAGTTCCATACTTGTTGACTAGACTAAAAGATGCAGCAGCATCACTAGCCCGCCATGGTGTGGGTCGCCATGCTGCATTGTCTGCATTCGCAGTGAGCATGGTAACCACCGTAACCACCACTCTTGGATTCTGCTTATGCTTTCAGGCTTTGAGTAGAGTCATTTTGGCGGGCCAAACATAAAAAAAAAATACCTACTAAGAAATTATATATAAAAAATGTTATTTTAAATTTTCAACTAAGAACCATCACTGCAACTTACAAACTATTACCTACATAATAAATAGTATTAAAAGTTTGCGGAACGCAACTATGTATAATTATTGTGACTACAGACCATTAAACGACCTTGTGATACTCGTAATATAACATAGCATTTCATGGAAATATCGAGTCAGGGTTTAGGAATTCGACTCGGAGTGAGACAGGGAGACGCTATCGATTGTGACTTCACATTCAAGATGTCTCGACAATGCTCTTTGTGGTGTTACTACAAAGAGCTATACGTTCCTCTTTTAAGCAACGGTTATGGAATCTAGACAGACAACAGATAATATAATGAGAACGTACATCAAACGGCCTATTGTACTTGGTATTGTAAAGGACTAAAAGTCTGTGTTTACGCAGCTGTTCTGGAGTTTCGGATACTCGCATTACCTAGGATTGGAGTTTTTAAGTAGTTGCGAACGAACTATCCAAAGCCAGATTGACTTTTTGAATTTTTCTGTATAGTTTTCGTTAGTGATACACCTGTAATTGCCTGAAGCTTTAATATCTAGCTTGAACTGCCAGTAGACGCGTGTCTACAAACGCAAAGTTAAATGAATGACGGAAAGTTTAGTTAAAGGTAGTTTAAAGCGTTTTAAGGAAGTAGAACATAAGATTCTGGTTTAGATTCGTTAGTCATAATTTGTGGAAATGCAAACAAGTAATTCTAGAGACATCTTTAAAGTTGATTTAAAGTAGGAATAAATCAATCCAGAACCAATCACATCATCATCTTCCTAGCCTTTATTATTCCCAAGATGTAGGGTCGGCTACTAGCTCAACCGGTTTTACCTGAATATCAGTTTTTACACGGAGCGACTGGCATCGGACCTCCGCAACCCTGAGGGTGAACTGAATTCGAAGGTTGAACTACCTAGTTGTCAGTAATAAAAATAGCATTTGTCCTTCACGATTTTTCAGTCGCATGCAGATGCAGCAAGAAGAAGCTACTAGAACTTGTATTTCTTTTCATTTTTCAAATCACTTGTGGAGGGTTTAACGATCTGTCAAGTATACTGGTTTTATAAAACAATCTCCACCAGTGCCTTAGAACAAAGCAGCGCGAGTATCATCTCATAATTTGCTGCCTTTTGCCGATCTACAAATTGAACCCGAATGCTTTGTTCGGCTCCGCAAAAAAGATGTTTTGAGCTGCATTCTGTAACTGTAATACATACGTTAAACGCGAGTAAGGAAATCGTGACTAAAAGCATTAATAAAATTGTGATGTAGTATGAATTAATATGAAAACAATTGCTTTAAGAGTTGTTTGATTATTACATCAAATAATATATTAATTAACCCTAACATTGATATTTCTGCATCTACAGCACAGAACAAAGGAATCTTTTCTGTGATCTACAGTATAAGTGCATTATACATATATCTCACTGATATACCTAATTGGTCATCCAATTAGCTAAACCGAAGTAACGGATTATTGTTATCTAATCTTTGCCGACTAAACAGCAAAACTGGATTTATGTGGTCAGAGAAAGTTAGACATTAATATCGTCGGCTATTTACCTAGTGCAAAACGAAACCTTGACCGGTTGAACAACTGATCACCAAACAAGTTTCACGTTGCGGAAGCTAGTATGATACAATGCAATACACGCGACGTTTTACATGACTTTGATGAATCGTGAATTAATGTAATTTGCTTTCATCATCAGTCAATAAAAGACCTTATTTTAAAAACTGTGAAACAGCTCATCTTGCTGAGCGCGTTTATACTTATATAAGCAATTAAACACTCTTAGCACTTATTCCTTCCCCGAGATACTTAATGTGTAGGTTTTGCAAATGTCATTTTCCAATTAAATTTATTTTAATTGCTCTTTTTAACCCCCGACGCAAAAAGAGGGGTGTTATAAGTTTGACGTGTCTGTCTCTCTGTCTGTGGCACCGTAGCTCGCGAACGGATGAAGCAATTTAGTTTTTTTTGTATGAAAGGTGAGTTACGTGCGAGTGTTCTTAAACATGTTTCATGAAAATCGGTTGAGTCGTTTAAAAGTTATGGGGGTGAAAGTGGGGAAGAATAACAGAATGTCTGCAAAAATATCATTGGCGTATGATTACTCGATTATGTGCTTGAGTAGGGGGTTTTTTTAATTTTGAATTTAATATTATTAACCTAACCTAACCTGTAATACTAATTGGCCTTCAAACCCGTCGACATGATTGGAGAAGAGCAAATTCAAGGGAATTGCCAGCCTCCTCTCGCTTGATTCGTAACGAACGGAAATATACTTGACCATTAAAGGTTCGTTATATGTATTGAAGCTCATAATAAACTAGGTACTTGTTTTCTATTCCCTGCGAAAGTTTGAGTATCAGCCGGTTTCCGCTAACACGTAAAACAAACTGAGATAGAAAGGTGGTTGCTTTATGAACACGTACGGGTCACTGGGTCAACTAGGAGCGTTTATATTTATGGAAATATTCAATTTAAAAGTCATTATACTTTGGAAAGTAGTGCTATTAACATTAATACACGTGTAGATGAACAGAATCACCATAGCGTTACTTTTTTGTAGTAAGAGAGTGATCGAAAATCATTCAGGTAAAAAAAGTTACTTAAACATATAATTTTTAATGTCCATAAAACGTTAAGTAAATGAAACCAATAAAATAATTATGCCAACAAAACAATAAAACTCCTAACAATACAAAATGCAGAAAAAATGTTAATTGAAATTACTTAAGTAATTTGAATATACTTAATCGTCTAAAATTAATAAGCAATAATTGTGGCGATCACGATTTGCATCTATGTCATATTGCATCATCTTGAAAATGCTATTGCTGCTATGTTTTACGGGTGGCACTGGAGGAGTTTATATTGTATTTAAGTAAGTACATGAAAGAATAGAAGAGTGGCTAAACACCGTACCGACCCCATTCTTTATTTCAGGATCAGAAGGAATATCTACAATGTACATATTAGCTCATTTTACTTTAAAAATATCACAAAAACAATAACTAGGTATAAATTTAAAATTAAAAAACCCCCTATGCAGCATCAGGTCGAAGTTATCAATTACATAATTGTCATTTAACGATTATATCGGCACGTTTTGCAGACATTCGGTTCCTCTTCCTCACTTTCACCCCCATAACTTTTAAACGGCTCAACCGATTTTAATGAAACATGTCTAAGAACACTCGCACGTAACTCACCTTTCATACAAAATAAATAAATTGAAATCGCTTCATCCGTTCGGGAGCTACGGTGCCACAGACAGACACGTGAAACTTATAACACCCCTCTTTTTGGTCGGGGGTTAAAAAGGAATCGGTAAAGCAAGATGTGCTTTTGCGACTTTTGATAATAGCGATACCCATAGAGGTATCTACGTCTTTGAAAATGACATTGCCTACTAAACAATCGTAATCTACCAATTTAGATATAAAATTGTAATGTGTGTAATGTATACAGTATGTATATTACAGGTGTTGCACACACAGAACTACTGACAGGGGTATCAAGTAATTCGTTGCTCAATGCGTAGGACGATTGTACATTGAATGTTAATGTATTTTTGATGACGTGATGCTTAGACAGCCATTTAGGTGGTTGAAATGATTATTTTGCTATTATAGTGAATCAAGCATTATAAAAATAAGGTAAATCATTTCTGAATGTCCGTTTTCATAATTAGCAAAGGATATATTTTTGTTAAAGTGTGTCACTTTAAAACCTTCTTACCTTACTCCTTACCTAAAAAACTGAGACTTTACCAGTCTTCATTGGGTTATTCATTCTTTATAATAGGCGCCTAATAAAGTCACGATTGCTGAATTTTTATCGTCCATCAAATAGCAAACAAATTACTAAATGGTTTGCAGTAACAACTCATTTAGGGAATCAGGTATAGGTACAGTTTTAACTATCTATAAAAGAATTGGCGTTAGGCCAAAAGTGTAGAGTAAAAATTGAATAAACGAATCGGTGCTTAATCACTGTCAGATAAGTAATGACTTCTGAGAAAAGGGAACTCGCCATTAAAAGCACATACCTATGTAACCTATGTATGCTCGTAAAATATATGTATACGCTAAGTATCTATGTTAAAATATGTGGACACGTCTAGTTAATTATGTAAATTGAAATGAATCGCTTTTGTTTTTATAGAGATGAACTAGTTTTTTTTTCTCTAACTCAAAAATGAAACGAAAGTAGAGAAGAAATGTTGGTGAGTGAACAAATGAAATTCATACCTATACACACATAACATAATAACAAAAATTTGTATACGATGTAGATACGAAAATAGTATCTGTTGCGGAAATTTAAAAAACAGTTACGTATTTAAAACATTATGGTCTTAGTTACTGTACGGTATGGCACCGTTCTTACAAGCCGTTGTGTGAATAGGCTTTAAAAGGTCAACAACCAATGACTCATCATTTATGTGACTATCTCTGCATCGCGGTGATTTTGAGATACAACTGTTGCTGCAACTTCATATTTAAGGAGAAATTTTATAAAAGTATGAGTGATCGATGGCGGTTAGAAAGTAAAAAAGTAAATATTATTTTAACACACAATATTGTAAAGTAAAACACGTATGATGCACATAATTATGATAAACCGTTACCAGTACTCATAGGTATGTGTCACTAGAGCGTTTTTAACGTGTGACCCCACTGTGCAGTCACTGTAGCAGGTATCTGCAGGCTCACATAGCTGTTTTACCAGTTTTAAAATAGGTAATATTATCATCCTCGAAAAACAACTCGACTTTAGTTCTAGATTAGTAATATCTGCGCTACCATTTAGTAAGGTAATTTCTCAATTTACCAACAAATTTTTATCCTATCATAACTCTCCTTACTATATTTGTGCTGTGGGCCCAATCCGTTTAAAGGTAAATAACCGATGCATTGATAGTAATTTTTATTAACGGTTTTTCTTTTTAGATTGTTTTTTTCTTTACTTTCTCTATCAACGCCATTAGTGATTAGATTTTTTTTTAATATATAAATTATTTTGTACGAAACTACACTGTGTTCTTGAATTACAAAAATTTTTTTAATGAAGATTTAAGCGCTTTGGTGACGTTTGAACTTTTTGTAAAGTTTTAATATATAGGTAAACAAAGGATAATAAGAAACACTTTTAGTAACATTCGCTAACTCCCACGAGGTCGTTCATTCTTTGTCATATCGCTGTTGATTAATTCAGACGATGCAGACTACACGACTTTACACAAGGCTAAGGCTCCATGCATTAAATTCGTCCCCTTCGTACTTCACGATAGACTTACGCGCACTTGAGCACGACAGGTTACTTAAACGAACTTAAAGGTAGTGCTTCTTGCCCCTGGACCTAAGTGGTTCGGCATTTATATCAGCATAGGTTACATAAGAGCACTTATTCTCAGATCGGGTTACCAAGTGTCTAGGTTTAATCAAATACTGTAAGTGTACTGCAGCATATTTATTTATATTTTGTCTATAACCTAGAACGATGCGTTGACTCAGAGAAAACTGCAAGGCTTCTCGGATTTATAGCTTACATACATAGTAGAAACACGTTGCGATTGGATTTAAGTAAACATGTTATAAAACGATGTAGAGAACTTGCTCTACTTAATCAGATTCACTGATTTATAACTCGCTTGAAAACGATACGCGTTCTTATCTCCACATATCTCTGTGATTGGTTGGTTATTCGCTACCTATTATCGAAAGCAGATATTTGCCGTATATATCTTTGATTGTTTACCTTCAGTAGCTCAAAACATCAAAATTGGAATCCCAGTATTTACGATATATTTTAGGCTCATAACAAGACTAAATACTCGTAATATAACAGAGTCTAACGAAATAATGAAAGAAAGAAATACGCTTATTAGACATTCAAGATGTTCGTTCACCTCACAATGAACACCTATTCAGTGCAATACAATACATAATATGACCAGTGGTTCCCTCCAGAATAATAAAATAACAAGAGATAACAAAAGTTGTGGATGAAATTGTTCTTTGAACCACCAAACAACACCTTGAAAACAAAGCCTTATCATGTCTTCAAAATATATCAAGCTAAACTAATTGGGGACAAAACTCCACTTAACATTTTTTTAAAATTTTAAAGACATCCTACTAATATTATAAACGCGAAAGTTTGTACGATTAAGTATGGATGAATGGATGTTTGTTACTCTGTCACGCAAAAACTACTGAACGGATTTGGATGAAACTTTATAGTAATATAGCTTACACATATGTGTGACATATCATCAAAAGTAGATAAATAAAATAATCATGTCTCCAAGAGCTTATTTTAATATTTTTTTACGGAATCATGATAATGTATAAATAATATACAAACACCACTGATCACTGTAATCGACTATAAATTTTTGTGTACAGTTTTGTGTAATAGGTACACCACACTCTTATTAAAGAGAAAGTTTATTACATACCATCATCGTACGTACCTACCGATCGCTAGTAAGTATACAGATACACCAAGATACACTTTCGCTTTAGGTCATTTGATCAGGGTATGATTTTTGAAATTAGATTTTTTCATACCAATGATTCATTATTGCTTCCATTGAAATGCAATTATAAATCTGATAAAAAGCGGAAAATATACGAAGATAGATTAGATAACATTTTTTTCGTACCGCCATATTTTTCTTTCAAAAACAATTCCTCATTAATCTTTGATTTTCTTCTATACAAACCTTGTCCTAATAATACGAACATATAGAAAAAATAATTATCCAATTTGGTGCAGGCGATCGGAAGTTATGCGCATACATTTCGAGACGAACGTCAACGATGTCACCGACGCTTCGGTTGTTTTGTTCTACGCGAAGAGCAGCTATCCCACTCAAGGTCACGCGCGGCGAGTGCGGTACCTGCTATTACATTTTGGCTTGGCACCGACTTCAAACCTATGAATAGGTAGCACATACAAATTAAGTTATTTGATACTTTTTAGTTTTTGAAGTCGGTTTTTTTAAACGTAGTTTATTTTTATTTTTCGCTTTTTAGCCTTTCTCATCATCATTTCACCTAAATAACTTGAAAGAATACGACTAAAGGTAACATACATACTGTATAGAATCGAAAGGACTTCAGGTAATTTTTTGTAATGAAATCTCAAATGGACTATCTTTCTATAGGTTACTATAGTTCAAGTGATTTGAGGTAAACTGACTATCTGAGGTAAACTCTGATATCGTTAGGACCCGTTTTATATATTATGAAGTGAAAAGATGTCTACAGAATATGAAGGCATGCAGACAATTGCTCTTAACTTCATTGCAGGCGCTCACGTAAATTTGAGGGTTTCCTTCGATTTCCTTAGGATCCCATCATCAGATCCTGATATGGTGGCCATAGGACCACATGAGGAGGGGTTTTTCACCATGAAAGGGTTTTCGACTACAAAAATAATTTTCAAAATCGGTCCACAAATTGACGGAGTAATCCGTGTACATACATTAAAAAAAAAACGATAAAATTGAGAACCTCCTCCTTTTGGAAGTCAAGAACTCCTTTTGGAAAGAAAATTGTAGTTAACAGATTTAAGTGTGGTATTGTAGAAATGACTATTATCACAATTTTGACCTAGTCAAAATCTTTTCATATCACATATTGTTCGAAATTTTATCCAAAAAATTAAGTTTTTAAACCATTTATAAACTTACTTGTCATTTGATAAGCAATTTCAAATTTTACAAAGATCCATATTTAATCGCTTACGAAACTTGAAAGATGATGGAAATAGCTAAAAGAAATTCTTAAAATAGAACATTTTAGTGCCCAATTTTTTGCGTTATTTTTTATTCAAAAGCAAATAAGTACTACTTTTGATGGTCATATTTGTACAAAAATAAATAAATTTATTACAATAAACGCGTCTCGTGACTTTAAGTAACAAGTATATAACATAATCTATCACAGTATTTAGAAAAAAGTAATACGAAGTAAGATTTATTGTGAGCATAAATTTTTTGACCTTTAGTACAGGTTTTATTAATACATGCATATAAACCCAGATAACAGTTTCAAATATAACCTACTTATTGGTGTGAACTTGCAAAGCATAACATAATGATACGTACCAGCCCGCAATCTGATTAGACTAAAAAGGGATGATCTCAGGAAGGTCACAGGGCATTGTCCCCTAAACAAGCACGTATTCACTATAGGCGCAACAGACAGCCCTCTGTGCAGGGGATGCATGGAGGCAGAAGAAACGCCGCAGCACGTTCTCACAGAATGTAGAAGTGTGCCAGATCAACGGGCGGACATCCTCAAATCAACATCAGTCCCAGAAACATGTAGTGACCTAAAAAGGGTGCTGAGCTTCTGGGATGATCTAGGATGGTTTGAGTTGGATGATGACAAACTCTCGTACAACGGCCCAATCAAGAGGCTTAGTGTGAAAATGGCCCGGTAAAACAAATAATGATACGTATTTAAACGACTTCAAAAAAGTTGGAGGTTCATAATTCGTCGGAATCTTTTCAAACTACTTAGGTTGGACTGTGTGCTGTTTACAGAGCATTTTTTTTTAATTTATACTGCCCACTTAATGCAGGTTTTTTTCTGTCATACATCGTTATTTTAAGTGACATTAACATGTGGAGCTGAAACGGACAGTGGTTTGACTACATACCTGGGAATCAGATGTTTGATAATATAATTGCTATTAGTCATACGAAAACAAGAAACGACATAAATAGTTTTTATTTTCTGCGTATTAAGTTCTTAGCTTTAAAATATTTTATATGACGATAAATCAGTGTTAATTTATTTGATTGTAACCTTATTGTTCGATATTATGATAAACGGAAATATTAAGTCTTCCATTTCTTTTCTATGAATACTTATATCTTCATTTCTACTTCCATACTTAATATTATAAATTCGAAGGTATCCCTGTGCGTCTGTTAGGTTTTCACGGGTAAACGGCTGCACCGATTTCAATGACATTTGGCAGTGACATACTTTGATTCTTGAGAAAGAACTTAGGCTATTCTTTAACGCGATAACCGACATACACGCGGACGAGGCCGCAGGCAAAAGCTAGTAGCAATAAAAATATTGAGTTCTCAAGTCACTGGCTCACCGACGCACGCCTTAAGTTTTTCGTGGTATACACTCATCAACATCTCATAATGAACCAGTAAACAGTAACGAACGTGTTTATGCGTTAATTTGAATCAGACACATTGTGTTTACTAACTAGCTAACCAAAATAAACTAACACGTTAGAAGACCTCCTGTTATGGTTATCCAGTAGCGTAAACAGGATCTTAATACTTAAATTGGTACATTATCTAAGTGTTTAAGATCGCGTGCTTGAATTTCAAACTTTATGTAGGTAAGTAAACAAACGTGTAATCTTACTTGATGCCGGACAAAGTCTCTCAACTGTCATTTGTTCAGAAAGTATTTTTTTATTAAACGCAAGTAGGTAGTATTGCAAACACAGATGTCTAGTGCAGCTGAAGGATTTTGTGTATCATTTTTTGGGTTGAATGTTGAGAATAACATAGGTAGAAAAGGGAAAATTACAAAGAGAGTTAAGTGCACAATGTTACCGGCGGCGCTTAAAGATTTAAATTAAGAAAATATATACATGAAGCGTCGGTGAATTATGACCAGCTCCCTAAATAGTGGCTTATTCTTTATAAATGGATCACCAATAATCTAAAAAAACTACCTTTCGTTAATACGCTGCAGCTACTTTATTACGTCATTAACCGATAAGCTGACAATGCTCCATGGAGCAGTATGTATAGTATGTGTGGGCATGATATCAACCACATACCAACTGACAGCTTGTTTATATGACGGAATTGATGTGGTCGGTACATTCAATCAGCAACCAACACCTAGCGATAATAGTTAATTTAAGCCCTTTAAATTTTTTATTTAATTAATTGTAGTTTTATTGTTCAAATTTGGTCTTTCTAGTTTTTTACGCGACAATCGTTTACAACACGAACATCTAAGTATATCATTATCGGAATAATAATGCGAAGAAGGTGAGAAAGAATTACCAACTACTTAAAGAAAGAGAATAATAAACTGATAAAAATATTTAATGGAAGAAAGCTCAAGTTACGCATAGTGAGAAAAAAAAAGACGTGTGGCACTCGGGGACTATCGCGGTAAAGCTATTGCATAGCATTTTTATCAACTTATGCAATTATAATTATTTATTTATTTTTTATTTATGCAGTAAGTATAATATTGTGAATGAAAAATACTAAACTATTTTTCAAATGCTCCATCGCATTCGAAGTACACCGCCATCTATATAATTGGTGTCATACTGACAACAAACAAATGTATGTTTGGAATTACCGGACCGTTAGAATTTATCAAGTAGCAAAAGAACAACAATTTTAACAATTATTATTTTTATGGGAATTAACGCGATCACTTATTTCAAGATATTACATACCTCTGTTTTGCCTGACGTTTGAGCCAGTCAGCCTGTGACCACGGCCAGTGCAACCTGGTCGAAACGTCAGGCAAAACAGAGGTATGTAATACCTTGAGATAAGTGATCGCGTTAATTCCCGTAAAAATAATAATTATTTATCATGGAACGCGAAAGTTTAAAAGTTAGTATAACAATTTTAACATTTAGTAGTAATGAGTTATTGGCAGGTAGGTGTAGGTGAATGATTTATGACAAAGGTGCCTCGTGTTCAAATCTCAACTGTGCGTCGTCGTATTTTTGGAATATTTCCTGGATATTGTAGTAAAGAGGGTATTCATTAAGTAAATAAGTAATACAAAATTACACAAAACAAAAAAGATACGAAAACTTCACAACAAACAACAGAGGGCGCTGAGTGTGGATTTCGGAGCAGCTCGTCTCGATCCATGCGAGCTTCGGGTGTCAGGTTTTATTTGTGTTACGTAATTTTCTTGATTCGGTCGCCACGCTCAAAGGCCTCAAAGCCCGCGATAAAAGCTATGCAATAGCTTAAAAAATGGCATAGAAACTAAAAAACCCCAGTAGAGTTCAACTGGTGAAAAATTAAACTAAGATCAAAATTTATAGTCAAAGTGCAAAATGATTTAATAGTAATACATCATCCGCATATGACGCATATACGGTGTCAGAAGAAAAATCATTGAATAACAATACATACAAACTATTGAGTCACATTCAACATCATTGTTCTGAAAATGGTATCATACATTAGCCATCAACGTCCTGTAATTACAAGCCAAACAAAGTGTTTTACAATGTCTCTTAGATATCTTTTTCATAAAACTGCCTGAATGTATGACAGACATTTTGGATATGTCAATTATTTTAAACAAGATTAAGTATTGATTTATTTAGTTAATAATCATAAAAGGTATTAAGGGTAGATAAATGGGTTTAGTATCTATGAGGACCTGGAATAAGCGAGTACCATGTATCAGTTATGGGATTATGACCCGTGTAACCTGATCTAAATATCAAGCAATTAATAATATCTATTAAATCATTCCTAAGTCCATTTAAAATTAAAATATCGTAGAACAAGAAGGTCTTATAAGTCAGTATGCGTAAGTTTAGTGAAAACAATAAAAAAAGAGATGATAGTCTATGAAACATCGTATGAAGGAGGAAAAAGAGGGGAAAAGCAGATTGCCGCCATTGAATGAAATAAAGGAACAAATTTAGTAGCATTACAAGCGACGTCTGGTTTTATTTATATTTAATACCTACAAAGCTTAATACAAATAATTATAATAATGACTCAGCAGAAAAAAGGTGCAAAATGGGCAATACTTATTCATTGCCATATTTGCGACACGAACTAAGGAAAATACCGGATAAATTATTTTCTGTTTCATCATTATAACGCAATAAATCAATCCTTAGTTCTCATTCGTGAATTTTTCGTCATAAAAATGTTGCTGATTGTTCAGATCCATTTTACTTTACTCTCCAGATTAACCAATCAAGTTAATTTCAATGAAATAGTCGAAAAGCACATGTGATTTTGTTTTAGTAATGTGTAATTAATAATGTACTTTCATTGAATATTCTCATTAGTTTTATAGAGCACTAGCTTTTGCCCGCGGCTCCGCCCGCATTTATGTCGGTATTTATGTTATTCCAATGTCTAAACTATATTACTTACTGATGAAAATCCGTTCTGTAGTTTTTGCGTGAAAGAGCAACAAACACACACACATCCTTACAAATTTTCGCATTTATAATATTTAGTAGGATTGTAACGGATACAATTCAACCACTTGCTATAAAAAGATGAACATCTAACATTTTAACAGAGTAAAAAGCAAGTTTTATTGTTTGTAGTTATAACAGACATCCATACTTCCATATCTATAATAATATTAAAAAATCCAAAGTAACTCTATCTGTTACGCTTTCATGGCTAAACCGATTTCAATAAAATTTGCTACTCTACCAGGAGGGCGAAGCCGGGGACAAAAGCTAGTATATTTATATGTGCAATAAAAGGCCCCGTTGAGATACATCTCATCAGTTATTTCTGTTTCTGCAAACCTAATACATATTATGTGTATATAATGCATGTGCGTAGATCGGACTATCAGCTGCAAAATTGAGTCTTCTATGACGTTTGACTCCTCAATAAATTTCATTCACAGTTTATACGTAAGCAACGAGATCTATCCCGGAGAACATTGTCAGCAAATAACTTTTATTTATTTTATAGCTTTTACAATCACGTAATAAGTGCATACTAGATAAAAATGTCAATAACGATGGATATTGCAGAATCCTAAAAATAACCTACGCTGCACTAAAGGCAGATTAGGGGCTGAATTGGTAAACTTCTCTATGTAATAATTAATTAGTACAGAAAACACCTACAGTACTTGGTTTGCTTGTAACCACTGCTAATAAAAATTTGAACGTAAAGTGAAACGTGAGAAAGTTTCGTATTTAATAAAATGGTTTTGTCGAACACGGCTTTGTATTGATTTTACGTTTTCTGGGCGAGATTTAAATTCTAATTTAGAATTAAGTACAACCTGTAAAGAAAAGGTTTAAAGTCACTAAAAGTAATTTTTCCATAGGAGAGAGATTTCTTAGATAGAGAGATACGTTTTCAAGATAATGCGTTGTTTTGATACACGTTGGTGTTGCAATATGGCCCAAAGATATCCTAGATTACCTATAAAAATCAAAATTAAAGTAAAGATAGTCTAAATCATATTTGAAAGTACCTAATAAAAATTACGAAAGTTGCAAAGCGCAACGTTCGGTAATAAATTTCTTATAACAGTATTGAACCAAAATTAGTATCGCACCTATAAGTTTAAAGGTGAAGGACCTCATAATGATACAATATGTAGAATTGACAAACTTTGTTAATAACTCAATTATTACTACATGCAGATTATGTATAATAATATATCATTTAAACTGTAGCATATCAGTTTTATTAGACATGCAGGCATGTTCACTAGTTGAGGTCATTGACACTTACTGCTCGTACCACTTATTATCAACATCAATTAAAGTGATCATTAAACTGATTTGGACCGTGACCGAGTGGCGTATATTGAAATCTTACTTCAGTACGCCCCCGCGGGTTAAAACGAACTGAATTAGTAATTCTTAACGGCACATACTGCTACCCCTACCTGGTCTGTAGCGCTGCGACTTTCTGCTGTAGGATTTCCTAAGTTAATACGCATTGAATGTACTAAGAACAATTACCCTTTTAAGTCCTTATTTCGCCAATCGCACACGACGTATTGAACCTGCATTGTAAGTAATTAACGAACAAAATAATCTTCAAAATCAATGCGATGCCGCTTTTTATAAAGATTACTGTCATACTTACACACTACGCTATTACATACTTATCAGTCTTTCAAAACGATGTACGAACAACATATCCCAATTATAATACCACTAAAATACATTAAGCGAGTTATGACGAAAAGCTTTTGGGTTCCTGCTCCTAGTAAATCCTATTGCAGTTTATTATTGCTAAAGAATATAATTATTATTATATCACAGTAGTATTTAGCGTGTTTATCGTATGGAAACAAACATTCGTTTTGTTTTACTCCGTAGGGACCTATCAAAGTAAAACATCCAATTACCCAAAAGGGTGAGTTAACATTTCATTAAAAAAAATGGAAACAAGGTGCACCATGAATTCGTTGCGAGTTTTATTTTTGTATGGGGCCGATTTTACAATTCAAGGGGACCATTGATTAATCGCCGGCTGGGGTGACAGATGTTGGATGTGCTTCCAAACAGAGTTGAATGGCTCGTGGCTGCTATTGTGGACAAGTATTTATACTGGTGGCACATTGTCAGTATTCAAAAGTTTAGAGCAAATCTCCGTTCGCAACATCTGACCCTATTGACAGTTGCAAGGTTCACATATTCTTGTATCGATTCTTTCTTCATCGACATATTTTAAAATACTTTTCCTGTTTGTTTCAGACATTGGATTTCGACCGAGATGGCCTAACAAAATTGAAAAAAGCCATTAAAGCAATTCATAACTCCGGAAATGGTAAGTAGTGATAGTGAGTGATGGAATAAAAAACTACTTGATAGCAGCAATTCTTATCTATATCCTGCAACTATGCAAAGGTAAATTATAATATAAACAAAATGTTGCTAATGATTGTCGAATGACGAATATGTCCTAAGGATTTTTTAGCGTTTCCGTGCTTTTATTATGTAAATTCTACCTGTCTATCATCTTACTATTGGTTGATAACACTTTACACTGCAATATCAGATCAATTAAAGTACAGAACTTACAACAAACTAGAAGGTAATAAATAAATGTAAAGATAATTAGTAAATGCAATGATAAACAAAATTCCCCGATATGTGCATAGCGGCATACGGACAATATCCGTTGTGAAGCATTATATTTGTATGCCACTCTCTAGTGGCACGTATACGTGCGACAGGAGAACGAAACTTGTTTAAAAATAGAAATAGAGGAAGTTATATGGTATGAATAGATCAGACTAGAATAGTCCGAATATCCGATGCATCGTTCGACTGTTTTTAAAAATAAATTCCATTTTGGTACTTGAAAAACTTCGACTCATCTTCAGCGCATAAATTACATATTACTAAATTTATGTAGGACGGTAAACATCAGTGTGTTACCAATAGAGCCATTTTGTCGATGGCTATACTATCTTGAGTGAAAGCATAATAAAATAATGGAAAGTGATTATAATGCAGACATACTTAGAGAAGTGATGAGTAAAATAACATATGCACAAATTCTTTACAGGTCTCCGTCGTAAATCATCGAACCCAAGAATTGTTTGTGAAACACAACACGTAGCTAGTAGTAGTAAAATTTTACGAATTTTCGTAGTTCACGATTTTCATAAAGTGTCTTCTTTACTTAACTGTATATTCATATATTAACATTTTACACTAAAAATATACCTGAGCAAATAGATGAGAATACTATACATAAATTCCTCATCTATTTCGACAAAGGTTCTAACGGCTAACTGGTATTTATTCTATATCTGGAAAAAATATATTACATGTCAGTATACCAAATGTATGTTGTGCCATAACAGCTACATTATGCAAGTATACAACGAAAGACCTTTAAAAGTCATGTTTTTTGCTAGAAGTAATGTGGAACTAAGCGACAAAAATTTTCTTCCTTGCTACCTCATTTCAAATGATGGAAAATAATATTAGTCATAGTGGACATAGTATTTTAAAAATAACTAAGTGGAATACAAATAGAAAAATACACAATCAAACTTAAAACAAAGTTTATGAGTAGCTTCTTGATTTTGTCGAGATTGTACATATTACGAAATATCTGTAAATTCTCAAAATTAAAAAAAAACCGCTACATAATAACCTGAGTTCCCTTTAAAAAGTAAAAAATACGTTATGCGCTTTCATTTGAGACCCCACTCGATGATATTTTTCCAGACATTCGGTTACTCTTCCCCACTTTCACCCCCGTAACTTTTAAACGACTCAACCGATTTTCATGAAACATGTCTAAGAATACTCGCACATAACTCACCTTTCATACAAAAAAAACTAAATTGAAATCGCTTCATCCGTTCGCGAGCTACGGTGCCACAGACAGACAGACACGTCAAACTTATAACATCCCTCTTTTTGCATCGGGGGTTAAAAAAGGGAAACATCATAGGTATATGTCACTTAAAGATCCTAGTCTTTAAGTGACATAGATTCGATTTTAAGATCTTAGTGAGTAAAAAAACAATACTGGTTAAAATAAAACGTTGCAGAAAAATTTTCACCCTCAAATGTGCATTTTAAATGTACTTTCATAATATTTATATCTTCTCTACGCGAAAAATAAACACTAGGTGTAGTAAGTATGTACAAAAACAGCTTATGGTCTCGACAACTAGAACCGGCTTCCTAGGACGAAAGGCTGTTCAACTCGGTGAACTAGAATGACCCAAATATCGCTATAAATAGTACCTATATAATATATACGAGTAAATATATTATTATTATATAATAACATTAATAACGCATAATTAATAAATACTCCACTCATTTCTTATTTGAATAAGCAATAATGTAGCTACATTATATTGATTGCAATGACAGTAAACCGCATCCTGTTTTATACTTATAACAATGACGACGAATATTCAACGATATGATTTCTTTTAAAGATAATTATAATGTACGAAGCATTATGTTTTCATAAAGACCTGCGTAAGTAAGTAATATATTTTGGATAATGTTTTTACAAAAATAAAAAAGTGTTCTATGAGACTATACAATATCTCTAACAGACTTTAACAGTACCACAGAACTACTAGAAAAGCCTTTGACGTAATTTCGTAAGTAATCTTTTGTCGCCGGGACGCACACATAAACGATTAATAATATTATACACACATAACTAAGTCTATTCTAATTCGTCCAAGGGATTTAATGAATATAATATTAAACTACAACCATATGCACTTGGCATTAAGTAGAGTTTTACGTGCAATTTTGTGTTTAGAGGTGGATCTTCGTCTTTATGACCCACCCACCGTAGAGATGTGGTCCTGTCGATTATAATAATTAAATTTGCTTGATTTCTATAAGAAATAGTTCTTACTTTTAAATATCGCTATACTATTTTTTATATGAAATTCACTGTCTTAGATATGGATTGAGTGAAATTGTACTAGTTTCTTATGTTAATATAAAAATAAGACATTTGTTTTGTCAAAACATAAGTACATATTGTACATCTAATTTTGGAGTTTGACTTTTCGTACTTATCAACACGACACAACTTTCTATAGACGTAACGCACATAATCGTAATAATTTTTCTGTAGAACCCTTTAATCAACAGTAAGAGGTTATTTTTATATCCTCACAAGATGTACATTTTCAAATCTAAATTTAAATGCAAAAAACAATGTATAGACGTCGGACGGCCCGAAAATGTTAATCTTCTAAATATGTTTTAAGTTTCAAAAGAAATATTTCTATCATTCCTATTCCATTTCATCAAAAAGCTTTCCAAAAAAAATTCATATTTTATAAAATATTTTAATTTTATATTTAAAAATCATAATATAAAACAAATCAACTCTTTCTACTTAAGAAAAACACAAACCAATATCATCGACATCCACAATTTTTCGGTATCGATTGCATTATAAATATTTGGGCACACCCCTATGCCTTACACTAAATCTGTTCGGGTGAAATATATCGAAATATTCACGCAGGAAACGCAGTTCATTGCGTACTCTTGTGGAAACAATGTAGTTAGTAATCGAATTTAATACGCAATGTATGATTGTTTTATTGTTTTTTCCCGTTGAAAGTAAAATGCGAATGCGACCGTTCAGTTAATGCCAGCATACAAAATAGAGGTATTTGGACTTATTTCGCGGCGCGCCTGCCCCGCCTACATAACATTTCTACCTATATTTTTTGTTCTGTGAACAGTACACTGCTGCGGAAGCCCTCTCATTAGAAATGAGGATTTGGTCTACGGATTGGTATAGGAAATACATATTCGGTATTAGGGTATACATTAGTACGTACAATAATCATTACTTTGCAATTAAAAGCAAGTGCAGCAAAATGTAATTGTAACCTCATGGAATTCAAAGATTCATTTGCATATCCAATTATAAACGTTTATTCTTGTTATGTACAATTTCGTAATTTATAACTTGTACAAAAAGCAGTCAAATTATATTATTGTCATACTTGTTTGTAATATTATATATGAATCACATATACTCGTATTACTAACTAATTGAAATAGCTTTACTTAATCTCATTTAAATGTGGTTGTCTAAGTTGACTTTATACGAAATATCTTTCATTTTTTAGGGTTCCGTGCCAAAGGCAAAAAACAGAACCCTTATAGATTCGTCATGTCTGTCTGTCTATTTGTCCGTCCGTATGTCACAGCCACTTTATTCCGAAACTATAAGAACTATACTGTTGAAACTTGGTAAGTAGATGTGAACCGCATTAAGATTTTCACACAAAAATTAAAAAAAAAAAACAATAAATTTTGGTGGTCCCCATACTTAGAACTGAAACTCAAAAAAAAATTTTCATCAAACCCATACGTGTGGGACTTTTTTCATCAAAGCCATACCCATCTATGGATAGGTCTTCAAAAATGATACTGAGGTTTCCAATTTTTTTTTTTTGTAAACTGAATAGTTTGCGAGAGAGACACTTCCAAAGTGGTAAAATGTCCCCCCCCCCTGTAACTTCTAAAATAAGAGAATGATAAAACTAAAAAAAATATATGATGTACATTATTACCATGCAAACTTCCACCGAAAATTGTTTTAAAGAGATAAGTAGTTTTTTTTAATACGTCATAAATGGTAAACCGTAAAAAATTGCACTATTATTAAAACATCGATCAAAGTTACAACGAACTACAAGAACGTTTATATTATGTTACTTGCTGCTTCGGAACCCTTCATGGGCGAGTCCGACTCGCACTTGGCCGCTTTTTTTGTTTATGAGGATTCAGTAAAGTATGTATGTATGTGTATTTTAAACCACCACTAAATAAAATTACTTACCATTGTTTTAAGTACTTTAACGAGGATTTTTTTTTAGAATTAGATAACTTTGGAAAAGTATTTACATGTACCGTTCAACAATGTCAATTATTGTTCTACATTTTTCAGGTTTCTTTTAATAATATTTTAGAATTTACACTCTAGTGTCTAGTTCATCTGAGCAAACATGACTAAACCTGAAATAAATATCAAATCAATCGAGTGGCGGTGGCCGGTCACGAATGAATTTCCCTTCATATGCGACTTGTCAAGGAAAGTAGGTCGAATGTCTGGTTTTGCTCGCCACAGAATTGTGTACTAGACAGGTTAGATTAATATTCAAGAGCCCAGATGTATTTTGGCAATACAACTCACACCTGCTAATTCTTCCTATTTATAATAACGAAAAGTAACATAGGTATAATATAGGTAATTATTATAATTCATGTGCAGTATATTATCTTTTCTAACTGTGAAAATTAGTCACTTTTCACTTTCTTAGTCGCCTTCTAAAGCCTTATTTAAATGTTACCTGAATGATAAGATAGCACGTGACCGTCTTACCTCATATTAGAGTGTAGAGACACATGCAATGTCTAAATATGACATTATTTAACTGTGCCACTTTCGAACTCAGCATAAATATATATATAACGTATATGACTAATTAAACAGTGGATTACTCTGTTAATGCGCATAGGCATTTTGTAAACAAATGTCATCAGTCAAATATTTTCTGCTTGAATTGTAGTGTTTCTTTTTAAAAATTCATCCCGTGCTAAGTTCTGTTTATTACAAGCTTTTTATTAACTTGCAATATATGTATGTATGCTTGTATGTTCGGGTGGAATCTTGCAACTCAATTTTGAAGCAGATATCTTCAACCGATTTTGCTGAAATTTTGCAAGCATAATATATGTATACAGCGTGACAATACAATATTATAATGACATGGAGCTGATCTGATGCTGGAGCTTGAAGGTGGCCCTAGGAACTCTGTAAAGAAACGTCGCAACATCATCGAGTTTGGACTCGTTTGTTTCGTCTCGAGGCATTCCAGTAAAAGCTTGTTTTTAAAAAGCTTTTTAATTAAATTTATTGATGTTGAATTAGGTGCCTTGCAGCGTCAAATACAAGTTTTCGCTCGGAACAGGTCGTGCGAGTTCGGATTACGAGCCGGCGCAGCTGGCAAGGTCGCGCGCTCTGCCAGCACGCGCCTGCAAAAACAACTAAACAAAAACACTAGCATTCCTATATAATGATGATGCAGTGTTTTGGGAAGATCACCGTTCAATGTTTATAGTGTTTCCTAGAAGTAAATTATGAAGATTTTTTCTACATCGATGAGCGCAGATTGTTGTTGTATTGACGTAACTAAACGATACAGCCGTTTTTGGAATCGTGCCAGAATTCGAAGGCGATGGTGTTTGAAAAACGTTTATTGGTTCCTTTAAAAGTGTGTAAATAAATATTGAAACTAATTTACATTTAACTAAAGTTATTTATATGATCGTCTAACATTATTTATTTGAATAGGTAGTAAGTATTATTAATGTAACGAGTCCTGGATTATTCACACTCACAAAAACAAATGCGAATGTTTATCCCCTATATTCCTTCATAAGAACGGCAATTTTTGACTCAGTAATTTGTTTGAAAGGAGTAAAATAATGCAAAATACACATAAAGCCAAAATAGACATAATTATGTATCTATCTGACTACCTCGGTGGCGCAGTGGTAGCGTATGCGACCGCTGCGCTTGAGGTCTCAGGTTCATTTCCCGGGTCGAACCAAATCTTTGTATGACCTGCAAATGTTTGTTTCGCAGTTTAATATGTATGTATTTACAAAAAAAAGTATAACAGTTGTCTAGTACCCATAACACAAGCTCTGCTTAGCTTGGGACTAGATGGTGTTCTGTGTTAGATGTCCGAAATATTAATTATTATTGGAACAAAGTTCCTTATGGGGCGTTGCGGAGGGGTACCCTAGCCGGCAAAAAGCGTCCGTAACGTTAAATCTTGAGGAGACTGTCTGAACTGACAACATCATTTGGTACAGTTCGCAACATGGGTCTCCAAGCTGCAAGAGCTGGGGTTGGAAGCTCTCCCTCATCCGCCATACTCATCAGACCTTGCACCTACCGACTATTACTTTTTCCAAAATTTAGACAACTTTTTAGTGGGTAAAAAATTCAATTCCCGAAAGGCAGTACAAAATGCCTTTGAAGAGTTTGTTGCCTCCCGTCCAGCTGATTTTTACAAGAAGGGCATCAATAAACTGCCAATGCGTTGGCAAAGATGCGTCGATTGCATGGGTGATTATTACAGAAATAAATAGTTTGGAAAAATAAGTACTTTCACTTATTGCATACAAAACGGCAATTTCATAGGTAAAGACCTATTATTTTGTTTAAAAGACATTTTATTATAAATCGAGAGTAAATTGACAATTCTAAATTGATCTGGAAACTAAAGTGTATTGGCCTACCGTTCATTGTTTTTCATCGAGTGGACTGTCCGTCTACATCCTATTTTTCAGGAACAAAGAGTTATTAATGAAGTTGCAATCAAATATTTATGTCTGCAGTCCCTTCATGTTTCTAAATGAAAGCAATTAAGTACTCGTATATTGGACAATTTAAGCCATAGTTTGTTTTTTTTTCGGTAAATCAAAACCTACTTGCTACTTTCCGTTGACGTAGATTTTAATGACATTCAGCGCCCGCTCTTATACTAAAATTGGTATCTTTAATAATATACATAATTTGCTAGGCCAATTAAATGACAGCCTATGGAAGATGTACGGCCGATACTAAGTGGAGGTTAAAAAAGTATTCCACGGAGAAATTGAAAAGCCTGAGGTTCTGTGCTTCGCCATTTAATATTCAGAATGCGTCGGTGGGATTGAGCTAGGCAAATGTGGGCCACGACACGGATCTCTAACACTTTTTCGATGTACTGTTACAAAATTAAGAAATAATAAAAATACGCAGCGTAAATAAATAAATTTCAAACAAAGTGTCAAATTTTGAATCAAATAAAATATATGTTATCCATACTGTGCTATTTATTAAATAAAAGACCTTGCTATTTATGGTCTCTCTTTCTGGTCAAAAACACTTTTGATAGTTGTTTAAGAACATGACAGTTAAATTACCTCAAAAGTATCTCTTTTTTAACCGATTTTTTTAGCTATACTTACCTAATATAGTTTTAATTTTTTTCCGAAACTCACTTGAGGTCGGCGAGGTCGCGGAGTGACTGCTATCAGACCTCTTCAAACCAAGGCGACATCAAAATCTACAGAAATACTTGTCGGACTTTTGGGGGCTCCAACTACCCGTAACGACTGCCAAAAATGTTTGTATGGCAACCGGGACCGACGATCTAACGTGCTTCCGAGGTTCGGAGGGGTCTCAAACTCTCAATGTATTAAGAAATGGTCATTCATACATAGACTAATATGGGTAGTGGCCAGGATTGCTTAATTTTGCAATGTGTTAACCTACTCGGTTACCAGTTAACCACGAACCCCATTCAATATACTTAAGTATTTTTTTTAAAAGACTTCAACATTAAATAACTCGCAAGTGTCAGTGCTATTATCTACTTAGGCGGTACCAAATAAAATAAAATCTGAATGTATAGAAATTTTAATATAGCCTGTAGCTGTATACCTATATTATATAGGTATACAGCTACGATGCTCCTATTCGAATAATAAATAATATAACAAGAGCCATACTCCACTACCTATACCAATTCTGTGCCTATACGTATAATAAGATAGAAATGTATTGGTTAATCGCAAAGTGCAACAAACATCCGACGGTTCTCTTTTATAGATTAAATCCGCCTGGAAAACTAATTAAATGTCCGACAGCTAAAGTAAAATTAAACCAGGCTTTATGGAACAACCTAGGAACTGTGCAAAATTGCATTTTGCCTGTTAAATTTCACTGCATGTCCTATTAAATGAACTTATACAATAGGGTTTTTATTTATTAGGGTTCCGTGCCAAAGGAAGGAACCCTTATAGATTCGTCATGTCTGTCTGTCTGTCTGTCCATCTGTCCGTCCGTATGTCACAGCCACTTTTTTCCGAAACTAAAAGACCTATAATGTAGAAACTTGGTAAGTAGATGTATTCTGTGAACCGCATTAAGATTTTCACACAAAAATAAGAAAAAAACAATAAATTTTGGGGGTCTCCCCATACATAGAACTGAAACTCAAAAATTTTTTTTTCATCAAACTCATGCGTGTGAGGTATCTATAGATAGGTCTTCAAAAATGATATTGAGGTTTCTAATAATTTTTTTTCTAAACTAAATAGATTGCGCGAGAGACACTTCCAAAGTGGTAAAATGTGTGTCCCATGTAACTTCTAAAATAAGAGCATGATAAATCTAAAAAAAATATATGATGTACATTACCATGCAAACTTCCACTTAAAATTGGTTTGAACGAAATCTAGTAAGTAGTTTTTTTTAATACGTCATAAATCGTAAACTGCAATTTACCTTTCATTCAATCAAAACAAATATAAAAAAAAATGTTACTTGCTGCTGCGGAACCCTTCATGGGCGAGTCCGACTCGCACTTGGCCGCTTTTTATTTACATACTTCTTCTCTTTTAGTATCTACGGAATCAATCAACATAAACGTTGATGTAATTTACTTACTTTAACACGAACTTATTTAGTGACTAGCTTTTGCACACGTCTTCACCCACTCACTTCAGACTTTTATACCCTGATTTATCCCCTTAGGAGTGGAATTTTAAAAATTCCTTTCTTAGTGCTCACCCACGTTATATAAAGAACCTACATGCAAATTTCAGGATTCTAGTCTAGGTTCAGCGGTTTTGGCTCTGCGTTGATCTCTGGGTATGTCAGTCATCTTCCTCTTTTATATATATAGATACAGTATTACTTAAAAGTTTTACTTTTTGGTATGTAAATCTTTCGGACTACTATTTTTTCATATGTATAATGTGTACGTATGTACATACATATCTATACTTTAAGAAAAGTACAGTTCTAGCAAGTGAAGGTTTCTATGTTTATCGTCCATAGGATCAGTTCTTATGTAAACACTTCTTGATAAAATTACATTGCACAACGTCATCAGACAGTGCACTTAACTCGTCCTTAGTATTATATTAAAATTATTACTTTTTTTCTGTACAGCACACGTTGACAATGAGATGTACCTATCTCGGGCGCTGGAACGGCTTGGGGGAAATGCGCTCAGCAAAGACTCCGAGCCAGATATCGGTGCAGCATTCTTCAAGTTTGCTGTTGTCACCAAAGAACTGTCTGCACTCATGAAAACATTGGTAAGTTTGTCCATAATAGTATATCAGCAACCTATTGAATGTGTAATATCACTGACGAAATATATACTTATTGTGTCATTGGTAATATCGAAAGAAATAAGGTTTTAAATTTATTGTTTTTTTTAATCTCTTCTCACCGATAATCCGCTTGACTCCCCACAGAGCTCATAATTAAAAATGACGTGTTTATAGTTACTGGTTTAATATGATTAAATCGTTAATTTAAACTTATTACTTATTTAATTAATATTGACTGCCACTTCTAACACGATTAAAACCACTTATTCAGCCAGGTGGAACTGATTGGTCTTGCTATCTCTCTTACAAGGAGTATTCCGACAAAATTAATGTTACCCGAATTTCTTTTCAAACATTTTCATGTCACTAGCGTGTGTCCTACTTTATAGTTGCTCGCAGCAGAATACCTATTTACGAGTTACAGTGCAATCAATATTACACATAGTAGTTATAAAACGTCCAAACGGGTATAAACCTAACATTAAAACCGCAAACATAAAGTCTCGAGTTCGTTTATATTGACTCTATACTGACGGTACATTTTAACATTTTTAAGACCTAAATAGTTAACCATTTAACATTACGTGACTTTACAGCTTTAATTCTTTCAACATGAAGCTCAAAGTCAAGTGGCCTAAATAAGCTTTTATTACAATGTGAATCAACGTTTTCGTTTTCAATTTCTACTATTTAAAAAAGTTAAAAGTATAAGCTATATATTAGTATGATGCTCATTGACTGCCTTTACTGTAGTAAGCAGTATAAATACAAAAACAGCTCTTAAATCACCACCAAATTACACATATGATATTGAGCATTGAAGTTAAGTTAATTATGAGGCACTTGAAAACTCACTAGTAAACATAAAAACAACTAATATATGTATATTATTAAAACGAGTTGTTGTTGTTGCAACGTCTGCTGTTCTAATAGGTATGAAATCTAAGGAAGCTTGTCTTTACTAATATTATAAACGCGAAAGTTTCTAAGTATGGATGGATGGATGTATGGATGGACGGATGTTTGTTACTCTTTCACGCAAAAACTACTGAACGGATTTGGATGAAACTTTACAGTAATATAGCTTATACATCAGAATAATACATGGGCTACTATTTGCCGCGATAACCGACATATACGCCGGCGGAGCCGCGGGCAACTACTAGTTAAATGATATAAAGAAAATTACAGTCGTTTGACGTTTGTAACGAACTGGCAGTAGCAGACTTAGTCTTCTAATTACTTTAATTAAGGAGAGTTTCTATTGTCCCAGTATTAATATAGCACTTGCATCTAGGGTGTTAAATATTAATTTGACGTAAAACATTTCAAATAAACGTAAAGCCAAATTAGCCGAAAGTACCAACCCATCAACTCTCGAACTCAATGTAATCAAAATCATTCGCAGAAGAAAACGGATATTATATCTAACATTCAGAGAGCCTGTGGCGGATGTCTCGCCAGCATCTCATTGCGAAGAGGGAACGACTCTGTCGACTCAAATACGGTAATTTGACATCGCACGAAATAATCTCATTTCTACGTCATAACTTGTAAATTAATTGCAATACGTTAACATTTTCGTCTCCGATTTATCTCCTTTCTATTTCGTTCGTACTTGAGGGATTTATTTATTTACATTTGCCTTTTCGTTCTTCCTTATTATTATATTACTGTTTTATTTATAAACACCACATAGTTTAGCAGTCAATATAAATACATAAAAAAAACGTAACTGGTCGCTGTCTGTACATGGAAGATATATAAGAAAAACTATTATAGGGGGACTTTATGAACCCAAAACAATTGTTTTATCTGTCTAATACGTTTGTGCACGCTAATCTCAGAAACGGCTTAGCGTTTTGATTGTGATTTTCACTAATGTGTTGCGGTTAGCTCCACTGAACGTTTAGTGTTTGTTTTTTTTTACAATCAGTTTATAAATAAAAATGTTACATCAGTTTAAAGAATCACCGCGATAACCGACCTTGAAGCGGGCTGAGCCGCAGGCCAAAGCTAGTATAATACCTAAACATAGCTTCATCTCATACTTCGTCTCGTAGTTAGAAATAAATATACCTAGGTACCTATTCTTCTGGGTTTAACTTGAGAAGTTGGGATCCCTAACTTTATTAAAGTGTTAATTTTTCTTTTTAAAGCCTGATTATGAGTGAACGCTTTAAGAGGTGCATCGGTATTACACTTCTAATTAGGCTTCCCTGCTAAGGAAGTGTCACAAAAGATAAGAGCCTTAATTACTTTGCGTGTCTATATGTATTTCTTCCTTCCGCTGTCACTTTTTTATAATCTTTTATGCCTTTTAAAGGAATGTAAGTTGCCGCAACATAAGTTTTAATAGCTTTAAGTTAGAATAAGACGAACTGTTAGACTGTTTTTCAAGATGGTTGATTAATGAAACTGTTTTAATTACTACTATGCGGGATGTTATTGTGGAAACCCGACTTTAACTTGCTTTAAGACTAAGTATTTTATTTTACCATTTGTGACCAACAAAACTGCACTAGATATCAAATATCCTACAGATCTCAGGTTATTCCAGTGCAGTTAGATGCGCTTCTATCTAAGTCAGCTTATAGATGTCACTGTAAGATTGTAAAAACCGTCAGATTATAATCTACCTAGCGAGATTGCAAACTATCGATAGATTCTCAACTGTGATTGGTCGATTTTACAGTAGGCCGTTCAATGGCCATAGAGTTAGGTTAGAACTTCTTTAATTAATTACAAATTAATTTACTGTCACAACAATTTTATATAACGAATTCTAAAGCTGTGAGGTTTAAAAAATGTCTAATTTTCAACATGAAATCAATTTACAATCACAAAAATACTTTACATTCGCGGCGGCGCGGGACAAATGTTGTCCAACCAATCAGCGCACGACTTGCGATTCGTCGGTACCATTTTACAATCTTTCGATTGTTTGCAATCTCGCGAGATTGATTACAATCTAACGGTTTTGACAATCTTACGGTAACATATATAATCAAATTCATATGAATAATGATATACAATACTCATCATCAAGCGGCCCGGACAGTTCATCAACATTTCTACTTGAATATGGCATCTCCAACGGCACAAGGTTCCCAGTGAAGTTGCCATAATACAGATGTGTGCTCCACCCAGTTCTTGTCAATGGTCCTGCAACATTGTGCAGAGATTGACCTGGTATCGCGGACAGAACTATTATTGCCAATAAACCTGATACGGTGGTAATAGACCTATTAAAGCGACGAGGAATTATTGTTGACACTACTCTTACTCAGATAGACTCTGCGAGGTTTTCGTGGTGCAGTTCTTTAGCATTGTAAAAGCCTTTGTGTTTTGGAAAAATAAAAAAACCTAACGTCATGACTACAATCAGAACAAATAATAATAATAAATATTTCAAACATCTAACACACAACGCCATCTAGTCCCAAGCTAAGCAGAGCTTGTGTTATGGGTACTAAATGAAATGCAAACATTACGTAGGTATATTGGTTTTGATTTGACCCACGAGTAAGTGGCATCCGCATTGAGGATGGTGAGCACAACTCTTGGATTCTGCTTATGCTTTACATCAGGCAGAGCAAAGTCATTTTGGTAGCTAGAATATAAAAAAAGTGTGTTGATTCCGCAGTCTTTGTGCCGATTTTCATATCGGAAATCTTCGACCTAGTTCTTCAGAGGCTCATATCAGACAGCTTCTCGTAATTAAGAACCTGGTGCAGAAGGAAAGCTTTCTACACACTTTTTTAATATGAATAAGCGAGTTTCCATTCGGCTTATTCATTTTAAATCCTATCTGCATGCACATTTGACGTGATTAAATTCATCCTATTTTCTGTTGAAATGCGATAAAAGCTTTGCGCGCTACTTCTGAAATCATTTAATCCACATGCACGTCATGCACATATCATTGTTGTATAATAAGAACGTCAATAACATACAAGCATTACGACTTTAATTATTCATTTCACAGAACCAACACCAGTGCAATGCATTTTGTTTAAATACATATTTGTATTCTAAAAGTACTAAAAAATATTTAATGTAATTATATCAACATGTTGCCAGTTCATCATATCGTCCTTCTTGGAAGGTGGACAAACCTATTAGATATTCAATTTTCACTCGGTAACATTGCGTAGGCGCAACGGCTAGCGCAGATTTACTTGTAAATAGGTCACGGTGACGATACGACCTGGCTAAAATTGCTAGCTGCATGCAATACACAGTTTAATGTTAGATCGTAAACTAAAATCCTATTTAATTAAACGTTTGAAGTAGATTCATTTGGTGGCAGTATTTTTATTTTTCAGAAGAAAAATGTTTCAATGCAAAGTATCAGTTTCACCTACTTAAAAGACGTAGATATACTACCTATTTAAATGTATTCTTTCTGCAGAAGCTAAAAATTTCTTCTGACATTTATGAAATACAGTCTGTTAGTGCATGCAGTGTGTATACTATACTCGTATAACTTATCTTTAAGTCTTCGTAACTGACGTACATAACATTTTAGTACGCACTTTGCAGGATTACTTGAGCGCGTACAAAATTCTAGACCAACTATATAATTTAATAGCCACATTAAATGTGTTTGAAAATGTAGGGCAGCACAGAAATACTTTTCTAGTTCTCTAACGGAATTAGAAAAATCTAAGTTTGAAATTTTTAGATAGTGTTTTTTTTTTCAGTTTTTGATACATTTTACGAGAAGTTAACCTCGATCTATTCTACACTGTAAGTTGAATTTCTGACCTTTTACTGCGCAGAATCCTCGACCTGTCCTTGACACGATCCTTCTTTGTCCTTCCTCCCAGGTCATGTTCATAAAATCACTAACTGCTAGTTGGCATTTATGTATGTGATTTCGCAACTATTAATAATTATGGCTATCGGCTATAGTTTTTCTAGATTCATAAATAAATGTTCTTACTGATTTTAATTCCTTGACTGCATTTTTATTCTTACCGACCTTTTATTTTATGATACGTGTATTCAAGGTTTAGGACAATATTATTACGGAGTGTATTGATCGCGCAAATATGCAACGGCTCCGATTCTGTTTGTAGACAATGGCATAATAATTAATTGATTGCTGTACTAATATTGTGTACGTATAGTGGCGTCATGCGCTATGCCCATATAAGGCTTCACACGTTTCGGGTTAAAATACGACGTGTTTTTCCGATGGAAGATTTTTATGTTTAGTATGAAAGCACATCGTTCAAAACTTGTTGGGATTTACTTAACGATGAGTCGACAACTTGTCGCGTTTCGCATGAGGTGTCACCGCTCTTCGCTTCGCTTATTTCGAATTGTGTCTGTTACTGTAATGATAATAATGTATGACTAAATTCACCGTAGTTGTGCTATTTGTGTTCTCTTCGCATACTTGACCGCGCAATCGACGATAGTGTACGAATATAACCATGTTGAATGTTTTAAGCATTATCGTGGAATTGGAATAGAATCGAACTTAGTTTATGTACAAATCTGTTGTTTGAAGTATTAGTATAAATCAGATGTAAATTTTATTTTTACTTATTTATTCTTCTTACTTATTCATTGATCTAAATAAGTCACTCGTTTCGCAGATTGTTCTCTGAGAAAATATATGAGTCATCATCATCCTCAACAGCCTTTAAACGTCCACTGCTAGACATATGCCTCTCCTTAGCAGGTACTTGAGTGGCAGTTATTATCGTCACTTTAAAAATTGGGCTATGTTCACCCCCTTAAGTTTCATCATAGAAAGGTTTAAGAATGTATGTCGACTTACATCACAAACGTATTTGGCAAGGTCGAACAATGACCCTGATTTTTTTACTAAAATATTACAGTTTGAGTTTTTGTCGACTTTGCAACATTAGAAACCCAATGTACCTATTCTGAAAAAAAAATACGATCTCCTGTTATATTTTCCAGCCAATGACAAATATTTGTTTACCAGTGTAAAATTGCCCGCTCAATTTCGTTTTATTCATTTGACCTGTCACCGGGCTTAAAATATTGAGTAATGGCTCAACGCTCTTACATTTTTAATTTAAATGCCAACCTTTATCAAGACCCTCAAATTTTACGCCCAGTTGTACTTAAGGTAGCTGTTAATCAATTAATTATTTGGTTGGATTTAGCAGAAATTTTATTTTAGAAATAATATTTAATTTATAGTCTAACTAAAAATAAAGAGGCACTCGAAAACATGGTCGTAACTGAGTAGGTTAATAAATTTCAAAATTAAACAATCTTAGTCAGTGTATGGGTGGGTGACCATTCTTAACACATTGGTACACAGTCCGTGTCTCGGAGAGCACGTTAAGTTGCCAATCCCAGTTGAGTCCGTGTCTCGGAGAGCACGTTAAGCCGCCAATCCCAGTTATCATACAAACATCTGTGGCAATCGTTACGGATACTTGGAGCCAAAAAAAAAATCCGACAACTGTCTTTCTACAGAATTGTGATATCGCTAAAATTTGGGTTGTGAATATCTGATGGCAGTCGCTCGGACTAACAAACAGGCAAAGAGGAACTAAATCAGAAAATATACCTATGTCTAAACGTGATCCTTTTCCTTTTTAACCGACTTCAAAAAAGGAGAAGGTTCTCAATTTGACTGTATTTTTACAAGCTTTTTATTAACTTGCAATGTATGTAATGTATGTATGCTTGTATGTTCGGGTGGAATCTCGTAGCTCAATTTTGAAGCAGATACCTTCAACCGATTTTGCTGAAATTTTGCAGGCATATGTATACAGCAGGCATGTGACAATACAATATTAAAATAACAAGGAGCTGATCTGATGCTGATTTAAAGGTAGTAGAGCCACGCTGATTTCAGCACGAATGGGCCGGCTCGACCGGGGCGGTACTACCCTCGCACAGAAAATCAACGTAAAATGACAGCGTTCGTGCTGTCGTGTTTCGTTGGTGAGTGCGAGACCGGAGGCCCAATTAGTCTAGTCAACAAGTACCATACTTGTTGACTAGACTAACAGATGCAGCGGCATCACTAGGCCGCCATAGTGTGGGTCTCCATACTGCATTGTCTGCATTCGCAATGAGTGTGGTGACCATCACTGTTGGATTCTGCTTATGCTTTCCATCAGGCAGAGTAGAGTCATTTTGGCGGGCAAAACATAAAAAAAAAAAAAAAAAAAAAAAAATGCTGGAAGGTGGCCATAGGAACTCTGTAAAGAAACGTCGCAACATCATCGAGTTTGAACTCGTTTGATTCGCCTCGAGGAATTCCAGTAAAAGCTTGTATTTAAAAAGCTTTTTAATTTAATTTATTTCTTTTATGTTTGTTACTTCAGAACTTTCGACTGGGTGAACCGATTTTGATGTTTCTTTTTTCCCGTGTGGTCCCATTTCAATTTGGCCCATTTTTTTTGTTAAAATTTTTCTCAGTGCAAGTCCATTTTATTTTCACTCCTTTATTAATAATATACAGTTTGATGTGTACCTACTAATTGATTAGATTATAAAAACGACAAAGATAAGTCGATATCTTATCATGAATATAAATAGTACTGGCTGACCAGTAATGATCATTTTTTTTCTGTTACGTACATTAATGTGCATTATTTTCTCAACTGAATAATTATAATAATTGCCTTCCACTTCTTCTTTTCAGAAGAGAAAGTTTTTACTCTTTAGTCAGCTTAAGCGTATTTATCGTTAGCATTAGTCATGTCACACGTACAAAGTATTAAAAGAGATTACGTTTAAGCGTTTAAGTCTTGCTATCAATAACGTATTGCTTTTAATAACGTGGCACGATACATAGTGTTTATATTAGGAACCCCTTTTTGGTGAGCACCTGAATAAAAGTATCTGAAGGTTTGATCTCTCACAAGGGGGATTTAATTCTAAATAGAATTGTCTACAAGTCACAAAGTATTTACGAAACGTTTATGACAATTAGAATTAATGAATTGATTAATTCATAAGTTGACAGCGTTGAAGTTAGTATGTTTATTTTTTTACGCGACTACGGTGAACCCAAAGGGAAGGGTAATAGTTTTAGCAGTCAATGTATGTTTCCCGCGCTTAAACTACTGTGCCTATTTTAATGATTCGTAATAATGGCTCGCTAGATATAAATATTTCATATTTCAGACATCTAACACACAACGCCATCTAGTCCCAAGCTAAGCAGAGCTTGTGTTATGGGTACTAGACAACTGATACAAATACATATTTACATTTTTTTTGTAAATACATACATATTATACATAGAAATCACCCAAACTCCGAAACAAATACACACATCAAAAGTGTCTAGGGATCAACATATGTGTCTAGGGATCAACATATATTTTTGCAATAACTTTTCTCCTGATTGATATTAATTAAAATTTTCTTTAAGGATTCATCAAATAAAGTGTTTTCGTTTGTGACAGTAACGATAAACCAAGTCACCTTTGCATTAGTAAAGAAATTTGCCATTTTCCTAATAAAAGGATTTTTGACATTTGAACCACTAACATTAAAGTTCGAAAAAAAGACTGAAATAACAGTTTTCTTTAAAATTTTATTAGGTAACTTAAACAATTAATAATCCGTGTTTCTACCGCGAACACTAACACAAGAACATCGGTTTGGCATACTCAAAATGAGTTCATCCAAATCACGCTGTGGAATGGCCGCCCATGTTCGTTGCAACAACAAAAAAAGGTCTTCTTGCGACTGGATACCCTCCATATTCGGCAGAGCTCTTCTCTGTAGCATATCCCATGCATGCTCAATCGGGTTCAAGTCTGGCGACTGAGCAGGCCAGGGCCAAAGCCACATCTCAATCTCAAGAAATCCGCATAAAAATGCTTGATCCCTAGACACTTTTGATGTGTGTATTTGTAGATCATACAAACATTTGGTCCGACCCAGGAATCGAATCCAAGACCTCATGATCAGCAGTCGCACACGCCAACCGCGAGACCAACGAGGCAGTCAATATAGGCTACATACATAAATTTTATCGCAACTTTACGTAGTCGGACTATAGTTAATTTTTTTTTTTTGTTCAAATAATTTCTATAAATAAGCTACAGGGATCTAAATGTAATAATAAAGTCAAACTGAGTACAATATTGTTACGTGTTATGGTTCGATGTATTTGAGAAATAAACCTTATGATGTGTTATAGAGACTTTATTTAAAACGCTCTTAAAATCACAAAATGGCCCCGAACAATAATACTTAATGGTCGCCGAGGTCGCTAGGTTGATCACTGATATCACTTCGATGTCAATCGCATTGTAGCTCAAACTGAACTGACTGCGGCCATCGAGAGTTCGTGTTTATATCCATTTTTTTTTACATTTACTAGCGCTTTCGAGAAACGTCTCGAACACACGAGGGCGTTCCCCATAACAAGGACACGCCAGTCGGCGAACTCATTGTAAACAATCGCGCAACAACCAATCGATATTCGACGCTATGTCTATCGATTTAAGGTTCGTTATTCCGTGCCTCAAAAATCAAACTTTCTCGATCGTTGTTTGCGAATAATCAAGAATATTCTCGATCGTTTTTCGCAAATAATCTTTCTTGGTTACAATATTATACAGACAATTGCAAAATAGTTATAGACCTATGTCCAACAGTGGACTATACATAGGTTGCTGTAAAAGCTCAAAGTACTTACTACGACGAATCAAGCGTCATCAAGTCACAGTTTAAAAAGTTCAAAATCGACAATGATTCATGGTGATCATTATTCAAAGTTCAGCACAGTAAACATCTGCTGTCATTGCTTGACCAGACCTGAAAAAAAAAAACGGCTCTGCCAAAGTGACTACTCTATCTGATGGAAAGCATGAGCAGAATCCAAAAGTAGGGGTCACCATACACATTGCGAATGAAGACAATGCTACAATGTATCCTGGCGACCCACATTGACACATCCCCACTAGTGAACAACACCATGAATAGACCACCAAACAGTTACCATTACCTTTTTATTGGTAAGCTTTGCCATAGACATTGTTGCTGACCTGGAGTCAGCCATTGCATTTTTCGCTTTTGGTTATTGTAAAGACTTTTTGTTTCGTTTCCACTTTTCGTCACATTCGACCCAATAATCCTTTGTTTCTGAACCGATTTAACAAGCGTTTGTTTCACCCATTTCTCATATTTTTTTTCTTATTGGTTTGATGCAAATATATCAATATTGTTGGTAAGTAAAACTTAAAACTATATCGATAATTCCTGGTTAGTTTGTCTCGGATCGGAGTCCACCATCTCCTTCAATTCAGCGTTATTCACCTGTGCAGGCTTTTCCACGCGGTTCGTTCTTCAAGTCGAAGTTTTCATTACGAAATCGTTTAAACCAAAAACGAACGGGTCGTTCATTAGCACTCTCCTCTCCAAACGCAGCATTGATATTGCGAGCCGTTTCTACCGCGTTTGTTCCGCGTCGGAACTCGTATTCAAAGATTACTCGGATTTTCGAAGTGTCCATCTTTCCTGTCTAAGCTGAATCATGAATAATAAAAAACAATTGAAAGTCGAATGTTGCACATTTTTTAAAATAAGAACCTTGTGGGCATCATGTGGCAAAGATTCACTCGAAAATCTCACACCATGAAGGTTTTATGTCAATTCAAAGTGTAATTATATTACCACAAAACGGCAATTTCATTATTTAACCCCTATTATTACCACAAGTCACCCCAATAAACTTAGGTTTCGTTGTTACAAACATGCGTAAGTCTGTTTATTTAATTTTATGTCATGCATGTACCTAAATACGATTTTTTTTCTATGAAGCCAATAAAAATTCCATAATTATTAAATATTTTACACAACGCTTACTATGTGTTTTACCGACTTATAAGCGTGTGAATAACAATTAACATACAATATAGTTTAGCGTAGGTACAGATCGCACGTGCTCTTGTTTCAAACAATGATACATAATTGTTTCGTTAATGTACCGTGAACCAATAAACAGTTCTTTTTGCGCCTATTTTGTACTGTAATAATTGCAGTGTTTTGTCTATCTCGAAGGTAATGCTTTTATGACATTATGCTGTAACATTCAGTTATTGTATTGTGTATTATCTCTGCGATAATAGTTTGGGTGTTTATATAAATTGCATTGGAATAGTAATAAACTGCGGTATCTTATCAATAGTTACACGTTAGTCCTTTTAAACATATTATTATATCGAGTGTCTGGTGAATAGAATCAAATTACATTGCGTTCAAGAGTTACTCACAATTACAAATCCATTTTATTTCTGCTTCACAGTGTAACTGAAGAGAATCCCTATAATTTAATGATTAAATTTTAATCCCTGCTGGGATCACGCAACTTCAGTAGAACGTGGACATTGGACAAAATTAATGTTCGTTTGAAATTTAATTCTGCGTTTTGATAAGCCTTTCACGATTAATCGAGCGTGTATGTGACGTTCTACGATGAGAGTATCAAATACGGATAAGCTTTTGATCGCCACAGATTGGACTACTATTTTTTAGAAAGTTAATTTATCGCCGTTATCGATTTTTGATGACTGTTTATCACATTCCATAGTTACTGATATGTTCCGTTATACGTTTATAACGTTAATAAGCTTTACATATTGCGAATAAACTGATCAAGACCTTTTAACAAAATCGCCAAATGTGAAAAGTAAACGGATTTCGTGTAGAATCTACTTCTTCTTAGCTAAAACTGGCGTATGGAAGGAGTAACATACATAATTACCTACAAATTTTAACAAAAAAAAAACCGACTTCAATCTGGACCAAATTTAAATGGGACCATTCGGGAAGCACCAGCTTTCAAATAAAAAAAATTTATCAGAATCGGTTCACCCAGTCAAAAGTTACGAGGTAATAAACACACAAAAAAACAGTCGAATTGAGAACCTCCTCCTTTTTTTGAAGTCTTAAAGTTGTATTTTTACTTCAAGGTTGAAAGCAGAAAACTTACTAGTGATCAACCTCAAGTTATCTTCAGAAACTATGGGCTAGCTGGGAGAACAGTAAAACTTACAATGTAATTAATCAGAAAAGAGTCTTCGTCAAATGAAGGATCTAAGTTTTTTCTACTTTTTCAATTTTGAAACAAAAACTTAACGAATTTTTAAAATCCGGGGTAAAATTAGATATTTCGAAATGCAGGTCGCATTTCCCCCATACTAAACGTGTCAAAATAAGAAGTACCTGTCTATGTTTACACTGTCGCAATAAATAAATTGTTAAGAGTAATTTTAATGTAGCAGTAAATATTATCATGTTTATTGCCGTTAGCGATAGTTAAAAAGATTCATCACGTTCTCTCTTTATTAAAGTAATAGTAATCACAATAACTTTTTACGTTCTTAAGAGCTACTAATTCGCACAATATTCAATGATCTGTGTCGTTACAAGGGTTTCATTATATACTTCAAGCCTTTGTTCCTAGTTCCCCTTCCCTCTCGAGTCCCGTCTGTCACAGGCGTATTCGCTTATTGAATCCATAATCGACGCGCCATGAATGGGGTTTCCATGTAGCGTGTTGACTTTTCGTACGCATCTGTTTAATTACTTTATGATTATCTGTTAAACCCATTATTGTAACTGACGTTTTTAACGAGGCACGCTCGTATATTTTTTCTTACCTTACTCATACCATAAACAATTTTAACGATGCTGTTCTTTATACCGTAATACTCGTATATTGATTCGGTAACTATGAATACAGGCAATTATGTTTTGAGATTTGAGGTCAAGGTTTTCTCTTAATACACTTTTGCCAACGATGCTTACTCATACCTTAATGCATATTACTATTGCTCAAACCGTCATTATTATTCAGATGACGACGCGTCGTTTGGCGCCTATTTGCACCATGGATGTCCTAGTAAAGTCGAAATTAATGTTATATTATGGAATTTAATATAAACTCTTTAACTAAAATATGATTGCATTTAACTTATACCAGCAGGTAGAAAAATGAAATCCCAATCGTATATTTTACAAATATGTATTTAATAATAGGCAATTTATCGTTATTTTAATTAGGTAAATAAATAAGATTTTTTTCTTTGAAAAGACAATTCAAATACTGGGAATATTCCCGTGTCACGGGAAATTTTAACAACATACATGAAACGGGCGCGAAGAAACCCCAGATTCTGAACAACTATTTGTAGATCACAGTAAGTGTTGTCCGTGGGATTTGAACCCATAGCACTCCGCACAGTGAAAAGCAACGAGGAGACCACTTAAACTACTATGCCATCCTGTGCAGTCAATTTAGCGGATGTTACAGACATGAAATATAATTGTATTTGTAACCGACTTCATAAAAAAAGGAGGAGGTTATCAATTCGACCCAATTTTTTTTTAATGTTTGTTACCTCATATCTTTCGACTGGGTAAACCGATTTTGATGATTCTTTTTTATTTAAGCTGGTGCTTCCCGTGTGGTCCCATTTCAATTTGGTCTAGTTCTGAAAATATCATCCATGAGAAAACCATATAAGTCTTCAATTTGCATTAAGTATGTGCGCGACAAATTGACGAATAACTGAATATCACGCCGACCGATTTTCATATGGTCCAGTTCTTGAAGTCGTTTTTTTTTTGTTCAAATTTTTGTTATTCATATCAAGATTGTTATTTTAAAACCTACAATTTTGTTCACAGATGCAGAATATAAACAACATCATCATGTTTCCAGTCGATAGTCTTTTAAAAGGCGACCTGCGAGGTGTAAAGGGGGACTTGAAGAGGCCGTTTGACAAAGCATCGAAAGATTATGAATCCAAATATCTAAAAATTGAAAAAGAAAAGAAATCGCAAGCTAAGGAAGCTGGTTTGATTCGGAGTGAAGTAACACCGGCGGAAATAGCCGATGAAATGGAAAAAGAGAGGAGATTGTTCCAGTTGCAAATGTGTGAGGTACGTAAAATCAAGTAAAATGTAATACGAGTATGTCTATTATTGTTAAAACCTCTTTTGAACAGATTCATTGTTTTTTTATTATTTTTTATAATGAAAATAAAATTAAGTACCTACTTAAAAATTCTTCAAGGACTTAAAATACAAATGAAGTAGTTGGTAGCTATGTAAATGAATCGTTTACTTAACAGCTAGCCTCTTATTTATTTTAGTGTTTAATTTGCCTTTAGCATTTCAGGGATAAGACTTATCTCTAATATGTAGATAAATAGTTTTTGGATGATACAAAAGTTAGCCTATTAAAATGTTAAAAACTATCCATTATAATATATTAATACAAATCGTTAATCATGTTCAACAAAATTTAATCTTCTTACAATATTACCTTGGTGGTTACCTAACTAAATTAATAGTATATTTGATTAGTTTGATTACAAGTTTAATATTTACAAGCATAACTGTTTTCACGTGAAAAATTTCATAAATATTTTCGATTTAGTAAGCTAGTGTAATTGATACCGACATTGGACCGCTAGCCAAGTAAAGGCAAAAAGGTTGATAATTAATCGGTAGAGATCAATTTGTGGCTTCGTTTCACACGCCTTGTGAGCAGGGCACTTGTTGAGTACCAACCATTATAATAAGTAATTTTGTACATACATATTTACCATAACAAGGGTATGTACGTACATATGCGTTATTTTGATGTACATTTTGTTTTTTGTTTCTCATAGACGTACATTCGAACACATACCATGAAGCACTTAAATTAAATTGTTTACTTTAAATAGGAAAGCAATATTATCTTTTTTAAACAGTTTTATATTACTGAAATATACATGTTCACAATGCAGTGATGTCGTTTGAAACTGTAACGATTTTATCCTTGCTGTCATTCTTTAAGTCTAAACTGATGAAATCCATGCCATTGTCAGGTATATAAGAAGTTGGTCAAAAATATAACACTTAAGACGTTTGACTATAATGAATATTCCTCATACATATACAGATAACCTTTGCTAACAAAATTCATTGTTAAACTATAGTTTAAGTGAAATAAAGATAATATTTTTGAAGTAAAACTCTTTAGCCGCGTTGATCACTTTTTGGTATGGGAAAATCTTATGATTTCGCGTCACTGCGTCACCGACATGCCGACGTCACAAACATTTTTTGGCCGCGTTGAGCACTTTTTGGTAAGGGAAAATCTTACCGAGTTCTCGTAACCGCGTCACAGGGTCACCGACATGACGATTTATTTAAACATTATGAATTTTTTAATTACACAATTATTTTACAAAAAATATTATAAGTTATAAGTTTTCACTTCTATCGGCAGTCTTTATGACTGATATATTTTTTATTTTATAAGACTATAGCACAATATAAAAAATATCACTACAAAAACATCGATTGAAGCTTAGGTAAATTACCATGTCAGTAACACGTGCTGTCCCAATTATTATGAGAATATTTGTTTGCTTTGTTCAAAAATATTTACTTTGCTTATTAGTGTTTCATTTCAATGACTATTTTTTTATATTCGAATAAGGCTTTTAATGTCACTGTCATAAGTCATTTGTATTTTACATACCACTATTGTGGCACAATAAACATGCCTGATAGAAAACAATTTTAGTAATTTTAAGACACAGCTTAACTATTCGTATGCTTTCGCCATTACACGTTCAGTTTATTTAATATCTTTAGCATAATCTCTTTGAGAAGCCTTAAACGTACTTATTGGACTTTTTTTTAATGAAAATGTCGTGTTCTTATGAAGTAAAGCTATTATGGAAAGTAATGTTGTAAATAAGTTATAATCCACTTTCTGAAGCCACTGAATAACTAATTTAGCTAAGATAAACTTTCAGACAGGTGGCCTTTGTTCTTAACAGCGAGGATTAACGACCGAAAGAATTAGGCCCTGTTTCACCGGTTACAGGTTTCGGAAAGCTTATCTGACAGAGACTTTGACGTATCCTCCATTTATATTGTGTCAAACCATGTCAGAACAGCTATCCGGAACTTATCTGTAACCGGTGAAACAAGGCATTACTGTAGTAAGTAGGTCCTTATAGCATAACAAGCGCAGTGCGCTGTACTCTAGAATGTGATTAATACGCTTGTTAAATTATATTAATGCTGTCCATGACAGCCGTTTACCTATGCTATGCTACGGTTCTCGCATTATAGCTATCGTCGATTCGGATGTTATGATATTAATTAACACATCTGTTTAAGATTTAGGTATTACAGAATATAATACTGTAATAAGTATGAAATACATGCGTCTAAAGTAAGGAGCACAGAAAAGAGAGAATATTCCTTTGTTCTGTGGTAAGGAGTACTTCAAGATAGCTGCCTATAAGTTTTAAAGTTCCAACATTGCGCATGCTAATCGTCTGGAATTGCTTTTTCCTGCATTGAATCAGCTTAAAATCAGTCGAACTGTAGCTTAATTTGCCACTTACTTATTATTTTGTTTACATAAGTTTAAGAGACAAATAAGTAATAGAACTTATAACAGAAGAACTTCAACTTCGAGCTGGTAGGCTATAAGTGTGTCCTAACCACAGACGTATAAAGAGAAGTATTCTCTTTATACGTCTGTGGTCCTAACTTGTCGATAAATATTATAGACTGCCTCGGTGGCGCAGTGGTAGTGTATGCGACTGCTATGTTTAAGGTCTCGGGTTCGATTCCCGGGTCGGACCAAATGTTTGTATGATCTACAAATATTTGTTTCGGAGTTTGGGTGTTTTCTATGTATAATATAAATGTGTGTATTTAAAAAAATAATATAAGTATTTATATCAGTTGTCGAGTACCCATAACACAAGCTCTGCTTAGCTTGGGACGAAATTTTTTTTATAATAATAAGAAATATTTCGGAAAATATGTATTATTAGATATTATAAAAAATAAAAAAAATACTCCATATTACTATCTCTGTTCTATCTGGTTCTGAATATACTATACTAATGAATTAGATTGAAACGTCTGTTTGTAATTTCAAATTAACATAATGCATTTAAAAGTATACACCTACAGTAATTACATTTAAAAAAAACTTTTTTTTTGTTTCTGTATGCCTGTTTGTTCCAGCTAATCTCTGGAAAGGCTGAACTGATTTTGACAGGACTTTCACTGGCAGATAGCTGATGATATAGGGAGTAACTGAGGCTACATTTATTTTAGACTAACTTCGCCCCGCGGTGTTACTTGCGGTTACACCGCGGCAAAGGTACAACAACAACCGCGGGTAACACCGCGGGGCGCAGCTAGTGTCTTTTAAATAAGCTTATTTACATGAACTATGTTGGTAGGTTACTCGGGATTTCCTTTTCTATTTTTATATTTAGGTATTCGACCACATATTATTATTGTTAAAGTTATTGCTGATTACTTTAAGTATATGTATCCATATTGCGTGTTTAGGTACCGAGACCCGCATACCATCAGATTGTGTTTCATCAGACCCTTGGTTTTAATTGTTTACTTATCCATTCTTATTACCTTTTTAATTAAGTTGAAAAAAGTGTTAAAATCAAGGTATATCAATCCTATATTTCGTTATGCAAAATTTAGGTCGGTGAAATAACTAAAGTTTGGATCGTTTTTATTATAAAAATACTACAGATTGACCTGCTTGTCAAAGCTTCTCAATATCATCTTACCAATGCAATTGTTTTTTTTTTCTAGTACTTATAACACAAGCAATTCATCATCATCTTGCCAATGCCATTCTGGATTACACAATAGAATAGGTATTGGCATAAGCATAAATTCACAATATGACACACAGTGAAGCAACAAAAACAGCAATAAGTTTGCAATTACACTTAAGAATGATGATAACCATAATAATATGCAGTGAAATGATTGAATAAATAGTGATCGATACACGGAAGTATAGAAATGCCTACATCATTGTTTTAATTCGCGAAATAACATCATCAATTCATTTACACAATTAAAATGCTATAATCAACAGTTGACGTCAATATCGGATTACGAATGTTTTGTTAGGCGTTGCATCATGAAGACAGAACATTACAAATAAATTAACAAATATAAGAAACTCATCAACTTTCAGAAGAAATCGGAAAACAAATCCGGAATTGATTAGGAGATAATCAAGCAGTAATCATGTGACTCATTAATTAACGATAACAGAGTACTTATTTTAGAACTTTGATTTCTAAAATCTAAAGCAATGGGTCATACATTTCTTAAACGTGAAATAAAGCAGTTATGATCAAATAACTTGGGCCGTCAGTTCAGACGCTTGCTAAAATGACATAGCCTAGATCTCAGAAAGTACTGCCTCTAGGTCAATGCTTTTTATTTTAGAATTTAGTTAAGAATTTCTTAAAATTTTTAAGAAAATCCCAAAACTGTAGAATACGACATTACGGATTTATGGAGGCATAATATAGAGGGCCCTCAGTTCAGTAATGTCTCTACGGAGAAATCGGCAAAAAATGCAATTATCTGAACAAATACGTTACTAAAACTTTATAATATTTTAGTTAAAACCCTTTGTGAATTAGTTAAAAAGAAAAATTGATACCGAAGCCAATTTTTAAGATGTAAATCAAAGTTGAATTTTTCTAAAACGTTTGAACTGAGGGCCCAAGGTTTTTCGCCTTTACTGACTAAAGTCAACCTCACAGATTAACTCAAACTATACTAAGTTTTTTTACTATTTTTTAACTAAAACCTAACATTTCATCCGTTGTCCTCAATGCTATATTTTAATAAACTTACGATAAGACAACCCAGCGCCATCTATGAGCGCATTGAAATCAACATCAATCGTAAACCGTAGTCTGTGTCGGGGGAAGTCCCTAGACAATTTTTAGCCGATTTGGTTGCAGTAAAAAAATTGTGATTTAAATCATAGATTTTTATAAAAAAATCATTTGATTAAAATCACGATTTAAATCACTGATTTAAATCAAGTGATTTAAATCATATCAACCCATTTTTTTATGGAATAGGTGGCAAACGAGCAATCGTATCACCTGATGGTAAGCGATTAACGCCGCCCAAGGGCAACACCAGAGGCGTCACGAGTGCGTTGCCGATCTTTGGGGGATGGGAAGATAAGTTGGGGTATGGGCCTCCGGTATCCTCATTCACTTGGTGAAACTCAGCGCAAGCGCTGTTTCACACCGGTTTTCTGTGAGGCCGTGGTATCACTTCGGTCGAACCGGCCCATTCATGCCGAAGCGTGGCTCTCACATGGTAATTTTTTTTGTCCCATTTTGCACAAAACTTCGAGGCCTGATGTTCTTTTTGGTACTTTTTTGATTGAAAGGTGCACTATATGCTTCAATCCTATCCCTGATAACTGATATGCAAAATTTCGTGATAGTAATCAGTTAAGTAGTTGAGATGTGAAATTGTAAAAACGAACAGTTATACTGGTGTTATAGTAGCAGTCATTTATTGGTATTGCCAATTGTTTGTTTTGTAGAGTAGAATGCAATGTCAAACCTTGTTGAGTTTATCTTTAGCCAGAAGGAAAGCTTGCCAAATGTAAGAGAGTTCACGGGCACGTTTATAAATCACTATGTGATAACACTGATAACTTTGGACGAGGACTAGAGTACTTGGTGGGCTAAAATAAACTCAATAGATATAAATATAGAACGTTTCTTTGTAGATTTTTATAACTTTCTATTCAACTGTTCAGATATCGGTTTCCTTTATCTTATTTGTTTTATTATCTATCTATACTTATAATAAAAATGTAACAGGTCCAATTCTGTAAATTAAAGATATTTTGAAAATTGATTTTGGAGGGCTCTCTATAATCGAAGCTGAACTGACTGAAGCCAAAACTGTATTTTTTTCATTTTTGTCTGTCTGTCTGTATCTTCAAATTCTTCAGAATCTGTAGATTCAAATGAAAGTTGGCATGATTTGAGTTCATACTTCGAGGAGACATAGGATACTTTGTATTCCGAAATTCAGCACGGTTTCCTGGAGAGAGGGGATGAAAGTCACAATATATACTTAGTTGTAATTCAATTACACATAGTCCGAGTTCATTCATTATTTTTTTGATAGGAAGAAAAAAAAACGATAACAGGAAAAGTTTTTTTTGTCCGCAACTGTACACTGCCTGTGGGAAGCTGAGACGGATATGTAAATATGGCGGTACGAAGTTCGCCGGGTCAGATAGTTTTTAAATAAAAATAAGTATGACATGTATGACATTCTTATTCGGTCAAAAGTTTTTAATTGAAAACTATACAGTAATAAACAGCACTTTTAAAAGCTCTTCCAAAGTCTAGGCTTTTTCAAGTCGGTAATTTTTTTTTAATTTCTAGACGTCAATGGTTAAAAGCGATTTGGAATACAATTATTTCATCATCTATGTAGATTTTTGCTACTAATATCGAGGTTCTATAGTAAAATACTTTCAACTGGGTTGGAGTTTGAAATGCAACATTAATAACGACATGAAGTATATTCTTTTCCAGAATTTACTTTCCCATATTCTGCCAACTTTAAATAATTTTACAATTGCTTTCGTTCATAATGTCTTCTAAGAGAACCCTTTGTAACTGTTCAAAATTTCGGAAACAATTTATTTTATACGCATTGTATACGTATGTAGTCAAATGGGTCGTTAGGCTTCAATGTAATTACTAACAGATGACTACCTCTACTATATTATGAAGTACAATGAACGGGGCTTCATTCGGTTTAAGCTTTATTTTTCCTACCGTTAATTTTTCCCCGACGTCAAGCATCGGATGTTCAATGAAACTAAAAAAATCAAATAAACTAGAATATTAATTTGTTTTTAATTGTTCAGTATACAATAAAAATAAAACTGTTCAAAATGTAATGCAACATATTTTTACGATAATAATATGTATGTTATATTAAACTACAACACGCTAAACATTTTCTCTTAGAGAGATTATGAAGAAAGTTATTTCGTTTTTATTATAACTATTTCATGGTAGGTAGGTATGTCCGTAACAAATATGAAACTGTTAAAATGATTTGAGATAGAGGTTTAGATAATAAATCACATAGAAAGACATGTCTAATAGCATCAGACCTATGTCTGTATCATGGGGAGTGTTCTGTAGAGCTCTTCCAACTGGTCCCCCCTTCTCCTTTCCTCTACAGGACAACACGTGCCGGCCTTCGCAGTCACCCTTTTAGAGTGGAAAACATACGCTCTCGAACGCAACGTTTCGGTTCTTCCTTCTTGTGTCGAGCGATCAAAACATGGAACTCACTACCACCACACGTGTTCCCTTTCCATTATGATCCCGGGTCCTTTAAGCGGGGCGTGAAAAAGCATCTCACTAGGCCGCCATAGTGTCGGTCACTATGCTACTCTGTCCACGTTCACATTGAGGATAGTGACCACCACTTTTGGATTCTACTTATGCTTTCCATCAGGCAGAGTAGTCATTTTGGTAGCTAAAAATTTGGTGGGTAAAAAAATGTTAAGTCTTAAAGTTATTAAATGGTTTATGTTTATTTATAAATAATTCCGTTTAACATGTACTTACACGTACATGGTATTGTGCACTATTTTGACCTTGTCATCAGTCTTAATAAAATAATTCAAGAACTAAAATGTCATAATTAAATACATAAATAGCTTTTACGTGATTGGATGAAATAATTAGGCGCCAATAACCTCATTGTTAAGTACTAAAAAACGTAAGTACTGTTGGGCCGCTGCGGTATAGAGGTGGCGCGCGTCAGGTCGACGACCGGCCTTGCGCGGCGCTGGGCCGACTACGACGCTCTGACCCTTGCTTTGTTCCACGTCTCACTCACTGCGAATACCAACTCCGACACAAAATACCAACCCACACATTAAGTTGTGTTGTTAACTTCGTTTAGAAACTGCTGCGTCTGCAAACAAGAAATTTATTAAACACTGTATTTTACAAAGAGACATCAAAGCCACTTAGAAACCAAGAAGTTTTACAAGGTCGCTCTGAATTTTAATATTATTACACAACCGTACAATACGAATCTGGATCCATTACTCTGCAAATGCGCGTGCGCGTGCGTCATCAAGTATAATTTTAAACTCGCGGAAGGGCACGTAGTAATTTCCGTGCGTTTCCACAGTCCCGGGTGCTGTTCTTGTCTGTCTCGCGTACCATTAGACGTAGTCGCTGATGAAGTAATATCCATGATCGTGCCCACGCAGTGTTTTTGGCGTCGCACGGTCTGTCTACAAACTGGCTCCATTCCATTCTTGAACATTGTTTTGAAATGTGTCGATTACAGTAGCAGATTATTTACTTGTATTTCCTGTTCTTGCAGTACCTGATAAAGTTCAACGAGATAAAAACAAAGAAGGGAATCGAACTGCTCCAACACTTGGTGGAGTACTATCACGCACAGACGAATTACTTTCAAGATGGATTAAAGACGATTGAACACTTTGGTGTTTATGTGGCTGATTTAAGCGTTCAGTTACAGAAAATTAGACAACAGCAGGACGACGAACGACGGAGGCTACTAGAACTCAGAAGTATGCTGAGAGCAGCTGCACCACAAGACAGAGAGGTAAAACCATTACGTATTAAAAAGTAGCGTATTTGCTGTTCTCCCCGTTGAAACTTTTTGACTGTGATTACTCTTAATTAAATTTGATTTCTATTTTAGATAGCGTCTCAATTAGGCGGCTACTCTCTTCACCAAATGCAGGGTGATAAGCAGCATGGAGTGAGTCGGAGTGGTTATTTGCTTAAGAAATCTGAAGGAAAAGTTCGCCGAGTATGGCAGAAGCGTCGCTGCCGAGTCACCGCCGAAGGCTTTCTAGACATATTTCATGCAGACGAAAATAAAACTCCAGCAAGAGTCAACCTCCTAACGTGCCAAATTAAAGTTGCCGCTGAAGACAAAAGGGCATTTGATCTAGTCTCTTGTAAGTATTCACAGAATCAATTATGAAACGCTTTGTATTCGTAGTTAAAGTTTGTGAATTGATAATTTAAATCGCTTTTGTTTGTAGATAATAGAACATACCATTTCCAAGCTGAGGACGAGAACGAACAACGTGCGTGGACGTCTGTGTTGGTTAACTGCAAAGAAGGTGCTCTATTGAGAGCGTTTCACCAACAGGCAGGTGACAATTCGAATAACGACTCTGGACATTCCTTATTGGACTTGCAGCGCTCGATCATAAGAGCTGTACGATCTCTGCCTGGGAATCAGGTCTGTGCTGACTGCGGCTCCACTAATGGTAAGTTCCGTAATATCTCAAATATTATGAAACATGTATGGTTCCTGTAGTCGAAGCCCGATTTAGAAAAAAAAACAATACATATCTTAATTAATTAGATAAACGGAGGTTCGTTCTATTAATAGATAGGGATCAAGGAAAACTAAAAATTTTGGTTTCAGTATTACTGGTATTGTTGATAATATCATGTCATACATCAGAGTAGTTGTTTCATAATGTGTATATCTATGATGTTTTGATCCATCGGTAGCTCTTACGTATTACACTATAGGAATGCATTACCGCTTTTATCAGCTCTCTTCGGCATTCCAGACACTACATACATTTCAAAAGGGTGATTGTGTTGATATGTCAACATTGCAGAATATTACTGTACAGTAACTATTCAATTACATCAGAATTTATCAGCATTCAATAAGCAGAAACCACGCATATCCTATATGAATATTGTTGTCCTTGAAATGTTCACGAGTTAAATGATATTTTTTGTAATCAGTCCTTCCTTTCGTACTTTACTGTGTGCGATTGGCAGAAAACATGATATTTATTAATATTGTTGAGTAATTTACCTAAAGTACAATTAAAGGTCATTAATGTGTAAATTATTTGTACATATCGTGCAGAAACACAAACTTCACAATTATTCAATATAAATAACAACTAGCAATGGCATTAGTGTAAATTAGTTCTTCATTGACAAGTACAAAGATGCAGAAGCATCACTAGCCCGCCATGGTGTGGGTCACCATGCTGCATTGTCTGAATTCGCAGTGAGTATGGTGACCACCACTCTTGGATTCTGCTTATGCTTTCCATCAGGCAGAGTAGAGTCATTTTGGCAGGGTCAAACATAAAAAAAGTACGCTGCTAATGTGAACCGATCTCCACTAATAACTAATTATTTGATTACAAAAGTTAATATTTAAAATCACAAAAGAATCTTATTTTTTTACGGTTAAAGGAGCAAATGAGCAGACGAGTTATTGGTGATAAGTGACTACCTACGCCAATGAACTACAAATCAAGAATCACAAATGCATTGTCGCCCTTTGAGCCACCCCCCCCCTCGCAAAATTAGGGAGGGAAGGGTTCCGGGCTCTGGTTTTTCAAACTATTATTGCAACCTATCTAACCGTTCATCAAGTAAAATATTGTTTCAAAGTACTTTGGACAGCATTATTACCATACTCACAGCTAACAGAAAAAAATCATAGATTCTAACCACATACCATATAATTCTTTTCAGATCCCACATGGCTATCAACAAATTTTGGAATAATTGTGTGTATAGAGTGTTCTGGTAGTCACCGAGAATTAGGAGTGCACATATCGCGCATACAATCCTTGACATTAGATCGATTGAGCACTTCGCAATTGTTACTCGCAAGGCATATGGGGAATCAGATGTTCAACGAGATTATGGAAAACACGCTTGATGATAGGGACAAGTTGACACCGGAAAGTACTATGTAAGTTTTTGATATAGATTATTCTATAGTGTCCTAGCCAATGTAACTTGATTTTATGCTCTGGTATATAGAATACAGTGTATGGATTGTGATTCGTTTTGTTTTAATTAGCGAAAGTGATTTTGTAAAGTATTAGAATTGATTTTTATACATACACCATAAACATACTATACCAAATTATACATACAATCGTGATCATAAAAGCGATAATAACTTCGTGAAAAATAATGTTGACAGTGTAATAAAACACTCACCTCATAATAACGTCTCAATCGTTTTATTTCAGGGAAGAACGTCTCCGGTTTATTCGTGAGAAATATGTATATCGAGCGTGGGCGGCGCGTACTTGTTGCGACGCCGCCGAGCGCTTGTCCGAAGTAGAACATGCAGTGAACAACGGACACGTGCAAAACTTGTTACAGGCGTATGCTGAAGGCGCCGATCTGGCTGCACCTTTACCTGGATCGGTATGTTTTATTTAACAATAATCCTTCTAATTGGCAGACGTGTTGCATAAGGCGTCGAAACACTCTAAATCTGTCCACGTTTAGCAGCCATGGCGATAAGACAGTGTAGGATTATACATATGCAACTGCTCCTCTTTGTGTCGCTATCCTCAACTGTGATGGTGGTAACTTGTATTTGGAAATATTCTGCGAGTGACAGCTCGCCACCTGTTCCTGTCTTGATCAGTGTGCAGTGTCTGCCCAGCGCAGCGCTTCGGCCTCTGGGCTTTTTCCCCTCAATCTCGCCCATCACCATTAACCTTTCAAGGTTATTGCTTTCCCTCCTCGCAATGTGACTGAAATATTGCAACTGCTATACATAAAAATATAAAGTAACAATAAAAACCTTAGAATAGTTAGAATCTGAATTAAGAGACTTGTGCTCATCGTGCATGAAATATAAATTATCATATGGTATTTTTTTAATTTTTTTTTTTAATTATTAAATTAGGATCTCCTACAGAGGATATACACATATGTACAGTATACAATAAATTACTGGTATTATACCGGTGTACTCCTTCACTTACAGGAGACCACAGAAAGCAAAAACAATTATTAACAACCGAGCGAACAAAGTTATTAGGAACAAAAAAAGATTAAAACGCATGTAAAACGAAAAGGGTGAAATATAAACGATTAAGTAATCATGGAAAACTATAAATTTTACAGAATACAAAAACAACAAAATGAAAAGTCCAAAAAAAATAATGTTTATTTTATCTAAAATTAAAAGACTTGTGCTCATCGTGCATGAAATATAAATTATCATATGGTTTTTTTGTTTATTTTATCTAATGAGTTCGACCGTTCATTCAACGATCAAGAAATTAGGTATAGGTACTAGTGGTCGCTCAGCTGTCGAAATACGACCATATCTTTTAAGCTAATGCATAGCTTTTATCGCGGTCTTTGAGGCCTTTGAGCGCGGGGACCGAATAAAGAAATTCCGTAACGTAACGAAAATAAAACCTGACACCTCGTGTTCGTGCGTGACAGAAACAGACACATTCGTTGATGAGTATATAGTCCGAATATATAAGTGTATAGGTATCTATCATATCTTTATAATGCCACACTCACCGCATGTCCGCTATTATATTAATCTAGAAAACCAATTACGAACGAATTAAGAACTATTTGATTTGATTAAATATGCAACTAAATGAAGATTGTATCGGTTGCAGGATTGCGGAGAAACACCTCTTCACTTAGCCATATCAAGGGAACTCGGCGACGGTTCCGCGTTACATATAGTCGATTTTCTAGTCCAAAACGGTGGCTCGCAAGTGTTAGATAAACAAACGTCTACGGGCATGACGGCTTTGCATCTATGCGCCGCCACCGACCGAAGTGAACCTATGAAACTATTGCTCAAGGCCGGGGCTGACTCCACGATCAAGGATGGTAGTGGACGAACACCCTTACAAATTGCGAGACAGTACGGCCATCATGCTTGTCAAGAATTGGTGTGTATTTTACTTCTTAATAGTTTTTTATTTAACTAAATAATATGCTTAAATACTTAAAATAATCATACGTTTTTTTGATAACATCATTATTTTTGAAGCGCTAACATTTGCTTTATTATCTATTGAAATCGTGTTTTCAGTTGGAAAACGTTGATAAACGCGAGAAGAGTATATTTGAAAACATTAATATAGACTGGAATTTGTCTCACGATGACGGCTCAACTGATTTCTCTGATGATGATACTGTTATTGACGAGAGAGTAAGTATATTGTTTTTATACATTTTTCATTATTTTTATAATAAATCATTGTTTTTGCAGAATTAAATAATTGTAGTTTACTAACACATAAAACACATATATTCTGCTGACAACGTTGGATATTCTTTCTCTTCATATTTTTTTATTTTAAAGAAAAAATATAGTATCCTTGTGAAATTAAGTAATATCACATACATTATTTTTAGAGTTTATTATTACATAATTATCGATTGCATAGATGGCGTAGAGGTACACTTAGTCAAATACCCATTTTCAATAATTTAATTTTAATTTTGACCCTGAAATTATATACTTTAACGGTATTCTTTATAGGAATATGTAAGTCGTATAGTATGGAACCATTCTATTCATTTATATCATGTTGTTACAGCAAAACGGCAGCCTAACTCCGGAGAAGAAGTGTCCTAGGTCCCGGCCACCGTCATACGCGGGTATGAGCGTGGCTAGTGTAGCCAACGTGGGTGGCGTGGCTAACGTGGGTAATGTGGGTAACGTGGGTAACGTGGCAGAGCGTGCGGTGAGTGCGGCTCCGGGCGGAGAGTCGCCCGTGCTGCGATCGCGCTCTTCCACGTGTGACTCGCTGCACCACGCGCCACCGACTCCCACCACACTACCCCGCAAGCCTAACGTCTGTGAGTTACCTTCTCACCTGTATTTTATACTACTAATAGCATTTGCCCGCATCTCCGCCCGCGTGTGAGTTGGTTATAACAGTAATCATTTTGGGTTTTGATATATAATGTTACCGTGAGATTGTAAAAACCGTTAGATTCTAATCTGTCTCGCGAGATTGTAAACTGTCGAAAGATTGTGAACTGTAACATACATACAAAATTTATCTGCCTCGTTGGTCTCGCGGTTGGCGTGTGCGACTGCTGATCATGAGGTCTCGGGTTCGATTCCCGGGTCGGACCAAATGTTTGTATGTTCTACAAATATTTGTTTCGGAGTTTGGGTGTTTTCTATGTATTATATGTATGTATTTACAAAAAAAAAGAATAATTGTATTTGTTGTTAGTACCCATAGCACAGGCTCTGCCTAGCTTGGGACTAGATAGCGTTGTTTGTTAGATAAATGTCCAAAATATTTATTATATTTATTTATTATTATATCTTCCCATTCATGTAGTAGGACACTCAAAAATGGGGAGATAATATAATAATAATATTTTCATATATTCTTACACAGAGCCACCTGATCCCAAAATAGGTAGATTTAATGTGGTAATTAGACTGCTGATAAACAATAATAAACATACATATATATATATTTCTACATACACCAGCTGACCCGGCGAAGTTCGTACCGCCATATTTACATATCTGTCTCAGCTTCCCACAGGCAGTGTACAGTCGCGGACAAAAAAAGACTTTTCCCGTTATCTCTTATTTTGTTCATTCTAGCAAAAAAAGAATGAATGAAATCGGACTATGTGTTATTGAATTACAACCAAGTACATATTTAGACTTTCATCCCCTCTCTCCAGGAAACCGTGCTGAATTTCGGGATAAAAAGTCTATGTATCCTATGTCCTACCTCGTAGTATGAACTCAAATCATGTCAAGTTTCATTGGAATCCGTTCAGTAGTTTCGGCGTGATGCGCGGTCAAGATACAGACAGACAGGCAGAGGGACAGACAGACAGACAGACAAAAATGAAAAAAAAAAATACAGTTTTGGCTTCAGTATCGATTATAGAGACCTCCAAAAAAAAATTTCAAAATATCTTTAATGTACAGAATTGGACCTGTTACATTTTTATTAAAAGTATATAGATTATATAGATAAAGAACATCCAAACACAGAATAAATGATCACTATTCATCACACAATCATTAAATTTTCTTTCCATCAGATGATATGTCTGCTCGTTTGCCCCCTATTCCATAAAAAAAAGAAAAATAAAAGGTTAAAAACATTATGTGTTAAATTATGAGTGAGTTAATTTATGTGTATTAAATAGTTTATAGCGACTAGCTGCTACCCAGATATACCCTGCGAGGTCTTCGTGGTGCAGTTTTCATGACTGTGTCTTGGATGAATGTATGTGTATTGTAAAAAAAAGTCCTTGGTGGGAATCCCGACCTCTGGCGTAACAGTCAGTGTCACTAATCACTAAACTAACAGGATACTGAATTCCAAACTAAGCTAATAGCCTGTATTTTGGGAGCCAGTGTAATTTCTAACAGAGTTGGCCGCAGTTTATTTTAACGAATCATTATATATTTCAGACAATATCGGCAGCCTTAAGAAACGTGTAGCACCGCTACCTCCAGCAGTGGGATTGTCACACGTGGGATTGTCCACACATCCTGGTCACGTACAACACCCGCCTCCTCATCCTCGATCGACTCCATCGCCCTCTGCGGACAGTGCTCGATCGCTACACGGTAAACAAATATTTTTATACGACTATTTTACCTTACTGGAATAAGTATACGTATAACGTTAATAGGTAAATGATAATAACACGAGACGTCCCTCACACCTCTGATTACAAAGTAGACATATGGTAATTAAACTGCTGATATACATTTTAAATATATTTCTTACTAGCTTTTGCCTGCGGCTCCGCCCGCGTAAATGTCGGATATCGCGGTGATTCTTTAAACTGACATAACTTTTTTATTTATGAACCGATTTAGATGAAACTTTAGTGTTTACTAATGTTAAGTGAAGCAAACCACAACAGATTGGTGAAAACCGCATTTAAATCGGTTTAGACGATCCTGAGATTAGTACAAACGCACAGAAAACAGACAACAATTCTAAAAATCACTGTTTTGGGTTCTATTGAGTTCATAAAGCCCCCCTAATAGTTTCCCTGATATATCTTCCATGTACAGACATCGACCAGTTACGATTTTATTATATGTATTCTAGCTGATCCGGCAAACGTTGTTTTGCAATAAAAAGAAAATTGGGGTATAAAAAATAGATGTTGGTCGATTCTCAGACCTACCCGATGTGCACACCAAATTTCATAAAATTCGGTCCAGCCGTTTCAGAGGAGTATGGTAACTATCATTGTGACACGAGAATTTTATATATAAGATTAATAAAGTACACCAAAAATGATCGTGCTTACTACACATTTATATACTCGTGGGAATGAGGCTCATTACCTCCGGTTTAGCAGTCAAGATTGCCAAGTATGAGACAAAAGATTGGCCTAATTCGAATAAGCATATAAGTATTTATTTAAAATAACCTTAGCCCCGCGGCGTTACCCGCGTTTGATGTTTTACCATGGGTAATACTGCGGGGCTCAGCTAGTATTTGACATAGGGTTGCCAGATGGCCGGGAAATCCGGGATTTTCCCGGAATTTTGCGTTTTGTCCCGTGTCCAGTAATTAGTTCTTATTGTCCTGGATTCCGAAAAACTATAAGCTTTGTTACAACATAAACTAACAACAATAGTATTTAGCCAACTGAATAGATTATGGACTAAAGAGTAAGACCGAATGTCCTCGAATTTAATCAAGTTCGAACTCCAGACTCCTATTAATATTGGCTCAGAAATTTTATTAGTTTTGCAAAGCTTCGACTAAGAAAAACTAATAAAAATTACAAAATTCAGTGATACACAAGATATTTTACTATGGTCACGATCGAGCGACCGACACCGTTGTCCTTTTAAGCTATTGCATAGCTTTTATCGCGGGCTTTGAGGCCTTTGAGCGCGGCGACCGAATCAAGAAATTCCATAACGTAACTAAAATAAAACCTGACACCCGAAGCTCGCACGGATCGAGACGAGCTGCTCCGAAATCTGTCGACAGACAGACAAAACAGTCTGGGTTTGCGCAAGTATACTTGAACGTGGATGTCCGGCTTTAGCAGCTGTTTGTGAGAAAGAATATAGGTATAGGTATCCATCATATCTTTATAATGCCACACTCACCGCATGTGCGCCCCGTAAGTATACATGTTCAAAGAAAACAAATACTGTGAATAAAACAACCCGTTCAATGACGAAGACCTGTATTAGGAATAGTTTAAACCTTTTATAGTATGCTGTGTAACGAAACCATATCGCTACTTAAAAAAGTGATCAACGCCATCTAATGACGATGTTGGTACTAATTTAATAGTTTAATATTTTTCATTCACAATATTATACATACTACATAGATAAAAATAAATAAATGAATATAATTGCATAAGTTGATAAAAATTTCTATGCAATAGCTTTACCGCGGGAGTCCCCGAGTGCCACGTCTTTTTTTTTTAGAATTGTCCAGGATTTGTTAAGTTTTTATTAAGCAACCCTATTTTTATTGATTTCATGAATTGTCCATTGTCCTCAGTGGCGAGTGGTGTAGTAAAGCACCGGCCACAACAACCGCCGCCCACGCCTCCTCCCGCCACACTACACAACGGGGCCCACCACAGAGACGAACCCACACCTCCTCCTAGGAAGGTAAATATTACACTTTCTTATTTATACTCACATAAATAATGACCATAGGACATAAACAAAAAGGACATAGACTAAGCTACTTTGCTCTGTATTAGCACTGATTTTTATTACAGTTTGATATGGAATACTATTTTCGAAAATAATCGTTGGTGTCTTTGAAACTCAGCCAACTGTTTCGTTCAGAATTTAGAAGATCAATGATCTTTACTTAAAACTTAAATAAAAATGTGTGCCGTCACGGGACGCCTGGCAGATGTGAAACATCGAAATTGTTTTGTATAAGTTATATACAAATAAAAAAAAATGTGTCGTTTGATTCACTTTTTTTTTCCATAAAATAAAATGACTGTTTATTAAATTAATATGCATTTTTATTAAATAAAAAAAACCAAAAATTTTAAATTTATTTGAAATAGCGACAACACAATTATTTTCATTAGTCAGTCAGTTTACGCCACGGCAATTCTCGCCACGCCAAAAATCAGGTTTACTCGCGCCTACGGATGTTTCACATCAAAAAACCTGCTTAACTTGCCTAAATCTTATTAGGAACTAATGTTCCACCTTACCTCGACATCGCTTGACATGAACACAAAAATAAATTGATTCTTTTTATGGAGTCGAGTCGAGAACATCCTCCGTTTTGACAACTTTAAACTGAATTATGTTAACAGTCAGTATCAGTCCCTAACCCGCACTTGGCCAGCGTGGGGACGACGTGTCCTGAGAGGAGACCCGAGCCCAGCAGTGGGACATTATGGGTTGTTGTTGATGTCTTACAAATTAATGTATAAATATTTTTTTTAGAAGCAAACTTAAGTACATGTCCTTTTAGTTTATGTTTTGGGAAGTCAAAGGTTAAATGATTGTGACACTTTTGTTTCAAGCTCGAGTCTATCTTCTATTTATGTTGTTAATACTTAAAATGGCAAACTACACACACATAACAAGTAATATTTTTTAGTAACGGATATTTTACAACCGGATATACAAGTAACTCTGAATACTCGATACTCGTTAATATTTATACATATCAATGCAAAAGAGTCACAAATCAGTTAATGCGGTGAATATGTAAATATGAATATTATTATTATTTAAACTCACAGATTTATACTCGCAGAGTTGAAATTAGAAACTAACATAATGTTGACTAGTACAGGGTTATATTTGTTTTTGCTACAGAAGAAAAATAGATTGCATCTGGAAAAGGCTGTGAAAGCGAAACTGAAAAGGGTAACAATCGTCTGAAGAAAACTTAGTGTACTTACTTGCTTATCCTTGTTTGATTTACGCCCTTATATTAATATTCTTTTATTTTTATTGTCAGGAGAACGCCGAAATTTACAATTGCCTAAATTTATACCACGAATTTTAAAAACCCAAAATCGTGCACGCTATTATAGCTTTTAAATTCAAGTGACAATTATTCGCTTTAATAGCCTACACTATTTTGTGCAACGGTTGTGTCTGATAATTTCAAATTTTAACGAAAAAAGAACCGACTTTAAGAACTGGACCAAATTTAAATAGGACCACACGGGAAGCCCAGCTTTCAAATAAAAAAAGAATCATCAAAATCGGTTCACCCAGTCGAAAGTTATGACTGTTATGAGGTAACAAAAAAAAAACAAAAAAAAAACCGTTGAATTGATAACCTCCTCCTTTTTTTGAAATCGGTTAATAAATTAGAGTATGGTCTAGCTGGAAATTCCTTTTCTTGACAAATGCTGGTTCCCGTAAAATGTCATATACTATGCATACTAATATACACTTTGTTTATAAACTATGTATATTTTATTAAAATATATTTTTTAACTCACTGCATGTTTTTTATAACAGCTTACGGCTTTCTTGTTTTTTAAATAAACAGTCCCTTTATAGACGAATCTTCCATAGAATATAGATGTATGTACTTATAAGTAGATGTATATTTTATAGATCTTACAAATACACAAATATAAGTATATTGTATTAATATCATGTTCCATTTCAAACAAATAACGCTGTTGTTATTTTTATTCTTGTTTCTAACAGTGTGAGATTTTAACCATTGAAATTGTTTGCATGAATTTTCTTCGATTGAAACACAAATTCAAAACACAATTATCAGTCCCTAAATAAATAATGTTACAGTAAATTAATATTTTACAATCTTTTGCTTCTCAAGCATTTTGTCAAAGTGATTATAAAAACTTTTTACAATAGAAAACACCCCTACAAACGTTATAATACAATTATACTAATTCGTAAATCGTGTTTTTTTTTAAAAAAACCGTTATTTATTATAATAGGGTAGATGACTGTATCGTAAATAAATATCGATGTTTCCTTCATTAAAACGAATATTACAAAACATCTGGAAAATTATAATTACTACAGCTTTTTATTTCTATTTCAAATTTTAATCAAGTAAAAACTCTGAAATATATTGCTCAATTGAGTTGTCTGAAACAGTGACGTCATAAGTTTGTATTTAGTACATTTTTCATACAAAGTTATCGTTTTGACAGGTGATAAAAAGTAACTTATTTAACTAAGGTGTCATCTACTCTATTATGCGCTAGTAATTATTTTTTTTTACAAATATTACAAAAACACATATTGTTGACGAAATCAGAGCTACAGATAAATTGTAACAGTCAGGTCGTTATTCCAGGAATGTTCTAGTCAAGACTCGTCGCTGGAGTTGTGCGACATATCGGACGCGTGCTTAGAGGACAGCCGGCTCGGGTCGGCGATGTCGTGCGACAGCTCCCGGGAGCGCTCGCGACGCTGCGACAGTCGCTCGCTCGACGTGTCCGACACCAGCAGTGTTCACTCGAGGTCACCCTCCGCTTCCATCACTATGGTATGTGGAGATATATCGACCCTTTTACTGCGTAGTGGCTTAAGCGGTCGCCACGCCGCCGCTTCCTACTGCGCTAAGGTGTTGGGCCTGGAAGAGATTGCTGTTGGCAATAAGGGCCGCCCTTTGTACATTACAATATTATATCGGTCACCTTATGTACTCTCTTGAAAATATGTAAAATGGTGTACAAATAAAGAGTTTTATATCTATCTATCTAAGGTATTGAGGGTTCCAATCCCACGTGGTAACACTTTGTGTGATCCACAAATTGTTGTTCTGAGTCTGGGTGTTTTTAGTGTCCGTTTTGTGTTTGTTTGTAAAGTCCCCCGCGACACAGGATATATAACTTAAAAAAAAACTGAACTGTTCAAATAGGTTACATAAAATACGATTCTTATAAAAATGAAGATACATGAAACACATAAAGGAGACTTTTTTTAATAAAGATTTAGAGACTAGCTGAATGCATGTACAACAACGGCAATGCAAACGCATTAGATATTTCACACCCGGCGTGGGGACAAGTCACCACGCCATGTAACTAGTACACATAGAATATATAAAGTGAAGTGTCCAGTGTGATTGACATCTGCCTTGAGCTTGGAAACAATAGATAATACAAAACATAATACTAATCATCTTATAGTCGTGTTTGATCTTCCAGATGGGAGGACTGAGGCGGTGTCGCGCTCTCTACGATTGCTCAGCGGACAACGAAGATGAACTGTCATTTCGCGAGGGAGAAGTAATAGTAGTCATCAACGAACGTACAGAAGACGACAACTGGATGGAGGGACAAGTAGAAGGGACCGGCCGACGCGGCATGTTCCCCGTCTCTTTCGTACACATGTTACCAGACTAATGCCAGAAAGTGATAATTTATGGAATGTAGATCGACACCAATGTTCGTAGACCCGTCTTAATCTGTATCGTGACCTTGTAAGTACGAATATTACATTGACAGCAGTAATGCGTGCTTATAATTGTATTCCTACAAATGTGAAATTTGAGGCCATAAAACTGATAGGTTCAAATCAGGAGGAAATATTTTAAAAGATAGCTCTGTATCATGTAACATGATGACTAATAAATGTAATGGAAACCAAAAAAATATGTGAATTTAGTGTTGAATTATACCGATGAGTCAAAGGTATGAATTCTGTGTTCAATATTACTGTAAAAGCGCCAGAGTTTGTTTGAGCGGATTTCGTCTAAAACTACTTTACTTTAAATATTCGGCCTAAGGCTTATCTTTTATTTGTACAGGCTACGAGCTTATTTACTCTAGTAATTTGTACAGTTAGAGATCACGTCTACAAGGATGTATTTGATTTTTATAAAACTGGTCACTCTTTCTGAATCAAAACAAATAGAACCTCTATGGGTCTGTTCACACAGACCGGCTCGGAGAGCATCGGATCGCATTTTTCTTTTCACACAGACCGAATCGTATACGCTTGGAATAGGCCGAAGCGGAGCCGCCACATAGACCGGCTAGAAGAGATCTGCTCGTGTGTGAGCGAGAAAGAGCACGCAATCGGCGCCGGTCCGCTACTCTTATTATTTCACACGAAGCGCATTCAAGCATTTTTAATGACAAAAGAAGTGCACACGCAAAAATAAACCTTACTACAATTACTCAAAACTCTGTTTCTAATGTGATAAAAATGTGTTCTCCTCTCCGAGCCGGTCTGTGTGAACGGACCCTAAAGGTACAAGAAATCGTCACAGACTACAAAACGCTGCTAAATAATAGATTTAATCTTATGCCATTGTTGAATGGTTTTCAACTGTTTCATATAGGTATTAAATGACTTTGTTTTTATATAAAGTTTTAATACTCAGTAATTTTAACCATTCCATTTCGATACTTCTATCTCTGGTTTTATAGACTTTATAGTACTGGTGTAAAAGTGAAATTTTGCAGCTTCAGCGTCGCTACGAATTTATAACACCAATATCGTAAGTTATGCCAATAGACGGTCCGTCCTTATGCGGATTTTTTTACTTACATTTAATAACATTTTCTTCAAACTTGGATCATGTAAAGTTTTACGTAATGTAAATTTATAAATGGTAAACAACTTGAGATGCTCACAAGCTAATTATAGATAAACAATATTTGTAAGTAAATGTTTGTTGTATAATAGTCATTGTTCTTGTTCAAATATAACTTAAGCTAATAAACAAGTGTTAAAAACGATTCCACAGAGTGACGTCATTATCAAATACTGCAATTCATCATTGTAAGTATATTCATTTAAAGAAACTTTATCATATTAGTCAAAACTTTGTCAATAAAATCAATATAAATTACGTTTTGACGTTTACAAGTGAATTCACACTAATAATTAGTACAGGATAATTAGTACAAGAGCCGGTGAAGATCGACTTACACCCATCTGATAACCTAATCAAACTTTTTTTTTCAATTGTATTAATTAATGAACACGTCTATGATGACTTGCCTATCGAAAAATTGTCATGACTATTTTTTACACATTTTTTATTCCCTTTCACTCTATTGATAACCAACTAAATTTAGTCCCAAATGTTAATTTTCTACATAGAGAATATGCCTGAATAGGCTTGCTCACTTTTTTCTATATAGCTTCCTGGCAACAGGTATGAACAGGTAAATCAATATAGGTAAATACACCGAGCTAATAAATAATCGAAATTGGTAGCAAAATAAAGGTTATTTAATAAGTACCTAATCTAACGGTGTAGGCTTGCCTGAGAAAAATAAAGAATCAATAAAAATTATTAAAAAAAATAGTCATGACAGTTTTGCGATAGGCAAGGCATCATAGATGTGTTCATTAGTTAATACAATTTAAAAAAAAAACAATATTGTTCTGGTTATCAGATGGGTGTAAATCGATCTTCACCGGCTCTTAGACTAAATGTATATTGTCTTGTCAATTTCATTTGGTTTTCCTAACTACTTTAAAATAATATTGCAAAAAAAAAACTTTAAATACAGCTACAGAAGTGATAACAGTAACTATGTTTCATTATGTGATAAACAATGTGGATCCAGAAGAAACTAATAATAAGGTCAATGGGAAAATATATGTAAATGTTAGCTATTTTCTACTTAGCAATTGTTTGTGATTCAAACATTTATGTTTTGTGGTAATGTATTTATTAGTAATACAAGGAGAATAGAAATTGTGATGGAAATTGAAATAGATGGAAATTGCTGTCTTGCCTATAATGTACTGTACCAAAACCCAATGAAATAGTTGACTGCCTCGGTGGCGTAGTGGTAATGTATGCGACTGCTGTGCTTGAGGTCTCGGGTCCGATTCCCGGGTCGGATCAAATGTTTGTATGATCTGCAAATATTTGTTTCGCAGTTTGGGTGTTTTCTGTGTATAATATGTTTGTATTTACAAAAAAAAACTGTAAATGTATTTATACGAGTTATCTAGTATCCATAACACAAGCTCTGCTTAGCTTGGGACTAGATGGCGTTGTGTGTTAGATGTCCGAAAATATTTATATATTTATTTATATTTATGTATAATAACAAGTGAATAAAAAAGCATATAATTTTTGCTTTTTAATAAGGCAATAGCAAGAGCTACAGTATGAACCAAATTTTTAGAGGCGTTACCTTCTTATTCATTACTGTAGTGAATTCTACTTTCTCAGTTTTGATTCTCCTCGTAATACGATATTAATTAATGAAACATAACCTGTGTTTGCAGCTCAGTTAGATTTGCCAAATATGTATTGTGATGAATAGTGGACGTAGTTTTATTCCACAAACTATCGGACCAGTGACTGTTTGTTGTAAAGATCGTTTTCGTAGATAATATTGAGGTGTCTTAGATTGTTGGTGCATGCATCTATAGCGGTCGTGTTTTACTGTGAGACTATAGGCTCCAGGTTTTAAGTAGTTATGTACATACATTTGAAATCAGATGCTACAGAAAAACAAAAAATATGCTATTAGTTTTTCAATATGGACCAAAGAAAAATATAAAAAAAAAAAAAAACTAGCCTATGGCCTCTCGAGTGATGCATAACACAGAAAATTGTAATTACATGTTAAATTTTAACAGTTTTCACATTTTAATAGACACATAAATAATAGCAGTAGGAATACGCGCTTATGAAATGAAAATAATTTTACGAAATGTCTAATCTACACTATTTCTCCCTTGTTAAATAAACAAACTACCATATACTCATAACACACATTCCCATATTTATAATCGTATTTTTGTGTATATTAAGTTCTGTATATAAGATAGTAAGAATGAACCGCTAATAATTGTATAGTTACCCATATAACCGCGCGCGTTGCCATACACTAGTATTAACTGAAAGTGAGTGATACATCCTTACCTATGGTAGCAATATAGCAGTAATTATAAATCCTTACAGTATGTTCAGTGGCTGTTATTTCTTTACACAACCCCCATTTCGCGTCATACAAAGTAGGGCACCACGTTTACTTCAAAAAATAAAAATGTAAATGTAAAAATGTGATTCATATAATCGTTGCCATGAATGAATTTGCGTGTAGTGTAGTAATACAGCAGTTGTGTAAATATATATTTTACCTATTAGTTCGTATATAGATGTTATTTAATTAATTCGATAAGGAAAAGCTGAAAATTGTTTTATATTTTAATTTGGAACTCTATCTTAAAAATTGTATTTATTTCTTAATATATTGTGAAATCTAAATGTGATGAAGTATTTTAATGCCATTTTAGCCTGTCAGTATGTTACTTATTAAAGTTATGTAACCAAATGATGCTAATAGTGTATAAGATGTTTTATCCTTCATGAAGTTGTAGCTGAAATTGATATAGTTTTTTTTCTATTATGTATCATGTGAACGAAATCTGTATGAATTTATTAAATACATCAACTTGGATGTCTACACTTTATTATTTATTTAAGACTAAGTGCTAGGCCGCACTACGGCTAAACCGCCGCGGTTTTTAACCGCCTGATTTTGTAAGTAAAGGAAACTAATGGAAGCGGCCGCACTGGTGGGTTTTTACCGCGACTAATTTAAAAACCGCGACCTCCTACAGAATGGCTAGCGGGAGAAACCCCGAAACCGCGGTCGGTTCCGTCCAGTGTTGCCAGAAGGTTACTTTTGTAACGTTTCATGTGATTTTTCATCTCTTGGTTACTTTTAGGTTACAAAAAAAATGTTGAGAGACTATTTAGCAATATGAATATATTAACAAACAAGCAGAGAAATAGAATGAGGTTAAATCTTTTATCTGCTATATTGAAAGTCCGCTGTTTTTTTTATGGAATAGGGGGAAAACGAGCAGACGTATTGCCTGATGGTAAGCGATTACCGCCGCCCATGGACACTCGCAACACCAGAGGCATCACAAGTGCGTTGCCACCCTTTTAAAAAGGAGTACGCTCTTTTCTTGAAGGTTCGACGGTCGGAAGGCAAATGCTGCTTTAATTATGAAATTCCAGACCATTGTATTGTATATTTGTTAGTGGTTTTAAAATTTGAATCTATTGGAGAGCTAGTATATCTGTTGGCAACACTGTTCGCGGTTTTTAACCGTAGTGTGTGCGCTTCGGGCGGTTTGGCGATTTCCGCTAGCGGGAAAAAACCGTAGTGCGGCCTCAGCCTAAAGTATAATTTTTATCAACAAAAACACTCGTAAAACTGTTCTAGTCTATGGTTTTTTTTTTACGTTTGACCCTGCCAAACTGCCTTAGTGCACCATGCTGCATTAGTGCATTGTCTGCATTCGCCGTATGGTGACCACCACTCTCGGATTCTGCTTAGAGCATTAAAGTTTAATGCTCTAAGCTGCCAAAATGACACTACTCTGCCTGATGGAAAGCATAAGCAGAATCCAAGAGTGGTGGTCACCATACGGCGAATGCAGACAATGCACTAATACAGCATGGTGACTCACACCATGGCGGGCTAGTGATGCTTCTGCGTCATTTTTCATTTCATTTTTCTTGTCAAAGGAAGCGGCCCCCATTATTTGAATACCCATGATTTTTAAAACCCTACACAAATTCAGTCAGCTTTTTTTCTACCATAACAGCTATAGGTTTGGTTTCTATTTATTTGATAAATTTGTAACTTTCCTAGAACATACTATTTTATGCTAATTAATATCGCAAAGAAAGTAAGGGTAGGCTCGTCTAAATTTTACAGTTCGTACGAGGATTGATACAACACAAGCCGCAACACACGAAGCCGCAAGTCGCATGTCTCCGCAGTCACTGTTGGTAATGTTGATGGTCGTATGGTGCCTCTCAATCGTCATATCTTGAGGTACTTTTTGTACAAATTTTTGGTGTAATTATATTTCATAAATAAAGGTTAAAAATCCTACTTCCTTAAAGTTTGTACGGGTGTGTGTGTGTTTGTTACTCTTTCACGCAAAAACTACTGAACGGATTTTCATGACACTTTGCAATAATATAACTTAGACATCGGAATAACATAATAGGTTAAAATTTATAGTTTTTTTTATAATTTGGTCATTATATAACGAGAACTGTCAAGTCGGAATAAAATCAGCCCTCTGAGAGCTATCTTGGCGTGCGCTGCCCAAACCGTTGGAGTTACATGATAATAATGTACTGTAGTATTGTTCGTCTTAAATAGTTCTAAATAAAAGTCCGTGACAGCATATTTATCTACCTCAGTAGAAGTCACTATGACCAAAGTAGTGAAGCATAAATACGAATAGTTTAAAAGTTATCACGATAAGATTAAATTGAATGAAGCGTCATTAAGCGCCTACTATCATTATGAGAGAGTTGTGCGGGGGCGCGGAGGCGGAGGGGTAGTCAATGCATTGCAATGTTATAATGTTAGTATCGATGCGAAAGTAATTTGGTCTCTTTGTTACACTTTTACGGCTAAACGGCTGCACCGTCTTTAATGAAATTTGCCATGGAGATACTTTGATTCTTAAGACCTTGTATTCTTGTATGTCGGTTATCGTGGTAATTTGTAGCCTATGCAATCTACAAATTACCATACCACTACTATAAACGTAATACACGCAGGAGATAATTAAATTATTGACAGCCTCAAAACATGCTCAAAACCTATGTAGGTTACTTTAATTTATTAAATTTTAATAAACATTACAAAATTAGTAACCCTTATTCCCGAAAATGCAAGAAAACTTTTGAAACTTTGAGCCTTTGAAAGCCAAGCCAGACATTGTGGATTTGACTGGATAGTGGTAAATTATTTATTACCAGGAAAAGTACCCTACCCTACCTTTTTTATTATAATGAAAGATACAATATTAGTGATTATCCAAAACCCAAGGTAACTTTTAAAAAACGTTTCAGGTTCGCTTTTTTTTCAAGGTTAGTAAGTTTCAGTTTAGGCCGAAACTGAGAGCAAGGCCGAAAGTTCAGTTTCGGCTGAAAAATTAATTTCGGTGGTACCCCACTATTAAGAACCTGAATCGTCGATATTTTACTCGTACCTATGGTCATATATATTTTAGAATTTAGACAGATCGAGTTCCTGTATAAATGGTTATCTTAGCTAACTTATTGTTTATTAATTGTATCAAATACTTCAAGTATGATAAAAATATTATTTGCCAACCCTACATTTTTCGTTGATAATTGTTATTATGACATTTGATTAAGTGTAATTTTCTTCATTGTACTCTGTGGTCATTTTAATCAAATCAGACGAGACCATAGACAAGAATATGTACTGACGAGACGGTTCTTAAGAGACAGTTCACTTCTTTTCTTTCATGATAAAAAAATAAAAACATCAGGGAAAACAGAGTTTACCAGAGTACATAGGTACGAATACTAAAGACAGTTTTAACGAAGATAACAGATATTCTTCCACGAATAATCTGTTAATCTGTTGTTGTACTGACAGTATACATTGATCTTAGATACATACCTGTGACACGCTGTTATTGTAAAAATGGGAAATCGCAAAAGAATTTTTGATGTTCTAAGGACCGTAAATGCTGCATTGTAAGTACTACAGAAGTTTATAGATTTATGTTACTCGGGAACAGTAGTTTTATCTCTATGTTAAGTAGTAAAGATGTGAAAGCTAAATATATGACAATTAATTACTACATAAATAAATAAATAAATATTTCGGACATGTAACATACAACACCGTCAAGTCAAAAGCTAAGCAGAGCTTGTGTTATGGGTACTAGACAACTGATACAAATACATACTATACTTTTTTTTTGTAAATACATACATATTATACATAGAAAACAGCCAAACTCTGAAACAAATATTTGTAGATCATACAAACATTTGGTCCGACCCAGGAATCGAACCCGAGACCTCATGATCAGCAGTCGTACACGCCAACCGCGAGACCAACGAGGCAGTTAACATAGTCAACCTGGTGGCAGACACTTTGATAAATATTAATGACCATCATACATACATCGACTTCCCTATCCCATTCCTGTAAAAAAATATATATTACTTATTACTTTAGCATAATTGTTATAGTATTTTTTTTATCATTTTAGATTGGCAGAATTATTTACTAAGAGAATGTGTATGACAGATTACCAGCCTCTATAATCTCTAGATAAGCCATAGCTCAAGAAAGTGTAATGACGTTGATTGGTGAAGTGAAAGAGAAACTTAACAAACATGAGTTTGCTTATAGAAATATTTAAGACACTAGCTGTTGCCCGCGGCTTCGCCCGCGTGTATGTCGGTTATCGCTGCAAATAGTAGCTTATGTGTTATTCTGATGTATAAGCTACATTACTGTAAAGTTTTATACAAATCCGTTCAGTAGTTTTTGCGTGAAAAAGTAACAAACATCCATCCATCCATAGGTAGGATTTTTATCGATATAAAATCATGATACAAAATGTATTGGTACCTGAATAGTTTTATTTTCTTTACCTCGCATAGAACATTTATATATTTTTATAAATCAGTTTAAATAAAATAAAGGGGTTAAGACAATTTTGTGAAAACTAAAAATTTTGTATAGAGCCATCTGTAATGATTTATTTATTTCGTGAACGAAAAATTTAGTATAGCGCCATCTGTATTTTTGATATGGAACTCATTCCTATCTGATGTCCCACGACACCACCCGATTTTTTTTACAAATAATACACACACGTTTTACTATTAAAAACTTATTTAAGTATTTATATAATTATGTACATAAAATATAAAGTGTTTATATGAGCTTATTTCGACATTTGACATCGACCGGGTCTGGCACCGCTCGCTTCTCTCCAAGCTCTCGGCATTCGGTCCGCCTCCTAGACCCTGTCACTGGATTGACGCTTTTCTTCATCAGCGCCGCATTATGGGCCTTTGGACGGCACGGCCTCTGATGTTCTGGATGTAAACGCTGGCGTACCTCAGGGTTCAGTCCTGTCGCCCACACTATTTCTTCTGCATATCAATGACATGTTAGCTCTTGGCAACATATATTGCTATGCAGACGATAGCACAGTTCATGGGCGATATTTTTGACACCGTTCACCCAAGCTGGCAGACGTTGAGGAAAATCGACAGAAGCTTGTCGCTGAGCTCGACCGGGTTTTGAACCGCATTTTACAATGGGGTGATAAGAATCTGGTCGAGTTCAACGCTACAAAAACACAGTTGTGCGCGTTCTCTACCAAAAAGTCTCCATTTCTTTCTCTCCCCACTTTTCAGAGCACTCAACTGCCACTACGGGGTAAGCACGGTGTCCTTGGCATGGATATTTGCCGGGACCTCGAGTACTGTTCTCATCTTTGTGATGGATCCGCGCAGTATTTGCTTGATGCTTTCGATCGGTTGCAATGGCGAACAGTCCGCTTTACCAACAGTCCCGAAGCCACCGAGTTCCTTGAACCTCTGCAGCTGCGTAGAGAAATCGCCTCTATAGCAGTCCACTACCATCTGTATCATTGGAAGTATTCTGAGGAGCTCTTCTAACTGGTCCCCCTTCTCCCTTCCTCTGCAGAATAACATGTTCACTCTCAAACCAAACGCTTTGGTTCATCCTTCCTGTGCCGAGCAGCTAAAAACTGGAACTCACTACCAGCGCACGTGTTTCTCTCCCACTATGATCCCGGGGCCTTTAAGTGGGGCGTGAAAAAGCATCTCACTAAGCCGTCATAGTGTGGGACGCAATACTGCATTGTCTGCTTTCCCAGTGAGTATGGTTGCCCCCACTGTTGGATTCTGCTTGAGTTTTCCATCAGGCTGACCATAGTCACTTTGGCAGCTTCAAATAAAAAAAGTACAATTTAAATAACTACGTTTTTTCTTTTGCCATATTTTGCCAAAATATGGATATTTTGTGGATTTGATATACGTGAGTATGCTGTCCATGAGAAAAAAAAAAACTGGATCTTTAAGCATCTGTCCTTGGGTTTTGATAATATTGTAATTGGAAATGCTGTTTTCAGCGGAAACTGCATTCTTTTAAATTAAAATGTCAAATAAGTTGGAATTATTGGAATACGGGGAATTAAAACATTATCTTCTTTTGCCATTCCATGCGTCATGATTGTAGCTTTTACAATGTTGTACCCCAGTTGTGTAATATTTTTAGCCATGTACTATTACATTGCTTTGGCGCTCAAGATACCTCATTTAATAGTACTGGAACATTAACTTGCAGCCTCAACTTATGGGTAGGCACTCCTGATATTTCTAAAGACTTTAAGTATTCGACAACATCTCCCTCCACGCCTGACATGATCCGTTCGTTTAATTGATAACTATCTCATTAGTCAGCTGATCAGGATCGATATTATTTACATTTTTATTCATATCTAACCAACAGCTAGCTTATAATGACGATACTTCTGTAGAGAGAGTTGATACCACGGCCTCACAGAAAACCGGTGTGAAATAGTGCTTGCGCTGTGTTTCACCGAGTGAGTGAGGATACCGGAGGCTCATACCCCAACCCCTCCCCCTATCTCCCCCCCCCCCATCCCCTCCCGCTATCTCCCCCCCCCCCCAAACCCCCAAAGGCCGGTAACGCACTTGTGACGCCTCTGGTGTTGCGGGTGTCCATGGGCGGCGGTAATCGCTTACCATCAGGCGATACGTCTGCTCGTTTGCCGGTCTATTCCATAAAAATAAAAATAAATAAAAGAGAATTTTGAAGTTAAGAAACGCTGTTAATTAATTATATTAATTTGGCTTATTTATTTCTATTAATATAATGAACATACAAATCAGATTGACGAATATATACTTAATATCTTAATATTTAATTTTTATATATATAATATCATTGCTATCATTGTTAAGTCTTCATTGAAAAAGTGAAATATTTTTTATGATTGTGACAGCCTTGTTAATTCGTTGTCAAGACGCCCGACGTAGGTAACGCGCTGGCGTGTGGCGAGTGAACTCCCAGAACAACCTTTCATCCCCATTTTAAACACCTTACAACCCCTTTTTCGCATTAAAAAGTAGCCTATGTCCTTTCTCAGGCTCTAGACTATCTGTGTACCAAATTTCATTCAAATCGGTGCAGCGGTTTGGCCGTGAAAGCAAGACAGACAGACAGACAGAGTTACTTTCGCATTTATAATAATCAAATTTTTCAAATTGGACCAGTAGTTCCTGAGATTAGCGCGTTCAAACAAACAAACAAACTCTTCAGCTTTATATATTAGTATAGCTGACCCACGCAACGTCGTTTGCGTCTCCTATTGCCCTAGCGTGATAATTTTCCCCCGTTTTTGAAACATTCTTCATTGGTGCTCCGCTCCTATTGGTCTTAGCGTGATGATATATAACCTATAGCCTTCCTCGATAAATGGGCTATCTAACATTGAAAGAATTTTTCAAATTGGACCAGTAGTTCCTGAGATTAGCGCGATTAGCTGACCCACGCAACGTCGTTTGCGTCTCCTATTGCCCGTAGCGTAATAATTTCCCCCCGTTTTTGAAACATTCTTCATTGGTACTCAGCTCCTATTGGTCATAGCGTGATGAAATATATATATATATATCATCACGCCTATAGCCTTCCTCGATAAACGGGCTATCTAACACTAAAAGAACTTTTTCAAATTGGACCAGTAGTTCCTGAGATTAGCGCTTTCAAACAAACAAAAACTCTTCAGCTTTATATATTAGTATAGATGTATTTATTATACTCTTCTAAGATCTAATACTCATAATCAACAACACATTTATTTTGATAAAGACTAATATTAGGTATTATGTTGATAAAAACTCTTTGACAAATAACTCAATAATAGGTACCAACTCTTAGCGTCTTATACTCGTGATAACTTGTAAACGAAATGTCCGAATGGGGTGAAACAAAAAGTATTTTACTTCTACATAAATACCCTTGATAACATAATGCTTTATTTGGATAAGGATTAATATTACGATACACATTTAACGTAGTTTCTTTCTTCAGACGATTTAATATTTTTTTTGAGCACAAATGCGGTTATTGTGACTAAACCATGATAGTTAGATATATGCTCTCGCGGACTTTTTTGTAGATCTTAATGGGTCCTACAAACCCGCAATACATGATTTTGTTCTATTGTCAATACTTTTTGCAGCGCACGCAAAAATAGGTTTTCGAGTTCACACCTTGGGTTACAAAATAGCAATTTTCTTACGGATCTCAAATTTTTTTGAGAATAAAATATAGCCTATAGCCTTCCTCGATAAATGGACTATCCAACACTGAAAGAATTTTTCAAATCGGACCAGTAGATCCTGAGATTAGCGCGTTCAAACAAACAAACAAACTCTGCAGCTTTATAATATTAGTATAGATTATTAGTTATTTAACCCTTATTGTTTTGTTTATATCAATTTGTTTGCATGCCTTTGACAGTCAGTGTATGATAAAAAAATGGTTCTTTCTTTCAAAACTTTTGCTAAATATAAGTAATACCTACTAGCTGACCCGACGAACTTCGGCTAATCAGAAAAATCTGTTCTATGGCTAATATAGCCAGCCCACTGCCACTTCAGCTTGAGTGCTGCACTGTGGGCTATATCGATGACCTTGGTTTTCTGCTGCTGAGCAACTTTGAATTTGTGGATCAGCCGTGCCGTTAGTGTCCACCTTTCGGCTCCGTATGTCATGACGGATAAAACGCACTGATTGAAGACTTTCATCTTGTCACCCTCTTTGAAGAACAAGATGACCACACTTTTACTCCATTTTTTTTTTCTTTTTTTTATGATATAGGTGACAAATGAGCAGACGTATCACCTGATGGTAAGCGATTACCGCCGCCCATAGACACCCGCAACGCCAGAGGCATCACAAGTGCGTTGTCAACCTTTGGGGGATGGGGGAAAGGGATGTGGGGAGGGGTTGGGGTATAGGGCCTCCGGTATCCTCACTCACTCGGTGAAACACAGCGCAAACGCTATTTCACACCGGTTTTCTGTAAGGCCGTGGTATCACTCCGGTCGAGCCGGCCCATTCATGCCAAAGCGTGGCTCTCCCACGCCTCTGGAGTTCTCCCTTCGAACAGGACAGCGTTAAAAAGCTTTTGGAGCTCCCTCAGTATGGGCTTACCTCCAGCATTTAACAGTTCTGTTGTAATGCCATCCTCTACAGGGGCTTTTCCATTTTTCAGCTGTCCAAGAGCCATCTTGATTTCTGTCCGTCATGATGAAATCAATCTCATTTTTGGTCAGAGCGTAACAGTTTTACTTGTGAGATTATTATAAACCCCTTACTATCACTATTAAAATCCAATCAAAAGAATTCTAAAGAACAATCCAATCCTACAAATATTATTATTGCGAAAGTTCCTGAAGAGAATGTAATTTGTTACTCTTTCACACAAAAACTGCTGAACAGATTTAAATGAAACTTTACAGTTTGTATCTGGATGACCGAGCGTTGCTTGATATTTTTTGGTAAATTTTCTAAAAATCAAACCTAGCTAGATTGAGTTCTCGCACCCTAAACCCTCTGATTGGATAGAGCTCATCATAATTACCTACAAATTTTAACAAAAAAAAAACCGACTTCAATCTGGACCAAATTTAAATGGGACCATTCAGGAAGCACCAGCTTTCAACTAAAAAAAGAATTATCAAAATCGGTTCACCCAGTCAAAAGTTATGAGGTAACAAACATAAAAAAAAAAACAGTCGAATTGAGAACCTCCTCCTTTTTTTGAAGTCGGTTAAAAATAACACACAGACTACTTATTACCGCGACGGCGATATGCGACACACGCAAATATCTGCTATTTCTAATACTTAATTTTTTCAGGTGCCAATGTCCAGGTCATGGCTACAGAGGTAATTTTCAGGTTTCAAACGCTACTCCACTTAAGGATTATGCTTTCGAGGTAAGTGATGCTTTGCAATGGCTATTGGTTTTATGCTTGTACAATGGAATGGTTATTTAAGTTAACCCAGCGTCTTTAACTATATTTTATTAATATAAAGATTATATCATTTGCAACTATTTTGGTTTTTGTTTTAAAGTAATCACGAATGTTATCCACTTGAATGTCGACTTTCAGATAAAATGCTCGACTCTGCGATGTGGGATAGGGGTGACGCGGGAAGTTGGTCAAGATCTATTGAACATGAGTGCAAAAAATGTGTGTGTAATGACTGATCCTAATGTTGTCAAATTGCCGCCTTTGAAGACCACTCTCGACTCATTGACTAAGAACGGGGTCAATTATAAAGTTTTCGATAAAGTACGGGTAGAACCCACAGATACTAGGTACGTGCACTTACATTACATACTCAAATAAAGCTTTATTTCTTCTTATAAATGAGACCTAAAATGCAACTACATACATTATATTGTTCCTAGTTTCAAAGAAGCTATATCGTTTGCAAAGGCGAACGATTTTGATAGTTACGTTGCTGTCGGTGGCGGTTCTGTTATTGATACACTTAAGGCAGCTAACTTGTACTCCTGCGATCCTGATGCAGACTTCCTGGACTACGTCAATGCGCCTGTAGGCAAAGGAAAACCCGTTGAAGTGAATTTGAAGCCAATGATTGCAAGTAAGTTTAGTCACACGTTTAATGTCCTAAGTTTAGACCACTTTTAAAGGGATCTTTGTTACATTTAGTACCAACTACAAGTGGGACGGGGAGTGAGGCAACCGGTGTTAGTATATTCGACTATAAATCCATACACGCTAAGACGGGGATCTCTCATAATGCGCTGAAACCTACGCTTGCGATCGTGGATCCTCTACATACTCTTACTATGCCTGAGAAGGTAAGTTAAAAAAAACCGAGTGTGCTTTAGGCCACACGACTGAAGTAAAACTTCTTTGAGAGAATGAAAGAAAATGAGTGCACGCACCTCTCTTTTGCCCCTACAGTAATATACGAAACGTAACTCTCTCTTTCTCTTCACTAACTTATATCTCACTCTCAACTTCCGTTTGCCTCGCCCGATCACACTTTTCGTAACGCTCTCGTCACGTCATCACACATTCACCAGCTTACTCACCAAGTCAAGCGTGGATAAAGAAGTTTTACTTCAACATGCTTTATGCATGCATGATACATTGCTTTAGCTGTAGTCAACAATCACTCCTACGACTAATAATTTCCTCTCTCGAAAAAAAAACGTGTGCGTATTATATATATATTGTATATATATCCCGAGACACACACATTTTTTTCACGACAGAAGTGATAACTTAAACTAATCTAAGTTAAACTATTTAATATTGAAACAACAGTCGCAACAAAAGTCTGTCCGAAATACGGCTAGCGCTGTAGGTTAGAGTGAGAGATGAGGAGCCTGCCTACCGCTGCCGTATGCCTGAGAGAAAGGGAAGCCAGTCAGACTGGCGCCGTAACGCGTTACGTAACGAAACGGTTTACCCTCCCACAAGAAGTTATCACTTAAAAAAAACCATCAAAAGGTATTGGATAATATTATGAGGTGGAGGTAGCGTACTTTCATTTACGCCGGTACTCAGAATTTTCCTAGTTGTTTACGTCGCCAGACGATTTATACAAAAAAAAACCAATTAATTTATAGGTGACAAATTACTGTGGCTTTGATATATTCTGCCATGCACTGGAAAGTTTTACTGCGATACCCTATAATGAGAGAGGACCTGCACCTACCAACCCGGCGCTCAGACCGACCTACCAGGGCAGCAACCCGATATCTGACGTGTGGGCTCGTTTCGCTTTACAGGTAAGTCTATCGATTTAATTTATTGTCATTTCATTAATAAATGTATTGGTAGACGTTATTAGGCCCTTATTTCTGCAGAGATTTTGAATTTTCCCATATATTAAGCTCTCCTTGTTAAGGTGAGCTTAATATATGGAGATGGTTATGATTACCCACATTTTTGTATTATTGAGATCACTATGGCGATAGGCTGTTAAAATACTTGTTAAACCCACATTAATTTCACATGGGACAACAGTTTGTGTGATCCACAAATTGTTCTTATAAGTCTGGGTGTTCTGTATCCATTTAATGTATTTTTGTGAAGTCCCTCGCGACCAGGATATATAATATGTATATCTAATGCGGGAGTTGTCTTTTAAAAAAATAAAAATAATACTAATCAAATATATTTTACTCGCTAGCAAAGTTTTAGGCTAACGGCTAACCTTTTTGTTTGTTTGAAAGGTCCACCGATAAAAATATAAGTAAAGGGATTTTTTATTCAGGGGATGTTTTAATTTTTTTAAATTGATATTATTATAAATAATCTTTTCTAGTCAATCAAGAAATACTTTAGCCGTGCAGTATTCAATCCGGATGATCTTGAAGCCCGGTCCAACATGCATTTAGCGTCAAGCATGGCGGGTATTGGCTTTGGTAACGCAGGCGTTCATCTGTGCCACGGTCTGGCTTATCCTATAGCCGGCAAAGTAAAAAGCTTTAAACCAGAAAATGATGTTTACGGGTATGATACTCGAAATATTTTTGGCGTGTTAAGATTATACTACAGTTATTAATATTTACAACCCATCAAATCCCTAATGGTTGCTTTAAAGTTAGCAAAACGTCACAGTAGAAAGTAACTATCAAACATTTTTAATAACATAAATAGTATTATTAAATCAATATTCTGGAGTTGGAATGGTTGCCATTATCACGTTTTTACTTGTCTCGCGTACTTTTCAATTTAATATCAAAACTTGTCAACATAAATAAAATGTATGTTTCAAAAAATCTTTGGAACTATTGTCTTTCTCATATCTAAAAATTACATATTTATATTACTATTAAATTACATTAAATATTTGTTCACAAACATCTTGACACATCTATTACACAGCGCAACACCAATCATCCCCCACGGCCTGTCTGTTGTGATGACAGCACCTGCAGTGTTTCGGTTCACAGCACCGAGCGACCCCGACAAACACCTCGAAGCAGCCAGCCTGTTGGGGACTGATGTCACACGAGTGAAGCAAGCCGACGCTGGAAAAGTGCTCGCTGATACAATTATCAAGTATATGGAGACGATGAAGATAGAAAATGGACTTAAAGCTCTTGGTTATAGCACTGAAGATATACCGGATTTGGTTAAAGGAGCTTTACCACAGGTAAATTTTTGATTGTCTTCAACCAACTTGGTTTATATTTCAAATATTTTTTATTGAAAAAAAAAAATTGGCTTTTGTTTGTTCTCGATTTAGGGCAGTTGATATTGAGGCGCAGTGATTTAATTGCTGATCCATTGTATTATGTAGTAAGGAATAGTGCGTGATAATACTGAATTATGTTCATTATCTTTCATATATCTTCATAGCATTTTGCTTTTTAACCAAGATTTCCTATCTTAGCTAAAAAGCGAAATGCTTACTTCCCTTTCTTCTAATCAGCCGAAATACCTCCAAGATTCTTTGAATAATAATAATAATAATAAATATTCGGACATCTAGCACACAACGCTATCTAGTCCCAAGCTAAGCAGAGCTTGTGTTATAGTACTATACAACTGATACAAATACACACATCAAAAGTGTCTAGGGATCAACATATGTGTCTAGGGATCAACATATATTTTTGCAATAACTTTTCTCCTGATTGATATTAATTAAAATTTTCTTTAAGGATTCATCAAATAAAGTGTTTTCGTTTGTCACAGTAACGATAAACCAAGTCACCTTTGCATTAATAAAGAAATTTGCCATTTTCCTAATAAAAGGATTTTTGACATTTGAACCACTAACATTAAAGTTCGAAAAAAAGACTGAAATAACAGTTTTCTTTAAAATTTTATTAGGTAACTTAAACAATTAATAATCCGTGTTTCTACCGCGAACACTAACACAAGAACATCGGTTTGGCATACTCAAAATGAGTTCATCCAAATCACGCTGTGGAATGGCCGCCCATGTTCGTTGCAACAACAAAAAAAGGTCTTCTTGCGACTGGATACCCTCCATATTCGGCAGAGCTCTTCTCTGTAGCATATCCCATGCATGCTCAATCGGGTTCAAGTCTGGCGACTGAGCAGGCCAGGGCCAAAGCCACATCTCAATCTCAAGAAATCCGCATAAAAATGCTTGATCCCTAGACACTTTTGATGTGTGTACATATATAGTTTTTTTTTTTGTAAATACATACATATTATACATAGAAAACACCCAAACTCCGAAACAAATATTTATTAAATATTTTTGAATGGAAGTAAAGATGTTATGAAATGTTAAACATGTATAAATGAATATACTGATTTATTCATATTCAGTTCGATATCTTATATTTCGGACATTTAACACAAAGCCCCAAGCAAAGCAGAGCTTGTGTTATGGGTACTAGACAACTGATATACATACTTTTCTTTTGTAAATATATAATCTTAATAGAAAACACCCAAACTTCGAAACAAATATATGCAGATCATACAAACATTTGGTCCGACCCGGGAATCGAACCCGAGACCATATCTTTTGCCACAATCTACAATTATTGAGCGAAATATGTAAGCTTACCTTATTTTACTTAGTCCATATAATCAAAATACGAAAAATATTAAAATCAAAAGAAAATACAAGGAAAGTAATCCTAATTGATATACAATTTTCGTCTGTCAAGATAAAAGAGAATTTATATATTTTTACTATGTTTTAGAAACGATTATTGGAAATGTCGCGGCTTAAGCAATCTGAAGAAGATTTAGCGAAAGTCTTGGAAGACTCGCTCACGATATACTAAGTAGAAGACGAAACGGTTGGGGAATATTGTTAATGTCGGTTTCTTATACAAATAATTGTAAGTGCCCTTTTGAACTTTATGTAGATCTGACTTTGTTTTATAACTATAGGTATACAGACCTATATTAGTTGGTATAAGGGTTGCTCAATAACTGTAAGTGTAAATTTAATTAATGTTATTATTATTTTTATAGTATAAATATTTTAATACTGTTTATCGTAGTTTATAAATGTTGTTTTGCAAATGTTTGTTGTTTTATTTAACTCGTTTTTTATATTTATGGCGAACTTATTTTTCTGTCAACTTTCCTCTAAATCTTTCACAAATACAAAATACATTGCTCCGTGATGCTACCATTCCTTTTCGTCTTTGCAAAACCATTTTTAAGATCCGATCTTCTAAGCCAGAGTGTAGAACACTATTTTTACTCCGGATAGACTGTTCAAGTCCTGTCTGCCTTGTACAAGTCTGTGGTTACTAATCACATACATACTAAATGTGGTATAAACCACATCTTTAAACATCATATGCTTCTTATCAGTAATGATAAAACTTATCTCGTTCTTGGTCACGTTATCGGAACTGTGCAAAGTCCACTCCCTGTGGGGTTTCTTCTTAAAGGAACAAATCATTAAGAACTCTTTTCATATCAGATAGTTGATTAGGGTCTTTCCATAGCATCGCATTCTTGTACTCCCACTTTTCATTAAGTCCTCCATAACAACGTTAAGTGTAGTCTTAGCAAGACTGTATATTATATCGTTTTCTGTTGTTTGACTTAAGACTCGACAAGTAATCCCAATGGAGATTCTTTGCACTCATTGATCTGCTTTTACCACAACTGCTACCGTAATCGGGAATATCAGGGCCGCCTTGAACTGGCGACCATCTTTGTGGCTTTTATACTGAAGTGGAGTATGATCTACTTTTACCACGTTGCCCACAAATGTTGGTAACGGGTTTTTGTTCCTTTTCAGTCAATTTGGAAATAAATTAATAAAAAAAAAGATCGTAAATTCATCATTCATTTTGTGAAAGTTTTTGAAGAGTATTATTACTGCGTTTATAATATTAACGCAGTAATTTTTTTATGGATTAGGCGGGCAAACGAGCAGACTTATCGCCTGATGGTAAGCGATTACCGCCGCCCATGGACACCAAAACCAGAGGTGTCACAAGTGTGTTGCCGGCCTTTGGGGGTGGGGGGGGGGGATTGAGGCAGTGGAGGGGGTCGATAGGGGAAGGGGTTAGGGTATGGTCCTCTGGTATCCCCACTCACTCGGTGAAACACAGAAACACAGCGCAACCACTATTTCACACCGGTTTTCTGTGAGGCCGTGGTATCACTCCGGTCGAGCCGGCCAATTCATGCCGAAGCGTGGCTCTCCCACGATAAAAGAGAGAGAGACTGAGTTTAGGTAGAGTCTATCTCTTTCACACAGTCTCCGTGATTTTCATGTCTGATTTGGTGGGAAATACACCAACCAATCAGAAGCTTGCGTGAGAAAGACAGACTCTACCTAAACTCAGTCTCTCTCTACTCCGATCACGCTTTCCGCTCGTTCAGCGCTCCCTCCATATATTGTATGCTCTGAGGTTTACATCGGTTATCGTGACCTTCGCCTTATGTGTGTACCTACTGATAAAGACGGCATTATTATTACTTTTAATGTAAAACCTCATACCTACTAGATACTAGTAAATACGCTAATTATATCTAAAACGAAGAGGGAGAGGAGACAAAACGGTGGATTTTATGTTTGCGTGTTAGATATTTGGTTATTAAACAGAAATAAATTGTGCGAAATATTAAATATAAATTAAGTTTTTATTGGCAACATTATTGTTACAAATTAAGATATTGTGCCAATCTACTCGCTAGGTTCGCGTTGATAATATTCACGTAAGCGCGATAACACGATGTATCAAGCGAGATAATAAATTATATGGGATATAGTTGAATAACAATATTTTGTTTTTTATAAGTTTCTTTATATACTTACATCAGTTACGACCCGTGCTCGGTCGAGTTTATAGTAAAGTTACGAAATATCATTTAAAATGGGTAATCGTAAAAGGGTGGTTGATTTGATAAGGACAATTAACGTTGCCTCGTAAGTATTTCTTGAGTTTTATGTTTTAAACTATTAAGCCAACTTTTTGCAATTTACTAATATTTATTTAGAGAAAGGCTGTCTCTTTATGCACGTTTTTTAAATGGGGAATCAGCGTGGCTCTACTACCGTACAAAAGTCCGTCTGTCCGCAGCTGAAGAAAATCAGTCCATATAATTACCTGAATCATTTATTTAATCAATACTAGTATGTAATAACTTTCTAATTTTTAGATGTCAATGTCCAGCTCATGGATACAGAGGCAACACGCAACTTTCAAACGCTACTCCACAAAAAGATTATGCCTTTGAAGTAAGTTTAAAAAGTACTTTATATATTTGATTATATAAATGATTATTTTTTTAATATTTGATTATATAAATGATTATTTTTTTATTTAAACATTTTATGTACCTAGTACATAAAATGTTTAAATAAAAAAATAATCATTTTTAGGGTTCCATGCCAAAGGCAAAAAACGGAACCCTTATAGATTCGTCATGTCTGTTTGTCCCTCTGTGTCTGTTTGTCCATCCGTATGTCACAGCCACTTTTCTCCGAAACTATAAGAACTATACTGTTGAAACTTGGTAAGTAGATGTATTCTGTGAACCGCATTAAGATTTTCACACAAAAAAAAACAATAAATTTTGGGCGTCCCCATACTTAGAACTGAAACTCAAAAATTTTTTTTTCATCAACCCTCTTCGAAAATGATATTTTGAGGTTTCTAGTTTTTTTTTCTAAACTGAATAGTTTGCGCTAGAGACACTTCCAAAGTGGTAAAATGTGTCCCCCCCCCCTGTAACTTCTAAAATAAGAGAATGATAAAACAAAAAAAAAAATATGCTGTACGTTACCTGCCATGTAAACTTCCACCGAAAATTTAATACGTCATAAATCGTAAAATGCAATTTACCTTTCGCGATGAGCGAAACGGCGAAGCCGTACATTTTTACTGAGATGTAGAGTTTGTGAAGTTAGGGTTGGTAGAGTTAGGGAGTGTAGATTCAGAAGCTTGGCTCTACATGAGATCTGATATCTTTTTCACAGCGTAAGCAATCAGCAAAGCAGTCGTTTTGGCAACATTTTACATGAAAATGTTTTTGGTGGGATGTAGATATACAATAACATACAAATCATACAATAACTCTCAGTATTTTTATATACATGCATCGAAAATTTGCCTTTAACAAATGAGCTCGACCCCGCTAAGCGCAGGTCATCACACTGGACTAGACCCCGGGCGTTACTAGCTGGTCACTCATCCTGTGGGGCATACCCACAAAGACATTTCCCCGTTAGTTACGTCCGTTCCACCGGACCTGTTGGTCCCTGGGACTACCAATAGGCCCATTCGGGACCACCGTAGTTGCAGGCGGCGCTGAAAACTACTTGGACAGGCTGTAAATCTGGACAAGTTACCCCGAGACCCGAGACGAGAAGAACCCCGAAAGAAATATTCTTCTAAAACTATAAATAATTGAGCTTACTAGCTTGTATACTTACTAGCTTGAGATTGGGCCTAGGTATAAACAGTTTCGCTTTTAAATAAAGTCGCTTTCTGAAAGTATTGAGCGAGTGTCCGAAGTCCACTGTCACTATATCAATCATGAACATTGGCAAATAAGCATTACATTGTGTCTGTTTTTATCTTGAAATTAGCCGATTAACGCCGCCGCGCCGTTCCATTGGCCTTATACACAGCCCTGTTACTGAGGGTAGAAATAACTCTCTAATCTGACCGTAGTTCTTTTAGAAAGAAGCGAAAACATAACAAAAATCTCTTTACTCTAATTGTATCATTAAATAATAATGTATGAAATATTATAAAAGTTTATGGATTAATGTTTCAATCTGTTCATATATATGCCTAGTACGACGCATGCCTTTTAAGTTTTGTCGTTTGAAGAAAAAAACACAACTAGACCTTATAGTACTTTTTATTGTTTTTTAAAGTATTCACCACGTAGCTTAATACACTTTTTCATTCGCTCAAACCAGTTATTATAACATTTATTCCACTCTAAAGTGGGGGTGTTCAAAATAGCTGACTTGTAAGTGTCGACTGCTTCTTTACCGGACTGGAACCTTTGACCACGAAAACTTTTCTTAATTTTAGGAAATGTAAAGAAATCGTTAGGGCTTAGGTCAGGACTGTATGGAGGATGGTCAAGAAATTTTACTTTTTCCTGCTTCAAATACTCTTGACGAGCGCTGTGTGAGCTTGCGTTGTCGTGGTGCGTCGCTTTGAGTTAGATTTTCGAAGTTCGGCGATGACTTGTGGTTAACAAACTGTGGTACACCACTCTGCGTTAACCGTTCTACGATCTTCAAGTGCAATAGTCGCAACATGGCCGGTTTTTCCAACGAATGTGGCCACCATCTTCTTTGAAGTGCTTCGAGAACGAACAACTTTATTCGACTTTGGCTCGTCTTGAAAGACTCGGATTGTAGATTGTTGTTTGGAATCAGGATCGTAGGCATAGATCCAAGATTCGTCACCACTGATGATGTTGCAGACGTGATTTGACTCTCCTCGGTTGAACCTTTGCAGAGTTTTCTTACAACATCTGACGCGGGACGCGGGCCGCCTTGTGATCGTCGGAAACCGGATGCGGCATCCAACGGCAAACTAGCTTTCTCACACCAAGCGCTTCATGCAAGATGTTCTGATTGGTTGTCCCTGAGATGCCTAATAGAGCCTCTTTCTCTCGATATGTCACATGACGATCTTAGAGAATTAGTTGTCTCACAGCAATGATGTTATCCTCAGTGAAGGCGGAGAAGCGAGATTCGCGAGATTTGTCACTAACACTAGTATGTCCACGCTGGAATTCTAAATACCAGCGTTCGACATGGGCCTTCATCACTGAACACAGATTTTAGCTCTTCAAAACACTGAAGCCGTGTCAGGCCTCTTCTAAAGTTGTAGAAAATTATTGCACGAACATTTTCCTTAGAAAGATTCATTTTAGTACGTAACCTGACAGATTCCAATCGACGCTGTGACTAAACAATAGCATTAATCCTAATACTTTCAACTGTTTTGTCTGAAAATATTTGGAAAACATCCAAACTCTCGAAATTTATTAGCTTTACAGACATCCAAAATATATAACGAGACTCTACCAAAAAACTCTATAATTGTCTTTACAAAACTCTATATAAGTCTCTAAGAAACTCTATAATTGACTCTACAAAAAGTCTATATAAGTCTCTAAGAAACTCTATAATTGCCTCTACAAAAACTCTATATAAGTCTCTACAAAACTCTATAATTGACTACCAAAATTCTCCCAAAAACGCTACCAAAGATGGCACAAAATCCAAATGCAATAAAAGGACTATAAAAAACTAAATATAGAATGACAGACAAGTTCCTAAAGTGTCGCTAGACAAACTTGTCGCTGACTCTATCTTCCACTTACTCACTACTACTACATTACATTACCTACATTACTTCACTCCCTTTGAATATAGAACAGTTCCAAATTCAAAATTGCCGGGAAATTTGGAAGCGACAGAACTTAAAAGGCATGCCTAGTATACATTTCAAATTCATTTGCATGTACACTGTAGAAATGAAAATCTAATGTTTTATCGGCCCATACAACACATAACGACAAGGCTAAGATATAACAGATCAAAGAGCAAACAAAAATTTTATCTTCTCTATCTGGGGCAAACCACACGGTAGGTATCTAATAGGCTATTTGACAGATTTTTGGAAATCGTTTTAAATTATTCTTTATTACGTAATAAGCACACTGCGTTAATATTTTGCGGAATTTCTACTGTATTATTAATTAAAATTTAAGATAAAGTTCAAGTTTGACAACCGCGTCAAAAAACGACATTTCTTTAATGGCGCTGGTCACATGACACGTGTGACGTCACACGCTAGTAAACAAATTCACAAAACGCGAACAATACTCAGTCGAGGAATCTTTCGTTTACTAGCGTGTGACGTCACCAGAGTTGCAACAAATCACAATGCGTTCATGTCGCAGAACATATTTCAAAAAATTGTTACAATTTATTTCGTGCAATCTGCGAAAAAATCACATTATTTTGTTTAATTCATAGTGAAATATGTCTTTTTAGGCTAATAATGATAGGATGACCACAATCCATAGTTTATTTTCAATGTTGTCAAATAGCCTATTATTTTCATTCTAAAAAAATTCGACAAATTCAAAACTCAAATTTTTGAATTTGTCGAATTTTTCTTATGAAAGTATGAGACTCATTGACATTGTAAGTAGTTTACTATTGACTTGACTTTTCTGGTCTCATTTAGAAAAACTAGTGAAGTGCATATTAAACTACTTACAAGAATTGATTTGTGACTTGGTTAAAGTTGAGGCTAAATTAGTCTGTTTATTTTTTATTTTTTGAAGTTCTTTATCTAACATTCACATTTATATGTGATCGTCTTATATAGACTAATTCTTAAGAATTACATGTTCAGAATATCTGACGCTATTGTAAAACTAACCAACCTCGATGCGGGTTTGGTTTCGGTTGCGGGTATAAACATAATTAAGTTTCAACACTAAGTACATTTTGTAATAAAGATATTATAATTTTCGGTGTGCTTTTCAGATAAAAAACTCCTGTCTCCGATATGGGATAGGTGTGACGCGTGAAGTTGGTCAAGACTTGGTGAACATGAACGCAAAAAATGTGTGCGTAATGACTGACCCCAATGTCGTCAAAATGTCTGCTTTTAAAACAACAGTCGATTCATTAACGAAGAATGGTGTCACTTACAGAGTGTTTGACAGAGTACGTGTAGAACCTACAGACACTAGGCATGTAGCTCATTATTTCTTTGTAGTTGTACCTTTATTGTACTTAATCCTTTATTCAGAATATTATAGTTTTACTTAGAAATGTACTTTTGTTTGTCCCTTCTTTTGTCTTATTTGAATAGGCTTTGAACTTGAGCGCATTGTGATTTAAATGTATATGAATTTCAATTGCCTTGATAATAATGGTGCTGTGTTTTTACCTGGTCCTTAATTAGGGTGCTTTTTGATGTAGTTCATTAGGCGAGAAAGAACTGTTTAATTCCCCGCCAGGAGTTTGTTTTTAATTTTTATAGAGCATAAGTATCTACCTACTAGCTGACCCACGCAACTTCATCTGCGTCTCTTTTCAACCATGCTTGGCTTCTATTGGTCTAAGCGTGATGTTAGCTATAATATCTAAGGCACGCATGCAAAACACACATTTAAAAAAATGGGAAAATCGGTTCGATAGTTTTGAAGTTCATCCTGAGCAACAACATGACACGAGAATCCTACTAATATTATAAACGCGTTTGTATGGATGGATGTTTGTTACTCTTTCACGCAAAAACTACTGTACGGATTTGGATGAAACTTTACAGTAATATAGCTTATACATCAGAATAACACATAGGCTACTATTTGCCTATTTGCAGCGATAACCGACAAAAACCGCGGGTAACACCGCGGGACTCAGCTAGTTTATGTTATAACTAGCTGACCCACGCAACCTCGTTTACGTCTGCTATTGCCCGTAGCGTAATAATTTTTCCCGTTTTTTGTAATATTCTTCATTGGTGCTCCGCTCCTATTGGTCTTGGCGATCATTAGATATATATTGATATATATTTAGCCTATAGCCTCCTTCGATAAATGGGCTATCTAATCCTGAAAGAATTTTTCAAATCGGACCAGTAGTTCCTGAGATTAGCGCGTTCAAACAAACAAACTCTTCAGCTTTATATTTTAGTATAGATAGATAATAAGTATCTTACTGTCTTTATTACATTTCAATATTATTTTTAGTTTAAAAGAAGCCATAACGTTCGCAAGGGCTAATGAATTCGACAGTTTCGTTGCCGTTGGCGGTGGTTCCGTCATGGACACACTTAAGGCAGCTAATTTATATTCCTCTGATCGAGACGCTGATTTCCTGGATTATGTTAATGCACCTATTGGCAAAGCGAAGCCTGTCAAATTGAAAATGAAGCCAATGATTGCGTGTAAGTTCTATACTGCCTTTATTTTCATTGACTACCTCAGTGGCGTAGTGGTAGCGTATGCTCCAGCTCTTGCAGCTGCTTCACGACAACGCGCGACCCCATACTGCGCAACAGACAGTCTTCGAGCTGCAAGAGCTGGGGTTGGAAGCCCTCCCTCATCCGCCATACTCACCAGACCTTGCACCTACCGACTATTACTTTTTTCAAAATGTAGACAACTTTTAGTGGGTAAAAAATTCAATTTCCGAGAGGCAGTACAAAATGCCTTTGAAGAGTTTGTTGCCTCCCGTCCAGCTGATTTTTACAAGAAGGGCAATAAACTGCCAATGCGTTGGCAAAGATGCGTCGATTGCATGGGTGATTACTTCGAATAACAGAAATAAAAAAGTTTGAAAAAATAAGTACTTTCACTTATTGCATACAAAACGGCAATTTCATAGGTAAAGACCTAATATTAATACCCTCGTGTTTGGTATTTCGATTATATTATTTATTTGGACGAATGCTATAGATTGGCCGTCTAATCCCAAACTGGACTGAGTTTGTGCTATAAAACACAATGTTGATAAACATACTTTATATACTTATATGTCGGAAGGCACGGGAATAAAACGAGAACATGAATCACAGATACAGCCAATCTGGACTAAAGCCAAACACTAATCACTACTACACGGATACGAATTAACATAAACACCATCAGCAACCCTCACGAGGGGGTTGGGGCAACACTCACTCCTCCGCGGTGCCCTGTGGAATTCGCCACCAGACTTGCAATTCCCCCACAGGTAAATATCGCATCACGCGGATTAAAAGGAGAGATTAAGGGCAAATCAGCCGGTAATCGCACACACGATATAAACGACAGAGATACAATAAATCACAAATCAAATAATAGAAAACTACTACTACTCAGGAGTGACCCATGTCACAATCAAGTGATTTGGTCGTCGCGAGTTCTGAAGAGAAACTGTCCTGTTTCCGATCGCGCCTCTTTATATACCACCTCGCCCGACTCACGATGGTGGCAAATGTTTGTAACACTTTTATTATTCGGATACCCTCATTCTGACATATATATATTTAAATACAAACATATTATATCCAGACAGAAAATAAATAATCGATAAGATAGATTGTTTTTCGTTTTCGTTTTTTTAAAAGACAACTCCCGCACTAGGAATAAATCCTTTTTCGCGGGGGACTTTACAAACATACATGAGATGGACACAAAGAACACCCAGACTCAGAACAACAATTTGTGGATCACACAAAGTGTTGTCCTACGTGAGCTTTGAACCCACGACACTTGGCGAAGTAGGCAACGGCGTGGTGACCATTAAACCACTAGGCCAAACGTGCAGTCAAGATTGTGTCAATCGAATCAAGGACCTAGCTTACCAATCACTATTGCTAACTACACCCACTGGCCATAACGAAGTCAAGAGATTCGCCATCAAATGATAGGTATTTGTTTAGTCACACAAATATAATCATTTAAAGGTATTATAAGAAAATATGTTTTTATTTAGTACCAACAACAAGCGGGACAGGAAGCGAGGCGACTGGCACTATTATATTCGACTATGAAGAGTTACACGCTAAGACAGGAATTTCGCATGACGCTCTTAGACCCACGCTTGCTATTGTAGACCCTCTACATACTCTTACTATGCCCGAGATGGTATGTTAAAAGCTAAACATCATTTAAAGAAATGGATCGTTTGAGAGTGGTTTGTGTATTACTAAAACAACGTATTAATTATAGGTAAGCAACTACTCAGGTTTTGACGTATTCTGCCACGCACTGGAGAGTTTTACTGCGATACCTTATAATGAGAGAGGACCAGCACCTCCCAACCCGGCGCTCAGACCGGTCTACCAGGGCAGCAACCCGATATCTGACGTGTGGGCTCGTTTTTGTCTTGACGTAAGTCTATTTTTTGTAAGAAAACAGAGGCAGCAAATGAAAGAACAAAAAAAAATTTAAGCACGATTAGTTACATACAAACAAACATACAGTAAAGCTAGTTAAGGAGTGTTAAGAAACAGAAATTAATTTTGAGCTCATATGTGAGCTATATGTGAGAGATAAGGGCTTTTAACAAAGTCATGAAAGTGTCAAATCTAAACGGTCTCGTACTAGGTATTACATACTGTACTGGCCACATATTGGCCGTGTTTACATAACAAGGGCATCCTGGTTGAAACCTCATATAATTCATAGCTACGTATTGTAAAACATATTATTACATTTATATTAAAACTAGCTTGAACACCTTTTTTGGTCCTAAAGTCCACCTTATCCAAAATAGCATGTCCGAACTCAAAAGTCCACGTGGTTTTCACAGGTTTATTACAATGGTTCCGCTAGAATCTGAAAGAAGCTCACCGAAATCTTGACCACCTGTTGAAAAATTACATTCAACAACGTCTATTCGACTGCCATCAGCTACCATTGGTTTAGTTTTATATTGGACTAGCTGAACCCCGCGGTGCTACCCGCGGTCATTGTCGTACCGCGGGTAACACCGTGGGGCAAAGCTAGTCTAAAAAGAGTAGCCTAAATTACTCCTTATATCATCAGCTACCTATCAGTGAAAGTCCCGTCAAAATCGGTCCAGCCGTTCCAGAGATTAGGCGGAACCAACAGACAGACAGACAAAAATTGAAAAATGTTATTTTGGGATATGTACCGTGTTTACATACACACATCACATATATTATGCATTTAGTAAAAAGCGGTTATTTATAAACAGACTCCAATTTTATTTATTTGTATAGATTGCTTTTAGACGAGTAGTATCCACTTTCATATTAGTCTCTTCTTCTAGACGATCAAGAAATACTTCAACCGTGCCGTATACAATGCAGACGATTTTGAGGCTCGATCCAAAATGCATTTAGCTTCGAGTATGGCTGGTGTTGGTATAGGCAGCGCTGGAGTACATCTTTGTCATGGTCTTGCTTATTCTATAGCTGGAAAAGTAAGGGACTTCAAGCCTGCTAACGATGTATATGGGTATGTTTATAATAGAGCTGATGTGTTATTTGCTCATTTATATATTTTCCTATTTTTTTTATTATCCTATTCCAATATTTTGTAACTATTTGGTTACATTTATTATCCTTATCCGTTCTTTATCCCAATTCATCTTCTTACGTTGGTCCGTCTGAAAATGATTCATCTAATCATTCCTTCACTATTCAATCTTCCTGACTCAAATAGGTACCTACGCGGTCGCGGTCTTTAAATCACCCACAAGTCTGTGACATTGCCCCCAACCCTTTCAACTTCACTGGCTTGGTATACTGTATGGCTTAGTAGTTTAAGCGATCATCACGCTATTTTCTACTGTGTGTTCAAACCCCACACGGAACAAAACCTTGTGTGATTCACAAATTGTTATTCTGAGTCTGGGCATTCTTTGTGTCCGTTTCATGTATGTTTGTAAAACCTCCCGTGACGCAGGACATATTCAGAAAATAGCTATAAAATTAAAATCTACTATCTAGTGAGAAATTTTCACAGTCGTAAGTTTCATTTCGATTCGTTAATCGAAAATCTCTCCTGTTTTAATCATACCATATTTTCTTATAAATAAATTTATTGATGACTACTATTCCGCAGCGCCTCACCAATCATCCCCCACGGCCTGTCTGTTGTGATGACAGCACCTGCAGTGTTTCGGTTCACAGCACCGAGCGACCCCGACAAACACCTCGAAGCAGCCAGCCTGTTGGGGACTGATGTCACACGAGTGAAGCAAGCCGACGCTGGAAAAGTGCTCGCGGATACAATTATCAAGTATATGGACATGATGAAGATAAATAATGGACTTAAAGCTCTTGGTTATAACACAAGCGATATACCAGACTTGGTTAAAGGAGCTTTGCCGCAGGTAGGTTGTAAAATAATTTGATGGTATCATCAATCCATTATTTGATTGTTGGATGGTAAAATAGAAGACTCACGAAAGGAATTAATAGACCGTGTTCAGTCCTCTCACCAATGGGGCGATCACTTTGTGATACTTGTAATACCTATAGGACCCATGAGTATAAGCATTAACTCGCTACTAGTCCATTGGCAAGAAAAATGAACCACGGCGATTCACCGTATTCTTAATCTAAACTTAAATCATCAAGCACTTACTGGAGTTGTGTGGCTTCAGTGTTCTCGGCGTTCCAAGAGATCTCTTGGGTAGTTTCTTCTCTGCGTCGTCACACAAACTTGCTCCAAGTGCTGTATATCTTTCAAGGTATTCGAATTACAATAAACTCGTATCAGCTATCACGGATATTCGAATTACAACTCACTCGCTTCAGCTATCGCGGAACGCGCCTACACACCTCGCGAGTCCAACCAGACCTAACAAAAACGGTAAATCACTAAAGGGACCGGGTCGATGTACAATTAGCTTAATATTAATTAATTGCGGTTCTCAAAACAACAATCGTCGACCGTTCACAACACGCGTCTTTCTAGTACTCTTTATTTTAACCTCAAACGTCAAAACGTCAAACAAGAAGAATGACAATCGAAAATGTTGCCATTATAATGACGTTCGAAATCTAACAGACCGAATGTGTGTGGAAGTCTTGAAAGAGGTCATCGACCGCGAACATTTAGGTACCGACCAAATTTGTGATGTTCTGAAAAAGGGTAATGTGAATAGCACCAGGAACCGACGAGCATGCATGCAGCGATTGATGAATGTGGACGAAGCAAAAGAGGTGTGTCAGGACTGCAGTAAGTGGAGATCAATTGCCTCTGCCTATCCCTCTGGGAAACAGGCGTGACAGTATGTATGTATTGATTGTTGTTTAGTAACCGCGTTAGTTGGCGCTCTTTGGGGTTTGTTCAGCAGTAGATGGTGATAGAGAGACTTGAACATAATACTGGATTCTTTCTGACTTATGTTGTTACTGCTACCAAATACGCGACTAATACAAAGCGGATGGATAGTTTTGGGGCCGAAAAAACTGATACAAAATATTATATAATTGAATAATTAGTCACTGATTACTAACGACCGGCAATTATCCGGTTCACTTAGTTCTGATTCATTTTTAAAATTCGCAAAATAAATAGTAAATGCATGCATATTTAAAACGGAACAGTCATGGGTCATGTTGTCTATTCCCACAGCCCCAATTTAATTATACAACTTTGTTGATGTTGTTGAAAATCGTTTATCAACCGACTTAAAAAAGGAGGAGGTTCTCAATTCAATAATTTTTTTATGTTTGTTACCTCATAACTTTGGACTAGGTGAACCGATTTTGATGGTTCTTTTTTTATTTGAAAGAAAGCTGGTGCTTCCCGAATGGTCCCATTTAAATTTGGTCCAGTTCTGACATGACATCCATGAGAAAACCATATAAGTCTTCAATTTGCATTATGTATGTACGCGACAAATTAACGAATAACTCAATATTCCCGTATGGTCCCATTTAAATTTGGTCCAGATTGAAGTCGGTTTTTTTTTGTTTAAATTTGTGATTATTTTATTTAGACAATCTATTTTGGGTGACAGGTTGTTGATTGGATTTTATCTAGCTAGATAGATCGTTGTGTTAATTACCTACTCTAAAATAAAAACGTATTTAATTAGGCTATGTATTATTTAAGTATTGTGGTATGTATCATGTATTATATAAAAACATAGAGAGATGGGAGATAGGAGAGGCGCTCATACCCCAGTTGCACTCGGTGTTTTGAAACAATCACCGAAGGTAAGCAATGAAGGCGCGGTCAGTACCTGGATGGGTGGCTGTTGGTGGAAAGACACCATGAGCGTCTCCATGATTCGGAGGTAACGTTAAGCAGTCAGTCTCGGTTGTTATCATAGAATAACAGTCGTGAACTTAGGCGGTTTAAGAACATCAAACGGCAAGATTACGTAGCCACAACGTAGTCTTGCCAGTCCCCAAGTCGCACTTGGCCGGCGTGGGTATGTTCAAATTCAAAATCATTTATTCAATTAAGACACTAAGTGACATTTATAAACGTTAATTTGAAGCTACAGTTAAAAATCATAGATCGCCAAAATCACAGATAGATAGACGCCACAGCATGTACTGGATTGTCAAGGTATAGCCTAAACCCTCTCCTGAGAGTAGACCTGAGCCCAGCAGTGGTACATTTTGGGTTGTTGATAGAGAGATATAAAGAGAGGTGTGTGTGAGAGATTGTTATGACTTCACTTACGACGTTTGATATTTCAAAGAATGGGTGTCTTTTTTGTTTTAAAAGGCGACTTATTCTTGAATAATATGTTGTAAGAAAGTAAAGTAAGACATGTATTGAAATACTCGTATATATTCTTTATCCTTAACTGTACCACAGAATAATTAATAGTATTGTACTAACAAGTGCTGATATTTTTAATTATTGACCCATCACAATGTTTATTCCAGCAACGACTATTGGGGTTGTCGCCTATGCAGCAGTCTGAAGAGGATATATCGAAAATATATGAAGATTCACTCACAATTTATTAATTTTAATATAAATGTAGCCGGTGAATGGTGTTATTGTAGTAATGATATACAAATAAACAAAATAATTATTTACTATGTGTATTATTATGTCACGTAATAATTGTAAATGTTAAACATTTTTTTTAAACTGGGATTTGTCAAAAAAACTCGTAAAACTCGATAGAAAGGTACAGGTGAAGGGGAGGGGGTAGCAACGAAAAGAAGAGATATTGAAATTGTATGGAACCAATGCCTTCCCTTCACCTGTATTCAGTTGGACAGCTTACAAGCGACGGCATTGTGCTGAATGTTATTGTTTTATGCCCCTGTATCTTGATCACATGGACCCATCAATTTTCGACACTGGCCCGTAGTCTATAAACAATCTTGGCTAAACCAACTTTGAGTCATCGACCTGACAGTAGCAAAGTGGTAGCGTATGTGACTGCTGAGCTTGAGGTTTCGGGTTCGATTTCTATTTCTAAAACTGTCTCCTGGTGGTTCACATGACCCATCAAGTTAGCTAGTTACTACTTCCCAACAGGTTTCCGAATTGGCGCTCTCTTATACCAAACTTCAGTTTTTCTCTGCAATAATAATATTTTTAAACGGGCGCCATCTGTTAGTGTTCTGTGGATTTTTTATTTGGTTGACTTTAATAAAGAGTCTGGCGCCTGTTCTGATCAGGGATCGGAAAACCCATGCATAACGTTATGCGTTATAAACGGTTACCGAATCAATCTGTAACCGTTTCAAAGGGTTACTCATCGATTCGGTTAACAGATTGTATATGTTATTGTTTTAACCCAAACAATAAGGGTTAACCCAAATTAAAGGGTTTATGTTTTTGAAATTGTTAACCCCAATAATAGAAGTTAACCCAATATTTCGGTTATTTTACGACGTAACGCGACTTAACGCAATTCGAAAATAATCAGTTTTACTTGATCTCTTGTGAAAAAAAAATTACTTGTTATTAGCCGAGATCCCCCTCTACCCATCTCACGCAAATAATGACGACTGTAACGAAAAATTAATCACGGACCTACAAATATCCAGAAACCTATATCCAATTCGGTTAAGGTTAACCGTAATTATCCTGTATTAGACTATTCCTGTTAACAGTTATAATTCGGTAACATCTATTTATGTTAATCCTAAATTTAGGTTAACCCATTTCCAAAAGGGTTAATAACAGATTATTTCGGTTAGGTTAACCCTAACCGGAATATCCCTGGTTCTGATACTTTTTATGAGGTTTCTTATATAGCTACACTTTGCCATCATAATCGCATGATTCGACGGTTGTTCATCTCAAACTCCTAACACTCGTCTTTTGCATCAGTGTTATAAATTCATCCATCCATGACTAAAAGATGGGATTATTAACTTGAATTTATGCTGGTAATTCTGGAATTAACGCTGGCGTCCTCGAAGACGGCGATTAGTTTTCTACAATATGCCTTCTATTCGAGATCGTATTTATCAATGATATTTTTATTACTATTATAAAACAATAGTTTAAAATCTGCATTACGGCTCATTATACCATTTCTTTGTCCTCATCGAAGAAAATTGAGTACCTCTTGTTCTTGATTCGAGGCTCTTTCTTTCTCTGAGAGATATTTATTCACTCACTCACATATATTACTTTTATATAGAATTTATATATTAACATTATTAGTTATTTTTAGTATAGATATGTTATTGTCTATATTTAACTAGACATTGCGACCGTAAAGAGTATCTTTAAACTTACAGAATGATGAGTGAATCAGACATGATTCACTCATCATTCAGAGGAGCGTATTGAAAGTTCAACAAAGTAGTACTTACCTATAACTATTGTTTGAACTTAGGAAAAAGGAAACTACAATACTTAGTGTTTAATTTTTAATAATTTTAAGTACATAAAATAAACCTATCAACTAATTTGTATAATATATAATAATATGTATAATCTTAAATTAATTTGTTGTAATTTGACTTCCATTTGTTACTTAATATTCAAAAGCGCTAGATTGAAAAACATTGGTCGCGATCGTTCTAGTGGACATAAAGGCACTGTACTAAGAAATGTTTGTTAGATATGTATTAGGCTGTGACTAGCGCTTACAACTATCACTTACAGCGTATGTAAGAATTAACGCAATTGTTAGTATAGAGTTTTAACTCTGACATGTACGATTTGTTCTGCGATTCAGACCGCTTCTGGCACGATATTGTTGTGATGGAATGGACTACTTTCATAGGACATGTTAGACGCGTTCACGGATACGGTGTGCAGAGGCGTGTAGCGGCTCAGCTTTGGCGTCGCCGGGCTTGTCAGGTCTTCTGTTAGCTGCTGGTACACCAGACCGCAATCCTTCTTCGTGCGGCCGGGGTTGCTCATGGCGGCGATTATGGCACTGTTGTATCTGATTTGCTTTGTTCTCTTTGTGCATAACATCATTACTACCTTTGCGATTACGATGAGGAGTAGTAATGTTCCTAAGATAGCGATAGCAATTGGCCATAGATATTCGTATCGGCCGTGCTCTTCACTTTCAATGGATTCTTGCACGTACAAGGTATTTGATGCTTCCTCATTAACGTCCTCGTCTTCCAGTAACTGAATATTAATCTTAACAGAATTTTCGCTTGGACTAACCGTTTTATTGATTTTCGGTGCAGCAGTCGTTTGTTTCTCAATAAGTTTCACTTTTAGATCGACGTCATCTTCATCATCGTCGTATTCTTCGCTGTCATCGTCCTCATCATCTTCTTCATCTTGGTTATCATCATCAATATCACCCTGTGCGTCACCCTCGTCTGGTGTGTCGTCCAAGAATGTAGCAATTTTTCCATCGTCCAAAGTATTTTTCAGGTCGAAATTACCGTCTATATCCTTATCAATTCTTTCCCAGATCTCTTCATCGGATACGGGTGATAAAGGTTCAACTGGATGTGGCAGTGCAGTTCCACAAGTCTTGCGGGTCAAAAAGTCCCAACTGTAAGTTGGAATGTCATCATCCTTTTTATCCCATGCTAGATTAGCAATGTTGTTGCTTCCACCAGCATTTGGTGATACTTTGCGTTTACTCAGCCAGGTCATAAGATTTTCAAAGTCACGACTGCATGCCAGTGGATTATTGCTGATATCCAGCGTGTTAAGTTTGACTAAGTGATCAAGTTCGGTTTGTTTGATCTCAGTAATACGGTTGTGTGAAACATTAAGGAATGTGAGATTACTGAGCAGAGTTGCCGAGCGGTTTTTATCTGCCTGCCATAATGATGTCAGTTCGGCATGACTCATGTCTAAATAAGTGATCATGGGTGTATGCAGAAATACTTCAGCTGATAGCACTTTTAGGGGATTGCCTTGAAGGTACAATTTACCCAATTCCTTATTCTTTTCAAAAACTTTAGCGTCTAACGTTGTCAACTGATTATACGACAAATTGATTTCGACGAGCTTGGGGCACACAGTAAATACCTTGGTCCCGATGCTTTTAATTTCATTATTCGATAAATTGACAACTGATAGAGCTGAGAAAGTTTTTAACGAATCATCGTAAATTTCTTGCAAACCGCAATTGGAGGCATCGAATAAATATATATTAAATTGGTCCACGGAGCACTGGAATCCATCCGCTGGCAAGTGTTTTAATTTGGGATTATTTGAGATTTTGAAAATATCTAGTTCAATATTTTCTTTGATGAGAATGTTAGAGATGAAGTCCAAGTCATTGTAAGAAAGGTCAAGGTAGTTCAATTCGACAAGGCGGTGGAAAGCCTGGTTGTGGATTTTCTCAATGTTGTTTCCGCTTAGGTTCAGATTTGCAATATATGTCATGCCATTGAACATGGATGGACCAACAAATTTAATGTTAGTTTGTCCAGCGTTTAATGTTAACAAATCTGAAATCTGTAATCCGTACACTGTATCTACTGGATTCCTTGAAATATGAAGAGTAGCGAGTTCGTTGTTTTCAGAGAAAATGTCATCGGGTAAAGATTTGATATTATTGTCACTTAGGTCAAGCTCTTCCAAATCCAGTAGCTTTTTGAATGTATCGGGATCCATGTTTGAAAGGTTGTTGCCAGCCAAGTTTAGGTACATCAGACCGGGCATGTTGCCGAAAGTATTAGATGTAATGTATTTCATGTTACAATAAGAAATGTCAAGTTCTTGTACGGAGGAGGTATTTAAGAAGTAATCTTGTGAATTGGATGCGGGGAACTTCAATGGATTGTTTGCAAGAGTAAGCAGTAACAATTTTTTGTTATGAGCGAACGTTTCAGGATGTAAGATCTTCAGTTTAGCATTAGATAAATTGACGGCGTACAAGTTAGGAAGACCATGAAAAGCATTAGGTCCAATAAAATCTATAGAGCTGTTAACAATCTTCACAGTTGTTACTTGGTGGAGACCGAGTTTCTTGAAAATTAAATCTGTTAACTGAATAGGATACTTAGGATTAGCATTTTCGATAACTAGGTCTGTGATGTCATCACCAAACTTTTGTGTGCCGATTTCAAGACGATCACACTTTGCAGTTCTATATCCTTGCGATACGGTGCAGATGCAGTCTCTCGGACACGGTCTATTCTCATTGTAGAGAACTTCCTGATCATCACCAGCATCGAAGTCATCGTACGGAAACATTAAGGCATCAGCATCTTCTTTCTTGCTCTCGGCTGCTTTGTTGACAGGCTCACTGAGTGCCAATGCGCACACCGTCAGGAGCAGTACCAACTCCCGGGACCTCGCCCCCATCTCGTAGCGAACTCTGAAAATAAGAAACGAAAAATGTTATTTCTCAAACTCAAGAGTAATAATATTAGGTCTTTACCTATGAAATTGCCGTTCTTCAGTACTGGTCATTTCAAATAAAAAAAAGTTTGTAATGGCTCTGTATTCTAAATTCAAATTAATTTTGTTTTAAAACCATGACATTCTATTTACAAACTCAGTCTTTTGTTTTCTGATTAGCGTTATATTTTCATTACATTTGAACATTTTTCGTCATAATGGATACTTTAAAAATTTGTGTAATTATGGAATATGAGTTCCGTCGTGGCAACAACGCGACACAAACAGCACGTAACATCAAAAACGTTTACGGAGAGAACTGTATAAACGAACGCACAACCCGTTATTGGTTTTCCCGGTTCCGTTCTGGAAATTTTGACTTGAAAAATGAAGCTCGTGGTCGTCCGGAGACTTTGGTTAACAATAATGAATTTAAGGCGATTGTGGAAGCTGACGAAACTCAATCTACAGCTGAGCTAGCAGGAGCTTTTAATGTAAGCATCAAAACAATATTGATCCATTTGCGACAAATTGGCACGGTAAAAAAGCTTGATAGATGGATGCCCCACGACCTTAACGATCGCCAGCGCAACGTACGCGTCGAGACTTGCCTTGCGCTGCTCAACAGGCAAAGAAATGAAGGAATTTTGAAACGAATTCTTACGTGCGACGAAATATGGATTCTGTTCGACAATCGAAAGCGCTCAGCAAGTTGGTTAGACCCTGGTTCAGCACCAAAGCAATGCCCTAAACCAAAAATGACCCCTAAATAGGTGATGGTTACTGTTTGGTGGTCTAGTGCGGGTGTGATTCACCACAGCTTTTTACAAAACGGCATGAGCATTAATGCAGATGTGTACTGTGAAGAACTGGAGAGAATGATGGAGAAGCTTGCACATCTGCAACCAGCTTTGGTCAATCGGTCGTCCCCACTGCTCCTTCACGACATCGCGCGAACTCCATACTGCGCAACAGACAGTCTCCGAGCTGCAAGAGCTGGGGTTGGAAGCTCTCCCTCATCCGCCATACTCACCAGACCTTGCACCTACCGACTATTACTTTTTCCAAAATTTAGACAACTTTTTAGTGGGTAAAAAATTCGATTCCCGAGAGGCAGTACAAAATGCCTTTGAAGAGTTTGTTGCCTCCAGTCCAGCTGATTTTTACAAGAAGGGCATCAAAAAAAATGCCAATGCGTTGGCAAAGATGCGTCGATTGCATGGGTGATTACTTCAAATAACAGAAATTAAAAAGTTTAAAAAAATAAGTACTTTCACTTATTGCATACAAAACGGTAATTTCATAGGAAAAGACCTATTATTACATCAATTATGAAATTTTCTCGAAACACGAGGCCGATCACGTTTACAAAATAACAGTAGTGGAAAACAATGGTTTTGAAAAATTTCTTTTATTGAAATGCTTTTAATGCTAACAATGTGCTAACATAACATTGTTGTGACCAGAACAATGAACAAACAGGTGAAAATAATATTTTTTACAGTTGTTTGAACTCTATAGATTTGTACAGTTTTGTGTAGGTGTGGGTTTATTTATAAGTAACTACCGAAATGCACACAGACAGACACTAACGAGTTCGCTCAAACTTTGAAACATGTTTTTAGAATCTGTATAATACACACATCAAAAGTGTCTAGGGATCAACATATGTGTCTAGGGATCAACATATATTTTTGCAATAACTTTTCTCCTGATTGATATTAATTAAAATTTTCTTTAAGGATTCATCAAATAAAGTGTTTTCGTTTGCCACAGTAACGATAAACCAAGTCACCTTTGCATTAATAAAGAAATTTGCCATTTTCCTAATAAAGGGATTTTTGACATTTGAACCACTAACATTAAAGTTCGAAAAAAAGACTGAAATAACAGTTTTCTTTAAAATTTTATTAGGTAACTTAAACAATTAATAATCCGTGTTTCTACCGCGAACACTAACAACACAAGAACATCGGTTTGGCATACTCAAAATGAGTTCATCCAAACACGCTGTGGAATGGCCGCCCATGTTCGTTGCAACAACAAAAAAAGGTCTTCTTGCGACTGGATACCCTCCATATTCGGCAGAGCTCTTCTCTGTAGCATATCCCATGCATGCTCAATCGGGTTCAAGTCTGGCGACTGAGCAGGCCAGGGCCAAAGCCACATCTCAATCTCAAGAAATCCGCAATAAAAATGCTTGATCCCTAGACACTTTTGATGTGTGTAGCTTAATGTTTATCTATACAAGTATCTATAGACGCTAGTAAGCTAATGAAATAGTCATGTGATGCAATCTTATCTATTAGTATTTCGTTTGAGAATCAAATGGTGTTATAGTGTTTATATGTAGTTATTTTGCAGCTACCACCTCCATATGTGGCACAGATGTACAGGCATTGTTCTAGTGAAATCTTATCTGCGCTTTGTCCATCTGTTAGTCTGGCGTCATGACTTCACACATGTAATACAAGGTTGTTCTTTGTTGTATTACTTTGTATCAGACTGTGCTTTGTGATTTTTAGAGATAAAAACAGTTAGTACGTCTTCAATATTTGGAAGAAATACTAAAGAGCTCCATCTACCGGTCAGATGGCAAAACTCGGAAATTATCGAGTAGAGTACTTTTATCTATTTTGCCTTTGTGTGCGTTGAAATGACAAAATAGAATCTTAATAGTATTAATACTTGTTTTTCGGTTTTCCGTCAGTCAAATTTGTTCAGAATCTGCTGTAAAGACAACATAAATGAATTTTAGTTGTGAATAAAAATTAATGTTCATAATTTTAAATGAGTTTATTATTATTTATTCACTTATTGGGCCAATACCTAAGAAACCTCCTTTAGAGAGGCCTATGTCTAACAGTGTACCATTTTAGGCTGTTAATGATGACAGGCACTAAGGCAGATATTAAATTATAACACTAAAATGTAAAACAGGTACGTAGTCATTTTATATAAAACTAGCTTTAAACGCGGCTTCGCTCACGCAGACTTTCATCCCCTCATTTACCCCCTTAGGGGTGGAATTTCAAAAATTCCTTTCTTAGTGCTCACTTACGTTATATAAAGAACCTACAGGCAAAATTTCAGGATTCTAGGTTCCGCGGTTTGGGCTGTGCGTTGAACTCTGGGTATGTCAGTCAGTCAGTCAGTCACCTTACTCTTTTATATATATAGATAAAAGGACTGTTTTTTGTGAACGACATTTGTCCGAAATCCTTTTTATTTGTTTAAAAAATACTGTTTACTTGCTGCCTCGTTGGGCAGTGGTAGCGTACGCGACTGCTGAGTATGAGATATCGGGTTCGAATCCCGGGCTCTACTCTTGGCACTACCATCCATTGCTGCCCTACACACTGCTCAAGATAGAAAAAGGTGGCGAGCTATCACTCACAGAATAGCTCCAAGTAGGGGTCACGACCCTCAGAATTGTGGATAACGACACAAAGAAGAGGAAGGAGATGATATTGTGTGTCAGATGTCCGAAATATATTGTTATTTTAATTATAAGTTTGATAGTTTCAATAGAATCAATCTAAATAATACTTTATTTAAGAAATGGATCGAATCAAATTACTACCCCTTTTATAGTCTAGTCGACAAGTTGAAAATGGTACAAAATAGAGATACTGCTCTTAAAATTATGTGCGATGGCTCATTGGATCCGGAATGACGCCAAGAAAAATGTGCCAAAAGCCACATAAAAATTGCAAAAGTTATAAACAATTAAAGATGAAAAAAATGGCATTTCGTTTTTTGGCAATATTTCATAAACTATTAATATTTGAGAAATTTCAAAAAAATATTCTGAAAGAGGAGGAAATTCCCAATAAAAAACTCCCAACTCCCGGAACTCTATCTCCATTATTTATAATTTTAATTTAACGCTGAAAATAGGTCTGCACGCGACATTTTTAGGTTGCGCGCGCGGCGTCTAAAGCGAGTACGGCACATTAATTTATTTATTTAAGGTATTTAATTATTTTTTTAATTTGAAAAAATATGGGGTGTTCTGAACACTATTAATAATATAATTTATTCCCTTTGAAAATTTTACTTAAAGTTATTTAACAAGTTAAACAATTGTTAACTAACAAAATTTTCTCGAACTTCCGTTTTAATTGTAAGGGAAAAAAATAATTAAATAATTGTCGTGAAAAATTTTCGCTTCATAGAGCCTTTCTTACATATATACTTAATAAGATCGTGCCATAAAAGTTAAAAAAAAATTATACTTTGTTTATAATAATTTGTTTACTTGAACAACGTTACTTGGATTTTTCAGTTTTTGTTCAAGTAAAAAATTATTATAAACGGAAAAAAATTATTTATAGTGTTCAGAACACACCATAATTTGTTCAAATTAAAAAAAAATAATCAATACCTTAAATAAATTAATTAATGTGCCGTACTCGCTTTTGACGCCGCGCGCGCAACTTACAAATGTCGCGCGCAGACCTATTTTCAGCGTTAATTTAAAATTATAAATAATGGAGATAGAGTTCCGGGAGTTAGAAGTTTTTTATTGGGAATTACCTCCACTTTCAGGACATTTTTTTGATTTTTTTTAAATAATAATAGTGTATGTAATATTGGCAAAAAACGAAATGCCATTTTTTTTTCATCTTCAAGTTCAAGTTTTGAAATTTTTATGTGCTAATAATATACGCTTTTGTGCACATTTTTCTAGGCGTCATTCCGGATCCAATGAGCCATCGTACATAATTTTAAGAGCAGTATCTCTATTTTGTACCATTTTCAACTCGTCGACTAGACTATTTAACTCTGAAATCATTGATTATATTAATAATAATTAATGGCTGTACAGGATTTTGTAACCCACTTTTTGTCGTCATAAAGTTTACCGTGTTTACCGCAGGAGAGCCACGCTTCGGCATGAATGGGCCGGCTCGACCGGAGTGATACCACGGCCTCACAGAAAACCGGTGTGAAATAGTGCTTGCGCTGTGTTTCACCGTGTGAGTAAGAATACCGAAAGCCTATACCCCAACCCCCCTCCCCCTATATCCCCCCCTATCACCCAAAAGGCCGGCAACGCACTTGTGACGCCTCTGGTATTGCAGATGCCCATGGGCGGCGGTAATCGCTTACCACAAGGCGATATGTCTGCTCGTTTGCCCGCCTATCCCATAAAAAAAACATTAAAAAAATAAAGTATTGTTATTATTTTTGACTAAAAATAAAAGAAAATGTAATTATTTTACCAATAGAAGGCTACGTTACTTGTGAGTGACATCTATACTAATATTATAAACGTGAAAGTTTGTAAGTATGGATGGATGGATAGATGTTTGTTACTCTTTCACGCAAAAACTACTGAACGGATTTGGATGAAACTTTACAGTAATATAGCTTATACATCAGAATAACACATAGGCTACTATTTGCAGCGATAACCGACATACACGCGGGCGCAGCCGCGGGCAACAACTAATAGGATATAATAACCCGAAAACTGGAAAAACATTTTCATGGTAGCCGGATTTGCAAAGTCGGAGAAAAAAATGTTTACCGCCCAACGAAGTGGGCACGGGTCAGCTAGTATATATGTATAATAAAAATCTGTATATAATATGGTCTTGTCTACATACCGTATTTATGTATCAATAAACATTAATTTATTATCAAAAACCGTAAATAATTAGTATTGTAGTTCCTAGTAATGCCAAAAATTACTAAAATCAAACAGCGGGACAAGTTGTTCTTATTCGAAATGTTATCAAGTCACTTTACATACATACACATAATATAATTATGTACATATACGTAGTAGATACTTATTTAGTTCGTACCTATTGACATTCGTTTTAAATTTTTTCTTTTCTGGTTTTGGGACGTCCACAATTCCACAATATATTAAGAAAATATAGAGTTTGTATTCTATTAGTTGTGATAATAAAAAGCTACTAAGAGTTTACCAACTTGTGTTTAAAGAAACATTGCGATTTTTTAATGATTAAATAAATAACTTTAATCGTTGCAGAGTAAATCATAAAATTTAAAATCAACTTAAGTAATTTATAAGTTCATATTATCACTTACATGATAAATCGTAGCACAGATCAAGTTAGGATAACACGCTTATCGAATAGAAAGTCAACCACTTTCACATTAAGCACGACACTAAAAACACAGTCGCAAAGCGATATTGACTCTTGTTCGGTTTGTTTGACCGAAGCGCAATAAACGTCTGATTATTCGAATTCGCACACACTTCCCTAAACGGTATTGTGTCAGTCCAGCGCAAAACACGTCCTTCTCCCAGCTCTTCCGATTATAGACTACCTTCACTCCGCTTCGCTCAATTTTTATACGTAAGTAACAAATTGGAATTTCGGGGCGATGACGATGATTCACGAGTTGCTAAAACATTAATTTGATGTTTGTTTACAAAGCCGAGGTCGCATTGAAAACTATTATGTTGGCGATACGAACGATAGATTTTGAACTAGGAGAAAATTGCTTCAGACTTTGTCTGCGGCTGCCAACAAATAACAATTCGTGATATGCAATTAATCTATAAATAACTTTATACGACTTTTTGTATTATGTTTGCGTTATTATGTATGTATATAAGAAACGAAATCGCAAGTCAAAATCACATAAAGAAACTGACGATATAGAGTTGGTCATGCATACATTTCAGTCATTAATTAATACGAGCGAGGTTTTTGCCTGAACGATGCTGTCGTTACGCTATTATTACGTACAGAGATTACAGATTGTTTTTAAATAATATATATGCTTTTTAAAAATTAAGGTGTGTCCGTGTTGCACCTTAGTTAAATTTGGATTATATACTTTGTTCTAAATTCTTGCTTTTATCGATTTGATTGATACGCATAACGTTTATTATCAGCTGGCAGATTTTGAGATTAGTTCCATCAAAATCAACAAAGAAACTATGCTGTTTAATGTTAGTATGTTAATTTTTCCGCTCTGTAACTGGCAGAAATGAAATGACAAAGTTCAGTGATGTCAATCGATTTTTGTATTTGTATCTAATTAACGTTAGGTTTTTATTGCAGTGGCAGTTACAGGTCGACTTATTCTTAGCGAGCATCTGTGCAATTGTTCTTGTGATAACACTGAATTATATACTTTTGGAGTAGTACCTATCTAACATAAGTGTTCAATTTGTTATCAGAAATGGGATATCTACGTATTAATAATATCTAATAAATGTTTTGTTGACGAGGTGAACGAATCGTGATTGCGATATCAGTTCGACGAGACGAGAGAATCTCTGATAAGATAGCACGGGTACACATTGGCTAAGCTAACGTAGAACAATAGATGATCACCTTTGCTGTTGTTTGTTCACCCGGTTAGTTCATGTAGCTCTACATGTGTCTCTTGAATGATTGATAAATGTATACATAGAATGAAAACAGTTGGGCCCACATTCATGATAGTTTTCTAAACGCCTTTCATCAACATTCGAGCATTCGTGAACAAATTCTTTTGTAAAATATAAAAAGACTTAGATAATTACGTTACTAAGTCAGGAAGTTAGTTTTTAGAGGCAAAGTAAGAGCAAGGTTATGTGAGCTAAAAGTAGCAGTGCAATATAAAAGTAAACTTGTATTAAAGTTTGGTAAAAGTTCATTTAACCAAGAACGGTATATGTAGAGCGATACCGTAAATGGGAAAATGGTCGCTATGTCCATGTTTATACGAAATAGGTTTGGAGTAATATTTACTTTTTACAAATTATTAAAGATAATGTCTAGAAACGTTTGATATTTAAGAACAACCTTTGGAGAGTTTCTCCTATGAGATGTTGAATAATAAATAGTATTGTTTGTCATAGAACTTCTTAACAACAAAGGATGCACATTGACTTCTCTGAATCACATCATGGCTTTCTCGAATCCCCTTTACTCTGGGACATTATAGATTAATCATTCAGTATTTAATGGATTTGAGCTTCCATACTCTCCAGTAAGTAGTTCATGGTCAAACTAATTTTATTTTATGTGCTTGCGTTGAGTTTTAGTAATTTTTAGAACTCGATGGGGTAAATCAGTGTAGGCTGTGAACTAGTATTGATTCTAGTAGTGCTCAAAGATACTATTTCTTCCATCGTTCTGGCTTTAATAGAATTTCCATATCTACACTATTATATAAAGAGGTAAAGTTTGTGACGTTGTGAGTTTGTGACGTTGTAGGGGGTAATCTCTGGATCTACTGAACCGATTTTGAAAATTATTTTACCAATAGAAGGCTACGTTATTTGTGAGTAACATAGGCTATATAATAACCTGAAAAGTGAAAAGACTTTTTCGTGGTAGCCGGTTTTGCAAAGTCGTAGAAAAAAATGTTTACCGCCCAACGAAGTGGGCACGGGTCAGCTAGTTTCATATATAACTTGCTTTTAATGTAACTTAAATTATTTGTATACAGACTGTACCCTGAAAGGTTGAATTTAAATGTACATATGTTATGTAGGTTCAGTACCTAGTTAGTGTTTCAAAGCATAATAAATAAACAAGCTCTCCTATAATATATAATACAAGTTGAATAAGACAATGATAATAATTATCCAAGTTAATAATTGAATTTCGCTTGTTTAGGTGAAAAAATATTTAATTTACAGATAATATTTCAAAATATGTACATCTTTTACGATAATTCTGTTAAATATCGAATCAGGGTTATTGATGTAACTATACGGTTTTTACTATAACCACATGTTTTATTATTTCTAGTTTTAGTCTTATTATTTCTGCGGATATCATCGTTTTCAATTATACTGTGTATTTTTTTATTCCAAAAAATATTTATCATTGTTATTTGAATATTTGACTGTTCAGCGAAATGTAATGTTCCGTTCAGAAATAAGAAGCTGTCAATAAAGTAGTTCTCCAATAATTGTTCAAATTAATGATTTAATTCGCTTAGGGGTGAAAAGTATTTACAGCAAAATATTTAAACAGGTGGAAGAAAGCTTTCATTCACCTGTTCAAATGTTTTCTATAAATAAAATTATTCTTTCAGCTACGGCTACTAGCGTCGAGTAGAACAAAGGTATTACGTGCTCCTAACCTTCCAAGTTCTAATGGCAATGGGTGACATTTGCCCCATTTTATATTAAGCTTTTAATGTTAAAGGTCAAACCTTATTACACCTAAATAATATATCTCCTATAAATATATAGGTACAGAAAAATATGTTAGTTCTACAATCTATATCTACACTAATATTATAAACGTGAAAGTTTGTAAGTATGGATGGATGGATGGATGTTTGTTACTCTTTCACGCAAAAAGTACTGAACGGATTTGGATGAAACTTTACAGTAATATAGCTTATACATCAGAATAACACATAGGCTACTATTTGCCACGATAACCGACATATACGCGGGCGGAGCCGCGGGCAACCATTAGTTTCTACATATTTCACAAAATGAGTTATTTTTTGTGCAGACTATAATAATTTCTGAACTTCTAAGTTATTTTTGCTTCTGTCGAGAACAGTGTAAACAGATAAATTAACAGAAGCACATAAAGTAATAACAAAGATATACTTATTTTTGCATATTAAAAATAGATTACAAAATCACAGAGCATTATATAATGATATGATCACTTTTCTTATCTTAATCGATACGAATACTATTGATTGATTTATTTATCTGCAATTTTCTATGAGCTGTTAGCAGTAGTAATTAAACATTACATTAATTTTATTCTAATTATCAGTATATTTAAGTTAAAGCTACGATATCTTAAAAGTTTCACATCCAAATACATTGCAATCTTAAATCGAATGAAATTTCGATAAATCGATTATTTCTGGAGTTTGCAGAATCAAAATGGATAGAATGAAAACTGAATAGGTGGTATATATGATGGATCCACACGCGTCAATCAAGCGACATCTGACAATCGGAAACAATAGATTGTGACATCACTTTTGTGTGCCTGGTGCCATGCCATCTTTGTTCAGTTACACCGATAATATAATTACTTAGTAACGATTTAGCAAATTAAATAGCTCATTGTTTCACGAAACATGCCACTGTGAAACAATTTTCAAGAAAAAAAACATTTTAAAATTCAAATGTAAATTTCAACTGTCCAAAACAGCTACTTTAGTAAAAAAATTTGCAAGACAAGAAGAACAAACAAAATATGTATATACAAATATTTTATATTAGACGACTGGTGAATAAAAGATATTAGTATAAATATGACACAGAATACATTTTCTTGTCTTTTTTTCCAATTTTACTTGAAGTCGGCTTAGCGTGTTGTAGAAGGTTTTGGCATGTTTTGTTTGTAACTGACCGCGTCTCTCAAGTCAAACCCATCGGTGGCAAACGGGTTGAAATTTGCAATAGAGTGATTTAAAGGTAATTTATCCATACTATATTACTTATTATAAATCCTAAAGTAAATATGTCTGCCTGTATGTTACGCTTGCACGGCTAAACTGCACCGATTTCAATGAAATTTTGCATAGAGATACTTTGTGTTTTTAAAGAAGGATGTAGGCTACCGCGATAACCGACAACACTCAGTCGGAGCCGCGGACAAAAGCTAGTTGGTATGACCTCTATATTAGTTCTGCTGTGACTCTATGACTCACTGAAAATAACAGACTTACAACAATAAAATAAAATTCTTACACCTATTAAAGTTATACCCAATACGAGAGTGCTTTTAAAATCTTCACCGACTGCAGTTCGATCTTTAATGTTTTCAGATAAAATGTAATCCTTTCAAAGACTAAAGTTTAACTTTTGCTTCTATTTAAATGTTAAGTTATAAATACAGCCAATTTATTGTAAGTTATTACAAGCTTTTTATTAACTTGCAATGTATGTTTGCTTGTATGTTCGGATAGAATATTGCAACACAATTTTGAAGCAGATATCTTCAACCGATTTTGCTGAAATTTTGCAAGGTATACAACGTGACAATATATATATAATATATATATATATATATATATTATAATGACATGGAGCTAATCTGACGCTGGAGCTGGAAGGTGGCCATAGGAACTCTGTAAATGAACGTCGCAACTTCATCGTTTTTAGACTCGTTTGATTCGTCTCGAGGCAGTCAAGTAAAATCTTGTTTTTAAAAATTTTTAATTTAAATTATTTATTACATAAATTGTTATTAAATTTGAAATTACAAACAGACACTTAAATTTTATTTAATTGCATAGATTTCTTCATTTGTTTTTGGGGTATTAACAAAATGAAAGTTACCATTTCCCACAAATGAAAAAAAAAACTATTATAATGTTTCAAACTGAATCAATTTGCTTGTAAATTTATCTATGCAAACTAACTTCCAACAAACAAGTACTGGTATGACAGAAACCATGAATGATGGTACACACTATCGACATAAAGAGGCAATAAAATATTCAAGTCCTCACGTACTTTTGCAGATAAGATTATGTCATATCTGAGAGAGGTAATTTAAATTGTGTTCCAAGTTGTCAGTATCATATATTATTTTCTAAGGCTTGAACATGTCTACATTGTGATGTTATGAGGGATAAACAAATCATGTTCATATTGATATGATGGAAGATTGACTAGAACTTAAAATATTTATTTTAGTGACTGATGGATAGGAGATATTCTATTGTTCTGTGAGATGGAGTATAGTCTCTCTACAGTACTGGCCACTACCGGCACCTTACGAATATTTGATTGCGAATCAGTTAGTCAAAGAAAAGTAGTCACTAGCTTTACAAGTGACAACACTGTTATTATTGACCTTCGTGTCATGTAGAGTATTTTTTGCCAAAGTTGGTAGTAGACCAAGTTAGAGTTTAAAGGAGCGTTACATGGATATATTTTTATTGATTTGATTCACACCTACGAATGACATTCACTATTTTACAAATTACGAATTCAGTGCACTGTATTTTCCAGTTGTGTTAAAACCCAATAAGATTTAAATGTCCTTATATTTTTTTGTTAAATCAGACGTGTTTTAATAAACTTGTTTTATTAAATTGTCCGTGGTATGTCTACGTCAACGTGTTTTTTATTACTTTACTGGTGTGTGCGTCATATTATCTTGTGTGTTTTTGGAGTCTACTGCAAAAAACGGATGCCATGACTATTTTAAGACTATTTACTAGTCTATCTGGCTTATGCGTCTATCTACACCGCCTTATGAGGAATTACGAACAATATCAAATAACGATAGCGAGTTAGAATCGACACCGCATACTAAACATTAGTTAGATAAATGATTATATTAGTTTGCATACAATCGTCGCTGGAGGCCCCTCGCTGACGTCGAGGCACGTGCAGTAATGCGAAGTTGGTCAGCAGGCAGACGGAAAGACGTGATACTGACATGTTTTATAGACCTGACCTAAATCAATGCACTGTGACGTCAGATCCATCAAACCCTGTTAAATGTGTAATCCATGAGTCAGCGTTGAGGTTTTCCCCTTTTAAAAATTAGAACATAATTAGACATTTAATAATGCATGCTCTATGTACTCTAAACATTCCTTTCCTTAAACATTGAATGCAGTCTAGAAACTAGAATTCACTACAGAAATATTAAAAGCATCAGTGCATGCAATTTTGTAGTTCCCCTCTATTTTTAGAAATGAGGTGTGCCTGCAAGACCTGTATCACATTATGTATGTATACCTACTATCCATATACGTATTTTGACTCAGAATGTATTGTCCTATCTGCTATCTATAACTCTTATTAATTTAAATATCTCACAATTCTAGATGAATCGGCATTTACAAATTTTGAACAGTTAACTCTTGATATGACACTCAGACTTGACTTGTCAACTTTCAGCCATATTCATAAAAATAATATTTTGTACTTATACTGAAAACCGATAATATTCGAAGGAGCTGCAAATTAAAAAAAAACTGGTATATTTTAATTATTGTCAGAACTAACACAACAGAAGTGTATTTCATTAATTGATCACGCATTAAAATTAAGTTTTTGACCATAGCAAGAGTTGTAACGTCAATTTTGTTATTTAGTCGTTTGTTACAGTACCGTATCGTTTTGACATTTTATCTATACCAATAAATAAAATTGGAGTGTCTGTTTGTAATATTAAAATAACCGCTTTTTACTAAATGCATATGTAAATGTATGTATAGGTTTGTCTGTCTGTCTGTCTAGCTGTTCTGCCAATCTCTGGAACGGCTGAACCGATTTTGACGAGACTTTCACTGATAGGTCGCTGATGATACAAGGAGTAACATAGGCTACTTTTTGTAGACTAGCTTCGCCCCACGGCGTCACCCGCGGTACGACAATAACCGCGGGTAACACCGCGGGACTCAGGTACTCTTATATATAAACCTTCAACCAAGAAGTTGATAGAACTTGCCAAGATAATCATATTACATTTTGACAAAACCAGGCTACATTCGTACATAGGTTATGCACATATTTTGCTTGTACCCGTAAACGGTTCAAACTTTGCCGAACGCAGATCAAATGCTTATTATTAGTAATGTTTCAGCCTCTGAAAAAACCATAGCAAAGTTGTAACTTGAGAGGAACAGTGTTGAAACAATTGACTGAGATTGAATAATATTGGAACAAAACGGTATCCGACATTCAATAATAGTGTAGACACTCAAAATACCGTTTAAGACGGCGTCGTGTTAAAATATTATTTTTATGTCTTGACATTATGAAATTACTCATTTTGTAACGGTTACCACCTACTGTATTGGTATCGACACTAAATTTAAGTCATACTATTAATGAAAATTTAACTAAGGACAGAGAGCAATGAGTCTATTCCTAGGAGCTTTGAAATTCCTGTAAAGGATTTGATTAAGAATTAAATAGAATAAATTTTATTGTACACCAGATCAAACAGCTTACATAAAATCAACACGTCAATAGAATGACGATGTACAAATGGCGGCTACAGGACTACATTTTTGTGTGTAAAATTTTAGGTTTTGTTAAAAAAATATCTGCTATATGCTTTTTATTTGCTTATGTTTATTATTGGTTCTGTATGCTTTGTAAATCATCACAATATTGTAAATCTCTATTTTAAAAAAAATTACTTATGGAGTTTCTTGCCAGGACTTCTCCATAGGAATGACATTTTGAAACCTCGCAACTAGATGGTAATGTAGCATTTCGAAAAGGCCGACTTGAAATAAAAGATTTTGAGTTTAAAGTGAAGTTGACATTTAGACTATATTTTGTTCTGAGAATCGAGAGAGATACAAGGCAAGCACGGTTTGACTTTCGTGACTACGCACCAACAAAAAGTTAAAATCCTTACCAATGAAAGGCCTATAGGGTACTTAATACACATACATTAGAAAGGGTAAACAGACGCATATTAAAGTCCACATTTTGCCTACTGTAACTTAATTCCCACTTACGTCTACAAACCTACTAAATAATGAGCCATTTGATCTTTTTATCATAAACAGACGTTTCATGCGGTAAAAAAATTACGACAACCCAATTGTGCTTAGATGTAGATGTCTGTGTGCTATCAACTGCTTAGCACTTTATATTTTATATACTTGATCAAAGATTAGCTCTATATCGTAGGTTCCAACCTACCTACTACCTACCTAGCACTAACTATCCGGTTACAATATTGTAGTAATAACCTATCAAATAGTTTCATGTTTAACGGTTTTATTATACTATTATTAAAGTTAGTTAATGCAATATTTTGATACGTCGGAAACTTCACAAAACATAAATTATTGAATTACTTACATCACGCAAAATAAATATGTAATTAAAGTGCTTACACTAGAATTTTTATAAGTAGGCATAGTTTATGAGTTATGCTTCTTTCTTGGTGTGCCATTAAATGTAAAATAATATAATATTAGGCTAACGAAGATCCACAAATAGCTATGGCTATGACATACCTTAAGTAGGTAAAGAAATAAAAACTATGACGAGAATCGCTTAAAGACAACTGTTAACAAAAGCTTAAAAATACAAGGAATATTTAATTTGAAACAGTATAATAAAATATCAATTAAAGAGCTGGGTGATATATTAGACAGAAAGTTAAATTCACTTTTAATACTAACGGAACTGATAGCAAGGCAGATCAAATTAATGTTCGGGTTTTTTAAAACAATTTCTGAAGATTTTCTACTCAAGCGAAATAATATTTTAGTATCTGAAAAATGCTATCTAGAAATTATAGATTATGCGTAACTTTATATCTGAATATTGGTATATTATTTGGTGTAACAATATCTAGGGGGTCCGTTGCTGTAGAGGAAAGCTGTATTGACGGTAAGCCGCACTAAATCACCTTCAAACTTTGAGTTTTTTACAACATGCTAATCATAAACCTAGTGTGGTAATGATATTAATACTAAACGATATTCCGAACGGAACAGTATCTCATAGAGAAATAAAAGATTGTAGGTGCAAATATGTATCCTATGTAATGGCTTCTAATAGTATAGGTTGGTTTTTGATACAGGGTATTGATAAGAACCTAATATGCTTTTCATATAGATAAGAGGAAACTAAAACTTACTTTAATATTATTTTGATAAAGCTTTCAAAACAACTATACAAAATCATAAAACAACCATTGTCAGTGTTGGGTTCGTGACTGGCAATCATTATGACCTAAATTATATTGTGATTTGTGACAGCTCAAAATAAACCAGGTAAGGGAGAATCTGATTTCGTTGCTTGGGTTCCTTATACTTGTACACAAACTTTATGGTCCATCTTGAACACCTGGTTCGCGACAAACCTCAGTTCAGTCAGCACGTTCAGCAATTATTTGATGTTATTTTCCTTGGCCCTTGACGCGGAGAAACTCACGGACGTGACGGTCTTTTTCTCTTTTTAAAAGGACTTCAAAATAATAGTTATTTGTTATACAAGAGTGCAAAGTTGCTTTTTAACCGCGTGCTCAATTTTGATGACCGAGCAAGCGAAGGATCAAAAATTAGAATCCTGAGCGTTAGCGAGGGAATCAAAAGAGCACGAGGTGAAAAATCTTTGCATTCGAGTGCAACACGTAACTTTTCATTCCACCTCAGCGAGGAAACAACTAAATGCAAAGAAAGCATTAACAATCACAAGATACTTTTATTTCAGTTTAGGTATTAATATTTATTAGGTACTACATTATGATAGGTAAGTATTACAGATTACTTTTTAAATTATTTCAAAAATACTTAGGTACTCGCTCAACCCCGCGGTGTTACCCGCGGTTTTTGTCGTACCGCGGGACAAAGCTAGTCTACAAAAAGTAGTCTAAGTTACTCCTTAGATTATCAGCTATCTGCCAGTGAAAGTCCCGTCAAAATCGGTCCAGCCGTTCCAGAGATTACCCGGAACAAACAGATAGACAGACCGACTGACAGACAATGTAACGGAAATTATAAAAAAAATATTTTAGTATATGTACCGTGTATACATACATATGCATTTAGTAAAAAGCGGTTATTTTAATATTACAAACAGACATTTCAATTTTATTTATTTGTATGGATGTATAGATAAATTAAGAAAAATTGAAAGTTAATTAGTTAGTTGCTATAGTTACTTAAGAATAAAATGATGCGGGCAGAGCAAATAAAAAAAAACTACACCAAGAAGGTTCCGAGTCTGAGTTTTTATCAAATAAAAAAATATTGTATGATAAATTCGGCACCATGGAGGTAAATAGGTAGGTAGTAAATAGGTTTAATGATGTTTTAAATTCACAAACTTAGTGCACTCGAGCGATGTTCTAAATTCAATTAACTTTATTCCTCTAGAGAGGATAAAAACGGCTTTTGCACTCAGATATCGAAGGGCAAAAATACTCTTTACGAGCTGGCGGGATGAAAATTAAATTAAAAAGCCTTTTTAAAAACAAGCTTTTACTGGAATGCCTCGAGACGTATCAAACGAGTCCAAACAAACTCGATGATGTTGCGACGTTTCTTTACAGAGTTTCGAAGGCCACCTTCCAACTCTAGCATCAGATCAGCTCCATGTGATTATAATATTGTATTGTCACGCTGTATACATATGCATGCAAAATTTCAAAAAATCGGTTGAAGATATCTGCTTCAAAATTGAGTTGCAAGATTCCACCCAAACATACAAGCATACATACATACATGACATGAAATGATGAAGAGGAAGGTAGGCTAAAAAACTGTGTGAATTTGCTCTTGTTTCAAAAACAATTTATCTCGTGCAATTATAGAATCAGTGTCAAAATACTAAACATAATTTAGAAATTTATAGATCGGATGTGTGTGAACAGGTCGTCCACAGGGAACCGACCAAATTGGTAATGTTCTGAATAAGAGCCACATGCAGCGATTCATGAATGTTGACGAAGAAAAAGAGATGTTCCAGGACCGTAAATAGCAATTAATTGGATCAATTGTTTCTGCCTATCCCTCTGAGAAATAGGTAGTTGAAGCCTAGGACCGAACCAAGTAACGTGCAATTGAAAACTGCTTGTACCTACAGTCATAGCTGTGTTGTGTGCATAACATGAAATATGAATATATGTTTTTAATTTTTTCAAGTTCCATGTTTAGTCATTTTTGAAAAGGCGAATTGTGTTCTGATACACTCAGCGCTCAGAAGCTATCCGTGTTTTACTTTAGGTCACCTTCCCCAACTTGTCCGCTTCTACGAATCAGACGACAGATGATCCAAAACTACATTTTTTTATGCCCAGAAGGTTTCTTGTTAAGTCGTAATCGGCTATATTTAAGCGGTCATTATAGCAACAAGGACAACCCAATGAGACATAGGAGCAGTGACAATTACCTGGTACAAAAAAATCGGGTACAAGAACCAGTTTGATTCTTGTACAAAAGGCTTCCGAGCAAACTATTGTATCAAATACAATTATAAATTCCCAAGTAACTCTGTTTATCTGTCAGTCTGTTACGGTTACACAGCTAAACCGCTGCGCTGATTTGAATGAAATTTGGTATGGAGATACTTTGATTCTTTAGGAAGGACATATTATACTCTTTATTGCTATAGGTGACATACACGCGGGAAAAGTTAGTGCTATTATAAAAGCGAATATGAGGTTGTTCGTTAATTTATGACGCTTACACGCCTAAATTACTAAACCGATTTTAAAGTCTTTTAGAAAATGAAATCTGAGAGTAACATATGCTACTATAAAATCGAAAAAAAAATCATCTAGACATCATATTTTGTCAATAAAAAAAAAACTTCGTTTAAAAAAACCGACTTCAAAAACTAAAAAGTATAAAATAACCTAATTTGTATGGGCTACCTATTCATAGGCTTGAAGTCGGGGCCAAGCCAAATGTAATAGTAGGTACCACACTCGCTTTATTTCGACGTCACCGACGCTTCGGTTGTTTTGTTCAACGCGAAGAGCAGCTATCCCGCTCAAGGTCACGCGCGGCGAGTGCGGTTCCTACTATTACATTTTGGCTTGGCCCCGACTTCAAACCTATGAATAGGTAGCCCATACAAATTAGGTTATTTTATACTTTTTAGTTTTTGAAGTCGCTTTTTTTAAACGAAGTTTTTTTTTTAATTTTCGCTTTTTAGTCTTTCTCAAGTCTCTCATCATCATTTCATGTAAAATTTATTGATGTCTACAGAATATGAAGCAATGCAGACAATTGCTCTTAACTTCATTGCAGGCGCTCACGTAAATTTGAGGGTTTCTTTCGATTTCCTTGGGATCCCATCATCAGATCCTGATATGGTGGCCATGGGACCACATGGGGAGCATACCCTTTCGAATACAAAAAGAATTTTCAAAATCGGTCCACAATTGATGGAGTAATCGATATACATACATAAAAAAAAAAAAAAAACCGATGAAATTGAGAACCTCCTCCTTTTGGAAGTCGGTTAAAAAATTAAAGATTTTCAAATAAATATCTTTACTCAGGTAGGTACTCCTCAAAATAGGAGTGAAACATATGGTTATATACTACTATGGGAAACACAATATCGATTCACCCCATAGTTTTACTCATTATGTTTTATTTTTAGACTGTTATCATTTTTATCAACATATTGATTTCGCAATATCGTCAATCTTTCTGTGGTCTTGTTGATGATAATTTTGAATTGTTTGCTTAGATTGGAAGACTGCAAACTGCAAGAAAGGAAAGCTTCGCACGGAAGTATTTGAAAATCTCGTATTTCCTATACTATAATATGCATGTTTTACACCTATAAAACTTCCTCTTGAATCACTCTAACTATTGCGGAAAACTGAAATAAAATCCGTCAGTAGTAAAAGATCTAATAGAAACAGACAGCGGAAGTGACTTCATTTTTAACCCCCGACGCAAAATGAGGGGTGTTATAGGTTTTACGTCGATGTCTGCCTGTCTCTCTGTGTGTGTGTCTGTCTGTGGCATCGTAGCTCTCAAACGGATGGACCGATTTCAATGTGTTTTTTTTTATTTGAAAGTCAGTTTCCTTGCGGTTGTTCTTCGCTATGTTTGGTTAATATCGGTTCAGCTCTTTTCCAAAATGATGTAAGGAATTTTTGTCGTATGATTACTCGTTAAGTAGGGGGTTTTTTAAATTTTTAAATTTAGCTTGTATACTATGTAAAGAATATTTTCTTTGTGTAATCAGTTACTTACTTTTGTTAATAACGTTACTGGTATATAAAATATCTTTTCATGAAGACGTTGAGAAAATAACCTATTACGTGGCAATTTATATTAATCTTTATAAAGCCTTTCTGATGGATGACAGAGAAATATTCCAAACTTTAAAAATTAACCCGAAAATGCCACATTGGTATTAAGGCTTTTACGGGTTAATTGATTGACTGATGTAACAGACTGGTAGTTTTGAGTTTTGAGCTAATGAACTGATATCATTCATCTATCAGATTACACGTACCTTTATGGCCTCGTTCAGCTGTTCAACGACTCGTTGGTTAAAATCTGCAATAAAAAATCCACATTATTGTCACTGCTACAATTCAGGCTCGTACACAAAACGTACGTAACATACACATGTACTTCGAGAGCACGATTGCTATGGTTCATTTAACGGGGAGTTCAACCGGGCACGTTTTAATAGCTTGACAAGTAGTTAGGGATCATCCGTAAAATACGTCCACGTTATGGTTGTACGATATGTTCGACGAAGTATGAGATTAAGATTATTGTAACCAGAGTTGAGATTCCATTAATTCGTTCTTTTCCTAATGTGACATTCTAAAATCTAAAGTATTCAAAATTCAAAAATTCTGAAACTAATTAAATTCTACTTTGAGTTTTCCTGAGTTTTCCATTACTAGAACTTTCTTTAATACAGTTGATCATTCGTTAATTACCTTTTGTTAAATAAAATTTCTAGAATTTATAACTTTCCTCAAAAGAAATAATGATCTTGACACTATTGTTCTCGCTTATTTACTTGTAGATACGAAATATGACGCCACATCGGAGAGGGGGCCTTACAAATGTTACTACTTGTGACTAGGACATCAAAAAACATTAAATTTGTGCCACATAATTTATAGATAGTCCTTTAACATTATATTAACGAAAATCGTTAGGATGAATGTGATTTTATAAAATAGAAGATCAGAGTCGTATTCATGACATTGAACGCTCATAAAGAAAGGGTTTATTACCATGCAATATTTAACGAACACAGCATTGTCGAATTCTGTAGATCTTTATTGGGGGTTTTTAGTTCGATGGACGCCACGAACGGTGTCTAAACCAGTATACATGTACTACGCAGTCATTTGTAAAAATAAAATGTAAACCCACGCCGAAAAACAAAAGTAAAAGCTTTAACGAACAGATGGCACGGGTCAGTGGCCTATTGATGAACTACATGATACATATATTCGATTACTGTATCGATTTATATAATATTGAATAGGTATTCGTAAATTATATCGATGAGCTAAGATACTAGTTCACGATGGGCGTGACTATACTTCAAGTACTGAGACTGAGACTTCAGTTCTCGACGATAGAAGGTATTCTTTTAAGATATAAGGAAATTTTCATAGAACTCAATATTTATTACTATTCGGATAGAAATATTGTAATTTGTTTTGTGAAGAAATAGGGTTTAAATTACATATTTCGTGCCACTGAACAATTACTACACTTTCCTATTTATGTGTAGATTTAATCCTTTAAATAGTTTTACGACTTGTCGTTAGAGCTCACCCGATTACAGACACTTAAAGTTTTTTCGTTCCCAAGTTCGAATTCCATAAATATCTATCGACTTCTTTGGAAACATGAAAAACTAAATACAGTAAGTGCTAATAGCAAGTAAGTAATGTATAGTTCTTAACCGGCTTCAAAAAAAAGAATTCGACTGTATTTTTTTTTAATGTTTGTTACCTCATAACTTTTGACAGGGTGAACCGATTTTGATAATTCTTTTTTATTTGAAAGCTCGTGCTTCCCGACTGGTCCCATTTAAATTTGGTCCAGATTGAAGTCGGTTTTTTTCGTTAAAATTTGTAGGTAATTATTTATATATGTGCCTTTCGGAATTCTTAGTACTTCGCGGCTTCGCTGTAAAGGAAATACGGTTGAAAGTTGTGGTTTAGCGTTCTTGAGGTAATGGATTGTGGGGCTGCCGTGTGGTTGCGATACCAACAACTTAACCTCTTTAAACTTGTACTGTAAACCTATTTGTTCTCTGAAAAGTTTATAGTTCGAAAAAATATTAAAGAGGCTCAGTGTTTACCTTTCAAAGACTGCGTGGTACAAATTTCAGTCTTAAAAACTAGCAGCTCATTAAAGTAAATATAATTATGAGCGGATTTTTGCTTTGCCACCAAAGTCGTAACCTGCCAAATAATTTAAACAAAACCGCTTTATTATTCTGAAAAATACTGAAAATGAAATGCTTACTGAATTAATTACGGCTAAGATGATCTTGTTACTAGTCAAACTCGGTAGAAGTATGTATAGTCATAGGATTATTTCCGATCTAGCCAACTCTCGATTTTGAATCTATTAGACATTTCGTAAGTTTTTTAATCAATAAACATACGCATATTACGCATATAAAACATAACATAACAATATACAACACATTTATTGGCCTTATTTTGTTTTATTTATGTGACTGATTCTTACTCAACCCAGCCGCCTCAGACAAGATGCAAGTGTTTCACGTTTTCTTTAATGCCTCTATTCTATTTTGTCATTAGCTAATGCTATGCTTTGACCACGTGACTTAGCGTTGAGATGACGTCATTCCCGTACATTTATTCGTTTTCTATTAACGTTTATGTTTCTAGAATGTCAACTTGGCTAGGGCAGCTCAGTTAATTTCGCAATCGTCAGTTCTGTACCTAGAAATAAGGACATATGAACCTGTGGGAGTTACTTCGTATCAATGGCAATGGTTATTCTGCGAGCGGAAGATTTCAGAGGTTAAGTCCAAATGCCTTTATTGAGACTTCATATGGTTCGATTAATGTAGAATCGCCTTGAATGTTGAATAAGGTCGTTAAATCTTGTCGCGACATGAATTTAAAGCATGCTTACATTTGCTTACCGTTGACACTGTACAAAAATGGGCTGAACCGAACAACGATACAGAAATGTGCTTTTACAAACGCTGCCCATCTATTGTTTAATATATGTGTATATGTAAGTTTCATGTAAATATTGTACAGCATAATATATTCTACATCTTAGTGTTCCTGCCTGTATAGTTTTACGAGTTTACTCAATATCCTTTTTGATTGTAACTGCTAATAAATGCTAAAATGCGTTTGTCTCATCGTTATGCTTTTACAGATATAAGAGGGCATTGAGATAATATATCAATGTAAGAGGTTGTCATTTAAGTAAAATATGATCCTAAGTATTTTGGTGAATATAGTGCTTTGTGTTTTTTTTACAAAAAGACAACTCCCGCATTAGGTACACATTCTGTGACATACAAGCATACATATATGAAATGGACACAAAGAATCAGAACAAGAATTTATGGGTCACACAGTGTTGTCCCATGTGGGGTTTGTACCTTAAACACTCAGTGCAGTTGAAAACGGTGTGGCGATCGCTTAAACCACTAAGCCCAGTCAGAGATTGTAGAAAAAAACATCAGTTTATTATACTCTTATTATTTTTGCAACAAAGAAATCTGAACATTTATTTTTTAATATTTAAACACTACGGCTGACAAAAAAAAAACAAAATTATTTATGCCAGAAAGTTGTTTATATTGGGTGAATGAAACTCTAACGTCACAAAGAGATCGCTGTACAGTCGAGCTGTATATCAAACTCCGTATGACTATAAGCGTACTATTTTGATTAGTTTCCAATATGGCACGATGGCCTAGTCTTTTACACATAAGGTTGTGGTTATTATGCCTCCAGACGGTCGCTGCGCCGCTCACAGAACCTTTCGACTAACTTTTTACACAGTGTCAGTTATATAAAGAAAGTTTATTTCTGCCTGTCACAAGGAACTAGTTTGTACTAGTTCTTGAAAGAGTTTTTTGTACTGTATTTTTATTGTGTTTATGAATAGTGAAGGAAACGATAGACGGACAGGCTCATTGTGACATAGCAAGTAAAAAATACGTGCTTCATTTTGTCAATAACGCTTTTATCAGATTCCTTTGTTACAACAGCTAGGAACATTACAAATAAATGTAAATTTACCTATTTACTGCAAGTTATTCTCTAGGTTGTAACATAATCTGTGCGATAAATTCAAGAAAACAGCTATGCAGGGTATTTCAAGGAATTTACCTTCAAGAATATTCCAGAGCATTTCGAGATGTGTTACAATGCATAACAAATGTTATACAAACGCAAGTGTTTTGAAAATAATGTTGTAAATATAGTATTGATTCATTGCTGTTGTGATGACATTAGTTTTAACTTAAAACGCAATTTGAATCATTTATTTACTACTAGTTGTTGGTTATACCGCCCGCGTATATGTTGGTTATCGCGGCAAATAGTAGACTTTGTGTTATTCTGATATATAAGCTATATTACTTTTAAGTTTCGTCCAAATCGGTTCAGTAGTTTTTGCGTGAAAGAGTAACAAACATCCATCCATCCATAGTTACAAACCTTCGCGTTTATAATATTAGTAGGTCTTAAGTTGTAATGTAGGTATCTAACAACTATAATTATTGGCAGAGTAGTTCAAAGTGATGTTTGTAATTAAGTAAAATACTTTATTTCCTACAGCGGGGTTTTGTTTTGTACCTAACATATACGGCATTTCGAAGTCGTATATTCTTAAATTTAAATATGTATAGTATAGGTGCCGTAAGTTACTTGTCGTCTGTGAGCATAATTATTTCTCTTTTTTTAGTAATTACTATTAATTAGATAGGTTATTAAACTATATCTCTCATTTAACGATACGGAATTCTGTTGCCAACTGTACTTCAAAATTGTTATTATAAGTAGACGACATGTGTGGTGGGCCAGCTGAAGGCATGCTCCTATACTCGTTGAACAACACCTGGAGTACAGTGCAACAACCTTGTAATACTGTTTTATTATCCATTTTGAATACCTAACCATGTCAAAGACTTAAAAAGCCTTGAAAAGTAGGAAACATTTATCGCATATTAAACGATGTACGTTTCAGAAATTTCTATAGGTATTTGAAGGTTGTTACTTTTGAAATTATCTTTCTTTGTTCCATTTTTGTATACGCTTTTGGTATAAGAATATAATATAATTTTCATGAAAAGGTTTTAGTAAAAGTTTTTAACCACAAACGCAAAAAGGAGTGTGTTGGAAGTTGAGCGTGCTTATCTGTGTGCGTAGCATGTAGGTCTTAAAAGATGGACTGGATTTGCATTTAGTTATTTTTGTCTTTTAAATATTATTACTTGTTAGAGCATGGCAGCAGCAGCCGCCGTGTATCATCAGCCGTTTCTTTCCGATTAGTAGATAATATTTTAAACTTGAATTTGTTAATGTTCATGAACCTATTTACTAGCAGTGCTCTAAAATAGTCCAGGGTCATACTAGCCTGATAAAATTTTCTTTCCTAGAAATAATTTGAGTGCGCAAAAATCATCATAACATAGGTAACCACAGTACAAAAGTACCTATTAACTACGTGAAATAATGCGTATTTTTCATGATTAGTACTTAATTACTTTACATTCCATGTAATTAAAATAAATCATCAGCCTTTTTGGAATGCATCTACTTAACTACATACTTACTAGTTTTCCAACACCCAGTTATGTATATTGACAAATCGGGTGTTGGAAAAGTAGTGTTTGAACACTTGAGACAATTTTGAATACTTTTATCATGGTAATCCTCATCACACTTATCATAATGGGACATCTACGAGAGGGAGAGCTCATGTCTTCACTTTTACTCGTCACGATAAGGGTTTAGTTATTGCCACAGACTCTCTCTGTCTCTTTATTCGAGTGTGAAAAAATAAGTATTGACAAAAACTTACTTTTACACACTTGGACTGTAACTGTAATAAAAATGACTAAATTCGATCTGATTTTATATTATGTCGATTGAACAATTTTCTTTAGAGTGTCTTGGGATCGCCGTTCTAATTCATATTTACTAATTATTCTGTTTCTTGACTTACTATCAAATGAATACTAGATCTTACGCTAAGGATCTAGTATACTTTAGTAACCAAATAAATTTTTAAATAAATTTAGTAACGGGTAAGATATAGTATAGAACAGTAACAAATCTTTGGTTACGTTTTAGTTACAAATACATACGAGAGATCTGAGAACATTAATTAAGATTTCTATCAGGTTGCGAATAACATCTGCAGACTGCAACTAATGTTAGTGGCGGATGTTGAATGCAATAGTTTATGGCAACGTGGCTATAAACGAATGTATAAGTAGGTACTAATCACTATACTAGATTTCAGATTAAGTTACGATTTCAAGTTTGAGATAGTTGTGACGGTTTAAAAATTGACATGCCATGAAATACAGAAAAAGAAAATTAGTTGTCTTATAATGTTATCTGACCCATGAAGTCTTTCAAACTCCTTGATGGAAAGAAATTTCACTATGGCTCCTCCCGGGGACACCTACTTTAATTTTATTATTTTATTGAGTTGGTGATTCAGAACTCGGCTAATTAATTACTACGACGCAACTTAGCTTATTAAAAATGAGGCCAGGGGTTTTATCACGAGCGCATTTATATCTGAAAAAACAAGCATATTTCTAGAATCCTTCTTAAATAACCTTATGTTGTCACTCGGCAATATAGTCCAGTCGGGACAGACATTTAAATAGAAAAAAATCCGGGGAGCGATTTTATTTTTTTAAACGTCGTTGGGGTTGGAAGTATAAATCTCGATTTTCGAACTAATCCCGGTAGAGGGTTCGCCGCCATCTTGTTTTAAAGTAAATTTTTTCGTTTTTCTGAAACAGCTCGTTAGTTTTCAACTTTAGAGCAAAAATGGCAGTATCCAAAGTTGTTGGAGATTTAATTTCTCACATATTTGGTAATTAACATTTTTACGCTAGGATCAATATTTGCAGAGTTATATACTATGAAGTTTATCAAAAAAATCGTAATGGGTGGAATTTTATTTTCTTCAACTTTGGTTCTCGCACCTTTTTTTACTACACGATCAATATTTTCGGATTTATACTCAAATTGGAGGTGAAATTATTTTTATTTTTCATATATTTTGTTTATTATCTAGTTTATTTGTAAAAAAATTGTTTTATGTTATTGATAGTATAACTCTGCAAATATTGATCATAGCGTAAAAATGATATTAACCAAACTTGTGAGAAATTAAATTTCCAACAACTTTGGATACTGCCATTTTTGCTCTAAAGTTGAAAATTATCGAGTTATTTCAGAAAAACGAAAAAAAAAACTTCAAAACAAGATGGCGGCGAACCCTCTACCGGGATTAGTTCGAAAATCGAGATTTATACTTCCAACCACACCCCCGAGGTTTTTAAAAAAAAAATCGCTCCCCGGATTTTTTCCTATTTCAGGCTAGTTTTATGTCTATCCCGACTGGACTAATATTGACCATGGCAAAGAAGTCTTTCAACGATTTCATCATCTACGAAAAATATATATCGAACCGCACAGCGTGCAACCTTTCTGGTATGAACCTCCTAGCGGTTTTAATTAGTACGGTGATCTTTGTAGATGAATACGTAGATAAAGAGCCATTAAACTAAGCATACTGCAACATAACTATCGAACACATCGATAATCTAAAACCGGCATCATTATTATTAAATGCAGTCTCTGCAAAGCGACTATTTGGTTTTAAAAAACTTATAAAATCCTCATAATTGGATTGATTCAATTATGTATATATACTTCTGCTAACACGTTTTGAATATCCGCACACGATTTTTAGCACCTGTGGTAAAATGGTAATTTTGGACAGAATTAGTAGTATTTCAACATGATCATATTACGTCGGTGGCCAGGTGGGCAAATCAAATATATTAGTGTCAAAAATAATGCAAATGAACTGATCGGCGGCTTGTTTGTTGCTTTTGAAAATGTTTTGACATGTTTATGTGTTCATGCAGCTTTCGCTTCACTGTAATATGTGCTGTTTTCAAGTTAGAAATATAGAGTTGTGATAAGTTTACTGCAATTCCGTAATTGCTATAATTAAAATACAATTGTTTAAGCTTATATTTGTTTTGTTAACAAATAAGACAATAATCATGCAATGGGTGTTGAGTGAGTTACGTAAATAGTTTAGCATAAACAGATATCTCTCGTTTATATATTTCGGATATGCCTGATTCGAACCTGTCTAGAGAATTTTATCAAGGGGTTGAGTGACCCACCACCTCGATGTGAGGTGCTGCAAACTCTTTAATCAGAAATAGTACGCGTTAAAGCTTGTGTTCTGATTTCTGGACTCTAAAATACGGGCATAATAAAATGTACGGCACGTCTAATCCATATTTAAAGGTAGTAGAGCCACGCTGATTTCAGCACGAACGGGCTGGTTCGACCGGGGCGGTACTACCCTCGCACAGAAAATCAGCGTAAAATGACAGCGTTCGTGCTGTCGTGTTTCGTTGGTGAGTGCGAGACTGGAGGCTCAAATAGTCTAGTCAACAAGTTTCATACTTGTTGACTAGACTAAAAGATACAGAAGCATCACTAGGCCGCCATGGTGTGGGTCGCCATGCTGCATTGTCTGCATTCGTAATGAGTATGGTGACCACCACTCTTGGATTCTGCTTATGCTTTCCATCAGACATAGTAGAGTCATTTTGGCGAGCCATACATAAAAAAATAAACATTACAAGCAAAATATTCTATGAACAACTTGCAAAATGTATAATTTATATTAAGAAATTTCAAGACGATAATTGTAAATATTTGCAGTCATTATCAGATTGTCAATGGAAGTTTGCACGACCTAGATGAAAAGACCTTGCGTTTAATAAATATACATGATGTTCAGCAAAACTATGAAAATGTATTGTAGTGGGTTGATAGTAGTATGTGTTTAGGTATAATCAGAATGGATCACCAAACCTGTTACGATAATTTGATACGGGCACAATCGATACCCAGACAGACGTGAAAATAAATATGATATTTATACAGAGTTGTTTATTATTTATTAGGTTGTGATAGGTATTCTCAAAGTTGGATACCGAGACCATGATATTAATAGAATTCAATAGACACCCAATGAATCGGAAATGTGACAGTAATTTTATGTAGTTTGTATAGTGACGCGATTGGACACGACATTTACAATTAAAACATGATGTAGTCTCTTAATAGTTATATGACGTCAGTGAGTTACAGTTTTTTCTACAGATTTTGGAACATCACTGTCTTTTCCATTGATGACTCACATTCAGGCCAACCAACAGTACTAGTACTATACAGAAGTAAAAGGTCTACTCGTCAGAGGTCTTTTTGACGCGTTTTTTTTCATTTTGTACAACAAACACACATCAAAATCCCAACAGTAAAAACTTATATCATTATTAAACATATTCGTTGAAACGTATAAAAACTTGCAAGGAAACTCGGAAAGAAGTCTATAACAGTGTCTCTTTGGTAGGTGGTTACCGGAGTGTGCGATCATTTGTAATACAAGGTTATGTTTTCTTATTTGAGATTACTCAAATGTATATACACTATTGCGTTAGTTTGAAGTCCTAATAAGGAATCGATCTATGCTAACAATCGATAAACGTTGAGTGGAAAATTGTGGCCTTAGAATCTATTGACAATTCAGTCACATTAGTAATTGCGATCATGGTATAGGTAAAATGGCTATTATAACCTAGCTACAACTTCCTTAGCGGTATTATGAACGAAGGATAAATATTTGGTGCGCATGCGTTGTCGTTCATACCAAAATTTGTAAACATGAGAAATTTGGTGTCGTGTCTAGAGATCAGGTTACATCAACAAGGAATTCTAAGCACAGTAAATATGCTGATAAGCTAGATGACTTAGATTTATTATTCAACAGAAAAAAATCAAGCCTTAAAGCTAGCTAGAAAGAGAGTATGCAAAGGAGATATGTATTCTTAAAACCTGGAGTTATAGTCGCTTTAGTTTCATTACCTCTGGAGCTAGTATTTGAAATGTGATTTGAGATACCAGTAAATATTTAAGGTGAGACATTTGTCATTACTAACTATAACCCTAAAAGTAGAAAGTCTGATTAGAGAACTATAACTCCAGAGTAAATAATTATTATCATCAACTACAAGTTTAGTTGTCTACTGCCGGACCTAGACCACTCCTTAGTAAGGAGATTTCGGTCTATTATATCACACTGGCCAGACTGGTTAACTTGTTGCAAGTTTTCTTTCTTTCTTAGCTTGCTCCCTGACTCGGCTTTTACGACACATACGGGATGAATATGGGTCTGTTCACACAGACCGGCTCGGAGAGCATATTGGATCGCATTTTTCTTTTCACTCAAACCGGATCGTATACGCCTGGAATTGGCCGAAGCGGAGCTGCCACATAGACCGGCTGGAAGAGATCTGCGCGAGTGCGAGCGAGAAAGAGCACGCAATCGGAGCCAGTCGTCGTATCTTATTATTTCAAACGATGCGCGTTGTGCGCGAAGTGAACATGCAAAAATAAACCTTACTACAATTACTCAAAACTCTGTTTCTAATGTTATAAAAATGTGCTCTCCTCTCCGAGCCGGTCTGTGTGAACGGACCCTAAAGGTGGTGACACTCTTAATCCGTCACCACACGGCAGACAAACAAAAGTACGCTAGAAAATATCAGAAAGGCCGAATTAGCACTTAAAACTATAACCCTGATGATTGTTTAAGTAGTAAAGCGACGAGGACAGTATTCATTAATCGTCTAGTGAAGGGTGGGTATTTTTCCTCAAGCGCAAAAAGTGCAACAACGCAATCGGATTTTCCTGAGTACATATTTAATTCTACCTTTATCTGTTATTCCAACATGTTAAGTACCTACATGAAATGTAAAGATTTACATTGTGCAACAAAATGTTAGTAGGAAAAACAAAGCCTATATTTTCATCGTTCTCATCACAATCAGATGCTAGTGATACTGCTATTCTTGACTCAAGAACGACCATAGATGCGGATTAAACTGCAGGGAACGGCTAGATTTGTACAAAAGGAAAAGGACCATCTCTTTCTAGAGTTAGTAACCGAACAGATCGTCAGGAATTATTTTACAGTCGTCTTACGAGTATACGCAACACAACATATTAGGTCTTTACCTATGACATTGCCGTTCTTCAGTACTGGTCATTTCAAATAAAAAAAGTTTGTAATGGCTCTGTATTCTAAATTCAAATTAATTTTGTTTTAAAACCATGACATTCTATTTATAAACTCAGTCTTTTGTTTTTTGATTAGCGTTGTATTCATTACATTTGAACATTTTTCGTCATAATGGATACTTTAAAAATTCGTGTAATTATGGAATATGAGTTCCGTCGTGGCACCAACGCGACACAAACGGCACGTAACATCAAAAACGTTTACGGAGAGAACTGTACAAACGAACGCACAACCCGTTATTGGTTTTCCCGGTTCCGTTCTGGAAATTTTGACTTGAAAAATGAAGCTCGTGGTCGTCCGGAGACTTTGGTTAACAATAATGAATTAAAGGCGATTGTCAAAAAACTCAATCTACAGCTGAGCTAGCAGCAGCTTTTAATGTAAGCATCAAAACAATATTGATCCATTTGCGACAAATTGGCAAGGTAAAAAAGCTTGATAAATGGGTGCCCCACGACCTTAACGATCGCCAGCGCAACGTACGCGTCGAGACCTGCCTTGCGCTGCTCAACAGGCAAAGAAATGAAGGAATTTTGAAACGAATTGTTACGTGCGACAAAAAATGGATTCTGTTCGACAATTGAAAGCGCTCGGCAAGTATGTTAGACCCTGGTTCAGCACCAAAGCAATGCCCTAAACCAAAAATGACCCCTAAAAAGGTGATGGTCACTGTTTGGTGGTCTAGTGCGGGTGTGATTCACCACAGCTTTTTACAAAACGGCATGAGCAATAATGCAGATGTGTACTGTGAAGAACTGGAGAGAATGATGGAGAAGCTTGCACATCTGCAACAGCTTTAGTCAATCGGTCGTCCCCACTGCTCCTTCACGACAACGCGCGACCCCATACTGCGCAACAGACAGTCTCCAAGTTGCAAGAGCTGGGGTTGGAAGCTCTCCCTCATCCGCCATACTCATCAGACCTTGCACCTACCGACTATTACTTTTTCCAAAATTTAGACAATTTTTTAGTGGGTAAAAAATTCAATTCCCGAGAGGCAGTACAAAATGCCTTTGAAGAGTTTGTTGCCTCCCGTCCAGCTGATTTTTACAAGAAGGGCATCAATAAACTGCCAATGCGTCGATTGCATGGGTGATTACTTCGAATAACAGAAATAAAAAAGTTTGAAAAAATAAGTACTTTCACTTATTGCATACAAAACGGCAATTTCATGGGTAAAGACCTATTATATGTAGTACTAGTACCACAATTCTGCCTTTAATCCCCAGTAGATACATTGCTTCGAAGTTTCCAACTGAGGCAGTTAACGACTGCCTAGAAATCTGGCCACCCATGATCGTGACGTACGCGTAAACAATGAAATTCTCGCGCACCTACAAATATAAAAGCTTAGACCGATTCCGACACGACTGGGTTGCAATTCAATCCCTTACGATTTCCTGTTCGACACACATGGGGAACAGTTCTCGGTACTAATTTGTGTGTTAATGCTGTGTCACTTTATTCGAGCAGACACGAAACTGCTGTTGGGATTTGGTTTGACTGCAAAATACATACATATTAAGTACTGACTGATATTACTGACCAAAGTAGTCAGTTAAATTACTGAATGTTTTATAACAATTTAATGATTTTTTAAAGTAAAGCTATTATTAGTGCAATATAACCTGTTTTATGATATCAGAGCAATGTACATTTAAAAAAATCCCTTCTATTGAAACATAAAAAACACTAGCTTTTACACGCGGCTTCGCTCACACAGACTTTCACCCCCTGATTTACTCCCTTAGGGGTGGAATTTCAAAAATTCCTTTCTTAGTGCTCACTTACGTTATATAAAGAACCTACATGCAAAATTTCAGGATTCTAGCTTCAGCGGTTTGGGCTGTGCGTTGATCTCTGGGTATGTCAGTCAGTCAGTCACCATACTCTTTTATATATTTATATAAATATAGATAGATTTAGGAAATTTCGCTTTTATAAGTGTCAAAATGTTACCTTAAATTAAAATGAGGTAAATCAATGACACATTATTCGTTATTGGAGTAAATGCAAACGGATATTACGTGTCTAAGAATTTATCTAGAAAACATTTTGCTCCACTTTTATTGCGGAAAACATCGTCGCAAGGAAACTCGAGTTCCTTATTCAATAAGCTTTCAAAGGTGCGCAATTTTATTTTGCAAAATACGTTCAACAGGATTGTTTCCTATTGCTCGCGTCTACGCTGTAACATGCAACAACAAATCGTCACAACATAAATTGCTATTGAAGGTTCTTTTGGTTCACAAAACTGGGTTAAACCTGAAACATGTAATAAAGCTATTATTTAATTCGTAATCATAAAATCAAGAAAAAGTTTGTAAATCTACATAAAACTGTGTGACCCAACCATTTAACCTATATGAAATGGGTCAATGTCCCGTTAGTTTTGCACTTTATGTGGCCGTGATTATTCTATGGTGTACAATGTCGCTTCATGGGGCACGATTTATGATGCCATGACATTTATAGACACAATGAAATACGTCGGATCGGAACATGTACTTCCTTTATAGGTACTATATACGGCTATGTTTACAAAAGCTTACATTTTCTAAATTAATATTGCTTAATTGAAAAGTTAATTAAGATTTTAGTACCCACTCACAATTCTTAGTAATATGTACGTGTATACTAAAGTAATCAACCAAAAACAAATAATTCTAATGTCAGATCATTTTATAACTATTTTGGACTGAACAAAAATGTCAACAACACGTCAACAAAATGTTTGTTGACAGGAGTATTCGCAAAATAAATGGATGAAAAAACATACTTAAGTACCGTTTATTATCATACATTATTAAGTTTTTGATAAGTTTTTTAATATGATTAATATTTTGGTGATTATGTATTACATTATCTTTTTTTAACCGACTTCGGTGGTGGTTCGAAAGGAGGTGGTTATCAATTCGACTGTATTTTTTTTATGTTTGTTACCTCATAACTTTCGACCGGACGAACCGATTTTAATGATTCTTTTTTTATTTGAAAGCTGGTGCTCCATTCAATTTGGTCCCGATTGAAGTCAGTTTTTTTTTGTTAAAATTTGTGATTATTATTAATTTAATTATAAGTTATCATTCATTGACATAATAGAATTTAAACATTTATTTATTCTTATTTTATTTATACATTCAATTAATGTTAGAATGGAAATAGATATAGGTACTTCCAATTATGTGTCCTAAAGACCACCCAATTACAATCAATAAGTTCTAACCATGATCCAAGTTCAGATTTCTGATCAAAGCTGAACAACTGCCATTTATTAGACGCTGTCGAAGCTTTTTTTTTTCAATTTAGTGACTATGTGGGTCACATTGCCATGTCTGCGTGAAATTAACGTCGTAACTGGTCGTAAAGATGGCCGTCGTGTTTGCATTCGCGGTTTTATCGCCTCGCCTGATCACACGGGATTACTCAATAGACATGTTGCTATCTATTAAACGTTTGTGAACTTTCTTCGAACAATAAATTCTATGTTAGACTGTTAATTCCTTTTATAATCAACTTCAAAAAAGAGGCAGGTTATGTTTACAGCTATATTTATTTTATGTTTTTTAAATCAGAACTCCGTTTCAGTGATTTTAGATTAGATATAGATTTTTTATTTTATTTGGGAGTCTTAAGTCTGCGGTACTCAGTATATTGTATAATTTCATATGAAGATATTTGAACATTCTCTATCTCTACAACTACTCTAAAAGTACCTATTAAATATTCCTACATACCTACTTGTCAAGAAATAGACTGAGTAGATATACTCTTAAAGAATAAAATAAAAATGAAACCAACAATATTTGTATGATATCAGATACGGTACATTATATAGGATTAATATAATATGAATGTCATTTGAATGTGACATTTAAAATTAAAATGATTGTAAATAAATTCCACATTTTACTCGGAGCGATTAAAAATATGTATGTATATTATTTGAGATTTATCAGAAAACTTTTAATACAATTATTAAGGTTACGCAGAGAGACAACAGAAACAATGCATTTATTTGAATTTCTCGTAAGCCGTTAAAGACTCTTTTTTGTGCGTATTAGGTATTCTGACCCCAAAAAAAAAAAAACAATTTCAATTATATAGAAAATCGTGCCACATCCAATTGATTGTGCTGGTAATCACAGAAAGAACCACAAAATATGTCATGTCAAATGTGATTGTTGCCATATAAAATAAATAAATATTTCGGACATCTAACACACAACGCCATCTAGTCCCAAGCTAAGCTGAGCTTGTGTTATGGGTACTAGACAACTGATACAAATACATATATACTTGTTTTTTCGTAAATACATACATATTATACATAGAAAACACCCAAATTCCGAAACAAATATTTGTAGATCATACAAACATTTGATCCGACCCGGGAATCGAACCCGAGACCTCATGATCAGCAGTCGCACACGCCAACCGCGAGCCCAACGAGGCAGTTTTTGTACCTTAAGTTGTACTTGCATTGCTTGATCTGTACAGGATCGGGAAAAAGTGATAAATTGACTGGTTTGATCAAGCAATGTAATACTACTACTACGAGACCAACGAGGCAGATAAATAAAATAAAATGATAACAATATCAACTTGTTTAATTAAGGCCAGAGCATAAGTTAATTATGCTAACACTCATGTTTATTAATGTTCTGGTCCAACACTTCCTTCCATTCTCGGCCTATGACAGGCCATAGCCACGATGCACGCAATTTTTCGAAAATATTGCGTGGAAAGAGACAGAAATATTATGTATTGGACACTATTGGTATCTCTCATTATAAAGTGAGGTGATAGTAAAACTTCATGTATTTTGACATAATTATGCTTCATTACTCGGGAGAGTGCCTCTACACCTATTTGTTTTCTTTTTCGAGCAACAAACAGTTAAAGACAAACGCCTATTCGATTCATCCATTGAAAACGGTTGTGCAACAAAAACATTTTTGTATTTAGAATTCAGGATGTTAATTTCTTATAAAAAGTTAAATTATATATCGGTTACTTAATGAAACGACTAAGTCATTTACCTCTTTCAACATAATCTTAGGATAAAGGTAATAGCTATTACACAAAATTAATGCTTAACACGGCTGTTCGGCTGTTGACCGCTTTTCAGATTATTAAAATCCAATCATACCTAGACAAACTATGCATTTGTGGCGACCTTGGAAAACGTCTAGTTTTTTGCTTAATTAATAGTTTAATATCAAACACCATTCTAAACTTGTACCTACATGCATACCTTTCTAAAATTAGGTAGTTGAAGTGGCGCGTGTTTAAATTTTTTGGGATAGGGTGCAAACGAACAGACGTATCGCCTGATGGTAAGCAATTACCGCCGCACATGGACATCCGCAACACCAGAGGCGTCACAAGTGCGTTGCCGGCCTTTGAAGAAGGAGTTGGAAAACTTCCAACAATAAATTTGAAGTCAAAATATTTTGTAAGCAACGGCTTTACATACGAATAGAGCATTAATCTAATGTAAAGATGAGGGGAGGTGAAAATATTTTGTAAAGAGTATTCTAAATAGAATCATGGAAAACTTCATGAGACGAAAACCCGATAAAAGAATTATGAACTCTTTGAAACTTGTTATCATGTGAATGCAGATCCTTTGCATGACGTCATGTTACTTTTATCTTTTATCGTAAGATACTCCTAATGCGCTCAGACATAAAATCTACTCGAGAATAAGAGATAAATGATCTTGTTTCATTAATATTATGACGTAAAAGCACCATTACGTCATCATGCGTATAGCCCACCTAAATACTACTATTTTATACTCATTAACCTACGCTTGATCGAATTTATAGACACACAGTTTCTTTTTGTCACGAAAGATTTGCTTAAAAGAAAAATAAATTCAAAAGGAAAATGTACCAATAAATTAATGAATGGATCCCAATTCCTGATTTGGTAGCGAACAAGGATAAAGGTTTCTCTGACTCACATTAATATTATTCAGAATTATGTCTACTACGAGTAAGTCATCACTATGACTTCTTCTAATTGTTTGATACTCTCATTAAGGATACTTAACGGAAACAAATATCAGTAGAGGTTTCCTTAATATTTACTAATAGGTAAAGCAAAAGAAACTATGAGAGAAGATTGCCAAGGTTAGGCTTAATTGTTTTTAATTGTCTCTCACTAGTGCAATATATACCAGTATAGATAGATACTATAAACATTTCTGTTTAACAAACAATTTGTATTACAGAAGTGATTAGTTGATTTCCATATGATGTTTCTTATGTTCTGTTAAGCTAGTATAGCCACGTATTTTAGGACGAACGGGCCGACTCAACCAGGACAGTACTGCCCTCACTCAGAAGACCAACCTAAAATGACAGTATCCGTACTGTTGTTTCGTTGTTGAATGCGAGACTGAACAGACGCTTCTCAATTGGCCGCCATAGCACAGAATAACTAATAGTACTAACGTAGCCATAGTGTGGGTCACCATGCTGTATAGTTGCATTGTCTGCATTTCACTACCCTTGAATTCTGCTCATGTTTTTCATCTTAACAGGCAGAGTTAACAAAATAATTTACCTTTACCAAAATATTTTAAATACAAACAGAACAAAATATGTATGGGTGACTAAAAGTTATCTAAATCCGATTAGGATAATTCGTTATAAATTTCATTTATTTTGAAGAATGATTTAACCAGAATAGTCCTTAGATGTCTAAAATAAGATTTTTAATTCACTTCAATTAAACAACTTCATTCTATATTAAATTCCGGAAAACCACACATTATACATATCTATCTCATAATGCTAGGACAGTTTTTAAAATCTTTTATCGGGTTTTCCGTTATCCTATCGGGAATTACAAGCTATCTTGGAAAACTTCACGTGCTTGGAATTCTTCTTACGTAGTTACTTTAATTCTACCTTATCTTTTAACCATATCATGTGAGAGGCTAACTTTGCAATTTATCTGTAAGTTCTGTCAATGGTATTTCCTTAGAACTTCCTCTAATATATCACTTTGCACTTGTTCCATCTATGTATATGTCGGAATGAGGGTATCCGAATAATAAAAGTGTTAAAAACATTTGCCACTATCGAACGGTTCCATGAGTCGGTTCCATCTCTGTTTTATATCGTGTGTACGAGGCTATATTTACCAGTGGGGGAATTACTAGCCTAGGTGGCGAATTCCACAGGGCACCACGGTGGAGTGAGCGTTGCCCCAACCCCCTCGTGGGGGTTGCTGATGGTGTTTAGGTTGATTCGTATCCGTGATTAGTGTTTGGCTTTGGTCCAGATTGGCTGTATCTGTCATTCATGTTCTCGTTTATTCTTGTGTCTCCGACATCAGAAGTGGGATCTGAATCTCATTTGCCCAGAATGTTTGAGAGTGTAACGGATCGTCGGTCGCGGCGAACGGTCGAACTAACCTCCGCTCGAAAATCGTACGAGGTGACCATTGAAAGGCGAGGTGGCCATTGAAAGGCGAGGTGGCCATAGAAAGGCGAGGTGGCCATTGAAAGGCGAGGTGGCCATTGAAAGGCGAGGTGGCCATTGAAAGGCGAGGTGGCCATTGAAAGGCGAGGTGGCCATTGAAAGGCGAGGTGGCCACTGAAAGGCGAGGTGGCCATTGAAAAGTGAAATTGGTAGAATAAGAGGCCATCTAGATATTGTTAATAATCCAAAAATGTGTAACGCGATAAACGGTGATGTGACTGTTGCGATACTACTTACTGGTGTTATTAATTTAGTATGTAGCGAGAAGTCTATTCGCATTCAGATTTGATAACGAAAAGCCTATTATTTTATGAAAATGTCCTAAATGAAGTTGTTCCACAGAAGATAAAATGTAATAATGTACCCAATGTCCTTGGTCGGGAGTGGCCGAACAATACAAAAATATCTCTTTGTTTTCTGCGGATAACGATGATGATGATGATGCCTTCAACATCACACGAGGACGTACACGTCCTCGTGTGATCGTCATATCGTCGATACGTCAGGACGGCCGTGTCGGAATGAGGGTATCCGAATAATAAAAGTGTTAAAAACATTTGCCACTATCGAACGGTTCCATGAGTCGGTTCCATCTCTGTGTTTTATATCGTGTGTACGAGGCTATATTTACCAGTGGGGGAATTACTTGCCTAGGTGGCGGATTCCACAGGGCACCGCGGTGGAGTGAGCGTTGCCCCAACCCCCTCGTGGGGGTTGCTGATGGTGTTTAGGTTGATTCGTATCCGTTTAGTAGTGATTAGTGTTTGGCTTTGGTCCAGATTGGCTGTATCTGTCATTGATGTTCTCGTTTATTCTTGTGTCTCCGACATATATAAGTATAAATGTTTAGCTCTGCATCATCTTCCAACTCGCTACAACCTGTCTTTCAATTGTTTGAAGAGCTAGGTAATATTTGTACAAAGTGTTTTTAAAGAGTCATAAATAACTGTGGTTAAAACATTAAACCATCAAACTTGTAATATACAAACAAGTAAATAATACCTACGCCAAATAGTCCCGTTAAAACTTTAAAACCACATTATGTCAGCAGCGGACACTAAAGACATTTATTATAATGTGGGTTCGGTGACACATCATCAGACCTCCACGCAGGGCCACAGGTTGAATATCCTTTATTCGGTCCTCATGTTTTACTTCAATTTATATTATGTATTATAAGCGTACCAAATATAGCTTAAAATTTATTTAGGCGTCTTAGTATTCGAGTGATACGTAATATTTATTGCTTACATTAATTTTATAGCCCACTCTTTTCTTTTTATTAGGATTCCGTACCCAAAGGGTAAAACGGGACCCTATTACTAAGACTTCGCTGTCCGTCTGTCACCAGGCTGTATCTCATGAACCGTGATAGTTATACAATTGAAATTTTCAGAGGTGATGTATTTCTGTTGCCGCTATTACAACAAATACTAAAAAACAGAATAAAATAAACATTTAAGGGGTCTCCCATACATCAAACGTGATTTTCTTGCTCGATATTGAAAACGGCAACAGGTAGACGCGTGAAGTGTATAGATAATGGTACGGAACGATCAAGTGCGATTCCGACTCGCACTTGGCCGATTTTATTTATCAAATAACTTGTGTAGTACTACACTGTATGCCAAAATATACGTAAAATTTCTGTCTTATCGTTTAGAATTACAGGTATATACTATAAAACGCCTTTCTCTTTAAAATATATTAATTAAAAGTATAGTTACAAAGAACAATTAAAATTTACAGAAGGGCCACTCACAGATCACACGAGACGACACAGCCCACCACAGAGTAAAATGTAGCTCGCAGGATAATCCTTCCAGTGCTATTTTGCTCCGTTTCACTATTCACGAGAACACCTTTTCCTTTAAGCGATAGAATTCCTTTCGCCCTTGACTAAGGTTCAACGCGACACACAAGACGCTTGAGAAATAAATACGTGCACTTTGGACGAAGTGCGAGGTTTCACTGAATGGTACTGGATAAATGTAATGCAGTGTAAGGCAGCAGTGCACATTATTTTTATCGTAGACTATAAATGATCAAAAATGGGTTATATAAAACGAAATAGTTTTCTTGATTGTAATGTTTTAATATTTTTATAATCTCAGGTTTGTCTACAGTTATGAAAATTAGATACCTACATTTGTGTCATAATTATAACATTAAAGAGGATCACAACGAGCCAAGTATGAAACCAAAAGAGGCAAGCTAGCAAAGAGCTAAAAAGATGCACCTAGTATATTATTATTAAAGTTGTTTTAAGGAAAAATACTTCAGCAATAATAACAATCGATTTTAATATCTTTTAGTCTTTTAATGAATCTCAACTGCATTTAAGAACATGTTTTAATCGATTAACAACATATTGCGCGGTATTCTGTTTGTTAATGAGCACGTGATCGAAAAAAACCGCTTAAGCTATTAATCATCGCAATGTTGCAGTCTTTTATGAACAAAAGCTTTTGTCCCTTTTTAATCTATAAAGTTCTTCATTGGAATTGTTTTAATTCCATAAAGTTGTACACATAAATGCGGATGATGTCCAAATGTGTGCAATAGCATCCGGCATGTTGCCCACGCGTCGGAACTCCTATAATACCGAGATATCTTCTGTTTGTATCTCGATTATTGCTTTTTGTACCTTAAGTTGTACTTGCATTGCTTGATCTGTACAGGATCGGGAAAAAGTGATAAATTGACTGGTTTGATCAAGCAATGTAATACTACATAACTAAGTAATACTTCATGCATTATTGAGTATAATCAATCAATCTCTTGAATTCTGCATGCTTTCCATCAGCAGAGTCATTTTGGCAGGGCCATACATAAAAAAATTCAAGTCCTGAGTTTGCAAGTAAGAGTGTCAATTGAATTCGCTGAATGTTTTTGTTTTTGATATCGTCAAAATCGTGACAATTCGTAGATGTCAAAAGATAAAAATAAATAAACATTATCTAACTTGGTCCAAATATACTTCGATATCTATTCTTTGTGCGCTGCAATCTCGATCCGTGTCATTGCTCTTCAACTTCTTAATCCTAGCTGATATGTATAAATTTGGCAACCATAATAAACCGATCATCATGACATTTGTCAACCAAGTTCTCCGGAGTCCAAAAAGGACAGAATATCTTTTGGTCAGACAAAAAGTACTGTTGTCGAGATACGTTTACCTGAATTGATTGACAAAACGTGCGCGGCCGCAGGTAAAAGCTATTAACAATATTTGTTACTAGTTTCTTTTCACCCAACTGCGAAAGAAGGAGGGTTATGTGTTTCGAGTGTATGGATGTATGTGTGTATATTTCTTTGGCACACCCTAGAGCCTAAACGGCTTGTCGTATTTTTATGTGAGTGGTGTCAATAAATGGTGTCGTTTTAGTCGTGAGAGTGACACTGGGTACATCAAAATTATAAATAAACAAAACTAAAAAAAAAACCTTTTCTTTTCAGTTCTTTCTATCTTTTCAATTCTTCAATTAAGACGCAGTCGGGATCTTTTTTAAAATAATTCTTTACTTGTTTAAGTATTATTGAAATAAAATATTATATAACCTGCTGCACCCTGCCACGCTTCCCTGTGAAACATTATTTATGTAGAAAAAACATATAGTCCAGTCGAGATAGACATTTAAATAGATAGCGATTTTATTTTTTTAAACGTCGGGGGCGGGGGGGGGGGGGGGGTTGGAAGTAAAAATCTCGATTTTCGAACTAATCCCGGTAGAGGGTTCGCCGGCATCTTGTTTTAAAGTTCAATTTTTTCGTTTTTCTGAAACAGCTCGTTAATTTTCAACTTTAGAGCAAAACTGACAGTATCCAAAGTTGTTGGAAATTTAATTTCTCACAAGTTTGGTCATTATCATTTTTACGCTAGGATCAATATTTGCAGAGTTATAAACTATGAAGTTTATCAAAAAAATCGTAATGGGTGGAATTTTATTTTCTTCAACTTTGGTCCTCGCACCTTTTTTTACTCCACGATCAATATTTTCGGATTTATACTCAAATTGGAGGTGAAATTGTTTTTATTTTTCATAGATTTTGTTTATTATCTTGTTTATTTGTAAAAAAAATTTTTTTGTTATTGATAGTATAACTCTGCAAATATTGATCCTGGCGTAAAAATGATAATAACCAAACTTGTGAGAAATTAAATTTCCAACAACTTTGGATACTGCCATTTTTGCTCTAAAGTTGAAAATTAACGAGTTATTTTAGAAAAACGAAAAAATTTTACTTCAAAACAAGATGTCGGCGAACCCTCTACCGGGATTAGTTCAAAAATCGAGATTCATACTTCGAACCCCCACCCCGAAGTTTTTAAAAAAAAACGCTCCCCGGATTTTTTTCTATATCAGGCTAGTTTTATGTCTATCCCGACTGGACTAATAAAAGAAACACACATACCAAACACATAAAATCTTTAAAGTGTGTTAAATATCAACAAAATTGGAGGTCAATCGGTGAAGAACTTTTTGAGTTTTTAAGCGTACTGAAACCATTTTAACGTTTTTATATAAAAATTGTAGATGTTTAATAAAAGTATTGAAGGTTGTCACGTCACACCAAGCTATCCAATACCCGCATCATATATGTAATTTTACTATCACATATTCAAATTACTATGGGTAAGTAAAAATTTTGTAACAACGGTAACGTGTTATTGACCGACATAAAACATAAGGGAAATTTATTTGTTTTTCACTTTACCTCCACCACGCTGCTGTGTACATTTAAATTCAGCTGCAAATAAAACTATTCAAGGATAAATATATTATTTCGGACATTCGTGATTCCTTGCGTGTCGTGTGTAAATCAAAAGGCAGGCGCCAAAACTCATACGCTAATTCGGCGTCGCGGGTACTCGGAGCATATATCTTCCCGAGGTCATGAGTTGAATTGTAAATCTACATACGTAATTCTCATTGATTTATGTCTGTCTCGAGTTGGCCACACGCCTCCTTGTCGCTTGTCCTTAGTTTTTAAAACACTTTGTATGTGTCTTCCATATGTGTGCGTTCCGACTAATTGATTTCAATCACAAATTACACGACTAAAATATTAATATGAGTTGGTATTTTCTGGTTCGTTTATTAGGAAGAAATCATTTTATCATGTCTGATATCAGACTATTATTAATCACCTATAATATGATACCCGATGACTTATAACTTGTTTCCCATTAAAGGACGTGTCATTTTGTCAAATGCTGATGTATACAATGTTATGCAAATGCTAAAACTGAAGAACTTGATGACAGAGAGAGATAAAAAGATACAGATAAAAAAAAGCAATACATTTAATAAAAAGAGTACAGTCGTGCAAATTACTTACACAATATAACACACTTAGAACTATTTGAATTTAACAAATAGGTGCAAAAGGCGTGGCTGGGTAAACATTAGCGATCAGAATTATTTGTATTGGTTCTGATAGAACAAAAGATAAGCGACATTATCACTCCGCTTGTGATAAAATGAAAAGGTAGCAAGATAATAGCATAAAGAGTACAGTACTTGTTATAAATTTAGTTCGTTTGAATACTTAGATGTAGTTTTGAGAAAAAACTAATGTGATATGAATAGCAGAAGAATTAAATTTAGTTTGTTTAGTCATATTAATTATCATTGCTTTATCTGCTAAGGATGTATCCCTTTATATCTAAATCAGCTCAATAAATAAGACATTTCTTATGGAAAACAATTATTTACATTCACTTAGATGACATTGTAAAATTAGTGAACTTAAAAATCTAATAAAAATATTTATGATATGTATTTATATTTACAATACAACATGCAACTAATGAGAAGTAAAATAATTGCAACAGTTTTCAACAAATTTTTGCGAAAGTTTGTAAGTATGGATGGATGGATGTTTGTTACTCTTGCACGCAAAAACTACTGAACGGATTTGAATGAAACTTTACAGTAATATAGCTTACACATCAGAATAACACATAGGCTACTATTTGCAGCGACAACCGGGCGGGCAACAACTAGTACCAAAATAAAGGTAGCAGGAAGTAGGACGTTGCGACAACACAATAAACTAAAAAGAATAGCATTGTTATTTTACAAAGAGGAACTTCTAAGTGAATGCGTGTGTACTCTTCTTCTCCTTCCTCCTAGCTTATATTATTCCCAAGATTAATTGGTGTCGGCTACTAGTTCAACCGGTTTTACCTGAATATCAGTTTTTCTACGGAGCGACTGGCATCGGACCTCCACAACCCTGAGAGTGAACTGATTTCGGAGACTGAACTAGTTGTCAGTTTATTATTTATTTTTGCTGAGAACTTACTAATTACCACTAATTTAATCCTAGTACCTACTGTTGTGGATACGGACTTTCAGTTCTGAGGTATGCATTCGAGTATTACACACTAAGTTAATATTTTAATATGTTTAAGTTAAAGCTGAAAAATTTAAAGATTATTTATTTAGATTATCATTTGGAGTGCCCAATTAGAGCTACTCAATTAACAAGACACGAAAAGTAGAAAAAAGTAAAATGGATCGTTTTAATAAAGTAAACGAATTTTAATCCATATTTATATAATTCTGTACGGTTCAAAAACACAAAAAGTTCTGAAAGTTTTAGCAATAGCTATAGTCATTCAAGGAGAAAGGTTTATATGTGTAATAAATACATACTATAGCATAAGAAATTCGAGAATTTCGAAGACTTCCATGTAAAGCCGGGCCGGGTTGCTAGTATTCTATAGAATTGGATCAATAAAGTACGATTAAATTGTAAGAAATTGAAAAACCTCATCATTCGTTTTAATAAAATTAGCGTGGCCACCTTACTTGTCCTTGAACCAATAAACATCAGATCTCCTACACTTAAACTAGCACCGCTGATACGTCATCTATATAAATAAATCAATTGGACGTTGGACGTATACGTGTCGACATTGGATTTATTACTAAGCATTAACACTTTAATAGTCCCTTGAGACTATGCGATCCGCCGTTTACGACTATCATCGAATTGAACTATGTAAATATTTTGTCATTTATCTGATCGAGCAACACTACACAGAATCGACGAAACATTGGATTTTGTTTATAAATAAGAGCCCCTTGTATAGGATGTCGGAAAAGTATCGGTGTCCGGAAACACGTAAGACCTTGTCATTCACCGTATTGCTGTCGAAGTAATAATCCATCGATCCAACTTTTAAGTCTATTGTTATAAATCAATCGATTGTGAACAAATAGTCACTGTTTAAGTAATGAAACGACCCTTCCTTTAAGTTGAGGAATATTTTTTTATAGAATTACAGAAAATCTTTAGAATTAAAAATAAAAACCAATGCATGTACCTAAATTTCTTAAATTATAAAAATATAAACACACTCAAATCAGCGGGACCTTTCAAACTATTATTAAATATTGAATTAAGAACCGGTTGCGTTTTTTATTTTGTTGTTTGCAACACAACTTTATATCATTTATTATCTTTATTTTACTCAATCTATTATAGTACAATAAAGGAGGTTTTATAAACGTTAGCGCAGTAATTTGCACCGCAGTCACAAGCCTCTGTTGTTCTACTGGCGCCTTATAGGCGGTCCACACTACAACGATATATCTATTTTTTGAGAAATATCTGTGCCAATTTCCGTCCACACGCACGATAAAACTGCACAAACGAACTGCACAGTTAAATCGCTACGATATATCGTTGTAGTGTGGACCGCCTATTACTTGTTTTCAGATCTGAACGATGAAGTCACGGCTTGAGTTACATAATATAGGTATATACGACATATGTATGTGGCATACAGGTTTTATATATCTTCTTGTTGTAAGTTGGTATAAGGTACCTCGGCTATAGTGTTGTTACACATTACATGCCCACTCATAAATTCATAATTGTATATCAATGATCTTATGTAACAGGAAAGTCACTATGCTTAGCTTCGTGTATATTTAGATTTAGGGTTCACCCACTACCATACAACTCATTCAATGAATATTGACAGAAGTAGGCGGCGACAACACGTATTGCGTTCACGACCTCTAATTATTTTTAATAATAATAATTGAGATAAACGTAGAATTTTTATGAATGAAAACACATGCACAGCTTTTTGGTACTATCATATACATAATAACATATAATCTAATATAATCTGTTTGAAAAAAAATCCTCATTAACTGTTTATGTATATTTTCGAGTACTACATCGATCTAACATGATATTAGGTAGAACAAGGGACATACACAATACTAAATATGTAGATTAATGGACTACATATGCAGGGGAGTAGGCTACGGTGGTACGGTCACATAAAAGACACACCTGACTACATACGCTACTTGGCGTACCAAACTGTCAATCCCCGGTCTCAGATACAGAGACAGACCGAAGACAAAATGAGAAGACGTAGTAGTAGGTTTTTTTTTATATTTGTCCCTGCCAAAATGACTCTACTCTGCCTGATGGAAAGCATAAGCAGAATCCAAGAGTGGTGGTCACCATACTGCGAATGCAGACAATGCAACAATGCAGCATGGTGACCCACACCATGGTGGGTAAGTGATGCTGCTGCATCATTGGGCCTCCGGTCTCGCACTCAGTAACGAAACACGACAGCAGGATCGCTGTCATTTTACGTTGATTTTCTGTGCGAGGATGGTAGTACCGCCCCGGTCGAGACGGCCCGTTCGTGCTGAAATCAGCGTGCCTCTACTACTACAAGCTCGAAAGAGAGAGACGACTACATATTTCTTTTTAAAAATAAAACAATATATCAATACATATGTAAACTCGTCTAGTCTATGACATGGAAACGACGGTCTGTAAATTACAGTAATTTAAAGGGTCAGGAGCGATTCGTGAGGTTAAACGATGTTATAATGTGTCGATCAATACGGCCAATTGTGTACCTATTACCAACCTTAATTTCTAATAAAACACTGCATTAGAAGACACGGTATTTCCCGAGTAACATTTATTGGCTATTGTTAAGAGCTGTCGATATAAAACGCGGGAAAAATAATACAGACAGGTTATAAACAGATTATATTTTTATTACTTATCAATTAAAGTTATTATGTGTTGTTGTTGCTCTATGGTCGATGTTCCAATGTTTTTCTTTTCTTTTATTGTTGTCTAGTTTTATCATCCAGTTAGTAAATAGTTTGCATATGATATAAGATTTGACGTATATTCTCATTTTAAGGTAAAACCTCTTTATTTTCGGAATAATGTTTTACAATGTGTGTCACAGATAACCTAACATAATTTGTCATTTTTATCAGCAAAGGTAGAGCAATTAGCGATAATCACTTTTTTGTGCTAAATATAGGAAGCCCTGCGAAATATATCTAAGATAAAATTGAGTTACTTAAGTTATTCCATAATTAAACTGCAGTAAATACCTTAAAAACTTTTCACAACACCAACATTTCACAGTTCTACAGCGACAACGTTTGTAGTACATTCTACAGGAATTTTGAATATCTAACGGCATCATGAATCTATCCAAGAATGTACTTGCATTTCGATCATGAATGAAAATTCAATAAGGAAAAAAAAACAGAATAAAGTTTTCGTGGAATGTAGTCACCAGTACTAAGAAGAGCATTATATTTAGGAGGAGGAAAATGTCACCTGGAGAATCAAAAGTATGACGGAAATAAAGACTTCAATCTATTTAGTAGCAGTATTCGAACAATTCTTAATTAACACTTACAAAGTGTCTGAATATATGTATGTATCGAATACAAAACCTTCTTTTTAAATCGATTAATAAATCGTGTTCAAACCGTAACGTAGCTGTAAATTTTGTCATGGGTATAGAATATTTATTACACACGAATAAAAAACCGTAACCGTGGGTTTTAACTCATCAACCTCGTGTGGAACTTAATGCTTCAAAGGTCTTTTGGACCCAATTATGGCTGATCCCTTCAAAATTTCGAAAACGACAGTGGCACGCTAGAAGGTTATTTGGTTGATTGTTAACCGTGGTACTGCTTAGTATAAATCTAAACTTTACAGTTAAATACTAAAGTGTTTCTTAAATTTAAATCACCTTTTATGAAATTACTGAACCCTACTAATATAAATGCAAAAGTTTGTGAGGATATATATGGGTGTTACTCTTTCGTACAAAAACTGCTGAACGGATTTAGATGAAATTTTACAGTTTTAAAGTTTATATTTATGAATAACACATAGGCTACTATTTAATGCGATAACCAACGTATACGGGGGCGGAGCTGAGGACAAAAGCTAGTATTAATGTAAACAATACAGGGCAATAATCATATCTGCAAGCTCTTAAACACTGCGGGGATTACCATCGTTTAACGGTACGCTACTTTTTTTTTGGGACTAATCCCGCCCACACGCCCACCACTGTAACTCCTGTACACCAGGATCAACAGCGGTGACCCACGAACACACCGAGTTATGACACTCGGGATGTCCCACAAAAAATTAAACTGTCTTGGAACCCGCAACGAAATTAATCAGAAGAAAACTGGAGGAGTTGGAAATATAATAAGTCCACTTCCCTCTTTGGCAAAGCGGGAGACAAAATGAAGTCAAAATAGGCAGACGCCTTTTTCAAACCGGGAAGCACCACGGATAAAATATTATGGGTCCTAAGTGAGCTATAATTGATTTATATAGTATGTATGTCAGAATCGCTTAAACGCACAGAAATTCACAGCAGTTGACACAAGATCCCCATAATGTACTACCCCCACAGATCACTCCCAATAGATACCGCATACAGGGCCGAAAACGTGCACAGCACATTCGTGTAGTAGCTCGTATATGAAGAAACGCTAAGAATCAAGACAACAGTGTCGACCAAGTGCGTGACCCGTAGGCACGCAGAGTTCTGAACAGTTAAAAAATAATTTCAAATTACAAAAGATATTGTAAATGGCTTCCTGTGCAGTAAAATGGTGTGGCAAGTCATCTAAGACATCTAGTTTCCAAAAAGATGGCATAACATTTCATCGGTAAGTACATTATATTTATTACGTTACCGTTTTTCAAATACACCGGAGTTCAACTTATACTGGTGACATAATGGTGCAAAGTAAAAATAATTAAGCACCCGTTGATATCTTTTTGAAATGTCCCTTTCACTCATTACGTAAATTACAATGGTTGTCTTTGTCTAATGCAGCACGTGTAACGATAGTGTTGCGACTCTCAAGTCGATATTTGTATGGTCATCGTTTGTTTTTTTTTGTAAAGCAAAGATATTTTTTTAATAAAGTGTCGTATTATTGTGATATTATTATGTTAAAGGTTTCCTAAATGCCCCGAAAGAAAAAAAAAATGGATCGACGCAACTCGTCGAGGAGACGAATGGTTTCCTACCAAAAATAGTGTTATGTGCTCTAGACACTTCACAGAAGACAATATTCATGTTATGAAAAATCGTAGAAGGCTGTTTGATTCCGCTATACCTACTCTATACTTGCCAGTTTTGGTATGGACTTTTTTAAAAATCTTTATTTACGGAGCTTAGCCACAATAATGACTATATCTAAATAGTTTTGGTATAGACTTGCATACTTTAAAAGAAATAGTTGGTATACTAATGAAGACACATCAAAAATTTAAAGACGTACCGTATGGTGTATTAATAATTTATATTACTTTTACGCACCCACCCCTACCATCGATGCAAGTGCAAATATTGTAGCTAAAAATATGGAAATTCCTGTGACCAGCACATCTTCTGAAAATTCGGTATAGTTATAACAAAAACTAACATTATCATTATAATTTGTAATGAATGATTATTGTTAATAATAGGTCTTTACCTATGAAATTGCCGTTTTGTATGCAATGAGTGAAAGTACTTATTTTTTCAATCTTTTTTATTTCTGTTATTCGAAGTAATCACCCATGCAATCGACGCATCTTTGCCAACGCATTGGCAGTTTATTGATGCCCTTCTTGTTAAAATCAGCTGGACGGGAGGCAACAAACTCTTCAAAGGCATTTTGTGCTGCCTTGTAGCTGCAAAAGCTGGGGTTGGAAGCTCTCCCTCATCCGCCATACTCACCAGACCTTGCACCTACCGACTATTACTTTTTCCAAAATTTAGACATTTTTTTAATGGGTAAAAAATTCAATTCCCGAGAGGCAGTACAAAATGCCTATGAAGAGTTTGTTGCCTCCCGTCCAGCTGACTTTTACAAGCAGGGTATCAATAAACTGCCAATGCGTTGGCAAAGATGCGTCGATTGCATGGGTGATTACTTCGAATAACAGAAATAAAAAGATTGAAAAAATAAGTACTTTCACTCATTGCATACAAAACGGCAATTTCATAGGTAAAGACCTATTATTATGCTACAAGAAACAAATGTTTATTTCAGATTACTGGTTCACTCTTAAAAGACGCAATAACCCCGTCAACATCAAAAAATCATTGCTTAGACACGCCTACAAAACAAAAAAGAAAGTTTTCACCTATACCTGATACGCCATCTGCATTTGATACTCCAGTAAAAAAACGTCTTTGTAGAAGAATCATTGAATTATCCAACGTAGTGAAGACAAAAAACAAAAAAAATAAAAAATTAAGTGATTCCAACAGAAGACTAAAAAGACAAATAGTTTCTTTGAAATCATTATTGACAGAGTTAGAAAATAAAAATTTATTAACAGCTGAAAACAATGAGGCATTAAGTTCCTTAGGGGTCAAATGTAATGAAATTATTCGTCGTCAAATATTGAAGGGAAAATCAGGTAAAGTTGTTCGAAAAAAATATTCACCGCAGTTAAGAGCTTTTGCACTTACCTTAAATTTTTACTCAACAAAAGCTTATAATTATGTGCGTAAAACATTTAATACCTGTTTACCCTCTGTAAAAACACTAGGAAAGTGGTACAGGTCTATAGATGGCCGTCCAGGTTTCACCAAGGAAGCTTTTGATGCCCTAAAATTTAAGGTCACACAGACAGATCTGGCTATTCAGTGCTGTATTGTCTTTGATGAAATGAAAATCGAGAAGAAAATAGAAAAGACATATGGTTATGTTGATTATGGTGGAAATGTGGATTCTGACTGTAGAGAAGAATGTACAGACGCATTAGTTTTTTTGGTTGTTCCGTTACACGGTAAATGGAAAGTGCCTATTGGATATTTTTTTATTAACAAAGTGACTGCTGAGCAAAAAAAGTTTTTGCTTAATCAAGCTATTGACTTATGTTTTGAGGCTGGATTAGTAGTTAAAGCTGTTACATTTGATGGCTGTCCAGCCAATTTAGCAATGGCCAAGAAACTTGGCTGTGATTTCAACCCGACTTATTTAAAAACTACGTTTAAAGTGCAAGATAAAGACATAGCTATTTTTCTCGATCCAGCTCACATGATAAAATTAGTGAGAAATAGTTTTGAACACTATAGGGAACTCAAAGATGCTGAAGGCAATAACATAAAATGGAGTCACATTGAGATGTTACACCAGTTGCAAGAAGACGAGAAGTTTCACGCAGCTAACAAGCTACGATCTGAACACTTGTTTTTTAAAAAAAATATTATGAAAGTGAAGCTTGCTACTCAATTGTTCAGTAGAAGTGTATCAATAGCTCTCCAGTTTTGTAAAAACACTTTGAAGATAGCTCAGTTTCAAGAAATAGATGGAACAGCTAATATGTTGTTAGTCCTAAACGACTTATTTGACATTTTAGATTCGAAAGTACATGGATATGGATTTAAAAGGGCACTAAATGCCGAAAACTCGCAAGTTATTTTGTCGAAACTCGAAATGTGCAAAAAATTTTTGATGAATTTGACAACTAAATACAAAAATAAGCAGACAAAATTGATTGACACGCCGAGATTTACCGGATTTTTAGGACTCTGTATTTGCATCGAAAGTGTTAAATTTTTGTATGAAGATTTAATCAAGAACCAGCACTGTCCTTATATATCTTTTCATCGCATCAGTCAAGACCATATCGAACTATTTTTCTGCAACATGAGATCACACGGAGGTGCTAATAATAATCCAACGCCAAAGCAGTTCTACGGCATTTATAGGAAAATGCTTGTACACATGGAACTTCAAGAACTGAGCACCGGTAATTGTATAGCATTAGAACATATTTCTATACTAAACTGTTCCTCAGCTATAAAACGTATCAATATGACGACTGAAAGGGGTGAAAGTTGCGAGACTGAGGAACTCATTGATGAGACTTTTTTTGATTCATTGCAGTATCCGTTAACTCAGTTTTCAGAAAGTATAATTGAATATATCGCTGGCGCTGTTGTTCATTATTTAATAAAAAAAATCAAATGTAATACGTGCGTTAAGGCTTTGGTATCCCTGGATGAAAATAGAAATAGTTTAATTTTTGCAAGAAATGCGGGAGGACTGCTGTTTCCGTCGAACACGGTTACCAAAATTTGCAGACGATCTGAGCAAGTCATACGAAGCTCAATTGATTCAACCCCAAGTTGTAAAATATTTTACAAAGACAAAAAACGTTTCATGATACAGACATTGAGTAGTTTTGTTGGTGAAGATATTTTTTCTCAAATTAAATATCACCAATTTGATTATGAAAACTGTAATCATGTCATTGATTTAGCCAAGAGTGTCGTGGAAAAGTATATAGACATAAGACTACTCTATTTATCAAGGAAGGCAGATCCTAAAAATTCTGTAAGACGAATTTTTACTAAGCTGATCCATTTCAAGAATCAGTGAAGTATTCGTACCTAAATTATTATTTTTTATTTTAATTTTTATTTTTCTAATAAATAATTAATAAACATTGATCAATGTATTTATTTATAAATAATAAGCAAATGAAAAATAAAATATCGACTATCCAGATCCGCCAAAATTTAACGATAAGCATCCTTACCCTGTCCCATCACTATGGTTCGGTGCATTATAAGTTTAACCTTGAACTATCCAATCACAGCGTATTTGACTCGTCCCCCGCATCCCGTGCATACCTCAAAATTTGGTGAAGTGGAATCGCAACAAATATTCAATTATGCGGTATCTATTGGGGGTGATCTGTGACTACCCCAGACGTAATTTGTAAGCTATTTATCATAATGTTACGTTCATTGTACCAAAGACTACATTCCCAGAGGATATGATGAGCCGACTGTTCACAGCTACAATCAGGTGTTGAGCATTGACACAATGGTGAATCGAGTAATTTAAATGGGTATAGTTTGCTCTTAAAGTTACCGTGGCCTGTAAGAAATTGAGCGACACAGTGATCCACCTCTATCCATGTCCTTGACAACCGTTCGCGAACAGACAGACAGGTACGCTGCTTATTACAAGTTACACCGTTTTTTTTATTTGGGGAAATCCGGACTCGAACCGACTAAAAACCGCACACCGTCTTGGGTACTAGGAGCCGGGGAACCAGGTGCACCCTCGGAAGGAAACCCCTTTACAAGTAAAAACTAATTCCTTTTACATTCTTGGAATTACATAGGTATAGAAAACAGAGCAGCGTTAAAAATAAAACATTTCCAGGAAGAACAGAATGTACAAAACCTCTCAGTCAGTAGAGGCAAGTCAAAAGGAAAACAACGAGTGGTAAAAAGATAAACATAGGTCCTCGCCTCCCGTTATTTCTTATCTAAAGCAGTTAAGTTGGTATTATCAACTCATTTGTAACTATCCAAACACTGTTTAGAAGTTAGTAAGAATTCGTTTGTATGAACTTTACATTTTCTTCTTCATAAAGAAATTGGATAATTGAAACAAAGAACATTTTATTGAACGTAGTAATAAATAATATTGCCTTTGTTTTTCGAAAAACTAGAAAGTAAAGTAGTAACACAGTCTTTGTTTTACAATTCGAGTTATTAGGTTGTAAAACACAAAACCGGACTTTACAAGGCTCGCAAGACGATTTCTCTAACTTGTTATAGATGTTTTGAAGTTAAGTGGCAAGTGCATTACTAAAACTAATTAGTGTCACAATTAGTGTGGAAAGTGATATATTTCAATTGTTTCTTAACTGTCTTAGTTTAGATAACATTTCAAATAAAAAATGTCCACACGTCCTTAAATAATCAATAAATACGACTTACTTTGATTAAATTCTCCATTCTGTTGGTGTCTCTCATTGTGGTTCCAATCAAATGTTCCGTTTTCACCTATTCCATGAGAGTGGTCGATTATAACGAGCACAAGAATCTTGCTTAGTCGAGTCGCAGCCTGACTTGCTTAATGTTTACCTTATTGCTTATTACCGCCGACGCTTACTTACAGAAATAAAAACACCCACGGAATAACCCACCGCATTAAATATACACATTATTCAATAAGAACCGAGTTCGGCACCCGCCTTTACAATATAACCGTGTTATAGAACGCAACTAGTGGGAGAAGGTACCTAAGCTTTGTGGTTACAAAATTAAATCGTAATGTTTATGAATGGTGGACGATTCGTCCCGCTCGCACTCGTTGAGTAATGTGAGACAAAAGAAAATCATTTAAAACATAAACATCGAGAAACTGAGTACTAATAACATTTAACAAAAGTTGAGATATTATTAAATTCCTTTGTTGAAGAAAGCTTTCAATATTCGGAAACAAGTACGTTTCTAAAAACAAGTGTTAAAATAGTGGATGTTACCGAGCAGTATTTTTATTGAGTTGGGAAGTATATTTTAATGAGTGTGAAGTTTCTTTTGTAGGTGTAATAGGTTGCTGTTAACGAGCAAGGAGATACGGAGGACCAAATAACACATTCACAGTACTTCGAGGAATCTTAGTAGCATGACCGATATTGTCATTATGTCATCAAGGCATTCGTTGAAACGACCTTGTTGCGGGTTACTGAAGTGTAAACTGTAATTGACAGAATATTTCAGTTAAGAAGCAAATATAACGATAACGAAATATTTGCTTCTTAATTGGTGTAAATTACATGCAGAATGTTGAAATAAGTTATGCACTAAATATCCGTAGGTTTGGTCTCTACCACTGATATTTTTATGACATTATTACAACGATCGCTTACAAAATGTTATACAGTTAGTTACGTCTAAGGTATTAAAATAAGTAATAAATAAGTTGTATTTTTAATTGACTTTCGACCTTTGAAGATAGAATATTTATTCCAAATTAAAATGAAAACAACCTGAGTAGGTACGACAAATTCAATCCAATTTAAAAACAGTTATTGACATAGGTTTACATTAACGAAGATAGTCGCGTAACATACCCAAGACATTGGTTTATACGAGAACCTTTTTCTTAGGTTATAGTAATGTGTGTTTAAATTTTCTAGTATTTCCTGGTTTGCAACTCTGACCTACGCGAGTTAACATTTTCCATACCATCTATCGTAAGTAATATTTCTTTATTACTATATGACTTATTATTTAAAAAAAATACCCCTCTGTGGTTTGTTTACGCATTTCTTACCAGAGTGATCCGAAGTAGCTGGCTGCGGCAATATTTTTACTTCTATTCCGTTAGTGAGAATGAAATGGGAGCATTTTAATATATCTGCATATCCTTTCAAAGATATCCTCTCAGTCGTGAGAGTATGTATTATTGTCCTTTGTTACTTTAATGCTTCTAAGCTATGAAGGGTGATGATAAACTCTGTTTGACTGCCTTATCTGGGTCCTCCATAAAAAGCGTGAAGACAAAAATATGTTTGTTTTATTAATGCCTCACTGTTTGAACAAAAAATTCCAAAGCGATAACGAAAGCCAGGCAGCGGTCTGAATTACATATTATGTGGAATGCTCTTTTTCTTGGTATTCATCTTAATTAGTGTTGTTCATTAAGTTAGAACCTAAATACCTTATACGCTAGTCGTTTGTTCAAACTTATTAATTTGATATTTCTTTGTGTTACAGTGTAAAGAAATAATTATATTATCAGATTAGTATGCAGACAAGGAAGCATCAGGTTTATTAAATTTCAACCCAGTTCAAATTATTTTTAAATTTGACGTATTATTTTCCTTTATAACTTTTGATACTTAACACATAACCCAAGGACGGCCTATGGTTCAGAAATTAAGATCATTAATCAGAAGACCAAACGTCCCTTCCAACACTTTATCTGACAGTGACAACTGACATACGCTGTGCGTAAAAGTGCCAAAAAAAGAATTAAAAAAAACTGAAAGTGACGATGATAAATATAAAATAAACAATTTATCATACAATTTAGTCTACACTTGGTAACACTGTTCTTTAACTTAAGACAACTTTTAACCTTACGTTGTAAATTATATTTTTATTAGTCGTTTAAAAAACATTCTACCTACAGGTTTTAATATTGTTAAAAAATCAATATTAAAATAAAATGTTTAAACCATATTATTAAAGGAAGTTTGAACACAACGAAATCATAAAGCCATGAGGGTCACAATAAGAAATAATTTGCATTGACCAGTTGGTGACAATGCCAATACAATGACCTATTTAAAAAAAGAGACAGGCAAGAAAAACTTACTCTTTGTTCGTCGCCTTGTTTGAAACATGTATAAGTTAGCTTACTGTCACACGAAAGAGTAGCTGGTATCGTGATCCCAGTTGACTGATTAGTTTCTTTTTAATTTCCTTACTGTACTTGAGAACACTTTAATGGGATTAAGGGAATGAAATCCCTTGAAATGAATAAATATTTTACATAGAAGTAAAAAGTAAACGAAATTACTGTTGGAAAATGACAAAATTTTTGAACACAGTTGCAGACTTTACAACATGAGATCAAAATATTAAATTTTAAATGAAATAACCTACTACTCTTCAACAAGCTAGACGCGTTGATCAGAAAGTCTTTCGCTCCATGCAGGACGAAACTAATTGGACAAATGAAGTTGCTTGCTAGTAGTCTAGTACATAGTTGCAATAGAGCAGATCGTAATTGACAGATATGAAATTTAATCACCCACACACATCTCTTTAAGTATTTACATAGTTCTTTATGTGTTATATATTATTTCTTATTATTAATTACGTGAAGGGACGGAAGTGAGTATCAAGTAGCAGCGTTATTTGAATTACCCAATGGGCACACGAGGGGCTTGACTTGGTCGTCATATGATTGATGAGATGTCAGACGTCATAAATGAATTTTGTAAGACTCTCTCATTGTTTTTTTTTATTTTTATTTATGGCTCGCCACAATGACTCTACTCTGCCTGATGAAAAGCATAAGCATAATCCAAGAGTGGAGTGGTGGCCACCATACTCATTGCGAATGCAGACAATGCAGCATGACGACCCACACCATGGCGGCCCAGTGATGCTTCTGCATCTTTTAGTCTAGTCAACAAGTATGGAACTTGTTGAATAGACTATTTGGGCCTCCGGTTTCGCACTCACCAACACAGCAAACTCAGAAACACGACAGCACAAACGCTGTCATTTTACGTTGATTTTCTGTGCAAGGGTAGTACCGCCCCGGTCAAGCCGGCCCGTTCGTGCTGATATCAGCGTGGCTCTACTACCTTGTTATAAGAAAAGTCTTCTATTAGGAACTAACGTTCGACAATAGGCCTTAATACTTAATAGGTCAGTGCTGGACATCTCTCCGTAGAAAGGAGGCTTTAAACGGGATGGAATAGGGTTTTTTTTTTAATTTTCCTTCTCTTACTACTAGTAACGAAGGTTAAACTGATATTCTTGTCAACATTTGGAGCTAAAATTGATTGAGTTAAGAATAAGTTCGCGTCGTTTAATTGAGGTTTGATCTTATGACACTTTCGTCATTAAGCTACACCCACATTTATAATACCTATTGCAAACCTATAAAATACGTGTCATAAATTAATATTTAATACTCTCCGTTAGCCGGCTTATAATAATTCTTGATCATGGAAAATTGTATAGCAATATATCATAAGCATAAGCAGTAGTATGCCTGTTGTTATAAATAGGTTGATAGTAGTAAGTACGTACATATTTCTCAAAAATAAGTTTCCTACACTTGTTTTAAGAAATGATCGAAAACGCAAGAACGTTAATTAGAATACATTTTTGAATTAAAACCACCTGACCGGTTTCGCCTTATGGCACCTTTGATGATGCCATAAGGCGAAACCGGTCAGGTGTAAACAAAAGTAAAATAGTGGAATAAGTACCAACAAGTGATTTTCATTCTAGAATGTATTATAACAAGTTCCATCAAGTGCCGACAATCGAGAGTATAAATTAATTAGTTAGAGTTTATGAATGACAGAATTGCAGAAATGTGTATACAACAATGATGCAGAAGCACCTCAATAGGACGCCATAGTGTGGTTCACTATGATGCATTATTGCATTGTCTGCATACCCAATTAGTATGGTGCCCACTACTTTTGGATTCTGCTCATACTTTCGATCAGGCAGAGTAGAGTCACTTTGTAAGGCCCATACTTAAAACAATGTGTTGCTGATTTTAAAATATTATACATAACACATACATATGTATGTTTACTTGTCATGGTACGTAAGTCTATACAATGTCAGTTCAAGTTTTGGCCATGAAATAAACCTTAAAACAATTAATGCTAAATGAATTTCACACAGTTGCAAACCAATATAATACAGTTACTTTCGTGCGCAATCCTGTACTTTGAATTTTGAGTTAAAAATAAATTATGGACGAGTAATCGGTAGTATATTTTTTCTGTCCCAAAAAATTGTTAAAGACTTATATAAAGATAGATCCTCATAGTACATTGCCTAAGGACAATTTTTAGGTTTGTCTTATTGGGTATTATATAACTTCAAGTAGCGAGAAGCCCTTAATGGTGTAATGTTTTTATTTTCCGTAATAAATGCCTCAACTTAAGTGTATTTTTACTTTTTGGGGTAACCCAACAACTTCTTTAAGGAAAAAAGATAAATAAATCAACTTAAACTTGTATCTATTCCGGAAATAATATTTGTTTTACCGCTAACGATGACGTCTTGATAACAATGCAATCGGAAAAAATATTTGCTGTCATCGTGTTGCTTGCAACTGGTACACAAATCGGTTATTTTTAAAATAATACCTACTTACAATTTTGACTTCAATAATTGTCAAGGCTACTGTAATTTTTGATGAACAATTTAAAGGGACCGACTTCTTTTTATGTTTAAACTAGCTGACCCGTGCCCACTTCATTGGAAATGTGATAAATGAAGAACCGCTCGATCGATTTTGTGCAAACTTCACATAAACCATCTACGAAATAGTCCGAACGAAGCCTGGTTTGGATAGGTGAGCCCGTTCTTGATTTATAAAATTACAACGAAAAGTGGCATTGATTTTTATATATATTGATGATTGATAGGTTACGATAACTCGTATGATTGAACGAAATAGTTGGTATTGGAAAATAGGATTCGAATATGACTTTTTATAAATTCTCAAATTAAAAAAAACCCCTGATATAATAACCTGAGTTCCCTTTAAAAAGTAAAAAGCACGTTATGCGCTTTCATTTGAGACCCCACTCGATGATATTTTTGCAGACATTAGGTAACTCTTCCCCACTTTCACCCCCATAACTTGTAAACGGCTCAACCGATTTTCATGAAACATGTCTAAGAACACTCGCACGTAACTCACCTTTCATACAAAAAAACTAAATTGAAATCGCTTCATCCGTTCGGGAGCTACGGTGACACAGACAGACAGACTGACAGACACGTGAAACTTATAACACCCCTCTTTTTGGTCGGGGGTTAAAAAATAATGAATTTTGTTACAAAATTGTATTTTTTTCTATTTGAGCTGCCAAAATGAGTTTGCTTCGCCTGATGGAAAGCAAAAGCAGAATCCAAGAATGGTGGTCAGTGGTCACCATCCTCAATGCGAACAAAGACAGTGCAAATGTATTGTAACTAGCCAATCTATTTTTGTGATCATCTTACTAAACCTGTAAAGCATATATTATTGTCAAATTAAATGCCTAGAAAAATAAATTTCAAAAATATAAAAATTGTTAATATGATGGAATGTTTAAATTTCCTTTGTATGTTATACTAAAATATAGAAAAAGAGAAGCCGCATGTATGTATTTCTTGCTTGTTTATTTATGTTTAACGCTTATTTTAATTGTGGTTAATGACGTTACTGGACAACACTGAGTTTAACAAAAATAGATCAATGTACAATCCAATTAAAATTATTTGACTTAGACTTTTCAAATCTAATACATTCTTTTTGACTACGGTAAAGCCAAAGGAGGGTTACGATTTTTGAAAATGAATTCGAAAAATAATGTTTTAGATTGTTGTTGAATTGTTGAGTTTTATATTATCGTCCTATTAAATAAAACCTTACAATTACGCTCCAGAATCTACAGATCCATATTTTAATACGTGAAGCAAAAAAATTGTAATTACGTGAGCGTAGGAAGGTATCAGGTTTGCGGAGGAGTTAAAGTTTCTATAAACTTAAAACAAAAAAAAAAACTGAATAATGGGCGAATTTCGACCACTGGGCGACCACTAGTATGTATAAATGCCCCAATATGGTAGTTAAACGACATCATTAAAAATAGGCACACCATTTCAATTGATAACAAAACAACGTAGCAGGCTTAAAAGCCTGAGGTCAGATACGGACCAAATAACCTTATTCAATAATAAAATCAATCAGATTGGTTTTGTCCCGACCGGATTTAAAAGTGAAAATTTCTCAGAATCATGCTACGGATGACTAATTATGTAGGTGAATGCAAACTTCCGTCCTAAAAGCATTGCGACCAGTGTTGCTATTATAATATCCTACCATGTTTAAGGTACGAATGCTATTTTTGTTTTTATTATCTATTGTCTCGAATTAATTATTGATTTAAGTAAAAATTAAGATTAAAGACCTAAGTATACGAGGAGTGGCATTTTAGCAAAAGGCGTTTCTTATCTTCTATATATATAAAAGCGAAATACCACTCACTTATTAATCACGAAATCTCAGAAACTATAACACCTGCAAACTTGAAATTTATCAGGTAGGTTCCTTAAAGGCTGTAGACATCCGCTAAGAACGGATTTTACGAAACTCCACCCCTAAGGGGGTAAAACGGGGGTTGGAAGTTTGTTATAATATATATTATGAAGCAAATAATGATAAATATTTTATAAATTGTTTTATAGAAAACTAGCGTCCAGACCCCGCTTCGACTTCATTCTATACTATGTAAAGAAGATTATACTAAAATCCTCAAGCATTTATATAAAAAAATATTTTGACTTTTTTAAAATATTTTTCTACTGGTAATAACCTCAAAGACAGTTGGCAGCCCCATTAGTTCGAGACACAGTTGAATCAACTTTGCGGCATGTGTGAAGGTCGCAACGTGCGGCGAATGCTCTGGGTGTTTTAATTTTCTCGCTTGTTAGGGAACGAAGATAAGAAGAACACGGTCTTATTTATATAGAGCCTACAGAAGCTGTGACGTCATTTTTACATTCTAAAAAAACGTGGTTTAAATTCCTTGAATGCGCTATTGATGAAATTTACATAAACTTTATACATGCATTACATGGAATTTAGAACGGTGATGCTATTGCCATATCTACTTATTTATTAAAAACAAATTAGCCAATACAGGATTAAAATGATGAATACTTAAAGCTTAAATACCTGCAAAAGCAGAGCAGCAAACTAAAATTGACTGTAAATTACATAACAGCTACATAATAGCAATATTTTTGTTGAAATTTAATAAAACAGACGGTTTCTAGTTTTAATAGAAAACACAAGGACTTAATAAGTAGATTAAAAGTAATTAATAAATTAAAAATAATGATTAAAATCGGGCTTCTCTGTAAAAAGTTATGATGACTTGAGAACCCCCTCCGTTTTATTTTCGTCGGTTAAAAACATATATGTATTTCAATCTCAGATCTACACTCCCACTAACTATGCTATAAACTACGCTACTTTTCGTCAGTATCTTATAAGTTGTCGATACGTACGATACTGACAAAAGTAGCGTAGTTTATAGCATGGTTAGTGCGTATCGCGTGTGTTGACTTTAAACTACGCGCCTTTTATCTGCTTCAACAAGAATAAGACGGTGCGTTATCTACCTTTTTTTATTTGATCTGTGATTTCAATTTAAGTTACCCTAGCCAGCGTGGTGTAGTAGGTAGGCGAAAACCTTCTTTGTAAAGAAAAGCATATGTCTCGCAGTAGACTGATAAGGCTCTTGATGATTTTTTTGATTCACCAACAGATATACAACAATTCCTTGCAAAAGACACATAAATTATGGACTAAAAAGTTTTTGTATCACTAATAACAGGTGAATAGAACGTGCACAACAATTATCTCTAAGACAATAGTCAAAATACTTAAAAATTAGACGTAAGGGAAGAAACTACAGGCGACTGATACTCCTGCTACACACGTAACTTAAGTAGCACTTTAGTCTTTAATACAAACGGAAGAGTCGTTAAATACAGTTTCGGTTGTCACAACTTGTGTCAATAAATCATTCATTTATTGCCTACTTTTATTAAACTATTAAATATTTTTTTTTTTACTTAAACGAATTTAACGTAACTACTTATGCAGTTTACTTGTTTTTTTTTATATCTGGTGGTTACTAAAAGTTATTACGGTGATGTTCGTACTTTTTGATAGATAAAGTGTATTGTACGAGTGGTACTATGAATAATGAAAAGCAAAATTACTAGATACCTATTTAGATATTAATCACATTTTGCAATTCCGTGTACATATAATTATAATGTGTGAGGTTTCCCTTTTAAAACAAAGCTCTACATTGAAAAAAAAGAATACATATTATATGTACATTTTTTTCGGTAGTCATTGTCTCCTACTATATGTCTAGATTTTATAATAATGTGTCTCAAAACAGTTGAATAAAATATATATATTTGTAACATACTCGTAATTGAATCGGTGAAGTAGGTACCTACTTTTTTTATAAAACTTTCTTAATTTATTTCTGGGCATTACGATTAATGCTCTATTGGTCTAAAACTTCTATATGTAGTAGAGATGCCACGAATATTCTGCTACTATTCGGTATTCGGCCACTTTTTTTGGAATTCGGTATTCGGCCAATTAGTACGCATTATTCGGCCGAATACCAAATCATGAAAAAAAGCACATCACATTACTCAAGATTACACGTATTCATTACAAAATTAGAATACTTTAGTAAGTTCAATTGATTATAGATAAGTCATGATGTATAAAAACAAGTTTTTCAGCATAAAAAAAACCTCTCACTGTACACGCTAGTCCCAGGAGACGAAAGATAAACTTTAGCAAATTTTGAGAAGTTTGGGTATTGTTTTTCGTTTGCTGACCACCACTTGTAAGGATCAGCCATCTGATCAAGGCGAATTGTTTTCAAACAAAACTACAATTCATTTGCCACAACATTCTTCTCCACATTCTCCTCTTAATTACCATTTCTTATATTATCAGTAGCGATTTTCTCGATTTTCTTTTCACTGAAGTTTCTTTTCTTACGAAGGGGAGAAGAATAGTTGTCCGTACTACTAGATTCATTACAACTTTTCAGAGCTTCTAGCAGATTGTTTTGTTTTACTTTTACTGTCTGATCCGCTTCGGCCGTCAGCGTTGCCGAATATTCGGTATTCGGCCAAATTACTATTCGTGGCAACTCTAAACTCTAATAGGTAGGTACTCATGGTCCTTCAAACAGTAATGATCACCGTCGATTACGAATACCATAACAAAAACCTATCACATATATGGCACAGTAATTGCTTGGTCATGATTTCAAAGGTTATATAACTTATTATTGCTACACAAATTTACAAAAACAATTGGATGTAAGATTATACTAGAGCCATTCAATACAAATTAAGAAAACGTTTAAATGAAATGTGGACCAAGGAGGTTAATTAATTACTATTAACAGACAAGATAACATGATATAAGAATCATTACTTTGTATTTCATTGCCATATTTAGAATACTACAAGTTTAGTCTTGCTTGAGCTTCAGTATATTGCAATCCATTGCTGATCTAAGGCACTACACTACATTATTGGTCTAATCGTGGTCTCCACTCTACACATGTTGGCTCGATCAATTTAAGTCTAAATGTTTATAAATTATAAGGTAATGTTTCTGACCGGGCATAGTACGAAATAACTGTACAATGTCGGTTCAAGTTATGATTGCCAATTCGACTAAAAGGCAATAAGTCGTTTTTATTCATCATAAATTTATTCATTACTAGCTGACCCGGCGAACTTCGTACCGCCATATTTACATATCTGTCTCAGCTTCCCACAGGCAGTGTACAGTCGCGGACAAAAAAAAACTTTTCCCGTTATCTTTTATTTTTTTTCTTTCTAGCAAAAAAAGAATGAATGAAATCGGACTATGTGTTATTGAATTACAACCAAGTACATATTTTGACTTTCATCCCCTCTCTCCAGGATACCGTGCTGAATTTCGTGATAAAAAGTATCCTATGTCCTACCTCGTAGTATGAACTCAAATCATGCCAAGTTTCATTTCAATCCGTTCAGTAGTTTCGACGTGATGCGCGGCCAAGATACAGACAGACAGACAGACAGACAGACAGACGGACAGACAGACAGACAGACAAAAATGAAAAAAATTACAGTTTTGGCTTCAGTATCGATTATAGAGAGCCCTCCAAAAAGAATTTTCAAAATATCTTTAATGTACAGAATTGGACCTGTTACATTTTTATTATAAGTATTACAGTTTTGGCTTCAGTATCGATTATAGAGAGCCCTCCAAAAAGAATTTTCAAAATATCTTTAATGTACAGAATTGGACCTGTTACATTTTTATTATAAGTATAGATAAGTATAGATTACAATATGTGTCACAAGAGTACAAAGTTAATATGTCACGATTAAAAAAATCCTATATAGATAAATATTTATTATTCTGCGGTTATCTTGATGACATAATGGTACAGGTATGCATAATGCATAGCATATGCTATGAAATGACAGTATTTTTATTTTATTTCTTTCTACTACTTCAAACTAATGTTTAACTCAAAGTTATTGCATTGTCTTGATTTGTATACTTGTTTATATCTAGGGTCTATTACATTAAATATTTTGATTTCACTTTTAAGAACCTACGTCTGACTGAACATAGTAGCAGGAACATGGTGCTAGTGCGCACAATTGAAGTTGCTTTATTTAAAAAGGATACATGAATTAAATCTCTCATTCGGATGTACATCGTTATTGAATTCAGTGTCTATATTGTATCATGATGTCATTGTAGTCACAGTCTGTGACCGTCGACAATCAAATAGCTTAGAGTCAAATAGGTGCATACTTATTATTCGCCCACATGCATACATTGATGCAACATTCTGTGATATTGGTAATGATGATGATTTTGATGATTTTTGAATAAATTTATTAATCATTGCATGCTTATATTAATTTTATTTCCATTGAAATACGATTAAATGATTAATTATTCACAAAAGCGATTAGAGAAAGTTACGGAAGATAAAGGTATTAAATATTGAAAGTAAATATTGACGGATTGGTCGGTATTGTAAATTAATAAATTATTGCATTTGGCTTGAGTGAATTATTGTTAGAAATACGGTACAAAATGTATTAAATTCTGGCTATAATAGTAATTCAAGTAGCTATGTAATGTGCGTCTTTTATTTATATAATCAGATTTATACATTCACGTCAAGTTTGCACCAGTACATAAGCAGTAGGTATGGCAAACAAAAATATCAGATGAAACATGGATTTTTGTTAAGAGATTTGTCAGTTTCTACCACAGAAATGATTTCTGTGGTTTCAACCGTTTGTATGGCTTTACCGTATGATGTTTGTGCTTTTATAAATAGAATATAAATATATAATGCGTGTAATAAAAACAAACGCCATAATGTATTCGTTGTTGGCCAATGTTTATTCGGTTATTAGCAGGGATCGGAATTGGGTGTGTGAAAATGCCTAAAGTTTGCAGCGGGACATAATATGGAGCTGTTACAACCACTTAAGTTAAACCGGTTTTGGATTTTAACGGTTTAGTTTCAGTTTTTTTTTACATGTTCCTTACTTTTGAAACACCGAACTATAAACATTTACAAGCTGCTAATACAGTTCTAAATTAATTTTTGTTTTGTACTTTTCCGGTTAAAATTCGGTCTTTTAGTCCCAATTGTTCTTTGTCGGTCAAAGACAGAATTTTATATATCTGCAAAATGCTAATGCGGTTTTAATTTCTTTTTTTGATCTGTATCTTACGTTAAAAAGTTTTGCTACAGGTTGATGCAAGGAAAACGAACATTTTCGCGTCTTTACATAGTTTTGCAGTCGGCTTTTTTTTTAAATTATTAAACCTACACTGCATCAAAAAATTAATTAAAAACATTTATTTCAATTGCAAGAAAGTTGTGCGTAAACTACTTTCCACATTCAGAGTTCGGAACATGCAATAATATTAGTTTTTTCCTAGAAATGATAAATATTCTTCAAATGTTAAAAAAGGCTTTGTGTGCGGTACAAAAGCCCACGCTAATCCATTGTTTAACAGGTAAAAAAAATCGGTCTGCCGCTTCCCTACTCCGCGCGCCCGCGCCGCCCTTTGGCTGTCATTGCTTTAACCGACCGATAAACAGGTGCAGTCTTGCAGCGCAACATAAATAAATAGTGTAAATATGTTAATATATGTAAATCGCCAGTTAATTAGATTTAAAAATTGCTCTAAAAAAATTGTGTGTCGTATTTATCGTTAGTCCCATATTTGTAACAGTTTTACTTAGATTCGTTCAAGTAAGAACAAAGTAGTGATTGAAATAAATATTTTCTAATAATTTTTTTGCTTATATTTCATAGTAAACCCCTGAATACAGATCGATGCACGAAGGACGAACACTGTCACAGAATACCTAATAGTAACAAGTCGTAATATAACTCCGTTGAGGTCAAGTAAGCAGGGCAACTAAAAACGGAGCGATGCCATTAAAGTGAACGCCGCGCTTACATGCGCGAAAATGTTCGTTTTACTTGCATCAATCTGTAGCAAAACTTTTTAACTTGAGATACAGATAAAAAAAGAAATTAAAACCACATTAGCATTTTGCAGATATGTAAAATTCTGTGCTTGGCCGACAAAGAACAATTGGGACTAAAAAACCGAATTTTAACCGGAAAAGTACAAAACAAAAATTAATTTAGAACTGTATTAGCAGCTTGTAAATGTTTATAGTTCGGTGTTTCAAAGGTTAGGAACATGTAAACAAAAAAAAAAAACGAAACTAAACCGGTAAAATCCAAAACCGGTTTAACTTAAGTGGTTTTAACAGCTCCATATTATGTCCCGCTGCAAACTTTAGGCATTTTCACACACCCAATTCCGATCCCTGGTTATTAGTGGCATTATTCCCCATTGTTTATTTTTTTATGGTATGGTATTTTTTATGGTACAAGAAAGAAAAGGGTATTTTCCAGTGTTTATTTTAGCTTACCTGCTTGGTAACCTAAAAAAAACACTGGAAAATACCCTTTTCTTACTAGTCAAATTTTTACATTTTTCGCTGATGTTGTTATTCATTACTATCCATCAATATTAAGAATGTTTACAAAATTTACAAGCAAAAAAATTACATGCAAAATTTAAGTTTGCGTGCACACATGTAACAAACAATTTGCGTCTATTAAAAAATTCTTTTGCCTTTTAAACTTATTTAAGTCTGCTGGATAAAAACAGGTTTCTGTTTAAATGTTGCCTACGCTTTCTGCAATCTGTAGGGAGAAGGCAGAAAAGGTAGGGGAAGTACGGAAGCACATGTTATTCAATTTGACAGAAGAGGTTACACGGTATCAGAATTAGCCTTCAGATATACATATATAGGTGAGATGTCAGATGTTATAGAACAAGTCTGCCAACTGTGAGGTTTTTTGTTTACATTTGTAAATTATTATTTTGCCCGTAAATCTCAGAGAAAAGCTAAAATTATTAATTAGCCAAATTCAATGATTTAAATCAAGATAATATCTTTTGATGCCATGTCTGGGCAAGTTGAAAAATTTGTGTTACTTTTTAATACATCATTTATAGTAATAATATATATACACAATTCTGAATACTATGTACAACGTATTCCTTTGAAAAAATTGTACAAACTAAGTACAAAAATATCTTTTCAAATTATACAATACTGAGATAAATCTCATTGTATTGTATTTATGTAGCAAGTAAACAAGATTCGAATATTAATAATATAGCATTATGTAAGCGGACACGACTATGAAATGTAAAACACCCGCAGCAGTAATCATCGAAATAATTGCTTTAAAATGCAAATAAATAATTTAAAAACAGGCGGTGTTGGTTAAAGGCTGGTATAAAAGCTGACAAGGGGTTAGTCGGCGCATGTGTGGTGTGCAGAATCTGTGGTATTTCTCGTGCAGTTCTCGGAACGAGACTGAACCTCATTCCTGCCCTTAGGTGGATGTGTTTTGCGCCATTAGCTTTTTCTGGAAACGTAATGATGAGCCGCGTTCTGCTTGTTAAGTGAAGTTAAAGATGTTTAATTTTAGTAGCAAATCGCTTTATTCTTTTTTTGTGAAATTTTGCTTGATCTACTGAATGGGCTGGCTCGACGACCGGGGAGATACCACGGCTTCACAGAAAACCGGTGTGAAACAGTGCTTGCGCTGTGTTTCACCGAATGAGTGAGGATACCGGAGGCCCATACCCCAACGGGAAAGGGATGTGGGGAGGCCACATCCCTTTCCCCATTCCCCAAAGGTCGGCAACGCACTTGTGACGCCCTGGTGTTGAGTGTGTCCATGGGCGGCGGTAATCGCTTTCCATCAGGTGATACGTCTGCTCGTTTGCCACCGATACCATAAAAAACCTACTCCAACTAATAACCTTGGTTTTCTATAACTTGTGATTTATTTATGATCCCATCCCATTGGCTTCGTGAGAGTTGACTAAGGGAGCTAAACATGCAGGACAACAGCAGCACTGCAAAGAGAACTTGACACAAATCTAGACCAAAATCTTCTTTCTAAAGGCGCGTCTCCACCAAAATTTTTGGCAAGTTCAGTGTTTCCAACTGTTTGCAACACTTCAAAAAATCACGTCTACACCGAGTCGCCAACAATTTGAAAAACATTCGAACTAAGCATCACCATAGATCCAATAAATATTTGCAACAAGCGTATTCTTTTGACGTTTACCGCCAAAAACAGAAACACTGTTCCCAACATTTGTTGACAATTTTTGTTGCCAATGCAAGGAAATTACAGAAACTTTTCTCACCAACACGTGTTGACAACACAAAAATTGTCAACTTTTGTTCGATGGAGACCCGACTTAAGGAGAGGCTTATGTCCAGGGGTTATTAAAGGAAGCTCTATAAAGTGCTCGCGCCCTATTCTGAATAGAAATGTTAGGGTTCCTACACAGGAGGGGGTCATCTACAAATAGTGGGTGGCCCGAGGTACGTCGGGGTTCCAGGGATTTCCTTTCGAGGGTGCTCCTGGTTCCCCGGCTTCTAGTACCCGAGACGGTGTGCGGTTTTTAGTCGGTTCAAGTACGACATAACCACTGGTTGTACCGGTGGTATCCGAGGGAATATCCGAACAAAAAAAAAAGTTAAGTAGGTAGTAGTAAGGTAAGTTATTAAAGGGTTTGATGATGAGGTAGGTATTATATCAGAGCCAATGAAAAAAATACCGTTAAGTGTATTAAGGCATTTGACGATGATGACACGAAAATATATTATTCTAGCAAACCTCGCGGTGTTACACGCGGTACAACAACCGCGGGTAACGCCGCGGGGCAAGGGTAGTCGAAATCAGTCCGGGCTGGACTGATTTCTTCTAGAGATTGTATTGATAAATTTTAAAAACTGTTATTTTGTTATATGTACCGTGTATACATATACATATGCATTAAGTAAAAAGCGATTATTTTAGTATTACAAACATACACTCCAATTTTATTTATTGGTATTGGTATGTATAATAGAGTATAGATATATAATATGTAGGTATGCCAAATATTATTCAACAGCAATGTGATGATTAAATCCTAGGTCGACTGTGTTATGAAGAGCTTGATTTATTTAGAAAGTTATATTAAATTTGTATTACAAAATAATAAACATGAATATTTGAATAAAAATCAATTCATTTACTACTACGTCGGATTTCTGTACCCGAATGATAAAGGTATTTCATACTTCGATTAATTATCCGGAAACTTTCAAGGATGTTCAATACCGTAACTTCCGCAACGGATATTAACGATAAAAAAAAACCGACTTCCAAAAAACATCCAACGAAAACTCTCCGCCAAAAAACACTTAAAACCGTAAAATAAACTGGTTCTTCATAAATTGCCTATACCTAATTCTTTATTCATTTAAATAGTAGTATTATAATGTGTGCTAGGTACCTAAAATCTGTTTGAAGTCGGTGCCAAGTGACTATCGCTTAGACTTTTGTAATTGTTCGTTTGTATTCTTTTTGGCTTAGCACCGACTTCAAACAGATTTTAGGTACCTAGCACACATTATAATACTACTATTTAAATGAATAAAGAATTAGGTATAGGCAATTTATGAAGAACCAGTTTATTTTACGGTTTTAAGTGTTTTTTTGGCAGAGAGTTTTCGTTGGATGTTTTTTGGAAGTCGGTTTTTTTTTTATAAAAAGTTTTTATTTTTCAGTTTTTAGTGCAAACAATCGTAGGTAAGTAGTAAGTTGAACTATTTCATCAAATTTCATCATCAAGAATACAAATGAAGGTCTAAACGTACGTGTAATATTGAAATCATCCTCTAATTCCTAACTGTTGAAGAGTTTAACCTTCTATCATCAGTTCACCTAAATATCTTGAAAGTATAAGATTGAAATAATTATCCTCCAACTCCTAACCGTTGAGGAGTTGTACCTTCCACCTTCCATCATCAGCATACCTAAATAATTTGAAAGAATACGACTAAAGGTAACATATATACATCTGATATTTAAAGATTTATCCTCCAACTCCTAACCGTTAAGGAGTTGTACCTTACATCATCAGCTCATCATCATAAAATAATGACCACCAGACGCAAATACGGGTGTAACTTCAGAAAATATACGAAAAACATAGTATGTGCCTATAAAAAATGAGAGTTTCCCTCGATTTCCCTGGGATCCCATCATCAGATCCTGATATGCTGGCAATGGGACCACCTCGGAAGCATACCCTTTCGAATACAAAAAAAATAATTAAATCGGTCCACAACCGACGGAGTACTCGGGTAACATACATAAAAAAAAAAAAATATATACATACAGTGGAACATAGAACCTCCTCCTTTTTGGAAGTCGGTTAAAAAGTGGAGTTGTTTTGGCGTTAGCAGAGAAGATTAATCAATCTTTGAACAACTAGAACCATCATGTTTTACCAAAACACAAAATTACGTAATAAAGATATTTCTAGAAGGCAATTAACATAAGCAAGACATTTATTCGTTTTTTTGTGCTCGATTTAATTAACACAACAATTGATTTGCCAACTCGGTTACTGTAACCGAACTTTTTCATTGTTGTACTTAAGTTTCGTATTAAATTGCCATTATTGTATTTACTTGACATTTGTGATTGAAGTTGATTCAATTCTGTAACCTTTGTTCTTAAATCAATTATCAGTTATACAACCAGTATTTTTTTGCAGGTTACAAAAGCTATGCTTTGTTAATGTCTTTATAAAGGCTTTATAAATAAAGCGTTCTTTATCTGTGGTCCCAAAAAACAAAAATATTTCTCTATGTATTAGAATCATGGTTTCAAAAGTGCTGCTCTAACTGTGGTCCAGAGTGCATTTGCCGGCACAAATAAAGTACGCTGGTATTGAAGTACAGTACTGTACATCTATGTACTGAGAGGCCAACGTACCAAAGTTTAATAAATGTTACACAAACAATTAGCACAACTAATAATACCAGCTTTTAAGCATACTATCATATATATTTGACTCACCATATCTAAGAAACGCCACACTAGTAGGTACTACTTATGGTGAGTCAAATTATTTTTAAGACTAGAACCGATTGAATCTTTCCAAAGAAACATGTCTACTCTGACCATACTCATGATTCCACATGAAGAAGAAAAAAATATCTTAACGTATGACAAAAGTGATGGACAGTGATGACTTCGTATTGTGTCTATATTCAAATTTATTTCATGATGATTATGATAATCGCTTATTTATCACTTGCAACCCACCCTCTGTGTGTGTCGAGTTCATATATGTCTGCATTTCCGTGTTTCTACACCACACTTCGACCTTCTGTTTGTTTTAAGCCTTATTTATTCTATATCTACTTAGTTGCAAACGAGGAAACAAAGCCTATAGGTACATCAAGTACTAGGCAACTCATACAAGGGCTGACGAGTAGGTGCTTGTAAATGGACGATGCTATCAAGGCTTCATTAGCTTGATTATTGCTTAATTACTTTGGTTGATGATTGTGGTAACGACGGAATTAAAAATTAGGTCACAATCATGTAGATTTTACACAATGAAGAATATTTTCAAACTCACCAGTGAATAACCTAAATTAAGATTAATTGAACGTTGAATACAGTTCATTTCGCTCGGTCAGTAGCCAGGATCACATGACCGTCACATCAGCGCTCGCAGTGTGAGCGCATAGCCTTGTAGTTATCCACAGACCGCAACCGGTTACTAGATCAATTGTACCGATTGATGGATTATTGCGATCTACAATAATTATACAAGACCGTTCATCTCAAGTCTGTCATCGTCTAATAGGATTAATGAGGTCGATCATTTGGTAAATTACGTATATCGTTATATCGAAACGAATTATCGTCACATGCTATGTAAAACATTATATGTTAGAATAAATTCCAAAAGAATGCATACCGCATTTATGCTATACGCGCCGTGATTCAATACAATGTGCAGACAGGAAACAGACAAATTTTTAGTGCATAGCCAGCCCACATGTATTGAAAATATAAAGGGAGATCAATTCAAGAGTTTAATTAAGCTTCACTTTTTATGGCGACTGCACAGGAATGACTTAAATGTGATTTGAAGTGCACTTAAATATGAATACAGATGTTATTATTGTTTTTGTTAGGGACCATAAAGAAAGATTGATTAAAAACTGGTGCGCATTTTGTTGACAAAGAATTAAGTTACGAAAATATCGTCTGTGCTCGTTTAACCGAAGGAGAACAATGGAAAATGTTATTGCTTATTGGAAATGCACTGTTTGTCGAATAACTAGAGGCAAACGTACCAGTCATGAACATTATGAGGTTGAGAAGTCACAATAGCTGTAAAATAGTTATAGTTGTAAAATAAAACGCTTATTTTCAACTCTCTATTTATCCCTATCTGATAATGTTGCTTTTGTTTTTGGCTTCGGTAATATATATTTTAAGATTTCCTTTTAAAATAACATGATCTTTTACAAAGGTGCTTTAAGTTCTATTAGACGATTTGTTTGCTGCTGAAAAATTGTTCTGTTCTGAGTTCTGACTAAACGGAACAAAGAATTTATACCAAAATTAGAAAACATTTTCAGTACGAGATTCTAATTGAAACTGATTAGTATCAAGCGTATTCGATTGTGATGCAATTTGACATACTTCTTTAAAACCTGATTTTTGATAATTCTCGAAATATAATTTTTGATTGACGCACATACCCATTTTATGGTTTTCCTTTTTCTAAAAATATTATTCGTTATAGCGTTTAAAAACATTATTTTATTTTGTATACGTTTGTACCTACCACATTCCAGTATCAAAAACAAAACGAAACAAGATTTTGAAATTTGAAAACCTTGCAAAATTAAACTTATAGTCCGGGTTCCCCGTAACAAATTTCACAAGTTATTAGTATCAAGCTAATTTTTCGTAAGTGGCTTCATTTTGATGAGGGCCTACATTAAACCTTAAAAAAATTATTGTGGGAACTAACAGGACTAGCAGGGAAAGAAAACTTTGTAACGAAGGGCCGTGATAACGTACCACGCAATTTGTAGGACAATGTGCCTGTTAAATTTAACATTTAACGAAGAGATAAAAGATTCGATCCTTATTTGAATGGTTCTTAATCCTAAAATTAAAAGCCATATTTCTATCTTGTTTTATTTGGCGTCTACTACTACTAGTTACTACTTAGTAAAGGATACAGTTAGATTAGCTAAATACGAATTTTTATTTGCTCACAACTGAATTAAATGAGTCATCCGGGTCAAACCGCTGTCATAAACAGAAAAGAGCTCCAATTTAATTAAGAGTTCTTTTCTAATAAGGTGAATCGAATCATCAATCATGAAGGATTGATATAGGAGAGTGGGCAGTGGGTCTGGACGGACATTCGGTATGTCACGTAGCGTGTTGCTACCTTCGACGAAGTTTGACCTTTTATTACGACTTGTAATTTCTGTCTTAATGTTCGGTGATGACTTCATGCGTCACCAATATTACACGAGAATATTGCATCAGTGTTTTGTAATGTACCATGAACCGTTGAAGCCGTCAAGCGAATATTGGACATTCTTTTTGTTTGACACACTAGTTAGGAAGTTAGTCGTACATCGTCCAAGTGGTAAAGTGAAGGTCAAAAATTTTTAACAAAACGGTGAGACGTGCAATGCATGGTAAAATATCGGTTCAAGTGAAAGCTCCCGGTCTGCACTTTTATGGTTAGGTACTCATGATGCAATTTACAATCGAATTTCATCTCACTACACTTTAAACTACGCTATTTTCAATACTTCTTGCTCATAGATGAGTCATTAAATATACAATAAGTTTTATCAATGATAGATGGTATCGTCAGATATTGACTTTTTACTTTTGTGATTTGGCATGAATTGATGAATTTTATTACGCTGTAAAGATTTGTATTATTTATCTTGACTTAGTACTACGTAGAACTTCAGGTAAACCTATTTCGTCATTGCATTAGGTAAACCTACAACAATTTTGTTGAATTGTCAACCTAATAAATATTTATTAGCGCAAAGGTATAACGCAACAGTACTACAGAACAAGATAAGCCGCTGAGCTCAAGGAGAAATACTTAAGTTTTAGTTCCATGCGTCGTCGTCGTCGCAAGATCGCAAGAAATGAAGACGAGTGCTCACCGGTTTCATAACACAAAGAAACTCTAACCTTATTGTACTCGAACGGATGTCAACCGTTGTAGTATCACGAAATAAACACTAAATACACAAACAATGTAGGTACACAAGTCACAGAAACACTGAACACGGTGCGAAATTAGCACGTGATTTACCAGAATTGACACATTTACATGATGAGAACAGGGTGCGCAGGCGGCGGAGGCACGGCCGCTCACCGCGCCTCGCCTCCGAGCCTCCGACTCGCCTGTATGCACACACCGCCCCCAGTAAATTCTTTGCATAAATAAACGAGAAAGCTCTTCCAGTCTGCTTATTAAACTAACATTTCTAGTACACTCACTTCGCGAAAGGAAAATCACTGCTTCCAAACAAACTTAAATGTAACTTCCTTACCTGGTACACTGCGCAGTAAAGATGTTCTAACACGATCGATGAAGAAAAACAAGCGAAAAGCAGGCACAGTCACGTTCGTTCGGATACGTCGAGAGGTAATGGCGCCGAGTCGCCGGTTCGTTCGTTTGCCGAGTCTCTCACACACAGACTAGGAAGACAAGCCTTGTTTGAACAGTGACGTCAACGTAGAAGGTCTTATACCTCTTCCATCTCGTAAATTGTAACTTGCATAGAAAGAGACGGCTATATTGAAGACGATGCCGTCTTCTACACTTATGGTGCAGCAACCTACATCACCGGTCCGTCGAATAAACTCAACAATGTCAAGTCTGATATTTGCTCGTTCGTCTCGAAAAATTATGCAAAATATTTACACAATATGTGTACTTATTCTAAAATTGTGATAAGTCTAAGACCGTTAACTGCCTCAAAATCGCTGTCAAAGAGTATTGCGTGTTTTATGTTTTCCTATAAAACGAAAAGATACAGACATAAAAATCAGTTTTCAGGTAATAAACTGGCACAATAACCACAGAGCCGATAATTGAACTATAAACGTATGTAATTATTGTAAAATTATTTATTTTCTGAAGAGTACAGAATAACAGTAATGAAACGGAGGTGCTGCCATCTAGTGGTTTGTACGTAATCGTTGAAGGCCGTTCTGGGCTGGGCTGGACCAAAGAATGTAGATAATTTTGTTGCTGTGAGTTATGTTATAGTATTGGTAGATGGCGGTTACTGCAACTCTATTTTTTTACTAGAGAAAAGGTTAGAGAATATGAAAATTGACGTTCATTGCAAGTACAGGAAGGTTGCAGGAAGAGAAATAAAATATTTTTATAAAATGTATAGGTCGGCAACATGCTCTGGCACATAAAAAGGGTTGTACGACAGAACTAGACTCACGAAAGGAATTTATAGAGCGAATGTGTGTGGAAGTGTCGGAAGAGGTTGTCCACGGTGATCATTCACTGACCAAATTTATTATTGTTCTAAAAAAGAACAGTCTGAAAAGCACCAGGAACCGACGAGTATGCATACAGTGATGATTGATGAATGTAGACGCAGCAAAAGAGGTGTGTGAGGACAGTAGTAAGTAGAGATCAACTGTTTTTGTCTACCCCTTTTGGGAAATAGCTTCTTATGACTATTAGGCATTGATTGACTCTATAGAATTTGAAATTGAAAGAGTGAAACCAAAGTTGCAGTAATTCATCATCATCATTAAGAACAAAATTTAATTAAGAATAGTGAATATAGTTATGCAAGTTTTATCATCAAAAATAATAGTCCTTTGCTGGACAATACTGGACTGCCGCTCCTAAGAAAGGAGGTAAGATTCAAACTTATGAGATTTCTTATAGAGTCACTTTATTATTTTATATCGGCAATTGTTTTTTCGGTAAGAAAGAACTAGCCCGATCTCAAGTTTGGCAGGATTTGTGCTATTAGCACCAGACCACTGATACGCTTTATTTATTTCTAAATAAATAAAGTTTAAGTATATTGAATGCATTGTTTTATTCTGTAGTAGTAACAATACCACTGATTCTACAGGACGTTCTCCTAGTCGATTTCGGCCACGGCGCCGGCGGCCAATCTCAACGGTGACCAGCCAACTACGCAGGAGATATTATAGTGCACAAGTGTATGCGCAAGGACAGGTGCACTCTCTGTTCCTTCACTCTCAAAATCCGATGGGACGATTATCCGACACGACCGGGGAGAGATCAGGTGCAGGACCGACGGCTTTACGTGCTCTCCGAGGCACAAGAGTTACGACCCCAACTTCCAAATTTCGAGCTGTTATTAAGCATTTCCAAAACCCGAAGAGATATACAAAGGATTCAATACATAATATAAAGATTTTAGTACATCTAATTTATCTGAGACGATAGCAAATTGTTTTATATTATTATTTAGCTAGGTACCAATTGAGTTCATAGGGGAGACGAGATGCAGCTAGCAATGCACAGGTAAGAACCTAAATTCATTAATGTCATGTAACAGAACCAATGATCATGGAACAGAGAAACTGTTATGTATGTGTTGTATTTTACTTGACAAATATATTCATATCCGTATCAGGATTTTAATGTGGTTAATTAATTACGATTAGAATTACCTACTAACGATGGATGATAGAATTGTGAAAGCTGACTTAAATTAGCAACCTCTGAATCAAACGTGCGTTGTCAATAGAAAGTTGTGTAGTGATTAGAGCAAATACGTTGGTATACCAATAAAAATGAAGATTAATTCATTATGTCGAGAGTAATACTGCTAATGGTATTCAATGTGTGTTCTTTTTCTCTCATCGAATTTAAGAAAGAATAATATTGATATATCTTCTTACAGGTTTCTGTCTGACCTTTCAGTGTTTATTTAAGAGTTTTAACCCTATTGAGGCTTTTTGCAAAAGGTCAATATAGTCGGACGTCCTGAAATATACCACCTACGTTACTTAAGCCATTTTTAACAAACATTAGGGAAGGTACCTTTTTCATTTAGTCCAAAAGCAACTCTTGGTTCATTCCAGAAATAATGCTGCAATGTGTTATGCAACCACAGCAAGATTAGCGTACAGTTACCAAAACTCACCCATCCATCCCATCATTTCAAAATATCTTTTAGGGTGGAAATTTACCTGACAAATCAAATTCGATTTTGCAAAGGCGATCTCTGTAGCGATAGCACACTTGCAATCGCTGTTCGAAACCGATCGTGGTATATGTACCTAGTATTTAATATAATTTGTAATGGCAATACTAGGTCATGACAAAGTGACATTTTAGGTTAGGTCAAAATGACTTGCTAAGTAGATCGAAGTCTCGAGAAGGACTGCATTTGGATAAATTAACACGTGCGGACGTGTCCTTTTTCGGAGAAGGAAGGCTGGGCCTAAGAATTGTTGAATCCTCCCGAGCTAGGTTCGCTCATTGTTGTTTGATGTGTTTTATAGTTTGGTGTGCCTGCTGCGGGCCTATCAAGATAAAATTGTAAATGTCACAAGAACTCTCTAGAGAACAATCAAATATGGGCGGTGCCGTAAGTAGGGATTGTAATATAGCTTCCAGTGTGATATCGTTTTAGCCACTGTGTCTGTTAAGCTATTAGTTAATTGTTAAACGAGTTTGCAGCCGTTCGGAACGTCCCTCGAAGAAATCGGGCGTGTAATACGGAGTCGGGACTCCGCCCTCGACCTTATGTGCTTGGGATTATAACTCAGAATCCTTTGTGTGGTCAAATGAAGCTAGCATCAACAGAGGCACCTCTTTCCACAGCGAAGACCGAAGAAATCTTAACTACCGCAAGGGTGAGTCAACATAAACTTATTACAATAATAGGAAAAAAGGGTGTTATCACCCTAAGTTGACCTCCGTTCACCGGTGATCGGTCTACGAGTGTTTAGCTTATATCTATGGGCCGTATAAGCCTATCCACAAGGTTTCCTTCCCCTCCAAAGGAACGTAGCACTGGTCGACGGACTAAACAATATACATAATACAAGTTATACACAGTAGAGGTAGGTAGATTGCGTACTTCCGCATACGATTGTATCCAGTCGGTACAAGTCATTCGTTGCGAATAGATTAGGACACATAATTTAATTTAACCTGTAGGCTTGCAGAGGACAGTGTTCGGTGCTTGTCTTTCTCTACGTCATTGGTTAGAATTTTTTGACACCTTGATTTGCATTCTTTACTGTTTTTTTTAATTTCTCTGAACGCACAGAAAACATCTTCTTCTACCATTGGGGTACATTGATGAGAAACGAGAAACAAAACTGAAGAGAAAAATACATAACTTCTATCTTTGAATGGTGTTATATATCGCGTCAAAGCTTAAACACAATTGGTGCAGTGCTTTTTGAGTTTTTAAAGCGTACACATACAAAGTTATCATCTATCTATACATATAATAAAATCGTAACTGGTCGCTGTCTGTACATGGAAGATATCTCAGGAAAACTATTATAGGGGGGCTTTATGAACGCAATAGAACCCAAAACAATGATTTTTAGAATTTTTGTCTGTTTATCTGTTTGTCTGTTTGTCTGTGCGTTTGTGCACGCTAATCTCAGAAATAGCTTATCCGATTGAAATGTGGTTTTCACTAATATATTGTGGTAAGCTTCACTTAACATTTAGTGTTTGTTTCATGTCAATCGGTTCATAAATAAAAAAGTTATGCCAATTTAAAGAATCACGTAGCTGGACGTTTGTAGATTGTAAACGGCTGCGCGACCACGCCGGTATATAAAGCGCGCCGAGAGCATTATTTTCTTTTCTTGATTTTTTAATTTCTTAATTTTATGTGTAAAAATCTGAAAGTACTTACAATTTAGTCGTTTCTAATAAGTACATATTTCTTTAGGGTTTATAGGGTTTGTAAATACATATACGAGTAGTATGTTTATTTTGTATAGGTTAGTTTGATTTCAAGTTCTTGATTCTTTTATAAACCATAAACCTATTTACTTATTTAGTTTAAAATATTTTCAAATTTTTATGTTTAAAAAAAACCATTTTATTTAGTAATAACCGACTTCAAAAAGGAGAAGGTTCTCAATTCCACTGTATTTTTTTTTTTTTTTTTTTTTTTTTGTACCTCATAACTTTCGACCGAGTGAACCGATTTTGTTGATTCTTTTTTATTTGAAAGCTGGTGCTTCCCGTGTGGTCCCATTTTAGTGTTATCGTCGGGCCCAGATCAGGTATCTGGGCCTGATCCTCGACGGTAGGTGACTCTTCGACGAGCACTTCCGACAACTTGGTCCAAAGCTGGTCGACGCTGCCTCCGCTCTTGGGTGACTTTTGCCCAACTTGGGTGGAGCCAGCGTCGCAACGCGACTCCTGTACACGGGAGTTGTCCGGTCAATGTCGCTGTATGGTGCACCGGTGTGGGTGGCGGCTCTGACTGCCCTAAATAAGGCCCGCCTCTGGCGGCCTCAGAGGGTATTGGCAGTCAGAGCCATACGCGGATACCGCACAGTGTCGAGAGAGGCGGCGTGCGCCCTGGCCGGAACACCCCCGTGGGATTTGGAGGCGGAAGTGCTCGCCGAAGTTTATCGACGGGTGGCTGAATATCGGGCGGAGAGTGGCATTCGCCCTCCGGCCGAAGTACGCGAGTGGTGTGAAGCCGCCCGTCGAGCCACGATGGCTAGATGGTCGTTCCAGCTGGAGACTCCACGTGCTGGCTTTTCCGCCATGGAGGCTCTCCAGCCGGTCATCCTCGAGTGGGCAGGGCGGTAGCACGGGACCCTTTCCTTCCGACTGACGCAGGTCCTTTCCGGGCACGGTTGCTTCGTAAGGTACCTGCACTTGGTCGCCAGGAGGGAATTGAGTCCCGCCTGCCACCACTGCGACTGCAGTGAGGACTCGGCCCAGCACACGCTGACGGTTTGCCCCGCTTGGGCGCCGCAGCGTCGGGCCCTCACTGCAGTCATCGGAGGAGATCTCTCGCAGCAGTTTTACCGCGGTCACAACCTTCTGCGAAGATGTAATCTTGCAGATGGAGGTGGCGGAGAAGGTCCGGGAGGACGACAACCACTCGGACCCAATCCGCCGCCGGTGCCCGCTTCTGTGCGGGCAGGCGCTGGGAGGAATTTGGATGTATTAATATCAGCAGATCCCGGGTCCCTCCCGTCTCAGGCGCAGAGTGGCACACCGTGTGGTTTTAGTCGGTTCGAGTCCGACACACCGCCCCGCTGCAAACCTCTGTGGGGTGACGGTCCGAGGGTATTTTCACACGTAAAAAAAAAGGTCGGTGATACATATAACTTACGTTATTTTTCTTGACTTGCTTTCGGTATTTTTCTAAAAACAGGAAGTACTTACAGTTAACACCTTTGGTTGTTTTCGATAGTTAATAGACTGGGTTGACACGTCATAATAGTTATTAAACTGTAATAAATGAAACTGTGTAATAATCTGTAAGTATTTGTAATTTAGTTGTTTATGATAAGTACGTGTTTACTAAACTATGTTCTGTTAGTATATTGTAAGAATGCCTCGAAAAAGATCCAACCTCTCCCAGTGCAGCAGGAATGCTAAAAGGATGAGATTAGTTTGATCACAGGAATCTGAAGAAGATCATGAGGCTCTCACTGCATATCAGGAACGTCAGGCCAGGTTTCGTGCTACAGAAACTTCGGCTCAGCGAGAATCTCGATTCAGTTCACATCGTTCTCGAATGATGGCCACTCGAATTAGGTAGAACAGGGAACAGCGTGAGGCACGTTTGTCCATCGATCGTGAATCTCATTCATTATCGCGTGATCCCTCAGTGCTACTGGACTACCAGCTCATAAAATAAATTTAAAAGTCGGCGTACCCATAATGCCCCTTAAATATTTAAGCCTGCCAAAACGTTGCAACGGTACCAGATTAAAAGTGACCAAAGATTTTAACAGGGTGCGGTAAAGGTGATAGTGTTTTTATTCCTCGGATTCCTCTCATCCCAAACCACTTTCCGTTTAGTTTTAAACGAGTCCGGTTTCCAGTGAGCCTATGTTTCGCGGTGACAATAAATAAAGCTCACGGTCATAGGTACGCTAAAAGTTGTGGGTGTAGATCTAAGTATTAACTGTTTTTCACACGATCAGCTTTATGTACCTCTGTCACGTGTTAGCAATCCTAGCAACCTCTATGCTTTGATCCCCGATGGCTATACGTCTAATGTCGTGTATAGAGAAGCATTACTTTAAATTCGATTATTCTAAACACTCAAATGACGGTGTTTATGAACCAAAAGAAATGTCCGAAAACTGCTGCCCAAAGTCACTATTCCACGCGGACGGAGTCGCGGGCACAGCTAGTTTATAATATGTATATATATTTTTAGAAATAAAATAAATAATGTATGTAGTTAATTTTTTTCTAAGTGTATATTGCTAAATTGAATACTGTTATACGAATATTGTGTACAGTAATATACTTTTAACTGACATTAAAGAACAACTTTCGCCAGCTTGACTAATGGACCTAGAACGCTTCGACAGGCAGGACGTATGGCGGTTATAAATTCAAGCCTACAGTTAGTGCCCACTTTCAAATATACACCATATTATTAATTTAAGATGTAATAAATTGGAGGGAAACTAGGGACTCCATAGATCACTAGACCCTGAGGTGCTTTACTCCAGCCGATGCAGCCTATAGCATTCTGCGCAGAGCCAAGGAGCTAGGAAAACTATTTACGGGAGAAATCAGTGGCTCAAATCACCTGTGTTGAAACTATTTTGATTTGAATTTAGAAAATTTAACATCAGTGTTGACAGAGGCATCTTTCTTATTAGAATTGGATTTTTTTGTAGTATAATGGAATTCTTTCCTTGATTTCTTCATTTTTCTTTTTCGACATAGTTCAATTCAGAGCGTCATCGTGCCAGGGCGATGATTTACTCATAAAAAAAAAACTTGGTTTAGTCGGAAACTAGTGGGGCAGCCCTGAAATACACATCAGTAAAACTTAACTAAAAAAGTTTATATTAAAATAGTTTTTTTTAAGAGTAACTCAGTTAAATAATATCAGAAAATGTCGTTTTGTGTAGCATTATTCTCAATAACATCGATTTATGTGTCCCCTTATAATACACAAAAATTATTCATGAGATGTTAGTCGCCTGAAAACCGACTGGTACAAGTTGATAGCATTGTACGTACTTTACACCTGGCGTCAAGGTTTTGACACAGTGGGATTACATCTATACTAATAATAGGTCTTTACCTATGAAATTGCCGTTTTGTATGCAATAAGTGAAAGTACTTATTTTTTCAAACTTTTTTATTTCTGTTATTCGAAGTAATCACCCATGCAATCGACGCATCTTTGCCAACGCATTGGCAGTTTATTGATGCCCTTCTTGTAAAAATCAGCTGGACGGGAGGCAACAAACTCTTCAAAGGCATTTTGTACTGCCTCTAGGGAATTGAATTTTTTACCCTCTAAAAAGTTGTTTAAATTTTGGAAAAAGTAATAGTCGGTAGGTGCAAGGTCTGGTCAGTATGGCGGATGAGGGAGAGCATCCAACTCCAGCTCTTGCAGCTTGGAGACTGTCTGTTGCGCAGTATGGGGTCGCGCGTTGTCGTGAAGGAGCAGTGGGGACGACCGATTGACCAAAGCTGGTTGCAGATGTGCAAGCTTCTCCATCATTCTCTCCAGTTCTTCACAATACACATCTGCATTAATGCTCATGCCGTTTTGTAAAAAGCTGTGGTGAACCAAACCCGCACTAGACCACCAAACAGAGACCATCACCTTTTTAGGTGTCATTTTTGGTTTAGGGCATTGCTTTGGTGCTGAACCAGGGTCTAACCAACTTGCTGAGAAAGAAAGAAAGAAAGAATACATTTATTAGTCACACGTATAAGAAAAATAAGACATTTAACTTAGATTAAACATTCATACTTAGATTAAGATTAAAAATAACAATCAAAATGTCTAGCCATGTGACTAAAGGGCCACAGCTCAGCTTATGCTGCGGTCCTGGAAGTGACCACAGCGCTGATTTTCAGCTGTAGCCCAACGTAACACCTCACGGACGCGTGCGCAGTTACAGTTTCAACAATAAAATAAAACATATAGAAATAGTTTAAAAAAATACAATAAACACATAAGATATAATACATTAAACACATAAGATTTATAAAATTGACATACACGGCTTAAAACTATAGTAACAGGATTTAAGACCACAAACATTAAAACGTACTGGATTTTTGTGATGTCAATAACAACACTCTCACTTTTGCCTTAAATGAGTTTTGACTAACTAGGTTGCGAAGTGGCGGTGGCAAATTATTCCAGCACTTTGTTGCACTATATCGGAATCCTCCTTTAAAGGCTGTAGTTCTATGTCTAGGAATGTGCAGTGGAACAGACCCATCCCTGCCATTGTGCCCTTTGCGTTCCATCCAGTCTAATTTCTTAGACAAATATTCTGGCGTTTTGTGTCTAACAACGCCAAACAAAAGTGTAGCCAAATGTAGCTCACGCCGCTGCCGCATCTTTAAAATTCCAGCTGCATTCAGATAAGGTGTAACATGGGCTCGTGCGCCGGAGCGCTTTCGATTGTCGAACAGAATCCATTTTTCGTCGCACGTAACAATTCGTTTCAAAATTCCTTCATTTCTTTGCCTGTAGAGCAGCGCAAGGCAGGTCTCGACGCGTACGTTGCGCTGGCGATCGTTAAGGTCGTGGGGCACCCATCTATCAAGCTTTTTTACCTTGCCAATTTGTCGCAAATGGATCAATATTGTTTTGATGCTTACATTAAAAGCTGCTGCTAGCTCAGCTGTAGATTGAGTTTCGTCAGCTTCCACAATCGCTTTTAATTAATTATGTTAACCAAAGTCTCTGGACGACCACGAGCTTCATTTTTCAAGTCAACATTTCCAGAACGGAACCGGGAAAACCAATAACGGGTTGTGCATTCGTTTGTACAGTTCTCTCCGTAAACGTTTTTGATGTTACGTGCCGTTTGTGTCGCGTTGGTGCCACGACGGAACTCATATTCCATAATTACACGAATTTTTAAAGTATCCATTATGACGAAAAATGTTCAAATGTAATGAAAATACAACGCTAATCAAAAAACAAAAGACTGAGTTTGTAAATAGAATGTCATGGTTTTAAAACAAAATTAATTTGAATTTAGAATACAGAACCATTACAAACTTTTTTTTATTTGAAATGACCAGTACTGAAGAACGGCAATTTCATAGGTAAAGACCTAATATTATAAACGCGAAAGTTTGTAAGTATGGATGGATGGATGTTAGTTACTCTTTCACGTAAAAACTACTGAACGGATTTGGATGAAACTTAACAGTAATATAAGCTTATACATCAGAATAACACATAGGCTACTATTTCCCGCGATAACCGACATATACGCGGGCGGAGCGGCGGGCAACGACTAGTTTGTAATACATAAATGTTTACTAATAAAATAGTGAACGACTAACAATACGGCTTAAAATAGGAATCATGAATTTTCTACGTCTTTGAATCTGTAAAGAAATATGTAGAAATTACTTCATACCTTCTATATTTTTAGGACATTAGAAAAATAGTCTATAGTTCAGTGTAATTTCGATAGATGGCGGTGACTGTTTGGATGTGTTTGGTAGGTATTTAAGGTACTACTACTAGTTTTTCTACCACTACTACGCGTACTAAACCAACAAAATTTTAGTTTAGTTGCATGTGTGAATTAGGTACTTCGTATAGTAGTAGTATATCTAAATCACATCACACTAATATATAAAGACGAAAGTTTGTGAGTGTGTATGTTTGTTACTTCTTCACGCAAAAACTACTAATCGGATTTGGATGAAACTTTACAGTAATAATAGCTTATACATCAGAATAACATAGGCTATTTGTCACGATAGTCGACATACACTCGGGCGGAGCCGCGGGCAACAGCTAGTTATTTTATAAATGTTAGCTCTTTTGTTCTTTTAATCACTTGTAGCAAAGATTATATTTAAATTAATATGTAGTTTGTTAATAAAGTTTAATCTATTAAGCATTCCGTAATAATTAAACTGCCATGAGCAAAGAATGTTGTAAGCAACAGAACTAACATTGACTAAATATAACTCAATAGCTCACATCCTACGATTTCACTATGAGCAGTTAAAATAAACTTTATTAGATTGTAAATATAATATCCATATCTTTATATAGCTTTTTTTATTTGTGCCACCTTTATTTTCCACGTTTAAGTACGTCAATGAACATAAGACAAATCCTACTGTTTTTATATTTAATGTGTTTACGTGTTATCTCGTCACATTAGTTTTCTTAACTCGATGTGTTCAAAGCTCGCCGCGAGCTTTCACCGACAATCGGTGCTGCTTATTATTTCACTCGTAACTGTTGCTGTCACGATATTGTACGGTCAGCAACTCAACACTTCAATTAACGTACTGTTGCGATCTTGACTGAGCTTTTTGATTTGTCATACATCTGTGAGTAGTCGATTGATAATTGTGTATGAATTATCGCTTACTTTTATGTACCTACGTACTTTTTGTGTGCTCTCAAATATTGCAGGAGGCAGTATCTAACCTTGTAGTAAGGCTGTTTAATGTTTAGGCCTGTTCCATCATCGTATTGATAAAGACATGTAATATTAACAAAGCAAATTTTAGACAATATCTAATATTATTTTTTGTTTGTGAATGTAGAATTTATAAATACCTACTCATTTATAGAAATGAATATAAGTAAAGTACCTACTTATACTCATTAGGGTTCCGTGCCAAAGGTAAAAAACGGAACCCTTATAGATTCGTCACGTCTGTCTGTCTGTCTGTCTGTCCGTCTGTCCGTCCGTATGTCACAGCCACTTTTTTCCGAAACTATAAGACCTATCATGTTTAATGATGAAAATAGTTTGCGCGAGAGACACTTCCAAAGTGGTAAAATGTGACCCCCCCCCCCCCCCCGTAACTTCTAAAATAAGAGCACGATAAATCTAAAAAAATATATGTTGTACAATACCATGCAAACTTCCACCGAAAATTGGTTTGAGCGAAATCTAGTAAGTAGTTTTTTTTAATACGTCATAAATCGTAAACTGCAATGTACCTTTCATTCAATCAACACAAATATAAAAAAAAATATGTTACTTGCTGCTGCAGAACCCTTCATGGGCGAGTCCGACTCGCACTTGGGCGCTTTTTTTTATAAGGAATATCTCCCTAGTTGCAGTTCTTCATGGGCGTAGGCAGTCACTTTCCATCAGGTGACTCGTCTATTCGTTCGTCCGTTCCATCAAATGTAAAGAACAAACGGTTTTACTCATGTGCGTATTTCGGAGGTGCCTTTAATCTAGTGTTAGGTTAGGTAAACCTCCCTTTTTAACCATTTGATGGTTAAAAACAGGGGGGAGGATTATGTTGTAAAACAGAAGAGCGCGAGCTATGCTCTCTCTATAGTTGACGGAGAAACGCCTGCGGAAAAACGTTTAGCAACTAAATGACGGGTAGCGGAATAGAGTATTTCACCTTATGATGTAAACCACCGTCGCTACTTAGCTCACACCAAAGACATTGACTTTGAATTTACATAAAAACAAGCTCTATTTTCTTTTCATACATTATGTCTATGTCTTCATATATCACTAGGTTACGTCCATTTTTGTTTACAGTTTTTCTGTCTCATGTCTGCAAGTTAATAACCGACTTAAAAAAATTAGGAGGTTCTCAATACGACCGTATTTTTTAAATGTGTTTTCGCGTATAACTTCGTTGTTTATGAACCGATTTTGATGTTTATTTTTTTAATGGAAAGGAGATATCCCAACGGTGGTACCATGATATGGACATTAAGATCTTATGATGGCATCCAAGAAAAATCGAGTCGAACCTTGAAGTCGTTTTTGTTTTTGTTAAAATTTTACTTGTTAAAATACATACTTTTCTTAGCTAAACTTTTTTTGCATATTTTTCTCCTACAGCAATATTTTTAATTATTAAATATTCTTTAATATAATTAAAAAGATTAAAACGTTGCTTCTCAATATTACTTTATTATAGAAAAAAAATATTTTGCTTTTTATATTTTACTTGTGATCACTGATCACGTCAGTCGGTACTCGGTACAGTTCGATCAAAGCATTATGTAAGTCTCTTTTTGCTAGATGCAACATACACTACACATATGTAAGTATAGATATGTATAATCGCGAAAGGTTTAAACTAATAATTAGTTTGACTGCATGTTTGGCCTAGTGGTTTAAGTGGTCGCCACGCTGCTTTCTACTGCGCCAAGTGTTTTGGGTTCAAATACCACATAGGACAACGCTTTTCGTGATCCACAAATTGTTGTTCTGAATCTGGGTGTTCTTGGTGTCCGATTCATGTATGTCTGTAATGTCCCCCGCCACACAGGATGTTTTTCTAATGCGGGAGTTGTCTCAAAAAAAAGAGAAAAAAATAACGAAGAACTACTCACTTACAAAACGATAATAAATAAATAAATATTTCGGACATCTAACACACAACGCCATCTAGTCCCAAACTAAGCAGAGCTTGTGTTATGGGTACTAGACAACTGATACAAATACATATATATATATTTTTGTAAATACATACATATTATACATAGAAAATACCCAAACTCCGAAACCCAAACATTTGGTCCGACCCGGGAATCGAACCCGAGACCTCCTGATCAGCAGTCGCACACATCAACCGCGAGACCAACGAGGCAGTAATACTATAAAAACTATGCGAAATGATTTCATATGTGTAGGTATATCTAAAGTTAAGAGTTTCTTGTTTAGAAATATTGCTAATCGCTGCAGTTAACACGAGATAGCAAGAACTGGTCAATAACCTCAATAAACACTTCAAATGAGAGAACTTACTACATTGCATTTGTAAATAATGACAGTAGAGCAAGTACATTTAAAAGTAGTACTTACTCATACTAACTTTTAAACTTTCGCGTTCCATGTTATAACAATAATTATTTTTACGGGAATTAACGCGATCACTTATTTCAAGGTCTTTCAAGGCCGTGGTCACAGGCTGACTGTGACCACGGCCAGTGCAACCTGGTCGAAACGTCAGGCAAAACAGAGGTATGTAATACCTTGAAATAAGTGATCGCGTTAATTCCCGTAAAAATAATTATTGTTAGTACTTACTCATATTTTATAGACTTTCATTTTCTAAATGATTAGTAGAGTAATATTATGACTTGTGCAATGTACATACTACGAGTATTGCCTATCAAATACAACACTGTATAATGACTATAAGTTAATTTTTGAGTCACAGACTCTAGACTTAAGTTAGATTTATTCACAATTTCAGAACTGATATATTGATGATGATGATCTATATATATAAAAGAGGAAGGTGACTGACTGACTGACATACTTAGAGATCAACGCACAGCCCAAACCACAGAACTACTAGAAAAGCCTTTGACGTAATTTCGTAAGTAATCTTTTGTCGCCGGGACGCACACATAAACGATTAATAATATTATACACACATAACTAAGTCTATTCTAATTCGTCCAAGGGATTTAATGAATATAATAATAAACTACAACCTTATGCTCTTGGCATTAAGTAGAGTTTTACGTGCAATTTTGTGTTTAGAGGTGGATCTTCGTCTTTATGACCCACCCACCGTAGAGATGTGGTCCTGTCGATTATAATAATTAAATTTGCTTAATTTCTATAAGAAATAGTACTTACTTTTAAATATCGCTATCCTATTTTTTATATTAAAGTCACTGTCTTAGAAATGGATTGAGTGAAATTGTACTAGTTTCTTGTGTATATATAAAAATAAGACATTTGTTTTGTCAAAACATAAGTACATATTGTACATCTAATTTTGGAGTTTGACGTTTCATACTTATCAACACGACACAACTTTCTATAGACGTAACACACATAATCTTAATAATTTTTCTGTCCCTTCTAACCCTGTAATCAACAGTAATTATGAGGTTATTTTATATCATCACAAGATGTACATTTTTTAAATTTTATATCTAAATTTAAATGCAAAAAACAATGTATAGACGTTGGACGGCCCGAAAATGTTAATCTTCAAAATATGTTTTGAGTTTTAAAAGAAATATTTCTCTTATTCCTATTCCATTTCATCAAAAAGCTTTCCAAAAAAATTCATATTAAAAATTATTTTGCAGTCGGTTAAAAATCATAATATAAAACAAATCACCTCTTTCTACTTAAGAAAAACACAAACCAATATCATCGACATCCACAATTTTGCGGTATCGATTGCATTATAAATATTTGGGCACACCCCTATGCCTTATACTAAATCTGTTCGGGTGAAATAAATCGAAATATTCACGCAGGAAATGCAGTTCATTGCGTACTCTTGTGGCAACAATGTAGTTAGTAATCGAATTTAATACGCAATGTATGATTGTTTTATTGTTTTTTCCCGTTGAAAGTTAAATGCGAATGCGACCGTTCAGTTAATGCCAGCAGACAAAATAGAGGTATTTGGACTTATTTCGCGGCGCGCCTGCCCCGCCCACATAACATTTCTACCTATATTTTTTGTTCTGTGGCCCAAACCGCTGAAGCTAGAATCCTGAAATTTTGCATGTAGGTTCTTTATATAACGTAAGTGAGCACTAATAAAGGAATTTTGGAAATGACACCCCAAAGGTGGTAAATCAGGGGTTGAAAGTCTGCGGGAGCAAAGCCGCGTGCAAAAGCTAGTTGAATAATAAAGTTTAAGTTTAAGACACCAGTAAATATTCACTCTGATTGAGATTACATTCTTGAAACCTCTCTACATAGATGACATTGATCCTTAAATCTACGTATCTTTACTATGTGATTCTTAAAAAGTTGATTAATACTAAACATGCAAAACAGAGGTATGTAATACCTTGAAATAAGTGATCGCGTTAATTCCCGTAAAAATAATAATTATTATGTGAGTTTGTTTCATACGACCCTTTGAGATAAACGCACATACACTTTTAACATCTTAAAAGTTATAACAATTAACATTACAAACTATTTTGTTTACAAAAAAAAACATACCTATATAAATCTAAGTTTTTTTTTTTTTTATAAATTACCTGCCAAAGTGACTCTGCTCAGCCTGATGGTAAGCTCAATTAAAATCCAACAGTGGGGGCAACCATACTCACTGCAAAAGCAGACTGTGCAGTATGGCGTCCCACACTATGGCGGCTTAGTGAGATGCTTTTACACGCCCCGCTTAAAGGACCCGGGATCATTCCTTCAGAGCACTCTCCATGGTATAGGCGGTAGAGGACTGCCAAAGAGGCGATATCTCTCCGCAACTGCAAAGGCTCAAGGAACTCGGTGGCATCGGGACTGTTGATAATGCGGACTGCTCGGCGCTGCAACCGGTCGAGAGCATCGAGCAAATACTGCGCGGATCCATCGCAAAGATGAGAACAGTACTCCACGCATGAGCGTACCTGGGTCTTATAAAGAAGACACAAATGCTCGGGCGTGAAGAACCGTCTCACCTTGTTCAGTACGCCAAGTTTCCGCGAGGCCGCCTTAGTGATGATCTCGATGTACTCCCGCGGGTTGAGGTCGGGACCTCAAGCTCGGTGTCCTGGGCATGGATATTTGCCGGGGCAAATATCCATGCCCAAAACACCGAGATTATCCTGTAGTGGTTGTTGGGTGCTCTGAAAAGTGGGAAGGGGAAGAAACGGAGACTTTTTGGTAGAGAACGCGCACACCTGTGTTTTCTTAGCGTTGAACTCGACCAGATTTTCATCACCCCATTGTGAAATGTGGCTCAAAACCCGGTCGAGCTCAGCGACAAGCTCTCGTCGTTTTTCCTCAACGTCTGACAGCTTGGCTGCAGGGTGTCCCAAATAACGCCCATGGACTGTGCTGTCGTCTGCATAGCAATGTATGTTGCCAAGAGCTAACATGTCATTGATATGCAGAAGAAACAGCGTGGGCGATAGAACTGAACCCTGTGGTACGCCAGCGTTTACCTGCAGAAACTCAGAGGCCGCGCCGTCGCAAAGGACCCTAATGCGGCGCTGGTGCAGAAAAGCGGCAATCCAGTTACTGAGTCCAGGAGGCAGACCGAATGCCGGGAGCTTGGAGAGAAGGGAACGGTGCCAGACCCGGTCGAAGGCCTTGGCCATGTCAAGGCTGATTGCCAAGGAATCCCCATGCCTGTCCATAGCCTCACCCCAAAGGTGTGTAATGTAAGCTAGAAGATCACCCGTGGAGCGGTTCGGTCTGAAACCATATTGACGATCGTTTAACAAGGAGTGATCCTCTAGGTAGCGGACTAACTGGTTGTTGATAATACGTTCAAACACCTTACAGAGAATGGAAGTGACGGCTATAGGTCGGTAATTGGCTGGGTTAGAGCGGTCATCTCTTTTGGGTATGGGTTGAATATTCGCCTCTCTCCAGGCATCCGGAACAATTCCTGAGGAATATGACAGGCGGTACAGGCGCGTCAATACGGGAGCCAACTCCGGTGCACAGTTCTTAAGAACCATCCCTGGAATACCGTCAGGACCACTGGCTTTCCGGACGTCGAGAGACCGCAGCTCCGCACGGACATCACTTTGCCGGATACGAATATCTTGCATTATGGAGTCGCAGATTGGAATAGTAGGCGGATACGCGCCACGGTCGTCGATTCGGGAGTTAGCCGCAAAGAGATCGACAAGCAATTTCGCTTTCTCTTGCGGCTGATGGGCCAGAGTGCCGTCAGGATATTTCAGCGGCGGTAGCGAGGGCCGGCAATGGTTAGATTGCACGGTTTTAGCTAAACGCCAGAACTTACGGCTACCCGTAGGGTGTGCTACAAGTTCCTGGCCTATCCTACGCTGGGCATCCGCTCTGATGTAGGCCCTCTTGCATTCCCTAGTAGCTTTATTGTACGCTGCTTTTAAGTGACCAACGTCAGGGTTGCCATGAGTGCGGGCCCTGTTCCATGCGCGGTAGGTCGATTGTTTATGTGCAACCGCGTTGGAGCACTCGCGGTCAAACCAGGGGCGGGTTTTCGTGCTGGCGACATCACTGTGGGGAATATAATATTCCATACCGACAGTGATCTCGCCAGCCATAAGTCACAATAAATTGCAATAAAAAGCTCTACCATTTACGATTAAACGTTATCCTTAGTGGAGAAATATTTATTTTGTTTGTAATTAAAATGTGGCCAAGCATAACTATAACCAATTAAATCAAAATGAAGAACAATTACACACACATGGCAAAGATCTCGTAAAGACATCGACGAAACATGTACATATGAATAAATATTATATTAATACACATATAAAAACTCCTTCTTCAGAAGTCAGTTAAAAACGACGGTTTTCTTCTTCTTTCTTTACCGCCGCTTTCTACTGCGTCAAGTGTAGTGGGTTCAAATCCCACAAAGGACAACACTGTGTGTAATCCACATATTGTTGTTCTGAGTCTGTGTGTTCTTTGTGTCTGTTTCATGTATGTTTGTAAGGTCTCCCGCGACACAGGATGTCTATTCCTAATGCAGGAGTAGTCTTAAAAAATAATAATTAAAAAGCTCTCTCTTTTACACAATCAGTTAAATTGGTTAATTAATAATATTCGTATCATGTACGTACTCTTTATGTCCCTGACTTAATTGCCTATATACTTGCATCACTATCTGGCAGCTGCAGTGACCGCATGATAACAGTTCTGCGTAATTATTTGAGTCAAGTTTGTGATACCAATTTCTGGAAATTAAATGCAACATATATTTTATTTTGGAAGTCTCATTGTGTAGGTAACGTTTCGAGTAAGGGGAGTAGTGACAGGTCTGCTGTATGATATTCGATTTAAGATTATCATAAATGAATTACAAAATATCTAATTTGAACAAAAAATTTAGTACGCTCCTATTTTCTTTTAGTGATAAGTCTCTGGGATATTACAGTAGAAATAAAACTTTTCACTCGACTAAGTAAGTCAAAAGGAAGGCGTATATTTTTGGCAGTCTATGAATGCTTGTGTTCCGCCGACTACGATGACCTCACAGAAAACCGATGTGCAATAGCGCTTGCGCTGTGTTTCACCGAGTGAGTGAGGATACCGGCGGCCCATACCCCAACCACTCCCCATACCCCTCCTCATCCCCCTCCTCATCCGGCTCCTCATCCCCCTGCCCATTCCCCTCCACATCCGAAGGCTGGCAACGCACTAGTGACGCCACTGGTGTTGCAAGTGTCCTTGGGCGGCTTAATAAGTAATTGCTTACCATCAGGCGATACGCCTGCTCGCTTGCACGCTTAGTACATTAAAAGAAAAGTCTGGTTTTAGTTTTATGAACTTTTACTTATTATTTTTATATTAAATTTAACAAAAATATTTAATAATAATAACATTAAATATTTTTGTAGCAAAAAGAAAGCAGGAGCTTCCTTAGCAATAAAAGTTTTGTACTGGGAACTGACACGGCAAGAAACAGGGTGAAAAATTATTATGGTGTCATAACCCCGTTGCAGATTTATTTCTATGCATCGAATGCAGCGATAATAAATACCAACTGAATAGTTTTCTTATTGTTTTCATTCTCATCAGTGAAATATGCTTACAGAACCAGTAGATTTCAAGTCTATTTTAAAATTGCACACACACGTTTGCAAACCTGGATCTAATTAATCAACTTCCGTACTATTTTTTGACACATGAGATGTGTGCTTGAAGCATCATAATAAGATTTCTTTAGATTAATCTCTAACCAAGTCCAGAAAGATCCGTTCACTTTATCTGATTATCTCTCTAGGCTATATAAAGACAATTATGGTTCATATTTAGAACAAACACTGCCCATTTCTCACTTGTTACAACTAGCCTACAGCTATTGGTCTGATTGTCTGCCATATCTGATTATAAAAATGTGTTACTGGCAATCTATATAATTTAGGTATTCAATATAATACCCAGGCAAAGTGTACAATAATTGGGAAGTACAGGCAATGTATGAAATAAATAAATTGTGGTTAAAAATGTACATATTTTACACATTGCCTTTTACCAGTAGGTACTCTGTGAAATGTAATATGTAGAGAATGTAATCTATATTAATATTATAAAGCTGAAGAGTTTGTTTGTTTGAACGCGCTAATCTCAAGAACCGCTCAGTGTTGGATAGTACATTTATCGAGGAAGGCCATAGGCTATATATCATCAGGCTAAGACCAACAGGAGCGGAGCACCTATGAAGAATGTTACAAAATCGGGGGGATTTTTTTACGCTACGGGCAACAGGAGACGTAAACGACGTTGCGTGGGACAGCTCGTAAATAATATAAATTTCCAGTAACATAAATGCAGGAATGAACTCGGAACTGCAATATCGAGACTCAAAACACTAATTTACTTTTATACAACTCTGAATTTATACTTGACTTCATTGCGAGAAAGTTACAGTTATATAAGGGTTTAATTACAAATGTTGTTATTTAGTGTATGCAAGCTTTTGAGTTAAATGAAAGTTACCAAAAGTAATAACTGTTGTTGACATTAAAAGAAATGTGTAATTTTATGACGATGTATATGATTGAAAGTGTTTGAAGTTCGCAATCATTGTAATTGTTATAGTTTCCGGCCGTCTATAGTCGCATTAGTCATACTAGTTTGTTTTAGTAAATAAATTATAATAAATGTATGTCGGTTATCGCGGTAAATAGTAGCCTATGTATTATTTTGATGTATAAGCTATATTACTGTAAAGTTTCATCCAAATCCGTTTAGTAGTTTTTGCGTGAAAGAGTAACAAACATACACACTCACAAACTTTCGGCTTTATAATATTAGTGTGATTAGCGGCATCCTTTTCTGTGAAGATTGCCATCATTTGCAGCTAATTAAACTTGATTATGAGCTTTTAAAATTACAAATTAGATTTGTAGTGTGAAGGTGATTTTCTCTCACTTTGTTCTATATTCTATTCATTAAATAGAAGGCTTCGAAACCGCGGCGTATTAATAATTAATTATTCGGTTTGATTTTATGACCTATGACACTCACAAATATTGTGGCTTATTATTGGTTAAAAAAATTCAAAATCGATCCCGAAGAACCAAAGATTACCCATAACAACCTCTCAACCTCATAAACTTTACCTCGACATAATTTAAAACTATAATAACAATACTACTAACTATAAATTAAAACTAGAAAATACACCCATGTTAACATTGACCTGTATTATACACTAGCTAACCTACGCAACCTCATTTGCGTCCAAACTACCATCCCCCGTTTTAACCCCAAAAGGGAGTTGATTTCTAAAGATACATTATTAGTACACCTCCACACCATCTATAGAGCATACATTTTAAATTTCAAGTCTCTTACTTCAAAAACATGGGACTTTCATACAAACTTTCATACTCCCTTAGGGGTGGAGTTTCGTAAAATCCGTTCTTAGCGGATGTCTACACCCTATAAGGAACCTACCTGCTAAATTTCAAGTTTGTAGGTGTTATAGTTTCTGAGATTTCGTGATTAATAAGTGAGTGTTTTTTCGCTCTTATATAAATAGATATCTATATGTATATTCTATCAAAGTTACAGCTTTATAATATAGGGTATTGTGTGAACGCATTCATAGTGTCTAATGCCATAATTTGTTTTTATATCGAGAGCTAAATGCACCGCAACCGGTAGAGCGTAAATGCTAATCAGTACTGAGTACAATGAATGGCGCAAGTACAGTCGATTACTTAACAACAAAATATTTTTTATTATTTTCGAACTAATGGTTGAAATTATTTACTTGTTTCTTTTGCTTATTACTTTTTATAGGAATTTTTGAAAAGTGATTATCACAAATACTATTTTCTTCTATCAATAGAAAGCTGGTAATTAGAAGTTAGTTTACTATCAATTTCCTTTTATCTAATATATATATACAAAAACAAATACTATTATTTTTTTCTTCTACTACTATTAAGTATAACACTCACTATCTATTGCAGGGATATTCACTTTCTATTTCAAATTAAATGTTTTCACAAAAAACAGTGTCTTATTAGGTTTTGCTTGGTTGTAGCAAGTTTTCCTTGTTCCTCATTGCCAATTTTTATAAACATATTCTATTACAATGTGATCACAATCGTACTACAATTGTTAGAGATTCTGTCAGCCCAATTGGTAAATAAGTGCAACTGCATGTAATTGAACATTCCTGATCCAAAGCACCTGCTTCTACGAAGTTATAAAATTAAAAAGTTATAAATTCATAACTTGGTAAATTTTATATGGATAAACCTATTGATATGACTATATTGTATTACTTTGATGCAACAACACGTTCTTATGATGATGTAGTACTGTTTTGTTACACCTGATGAGGGTTAAACACTATACAATTTGATTCTTTCTATCTTGAAACTGGAAACAATACAAATACAGTTTAGACACAAGTTAAAAGCACTGATCAATTTTAATCGTAGGAAAAATATCTGTAAGTATTTAAAAGAAAACACTTTTGTTTTTGCTGTACTTTGCTAGGCACGCGCGCATCCTGCTGGTATGTTTGGTAAATATCGTATGAACTCCATGACCCTAGAGCAAGCCCCACGTGTAATGAACGGAGCATATAAATGCATAGTTCCTGTTATATGGTTTTGCAGGAGCAATACAGTCATTAGCTTACTCTTTATAAACTGTTAGAACTTTAAAGGATTATAACTCTGAAGTTTTTTTTTGTAATACATATTTGATAGTCATTTTTTGTAATACATATTTGATAGTAATTTTTGTGTTCTTTTGACCGGAATCTTGAAGATCCTTTACTGTTAAATCTGTACTTTTTAAATAACACTACATAATATGTAATTTTACTTTATTGAACCCACTTTTTAGAATATAAAGCGTGCCACAGGGCAGACGTGCAAATATGGTTTAGGACTTAGGAGTTTATTTTGGTATCATATATTTACAAAATGAATCAATTTTACTTATATTATAAAGAGGTAAGGTTTGTGAGGTTGTAGGGGGTAATATCTGGATGTACTGAACCGATTTTGTAAAGTCTTTTACCAATAGAAAGCTACATTATTTGTGAGTGTCATAGGATATAATATATTAAACCAAAATAATTACTGCGATATTCAACATACAGGCGAGCCCGCATAATTGTATAATATCATTTCGACTGCCTCGGTGGCGCAGTGGTAGCGTATGCGACTGCTGTGCTTGAGGTCTCGGGTTCGATTCCTGGGTCGGATCAAATGTTTGTAAAGTCTGCAAATATTTGTACCGGAGTTTGGGTGTTGCCTATGTATAATATGTATATATTTACAAAAAAGTATATATAATATGTATTTATATCAGTTGTCTAGAAAAAATAGGAATCTAGAAAACTAGCTTTACAGTATCCGTTTGTTATACAAGAAAAATAATGTTAGAATGTGGTATTTGTCTGCAATAAATCCATTATTTTAAAGGGACTTTACAACAATTATTTTACAGGACTTAATATATCTGGGGAGGCCAAGAGGAGCCAAGCGAGGCGCAAGGTCATATCACTAACTTTTCTCGACGAAGCCATACATTTTTATTGAGATGTAGAGTTTGTGAAATTAGGGTTGGTAGAGTCAAGGCGTGTGGATTCAAAAGCATGGCTCTACATGACTGATATCTTTTTCACAGGGTAAGCCACAGTCGTCTTGGCAACATTTTACATGAAAATGTTTTTGGTGGGATGTCTATGTTCTAAATAGATTCCTAACAAAAATTTTGATCATATCTAGCAGATGTAACTGCTGATTACAGTCGACATTCTAATGCACATCAAATTGATTCCAATCTTTACCGTTACATAATAAAATTACAAAACAAACCAACATTTACATTCAACACAATTAATTAGTCGTAACCGTTTAATAGTAATGTGTCGAGTCATGAGAGAACGTTACTAGTGATTTGAGCAAAGTAATACATATTATAAACTAATGCACTATACCGACATGAACAGTCTACATACGATGTTATTTCACCAGCTACGTGAAACAATGCCCCACAATAATATTACACTTACCAAAAACTACATTGTGTAATGTCAATAAATATTAACTATTTAATAATTAACACTACTATTACTACCTAGTATTTCCTCGGTTGGGTCGATTCAAATTGTGTCTTGACCTATGACACGAAAAATCACTCTATTCGATCATGGGCTGACTGTCGCTAATTGTCGGTTTGAAGCTTCCTAAGGTCCACACTTCCACTGTATCGCTCCAGCTATATATATAGCTATGTCGGATGACGAACAATAATTATTGTAATATAATCGCTCGTATTTATCGTATCTGAAACATCTAACATATGTAAATTTTATTTATCGTTGCTAATAAATAAATGAATGCCTTTTAGACAAATAAAAACATGGAAGAATAGAGGTAGTAGAGCCACGCTGATTTCAGCACGGTTGGGCCGGCTCGACAGGGGCGGTACTACCCTCGCACAGAAAATCAACGTAAAATGACAGTGATCGTGCTGTCGTATTTCGTTGGTGAGTGCGAGACCGGAGGCTCAATGATGCAGAAGCATCACTAGTTCACCATGGTGTGGGTCACCATGCTGTATTGTTGCATTGTCTGCCTCCGCAGTATGGTGACCACCACTCTTGGATTCTGCTTATGCTTTCCATCAGGCAGAGTAGAGTCATTTTGGCAGGGCCAAACATAAAAAAAAATAGGTCTATGACACAAGTAGTAATAATGAACCGGTAGAGAGTAATGAAATTATAGACAAATTAAAAAAAAATTGCCTTTAGGACCTTTAATAGTTAATTGTGCGATAACAGTCAGTATACATTTTTGCTAACGAAATAATGTTAGGTAATTATAGTAAATTATAGTTTGCTTGTGAGAAACTTCAAACATTACAGTCAGGCAGATAATTTTTTTCTTTCCAACATCAATTACGTTCTCTGATATCAGGTTTTGAAAAATACAACGTATTACTAGTGTCATGTTCGTTCTACTCATGTATAACTTATGGTATGTACCTACGTGATTACCGTAGATAAATCTTCTGCAGATGTCTGAAACAACCGGATCATGGATCCTAGGGCAGAGTGATTCAACGTCTGTATTCCTAACTTGTAATTTAACACAAAAAATTCACGGTACATAACTTTAATGACAGATGACCGCACGGTTGACCTAGTGATTTAAGCGATCGCCACGCGGCTTTCTACTGCGGCAAGTGTTAGGGGTTCAAATCTCAAATGGGACAACCTTTTGTGTGCTCCAAAAATTGTTTTTCTAAGTCTGGGTGTTCTTTGTGTCCGTTTAATGTATGTTTATAAAGTCCCCCGTGACACAGGATGTATATTTGTAACGAGGGAGTTGTTTCTAAAAGAAATTTATTTTTATACAACTTTACAAACTCAACAAATAAATTAACAAACACAACTAACAATCAAACCTGCAAAAAAATCCACTAAATTAATTAATTAAACAATTATACGTTGACACATTACAGTTTATTAAAAAGATTTATTTCTCACTTGCGGTAAATCGTAAATATATTTACTCGGCGTCAATCCTACCGTCTACGTCTCGCGTAGCGGAATTGATATGTATCAATGAATTACTAGAGATCGCCCGAGGGTTTAATTTAGATCATTATTCATTAAATGTTAAATATTTAATTTCATATCATTGACCAGTATAACTTGAATCATCAGTATACACTAAATGCACGAAACTTACATAAGAAAGGTGCTAAGAAATCGTCATCGTCGTGTCAAAATGACGGATTTGATTATGAGCTACATTCATTTGACTAATACACAAATTAGTTTACCATCTCTTTGTGTTAATGTATGCCATATATATTTTCTTTTATTGTAAGCTTTTCTATAAAATTATAGTGAACTGAGCTGATCCGGTGAAATTCGCACCGCTATACTTTTTATCGTGAATATTTTCTAAATTTCCGGAATTCTTTTTAGTACTTATGCCCGCCTCAGTTTCCCACGGGTAGTGTACAGTGGCGGACTTCAAATATATAACACTTCGTTATTTTTTAATTTTCTTGTACACAAACCGTGTCCTGACAATAACAAACACATAAAAGAAAGAATTGTCCAATTTCAGTGATCAATACACAGCCCAAACCGCTGAACCTAGAATCCTAAAATGTTGTATGTAGGTTCTTTATATAACGTAAGTGAGCAATAAGAATGCTAGTATATCATATATAGATATTGAAGATGTCACGCGGGACAATTTTGCATGAAACATAGGTAGACTCATTTATATTTGGGTTTTGAAAATAAATTCAAAGTCATGACAATAGAAAATAGAAGATAATTTTAGCGAGATAGTAATATTCTAGTTATTTTGAACATATCTAAGAAGGGAACGAACGAACAAATAAATTAAGTGGATTGCATTAATGTTTAAAATGTTTGTTAGTATACATATATAATTACGTATTTATAGACACAAAGTCAAATTTTCTCCGTATTCTATTATAATATTGTATGCATGAACACGTATGTTATTTTTATGTCACCAAAGAAATGTGTATAGTTTTATTGTACTATTTATTGTTAATCAGATTAGTGTCGGTTATAAAAAGTGAATGCCACTTCTGTCATGGTAATGGGCAGACCACCCGGATAACAGATTACCTTTTTGGTTACCTTTGTTTGTTTTCTACGGTCAAGATATTTATTTGAATGTTATTGATTTCTGGTTAAAATATAGAAAGTTCTTTCTTTTTAGTAGAAAGATTTAGTCATCAAAATTATGTCTTTAAAGTTAAAATTGTTGTGTGTTTTAATATTTTGTGGGTCATCTGATAGTTAATTTGTATAAACCATCACAATATCAGATATGTCACGTATGTATTGCATTATACCCATTTTAATTCACTCTCCTGTAGTTCCACGGCTACTGTAGTTGACAGCCTTGTTGGACTAGCGCTTAGATAATGCCACTACCAATCAAGAGGTCTCAGGTTCGATTCCCTCGTCGGATCAAATGTGTTGTTGGCTTTTTCTTACAACACTACGGGTGTGTGGAGGTTCGATGCCAGTCGCTCTGAAGAAAACCTGATATTCTGGTAATGCCGGTTGAACAATAAATAATAACAAATAATATAGGGAAAAATAAAGGCTAAGAATGTGATGAGTTGCACGGTTACATTTAAATTTGATGTCTTCTGATCCCTGTGTGTGATTGAGAGTAACATATAATACAATTATTAAACTATAATGTAGGTAACTACACAAATTTTGCATTTACTTGTATTGTCTACGTATAGTAGACAATATAAATTCGATAATGGTCTCATAAGATAGTCAGGACCCTTCAGGATCACAAATGCAATGTCTGAGAACGATGGATTTATAAAAAGGTTTGTTCGTCATTATAATTCATAACGTTTACTCACACGAATAACATTGTGTTTGTTTTTATATAACGACTGATAGTTTATAGCATTAATAATGAAACTGACTGGTAAGAAACTAAGAACTTCTCTTTCTTAACCGTATGATAAGCACGAGTTATTTTATGGGTGGAATAAACTCCTTACAGAATACACTTGTAACTACTTATGTATCATGTTGTTGACAAATGTTCATAATTAATAATGTGTGATTCACAAATTGTTGTTCTGAGTCTGGGTGTTCATTATGTCCGTTTCATGTATGTTTGTAAAGTCCCCCGCGACACAGGATTTATTCCTAGTGCGGGAGTTGTCTTTTTTAAGGAAGGAATTACAGTGGTGTCAATAAAAATAATGTATTTATTTTGATTCAAAGTGTGTTATTATTATTACTTTCAAATAATTTTTAAACCAAACTTTCAGTTCCTTGTTTTGATGGTGGTGACGAGTGAACAGAATCTTACTGAGACTAAAAGAAAACAATTACAATGAACTATTACAAAAACATTTGTTTTGATAATTTGTCAGAAAAAAAAAAAAAAAAAAAAGCAAATCGTAAAAATAATGGTCAAATATTGACTTAACCCACACAACGCGCAAAAAGCCGTAACCGATTATGTACTGCACAATGGGATGTGTACTCTCGCTAACGTTAATTTTAAGACACGATTTTAAGAAAGAGGCATTCATCGATAACCAAAACAGAGTATTGTATGTATGTGATGGAACACAAATATTAGTTTTGAGAAAGCATTACGTCAGTACACAGAATTCATCGGTATCGATGGCAGTTCGAAGGAAACGCAACGATCGGATTACTTGCCGACATTCTTAGCTATACACCACGTAAATTGACTTTGTGCGGTCACCGCGTTACAAATGACGATCTAATATGGTCATGATCTTTCAAATTGTAGGTGTATATAGATATACTTACACCTTATCTAGAGGAGGAGAGAGGACGACTTAATGGGCTACAAACCCCTATATAATACTAAAACTAAAAGAAAACATTTCACTGATTAACGGAAAGTGTCTCAACACCTTACAACAGTTATCTTATTCGTACATATTTTGTGCATTCTTTATCCATAAGTTCATTCCTTTTTTCTTAGTTATTTTTGGTTTTTAGTTTTTTTTTTAGATTCAATAAAAGTCTATATAGTTACAAATTTTAACAAAAAAAAAACCGACTTCAATCTGGACCAAATTTAAATGGGACCATTTGGGAGGTACCAGCTTTCAAATAAAATCATCAAAATCGGTTCACCTAGTCGAAAGTTATGAGGTAACAAACATTTAAAAAAAAAACAGTCGAATTGAGAACCTCCTCCTTTTTTGAAGTCGGTTAAAAATCAGAAGACACACGTCTACACAAGACATGTTGCCACAGCAATCGTTGCATAATTATGTTAAAATAAACTTAGTTTATGGAAGCTGTAATAAGGTTTTCTGAGGATAATTAATTACCAGCAGGGCGTAGCAGTAGTAGGAATTATCCAAGACCTTCTCGGATAATTCATAGCTTTTCTCAATAAATGGTTCAAATAACTCAAGAAGTATTCAAATTGAAGAGAAAACTTAAATTTGAAATTATACCTTTTAAACAAGATTAACAACTTTTATCATAATAATATTCTCGTGTATAAACACAGTGATTGATTATATTTCGGACTTTACTATATATTTGTCTGGCATTTTGATTAATTAATTATTATCAAGCTAAACTTTATAATCTTAACCGGTGTTCAGAAGCAACGCCAAACTTGTTTTCTTAATTTTAAGAAGTGTTTATTTATTCGGTAATTGATTACATCGTGGATCTACGAGTGTTTGTTCAGGTTTCGATTTAACATTCGTTTTTGTTCAACATGTTATGTACGTAAATATATAGGAACAGGAACCTTTTTTGCAACTTGCGTAGTTTAGATTACAAGGTAATTCTCGGTATTCCCTGGTAACTAACGACATAGTTAGATCTGTTTAAGTTATTTAAAAATAAGAGTTTTTAAACATAATTTCCTAATATACTCTTCAGGATAAATAGGTTATCTTTGGACTACACTGCAATGTAAGTTTAGTGATATAGTCTCTATTCGTCGAATAAGATGTGGGCTATTGAAGAGAATGTTTTTTTTTTGTATGGTATAGGTGGCAAACGAGCAGACGTATCACCTGATAGTAAGCGATTACCGCCGCCCATGGACACCCGCAACACCAGAGGTGTCACAAGTGCGTTGCCGACCATTGGGGGATGGGGAAAGGGATGTGGGGAGGGGTTGGGGTATGGGCCTCCGGTATCCTCACTCACTCGGTGAAACACGGCGTAAGCGCTATTTCACACCGGTTTTCTGTGAGGCCGTGGTATCACTCCGGTCGAGCCGGCCCATTCATGCCGAAGCGTGGCTTTCCCACGGTTGATGTTGTCCAAATTTTAAAAGTGATAAAGAAAACTTTTTTTAAACGTTGGAAACGTTGAAAAAAGTGGACTGCCCGAAAGACGTCACCATTCATAGAGTTTAATTAAAATAAAAACATTTGATTGACAAATTAAAATTGATTAAACTGTTTGCATGTTTATTTTGTGGTTAAAGTATATGCTTTCCAGGAGTCATTCAATTATTATGTATGAATAATGTTAGTCGCTGTGATCGCGATAGACAAAAATGGAGACATAAAACCATATTGTTGTGTCCAAATCGAACAATGAGAAAGGTTGACGCGCTTCCGTCCCTTTATTATTCATTTACAACCTTCCCATTGTCGTGCGGCATCCTGTCGTACACTCAAGTTTTTTGACAGATAAATTATTGTTTATCTTTTAACTTGTGGCCATGCAATTGGCGACCAAATGTTGTAAGGCTGACTGGAACAGTTTTGAATATTGTTGTTATTATATTTTAAACAATAAACTTCGTAGGCTATTACTAAACCTAAAAGTACACTTACAATTCTTAGACCCTGATTCACTGGTTTCATATAAGTTCCGGATAGCTTCTTTGACAGATCATCATCGACCCATCACAGTCCACTGCCGGACATAGGCCTCTCCAATTGCGCGCCACTTGGTTCGATCCTCGGCTTCTCGTATCCAGCTCATGCCAGCCGTCTTGCGCAGATCATCACTCCACCTGGCCTGTGGACGTCCTACATTACGTTTACCGAGACGCGGTCTCCACTGAAGAACCCGTTTACCCCAACGGTAATCAGTTCTGCGGCTAATATGGCCAGCCCACTGCCACTTCAGCTTGCTAATCCTTTGGGCTATGTCGATGACCTTGGTTCTCTGTCGGATTACCTCATTCCTGATGCAATCCCTCAGAGAAACGCCGAGCATAGCCCTCTCCATAGCACGCTGAGCGTCTTTGAACTTGTGGACCAGCCGTGCCGTAAGTGTCCACGTTTCGGCTCCGTATGTCATGACGGGTAGGACGCACTGATTGAAGACTTTCGTCTTAAGGCACTGTGGGATCGACGATGAAAAGACCCGACGAAGTTTCCCAAACGCTGCCCAACCCAGCTGAATTCTCCTGTTCACCTCATCCTCAAAGTTGTTTCTACCTAACTGCAAAGTCTGCCCGAGGTACACATAATTTTGAACAACTTGGAGAACGGCACCGTGCACTGCGATCGGTTCCGGTAGTACATGTTCATTGAACATGACCTTGGTTTTGTCCAAGTTCATCCGTAGGCCGATGCGCACAGAAGAGTCAGCCAGGTCGTTCAGCATCTGTTGTAGGTCCTGCAGCGTCTCTGCCATAATGACGATGTCATCCGCAAATCGCAAGTGAGAGATGTATTCGCCATTGATATTTATGCCACGTCCTTTCCAGTGTAGCGTCTTGAACAAATCCTCCATTGCATTTGTGAACAATTTCGGGGAAATAACATCCCCTTGTCTCACTCCTCGATGCAATGGTATGGGCCTTGTTTGCTGATTCTGTACTTGGACGGACAAGGTGGCGGCTTCGTAGAGACATGTCAGCACTTGGATGTATCGCCAATCCACTCGGCAACGCTGCAGGGACTCCAGAACAGACCAGATCTCGATCGAGTCAAAGGCCTTCTCATAGTCCACGAATGCTAGACACAGGGGCTGATTATACTCCTCTGTGTTCTGTATAATTTGCCGCACTGTGTGGATGTGGTCTATAGTGCCATATCCGCTCCGAAATCCAGCTTGCTCCGGTGGTTGAAATTCGTCGAGTCTTCGCGCAAGACGGTTCGTGATGACTCTTGAGAACAGCTTGTAGACGTGGCTTAAAAGCGAAATGGGTCGATAGTTCTTCAACCTGGTCTTGTCACCTCTCTTGAAGAACAAGATGACCACACTTCTGCTCCACGCCTCTGGAGTTCTCCCTTCGAACAGGACAGCGTTAAAAAGCTTTTGGAGCTCCCTCAGTACGGGCTTACCTCCAGCCTTTAACAGTTCTGTTGTAATGCCGTCCTCTCCAGGGGCTTTTCCATTTTTAAGCTGTCCAAGAGCCATCTCGATTTCGTCAATGCTGACTTCTGGCAGATCTTCGGTGTAGTGGCGTGTTAAAGTGGCTCTAGAGTCCTCATTTTCGGGATCAGGTCGAGATGCATGCGAAGCGTACAAACCGCCATAGAAACGTTCCACTTCCGAAAGGACGGCCGGCTTGGAACTTCTCCACTTGCTGTAGTCAACTTCGTCAGGTGGCTTCTTCCGAGAGATTGTACAAACACCTTTGACCCCCGATTTTGCTCGATCGCTCTTTCGATCGAAAGAGTATTGGAGCATCGGAGGTCGTGTCGTACTAGTTTGCTGATCTCTCGGTTTAGAGTCCGTTTTGCCGACGAAGTAAGAAGTGGGTTTTCACGTCGTTCCTTCATTAGCCCTAGGGTCCTTTCCGAAAGCTTAGATTTCCTGCCCTTACGCTGCATTTTACAAAATCTCGTACCTTCTTCCGATTCGAACCACATTTTCAAGGTTCTGGTTTACGCCTGTTGTGGTTTCCATAGTAGCAAATCGGTTTTCCAGATTGGACTGGAACTTTTCAGATCCCATTGCGGCTTGGAGCAGAGTTGGTCGGAGCCTGAATTTCATCAATCGGACACGTTCAGCTTTAAAGTTGATATTCAGAGAGCCTCGGACGAGTCGGTGATCACTACCGGTGTTAAACCTATTGATCACTGAGACGCTTTGACAGATGGTTTGACACAATTTATATTGTAGCTATGTCAAATTCTCTGTCAGATAAGCTACCTGAAACTTATCTGTAACTAGTGAAACAGGGTCTAATAGATGTATTTGCATATTTTAAACAAGTACCAACTGTTTTGAGAACTTACTCATGATTAGTTCACATACATTTGTAATGGCATGTTGTATTGCACGGCATGTGTGGTAAAGTGATGACCTTTGGCACAGAGACGTGGTCACTTACAATGGGCCTTATAAGAAGGCTCAAAGTCGCTCGGAGAGCAATGTTGAGGTCAATGCTCGGCGTTTCTCTGCGTGATCGAATCAGAAATGAGGAGATCCGCAGACGAACCAAAGTCGCCGACATTGCCCGTAGAATTGCCAGCCTCAAGTGGCAGTGGGCGGGGCATATTGCTCGCAGACAGGATGGCCTTGGGGCCGAAGAGTTCTGGAGTGGAGGCCACGCACTGGAAAACGTAGCGTGGGTAGGCCCCCTACAAGATGGTCAGACGACATGGTGAGGGTCGCAAGAAACCGCTGGATGCAAGCAGCACAGGACCGATTGTTGTGGGGAGCCTTGGGGGAGGCCTATGTCCAGCAGTGGACGTCTTTCGGCTGAAATGATGATGATGACAAACGTCACAAGGAGTAATTATTCAAAATGACATTGTGCTCAAGATATGAGAAAAGGCCTATAAGTATAGACAAGTTGAATGTACAATATTTGAATATTTGTAGTAAATATTAAGTTATTTTTTTAGGTTAGCCCGTTACCACGGCCGTTGCGACCAGCCCTCATAGCCAAGATGCAAGTCTTTCGCTTCAATTCTCTTTCTACAATCGCTCACGTCTTTATTCTCCTGTATTGTTCACTTATATTTTGCTTTGACGAGACATCATTCCCATATATTTATTAGTTTTGTATTATCTTTTACATTTGGAGAATGTCGACTTGCCTATAGGGGCTGGTCGAAAGGTTGCCTTACATGTAATATGATCGACTGAATTCCCGTATACATAAGCATATAATTATATAAGTAATATGGGATGTTAGTTATTTGACCTTGGGGAATAACCATTATAACTAATGGTGAAGACTGTGGTCAAGGCGACATGGTTTTGTCGCTTTAATAACACGTGTGATAAAATACTGTATTTAATATTCAATACTATAAAACTTAACAAGTAAATTAAAGTTATAAAAATAATATTTATGTTTGCACTTTCTAAAGTAAAGTATCTCTCTTAAAAACTTGTAGCTGTAAGTAAGCTCAGTGGTAAGTATTATTTTAATATCTCCTCACTGCTTGAACCACGTAATAAAACTAACATTAAAAAGTTTTCTTGAAATTATCCGCAATCAACAATCAGAAGAGCAGCGATCACTTATTATAAGATTCTCAGTTATTTAGAAAGTGTCGTTTACGTTTGTCAAGAATCTTACAGTATTTAGTCTAGGAAAAAGTACCTATGTTATTTTGCAAAATAACGAGTAGCAACCCATAAGTTAACAAATAAAAACTTGTAAAATACGGAGATACTAAGGTGAGGTCTATGTCCAGCAGTGGACTATCAAAGGCTGTTGATGACATAACTGGTACATTGATAAGCAATCTCTTGTAGATAGCGAGAACAGGTCTAAAGGAAATGTTTCTCCGACGTTCTTTGCAATGTCTCAAGAAAGCTGAGGTCTTCTATGTGGTTTCACGACGACTACGAATTGTTTTATGGCATTTAGATTTTAATTTATAAGTCAGTAAAGTCTACTTTTACTTGTCTGATTTGATACATAGATTGAAAAACAAAGTTTCTATCCGATAGTCTAAATTAAAAAGAAATTTTACAGTTTCGTGGCCCAACATTCGGCTGCGCATGGTTAGTTCACGTGTCACTATTTGTCCAAACATTGAGTTATTTTTCAACCAATTGTTGTGTTCATTTTATCTAATTGAATATTATGAACAAAGGACCAGTATTGTGCGCTATCCTCATCTGCGGACCTAAATAAGCAGTCGGTTGATAAGGGATGACTCTTCGCTAAAAGATCCATATTATGACACATTACATGACACATATTGTAATGGGAGTCTTTGTTAATAACTTGACTGCACGATTGGCCTAGTGGTTTAGCGGTCACCTCGCCGTTTCATACTTCGCCAAGTGTCGTGGGTTCAAATCCCACGTAGGACAAACACTTTGTGTGATCCACAAATTGTTGTTCTGAGTCTGGGTGATCTTTGTGTCCGTTTCATGTATGTTTGTAAAGCCCCCCGCGACACAGGATTTAGCCCTAGTGCGGGAGTTGTCTTTAAAAAAAAAAATCTACTCTGCACTGTTGCCTATTGCTAAGTGTTTAGTATATTTTAACTTAAACTGCGCATAATGGGGATAAAAAAAATTACGAATATCGGTAACACCAAAATGCCACTTTCTAACGTTTATTCTCCACCACAAAAAGAAATGACTTAAGCCAGAATTTGATTTCTGGTAAAATTTTCCATAAAAACTGCTACAGCTGTGTTTCGTTCTTCTTGATGCGTGATTCTGTGGTTTTCATATTTACTTATTTAAGAGGAAGGAGGTACATGTTGCTAATTGAAGTTAAATTAAAAAATATTATGTTTTAAAAAGGTGTATCTAAGAAACAAATATAATTCGTTAAAAAGGGAATAAGATTAATGAAAATTATATATAAGTCTATATGTATATTCATTGCTACTCTATCGCTAAGGCCGCGTACTCGAACACAGCGGAGCGGGAGCGGGCGACGAGCGGGTGACGAGCGGCGAACGAGCGGTGCGTATAGAGGTATTATAGATAGAGTAGGGAAGACATATGACTGCCGGTAAGCGGAAACGTCCGACGATTAGAAAGAGAGAGAAGATCGCGGTACGCCATCTGTCTTTCTGACGCATGCGCAGTAAAGGACTGCTTGTTATTATGATAACCTCGAATAATAAAATAAAATTAACTCGAAAATCTTCTAAATATATAAAAGAGGAAGGTGACTGATATAGAGAGAGATCAACGCACAGCTCAAACCGCTGAACCTAGAATCCTGAAATTTTGCGTGTAGGTTCTTAATGCAATATAGGTGAGCAATAAGAAAGGAATTTTTGAAATTCCACCCCTAAGGGGGTAAATCAGGGGATGAAAGTCTGCGTGAGCGAAGCCGTGTGTAAAAGCTAGTACCTTATAAAGTTGTTTGAAGTAATAAAATATAGGTACACACAGACAGGTAGGTACCGCGATCGTCTCTCTCTTTCTAACCGAGGAACAGCTGGAGGCCTGGTTCCCCTCCCTGAGTCCGTAATTTTACTGCGAAAGTCACATGTTCGATGAATGGAAAGTCGTCTGAACGTTACTTCGAATACTTTTTACGCATAAACTCTTCTTCTACTGAACGATGATTCATCGAATATTTTTGAATCGAATTAATGTTTTTTCGAATAAGTTTAAAATGAAAATAAAAGTATAAAGAAAACATGTTCATACAAAATCAAAAAAATCTAATAACTTTTAGATATCATACGTTCCTTCCGTACATTAAAATTTAAAAACATGAAATTTGACAATAACCTGCTAGTAAAATATAATAATGAGAAGCACCTAGGTTACTTGTCAACGCTAGATAAATATTATGTTTGCATTTAGATTGCCGTAAGCAGGCTTTTCATAAGCAGAAATACTAAATGCAATCAAAAAAGTGTTATAGCCAAATTTCATGTTTCTAAATTTTAATGTTCCGTACACTAAAGTTTAGAACGGGAGGAACGTAGGTTTTTTTTTAAAAACTGTTCGCACGCCCCATTTTTTCTTTACATTTTTATTTCAGTTATTTAACTATACGATAATATTATATTATACTCATTATAATTTATAATATTTAATTAGTAGGTTAAATAAAGTGATATTGAAATGTTTCATTCTTCTAAATTTTAAAGTACGGAAGGAACGTATGATATCTCAAAGTTTTTGACTTCCTCGATTATATATGAAATAATACACCACACATGTTTTCTTTATACTTTTATTTTCATTTTAAACTTATTCGAAAAAGCATTAACTCGATTCAAAAATATTCGATAAATCATTCAGTAGAAGAATAGCTTATCGGTAAAAAGTATTCGAAGTAACGTTCAGACGACTTTCCATTCATCGAACATATATTATGACTCGCACGGCTCCTCCGCTCTATCTATAATATCTCTATGGCGGTGCGCACCTGTGTCGCGGTGTCAGCTAGGGATGGAATAAAATAGCAATCACCTGTGATTATTGATTTTTAATTTTGTCAAGTTTGTGATTTTTCCAAATTTATTTACTTATTAAAATAACAATTTTAATAGTTAATTAAATAAACATTTTATCCATCTTTATTACTTGCAATATTGTTCGAATGGTTGTTTTTTTTTTGTTTTTAATTTTATTTTGATAGGAACGCAAATATTACAAAAAATATATTTAAATTCTATGTATATGTAAATATGTATGTATTTACAAAACAAAGTATTTATGTATTTATATTAGTTATCTAGTACCCATAACACAAGCTCTGCTTAGCTTGGGACTAGATGGCGCTGTGTGTTAGATGTCCGAAAATATTTATATTTTTATTTGACGAGCGAGCGACGAGCGTGTGACGAGCGGCATACGAGCGGGCGCATCAATCTTAGACAAAGTATTACATAGACTTGACACAATTTTGTAATTAACCGACCAAATTGTAACCAGGTTTGTTGAACGTTTGGAACATTAATAAGGGAGAATGGGCTTTAACCTGGCAACGTTAATATTTGATGTACTTAGTTTCTATTCCTTACGGGTGTACGCATATGTCAAGTCTACGTAATACTTTGTCTAAGGCACGAATGTAGCGGTGTCATATAGCGATGTAATAAAATAGCAATCACCCGTGATTAATGATTTTAATTTTGTCAATGTTGTGATTTTTGCAAGTTCATTTAATTATTAATATTTTATATTTTATTTATTTGTTGTTAATAAAACATTTTAATCATCTTTATAACTTGTTAATTTGTTCGCTTTTTTGATGTTATTTTTTTTTCATTGTACCCCCTGTTATTTTCTATAATGATCGAGTATAGTAACCTAATACCTCTCTAACTTGTCAATGTAAATTATTGTGTTTACAATTACGACTAATCAAGATTTTTTTAAGGTTATCAGGCTTGGGTTGTACGATTTTAGAAAAAAAAATTACTATACTAATTTATGACGCTATTACATATGTAGATATTATGATTATATAAAATATTATCAAACATTAATCGTTTTCACTAATTATTTAAAATCACTAATCATTTTTTTTGTGAAATCTGTCATCTGTATCAAGTTAATTTTACGAGGTATTGTTTCTTATAACACATCACTAAACCGCTCTAGCGCCCGCTCCTAGCCCGCTGGTTTCGTAAACGGGTTAGCGGCCCCGCTCCGCTCCGCTCCGCTCCGCTCCCGCTCCGCTGCCCGCTGAGTTCGAAAACGCGGCCTAAGAGATGACTAAAAGAAAAGTAGTATCTTTCTGTTCGTAAATTTTCTCCAGCAAGTTTTATTATGTATATATTGCACCTATAGTTTTCACTTCTCCCAACCGGCTACTCTCAGCTGGTTTAAATAAGAGCAAAGAAACACACCTTAATCCTTAAAAAAGAAGATTAAAAAGAAATTGTTTGTGTAAATATATCCAACGCAAGTAAAATTTAAAAAAATTAAAAACCGACTTCAAGGTTCGACTCGATTTCTCTTGGATGCCATCATCAGATCTTAGTGTCCGTATCGTGTTACCATCGTTGGGATATTTCCTTTCCATTAAAAAAAGAATCTTTAAAATCAGCTAATAAACAACGAAGTTATCCGCGAACACACATAAAAAAAAACATATATACGGTCAAATTGAGAACCTCCTACCTTTTTAAAGTCGGTTAAAAATAGTGTTTAAGAGAATCGACGAGCGCTTTGATTGCTGTAATATGAATTATATTAAAATATAGGAAATAATATTACGTAAAGTCATAATTTATGTAATAATTAAGTAACAAAACCGTTGTAATCCGTGGAAGTCTCCAACACTATCATCGGGAAGAGGATAGCATTATCGCGTGAGTAACATCCGGCCTGCGATCGCGGCTGCAGTTCATTGCACTTTTAAACTTGCAACTTTCAGTCATAGTTTTTATTATTTACTAGCTGACCCGGCGAACTTCGTACCGCCATATTTACATATCTGTCTCAGCTTCCCACAGGCAGTGTTCAGTCGCGGACAAAATAAAAGACTTTCCCGTTATCTTTTTTCTTTCTTTCTAGCAAAAAAGAATAAAAGAAATCGGACTATGTGTTATTGAATTACAACTAAGTACATACTTTAATCCTCTCTCTCCAAGAAACCGTGCTGATTTCGGGATAAAAAGTATAATATAAATAATAATATAATAATAATAAATATATAATGCCAAGTTTCATTTGAATCCATTCAGTAGTTTCAGCGTGATGTTTCGCGTTTGGCGTCCTGGTCACCGGCTTGCCAGTACCTTTCTGCCTTCCGCGGTCGGTTTTGTCTTCGGTGTCGGTACCGTAGCGGCGCCGACATGAGGCTGTTTGGGTTTGCCTTCCTGGGTCGCCAAAGCTTCCCTGAAGGCTCGTGTTAAGGAAGGAGGTGCTACTGGACCTCTTCCTTGGGTGTCCGGTCCAGCTGCTGCCGTACCGTCCACCTTTGGGGTTTTTTTTGTGTTTTTGTTGTTGTCCATTTTATGTTTATGTATGTATTTCACCTCACGAGCTTCCCACCCTCCGTGGAGCCCGCACCTTTGGGGATGTCCCTAAGGACACCAGGAATACCCGAGAGGTATAGGGTCGTTGGGTTGGGACTCATGCGCGACATCAGGAACTGCAGACATGCGGCCCCCAGATGTGCCGCCTGTCCTCGCTCCGTCAGCATGGCAGAGTCCCAGTGTTCTTCCGGAGAACACCCCCCCCCCGAACCTCGCCTGCGGACCGTACCACCTCATCCGTACGGGACGCGTGTCCATTTCCCTGTGGTGGCTAGCTACAGGGCTACCGTTTCGCCTGAATTCCGGACCAAAGAGGGCGTGTTGCTTCATGGAGGTATCTGACCCCGACCCCAATCAGCTCAACCCTCCAGGACTCCTTCATCCTGGCTTACGGCGCTCGACTGCGCAGGACTAGCGCAGGCAGGCAAAATACTCCACCAAAGCCGCCTACTGGCCTTGGTAAAGGTCCTGCGTTATACCCCACAGGACAGGGTCCCTGGCCGAACTCCGCCACCTGCATACTCCGGCCTACTGAAGCATGTGGTGCCCACCCCCGCGACGAGCACGCGCCGGTCAGGACTTACCCAAGTGAGAAATAGAGAAGAGGACTCTATTTCGCCTTGGGCCGGGTTAATGGACGTCCTTACTAAGTCCGTCCAAAAGCTATGAATAGGTAGCACATACAAATTAAGTTATTTTATACTTTTTAGTTTTTGAAGTCGGTTTTTTTAAACGAAGTTTTTTTTTTATCAATCTTTACCTTTATTACACATAAAAAAGTAAGAAAGTTAGCTTATTAAAATTGGGTGAGTTACCATTATTAGCTTTTTCACCTAGTTTAGTGTAAAACAATACTCACAATCACAAGTTCCTAAGTTAATAATAAATGACCTGGTATAAGTTGGTCCTTAGTGTTTCGAGGAAAAATATTTTTATATTTGTAATTTACATTTATCCTCTGTATTATAATTAGGTTGTACTGTCATTAAATTCAACTGAATACGAAACATACCTATTTTATATCTATATATATAAAAGAGTAATGTGAATGACTGACTGACTGAAATACCCAGAGATCAACGCACAACCCAAACCGCAGAATGTAGAATCCTGAAATTTTGCATGTAGGTTCTTTTTATAACGTAAGTGAGCACTAAGAAAGGAATTTTTGAAATTCTAGCCCTAAGGGGTAAATCAGGGGATGAAAGTCTGCATGAGCGAAGCCGCGTGTAAAAGCTAGTATGAAATAAAGTTTAAGCTAATAAATGCTTCATTGGATGACATAACATGAAACTTAGTTTTTTTTATGAATTTACTTTTTGCACATATACTAAACCTAATCGTAATAACTGTGATAGAAAATTAACAATGGTATCTGTCTTCTCCTTATTATCTAAGTTACAAGTAAAGAGTGATAAAGAAGTGATAAGAACGAAAACCTCTAGTTTATGCTATTGCTACTATTAAAGTCTGTGGACACGACTAGGTAAAAAGTTTTCCTGTTCCACCAACAACATTGATAAATACAATAGCTGGCAGTATTAGTCTGGTATGGACCACTGGTAAAACTGACCTAATCAGATTGTAGCTGTAGAGACAGGTCAACATCAAGGCTACCAGGATAGCTTTCAAATATAATATAATAATAATAATAAATAAATATTTCGGACATCTAACACACAACGCCATCTAGTCCCAAGCTAAGCAGAGCTTGTGTTATAGGTACTAGACAACTGATACAAATACATATATTCTTTTTTTTTCTAAATACATACATATTATACATAGAAAACACCCAAACTCCGAAACAAATATTTGTAGATCATACAAACATTTGGTACGACCCGGGAATCGAACCCGAGACCTCATGATCAGCAGTCGCACGCACACGCCAACCGCGAGACCAACGAGGCAGTCTTGCAGTACATTCTAGAATTGAACTCACTTGAACTATTTTTATCTACACTTATAATAAAAATGTAACAGGTCCAATTCTGTACATTAAAGATATTTTGAATTTTTTTTTTGAGGGCTCTCTATTATCGATACTGAAGCCAAAACTGTATTTTTTTTCATTTTTGTCTGTCTGTATCTTGGCCGCGCATCACGCCCAAACTACTGAATGGATTCAAATGAAAGTTGGCATGATTTGAGTTCATACTACGAGGTAGGACATAGGATACTTTTTATCCCGAAATTCAGCACGGTTTCCTGGAGAGAGGGGATGGAAGTCAAAATATGTACTTAGTTGTAATTCAATAACAAATAGTCCGATTTCGTTCATTCTTTTTTTATTAGAAAGAAAAAAAAAAAGATAACGTGAAAAGTCTTTTTTTGTCCGCGGCTGTATACTGCCTGTGGGAAGCTGAGGCAGATATGTAAATATGGCAGTACGAAGTTTGCCGGGTCAGCTAGTAATTTATAAAAATACATAGTTGAACTAGCGGACCCGACAGACGTTGTCCTGTCTACACGTCTTTAATTTGAAAATTTCAAAAATTAATTAAAAAAACATTGTCCAGCGGACAAAATTGTGAATCTAAACCATTCCCAGATCCCCTTGAACACACACAAAAAATTTCATCAAAATCGGTCCAGTCGTTTGAGAGAAGTTCAGTGACATACACACTCACAGAAGAATTATATATATAAAGATAAGTACAAGTGAGTTTAATTCAAGAATATATTGCAACAAGTGCCGAAAATCGAGAGTATAAATGTTAAATTGCCGTTTCATAGGATTATATACTTTGAATTGACATAAAACAAGAAGCAGTACTAAATGCTTTCACACAGTATGTCGAATCTAGATCTCCAGACTTCAAAGGCATAAACAAACATACGATCAAATCGTAACATATGTTACATATAAAAAAAATACGTGGGGTCCCTCCGCGCGGAAGAAGTGAGACTTCGTAATGTGCAACAGTGCTTTCATACCCCCTCCATGGTAGCGTTTAACGTTTAACGCAATCGTTAATCATTTAACGCAATCGTTAAACGTTTAACGCAACCTTGTTGGAAGTCGCAGTAGAAGTTTCACTTCAAAAAACAAGTTTTTATTTTCCAGTATAAATCGGAAATTTTATGCTTTATATTATGTTATAAATACAGTTAAATAAACACGACTTCGTACATTCGCACGTAACTATAAGCACTTACTTTGAATTTTTCAAGCAGATAAGTTACAAAATAAGTGCATAATGAGAAGAAAACATCTAATGTATACATTCATTACAAAGTTTAGATAATAACTGATAGTAATCTCGCTCATAAAATTAGCTAGTATTCAACCTCATCACAAGTAGCATTTACAAAGTATGAGGACAGTGACCGCTTGCTGCGATTCAAGTTAGCGCACTTTATGTACAATACCTAAATGACTAGAATGAATGACGAATCTGTTTGAAGGTTAATAGCTGTGTTTTTTTTTTCTAGTCTCGTAAAAGCAGTTACGGGTATATATTTATACGACTAATTTCAGAACTATCTAGATAAAGGTAGTAGAAAAGGTAGTAGAGCCACGCTGATTTCAGCACGAACGAGCCGGCTCGACCGGGGCAGTACTACCCTCGCACAGAAAATCAACGTAAAATGACAGCGTGCTGTCGTGTTTCGTTGGTGAGTGCGAGACCAGAGGCCCAATTAGTCTAGTCAACAAGTTCCAAACTTGTTGACTAGACTAAAAGATGCAGCAGCATCACTAGGCCGCCATGGTGTGGGTCGCCATGCTGCATTGTCTGCATTCGCAGTGAGCATGGTGACCACCACTCTTGGATTCTGCTTATGCTTTCCATCAGGCAGAGTTCATTTTGGCGGGCCAAACATAAAAAAAAAAAAAAAAAAAAAAAAAAAAAAAAAATTGTCAGTCAGTTGATTTTGTTGTCAATTGAAGATTTTGATTATTATAAGCATCGTGATTATTGTATTTAGCAAATAGTCGCATAAATTTCGTATCAAAGTGCATATTTCCAAAGTGAGAGTAATACGGAAATTACCTTTTTTTACCCGACTACGGCAAAGCCGAAGGAGGGTTATGATTTTACCCGACTACGGAAAGGAAGCCACGTGCCGTAGCCAAAAGGAAGAATAATATTTTTGGCAGTCCATATAATATTTGTGAGTTGCACCGTATCGCTTAAACTGCTGAACGGATTTTACTAAATGAGGTGTCAATAGATTCGTAATAATCGCTCGGGTGACATAGGCTATATAAATTTTATCAAAGTTTTACGTAGTCGGGGTATAGTTTTTTTATTTTTTTCTTTCTATTCTGTTATGGTTAAGGCATTTATCTTTATCGTCATACCTTTAAGCTTTATTTTTCAATATTAAATTTTACTTTTAGGGCTCTTTAAAGGTACATATTTAGTTTTAGGATATTAAAACTTTTTTACTTTGCTATTCTGCTTAGGCTAGAGTAGTTGAACTAAATACTTGATGACGCATGAATACAAAACTTTTTTTTTTTTAAAGACAACTCCCGCATTAGGAATAAACATCCTGTGTCGCGGGGACTTTACAGACATACATGAAATGGACACAATTAACACCCAAACTCAGAATAACAATTTGTGGATCACACAAAGTGTTGTCCCGTGTAGGATTTGAACCCACAACACTTGGCGAATTAGCAAGCGGCGTGGCGACCGCCTAAACCACTAGGCCAATCGTGCAGTCAAAAAACTTACTATTATTTATTGAAAAAAAAAATCCTAAAGTACAAGCGTGCTGATCTTCCTACTAATTATCACTTACTTAAATAAAATATTGCAATAGCAGAGCAAAGGTTTTGTAAAACGATTCAAAGACTTCGTTGCACCAAATCTTTTCTCACAGTTTTATTCGATTTAAAGTTTAAAATAAAGATTTAATTTAAACCGATATTTTCTTCAATAAGGTCTTTCTACACTTGTGTAGGCACCCAGTTTTTAATTTGTTAGCGTAGTAAAAGCCTCTTTTAGTTTTCTCTTAGAAAGCCGGTATACCTAAAACCAGTCATTCCTTTAGTTTAAGCACCTGGTGACCTGGTATATCTTACCTTTAGATTGACAAATACATTGTCAGACATTTCTAGATTATTTTAAAATAGTAGGTATCTATTAATCGCGCTGTATTAAATTCGCGGTATGTTAGCTTTTTAATAAATTAAATTAAAAAGCTTTTTAAAAACAAGCTTTTACTGGAATGCCTCGAGACGAATCAAACGAGTCCAAACTCGATGATGTTGCGACGTTTCTTTACAGAGTTCTTAAGGCCACCTTACAGCTCCAGCATCAGATCAGCTCCATGTCGTTATAATATTGTATTGTTACGTTGTTTACATATGCTTACAAAATTTCAGCAAAATCGGTTGAAGATATCTGCTTCAAAATTGAGTTGCAAGATTTAACCCGAATATACAAGCATACATACATACATTGCAAGTTAATAAAAAGCTTGTAAAATGTCACACTTATGCAACTGGTTCATTTCTGATTGGAGAGGCCTATTTCCAGAAGTGGACTGCGATAGGCGGATTATAATTATAATATTTTTTTTCGGTAATACCAATTTTTTTTAAAATTCAATTTTAATTAAGTTAATTGGACTGGACGTTTGGCCTAGTGGTTTAATGGTCACCACGCCGTTTCCTACTTCGCTAAGTGTCGTGGGTTCAAATCCCACGTAGAACAACACTTTGTGTGATCCACAAATTGTTGTTCTGAGTCTGGGTGTTCTTTGTGTCCGTTTCATGTATGTTTGTAAAGTCCCCCTCGACACAGGATTTATTCCTAGTGCGGGAGTTGTCTTTTATAAAAAAAAAAAAAAATTATCAATGAATTTATGGCTATGAAATACTCTTTTCCTCATATATCTAATGTTAAATATGTTTAATAAATTTTCACACCTAAATTGTATCTACGTAGGCGGTCCCATAATGAATTGGCCTAACTATTAACTAATGCAGGAAATGAAACGAAACCAATTTGATTTTTCAATATAATCACCATGAATACTAACACACTTCTGACATCTGTGAATCAACATCTCTAAACCTTTATAAAAACAATCACAATTTTTATCCTCAAAATGACCGCAACTCTTCATCGCTTGAAAATTTTCTTCCTCTTAAGTCCAGCTTTAAATTTGGAAATAAATAATAGTCGGACAGGGCCATATCTGGACTATAAGGTGGATGTTCCACTTCTGTGAACCCGCATTGACGAACTGCATCCTTCGAAACACCAGCGGTATGAACAGGGGCGTTGTCATGGAGCAACAGGACACCTTTAGACAGCTTGCCTCTTCGTTTTTCCTTTTTCTTGTCTCGTAATTTATATAATAAAGGAGCATAATATTCGCCGTTTACGACTGTATTACGTTCTTTAAAATCCAACCTTAAAATGCCTTGAAAATCCCTAAAGATTGTGCACATCAGTTTTTTAGTCGATTGTTGCACCTTTGCCTTTCTAGGGGGCTTTTCACCCTTATAACGCCATTCCATTGACTCGCGCCTGCTTTGTGGATCATAATACAAGATCATAGTTTCATCACCAGTCACTAGCCGCTCGATCACAGTCTTTGAATTTTCGCCACAAAGATCCAAAAACTCCGAAGCGCAGCGCACTCTTGCCTGTCTCTGTACCGCTGAAAGAAGTTTCGGTACCCATCTTGCACTCACTTTTTTCATGTGAAGATGTTCATGGATTGCACGATGAACGGTACTTTTAGAGAGCCCTAGCCTAGCTGCAATTTCTCTAATCTTCAAACGGCGGTCACTCAGAACCTCCTCTTCAATAAGAGCAATCGTTTCGGGAGTGAGCTCTTCCACAGGTCGACCGTCGTGGCCAATGTCTTCGACGGTTTCTCTCCCGAGGCGAAACTCTTTTACCCAATTTTTCACTGTGCTATAGGAGGGGGCAGACTCCTTATACACGCCATCCAATCGTTCTTTTATTTGGGCAGGGGATAAACCTTCTTTAAACAGAAACTTTATGACACTTCAATACTCAGTTTTTGACATTTTGAAAAAATACGCGACTCTCGATATTCAAATGCCTGCTGAACTAAGACTAAGCATTTCACGTCGATGCGTGTTTCTTATATTAAGTACACGATAAACGTACTATTTAATGCAACACAACATGTAGCGACATGTCGCGTAGAACTATATCAGGCCAGTTCATTATGGGACCGCCTGGTATATCTATACTAATATTATAAACGCGAAAGTTTGTTAGTATGGATGGATGGATGAATGTTTGTTACTCTTTCACGCAAAAACTACTGAACGGATTTGGATGAATCTTTACAGTAATATAGCTTATACATCAGAATAACATACAGGCTACTATTTGCCGCGATAATCGACAAATACGCGGGCGGAGCCGCGGGCAACCACTAGTGTTAAATATGTTTAATAAGTTTTCACACCAAAATTGTATAACATTACTATATGTATATGTATGTTATATGTATATTTAAGTATTGTAAAGGTTTTTAAATTTCGTTTACTTGACGTAAAATTTTGCTTGGGAACACAATATTGTACTGATTGGACAAAGCATGACTTTGGCTTTGGGAAAATGGATAGGAGAAACTATTTATGTTAGTGGGCACTATCTTCGCTACAAGTAATTAGATAAGATAATAGTATAGGAAAATCAAATGGCCTAGTTGATACATAAGTATGTATTAAGGCGCGTCTCCATTAAAATTGTTGGCAATTTCAGTGTTTGCAACTGTTTGCAACACTTCAAATAATCGCCAACTTTTGTTTCCAGTGTACTACGAGTTACACTCGGTGTACTCGAGTACGAGTACACCGAGTCGCCAACAATTTGAAAAACATTCGAACTAAGCGTCACCATAGAGTCAATAAATATTTGCAACAACCGTATTCTTTTGACGTTTACCGCCAAAAACGGAAACACTGTTCTCAACATTTGTTTACAATTTTTGTTTTTTTTTTAGGAAGGATTTTTTTTAAATTTACAAGGAAATTACAGAAACTTTTATCACCAACACGTGTTGACAACACAAAAATTGACAACTTTTGTTCGGTGGAGACTCGGCTTTAGGCTGCTTAATTGATGGTTATATATCAACTGGCAAAAATGTAACTGCCGTGACATTTAGGATACAAAAACTAGATTGGTTTACAACTGAAACAGCAATAAGATTGAATTGCGTAACGATGATTGGTGTTCTAGAGGTCTAATATACAGGTTGTTACATAAAGGTGGCTGAATTTATGTGGCAGTTATGTGTGTAACCGATTGAACCATGCATGAAAAAAAAAGTGCATTTTTATTGTTCTTTTCTTTGAAAAATGTATAACCTGGTGTCAGTGAAGTTTTGCAAATATCAATAAATATTAATTTGATTTTTTTTTTATCAAAATCTTTAGTGTTTAATAAACAGTTTCAATCGTGTCATCCCTATCTAGTAAGAAATATCAACTGTACCAGTCAATTTTTAAGTACTTACCCTTGACAGAGTAACAAACACGATAATCATCATCATCCTATTCCTATTTCAATTCATCGCTGGATATAGGCCTCTTTCTTTGCAAGTCACTCGCATTTAGGGCTGACACGATATTGAAAGTTTTGAATTATCCTAAAACTGATAGTTCTTTATTAGTCCGTATTAACGGACTCTGAACTGCAAAACATAACTAAACCTTTTATTGTAACACTCTGTATATACAGACCTCAAATATAGCTCTCTAACTATACAAGTTAAACAAAAGCTGCTCAACTTTTTGCGTTTACGTAACTGCATTTGAAAGACATGGTTCGGCAATCAGTCAACAAGCGTCGCCGTGCCGTCTCAAGCAACTCGTTACGTCATGGAGGTCGTTGATCTAAGTGGTGCTTTATTTGTTTTTTAAAATAACGTTTTAAATTATGCAATTTATAGAGTTCTGCCAGAGCTGACCAACTTGTGCCCTTGTCAGTTGCTAATAGATAGCAAGGAATACGGCAACAAAGACCGGTGTTAACATCTGGTTACTGAAAAGCTGATCAACACAGCTTAGCTTAAAGATCGCGTAAGTGTACAGCGGTGTCAAATAAAAATTAAAAAAAAAGTATTGGTCGTCTAATTATGCTTACCTAAACTTGATTATGCAAAAATAGATAGATAGATAGAAAACTCTTTATTTTTACACCATATTACAGAGTTAAATCATCATCAACAAATCATCAGAGTTAAATAAGAATATATAAAAAAAACGTCCGATTTTTAATGTACAAAGGGCGGCCTTATTGCTAAAAATAATTAAGTGTCATGATAATCAAGCTTTTAAAAATTCAAAAGATCACTTAGTACATCGCTTAAATATGACTTTGAAATTGTTAACAGTAAGAGTTCATAGGGTACAGATAAAGAAGTACTTTTACCAACATTTGTTCTAAACTTTTTTACTGGCGAGCTAAAAAAATTGGGTGTGATCGGTATGTTAATGTTAATTAAGAATTGATTGTTGAATGTTTCGATGCACATAGTGTACATACTAGATTTCTATACCAATAAGAAGAAAAATCTAACACCTGAACTCAGCCCTAAAGACTATGGTTAAAATACGTCCCTTTGACCAGTCCTTTTAACCCTCAGATTTCAAATGTTTTGTAATCCTACTTCTTTTTTTATTTATTTAAATTAAAAGTCCTTCTCTGACGGTCTGTTCTATTTCCGTTCATGAGATCCTACTCATCCATCACTAAGATGACACAAAAGGTTCTGTAGTTATTTGAAGACACCGAAAACCGCTCAACATAGTCCATGTTAATTCCACAAAACTGTTTCGTTCAGTAATTGTTTGAGAAACAATTAAATTAAATTACGGAATCACGTTGTCATGTAGATATTCCTTACCTAAACCAGAACGTAAAACATTTTGTAACACTAAAAACCGTACTAGAACTCTAGAACTCTCAGTAATTTATTGTAATTTAGCAACAAAACATAAGCCATTCCGAAGGTTCTGAATACTTACCTCCCAGGGTGCTATACGAATGGGGCTGTGTGGGTAAATTACATATTAAAGGTCCGTTCAAGTTCTCGTATCGCAGCTCCACTCGATGCCAGTTATCACTACATAAGTACATACTACCGCTCTGGTTGCAATCCAGTTTCTATGGCACTATTGTTCGACAGTAGGAAATTGACCACAACAACAACACTTTAAAAAATCTTTAAAATATTTTTACCAATGACGATGCAGCGTCAGGTAGTAGGCTCATAATAAAACTGTACCAGGACGATCAACGTCTAAATTATTTACAATTACTAAAACTAACGCGTAATTAATTAATTACGCGGAAGCTATACTATAACAATAAGCGATTTTTTTTCATTATGTGATTTGGGAAGTTAATGTCTTTAAGCAATATCTCTCTCTCTTAATTTAAGGGTTGGTCCCTTGTCGGAGCAATCGCCACTCCTCTCTATCTTCCGCGATCTGTTTGACCTCTTGATAGGCCACGACCCCTAAGCAATATGAGGTGTCGCAATTCAACGACTTACGCATGCACATATACTATATACAGATCAAACACTCAACAAATGCCATCGAGCAACCACCATATTCATCAGATATGGCTCCAGCCGACTTTTTTCTTTTTACTAAACTCAAATTACCACTTCGTGGCACCCATTTTCAATCGGTAAAAGACATAAAGGAGAATTCGCAACGAGAACTAACCTCAATTCCGGAAACACCGTTTAAAAAATGTTTTGATGATTGGATTATTCGTTGGCGTAAGTGTATCGTTTCTGAAGGAGCATACTTTGAAGGTGATAAAATAAATTTGGATGAATAACTAACATTTTGTGTAAAGTTGATCGTTTCCTGGTACTTTCTGGACAGAGTAGTAGACTAAAACTAAAAATTGGTATAAAGGTAAGGTAAAAGGTATAAGTATAAAGGTAGAAGGTCTTTATTGATGCACATTAACTAGTTAACCATATTTGAAATTGTTTTTAGTGTCATTCTTACCTATTCACATTTATTTAATGAGTTAACAAGTGCTGTTCGACGATCGGTGTCTATAGTGTCGGTAGTTCCTATCAATATTTACACTCTTAATTCACTTATACCAATACACTTCAACCTCACTCTGTTAAAGGGTGATTTCTTTACGACAGTAAGTAATTTTCACGGTATAAACAGTATGTTCTAATCGCTCGACTCCCACGTAGCCTCTTGGTGTAAGGTGCGTAAGAACTGGAAGAAAAAAAAAATAAACAGATAAAAACGTCACTCTGAATGCTATTTACGGCTTGTGGGCATTAGGCATTAATAATTTCAATTGTGTTATGAGGTGTTACCAGTGTCTTAATTTAAAAAGTAATGAAATATTATGAAAAATAATACGAGTAATACACTTTTATACAATGTTTCCGTAATACTATGTAATATTTCAATGTTACATGAAACTTTCCTCAACCTTTTTGCTTTTAAGCACCAAATCATGTTAAATCTAATAGAAGAGATGCCTTTTCTCACAAATACATATAGTGTTATGCGGACTTTCATTATTTTCTATAGATATTTAGTTGTATATTCATGCATTTACGTATAGAAATAGGAACCTACATTCATGTCTATATCCTCAAATCCGAATCCACAAGAATTAGGCACTACTCCTATAGCGGAGGCTAGAAAATTTGACACCAACCAGGCACTCACCAATTGAAGATAGAGGTTAGAATCAGGGCATTAAAAGAAAGAGATTTTACTTATTCGGAGAAGGAGGGATTAGGGATTTATTAAAACGGTTGCAAAACCTTAGTTTTGCTTTGTAGTGTTATATTTATGGTATTGATACATAAGACTTCAAGGCGCTCATAGCCCAGTTGCACTCGGTGATTAGAAACAATCACCGAGGGTAAGCAACGACGGCGCGGTCTGTACCTGGATGGGTGACCGCTAGTGGCATGTTACCATGAGCGTCTCAGTGATTCGGTGGTCACGTTAAGCAGTCGGTCCCGGTTGTTATCATATGATAAAAGTCGTGAAGCTTATTTGGAGGCCTTTGGGCGGCTTTCAACGACAAGATACTGTAGCCACAACGTTGTCTTGCCAGTCCCCAACCTGCACTTGGCCAGTGTGGGGACGTATGGCCTAAACCCTCTCCTGAGAGGAGACCCGAGCCCAGTAGTGGGACGTTATGGGTTGTTGATGATGAGACTTCAAATATTAAAAACGAGCTAATTATATGATTGTGTATCACTAAGTGTTTGTGATATAAAACACCACCACTACGGGAATTGTAGAAACTTCAGAAAGAAACAATTAAGATTGAAATTTGAGTATTACCAGTAAGCAAAAACAAATTTCCCTATTTAATAAATACGTTACAAAAAAAAAAAAAAATATGGAAGAACAATTTCAACTCTTATTTGATAATATGAAAAAAGAAATGCAAAACCAAACAAAAGAAGTGACTAATACGCTAATGGAGAAAATGGATAAAAAATTAAAACCTATTTTTGAAGAAAATAAAATACTAAAAAATAAAATTGAGAATTTGGAAAAAAAAATAGAATACCTGGAGAGAGACAAGAGAAACAACAATATAATAATACACGGAATGCAGAATGGCGAGAAATCTGTACGCGAGTTGCTTAATAACGTGAAAAAACAATTGTCGGATGAATTGAACTTTGTGTTAGAAGATTGGGAAGTAAGCAAGATATATCGTATCGGTAAAGCAAATGAAGATGAGAAACCAAGACCAATAGTCCTTTCATTAGCTAGTGGTTGGAGGAAGAGTGAGATACTAAGGAATAAAAAGAAACTTAAAGAATTATATATTACTGAAGACTACTCAAAAGAAACGTTGGAAAAGAGGAAGGCACTACAACCCAAGATGATGGAAGAAAGAAAGAAAGGGAATTTTGCATATCTTAAATACGATAAACTCGTGATTAAAGAAAACCTCAACACCAAAGAAAAAAGAAAAAGGGAAATATCCAACTCTCCACAAGACGCCCAACCCAAAAAACAGCAAACGTTGGTTTCATCTGCGAATAACAGAAAGAATGCATTTGATGTGATGAGGATTAAGTCTAACCCCATCCCATCCAGTCCAACTACATCAAAACAATAGCAACTAAGCACCGACGATCGGAAAAAGCAAATAAAATTTGAGAAACGAAACAAAAAATATACAAAACCTCCTCCCCCAAGCCGACTGGTCCTCGTGGGGGAAAAAGACCAAGACCCTCTAGAGATAAACAATCCTAAACGTGAATCTACATCGGATATATATATAGCTACTTTTAATGCCAGATCACTACGAACTACCGAAAAACGACTTGAACTAGAACTAGCCCTTACAGACGTGAAATGGGATATAATAGGAATTAGTGAAATGAGAAGATTTGGGGAAGGGATCAACGACTATGGAAACTATATTTTACACTATAAAGGCGAAACACAAGGACAGTATGGGGTAGGTTTTCTAATCAAAAAGCACCTTGCGCACAGAGTAGAAGAAATAAAAGGAATATCTGAAAGAATAACAATATTGAACATAACGTTACCTTTAAATAAAGAAGAAAAGTGGTCAATAATCCAGGCATATTCACCAACTGAATCGGAAAAAAAAGAAGATATAATCAAAATTGAAAAATTCTACGATAATCTAACATCAACTATACAAAACTGCAACAAAAATATTTTAGTAATGGGTGACTTTAACGCACAAATAGGAATCTGTAATAGTATCGGAGAAGATCATACTGTGGGAAAGTACGGCCAAGGTAAAAGGAGTAAGAATGGATCCAGGCTGGTCACATTTGCTTTGGAAAACAATCTAAAAATTATGAACAGTTTTTTCAACAAAAAGGAAACAAAAAGATGGACATGGATCTCGCCAAACGGACTTCACAAGAACGAAATTGATTTTATCATGACCAACAATAGCAAAATCATCAAGGACATATCTATCATACATAATCTAAATTTCAATTCTGACCATAAAATGGTACGTGCTAAAATAACAGGAACACCAATAAAGACCAAAAGACAATTTCGTACAGACAATTCAAACGTTGTATGCACTGGTAACACCGCTCAACTTTTGAATAATCTACAGAAACTAACAAATATAGACATACATAAATCATTACCAATTCAAGAACAATACGAGAAATTTATAAATCTATTGAAATCCGAAACGAAGAAGATAAATACACTAAACAAAAAAAATATATTTTCAGACAAGACGTACCAGTTGCTACAAGAAAGAAAAGAATTGTTACAAAATAAAGAAAAGAAAAGTAATCGTCCTAAAATATCAGAACTCAGTAAAATGATTAATCAAAATATCAGGAAAGATAAGAAAATTAACAGACAAAACACATTGAGAAAATACATTGAAAAAACTGGTGGGATAAAAAAAGCAATTAAAGAACTAAACAACAAAAAAGATTGGATGTTAAAGGTGAAAATGACAGACAACAAATACACAAACAAAAGAACAGAAATACTAAAAGTAGCCACGAACTATTATCGAAACCTTTACCAAAGAAAAAATCAAAAAGAAACAAGTAAAATATATACTACAGACTCAGAACCAATTCCCACAATATTGACAGAAGAAACGTTTAGAGCTATCAATACGCAAAAAAAGGACAGGACTCCAGGTGCGGATCAAATAACAAATGAAATATTAAAATCTACTACACCAGTGATCGCTCCTATATTAACAGATATCTTCAACAAAATAATAGAGACAGAAACTATTCCTGAAGATTGGACTAATTCTACAATAATATTATTACACAAAAAAGGAGACAAGGGAGATATAGGTAATTATAGACCCATTAGTCTGATGTCTAACGTCTATAAAGTATTCTCAAAGATAATTCTGTCCCGAATCAGTATTACCCTTGACGAGAACCAACCAAAAGAACAAGCAGGTTTCCGTAGCAAATATTCAACAATAGACCACATTCATGTTCTAAGGCAAGTGTTACAAAAGTACAATGAATATAACAAAACATACTATCTGGGCTTTGTTGATTATAATAAAGCTTTCGACTCCTTGGAACACGATTATATATGGGAAACACTGCGTACACAGGGAATACATGAAAAGTACATACGAATACTCCAGAGTATATACTCCAAAAGCACAGCCCAAGTCAAACTCGAGACTACGGGAGAAACATTTCCAATAGAAAGAGGAGTACGACAAGGTGACCCCATCTCACCCAAGCTGTTTTCGGCGGCTCTAGAGAGTATATTTAGGAATCTGCAATGGGAACAAGAAGGACTGAATATAAACGGCGAGAAGCTTAACCACTTACGTTTCGCAGATGACCTAATTCTGTTTTCAGATTGCCCAAAAAAACTAGAGCAAATGTTACAGCAATTGTCAGATCAAAGTGCGAAAGCAGGGCTCACAATGAACACGGCTAAGACAAAAATTATGACTAACACTTCACAGGCTTACAACATCATAGTCAATAACGAGCAAATAGAATATGTTGAAGAGTATGTATATCTAGGGCAACTAATAGCCACAGAAGATACTATGCACAAAGAAATTGAACGAAGGGTAGCTAACACGTGGAAAAGATATTGGTCTCTAAGCGAAATTATGAAAAATGAAGACATGCCAATCAAAGAGAAAAGGAAAGTATACAATATGTGTATTTTACCATGTCTCACCTATGGTTGCCAAACATGGACATGGACAGAAAAACTAATGAATAAAATAAATGTATGTCAAAATGGGATCGAGAGAAGTGTTATTGGTGTAAAGAGGAAAGATAAAGTAAGATTAGGAAAAATAAAAACTGTAACTAAATTTAAAAACGCGAAACACACATGTAAAACCTTAAAATGGAAATGGACAGGACATATGTTGAGGGAGACAAACAAGAAATGGACTAAAATGATAACAGAATGGTACCCCAGAGATGGGAAAAGAAGCAGAGGAAGACAAATTAAACGTTGGGAAGATGACCTTAAAAAAGTGGCTGGCCCAGAGTGGATGAGAATGGCAAGAGAAAGAGATATATGGAAAACTCTAGAGGAGGCCTATGTCGAAGGACAAGCTGTGAATATAACCGATCGTCTATGATATTAAAGTTATTATACTTAGTTTGTAAATTTAAAACAGCAATAAAGGCTTATTTTATTTTATTTTTATTTTTAATTATATGATTAAGTCAAAAGCTTTAAGCATTAACCATGTATTTTTGTTCTAAACTCTTTAGACTTATAACTTGCACCGTGGCCGTGGTCGAGACAATTTGTCTGACAGTTGTCTGCACTTATAAGGCTACATACATTATAATGATCTTTGATTCACTTACGCGATTTTAGCCATAACGTACCTGTTCTCGGTTGTCAGAATGATTACCGCTGCCATATAATTTACCGTTATTACACGTACCTACTTTGCTAAAGGTGTTAAATATGATGATACTTTACCTATATTTACAACATTAAACTTTTACATGAACGAAATAATATTAATATATTAATGTTTATCTAAGAGTCGACAATGGGTCTTTCAAAATAATCACAAAATACATGTAAAGACGGCATAATACACGCGTAGGCACGTTGCAACTACAGTGTAACAAATGGCCTTATGCTACGTCATCTTATTCTCTAGGGGGCCGTTAGCTCATCGATCTCCTTCGACATGTCTTACATAGCTGTTATTGTAACAAAATCGTTATAATAGAAAGTAGGAGACAGATTTATGGGTTAAAAGCTTGGTATTAATCAAACGTGGACTCAAGTCACTAAGGTAAGCTATAAAACGAAAGCTAAAATATTGTAATGGACGTAAAAATTTAGAGTACTTTTCAATTACCGGACGATAAATCTAAGTGAACATTCAAATCGACATAAAGTACATTTAAGGAGTGGTACCAATGACGTTTATAAATTTTGGAATTTTGAATCTTGATCGCTCTACATTTTCTTACAACTTATTGAATGTGGGTGTACAAATTGTTATTTTAGAGATTGTAGACCAATTCTTTGAAGTGTCTTAGATACCTTGAGGCGATTAGTTTGATGTTGTCGGTAAGTTAGGTGTTTTAATTTGCTTATTGTTAAATTCCAAGTATTCATTAGTGCCAAAAGAAAGTCTGTTTACTGTTTAAGGGAGATCTTAAGGAAACGTTTGCGTCTAAATTAAGTGACGTATTTTTTTGCAAAACATGCTCCAATAGTTCTTCATATATAAATATTTTTATATTAAACGCTAACTATGGCTAATAAATTTGTGTACATTAGCTACCTACTTACCATAGAAGTATAGTAGTTGTGTTTATATGTACATATGTATTACTAATTCGTAGGTACCTATTTGCCAGAATCATACGTTAAAATAAACAAAAATTCTTTAATAAAACAATAAATTGTAAAACGATTCATAAACGCTGGGATTTGGGACGGTACTTAAAACCAATTTTATGAAGGAAACTTCGGATCTTGTGCTTTATTATTCTATCCCTTTCTAACCACAACGATTTCAACCTTTCTCTCCCATATTAGATAGTTACAGACAAGAGCAGGACGCAAAGTCAGTGTTTTTTATAGCATTATTTCAAATTAAGGCCTTGATAAATGTACCATTAACATTCCAATAGTTAGAGGATAGCTATCTGTCATCTTATAGGATTAGTGGTTAAAAAGTAGAAGAGGTGTTTTACGTATAAAAATCTTAATTGACGTTTTATCTAAGAAGCGTGAAATAAAAGGCTTTTTTCCAACTTTTATTTTATTTTTATCAGATCATTTAGAGCTTGATAAAATCGAGCCGCTTAAAATTTAGGTATTAGCAACGAAGGGTATAATGAGAACCTATTGGAATATGAATTATTAAAAATAAATAAAAGTACAGGACGTATTATAAAGTACTAGTGGTTGCCCGCGGCTCCGCCCGCGTATATGGCGGTTATCGTGGCAAATAGTAGCCTATGTGTTATCCTGATGTATAAGCTATATTACTGTAAAGTTTCATCCAAATTCGTTCAGTAGTTTTTGCGTGAAAGAGTAACAAACATCCATCCATCCATACTTACAAACTTTCGCGTTTATAATTTTACGTATAGATTTGGAGATTTGTAAACCTGGTTCTCCACCTGAGTCAAGCATGGGGACTTACGGTCCCGTGCTTTAACTGATGACGTTACTGTGCAGTGATACAGTTAAATTGTTTTCCCTATAGGTATTTTTTTTTAATAATTGATAATTATTATTTTATAGGAGTGAATTTATAGACAGTGTTAAAGTTATTATGATATATGTATTGATTAAGCAATGACAAACTTAGCTAGAAAATTACAATTATTTGATAACTATGATTAACATAGTTATTAAATAATTGAATTTTTAGTGCCGCGATACAAAAGGTTTTCCTAAGGTTCAATTCATAAAAATAGAATCGTATGCCAAGAAACACGATTTGCAAAAAGATATAATTGTAATATGTCTCTGATAATCCCGGAAATATAAATATTAAGAAGTCGGCAGTACCTGTTACTGACAGGATTTTAATAGGACAAGTTGACTGTCTTGTTTCCAATAGAGAGGTGCTTGTGTCATCTATACTTATAATTCTGTACATTAGGGATATTTTGAAAAAAAATTTTGGAGGGCTCTCTATAATCGATACTGAAGCCAAAACTGTAATTTTTTTCATTTTTGTCTGTCTGTATCTTGGCCGCGCATCACGCCGAAACTACTGAATGGATTCAAATGAAACTTGGCATGATTTGAGTTCATACTACGAGGTAGGACATGGGATACTTTTTATCCCGAAATTCAGCACGGTTTGTTGGAGAGAGGGGATGAAAATAAAAATATGTACAACCGTGCATACAAAGTCATCCATTGAAAACTTTCTTAAGAACATGTTTAAAACAAGCCCCCCGTGTAAATAAAACACGATTTTATGACACTATTTAATATGTAAAAGCACTTAAGTAACTAAGATATTGCCACAATAAAATTATACTACTGACATGTCAACGTTAACAGTTCTTGTTTAATAGAGATTCCTAATAATTGTCTCTAGAGGCGAAATTTATTTAAGATTTCATCCATTTGCATTAGTTATGTGACAAGAGATTGGGTTTAAAATGGTCGCGAATTTAAATTAATTACCGTAGCGGTTGTTAAATTTGGCATAGTTTTTGTAATGACTATAAGTAACGTGCTTTTGGATGATTTATAAGTCGATTCGATCATTTAAATGACACGCTAAATATGATTTAGTTTATTTAAATAGAGATTTTAAATGTAGTTGTCGAAATATTTGAATTCGGACGCGTGGAAAGCTCAATGTAAGGGTTTATAAGAAACTATACAAGTACAGAATGTGAAGAATTCAGTAAAATATAATGTAAATGGAATAATTTTGGATAACATTATAAGAATACCTAAGAAATCTTGTATGAACTTCGACTGAACTTCGACTGTTAAAATTCTACCTCAACGCCTTTCAATTAACTCTCCCCGATCAAAGCAACCTAGTAAGGTGGGGAAAAGCTACAGAAAAGGCTTGTACGATGTGCAATGCGGCAATAGGTACAGCCAGGCACTTACTGACAGGTTGTAAGGCGCTATTAGACCGGGGTCATTATTCACGTCGCCATGATAGGGTATTACTCATCATACGCGAAGCTATGAGTTTATCACTGGCGAGAGCGAAAAAAGGAATAACAACAAACATAAAAACTAACATCGGGTTTGTAAAGGAAGGCTCAACAAAAAAGATTTCACTCACACAAAAGCCGTACTCAATTATAAATACCGCCAGTGACTGGACATTATTAGTGGACACGTATGAAAATCACTACAGAATACCGGAGGATATCTGTGCCTCGGCGTCCAGACCGGACATATTTCTTTATGCAATGTCAATTAAGCGTGTAGTACTAGTAGAACTCACGGTGCCGTGGGAAATGAACATCCCCAAAGACCATGCTTTAAAAAGAAACAAGTACTTTGACTTAACCAACGAAATAACTAAAAATGGTTATGTCGTTGCGCTGTATGCCGTGGAAGTGGGTGCGAGGGGTATACCAGCTAAATCCTTCTATAACCTGCTTAAAGACCTTGGATTGCCAAGAGCTTCAGTAAGCTCTTTTCTTGAACGAATATCCAAAGCGGCATTGCTAGGCTCACTTCAAATATGGTTAGGTAGAGGGGGTAACACGGCGGACAGTGGAGGTGAGCGTTGACGCGTCGTAAGGAGTGCTCCTTAAACCTAAACCTGGGTCGCTATTCCCAGGCACTGTCGAAGTCGCATGTGTTGCCCCCATCTATCACGCGATGGACCCGGCACCCGCACGGTGAATCCATGGAACGCTAAGAAATAGGTCTTTTCGGATTCTCCAAATTAATTTATTGTTTTTTGTTAATTTACATACAAAATGACTCTGTTCTGCCTGATGGAAAGCACTATCCAAGAGTATAACACAATAAGTCTTCCTCAATTTCCAAACTTCAAAACTACACGTTCTCTCCTCAATGAATCAAAAGGGATTATCTTTAAAACTTCTAATAAGTCTTCTGTTTATCCAGTTGCTTATTCTTGCGTCCTTTATATCGATCGAATAAATAAAGCAACTTTACCTGTGGCTTAATTCAAGCACAAAATAATTCAGAAAGTGCCTTTGCAAATTAATGTAATGTGATCATAGTTTCAAAACAATAATATTGGATTTTAAACCATATCTATTATACATATACTTACTTATACTTATATATACATATACTTTAAAATCCGTAAATTATAAGGAAGGCAAAAATCTGTGTCTAAAAATATTAATTAATCGAATAAATAAATTAACGAAACTGATCAAAGCCTTTTTAGTCTTGAGATTAACGACCTTACAATGGCGGATGATCTTATCATAGTTTTAGGAATATTATTAGATATATTAGACATTCAATAAGCTTATTCTTATTATTCTTACTACAACATTACATTTTTAGCTTTTAATTAAACAAGTTTTGAGTTATACAACTCATTATCTACTTCCTGTCATACTGTTTAAGCAAAATAAATAGGCATTAATACCATTTTCGCCATGTCAGAGAACTTATTTGCTCGCAGAAAGAATTGGTGGTAGTTTCATTCCAAACACACCATTTACAAAAAATAATTATATTGTATTTGCTTTCGTTTTATAACTATGCAGTTTAATGGATATATTAATTAATGCATCTTTTTATAACAACTTTTTAGTTTTCATTTAAAGCCTCGCACGCTGCGTTCCACATGCGTATTGCTTTAGTTTTATTTTCAAATATCGAAGGACAACGTGTGCGACTTGTGACCTTGGATTGTCATGGGTAGTGTGACAAGCGTGCGAGTAGTATTCTACGTATGTTTATTCTGTGGTGTGAGCAAGACAGTGTGTCTGACGATATCGAGCATTATTCCCTAACACATGGTTCTATAACTGACAATAAAACCGGTGGGGCTGAACCGATTATGGTCTCAAATTCGTGGTTTACCAATTGTTGACATGTTGGCGGTCAAATAACAAAAAAATGTGGTTCAAAACTTCAAAGAGTTCGTTCTCTATACTCTGCGTTTTTCTTACCGCCTGAGCTGTTTCATAAAAGCAAATTTTATGTACATACTAACTATAATAATAAGTGAAAAGCGTTGTCATCTTTTCTTTCAGGCAGATACGTAGTGAAATCTATCCTACCAAGCCACACATAGTCTGACAATATGGTATTAAGTCTGCCATTGTACAAGTTTGATTTAAGTATGAAGAATCCAATAAATAAATATGAAGGTTCCTGTATCTGGTACTAAATTATAAATTTCGAAAGCTGTAATAATTAAATTTTGAAAGCACTTTCGAACCTATCAAATGAACATTTAGTGAAAACAAAAACTTATTGCTTATGCGTGTCTCCTGCGGCTAAAATTAACAAAACAAATTAACAAAACTTGTTAACTAAACATGTTAGCGAAAAGTCGCAGGAGACGGACTTTTAAACGAACATCAAACACGATTACACGAAAAGCAAAAATCTTTTATCTACTCGACAAAATGACTTATAGTACACTTATTTACTTACTTTTATAGTATAAATATGAATAATATAAGTATTAATGTTAGTTCAGTTCAGTCTCATTATACGAGAAGTATACGCTGGGATGTTTTTAGTTCGCTTTGGATAACATGTTTGCTTGTTAAAATTAACAAAACAGTTAGGCCACGCCCATATTTTGATAAATATTTTACGTTTGGTGTTTAAAAACATTAAACAGTGTCGCAGGAGACCCGGCTTTATACTGGTCAAATATTATCATATAACAGAAGCAGGTACTGTGCAAGATATCGTTGTTTTGTAAAAACAGGATCGTAAGGAAATTTAATGTGGATAACAGGTAGATAACCTATCTTGAGCCTAGAACCAGTTTCTATTGGTCGTAACCAATCTTACGAGATGTGTGGCTGTTGTATTCTGTGGAACATCAGATGTGTAAGGTAATTAATTATTATTGCACTTAAGTTATAAAATTTTAGCCTACCGCAGTCCACTACTGGACATAGGCCTCTCCAATTGCACGCCACTTAGTTCGATCCTCCGCTTCTCGCATCCAGCTCCTGCCAGCCGTCTTGCGCAAATCATCACTCCACCTGGCCTGTAGAGGTCCTACACTACGTTTCCTACATTCACGCAATGTGTAAATAAATAAAATTAAAAAGCTTTTTAAAAACAAGCTTTTACTATAATGCCTCGAGACGAATCAAACGAGTCCAGACTCGATGAAGTTGAGACGTTTCTTTACAGAGTTTCTATGGCCACCTTCCAGCTCCAGCATCAGATCAGCTCCATGTTATATGTCATTATAATATTGTATTGTCACGCTGTATACATATGCTTGCAATTTCAGCAAAATCGGTTAAAGATATCTGCTTCAAAATTGACTTGCAAGATTCCACCCGAACATACAAGCATGCATACATACATTGCTAGTTAATAAAAAGCTTGTGAAAAACATGTATATACTTATAGGCTACTAGCCTTTGCGCGCGGTTCCGCCTGCGCGTAAGTCGATTATCGCGGTAAAGAGTAGCCTATGTCCTTCCTCAATAATCAAACTATCTTCATACCAAATTTTATTAAAATAGGTGCAGTACTTTAGTCATGCAAGTATAACAGACAGAACATTCGAATTTATAAATGATTATAGGATTATAGATTTTAACTGAAAAAAGTGAACTTCCCATAGATCAAAACGGTCAAGATGATCTGTACCACACGCAACTAACGTGAGTAATATATCCGAGTTTTATTTATAGTTGTACTACACAATTATGTTCAAAATGATAGACTACAACTTTCGTTCAATAAAAATTATCAGGTATCAATTGTGGGTGTGGCTTTGTAACCGGCATCTCAATTAGGGCTGTCAAATCTACATCATGACAATATTAAGTATACCAATACTGTGCAAATAATAATAGCAATGTATTAATATATGTTTTGAGGTTTTAGGGTATGTAGAAATTATTGAACATGTTTATCAAGACCCTAGCACAGTTCAGACCTAGCCTGATTTGAGGTAAGACGGCCCTTACCTCTAAATGAAAACCTACTTTTAAGCAATTTACTTGAAACTTTAATATGACATGTTTATACCTGGATGATATTTTCATTTTTGGTAAGTTTTCTAAAAATGATTCCTATACTCTTTGCACTGTAGCATGGTGCGGGTGACTTTCGTCTTTTCGTTCGTTTCACTCTTTAAAGTTGCCGCGATTTACAAATTATGACTTAGTATTTCAGCTGTACCACATTCGCAATATATTAAATCATTAATAACTGTAGTAAATTAAATTAAACCAACCAGAATCATCGCACAGGCAACTGTCACACGCACCATGCTACAGCGCAAAGAGTATAGCTAGATCGATATATTGCCTCCAAAATACGAAATTTCATGAAAATTGTTGGAGCTGTTTCCGAAATTATATGTATGTATATACATATATTGAGTTGTCGTCTTTTAAAAATAATAAATGATAACTGGATTCAAACAGAAATGTATTTTTTTTTATGGAATAATCGATGGTAAGCGATTACCGCCTCCCATGGACACCAGAGGCGTCACAAAATCTGAGCTGAAAAAAAGGCCGGCAACGCACTTTTAAATAAAGATTTTAGGTCACTGAATGATATTCGGCTCGAAGGACCAGGTATCGTTACTTAAATGGTCCTTCGAACAGACTATAGTAATGAATCTTATTTTCAACTAGCTTCACTCGATTAGAGGTTCTCCATTATCAATACAAGAAATGCTCGTTTAAAGGTATTAAATACGTATTCGTGTATTTAAATATACCATTACGAGTGGTAGAAATCTTTTGACAGCCCTGTCTGAAATTCACAGAAAGCCAAGCAGAAGCACCCAGAGGGTTTATAGAAAGAAGAGTGATTAGATCGATGCTAGTACAGACTACAAACGATTAACTGAACGCGAAAGTTGTCCATTTAACTGACGACTAGTTTTTCATAGCCATTGATTGATGCGAGTATCCGTTAGGTATGTATATAAGGCTGTCAACAGAGAAAGGCGACGAAAGCGATTGTGTTATTAAATTACTGTTGTACTCAGCGTACTCATAATTTACGTTCATATTGAGATAAGTACCCCGGATTAATGTCATTCAAACATTAAAAGCATTAAAAGACTTTGAACAATATATTTTGGTATGCTATAGTAAATAAATGTATTTAATATAGATAATATCTATAGCAAATAAATGTATTTAATATATTGTTCTTTTTTATTGTTTAATATATAATAACTGCCTCGTTGGTCTCGCGGTTAGCGTGTGCGACTGCTGATCATGAGGTCTCGGGTTCGATTCCCGGGTCGGACCAAATGTTTGTATGATCTACAAATATTTGCTTCGGAGTTTGGGTGTTTTCTATGTATAATATGTATGTATTTACAAAAAAAAAGTATATATGTATTTGTATCAGTTGTCTAGTACCCATAACACAAGCTCCGCTTAGCTTGGGACTAGATGGCGTTGTGTGTTAGATGTCCGAAATATTTATTTATTTATTAATATACAAATAAATAAAAATTTCCGGAACGGCTGGCCCCGATTTTCACGGAACTTTTACTGTTAGGTAGCTAATCTTAAATGGAGTTACTTATTACTTTTTTTGTGATAGAAAAAATATGTTATAGAAAAAAATTAAAACGCACGAAATAGTGAACAATGATTCAAAAGCAACATGCAGTGGCGCAGCTAGTATGTAAATATCTATTCTAAGGGTTCGAAATATTTAAATCTAACCATTAAAATTATGCAGATATAAGCAACGTTTGAGGTGATAAAAATAAACTCGACCACTGTATGCTGTTTTGTAGTAAATTATCTTTGGCAGTATTATCAAAATTGGATATGACCTTCAAGAAGACAGCATACCTACCTCAAAGGCCACCAAAGCTTTAGTGACATTTAACTCAGTTAAGTAACAGGTTACAGTTTCCGCGGCGGTCTTATCTACCTCAATACGTAGTCATTTGCCCCAAATTGTAAAAAAAAAAACTAAAAAGGTAACATTAAATATAATTATATATTTAGTCATGCTTTTACATCTGAGGCCTGTTTTTAACCATTTATTTAACTACAATGTAACTTACCCTGCCTTTTGCGATACAAACTGGTACTGTATAAGGAGACAATCAAATAATTATTATCATTTCATGAAGTAGAAAGTTTATACATACATTATGCTTACAATACCTAAATTATACTGTGACCATTACAATATGTTTATGTAAGTACGTAGAACCAGAGAACAGTTAACTGTTCTGTGTGCAGACCGGAAGAAAGCTATCAAAAGGGGTGATAACATCAATAAATTTAGGAGAGTATTTGTTTAAAAAAGTATTTATTTATTTTATAATATTCTTTATATGTACGTACGAGCTGGATGCAAGAAGCCGAGGATCGAACCAAGTGGCGTGCAATTGGAAAGGCATATGTCCAGCAGTGGACTGCGATAGGCTGATGATGATGTACGTACAAAGGGGAAATTAATCCATAGTTGAGATCTCTTCTAGCAAACCCTTTGAAAGAGAAGAGGATTTTTATAAACAACGAGAGAAAGACGTCTGGTGTGTAACAAATAATTATAGGAATATATTGCATACATAGCTAAAATAACTAAATTGAATATGTGTGAAGACAATGAAAACTTAAAACACCTCTACCAAACAGCCTGAGCAACTTTTTAAATTAGGTAGGCCAAACCATGTGAGGAGAGGCCTATGTCCACCAGTGGACTGCTAGAGGCTATCAATGTTACTGTATTCCATCAACATTAATTAACAATTATTAGTGAAAGTAGTTGCAAATATGTTATGTCTTTTTTTGTCGGAACGGCAGTCTTGTTCTGCCCACAAAATCATGTATCCATTGTTGGGAAAAAATCGTCAATACTTTTGTAATGTACTGGTGTAATTTTCTGTCTTATTTCTAAATAATATGTGACGCATGTGCTTCGAAGTAAAACCATCTGTCATGTTCAAATGATTCAATTGTTTGTGCTAGACGCCCCTCGGTCTTTGTTCCATCTATTATGTTGGTTTTACACTGTGAGGATTAGGAAACAGCGAAAAAAAATATTTACAGTGTCACTTTTTCTGGAGGAACTTGGTTTTTAACAAAACAAGTCATTTATCATGCATTATATTCCTAACGACTTTGTCAGCCATTAAAGGGTTTTCGAGAGAACATAAATTTGACAATAGTTTTGTGTGTGACCAATTAATTTGAGTAATTTATTTAATTACTAGCTTTTGTCCGAGACTCTGCCCGCATGGATGTCGGATATCGCGGTAAGCATTTTAGGGCTAATATATAGTCTATGACACTCAAATAATGTGGCCTTCTATTGGTAAAGGAATTTTCCAAATCGGTTCCGTAGATCCACACATTCCTCGGATATCGGATGTAGCACAACACAATTTCTACTTTTATTTGAAAACGTTATATATTAATCTTCCCTGTACGTTATTATATAACAGGTTATAAATGTGTTAACTTTAATAGTATGTTTAGATTGTCAATAGACATGCAGAAAATGCGCCAACGTAGATGACGATTTGCAGTTAGAATGTCCACGTCAGAACTATGACTATGTACACACATCAAAAGTGTCTAGGGATCAACATATGTGTCTAGAGATCAACATATATTTTTGCAATAACTTTTCTCCTGATTGATATTAATTAAAATTTTCTTTAAGGATTCATCAAATAAAGTGTTTTCGTTTGTCACAGTAACGATAAACCAAGTTACCTTTGCATTAATAAAGAAATTTGCCATTTTCCTAATAAAGGGATATTTGACATTTGAACCACTAACATTAAAGTTCGAAAAAAAGACTGAAATAACAGTTTTCTTTAAAATTTTATTAGGTAACTTAAACAATTAATAATCCGTGTTTCTACCGCGAACACTAACAACACAAGAACATCGGTTTGGCATACTCAAAATGAGTTCATCCAAACACGCTGTGGAATGGCCGCCCATGTTCGTTGCAACAACAAAAAAAGGTCTTCTTGCGACTGGATACCCTCCATATTCGGCAGAGCTCTTCTCTGTAGCATATCCCATGCATGCTCAATCGGGTTCAAGTCTGGCGACTGAGCAGGCCAGGGCCAAAGCCACATCTCAATCTCAAGAAATCCGCATAAAAATGCTTGATCCCTAGACACTTTTGATGTGTGTATTTCAAACAGTAATAATAAAAGTAAATAGATGGTGAAATGAACCTAGTTTATTAATTCGGGGCTAAGAAGAATAGAAAAAAAGGTTTTGAATTATTTGCAGAATCACATATTATTCAAATAGTTTATATTTTTAACCGATTTAAAAAAAAGGAGGAGTTCTCAATTCGACTGTACTTTTTTTTATGTTTGTTAACCTCATAACTTTCGACTGGGTGAAACGATTTTGATGATTCTTTTTTTATTTGAAAGCTGGTGCTTCCCGTGTGGTCCCATTTTAATCCAGGTACAGTTCTGACATGTCATCCATGAGAAAATCATATCATATAGTCATAAATAAAAAAAATACCAAACAACCCTGTTCTTAGATTGACTGTTCTTGGAATCTGCGTATGTTTTTACACGTTACAGTTTTATCTTTAAAACTGATCTCATTTAACAGGAAAGTGTACACTGCTCATGAGTAATAATGCCAATCGCCTTATATCGGTCTGCTTACGCCCCTCGGCTACAGCACCGTATTACAATTGGCCTTTGAAATTAACCTAGAATAAACTGATTTCATATTGTCATTAAATTATTTCTGCTAAAGATAACGGATTATTCATTTGCAATCTACATGGAGCATAAAACGTCACTTTCTATTTTTCCAGATCAAGTGTAGTTGACTGCCTCGTTGGTCTAGTGGTTAGCGTAAGCGACTGCAGATCAAGAGGTCTCGGGTTCGATTCCCGGATTGGACTGCTGTTGGGTTTCTCTTACAAGAAATTCTAAATAGCAGCCCGGAGTATGGAAGATGGCGGTGTTTCCCGCCCGTGCCTCATAGAGCACGTTAAGCCGTCGGTCCCGGTTGTCATGGACATCTAAGGCAATCGTTATTGGGAAGTCAGTGCCCTCAAATATACTGACAACTAGTTCAATCAAAGAATTTAGTTCACCCTCAGGGTTGCGGAGGTCCGATGCCAGTCGCTCCGTGTAAAAACTGATATTCAGGTAAAACCGGTTGAACTAGTAGCCGACCCCAAATCTTGGGAATAATAAAGGCTAGGAAGAAAAAGTGTAGTACCATTCCAGTTCTCTTTTATCGTTCTTCAACCCTCTTTTTTTTGTAGAATCGAACCGTTCTAAGCTACACAGTGTTGAGTTTTCCGTTACATGTGAGACTACTGCAGGGAACCTGGTTATGAAAACGGTGATCCCTTGAGCGATGTAAGCCATGGTGCATTTTGCATCTGCGGCCGATGTTCACATGCCTTATGTAGCCAATTTTGAAGACTGGTCTAGGGTGTTCATAGAGGTCAGATGAGACTGAGCTTTATGATGCCAGTTAAACTCCGCTCCTGATTTGCACACTTTTACTATCAGTTTTTGTAGTTTTCACCATACTCGTATACAGTACCTTCAAACTATAGTTTCCTAGTAATTCTGGTACCAGTTTGTTTAGTCTTTTCGCGATAAAATCGCCGGTTGTGCCCTCATTTAATTTCCTTTAGGTATATGCATAAATTATTAAGTGCTTAGAGTACTGCATTACACATACAATTTCTAGAATCATAACAAAATACGTTTTACTGTAGATTTGAGGATAGGATGGGGGAAAGTTTCAGAAATAAATGAATCTTTGCGATTAATAGTAAAATGAGATCGTGCAAAATAATACCGCTCATTGTATTTCCCAGGTCATACAGGTTATCATAAAAGCAGCTTAACGTAAAGTACGCTATATGTGTTTTTACACATCTCCATGACCGTGAACTTTACTAACAACTTGGTAAAAAAATATGTAGGTATAAAAATTGTATTAGCTAGTCTAAGAAACGCAAATGAAGTTATTATTTTATTCTAAATACGAGTTTTGGACTTTTTAAAACGCTGACAGTTTTTTATTAAGTGTTACCACTTCCGAATATTAAAATCTTAATGAACTAATTTAAGCAATCAAGAACTTGCTCATATATTTTTTCAATGTTTTCTTTTGGTTACTCGGAGTTGGTGGTTGTAATCTAACAATATTAGATAATATTAAATAAGACGTGACGTTTGTTACCTTGAACTGTGCGACAGGTGTAATGACTACATGATTTACACATGCTGAACGCATGAAGTACAACAATGCAATTTGAATTACAAATTTCACAGGAGATTTTTAACAAGAATACTATAAATAAGTATTATATTTTAATTTTCACTTAAAATTACGACAACGTTTTGTTTATTCTTTTTAATTTCAGTTAATTAATCAAAAGTCTTTGATCGTCCAGTGTTGGATATAAGCCTCCCCTTGGAAGGGAGGTATAGGCCTTGGGGAGGTGTAGGGTTTGTTTCAAGCTACCCTTCTCTTTGCAGTGTTGCTATCCTACGACACCCATGTAATAAATTAACCGTCTAAGTGTCGTAGTGGTAGCGTATGCGACTGTTGTTGAGATATCGGGTTCCAGTTCCGGGTCGGAACAAAAGTTTGTATGGTCTGCAAATATTTGTATCGGAGTTTGGGTGTTTTCTATCTATCTATATACTTATAATAAAAATAAAACAGGTCTAATTCTGTACGATAAAGATATTTTGAAAAAAAATTTTGGAGGGCTCTCTTTGATCGATACTGAAGCCAAAACTGTATTTTTTTTATTTTTGTCTGTCTGTATCTTGACCGCGCATCACGCCGAAACTACTGAACGGATTCAAATGAAACTTGGCATGATTTGAGTTCATTCTAAGAGGTAGGACATAGGATACTTTTTATCCCGAAATTCAGCACGGTTACCTGGAGAGAGGGGATGAAAGTCAAAATATGTACTTAGTTGTAATTCAATAACACATTGTCCGATTTCATTCATCCTTTTTTGCTAGAAAGAAAAAAAAAGATAACGGGAAAAGTCTTTTTTTTATTCCGCGACTGTACACTGCCTGTGGGAAGCGGAGACAGATATGTAAATATGGCGGTACGAAGTTCGCCGGGTCAGCTAGTGTATAATAAATTAACGGCCTCGGTGTCGCAGTGGTAGCGTATGCGACTGTTGTTGAGCTTTCGGGTTCCATTTCCGTGTCGGATCAAATGTTTGTATGATCTGCAAATATTTGTTTCGGAGTATTGGTGGTTCCTTGTTTTTACAAAAAACAGGACCTAAGTACTTGTACCAGTTGTCTGGTACCCATAGTACAAGCTCTGCTTAGTTTGTGACTAGATGGCGTTTTGTGTTAGATGTTGGAAATATTAAAAAAAAAAATGCGTGAAGTCCCTCCGGGCGGAAGTAGTGAAACTTCGTAATGTGCAACAGTGCTTTCATACCCCCTCCATGGTAGCATTAAATGTTTAACGCAACCTTGTTGGAAGTCGCATTAGAAGTTTCACTTCAAAATATACTATTATAAATATACAAGTTTTGGAATTTAAATAATGTCAAAATACTTTTATAACCTCAGAGTGAAACTCTTGTGTTGTGTATTGTATGCAATATAATAATATTTTCTGCATGTGTTACATGTAATCACTTATTGATCAGCAATCAATGATTGTTGATTTACAGGGTCAACGAGTATGCATCGTTTAAATAAGGACTAATAAATACGGTGCACGTTAAATGTTATGTGGTTAACCATTAGTGTCACATGACGATGATACGACTTCAAGCCATTTCTACTGTTTCAAGTACACACATCAAAAGTGTCTAGGGATCAAGCATTTTTATGCGGATTTCTTGAGATTGAGATGTGGCTTTGGCCCTGGCCTGCTCAGTCGCCAGACTTGAACCCGATTGAGCATGCATGGGATATGCTACAGAGAAGAGCTCTGCCGAATATGGAGGGTATCCAGTCGCAAGAAGACCTTTTTTTGTTGTTGCAACGAACATGGGCGGCCATTCCACAGCGTGTTTGGATGAACTCATTTTGAGTATGCCAAACCGATGTTCTTGTGTTGTTAGTGTTCGCGGTAGAAACACGGATTATTAATTGTTTAAGTTACCTAATAAAATTTTAAAGAAAACTGTTATTTCAGTCTTTTTTTCGAACTTTAATGTTAGTGGTTCAAATGTCAAAAATCCCTTTATTAGGAAAATGGCAAATTTCTTTATTAATGCAAAGGTGACTTGGTTTATCGTTACTGTGACAAACGAAAACACTTTATTTGATGAATCCTTAAAGAAAATTTTAATTAATATCAATCAGGAGAAAAGTTATTGCAAAAATATATGTTGATCTCTAGACACATATGTTGATCCCTAGACACTTTTGTTGTGTGTAGGTACATGGGTGTGGGCAAAATTGTGAGATTTTATAATCTCACTCACATGAATATTATTTATGTTCTTATGAACATGAATAATATTCATGTATCTGACTGCCTCGTTGGTCTAGCGGTCATCGTAAACGACTGTCAATCAAGAGGTCTCAGGTTCGATTTCCGGGTCGGACTGCTGTTGGATTTTTCTTACAAGAAATTCTTAACAGCAGCCCGGAGTATGGAAGATGGCGGAGTTTCCCACCCGTGCCTCGGGAGCACGTTAAGCAGTCGGTTCCGGTTGTCATGAACACCTATGAAAATTGTTATTGAGAAGTCAGTGCCCTCAAATATAAGTGGCTAATAAATGGAATAGAATATACTTTATTGTACACCAATTACAAATTATTACACTTAAAATTCAAGAAGATGTGTACAATGGGCGGCCTTATTGCCAAAAGCAATCTCTTCCAGGCAACCTTTGGATGGATATATTGACCGGAGGAAGAAATAAACGAAATAAAGTTTAGTGTAAAATATTATACTAAACAGGGTTGCAGAGTTCCGATGCCAGTCGCCGGGGAAAAACTGATATCCAGGTAAAACCGGTTGAACTGAAATGAAATGAAATCATTTATCCTGCAACTAGATTACATGAACACTTTTGCAAGTTAAACTTTTTTGAGCAGATGAGTTCGGTCACGTTTTTGATTTTGTTTCCTTTTTATTTACTTCTGAGATTCGAAAGATTTGTTGAACACAAACGTCTAAAAATCAGTTTTTAAAATGCTTAAGCTACTATTTTTATTATATTATAATCCGTATTTTTTAAAGGAACTATCTATCGGCACACGTGTCTAAACTAAATTCAAAATAGAAAGAACCTTGGCAATGAGTAGAACGTACGTTACGCAGCCAAAAACAAATAGAAACGTATAATGCGACGATAGTACGGAACCTTGGAAAGCTTCCGACGAAAGATTTGTCAGTCGATCAGTTTGTGAATAAAAGAGACTTAATTCCAACATACAAATTAAAAGACTGAAATTTTGTTTCCACAAATGCGCCTAATAATACACTCTATTTAAATTGGAAAACGCGGGTAAATTTTGCCTGGACAACGGCAAATAAAACAGTACACTTTTCGCTTTCTTCCTCAATGCTGCTCAATCTATAGTTTTTAATCAATTCACTAAAACTAATATTAAATTAATTTTACTACATGGACGTAGGCTCCGTTCACACCGCACAGCCAGGTCGCGACGAAGGCTCGCCGGACCAGAACGATACTCGATACGGTAGTTGATTGCGCCTTCATCGGGTTACCCACCACCAACATATCTGTGCATTCCAGGTCCACTTTATCCGTTCCACAAACAATCTTATTTCAAAGACAATATAAACTAGTTACGTATGATTGGTAAGAGATCTAGGTTTGGTGAGTGTAAGATTGTGTTGGCGTCGCGCCAGATCTATTTTACCTAGATAATCTGAAATGTGGTCGATAGTTCGTAATGAATGTCTGGGTCTACAATTAGATACTATTGTTTTATTATTTTAAAATTACTCCTTAGACTAATGGACATAGACTTCAATTAGAGGGCTACGCCTTTCCGGCAATAGAAATTTTTAATCTCAGGTATGCGATATTATTACTAGTTGTACATTCATGCCAATTTATTTGTGTGAGCAATATGAGTTTCCTATAGATTTCTTTCCTTTTTATATACATTTTCTGTATCCCAATTTTCGCATCTATAACGTAATGTGCATGGTCCCTAATAGGCTCGTCCCCTATTATGAAAATGGGACTAAAAATCGTAGTAGGAAAATGTAGGTGTTTCATTTATAGCCCTTTGCCGTCATCTTTGGGGATATCGTTCTTATTAACAAAAGCTTTATATTCGGTTTAGGACTGCAAGAGAATTCTGTATTGAATGTACACACATCAAAAGTGTCTAGGGATCAAGCATTTTTATGCGGATTTCTTGAGATTGAGATGTGGCTTTGGCCCTGGCCTGCTCAGTCGCCAGACTTGAACCCGATTGAGCATGCATGGGATATGCTACAGAGAAGAGCTTTGCCGAATATGGAGGGTATCCAGTCGCAAGAAGACCTTTTTTTGTTGTTGCAACGAACATGGGCGGCCATTCCACAGCGTGATTTGGATGAACTCATTTTGAGTATGCCAAACCGATTCTTGTGTTGTTAGTGTTCGCGGTAGAAACACGGATTATTAATTGTTTAAGTTACCTAATAAAATTTTAAAGAAAACTGTTATTTCAGTCTTTTTTTCGAACTTTAATGTTAGTGGTTCAAATGTCAAAAATCCCTTTATTAGGAAAATGGCAAATTTCTTTATTAATGCAAAGGTGACTTGGTTTATCGTTACTGTGACAAACGAAAACACTTTATTTGATGAATCCTTGAAGAAAATTTTAATTAATATCAATCAGGAGAAAAGTTATTTCAAAAATATATGTTGATCCCTAGACACATATGTTGATCCCTAGACACTTTTGATGTGTGTAGTTATCTAAACTACGTATTTATTCTTCGTTGAGCTTAAATGTGGGGGGTTTGACACAAAATTTTATTCCATTATAATTTATTCCACCGTATACTTACTGCATTAGTATCAAATAAAAATGTTTTAAATAGATTCATAATGACACTACTTTGATATCAGGTGTGCAGCATTGTTGATTGTCATACTCTATTGATTCTACGAGGACTTTGTTATCAGATAGGTCAGATTCATAATTTTTTAGGTCAAGGTCACGTTGACGCACAAGAATTTTATTATTGTTTTACACGTGGTGCGAACATTGGTGAAAAGACAGACGTTGCATGGTCGTGACCTCTATTTATTTGGAAGTATTCTGCGAATGACAGGTCGCTACCTGTACCTGTCTTGAGCAGTGTGCAGGGCATGTTTGAGTTTCTGTATATGTGTACATTTACTTGTGTCTGTTTAAAGAATAGGTGTACTGAACTGTTTGCAAACTATGGGTAATTACCTAATTTTCACTAATGAGAATAGGCTTACTCTCTAGGCAAACCTTTTTTGCAGTTCTACATGTATATATTTTTTAATCTAATTTTATTTAGGGGCTTTTAGTCACACATAAGACCATGTCAGCCCCATCGTACCCTAAATTTACAATGTATTCATATCTAACTTATACTATACCTTAAAAAGTAAAAACATACTTGTTTGCAAAACACTGCAAAACAGACTATATTTCGAAGAGTTTATACACTAACAACGCCGCTTCTGACAGAGGCTTTGATAATATACTTTGGAACATGCCAACATCTACAATATTTAACTTAAGCCTAATTACCAAAGTCTCCCTCTCAGCCCTAGTTTTAACACATTCCATTAAAAAATGATAGACATCCTCAACAATACCACATTCGTCACAATTTGGGCTTGTACTTATACCCATAAGATGACGAAACTTATTCAGTGAACTTATTTAGTTATATATTTGTAGATAGCAATATACCACGTTCAATAATAACTTACAGTCAAGCACATGTATTTTTATTTTGGTTTATCTCAGTACACAGCAACCAGCTCCAGATTTTCTGTTCGCTTAAATTAAATCTTTTTCCAGAAAAATTACGACAAATAATAGGCCTTATGAAATCACATTCAAAACGAATAAACAACAAAAAAATGTTTTTAAGAAGATTTGCCTCTTTTTTTACAGGGTAACTAACTGCACTGCATATACGGTATGCCTGATGTCAATTAAACGCTGCCAATAACCACATCGGCAACACAATCGACACGCATGCTATTATCCTAAATACCAGCCTAGACAATATTTTAAGCCTAGAACTGTTTAACAATGTTTATTTTTTTGTTCGATAGGACTATATTGGAACACGGATAAATTTGATGCGGAGTATCTTAAATCTCGCTTCTTGAAATCTGGGAGTGACTTCGTGAGAAGGGACGGAAGTCACGGCAGTGTGTAACACAATGCTTGGAAATAACACGCTATTTGATTCGATCATGAATAGGCGTGGTGGTAGAGTTGTCTGTGATGGTCGTTGAGAATTCAGATTTTACACATGATACCTATAGGAATATCGTAATCAACCGACTTCAAAAAGGAGGAGGTTTTCAATTCGACTGTATTTTTTTTAATTTAATTTTTACAAATTTGTAAATTTTTACAAATTTTAACAAAAAAAAACCGACACCATCTGGACCAAATTTAAATAGGGAACCATTCGGGAAGCACCAGCTTTCAAATAAAAAAAGAATCATCAAAATCGGTTCACCCAGTCCAAAGTTATGAGGTAACAAACATAAAAAATAACACGCTTGGAAATAACACGCTATTTGATTCGATCATGAATAGGCGTGGTGGTAGAGCTGTCTGTGATGGTCGTTGAGAATTCAGATGTTACACATGATACCTATAGGAATATTGTAATTTTATTTTGCTATTGTTCGTTTTTTTTACCAATAATTTAAAAAAATCAAAACTTGTCGTATTTGGTTCAATTCCTAAAACTAAACTGCTCGTGTTTGTAAACAATAAATGATTTAAACACTGCTTATGAATTTCTTTGAAGCATGGTCTGTTCTACAGGTCTAATTTTTTCATCATCAACTTCTTGAGCGATTATTTTTTAACACGCTTTTATTAGCTTCTCCTGTATGTTTATTTGTAACCGACTTTTTTAAGCGTTTTTAATCTATATTTAATTATTTATCCATTTTAATTATTCAAGTTTTAAATTATGCAGAAGAAAATTTGGCTTTTCGAGCTAAAATCTGCATTTTGTCTTAATTAGATGCTTTCAAGACCATTTAAGAATTCTTTATCTATGTTTAGAAGGCTATTTAACTTAGTTATTATATATATATATATGTCGGAGACACAAGAATAAACGAGAACATGAATCACAGATACAGTCAATCTGGACTAAAGCCAAACACTAATCACTACTAAACGGATACGAATTAACTTAAACACCATCAGCAACCCCTACGAGGGGGTTGGGGCAACGCTCACTCCACCGCGGTGCCCTGTGGAATTCACCACCTAGGCTAGTAATTCCCCCACTGATAAATATCGCCTCATACACACAATATAAAACACAGAGATACAATAAATCGCAAATCAAATAATAGATATGGTCGTCGCGAGATCTGAAGAGAACTGTATCCTGTTGCCGATCGCGCCGCTTTATATAGAGTGTTCCGTAGTATTCGATAGTGGCAAATGTTTGTATCACTTTTATTATTTGGATACCCTCACTCCGACATATATATATTATATTATTAGTTATTAAACAACCTTGCCAAAACGGGTACCTACCCGATGGTAAGTGGCTATAGTACAATTGAAAGTCTGTAACTCTGGCATTAGTGTGATTGCAACTTTAAGTTTTTTTTTGAGATAATATATTCAGACAAACTTTTTTCACATTTTAATACAATGCGTTCGTGACTTAGTGCACGATAAAACACGTTCATCAACGTGACATTTAATTCTTTGGAAACTTCCAGAGAAAGGTTAATACATCCACATTATTTCGGTATCATATATGTACATGTACCAAAGTAGTCACGATTTAGAAAAGATGCAGTTCCTAAATAAAGTGATAACTTCACTTTATTTAGGAACTGCATCTTTGTATGATAAATAGCAATATCATACGATAATACAGACCACCCGCGTAGTTCACCGATTCATTTGTCACTTGGAAATCGAAGCAGCCAACGTTACATGTATTTTACATCCCTAAGGTAATGAGAATTAGAACGATTTTTCTTTGAAAATTCTTGAAACAACTGCTTAAGTAATTATGGTTACAAGTCACAACAAACATTAGCTATTAATGGAATGAAGAGATCGAGTTGAACTTAGGAAATTGGAATCCATTGACACTATGTTACCGTCTCAAATGTATGAGCGTGCTGTTGACTTAATTGTTGGCGTCGAATGTTGCTACAGCTCAGAACTTTCATAAGGTTAGAAGAGGTCTTGATTAAGTGATAGGACGTCGAAAGAAAACACAATTGTGCTGTAAAGTTTTTTGGTAGTCGTTAAAATGCTAGTTAGAATACACCGAACAGTACTGTCAGTGTGCTGCTATGATATGCTTAATGGTAGCTAGAGTTAACAGTCTTTCAGTATAAAGTATCTTTGGAAGCCTACCCTGGTCTATACTAATGTCATAAAGAAATAAACTTTGTGAGTTTTTAGGGGGTTATCTATGGATCTACTGAAACGATTTTGTAAATTCTTTCCCTAATTGAAAGCCAATTTATTTGTGAGTATCAAAGGTTATTTACTAACTCAAAAATCTACCACGTATTCCGACACACACGTGGGTGAAGCTGTGGGAAATAACTAGTTGCTATATAAAGCGTTTGTATAAAATTCATGCATGTGTTTTATTTACTCTTGTTATGTACTTGTGAAAAAAATATAGTCACAATCATTCGAATAGTAATAAATCACGTAACAACTTGATATTAGTTCAGTTGTTTAATCTTTAAATCCAGGAAACGTTAAACAGGCCCCAATTATATTGGCTACTTAGACAATTCACCGTGAAAGTGATTATAAATCAATTTTTAAATAGACACGGTCGCGGCTTCAATCAAATCACCATCAATTACATCTATCGTAATGTTTATTCGATATTAATTAATTGTATTTATTTATCAATGTGTCTTTCATATGTTAGTATTGTGATTGATAATTTAGTTTGGCAGGGAAAGTTTGTTCTCAATAAAATGAAATATGTTTCTACACGGCAGGTGCGTTGTACCAGGATATTAAAAAAACTGTTTTGTGTGTGTGTTTTTTATTTAGTTAGCTTAGTTTTGGCAGTCTATGTATGTTTGTACGTTCCACCGTAGCGCCTAAACTAGTGAACCAGATTTCAATGGTGTCAATAGATTCGTAATAATAGCGCGAAATTTTATCAAAAGTTTTTACGTAGTCGAATTAGTTTTTTTAAGTTTTTTTTCAAATGACCCTGCCAAAGTGACTCTACTCTGCCTGATGGAAAGCATGAGCAGAATCCAAGTGTTGTGGTCCATAGACTCATGACATTGCAGACAAGTCAAATTACAGCATAGTGATAGTGACCCAAACAAACATTATTACAACATACAAACAAAATTATGTAGCAGCATCTCAATAGATGCTGCTACATAATTAAATGTATTTATTTATAAATTTTTCTGTTTCTAATATAGCGGACAAACAAGAAGGTGAGTCACCTTATATAAAGTGACTACCGCCGCGTATGAACGACTGTAACTTCCGAGTCACAGGTTACTGGGCTTTGAAATTTTAAAGTCAGTATCGGTGATCTTCCATAAGCGATAATTTGTTTTATGAATTGTTTGTGTGAGGCTTTCGTGAGTGATGAGGTTGAAAATTTTACCATAGGGGCATATAAATTTACCCAAGGCTTTTCACAAAGACGAAAAGGCTTAAGCGGAAAGGTGACTAGGTTAAGGTTAGACTAGCTGTTCAAGCCGTTTCCCTTCATTAATGAAGCAAACGATAATTAATTTCTAAAATGCATGGGTTAGTAGAATGCGTCCCCAAAGGTTTAATAGACGCTTATATGCATCTATTATATCTTTCCGCATAGTATCCGGTAGGTTATGTAATCTAACTTGGATGCCTAACAATACTGCAATATTTTTTTATTTATTTTTTATTTTGAAGTCATATTACAATGATTCCGATTACAGACAATAAGATTTTACTTTTATATTTATATATGTAAAAACTTTTAGTATAAATAAAACAAATATATAAAATAAATAAGACACTGTTTATCCTTGAACTTGAACAGATAATGTTTATCTCATGAAAGGTGATGGACGGGTTTATTTTTTGTGTATTATACATAATTCCGATTCCGTCCTTGAGAGACAAAAGAAGCACGGCGATTTTGATTTATTTTAAAGTCAATATGCCTTTGTGAGTGACAAACCTACACAATCTAGTTCTCATTATCATTGAAGACGGAAATATATCCGCAATATACATATACTATTCCCCTTGTTACTCCAATACGGTACTGCATTAAAGTAACAGTAGGTAATAATGAATTTTTTTCTTCGCTTCATTCATGCTCATTAAAAGTTTAATTATCACGCTTAATGTATAGTAAGTGCAAAGTGATTTCGTTTCAAGTACTCGTATTTATAAAATCATTTATCGATACTGCCACACCAGGTTTTAAGAGCGTTCACTTTTCCTACGTGATGCAATATCGTTGATATTTTTTACGGTTGTAGCACATGAATAAAGCTAGGCTATAAAAACAGCTAACGATATAAATATTAGTAATCTAATTGAGTTTATAGTTTTAGTGAGTTTTAAAAGCAGATTTACAATAAATCTAGTTTTATTTTATACTAGTTGTTGCCCGCGGCTCCGCCTGCGTATATGTCGGTTATCGCGACAAATAGTAGCCTATGTGTTATTCTGATGTATCAGCTATATTACCGTAAAGTTTCATGCAAATCCGTTTAGTAGTTTTTGCGTAAAAGAGTAATAAACATCCATCCATCCATACTTACAAACTTTCGCGTTTATAATATTAATGGGATTTGAATGTACAGCCAATTTATAAATCAGCTCGCTTTTAATTAGTTTTTAAATTGAATCGCTTGTACGCATATTAGGCCCTATTAAAACATGCATTTGTGGTATTTAAAATGTTACGGATGCAAAATAATTAAAGGACGCACCGATTGCTATAATTTATCATGGTTCTATTTTCATTAGAAAAAACATTACGCTATTTAACAGGATTAGTTTAAGGATGTTTTTCCCAATTTCGTTTTTCATTGTAAATACAACATCAGATAGGTATACAAAAGTTATAAAAAAGTTATAAATAACACACTTAATAATACTTTTTTGTTTGTGTTAGTAAGTTTTATGAATAAGTATCATTAATTATAATAGTTTTTCATGTTAAACAGAATAATTTATTAGTTAGAAATACGTAATACAATATTCGATCTTTGTAATGTTTATATCTGTTTTGTAGCTACGAATTAACTATCAATATAACCTTCGAGGTGTATACCTATATAAACGTTGAGTCGTAGATGAACATTTTATGTGATAAATTATGTAATGTTTTTATGCCGATTAGATTATTATTACCCGACTGCGAAAGGAGGGTTATGTTTTTCGAGTGCATGTATGTATGTATTGTATATTTCTTTGGCACGCCCTAGGGCCTAAACGGTTTGTCGTATTTTTATGTGAGTAGTGTCAATAGATTCGTCTTAGTCGTGAGAGTGACACTGGGAACATCAAAATTTAAAAATATTAAAAGTAAGGATTTTCTGCGCCAAAAAGTAATATAAAAAAAGTTTTCAAAATACTTCGAGTGTGGTATCAAATTATTATTTTTTACGGTGATTACGAATATACTTATACTTAAAACTTATATGTTTTTATTGTTAAATATTGACGCAGTCGGGTTTTTTATTTTTAATAATTTGTACTTGTTTTGCCCAACTTTTTTTTGCAAAATACGGTTACGGTAGTCAATGTAAGTACTAATTTATCTGCAGCAGGCTCTGTTTATTAGGTATGAGCTCAGATGGGTATGTTTGAAATGTGTCAAAATTATTATTAATATTCTAGTGATTAGCATTCCTTGACCAAAAGCGTATTATATTTATCTATATCTACGCTAACACTGTTGCACAAGCGCGTCGTGTGTTGAGTAAGTACCGCCCCATTTCACATGAGTTAACTTGGTAAATGCAGTGCGCACGACCGTCAAAGCTTATCGCTTTCAATATGTATGAATACTATCAGTTTCGTTATTTACATTATGTGTAGTGAATTTTCTACGTTTTTGCGGGAAAGGTGGCTTATAGTGATCAAGGTTGATATTAGTTTTTAAAATCCATAGATTCTGTCGTAGGTCCTATTAATTCGGCATTGGATGAGCTTTGCGTGTTGCTTTTATAACCTAGTGTGTTTTTTAAAACAAAAATAAAACAATTGCTTTCTAAAGATATTCAAAGAGACACTGGCTACTATCTGTATTCATGTTTTTTTTAAGATTCTCAAAGAGACTCGGGCTACTATTAATTGATTTAGTATATTGTATTACATTAAAATGATAATTATTCTGACCTGGGTTATAAGAAATTATCTTTTCTTTGTTGACTTGTGGAAAATTCCTTCGGCATCTTCGGCTCCTCGGGGACTCAGAACTTAACATCATGAAAGTACCAAACAAACTTTATGCAACAAAACGTTCTTATTATCTACTTTCATTCAGATAAGAAGTGTTGTCAATGAACCTATTATAATCGACGGAGAAGTCGGAATATTATTATAGTACAATAACAATAATGAAGAAATTATTTCTGTTTATGAAGGTATCGCTCACTAAACGGACAATAACTAGTAATCTCGTAGACTTTAAAATATAATCTATGTCACTGAGTGGAGCTAAATTACAAGTATTATAATGTATTGTAATGCCTCACTGATCAAATGATAAACCTTTTTGTAACCGAACAAAAACGAACCTCCTACTACCTCTAAGAACTTACTACGCGATTGTGCTGTCAGTTCTATAAGTATAACATACATTTCACTTTTAATGAGAGCAATTACATTTCTGTGCCGTACTTAAACTGAAATAGGTATGAAACATATTATGTGTGTGATATAATCGGTAAGTTTTTGCTGTCGTGAGCGGTGTCTGCAAGCAGTCTAGCCTGGTCGAAGTCAATGACAGGCCTACTTTCGCAGACGTTTCGCGCCATGTCATTTTTTTGGCCGTTACTGACTGCTCACCGTGATTGTTATTATAGAATGGACACTGCAATTATTAACTAAATAACTCGGGCTAGTAACGGTATGAACAAATGTTCTCATTTCTCACGTGTGGCCTAACCATTTTCCTTTTATCTTGAACTTATAGAGTTCCTTCGTTAAACAGAAATGAATTTTATTTGCATTAAAAAAGGACTTTCATTAGGTCAGAAACTAGTCGGGTATCCTCAAAATACATATTTTGGTAAAATCGTATTTTTTATCTTATCGTTTCAAAAACTCAAAAAGTTCGACATCAATTTAGCTCAAATTTTAACATGATTTACAAACCATTTTAAAGATCGTTTTTACCTATTTTAACACGCTTTTATTAGCTTCACCTGTATGTTTGTTTGTGACTGAATTTTGTTAGCGTGTTTTTTGTTTTTTTTTTTTTATGATTTGAAAATTACAATATGAAACAGCTTTAACAGCATAACAGTCTATTGCTTATCGTTACTGGGTTAAGTTCTGTAGATTTAATTCGGACTAGAATATCTGCTGCAGGGGGCGTATGGAGCCCTCTGGATGATTTTTCGATACAAGTAAACCTGAAGTATGTACTAATTCAATGTTTTCATCATTATTTTTGTTTGCTTAAATGCACAATTCTCAAAAACTATCAGTCATTGAGAAAATATATAGGCTATTAAACACCACGCTACTTATAAGAGTATAAGTAAAACAGTGGGCATAATCACAGGGAAATCGCCAGTAGAATATGTTGAGCAACAACTTAATCCATGCATACATACATAATCTTTGGATCCATAATCCAAATTGACTGCACGTTTGGCCTAGTGGTTTAACGGTCACCACGCCGTTTCCCACTTCGCCAAGTGTCGTCGGTTCAAATCCCACGTAGGTAGGACAACACTTTGTGTGATCCTGAAATAGATTTTCTGAGTCTGGGTGTTCTTTGTGTCCGTTTCATGTACATATATTTGTAAAGTCCCCCGAGACACAGGATTTATTCCTAGTGCGGGAGTTGTCTTTTCAAAAAAAAATAAAAGTCAAAATAATAGTTATTATTATTTAATTACTCGAAATATTCGTTTCATAATTTTGAATGTACGATTACGAGGTGTAAGAATTATGTAGAATGGTATGTTTTTCTTTTGTTGCTATTACACTCACAAAGTTGGCTCGCAATTTGACTTAAGCGAGTCTGTAGTTCAATGGAATCAACAATTTTTTTCTATAATTACATGACTACTCATTTTTTACCCGAATTTACAGCTAAATCATATGGAAAGGCAATAGTTGTCACAGTCTTTGTGAATTATTTATTATTATTATACATGTCTATATAGGTATGTTCTACCGTAGCGCCTATATTGCAGAACCGATTTTAATATATGAGATGTCAATTGATCCTTAATTATGGTCCGAGTGATATAGATTTAACAAATTTTACCAAAAATTTTCATGGAGTCGGGTTTTAGTATTTAAACCCTTCCTTGTTATGGTTCAATTTATTAAAATACTCAGAAAAACTTTAAATATAAATTAGCTAGAATTAGTTTCTGTGCAAATTTCCTTAGAAATACTCCATATTTCAAGAAATGAGCTTCTTAATTCTAATACGGTTGACATTAAAAATTGCTATAACTGTGAATTGAAAGGTATCCCGTATAATAAATTGCGTTGCTAACAGTATTCTGACAGATCAACATAAATTATTTTAATGTACTGTATAAATATTCTATTTTAATAGTACTATAAAAAGTCAACATATATCTAGCCTTTTTATTAGAAAAAGTAATAAGCAACGGGGTTTTCTACCCTAGCTAAAGGTATAAAATACATATCTATAATCCTGGCTATAAAATACTAAAATTCCATCTTTTCTCACAATATGACGATATGTAAATCATCGTGTTAAGTCTGTACAACATGCGTCGTTTTGATAACAAGGCATTGTAGTTGGCCTTGATCCCATAATAACTACTGATAACTGTAGAAATGTATAAAAATAATATTGTTTATTATTTACTCAGAAAATAATGCAATCAATATGTTTTGTGTACTTTTATATTGTCTGACATTTCAATGTCTTCCAAAAATCGTCACATGCTGACCATGGCCATTCATGTTCATTGCTGTTCTGTTGCTGAAAAAAGTGTGTGTGCACGACTGGAGTCTAGATCACGACATACACATTTGTACGTCGCGCACTTATACTACTTTGAATGAAACGCGTAAGTGCCATGAAATCCTCGGCGCTTTCGTCATTTTGGTCACAAGAAAACTATCCTTATTAATATTATAAATGTGAATGTAATTTCACGCGAAAACTATTTAACCGATCATCATGAAACTTTGTACCTACATATTCTTGGAGGTATTAGACACATTATGATACTTTTTATTACATGCGGGCGATGCCGCGGGCGATAGCTATTTCCTAATAATAAGCTTACTAGTACTGCTTGTCTTAATAGTTAGTAAGACGATAAAACTAATGACAAAGCGCTCACTAAGCGCCTCGCACAACAGAACTGTGGAATGAACTGTCGCCTGCGTTATTCCCGGACCAATACGACCTTCAAACCTTCAAGAAAACAGCGTACTCCTTTGAAAGGCCGGCAAGGCACTTGTGACGCCTCTGGTGTCGCGGTTATTGCCGATCCCTTGGTACGACAATAACCGCGGGTAACACCGCGGGGTTCAGCTAGTTTATTATATAATTGTCGTAGTCTCATTGAACTTTAGATTGTCAAGTACCTATCTATATTGTTATTGAAGTATGAATGTTTTGAATGAAGTGATTTTACTGTAGCTTTTTATCACTTCCGTATTTTTAATCATATTCCAAGAAAAATACAGGTGTTATCGTATTAGATAGTAACATGAAAAAACTGATACTAGATATACAAACTTGGTTCATACTGATATTATCATGGCGTCAGTAGTGGAAAAAGTGTAAAAATCATCAAAATCGACTCACAAAAAAATAAAGTCAAATTACTGAGAACCTCCTTCTTTTTTGAAGTCGGTAAAAAAATATATGTATCATCTGATTATACATAATATATGATGTGACTGTAAAATTTAAAAAAAAATAGGTATTTAAAAAAATATCTTAAACTATTAAATTTTCAAGAAACAAAATATGAACTGTTCATATACGTTTACTATCGTTCAAATGAGGGAATATCATTGCCCCGTTGAATGAAATGCTAAGTCTCTGCGGTAAATTAATGTCGGCCTGCCTTTTTGTCACAACTGTACATCAGTCGATTTATTAGATCATAAGAAACAGAGCGAGTACTCGAACCACATGACTCTACCGTCTGGAAACCGAACTAGAAGTACTTTCTGTCGACGTAAGGTGTTTCTTAAAGCGGAAGCCAGTAGGCTTGAATGGCTAGTATTCTACAATCCAATTACTCAGAAAATGTACCCGATAATTTTAATATTAGAGAGAGAACAGTAAACGAAAGCATTATTAATTATCTACCTGATTATTGGGAATTAGTACCCAAATTTAAAAACACTGTTTTGATGAGTATGTTACCTATTTTAATGATAGATCTAAAGAAAAAGGTGGCATGGTTTGATGGCGTTCGATTAAGCAGACACTATGTAAAACTAGCCCTTAGAATCAGGTCTGGTCACTATCCATCAGCAAAATTTGCATATTTAATGAAAAAAACTGACTCGCCTAACTGTCTAGTATGTAATAAAGTAGAAGATGTGCAACATTTGCTGATGGAGTGTGACAGGAATAGAATTGAACGCGAGGTTTTACTTAAAGAACTGAAAGTAAATTCATTCGATGTGGGCTTAATACAAAGCATAATGAGTTGTCCATGTTCAGAAGCAGCTAAAAAAATATGTCACCTGATTACAATAGTTCAGCAAAGTAGCATGTAGTATTAACTGTGTATTAAGGTACGATGGGGTTGGCATATCCATGTTGGATTAAAACCCCAAATTAAACAAAGATTTTAAAAAAAAGAGAGAGAATTACCAAGAGATTTAATAATAAATTACTATTCATTAAAATTACCATCGTGTTAACAGCTTACTAGATTTGATGGATTTTTATAGGTTCATCTTCATAGGTACTTTAGTGACATTACACATGTGTATCGATGTCATAACTTAATTTCTAGCCATAGGCATAATCACATATTAAATGATATTTTTTTTTATTATTTGTATATGTATATTGCATACATAAAATAAAAACATAACAAAAGATGAGTCACAAAGTTGTAGACGTAACAATTGGCGGTGTTTTGGTAGATTTCTTCCAGACTACCCTTCAGGCAAATTTTACAAATTTTATACTTTTTAATGATGATAACCAGACATGATTGCTTAAGTAGCTTAAAAAACTAGTAAGCGAGCAATAGCAGAGAGGACTTGCACGTTACCCGCGAAAAGGAAGCAGAGCTTGCCAGAAATGAGGGTCAAGACTTGTCGGTGATTTGTCACGTTTAATATTGCTTTTCATGGTAATCGATGTAACCTTGTCAGAACTGCTTTGTCATTGTCATGTTGCTAGCTGTGGGCAAGTAAACGTGGTAAAAATAAAAATCCAAAATATAAATAATGATTTAAAAACAATCTGTAAGGAAAGTTCGAAAAAATCTTTGAGGAAATTGTATCTTTCTTATGATGCCTTCTTGAACTTGTAGAAATATTGCACTGATGAAATCACTGATGGTACAAAAATCTTCAATCATCAACAACCCATAATGTCCCACTACTGGGCTCGGGTCTCCTCTCAAGAGAGAGTTAAGGCCATACGAACCCACGCTGGCCGAGTGCGGGTTGGGGACTGGCAAGACAACGTTGTGGCTACGTAATCTTGCCATTGGATGTTTTTTAAGCCGCCCAAGGGCGTCCATCTAAGCTTCACGACTGTTATCCTATGATAACAACCGAGACCAACTGCTTAACGTGACCTCCAAATCACGGAGACGCTCATGGTATTATGCCACCAGCGGTCACCCATCCAGGTACTGAAAGCGCCGTCGTTGCTTACCCTCGGTGATTGTTTTAAATCACCGAGTGCAACTGGACCACAAGCGCCTTTCACTGGGCTATGAGCGCCAAAAATCTTCAATACCAAACTGAAAAGTATTATAAGATCCTGCTAAGGTGCGGTATTTAGATATATGTACATGTATTTGGATGTATCTAAGAGTAAATACCTACTTCATTCAGATTTTTTATTTTTATAGAGCAAAGATAAACTGTAGAATATTAATAGTGGTAACAGATTAAGGCCCATGTCCAGCTGTGGACTATTAAAGGCTGTTGATATGGTGATGAAGACTAATAAAAAAATCCCTAGTGTAAAAAAAAACATAACATTAACATCAATTAGGATAATTGGCAGATGATGCTATGCTATAAAATTCATAGATACATATTTAATTCTAAATGTTACACGAAAACACTCACAAATAATAAGACTAAGTAAAAGTAAGTCAAACTAATAAATAATTGATCGCTTGATAAAGCGCTTTATTTAAAATATTACTTTGCAAATCGGGGCACTAAAAATTGCTTGTACCAGTTTGGGGGCATTCTTAACGATTTTATCGATAGTCCTGATACTCACTCACATCATTGTCTAAACACCGAAACCTAGTTTTTGTACTAATCGAGACTAACTGTAAAATGGTTAAATTAACTTATCGCATGTGTTAACTAACGTTGGGTTGAGTGATAGCTATACAATTGTTTACCAGAGTTCAATGACTTCATTGGGAGTCTACGGTCATCGGGTCAGTAAATAATTCAGTAGGTATATTGGTACTGTAAAGCAGTCTACACATAGCACACGAAATTTTTCAAGGTATATCCGCGATCTCACCTACAAAGTACCATTTCATACCATGGTTTATAAGGAAGCTTTAAAATATGCTTTATAGAGTTTTTGAATATTTATAAATTTCTTCTAAAATTGTGAAACAGAATTAAAAAAAATTTTTTTTACTCATTTTAAAAACTGAATACAAATTAATTTTGTACACACAATTTTACTATTATGTGCTTTCTGGAGGAAACTTGCGCTCTTTCGTGCCATAGCTTAGCGACCGTTCGTTCATAGTTTAGCGATGCCGGTATGAATACAACCATAGCGTTGAGATAATTGGTGGTAAAAAAAATTCAATTTCGATTCATAATTCGTTTTTTTTTTGTTTTTTTTTTTTGTATTTATTATCTTAGCAGAAGGACGATCACTTTCGGACTTAGGCCTTTTTTTTTTTTTTTTACGTGTGGAAATCCCCTCGGACCGTCACCCACGCCGGGGCTTGCGGCGGGGCGGTGTGTCGGACTCGAACCGACTAAAACCACACGGTGTGCCACTCTGCGCCTGAGGAGGGAGGAGTCCGGGAACTGCTGTTATTATACCATCCAGACCCCTCCCAGCGCTTGCCCGCACGGAAGCGGGCACCCTCTTCGATAACCTCTCATTTTAGGCAACGTACGGCACACACGAAAAGTCGCCTCCTCGCGGGCGGCCACTAGAGCGGATGGAAGGGAAAGCCCGTCCCGACCATCCGCGGCCACACTCAAGGCGGCATGAGGCGCAGGTGAGCGCGCCTCCGCTGCCCGGTTCGCCGGCGGCGGATCGGGTCCGAGTGGAGGTCGTCCTCCCGGGCCTTCTCCGCCGCCTCCTTCTGCGAGATTACATCTTCGCAGAAGGTTGCGACCGCGGTAAAACTGCTGTCGCTACCGGCCATGGAGCGTATGACGGCCGGTAGCGAGAGATCTACTCCGATGACTGCAGTGAGGGCCCGGCGCTGCGACGCCCATGCGGGGCAGATCGCCAGCGTATGCTGGGCCGAGTCTTCACAAATGTTCGTATGATCTGCAAATATTTGTTTAGGAGTTTGGGTGTTTTCTATGTATAATATGTACGTATTTACAAAAAAAAGTAATATATGTATTTATATCAGTTGTCTAGTCATAACACAAGCTCTGCTTAGCTTGGGACTAGATGGCGTTGTGTGTTAAAATGTCCGAAATATTTATTTTATTTATTATTAAAATTATTTATTCTTACTTAAAAAGGAGTTTTGGTTGCATAGACAATATATTTACGTTGTCAAACCTGCAGTAAAGATCTTAAAAAGAAATTAGTAGAACCAAAAAGCAATAAAAAACTAACAAAACAAAAGCTTAAAATTATTGATATACATTGATTGCAATAATTGTCTCGGTGAAACTCAGTTCCTAAGTGAAATCAATTCCGACTGTTTCTGTACTTAGCTTAGTGTACCAAGGACACAATTTAAAAATCGTGTTACTTGGAATTCGTTTCATGACTGTAATTATCATTTACGATAGAAAAGCAATTTCCTTTTTAAAGCTTGAGGCTCTAGGGGCGTTTTATTGCCGTACGCAATACTTGAAGAACACGAGTGGACACTTCTCGTTTACGTTCAGCCGCCTACAAGTTTGTATCGCTCTCTTACTAAAACTGATGAGAGCATGCTCGGCTTTAAAACGAATATTAATCAGTGTACTTAGTCAAATTGTTGAAATCGGGGTTAGTATGTCGATATATCGATATTGGATGGATATTAAAATGATTGACCGGTAAAACAAAAAGTAACATTAGGTGTAGGTACTACGTGTGTTGTCAAGTTACGTTGTCAACTTGGTAACGCACACGGCTCTTAAAGTTGCGCGTACGGCTCTGTTAGACTTTTGCAAGGTTTAAGGCTTTATTAGGGAAAATCACAATACTGGAAAAGAAAGTGGAAAGGGTTCGACTATTGTGTCATTTTTGTCGATGCGTCTTTACGATAATCACTTTCATATTTACTGGCTCATAAGTTAAACAGAGGTTCCCACACTCCAGAATAAATTTGCTGTTAAATTTTTTCTGTAGTTAAGCACTGAATAAAAATAGTAGTGGTTAGTGAAACTAAATGCTGCTGTTGATAAGGATGCAGCCAAGGATCTTGCTCGACAGGTGGGCACGTGTTCAGTGTTCCTGCGTTGACGGAACAGTTGTAATTGTGTCCTGGACGCAAGGTCGCCGCAGACGACCGCTAACTGTATCAATACGAAGATTGCTGTTGAAATGCGGGTGCGCACTTTGTACTGACTGCAAAAAAAGTAATGAAACGCCAATTGAAAAAATCTTAAAAAAATGTTTTTCCTCATTTACTTTCGACATGCACCGTGAATACAAAATTCAATTAAAAACAAGCCTTCAAATAATTCTAATTTAGTCTGATCAATGATCTAGATTGGAATAAGGTTCTCCTAGCCGATTTCAGCCACGGCGGCCAGTCTTCAACGGAGGCCAGCCAACTACGCAGGAGACTTGACTGCACGTTTGGCCTAGTGGTTTAACGGTCACCACGCCGTTTCCTACTTCGCCAAGTGTCGTGGGTTCAAATCCCACGTAGGACAACACTTTGTGTGATCCACAAATTGTTGTTCTGAGTCTGAGTGTTCTTTGTGTACGTTTCATGTATGTTTATAAAGTCCCCCGCGACACAGGATTCATTCCTAGTGCGGGAGTTGTCTTTTTTAAGAAGAAAGAAAAAAGAAAGATAATATATTATAGTGCACAAAAACAGGTGCACCCTCTGTTCCCTCACTCTAGTAATCCGATGGGACGGTTATCTTAACCGACACGACCGAGGAGTGATCAGGCGCAGGACCGACGGCTTTACGTGCCTTAGATTGGTTTAGAGAGTAGTGAATTAGTACCTACCGGGAATCTACATAATTTTAGCTTTTAATTATTTTTTTGCCCCATTAATATGTTTGGCTGGAATAAAATCGTTTTATATCGGCGTTTAAATACTAAGTACATTATTTGTGTTCCCGTAATATTATTGTTTCTAAACAACTTCGAACTACTTTTAACTTTTAGTGTCATTTCATAAAAACAAATCCTTAAGCTGTTTAAGTCATGTGACTGTTACTCGATTTAGGTGTTTAAAAGCTTTTTAGATAAGAGACATTACGACACAATATTTACAATGCTATTAAGTCCCGTTGGCAAGTCATGCTGTGAGATTTTATATATATAATTTTAGAATAAGCGGAATAATTTAGTATGAGATCTTAATTAGTTTACTGTTGCTTGGCAGTTATTAAGACATTCGGCGAAACATAAAGCGCTAAGATGTTTTCGCCAATAAACGTGTATTTGGCGTTAACTTTTAAATGGTCGTGTTCTTTTATGATTTTTGTTTATTGCATATATTGTACATAGTAATTATTATTTGAATCTGTTAAAGGTCTGTGTTATAGTCGTTTATTTATTATTATAAGCTCAAGTGAATACTTTAGTATACATATTTAAACACAATCAAAATAAGTTTATCTTCTGTTTAAAAACTTAAGAAATTTCAAGTTCAGAAATTTTAATAGAATGTTAAACTTTTAGTGAAAAATATAAATGTACCTAATTCATAGAATGTTGGAATTTAAAACCATCTTTATTTGTTTTTTGTTGTTGTCTGTACATACAGACACAAAGTCCCCGTTTAATTTGGCTACACTGGTATGAAGATTGATTGCGGGCACCCTGGGATTATTTTGTCTACACAACAAACGGTCTTGTCTGAGGTGACGCTGCACTCGACGTCTCCAGGACGTCCTCATTCTCCTGCGCATTCGCAAGGAAACAACATCTCGTATCAGACGTTTTTATGATTGTTGATTACATGACTTTCCTTTTCGGTAGCATCATCATTTAATTATGTTTTTGAGCTCGCTAAAACGATTTATGTTCCGGAAGGGGTTGCTAGATTAAGTTTTATGATATTGTTTCGGTATTTTTAAATACTAAATTGATCACGATATACTAATGAATATAGTTTTAAGTGAAAGCAGTTCTAATAAAGCGATATCAGTGTAGGCGGCCCTCAAAGAACAGTTTGCGTACTTACCGTTACATTTCTGCTTTCAGTGCGATCGTAAAACTGTGTAAATTATACGAGTTTTGTGTCGAACGAGGCATATCTCGATGTATATCGCTAGACCAACAATGTTTTGGTCTTGAATGGTTTATTTATACACCTTAGACTGTGTAATTACTGTTCTTACTGTTTAAATGATTTATACTGAAACCTAAATGTACCTCTATTTTATTTATTGACGTTTTTTGTGTCGATGGATGTGGACTAACAGTGTGAAAAATACATTTATTTTTGCTTTTTGTTCACCGGCGATTTGGCATCTTTCTTAAACTTTGCAAGAATTACAGTCAGATTTCACATGATGGAACTTTCAAATGGGATTTAATTCAACACCGCACAGGGAACCCTAGTGTGGGACTGTCTTACTATTGTGCAATTTTGCCAAATTAAAGTTTTAAGTTATGAAGTTTGTATTGTTTTCGTAATAGTAATACATGTTTAAAAGTAATAAAGTAGGGGTTATTCATACACAATACGTACATTTTCTTAAAAGTTCTTAAGTAAGAAGCTATCCGCCAATTTTCACTAAAATTGATTATTGATAAGGTCAGTATCGAAGATTGCTTTAATGAGAATATAAGTGAAATTAAAGGGCAAACGCAACTTTCTCCAATGTACTTTAATGTTTTACATTAACGTTTAGTGGTAAGTAGGTAGATGTACTTCAATCCAGAGTTACCTTTTTAGATCTTAGAACAGTACATATATCATTCTTATCAACAGCGTTCCACGATAAATAATTAAAATATAATCTGCACGGATACTGCTTCGTTGGTCTAGCGGTTAGCGCAAGCGACTGCCGATCAAGGGGTCTCGAATTCGTTTCCCGGGTCAGACTGCTGTTGGGGTTTTCTTAAAAGCAGCCTGGAGTATGGAAGATTGTGGAGTTTCCCACCCGTGCCTCGGAGAACACGTTAAGCCGACTGTCCCGGTTGTCATGAAAACCTATGACAATTGTTATTGGAAAAGAAAAGAAAGAAAGAAAAAACGTTTATTACTTTTTAACATTCAGTAACCAATGTAATCTGGTCAAAATGTCAGACAATATGTGACACGTGATACCTATTGATAGTATTTGGTGATAATTTAGAATTTAAATATCATTAAGGTGGTTGCTAGGTAAATTAAAACAGGTAAAACCAGTTACATTATCTTCAACAATGACCTTACATGGAAAGTACCGTCTTTGTTTTTCAAAAGATAACTGTTGCTCTAGGAATAAAATCTGTATCATGGGGACTTTACAAACATATATGAAACGGACACAAAACACTCCGACGCAATAGAAAGCCGTGAAACGAGCCGCTTAAACCACAACATCATCCGTGCAGTCATTAGGATTACTAGAAAACTAACTTTTGCCCGCGGCTCCGTCCGCGTGTGTGTCGATTATAGCGGTAAATACTAGCCCATTTCCTTCCTCTAGAATTAAAGGATTTCCATAATAAATTTCATTCAAATCCTTTCAGTGGTTTAGCCGGACAGAGTTAATTTTCAGTTTATACACCAAAATTATTTTCCTTTTAATAAAGTGCGGTTAGAACATTGTCAGTACAGTCACACTATAAACTTATCTACATTATAAATGGGCCATAAAATGAACCGAAGATGTGTTATTCTTTTGTTTGTGTACATTGTTTCATAAACAAAATAATAACGTCTGAGATATAACTGACACATGAGTCGTAATACCTAGACATTATGGCTAGTGGCTAGACAGATTTCTGATCCTAGGATACTATGATATAATGTTTTACTTTTGTAAGATTTAAAAATCGAAAAGCTCTTAAAAATCCTTAGCTTTTATTCTCAATTCTAAAATCTCAATTTTCTTGCAGCTTATTGCCACTTTCGTACATTCACTTAAAGACCCGACGAGTTAAGTAACTACGAAGGGCATACAAACGAAATTGAATAACCGCGAGTTCTTTGTGTAGGACAAATTGATTTCAAGTCCTACACGTACTAAGAGTAAGGGGCACCGCATACTTACTGTGTTATTTACCGATATTTTGTGATTTGAGTAAAAATCTCAAGGTTTTTTTTACAGAGTGCAAGTAGGAACATTGACCATACAAATTGCGGACTATCAAGGCCAGAATGGGCTGAGCTGGCACTCTTGGGGGTAGCCTACGTTTCGCAGTGGACGGCGAAAGTTTGATTGAAAGTGTAAATTCGACTGCATTTGGAATTCTATTAGCTGTTAATTTTTAATATTAAAATTAAAAAAGTACTAAATATTACCTCCTTCTGGATCGTATAGAACGGAGAGCAAGTAAAATCGTCGATTTTCTGAATATTCATAATTGGCCATGCTTGGCCTTTGGCGTTGCGCGAAGACGTAGCTTAGCTTCACTTTGCATATTAGAGGGATCTGATACCGAGCACTGCTCTCTACCATCGTTCACGTGATACAATGCCCACCCTATACTTATAATATTTGGATATAATTATACAATACCAAAGAACCACTGCCCTGTACCACAACGTGCATATGATCTCTGAGTTTCACCTGCAACCGCGGCCGCCCATACACACCTGCCTATGGGCTGCCGCGATCACTTTCCATCCGAATAATTATAACATTTATTTATTTCACCGAATATAAATAATATGTTATAGTATTGGACAATTTAATAAATTTTAGACAATATTAGACTAGGTTATACCAGTGTAAAAGTAAAGTGATGATGTTTAATTTTACATTATTTTAGTATAAAACTTTTCTAAGTGGTAGAAGAGTTGTCTCGGCTATCCTATGCTAAGATGTGTCAAAAAGAAAAAAAGTATGTACATATGTATATATATGTATAGATTATGTGAAATTTCTTTCAAATGAAGGATTTTCTCCTTTTTAATTGAAGGGCATATACTTAGTACTACACATTCCGTGTGTAAGGTAAACCTTTAAGATCTTTAGTGCTATTCCACCCACAGAACCGGGTTTAATAGCGATTTATAATCTGTCGGACCGCGTTATAATATCTGAAAGGATTGTGAATGAGGTCTACTATCTGATTGTGAATTCCGTTGTCTGTGCAGTAATGCCGTATATAATTATAATGTTTCTTGTAGTATTGTAGTTTTACGAGGAAGACATTTGTTAAGAATTTTTTAGAGTTCATGTGACTTCGCAAGTGCTAGTTAGTGTAGAATGCAATTAATCGAAAAATGCTTTGTTTGGTAAATTGTACTTCTCATATTTAGTAAACACAAAACTAAATAATCTAAGGATAAAAAACTCCCGACATAATAACCTGAGTTCCCTTTAAAAAGTAAATAACTTTTAAACGACTCAACCGATTTTCATGAAACATGTCTAAGAACACTCGCACGTAACTCATCTTTCATACAAAAAAAACAAATTGAAATCGCTTCATCCGTTTGCGAGCTACGGTGCCACAGACAGACAAACAGACAGTCAGACACGTCAAACTTATAACACCCCTCTTTTTGCATCGGGGGTTAAATATAAGTCAGTTGTTAACTGACTTCAAAAGAGGGAGAATGGTTTTCAATTCGACAGTGTTATTAAGTTTCTTATCTCTGATTACACTTTTTTTATTCTTTATTTATTCTTTATTCTTCTTTACATTTCTATTTCTGACCCATTATTCATCGATTTTGATAATTCATTTTTAACCGACTTCAAAAAAAGGAGGAGGTTCTCAATTTGACTGTTTTTTTAATGTTTGTTACGTCATAACTTTCGACTGGGTAAACCGATTTTAATGATTCTTTTTTTATTTGAAAGCTGGTGTGGACGGACGCATTTAAATTTGGTCTAGATTGAAGTCGGTTTTTTGTTTCTTAAAATTTGTGATTTTAATATCTGTTTCTTTTTCTGGGACCAAATAAGAAGCAAATACTTGTGTGTTACCCGTTTGTTCATTCGTTGTGTCATTCAAATAAGATGAGAAAAGCCATTCTTCGGAATGAAATTCCAGGAATGAGGAATCTAGTAGGCATATATTTGAGTACCTATGTCAAGATATAGAATTTTTGTAAGCAAGACTAGTTTTCAGTAAATTGTAAGTAATAGTTTATCTGAGACGATAGTATACCTCAAGTTTCGTCGTGCCAAGGTTCTCGCCCACTCGTCACAATTCACAATGTACGCCGCATTTGTTGTCACCGACATCCGTTGAATTACTGCTCAGCATAATCGCATCCTATCCTGTTTCCTTCCAACGTGTTATAAGGAATATTTAATTAAGGACATTATTCAATTGACGCTTTATTGATATCTAACATCTAAACAAATATAAACAACATGATGAAGTGGTGCGTTGATTGATACATTACGTTCATTTGTTTTTGGTTTTTACCGAATACGGCGAAGCCAAAAGTAAGTAATACCAGTAATAGTTCTTGCAGTCTATGTATGTTTTTATTTTCCACCGTAACATTTAAAATACTGAGCCGATTTTAATGAATAAGCTGTCATCGTTGGCCTCGCGGTTAGCGTGTGCGACTGCTGATCATGAGGTCTCGGGTTCGATTCCCGGGTCGGACCAAATGTTTGTATGATCTACAAATATTTGTTTCGGAGTTTGGGTGTTTTCTATATATAATATGTATGTATTTACAAAAAAAAAAGTAAATATGTATTTGTATCAGTTGTCTAGTACCCATAACACAAGCTCTGCTTAGCTTGGGACTAGATGGCGTTGTGTTAGTGGTCCGAAATATTTATTTATTTATTATGTGTTTATAACGACGTAATAAGATCAATAATATCTTTATTTTCATAAGTTGTACATGGGACTAATCCCGCCCACACGCCCACCACTGTAACTCCTGTACACCAGGATCAACAGCGGTGACCCACGAAAACACCGAGTTATGACACTCGGGAAGTCCCAGGAAAAATTTAACTGTCTTGGAACCCGCAACGAAATTAATCAGAAGAAAACTGGAGGAGTTGGAAATATAATAAGTCCACTTCCCTCCTTAGCAAAGCGGGAGACAAAATGGAGTCAAAATAGGCAGACGCCTTTTTCAAACCGGGAAGCACCACGGATAAAAAATATTATGGGTCCTAAGTGAGCTATATTTGATTTCTATAGTATGTATGGCAGAATCGCTTAAACGCACGGAAATTCACCGCAGTTGACACAAGATCCCCATAATATACTACCCCAGACGTCATTTGTAAGCTATTTAGCATCATGTTCCGTTCATTGTACCAAAGACTACATTCCCAGAGGATATGATGAGCCGACTGTTCACAGCTAGAATCAGGTGTTGAGCATTGACAAAATGGTGAATCGACTAATTTAAATGAGTATAGTTTGCTCTTAAAGTTACCGTGGCCTGTAAGAAATTGAGCGACACAGTGATCTACCTCGAGCCATGTCCTTGACAACCTTTCGCGAACAGATGGAAAGAACTGGTAGAGGTGGCGCCCCTTAGATGATTCGTCCCATCGTTTCTGCCATTCATCCAAGAGGTCGTTATAGACATTGGTTTTTTGTTGAAACAATCTTATGATTTTACCGCGGTCTCGTATGCCCAAAAAGTTGTACATATCCTCCATCCACAGGACGATGCACAGTGTTAACATTATTCCTTTCCTAACATTATCTTCTTAGATACATTTATCCTTTCATATACCGACCCTCAAATTTGCCAGCAAATTCCCTTGTTTTGTCCCCTATTGCGTATTTAGGAGTAACCTTGTAACTGCAATTTTGTTAGCGGACTGTGGCTGTTCATAAGGGCGTACGTCTCTTTACTCCTTGGCTTGACCGTATGTGTGTATGTGATTTTAAAAATACCTATAAATACTACAACTCTATTATATACCTACTCATGTATGTGACTGTGCTTAGATCCTCTACAACCTAACTCAGATTTCAATTGAAACTTACAAATTGTCCTTGCTGTTATTATTTAGGTTCAGTAGACGGTTTGTTACCACGTCACATCTATATTTCAACATATTTGTGATATCCTTTACGTAGGTATGTAGATATTAATCGTGATTACTTGAGGTCAACTACAAGTTACAAAATGATTAAAGGAAATGTATCTCGCAACACTGAGAATAAAGTTAACTGCTTTCGAAGACCTGTTTTTCTGGATAGGACGTGAGTTACGAACATTATGCAAGTAACAGTTGACCTTTTATAGAGGTAACTCTACTAAGCATATACTGACATACATACCTGATTATATATACATATACCTACGTGCTAACTTGTGACATCTTTATTGTAGGCTTATAAATCAAGGGTGTAAAAACAATTCAATGCATTTTATGAGCAAATGCAAAATTGGTGTAGCTGCAATTGATTCAAAATTGTTCCTATCATGGTATCATTTAAATATATCATTGTATAAAATAGCATGTGGACAGTAAATTAATTATTAAAATTCTGTTTTAAATCTATGTATAAATACACAGTAGGATAAATTAAAAAAATTAAATCATTATTATAATCGACTGAGGAAGCTCTTTTGGAAACACGTTTTAAAAATGTATACAAAAGCTACAATCAAGATCCCTTATTTTTATTATAAGTCATATACATTTTACAACTTTAATCCTTAAACTATGCTGCTAGATAAAATCTTCTTAGAGTTTCCGTTCTGTAATAAAATGCCTAATCATATTTGTACGTCCACACTATTACACACACACACACATACACACACACACACACACACACACACACACACACATATACACATACATTACATATTATTATACTCATACATCTATTAAATAGCCATAACTAGCGTTTTCACAGGTTTTAAGTTGTATCTTTTCTTCCTTATTGGCGATCCAATCTGTAAAAATGTAACAAATATATAATCTGAGAGAGCACTGGTACCCACAACACTAGTTAGATCTTATCATGGATACCAGAGTTCCATTGCCGTTGACAGCACCATATTTTTCCTTCATGCACATTTTATGTCTGTAAAAGAGTTTTATTGTACAACTTTATAAGAAATAAAAATATTATTATTATTTATTATAACTTAAAATTCTGAGGAGATGAATTTCTTCAGAAACAAATTGCTACTTTCTGGTTTATTAAGTTAGTCGATTTTAAGAAAACGCCTCGAAAATTTTTTTTAAATGAAAATATTCTATACCTATATAGAATTGTATGCAGCATTCAACCCATTTATGAGATTCTCACTCTTAGCAACAATGGACTAAATAACTTTACTAAATATGTATTTAATTCTGTTCGCTTACTACAGACAAATTTTGCTGACGGGTATAATTTTCACTGCAATGACGACTAGACACGAGAATTAGGTACGTGTCTAGGTATTTACTTGTTTTATGATATTTATTTTATAGATTACATTTTATAGAAAGACATACTATATTATTTATTTATATAAATATAAACTTCAACTGTAAACTTGTGTTCCAGTTCCGTATCGCCAGGTAAAAACTTCCAGTTGATAATGTATAAAGCTTGTAAAAGTGCAACTTAATGACATTTGACTATCCAAACTCTTTAGTCAAAACCTCTGTAAAGTCTATATAGTAGCTTGTCTTCCGTCCTTTGTTAAAGATAAAGCTTGTTGACTAATTCACAACCAACTATTAGCTTAACCTTTTAACGATAAGATTATTTAAACTTAACTGTATATTCGACAATGGTGCACTAATGTCGACAAAGAAAGAATGACGCAAATTACTTGATATTCTGTTTGGCCCAAGACAATGTGAATTTTTAACATTTCTTCATCAACAATGCGAGTTTTTTGTTTACCTGTAGATATTTGTTTTATGCTTTGCATAGACAAAATCCAATCTTCACTTAAAATATTTCGTTGGTGAGTGCGCGACTGGAGGCTCAGTACTGCAGAAGCGTCTGAATGGGCCGTCATAGTGTGGGTCACCATGCTGCATTGTTATGTTATCTGTTGGATTCTGCTCATGCTTTTCATTAGGCATAGTAGAGTCACTTTGATAGGCTCATAGTCATTGAACAATAATTTCTGGAATGCATTTTGTCGTTTATTACTCCAATTCTTACTAAATGTACCTAAGACTTCAATATCTTCAACACTTATTATTTCAGCTATATGTTCTATATATATATAGCTATATGTATATATATATATAGCTATATGTACAAATGAACAAATTTTTACTTTTTACCTTTTAATATCTAAAGAAGACAGCATTAGCCATCCGTCAATCGGCTGTACAATGTACATCATTATTATTTTCTTTGTGGGCCATTTTTTCTAATCCTATGTAATGGTACCTTTATAAATACGACACACGCAAACGGACTAACTGATGACATGTGCTGAGAAATGCGCCTTTTCTGGCATTGCACAGGACATTATGATTGCTTGTGACAAACTCTCTTATATTATAACCTGATTTTAATAACTATGTGCTGTCCCGTCAATGTCAGCAGCTTCAGCTTCTTTCTCTCCACTGCCGTGATCTAATTTAATTTATTAGTTAGATTGATTTAAGTACAACTATAATTACTTTAAGAAAAGATTATTCTTTACTGGTAGCATTGGTCTTTTTGAAATGCCAGCTAAAAAGCACAGTCTGTTGCGAGTACTAAGTAGGTAGGTACTTACCTTAAATGACTTCCTCCGATCTTAATTTGCTCGACGATAGCTACCTACTTATTGAGCAAGCTACCCAGATTGGAACGGTTTGGCCGATTTTCTGTTATGATAACCGATACTAATTAACCATTCACTTTTAGATAACGCCAAAGGCCGGCTATAAGTCCTATTTGATTAGTCAGCTAAATATAATTTATGATTCATATTTAGTGTATATTTCTAAGATAGGTCTAACATAGTCGAACAAAGCAAATAATTATGTGAAATATTATTTTACACACAGTATTAAATACGTGATCCACGTGTTTACAAACAAATAGTTATACTGTAAAGTTTTAAAAGTGTTGGTATATTTTGACACAACACACTATAAGTCTAATGATATACATAATAGATTAATCTGCAAGAAACCAATCTTGGGTTAAAGAAGATTATAGGTATTCATCTTACCTGAGAAAGCCCAGATCTCATTGATAAGAAGTTATCTTGAAAGAAAAAACTATTATTTAAAGTAAATTGTTTAGTATAAAACGTGCTGGCAATTAAATGGTTGAAAGTGCAATCTCCTCATTCAGTGACTGATATGCTACTAGTTTTCCTACTTAAAAATATATCTTATTAATTAAGACTCATATCGACTGAAAATCATTTCATTCATCAGTCTAGTTTATATTACAGTCAGAGTAATCAACTAACTACATAACAATTTATTTGTTAAGACATTCAAGAACCCAATATTATTAAAAAATATTACAGGACTTTTGGTTAAACGATAGTAGACGAACTTTATTGCTGAAACTTATTTTAATTAATAATATATGCAAAATGGACAGGTATTTATGTACTAAGAGAAAGTATACAATCATCTTTTATAGTTTCATTTAAGCGAATCATGGCGAATCTTAATTTAAAACTTATCATTATGCTATAAAACTGTTTGGAGCTCGTTGATAATATAGCCGATAAGCACTTATAATAAACATACATATCAAAATAATTCATAGCACAAATTTGGTACTAACTACTACATATAGCTATTAACGAGATGCTTGTACCAATTTTGTTTTATAGACTTTCACTGTGCCAGGATTAGTGGCTAAGTACTAAAATTAACTGATTTGTGTTATAAGCACCGCACTTTCACCTTATTACGTTAACAGATAATCATGGGAATGTCGTAATCTTTAAAAAAAAAGAATTATCTTCAATGTTGTATGTTAATTAAATGTGTTTTTTTGTGTTTCTTGTTTTTACTATACCTAATTGCCAAAGTAGGATAGTATAAGAATTACCAGATATAAGTAAAGCTGACCACCTTACGAACTTTGAAATTCTACACAATTTACAAAATGACGCTTGTTTTTTTTTATGTTTGGCCCTACCAAAATGACTCTACTCTGCCTGATGAAAAGCATAAGCTCCAAGAGTGGTGGTCACCATACTGCGAATGAAGACAATGCAAAAATGCAGCATGGTGACCCACACTATGGCGGGCTAGTGATGCTTCTGCATCATTGGGCCTCCGGTCTCGCACTCACCAACGAAACACGACAGCACGATCGCCGTCATGTTAAAAAAAGCTTTAGACAGTTACCGACAGTGGCATAATACAATTATCTAATTATATTTATGCTAATATAATTTTGTTGATGACATTTCAGAAATGATGATATTTTCGAAATTTCATCAAAACTATTATACATAATATTTCCAAGAATATTCTGTGAAAATAGCGTCCTTTCTACTTCAACGACTTCAAAAAGTGATGATATTGTCTCAAATAAGGGAACAATATGCATATTAACTATATTATTTAATTACTAGTGTCACTGCTTTCACCAATGATCGCATAGGGGGGGAAACCAACCAAAAGTATGAATCTACCAAGTACCAAGGGACTTCGTGAAAGGGCAGGGCGAGGAATCGAAATAATGTGTCGGGAATTAGAATAGACTATTAGTGGAATGGGATCTATTTCACGCTTAATGTAATAAAGGATAATGTTACAACAAATACAGTGCCAATGGGCAGCCTGTGAACTGTAATTGATAAATAAATTTAAACAAAGTAATCAAGTGCAACACTGAGGCATGTTTTTGTAATAAATCAATGTATTATATGTACAATGTACATGTTGTATGGTTGAAAATTTAAATGGACTAGAGATAGCTGTACTAGCATAGATTTTGTAATACTTTCGTTCAAATAAATCCCTATAGTTTTATTTGATCCCTATATGTTTTTGCAATATAGTGTTTTAAAACCTTGGTTTTCTGTACTTCTTCAAATATACTTTCATGGCCCATATTTATAACTTATAACATATAACATATTTTCTTCACGTGCTGAAATACAGATATTTGATGGACATGTACAGTCACAATTGCTTTACTTTAACTCACTAGCAGTGTTGGTCATACATTGTTAATTGTCATTTATGTAAATTATAATAATATACACACATTATACGGTTGACTGTAATGAATATAGTGTGTTTATTTGTAGTAAAGAAGAATAGAAGCTCGTTTACATATTTTATTAGTCATCCTTGGCACCCACATGTTCTCCTTTCTTTGATGACATAATTATATTATGATTCTGAAGGGTTTCACTAAAACAGAAAAAAATATACGATAAATATTGTTCAAAACGTAAACAATAACTTGGTTGTTTGGAAGAGATCGCCGTGATCGATAAGACCGCCGATTGTTACATTTGCATATTTTGTAACTTATCTTTTTTTATTATTTTGTTATGGTATATATATTTTCTTTGTAAATAAATAGATCTTATGGATTTTTATATAAAAATCTACTAATTCTATAATTTATCTAATAAAAAAACAAAACTAGTTTTTATATGTAGGTAAGCTAAATGCAAACATCAGTAGGTAAGTTAAAATTAACCTGTCCTGTAACCGAAAAAATTCAAGCTATTATCCATTTCCATTTATTTAACAAGTTCACGGCTTCTCGCCTCAGTGCGTGGGGGACCAGGATTTATTGGACATGTCAACGACGATTTCACTAATTTAGAAATTGTTTTAGGGAAACTTATTTGCTAGGGGACTGCGAACTAATGTATTCTGTTGTTACAGCCATTGTGATCTCCTCACTCTAGTGTCATAATGTCTCGTGTCGTGATAACACACAATATCGTATTGTTTATACGTATTATGTATATGTGATTTTATCTACAGTTTGGTGGTGTACATTGAGTTGTTTATATTTCCCTTTGTAAGTAGGTACAGAAAAGTTAAACAGTCATTAAAATGAAAATGTATGGCCAACCAAGATTTATATTAACAGATACTAGAGTGTCATTAGATACACTAGTAAATTAAAATATATATATTATGTAGTACCTGTGGAAGATATAAGAACTTAGGTAAGTATTTAAACAATACGTTGAATAATAAAACAATATTTTTAAGTACGTCAGAATAGGCACTTTGCAACGGTTTGATAGAAACTTACAGGCTTATAGACCCTTGCTAGACAAGGCATATATTAGACTTTTTTGTATGAGATAGGGGGCAAACGAGCAGACGTATCGCCTGATGGTAAGCGATTACTGCCGCCCATGGACACCCGAAATACCAGAGGCGTCACAAATGCGTTGCCGGCCTTTTAAGAAGGAGTACGCTCTTTTCTTGAAGGTTTCAAGGTCGTATTGGTCCGGGAATACCGCAGGCGACAGTTTCATTGCGAGACAGAAAGTCTAAGCCTAGTTCTACCCGCATTGTCTAGCAACTCATGTCGTGAATGATGGAAGTTTAATAATCACAGCTGTTACGTAATAAGGCATAATTGAATAGGCGAACTGTGCATCGTGGTATTACGGGTGTCATAGGATATCGACACACAATAGCATGCAATATAACTCCATTAGATATATGCTTTGTCGAACAGTTCATGTATGACATTTTCTTTATTATTTATTTTATATTAATCCTTATTTTTCTGACTGTTCCCAACTAAAACTCATCAATAATTCTAAATATTCGTAACGTTAAAAACAAGAATCTTTCTTGAAAGACTATGTGTAAATAAGTGAAATGGAGCTTAAAGACCCGTATATGCGCCGGTATGCGAATAATTTAAGAAAGCTTAGAGCTCATCTTTGCTATGTCAGTTATTTTATTTATTGCTCATTAATATCCATAAAAAGAGTTTTAAAATCTGCTATGATAACATTCTAAATGATTACGATCGCTACGTAAAACAGTTTGTATATAACTCGATTTCTATTTAATTTACTGTTATATGCAACTGATGTGTATCCTGTCTGCATTTTTTTTGTTTCTCTCGAATCGTTTGTTTGTCGGTATTGTTAAGATTTAGTAAGATAAAAATGCAATGATGCAGAAGCATCTCAATAGGCCAGCATACTATGGGTCATCATGTTGAATTATTGCATTGTCTACATTTGCAATGAGTATGGTGACCACCACTCTTGGATTCTGCTCATGCTTTCCATCAGGCAGAGTAGAGGCACTTTGACAGGCTCTTAATATACATACATATAATAGATAACTGAAGTTTCAGTAGCAGTTGTACAATAATAAGGCTAAGAACTCTTTTCCTTGTTTAGGTGTTAGTAAAACGTTATTAAAACCCGAAAAGTAAAACTTTTAAAACTTTGTTTATAGACCCCAGATAACAAATACCTCATACTCACACTGCACAGTTTCAAGAATACTTTCTTATCAAAAAAATTGCTTGCTCCGCTTTAGAAAGAGTTGTATACTAAAGTGCCTTTCATCCGGAAAAAATAACTAAACCCAACTTGAGTAAATGAACAAAACCAACATTATTGCGAATAAAGTGGTTACCAAATGAGGCAAGCATTTAAACGGGTCACTCCACGGGAAGTGATTTCTGCCGTACATGGACACCTGGAACTCAAGAATCACAAGTGTGTTGCCAGCCCAGAAATCCCCAGAATTTGCGGTAGGTACAAAATCCATATTTCAAATAAAATTTACCTGAAAACTAACACCACTTGTCCCTTTATAGTTTACCAAAGTAAATGAAAATATCAGTGATTGCCTTAATTAAATCAAAATGCACGACCAATTAAGCAGGAGATATTTAGTCACGAGTTGTTTTGCAATTATCATGACAGCACGACACAACTGGTGAATATAAGGGTAACATCACATTAATAATAATGTTTATTTTACAGTTAACCGCAGTACTCACTATTTATCAGCTTAATTTAGATAATTAGTTTATGCACAAGATGTTTATCGCAAACGGCGTATACGTTTATAATGTCAATAAATTTGAGTTCGGTAAACTCTGAAAACTTTTAATGAATTAACTCACTATTTATGCCACTAAGGGCGCACGCAAGTGTTCCAAACTAATTTACAAACATATTTTTTATGGATATAATGTTAAGTTGTAAATAAATTTTTAATCGGATGACTCCAACTTAAATTTTTGAAAGATCTAAATTTGACTTTACATAAACAAGATCATAAATGTATTTACAATACACAAAGTTTTAACAAAACCTTCGCTTGTTTAGATATGTATTTTCTGTGCCGAGCAGTCAAAACCTGGAACTGTGCTGACTGACTACCAGTGCACTTGTTTCCCTCCTACTGTGATCCCAGGTCTTTAAAGCGGGGCGTCAAAAGCATCTTACTAGGCCTTCATAGTGTGGGTCACCATACTGCATTGTCCACGTTCGCAATGAGGATGGTGACCACCATTCTTGAATTCTACTCATGCTCAGGCAAAGTTATTATTTTGGCAGCTGATACTTCAAAAAAAGAAGTCATGAATTATTTTCATGAAAGAAAATGGGACAGACTGCGATGCCTTTTGTTGCAAAATATAGGGGCTTTGATAGCGCCTTTTACCCGTCACCCTGTCTGCGTTTTTCATTCGAATACACTGGCCTACTTCACGTCCGCAATTTCTCATTAAGTAACACAACTGCATGTACTAGTTTAGGTATGTGCTGTGTGGTTTGCAATGGTAGCATTTATTTTGTAATCCACACACTCCAATTACCTATTAATTTACATTTACTAAGCAGATGCATTGGCATACAGTATGAACGGCTCAAGGTTATTTAAGTGCACAAGTTTATAAAATTATTACAATCATTGCAAAATATAAATGTATGTGTGTTAAATTCGCATAGACGCACTATCCTAATAAAGTGTTTATCTAGTGAATAAAAAAAATAAACAATCAAATATTAACGAAGACAAAAGATCTTACTAGCGCTCTGACTACTAAGCAAGCTTATTTAATTGATTTCTTTCAAACTTTAAAATTACAAACATATAAGTACGTGGGAAAGCTGTCCTTCGGCACTAAAGGGTTAATTAAAAAAATGCACAGATGCGGTCACCTTCTATTACGCTGTGTTTTCAAACCCCACATGGGATAACATTTAGCGTGATCCATATATTGTTGATCTGAGTCTGTGTGTTCTTTGTGTCTGTTTCATGTGTATTTGTAAAGTTCCCGACATGCACAAGAATACTCGTGGAGTGAGCGTTGTCTTTAAGAAAAGAAAATTACTTTCATCGAGGGAATGAGGTTATTAGAGCAAAAATTCTCAGAACTCAAATCGCACCCACTTGTGACTCTTGATTTGCAGTTGTCCAGCTGTCCATGGGCAACGGTAAACACTGCGGCTCTTCGACTGCTTGTAGTTAAGTACCTAACTGCAGTACCCATGGACACCTATTATAGCTAGGTATGTCACTACCTATCATCAGGTGAACTGTTATCTCGTTTAACCATAAGAAAAAAGTAAAAACTAAAACCCAACTACGACAAAAAAGACGTTGAAAAAGTATGAAACAAGTATTGAAAAGCCGTAGTCACACGTGGAAACGTACCATAACACTTTAATAACGCGAGACTACGCCTTTTCATAACTTGTTTCATACTTTTCAGCGTCTTTTTTGTCGTAGTTGGGTTTTAGTTTTTACCTTATTTTATTTAAAAAGTTTTTGGTGCCGTGATGATATTAATTTCTTTGCAGAGTATATTTTAAATACCATAGAAATATAACAATTTTTGCTAGTAAAATATATACATTTGAAATGTACAAGTAACGCCCTTGATATGAATGATACCAAACACGGCATATTTATCTCAAATTTATTTTTTAACACAGTACTTTATGACCGCTAGAGGGCGCCACATTAGATTCAGTGACACCTCATAGAGCCTATAACCAGCGGACGATCAAGAGGCTTCTAACGATACCTCATTTGTCCAGTTCTAATAAGTAGTTGAGTAGCTATGAGGGAACAGCTGAATATACATACAAACATACATAGCCTGTCAAAATCATAACCCTCCTTTGGCTTTGCCGTAGTCAGGTAAAAACTGTGGGACGTGGTAGACCACGTCCCACTGTTGTATGTCCCAGTATAACACGAATCGGAAACTTCACAAAATAGAATATTAGCTAGGTTTATCGAACTAACCTACCTCTTGTTAGGTTACGAAACTCCCTTTAACTTCCATAGTGTCACGGTAGTATATCAATTTATAAGTTTAAGGCGAGGCCTATGTCCAGCAGTGGACTGATAAAGGATATTGATATGGTGTGAAACTCGATGTCTTCAGATTAACTTCATTTGTTATGGACAATGGACATGCATGCCTACGATATTGTCGCAAATAATCATGATATATCTAAAGAAGAGATCTACTTTATTTATTCGATAGTTCTAGTCTATGTCTAGAATTGTACATCAAGCAAACTCTTCACCTTTATAATTTAGTATTCATAATTTAAAACGATAATTACATATTTGATTATTAAATGAAATAATTATCGTTTTGATCAAATGCATAAAACTTTTTTAAAGTTAACCGAAAAGTCATAAGGAAATGTTTCAAGATAAATAAAAACGAACAGTAAAGGGTTTTTAAATTGCATCTCGTTATTTACGGCTAGACCATGTTGTTAGATAAGTAGGTAAATTGATAACTTTGCTTGTATCTTGTTCCGCGAGCCAAATGTCATGTGGTTTATCATTGGTAGTAAATAGATTCGATCACGTAGAAAGTAAGTGCTAGAACCTAGGGCTCAGAGTATTGTTGCGGAAAGACTAGGCCAAAATTTATGTTAGGACTCTATACCTAGTAGACGCCGTAAATGTAAAAGTCTTATGAAATTTAGAGATTTTTGATTTCTTACTTTTAAACTGACAAATCAGACTACTTGGTTGCCTGGAAGAAATTGTTATGAGCAATAAGGCCGCCCTTTGTACATCACATTTTCTTTTTTTTGTTAATTAGAATTGTATATTGTTTGTAAACCCACAAATAAAGTATTATCTATCTACCTATCTATCTATCAGACTACCTTCTAGTTAATTTCGTTCTGCCGCCAGAGGTCCCCACTCTCTGGCAGCTCGTAGCATAGTAACCCTAAAACTCCTTTCGAAGGTGAGGCATATTTCGAGAAGTGAACAATTAAATTATTTGATATTTGGCATTAGGCATGCCTTTTAAGTTCTATCGTTTCCATATTTCCCGGCAATTTTGAATTTGGAACTGTTCTATATTCAAATGTGTTTAAATTTTGAATCTTTTTTTTTTTTTTTTTTTTTATGTTTGGCCCGCCAAAATGACTCTACTCTGCCTGATGGAAAGCATAAGCAGAATCCAAGAGTATTGATCGCCATACTCACTGCGAATGCAGACAATGCAGTATGGCGACCCACACCATGGCGGCCTAGTGATGCTGCTGCATCTTTTAGTCTAGTCAACAAGTATGGAACTTGTTGACTAGACTAATTGGGCCTCCGGTCTCGCACTCACCAACGAAACACGACAGCACGAACGTGGTCATTTTACGTTGATTTTCTGTGCGAGGGTAGTACCGCCCCGGTCGAGCCGGCCCATGCGTGCTGAAATCAGCGTGGCTCTACTACCTTTAAAACAGTTGAAAGTATTAGGATTAATGCTTTTGGTTAGTCACAGCGTCGATTGGAATCTGTCAGGTTACGTACGAAAATGAATCTTTTTAAGGAAAATGTTCGTGCAATAATTTTCTACAACTTTAGAAGAGGCCTGACACGGCTTCAGTGTTTTGAAGAGCTAACATCTGTGTTCAGTGATGAAGCCCCATGTCTGCGGACTGTCGAACGCTGGTATTAAGAATTCCAGCGTGGATATACTAAGTGTTAGTGACAAATCTCGCGAAGTATGTGTGAATATTCTACAATATAACTATAGTTACTTCGGATTTGTAGGCGACATCTGACAATAAATAAGTCGGACGTCCACTTGTATGAAGTAGGCCAGTCGTCCGTACAAGAGACGTATTTCTGTCGCATACTGCGATAGATTATCCGCTTGAAGCTACTTCCATTATCTTACAAACGGGACAATTGCCGCGTTATCATACAATGGCATGTAGTTAAAACAAACTGTTTTTGTTGCATAAACTAACAATTATTCGTTCTCTTGATGAGATAATTTCTTGATGTAATAAATTATTGGAATTAGGTCTATTTATATGAAATGTGTGTCGAATTGTAAACATTGCATAGTCACATTAAAACAAAGAGCTAAAATGAGTAGTCAAACTTGAGGAACGTATAAATACTTTTACCCACTTAAAAAAAAGGAGGACGTTCTCAATTCAACTATATTTTTATTTTTTATGTTTGCTACCTCATAACTTTCGACTGGGTGAACAGATTTTGATGATTCTTTTTTATTTGAAAGCTGGTGCTTCCCGTGTGGTCCCATTTAAATTTGGTCCAGATTGAAGTCGGTTATTTTTTGTTAAAATTTGTAATTATTTATTAAAACTAGTAATTGCCGAGTAATTTAAACATAATTATTTAAAATAGCTTCTGCTCTTTTATAAATTATATGTTAAGTCCATTATCTATAGCTCTATCAAAATTAAACACTTTTATAATAGGTAAATATTAATTTCGCAGAGATATTCCACAAGTCCTATCGCAGTCCACCGCAGAGAATAGGCCTCTTTCATACCAAGGCACTATGATCGATTTCAGTCTTATTGCATCTAGCTCCTGAAAGTCATTTTGCGCAAATCGTCACTCCACTTGGCCCTCTACACTACAGTTTTGAACACTCATTTGAACAAATAAAAATTCAAGTAAATGTATATTTTGATAAACGCTTAAAGTACAGTTCTGCCAAACCAATGCCATTAAAAATAATCGTTTAAAGCGCAAAGTACCTCACAAGTTACTACGCTTAAACACATAATTAACTTGTTCACATACAATGTACCATTAAACACAAAAATAATTACCAAACACTTAGCATTTCTCAAATCAGGTATTTTATCTTCGACGTGACCCACGTGAAGCGTAGTCTCGTATTTTCTTCTTTGAATGTTATATGAAGTAACCTTAAAACAATATCTTAAAATTTGCGAACTTTCTTATTTTCCTAGGTTTCATTAGGTCAAATAAGTCAAATAAAACTAATTCTCACTACGTACGTAGGTGGTCTGAAAAGTTTCCGACCTAATGATGATATAAGATTTTTTCTTATTTGTTTGCAATAATAGTCTCCTTGAACTCTACGCACTTCTCCCAACAATGCACCTTGCAATTATTCATAGCTACATTCAGTAGTTTTTTATTAACTAATGCTGCTATCTTCACGTTTAGTAAGAGAGCTACTGAACCTTTCGACTAACGGTGTGTCTGTAAGGCTAGAAACTTTTGTAGTGTTGAGTCATAACGTGCTAAGTACGTAACCATCGCCTGGCAGGCCTCAGCCCTGCACACCACCAACTAATATGTTTTTGAATGTGTAAAAAAATTAGAGAAAAAAAATTGTTTCTGTAAGCCTGAAATTTTTAAACGATTTAGTTCATTCATTGAGAAGTTCAAAAACAAAATGACAGGCGATTTCGATGAGAAACCAGCCAGGCGAGCAGAAAGACACACCTTTCTTCAATTACATCATCAATGTAAATCAATTTTATTCTGTAAAGTTGTAATTCATATAATATACTAGCTGACCCGGCGAACTTCGTACCGCCATATTTACATATCTGTCTCAGCTTGCCACAGGCAGTGTACAGTCGCGGACAAAAAAATACTTTTCCCGTTATCTTTTTTCTTTCTAGCAAAAAAAGAATGAATGAAATCGGACTATGTGTTATTGAATTACAACTAAGTACATATTTTGACTTTCATCCCCTCTCTCCAGGATACCGTGCTGAATTTCGGGATAAAAAGTATCCTATGTCCTACCTCGTAGTATGAACTCAAATCATGCCAAGTTTCATTTGAATCCGTTCAGTAGTTTCGGCGTGATGCGCGGCCAAGATACAGACAGACAGACAGACAGTCAAAAATAAAAAAAAATACAGTTTTGGCTTCAGTATCGATTATAGAGAGCCAAAAAAAATTTTCGAAATATCTTTAATGTACAGAATTTGACCCGTTACATTTTTATTATAAGTATAGATGTTTGTCTGAGCGATTTAAAGAAAGTAGGAACAATGACCGGCGCGGCGGTGGTGGCTAGCATATTTCCTTGACAGGTGAAGGAGAAAGATAGCACTAGAGTGCAAGTAAAAATGTGTCTGAGCACACTTGGTCGGTCCTAACACGAGAAACTTCTCATTATTAGTCATAAATAACATTAAATCGTCGGCAGCATTTATCTCAATGCAATATACATGTCAACTAATCGATATATGTATACGATTTTTAATGAATAAAAATAAAGCATTGCCCAAACTATTGTGCGTATACGTAATGACTCATCACTACAAGAGTTTCTAGCCTTACAGACACACCGTTAGTCGAAAGGTTCAGTAGCTCTTGATCCAGTTAAAGTCTGAAAATTTTCAAATCACCTAGCTCGTATAATAAAAATTGAATGTAGGTATACATACATGTAACTACGTTGAGAGTGAAATTTTTGCCAATACATTTTATTTGTATAACCCTGCCAAAATATCTATGCTCTGCCTCATGGAAAGCATAAGCAGAATTCAAGAGTGGTGGTCACCACACTCATTGTGAATGCAGACAATGCAACAATGCAGATGGCGGCCTAGTGAAGCTTCTGCATTATTGGGCCTCCGGTCTCGCACTCACCAACGAAACACGACAGTTGATCTTCTGTGCGAGGGCAGTACCGCCGCGGTGGAGCCGGCCCGTTCGTGTGAAGATAAGCGTGGTTCTACTACCTGGAAGACATTGTTTGCTTCATTATAAGTTTTGCTTTCCACGACCCACTTCTCATTCCTTTATTTAGTTTTCTACTTATCTTCAGTAAATTATTACCTTAAATATAAAATTCTCGTGACACATTGTTAGTTACCTATACTCCTCTGAAACGGCTGGACCGATTTTTATGAAATTTGGTGTGCATATCGGGTAGGTCTGAGAATCGACCAACATCTATTTTTTATAACAATTTTTTTGACGTGACAAGTCTTATAATTCGATGGAGCCGGCTGCACGCACGAAAAAACATGACTCATGCGGCGTTACCTCGCTCTGAGGTGGCGGAGGAGGAGGCTCCAAGCGCCGCATCTATCTCTCATCATTTCATCAATGTTTCGTTATGACGTTGTCACGTTAAACTATCGTCCGTAAACAGACTTTACAGACAATTTTTTTTTTTGTTAATGCCAAAACAACGTTTGCCGGATCAGCTAGTATACCTATAAAAAAGTAAGAGTGTTAAAATGAATGAAGAAACATCTCTCTAGACTGGCCTAAGTAGATATTGGTATGAATTAAGGACAGAAACCACGAAACAAAGATGATCAAAGTTGACATTTAAAGCTGGTGCATGTTTAGCGATCATGTAACAACTATAAATGTCTACTCTCGCCTAACTCTGCGGGCGAGGACCGACTCTTACAATTAATCAACCCATATTTTCTTCATGGACAAAATTACAAAGTGCTTCGTCGACTAATTGTTACCTTCCCGTGTAATTAAATTGTGATCACTTATTATCCTGCTAAGGTTGATCATTAAAGCAATAGCTTTCTAGACTCTCACAGGGCTGCGATTAAATAGTATTCCAGATAGAAGGATAGTCACTGATTAAAATGTTAATAACTGATACTGTTAATAATATGTATAAGAATTTTTACTACTCCCGCAAAGCGTCAGTGAATATTGATGTTCTTTTAGCCGATTACGGCGACGGCGGCCAGTCTCAACGGAGACCAGCCAACTACGCAGGACATATTATAGTGCACAAATGTGTACGCAAGCACAGGTGCACTCTCTGTTCCCTCACTCTCATAATCCGATAGGACGTTTAACCGACACGATCGGGGAGAGATCAGGCGCAGGACCGACAGCTTTACGTGCTCTCCGAGGCACGGGGGTTCAGACCCCAACCTCCGAGCTGTTAATAAGTATTTCTATAATCAGAAAATCTCAATAACACTTTTGGTCCGACTCGGGATTCGAACCCGAGACCTCTTGATCGGCAGTCGCATACGTCAACCGCTAGACCAACGAGGCAGTCCTTTCTTATATACCATGTGTCCCAAAATTCAACGATGATTCATGAGTACATAAGGAAAAAAAATAAAAAAATATACCTAGTTTTTTTTTTAGTTACAAGAAAAATTTAGAACTTCTTTGAAAATTTACACCCTTCATTTTTTTTTTATTTATTTATTACGTAGTGGTGTCCATACTTTTTTTTACAACACCATGAGTCAAAGTACACTAAGAGTAACAATATTTCAAAATTGTAGGGAATAAAATTATTTTGAACGTTTTTTGTGTAAAATCTGCGGGCAATTTGGTGTTTTTAAGAGTTGTGGTGAATAGTAGCAATAACATGAAAGGTATAAATTTTCAAAGAAATTCTAAATTTTTCTTGTAACTAAAAAAAAAACTAGGTATATTTTTTTTTTTTTCCTTATGTACTCATTAGCAGGTCTACCTTTAGGCGCCCGCTTATCGTTGAATTTTGGGACACCCTGTATAGGTACCATTTCTGTTTATTTACTTCCATTAATTTTCTTATCAAATCCCTAAAGACTACGGTCAAGCCCTATAGGACTGCTCCAAAATATAGAAGTTAGTGGCAATGTTTATGCACACGTAGAAATTAAATAGTTACTAGAGAAAGCTTTTATAATCAAAACCGAATAAAAATCGACTAAACCTTTTACAGCCTTGTATTACGACTTTCTCGATCAACTTGACATTTGCTACTATCAGTTTTAATTATGTCTGAACATAACATAAAATAAAACCTATCGGTTGTTCTTTAATTTTGGTTATACAGTGTACTTACTATTATAGAAATGTATCTATTTTAATATACATTTTCCTGGTTTGTTGTTGTTAATTTAACTTACATAAATTTAGTTTTAAAGAATAGATATAGATCTATTTTATTATTAACATTGTCAAGAATGTAAGATAAACTTTGCTGCATGAAACTAAATATTGAACAGTTACAAACGGGAAGTAAGAACGTAGTTCTAGAAACAGTGCAAAGAACAGTCACTGTCGAATTTCTATCCATTCCTGGAATTAATCAATTTATTTTACTTGTTTACGTTAACTAGTATCTCTTAACTACATCTGGAGTTATAATTATCAGTAGGATCCAAAAACATTTCGCTCAATATTGATTATCAACTAATTGAAGATTGTTGTGGTTGTGTTCATAATAAGAGCAAACATAATAAACTCATAGAACTTCTCCGATTAAAACGAATCACAAAACAAACAAATCTAGAAATCACATGAAAAATTACACAAGACCATGACTCTAAATGAGATAAATATACTTTTTTTATCTCATTTAGAGTCGCTCAAAGCCTAGTTGCACTCGGTGATTAGAAACAATCACGGGTAAGCAACCATGGCGCGGTCAATACCTGGATGGGTGACCGCTAGTGGCATGATACCATGAGCGTCTCCGTGGAACGGAGGTCACGTTAAGCAGTCGGTCCCGGTTGTTATCATAGGATAACAGTGGTGAAGCTTAGTTGGAGGCCTTTGGGCGGCTTAAAAACATCCAACGGCAAGATTACATGGCCACAACGTTGTGTTGCCAGTCCCCAACCCGCACTCGGCCAGCGTGGGGACGCACGGCCGTAACCCTCTCCCGAGAGGAGACCCGGCCGTAGCAGTGGGACGTTATGGGTTGTTGATACAAGTCCTCGTTTCAATTCAATTCAATGAGATCAAACAAGTAGATCATGTAATAGGGTATTCGCGAACTCATGAGTTTATGCCATCTCTGTACAAGAAATGCATTCATGGATATGTCAACCCAATTTATTCATTCTCATTTAATTGTATTCATTTTGACTGCCTCGGTGGCGTAGTGGTGGCGTATGCGACTGCTGTGCTTGAGGTCTCAGATTCGATTCACCACCAAATGGACCAAATGTTTGTAAGATCTGCAACATTTGTTTCGGAGTTTGGGTGTTTTCTATGTATAATATGCCAAAGAAATAAATATATATGTATTTATATCAGTTGTCTAGTATCCATAATACAAACTCTGCTTAGCTTGGGAGTAGATGGCAATGTGTTAGATGTCCGAAATATAAATTTTTATGTTATTCTTTTTTTAAAACCATAAATATCTACAAAATAAGGTACTTACTTAAGTAATGTTAAAAGATCATTGAGTACTCGTAATGCTTGAATCCTTTAGCATCGCCGTAAATGTAAATTATTTATATTAAAGGTTATCATTAGTAATTTAACATTAAAAATTCTCTCTCTTAATAAAACATATCTGCTTAATGACCCCTTAGCCTTGATTAGCCTTTCATTAGCATTTTCTTTGACGTCGTGAGTATATTATGTATTTTAATACATTCTAATGATTAAAGATATCAGTTAAATTCCTTAAATCAAGCGTTTGAGGCTTTCGTTTATGGTAATACGTTTGATTGTTTCCTATTTTTTTTTTTTAGAGAATCGTTTATACTCGTAGTATACTAGCTAATCCACGCAACTACATAAGCTTCCCTTTTCAATCACGGTCGTTTCCAATCATAGGGCATCGCATCGCTTCGCAGTTATGTATGGGACACATAACTGCGAAGCGATGCGATGCGGCGTGGCGTGAAGTTTTTGCGGTGCATTCGTGCGAGCTCGCAGATATTTGCGATGCGTTGCGAATTCGCAGTTATGTGTGGGAGCCCTTAGGCACGCCAACAAAACACACATAAAACAAATGAAAATCGTTTAGATAGTTTCAGAGTCCATCGTGAGCAACAACGTGACACGACAAGCATAATATGTAGTAGATAAATCACTAAATTATTTTCTTGTGTTGTAGGGAGCAAAAGTGTTGCCGGCCTTTGGGTACGCTCTTATTAAACGGCCAAAGCGTCAATTATCAAGTGATGGGGACAGAAGTTATGTGGTACTAAGAGGCTCATGTCCAGCAGTGGACTATTAAAGGCTGTTGATTATATAAAATAATAGTTTACATGAAAATTCATTTTCGAAGACCAGCTAATGTTCCTGTTATAGTGGCGTCCCCAACATAGGACGGTCACTTCAAACAACTAAAATCTTAGTCTTATTACTCATCCGGGACTTTTCGGTCAGTTATCATAATTTATCTACTTTCTTTGTCTGGTCTGAACACAAATACATTCTCAAGGGTTGACGTCAAGCACGGACCGACCATAAAAGTAATTAGACAATGATATTTTAGAGCTCATCATGGTCTAATATCCAAAAGACATTATTATTGTTATGGAACACCAAATATTCTGCGCTGTCTTAGACAATCATCCTTAAATTAGGAACTAGAACTTTTTCGTATGTTGCATATGATGTTTGTCGACATTGCAACTTCTCAAGTTAGATTGAATATAAAATAGAGAATAAATAATAAGAATATATGGCATTTTTCTTACGTGTAAGCAACAAAGGCCGGAGTGAATGCTGAATCTCTTTAATTGAAAACATTTCTTAATCTGTGTGGCACCACACATGTCAAACTGCTTTTCTAGCAAGAAATATTTTGCCAGTTAATTACAATGATTCTGTGCTAGAAATAAATTGTGATGTCACATTACTAATACAATTTTTAGTGGCTTTGACAAACAAACTCATTTACAATGAGATTTATAATCCAAATGGTTTATTCAAATTAGAGTAATAAAAAGCTAATGAAGGAAAAATTCTTTACCAAAAGTATTCAGTTTTCTATAAAATGAAGACATACTTTTTGCATGTTTATTCATCGGTAGACACGAGTCGTCGGTTTCAACTCATTTAAATTTATCTTTTTTAAGAAATTTAGGGATATTAATTTGACATGATCTTAAATTGAACTGAAGAATAGCACACAGTACAAGTAAATAAAATATACTGAAATATGTACAAATACTTACAAAAGTTTTTGTTGGTTAAAAATTAATAGGTCCGACTAGTGGTGGGCATATTTAACCGACTTCAAAAAAAGGTGGAGGTTCTCTATTCGACTGTATTTTGTTGAAGGTTCATATCTCTTAACTTTCGACTGGGTGAACAAATTTTTATGATTCTTTTTTTATTTGAAAGTGAATTTGGTCCAGATTGAAGTCGGGTTTTTTTGTTAAATTTGTAATTGTAGACAAAGTAATTTAATATTCAATAGCCTAAATATAACATTTTAGTAATGAAAAGGGGAAATGAGGACTAATTATATTTAAAGGAAAAGTGAGTAGGTAATAGTAGAAAAGAATATTGCTAGCTTTTGACCGCGGCTCCGCCCGCATGTATGTCGGTTATCGCAGTCAAGAGTAGCCTATGTCCTTGATCATGAATCTAAGTATCTTATTATGTAATAAAATCGGTAAAGCGATTTAGCCGTGAAATCGTAACAAACAGATAGAGTTACTGTCGAATTAATAATATTAATATGCATAGCTCGAAAACTCAAGGTCACATGCCTGTACAGTCCAGTCATTTGGTAGTTTTACCTGGAAGGTTTTCCGGGAGTTTTGAAAACTGGTGACTGGTGATTTTATAGATTTCGACGTGCTCTTTTTGAATTTTCACTTTGCCACCTCGTATCTTTGCTGCTCGCGCCGCTGTATTGGGAAAATAGCGCTCAAAAACAATTATTAGGGTTCCGTACCTCAAAAGAAAAAAAATTAACTCTTATAGGATCACTTTGTTCCCCGTCTGCCTGTCTGTTAAGACCCTTTTATCAGGAATGCGTGGAGGTATCAAATACTAGGAGCTGTGAAAAAACCAAACTTCTAAGCCAACGCAATCAAAAGATACAACCGTTTATGCCGCAAATTTTCGACACTCGCAAGGGAATCAAAACCTATATTTGGTACTATGTATCAATAATAAATATCAGAAACGTATAATACATGGGACTTTGCAAATTTATGCAAATACCTCAATTGTAAAAAAGTTTCAAAGTGCAAAATTGTTTGCAGCTTGGAATACTGTAGTACGCGATTTTATATATTTTTATGTAACACTAAAATTATTTACAATCAACGTTTAAACCAACTGGCAAAGATAAAAAATGACATATTTTACTTAGAAAATACATACTTATTAGTCACTAAGACATTGAAGTCGTGGCTCGGGCTAGCACCATCTGCAGACCCGTCAACGTTGTACAGGAGCTCGAATAATTTTGGAATGAAATTAAAAAAACCTTCGGAACTCTACAAACACCTAAGAGTTACCAAAATGCATGTCTTGTCAATATTTACCGTGGGAGAGCCACGCTTCGGCATGAATGGGCCGGCTCGACCGGAGTGATACCACGGCATCACAGAAAACCGGTGTGAAATAGTGCTTGCGCTGTGTTTCACCGAGTGAGTGAGGATACCGGAGGTCCATATCCCAACCCCTCCCCCTGTCTCCCACCCCCATCCCCCAAAGGCCGGTAACGCACTTGTGATGCCTCTGGTGTTGCGGGTGTCCATGGGCGGCGGTAATCGCTTACCATCAGGCGATACGTCTGCTCGTTTGCCGGTCTATTCCATAAAAAAAAAAAAAAAAAAAAAATCCCAAGACGAAATCGTTAGATCCCTTGCAAAAGACAAAAATTCATCAGAGCTAGAGTCACGGCTCCAATTCCACAAAAAATTCATGGTGGGTACGCAGTCCAGTAGAGTGGGATTGGGAAATGCTAGAAGACAGACCGACAAAGAGATAACAAAATCTTTCATACAACAAGATGAAAACGAGACCTACAAGGTGCACGCAATGAACCTAGAAATGCAGAATGAATGGTTAACTCTAGGAGAATTTTGTATCCCACCAGCTTTGAAATGGCGCACACTTTTATATGATTGGTCACCCGCCCTGTTAAAATTCTACCTCAACGCCTTTCAATTAACTCTCCCCGATCAAAGCAACCTAGTAAGGTGGGGAAAAGCTACAGAAAAGGCTTGTACGACGTGCAATGCGGCAATAGGTACAGCCAGGCACTTACTGACAGGTTGTAAGGCGCTATTAGACCGGGGTCATTATTCACGTCGCCATGATAGGGTATTACTCATCATACGCGAAGCTATGAGTTTATCACTGGCGAGAGCGAAAAAAGGAATAACAACAAACATAAAAACTAACATCGCGTTTGTAAAGGAAGGCTCAACAAAAAAGACTTCACTCACACAAAAGCCGTACTCAATTATAAATACCGCCAGTGACTGGACATTATTAGTGGACACGTATGAAAATCACTACAGAATACCGGAGGATATCTGTGCCTCGGCGTCCAGACCGGACATATTTCTTTATGCAATGTCAATTAAGCGTGTAGTACTAGTAGAACTCACGGTGCCGTGGGAAACGAACATCCCTAAAGACCACGCTTTAAAAAGAAACAAGTACTTTGCCTTAACCAACGAAATAACTAAAAATGGTTATGTCGTTGCGCTGTATGCCGTGGAAGTGGGTGCGAGGGGTATACCAGCGAAATCCCTCTATAACCTGCTTAAAGACCTTGGATTGCCAAGAGCTTCAGTAAGCTCTTTTCTTGAACGAATATCCAAAGCGGCATTGCTAGGCTCACTTCAAATATGGTTAGGTAGAGGGGGTAACACAGCGGACAGTGGAGGTGAGCGTTGACGCGTCGTAAGGAGTGCTCCTTAAACCTAAACCTGGATCGCAATTCCCAGGCACTGTCGAAGTCGCATGTGTTGCCCCCATCTATCACGCGATGGACCCGGCACCCGCACGGTGAATCCATGGAACGCTAAGAAATAGGTCTAATCTGGTAAGTAAAATTTAACATGCAAAGTTCTTAGCAGAAGTGCAGAAGCTACTATTTTTAACCGACTTCCAAAAAGGAGGAGGTTCTATGTTCCACTGTGTTTTTTTTTTTTTTTTTTTTATGTATGTTCAGCGATTACTCCGTCAGTTGTTTACCGATTTTGAATTTTTTTTTTGTTATCGAAAGGGTATGCTTCCGAGGTGGTCCCATTGCCAGCATATCAGGATCTGATGATGGGATCCCAGAGAAATCGAGGGAAACCCTCATTTTTTATAGGCACATACTATGTTTTTCGTATATTTTCTGAAGTTACACCGGTATTTGCGTCTGGTAGTCATCATTTTATGATGATGAGCTGATGATGTAAGGTACAACTCCTTAACGGTTAGGAGTTGGAGGATAAATCTTTAAATATCAAATGTACATATGTTACCTTTAGTCGTATTCTTTCAAATTATTTAGGTAAGCTGATGATGGAAGGTGGAAGGTACAACTCCTCAACGGTTAGGAGTTGGAGGATAATTCTTTCAATTTCATACGTATCTAAAGACCTTAAGTAGTATACTTTCAAGTTATTTAGGTGAGCTGATGATAGAAGGTTAAACTCTTCAACAGTTAGGGATTAGAGGATGATTTTAATATTACACGTACGTATAGACCTTAATTTGTATTCTTGATGATGAAATTTGATGAAATAGTTCAACTTAGTACTTACCTACGATTGTTTGCACTAAAAACTGAAAAATAAAAACTTTTTATAAAAAAAAAACCGACTTCCAAAAAACATCCAACGAAAATTCTCTGCCAAAAAAACACTTAAAAGCGTAAAATAAACTGGTTCTTCATAAATTGCCTATGCCTAATTTTTTATTCATTTAAATAGTAGTATTATAATGTGTGCTAGGTACCTAAAATCTGTTTGAAGTCGGTGCTAAGCCAAAAAGAATACAAATGAACAATTCCAAAAGTCTAAGCGATAGTCACTTGGCACCGACTTCAAACAGATTTTAGGTACCTAGCACACATTATAATACTACTATTTAAATGAATAAAAAATTAGGTATAGGCAATTTATGAAGAACCAGTTTATTTTACGCTTTTAAGTGTTTTTTTGGCAGAGAATTTTCGTTGGATGTTTTTTGGAAGTCGGTTTTTTTTTATAAAAAGTTTTTTAAAGAGCAATATAGCTACTTAATACTAGAATTTAAAGCGGAAAACGAAAATGGATTACGGTACACTAAAAAATGGCAAAATCAAAAAAGTTGTCATTCAATTCTTATGTTGTAGGTGGTGATTAAATATAAGAAATAAAATACTGGCATATAATAACATACCTATGACGTGATTTAATGAGATGATTTCTGGTTTTGTCTTGTGACGAAAAATTGATTTTTGATAATGTGAAAAAATTGGGTTTTAGTGTTTGTTATGCGTACTCGCTTCAACTATTATCATCATGAAGACTTGCACACACGTTGTCGGGTTACAGATGCCATAACATTAATTTAAAAACAAAAATATCAGTATTACCATTGGATAGTAGAGACATTGCTAAATTCAATTCAGAAGTTTTTCCAGCTATAAGTCAAAAGTTTTGTTTTTTATACATTAGTGGAATCTTTACTTCTGTTGTTATTAATGTGAATGTGAGTTTATTTGTTACGCCTTGGTGGCTTGACTTGACAACCTATCGTCACGAAATTGTGCTCACATTTGGTCCTCCTTGGTCACCCCAGAGTTCAAGAAAGGAACATGGTAGTTTCAAGACTTTTTTTAATGATATATTTTTTTAAAGTTAAGAAATCAAAAACAATACTATGACTTTCAGCTGCAAGCCTCAACGTTGAATATTCCTGTTTATATAAACGGTAGACAATGTAAAGCATTGAACTTTAATTTTTTTACGTGATATCACGAAGTTTACAATCCCCCCGCGGTTTGGCACATATCTAATATTAACCCTTCTCCATCTCCACCCTTAACTTGTAAAGTAATTGATAAAAGGCCCCTAATCAACTAATGATATGTTTACTATACTCTTGGCGCTATAGCATAGTGCGTGACAGTTTCAGTAACATTTTGTATCACTCTTGAAAGTTGCCGCGATTTACAAATTAGGGCTTAGTATTTCAGCTGTACCACAATCGCAATATATTAAATCATTAATAACTTAGTAAATTAAATTAAACCACCAGAATGTTCTAGTCTACAAATAAATACCGCACCATGCTACAGCGCAAAGAGTATAATGGAATGAAATAAAATTTTAAAATAAAACTAAACCAGTTCAAAAAGTAATTATGATTGATTTATACTACGTGGAATATAACGGTATAAATAAAGACAAATAAATACATACATAAAAAGTAAAAAAAAAAGTTAAGAAAACACAAATCAAAACAAATTATAAATCTAAGTTCTATCTGTCTTTCTGAAATCAGACTCATAGGATATGAATTTATATCGCACGTAACAGTGTGCCATTGTAGTGAGATTTAATCAGCTTAAGACATTTCTATTTACATTCCCACAGTCGTAATTACCTCATTTTATTAAACAAATATTGAGTCGTTTATAATTTAAAAATAAAGTTGATAGGAGTGTTTGTACCGCATATCGAAATCATTAATATGCATGTCATTATGTTTCTCGCAGAATGAAGACATAAACTTCTCTCTTCTTTTTACTATGCAAAATAACAAATTCTAAAGAGTAAATCATTAGTAATATAACTGTTTCATCTTGTATCTGTTTCTCCTTTATGTTAAAGGATTAACTTAATTATACACATTCGTTTGAGATTATTATGATTAAAAAATCGTTTTTGTTTCCCATACCCATTAACTATGGTTAATTTATGCACCTATATTATTCATTACGGTATTGAGTATATGAAAAATAGATTTTAATGGAGGTGAATAGAGCTCTTAATTGTGAGAAAGTAATAAAAAATTTAGCATCAACATTTCGACTTAAATTTACGGTTGATCAATCGTCCGTCTCTTATCATCACCGTCATTATCATTTTCTTGACCATTTCTTTCTTTATTTTGAGGTCAGTCCAATGTGACATTCCAAGCACAAAGAGTTTTAGCTGGTTTCATTTTACATCGGGCCTGAATCCACCTATCCATGGGAATGTTTTCGTTTTCAGACGGGATAATAGCAAATTGGGATATCTAAGTAGTACCTTAGTTTGGAGCAAAGGTTTACCAAGAGTTTAGTTTTACGACTATAGCAGAAACTTAAGGCGTATAGTAGCCTCAATGACCTTGAGCGTCTGGGCGGAGCTAAACGCATAGTATCATATCTGCACCGCACACATTCATATCTCCGTACCTTACGCGTTACTTCAAAACGATGATCAAAGACTAGGGAGCGAGACAGACATGCGCGCTTGTCTGACGTTTTTGCCTTAACTTCAAAACATAATTATAAATGGTTAAAATGTTAACATAAGAAAGGGGTATTTCTAAAAGTTTAGTAAGATTTAAAATTAACACATTTCATCATAGGTAGGTACTAAATACGAAAAAGTATGTTAAATTAGGTAAGAAATCTGATAAAATAAATTAATTCATTTTACCCTTTGTAGAAAAAAGTAAAAATTATCATATTTCTGAAAACTTCTAGCATGTTTAAATAAATTAACAAGTAAAATTTTAACAAAATAAAACCGACTTCAAGGTTCAACTCGATTTATCTTGGATGCCATAATCAGATCTTAGTGTCCTTATCATGGTACCACCGTTGGGATATCTCCTTTCCATTAAAAAAGGAATCATCAAAATCACGACCTATCACTGAAAGTCCCGTCAAAATCGGTCCAGCCGTTGCAGAGATTACCCGTAACAAACAGTCAGACAAAAATTGTAAAAAACAAAAATGGTACATGTATCGTGTATACATACATATGCTTTTATTAAAAGCGGTTTTTTTAATATTACAAACAGACACTCCATTTTTTTTATTTGTAGAGATTTTACATGTACGTTGGTGCAGTGATAGCTTACGCGACTATTGTCCATGAGGTCTCAGGTTCGTTTGGGTGTTCTCTATGTATGATATATTTGTATTTACAAATAAAAGCATATAATTGTTCTATCAGTCAATCTAGCTTTCATAGTACAAGCTCCACTTAGTTTGAAACTAATAGACGTTGTGTGTCAGATGTCCGAAATATATATTGATTATTATTTTCAAAGCTTTGAATGTGAGTGTGTGTATTTTACAAGTTAGACCTCTATACTCTTGTACCATCTTTAATATTATATCGCGGGTGGGTTGGCTAAAAATCCCTGTCTGAACTATTATAATATGTTTATATATCAAATATTTATATAATAATCATGTTTAAATATTAATATGTATATCCGTGTATGCATTTTATATAGCACTAGCGACCCGCCCCGGCTTCGCTCGGGTGGATTTCAGATGCCCCCGCCGACGACACGATTCGTGCATTTTAAATCTGAAATATCTTCGAATATATTCATTTAAATTAGATACTGTAAAGGGCTATTTTGATCTATATTAAATGCACAATGTATTTAATTTACTTAATTGTATAAGGATTCATTCTGTATTGCTTAAAATCGCTTCGTAAATAAGCCATTATTTCTCGTAAAAAGAAAGGAATAAAAAATGGTTGTTGTGGATTATCCCTAAGAGATAGACATATACCGTCGCGGACTTTTTTGTAGATCTTTTTAAGGTGTATAATACTGTAGTACATTATTTTGATCTATCTCGTAGGGTGCAACCAGCGTTTGCAATGTAAGCGCAAAAAAATGTGTTTAATTGCTACATCACATTAGAAACCTCGAAAATTAACAGCGTTTCCACACTATATTATGCATTTATTATACATAAAAACCTTCCTCTTGAATCATTCTATCTATCAAAGAAATCCGCATCAAAATCCGTTGCGTAGTTTTAAAGATTTAAGCAAACAAAGGTATATAGGGACAGAGAAAGCGACTCTGTTTTATACTATGTAGTGATTAATATTATTATTGTTACCAATGACACAATATACTAAATAGACCGACCCTCCCCTGGCCCAAACTGTACACCGATAAAAGCTAGAAAAATTCACTTAAATCTAGATGGCGCGCAAAAATAAGGTACTAGAAATAGTTTAACAAACTCTATCACCATTTTATTGATATGCTTCAATTATAGTAATTATTTTATTATTTTTCGAATATAAATCTTACTTTCTAATGCTTGTTTAAAAAAAATATTTTTCAATTGCGTAACTATAAGTTATCACCTATTTTTAGGAGATGTCGTTGCAATCGATTTAAATAAACTTGAATATAATGACCTATTTACTACGCTAGATGTCACATTTATAAGTTATTGATATGACATATAGAATATTATATGCTGGATGCGCGATGATAGCGCCACCAAGTGGCTACAATTACGTCGGACTTTGATTTGTCAAATGGTTAGTTGTCTTACGAAGAGTAAGTAAACAAACAAATTATTTCAACGATATATCGTAAAGGGGCGTCCATTAATTACGTGAGGCATTTTTGAGAATTTTTCGACCTCCCCTCCCGCCTTGGTGAGATATCGTAAGATTTTCATCAACTCCCTCCCGCGTCCCCAAATCTCACGCGAGATTCTTCAAATTTATGTTTTGGCTGTAAACGTGTTGGATTATTGAACTGGTTCTATTACTTCGATTGAAGACTAGCAAAGCAAAATCGAATGCTACTTCGCTGCTCTGCGGAGTTCGGACGAATACGACAAACACTATTGTGTCAGATTTGACCATATTTTATTGGGAAATAAATTTTCACGCAATTTTACACAATAATTACGTGATATTTGCCAAGACCCCCCTAAGTGAGATTTGAAAAGATTTAGCTCAATCCCCTCCCCCCTAAAACACCTTACGTAATTAATGGAAGCCCCCTAATTTAAATATATTCTATTCAATCATGTAAATCTATGGTGTAGATAATAATGTTGAGCGATTTTATTTCCTGTCTGATATGGCATAATCAATAAATTTTAGGTCATTATATGTCATTTTAATATAAAATAAATGATTGAACTGCAAAGTATAATCTTTATTTTGGAACGAAGTTCCTTATCACGCGTTGCGAAAGGGGGCTAGACGGAAAAAAATGTAACGACACTTTTCGTGCCAAAAATTGTAACCATACTTTTAACATTGAATTGACGTCATAGTCCAGTCCAGTCCAGTATCCAGTACTCACCGTTAAATATAACAAACTGATTGCCAACGTTTATACCATGTTGAATACACCGGTTCTCGTCCGATCATCGACGTTAAGCAACATCGGGCGTGGTTAGTACTTGGATAGGTGACCGCCTTGGAACACCACGTGATGTTGGGTTTTTGCATTATATTTACATAAAATATATTGTTTTATAGTATATTTTGTAAAGCTTGATTATTACTAAAATAATTTGAGTATTTTATGCGCATTTTTATTAGTAGGAGCATATCAAATATAATATATATATAAACTTCGTTCCATCCGGGTGTTCTTTGACACCTCTCAAGTTTTTATTATACATATTTTAATTTGTACAACAAGTAATATTAAAATCACATTAAATCAGTCAGGAGATTAACAAATAAATATTATTTCATAGACATACACTTTAAACAGTTTTCTAACAATTTTTTTATCCTATTATTTAAATTACGGCAAAATCCAAAATCTGATTCTGACCAAATCCAGAATCTGACAGCATTTTAAAATCTAAAGAGTTCAGAAGAGGTTTCTAGAGAATTGACATTGATGCAGCTACGAAAATAAAGGATATGAATTGGACAGAAGACGAAAATAAATTCAGCTTGTCATTATTTTACAAATCTAAAGTGTATTTTTTTCTAAGGCGGCAAGGTGTAGTACTTGCCGCTCCAACCACAATCCGAAACTCCGAAAGTGGCTAGCAAAATCCGATTGTTTTGCCCTGATCTATTTAAAAAAAGAATAACAGAAATTCGAAATGCATTAATTAAAGATAAAGCTTGTGTGATCACTTTCGATGAAATCGCAATAATGTGTAACTTATAATATTCCATCAGCAGTAAAAGCAGAATTGTTACAACTCTTTTAAAAGCTACTATAAATAAACTATTTGATAATAAGTGGGCTTCTGCTAAAAGCTGTTTTTTGCTCGGGCTACGAAAAACCAAAATACGTGCAAGAAATCAGGGATATCTAGTAACTTTTCCTTTTTCTTTTGCAACGTTTTGTAAAATTATTTGCGTTTTTTGATGTACCACATTTAATTAAAAGTATTCAAAATCATTTTTAAAACAATAACTATGTTAACGGCAATGAGCAAATTTCGTTTCAAGATGTTACCAAACCATACGAAATAGACAAAACTTATGAGATGCCATAGAAACACGCATTGTTTAAAAAAAGTAACACATGCATTAAATGCGATAAAGACGGGCAAAAATTATTTGAAAAATTACACAATTAACTAAAACAAAAACCAACTTCAATGTTCGACTTGATTTCTCTTGGATGCCATTATCAGATCATAATGTCCTTATCATGGTATCACCGTTGGGACATATCCTTTCCATTAAAAAAAGAATCATCAAAATCGGTTCATAAACGACGAAGTTATCCGCGAACACACATAAAAAAAACATATATACTGTCGAATTGAGAAACCTCCTCCTTTTTTTGAAGTCGTTAAAAATTGAATCAGGATGTAATAGAAAATTTGTTTGCGCAATTTCGGCAAAAGCAACAAAAATCCAACAGCAAAGTTGCTAAGGACCATATTTAGGAGTAATTTAGTTAATTTCTTAAAGAGTCCCCATAACAAAAAACTGTGAGGATGAAGATGGTGATTTTATCCAGTTAGCCGTTGGAGAAAGCAAATAATTTTCTCCAAAACCATCATTATCACCAAAACACGCAGTAAACAACGAGAAACAATGCACTCATGAACGGCAACTTATTTATTTATTATTTACCGCTGCCCATGAATACCCGCAACACCAGAGGTGTCACAAGGCTTTTAAGGAGAAGTATGCTCTTTTCTTGAAGATTGATTGAAGGTCGTATTGGTCCCGGAATACCGCAGTCGACAGTTCATTCCACGTTTTGTTGTGTAGGGCAGAAATTTTCTCGAAAAGCGCACAGTTGACACCTAAATGATGATGATGATGAAAGCGTAGGATGATAGCAAAAAAAGGAGGCAGGGATCAATTCTATCAATTGCTCGGAGTACTCCCCATTGTAAATACGATAGCAGATGCGTAACGGAGCCACGTCTCCACACAGCGCGTGCAGCGCCAGAGATTCCAGCCGAATTGAAACTTCTTGACAATTGACGATTCGATTCGATTGTATATTAGTATTTCAATCATAGTGAATTGAATTTTGCGTGAAATAAGAAATAGGTACATTTTGTATACTCAGAACAATAAAATCATATACATAATATATACATATACATATATATGTATATGTATATATTTAACAAGCATATAGAATTTCTCAAACAACATTTTTCTTAAACATTAATACATTATTTCTTCTTGTTAAACTGCCAAGACTTAATTTCTCCATTTCTATTACAGAAATGTAGTTTTTTTAAATCATTTAATTTGCCGCCCCCTAAACGAAGCCGCCCTAGGCTTCAGCCTACTGAGCTTTCATCACTGAATAATATAACCTAATATAACATATATAATATATGGATTTTTTCAACAAATTTTGATTATTATAACACAATTAAGTAGCTAGACCTACATACAGAGTTTTATGTGAAAATTTAAAAAGTTTCATACAAAAATTAATAAAAAAATATATATTCATGTACCGTATTTACTGAGAAGCATTTATGAAGAAGCTGTTTATTTGAAATTATAAACAGACATTTCAATTTTATTTATTTGTGTGCTCTTGGACGATTTAATAAAATATCACATAAATTACTAATGTAATTATGTGGAAAACGACATCTAGTGGGACATTTTCACTAATACAAAAACAAATAAACTTGACAGTTTACTCTCGGATTCGTATCGGAGTAGAAGCTCAGAAAATATCTTTCAAATTTACGATTTGATACACTTAGTGACATCTAGTGAACATTAGGCTTATTATATATCCGCGTACAACTCTAAGTTCATGCGGTGTAAGTCTAAGTATATATTTCGTCAGTGTTGTTACTTATAAACCGATAAGTCCGCCTTTATAAGACTTATAGACTTTATGCCACATGGTATTATCTCTCAGTCAACCTTGAGTTGGTTCAGTAAGGGACAAGGCAGGTGCCTATCCTATCATACAATTGTAATAAGAAAAAGAGATAAGGGAAGAAAAACTTTAATTTATCGGTTTATAAGTAACAATAATAATATTAATGCTATGTAAAATGCATACACGGATACACGTATTAATATTTAAATATGATAATAAATAAATGATAATTATATAAATATTAGATATATAAACATATTATAATAGTTCAGACAGGGATTTTTAGCCAACCCACCCGCGATATAATATTAAATATGATATTTTAAAATACTTTTCATCTAATAAACAGATGGGTGAAGGGCGTTCCTAATCGTATTCTCTACTAATATATTACTTTTTTGTAAATATGTAAGTAGATACATATTATGCATAGAAAACAGTCAAATACCGAAATAAATATTTTCAAATCATACAAATATTTAATCCGACCCGGGAATCGAACCCGAGACCTCAAGCATAGCCTGCAGTCGCATACGCTACCACTGCGCCATCGAGGCAGTCAAAACACCAAAAATCATCCAAGCGCACGATCACTTTGAGTCCTTTGCAGCGAGTTAGTCTCTAATGCACACTAACTCAGAAAGTACCTAAATACTTACACAAACACAAACGTCTAAGCATAGTTAGTCGTAAGCGTGAGCAGAGCAGCGAGCGACACAGCCTTCCCGTCTGAATGCCAACGCACGACTGCCGCAGTGCCGCCTGCGCCCGCACAGAGACCCGCTGTACTTTTAATTTTGGGAATCGCAATATTGATCATTTTCTTTACAAAATATTGATTGATTTAAATATGAGTATGCCTAGTTTATAGCTAATTCAACCACCAATATTTCTGTGTAAAAATATTTTTTTGCTTCAAAGCCGTTTAAAAGCTTTAGGCAAAAAAGCGAACAAAATAGAGTGTTGTTAAATTTTTTTTTATGGCAATACTATTTATCGTATGTAAAAAATTAAATCTACATATTCTTGCACATGAATCTGCAGTAAACATATATTTTTTTCGAATCTTTTGATGCAGCTGTTAAGGAGGAGTAGTCTTTAGAATGCAACCATTTGTACGCATCTGAAGGGAGGTAGGCCCTTAACTAGCATTTTATGCACCCGATGTAAGCTTCTGGTTTTGCGTCTATCAAAATTATTTTTGAAAATAGTAAGTAAGACTCATTTAAATCTGTTCCATGCTGGTTTGATATTTCTACCTCTAACAGAGTCTGGGCTTTCGCCTGTATAGCCTACGCAGTGCTGCAAAAGGCAACCCTCTAATTACATCACTACTACAACTCCGGTCGAGGTGCGTACCCGTATGTTAGTCTTATGATTGGAGCAGCTGTTAGAGCATAGGCAATATTATTGTATCCGAGTCAATAATTATACCTGACTAGGAAACGCAATCACCTGTCGAGACGAAATCGTAATGAGATCTTTAAATCATATATTTTGTACAACAAGTTAATTTAAATTTCTAGTATTATAATACATCGCATAATACATATGTATACAAGATAATGGACTCAAAGTATGGTCACCTTTTATTTACTTGTGAATTTTATCTCATCATTATTTACTTAAGAGCTACGGTCTTGTCGATGCAGCTTTATCCAGTTCTCCCTATCAAGAGCCCTTTCCTTGACCTCCTTATATTATACATCGCAACCGCCACTTTTTCCTTAATCTGGTCTATATAACTGTGTCTTGGTCTTCCTCTCTTTCCTTCTATTTTTCTCTCTATGATGTTACGTATACATGATACAGCTATCGTGACGTATAAGGTGGCCTACCATCTTGCCTCTTCTAATTTATATAATAAATATCAACAGCCTTTTCTCTTTCACTCTTGCTAGAACTCTTCGTTGATAACTTTTTCCGTACAGCTGATTGCTTCCATTCTTCTCCAGCACCACATTTCAAAGGCTTCCAGTCTTTTCTTATTCTGATTAGTTATTGTTTTATCTAGCACTTCTTAATTCAATAGTTGGATTTAGAATAGTTTTATATAACCCGGATTCGTGATTTTGGGATTATCACATCACCATAGATGTTTGTATTATCTACTACGTAAAGAAACTGCCGTGTAGTGAACCGTGTAATTATAATGCATTTAGTATGTTAGCTAAAATTGTTGGCTCCACTATTATCAAGAAATACACTGAGACTGATTACGGAATGTCTACTATGACATTTAACAACACAAATTGATAATTATATAACTGATAAGCATTATAGCATAAGAACTGTAATTATCTAAATGAACAGTCTGTCGTTAATAACATAAAAACCACAATTTTAGTCCTCTACAGCATCTTGATGTTAGAAAAAAGTAATGAATATTAGAGGTGGTGGGGTGTAAATAGCAGAAGTGGAGTGGTGCGATAGTCGTACGATCGTGATCGTGAGCGTGCATAAAAAGGTTTTCCAACAATAAGACACAGTGTTCTCTGTTAGTGTGTCTCTGTTAGTTATTCTATGATGCACACAAGTTTTTTGAAGGCATAATGGTAGTTGATTGACAACACGTGCAAATCTGTAATTTGAAATTGTGTTTGTAGATTCTCTAAAATACTGTAGTAGTAGTAAAACTTTTGATAATTACAAAGTCAATAAATTTCGTCTTTTCGCATTTGACACTTTCATATCATACACTAATTTTATCTTTATCTTAAACTACAAGAAATTAAGTACTAAACATTGATTTCATTTATCGAATCAAGCGGTGCAGCATGCTTCTATGCTGTGTTTAGCGAACACACAAGTCGAATTTCGGTGTGCGGTGCGCTCGACTGTCGAAGTCGACAGGCGGCCAGTCCGCTCCTAACTACCGACTCGACACCACGCACCAGTCCCACGGACGCACACACACTTTGGCGTGCTAACTTCAGAAAAAAGCCGGTCGTGCTTTAAAAGTGATAGTGCAAGAGTGAGCAGAATTGAGTGATCCGAAAAAATCTCTCCAGAGGACTTGAACTGCAACGTGCATTCGACATCGAATCGAAGTAACGACGATACGAATAGTTTGTGACAAATTGCACGATATCCTTGGTAAGTATTTTTGAACTTTTCTCTTTGCTCGTTTTTTTTAAAAACTTGTATAATAATTTTATTTATGTTATTTAAAAAAACAGGGACACGAATTTACAAGCCATTAATTTTCAAAATCTACCTACACAATGTATTTATCGGTTAACTAGAACGAGTGTCTAAGTAATGGTTCGTAATATTTCGTCAAGTTTTAACTCACGTGAAGTTATTAACAAATGAAATTCGTTAACCTTAAATTGTTATTTAAATTCATTATTTAATATTCATCAAAATTTGTGGAACTGTTATTTCTCTAGCTAAATCTTATTTCTGGTAATTAATTTTAAGTTTTTCATTGGTCTTGCGTTTGACAAACTAGTTCGGTGCATTAAGAAACAGTTCAACAGTTTAACAATTAGCGTTACTTTTAAATTGTTTCATAGTATTTTTAATTTGTTTTTTTTAGTAACTATCCATTAGTGTTCACTTTTAGTTACCGTTAGCTCTAAATGAATCTTGAAAATGGGATTCCGGCATAATCTGTTCATTTAATCGTTCGTTCTCTTTGCGTAAACTTTATAAACTATATTTTAACGGTTTCCAAGAATTTAACTATGCTTATCTTAGATGCTTATGTGCTTAGAGATACGTACTTAGTAAACTGATGTGCAGATAATAAAATATTTAGCATCGATTCATTTTATATCAAATGTTTAGATTTAAAAAAAATGTTTTAGGAAAACAAAAACCTGTTTACAGTTTTAATATATGAAGATTCAGAATAGTTAAATTTCTTTTAAGTGGAAATTATTTCCTGTGAAAAAATAAATACCCATATACGAGTAAAATCTAAATAGATAATTACCCGCATAACTTATGTTAGAAATTTACTTTTTCATTGGCTTCAATTTAACAGTGATGCTTTTGATGCCTCATTTAACATAATTACCAACTTTTTTAGTTTTCCAGGAATTTATTAAACAGAGCAAATTAGGTGACATTTAAACTAACTTGATCCTTACACGAGGACTTGAGTCCAACACGACTGATCAATATCTAATGATTATATTATTATTACCCCAATAGTGATTTAGTTCACTTCGATTTGATTTGTTTGCAACTTAGCAATATAAAAGCCTAAAAGTGCCCGACGTTTTACTGAAATTTCTCGTAAGAAGAAGAGATAGCAGAAGATGTAGAAATATAACAAATGAAAAGTTGTTAAGATTTAATGGAACTTTGAAGATTAAAAGTAGGTACTATCGCGTTGTGGTTTGACTGGCCATCACATTAGATAATTACAGTAGTTAGGTAGGTACTCATTAGATAGTAAGAAATATCTTCATTTATTTAATACTAGTTGTTGCCCGCGGCTCCGCCCGCGTATATGTCGGTTATCGCGCAAATAGTAGCCTATGTGTTATTCTGATGTATAAGCTATATTACTGTTAAGTTTCATCAAAATCCGTTGAGTAGTTTTTGCGTGGAAGAGTAACAAACATCCATCCATCCATCCATACATCCATCCATACTTACAAACTTGCGCGTTTATAATATTAGTAAGAGTAGGATAATAGGATTTAATAGTTAGTGCTCACGTAATAATAGCATCCTAATCAGGACAACTAATAATATGATCGATGCGTTCGTTATTTTATTACGATCTCAAGATATTCTGTTTAATTATTTAACGCGAAATTAAAGGAACTATTGTTTATTAAGTTTCTAGGTATTCTAATCGAAACCGTCACTTTCTTTTGAACTTAACTTCTATTCTAACTTCTAGGTACCTATTATAGTAGATACCTAGGCGTATGGTATCATTATCTTTTTTACTAATGTTGATTGGCGCTAAGTAGGTCCATCATAGCGCATTGAGGAGTCTTTTTTCGTGTCGCAATCGATATGTTATCACTACAGTGATAAAATGTCGAATGTAAGACAAAAAATCTATACGTTTTAACAATATGTCGTTGCAAACTACTTTATTAAATGTCATTATGTCGATTTGATTTGTCTTTCGAGTTTCGGTTAGCGATCCACGTAATAATAGCGTACCTACGATAATTTTTAAACCAAAACAACTTAATAGGATTACATTGACCTCCACAATCTTTTGTAATTATGTTTAGTGCTCGTAGTACTCACATCGGAGTGGGAATTATTTTAATTATAGTGTGTAAAGTAATTGTTGTCAGCGAATGAGGCGGTGACATTTGACGTGACAATAAAACGCTCTCTCCAGTCTACACATCTGTGCAGTTTCTCCCGGCGTGGCTGAACTTACATCTTAACTGCTTATGTTAATTTGTGCTGTGCATATGTTGGTTCTATCAACAGAAATTTATCTTTGTTTTATTTTCTTGTTCTGCCTCCGTAGCGTAGTGTTAGCGTAGTGGTAGCGTATGCGACTGCTCTGCGTGAGGATCAATTCCCGGGTCAGACCAAAATGTTTGTATGATCTGCAAATATTTGTTTCGGAGTTTGGGTGTTTTCTATGTATAATATGTATGTATTTACAAAAAAAGTATATATGTATTTATATCAGTTGTCTAGTACCCATAACACAAGCTCTACTTAGCTTGGGACTAGATGGCGTTGTATGGTAGATGTCAGAAATATTAATTTATTTATTGATTCAGTTTATTATATCTTTCTTCGAGAAGGAATAAAAAAAACTACAACTACATTTTGCGGCTCCGGCGTTCGTGTTTTGATCTACATGGAACTAATCTTTAAGCTATTAAAAACTCAAAATTTCAATTGAACTCCTAAGATTTATTAGTCACAGAATCGGCTATCTAATCAATGTACGCACGATAAAAAATATTGCCAAGCTATTCAGAACGGAAAGTAAAATTACTGGTTATAAAATTTTGAATTGCTATGATTGCTAGGCGATGATTCTTGGATATCATTATAATGTTTGCCGATACGCTGTTTTATACATACCATTAAAAATACTCATTGTCTGTTTTAGTAATAACATTAAGAAAAGATTATGAGTAAAGATTGGAAAACCGTCTCCAATGTCTCCATAAAAGTTGAATTATTACAGAAATATAAAATATCATACAGTACGAATGGCATTAGTCGCAAAACTCAGTAGCATTTGCTTTCCAAATGCCGACAAGCACCGACAGTAATTCCTTAGATATATTCTGTAGAAAGATTTGCTACTTCAAAATTTTCACTAAATCCTATTTAAAATTTTATATAATGTCATACGTAACATTGGATCATTTGCAGTAATAAATTGTTCATATTTTAGTTATGAAGTTTTTTGTCAACGCTACTCATTTCCAAAATGTTTCATAGTAGAGGAGCAACTTCAATTCGGTTTTTTTAGAGGCGGAAATGTCTGCTTGCTAAACATAGCATTCTGTCATTATTTCAATTTCACAGCTTATGTCATTTTGTATAAAGTTTAATTTAGCTTGAAAGTATGTGTCCTTGAAGGACATTGAAAATTTCGTTATTTGCAATTCAAAAAGTCGTGTTAAATATGACGTTTCAGTGAGATAAATCGTGATTAGTGAATTACTATACAAATATGTGCAAATCGGTTTCGTTCTATTACGTGAATACACGACAGTGCATTATTCAGTTTGGTTAATGTTCAGAAAGATGATCTAATATGCTTTGAACGTTCAACCAAGTTTATCAGCATGTTTGCACACCTTCTGTTTCATCGACTTCAGTAAGAAGGAAATTTCTATTCTTCTGAAACTGTTAGGTTAAGGTGAGAGAGAGGGAACAGAGAGTGCACCTGTACTTGCGCACACTTGTGACGCTTCTGGTGATGTAGGTGTCCATGGGTGGCGGTAATCGCTTACCATCAGGGGATACGTCTGCTCGTTTGCCCGCAGAAACCATAAAAAAACTTCATCCAAAAAAAACATCATCGAAGGGTTATTTATTGTGTTGTTGGCTAACGGATAGTCATCATCATCACTGCTTGTCACACACTTGCAGTCCACTGCTAGCATGACGGGCTGGGCATGGACTGACCAATACTAACGCCTTTCAACATATTTATCTCAAATTGATAGTAAATTGCAAAAAATAAAAATGTATAATAACTTGTTTTGGCTAGTTTAGGTAACAACTGAATTTCAGATAAGAATTGAGATTTTCCAGAACAACTTGTCCTCGTTGTTAAAAGCTAACTGTCACACTACAAATATTACTTATCTGGACACTGAGTTTAGTGAAAGCCTGTCTACTTTCACCCCTAGCTCGATATAACTTAGTTCGCGAATTCGTAACAACAATTGCGCTTGCGCAGAAAAAAAATGGGGTCATTAGGTATTTGTCGGAAGAATAATGCCATGTAAGGCAATCTGCTTTAAAGTAGATCAACGTTGGTTTGAAATATGGTACTGTTATTGCTGCATTCAGATGAGTAATGAATAACAAATAGTCTAGAGTACAATAATATAAAGAAATAGGTGTAATATATAGACACGTAATAGTATTGTTATCTTCAAGTCCCTGGTGAACACACATCGATTGCTTGATCTATTTAGTGATTTATATTATCCTACTCCGTTGTTTTGTTTTCTTTAAGTTTCAAATGGTTAACTTATCTCATTTTATTTAACTTAAAGTTGTAATAATAAGGTTTTTGGAAGAACATCACTAACACGATGAACACGACTGAGAAAATTTTGTACAAAAGTAAATCGTGACGTTTAATATTATTTAGTTTTTTTTTTTGTAAACTTCTAGAATTACTATTAATTAATAGAAAGACTTAATTTTATGACTAAATGATATTATATTAGGGCATTATTTGATTCACCTTTATCAGGTCGTGATGACCTATAACTAAAATTCATTTTTGCTTCACATTTATTTACTAAACATCGAAAAAAGTATTGTATGGTCTATGATATGGTAAGGTACATCACATTGTTACTGTTACATTGCATTTATTTATTTGGTTCCTAACACCTATACACGTACGTAAATACTAACAACTTGTAAATAAATTTATTATAGTCTTATCAATATACTTATAATAAAAATGAAACAGGTCTAATTCTGTACATTAAAGATATTTTGAAATTTTTTTTTGGAGGGCTCTCTATAGTCAATACTGAAGCCAAAACTGTATTTTTATTCATTTTTGTCTGTCTGTCCGTCTGTCTGTCTGCCTGTATCTTGGCCGCGCATCACGTCGAAACTACTGAATGGATTCAAATGAAACTTGGCATGATTTGAGTTCTACGACGATACTACGAGGTAGGACATAGGATACTTTTTATCCCGAAATTCAGCACGGTTTCCTAGACAGAGCATTTTTTTGCTAGAAAAAAAAAAAAAAAAGATAACGGGAAAAGTCTTTTTTTTGTTCGCGACTGTACACTGCCTGTGGGAAGCTGAGAGACATGTAAATATGGCGGTACGAAGTTCGCCGGGTCAGCTAGTCTATTAATAAATTTGCACAAGAAACCAGTGACAAGGTTATGTAATGTTCAGGAAATACTTTTTTCCTTTATAATTTGGTACAAAGTTCATGTGCACAAAAAAGGTAGTTAGGCTTGCAATAAACTAATAATATACGTATTTCTTTGAACTTAAACAGACTTGAGATAATATCTGTTTAAATTTACAGTTGAAATACAAACATCATATATATTTAATGAGGTGTGAAGAACTGCACAAGGAGTATTAAAACTATGGCTTTATTGAGTATGACGAATTTCTACGTGCAACACTCCATTCCCTGGAGTTTCAAACGTGTATATGGTCACTGCTCCTCTCCTGTAGCGTGTTATTATATAGAAAAAACAAATATTCCAATACTGACTGCACGTTTGGCTTAGTGATTTAACGGTCACCACGCCGTTTTCTACTTCGTCAAGTGTCGTGGGTTCAAATCCCACGTAGGACAACACTTTGTGTGATCCACAAATTGTTGTTCTGAGTCTGGGTGTTCTTTGTGTCCGTTTCATGTATGTTTGTAAAGTCCCCCGCGACACAGGATTTATTCCTAGTGCGGGAGTTGTCTTTTTTTTTTTTTTAAAAAAAAGGTAAGAAACAAAAGAAAAAAATACAAACAGAATATTTTGTGTATCTTTTATAAATTTGGTTAAAAAACGTCATTATCAAAGTCGAAGCTTTGACAGTGATGGTGATGAAATATTAAGCATATGAATGACTAAAATCAACAAAAACACGGTTTCTATTTAAACTGTAGCAGGACTTTTCAAATAGAAATAAGTTTGATTATGCAGGACTAACGAAAATTTCGTGTCTTTTTAAAGTTTATTGTTACGTTACCGCATTACTAATCAAAAAGCTGTTATTTCAAGTAAGCCTTTTCAGGCCCTTTGGAAATATTACATTAATGACTCTAGTTGTGCTAAAATTGGTAAGAGTAATCATGAATTCATGAGATATACATCTCATGAATTCATCATTCATTCATGAATAGTGCAGTATTAAAACCTGTTGATGATGTTCCTTGACGCGATGCGGTGGTAACGATAGGAGTCTTTTCGGAGGTAAGTGGGGTCACAAGAGTATGTTTTTACTATTACTTATTATATCCCTGATAACTGCAAGTGGCAATCTGCTCCCACCGTGGCAAAACATATACAATTTACCTAGGTATTTCGGGAATGCCTGTTGCCAAAATGACTTCACTCTGCCCGAGGGAAAACATAAGCAGAATCCAAGAGTTGTGGTCACCATACTCACTGAGAATGCAGACAATGCAACAATGCAGTATGGTGACCCACACACCATGGCAGGCCGAGTGATGCTTCTGCATCATTGGGCCTCCGGTCTCGCATTCACTAACGAAACACGACAACATGAACGCTGTCATTTTACGTTGGTTTTCTGTGCGAGGGTAGTACCGCCCCGGTCGAGCCGGCGCGTTCGTGCTGAAATCAGCGTGGCTCTACTAGCTTGATTGATTTCAGACCTACCATGGTGAACCATTCTCAAGGCTCAAGTGAAACGACTTTCTGGCTTGTTGTCTGAGTAAAACTACTATTCACAATTAATGTAACAATTCATTATAACAGTCATTAATGTCTAGGATCCAGAACTCTATCCTTTCGAATTCTTTAAAGATTGCACACAGATGTTTCACATTATGTCTTCCTAGGTACATAGGCCTGACCGTAGTTTTGCGACCATGTCTGGTCGCAAAACTACGGTCAGGCCACAACATATAACGGTTGGGCCGACGGGCAGGGGGAAGCCGAGGCTTCCCCCCGGATAGTCTCTCTAGACGCGGCGTCGTTCCTGGGGGAGACCTGAAATAACATGATCCGGGTCCTCCCCAGAGCAGGGCGACTGACACCAGCCGCTGGGGTGGATTTTAGTGGAATAACCACATATCTGGCTCCTCAGTCTCCGAGGAGCCGGAGATCCGAAGGGATTTTCCACCTCGTCAAAAAAAAGGTACTTAGAGACATAATAAAACACACAAATTTTCCTTTTTATGGCAAAATTATGCACTAACAAATTCAGTCATGTGGTATTTTGTTCATGTTGTTATGCACTTATGAGTGACCGCTTCTTTTTCATTATCATTCATCACTGCACCTGTTATGAAACTTTTTGTTCCGTTTTTCATTCTCTAAATAAGTGCTGTTTTAAAGCACCTAGTCGTTTATGTTTACTTACTCATTTTGAATAGATTGAAGTGGAAAAGCGTATTGTTTTCAGGAGAAATTCAGGTTTGTTTTTGTTTTACAAATGTAATTAACTGATATCATTCAGTTGACCTATGTATTCGTTTCCGCTCTTTAATGATATAAGTTACATGTTTTGAACTTTACTGTGGAAGTATTTGGTAATAAGATACTGTAATAGATTAGATTTGGTATCTTTGTATTACATGTAAGTTAACGCACTATGCGATAGTTAAAAGCAATTAACATTTCTACAAAATCGGTAAAAATAGCGCCATTTTTAATAAACATTGGTCGGTGTATATGAATATACAAATAGTGTACTTGAACTTGTATAGTTAAATTAGCTTTTCACTACCGCGAATTCTATGCAAATGAATTACTTATGACTCACAGGTTTTATGCTGTTTTCAAAATAGTGGTGTTTGAATATCTTTTATAAGATATTTACTAATAACAACTGTATGAGATTGTTTTCATAATTAACTGATGCATGGCTATATTTGTTGTGTATTAACACCGAACTTATTGTTTGTCCGATGATAAAAAAGAAATAAGTGAAATATTGTGAAATACAAGGTCAAAAATTAAGTCATCCTTTTTTATATATTTCACTATATCTATATTGTATGATACGAGAAAATCGAAATGATTTTAAACAACCATTAAGATTGGTTAGTATCTGAAGCTGTTTGTAATGCTACGAGTCTAAGGCCCGGTTTTTCAATCCGCAGTTAAACTGTCTAATAACTAACAAGGGAATAAATGTATCTAGCTCTTTAACAAGCGAATAAACTTTTTGTGTTTTTCAATTGGGAGTAAATAGTTAGATGGTTACTTGATGGTCCACAGCTATGTTCACTGTAATCATGCCCAAGCGAGATGCAGCTATACAGGTAGTCACACGTTAGATAAGGACCAGAAACTTTTAGACAACAATTAAGTTGACTGTTCTTTATTTATTCCTTTTTGTCTTTTTGATTGCCGGTTTGGGATATTTAATTAAATGAAATGAAAGCATTCAATTATAATTATTATTTGTCCATTATAGATGTAGTAAATAATAATTTAGTAAAAAAGTAGTTTATGATATTCCTGTAGTAAAGTTCATAACAATGATTAAAATCAAAATTTATAAAAATGAAATGCCGGGTGGTTTGCGGGTGGTGCATAGTAATTTATTTAACGGGTGTTTCTACGTTTATTTAATATGTGTTTAATAATAAAAAGTATATTTGTATTAATGTCAGTTCTCTGTACCTATTGATAACGAGAAGATTTCGCTAGTGGCCGTTTGCGGAACTAACGTATGACAGATACTTCTACTTGACAGTTTAATATACAGAGCGAGTGCATTGTTATTTTAATTCTTTCTAAAATGATTTCATTGATAGACGTCTACGGAGTAGTAAAAAATACTATAAGACCACTTCGTGAGGGTGAACAGTATTTTAAAAGTGGAATGTTAACGTGTATACGTTTTTTTATCTGTCATACGTTAGTTCTGCGATTTGCCGCTAGGGAATCTGCTCGTCACCACAAGCTCTGTGTTATTTCGAACTAGATAGCAGTGTGTGAAATAAAAATTCTTCATCTTCCCTATAGTATCTATAACCTACATTTCTCTAATAACCCTTTTTTCCTCAGAACAAAAAAGTTTAGTTTCAGATGGTTTTCTTCGATATCGTCTCGTCGACTGAGTCAAGACATCCATATTCACTTCAGCAAAATTAAATACTTAATTGTGGCAGTGTATGTAATTTTATCACAACCATTACTAAGAGAATTTAAAGAAATACCCAAACCTCAAAATCACTATTCTACAGATACTATCACTAACTGAGGTTTGAAACAACAGATAAAGTTATACCTCAGATTTAACATTTATTCTTTGAATAACAGGTGTCTGACCATTTAAAAACCCAAATTTACGTTATCTGTAGAATAAATGCTGTCTGACTGTTTATCTGACTATTGAAAAACCGGCCCTAAGTTGTATAAATATAGTACTTTGTTGGTCTCATCAATCATCGGTAGGTAGTAGAGCCACGCTGATTTCAGCACGAACGGGCCGGCTCGACCGGGGCGGTACTACCCTCGCACAGAAAGTCAACGTAAAATGACAGCGTTCGTGCTGCCGTGTTCCGTTGGTGAGTGCGAGACCGGAGGCCCAAATAGTCTGGTCAACAAGTTCCATACTTGTTGACTAGACTAAAAGATGTAGAAGCATCACTAGGCCGCCATGGTGTGGGTCGCCATGCTGCATTGTCTGCATTCGCAGTGAGTATGGTGACCACCACTCTTGGATTCTGCTTATGTTTTCCACCAGGCAGAGTAGAGTCATTTAGGCGCACCATACATTAAAAAAAATCACATTATCATCACTTCAATAGCTTTTATAGTCTACTGTTTGACATAAGCCTTTTCTTAAAAGGAGGTTTTAGTCTTCTATATCTTGCTGGTCTTCTCTCCTGACAATTACAGTTAAGACAAAAGTAATTAAATCTCTATAGCTTTTCGATTAAAATGTACCTCGTTGTAACTAATACACTGTGATGCTAATATAGTTCAGGGTTGTCAACATGAGATTTGTTTATTTTGTATTTAATAATTAGACATAAATAGATCAGTGACTGTTGCATCAGATATTCAATGTCTAAGGTCATTTCAGATCCGGTAAGTAAACACTTTTATTTAATACGAGTACTCTTATCTTTGATGTGTTCTTATCTTACAGAGAGGGCATTGTTTGACTATCCATTAGACTGTAAGATAATGTAAAATATTAAAACAATATTAAATTGTAAGGAAATTGTTTTTCGATTATGTAATTATTGATGTATCGTTTTGACAAACCCGTTTTATTTGTAAACCAGCTGCACAGAAACTACCAAATTACTAAATGTCGTCTGCTATGTAATTTATATAATTACACCTAATCACTCAACAAGACAAAACTTGTTCAAAATAATCATCTAATTTTGAAATGAACAACCTAATACACGCATAGGTACATTGTTTGTTGACAACTTATTCTAAACCAATTAAAATATACTCGGTGATGTATACTAATGTACAATTTGGTAGGTAAATTAGTATCATGCTGTCAAGGTTAGCAAATTCATGTCATAATAATGCAGGTAATTTAAAATCTTTGTTGTATATACCTACGTAAGTAAACAGTACTATAAATAAAGTAGAATAAAAAACAGGGAATCTTAAATAGGAATTACACAACACCTTTTTTATTTTACATACTTACTTTTTTATTTTTTATTTTACTTGTCGTGTATTACGCATGCATGTATGTACACGGAAGGTGTTCTTGAAAAGTCAACTTTAGCATATCTGATTACATAATATACTATCATGACATTAGGATTAAAAATAAAATAAAAATCAGGTACTTAATTTTAAATATGTTTGTCTTTAACATTTAAAAAAAAAACTCAAATAAAGTTGACAGCCCTACGCGTCGTGTACGACATGCGTGACTGACTTCGTATGGACTCGATCATGAAGGTGCGTAAATAGGACATCTCTGGTAAAGGCGCGCCAGTATGGGTCATAAAACATAAATACGACAACTGGTTGCCGTAGAAGCTATTGTTACATAACGATATATTCTTAAATTAGATAATTTTGACTATTTAGTGTAAATGAAATAAACTTTTTCAAATACCTCACTCCTCGGGGAACATTATTACACTTCTGCTCCTTGTATAATAATTTCTTTTCTTTTGTTGGTTTTACTTTGCACATAATATATGTAGCTACTTTAACTTTTATATAGTTAGACTTAGAATTTTATATCACTTCTTGGTTTTATCGCAAATCACGTTCCAGTGATAAACCGAGCTACTGTACACCTTTGACAAGTGATTAATTAAATAATTGTATGTCAATATCACTTAAGTAATAAAATCCATGAGAACGGCAAAACTAACTAATTAATGATAAAACAATCTTGACAGATATCGTTTTAATGTTGGCAGTTCCTTGATAAATACCTCATCAATGTCATTGCTAGTTGAAGTTTTAAATAAACTTGTTTATTTTAACAAATAATACGATTATTATAATTTTTAATATACAATTGACATGGATATACAATTGAATTGACTGCACGTTTGGCCTAGTGGTTTAACGGTTACCACGCCGTTCCTACTTCGCCAAGTGTCGTGGGTTCAAATCCCACGTAGGACAACACTTTGTGTGATCCACAAATTGTTGTTCTGAGTCTGGGTGTTCTTTGTGTCCGTTTCATGTATGTTTGTAAAGTCCCCCGCGACACAGGATTTATTCCTAGTGCGGGAGTTGTCTTTTTTAAAAGAAAAAAATAAAAAAAATATACTAGAACTGTCTTAAAGGTCTTGGGGACATATCACCCTCTCGGGTATAAATGCAACTTCTTAGGGCATCGTTCGTCGTTCGTCGACATTTGCCTTGTCTTCACTACCCAGTTAAAGAGATGTCGAATCAGAAGTAACTACTGTATTAACCAAAATATAAAGGAACACGCATCCTCATTCATCAAAGGCTTGTCCGTTGACTATCGAGGGACACGGAAATCGCGTGTGTTGATGCCGCAGAAGGCTGACTTTTGACATGTCGACACGCATATAATTTTGTGTTGGTTGACAAGGCCGCAATACAAAATATCCCCTAGTGAATAAAGGGCTTGGTAGTAACTTCTTTTGACACTTTTGTATCGTATACTATAACTTTTGAAAAATATTACAGAGACAAGACAGCTAATCATGTAATGCGAAATGTACGATATTTCTACTACTTACAAAAGTTCTAGAAAATATTACTAATACATTATCGAGTTTCAGTGTAAATCCAACAAAACAATAGTGTAATAAAAATCGCTTGAATAGCTCTATTAAAGTTTAGGATTATAATAAAGTATATACATATCTTAAAATATAAAATACTCATCTCCTTCGGACTGATGCGCTATTACTTTAAAACTAGCTGTCCCACGCAACCTCGTTTGCTTCTCCTATTACCCGTAGCGTGACAATTTTCCCCCGTTTTTGAAACATTCTTCATTGGTGCTTCTGATGATATATAGCCTTCCTCGTTGAATGGGCTATCTAACACTGAAATATATTTTAAATCGAACCAGCGGTTCCTGAGATTAGCGCGTTCAAACAAACTCTTCAGCTGTGTAATATTAGTATATATTATCAAATTATGTGTGACATCATTTACCTATCGTTAGATAAGCTAATATTTTTGGTGTCCACGAAACAGATACTAAATGCAGTTATTATACTAATTACGAATAATACTATACCAAAAACTTTTCTTTTAAAATTTTGTCTAAGAATTTTACTAACCAAATGCCGAAAAATCATATTATATACAAAAGATATTGATCATTTATAAAAGCTGCCATCATTGTGATAACGATATCTATATGGTACTAATATCCGTGTTCTAATTACATTTTGAATTAATTTCAACCTTGAGGGCTTAGTAATATCATTCTTGATTAGAAGAAAGATTTATACCATTACAGAGTGAAAGATTATATTGAGTCAAGTAAGATGTCTTGTTAGGTATTTGTGCACTGCAGCGTGCAATAGGTATTTTCTAAATTGGCTAAGGATTTTTTTTATTTTTTATTTTTAACCGACTTCAAAAAAGGAGGAGGTTCTTAATTCGACCGTATATTTTTTTTTATGTGTGTTCGCTTCGTCGTTTATGGACCGATTTTGATGATTCTTTTTAATGGAAAGGAGATATCCCAACGGTGGTACCATGATAAGGACACTAAGATCTGATGTTGGCATCCAAGAGAAATCGAGTCGAATCTTGAAGTCGGTTTTTATTTTGTTAAAATTTTTAATTAAAATTGTTTATTACATTGAAAATATTGTTCATTGTTGTATGTTTTCCGTCAGTGTACCTACTTAACTGTATATGTTAATTTATGGCTACTAAATGTTAGCGGTTAGGTATACATCGACCTTCTAAAATCTTTAGGTACTGCGGTTTGAAGACTTTCAGTTTCAATTTCGAGATAACCACGAGAACACTATTTTAAATTTAAGAGATATAGAAACTAAAATGTTTCTTTTTAAATCTCTATTCCTTAACTAGTTCAACATAAATGTACAGAAAAGCCTTTCGTGGACCATTTTTTCTCTCAATATCCAATTTGCTTCTTGAAAGGACTCGTAATAAAACTTGTTAAACTACAAGTAAAATTTTAACAAAAACAATAACCGACTTCATCAGATCTTAATATCCTTATCATGGTACCACGTTGGGACATCTCCTTTCCATTAAAAAAGAATCATCAAAATCGGTTCTTATACGACGAAGTTATCCGCGAACAGACATAAAAAAAAACATGTATACGGTCGAATTGCGAACATCCTCCTTTTTTTAAGTCGGTTAATAAAAGTGAAATTATCAGTCCTATTAATTTTAGACTAGCTGTCTACCATTGGTAAATCGACTATTTCAACAACTTTACAGCTGCTACATCCACATCTACTAATACCCACACAACCAATAGCTTTATTACTTTCCTCTATGACAACTTATCTAATTTCATAAACTTTCCCATGCCGACTAACAAAGGCGACTTTGATAGTTCAATATGTGTATGCAATGAGTACCGTCAGTAAAAAAAATTAAAAGACGACTCCAGATGCCAGATGGCTCAGGTCTTAGCAGCAATAAACTCAGTGGGCCGTGAGTTAATTTTTTATTTCAGATATGAAATGAAATCATTTATTCTGCAATTAGGCAACAAGTACACTTTTTCATGTTAAGATTTTTTTGAGCAGATGAGTTCGACCTTTCCTAAGTGGACTAGCCCTGAGAAGAGAGGACGAAACTAACTCAGGGATCATCGTCTCTTTTAAAGTCTGTTGTCTGTAAGTTTGAAATTAGGCAGTGATAGAAGGATCTTGGGTTAAAATTAACTTTAACAGTCCTCAAATAGTTGAGTGTCACAAAACAAAGATTCTATTGACAAATACTGGAAAAAATATTTTGCCTTTGCTCACCCGTGAGTGTAGTATAAGATACTTTGTAATATTCATTACTTTACACATTTAATGTAAACTCTGTAAACATTTTGTTAGGGAAAGAAGTTATTTTCTTCTTAATTTCTAGCAAATATGACTGTGCGCGTTGACCTTGCACTATACGTACTTGTTTGCAATAGAAACTTAGGATACGACTAATTAATTATTTACTTTATGGCGGCTGATAAGAGAGATCAAAGTTGAACCTACACGTCATTCGTCACTTGTTTTCTTAACACCTACATGTGATAAACAGGAACCTTTGGAATAGTTAACGGATTAGGTCATTGTTCTAATCTCGACATAAGGTGCTGGAGGGACTATTTTCAAACCATCTTTGGATTCTAAATTACTATTTGAGTTTAAATTAAAGTTCATGTATCAAGAACAGTATGATTTTTTTTTCGTATCAGGCTCATATCATAGTATGATCTGAGATATCAGCCCATCCCACTGTGTGTAAAAATGGTACATGATTTTTGTTTATTATCGTCGTTATCTTCCATTCTGAGGGCCGTGACCTCTATTTGGAGCGAGTGATAGCTCGCCACCTGTCTCTATCTTGAGCAATGTGTAGGGCAGCATGGATCGTAGTGCCGAGAGTGCCATACTTGGTCTGCCCAGCGCAACGGGCTACGGCCCCTGGGTCTTTTCCCCTCTATATATTATTATTACAACTATTTGAATGTTTTTTTTGTTCTGATTATATTATATGTGAAATTAAACATTTAATTGGCATTATTAACGTGACCAGTTTGTGAATTGAATCGTTTCTCCACAACACGGTTCATTTGTAAATAATACCTTACAAGAATGTTTTGATACGGCAGTTAATGAAATAATTGTTTTAAACTAGCAATTGTTTTAAATGTACTGTACACAATCTATAATATCATTGACACAATCCAAGTTGCAAGCTTTACAGTCTTTACAATACTCAATGTATTGAATTGAATCCTCCATCTCCAAAGTCTGAATTCGTTCAAGTATTTTCAACACCTTCTGAATCGTCCCAAAATTGGTTTTAAATTGGAAGAGCCACGCTGATTGGGCATGATTGGGCCGGCTTGACCGGAGTGATACCTTTCACCGAGTGAGTATGATCATGCCCCTCCCCATCCTTCAATGGCCGGCAACGCACTTGTGACGCCTTGTGGGTGTCCATGGGCGGCGGTAATCACTTACCATCAGGCGATACGTCTGCTTGTTTCCATAAATCCATAAAATAAGAACTAATGTAGACAACATACGTATCTATGCATAGGCATACTTTGAGACCAGTTTTACTTTACCAGGTCAAAGTCATCATCGGTCTCATTTTCGTTTGAATTTGGAATCACAACGGTTTTACTCGTTTTTTTAGAAAAAATACTATCACATGTGCTGCTTTGGATATTGTCGTAGTAAAAAAGGTATGAATGCCTCAGAAATTTGATTCACTAAGAACGAAAAAACTTGCCAAGCCCAACAGCCCACCCGCATAGTTAGATTTCGTAGTTTATCGCTGTCTGTTTTAAAGAGGTAAAAAATGCCCCGAGTAATGTTATGTAAGGATTTTATAGTACAGATATTCGATTCGAAAAGTAGACCTAATACTCTTTCAATGACTTCTTGATAGTCTCCTCGCATAATACCTGACGATACATTTTTGTGGCCATTTTCGAAATTTGTGGCCATTATGGGAAATCTTCGAAATGTAGCTTCGAACAGACTTTTTTTATAAATACCACTCAGCTTTGGGGTCATAAAGGGTCTTATTTTTTTCATCATGTTATTATATTACTTTCCTACATACATACATGCGAATATGATAAAATTAAAATAGTTCAAGGGTGTCCAATCAATTGATTTCTTCCGAAGATTTTCTAGTCAATTTAACACTTTACCTTTTCGTACATTATCCGACGTTTCTTGAGTGGCACATTTTAACCCACCGGGACCCCGTAATGTTTGCTAACACGCATATAGCTATTTCAGCTTATTACGACGCCTATTATCGTTCCTAGAGACTCGTTCATTACCTACCGTACATCCCAGTAACAACCATATCGGGAAGAAACTGCTTCCATGGCCGTTAAGGCACCGCATATACAGTGCAACTTGTACGGCGACCAGTTTGAACAATTCTCTAGATACACCTAGCTAAGTACATAGTTAGTATTGGTAGTAGTGTTACTTTTCCAGTTTCACCTGCGCTTATGATTACTGTTCCGCTTGTAAGGTCATACCGTAATGTTACAACTGCCTCTAATTTTCGTCATTTAATTATCTACCTCATTTAAAAAAAACCTTGTGTACCAAAGATTAACACATCAAGAACTCTTGAAGATTTTTTCTTACCTCACATAATTATTTATCTTTGAAAACAATTTAATTGTTGATTTAATAGTCGCTTTAATTTCCTTTACAAAATTCAATGTAATCAATATTTAAAGGACAGATAACGATTATGAAAAGTGTCAAGAGTGTCTAGTATCAAGCTCACCACAAAGTAAATCTGCATTGAGTTATATCCACCTTCTGAAATAGCATACTTTAAGTTTCATTCCAATATGTAAAACATTAATAGTATGTATTAAAAATATCATACGAAACGATTATAACACTCGAACAAATGTCAAATTGGCGCTGCGTTAAATAATTTTGTCAAATTACGTATATGTTAATAAAACAGCAAAACAATTGTGTTTACAGAATATTTCATAATGTAAATTTCAGTGTCATGTAGCGAACGCATAATGATATGACATCAAAATTCAACAATGGAATATTTTCACTAGATAGCTGCTAAACTTGGAAATTTTAACGGACGCAAGTGAGATTGAGATCTTAAAATTGTAAATTTATAACTCCGTTATCTGTCTGTTTTTTTCCGGAATATGGGGGCAAGAGCAAATGGGTCACCTGATAATAGCGGACTATCGTATATGGATACTGGCAAATTAAGAGACAGAAATATGATCCCGCTCTTGGACCACCGTCCCAGAATTAGGGGTTATAGGATTATTCGTCTTGTAACCTCATTCACTCGGTAAAAAGCGACAAAAGAATGACTTCAATTCCGGTCGTGTTGTAGGAATCGTTTATTTGAATACGCAATTTCACAAACAATAAAATATTGATAAAAGTAGACCGAACTTAAAGTATGATAGCACGTTAGTTACTCAACATAAACAATTAAATAGTTTAACAAATATTTCACACTTTCTCGCATTGCACTTAACCATTAATTGTGTTCACAAACCACAAATACTGCCTCTAAAGAATAACAATTATTCAACGATTGATAGTTATTAACCACAAACATTGTCATGCAATACTGATCAATTTGTATTCTCAAAGGGATTAATAAAAGCGACATACCAATGTTATTGACTCTTGTTATTGAACTTTTTAGTCTGCAGTCTCGTCTTATAACGGCGTAGGCTACAAATAATGAAGGCAAATTTGAAATTTAAGTGTTTGTAAATGTCATATGCTTAATTTAGACTTAGAATTCCTCATTTGAATTGAAAAATACGTCCGTTACATGACAAAAACAGTTCTACATTTAAATATATGTTAATAGATAATAGACTCACAGACTTTAAATAGATAAAATATGTCTAGAACACTGTTTTTCTCGGCGGGAGCACAGAGGAACTCGTAGGCAGGCGGGTCGAGAAGCAATCCTATCGTAAACACAGAGCAATATTTTCTTTGGCAGATATAATTTATGTTGTTAAATGGACAACTAGTTTTAAATGGAACGTCATAGCAGGAGTTTTAAAATGTTTTATTGTGATGGTATAATATGAAAAATAACAGTGCAAAAACTAACACCATTAGTCAATGCTGGCCAAAATATCTCAGAATATATCATTTCAACCCAACTATTCACAAATGACAAATAAAATGAATCAATAACCCTTTCAATTGGCCACAGTCAAATTCTGTCAGGCGAAATGCGGGTTGAATACATTGTTTGCTGTTATTCTGGCTCCAACAGTTAAACCAATTACGGAAGAATAAATATCACTAGTTATATGACATCGTGGTCCCTAGGGGTTTTTTGTTAAAGGGTGCCTGCAATTATTTTTATCTTTAGTTCATACTGTCATTTAAAGTCTATCATTGTTTTCCGGTGAATCTAAAGAATATCAGCATACATCTCCAGAAAGAACAAAGTATCTGTTTCTTCAAATGGAGCACGGTTGAAATTAGGGACAAAATTCAAAATTTTTTTCTAAAATATAGGTATCGTTAAAAAATTACCCAGAAATGTAGGTATGGTATAAATCTCAAATGGGAGACTTCAGGTAAGATTAATGTACGCCTTACCAACAAGACCTATCTTTATTCATAGTTTGGTGAAACACGAGAAACATAGTTTTAGGTGTAAGTGTCAAGGACTGTATTGTAGTGCGTGCCGAACACGTACGGTTGCTTTGTAAGCATCGGCTTGATTTCGTAATATTCAGCTTCCTTAGCGGTTACGGATAATCGTCTTCGGCTTTTTGTTTATACTCTGTTAAATAACATTTTGCCATATGTATAAACATTTCGTTCGCAACGTTCGTACCCACGCATTAATGAAAGATGAACTTGCGTATATTACGCACTCAATAAAAGCGAAGGAACTGCGCTATTATAGATTGTTTATTTTTTTTACGTAATACTACGGTAGTTCTTAATCTTGACTTGTTGAAGGTAATGGTTGAGGTTGAGGTTGAGTTTATTTTTTGTTAGATAATTTTAATAGTTGTTGAAGTCAGTGTCAGTTAAGAATAGCATCATTCCTGACTCATACTGACATTCCACTCTGATACCGAACCCTTTGAAATTATAAATAAATAAACCTTAACTACTTATTAAAAGCCTGAAGTTGAATATTCGGAAGTTATTTTAAGACGTTTTTGGTGAGATATGACATGTTAATCAACAGTAACAATTAAGTATTGCAAAATTTATTTAAAACTTTCTTTTCTCCTGTAGTATCAAGAGAACATAAAACGCCTATAAAAAATTTGTATAAAACACTTGTGACAAAGATTAAAGTTTTCCCTTAGGGCTTGGATAGCGTGCAAACGACAATACGCCTACGTACCCTACGTCTTGGTGTGGGTGAGAATTGATTACTAGTTGGTAGTAAAACTGCAGATATGTTATACTCAAACTCTTCATATATTTTCTAAAGGCGATCTTTTGACTTATTTTAAAACTCTAGAACAAAAAGAGATGAGATTCAAATTTTAATGCAAATCGACGGAGACTTTGAAGATTTATTTTACTTATTTTTAATACTAAGCATATACCGCATTTTTATTTCTGGTGTTACAAGATAAAAAATGAGACGTAAGTATGTTTGCAGATATGACGTCAAAGATGTTATCAATACACATGTAAAACTTATCAATCGATCTATCTATACGATTGTTATGGCGCTAACGATGGCTAACACTCACTTCTTCAAAATATTTTTGTTTTGTAGACTTTGTCCCCAATTCAAGCAAAGAGTTAATTTTCCAGCATCCGAGTCATTGACCATGCTATGGACACCTATAGTGGTCATTGACTCTATTCAAGTTGTTTCTAAGCCCTAGAACTTGCTATGACAATACAGGTCTCACCACCCACGACAACCGTTCTCCAATCATACCGATACTCGCTTTCAGTCCGCATGAATCTAGAAACTGCAATAAACATAGAATCGATTAGAGTGTAGTCATTCGATTAGGTATCGGGAAGTTTAATGGTGGTAAGGCATTTACTTATGATGCATCAATCGATAGCTTTTAAGGCTATCATGAATATAAACACTTGTAAATTTAAGAAATACAAATTGGATGAGGAATGTAAAATTAATTGGCAATATAAAAAATGTTTCTTGTGAAGTTGTAAACTGTTATTTAATCTAGATTATCAAAGTTATTGAATTCCAAGTATTATCGCAAATACGTCTTATGGGAATCGCAGGAATAAATAACTCAACAAAAGGTTTATAGCGCCTATCAGTAAAAAAATATATGTACCTACATAGTTGTGAAATAAGACAAAAAAAAACGTTATCAGAGTAATACGACAAAGTATTTGTGTACAATTGTAAAATTTATCAAATACATTATCTGACAGTGGAATAGAAAACGTGACTAATTTGCAATCAGTAATTTGAAAATAGTGCAGTAATATAACTGTCGTATCTTACAAGCTATCTCGAATACATAGGTTGAGAGCTAAAATTCGAACACTGTAGGGCATATACACATAGTATAAATACACTCACACATAATAATAGAACCAACCATCTGTACGTTTTGACAACAATGGAAGAATTGGCATACCTTAATTGAAATTGCGGTAAAACATTACCAAAAAACATTTACTGGGTTTCAATGCACGGTGTTAAATTGGAATTGGACTGTATTCATTGCAGTTAATGTTACAATTAACGATGCGCATGAGCAACTGTTACTCAATAGGCCAATTATGTAAAAGGTAGAATTTAAATGCTTCAGTGAAATATTTTAAAATGTAACTGTAAAAGTTTAAAAAATGTCCTTTGGATTGATTAAAATCACGTAATAAGATGTAGCCTTACCTTCAGCCATATTTCCGTTTAGTACAAACATAAAATTTAATAGCTATTCTGTTAGTGGTACCGTTTGTTTCGCTTTGAGTTTTATAGCTTAATTTAAACCGCATTCATAAATTCTATCGAGATAATTTAATTCTTATAACAGTATAAGCAGAAATAATAATATACTAGTAACATGTCACATGATGTTAAATTTTCTATCGTCGTACTACATATACGTGTGATGGTTAATTTATGTTTGTATGAGTCCGTGTGTATGTGTATGCGTGGGCAATTCATAGTTAATGGGAGTTATTCACTGCACATGTAAACGAAAATTGTTGATATTTGTCCAAATTTAGAAGGAATCTTACCACTAAATATGAATCGTAAGCCGCCTTCAATAAAATTCACTCATAATTATGTATTTACAGTTCACTGCTACTCAACTCCTAAGTATCGTAACTTAATATTAAGTAGTCTAGAACCTTCTTTGAAAATTCTAGTTTCTAAATGCAAAAAACATATTCAAATTTAGTCACTAGATCCTAACCTACGATCTACATAATGTCATGAACTGGAGATATCCAGAGATTATCGCTTTTTTTTGTTTTTAAAGACAGCTCCCGCACTTGGAGTAAATCCTGTGTCGCGGGGGACTTTACAAACATACACGAAACGGACACAAAGAACACCCAGACTCAGAACAACAATTTGTGGATCACACAAAGTGTTGTCCTATGTGGGATTTGAACCCACGACACTTGGCGAAGTAGGAAACGGCGTAGTGACCGTTAAACCACTAGGCCAAACGTGCAGTCATGCGACTTTAAAACAGAACAATTTAATATATTGTTTTAAACTTTCATGGTCGTTAACATTAAAATAGAAAGCTACGGGATTGCTACAATGTACCTTTTTGTTTGTGAGTATCCGATATTTCGGAGTAACTGAAGATCTTGCGGGTGGGATGTTATTGGCAGACATATCGGTCTACCCTCTTTCGCAGTCTTTTACTACGATCGCCCCCGGTACCACTGTTCACTAACTCAGTATTCACTCGTAATTGTTCTCGACACCCAACACTAACAGTATCTGATCGCGAAACTATATTTTGTTGATTACGCCGGTTTTTGCACATTCGAATCACGGGATTCCAGACATTTGACAATTTGAACCCATCCTCACGATTGAATTTTTTTTTGTGTTTATTAATTTCAATCGCTTCCCTGACCAATCTAGGTATGTAGTTGTACTTTGTACTTGTAACATTGTACTTCTGAACATATAAAAATAGCAATGAATCCAAACTATACAATTCTATATTCTTTCTTTGAACGATATCAGTCAGTATGTTATGGATAATTTTCGTGACCGTGATTCGTAATCGGTACCGTAATCATCAAAATTGTCGCATATCTACTAAATCTACAGCACACTTATATACCTTTATAATAATTATATTTCATTCATCGAAATTAGTAAGTTGGTATTTGATAAATTCGGTAACTATTTAGAAGGTCACAACTGTGAAACAATTTAGAAAAATTAAGGTTGCAATTCAAAGTACGACCGTGAATTCTCGAGCACATTATTTTACTGAAAAAATAAGGAGCGTTTTCTCTTTTACTAATTAGGGTTGTTAAAAAGAACCGCATGACAGAGTGATACGCGCCATTACTTGTGAAGTCGTATGTGCCTCATTAAGGCAAGTTTCGTGTGTTTAGTGATGCCATAAACTAACATCACGTTTTTATTCAGTAGTAGCAGACCCACGCAACCCCGTTTGCGTCTCCTGTTGGCCGTAGCGTGATAATTTTCCACCGTTTTTGAAACATTCTTCTCCGCTCCTATAGGTGTTACCGTGATGATATATAGCCTATAGCCTTCCTCGATAAATGGGCTATCTAACACTGAAATGATTTTTCAAATCCGACCAGTAGTTCCTGAGATTAGCGCGTTCAAACAAACAAACAAACTCTTCAGCTTTATAGTATTAGTATAGATTGTCGTATGCATGTCTAAATTATTATTTACGTAAAAGACTCAAAGAGTACGAAATAACAGCATTGGTGATGTGAACTATTTTATGTTATGAGTTTAGGACTTATCTGTTTACGTAAAAATGGATTTGTTTATTTTATCAAGACAGAAATTGACGGTTGTCGTTAATCTGTTCTCATGAGTACCTACTTAAATATTATGACTCGATTTTCATTGCTATATCATCAACGATAATGAATAGCTAGAAATTCTTAAATATTGAACTGTTGAACGTTGCTAATTATACACCTAGAAAGTGGGACAAATGCTGTCCAAATTTGTAAACATTCAGATATGGATGTCAAAAATGCCGGAATATGAAACGTAACTAAACTTTTATTATTAGACAAACTGAAGCTATTTATGAAACATTTTGGTTAATGTAATACTAAATTTGTATTATAAATGATATACAGGTGAACTCGTAGTGCTGACAACTTTCAGCTCAAAGACCTAGGCCGCAGTTTAGTGAAACATGTTTCATTCGATGTCTCCACTCCAGGGTAACTACAATATGATAAGTAATTTATAATCGTACTAGCTGACCCGGCGAACTTCGTACCGCCAAATTTACATATCTGTCTCAGCTTCCCACAGGCAGTGTACAGTCGCGGACAAAAACTATCCTATCTCTCAAGTTGGATCGAACTGCACATGGTGTGCAAATTTTATTATAATCGGTTAAGTGGTTTAGGAGTCCATTGAGGACAAACATTGTGACACGAGATTTATATATATTAAGATAATATAGCTATTTTTAAAAAGAATTACAGTACAATAATAGGTCAAGTAAAGCAAAGGAAATGGTTGAAATATTTTTAACCGACTTCCAAAAAGGAGGAGGTTCTATGTTTCACCTGTGTGTGTAATGTATTTTTTGATTTTTTTTATTTGACTGTTCCTCCGGGTCATTTTTTTCAATTGTATATTGTAAAAGTAATTTTACAATTGTGTGAACATTATTTTAATCGTCAACAAATTTGTATAATGCAATCAAATCTGAGATAACAACCTGTAAAGATAACCTTTATGACAACTATCATTGACTGTAAATGTGTCAGTAGGTCGAGTGTATCACTCCACAATTCTTCCAAATTATACTATTGTGTAATCAATTATCTCCTGGCATACAGCCTGACAGGTTTTTGGGAGACATGACTGTTCTTCCGTTTACTATTCAAATAATTATTCAAGTTACATATTATTAGGTTCTAACCGTATTGGGTACTCGGTTGTATTGTTCGCCTCTGCACAGTATCGCGGAACCAATACGTGATTGGCATAATTGTGCCACCGTATGCATTCAATTGTTTCTGTACAAATACATATTATAGCTTCATCTAATAATGTTGTGTATGCAAAGACTTTCGCAATGTTGATGAGTTATTTCACAGCTATTCAAAATTGAAAATTCACCATTAAACAAAAATATATTAAATGTAATCGAAAAACAAACAGTCTAACCCATGTTTAAACAAAAACAAAGGTAGAAGGCAGTCTTGAGGTTAGTGAACTAGAAACATTGATTTAAAGTAATGATAAAACTCAAAACGCTGATACCAAAGTACATATTTCATTAAACTTGACTCAACTTTCACGATTGCATGCTAATCACTTTACCTACAATCCCACATTAACAGATGACAAAAATGAAAGTGCACTTTGAGAACAATGGCCGTCTTACACACATGTTTTGAACCTACGACAAACGAATTGTTCACAATTTATCCTTGACACATTCTAAATTGTATGCAGTCAATAAAATGTCATTGTTGTTGTCTAATTCCTAAAAACCTCTATGGTAATATTTATTCATAGACAACAAAGTAGTTTTTTTTAAATACATTACAAAAAAGTTAAAATATTAACATAAACCAAATGAAAAATTGTGTTTTCAAACTTAATTAATATTAAAGAGGGTACACATGAATACGTTTGACCCGTCTCGCATTTAAGTTATTCAAAGACCAACACTGCTACAGTCCCAGCTTACACTGAGCTACCGTGAATTTCGTATGACCTCTATCCAAGGACAACTGGTCACAGTTGAAATGATGAGATATTACCTGTTTAGCAACCAGTCTAGAGGTGTCTGAAAAAAAATATTAGTATTGCAATGTGAAATGATATAAAACTATCTGAAAATACGTCAAATTGTGATATTAATTTTTAGATACATGGTTCATACCTTACACAAATCTACGTGTTCTTTTACTTTAGCAAGCCCTTTTAAGATGTGCCTTTTTTTTTAAAGTTTAAAGCAAGTGATAAAAACAAAGACTTCAACTAGTCGATGATTTGATTTCGTATTTTAGCAAATATAGTTTTTCTCTAATAGCTTTTCCTACAGCTCCGCCCGCGTTTGCATCGTTTATCAGGACAAAAAGTAGCATATGTCCTTCTCTAAGCTCCAATCGAATTTCTCTCTCTCTCTATCGAAAATCTATATCGAAATTAACCCATATTGATTCAGAGATTTAGCCGTGAAATCGTAACAGACCGACAGAGTTCCTTAAGAGCGCGGCGACTGACGCTCGCAACTGCAAGTTGAAATTTGTTCGGAATATTGCTGTATCTAATATAAAATAAAATAAAATATATATCTAATATCTCGTCACTGTATCTCGGTAAGCCATACCTGGCGTAGTATATTGACATCTGTTTGCTGCGATAGCACTACTAACTATTTGGTTTTTATAATAAATATGGATGTGTTGTAGACTACCAAAAATCATCACTGAAAACTCAATGTTTTTTCATTTTCTTTTCGATAATTAGTAATTTGATAATACAAGCTATGCTTTTTTATAATAAATATTATACGTATTGCTGTTTATAATATAGAAAAAACAAACTTAAAACATGCCATTTACGCTGTAAAAATGTGCAAAATTAAATTCAACTTTTTCGTTACTTTACGTAAGTTTTTTTAAATAAAAAGGGAAAAGGAGCCTGCATAAATACTGTTTAAATCTGGATATCAACATAATATGGTGGAAATATGTTCAAACTACAAAATATTTTGGTATTCAATTTGTATGGAGAACTCAGTGACCGCCGGCCCCTTAAGAGTTTATAATATCTATAGGCATGGATACGTAAAGTTACAGTACCATTTTTTTAAATAGCATTACATTTTTTTGATATAATAAAGTATTCGGTTTATTTGATACAGCTGTGACCCGAAATTCTGACAAAAGCAACTTTGAAAACTGCTGAGAGAACGATGACTTCAAGATAAACGAATGAAGAACATGAAAAAGTAATAATGGTTTATGTACACGTACCACAGTCACGTATGCAAGCAAGCGGGAAGGTCATCCATATTTGTGCAAACAGTTGGCTCCGAGATAGCAACGTTTGTACTTTTAAGTAAGCAAGATAATATCGGTACGAAGCGAGCTTTGTTAGAGAAATTCTTTGATTACTACCTGCGCCGGACTCGGTGACGCCCGGTTCCGAATCCCGTACAAAAAACCGTTTCCTTTACATTCTGTTTACAAGACCTCCGACACTGGGGCCCCTTTTGTAGCTGCCCTCACTCTGGCTTACCTACGACCCTTTTTTGTCCGCGTGTTTGTCCACAATTATTCTGAGTTTGCGAGATTAGAGCTTATTAGAAGACATTTGGTAGACACATTTGAAATAATTGTAGCCGTAAGCTATGCAGAGATCCTTTTCGTGTTTTTAAAAAGTTTGCAATATAATAAGAATTGAATTAGAATGGCTCATTTTTACTTTACTTATTTTTATGATACCTGCAAACTGCGTACCTATAGTTTGCTTTCTTTAATCTTTAGACTATGTATGTAGGTAAATATTAATTTGCCGAATGTAATGGGTATTGACATAATAAAAATAATTTGATTTGTAGGATTACAAGAAACCGCTTGAATTTTTAACAACTAAAACGGATGCGTCAAAAGATCTGTTTGTGTGTCAATGACGCGGCCCAGGTTATGTAATCGCCAGCGATTCATGTCTTATGATATCATAATGCACTGTGTAAGATTTCTAACCAGAATTTACTAAAACACGAGGTTGCTTACCATCAGGTGATACGTCTGCTCGTTTGCAACCTACACAATAAAAACAAAAAACAGGAGCAGATGCTGCCAGATTTGGTAACTTGGCTTAAAAGCGATTGTTACTAAAAACTTAAAATGAAGTGACTCAAAACACCTACACTTTCTTTATATAATGCATATGATGTAATTTTTGTGAACAAAAAGATAAACCTTTTCATCTATTAATCATAATTCTGTTCACTATTAATTTATTTCTACTTTTTTTTACTGCAGTTTACTAAACATTAATTTTAGACTTTTAAGTAGTGTACCTACACCTAACAAAAATGTCGATCGCCATAACTGATGTAACTTGGCAGAAGGAGTTTTTATTTTACTGTAGTGCTGTCGTAAGAAGTTTTATCAAATCCGATAAGTTGTTATCTTAAAATATTTGTGATAGTGAATAACTTAGTTACTAGGAAACTGAAATTGATAGACGGATTGTGTTGATCCGGATTATTTATTATAATATGTAAACACAAATATGTATTACCCTGAAATTACTTAGAAATGGCGGTGTTTCGTATATTAGATTTCGTTAAAAATTCTGTGTGCGGAGTTGCTGATTCACTCGACATTCGACTAACATGGTGTCACCACTCAGTTAACAACAACCTAGCAAATTATGTATAGATCATACATACATTTTGGTGTATGTGAACTAAGCAAAGAGGTGTGTCAGGACCGTCGCTAGTAGAGGTCAACAATTGTAACTGCCTACCCTTTTGGGAAATAGGTATGGCAGTATGTATGTACATATATTTTTTATAATAATTGTTTTTAAACTTTCGCGACTATACATATTATTCGTCTGTAAATCGGGTCTAAATCGCGATAATATCTATGAGGTACAATACCTTTTTTGATAACCCGACGTTTCGATCGAATTGCACCGATCGTGGTCACGGGTAGACTGGTGAGAGCTTACCGCCGCCTCCGTGAAGTGTGAGTTTCACCAACTACCCGCACTTGGTCTTCTTTATTTTCATTGTCTTTCGCACTGTCGGTACCTCGACACACCGCACTCACGATGTCCGCTGAGTCCTGTCTAGCAACATGTACTCGCCGACGATTGCATTTGCCGATGACAGGATTCCAAGATGTTGACAAGCGGTACCCATCTTCTCTATTGAAATTTTAAATTTTTTTAATTTCGACTGCTTCCCTTACTATTCTGGAGTAATAGTGACGGTCGGTGGAGAGGACCTGTGGTTGGTGTAGTTCTATCCAATGGTTTGGACCTGACTCCAGCAAATGCTCGGCGATGGCTGATTTGTTTATTTGACGGTTTTTCACAGCCGTGATATGTTCTTTGACCCGTTCTGCGATTGTGCGTTTGGTCTGACCGATGTACGAACTACCACAGCTGCAATCCACCTTATACACTCCTGGGGTCTGCAGAGGAACGACATCCTTCGGTGGCACTTTCCTATCTTAGAGTGCGGACTATATACAGTCTTAATGGAGTACTTCTTCAATACTGTTCCAACTTTGTCCGTCACTCCTTCAACATATGGAAGATATGCTGGACATCTGTCCACATGTACTCGTTTTAGCTCTCACCAGTCTACCCGTGACCACGATCGGTGCAATTCGATCGAAACGTCGGGTTATCAAAAAAGGTATTGTACCTCATAGATATTATCGCGATTAAGTTAAGACCCGATTTACAGACGAATAATATTTTTAATAAGTCCGATATCCACTACTTTTAACTAGTGCTAGTATATAAACCGGGCAGTTTCGTCTGCTAAACATACTAACCCACAAAATCCGTATATATAATTTGCGTACCTATTTTTTTATCGTCAGATAGGAGTTAATTACGAAGATTAAAGGCATTATAATACTACGCTATTATGACGTCATCGAATCTGATGAATCGAACAGCAGGAACCAGATACTTTTGAATTAAAATTGTCACTTAAAATCTGTAAATTTTGAATAAAGGTTTATCTGTTGTAAACAAAAGTACCATAGGTGATTACCGTCTGATAACATCTATCGATAATCAACGTATATTGTCTGATAATAAAAGAAAAGTAAACTGAAAAAATCTTACATAAACGTAGCACTTAAGGTATCTATTAAAATGCTTGAGTGACAGTAAATTGTCTGTTCGATATAAGAAACAGCGTATCTTGTTTTTACCCTTATAAATGGTATAAATGGAGCGATTCAGGACATGGTTCATATCATCGTCAGTTTGTTGATGCTACTAAGCAGATTCCCACGACTACTAGGGGGCAAGCTATGAACCGGTTAATGAGCAACTGGTGGGATTACACGTACAGCTGTGCAATTTACGCACTAATGCATACCGACAGAAAACCGCAAATATGTTTCATTTTGCACAACTTGCGCCACAACTTGAGTAAAGTAGTACTTGGTTCCGTCTAGTTTCAGGGAATTATCTTCTTTGGTTTAATAATTAGCAATATGCATCATGTAATTCCCTTTGTTCCAGTATTTTTTTTTTACTTTTTGTTCCCACCAATCAAAGATTTGTTCAATTATATATTTGCTATGAGATGTAATTTAATATTGGTTACAATTAGCATAATAATTATTATCGTTTTGGCACAACGCGTTAAAATTTACATAAATACGTGACATGCTGTTTAGTATGCTACTTATTCTAATTTCGGTTGGTGTCCAGACATGTCTACATTTTTTGTTACGGCTATCTTTATCGATGACATTTATTGTATGCTGTATGATTGTAACGTAGCATGTAAAAAAATATTGGTATTGTATTATATACTTGAGAGAGTAGGTAAATGTTGGTCGGATTGTGAATACCCATAAGAGGTAAACGCTAACTGTGTGGAGTGTTCCAACTGTCCAGCACACTGCTCGACCCCCTCAATCTACAAAGTAACAATGAGAGTTATAATCTGTTTATCTGTGTCACTGACCATGCTCTTAATATTTTGCTATGTTATGCTACTTTCACTCTGTCAGTGGCCAGTATTTCCTTCAATTGATTCCGTAAAACAACTGAATATATGAAACCTATAATCTACTAAATCTTTACTTTTTTTGATCTGGCCGGCTACAAAACCGGTAATGATTCGCCGAAGGTTGTTTTAATTTTATTAATGTTTTCCAAGTGTTTAGAATTGCGCCTTAAACAAGTTTTTAAACATTATTAAAGGGTCATTAATAAAACTTTTTTTCTTGTGTAATAGTGTCATTAACCATGAATCTAATAAGAAATTATTTTAAAATTGTTATATACAAATTGTTAGTGCTTCAGTATTTCCTTCTAGTATTTCGTTCGAGTTGTTACAGCATCTAGTTTGCCAATTTGATACAGACTTACATTATAACGGTTTGTGAAACGGGAAATAGCTGTGGTCACGAAACGGATGATGTAGTTTTTGCTATTGTCTTTTTGGTCTTATCACAAAACTACTTTAAAGACATACACACATTTAAACAATTTGACTTCTTTAAAAGACAATAAGTAGATAACACATTATCTGGGTAATGAGAACACAGATGTTAATTTAATATAGGTAAACACAGTTGTATTTTAGAAGGGTTATGACGAAGTCTTCATTCGGCAGTAAGAGATTCTTGCAACGAAAAGCTTCGTACGGTATTTGCAGCGGTTTGCGTATGTACACCGTTATTTTAACTACCAACAAGACCAGATGATTATAATTCATTGGCGTAAAATAATATCATTATTATGATAATTAATGAAAACATTAAGAAAGTTATGTAATGCAATTATGTTTTAATCTTTGGCTGCTACGATACGTGGTTTATTGTGGACTAATTTCTATGTTTGATAGGTATTATGTTACAAGGTGTTTTCGTGGTCTACTTTGACACAGGTGAAGTCAGTGCCTTTAATAGATACTTACTTAAAGATAAGGTAGACAGCGGCGATGACGTGTTATGGTCGTTGTCATAACTGAAGTAATTTAGATAATAATACTTTTGCAGTATAAAAAACACGTTATTTGAAAATGAGACGTGATTGTGCTCTCACTTTGTGAAAAGCAATTCTTAAAATTTATTAAGAATTGCTTTTCAACTTTCGTGTTTTTATACTAATTAGAGGAGTAAATTAGGTTTTCATTTCCAAAATGTTTGAGAGGTATTGCTTTGGTTGCCATTTGTTTCTAATCAATTAACTGGCCTAGGTCTAGTGATAAGTGATCCTGAATGTAATGCCAAAAGTCGCAGGTGTTATTGCCATTCAGAATAAATTATTATATGATTAGCACTTCTATTTCACGGTGCAATTAATCTAGTGTATTTAATTTATCTATTACTAGCTGAGCCCCGCGATGTTACCCGCGGTACAACAACAACCGCGGTTAACGCCACAGGACAAAGTAAAAAAAAACTATGTAAAAAGTATCTATACCTATACGGCTATACCGACATCAAAAAAAGCTATTAAATTGTACAGTCAGCATAATACAGCATATAATATTTAAATTGATACTTGTTTTAAGCTAAGGCCTTATGGGACTGGCACACCCTAATAGGGTAAAAGTCCCTTAAAAATAAATAAAGAGAAAAAAAAGTATCCTATGTCCGTCTTTTGGTTCTAAGCTACCTCCGCACCAATTTTCAGCCAAGCCAAGCCAAATCGGCAGGGCAGGGCACAGATTATCTATAATATGAAATAAATATATATTATTAATAGATATTTTATTATGTTTGTCAAGTTACGTCGTAGTTCAAATCATAGTCTACACGGAATTTCGTGTGATGATTAAGTTTTCCATAGAGAAATTATTAGATCTATATCATATATTAAGAAAACATGTATAATACGTATAATCTGTATACGTATTAGAATAAACACGCTTATCTTATGTGAGTGAGTCAAATCAAAGTCAAGTTTTATCATATCGGTAACCTTGTCATAATAAGCGTGAATGTTTATTACGTGGACTTTACCTTATAGATTTACGTCATTGTGTTACGCGAATTGGTATTAGCAAGTTGAGAAGACGCAAATGGTTTTTTAGCGAAGTACATAGATTAACATAATATGACACCACTCCTTTAAATAACATTTTCGATTTTTTTGCCCGTGATTCAATACGTGGGGTGCATATCCTTATGCTGACTAAAAGCAAACATTTTTGATTTATAAGAAACTCAATTGCAAATATACGTGTGTATATTTAGATAGATAGCCGATAAAACTTAGTAACGGAAAGGAATGATAAAAAACTTGTTCACATAGATGAATGACTTTAAATAAATTTAGAAACAATTTTGTAATCTAATGATTTGCTGTTGCTATGTAATAGTGCCGGAAATTTTACTATTTATATAACTTTGCATATTTACAGTTAAAGGACACTTGACAGACTTCTTCTTCAAAGTGTTTGCCACTTGACAGACTTAGTATGTTTAAGTCAAACATAGTCTTTCGAGATTCTTGAAGTCTACCGTGAACGTTGATCACTATGAAATACAACTATCTTAGCGATAGCCTACGCTCTACTAATCATAGGTTTTAAACAGCAAATAGTCGTGTAGGCAAGTTTTAAATATTCTAAAGTTAGTTTCTATGTTAGTGTTTTGTCTTTTAATAACTTTTACGATTATCATAGATCATTAGGAGTTCAGAAAAAGTCTAGGGTACTATTCACCTAAAAAAAGTATTGTGTCCTCTTGAGAACGGTTTTTTGAACCGGGATTTACCATAAATAGATATTATATTAGAAAATAGTAACTATATTTTGTACATTAATTTCAAAGATGATTAAAGTTTTTAATTCAACTTCATACCTTTTGAATGAAATGCATATAAAGATTGCCAATATAAATTCCAACTTGGAAGAAAATGAATACAGACAAATCAAATTATTCTATACAAACGTGTAAAAGTAGTGCTAGTCAATTGAGACGACCGTTGGTATCAAGGCGATTAAAGATCGTATGATATTTACCTGCCCAGCTTCATAATAATAGTTGGCCTCGGGGTATGAAACAGCTGTTGGGGGATTGCCATTGTACCGCGGTGTATTGAACGATACTTTTTATTCGGCATCTTTGAACATGTTCAAAGTGAACACTCCTATTATTTTCTCGTTATAGACAGCTGTGTTTTATTAACGTTCACGTCTTCGCCAATAAAACGGTTGTTTTTTCACATGTTGGTTATCAATTTATACATGTTTTTTTCTGTTGCAGAAGTGCAAGACGTGGGATGTTTCAACACTGATGACGTCTTTTTTACAAAGGTGAGCATACATTTTAGGTACTTATGACACGATATTTATTTATTCAGCGCTGCAGTTTACTGTAACGTCAAAAGTCGCGCCAGGGCAAATATTTTTATGCAGAAATACGATTATCAACAAAATTTACCTACGTGTTTTATGCACAGTATTACGCATAAAAACGGCCAACGTTTTTTCGAGTTTTAGAACATAGGTACAAGCTATATTTTAGTTGGAAAATGTTGTATAAATATTATTTTTCATAAAAGTAGTAGTAAAAGTGGAGATTTAAATACAAATATAAAAGTGAAGGGTTCAGTAACTGTATAATGTATATAACTATATAAAGTATAATGTGAGTTTGAATAGCAAATATAAATCTTTTAAACTTTAGATGGATGATGTTTAGTAAAAACTTTAAGATGTCTATCTGTTCCACGAAGTTTGGCATTCACATTTAGCTTTTAATTTGTGAGCGTTTTTTTATTCTTTCAAAATATTAAATGAGAAACTGGACTAAGTTGATTGCTATCTCTTTTTAAGTTGGCCTTATCTTTTTAAGTTGCTCATTTATTTTGTTGACTCTACTTTCATCCACTTAAGGCGTTATGAAAATGTTGTGGCAATTTGCATTTGGTTTATGGGATGTCAGTTAGTTGGTGATCACATTTAAAGACAGGTGAGGTGGTGAAAACGCCTACCATTAGTTACCTACTTACAATTTTTTTCTTTGCCTACTCCTAGCACAAGTTAAGCTATTTTCCCATGTCTTTAAATAAATAAAACAACTGTTAAAATTACATTCCTCAGTTCACAAAACATGTTTTTTTTTTGCTTATTTAGGTATATCGATATCTAAATATTTGTTTTTCATTATGTTTTATTAAATTATCTAAGACGTTATAAATAGCTATAAAACAATTAATTGCTCATGTTTACAATTTGTCTGATAAATCTTTACTAGTTTCTGTTCCGTGACCTAAAGCCAGTGGTTCAAAGTACATGCGTAGACGGCGGTACACGTGTTTGTTGGATGATTAATATGCGATACAAAGGATGTCACCTAAGAACAAATAAAAAGAGACCCCTCATGTAGTTTGGTTCTCGTAAAACTTTTAATGTGGCAATAGATTTACTTTACAAAATTGTTTAACGATGCTAATGATGTAAATGTTATATCTTCTATATATATATAAAAGAGTAAGGTGACTGACTGACTGACATACCCAGAGATCAAAGATCAACGCACAGCCCAAACCGCTGAACCTAGAATCCTGAAATTTTGCAGGTATATTTATATAACGTAACTAACGTAACTTTATATAACGGAAGTGGGCACTAAGAAAGGAATTTTTGAAATTCTACCCCTAATAGGGTAAATCAAGGGGTGAAAGTCTGCGTGAGCGGAGCCGCGTGTAAAAGCTAGTTCTGTAGGTATAAAAAGAATGATTGATAGATAAAACTCAGTATAGAAGTTAAAAATTGCCTCGGTGGCGTAGTGGTAGCGTAAGCGATTGTTGTGCTCTCGAACTCTTGAAGGTCTCGGCTTCGATTCCCGAGTCGGATCAAATATTTGTAAGAACTGCAAATATTTGTTTCGGAGTTTTGGTGTTTTCTATCTATACTAATATTATAAAGCTGAAGAGTTTCTTTGTTTGTTTGCTCGCGCTAATCTCAGAAACTGCTGGTCCGATTTAAAAATTCTTTCGGTTTCTAGAAAGCTCAGTTATCGAGAAAGGCTATAGGCTATATATCATCACGCTAAGACTAATAGGAGCGGAGCACCAATGAAGAATGTTTCAAAAACGGGGGAAAATTATCACGCTACGGAGACGCAAACGAGGTTGCGTGGGTCAGCTAGTGTTTAATATGTACAAAAGTATAAATGTATTTATATCAGTTTTCTAGTACCCATAGTACAAGCTCTGCTTTGTTTGGGACTAGAAGGCGTTGTGTTAGATTTCCAACAAAAAAAAAAAAAACAAAAATGCGAGCTATTGTTTACATTTTCCAATCTATCCAAACAATATGGCTTTCCATTGTGTACCTTTCCTTAAAGTCTCAATTTTTCTATCTAGTCCCTAAAGTGCTGATGGTATTAGGATCTTTCCATTGTAGACCATCCTTAAAGTCCCAATTTCCCTATCTAGTCCATAAAGTGCTGGCAGTTTTAGGATAGTATCCCTACTAGGAGGAAAGTAGTCCCTATGTAATGGGGACTAACATTAGAGGAGGCAAATGATGAGTTTGAATTTACCTACCCCTACCGTACCGCTTATATAGGTGTGACGGTATGTATGCACTTAAAAGTGATAAGAAATTTCAAGTCATATGACTTCTGATTAAAATTCAATTCGGTAGTCGGCATTCTGTAACGATATTGATAAATTATGTCGACTACATAGATGACACAGTTAGGTAATTGATATACAAATTATTATTATCATGATAACAATTAAATTTTACTTATATAAATGTTTTGATTTGATTGGAATGATATTATTTCCATCAATTGACTGCAAGATTGGCCTAGTGGTTTAAGTGGTCGCCACGCCGGTTCCTACTGCGCGAAGTGTTGTGGGTTTAAATCGGAGGTGATCTGTGCACTAAGTGTACCATGAACTTACCTCCACTACGCTGTAATATGGCCAAGTTATGTGCCCGTGCCTATAGTACATTTTCTGTTAATTTAATAGTAGAACATAAGAAGGTTCATTCGTCAAAGTAATTTCGAAACTTGAATTGTGATCAGAATGCAATTAAAAAGTTAAAACAATTGGTTTTAATTAAAACGCGCGTCCATAATCGGTTTTCAATTGACAACCATTGAACGGAATTGAGTAAGTACAAACTTTTATTGTTATAACTGTTTCACCCTGTGTACTTGTACCCTTGAGTTTATCTATAAAACCATAACAATGTTTTTTTTTGTTTTTTTGTTTTTTTTTTTTAATATTTGGCCCGCCAAAATGACTCTACTCTGCCTGATGGAAAGCATATGCAGAATCCAAGAGTCGCCATGCTCACTGCGAATGCAGACAATGCAGCATGGTGACCCTGTTGTGCTATTTATTTTTATATGAAATACAATAAGTTATTATCGCTCTTGATGTGACAGCATTGAAATGCGTGTACTGCATCCTTGACTTGGGTTTTTTTACCTACTTTTGGTCATCATTATTAGAGTGCATATTCTTTGTTTGTATAGAATACAAAAATTCTCGGTATGTAAAGCGGTGACGTGGTGACTCAAGACTCGTTGCGGTCAAAACTGTTATTTGTACGAGCAATGAAGATGAAAATAACTGTAATGAATCAAAGAGTATAACAATAGTTTATTGTAATAAAACTGAAATTTTGGAAAATTTATGGGAGCAAAAATGTTGACTTCTTGTCATAATAGGCCAGTTGACTAAATTTTAAAAATTGTATTATAATATACCTTAATATCTATTATACCCTAATAATCCATTATTTATAAAAATATTGAATATTTTCAATGTTTATTTATCATTTGAAAAAAACAATTGAATTTTCCCTCGAAAACGCTCATGACTGTCATGGCGTCTTAAATGACCTCACGCCGTGCTAAACAAAACTGATTGTGTATTGAATTAAAATGTTATTTAATTAAAAACGAATTCTTCGTATTATAAGTACCTAAGTACTGTATGGTGCCCCAGCGTAGAAGCACACACGTTAAAACTCCAAACAAATTATTTATATAATGTTCCTAACAATCAACAAGTAGGTACGAAAAAGGTGGCTAACACTAGCAAGGATGGATTATGCACATTGTTTATCAACAAATACAAGAATGTATTTTTGAGATCATTTTGATGTAAGTATTCCACACAAATAATGTAGGTAATTTAAATGTAAAACAAAATTAATGAATTTTGCTTAAGAATATCTATAAAACATTATCATATTAGTTGAGGTCAAGTATTTTGTTTACGATTAAAAACATATTTTAATTGACTTAAATGACTAAGAATATATATTATCAAAGTGACAAAAATGCTAAATTTGAAAAATATAACGCGTTCTGTTCTGTGAAAACGTCAACCACTACAATGTTTTGCACGGCCTGACGTAACACTTTCTGATTCGTGTTTACAGTCACGTGGTTTATGATCATGGCTATTTTTTCCGAATTTCTTTTGTAGAAATAATAATAATCTTAAATTTTTAAGTTAAATTGTTTTGTTTATTGTTATCTTCACGTCATAATAATTATTTAGAAATTCTAATCGAAGGGATTAGAATTATGATTAGATTTATTCTTAGTGGACACAAGCCTATTATGTACTTTTATGTACTTTATGTCTAAGTGAAAATTAACAAAGTTTTTATTACTAATTTTGTACAGACGTTAATTATTTAGTAAGTAGTTTAGTAATAGTACTGTTTTTTTTTTCTTATCTGTTTTTTTTTTCTTATTTTAAAATAATTTATGCATGTAGTGTTTACCTAAATGAGTTGTACACTTAGATTAAGGCTTTACTGTGTTTTGTATTTAAGAATGTTTTAGTGTAATAACTATTGGTAAACCATTAAATAAATAAATAAATAAATATTTAGTATAGAATCAATTCGTGTTCAATGTTTGATATCTACATAGTTTTGATGTGATTTACAAACATACCATTTCTCGCTTCGACTTACCTTTTATGTTCGTTTAATTACCTTTATGGTAATATTAATGTAGATATGTATAATATGGTAATTATTTATGAAATTATATTTTTTAATGAATTATTTATGACTTACTTGAGCTGGGATTAATGACCTGGGGTTCATCACATAGATAACCTCGCCCACCTTTAAATGAAACTTGGTATTAAAAAACGTTGTAATACAAGCAAATGTAGCTAAACAAAAATAAGGTCACAAATATAAATATGTTGTAAATAGTGACTCGAGCCAAATAAAGTTTAAAAAAGTATGACGCAAAAGTTTTACAACGAGTTGTAGTTTTTTTCATCGTTTATTTCAAACAGGGCATACTTCTATACGAGGTATTCTGATGTCATATAGATTAACGAATCTTATCTAATACAGATAACAGTGCTTTCGTACTGTTTCTGGAATGTGCGTGCAAAAAACATCTACAACAAAGTGGAACGAAATACTGGTATTCTCACATTACGTAGAGACATAAGACAGCAAAAAATACTTTTCTAAAAGTGCCTCTTTTGAGTATTTTTTGTGCTACCCGCAGTTGTTGTTGTGAATTAGTCTCTTCAAAGTGTCAAGCTCTTGCTGAAAAGTGAAAAAAATTATATATTCTGCATATACAAGTTGTTTTTGAAATATCACATCTGCAAAACATTTCAATAGACGATTTCCTTGTTGTTTATGGTTATAACGACTAGAGTTGTGCAATTAATATTAATTTATGTATTTAGATTACAATCTTCATATTTAAGCCTGCAAAGAGGTCTTATCATAAATTTCTATGAATTGATGCCACGCGTCGGAGCCCTTACGACCATTACAAGTTTATGAGAAAGTGTACTCCGTGATTTTGCATGTGGTTTGAACTTCTGGTTGTATTTGCGAGTTAATAATTTAATAGGAGCATCAGATTGTCGTTCATGTATCGTTATCTTCACATTTATGAGTATATATCCCTCAATAACTAGGGATAGCCGATTTACGTTTTAAATATTTAAAAAAATTGTGCTGACAAAAAAATTACAGAATTAGGTTGAAGCCCCATGTTATGTAAGTTTTCTAAGAAGAACTGCGCAAAAACACAAATACATTTCAAAAATTCTGAATGTCAACAGGAATGATGACATAACGGTAAATCTTTTCGGGTTTTTTATCAACACTTTTTCACACACCTACTAAAATAACCATGAGATTGCGTGTGTTTTTTTGTACAAGATGCTTTCTTTCATTTGTGGTCACAGTTCTAAATTTGGTTTCAATTTGTAAACATTTTTTTCAATTTTTGTTCATTCTTAGCAATACTAATAGGTACATGCATGGTGTTTTGTAATTTAGAAGGTTAAGGAAGATAACCGTTATCTGTATGGAATTAGTTTAATAATTTAGTAATTATTCCTTGTTTCCTACTTTGATGACGTTCCTGGAAATTATTTTATTATGCACTAAGTAAGAATTCTCTTATAAGATCAAGATAAGTGCGCTATCAACATTATGTACCTGCAATTAATGATCAACATAGTTGCCTAAACTTATAATAACTCACAAATAAGTAGACTATCTTACAATATTAACTCAAAAATGTATAATTTCTATACGAATCGGACCAGTACCTATTAAAACTGTTAGCCATTTCCGTTGAGAAACTAGTATCATCACAAACGTAATTTGATAATATTTAATTGCCCATATTAGATAAATGATAGTTTTATCCGAATCTCAATGACGTAGATTTGCAAAAAAAACTTCTTTAGACAGTAATTATTCTGTGTACTGGCTGTACCTACCTACCGCGGGTTCGCTGACATGTGTAAACTTTTTTTGCTTGAAATGACAACTCTTTTTCAAAAATAAAATTAATTTACTTCTTGTAACTTAGACACGTGAGAGTGATAATCTAAAAAATTGAATTGATAAAAAGATCCCAAATTTACTAAAAAACTAAATCGACATTATTGACATTAAAAATAGACGCCTCTTTTATTTAAATCTGTAACTTTTAGTTTTTAAATAGTTATTTTCTACTTATGTGCGAGACCGGAAGCCCAAATACTAAAAGATGCAGCAGCATTACTAGGCCGCCATGGTGTGGGTGGCCATACTGCATTGTCTGCATTCGCAGTGAGTATGGTGACCGCCACTCTTGGATTCTGCTTATGCTTTCCATCAAGCAGAATAGAGTCGTTTTGGCGGGCCAGACATAAAAAAAAAGTAATCGGTACTTTTCGGTATTGGTCATTACCTGCTAATGGTGTACCTAAATATTCTTTCTAATGATTAGATTCATAATGTATACTTACGTATTAAGATATACATATTATGTAATGTAATGATTGCATCAGTTTAAGATAATGATCTTAATCTCGAGCTAATCGTCACATTTACCGTGACCTTGACTTGATAATTAGTTCAGCCCGTCGCTGTGTAAAGAAATAACTCTAAGTTAAATAAAAGTCAGAGATGTTTCATTACAGACGTCTTATTTATAAGTGATATCAGGAAAGGTTAGTGAGTTCAATTGCTTTGATATTGACAAGGTAATGATATGTGGCAACATTTACAGAGATTTCTTTACAACAATAATGTTGCTATATGTAATAATAAGAGCTTTGCTTTCATTTAATCAACGTTTTTTGTTTTAATTTAATTGGATGGAAGGGACACTGGATGTTATTGGTTATTATTGATGATGTCACTTTCTGATTTTCTTTAGGATTATGTTTTAAAAAGAGTAGCTGTGTTTTACTATCGGTACTAGAAAGGTATAATCATAACGTATATTGTTATAAGTTGTAGTAAATTTAATCTTCTTTGCTGATTTTAAAACCTAGTACGAGGCTATTGCCTTCCAGAGCTGAATGTAGGCCTCCCCAAAGAGCGTTATCGCTAGGAGTAGTATTTCTTTTAAAATCGAAAAGAATTGAACAGTTAATATGGTACATAATGGTATATTAAAGGTCCTAAACTCCTAACTTAAAAAAAGAGGCCAAGTGCGAGTCGGACTCGCCCATGAAGAGTTCCGTAGCAGCAAATAACCTAACCTAAAAGTTCTTGTAGTTCGTTGACTTAACTTTGATCGATGTTTGAATGTTTGATTGATTGAATGAAAAGTAAATTGCGGTTCATGATGTATTAAAAAAAACTACTTACCTACTCGTTAATACCAATTTTCGGTAGAAGTTTGCAATTTGCATGGTAATGTACTTCATATATATTTATTTAGTTTTATCATTTTCTTATTTTAGAAGTTACGGGGGGGACACATTTTACCACTTTGGAAGTGTCTCTCGCGCAAAATATTCAGTTTAGAAAAAAAAATTAGTAGAAACCTCAATATCATTTGAAGACCTATCCATGGATAGACACGTATGGGTTTGATGAAAAAAAAAATTTGAGTTTCATTTCTAAGTATGGGGACCCCCAATTTTCTTTTTTTTTCTATTTTTGTGTGAATATCTTAATGCGGTTCATAGAATACATCTACTTAACAAGTTTCAACAGTAGAGTTCTTATAGTTTCGGAAAAAAGTGGCTGTGACATACCGACGGATAGACAGACAGACATGACGAATCCATAAGGGTTCCGTTTTTTGCCATTTGGCTACGGAACCCTAAAAATACAACCGTATTCAGGATTTCCTTTTTAGGTAGTTTAAAAAATTTACTATACTTATTTTAATTGATGGTCCTATGCTTTTGTTTATTGATATTAGGTTAGTTATTTTCAGTCACGTAGGTATATATAGATATTTAGCAAACTCTTATCAAAATTCAATGACCCACTGTCTGTACTCACCTGTAACATAGTTATCGCTACACATACACACGCTTTGTGATAACACAGAGTGGTTCGATAACCCTTTCCTACCCAACTAGTTAACAATCAGTTTTACTAGCTTTTCTGGCGAATTTAGCCACGAATTTTCCTTAATAACTATGCCATTTGCCTGTATATAGAATAAAATAAACTTGCAAATAACAAATGTGATTTTAATATGTGATTCTACCATAGATAAAAAGAAAATTATAGAAACGTACTCAACGAAGACTATTAACGTTTCTCACTCGTGTTGTAGTGTCGTACCTAAAATCAATTAGTAACTTTGTTATTACAATACTTAGAGTACGAAAGTGTTTTACTTCTCTTAGTTGAAAAAAAAATTATGACAGACAATATGCAACTTTTTAAGAAAATTATCTTTCATAAATTTATCACTCAATCTATTTAATTAGGTATGTGTGTATGTAGGTGTAGGTAAATATAATATAATATCTTTTGCAAAACAAAACCGATGTTGCATAACCTCTGGAGTCGCGTGTCATGCTTGCTTTAAATTTATTTTATCACTACAAAAATAATTCCTTTGCAAAATGTAAATTTACTGAGAAATATCAGAAATGTTTAATTAAAGTGATAAAATAGGTACGATAAATTTAATGTAAACTTTATTTAATTAAACAAAAGGTGTGATCTGTCTACAGCTTGGTTCAATACAATGTGACACGGAGATAACCTTCAGACGTGATAAAAAGAAATTGGATATTCACAACCACACATTATACCTAATATGACAATAATTTATACATAATAAATATGTAAATGATCAGCTGACCTACGCAACTTCGTCTGCATCTCTTATCAAACATGCTCGACTCCCATTGACCTAAGCGTGATGTTCTTATGCGTGCTATCAATATACACATTTAAAAAGAAACGTGAAAATCGGATAGATACTTTCAGAGTTTATCGTGAGCAACAACGTGGCACGAGAATTAAGTACATATAATATAATACATTTTGTCAGCGGCTTGCATAAAAGATGATCTTGGTACTTATCACATGCTCTTCCCTGGCAGCGTTACACAATTTTTCATAGCGAATTTATGGATGACGGGAAACTGTCATATCTGAGAGCCGTCCTTCTTTCTATAGATATAGGCCAACTCGGCAAGAGTTATACCACAGCGCGACGTCACAGACAATTGGTGTTATACAATTCTTCTGTTGCTTTTGCGCGGTCTTATTTTGGGGAAAGCCCCTCTCAAGGCGGGATAGCATTTGTGAGATTGTGACTCTTAGTTGGAGGTGCTAGGTACGCTCATTTACATTAAAATAGGCCTGTATCAAGTAAGATAAACCTTATATTATTTTTAAATGCAACATTATTAATCTTACATTTAGATAATAAAATATTAACAAAAAATCTGTGACGTAAATTTTATGCATGAATTCAATACCTTACATAAGAAAAGGTCGTGTTTTTAATGTATGCAAGGCTCCCTCGTAACACAAATCTAATGGAATCAAATAAATTTTATTGTAACTGTTTTTGACCACGCAATCGATTGAAACATTGCAATTATTGTCCGGTTGAATAATCAATTAATTTAGTTTTCAACTGACTGAATTTAGAGATATAGTTTCATTAAATACTTCCGTCATTGGTATTCCCGGATATTGAATTAAAACTTTTAAGATACAGTTTTTAATGTACAACAAATAAAGTCAATAATAATGTTTTGAGATCAATTTTATGTTACAGCAAAGATTTATAATTATTATTATGTCAGATCAGAAAGTCATTAGAAGTCGCGGGAGGGTCACACTCCCGCACATAAGGACCGTCTGATCTGTGTGGAACAGTAGGTCAAATCCTCCTTTCTAGAGAGACCTATCTCCAGTAGTGGACTGTTAAAGTAGATTGCTGATGTGATGTGATAATCATTATGTACTTACCTCTTTATATTTAGTTTAAACTGTTTAGCTTTCGAAAAAGGAAAAATGCTGAGATAATACGAATCCTATTAGTTTAGCCCGAATTTTAAAAGTATGTGAGTTCTGTCTAATAAAATGTCAATGCCACGATTTTTTCAACCGCATTTTTATTTCACAGAACTGGTCAATGTCATGCCTTGTACGGAAACAATCGGAAAATATATTATAAAAATAGAAACTTCAGGGACACGATTGCTCAATGGGGAAACAAATAGCGTTTACTTAAATCTTAAAAGGAAAATACTTGGAAGTATCTTACTTCACTTTTGATGATTCACAGATGGTAAAAAGCCAAAATGGAAGTCATTGCAAGGTGATCAATGATATTTGACTAATAATCTTTTAATTACTATTTATTTTATAGACCCCGGTTTTTGGTCTCAACAAAAATAGTTTCATCATATCAATCAAAATTCATCACCAGGGCAAAGTGCCCTTAAGTTTGTACTAGATTTGGCGGTGGATAGCCAGCAATGTCATCAACTCATGTGTAGTACATTCATGTGTAGTAGGCAGTTATAGTCAAGATTTTCTCTAGAGTAGTTACTTTTTTATCGATATGATAAAGTTCCACCACATTTCCACTGAAGAACTTTAAAAACAATTATTTCCACTGAAATCTATACAATTGTATATACCTATGCAAAAAAAAACAAAACGGTAAATGTTTTATTGAATTGAGAGCTATTGTTTGGCACACGTGAGTCGGCTGCTCAATTTTGTCATTGCTTTTCACTCAGAGTGAGTTTTTCACCGAGTTATCGGAACTACGGGATGTGACCGGGGACTCAACCTATTTTACGGGGGTTCAAAGGGTGGCAAAGGTGACTCGTCCGTTCTTATACTCCCTTTAAAACGAAATTAAACTAATCAACAATAAACGTGCCTGCAAAAAGAACAATGATACATTAGAATCTATGTGATGAAGACGCTGTATAATGTTGGTATTCAAATACGTCATTGATAAACCAGCTTCAATTTATGTAAATCAACAAAAAAGATAAACGTCTCTATACATCGTTTTACAATATTTTTTTTAAATTTTATAACCTGTATTTTAGCCGCTAATTGTTAGCTATAACGTAATTTTTTACGACCCTATATAAATCCACAGACAGTAATAAAGCGTTAGTATGTTATACGTGGATAGTTATAAAAAACATATGATAGACCTTAACATACAAGATATTAGACCACAACCAATGTCCACTTAAAAAAAATATGAAACCTTCAACTAAAGAGCGTGTGACGACGCATTAAGAATATGGAGTATCACTACGCCATATTCGTGTCTAAGGAAGCGAAATATCCAGAACAACATCACTGCAAACAGCCATCTGGCCAACTTGACTGCACGTTTGGCCTAGTGGTTTAACGGTCACCACGCCGTTTCCTACTTCTCCAAGTGTCGTGGGATTAAATCCCACGTAGGACAACACTTTGTGTGATCCACAAATTGTTGTTCTGATTCTGGGTGTTATTTGTGTCCGTTTCATGTATGATTGTAAAGTCCCCCGCGACTTCTTCCGCGATTTATTCCTAGTGCGGGAGTTTTCTAAAAAATAAATAAAAAAAATATCCTGGCTAAGGAAGGTCATAATTATGTCCTGTACTGAATTGTTAAGACTGTTGATGACCTAAAAATGCTAAAAAGCCTATTCACACGTTAAATGCACGGTTGTTTGTGACTCAGGAATGGTAATAGACCATGTATAGCACTTATCAATGCTTTACAATTATTATATTTATTATTTAAGACATCAGCCCCCCTAGCTAAGTGGCAAGCGTTTTTTTTTCTGCAATCGTTAACGCCTAAATTCTCGTGTGTCATTGGCTAATCTTAGACAAAGTATTAGCCGAAGACACACGAGAATTTAGGCGTTAATGATTGCAGAAAGAAAAACGCTTGCAACTTGGCTAGGGGGGCAGGTTTTCTAGTCTCTAAATTGAAAGTAGGAAAATCGGCTTAGTGAAAAATTTACATCGGTATTGAACCGTTTCTCTAAAACCAATAAAGCGGTGGTGTCGGTATTTATTCTAAGCTAAGAAGTTTCTCTAGTATCTATTTACCGTAGTTATCCCGATTTCCTGGCATACGTTGAGCAATTCACAGTATAGTTAGGTAGGATATAGGTTTATAGGTTTCGGATTGTTACAAATTGTATTGTATTGTGTATTTACATGTTTTTTTATTGTTAACTCATCTGTCCTGTTGAAATTTCTGTTATGTGACAGATAATTTGACGTATCTTTAACAAGATAAGCTATCCGGAACTTATCTGTAACCGATGAAGCAGGGCCATAATATTGTAAATATAGGAGGACTTCCAAAAATTTAAATTCTGTCAGCATTCGACTGGCCGATTGCCAGCTTCAATTAAATTTTAATTCCAACAAATGTAAAAGTAATTAAGGAGTATTGGTTCCCATTTTTTACAAAATTGTCTAATACCAGTGGTGTCTTTACCGAGGCGTCCTCTAAACACTACTACGTATGTGCTGGCTTACTGCCAACACATTGGCCAGATTGTTGTGAAGTGTATGCCCACCACTATATTATATCTAATGATAGTTTTCACGCGAGTGACCCAGTGATAGTGACCTAGTCACACAATATTTTTAAAATATTGTTTTTTTTTCTTTCTTTTAATTTAAATGGATTGTTGCTGTTATAATCATAAAAAGTAAGTTTTAATACGAATTTATTGTAATGCTATTCTATGACGTGGAACCTTAACGTAAAGGAAAGTTAATTTTGGTTTGTATTGTATGTTAAAGTTTATAATTATTATTGCATTGTAAAAATTAATAAAAATCTATTTATCAACCTATTATGAATCAGTATTGCCATTCAACATGGTAAGGTAATGCTGCCAGTCTTTTGGGAACGATACCAGTAGGCGAAGATGTGGAGATGCTTGTATGTAAATATTGTTATTGTTTTTTTTTTAAATTTCGATTATGTGCATAGGTTTCTATATTCTATACAATTATATGTAAAAAATTGTTCCTTGTTAATAAATAAATTTATCAACCTAGTTTTCATATACACACATCAAAAGTGTCTAGGGATCAAGCATTTTTATGCGGATTTCTTGAGATTGAGATGTGGCTTTGGCCCTGGCCTGCTCAGTCGCCAGACTTGAACCCGATTGAGCATGCATGGGATATGCTACAGAGAAGAGCTCTGCCGAATATGGAGGGTATCCAGTCGCAAGAAGACCTTTTTTTGTTGTTGCAACGAACATGGGCGGCCATTCAGCGTGATTTGGATGAACTCATTTTGAGTATGCCAAACCGATTCTTGTGTTGTTAGTGTTCGCGGTAGAAACACGGATTATTAATTGTTTAAGTTACCTAATAAAATTTTAAAGAAAACTGTTATTTCAGTCTTTTTTTCGAACTTTAATGTTAGTGGTTCAAATGTCAAAAATCCCTTTATTAGGAAAATGGCAAATTTCTTTATTAATGCAAAGGTGACTTGGTTTATCGTTACTGTGACAAACGAAAACACTTTATTTGATGAATCCTTTAAGAAAATTTTAATTAATATCAATCAGGAGAAAAGTTATTGCAAAAATATATGTTGATCCCTAGACACATATGTTGATCCCTAGACACTTTTGATGTGTGTATTTTGGAGAAGTGAGAATGGAGGTGATGTGTGTTCAGCAAACGTATTTATGTTCTTTTCATTCTTTTTTCTTTATTTTCATCACACTTTACGATATAATAATTTCATATTAATAGATATTGAGGCGCAACAGTCTATTTCCGTGACTGTACGCGCTGATTTTTGAACTTTCGAATTCAATTCTAAGAAATAATTTTCTAATATTCGAATTTTTGATCAAAATCATAAACCGTTTAACAAGCTAAGATCAACACGGACTCTAAATGCCAAAAGATGAATTACCGTGTTTTAAAGATTGAAAAAAAACATCTTTATTATTTTATGTACGGGCTTTTCTTTGGAACTAACTTCTATGAAGGTAGTCGTAGAGCTCTCGTCTTTAGTGAACCAAGAAGGATTACCTTGCGATTTTTAGTTGGCTCAATAGTCGACCTTGTTCTAGATTTTATGATCTGCTGGTTCAGTAATTAGTATTATACTCTGTCCATTTCTTTATTTTCTTTTTGACAGCTCACGCCTATAAATTACCATTTTTTTTTTCGGAATTATGTACTACAGTAATGTCGTACTTTATTGACGGTGACGGTACTTTAGTGAAGTGATCTGTGTATAACAAACAACCACAGACTATAAAACAGTACTTGAAATACGTTAAATCGATCATATGATAAAAATAATTTGACTTCATGTAAGTATTTTTTCTGTAAATTTAATAAAAAAAGAAAATAAAAATAGTATCTATGACTCCAAGATTGAATTTTTGCAAGGAATCAAGTCGAAATCTTGGAATTTAGGATCAAACCAAGAGTAAAGAACAATAACTCTGTTCATTCATCTAATTTACAGATTTATTATTTATATTTTTGTTTATTTCTTACATAATATAAAAAACTAATAAAGGAATAATTAATATTTCAACAAAAAATATTTAATTAAATCGATTGAAAGTTCTTCATAAATAAAATCGCTATTCGTTTCAAATCGAATCGGTAATGGGTGAGGGCGTCACTAATTTCAAAATTTCTTGAACTGTCAAAAAGAAAATAAAGAAATGGACAGAGTATAGTAGATTTATTTACAATAATGTTTTTTGAAAATTTTGTTGTTTGAAAATATAGTCTTTGATCACGGTCATCTGGTACTCAAAAAATTAATGCAAACGCGCTTTGGTCTTGCTTCCAGTAACCTCACTCTAGTTGCCCATACGTGCCCATATGGATCTGTTATGTTTAACGCTTCGATGAAGTAAAATATATATTACTACAGTAACATTATCTTTGTAACTGAAACGTTTCAATTTTCTTATAATTATTATACACTAGCATTTGCCCCCGGCTCCGCCCGCGTGTATGTCGATTATCGCGGCAAATAGTAGCCTATATGTTATTCTGATGTATAAGCTATATTACTGTAAAGTTTTATATAAATCAGTTCAGTATTTTTTGCGTGAAAGAGTAACAAACACACACACATCCTTACGAACTTTCACATTTATATAGACACATACAATATACAGTATATTACACATAATTTCCCTGAATTTGATACATCTCTATCGTGTTTAGCTGACACGTCACGTTGAATATTAAAAACGTCTAAATATTACTTTAATACAAAAAGATACTACAGCTAATTATATTAGTTTTTGTTTTTCAGCGTTTTTTCTGTTACATATAAAGTTCAAATATTCAATTCAGCAATATGATTGTTGTTTTCGTCGGCATAAACGTACGATGTTGTTTTTGCAATTCTTGAGCCTTCGCGGTTTATTGTAACCTGTAATTTGACAACAAAAACCAAGGTCTGAGCTACAAATTGCCGACATATTATTTAATAGTGATGTGCAACGGTAAGTGGGTTTGTTTAATTTTAAAATTGTACCTGGCTTACAGTAAGGTCTAATCTATCTTTATTGTTTGTTTAATTTTGGATTTGCCACGCTGTTTCACTGTCCTAAGTTTAATAAAATGACAAGTTTCACATAATACATAGGGAACTAGCAATTATAGCACAGGTCACGCAGGCGGTAAAGGTTCCTAGTTGATGATAAACCCTTCGATAGCGAGGAGATTTTGCAAAGTCTTACCTTTCACACCTTCCAAACTGGTTTGTTTACATATGTCAATAAGATTTTAGTACTATTTTACAATGGTGGCTTTTTGCAAATATTTTCAGTAAGCAGGTACTAATGGACTAAACTATTTAATTTTGTCAGTAGTTTTCAGCTAAGTAGATGTTACTTTTATTTGTTGTATGTCAGTTATCGCGGCAAATAGTAGCCTATGTGTTATTCTGATGTATAAACTATATTACTGTAAAGTATTATCCAAATCCGTTCAGTAATTTTTGCGTGAAAGAGTAACAAACATCCATCCATCCATCCATACATACTTACAAACTTTCGCGTTTATAATATTAGCATAGAGTATAGATAACGTAACGCAAACTCTCTTGCCTCTATTTCTGTCTATGAGAAACGTAAGTTGCTTTATAAATTTGTGGTTAATTTTAACTTTGAAAGAGCAACTTAACATGTGTTGTAGGTATGCACTCTTTGAAAATACTTTTAAGAGAATTAGAAATATATTTTAAAGCTATAAATTGCCTTTATTGCTTGCTTCACACTAATTTGTCGCAGCTCGTTGTTATTCGAGAAACTTTCAGTGAAATATTATGGCAACATTTATTTTAGTTACTAAATGAGACTCTACGACGCGTTCGGTGATGTGATGTGACAACTGCTCTTTAATAAAAAAATACGAATAAGGACTTCGCCTTATGTAACTTGGTCGATCCGTTCACAACTAAAGTAGAATAGATACCTTATTAGTGAACCATTTTGGATTATCTAGATTACTATGATCTTATTGAGTTTTTTATTATTATTTTATGGAATAGGCGGGCAAACGAGCAGACGTATCGCCTGATGGTAAGCGATTACCGCCGCCCATGGACACCTGCAACACCAGAAGCGTCACAAGTGCGTTGCCGGCCTTTTGGGGATGGAGGTGGAGGCAGGGGTAGGGGGATTGGGTATGGGCCTCCGGTATCCTCACTCAGTCGGTGAAACGCAGCGCAAGCACTTTTTCACACCGGTTTTCTGTGTGGCCGTTGTATCACTCCGGTCGAGCCGGCCATTCATGCCGAAGCGTGCCGCACTCTCCCACGGTGAAGTGGAGTGAAATGGTTACCAATGGATAACAATTAACTAGAAACTGTATAAGAATGTTTTCACCCAAAATGCTACTTCTATAAAGAAGCATAATATAAATACACAGTAGATATACTTACATCTCAGATCAAATAAAAAAAGGTAGATAACGCACCGCATTGTTCTTGTTGAAGCAGAAAAAAGGCGCGTAGTTCCAAGTAAACACACGAGATACGCACTAACTATGCTATAAACTACACTACTTTTCATCAGTATTGTATAAGTTGTCGATACTTGTACGATACTGACGAAGAGTATTCGCGGTATCCACCTATCCATCTTTTTTTATTTGATCTGAGACTTACATTATATATTGTTTTGCTATATTGCTTTACTGGAGAAAATGGTGCAAATTACGCTAGATTGCCTCTAATAGTATGATTTGATATAAAACTAGCTGTCCCACGCAACCTCGTTTGCGTCTCCTATTACCCGTAGCGTGACAATTTTCCCCCGTTTTTGAAACACTCTTCATTGGTGCTCCGCTCCTATTGGTCTTAGCGTAAAGATATATAACCTATAGCCTTCCTCGATAAATGTACTATCCAACACTGAAAGAGTTTTACAAATCGGACCAGCGATTCCTGAGATTAGCGGGTTCAAACAAACAAACAATATATTTATACAAAACATAATATTAGTATAGATAATCATATAAATTTATTATTAGCTATCAATATAATCGTGGAGATAGGAATGTTTCCAGTAGTTCCATGTACGTGTGTAAATCATTTTAAATCAATCGTTATCTATACTACAGATACATATCATTGTATTTCTTTGAATTTAAGTCTTGCTAGATCTAAAAAGCAATATACACGTCTGTACAATATTCAAGAGTACGTAAGTATAGTTAAATCAATAGTATCTAAGGAAGTAGGTTAGGTACTATATAGAGTGTATAGCTTGCATTGCTCGTCGATACACAACACAAGTAGTGTGTGGCACAGTTATTTTCAAAGTCATTAACCACTAGAATTTTAAATTACGTACCTGCACTTGGACACTGGCCAGAGTTCATCATTATTGCTGCCCTCACATTGGCAGCGAACGCAAATAAAACGAAGCATTTTACTCGAATGCATGAAAAAATTCAACTGTGCTCGTGTGAATGGTTTCACTCGTGTTCTTCTGATCTTCTTCATTTAAAAGTACATCTTACGTCAGTTTGTTTACCTACTTAGTTTATTTTTACTGCCTTAGTTCATTAATTAAGTGAAAGTGGTGCTAATTCTGTAATTGCGTCGCTAAACTAAAATTATTTTCTTTTCTACATAGTGAAATGATTTCCTAAGTACTCTTTTTGTATGTATGTATTTTAAATAACCTTTATTTTTAGTTTTTAGTCAATCATTAACATATAGAACGTCATTTAACAGGACAAAACTCACTTTTAGCGATTTTAAACTTAGCTTAGATTTCTGGGTCAACGTAATTAGGAGCAAATTCAAACTTAATGTAACGTAGGATACAATATTAATCGCATTGTAAACACGATGCTTATTTTAGACAATTGTAATAATTTATGCACTTACGTAGATACAAAGAAAACACCTAATTATGTAGACCTTAACGGTTACTGCATAAGATAAATATATTATCAGATAGCGATAAATCTTCGCAAATATAGCAGTGTATTCGGTCATGTTGCGCAGTTATTTTAGTATGAATTTGTATCAAGGGAATCACACTCATCAACTTCAAAGAATTGGCAATAATTTAATGATATTTCGTCCTCGTTAATAAATACTAATCTTACTAGTCAATAGTGAAGTGTGTGGGAGAAAATTAAACTGTCATAAAATTAGTATTCGGAAAATCCATTGCTCTTCAGCGGGTGAGTGAGGCCGAAATCAAAACTACCAAACGTGGGCTTAACTTGTGACTCTTGATCGGCAGGTATTTATGGGCGGTGGTAATCAGTACGTCACTTTACGTAACTGATCGCTTGATGCCTCTTTCGTAAACCATAAAACTATCAGTTCTAAATTATGCATCTACATCATCAACATCCACAGCCTTTAACAGTCCACTATCCGGACATAGGCCTCTCCTCCAAGGAGTTTTCGCCTACTATTCCCCTCGGGCCAGACGGGTTGGTGTAGGTTTGATTCAAGGTCTCTGCATAGTTTACTCTCCTCTACTCTCGACACCTACGGGATAAATTGGGGTGGTGACACTCCTTATTTTTAATCCGTCACCACACGGTGATGCATCTATATCATCATCATCATCATCAACAACCCATAGCGTCCAACTGCTGGGCTTTGGTCTCCTCTCAGGAGCGGGTTTAGGCCATACGTTATGCATCTGTACAAAACGGTGATTTCTGTGTTTTCTTAACTTGAGTACCCACTACCATTTCCAAAACACACTAAATCGATTAACAATCTAGATGTCAAGTCCTCGCCGATTCTATGTATAAAGCGTTAGTAATGATACGGCAGTTCGATTAGTCTAGGCCTAAGGGCTTTTTACGACTGCAAGCGCGGACGCATAAAACGTCTGACATTAACACGGCTGGCGAAAGCAAGCCGATTGGCTGGTTTATTACTTCAAAGAAACCCCTCGGGATTATTACACTCTCTCACATGCATTTATTATTCAGCTCTTGGACTAGCAACAGTTTCTACTCTATTTATTATTATATATCGTTTAGAACTTGGAGTAATAATAATACAATTTTTTATATAAAAATTGACTTCAAGAACTGTAGCAAATTAAAATGGGACCACATAGGAGGTAGGTAGGTTCCAATAATCTTAGAAATCGGTTCACCCAGTCGAAAGTTCTAACAAACATAAAAAAAATACAGTCGAATTGAGAACCTCCTCCTTTGAAGTCGGTTAAAAAGACAACGATGCTTTATCGCAGCAGTAGAATGTAAGATAAGATTTTTCTTCAATTACAAAGTACCTAAATGTGATTTTATCGTCAATAAAATACTGAGTATACAAACTTATATACATAGTTACTTTGGTTTTCTGTGTAATTTGTCGCGATTAAGAAAAGTGCTTATCCTTACCGGACCTAACTTGGTGTGATTATTAGTATACGTTGCCGTGCAAATAAGATGGATTAGGGTTGCCAAGTAATAATATTAAGCTCTTTGGTTTTACTGAATCCGAAAAGTAATTTACTTAAACAATTCAGTGCGTCATTTTAAAATATCCCTTAACAAAAACGGAAGAATAGTATTAATTTTACAAATATGTAGTTTTTAATTTGGAACTTATAAATAAACTGGCTGACCCACGTAACTTCGTCTGCGTCTCTTTTCAATTATGCCCGGCTTTTGTTGGCCTAAACGTGATGTTAAATATCCTAAGTTAGGCACGCCAGAAAAACCAACATTTAAGAAAACGTGAAAATTGGTTGGAAACGTGAAAATTGGTCTGAAATCGTGAAAATTGGTTAGATACTTTCGGAGCTCATCGTGAGTAAAAGCGTGGCGCAAGAATGATTAATATTGATTTTAATAGCTGGAATGCCTTATTAAGATAGTTTATACCTAATTGATGTTAGCACACCCCTATTCGCGTTATTATTACAAGAACAATTTATGACGCGATGCGACATTGCTTCTGATTCTAACATAATTGTTTTCACAACGTTGGATACTTGGTTTCTTTACGTTTCACAGAACACATCAAACAGTATTGTTTCAAAGGCAAGTTATTTACAAACTTTCGATCAATGACAAGTCAATCAATACGACACTGAAAAATATTCCGATTATGTATTGTGAGACACACTCGTGTTGCGAAAATATAATTTACTGTGACAGTTTATGCATTAGTATTAGCAAAATAAGGTAATAATATCGATAAAATAATCACAAATTTTAACAAAAAAAAACCGACTTCAATCTGGACCAAATTTAAATGGGACCATACGGGAATATTGAGATATTCGTTAATTTGTCGCGTACATACATAATGCAAATTGAAGACTTATATGGTTTTCTCATGGATGACATGTCAGAACTGGACCAAATTTAAATGGGACCATTCGGGAAGCACCAGCTTTCAAATAAAAAAAGAATCATCAAAATCGGTTCACCCAGTCCAAAGTTATGAGGTAACAAACATAAAAAAAAATAAAAAAAATACAGTCGAATTGAGAACCTCCTCCTTTTTGAAGTCGGTTGATAATAGTGAATATATTATTACTCTAATACACTTCTACAAAAATCTAACTAGTAGTAGTAACCATTGACTTAATTATTTGTCGTAACAAAATCAAATCATGTAGTTTTTATTATAGATTCTAGTCCCCTTCTTAGTATGCATGCCTTAAATAATATAATAAAGATGAATTTTGTTTCATTGTTTGTTTGAAAGAGCTACAAGTTAGATTTTCAAAGTTGTTTTTCAAGTAAATAATAAATTTGATGAGGCAGGTTAAATTCCATTAAGTTGCGACAGTTTGGAGGAGTGTATTTTTCTGTCTCTAATGTTCATCTGTAAAGTACGGTGACTTCACTGTTTAAGTTTATATAGGAATACTTATCATCTTTTTTTAACCTATTATGACAGCTAAAAAACTTTAGCCTTCATCTAGAAGATACTCGTTACTTTATGACGGTGTTTGTAGTATTACAAAACAAATCACTCTAATCTAAAATCCATTTCCTCGAGCACCTATGTGTAGTAACATTCGGCAAATTGGCGTGTATAATCTTTATTGCATTTATCTTGAACTTTATTAGCTGTCCAGCCCACGCCTCGGTTAATGGATTGAATTGTAACGTAAATACTTCAGGTTCAAGTGCAAAGAAACTGTAATATTTATAGAAGAACACGGAACGTGAGCTAAAACTGAATGTACCTAATGGGTTAATACCGTGGCAGTTCGTATCTGACTAGTAGCTTTTATAGAAGCAAGTACAAGTATCTCACTGTAAACTCTGTACTTCTGTAGTGTTATTTGATGAAAAGTTCGTAGTATGAGTGGCAAGGCTATACGTTCGATTGTATCATTGCAGAAATCCCCATTGATGTATAGAAATACTATTGTAAACCTCTCTCCATTAGGTTTTGTAGGTATTGTTTCTCAGTATCATATCAGTGTACACTCAGTCTCGCGGTACCTATCATTTGAGTAAATAGTGACATTTGATCCAGCATGATAAAGTGCTATTAATGTCACACAATGCTTATTTACCTATATATATTATATATTTGCCTAAAAGTTGGATCTCTGTGTATTGCGTAATTCTTATCTCTTCGGACGAGTAACGTTTAGATTGTTTTCTTTTCAAGATTAACTAATCTTTAATTACTTTATTTATGAGTCGTCTGAATTAATTATTAGTAAGTTAAACTAATAACTCGACTGCCAGGATGATGCAACGCGGAGAGTAAACTTAAGCGCGGAGTGAACGAAGCACTTCAGCCCACTGATTTGAGTCTGACATGTTGAGCTCACCGCAAACTTGTGAAAGGTGTATATGTAAAGTGAAAAATGTACCTGGTCTATTATTGAGTTTATGTAGGTCATCGTGCTGCATTGCCCTTATTCGCACTGAGAATGGTGACCACCACTCCTAGATTCTGCTCATGCTTTCCACCAGGCAGAGCAGAGTCATTTAGGCAGCTAAAACATTGTGTGAGAAATTAATGCAATTTAAAAAAGATTTCTTACTTTCTAAAGAGCCGTATTTCGATCAATTGAGTAATTTAAAAGAACTATTTGTAGAAATTTGTAACACTTTACAATTGCTGCTTGCAATACCGCTATTTAAAATTCTTTGAACTACATAAACGGTTCTGCTGTCCTATAAATAAATCATAGAATATTTGACTGCCTCGGTGGCACAGTGATAGCGTTTGTGACTGCTGTGCCCGAGGTCTCGAATTCGATACGGACCAAATGTTTGTTTGCTCTGCAAATATTTCGTATTTACAAAAAAAAAGTCCTGTGGTGTCGTGGGTCACCATATATGAAGGAAGTTCCTTATCATTAAAATATTTATTTCAAGTTCTATTCAAGGTATAAAGAAAATAATTATTTGGGTAGGTATACATTGTTTATCATGATTTTTTTATCGATAAAAATAAAAAAGGAGGCGATAACCATCGCAGAGAATTGGAGTGAAATATAGATAGAATACAATTTTAAATGCACTGTATAACAGAATTTTAAATACACGATATTTCAGACGCTTCACTGATATTTCAGAAAAAAATAATAGAAATTTTCCCATAGTTGAGACCATCATCATCATCATAAACTGTTTAATGTAAAGATAGTGGTCTTAGTTGTGGGTTACTAAAATGTTCCTTCTGCTACATAAAAAATTAACTTAAATATAAATACTTTATGTCAATGACTAAATTTATACAATATTTTGAAATGTTTCTACTATTTAAATAAACATACACTGTAATAATAAAGCCGTTTAATAATTGTTTTAACATCTGAGTATATTAACAAATAGAATTATAGATAAAATATAATAATACATGCAACTTACAGATGGCGCTATACCAAATTTTTCGTTCAAAATCTTTAAGAACTACAAAATTGTCTTAACACCTTTATTTTATTTAAAATAATTTATAAAAATATATAAAAGTTCTATGCGAGGTATAAAGAAAATAACTATTCGGGTATATATTTTTTATTATGATTTTTTAACGATAAAAATAAAAATTATAACTAAACTTGTGCTGCCACCTAGTAATCTCTACTGAAACAAGTTCTGTCTAGAGTAACTTGTTACATGCAACTTACAGATTATATAAATTTTTCGTTCACGAAATAAATAAATAAATATTTCGGACATTTTTTTTGAAAATACATACATATTTTGTTTTAAACTTTCATGGTCAGTAACATTAAAATAAAAATCTACGGGATTGCTACCATGTACCTTTTTGTTTGTGAGTATCCGATATTTCGGCGCTGTTGCAAGCGCCGTGATCACGGAGTAGCTGAAGATCTTGCGGGTGTGATGTTATTAGCAGACATATCGGTCTACCCTCTTTCGCAGTCTTTTACTACGTTTACTACGAAAGACATCCAAACTCCCAAAAAACAAATATTTGCAGATCAAAAAAGATACTTGTTCCTACACGGGATTCGATCCCGAGACCTCACATCATTATCATACGCTACCATTTTGACTCCGAGGCGTCAATCTTACGTTGCGGACGTTTTTTGCCGGCTAGGGTACCCCTCCGCAACTCCCCATAAAAAACTTCGTTCCAAAAAAGTATAAATGTATTTATATCAGTTGTCTATTACGCATAGTACCTGCAAATTCTTCTTAGTTTGGGTCTAAATGTCTTTGTGTGTTAGATGTCCGAAATATTATTATTATTAAATGTTAAAACCATCGTGTAAGGTATTAAGGTAAGCATTTGAGGTATTTCCAATCCACTTGAACTTCTACGGTCTTCTACTTTTCTTCTGTTGCGGAATTAAGGTTCTCAACATGATGTGTATACTTAATAGATCCTTGAGCAATGCAAACTAAAAGGTTGGACAAATGACGGGACAATGGATTATTATTTAAGTTATAAATACTATACGAAGATGTAGGTATTGACGTAACAACGCCTTATAATTTTTATAAATTGATCGAACAAGCTATAATTAAAAAAAAACCCTAAGCAACCACGCAATCTAGTAACCATACGCCAAAAATGCCTTACATCATTTTGGAAAAGAGCTGAAATGCTGGATCGATATTAACTAAACATAGCTAAGAACCAACGCAAGGAAACTGGCTTTCAAATGAAAAAAACCACACCGAAATCAGTCCATCCGTTTGAGAGCTACGATGCTACAGACAGACACACACACATATACAGACAGACAGTCAGACATCGACGTCAAACTTATAACACCCCTCTTTTTGCGTCGGGGGTTAAAAAGTGACTTATTTCAACAAAAAATATTTTAATATTTGTAAATAATCCTTACTAATATTATAAATGTGAAAGTAAGCCTGTTTCTTATGCTCTCACTCCTTAATCGGTTAAGCAGCGATGTAATTTTGCCCACACAACGGTCAACTGCATAAACGAATGTATTTCATAAAACTCTATAAAGTACCTTATATAACAATTATTGTAATAAGTTTGTGTATACCTACAATCCTACATACTTCTAAAGATTTCTACAAAATTCTGTAACTAAAACAGATCTCATAGGTACCTATATATTTTGCATTTTTTTTTTTTTTTTTTTTTTTAAATATTTTTTTGGACATCTAACACACAACGCCATCTAGTCCCAAGCTAAGCGGAGCTTGTGTTATGGGTACTAGATAACTGATATAAATACATATATTACTTTTTTTTTTGTAAATACATACATATTATACATAGAAAACACCCAAACTCCGAAACAAACATTTTGATGATCTTATAAACATTTGGTCCGACCCAGGAATCGAACCCGAGACCTCAAGCACAGCAGTTGCTTACGCTACCGCTTGCGCCACCGAGGCAGTTATAATTTCGACCTGATTCGATAAAAACGATTTGCATAGTAACCTTTATTCAATGTAATCCCTCACAATTTGCTATTTTATATTCAATATAGGTATTCAAAGTACTGAATTGTACATATTGAGCAGATCCAGTTTCCCATGTTTGCAGTCGAGTGAGCTCACGGTGTCGGGTTAATCCTCCATTAGCGAGTTGTATAGCCAACCTGTTGCAGTATTGGTGATTTATAGCAGCAAATTACATTGTTACCAGGCTGTCATATGTGGATATTTCTATCAGCTAAAGCCGCTCAACGTTACTAAATTACGGCATTGAAAGATTACTGAAATAACTTAATTTTCTTCCTGGTGGAAACAAGTCTTGTCTGTCAGTTTTGTCTGTATTATTCATAATATAATTTTATGATCTCTGAATCTGAATGTAAGAAATAATAGTATTTATATTTTATTTTGGATTGTAATTCAAAGTTCTGAATTATGGTTACCAAGTTTTCATCCTCCAAGTTCAACAAAAACTTGAGGCCCTGCCTAAAAATACAGAACAATTAACTATCAAGAAAATATTTTACATTTATTTATTTTAATGGTTATTAGTAAATAGCATTGAAAATTGTTTTTTTTACATATCTACTAAACAGCAATTTCGAATAATTATTGGACATAAAAAATATAGTACTGTACATATATATAATATATCTTCTACATAATAATACATTATATATAATTGTATATCCTCAATTGTTACTTTTAATAGACATGCTAGTTTCGTTAGATATATATGCGACGGGTTCCCATGGGCCGTAACAAATTGCCAATTTGAATATAGTCAGTTGGTGGTACAAATTGATAAATTGCCACGACCTTCATCTTGCACCGTTATACCATGAACCTGAGCCTGATCCACCAATTGACATGAGTTGGAGGGTGAACACCTTTTGTTTTTATGGGGGTTTACTATTTTTTTGTATAATTTTAAGTGTTTTGACATTGGATTAAAAGATTTTGTTTATCGTAATTTTTTTCGCACATTTTGTCTATATAAATATTTTTAATAGGGAGCCTATTGCCGTCAGCGGGCAGTTTATGGGTTGCATGGGAAGATTAAGCGTAGGTATAGAGAAATAAAGGTAGATAACAAGGGAGGGCTATGATAGGAAAGCGTATCTTTGATTGCCCTAACCACCATCATTTGATGTTCAAAATGATACTATTAACGTTATTTCTATAAAACTATATTATGTACTGTTACACTAATACTTTTTCAATAATTGTTTTAATTCAGCAAATATTTTTTAATTTTGTATTACTTTGAAATATTCCCTTCAATATTATTATTATTGGCCATTAAAGCGGCCGCATCAATATTTTTATGTTAATTTTAGAATGCGTTTTGACTAAAATCCACTGTTATAGGTATGTATCAGCAAATCAGTTCTTGTAAGTAGGACACAGCTACAGTAATGTAGGTACACTGCTTACACAGTCAGTTGGTAGATATTGCTTACATTACTGTCACAAGGTTGTCTGATAGCATATGTATGAAATTGCACATAAGCGCATGTAAAGAGGCCTTTTCATAAATCAAGACAACCTGACCGTCGTTTGTATATCCTATAATATATGTATATAATTTCAGGACCAATATACCTGTCATTTATGAGGTCTTACCGTATAGGTACAATAGCTTTATAAGGTATATATTCATTCACCTTTACCTTCCGATATAATGGTTAATGTATTCGTGAAAATGTCCGTTGTCAGTTCGTCTGCGCTATATTTGGAGGTAATTCAGTACCGGTGACTTTATTAGTGTTCGAATTCGGTTTCGTACATCAATGTGTCTTGTCATGTTGTGTTTTTTGAATATTATGTTTGTAAGTACATTAATCATGTAGTTCTTTTTAAATATTTATTACATAATATAGAAACATAACCACAATTTATAAAAAAAAAACAATATTTACATACAAGCGTCAAAAAACTCCACATCATGTACTATAATTATAATATAATGCAGCGAATATATGCCCCGCCTTATTCTGTTTTTGTAATTGCATATTTGATTGACTTCTTTTATCAGAGAAATATTTTTCTTCAAGAATAATATTGCAACAGAGGCTCTCGGTGGCTAAATGAATCATACTATTTCATCAAAATGCCTTTATTGCTTAATTTTGAGTGCATACAGATTGTCATTCAGTGTGCACTCATTATTCTAAATGTCAAGGAAAATGACTTACAATTACTGCAGTTAGTTCATGAAACGCACAATTTTTTCAACATCTTTTATGTTTCTAGAAATTAGTCAAAAGATTTTAACACTAAGATAAGTGCAAATAAAATCGCAGAAATATCTGCGATTTCATTTTTACTTTACCGTATTTTTGACATTTAATAAATTACCATTTAGTTCAACAAGACTTATTGAATCTGTTCACTTACGAAAAGTAATGTGTTTCGTGAAATATAAGCGTGATTGCTACTCTCATAATAACTGACTAATAACCTTATGCATCCTACTAATATTATAAACACGAAAGTTTGTATGGATGGATGTTTGTTACTCTTTCACGCAAAAACTACTAAACGGATTTGGATGAAACTTTACAGTAATATAGCTTATACATTAGAATAACACATAGGCTACTATTTGCAGGGATAACCGACATACACGCGGGGAGCTGCGGCCAACAGCTAGTTATTCATATCTAAGTTACCGTTTTTGTTTATAATCACTATTTCTCTATTGGGTATGGTTATTAACCCTTCAATCAGATCTCGATTTTTGTTGTTCAACGTCAATGACGTAACTGCGTCTCGAGGCTTCTACTGTTAAACTTCAATGAAAATTGATTCACGCTTCGTAAAAGGTAACGTTTATTTAAACAAACAATTCTCACCTTTAAATAAATGTACTTGTCAAGGAGACAATCAAATTGATTTAATCTTTTAAAGTATTATTGTCACTTTAAAGGAAGTGGTTTGAACTCGGAAGAACTATGTAAATGTTTTGCACTTGACATTCAGGGTAGTTTAATCTCCTTGCCTAAATATTATCAATGTTTTTTTAACTAAAATATAGAGGTTTTTTCATATAACACGTTTATGTTATACATATTTATTACTAGTAATTCTATGACATCTTTCCATCTTAATCACCTTTTTATTCTTTACACGAAAACACAGAAAAAAACCGTATAAATTACGTTATTTTATCTATAATCTCGTTTGTCTAGAATAACTAGTATATATCAGACATAGATTGTAATATTACTTTTATTTACTAATCGTAATAGTTTTCAGATCGTAGTAAATTTTTTCATAGGCACGGCTCGATCGTAACTAGTGTGGTTGTGCCTGTGTGAGCATATGCTTGGTCCATTGTCTTAATTCACTTTCTTATATCACGCCATAGGTGTTATTGCATTCGGTGATGCAGTGTGACATTTTAGAGCCATGGCCAGCAGGTATGACTCAGTGGACACTATCTGAACCTTGATGTGCTGAGTCACGAATCTTTCATCATTATCATATAAACCTTTCATTATTTTCATGCGTTATTATGTATTTTATAAAAGATCACTTGCAATTGCATTCGGTAATGAATATGAATCATGTTCGTTTTATTTGTTGAATATTTAGCAAAATTGATTTTTAACCGACTTCCAAAAGCAGGAGGTTCTCAATTTGATTGGTATTTTTTATTTTTTTATTTATGTTACTCCGTCAATTGTGGACCAATTTTAAAAATTATTTTTGAATATTATTTTATTTCTTAAATAAAAAAATATATTTTTATTCGAAAGGGTATGCTCCCCATTGCCATATCAGTATCTGGTGATGGAATCCTAAGGAAATCGAAGGAAACCCTCAAATTGGTTAGGCACGTACTATGTTTTTCATAGATTTTCTAAAGCTATTGCAGTATTTACACCTATTAGTCATCATTTCATGATGATGAGCTGATGATGGAAACCCTCCTTAACGGTTAGGAGTTGGAAGATAAATCTTTAAATGTCATATGTATGTGTAGTACTTACCATTACATTTGGCTTGGCAGTTGGCACCAACTTCAAACCTATGAATAGCTAGCACATACAAATAATAGTGTTTCATCAATATTAAAGGTTTGCATATAAGGTATATTTAATTAAATCTTTATAATGTTCTTTTATACTTTTTAGTTTTTGAAGTCGGTTTTTTGGTTTAAATATTACTTAATGAATTCATTTCTGTTGTATATTTTATGAACTGAACTGTTTCTGTGAACTGTGAACACTGAAGTATATTTTATGGTGTTATCCTGCCTGATATGTATATATATGTCCGATAATGGTAGTTGGGCTGGTGTGTCATTGACTTTTCGTATATAGTAGCTTATTAATTGAATTGACTTTAACAAATCGACACTATAACGTCTTCTTTCCTATTAACAGATATTATTTAATTATAAAAATGAAACAAGCTTGTATTTTCTTCAGAAAAAAATTGTTTTAAAGTGATATTTGCCCAATCCCTGTATATTTAAAAAAATACTTTATTTATTGGTTTGTAATAAAAGTTAATTTTGAAGAAAATAACCATTCATATAAATAATACTACAAAAATATGTCCAATCACTCATAAAGAGTTCGGGGCTCTATGCATGTGCAATATGGAACTTCAATATATGTATATTGAATTTGAAAGTAACTCTGTCTGTCGCGCTTTCACGGACAAACCGCTTAGCCGATTTGGGTAAGATTTACAATGGAGATCCTTTGATTCTCGAGGAAGGACATGGGCTACTATTTACCGCGATAACGATATACACGCAGGCGGAGCCGCGGTCAAAAACTAGTGTGTATATAAATAAATATACACCGCACTACACTATAGTCGGTATTCTTCAATTAATATTCATAATTAAAAAGTGCAATCTTGTCGTTAACCTACATTTTGACGTAGATACGTATAGTGTTAATAAAATTTATTGACAGAAAGAACACTTATAATCATGTTCGACCTACTTTTCTAACTTATACAATAAATTTAATAATTTAATAAAATGTACGTAATTGCTACACGAAACTGTTAAATTTTATTGTTTTTATAACATTATTAATAGGCATTTTGTATTTACTATGTGAGAAAGGCACCTATTAAAAAACTTCATCAACAAGAGGAAAAGCAAGCAATAAATTAATACAAAAAAAAAACAAAAAAAAAACTTAACTTTTTTCTATATTTGACAGTTATGACAGAGAAGACAACAAAAATAAAGCCAAAAAAAAAATACCGATGAAATTGAGAACCTCCTCCTTTTGAAAGTCGGTTAAAAATAATTTTATTGGTGATAACAATAGACATCAAGTTAATGTTTGCCTTGAAAAAAATCTCTAGTACTGTATTTATATATAATATATGCAATGTAAATAAAATAAACAAGAGTTGAACAGTTAATTATGTACTGTAGAAAATCTTGCAGAAAACCTATGTACGTAGATAACCTACGTAGAAAAAAATTCATTTGACGTTAACTTTTTTCCAAATTCCTTCAAAATTTCCTTTATAATTAAATACTATCATCATTTTCCTAGCCTTTTTTATTAACAAGATCTTTTGAGGTTGGCTACTAATTCAACCGGTTTTACCTGAATATTAGTTTTTCCACGGGCCGACTGGCATCGAACCTTCACAACCCTGATTTGTTTTCTAAGTGGCAACCAATGATAGCTACTTATATTTATTTTTATTATATTACTAAATTCTACATTTTTGTTCTCAAATATACCAGTTCGAAACCAATTGCAACTACTTCACTCAGTAGTTGAAGCTAAAAATATTCAGGTATAGCAAAATATTATTCATTTTGGGCCCAAACAACGCTCCCCCGCAAACAGTGCCGTCGTTAGGCACATTCGCACAAATGGTTAACAGTCCGCTTCCTGGCTGGATAACATTGAACCACTTCGAGCGGCGGCCAAGTGCACCGGGGATATTATACCTCTGAACACAAATAGAACACAACTTCATTATATTGTAGGTGTGAGTTAATGTTTTATTTAGGGTATAAATAAGCTATTTTACAATTCTAATATATGTATCGAGTTGGCAGTCTATCCGGTACTATGCTTTAAGTAATACCTGGATTTGAAACAAACGTTTGTATTTTTTTTCTGTACACAAACACTAACTGCGATTGCAATCATTTATTAATATCTAAAATAATCTTTTCGATTCATTTTAATTTCGGAAAGGTAGCAAGGTCGGAATCTAGCATAGTTTTAAGATGCTCTTTCCACGCCTTTAAAACGTAGAGGAAGAGAAAGATTTATAATATTATCCAATGTTTCTGCGCTTTTGACTTGACGGCGCTTTGAAATATTTTATATTAATCTTGTTTACGTTGAATATTCATTTGCATTTAGTAAAATTGACTAAAAGGAGATACCTTGAAATTTATGCACTGCGTTTTCACAAAATAAACAAAGAGACAAACATTCTGCAGCAAAAATATTGAAAGGCCGATCCTTTACTACTTATATATAGTCGTATATAACAACGATTCCACGTATCACACTGCGTGCCGTGTCAGAGATCATAAGACCAGGCCGAGGTTTTTGTTTCGCGTTCTTGTCAGTAAACATAATGACGAGACGTTTTAAAAATAATGTTGTAATTGGCTGTTAAGACTTAAGTCAACTCAGATTTCTCGTTGACAAAAAGTATAAAGTATCCTAGTTGATGAAATTTGGTTCAACTTTACAATTTTAGTTCCAATTCTCTTAATATTATTACGCTATTGCCTTAAGTATCTGGCATTATGCATAGTTATCGAATGAACGCTTTAAGTTTACCAATTATTTTACCCTCTATGAACAGAGTTATACAAATGTACTTATAAATCGTAGGAAGTGCATAGATTCAAATTGCCGTCTAACAATTGTTGCAATAATTGAAGAGGTGGAGGCCGTAATGGACCACAGGGGACCGTTTGACCCTATGTTATTCTTACCTATATTAAGACGACCGTTTGCGAACAGGGATGTTGTGATTTATATAATAGACTAATAGTCCAAAATGACCGACTGCCTCAAACCCACGTTCGTGAAACAAGCACAATATTTTTGTTTGGCAGTTCGTGTTTTAAAAGCGTTGTATATCCACCGATGTTGATTATTTTATTCCTTACCGAGCTGCTACATATATACATATAGTACAAAAAGAATTCTTAAAGTAAAAATTCTTCAAAAAATAAAGCATTAAATCATAAAAAGCATTAATGAATCCAAAGCTATCCAAAAATACTTACCTATATGTGTGTATTAGTCACAGTCAAGTTCATAAACAAAAAATGCAAGTTTGTAATGCAAAGAAACAGATGTGATCGTTGTATGTAGAGAGTAAATAGTTAAATTGTTCTTAAATGCAAACTTAGAATTCTGAAGAATGAAACTCCGGAAATGTTAAAAGATTTTTGTTGTCATGTGTATTTTTTTTTTAAAAGAGTAATAAAGTGTTATTAGTACCAAATCGTATTTTTAATATGTTCATTTTCTTTATTTCAGGTGCTGATATAAAGTCAAGATGACGTGGTTTCGAGCATCATTGTGCTTCCTGGCACTGTCGTTATTAGTGGCGCCAATCTTAGCATCCGTCTGCCCCGATGGATGCCTCTGCAGTACTACACGAGACGGCCTTCATCGGGCCACCTGTAGCAGTCTTACCGAGTTGTACAAGTTCAGCCTTCGTCAGAAACATCACAACATCAATATTTTGGATCTCTCACATAACAATATCACGAAACTGAACCACGAGCTTGATCGACTTTCTGAAGTCGTCACGCTGGATCTCTCTACTAATGGCATCCAGACTATTAACAAATTCTTCCACAATGCTAAGAAATTAGTACATCTTAATCTAGCTAATAACAGGATTCAGAAACTTTCTATGTCATATTTACCTTCCAGTGTTAGTTCATTGGATTTGACTAACAATTTAATGAAGGATGTACCTTCGGATTACACAGTTTTAACCGGACTGGAACATTTAGAAATGGAAGGTAACCCCCTCGATTGTTCATGTGAAAACTTATTGGCACGGGATCGTTTGCTTCTAGCAAACGTATATATAGATAATGTCAAATGTGTTTCACCTGACAAAGTTAGAGGAAGATCTTGGTTAGAGCTAAAAACTAAAGACATTTGTAAGACCCCTACGCCAGAAAACTTCATGGATATGATGATGGGAGATCAACCAATAGATGCAGTAGAGGTTGGCAAAGAAACCGATGCTCTGAAATCGCTTCCATTAGTAGGAAAAAATGATTTAGAAGACGGTAATGTTATACAAAGTGGTGCTGATGTAGAAGATGACGATCATTTGCAATTTTTGAATGTCAGACATACTACATCCTCATCACTATTTAATAATGTCGAGGGTTCCGGTAGTGGTGATGACGAACATACGACAATGGTTATGTTTATTGAACCTAGAATGCAACGTAAACTTAATTCAGAGTTATTAGAATCTGAACAAATGATTAATGCCGATGTTGAACAGACTACCGAAGACCCAGATGAAGGGTCGGGTGAGGGATCGGGTTACATTCCGCTGATTTTTGCACATCATGAAGAAACAACAACTGCAATTTATGAAGAATTTAATCCAGGAGTAGTTCATAGACTGATTACAGACGCTGACAACTTTAGTCCTGAATTCCCGACGCCCAAGCTTCCAGTAGTATATCAAGGTGGTCCGCATTGGAACGTAGAGTCTGTTCCAGAAGTAGTTGAAGAATCTACAGAAAAACCGGTAGTTACAACGCCGTCTTCGACACCTCGTGATACTACAGTATCCCAACAAATTCGAGTCACTCATTCTTCTGAAGTACAGAGACAACTGACCACTGAAATTGAAAATCCAGCTCCTCATAAGACGGGTACATACGTTTGTATTGCGATTATTGTTATACTATTGGTAGGATTAATAGGATTTGCTATAGTTAAAGGTCAAATGAGAAAACGCCGCGACAGAAGGTTATTACGCCAACAAAAACGAGATGTTGAAAAAGCGTCAAAAGAAATGGTTGATATGAATAAATCTCTCCTTGGAAAACCAGCTGGTGGCTTAGAATCTCCTGCAGAAAAGAAAGTCAATGGTAAATATGAATCAGTTCCTACACATGAGTCTCCTCAAAAGAAAAGCGAAAACGGAGATGTTGCTAACGGTGTAAATCATGGTGTAAGAACTGATAGTCCGAGGGATACTAATCAAAATAAGAACAGTTCAATAGATAATAATTTAGTCGATGATAAACCACAGCAACATGAGACTTCATTTGATACCGAACCTACATCACCCGATTCCAGAAAGGACACCAATTCCTTATCTAGTGAAGATATATTTGTACCTATCAACGATGATGAAACCCCTAAACTAAACGGTACTCGTGATTCAGATGTGTCACAGCCATTAATAAATGGGGACCAAAGTTCTGATATCGATTTCTTATCACCGTCTCGTGAATACGTTCCAGTATATTCCCCTGATATGGGAAGAGTTCGTATAAAAATGACAGAAACGCCTAAACCCAAAACACCAGTACTAGTCACCAGGAGTAGATCAAACGCTGGCGACATCATCATTACTCCTACAGACGCTCTCAAGTCTACCACTTGAAATTTGGTCTCGGTTACGTGGACAATAACACTTCGTGTAAATCAGTGTCAAACAACAAACACTTCACTATTGGCGAAATTCTGTGATTATAATATTGTGTGCGTAGTTAGGACCAATCTAGTTTGAAGGAGTGAAACCGTTTAAAACGAAAGTGCGTAAGTCTAGAACCTATGCTGCCAAAGTGTGTTTGTAGTCGACAGTGCCTTTATTATAACTTTGTTAGTGGTATAATATATTTATAGAAATATATTGCGCAATAAGTAATTAAAAATATTTTTATACGTGTAAAAAGTGTTGCCATGTTCATGATAGTTATAAAAGTCTTGTTAGTATACATGATATAAATGGAGAATCTACAATCGTGTCGACCGTCTCAAGTTGTTGTACAAACATATAATTTTATTAGTATGTTCGTTCTGTCTGTTTGGTAGGTCTGTCCTATGTTATGTGAATAGTGTAATGGGGTACAATTCTTGAATTGTTTTCGATGGTTGTGTACTTACTCTACCATGAGAATATTTAACTAAACTTTAACTATATCAACCTAAATCTGGCTATTTTAGTTAGTTTTTTATTCATTTTCTGTGGAGAGATTCATTCTTTCATGGTCTGGCTAAACATAAGTTCCTTTGTAATTTTATTGTATGTAGTATTTAAGAATGTGATACCATTTATTTTTAGTAATTTGATCCATTTTCCGTGTATATACATTAATAAATCAAATTCTTTATTGTATATTTTGTAGATCTTATTTGAATTTATTTTATAATTAAAAGCTGCTTTTAAATTAATTACTTTGTATCTTAATGCTTTTACTGACCTTATAATAATGAATACCATCAACAGTTTAATGTATCAACAATTTAATAATGATCAGAAGGACAATGAACAAATCGAAACAATAAATAGCTCAGTAAGCAGATATAAATTTAATGTATTTTTATTTTGAACTATTTCACGATATAAATGGTTGAATCAAGTTATTATTGTTTTAATTACCTATAACTATAGACAGAAAGAGACAAATTTCGCAATTGATAGGTTAGTAGGAGGAGGTAGGATTAACAGTGGCTTATGATTATTGATTTAATTGTATGTACGACTGTACGTATATACGTACAAAAGTTCTACATGAAATAACTATCTTTTTACCACGTCTTTGCCCGCGTGTATTGTCAGATATCGCTGTAAAAAGTAGTCTATATCCTTCTTCGAAAATCAAAATATATCCATGCCAAGTTTCTTTGTAATCGGTGCAGCGGTTAGGTAAAAACCGAGTAGTACGACAGCTAAAAAAATAATAACGGACTCAAGTAGATTCTTAGAACTGCAAGTTTCTAAACTTGAAACTGACAAAACTTGAATTTAAAGCGAAGGAAAATATGTATTTAGTTAGTTCTCCATAGCTCCATCGTTAATTTGTGAATCTTTTGGACCTGCTTCAAGCCTGTAAGTGTATAGTATAAATATAAGTAACAGTAACATCTACCTAATAACAAACATTAGCAATACATTTTGCAAGTAGTTTTCTTCTGTCACCTTTATTGGCTTTCTTCTTAAAAGATAATGACCGCAGTAGGAACATATCTTGCATCGCGGGGAATTTAATCATCAAAAATTTATGATATATAAAAAACTCAGATTTAGAACAACAATTCATATGCCACACAGTGTTATCCTATTTCGGGATTGAACTTACAAAGCTCAACGTAGTAGGAAGTCCCGAGGTGACCTCTTAAATTACTATATCATTCGTTCAGTAATTTTCTTTCCCCCCTCCCCTCCCTTTATTTAGTTTCCTTCATATATTCTTTTTTGGATTTGGAGAGGATCAAAATCGGTAGTGGATGGAATTTGTCTCATTCTATGAAGAGGTGCTGAGCACTGAGGAGCAGCAGCAGGTAGTAGGCGGACCAAGTACTGTGATAAATGCTTTCTAACCTTTAGTTGCACTATAAAGAATACATATGATGATATATTGATCTTTGGTTAAATTAAATGTGTTGCATTTTGTAACGTTGACAAATCTTGTCTCTGTTTAATATAATTAAATAGATTTGCAAAATAATTCATTTTACCTTCTATCTTTTTGACCTCCATTCAATAAATAAAATGGAAAGATGAACATAAACCCATAGGATATTTTTTTGGATTCGAACAAACATTTATAAAAGTTTCAATTACTTTAATAAATTTATTAAAAAATAGCATTGATCTGGTTTCAATTTACGTGTTACACACCATGGTTATATCACAGAATAATTAATAGTACGTTATATTATTTCTATTCGATAAATTAATTTAAAACATTGTCATTCACTTGGTAGCTGTAGTGTACAGTAGTGACATCTGGTAACGTATTTTGTGATGTCATAAGATTGTTCAATTATTTATTTCTTTGTTAAATTACCCAAATGTTGATAATTTATTAGCTTTATAACTTAATACCTAAAACAGGGATCATTACTTCTACATTGCGCACACTTACTCAAACACTGTAATACTTTGTCAACCATAATAACTTCTATTTGTTAATGTTATGAAATACAGATGGCGCTATTTACAGTTTATACCATGGCATGACAGATGTTTACATGGAGCAAAAAATGATGTAAACCATGAAAGCTACCTATAGAATTAGAAAATCGATTAGTCAATAGAACCAAATCAGTATTATATTTGTCAACGGTCTATTGATAATTCGACAACAACGCAGAATGAGATGTATGTACCTAATGGTGAATCAATCAGCATCAGAAGTTTCTAGCGCGAATAACTTTGGAAACAACCAACGGAAAACGAGTAGGTAGGTATATGATGATGTGATTTGCACTTAGATTGACAATTAAACAAGTACATTTAACATAAATAGTATTATATTCTTATAGAAACTTAACTATTAAGGTACCACAAGGTGTTTAAAAATAAACAAACTTATTAAGAATATATTGTAAATAATTTATATCAAAGGTCACTCTCTCTAAGTTCGTTGTCATTGACTGAATGTCTTCGTGTATTATTACGTAGAGGTCTTTCAAGTTGTGCTTCGACTTGTACAGTTACACTGCCATTCATTGGTGGTGAATAGTCTGCGTTATATCCAGATAATTGCCTACGTCGTGCACCAGGAGATTGCTCTAACTCTGCTACCTCGTGGCTACCGTATCTATTCAAATCTCTGCGTCGTCTTCGACGATTCCCATCAGAAGTTTCGGTAAGTTCTATATCGTCTACAACAGGTAAGTCTCCATTTCTTTCCGTTTCCTCCAATAAATCTCCACTTGACTTAGTTTTCCTACGACCTCTTCGTCTCTTTGTTTTACCCGTGCCTGACTCATTTAAAGATCGACTGGATGAAGACAGCTTGGGCATTGTGAGAGCATCATCGTAAGAGGGCGGTGGGATAAGATCACGTGGATCAGGTGTATTAATTAATGCTTCTTGTTCTGCTTGAATCCTCAATTGTCTGAGCCTGTCTCGTGCTTCTTCAACTTGTCTTTCTCTTTCAGCCTGGATTGCTAGTAAACGACGTTTCATAGATCTTTTTACGCAGCTTACTAGTAATAAACAAATAGCTAATCCTGCGATCATGATAATTATAAACAATATCAGGCCATCAGGATTGGCTGCTTTTTCAGCAGGGTTCCAGACAAAATAACAGGCCTGTAGCCATGTTTGTCCAAATAAATTCATGGGGCTATTGCAAACAAGGTTATAAGATTCCTCTTTCTTGTTCGGTTCCAAAGTTACAAATTCAAAAAAGTCAACCATATTCGGATCTGCACAGTCACATCTCCACATGTTGTCTCCTAAATCAAGCCGTTCCAAGTAACGGTTCATTTCGAAAAATGATCGTTTCCATATAGTTGTAAACCTATTTCCAATGACACTTAGACCAACTAATCGTGGTAGCATGAAAAATGTGTAGTTATTTATAAAACTTATTCTGTTGTAGTTTAAGTTCAAGTATTTTAAGGTGTTCGAAGATAAACTATCTGGAATATGTGACAGAAGGTTTCTTGATAAATCTAAATCAATTAGACTCTGTAGACCTTCTAGTGAACCTTTTCCAATGTTGCTTATTTCACAGAAACTCATGTCCAGTACAGTCAATGACATAGATTTCAAATGACCAACACTAGTTAAAAAATTACGAGCAAGTCTCACTTGGGTTAGTGACGGCATTTCTAATAGTGTGTCTTCAGGTATATTGGCAAGTTCATTCCAAGATAAATCTAAATGTTTGAGCAAACTCAATCCTCGGAATGTGTCACTTCTGAGAGATCCTATGTTGTTGTATGAAATATCTAAATACTCTAATCTAGTATTGTTTAAAAATTCATTACTTCTCAGAAACCTGATCATGTTATGATTGAGTATAGCCTTTCGTAGATTAGGAAAACCTTGTAAGTTAGGTTGCATAATATTGCAGTATGATATGTCTAAAAACTTTACAGACTCAGAAAATAAATGATAGGCAGAAGAAGACAACTCCAGTCGATAGTTATGAGACATTATTAAATGTATTAACGATGGTAGGAACATAAATTCATTGTGATTGATCGTACTAAGAGCACAGTTGCTAACTTCAAGACTCCTCAGTGTAGCTGACATAAGGCTTTTTATTCTTAAAAGGGGATTAAAATTCAGTTTCAGTTCTTTAATGTTTGTAAGACCTGCTAGAGGAGATCTTCCATGTATAGAAATAATTTCACAATGTTCCAGTATCAATGTTTCAATCGATGCACTAAGAAGTAATTCTTGATTGGCTAAATTTCCCATAGTTCTAAATCTGTTGTGAGATAAATCCAGTATTTTTAAATTTGTTGCTAATTTGAAAGCATTATTTGGATTTAAGCTGAGCCATGACTCAAAATTATTTTTTGACAAATTTAGTAATTCCAGTGCTGTAAGATTTTGAAGAGCATTGCCGGGCAATTCACTTATTCGATTCGCACTTATGTCTAAAGTGACCAAATTTTCAAACGTGTACAACTTATCAGGGAAAACCGAGAACTCATTATTTGAAATATTCAGGTTCCGCACCTAGAAATCGAAACAAAAAATATTAAAGCATTGTCATATATTTGTCATTTCAACACTAAGCAGTTTGGACTAATTTTGATACGATAAAATAATTATACTTTAGAAATTTGTAACATAAGAATATTATGACTGTTTTGCTGTCTAATCAGTATTTTTGATTGGGGTTAAGTTTTTTTAGTATGAGAAAGAAAAATTTTTGATTTACAGTTAAATATTAGCCTATAAAATATAGGCTTAAAGATCATTAGCACCATTTCTCTAACAATAATCTCTTGTTTCTAAAGTAAAATATATCATAATTACCTGGCTACTGAATCCATTTGGTAGTTCAGTAAGACCTCTCCCTGAACAGTTGATGTTTGTTTTGTCAATGCTACATGTACACACGTAACAGAGGTCATTGAGATCTTGGTCAAAATCTCCAATCTCCCCTAGCGTTACTTTGATCGCGATCAGAAGGCATATTGCTGTGAGTAACCGAACCATCACGTCTCGCTCGCATTACGGCCTGAAAATAACGAATAAAAATAAAAATGTTAAATTAGAATACAATGGAAGCGTGTATTAAAGGCAAAACGACAAAAAAAGATAAAATTAAAAAAGGTGTAAAAATTGTCAACGATATTAGTTTGGTCGAATAAGGATTTTGAATGTGAATAAAATATTGAGATTAGTTTTGTCGGTACCAGTGTAATCATAATGGGAATGAATACACATTCAGAGCTTTTCAATGACTAATATTGAATGAGTTTATTACATACTTTCATGGACTAGCCCTGAATAACATAACATATATTGATTTAACGAGTAAAATAATAGCATGTAAATATGTATATTAAAAACGACTTAAACAAACATGTATAAGAGCAGTTGTGTTTATTTTCTTGATTTATTGACTATGGAGACTTCGACGTTTTTAAAATTGTTCTCAATAGTTATTAATAACATCTTGACATTAGTTAAGTGTATCCTGGGATAAGAGAAGTTATCCTAGATTGTTCCAAAAATTGATAGCAACAGAATAAATACAACCTCTTCTTTCATGAAACTATTTTGGATTGACGCCTAATTTCAACACAAACCTCCTTTGTGAGAATCAATGGCCACCTATGTGTAGTTTTTTTTTTAATGAGTTTAAAGATTAACTGTCACTCTTCTTTTGTTTGCAACAATGGACGTCTCGCTGAAAGCTTTTCGTGCTATGATTTTCTATGATTGTAAACGAGGGTTAAACTTCGAAGAATCTCAAGAAAAGTTACAAGCTGCTTTTGGGGAGTCTGCTCCTGCGTTAGCAACAATTATTTATTGGTTTCGTGAATTTGAACGTGGTCGAGACACGACGGCTGTTGATTGATTTACACCAATCAACAGCGTTTATCAGCAATTGATTTATGTTAGAAAAGTTCAAAGGAGGAACTTCGCAAAACGTATCCTACATCTTGATCATGAGTTTCCGCAACTCGACGACTTCAATGCGTCTATTTTGCGTGGTGGGTCGGCATTATTCATGCCAACCCAGTTCCTCCAGGAAGCCTAGCAGACCCTTTACGTTACCGACGACTTGTGGAAGTAACCTCAGCGATCCGAGGTATCTCGCCGATCCGAGGTATCTCGTCCGGTATTATGCTACCCCAGGACATGCCATCATGACATGGGCGGCTGTTTTTTTCTCCTCCATGCATGCTCTACATAGAGGGCTATCTGTTACAATTAGAGTGAAAAGATGTTTGTTTAGTAGAGCATGACCATTGCTCCAGTTAAAAGTCGAAGCAGCGGCCTCTTGAGTTCAGTCAGCTTCCGTGAAAATTCGGGGTTGATCTAAGGGAGGGCCTCCTTGGTCTGCCTGCAGGTACAAAAGTTAGACCAATATATCTGGTGTTCTACCTTTGTGTTTTGTTGCAGTGTTCGTTACAGCCAAGCAGTTGGCAAGGGCAGTATTGGTTCTGGGCCTACTGCCCTTGTCTCTGATCCACCTTTAGCCAGTGCATCGGCTGCGTCGTTCCCGCGTGAGTAGCTATGCCCCTTGATCCTCTGGAGAGTTATACTGTTTGAGGTACTTACCTCTGACAGGGCTCTGTGGCATTCGTAAATTAGCCCTGAGGTTGTCGTATGACTCTGTAGGGCTTGTAAGACTGATCGGCTGCCATTATTACTCGTATGCCCGTGCACTCTGCCTGGAAGACTGTGTTGTGGGCTCCTAATGGTGTCGAGATGTGTATGTTTTGGTCCTGAGAGAATACTCCCGGGTCAGTGCCTGACCTTGTTTTGGATACGTCCGTGAAGATTCTTAACTCTCTTGGGTTAAGTCCTTCTTGGAGGTCCTTGTACAGTTGTGTCTTGTACTTTTTGTTGAACACGAATTGCCTAGGTATCGTGTCAGTTACCGTTTCCATTAACGGTTCCCCTTACCTATGGCCTCATAGAGGATTTCGGTGTGTGGTACATTAGGCGGTGTCCAGATGGCTTCTGGAGCCGCAGTCGGTGTAGTCCTCATACAGCCCGTGGGCGCCAGGCAGGCCAATCTCTGGAGTCATTGTAGTTTAACTTCGACTGTGGATAGCTTGGTTCGTGGCCACCATTTTTTTTTAAATATATTTTAGCTGCCAAAATGACTCTGCACTGCCTGATGGAAAGCACAAGCAGAATCCAAGAGTGGAAGAGTGAACTATCGCGCCGTAGCTTACCATTGGTTGAATTTCTGTCTCGTAGAGGTATGGCTCCAGTGATCTTGGGGTTTAGTCCCCAAGTTGTACCTACCATTCTGCGGTATTGCCAGAATACGTTATCAATCTTGTTGTTGAGGTGGACACTCCAATTCAGTCTGTAGTCGAATATTACCCCTAGATGTTTTACCTCAGACGAGAGTTGGAGCTCTGTATTGAATAGCCTGGGAAGTCGGTAATTTCCCAGATTCCGTTTGTTGGTGAACATTACCATTTCAGTCTTTCTTGGGTTAACTGGAAGTTCGTTCTCCACGCACCAGCGTTCCACTTTTGCTAGTGCCGAGCGTGTGACATCGCATACTATACCTGTGTGCATATCGCTTGTTAAAATCACTATGTCATCAGCGTATTCGATGGTATAATGGTGATTGTTGTTCAGAGTGGTGATAAGGTCATTCATCACTAGGTTCCATAGAAGTGGTAAGAGAACACCACCTTGGGGGCAGCCCTTCGCCACTAGAGCTTGTTTAGTATCGTCTGCTTCGAGTCTAATGACTCTCTGACTCAGCATCTTATTTATCCACTCTATCATGACTGCATGCAGTCCATGTTTTACCAGTGCTGCTGTTATGCTGGTGAATTTGGTCTTGTCGAAGGCTCCCTCTATATCTATGAAGGTGCCTTAGCACATAGTCTTGTCCTTGATCGCCACCTCAATTTTGGTTGTGACCGCATGAAGTGCTAATTCTGTCAATTTACCTGGGCTGTAGGCATGTTGGTTCGGATGTAATGGTGGTTGTGTCAGCGCCGTCTCAGTAAGGTGCCTGTCGCATAGCCTTTGAGGACGATTTGCCCACAAAAGTTGTTCGCGGTCGGAGCGTTAATAAAAAAATGATAGCGGTTTTTTTTCGAGGCTGTGGAGCAGTAGCAGTAATTCCGCAAAAAGACGTTAGAACAGTTACTAGTGAATGGTATAGCGAAGTTTGTCTGCCTCAAGCTTTCGGGGAGTTGGATAGCGAGCGCCCAAGGAGCGGCGTCCGTGTCATTCTTTTTCACCAAGTTAACGCGCTTGCTCACACAGCTCCTAGAACTATGGACTATTTGACAACTTCCGGGGTACAAATGTTACCCCATCCTCCATACAGCCCAGATTCGCTCCATGCGTTTTTTTTATTTCCCACGGTAAAAAAACGCTTCGTGGGCGAAAATTTAGCACTGCAGACGAGGCCGTCGAAAAATTCCGGCGGTTATTTTTCGACTTCCCGCAAGACACGTTTTTTAAATGTTTTGGAAGCTGGTTCACCCGAATGCATAAGTGCATTGGGATTGAAGGGGGATATTTTGAAAAGCTAGAAATAAAATTTTTTATATTCTAACTTTTTTTCATTTCATTAATTACTTTTGGAACAGTTCACGTATATAGGACTCCCCATTGTGATAGGCATATTGAGTGCCTGTCACAATTAAGGCATAGATATGGTTATGTAAAAATCACGTGTAACAGTGAAATACAATTTTTGTGTATGATAAACACACTTGTATGTATATCTTATATATAAAATCTCATGTTACAATGTTAGTTACCATACTCCTCTGAAATTTGGTGTGCATATCGGGTAGGTCTGAGAATCGACCAACATCTATTTTTTTTTTTTTTATATGGCAAAACAACGTTTGCCGGATCAGCTAGTCTTATATATGAAATCCTCGTGTCACAATGTTAGCTACCATACTCCTCTGAAACGGCTGGACCGATTTTTATGAAATTTTGTGTGCATATGGGTTAGGTATGAGAATCGACCAACATCTATTTTTAATACCCCATTTTGTTTTTTTTAATGACAAAACAACGTTTACCAGATCAGCAAGTATATTATTGACTGCACGTTTGGCCTAGTGGTTTAACGGTCACCACGCCGTTTCCTACTTTGCCAAGTGTCGTGGGTTCAAATCCCACGTAGGACAACACTTTGTGTGATCCACAAATTGTTGTTCTGAGTCTGGGTGTTCTTTGTATCCGTTTCATGTATGTTTGTAAAGGCCCCCGCGACACAGAATTTATTCCTAGTGCGGGAGTTGTCTTTTAAAAAAAAAAAAAAATTATAAATGTTCTTATAGCAATTTGTGTGCAGTAAATTTATTAGAACAAACCTGAAAGTAACGCCAGTAGAAGAAATGTTGAAGAGAGAGATAAGCTGGTTGGACTGCAGAATAGAGGATGTTGCTAAAAAGGGGTAAGCAGTAAACTGACTAATGATTGAGTAGAATGGAAGAGGAAAACTCGTTTGTACCGACATAAAATTTACTTAGATGGTCAAGAAAATGATGATATACACCGTACAGATTCGTTCGTTGTAGGGTCAAACAATCACTAAGCCTTAGAATAAAATTTATACTAAGATAACCTCCTATAGGGTCTTTGTCTATCAAATGTTTACTAAAAAATAAAAAAAACATTTTCCACTATCTTAAGTCAACATTATAGGAAACCTGATTCACCGACAAACCTGTTGACTAAAATTTCTTGTCACTCCCGTTAACCTACCAAAAATCTAATGATATGAACTAAAAACAGATTAAAAGAACAATTCGTACCATGAATACCGGTGTATTAGTACGTACAACAATTTTATCTTTGTTATCAGCAATTGATAAAACAGTAGGATACTATAATTTGGGTCGTGTGGTATTTGTAACGAATATTTTTTTTCAGGAGGCTTCGTTAAATAAATTTAATGGCTGGTTTCAGGTTTCATTGATTGGCAGATAGAGAAATAGATTTATATCAATTTAAAGACGAAATATGTTAAAAGTAGGCTTTTATTATTGAGCCAAGGAACCGTTTGTAAACAAAGTAGTCAGTGTTTAACCTCATTCCTAGGTACGATGACAAATACACTTGTGAATGAATAACTTCATTCGTAAGTATATTGTTATCCGCAATATAAATCTATACTAATATTATAAAGCTGAAAAGTTTGTTTGTTTGTTTGAACGCGCTAATCTCAGGAACCGCTGGTCCGATTTAAAAAAATCTTTCAGTGTTGGCTTGTACATTTATCGAGGAAGGCTATGGGCTATATATCATCACGCTACGACCAATAGGAGCATGAAAAATGTTTCAAAAACGGGGGAAAGTTATCACGCTACGGGCAATATGAGACGCAAACGAGGTTGCGGGGTCCGCTAGTAAAGTATAATATACATTAATAAAAAACGAATGTCACAATTTTCTTGAAAATATAATATATCTAGAGGTACTTAGGCACTGAATTCACTTAAATATTAAACACAGCTATTTGAGACTACGTTTTCGATTCACATACCTATTGTCTTTGGTAATAATGAATGTTTCAAATATGTGGTAATTTTTATCAAAATCCTTACCAATTAGGGCGTGCCTGAATGAAAAGAAATCGATATAACGTCCTCCACATTTAAAATTATTATTAGATAATTTTAAGATAAGGCACGTATTAACTTTAGATTGAAGATGTAACAAATATGGAAAACATAATATTTATATAATTACCTGAGAAGTGGTCCAATGCTGGCTCACCGTGATTATTGCTTCCAACTTATACTTCTTATGTATTTTTATATTATTTTCTAATATATATATACTCATTGATCATGATCTTTTCACTTATCACTAAATTACACAAAAGTAAAATTGGTCCCCGAAACAATTTTCATTGAGACGTGTTGTCCCTACAATGTGATATCATTGTGTGAGTCAAGTTGTGACGTGTTATCTATGATAAGGATTGCAAAAGTGTGCATAGGGGCGCGATAATCTGGACTTGTCTCAGGATTTCAGACGAGATTATGTAATTTGAACGTAATATTTATTTAGTTGTTAGTAACCCGTAATTGATTCACAATATACTCTTGGAAAATGATAGTATACCTATTATCAAATGTATTATAGTACTATAACCTCTGTGTTACTGTTCTATATAATGGCCTTCGTGGTACACCTAACAATTTTTCGATCACAATGAATACGCCACCAAATTCAAACACTCACATACTTGTAAGTTTGAAACATTTAGGCTCCCGCGTCAGCCTTGTAATCACATCGTTGCTACTTGCTTTTTTAACGACTTCTAAAAATGTAGGTATGTTTAAATTTTTATTTTATTTTTTTACGTTTGTAATCCGATTTAGGTTAAACTTAAGGTTGGTAATTTTCAAATTACAAGAAATTATTCCATCAAAGGTATTACGAAGAAATGAAGCTGTTTCATCACGATTAAGAATTGATATTGATGATATTATTTTGTAAGTTTTGATTCCTTTGTTTTTAAAAATAATTAAGTAAATTACCTATATTAGTAGTATAAAGTAGTACTGGATCTAGCTTGGAGCGCTAACAGAGCTCTTGTATATGTACCTATACTCTTTATATAATAATACAAATCTATTAAACTGAAGTAAAAAATTATTGGGCGCTGAAATAACAGTAAGTATATGTATACGTACTGACCAAGGGATAAAACCAGTATCGCTTCAAATAAATAAATAAATATTTCGGACATCTAATACACAACGCCATCTAGTCCCAAGCCAAGCAGAGCTTGTGTTATGGGTACTAGACAATTGATACAAATACACATATACTTTTTTTTGTAAATACATACATAGGAAACACCCAAACTCTGAAACAAATATTTGTAGATCATACAAACATTTGGCCCGACCCGGGAATCGAACCCAAGACCTCATGATCAGCAGTCGCACACGCCAACCGCGAGACCAACGAGGCAGTCCAATGCCCTGGAAACATTTTAAAACAGCACTGGTTATAGAACCTTTTGCAGTGATACTGTCCTGCGTAGGTTGTTCACTTAGTCGCATCTTACGAAACCCATGAGATGATTAGGGATGATGACACTCCGTATTCTTAATCCGTCTCCACATAGTACCTAAATGAGAAGTCGTAACTCTGTCTCTCTGTATAGGCCCGTATTCACTGTAATCGCAAGTGCAGGTGTGAGGTGCAGGTGATCAATGATTAGTAGAAAATATGTGTGGACAGCGACTGATTTGTGCGAGTGCGATTGAAGCGAGTGGACTGCGAGTAGCCACGTCTCGCACCTTCCTTACCCCTCACTTTTAGCGTGCCTGCATTTTTGTATTGTTCACTTCACACCTGCACTCGCACTAATCAATGTGATTACGGGCCTATACAGACAGACAGAGTTACGACTTCTCATTTAGGTACTATGTGGAGTGTGAGTGCAGGTGTGAAGTGAAGTGATCAATGATTGGCAGAAAATACGCGTGGATTTCGCGGTCCACACGTATTTTCTACCAATCATTCATCACCTGCACTACGCACCTGCAATTGCACTAATCAAAGTGAATACGGGCCTTTATTACCGCCGACGTACGTACGTATGCAAGTTTTTGTCTGCAGAGCTCCGCATTAGCATTAGCATTTTGTAAATAGCCTATGTCACGTTTTATTCCTTAATTGCAGTCGTTCATGGCTGGCTGTGGTACCTTTCCATCAGTTGATCAGTTCCCTCGTTTGCTCCCTTTCAATAAAAGACAAACGTTTTGAGTATCCAAATGTGTGGTATACTTATTAGATGGTCAGTAAGAAAACTAAGTTGAAGATATTGGTATCATAATACACATGGAGTGTCATCACTGCTTCTCATCCTATGAGTGTCCTAAGAGTTGACTAAAGGAGTACAGTTACGCAGGAAACAGCATTGGAAAGAGAAGGAAATCGTCACATGTCGTGTCTACTTCTTCTACAGAGAGACCTATGCTCAGTACCTTATACTCTTTGCGATGTAGCATGGTGCGGGTGACTTTCGTAGTTTCGTTCGTTTCACTCATGAAAGTTGCCGCGATTTATAAATTATGACTTAGTTTTCAGCTGTTCCACATTCACAATGTATTAATTCATTAATAACTGTATTAAATTAAATCAACCAGAATCGTCGTACAGGCAACTGTCACCCGCACCATGCTACAGCGCAAAGAGGTAGACTAATTAAGACTGTTGATGATGATGAGCGAAAATTGTGTAGGTATGTCATTGCTGTTTTGTGTTACTGTGAATATAACATTTTACTCTTTATCCTAATATTTAAAAAATTGGTTGTCTGTAAAGTCGGTTTACGGACGATGGTTTAACGTGACAACGTCATAAAAAAACATTGATAAAATGATGAGCATTGATGCAAAGCTCATAAATAAACAATGAGCGTAACAGGACAATAAATAAGTCATCCTTTTTCGTGCATGCAGTCGGCGTTCATCAATTTATTAGACGTTGTCACGTCAAAAGAGGTAAACTTAATAAGGTTGTAGGAGTTACTGAACCGATTTTAAATGTTTTTTAACAATCAAAAACCACAATTATTTGTGAGTGTCATAGGCTATTATAATAACCTGAAAAATGATTACCGCGATATCCGTCAAGCATGCGGGCAGAGCCACGGGCAAAAGCTAGTCTAATTTAAAACCCTTAGTCTTTTTTTAACTAGTTGCGACATCTATGATTTACGTGAGCAACTTGTGAGGGAATTTGGTGAGCGGTGTTGTACGAGAAGATGTTTTTAATATGTAAGTACTAATTGTGCACAATAGATGTCAGTAGGATTAACTTTTCAGTCATCTTATTTACTTAAAATTAGCAACCCGCCCCGGCTTCGCACGGGTACTGTACGGAAAATATAATATAGCCTATGTTACTCTGTGAAGATGTGCGGCTTAATTTTTTCCGATGACTTCAACAAATATCGTTATATTTTAGCCAATATACTCAAAAATTGAACTATTTATATGCGAAAACCTTCCGCAAGAATCACTCATTAATACAAACTGCATAAAAATCCGTGCATTGCTTTTGAGTTTATCGCGAACAGACAGACGTGGCGGAGGACTTTGTTTTATAATATGTAGTGATAGTAGAATAATATACTAGTTACGATGTGGTACTGCTGTGTTACTCGGGTAATCAGTTTCACTAAAACTATTTGAATTCTTTGTTCATCCCACTGGGCTACAATTGTCTACCTCCTTGTTTGTTCGGCACAACGGAAATGGCTGTACCGATTCCCACAATAGTTTTACTGGCATATAGCTATTATCAATAGAATAATCTTAGACTATTTGTGTAAAAAAATAAGAAACAATCATTTTCGATTTTATATTTTTTTTGTAAACCGTATTACCTATACGTATTTAAAACCTTTTATTATTCATAATGTTCGATCAATAATATCTGTACATTGAGTCAAGTTAACATCAATTTAAATTAATATTTAACATATAATTAACTTAAATTATATTTACAATGAGGTAATTAAATACAATACCTATTATTATTACCAAGTCCTATGTCTAATTAATTTTATTGTTTCTCTCACACACAGTTTACAATTAAAAACAAATTCATACAGCAAATAGCAAATACAGTTCACATAAATATAAATATAATCTGTGTGGGAGACTGGCAAAATAAAATTAAAGCATAATTAAAATAACGTTTACTAAGAAAAATCGTAATGTGGCCCTATTTACACAAAATAAGAAATAATAGTACATAAATACACAAAACACACACACACCTGAAGATAAACTATGACTGATAAATATGCTCTAATGAATAAAAATCCTAGTTATATAGCATAGCATAAACCATGCATAAGTTTCGAAACAAACACAACGCTTGTAGAAAAATAAATAAAGATTACATTAAGAATGACTATATTCCAAAATCGGGTAAGATTAGAAATCTCGGAACCCTAGAGATTTAATAACCTAAGCTGATAATTGTTAGACAGATTTCTGACTATCAATTTTAGTCATACAATCACATAAAATCAGTACCTTTCAAAGCATTACACACTGAATATTATATTCAAAATCACTCATCTCTTTCAACAATTCTTCCATTAGCAATACCGTGTACATCGACTGGTCGTCTCATTGAACGTCTATCACCCAAGCGTGGTCTGAACTCTGTAAGATCTCCAATAGATCTAGACCTGCGATAGTTGTTTCTTCGAGATGTTTCCTCTTCTACTTCCACAAAATCTGGTAATGAATGAAACGATGAGTTCAGACGAGGCATCAGTAACGCTTCATCATACGATGGAGGAAGGTCCTCAGTCAGAGGTATTCTCAAAACAACAGTCTCAGCTCTTGGTCGGGGAGTTGGACTGTTGACACTCAGTACTGTCGATCTGGTCGGTGGTCTTTGAGACTCATTAGAATTGTTCACAATACAACGACATACACACGAAGTAACGAGTACTCCGATTACAATACCAGCTATGACCGCTATAGTTGTGTACGAAGTAAATGATGATTCTGACGCATGCCACGTCTGTATGTAAGCCTCCTGCCAACTCAACTGGGTCACGTTAGAAGGGGAGTAGCATATTAGAGACGCCTTGTCTGCTACCTTCGGTGGATCTTTGGTCAAATACTCATAACTAAGTAGTAGATTTACGTTAAAGTCTTCGCAACTCCATCGGTTTCCTTTCACATAGACTTCCCTCAAAAATGGATTTGAAGCGAAGCGTGAAGTCGACCATACTTCTCGAAACTCGTTTCCTCTCAAGTCAAGTACAGCCAGATGCGGTAATGACGAAAAGGTTAGGTCTGTGAGAGAATTTATAGAATTATAGCTCAGATTTAATTCTTGTAGTGTTTGTGATGCTAAATTATCTGGAATTTCTTCAAGCTGGTTCATTGACAAGTTAATTTCCAAAATTGAACTCATTCCAGCTAGAGAGTTGGCATTAAGATTTGCGATTTGACAGTTACTTAAGTGTAAAATTCTCAAGGAAGATGATTGGAAGTTAGGCACAGTTGTAATGTAATTTCTATTTAAAACAAGAGTTTCTATGTTACGTGTTTCGGAGAAAGTTTCAGGCTTCAAATCGTTTATTCTATTTTCACTTAAATCTAAAAACCGTAAGTTAGGCATCGTCGTAAATGCTTTGTCATCTATTACGTTTATCTTGTTTCTAGACAAATCTAGATTCTTTACGGTAGATGTGAAGCCATTACTGATCCATGACTCGTATAGGTTATTAGATATATTAATGGTTGTTAGGTGTTCCCATCGTTCTAAATAGTCTGGTAAAGGAAGGCTTAAGTAGTTGCTTGATAAATCAAGAGTCTGCACTTGAGTGAAAGTGTTTAGCTGCGTCGGAAACATCCTGAAGTTGTTGTTCGATAAGAGTAGCACTTGGGCCTGAAATAAAATAATGTTATTTTTATATATTGTTTTCTGTTTCAGAGAAAACAAAAAGTAAATAAAATCGTCCAAATAATAGACAAAATCGTTTGCTTGGTTATCGTCAAACTAATGAAAACATTTTTAGTAATTCATAGTCCTTATTTTCCTTTTTATCTAACATTGTGTATTAAAAACTATTGTTTCAATGTTATCATTGCACCCCAGACTAGCGGTAGCTCCTTTCCTCGTTTTAGCCGTTTCCATTATCCCATATTAGCTTTCTCATTTGTACAATATAATTACGATTGATGATAATGATGATAGTGATAACAGATGATAGTGATAATAGTAATTAAAACATTTTAACTACTTTTGGGCTTAAAATGTGAAACTTTGTTGAAATATGAAAGCTCTACAGTACTTATTATAATATCTTTATGTACGAGATTTGATATTTTTATTTACGAAATCTAAATTGTTTACGATCTATAATGATGTCTGTAACAAGAGACCATTGAAACTTATCAGATTTTTATTGAGCTCTTTAGCAAATAATGACTCTGTCTGTATAGAAACCGTGTGGGCCGTGGGTTGCAGGTGCAATGACAGATGAAGTAGCTTTATAAAACTTCAATACAAAATCCTGCTTGTTTCTCAGTGATTTTAATTTTATTATACTAAAGAAAACTCTAGAGGAAAAAATCTATCTTTGTAGTTCAATCGACGATGTCACTATTTCTCACACCATCCATAATAATACCAATCCTAATCATCACATCACACCAGGGTTGATAAAAATCATCTTTTTGTTTTAAAAATCATAAAAATCGGATTAATTTGATTTAAATCGGTTTTTTTTATTTGAATCAGTTTTTTTTGTTTTTTTTTTTACTTTCTTGTCTTTTTTATTACATAATGGTCAGTTATTTATTAAATGAAAACAAAGTATTTTTTTAAGTTGAATTACTTATTAAATCAATTAAAAGGTCATTTAACAAGTTCTACTAAAATCAACAATTTAAAAAACAGTAGTGTTGAAAAAATAACAAGGAAAGTAAAAACTTAGCAACTTATTAAAGTTCATGTTCTAATTCTTTCCAGATGAGTACACTATCTGAAGTAGGATACTTGTCGCTTTGCATTGAATTTGAATAGCATGCGCGAAATGATTTCTGAAATATTTGATAACTTTTAGAACATATCCTGTATAGCATTTGGAATCCCGGAGCTGGTCGGCAATCGCTCGCCCGCACGGTATTGTGCACGGGTGCGCGCCGTAGTCTACGAGTATGTCGGGGGAAGTCCCTAGACAATATTTGGCCGATTTGGTTGCAGTAAAAATTTTATGATATAAAAGCAATGATTTAATCATTGCTTTTTGTAAAAAAAAAAAAATATATCTAAATCACGATTTAAATCACTGATTTAAATCAAGTGACTTAAATCATATCAACCCTGCATCACACTAATATTATAAACGAATGAAAGTAAGCTTGTTTGTTACGCTTTTACTCAAAAACTACTTAACCGATCATTATGAAACTTTATACATATATTCTTGGAGGTTTTTTATTAAATGCGAGTGAAGCCGCGGGTGAAAGCTAGTAATATTATAAATTTGAAAGTAACTCTGCCTCTCTGTTACGCTTTCACAGCTAAACTGCTGAACTGATTTGGATTAACTTCGGTATAGAAATAGATTAAACCTTGAAGAAGAACATAGACTACTTTTTGTCGCAATAACCAACATACACGAAGGCGGACAAAAGCTAGTAATTACATAAATTAACTCAGACGCATGTGCTTGGCTTTGTGGTGTAAACGTAAGGTTTAATGAAGCCATTGAAATTTATTTGTTATTTGAAATGTACTTGATTTCTACTTTTCCAGCATATTCTAGTGTGCACTCAGTCCATGAGGCTAACCAGGTGCAGTGTAGAAAAGTACAATGAAATTTATTTCAAGAAAAATATATTTTATTTTTCGGACCATAAAACCAGTATCGCTTCAAATAAATAAATAAATATTTCGGACATCTAACACACAACGCCATCTAGTTCCAAGCTAAGTAGAGCTTGTGTTATGGGTACTAGACAACTGATACAAATACATATATCCTTTTTTTTGTAAATACATACATATTATATATAGAAAACACCCCAACCTCCGAAACAAATATTTGTAGATCATACAAACATTTAGTCCGTCCCGGGAATCGAACCTGAGACCTCATGATCAGCAGTCGCACACGCCAACCGCGAGACCAACAAGGCAGTCTATATAATTATATATATATTTTTTTTATATTTCGGACATTTCACACACAACGCCATCTAACTTCAAACTAAGCAGAGCTTGTATTATGATAGCTAGATTGACTGATAGAATACTTTTATACTTTTTTTTGTAAATACATACATATTATACACAGAAAACGCCCAAACTCCGAAACAAATATTTGCAGATCATACAAACATTTGGTCCGACCCGGGAATCGAACCCGAGACCTCAAACACAGCAGTCGCATACGCTACCACTGCGCCACCGAGGCAGTAAAATAATGTATTATATGCAATTATATGTGTCTGATTCATGTATGTTTGTAAAGTTCCCTGCGTCACAGGAAAATTCCTAGTACGGGGGCTGTCTTTTTAATTAAGATAAAAAATGTGATCTTAGAAAATTAAATATAATCTCAAATTATAGCGATTAATATGCATCTCCTAACAAAAATAATTGTTAGCACTACTTTAAAAACCCTGAACCAAATATGAGCAAATAAAAATTGCTCTAATTTCTGGGGCTATAATTTAAAGAAACACATACATCATTTTCCAAGTTATCAGGTAATTCGCTGAGGCCGCGGTTCCTGCAGTCTAAAGTGCGTCTTTCGCTTAGAGTGTACGTCGTACAGGGCGGGAACTCCATGTCCGTGTCAACGTCTCTTCGCACCAATCCAGCCCACACCATAGGCACCAGACATATCCATAGCGTTGACAGTACCACATCTGGAAAATACATATTATGACTATTTAGTAGATGACTAACTATGGTATTATTACAAGTCTAACTCTATGTTATACAAATTTGGTTTATACGCAAGGCATATTATTTGATGGTGATGGTTGATGGCTTCAGCGGTCACCTCGTCGTTTTCTATTGCACTGAGTGTAGTTTGCTCGATCCCCACATAGGTCAACACTTTGTGTGATCCTCAAATTATAGTTCTCAGTCTATATGTTAATGTCTCCCACGACACATTTTAAATAAAATAACATTACTGTCCAAGTACCCTTTCAAGTCAATGTGCATTGAGATAAAGTAGATCATCATTATTTTCCAATTTCTGTGTTTCCAGCCCTGTTTTCCAATTTCACTTCAGGTCAGCGCAAAATATTTATGAATTAACTAGCTGTACCCTGCCGTGCTTTGCTGTGGATCATTGTGACTGTATTAACATGAAATGAGGTACAAGACTGACGTGTAATTTAGATAAAAACAATATTTGAGGCAACTCAATCGTAGTAGAATTTTTTGAGTTTTTAAAGAGTACATATTTATTAACTGTTTTTTTTTAGCTTTTCTTTTCTAGAGTCTGGAAAGAAATAATAATAATAAATTGTTTATTGATAATCCATCTTTGATACAATAGAAAAATACGTTAATGGCTGCAATACTTAAAACTGTGACGCAGCCATTAGCGCTCACATCCGTGGTTATAGTCAATAGAAAATCAAGTAACTCAACTCTTAAAAAATCATGAAACAAAGAAAACCAAGCATGCAGTGATTTCAGTGTCAGTACTAAGCGCACATGTGTTTAAGAGAGTGAGTGAATTTAAGTTAGATTGAGTGTGTATGTGTATGAGTATGAGTGTGTGTGTGTGTGTGTGTGTGGCCAGTATTGTGTTAGTTTTAGATTAAAGATGGCATAGTGTGTAATAATAGATATATAGTTACACAGGAGGTCTCACCAAACATTCTATACATTGAGTGTAGGATGGGGAGCTCAAATGTGTTTGCATAATTATACTTATGTTCATGTAATATAAATACACACAAGGAAGACAATACTATCTCACCATAAGTTCTTCAGTTTGAGTATAGGACAAAGAGAGAAGCCAGTCTGTAACTCTAACTTTGCATTTACGCAATGTCAATGAATATATATCGAGCTCTTTGTTTATTCTGTTATACAACTTCGGACCCGAGAAATAGTACTGGTGGCTGGCTATAGCCGTATTGTGTTTAAAAATTTAGCAGACTCGGTCCGACCTGCGTGTGTTGAGTACAAAATTAGTGTCATATGGGGTTTCCACATGTTTACGGAGAATTACTTGAAGTATGTACACCTGTCGGACTGTAAGGACTTCACACAGGTTATACAGGTCCGAAGTAGGGAATCTATACGGCTTACAGGACATAACTTTAAGAATACATATTTGAGCTCTTTCCAATTGTAATAAGCTAGTTTTATAAGTACCACCCATAATGGAAATCGAGGATGAGACTGCAGGAGATTGAAAATATAATAATAATTTTAACTTCAGTAGCATATGTATTTAGTTTGAGTTAAGTAGAAATATTCATGGTAGGATATTATATGACTTTTACAGTCATTACATTCTTCAAAATAATTATGAGATCACATTTTAGTTTTATTATTTGACTACAGAAATAGCTCAAAATGGGTGTCAGAAATCACTTCAAAATTTTTAGATCTTCGCTTTTTCCATGAGAAATGTTCAAATTAATTGTGATCGAATGAAATCATAAATGTTTATAGTGAGTTAATAAAATCACAGAGCAGTAATAAAAATTACTAGTTATCATGCCAATTTATAGATAATTTTGGCACAATCATTGAGTGGTTTATCAATTCGTAAAAGAATAACCACTTGCATAATATAGGTACATGGCACACCTAGCACACGATATAAATCATGTAATGTCACTGTATAGTAGGAAAAGTAAGGAAAAGTAAATCCGTAAGAAGTTGTATTAGAGTCATAAAATATAGACTTTTGTTATCGGTACACTGTCATTATCATGCAATGTGTATACCGGAGCTAATTTTAAAGGTATTGGGAAGTAACAGGAAATCGCAAAGTAAATAGATATGACGGCTATCTGTGAATATTTCAAGCTTAAACTTGTTCTTGTTGACAGCAAACAATCTAATCTCATTTAAAAATGTGCACTTCCAATTTTTGGCTTTAAATATAAAATTTTCTCCCTATCTAACTAATTTGATAAGAGTTTTTCTAGTTTATTACATAATTGAACTTAGTTGTCAACTAAGTTTAATTAATTACATAATTAATTATTTTAGTGCATACATTTATAATGCCCCAATCAGTTTCAAACAATTGACCTTGTGGTGATGCAGAGCTAAACACGGTAGATACACAGAAATTAGAAATGTTTTTCAAAGATAAATGAATTGTTATTCTGTAATTAATTCTTTTATTTTCTAGACTAATTCCGGGGCGATTTGAACTAAAATTTTTGATCTTAGTCATCATATTGTATTATAAACAATTAAATAAAAAAGAAAAGAATGCCTACATTGAAATTAGTTCATTACTGGTGTTTGATTCACTGCAATCTCCATTACTCGTCAACTATCCTTAGGAATAAAATTGAGAACCGTGATACCAATTTTATACAAGCGTATTTTAATAATCGGTAGAAAGGTAAACGTAGTTTTGTAAATACTCCATAATACCTATATAAATACATTTCTAATTATTATAGAATAAAAAATAGTACGTCTCTAATAATATGTAAAGTTTTACAAAACGTTACCATAATTATGAGTACAGTCAGGGATTCGGTTGCGTAGTAAGTACATTAAAACCTAAATAAGCGATCGATAATAACTCTAACTCTTTCAATGATAAGATTAATAGTTCCATATATATGCTATTTATAAAGTATGAAACACAAATACTTACTAGATCCCATTGAATATAGATTTTATATACATAATAAGCACTTTCACATTGCACTGAAAGGGTTCACTATACATGTAGTACTGTCAAACTTATGGACACATGTTGAGCGTTCCTCGAATCCGTCAATATTTTACTGATAAAGATTATGCCTTGAGTTGATATTGCTTTTGTAATGGTGCAGATAGTGGCAGTCAGCGACACAAGGTGGGTTTCAAACTTTCAATTCATAACAGTCTTCACAACATATATGATGTTGTTTTTTTTTATTTGTCACGCATCTGTATCTTCGCTTCTTCTTCAACATTTTTTTATTGAAAGAAGTAATAATAAGTAATAAGTAATAAATATTTCGGACATTTAACACACAACGCCATCTAGTCCCAAGTTAAGCAGAGCTTGTGTTATGGGTACCAGACAACTCATATAAATACATATCTAACTTTTTTTTGTAAATACATACATATTATGCATAGAAAAAAGTAATAAGTAATAACACTATCAAAATAATGTCTACAATGATCAAATAGTTATAGAAACTAGTCGATCTCTGCAATGTTTCTTGCTGCTGCAGCTGCAACGTAGATCACCATACACCATATTTATTTAAAGAATGTATTTAAAAAGCGCTTTTAAATAACAAAAAATCTTATTTTATTATAATAGATTTATTCTAATCATTGGTTGATGAATTTTATGAAAAATATCCAAAACTAGCCTTATAAATTCCCATTATAAAGGTAGTAGAGCCACGCTGATTTCGAAAAGCACGAATGGGCCGGCTCGACCGGGGCGGTACTACCCTCGCACAGAAAATCAACGTAAAATGACGGCGTTCCTACTGTCGTGTTTCGTTGGTGAGTGCGAGACTGGAGGCCCAAATAGTCTGGTCAACAAGTTCCATACTTGTTGACCAGACTAAAAGATGCAGAAGCATCACTAGGCCGCCATGGTGTGGGTCGCCATGCTGCATTGTCTGCGAGTATGGTGGCCACCACTCTTGGATTCTGCTCATGCTTTCCATCAGAGTGGAGTCATTTTGGCGGGCCAAAAAAATAAAAATAAAATATCACATGACAATTTATGAACTTCAAAGATAAGCTTAATTTTCCTAAAGTTAAAGGATTGAGGAGGACATCTATACAAATTTATAAAATTGAAGTGTCTGTTTGTAATTTCAAAGTAACCGTTTTTTGTTTTACTTTCGTATTTGCGTATATGAAAGTATATTAGGTACTTACATCAAGAAATTATTTTTTAGAAACAAATCTCTGAAACGACTGGACCGATTTTGACGGGAATTTCATGGGTAGATAGCTGATAAAGAGTAACTTTAGTTGCTTTTAGTTTAGACTAGCTGCGCCTCGCGGTGTTACCCGTGGATATTCTTGTAAAGATACATCAATAACTGCGGATAACACCGCGGGGCGCAGTTAGTCAGTGAAGAAGATTTTATAAAACTTGAAACAATCTACAACCTGTATCTCCGTCCTGTTATCGACGTTGCCTTATCACTGATTAGTTATCGACTTATCGCAAACGCAAAGAAATATATATTTTCACCTCGAAATACATGATTCACGTTAAATGAACGCAAGTCTTAAACATGAATGCAAAATCGAACGAAAATATTTAGTTTCAGACGTCATTAATCTTTATTAAACTTCACTAAAGGTACTGTCCCATTGTGATAGAATATTGCAGTTGTGAAATGAAACGTTTCTAAAACTTCAGATCAGAGTATTAATTGAGATAACCGGTAGTAATTTTTTTGTTTTTATTAATGGTAAAAACAATTTAGCAACATCAAAAGAGCAAACGGAATCTCTTCAAACATCGTAGAGACGTTTGTAATCAACTTCAACAAAGGAAAAATGTTTAGGTATATGTTTAATTCGTTTATGGACTGGTTTTAAAAATTAATTTTTGTTCGGAAGGACATTTCGCTCAGGCCATTCTATGGTCCGGATTCGATGATGGCATCTGAAAGAAAAACAAGGAGAATTCAATCATCCGTGAATGTCAATGTTGTGCCTTTTGAAGCGTTCACATATACATCGTTTTGCAGTCAATGAGTAGTAGTATCAATCTATCGCCGTCAACTGCTGAACGAAGCGCCAACCATCCTGGTCTTGGGCAGTCCGCATCCATCCACTACCAGCCACTTTCTTTAAATCATCGGTCCATCGCAACGTGCCGCAGGGCGCTCTACACTATGAATATATTATAATTTAACCGTCTGGATCTATTAGCCCCCCAAGGACTGCGATTAGTCGACTAGGTTTAAAATAAATTAAATTAGTCAACACGACTTTTGGTCGTTATTTCAATTACATATTTTCGGTATCTCTAATGTTTATTAACAGAAAAATAATGAAATATTCTGTTACATAGAAATATCAAATTCAAATAGATTTTATTCAAATAGGCACTTATTTTACAGGCACTTATGAATAGTCAATATTTAATATTTAAAAATCGAGTGATTCTAGTCGCCAGTTCCAAGTACAGCCTACCCTTCATGGAGAAGAATCTGGCAAGAAACTCCATGGTATATCCTTTTAAAAATAAATAAGTAGGGTTTACAAAATATTTTTTTACTAAGAGACTTGGATGAGAACGAAGCCGACCAAAGAAAACAAAACAAAAAGTTTGGAGTCATTGCTGCACAGCCATGAGCTAACCAAACATGCGCCGTTATTACTCAAAACTGCAAGATTTTTATATTGATTTTTATATTGTGAGGTCCACTTATGGAAAATAAAATCCAAATAGAACTTTCACTCACAGTCAAATTTAGAAAGATGTAATATGTCCAAATATAAAATAATCAATAATATGTCACAAATGTAAAATAAAGTAAGACGCATGGATCAGCCATCGACCTATTCAACCATAGTTGAGTCCGTGGTTGAGTCGCATACTCAGGCCGCCGCACGGCAAATCATCTGGTCAATATCAAAGAAACTAACAATAATATGATAGTCGACAAAGTGCTCACACTAAAACAATTGCGTATTTAACAAATGGGGAATACAAACATATTGTTAGATAAGTACCAAAGTACCATCTTCATAATTATTGTTTTAAGTTGTAATTAAAAAAAAAAATGTCAAAGCCAAAGAAAATTAACAATTTGTAAAAATAGGAATTAGATGTCATTAGGTTAAAGTATATTATTATAATATTCCGGAGTACCAACATGTCAAATTTTAATACATTATCTATATCTTATACTTATAATAAAAATGTAACAGGTCCAATTTTTGTCTGTCTGTCTGTATCTTGGGGCGTATCACGCTGAAACTACTGAATGGATTCAAATGAAACTTGGCATAATTTGAGTTCATACTACGAGTTAGGACATAGGATACTTTTTATCCCGAAATTCAGCACGGTTTCCTGGAGAGTGGGGATGGAAGTCAAAATATGTACTTAGTTGTAATTCAATAACACATAGTCCGATTTTATTCATTATTTATTTGCTAGAAAGAAATGAAATAAAAGATAACGGGAAAAGTCTTTTTTTTGTCCGCAACTGTACAATGCCTGTGGGAAGCTGAGACAGATATGTAAATATGGCGGTACGAAGTACGCCGGGTCAGCTAGTGCAAAATTAAGAGGTATGGGCCTCCGGTATCCTCACTCACTCGGTGAAACACAGCGCAAGCACTATTTCACACCGGTTTTCTGTGAGGCCGTGGTATTACTCCGGTCGAGCCGACCCATTCATGCCGAAGCGTGGCTCTCCCACGGTAAAAGGTGTATAATCAAAAGTGTTCAAATTCACCGGACCTATTTTGTTTTATTTATGGAGAATTTACTTCTGGTTCACATCAAGAATGGTCTATTCGGCAAATGAGAATTAATTTCATTTCTGAATAAAGAAATGTTTCTGGAAACCACATAATAGAACAGAACAATATTGTTTTACCGCCTTTGCCTATGAAATTAGAGCTTATTAAAAAAATGTTATAGCATGGATAGAAATTAAGAAGGTTTTCTGTATTTAAAATTTTTGTTTTCTAGACTGAGTGAAGCTAAATATAAAAAAGTGTATGGCCATAAATAGGGAAAATCATGAAGGATTCCAATTTTATTTCAAACTAGCTGACCCACGCAACGTCGTTTGCGTCTCCTATTGCCCGTAGCCTGATAATTTTCCCCCGTTTTAGAAACATTCTTCACTGGTGCTCCGCTCCTATTGGTCTTAGCGTGATGATATATAGCCTATAGCCTTCCTCGATAAATGGGCCAACACTGAAATAAATTTTCAGATCGGACCATGGTTCCTGAGATTAGCGCGTTCAAACAAACAAACAAACAAACTCTTCACCTTTGTATATTAGCATAGATGTATTAATTGTACTCTAATACTCATAATCAACAACACATTAATTTGGATAAAGATTAATATTAGGTATTATGTTGATAAAAACTCATTGGCAAATATCTCATTATTAGGTACTCTTAGCGTCTTATACTCGTGATAACTTCTAAACGAAATGTCCGATTGGGATGAAACAAAAAGTATTTTACTTATACATAAATACCTATGATAAAATAATGCTTAATTTTGAATAGGATTAATATTACGATACACATTTACCGTAGTTTCTTTCTTCAGACGATTTAATAATTTTTTTGAACACAAAAGCGGTTATTGTGACTAAACCATGATAGTTAGATATATTATTATGTTCTCGCGGACTTCTTTGTAGATCTTAATGGGACCTACAAACCCGTAATACATTATTTTGTTCTATTGTCAATAGTTTTTGCAGCGCACGCAAAAATAGGTTTACGATTTTACACCTTGGGTTACAAAATAGCAATTTTCTTACGGATCGCATTTTTTTTGAAAATAAAATATAGCCTATAGCCTTCCTCGATAAATGGAATATCCAACAATGAAAGAATTTTTCAAATCGGAACAGTAGTTCCTGAGATTAGCGCGTTCAAACAAACAAACAAACAAACTCTGCAGCTGTATAATATTAGTATAGATTATATACATAAGAAATAAAACGTGGCTTTTTTTTTAAGGTGAAGTGGCGAAAAATTTTTTGGGAAATGGGAAGGCTTTAAACTACGAGGAGATGGTTTCTAAGATACTAAACGATTATAAAGTCTTAGGATGCATTTCTTGCATTGCCATGTCAACTTTCCCAGAAAAGGTAGGTGCGGTGGGCACTGTACACGAGGAAAGACTTAGAAGCTGCCAAATATTATTTGACAGCTTTTAAATTTGACATAAAACTCTTCAAACTGCAAACACGCTGAGATGATCGACAAACGTTTTTACCTATAAAACAATCATTAAGCTGCCATGTCTCAAAATCCTAAGTGCCGCAGGATTAATCCAAACAGGTGTCGAGACTCGGGGTTTCGCAAATACGCGACACGTTCGACTCGTCACGCCTGTCTGAGTTCGTTTGCACTTTGTGACCTGTTTACCGCCCCCATCCCCTCAGATAGCTCTCAATAGGGAGGTTGAGATGTTCTCTGATAAGCCCCATCGATTAGAATGAATGTTCTGCACTGTACATAGAAGCCTCGTTGAGATTGGCTCTCAATGGAATGATTTTTAAGTCGAGATGGTTTTTATTGACTTCAAAGTATTAAACGGAGCGCTTAAGTGTAACTTCTTATCTTGTACAAACTTTAGTCATGTATATATATATATTTTTTTCTTCTTATTCTTATAAAAAAGACAACAAGAAGGTAGTAGAGCCACGCTGATTTCAGCACGAATGGGCCGGCTCGACCGGGGCGGTACTACCCTCGCACAGAAAATCAACGTAAAATGACAGCGTGCTGTCGTGTTTCGTTGGTGAGTGCGAGACCGGAGGCCCAATTAGTCTAGTCAACAAGTTCCAAACTTGTTGACTAGACTAAAAGATGCAGCAGCATCATTAGGCCGCCATGGTGTGGGTCGCCATGCTGCATTGTCTGTATTCGCAGTGAGCATGGTGACCACCACTCTTGGATTCTGCTTATGCTTTCCATCCATGTCACTTTGGCGGGCCAAACATAAAAAAAAAAAAAAAAAAAAAACTTCCGCATTAGGAATAAACATCCTGTGTCGCAGGGGACTTTACAGACATATATGAAACGGACACAAATAACACCCAAACTCAGAACAACAATTTGTGGATCACACAAAGTGTTGTCCCGTGTAGGATTTGAACCCACAACACTTGACGAATTGGCAAGCGGCGTGGCGACCGCCTAAACCACTAGGCCAACCGTGCAGTCACGGTTGAATACAATGGTCTAAATAAACCTGTTATAAGATATATCAAAAAAGAATTTATATCACCTGTTAGCCTGTCACCGAGTTAGGTTTTGGTTCGAAGTGAAGTTTCCTAATTAGTTCCTATTAGTAGTGATCATGTTACAAACTACTATATACAACGCACTAAGTTGAAAATGTTTCATGTCATGATAGGATATCAACAGTCCACTGCTAGATTTAAGCCTCTCATTAGGGGATAGTTCTAAAAAATCTCTTTCCTAATGAGAGACCCTTTTCAGAGAGACTATGAAAAGTTGTTGATGAGATAGTTCTACTTGCACAGACAAACATATGTGTGAACTGACTGAAAATTGAATGTATAAATATACCTGATATCTTCACCCAGATCACAAGAATTCATTACTTACGATTTAAGTAAAAGGCTCAAATTGCAAACATATTTGGCTGAAAACTTGGATTTGCACAGAGCAAGGGCAAAAAATGAGGGCTTAAACGACAGGATAAAACCATATTTTTTATCAGAATCCTTCATTACCGACTTAACAGATTTTTTATGCTTTATTCAAAACACAACATTCACAAAGCTTGCTTTAAGACGTCTAATTTTTTATTTCAAAAAAGAAAGAAGAATCTCCATAAAAATTACAAGAAATTCCAAACAATTATAAATATAATTTTCCTTGTTTCTTAAAACAAGATAAAAAATACTGAGGGATACTTAAACTTAATATAGGTACTAGAACTTCGACACGTGTATAATTCTAATTGTATTATCAGTGTGCTTGGCTCAAACTGGGCCAAAAATAAATTAATTTCCTTGTTTCTTCTAGCTAAGAAACACGTAAATAAATTAGTAACGGTAAAAGTTCTCGAAAAGTCAAATCCAAGAAAAAAGCTTTTTAAGATAAATTTTAAAATTTCTAGTGCTTAAAATCTGAGTTCGTTTAAAATGTAATCAAAGTGGTAGCGCTTCCGTTTGGGCGGCAAGTTCAATAAATAAGGATAAAGCCCATTAGAGACGGTCCAGCAAATCTTCGACCGCCGAACGCCACTTACTTAGACTTAAAGTGTTCCGGGGAGCTATTTTGTTAAAGATTTGGGATTGCAACGTCTATTTTGAGATATGTTTCACAACAACTAACCGAAGTAATTTTATCTGCCCGTACATTTTTCGTGGTCAGGAAAGTTGTAAGTTTTTTTTAACTTATAAGAAGTTTCATAACATACATTCGAAATATTTTTCAGCATTTAGTTTTCAATAATTTCAATGTTTTCTAATGGCCATGTCAAGTCATCGTTATGCAGGTGCATAAAATCTTTGTACCTCTTTAAACCATTGGGTACAATTTGGAATTTTTCATCACGGTGATAAAATATTATCTAAGCTGATATTCAACTAGTGTTAAATACTACCTTTATGAAAAGACGTGGCAGGAACAGCAATATTGTGCTAAAGCTGGTAGTTACTCCGTAACTGTTTGTAAAAAAATCATTTTTAGATGGAGAAAGATCAACAATAGATTTAAAATAGGTACACAAAATAACACATTTATGTAAATGACTGCACGGTTGGCCTAGTGGTTTAGGCGGTCGCCACGCCGCTTGCCAATTTGCCAAGTGTTGTGGGTTCAAATCCTACACGGAAAAACACTTTGTGTGATCCACAAATTGTTGTTCTGAGTTTGTGTGTTAATTGTGTCCGTTTCATGTATGTCTGTAAAGTCCCCCGCGGCACAGGATGTTTATTCCTAATGCGGGAGTTGTCTTTTTAAAAAAAAAAAGAAAAAAAAAGTTTGTGTGAATTCTGTATAAAGCCATGAAATACTCGTAGGTGAGTAAAAAAACTTATACTGACTTCCTTAGTTCATCCGGCTGGTTTAGAGTCACGCTGACTGTCGGCGCCGATGGGTCAGCGCGTAGCCCGTCAGCGCTGAGAGTAAGGCCCCTAGCACACGGCGTATTTTAAACGCGCAGATAACGCGATTCAAACGAGATTTTAACGCAACCTTGTATCCTAAGCACACGGGGCGGTCGTGAAACGCGCGTCTACTGCTCGTATACGTGCAGATACAGCGATACAGACGCGCTGTCGTCGCTCGTAGACAATCCTCGTCAGTTGTACAATGACGTCGGTTGAGACAGCACTGCTTACGCTGGCTTTATTACTGCTTTTAAAAAGAAAAAGATAGATATATTCACGAGTGTAAGAAGATTGTGTAGTCATTATCATACAACATTTACAAAATTGGTATCCCTCCCCTGCCCCTCCTCCGACCCTTTCTACGCGCTTCAAACGCGTCTCGAACGTGCTTCACACGCGCGTTTGCATCGAGTTTTACGCGCGTTTGAATATATAAAAAAGCAAAAATCGACATTTACGGCGTAGAAAGCGCGCGTTCCTGAAACGCGCGTTTAAAATACGCCGTGTACTAGCTAGGGGACTAAGCGCGAATCGTTTTAGTATCATGATGATGGCCTGCGGAGTACAGATGTAAACAGAAGTAAAATGTGGAGAGCAAACTATCATTACTGCTGTACTACCTATCGAAATTATAGAAAAAACACAATTCTGCAATCGAACTCTGGCAGCTCTCTAGTTACGCGATGTTCTCTAATTAACTGTCAAAGGTGCTCGTCTTTGTGTTTTATTTATTTAACTACTAAAGTACATGGTCATCTCATCTAGCAACAAAAGTGAGACTCAAGGGTTCTTTTTCACATCACTGTGGGAGAGCCATGCTTCGGCATGGGACGGCTCGACTGGAGTGATACCAGGGCCTCACAGAAAACCGGTGTCAAACAGCGCCTGCGCTGTGTTTCACTGGGTGAGTGAGGATATCAGAGACCCCAACCCCTCCCCCCCATACCCATCCCCATCCCCCAAGAGCCGGTAATGCACTTTTGACGCCTCTGGTGTTGCGGGTGTCCATGAGCGGCGGTAATCGCTTACCATCAGGCGATACGTCTGCCCATGCAGTTTGCCCACAATCCATAAAAAAACATTGGGCAACATTTAAAATATACAAAGGACGATGAAACTCTGAAAACATAGAAAAATATACATTGGAAACAATAAAACATCATTAATATCAATTGGGGATCAATCCGTTGAATTACAAGGTCCGGCAATGTAATGCTGACCCTTCGTATAACCCGAAGGGATCAGGGAAATATGATAGGTCGGAGCACCGTATTTATTTGTGCCCACTAAGGATTTGCCCTTCTACGATAAGTCGTCTGACCCAAAACGGGATGGCAATTTGCTTTATTGACTTGTTGATCTGTAAGATATTATTTTGTACTCGATATTAGCAATTGTTTCTTTTTCTTGATATATTTTTATGGTAAATTTGAATTTTCAACATTTAGAATGCTTTGAGCTGAAATGTTTTAAGCTGATTGAGTCTTTAAGTCATATAAAAGTAGCAGCTCTTTACTTTTTAACCCCCGACGCAAAAAGAGAGGTGTTATAAGTTTGACGTGTCTGTCTGTCTGTATGCCTGTGGCACCGTAGCTCGCGAACGGATGAAGCGATTTCAATTTAGTTTTTTTTATATGAATGGTAAGTTACGTGCGAGTGTTCTAAGATATGTTTTATGAAAATCGGTTGAGACGTTTAAAAGTTATGGGGGTGAAAGTGGGGAAGAATAACCGAATGTCTGCAAAAATATCATCGAGTGGGGTCTCAAATGAAAGCGCATAACGTGTTTTTTACTTTTTAAAGGGAACTCAGCTTATTATGTCGGGTTTTTTTTTAATTTTGAGAATTTATAGTTATTCTTTATTCTAGATACTATATGTAGGTACTTCGTTTTTTGAACTCCCAAGAATTATTTTCTAGTCGTGTTGATGGCTATCGATGGCATCGAATAGCATTAATTGATAACCATTATTTCTTTGACACATAATTTGACTAATTGAAATCGAAGTTATTAGATGAAAATTTCAATTTATTTTATAGTACCATTCTTATATGTAATGGATTAAGTCAGAAACAGACCTAAAATATTTTTTTTTTTTTTATGTATGCCCACCAAAATGATTCTACTCTGCCTGATGGAAAGCACAAGCAGAATCCAAGAGTGGCGGTCACCATACTCACTGCGAATGCAGGCAATGCAGTATGGCGACCCACACCATGGCGGCCTAGTGATGCTACTGCATCTTTTAGTCTAGTCAACAAGTATGGAACTTGTTGACTAGACTACTTGGGCATCGCACTCACCAACGAAACACGACAGCACGAACGCTGTCATTTTACGTTGATTTTCTGTGCGAGGGTAGTACCGCCCCGGTCGAGCCGGCCCGTTCATGCTGAAATCAGCGTGGCTCTACTACCTTTTGAACCTTTGGAATATTAAAGTTATGTACAATTTTTTTATTCTCTTTAAGATCAGGTGACCTTTGGCCTATGGTGACCTATGGCAGTAAAATGTTTACTCATCATAATCAACAACCCAAACTGTCCCACTGTTGGGCTCGGGTCTCTTCTTAGGAGAGGGTTATGGCCATACGTCCCCACGCTGGCCGAGTGCGGGTTAGGGACTGGCAAGACTACTAAAATATTTATTGTTTAGAATAAAAATTGTTTATGCTCAGGTTTCGAAACTTGAGAAAAAAAACAATAAAATCAGTATATCTACAAATGCTCAACTTTATCGATTTTAAAAAAAATAAATATAGCAACTAAAAATAATAGCACTTTCCGATTAAGTGCACATCATTCAAGATAACAAGTTTCTATGCACTTCAAAACTAAAGACTATAGAATTCAAAAGATGGCGATTTAATTACCCTTTGAACGTAGTCCTTACCCCAGTATTCAAATAGCTTCGACAAATAAGAAATTAGAGACTGTATTTGAGAAGGTATCTGAGTATTTGCCATTATTAAAGGAGTACCTATTCGAAGTCAACTTTGTTTCTGTCTGAATCCGCTACTTCGCCCGTCCTCCACCTCAAACGTCAATCCTTTTATATTAGGCAAGGGACACGTAGTAACGTTTGTATAATCGATAAAAATTGCAGATTAAATCAAAAATGTCACGATAGATCTATAAATAAATTCATCTATGACTATTTCAAGGTAAGTAAATATACTGGCTATGAAATTGTGTATTACACGATTATGTCATCAAGATTATTGGCTGGATTTAAGTAAGAGTGTATCACGCTAAAATTTGTTATAAGAATTGAAGAAAATGAAATAACGGACCAGAGCGAGTAGGTTTGTCTTCTTCCGAGCTTAATTATTTTAGTTGCTAGTCTATAATTATACATCTAAAATTATTGTACACTCGAATAAATTTAACGAAATTCAGAATTTATAAGTTATCAAAATTTCCTCCACTCCCATCACATACGTTTCCTTCTTCGCTGGACTTACTCTCCTTAATTAATTTGAAAACTATATCAAATGATTCTTTATCAAATGTAAATATAAGTATTTATATTTTTTTTATCAAATGTAGATAAATTCTTTGGAACTTAACAAAATGTCGACAACGACTACATCACTAAACCGTTCACAACCGCTTTAAGTATTGATGGCAGCAGAATAAAACAGCATTGAGTCGATGTAGCATCCCTAAACCTGGCAGTCGGGAAACAGGCTTATTCGTCCGATGAGTGCTATCGCTCCTGGCCTTTTAGACCCGCCTCCCGCGGGAGCTGAGCCTTTTACAGTGTGTACCCGGCTTTATGCGATCGACTTTCAATATGAATTTCAGATGGGTTATAAGATTGTACGCTTTGTACTACAAACGTATTTGATAAATAGCATTCCGAGTTCGCATTTTTGATATATTGCCGAGGTCGTTTATTGTTCTAATCTTTCACCGATATTGATTTTATTTTCTCGAACAAGGCTTGATGTGGTTATATAAGTTTTGCAGTTGCTTAATTTAAATATAGTTTTACAAATTGAAACCCAATCTTTCTTAATTGTGATCCTTTGTCTTCGTCAACGTTTATGCAATGCCTATTATAAAGAACGGATGCACAATACAAAAACTAAACATTGATTTTTATTGCTGTATTCTCACTTCAAGGGAAATATAATAGAACATTTCGATATCATGTCCATTTCCAAAACAGCTAGTTGTTGGAAATGGACATGATTTCCAACAACAATGTCCAATTAAACATGCAAATGATCCATGTTCCAATGGAATGTCCAATGAAATATGTTCTTTTCTTTAGCAATAGTAGTAGTAGTACCTAAACGAAGGCCTCCCTTAAAGAGCGCCAAGTATCTCAACCTATCTAGCTTGTTTGTCTGTATTGTTTTCATCCATCATTTCGGAACCGCTGAACAGATATCCAAAATAAATTATATTATTATAGTAAGAGAGTCAAAGCGCGTTACTTTTATAAATCACGGTAAAGTTGACTTAATTGTTAGCGAAGTCAAAGCAAAAGTTAATGTGTTTGCTACTTATATAATTTCCAAATGTCCTTCGTTTGGTGTAGTCCCTATTTTTTGAGTGTTCAAATTATATTTTAACTAAGATCTCTACCCTGAATCTAGTATAATTTATCTTATCTTTAAAAAATTCGGTACATTAATACACCTTTCCCAATTTGTCTGTCGAGAAAGTAAACATGGAAGTCATAACGAAAATTAAATACACTTTGATAAATTTTTGCTAGAAGCCACGTTTTACTTCAGAGCTTGTGTGTAAGTTTTCATAAAGTTATACTTTCTCAAAGCCCGTCTCAAAACTGAGGAACATTTCAGAAAATGGAAAAGCAAAGCATCGGAGTGAAACGTAGACGCTGGCTGATGCGGAATAAAGTTGACATTTTTGCAAAGCTACGTTAGAATTTCAACAAAATTAAATGTGGCACTACACGAAATGAAAATAGTGTGAGCGGGAGACGTCTCGACTCTCAGTCGGCCGTCGACGCCTCGCGCCTCACGCCTTGCATTCTTTTTTAACCCCCGGCGAAAAAGAGAGGTGTTATAAGTTTGACGTCGATGTCTGTCTGTGTGTGTGTGTGTGTCTGTCTGTATGTGTGTCTGTCTGTGTGTGTGTGTGCCTGTCTGTGGCATCGTAGCTCTCAAACGGATAGACCGATTTCGATGCAGTTTTTTTATTTGAAAGCGAGTTTCCTTGCGGTGGTTCTTAGCTATGTTTAGTTAATATCGGTCCAGCAGTGTAAGAGTATCATCTCTTTTTTAAAATTATGTAAGCCATTTTTGGCGTATGATTACTCGATTAGGTGTTTGTCGTGCCAGTATAATCGTTAAATGACAAATAATTGATAACTTCGACCTGATGCTGCGTAGGGGCTTTTTAAATTTGAAATTTATAGTTATGTTACAATTTTAAGCAATTGGGGTTTGCTGTATCTTTAGTTACATGGCATTAAATTAAGAAAATACAAGTTTTTCTTGTTGAAAGTAACTACATATGTAAATGTGTTTTTAAAATCATAAACATAACTTATCTACGTATCTGTCTTCATTAACGTGTTGGTTATCTGACATGACATGATAGATTCCACACGGTTATACACACGTGAATTTAGATTCATCGTTTTAAAAGACTTTCACATTGAAAGAAAATGTAAGAAAATTAAAGTTAAAAGACAATTCGATAGTAAAATGACCTCCAAAAATAAGTGGATATGTTTCATTTTAATAACAAGCGGTAAATTGATCAGTGAGAATTATGTTATTTAAAAAAAACAGGACAGTCTTTGAGGACTGTCGATAGAAGAAGTGATGACTAAGTAACTTGTGAATTGTCGATACAATGTCGAGCTATTAGATTGAAAGCTCAAGGGAAGCGTGCGGTGACGATGACGCGAGTTTCACGCTTTTTATTCACCCAAAAAGTACACATAGGTACACAGTATAAATATAGCTTATGGTAAGCGTTCGGTCCTCGGTGACGATGATTACCTACGAGTACTTAATTGACTTCTAAAAATGTGTGAGGTAATGTGATACATGTATCACAATTTCTCTTATCATGTCATGACTACGAGGCAACCTGTGACCACGACTAAAGCAAATTGATCAAAAGTTTAGGCAATTCAAATGCTATAGGCCTTTAGATTGCATAGGCTGTCAATCTATTGATTATGTTATTATCAGAATATCTAAATATATCATGCATATATGTATGCTTAAAAAAAGTATACAAGTAAAATTTTAACAAAAACAAAAGCCGACTTCAAGGTTCGACTCGATTTCTCTTGGATGCCATCATCAGATCTTAATGTCCTTATCATGGTACCACCGTTGGGATATGTCCCTTCTATTAAAAAAGAATCATCAAAATCGGTTCATAAACAACGAAGTTACCCGCGAACACATTAAAAATATGTATATGCGGTCGAATTGAGAACCTCCTCCTTTTTTGAAGTCGGTTAAAATACAATAAATGTGAATTTTAAGCAAACATGGTACGGTTGCAATGCGCAATGCAAACGAGATGCAAGTGCACATTAGCACAACGAATAACCTCTGTCGCGGTGACTATCTCGCGCGACATAAACTACGGCGAACATTACCGACACGGGACACACTGATGTCAAAAACATCCAGATAAACTAATGATAGTGACTCAAAGCTTGTGTAAAAGAATACTGCCCTGTATTAGTACAACCGATAACAGATGCAAAAACATTTCCTCCTTTTGTGAGAAAGTCATGCGAGCCGAGTCGACTTGAATGGCACCACCACTTCAAATAAAACCGGTGCAAGCAGTTAGGAGCGGAGAGGCCTATGGAAAGCTGTAGACTGAAATAGGCTGATGATGAAGCAAACATTTCGTTGCTTTCCACCAAGTGAATGAGGAGTACTGGAGTTCAAACCTCCTCTTGAGTTGTAGGTGTTCATGGGCGGCGGTAGCTACTTAACATCAGATGTCCCGTCTAGTCGTTTGTTTCCTTATATCATAAACTAAAATACAGACACAGGGCGAGGAACGTGACATGTTTATACTCTTAGATTCATTCGTAAAATAAATATTCTCAAAATCAAAATTATGCTATTTTAAATTCTTTGAAAGTCACTTTCATAGTAATAGGCTTGCCATTTATAAGAAATCGGAACCAACTGTTCTCTTCCTTTATCATCGGCTCATTAAAGCATGGTTTTCAGTAAATATAACTTAGAAATTTAGAGGTTGTTTGGTTCAATGCAAAATTAAATGTAAGGAGATTTTACAGTAGGAATAATTTTCCCTGCCATGCAGTCCCCGCGTCCGTGTGTCTTTCAATATACCATCAAGAGTGCGCTATCGTAAGGCTAATGTGCCCTGATCGTAGCTTACGAGTTTCATTGCTGTTTCAGTGTTATTACTCACAGACGTCGCTTTATTACGTCACGTTAATGTACCGCAACCATAACATTATTTTCAACTATTACATCACAAAATATAATATTTACTAACTAGATCATACACAGTTCTATGCGAGACTACCCATATTAGGTTAAATTTAAAGATATTCTGATTATTTTTTCAAGTTCTTGTAGTAGATTGCTGGTAGAAATCGTTAGATAACGAAAGAGAGACTAATAAGGGATATGATCATTTGTTTAATAAATATCGTAAGTTTTTCTAAATGCTGATAAAAATCGCCCTGTCTTTATCGGTAATTAGCCTTATAATTCTCTACTTAATTCATGGTCATAATTATTCTACTCACTTCTAGTTTAGCTTTACTAGGTACTTAGCAATAGGAAATTAATACGTTCAATTTTAGCATGTTTAAATGAGTTCAGTTCAGTACAGTCTTCAAAATCGAATCATCAATTTGTAGAATACTCTAGCGAAGCTTATGACGTCATTAGTCATTCAAGCCTCGCATACTAAGTGAGTAAGGTATCTGCACCATTTATCGGACCAGTTGAACTCCAGCTAAATGTCGCCCGTAATTGGCGCCGGTCCATCTGCAGGCAATTAGGAGGCGGCGCGTTTTAAAAGATCCATATTTATTCGCCAAGCTGTACCTACTTCTGTAAGCGTTTTGTACTGCTCTGATTACACTGGTTGCCCAATAAAGTACCTACCTCGTTATGATTTTTAGGCAAGCATTCTAAGTTTGAAAGTCATTCCCACCAAAAACCTATCCAACAATTCATTCGTGATTCAAATGTTACCGTAAAATAATAAACTTAATGCGATAGGTACACACAAATAGTTTACTTATAATGTTTGAAGAAGGCCTAATGCACAAGACGTTGCCGGCATATTGAATTAATAAGCTCCGACCGTTCCGAATTCAAAAGCTTCCAGACCGCTTTCGAGATGATAATGACCTCTTGCATGTGGCCAGTAACTCAGCAAACTTGTCTATACCTTATCAAAATTATTTTTCATTACAAAATACATGCTACCTCCCGTATAGCTAACGGTATAAGATTGAAAATTGTATGGCAAATATCTTATTGGTAGGAAATTGTAAGATTGTCGTTTAGTATTGGCCGTTAGAGGCACAATGCACTAATTATATCAGTATCTTAGAAAGCCTCTAACCAACCCCTTAACAGTTTTCCATGGTATCGAAGAGGCATTAGTGCATTTCACAGTAATGCTTCTAAAGACGGCTGGCGCACGATGACCAAAGAGATTGCCGGTTGGCACATTTACTTAACTGTAGTTTGTTAGACACATTATGGTTAACTGAGTTAAGTGTGCTTCTTTTATGAGTTTTCTTTAATATTTTTCTATTTTTTGACTTTAAAATAAAGAAGTAATTAATATTCTGAAAGATAAATAATCTAAATTAAGGCTTGAAGTGAATTTTTTGCACCACAATTCAGACAAATTTTGGGCCCGTGAGAAGGTAGTATTTGTAATACTCAAAATTGACATCAAAACATTACAAGTGACAAGAATTATCCACCGCAGTACAAAAAGTCTACATGAAGGCAGATCAACTTTATTGGTCACAAGTAAAATTTTCAAAGTGAATAATAATTATGATGAAAATTCGATCACCAGGCTTCAATTACAGGATCTCATCTGGCTTAGCAGTCAGATTCATTAACCAAGAGACTAAAGCTCGAGTGGTTAGTGACATATGCGTATAATATAATAATAATAATATTAATAATATAAAAATATTTGGATTTATCTCACGAGATTGTCGATATGTGGAATGTGGATTCGGTAATCATTGTTCCGATAGTCGTATCTGCTCACGGATTGATAGCCAAGAGCCCCGACCAACATCTTAAGAGGCTCACGTTAGAGGGCTGGATCAAGGGTCTGATGCAGAAGGCAGTCCTCCTTGACACGGCTCGTATTGTGAGGAGGTTCCTGTCTCTGGAGCCCTAACCACCGGTTTCTTGGTCCCTGTACCCGAGGTCGGTGGTCTACTATTTTTTATATTTTTAAATGTATTTGTTTTTATATTTATATTTAAAAATGTAATTAATATGTATATATAAATGAAATAAAGAGAATATTAATAATAATAAGTTACTAGGTAGTAAGTACTAATACATGTTACAATATGGTATAGTTAATAGGTAATAAGTATTTTTTTTATACTTCGAAGGCCGTCTTTAAACTACGTTTAACAGCATGGTACAATCAAATATTATTTAATTTAGAACTATTGAGCGTCAAACTGGTTGATGACATCTTGTCCACTGCAGCCATCAAGTTGGGCCCAAGTATTCTGGGTCACCACTTTGACCGTAATGTCAATGTGGGATCTAGTATTATATCATGTATATTCGATACATTACTGATTGATATTATGTACTACTAACTACTGCTGCTTGCTAAATCTTCAGATTTTTGGTTCGAGAGTTCAATAAAAATAGGGTTTGTCTAGTTAATGTGTAGCTCAGAAGGTAGGTAGAATAAAGCTCAGCCCAAAAAATCTAAACAATTATGTAAAGTACAAAATGCTTTAAATTTAATGAAAGTACAATACTACCGCTGAGATGATTTTATTCCTTTTAAAATGTTTCAAGAAATTAAAATTGCTAGTTGGTTATTTAAGTAATGTTTATTAACGAAATTCGTAAACTATTCAAAAATGAACGTATAAATTTGAGTGAGTATCTGCGTGATGAACGTATAGATTCTGCAGCCGGATCTTGGACCATAAGGTTGTCTGTGAGAGATTGCCATGAGCGATAAGTAACTCTTTTTGTATTTTTTTTTTATGGAATAGCCCGGCTAACGAGCAGACGTATCGCCTGATGGTAAGCGATTACCGCCGTCCATGGACACGCGTAAAACCAGAGGCGTCACAAGGGGTATGGGCCTCCGGTATCCTCGCTCACCCGATGAAACACAGCGCAAGCACTATTTCACACCGGTTTTCTGTGAGGCCGTGGTATCACTCCGGTCGAGCCGGCCCATTCATGCCGAAGCGTGGCTCTCCCACGGTAAAGTATATCTGTTAAGTTTGTAAAATAACGATAATTGTATATACGATAAATAAAAAAAAATCCTTAATTAGGAAATAACATTATCCATTTATTTAATCATTGTAAAACAATGATGTACAATGGGTGTATATCTGTGTAGACAATACATTTGTCTTAGCCTAAAGACAGAGAAAGCACATCAAGCACTGTAAACCAAGTAACCCTTAATTGCCAAATATCGTCTCGCAAAGGGGATCGTCTTCACTAAACCGTTAAAAGGATCGGTGCTAAGTGCAAGATCGGGTTCGATTCCCCGTTTTGTAATTCGATTTCGTGTCAATTAGAAGTTTAGTTGTCGTCGAACTATCTTAGAGGTAAGACAGAATTTAGTTATTCAGTTGTATCATCCATTTGACCCAACCTTTGTGGATTTGAGGGGTGTCTGGACAAGGGAATATTGAGCAATTATTTCATTAAAAGCTTAGGTTTCTGTAAGTATATTTGGTGGAATTATTATTATTGTAGGTACCTGTTAGTACTATACCAAGGATATGTCAGTATCTCTTTAAATTAATAGAACAAATGAAGTGTAGTTTTAAAAAAGTACGCATCGACATCGCCAACTTTCTCACATGTGAAAAATAAAAAATAACTTAAGAAGTTTTATGCACACACATAAGTATATGTACTTATGTACAAACTGACTACGTACCATTTCATTTACGTTGCTCTTAGTACAGTGGCTATGTAAAACATCGAATGGATATTAGTTCAAAAGAATAAAGTTTTTACCAAATTGTTGTACCATATTGTATCTTATTTAGATATATGTATTACCGTTGGTAAATATGATAACTATGAGTTTTTAACCGACTTCTGAAAGGAGGAGGTTCTCAATTTCATCGGCTTTTTTTTTAACCGACTTCCAAAAGGAGGAGGTTATCAATTTCATCGGTTTTTTTTTTTTTTATGTATGTACATTGATTACTTCGTCAATTGTGTACCCCGCTCAAGGTCACGCGCGGCGAGTGCGGTACCTACTATTACATTTGGCTTGGCACTAACTTCAAACCTATGAATAGGTAGCACATAAAAATTAAGTTATTTTATACTTTTTAGTTTTTGAAGTCGGTTTTTTTAAACGAAGTTTTTTTTCAATGCATCAAAATGAAGAGAAGTTAACGATTAGGTACGTACTGATTTGTGCGTCAGAAATTGAAACTGGAATATCCTTTTTTTCTTCGCTTGCAAGACTTATATTTAAAATATTAATAATTTAAGCAAACTGTACAAGTATACTCGTATTATAACATTCAATTATGAAGAAGTTTCCGCTTACAGCTAACCTTACCAGTAGGTATATGTTATGTGAAGCTAAAAATGACAATCTTTTTTAGGGTTCCGTACCGAAAGGGTAAAACGGGACCCTATTACTAAGACTTCGCTGTCCGTCTCTCCGTCTGTCACCAGGCTGTATCTCATGAACTGTGATAGTTAGTTGAAATTTTCAGAGATGATGTATTTCTTTTGTCGCTATAACAACAAATACTAAAAAACACATTAAAATATATATTTGAGGAGGCTCTCATACAACAAACGTGATTTTTGGCTCGTTTTTGTTCGATATTGATAATAGCAACATGTAGACGCTTGAAATATATAGATAATGGTATGAATACTAATTCTCCGAATCATACCATGTAGGTAGTAGAGCCACGCTGATTTCAGCACGGATGGGCCGGCTCGACCGGGGCGGTACTACCCGCGCACAGAAGATCAACGTAAAATGACAGCGTTCGTGCTGTCGTGTTTCGTTGGTGAGTGCGAGACCGGAGGCCCAAATAGTCTAGTCAACAAGTTCCATACTTGTTGACTAGACTAAAAGATGCAGAAGCATCACTAGGCCGCCATGGTGTGGGTCGCCATACTGCATTGTCTGCATTCGCAGTGAGTATGGTGACCACCACTCTTGGATTCTGCTTATGCTTTCCATCAGGCAGAGTAGAGTCATTATGGCGGACCATACATAAAAAAAAAAAAAAAAAAAAAAAAAAAAAAAAAAAAAAAAATACAAATAATTGATCCGACCAGGAATTGGATCCGAGACCTCAAGCACAGCAGTCGCATAGGTACACTACCACTGTGCCACTGAGGGAGTCAAATGTATGGTTGTAGCATCATCACCAGCAAAACTGATTACAAGAGGGGGCGAGATAAGAAATTTCTTCAGAGCCATTGAATTGCTATCATGAGAGATAGGAAGCGCCTGTTCAGACACGGCGCGGCGGCGGGATCCGCTCGGATTTCACCGTGTCTGAACGGGCCCTAAGTGTCAACATACAGTATTTAATAATACCTATATCATTATGTAGTAAATATTTAAGATACATTTATTGTTACCATTGGTTTGTTTTCGTTATTGATTTGATTGTTAATATTTTCTTCGTACCTATGTGAACACATATTCTATAGTATGATAAAGTCTTTAATACATCATTATTTAAATATTGACGTAGAGTAAAAACCGATAAACTGTAAGGGACCTGGTCTCATAGCTTAGTCGACATTCTACAAACGTAAACGTTATTAGAAAACTAACAAATGAATGCAAATGGCGTCATTTCAATGCTAAGTCACGTGGTCAAAACAAAATGTTAGCCAATAATAATACAAGAGAATGGAAGCGAAGAGATTCGAAAGGAAACACTTGCAATTTGGCCTGAACCACCATCAAAGTTAAGTCAAACTATTTATATTGAAGAACTAAGAAGGTTTTCATGTAATAAATTAATAAATTATATTATTAGTCCTTTGTTTTACACATAAATATTTAACGTTCGAACTTTTTGCTAATTCATAGATCTATTAGCACAAAATATTTAAAAAAAATGCGGGGCAGTCTTTGGGTACTGCTGATAGAAGTGAAAATTAAGTAGGTAAGTCGTGAATCGTATCGGCGATCTATTAGATTATTTTTGTTTTGTAAAGAAGTATTAATGACCAATTTAAACTTTAATCATTTATCATACACACTTTTTTACTGTGCTCAACATGCCTAAAGAAGTGTTCACTAAGTACACAAATACACAGTATACATAATATAGCTCATGGAAAGTGTTCGGTGTCGATACTTCAAAAAGTCACAAAATTAAAATAATACCTAATCTACCAACTTACAACATGTTATATAATGAGCTTGCGGATTTACTTTTTTCAGTAACATAAGCCAGCTAACCCGTTGGGCGTCGCTAGGCGTGGCGACGGATGAGCGTATCCGTATATCCGCGCACACAGCTATATCCGCGCATATCCACGGGGGCGGATCAGCCGGATCACCAACAGGTGGGGGATGAGCCGGTCGTGTATCCGCCCACTGAAACCACGTGCTACTGACAGTTTTTATATTTATAATGCTTGTTTTGGTTTACTGGTGTTATGGAGAAGTTTTGCTTTAGGGCTCATTCATGCCAATTCAGTATTCTTTGCACAACGCAATGTTTGTTCATACGAAATCTAAAGACTCCCATTATACAACATAATCTTAAACACGTTGTGTTTTGAAAATTCGAGTAGAAGCATTAGAAAGTATTATATTGTAAGAGAAAATTTGGAATTAATTAGGTATTTAATTAAAATGTACAGATTTAGAGGCGCTCATAGCCCAGTTGCACTCGGTGATTAGAAACAATCTCCGAGGGTAAGCAACGACGGCGCGGTCAGTATCTGGATGGGTGACCGCTGGTGGCATGATACCATGAGCGTCTCCGTGATTCGGAGGTCACGTTAAGCAGTCGGTCCAAGTTGTTATCATATTATAACAGTCGTGAAGCTTAGTTGGGGGCCTTTGGGCGGCTTAAAAACATCCAACGGCAATATTACGTAGCCACAACGTTGTCTTGCCCGTCCCCAACCCGCACTAGGCCAGCGTGGGGACGTATGGCCTTAACCCTCTCCTGAGAGGAGACCCGAGCCCGGCAGTGGGACATTATGGGTTGATGATGATGATACAGATTTAATATAGTTAAGTATAATATATCCTCTTTTTACCCAACTATGGCTAAGCCAAAAGGAAGGGCAATAGTTTTAGCAGTCTATGTACGTGTGTATGTTCCACCGTAGCGCCTAAACTATAGAACTGATTTTGATTAATGATGTCTCAGGCAAAACAGGCTAGATATATAAATTATATCAAAAGTTTCTACGTTGTAGTGTAATAGTAGAAATTCAACTTATATTTGATTAACCTAACCAAAGATGACATACATCACAAGAACTCTGAAATGCAACTCTTTATTTTGGAAAAAAATATTTCCCGCTTCAACTCGTAGTTTGATTTAAACGACATCGAACGTTATTAAATTATAACAAATGAGTGCAGTAATAAAGTCTATCAGTACCTAGTGATTGTGTTTAGTCATCAAGAACTTGAAACGCCTCAATAAATAAAAAAGGATTTACTCTTCGAAACAATTAAAATAAATCTAGAACTGTTTAATATTGCTAAGTTGTGTGCTAAAATAATCACTGGAGCGCAATTTATTGTTCCACTTTAGTATTTAATGCATAAAATTGACGAAAGCAGTCGTTTTGAGTGCGAAAACTTTGGCCAGAAGTCATTATAGTCGAATCAATCAGGGTAAAATGGCGTACTCAATACGTTAGGGATGGGAAATGGTTGTTAGTATGACGCCCTCCTTATTTATGGTAATCACTAGTGTTGTTAAGGCTCTTTCTGAGACTTCGTAAGCGGTCAATTTATTTTTATTATGGGTGTTATGAAATATTTGTTTTGTATACATTACATCGTTTTGGTGATATTGATACGTTTTACGTTTGTATATACGTACATCATTATTATGATAAATGCTTACATTATGATAAATGAAGTTTTGAATGCAATTTTAGACACCCTCTCAATGTGATTTTATAATACACTAATAAAATTATAATTTTTGTGTAGGTATTATTTAATATTTAACACGTAGCATATCACTGTTGAAAATGATTTGGTTCTCTAACATTAATTCTCGCTACTTCGGAAGTTTGTGCCTAACATGTTACACGTTGTATGGCTGAATACGTAACTAATAATAACAACAGAATATTAAAAATATTCTATTTATTTTGTAGTAGCTAACCCGTGCAAGTTCGTCTGCATCTCTCAAAATGAATAAACTTTGTCAGTTATTGCAAACATTTTCATTTATGGTTAGCTTCTATTGGTCTTAGTGTGGTGTAGTATAGCCTAACCTTCCTCGATGAATGGATAATAATATTCCATACTAAAATAATTAGTGAACAGGCGTGATACCCTGGCCAAGGAAAATAGAGATTCATTTCCATTAAGGATATTCATATAGATAGTTTACCTTTAGGTCGGGTAAAGAGTCAAGTCAAATTATGCAGATTTTTTAAGACATTTTAAAAATGTTCATATGACTAACTCGCTATCTTCTTAGTAAACGTATAGTACAACGTCTGTAATTTTAAAAACAACTGCTTTAGTAATGAAAAATATGAAACAAACAGGAAAAACATTCGATTTTTCTGTTTATTCCTTAGATAAATTCTTTAGATAAAATATAAACTTTATCTTACCAATTCTAACCGAATGAAAAAATACGTATCTAATCTATTCTAAAATAACCTTTCATGTGTAAATCTCGTTTGAAGTTTTATTTCTCAGAAAATTCGTTCTAACTCAGAATATTATCAAATATTTTTTTGGAACGTTTAATTAATTCCGTCTCATACGAACACGTATCGTCGTTATTTGTCGACGTTCGTCCTTTAAGACCCAAATTAATAGTCTAAACTTGGTTGTACCCACGCGCGCCTTACTCGCAACTTAGTCGCCAATTAATTTATTACTTTACTTTACCATTCTTTACCTTACCACTTATACATCTGCGGCGGAGGGTTAGCGTGTTGCCAGCTTATTGTGATTTATTCGCACTCTCGGAGAAAATAGTCTGTAGGAAATGAGGTATTACGTATATAAATAAATAGGTTTTTTATACCCCTTTCTCAGCAACTTTACATAAAGGAATATTAAATTTGAAATACTTAGACTATATGTAGAAGCAATAAACACTTAGGTGTAATTTGTTTTATTGATTAAAAACCAAAATAACTAACAAAATAAAAATCAAAAGATAATCTGACATAGGACCGAAATTAAATACAAAATGGACAAGGTTCAAGTTCTACCTACTAGTCACTGAATGAGTAGAATGAACCATTGTCGAAAATGTGTGTTTGAACAATCAAATAAATTTAGTTTTCTCTGTTTTGGGTTGTAATAAGGAATGCCAAATTTTGCCGTTTGCCTCCCTATTCCAAAAGTTGGAATAAAATAGGAGCACTGGAAATAAGAATGGATGTTTTGAAACTGGACAGGTCAGAAACAAACTCAATTCGTAGAGAACGTCTGACAAAAGTGGTGGAGGAAAAATTGCCTTACGCTGGATTTTTTTTATGGAATAGGAGGCAAACGAGCGGGCGTATCACCTGATGGTAAGCGATTACCGCCGCCCATGGACACCCACAACACCATAGGCGTCACGAGTGCATTGCCGGCCTTTGGGGGGTGGGGAGGGGGAGGGGTTGGGGTATGGACCTCCGGTATCCTCACTCACTCGGTGAAACACAGCGCAAGCGCTGTTTTACAACGGTTTTCTGTGAGGCCGAGGTATCACTCCGATCGAGCCGGCCCATTTATGCCGAAGCGAGGCTCTCCCACGGTAAAAGTATATAATCCTCATTTATAAAATTATCTAATTGAGCAAGAAATTAAAGACTTACTAAGGGATCAAGATAACTATTGTTCTATTTATTAGAAAACCAAGGGTCGTATCACAATAAATTACCCTAAATCATTGCTTTGATAAATATCTGGCAACACAGCAAAGTGTGATACGACGCGCCTACGCTACGATAACCGCGGTGCGAGATTTATTTCGCGAACTTGTTAAAACTTCATAATTTGCCCGTATTATCGGCACACAGTGTGTGCCAGACACCTTTATCAGATACCCACGTGTTGTTCTTTTGGAAGTTCTTCATTATTGGATGTGGATTTCTGGGTGGTTTGTTTGAGTTGCTTTTCGTTTATTGTTGCGAGTAAAAATATAAATAGATAAGCATCCCGGTTTTTTAAGAGAGAAAGTAAATCATGACGCAAAACATTATATAAAAACTTAATAGTTCCTTAACTGGTTTTTATGAATTAGGTTTGTAGTCTAACAAATTTTTAAACTTTTTGACTTCTTTTTAAATTTCACCAATGTTAGAACCTTTTTTAAACCGACCAAAAGAGAATCTTTTGTTTTTTTTTTGTTTGCATTTAACGAAATATTTTTGTCTTTTGCAAACTAAATTCTAACTAGATTGGGTGGAGCTACTTAAAGCTAATGTTATTTAAATTTAAAGATAGACACTATTAATTCTATCGCTACAGTTTATTTTGATATAGACTCCTGAACGGTGACACTTCTTCACTAAATTCAGTTTCATTCAGATTCTCCTGTCATGTAAAATGTTTCAGGACCTAGAAATAGTGATGAATGATTATTATGAGGGAATATATACATATATTATTCCCAAGACATTGCAACTAGGCAAATAGATTATTACAGTATGGCGAGTGTGTAAACCTTAGGTATTCCTACAAAATTATAACACCTATAAAACTTTAAGAGTATCTTTAAACTTATAATAAATATGTAACAGGTCCAATTTTGAAAGTCAAAATATGTACTTAGTTGTAATTCAATAACACATAGTCCGATTTTATTCATTCTTTTTTTGCTAGATAGAAAAAAAAATAAAAGATAACGGGAAAAGTCTTTTTTTGTCCACGACTGTACACTGCCTGTGGGAAGCTGCGACAGATATGTAAATATGGCGTTACGAAGTTCGCTGGGTCGGGTAGTTATTACTAAAGTAGTAATCTTACAGTTTTTAAATGATCACTCTTCAGTGTATTATCGTTCTTACAAGATTTCTCATAGTTAAAGGTAATATAAAAGTCAAGTTTACTTACAGCAACTCCTAAAAAACCAAAGGAGGTATGATGTTGGTACCTACAAGTATAGACCTATCGAACTGAATAATATTTTTCCTGCGAACACACATGATCATAAACGTTAATGTTTTCTATCAAATAAGTTAGTAAAATAACTGGCATCTTAAATACCATCTTCAAACCTTTTGATTAACTTTACTCAATTAATAATTTTCGTTCGCAACTTCGTTCAAAATCTATGCGTATTCTGTACTACAGCAATTCTAATTAGCCCCTCCTTATTTATGATTCATAAGCCGGAGTACAATAAATTCTGGTAGAATCTTTCCGTCCCACATGTGTTAGTAAGCCGAGGCATTAGCGAATGTTGAATGTAGGTTCTCGCCTAATAAGAGGCGGGATGTAAGGAATCGCACTGATTACTATATTATTTATTACACTACGTGCCGCCCGTGTAAACGCTTCCTAATACTCCTATCTACCGTTCCATCTTAGAACCTTTTCACTGTAAATTTTAGGTAACTTTGTTCGGAGACGGTTTGAGGAAATACTGAATCATATTGTGAAAAGGTTCCATGTACGTGGGATGTGTAACGCCATCTATCAAATGGGGTAACGATTAAGTGAGTTGCAGCGAGCGCCACCTATGAGATTTTTAATTATTGCCAGTATTAAATCGTGATTAATGTGAACCATGGTTTATGGCATGGTTTAACATCTTTATGGCTCTATTAACGGTACGTGTGCCTGTTTACAGGATATTAACAGTTTTTTTATGTACGTTGTCTCTAATTATATTGGTTATTTTCACAATAACGGAGTTAAAAAACGTTCTTTGAAAGTATATAAGGAGCATACATATATAATCGATTTGGAGCTCATGGGAAGAATATTTATTTTCATCTTTCTCAATAGTATTTTTCTAAAAAATACAAAAATATTATGTACTGTCCGTCTGTGACTACTGGCTACATTAATACTGGACTGCACGGATGGCGAAGTGGTTAAAGTGGTGGCTACGCCGTTTTCTACTGCGCTGAGTGTTGTGGGTTCAAATCCCACATGATACAATTTTTTTGTGTGATCCACAAATTGTTGTTCTAAGTCTGGGTGTTCTTTAAGTCTGTTTCTAGATGAATATAAAAATAATATAGATATTTAAGAAAATTGGGTAAAAATCTTCGATAATCTATGAAATTCAATAACTGAAGAATCTAAAGTTCTTAACGAAGCTCTATTAAAGTAGTTTGTCCGAAAACCTGGGTGTGCGGTTATGACATTATATCGGAGGTACTATTATAAAATAAAGAATGCTCAAGAACTCCATAAGCACATGAACTTAACTAGCTACCTTTTTCCCCCACAGTTTAAACCGCAAACACTGGCAACATTATTATTATTATAACCCGGGTAATTTAAATTTATCAAGTGCATGTTGACAAAGCACCGTTGAATAATGACTATCATATTTCGCCGTATCTCATCGTATGTGATTGCCAAAGGGGATAAAGAATAGAAATTTTGCCTGAGATGCCACATTTGGGCTTACATCGCGGCATCGTCTCGGGGATCGCTTTGTATGATATCGTCATAATTTTAATGAATATTTATGACGCTTGCATTTACCTTAACATAGTTTACTCGGGGATAGATATTGTGGTGGGAAATATGATTACTTTAACAACGTTACTAAGCTTATGATGTAATAAAAATATGCGAATATTTTCACCATCGACAGCTTTTAATAGTTTACTGTTAGCCACATGCCTCTCTTTAGAAATGAGTTTTTGACCTTTTAAATACTTATTCAGATAAAAATTCTTTTTGCAAACGCTTAAATCGTGGAATAATCGTTCAACCATTATTTTCTATGCAAATTGAAGTCACTGTGTGCGATATCAAAAATTACAAAATGGTTTGCGTGCGTTGAGATCACAGTATTTATCTCTAATGACACACTCTCAGTAGTACTAAGTTAATTATTCACCACGATCTGACCTCAAACAGAAATAGGTGAGGGATAAGAAGTTCTTGGAGAAATCTCTGGTAATCTCATTGAACTGGGGTGACTTTACCATACTCTAATCACTTTCCGTCATTCGATAGAAAAGGCTCACTACATAAAACCTGAAATTCTCGTATGTTTCCTAAACCGTTAGACAGGAAATCGTAGCATTTTAGCCATTCAATCACGCCCGCGATACACTCACCGAACGCAGTGAATCATCCCCGCGTAACCGTAATCTACGACGCTCAAAATTATTATTTATACGGTAATTACAAAAACACTCTCACACGCTATCTCACCCATTGCTAATGTTATTTATGTGAGGATAAACGGCTATGAGGAATTTTTGCATATCGCCCCCTTGTGCCACTAAATTGAATGATAACGTCCTGAGACATTGGCGGTGTTTTGTCAAGAAAAATACGCCTTTGCAAATCCGTGATACGTTTACGTCTAAGAAGTGTAAATTACAAGGTCAACCATTATGCATCAAAACATACAATTCACAGTTTTATTTAAGAAATGTTTTTTATAAAATATTTGGTTTAGGAAAAAGGCTTAATTCGTTAACTGCTGCTTGTATGATGTTCAAAATGTGGTTCTAAAATACTAATCGTAAAATCTTCATACACACTTACTTTTATACTTGTATACCCGAAAGGATAGATAGGACTAGATCTCTTATCTATCTATATCTATACTAATATCATAAACGCGAAAGTTTTTAAGTATGTATGGGTGGATGGGTGGACGGATGGATGGATGAATAGATGGATGGATGTTTGTTACTCTTTCACGCAAAAACTACTGAACGGATTTGGATGAAACTTTACAGTAATATAGCTTATACGTCAGAATAACACATAGGCTACTTTTTGCCGCGATAACCGACATATACGCGGGCGGAGCCGCGGGCAACAACTAGTAAATTTATGATAATTTTTGCATACTATAATTTGTCGCATTTTCTTATTACATAATAATTAGAGAACAAACCTATTGTCATGTGGAGGTGAAATGTGGCAAATTAAAAGAGAAAAGTAAGAAATAAGACAAAACAAAAGTAAGTAATGGAAGGTAAGATACATTTTGGCCAGTATACGTTTACATGCAGTAGTGCGAACAGATCAGAGTCTATAACTGAAGTTTAAATGTTGCCCGGTACTTTGAGCACTCTAATTAATTTACTCTTTATTTATCTTTACAGTCTAAATGACAGAGATATGTTTCTGTGCATCTGTTTATAGAATAACAAGCAATTAATTTTTATTACGACCACTCTTCGATTCGAAATGATTACAATCCTTTTGAAATAATTGTACCTAATCGTTTTGTAAACATTCACTGAGTTTCCATTACCTGCTCCTAATGATATTCAATTAATAAAATAAAAAAATATGGAAGGTCACAAATTTGTGTCCTTCCATATTTTTTTTTATACGCATAATTATGCGTAATACTACTATACCCATTCATATGGGTTATGACCTTTGTGCCGACTTTCCTGTTATGTCAACTTCACTGAAATATCATATTTTAAATCCCATTATGCCAATTTTTTATGAATCGTTGAATTAGGTGTTTTTATGCCAGTATCTTTCAAAATAATCCTCCGTCAGATGGGACTAGTTCATCTAAATTTATATAAAATGAACAATATAGTAAAATAATTAGTTAGCATATGTGGAACAATTGTTCACGGAAATGTGGCACAGATATTCAAAAATGAAAATTTGATCAAACTAACAACATATTAATAATAATTACATGCATTTTGTTTTTCAAAAGAAAAATAAAATTTTCTATTTAAGAAAGAAAACCGAAAATTAAGGAGAGTGTCGAATTATAGGTAGACTATATCCCGATTATTTTCACAATAAGTAAGAATTACTGAACATTACACACATATCTTCAGCAATGTCGGTATCTCTAAGTATACGAGATGTCCCATAATTCATAAGTTTCTTTAACAAGTGCAGCACACCCGCTATCGCGGTTAACATGCAAAATAACTTTCGGATACATCGGTTAGCGAAAACCGATAATAAACTTCCCGCTTCACCTGCCAAGGGTTAAAATGTTGATCAAAAAGTTTCGTGCGTGTAGGTACTATGTATTTCTTATAAGGACACAGTTACCGTAAAATACTACTTTGTGATAGAATAGTAAACAGGGTATTCAATATGCTGCATGTAAATCATTTGTCATCTAATACATTATTTTGTTCACGAAGATAATAATGGCATCCACTAAAAATTATGCAAAAGCTTGTGTTAATCGAAATAATTAAATATTAATTCTTTATTTTACTTTTGCCTGGAGACAACGAATGTGAATGCTTAAATCAATAAAAGTAGTAACTTCTGTTATCATAATAGCTGGTTGACACTAAACGCCTCTTAAGGGAGCTGTATCCACTCTTAAAAGAAAATCATATTCATAGAGGTGATAAATTCTCAGCCAACGCTCGCACACCTCTTTAACCATATCTGTTTTATTTTAATATACGTTAACCGAGTAACTTGTTCGTCTCGTTCTTACTTATAAGAATATTCTAGTCTACCATCTCTTTCTGTTTTCGAAGGATATCTTAATAAGATTCATGAAAGGACGCCATATTTTATATCCGACTCTGTCCTCTATCTTCTTATATTATCCGTGGAAGCGCTTTTGAAATATGTGCCTGCTTGGGAATTTCCGATCTTTCAATTACACCTTTGTGCCAAGTTCCAGTGTTTTCGAAGTTAGATAAAAGATGCTGAAATTTACGGTTCTAAAGTCACATAATACACACACTGTGAAGTACTCGTAACGGTGTGATTAAGAGAGGTTGACTTTGTTACGATTACATATTATCAAAAGTTTAAAACTTGTATTGAAAGAAGTGAGATTTCTAATAGCATTTCGTACAGCAGCCAGGCTTGTGCACCAAGCCGGCTTTGTACTGAAAAGCTTTTTTCCTATATACTCGTACAGATCTCCTAACTAAAACAACAGATTTCTGTGTCAAGTGTTAATATTTCTGCTTGTGTGTGTAAGTACACAGATCGATGTACAAAAAATTTACGTAGTTGATGAACATTCCGAAATATTTGGTAATTTTGCATCAGGTAATTTCCAAAGTAAAATGGCTATGTTTCCAGGGATTTCTTATTTGTGTGTATTGTAATCTAAAATTTGCAGTTGTTAAATAATATAGTACAGGTGTCAATTCTTTGCAGTCGCAAACGCGAATACAACCACAAAATTTCAAAGGTGTCTCAGATATTGTGTCCATTTCGTACAAGTATTGGAAAGCGTTGTTATATATTATGACCTATTTCATTTCAAAGCCAGCTCTGCGGTGTGTAATATCAATAAAATGAAATCATTCATTTGGTACAGCATTGGTACCTATCAAATTGAATTTACACTGCAGATATATAGAATAGAGTACTGTTTCGGATGTACCATTTAAGTAATCAATATTAGCTAATATATCTGACCATTATTGAGTTACCTTCGGAGAAAAACATGATTTAACCGGCGGCGTGGGAGAGTCACGCTTCGGCATGAATGAGCTCAGGAGTACGCAAATATATAGGGTGTTAGGTCAGAAAAATCGATGCTGCGAAGAATCGCCGAATCGATTCTGATAGAGATGTCAGGTCAGGGACTGTAGTAGTTTGCAAAGGTTGGACTGCGTACCCATACGTTTACTCTGTGTTTAAAAAAATATACCAGGTAAAGAGGATGGAACTCATAACATATATTAAATCAGTATTTTTATTAAAATTACTATTGCAATAGTAAAGACATCTTGTAAGACAAAAAGTAGGTAAATAAATCTCCTGTCATAATTACTGTAGAATAGGAACAATGTTATTTAATCAAATCATAGATGGTCAAGATACTATTATACTCCCTAAACTGTATATTAATATATAAAAGTAACACTCAAACTGTATGCAAGTAGTTGGTGTAGCTTAAAATACGTTTTAGGGGCGAAGCGCGGGGTTACCAAGTTATTAAATAAAGTTAAAGCCATAAATATTTCTTCAGTTAACACCGTAACGAGGTAAAAAGTATTACAGCGGATGGATTTATTAAATATGGCCTTCGTAAGCTCACATAAATCATTTTGACGTTGTCTGTAATTTTAATGTTTTAAAAGTTTTGTCCAAGTGTCCTATTTTTTCAAGGATGGTAATACATTTGCACCTATACAAACACATCTACGCACCTGTTACATTGTAATAAATTTGCTTGATTTTTATAACAGTTTTTAACCGACTTCAAAAAAGGAGGAGGTTCTCAATTCGAAAGTATCTATATATATATAAAAGAGTAAGGTGCCTGACTGACTGATAGACTGACTGACTGACATACCCAAAGAACAACGCACAGCCGAAACCGCTGAAGCTAGAATCCTGAAATTTTGCATGTAGGTTCTTTACATAACGTAAGTGAGCACTAAGAAAGGAATTTTTGAAATTCCACCCCTAAGGGGGTAAATCAGGGGATGAAAGTCTGTGTGAGCGAAGCCGCGTGTAAAAGCTAGTATTATATATATTTTTTATTTGTGTTCGCGGATAACTTCGTCGTTTACGAACCGATTTTGATGATTCTTTTTTTAATGGAAAAGAGATATCCCAACGGTGGTACCATGATAAGGACACTAAGTTTTGATGATGGCATCCAAGAGAAATCCAGTCGAACCTTGAAGTCGGTTTTTGTTAAAATTTTATACTGTATAAGAGGCAATAAAAGGAACATACACACTACTACTATAATCTTTGCGCTGTAGCATGGTGCTGCATTTATTTGTAGACTAGAACATTCTGGTTGATTTAATTTAATTTACTACAGTTATTAATGATTTAATATAATGCGAATGTGGTAAAGCTGAAATAATAAGTCATAATTCGTAAATCGCGGCAACTTTCAAGAGTGACACGAAATGTTACTGAAACTGTACCGCACCATGCTACAGCGCAAAGAGTATAATGGATTAGTAACTACCGCTACCCAAAGACGCTTCTAACTTAAATATTACAAATATGTTATTGTTTTTATGTACTACATAATTATGAACTTAACTTCAATCTAGATCCTAGAATATACCTTCCTTTAATATAACTGCGAAATTTCCATATCAACATAAACATGTAATTGAAATACAACGTACATACAAGTTAAATAACTCAGTAGTGCAAAATTACTTTTGTTATCAAACCATATTTTCTTCATACGATACAGAAGTTTCAGAACATCGGCAATATTTGAAACGCTCGGCGTGTATGCAAACTTTTTTCATAGACCCTAGCGTAAGCTTATTTCGCGGGGGTACCAATATAATTCTTGGTCGTAAATCTTAACTTTAAGTGAAGCTGGAAGGGGGATTAAAGATCAGTAATCTTAGGTACAGATGAGTTATGGCCCACCGTGATCCTCTTTATTGTGACTTTAAGAAACTAGAGATTTTGTAAAACGTTGGAAATTAATTTAGATAATGATTAATAGCGGAGGCTCCCTCGGGAAGGTATTTGCATAATTGAGAACGGCGGGTAGTTTTAGTTTTGCGGTCTCTTGTGGTTGGTGTTGTATTGTTATTTTATTGGAAGGCTTACTTTCTGGTAATGAAATTCGGGCATTATAGTTGGACTGTGTTGAAAGTTTAGTTAATATGGATTTGATTAGGGTATCGATTAACCTTTTGTATTTGTATTGTAAAGTTTTTTTTCAAAAATAATGTTTAATGGGTCACTCATGTGTGTGTGATAAATCTAGTTTGTGAAATATGAATCTGACTCAAATATTAGGTACCTCAAACCTTTATTACTCTTCATTAAATTTTTAACTGATTGTGTAAACAATCCGAAGAAAGACCTTCTCGAAGACAGCCGTCTAGAGCCCTAGAAATGTGGTACTGGTGATTATGTAGGTACTAATAAATAAATTTTAACAAGAACAACAACCGACTCCAAGGTTCGACTCGATTTCTCTTGGATGCCTTCATCAGATCATTGTGTCCTTATCATGGTACCACCGTTGGGATATCTCCTTTCCATTACAAAAGAATCATCAAAATCGGTTCATAAACGACGAAGTTATCCCTGAACATTCATAAAATATATATACATATAAATACGGTCGAATTGAGAACCTCCTCCTTTTTTTGAAGTCGGTTAAAAATGATACCTTTAAGATTCTCTCACATAATCTGTACGTCAACCCGTTTATGGAACACCGTATTCCGTAAACGGGTTGAGAATTTCCCTCCCATTCCTTTATCAGCGCCAATCAGCCTAAAGACAAACGAGGCTTATTCATAAATCTCGGTGAGCATTATTCGCGGGAAGGTGAAACAACAAACATTACAGACATAAATCTGCAACGTATCTCGGTACGGTGTTATAGCTGTGTCATACAGACTGTAAGAGCGGTGAACAATCTCATACGGACAGATATTTTAATATTTTAAATATGGACCTTTTTTATATTTATCAGGTTTATACAATATCAAAAAGCGTGCAGTACTATCATACGCATTACTTTGACAGTTTCTTGTATAAAATACATCATGTATGTCTTTAGACGCTATTCAAGTAACATGCTTATTTCGTATTGGTCTAAGCGTCATGTTAACTATCCTACCTTGGGCACCCCATCAAAACATACATTTAAAACAACGTGAAAATTGGTTACATAGTTTCGGAGTTCATAGTGCACAACAACGTGACACGAGAATAACACAGATTTATTAATTGAGATTGCATGACTTAATGAATAATGAAGCAAACCAGTAGAGTATCTCTTACCTTACCTTTCCTTAACAATATCAATAGCTATACTAACACTTGCGGCTTAAAATATGTTCTTTAAGTTTAATTGTTTGAAACTTGCTGTCCAAACTGTCTGACCGTGTATCACCACTGTTATCTAGTACCGTAGCGCCATAAGACAATAGTAACGCAATAATAAAAATGTTGAATAGCCCCCGTAATGATATTGTTACTGCCTGTAATGCATTGTGCTGCGATAACGGATAAACTGTACCCAGTAGACGAAAATACTGCCCCAATATGAGTTATGATTATGGGATTTTATCTGAGAAATAGCTTTGAGGATTGGCTTTAAGAATTATATGTACGTTTGTGTAATAAATTAGTAAATCTGCTTACGGGAGGTGTAGCAAGTAATTTTCAGAGACAAAAATATGCACGTCAGATCGTGAGGTTTGGCTGCCGTTTAACAATGGTCTGATGATTGAGTAAGGACATGGATATTCAAATCCTTTTTGATTTTTAAGTTTGCTAGAATAATATGTTTATATTCAAATCAACCTATTGCCGTCAACTGCTAAACGAATGTCCCCACCAAAGAGCGCCAACCATCGCAGTCTTGGGCAGTCTGCATCCATTCGCTGCCAGCCACTTTCTTGAAATCGTTAGTCCATTTAATGTTTATATTATGATTGATTAGAATAAAAACAATAAATGTATAATGAAACATACAAAGAGTGTTCCAGCGTACGGCTTATTTACGACACAACATCAAGATTTTCTTTCAAATTTCCTCGAAGTAAACACGTATATTTTCACCGTTTATTATCCGACTCGACCTCCTTACTTATCGCGGGTATATTGTTAAAAAACATGATGACTTAGGAACTGAAAGTCCCATTAAGTAGCGCGTCTATTCATGTGGTAACACGGGCGCGGAAGGGGGTGTCAGAGCAGTGTCAGAGGCGGGGGCAGGGGGATGTGGAATAAATACAAATAAAGAAGTGAGTTGTTTAAAAAGCGGGTATTCCGCGCGAGATAAGGGTGCGTTTCCGTCGTCTCCCCCGGCCGCGCTGTACCGCGGTGGAATTATTTGAGCGGTTCGATGAAACCCGATGTCGCGTCGCTGTCGCATTCAACACTCTATCTTTAAAAATGTTTAGGGTTGTACTCGATACATCGATTACATGAAGGACATGTCAAGGTCGATACTAGCCACTTTACTTCAAAATCCAAGAAATATAACTTAAATTGCGTTAAAAACACAAATGAGCTTAATAATTTTTCGAACGTAGATATTTACTTTTAGTTACTCTTTCATTTTTAATTTATATTGAAAATGATATATAGGATCTTCCAATGTTAGTTGGATTTTTTAATACAAATTTATAATTGCTGTGCGCCAAAAACAGGTGCAACCAAAAAGCTCTCTCCAGTTTATTACACTAAACTGTATTAATCAGTTATATCTGGAGTTGGTCAATAGCCCTATGTTTAAAATCATCGATAGGTCTAACATTTACTTTGTTGCCCATCACTAGTGACAGATCTGTAAAGAGCCACCGTGTCAGATGCCCGCCGCTGTTTCTTAATTTCCTCTCGCCGAGATAAGATTGGCTTTTAGCTTTTTATTGAATTTTCTATGTTATACGTAGCACTTTACAACTTGTACTTATTTGTAGATAATAAAGAAACTCAAGATATAAATTTAATTACAAAGAAACCAAGTTAATCGTGTCTCGAATTTGATTTGGAAGTTTTTTTTAGAACCAAAAGCCCAAAATCGATCAGAGTGGCGTGCAATAGGAGACCTATGTCCAGAAATGGACTACAATAGGCTGATGATAATAATGATGATGATTGTTTGTGATGATGAGAGAGCAAAAGAGCAGCAACTAATGATAATGTATTCAAAATTTGAATTTATTTGTATTCTTCAATTTGTATTTTTTTTTATGGAATATCCGGGCAAACGAGCAGATGTATCGCCTGATGGTAAGCGATTACCGCCGCCCATGGACACCTGCAACACCAGAAGCGTCACAAGTGCTTTGTCGTCCTTTTGGGGATGGGGGAGGGAGGTAGGGGATTGGGGTATGGGCCTCCGGTATCCTCACTCACTCGGTGAAACACAGCGCAAGTACTATTTCACACCGGTTTTCTGCGGGGCCGTGGTATGGAGATTAGATGATGTCGTTACATTTTTTTTTTTTTGATATTTTAGAAATTTTATGAAATCCATGTGTTTCTTGATCCCTTAAACACAGTTGCACTCAATTTACAAAAGTCTCGGTCACCTGACCATAAACCCTATAAAGTGATACTTAATATCGATCAATTGCCTTGATTGACACTACGTCACTGCAATCTTCAAGTCAATCGACTAAAATTGATCTGTTGCACTTCTGAATTGATGATCTCAATTTATTGTTACCTGTGTTCTTATATGTTGTATTCGACCGGACAGTTTATTATATTTGTAGTTTCAGCTTATGATATCCCCCGAGCAAAATAAATACTATCTATATTAATATTATAAACGCGAAAGTTTGTAAGTATGGAAGGATGGATTGATGGATGTTTGTTACTCTTTCACGCAAAAACTACTGAACGGATTTAGATGAAACTTTACAATAATATAGCTTATACATCAGACTAACACATAGGCTACTATTTGCCGCGATAACCGACATACGTGGGCTGAGCATCGGGCAATCACTAGTTAATTATAATTATTAATTTTTAAATGCATTTTCCAAAACTTTTAATTACATTAATACTTACCTTAACCTAAGCACAAAAACCTATCTTAGGTTCATCAGTGATCGGTAAGTCGCCCCTGGTTTACTAGACAACTTAAGAGCTACTTAAAAATAGGTAATAACAATTACTGTAACTTATTTTGGCTGTAGTTATTAATCACATTTTTTAACCAAACAAGTGTACGTTTTAGTTGCTTTATTACTTTTATTCATTGGTACATATATATGAAATTTATTTCGAAATCGAAGGAGAAATTAATCCTTTGCCAATTTTTTTCAGCAACCAGTTTAATGAGTAGTTTGTAGTAGAGCCCCGCTTAGAGGTAGTAGAACCACGCTGATTTCAGCATGAACGGGCCGGCTCGACCGGTGCGGTACTACCCTCGCACAGAAAATCAGCGTAAAATGACAGCGTTCGTACTGTCGTGTTTCGTTGGTGAGTGTGAGACCGGAGGTCCAAATAGTCTTATAGTCTAGTCAACAAGTTCCATACTTGTTGACTAGACCAAAAGATGCAGCAGCATCACTAGCCCGCCATGGTGTGGGTCGCCATACTGCATTGTCTGCATTCGCAGTGAGTATGGTGACCGCCACTCTTGGATTCTGCTTATGCTTTCCATCAGGCAGAGTAGTGTCATTTTGGCGGGCCATACACAAAATAAATTGATACAAATTAAAGGTAAATTTGAATTTCAAGGATTTAAATTCCAATCATGGTACCTAAATTCAATTGTGTATTGAAGCCTATTTGTGAAACTTATGTGTATACCACAACAATAGTTTCAAATTGCTATTAATACGTATACCAGGAGTCCTGTTTCAAGCAATGTTATTTATTTTTAAGAAAAATCTCAATCACCGCCCATCAGAATCAGTTTCATCGTTAATATAAAGATACTGCATACATTTGCGTGCACGCCTTATCTGTCGCATAAACCGCGAGCATTAGCCACCTCTGCACATTTCCGCTTAGCGCATCTCAGCATTTTATTCCTTAAGTTTCCGTTGTGTTTCTGTGAATCACATAAAATATATCTCAAAGGGAGATAATAAAAATGATTTTTGTAAAATGTTGTATTTGAGAGGCGAATAAAAAGACATTGGCAGCTTTTAATATTAGGTATAGAAGGGCACCATGTTTTTTTATGTACAAAGCCAGTTATCACTTAAAAAGTACTCTATAACCGAATTTTTATTACGATTTATTTAATTTAGAGTTTTTAATTTAGACTTTTCCCGTCTTGTAATTTTTGATAAACAAATACATGATATGTTGTAACGTTCTCTTTTTAAAAGTACATGAAGAAAAATAGTAGTTAATAATTATACATCTTCTATATATATAAAAGCGAAATACCACTCACTTATTAATTACGAAATCTCAGAAACTATAATACCTACAAACTTGAAATTTAGCAGGTAGGTTCCTTATAGGGTGTAGACATCCGCTAAGAACGGATTTTACGAAACTCCACCTCTAAGGGAGCAAAACGGGGGTTGGAAGTTTGTATGATAGTTCTATGTTTTTGAAGTAAGAGACTTGAAATTTAAAATGTATGCTCTATAGATGGTGTGGAGGTGTACTAATAATGTATCTAGCTTTTCCGAATATATTTAAAAATTATTTGCAAATAACTAGCTCCACGCGTACGAAGTCGCAGGCGGCCGCTAGTAAATCATATTTGAATAACATTTGATTTCATTAAGAAACAATACATCTCTCCCCTTATTGATATTGCGCAAAAATTAAAAAAAACGATATCAAAACAATACAATCTTACTAAATATAAGTGCAACGGAAATGCTGTTCCGCTACGCTTTAACAAAGCGAATTAAAAGTATGAAGAACTCGCAAAAAAAATATCTCTCGTCTGAGTGACGTAAGACAAATACTTAAATATGTACAAGTCATCAGAGGGTGCCTCTACAATCTAATAGCAACGTATTTTTTTTGTTTTCTTGGGAATAGGGGGCATACGAGCAGACGTATCACCGTATCATGCCTATGGACACCTGCAACACCAGAAGCGTCACAAGTGCGTTGCCGGTCTTTTGGGGATGGGGGAGGGAGGTAGGGGTAGGGGATTGGGGTATAGGCCTCCGGTTTCCTCACTCACTCGGTGAAACACAGCGCAAGCGCTATTTCACACCTGTATTATTTGAGGCCGTGTTATCACTCCGGTCGAGCCAGCCCATTCATGCCAAAGCGTGGCTCTCCCACAGTAATTGCTGATCTGTTTGTTTCGAATTCAGTAGCAGTGTTTTACTCAACTACAGGCACAAATTAAATACATAAGATTAAAAGTTCTCTCGTATATTATTATACTAGCTTTTGCACGCAGCTTCGCTCACGCAGACTTTCATCCCCTGATTTACCCCCTTAGGGGTGGAGTTTAGTAAAATCCGTTCTTAGCGGATGTCTACACCCTATAAGGAACCTATCTGCCAAATTTCAAGTTTGTAGGTGTTATAGTTTCTGAGATTTCGTGATTAATAAGTGAGTGGTATTTCGCTTGAATATTATAAATATATAGATTATCATTATTTGTATATTAACATAATAAATATATGTATAAATATATATATCTTTACAAAAGAGTTTTGATGATAAAAGTTGGCAAACAAGCAATTGTAACCCATTTGATGGTTTGCCATAAGCCATTGCCACCTGGAACTCAAGAGTCTTAAGTGCATTGCCACTCATTCAGTTACTCCGCATATTTAGGGAAAGAAAAAGGGTCCAAGCTACGGTAACATCATTCATTGTGAAAAACACTGAAATGATCGCTAATCACTGATTTTCAGTGAGGCAATATTATCAACCCATCGCAGTCCACGGCTGAACATAGGCTTCTTCCATTGCACGTCACTTGGATCGATTTAGGTGTTGCTCTTGCCAATACCTAGTGCCTGAAAAAGTTTTTTACATAAGATGAAAGACCAACAATGATAATCACACTATTGCGGTGGACATTGCAACATTCAGTGCAACCATAGTGAAAAATATTGGGAACATAATCCTCTCATCACTTGACAGTGGGGAGACGGTGTATTTTTAAGAGGTAATTTCCTGATTCCATTTTCATTTAGGGGGCCACTGTCTTTATTATTGTAGTAACGTTGGCTTCCTAAAACGGTTGATTAGACGTTTCACGCTTAGCTGTCCCTCAGGGATGTAATTAAACAATTTTGATGAGTGCTCGTTAAAAATTAACTTGTTTTGTTTCTACCGACGTAATTTAATCGGATGATTTTGTATTCGTTTCAATAATACCATCTTTTAATGTTTCTGGAAGTAAGGAGGGTGAAATAGGTGTTAACCTTGAAACATTTTTAATTGTTATTTTTGATACGTAATTTTCATGTATTTCAAGACGGACATTTTCGTTTCTTTTAGATTTTACACACATATGAAGGACCGATGGAAATAAAATTCATAGAAAACACATTTCAAACTTTTTTTATTTAATTATACAGTTGAATCTATAACGACATAAAGTCCACTAATTTATTATTAAAAAACACACAAAATAAAAAAATAAAACAACTAATTTACTTATGAATACTTGAGATCAAAAATGTTACAAATATTGATTGGTAGCTATTTATAAAATGAAGATTGATTCATAAAATGTAAGAGCAGCCCACCGCATTTTATATTTACACTCAATAAACTAATATATTCATTGAAATATTCAAGGTTAGATTACACGTACCTTTATATGTCTTCAACGAGATTTTCGTTTAGTTTTGGTAATATGTAATAACGGACTGGTAATTAAAATAACAAGGAAAGATAATAAAGACAATGTATGACAATTTGAGTATGAGACTATGTATATCCCTCGTATTGTAGTGTGATTTGTAAGACAGACGAGGTTGGGGTCGGCAGAACAGTAAACAGTTAAGCCAGACGTGCAGACGGCGAGCGTGGGATCTTTTCACCTGAGCACGCGGTAAGCATCGTGTGCGGGAAATTAACTGTGTGTTTGTAGAGCTGCCGTAACCAGAGAAAGTATTTGAATTTACATAACATAAGAAGTATATAGTATCAGTCACAAGCTTATAGGTTGTTTTGTGTGTAATAGGTTGTGTTGTAAGACAAATAACAAAATCAATGCAATACATAGCCTAGTATTTTTCCACTTCAGCAGTTTTAAAAGCAATTATCTGGTCTGGAATCTGGTCAAAGGTCCTAGTTTTTCTAAGAAGGACATAAGTTTCCGTTCAAATAAAATAAAAGCCTATTGATTATTCATTTGGTACATCTTTAGACAATAACTTAAATCACACAACAGAATCCCATGCGGATTTCATTAAGTTGATACTTAGAGATACTTAATATGATGTAATTACACCGGTTCCAGTCGATGCAAGTAATATTATATACTTGCATCGACTAGAACGGGTGTAATCTACGTAATGCAAGATAGTCAAACGAAGCTGATTTCAGCACTCCCACAGAAGATCAACCTAAAATAACAGCGTTTGTGCTGTCGTGTTTTGTTGGTGAGTGCGAGACCGGAGTATTTCAAGGGTTGGTAAATCTCAATAAGCCGCAATATGCAACAATGCAGTTGTTGGCATGCGCAATGAGTATTGTGACCAATACTACTCTTGGATTCTGCTCATGCTTACAATCACGCAGAGTAGAGTCACCTTGGTCGGCTTATATACAAAATCTATACTAATATATAAAGCTGAAGAGTTTGTTTGTTTGTTTTAACGCGCTAATCTCAGGAACTTCTGGTCCGATTTGAAACATTATTTCAGTTTTAGATAGCCCATTTATCGTGGAGGAGCTATATATCATCACGCTAAGACCAATAGGAGCGGCGCATCAATGAAGAATGTTACAAAAACGGGGGAAAGTTATTACGCTACGGGCCATAGGAGACGTAAACGACGTTGCGTGGGTCAGCTATTATATATACATATATATGCCTCGTTGGCGCTGTGGTAGCGTACGCGACTGCTGTGCCTGAGGTTTCGGGTTCGATTTCCGGGTCGGACCAAATGTTTGTATGATCTGCAAATATTTGTTTCGGAGTTTGGGTGTTTTCTATGTATAATATGTATGTATTTACAAAAAAAAGTATATATGTATATATATCAGTCATCTAGACCCATAATACAAGCTCTGCTTAGTTTGGGACTAGACGGTGTTGTGTGTTAAATGTCCAAAAATACTTATTTATTTAATGTATAATGTATTAACGACCACGGCCAGTGTTTATTAATAGCCATATATGATGTTTTTTTTAAATGTGCAGATAATTGTATTGTACAACAAAACATTTTAAATTAATAACTAAAAATTTAAAAATATCGGTAGTCATAATGTTTCTACAAAATCCTTCTCCATTCTATGACAGTGGTTACAAACATTGCTTTTACTTTACTAACTTTTAAACTTTCGCGTTCCATGATAATAATAATTATTTTTACGGGAATTAACGCTATCACTTATTTCAAGGTACTACATACCTCTGTTTTGCCTGACGTTTCGACCAGGTTGCACTGGCCGTGGTCACAGGCTGACTGGAACGGCCTGTGACCACGGCCATGTAGTACCTTGAAATAAGTGATCGCGTTAATTCCCGTAAAAATAATTATTATTATATTGCTTTTACTTTACAATTGAGTAGATGAGCCTTTTCTCAATAAGAGAACAGATCATTTTGAACAGCAAATCGGCCTCATGTAGACCATGTAGTTCGTGGATTGAATCGTTTCTGCGTAGCGGATACGTTATTTATTAAAATGTTACAAAAACAGGGGAAAATATTACGCTACGGGCAATGGGAGACGTAAACGAGGTTGCATGGGTCAGCTAGTGTATTATAAAAAGGTTTGTCACCTATTTATATTTATCAAAATGATATTTTATCTGGTTTTATGGGTATCATCAGCTCTGCATGGCATACGTGTGTCGGTGCATATCAGCGATTTAGCTAGATGTCAGGGAGGGCGGCGTTACTCATGCGTTAATTTTGCGCGACAAATTAATTCAAGCACAGATTTGTGAATAAAATGTTTTCAACATGCTTTGTGATATGTGATTATGAAAACACTATTTTGTATTCATATTTGTAAAGCTAGGGAGGGTAGGTTCTTTATTGTTTTAGAAATTCGACCGCGTGAAGAAATTAATCGTAGTTTACAAATTTTATTCAGTTTTCGCAACATTTTTTATTGATACTCCGCTTCTTTGGTTGGATTGTGATGATATATAGCCCATACCATTTCTCGATAACAGGGCTATTTGACACTGTAAGAATTTTTCGAACCCGATCAGTAATTCCTCACAAACTCACAAATTTTAACATTTATGATATTAATATAGACTAAGAATTATATTTCAAGGGAATATATAAACTTATTACTATTATTTTATAAGTGGTAATCGATGAAATGGCGTTTCAAACATGTATAAGCAACAAGTCTAGGCGAACCTACGGTGAAAATAAAACGTAGAGAATCTACAGCGTAGGCGTTGTAGTGTATTGTAGACATGTGCTTCTATTTCTCTTTTATTTTTCTGTCTGTAATATTGAAAGTATTGTATTACTTTTAATATTGCTCTTGGTTTTAAAATAATCTCAGAAAAATTCTTATATTATCTGAATAATATAGTATTATAGGCCACCATAGTGTGGTTCACCATGCTGCATTGTCTGCATTCGCAATGAGTATAATGACCACCACTCTTGGATTCTGCTTATGCTTTCCATCAGGCAGATAGAGTCGTTTTGGCAGAACCATACATAAATTAATCTAAATAAGTTTCCGAGGTAATTCAAAGTAAGAAAGGAATGATTTCGGAATCCTTCAACATAATCTTGTAATTGTGTAGAACATTTTCTAAATATTTCCAGATATCTTTCCTTTCTAGTAATAGAACGTTTCTGGAACGTTAAGAACCCTTAATACTCTGATAATTCAATAGGTTATTACAATTACAAGTGACTAATAATACACATTTTAAATAACAATTGAATATAACAAATAGTGGCCATGTAGATTTTAAATAGTAAATCTGTATAAAAAATCGGTTTATAATCAACTTTAAAATAACGCTTTGAATAATGTAGGGAGAACACCCAAAAGACTTATATCTAAAATATAACATTATTCCATACTTGAAAGACTTCCGTTAAGCCTTCAAAGTTACAGAGATAAGCTCATTAATTATTTGGAGATAAAGTAGACTTCATGTATACCTACGTATAGTAATTTTGATTGGTTTGTAGAAGACGTGCTATAAAATGTTTGATTTTTTTAAATTTCTTCATGATACAGCTGATTTAGTTTGAATAAGACAGCTGTTGTAAAACATTGTAGATTTTTAACATAAAACCTTTTATTACATTATAATTGTTTACAGTTTAAATTGTAATTTTTTTATTGATTTATTCAGATATTTCCTAGCAAACATTACCGTTGCACTTCAGTTTCTTTAGTGTGAGCCCCTCCCCCACACGATTTAAAAACTTAATTAAACAATTTGTTAGTATCTAAAAAAGTTATTGGTGCTTTATTCACAAACAGTAAAGTTGAAAGTACTTGTGAACCACTTCCCACGCAGTATACTTTATGCTGTCAAAATCAAGGCAGACTATAAAGATATATTCTTGGTCACCAGGTTTACCTCCGTCCTGAAGAATACTTGTATATAAAAGAATACTTTAAAGGTTTTCTATTTCATGATTTATATAAGTGTGTTAGATACCCGAAATATTATTATTTATTTAATATATGTATTTATAATTATGTGTAAATACACGAACACCAATAAGTCAGTAAACCTCTGAACTTGAAAATTCAGAAGCCTATTCTTATTTATTGTACTTATTTTCCTATTTTACACAACAATTTTATAACAAAAGTTCTATTCTTTTAATAATTCTCATTTTGTATCTGGAAATACTCAAAGGCTATTGAAATGATGCAAATTGCAGAATTTCAGTCGATTGTATTTCGATATATAAACATCATATACGAAAATTAGGATTAACATTTTACAAGAATTAGTAAATTAATAATTCCGTCACTTAATACAATTTCTTAATACCAAAAATGTTAAGTTAGTAAGCGAATGTCAACCTGATTACACCACAATCTAACTCAACAGCGAATGAATTGAGATGAATATCCACCCCAATGAATAAAAAATAAGCCACGGCTCATCACGAAAAAAACGGGGGAGTAAAAAAATAATATTATCCTGTGGAAATGAATTAAGCAACTCACAGATACTGGCTCTGGATACCAACTGTAGTGGATTGTGACTAAGTAAGGAAACCGACTCTTTTAAAAATAAACTCAAAAAACATTTATTGGATTCTATTTAATAAGATTTTGTTGTACCTATGCTTAAAAAGTCTAAAAATAATTTCCTAATTAGTTGTAAAGAGATGTTTTGTTTTTTTATGTTTTATTTTCTATATTGTTAGCTTTCTTTGTTATTAAGTTATATTATTTTATAAGTTGATAATTTTACGGAGACTCGATCCCCCAGTCAAACCATCAACCAGGTTTTGGGGTACAAATATGTAACTCAGTCTGTTTTATTTTTAATAAATAATAATAATAAAATAATAATCGACTTCGACTGAATGAATCTGACACTTATATACAAATTAAAATTCAGATGAACATATTTGCAACTGTCATTAAAGTAAAACACTTTAGCTTTAACCAAAACTACTCTATTACATATTTAGTAAAACTCCTGTGAAGTAAATAATGCTATGAGCATTTTTTTTTTTTTTTTTTTTTTTTATGTTTGGCCCGCCAAAATGACTCTACTCTGCCTGATGGAAAGCATAAGCAGAATCCAAGAGTAGTGGTCACCATACTCACTGCGAATGCAGACAATGCAGTATGGAGACCCACACTATGGCGGCCGAGTGATGCTGCTGCATCTTTTAGTCTAGTCAACAAGTATAGTACTTGTTGACTAGACTAATTGGGTCTCCGGTCTCGCACTCACCAACGAAACACGACAGCACGAACGCTGTCATTTTACGTTGATTTTCTGTGCGAGGGTAGTACCGCCCCGGTCGAGCCGGCCCATTCGTGCTGAAATCAGCGTGGCTCTACTACCTTCTGAAAGGAACCGTATAGTCGTTTTTTAACTCACTTCAAACAAGGAGGAGGTTCTCAATTCGACTGTATTTTTAACCGACTTCCAAAAGTAGGAGGTTCTCAATTTCATTGGTTTTTTTTTTTGTTTTTTTTTTATGTATGTACATCGATTACTCCGTCAGTTGTGGACCGATTTTGAAAATTCTTTTTGTATTCGAAAGGGTATGCTCCCCATGTGGTCCCATGGCCACCATATCAGGAAATTTGATGGGATCCTAAGGAAATCGAAGGAAACCCTCAAATTTACGTGAGCGCCTGCAATGAAGTTACGAGCAATTGTCTACATACCTTCATATTCTGTAGACATCATTAAATTTTAAATGAAATGATGATGAGAGACTTGAGAAAGACTAAAAAGCGAAAAAAAAAACCTTCGTTTAAAAAACCGACTTCAAAAACTAAAAAGTATAAAATAACTTCATTTGTATGTGCTACCTATGTTCATAGGTTTGAAGTCGGTGCCAAGCCAAAATGTAATAGTAGGTACCGCAGTCGCCGTGCGTGACCTTGAGCGGGATAGCTGCTCTTCGCGTTGAACAAAACAACCGAAGCGTCGTTGACGTTCGTCTCGAAATATAGCGAGTGTGGTACCTACTATTCCATTGGCTTGGCACTGACCTCAAACCTATGAATAGGTAGCACATACAAATGAAGTTATTTTATACTTTTTAGTTTTTGAAGTCGATTTTTTAAACGAAGTTTTTTTTTGTTTATGTTTGTTACCTCAGAACTTTAGACTGGGTGAACCGATTTAATTGATACTTTTTTATTTGAAAGCTGGTGCTTCCCGTTTAGTTCCATTTTAATTTGGTAAAGTTCTTGAAGTCGCTTTTTTTTTGTTAAATTTTACTTGTTAATGACGAAATAGCCAAATTAAATTTTGTATTAACTTAGCAATTTTATAATAATTAGGAAATGAGAATGTTTGATTAACTAGCAATGAGAAAACTAAAAAGCACAACGCATAGTTATACTTACGTATAATATAGAAAACAAACTTATTTTAATACCGAATTAGATTAAAAATCACCAAAATCAACTGGATTTTTTTATACAATATATTAATGTAACATTTATGGTAGTACTTAAAGTTATAGTATGACTAGCTAAAAGCATACGTTAATTTTATCATGAATATTTTTTTTTTAGTTTTTTTTCTTTTTTACTTTTATCGCTTTAGGTTAGTTTCATATTACCTGCTTTTCTCCATAAATACACCGAACTTATGAATATTTAACTCACACGTGAAACACTCAAAGACTCAATTTAAACCGTTAAACGTACTTAAATAAACAAAGATTTTATTATCAAAATTACTAAATACTGAACTGAGCCTCTTCCACACTGAGTTGGCCGTAGTCTCCAATCCTTGGCGGGGTAAGTAGGGAATAAAATTAACCGAGGATGATCGCTAATGAAAATAAATTGGCGGCAGGAGATTTGAGATTACACCAACCGCGACGGCCGACCCGAGCTGCCGAAAAATCGAGACACGTACACACTTTGACAAGATTTTGAATTTTCTGAGGTGTCACTGAAAGTTTTACATTACGCTACCGTTTCTCTGAAGGTTATTTCTAGAAGTCTGGAACAAGTAAATGTATGAATGCTTATAGACATTTAATTCTTTATAATAGTTCACACATAATAATTGCCCTTCAAATTGCAATTCAAAAGTTTCTTAATTCTAATTTACAATGATTTTGTTATTGTTTTGTAATCTTAACAAAGAACCCCGATTATTTCGCCATGTCTCTTTTATGTCTATGTCATCTACATTAATTTAAAAAAAAAACGATAGAACTAAAACCAAATATATTAAAGAAATTTCTTATTGAATTATTATATTCTGATTGCTATTACAAAAGTAAACTTTCTGCTATATATATATATATATAGATGGATATGTGTAAAAGTTTTTGAGACTACTTTCCATGTTAATTCAAGACAAACCTGTTTAATAGCAGAAAGTTTACTTTTGTAATAACAATCAGAATAATAATTCAATAAGAAATTTCTTTATTATACTTGCCGACCTTTTATATATATATAAATATATATATATATATATATATATATATATATATATATATATATATATATATATATATATATAAAAGAGGAAGGTGACTGACTGACTGACATACCCAAAGATCAACGCACAGCCCAAACCGCTGAAGCCAGAATCCTGAAATTTTGCATGTAGGTTCTTTATATAACGTAAGTGAGCACTAAGAAAGGAATTTTTGAAATTCCACCCCTAAGGGGGTAAATTAGAGGATGAAGGTCTGCGTGAGCGAAGCGGCGGGTAAAAGCTAGTATATTATACTTATTTGGTAGTTTATGAATGAAATGTGTTCAAATATGAACACACATATATAACAGAGAGGCTGAGAGAATGAGTGCCACATATCCGGGGTGGTTAGACTTAAGATGTAGGATCAGACTGAGTTATGGCCAATCTTATACTTAGTTTATTAACCACGGTAAGTTCAGGTTGTTCGTCAACTTAAGACCATTACAAAACACATTTCTTACTATCTGGTGGAGACAACTCATCGCATATAGTAATAAAATAGCTATTAAATTCTAGTTTTTCAGTCCTATTTTCTTAATTGTATGGATAGAGAATGCATTGGTACGAATGATAGGACATTGTATTTGTTTTATTTATTTTTGGAACAGGCCTTGGATAGAGAAAAGTGGCTGGTAGCAGGGGAGGCCTTTGCCCAGCAGTGGGACACAATAAGGCTCATAAAAAAAGTTTGTAAAAGGATTACAGACTAATAAACTTATTAATATGTTTAACACTGTGTGATCAAGTTGCAAAGGTCTAAGTGCCAGGTCAATCTGAGCCACATTATGTACACAATATGTATGTACATATATAGGTAGGTATACATGCAGACACATTATTTTATGGATACATATAAGCAGATTTAAACAAAAAATAGGAAAAGGTTATACCAAATTACGTGACTTCTACATCATTACTTATTATAATTCTGGCAATCAGAAAGTTAGACAAAAATCTATTTTTGTGTAAAAATTGTCGTTATTGATAAATTAATGAGAATAGTCATTAACGTTATTAAGGTTTGATGTAGAAGAAAATAAAACACATCTCAAGAAAAAAAAACACAACTTTACTAATTAAACACCTATTTGTACTCAGGGTTATTTGTGTGTCTCTTAACAAAACATTGATTGTAGTTTAAGTGTCCATTTTAGTTGCCCTTCACAAATCCAGGAAAAGCACTCATACATTTCTTGTTAACATTGAGGGCAAAAAATGTCATGTCAATTAATAAAATCTACCGTAAGCCGTGGCTTAGCTGGCTCCTTGTTATATCATAACTAAAGCCTGACCGGCAGACGACAGTGGGGGAGGAAGGAGGTGGAATAAGGCTTTGATCTTATGTTTATGTAGAGCTTTATGAAATACGAATTGTTTTTAGGGTTCTGTTCCTCCGGGAGCAAAAAGGAACCCGTACAGGATCACTTCGTCATTTGTATATCTAATTTTATTTTTCTCATAAACATAAAATTCCTTTAAGCTAAATTTAACATAAGTAATATATTTCAGGGTTTACTATGTATCATATTTATAAACTTTCGCATGCAAATTAAAAGAAATATGATTCCTTCCATTAACTTACAATTATAAAATTAAGAAATATGTAGAGCAAAATTAAATTTTTAAAAAAGACGCTAATTTGTTATTTTATTGCTTAAAACTACAAAATAAAATTATCGTTACTGTTTCTTCAAGTACATTTTAACAGACAAATCACATGGTCTTTATTAATTGATTTTATATTTAACTCATAAAAGATGTTGCTACTAATCGCAATTAAAGTCAAGAACAGAAAAGTCTACTGCGATACATAGCTCTAGTAAATATTTTGTTACAGACAGGCTTACGAGTTTTATTATTTCGCGTCGAGCCGCTGCGGCGACGCCAGGCATACCGTGTGACACTGCACTGATTGAGTAATCCGAGTACCTATTACTTATAATAAATAAATAATAAAAATATGTACTACCACAAACATTTTACACTTATAAGTGTAAACATGAACCTAATCCTTTTCAATTCAATTTAAGGTTTCGCATCTGTGGCATTGTAAAATGTGTAGCTCATTTCTGTTATAACGGACCGCTTAGCTGGCCCCAACCCTTCCCGGAAATGTATTCCTTTTCAAACAGGACAAAAATGGGAGGTCAATTGCGGTAAGGCAATAAATAAGGCAGGGATAAGTGATATCACAAGTCGTAGATGTATAGAGGGACCGAGGCTGAAGAGTTATTTTATAAAAAGATAGAAGAGTGTAAATAGAAGCTGTGGTAACGCACGCTGTTTGATTTGACTGTTGAGTGCGGTCAGTGATAGACTTGGCCGATACTTGTTAACTGAAATGTCACAATATGTTCACACGTCATATGGGAAAGTAATATGAGTAAGGTTTTCTAGTATTTAAACACTAATTTAAAAATTGTTTTGAAAAAGGGTTTGAATGCTAAGTATTATGATAGAATGAAGTTCATTCCAATGAACGAATATCTGGATTTGGAAATAGATATAGATGAGATTTCGATATATTATATAGTTCAGATCACAAAAAGTCAAACTATTCTTGACTAACCACAGTAGGTACTACTAAATGTAACGGTGGATTAGCACCAAGTAGAACGTTCGGGATGTGAATGCGTGAAATAACTCGAACGAACATATTTTTATAGTATTTGACAGGCTTGACCCAATTCAATACTAAATTCACATATTTAGTAGATAATATCAAATGTTGTTTACTATAAATATTCTAATGATTATTAGCATACAATTATTATTTGATAATACAGGATTGTGTAACATTAAAGATTTGATATGAAATATAAGTCGCGCCGGAAGCTGACAAGCGGAAGGCGCCAAGATATTAAAATGAATCAATTATTTACTTGTTTATAAAATCACCAATTGAATTATAAGTTTATAATATATTTTATTGTATACCTAGTAATTATTAAGATTTAAACAAATGAGGCATTTATACGAGGTTGGAATCGTTACTTATAACATTCGGCCATCCTGTGCATGCCGTGTCCCACGGCGATCAGAGCTGCCACTAATTTAATTAAATCTGGTACTGACCAATTTATTTATTTTTCCTAGATCACATAGCTTTTATTTGCTATACGTCACACAGTTTCGTATTTGCTATACGTCACAGTTTCGTATTTGCTATACGTCACAGTTTCGTATTTGCTATACGTCACACAGTTTCGTATTTGCTATACGTCACACAGTTTCGTATTTGTTTGTAATACGTCACACAGTTTCGTATTTGCTATACGTCACACAGTTTCGTATTTGTTTGTAATACGTCACACAGCTTTTGTTTAAACCTGCATCACACAGCTTTTATTTTTAATACGTCACACATGTTTTGTTTTAATACGTCACACAGCTTTTGTTTTTACTACATCACACAGCTTTTGTTTTTACTACATCACACAGCTTTTGTTTTGTACTACATCTATAGTTGTTACACGGACTTGATCACATAGCCGCCCGTATTCACATGTAGTACTTGAATTTGGAAACATAGCTTAATTTAAGTAAATGGACTTGATCACACAGCCTTCTTTACAGGTAAGATTTAACACACAGCGGTAAATAACTGTTTACTTAGTATTATCACACAGTGTAGGTACTATATAATTGCAGACAAGTATAGGTAAATGGAAATCATGAACTTTTGTTTACACTTTTCAATTTCATTATAAATAAACTGGAACGTACTCACCAGATGTACAGATAGATATACTTTACTGCACCTTCACCAATTACTCGAACGAAAACAAGAAAATTTCGTAGGGTATCCAAATAAAGATTTCGTTAACTTTTAAATATTTTCAAAACAGGACGCGCGAGAATGCTAGATCCCACTTCTGAAATGTAACGGTGGATTAGCACCAAGTAGAACGTTCGGGATGTGAATGCGTGAAATAACTCGAACGAAGGTATTTTTATAGTATTTGACAGGCTTGACCCAATTCAATACTAAATTCACATATTTAGTAGATAATATCAAATGTTGTTTACTATAAATATTCTAATGATTATTAGTATACAATTATTATTTGATAATACAGGATTGTGTAACATTAAAGATTTGATATGAAATATAAGTCGCGCCGGAAGCTGACAAGCGGAAGGCGCCAAGATATTAAAATGAATCAATTATTTACTTGTTTATAAATCACCAATTGAATTATAAGTTTATAATATATTTTATTGTATGCCTTGTAATTATTAAGATTTAAACAAATGAGGCATTTATACGAGGTTGGAATCGTTACTTATAACATAAAACTTAATCTCCATGTAATGGTTTGTGCATTATGTGATATATGTGATAAGACGCAGGCGCGGATCCAGCCTGAAATTTTGGGAGGGGTCACTAATCAAATAAGTCGAGTAAATTAGACTTTATTGCATAATACACAATTTTATTTCACACATTAGTTTTGTTTTTATTGGTAAATCTATTGGGATCATAATATTTGAGACATCTGTGACAATCTCTGGATGAATATTTAGAGGATCTAGCTCCGTTGGGGGACGAAGGGCGTGTATGGAACTCCCGACAAATCGGTCTAACCACTAAACTCCGGCGGCGGCCTACATCTGCAGTCAAGAGGAGATCCAGGAACGCATCAGCGGCTTCTGGAGTTCCCCCTGCCTTACCTCATCACTGAGGTACATCCCGGGGTAACCAGATTCAAACCCGGGGCATGTCGCTGTCGTACCTCTCACCGCTGTGCACAGTAAGAGAGTCGGAACACCGACCCGCCTGAGACGACACCCCCGGCCGCACCGAGGTGTCGGGTCGTTTCCAGTGGCCACATCTCCCCTGCATGTGGCTACAATGACCCTTAACCGACGATTGGGGAGCTAGCGGCCTCTATCGCGCATCCTTCGTCGCCTCTTTCGAGCGGGACGGCAATTTCCCGATCCCGCTCTTCGGACTCCTTCTGGAGCATAACGTCTTCACACTACGCGATCAATGCTGGTGGTGACAGGTTTCGTCTGATCTGTCCGACCGGGTGAGCATCTAAGTGAATCGGTAGGTGATAAGTTGGTTCTCTCTATGCAAGCTTAGAAGCTCGGCAGAAAGGCTCCGACAGCGCGTTGGCTGGCACAATCCTGGGTGTCGAGCCATGCCCGCCAAGCTCGTAGGGCTTGCGTATGTGTGTTCTGACGATACATTCCGGGCTCATGATACGGTGCTATCTTTAGCTTTCATCACTGGACCCCTTTAACACGCCCCGAAATTCGTACAAAAATAATATCAGTCATATTTTGTTTAAGAAATAAAAATGTATTAATTGTGTGCTATCATGTTATAAACGACACTCATACAATGTGTAGACACAACCTACACACACACATTCACTCACACACACCACCCACTTACACACACTACCCACTTACACACACTACCCACTCATGCAAACTGGTTTCCTATTATCAGTGATCTGAAGTCTATCAGCTTCGTTATGGTATTATTTTTAAGTGGACTGTCTACTTTTTGTGCTTTTTTGTATTAATTCTAATTCATGTGTACTTCTTAATTGGCGTATTGTTCAAATATCACTATTGTAAAAATAATATTGTCAGCTGTGAAGGACCTTACATTAAATAAATAAATAAAAAATCTCTTCGTCATTCCGACCGACAGGTCGAATTTCGTCGCAGACCGGCTAGAATGTCGAAGGGTGGAGATCGTGCCAGGATCATCGCCGCCTCGTACGAAATCGTACGGTGGCCTCGTACGATCCGTATGGCCATCAACCGCTGCAGACTCCCGAGTTGAGCATTACAGCGGGAAGATCCCGCCGATGCCCCATAGAGGACCATGGATCGCACGACGCCCATACGCACGCCCACGCACATAGAGGCAGCGAACTTCTTCCCGCGGTCCCCCGAGATTGGGCAGCAGACGATGTGGCACCCCTGCTACTCCTCGTACTGGGGACTAGTCACCCGAAATGCTTTTCAAAGCTCTACCGATTGTCCATGATGAGGTACTTCATGTACTGACCCACTTGGACTTCGGTGTCATACACCCGGAGGCATGAGCTGGGTGGTTCCTGGCGCTTACGTAGGCCATGGAACCATACCGCCTCAGTTTTCTGAGGCACCACCCTCAGGCCCAGCTCATGAATCTTATCCACGACACAAGCCACCTCTTGCGAGCAGAAGCACCTCCCCAAAGCGTGACCCTCTAGCCAGTATTAGGGTATCGTCTGCATAGCAGGCGACACTGATGCCCGAAGTCAGACTAGTACGAAGACCCGCATCGTATACGAGGTTCCTTAACAATGGGCCCAATACAGAGCCCTGGGGAACCCCACAACATACCTCCCTTCAATTTTCCACTCCGTTCCGATCGATAAACTTCTCTGTCCTGTCGCGCTGATAGACCTCTATGACGGCACGCAGGTAAGTCGGCACCTCGTGATATTCAAGGGCCTCCCTAATTGGCTAACTACCAACACCACCCCCCGATCGGACTGCCGACCCCGACAGGGAGCGAACACCTATATATTAGCGTCCACTGTCAAGCGTCCCCGTTGGAATCCAAATTGGCAGTCCGATAGATCAGGGCCCACTCGCGACAGGTGCTCGCTGATTCAGCCAAAAGAGTTCCTATCCTTTGATTTCTTATCTCGATTGAACAATTATGGAAACTGATAAGAATAAGAAAATAAGATTCTAGTAGCAGATTTGAGGGGGGGGTCACGTCCCCTGTGACCCCCCCCCCCTGGAACCGCGCCTGGTAAGACGGAGTTGTAATAAATGAAGTGGCTGCTTAAAACCGGTTGTTTTTAACAACGTGTGATAAATAAAATTATCACAGAAGGAATCAACTGAGACTACATAAGATCGAAGAGGTCGGGACACGGGAACCCGGATCACTTTCACAAATTGAAAATGAATAAGAAAAAAAGATAGTTCACTTCATAAAAATAATATCTTAAAGTAGCATATGCCATAATATAAATCAGGTATAATAACGCGGTATTGTAACACAAACTACATGCATGCGATTGATTTAATTTTATAAAACTTTCATGTTACGTACATAATTATATTTACTGTGTCCAAGATCCACTTAGTACTACACGTTACTGCACTCTAGCCAATCGTTTCGATTCACCTCTTCAAGACACCAATACAGTGAATTTTATAATAGGTAGTAGTGACTATAACAAATACCTAGCTGTACCTATTACGAGCCAGACCATAATCCATGGTTAACTAACATAAATGCGAAGCCTCACCGCAGGCAATTTGTTTAGATTAAAACTTAATAACCAAGATGATAACGTGACAACAAACATATTTTTTACTTTACCGTCTCGTGTAAAACATAATGTAACCTTTACTTTCTAAATACTGAGTCAACTAATTTAATAAATAAAAAAAATATTAGAAATAAATGTGAAAATACTTAGCGTAAACATGATTGATAAATAACTTCTTTTTTGTTTTCGTCCCACATGGGACAGCACTTTGTGTGATCCACAAATTGTTGTTCTGAGTCTGGGTGTTCTTTGTGTCCGTTTCATGTATGTTTGTAATGCGGGAGTTTTACTCAAAAGTGCTAAGACAAAATATGTGTAGGTAAATTTAAAGATTACATAAGTAGAACAAGAGCAAAATAGTCTAACATTACCAAATATAACATGTAATTTTGAAAAATATATAATAAATCTATATATATAAAAGAGTAAGGTGACTGACTGACTGACAGACTGACTGACTGACTGACATACCCAGAGATCAACGCACAGCCCAAACCGCTGAAGCTAGAATCCTGAAATTTTGCATGTAGGTTCTTTACATAACGTAAGTTAGCACTAAGAAAGGATTTTTTGAAATTCCACCCCTAAGGGGGTAAATCAGGGGATGAAAGTTTGCGTGAGCGAAGCCGCGTGTAAAAGCTAGTATTCGTATAATACCAAAAAGCGGCGATAAGCCGCCGGACGATCCTAAATCCTATCGACCCATAACACTTACGATCACTGGGAAAGCTTTTGGAACGTCTTGTACTACCACGACTTCTACCGGGTGGAGTTAAATTTCATGATAGACAATTCGGGTTTACTTTGGGAAAATCGACAACTGATGCGGTCATATCTGTAAGGAAGACTGTCACCGAGTCAAGGTTTCAATACGTCTTAGGAATCTTCTTAGATATATCTGGCGCCTTCGCCAACGCGTGGTGACCCATGCTATTGCTAAAATTAAAATCAAGAGGATGCTTTAAAAATATTTATTCCCTTATTTCCTCCTACTTCTCACAAGGCACAACAAAATTGAGACTTGTGCATCATTCTTTGTCGAAAGCGCTTACGATGGGGTGTCCTCAGGGGTCAGTGCTAGGTCCATACTTGTGGATCATAGGCTGCGACGATTTTCTGGCAATATCAGTACCGTCTGGATGTACCCTTAACGCGTACGCGGACGACGGTTTGTTATTGATAGAATCAGATACTAGAACGGGGCTTGAGAGGCTGGCTGGTGAGTGTTTGGGTTTGATATCTCTTTGGGGTGAGCGTAATCGGTTGACTTTTGCACTAGGCAAAACCTTGCAGCTACTTCTCAAGGGTAACCTCAAATCACCGCCGTGTATTAAATTTGAAAATGTTACTATTGAAAATAAAACCTCGGTTTGTTATTTGGCATTAGTTTTAGAAAGAAACTTTTCATTTATCGAACATATTAAAACAGATAATGAAAAGTCTAAAAAGAGTTTCTTTGCACTGACGAGGATATCAACTGCGACATGGGGTCTGTCATTCAATATACTAAAGATCATATATGGAGCTACTTATTTGGGTTATATTTGCTATGGTGCTCCTGTATGTGCGACCTGCGATATAGAGCGTCGCAAACTGTTACAAGGCCAACGACTTGCATTGATTTTCTTGTGTATAGGACGGTAAGCACTGAGGCTTTACTGGTGTTGGCGGGTGTTCTTCCGGTCGATCTCGAGGTGCAAAGACATGTACTATTCCACACTACAAAACATGGAATGCGATTTTTTGAGCGTACGCGTCCGCGATAAATTCATAAGATCGTTTCAACAGCCACCCAATGTTTATAACGACCTCAGGCATGAATGGCAGCAACGATGGGACGAATCATTTAAAGGGCGCCACCTCTACCAGTTCTTTCCATCTGTTCTTTCCATCTGTTCGCGAACGGTTGTCGAAGACATGGCTCGAGGTAGATCACTGTGTCGCTCAATTTCTTACAGGCCACGGTAACTTTAAGAGCAAATTACACTCATTTAAATTAGTCGATTCACCGTTGTGTCAATGCTCAACACCTGACTAAAGCTATGAACAGTCGGCTCATCATATCCTCTGGGAATGAAGTCTTTGGTGCAATGAACGTAACATAATGCTAAATAGCTTACAAATGACATCTGGGGCGGTATACTATGGGGATCTTGTGTCAACTGCTGTGAATTTCCGTGCGTTTAGGCGATTCTGCCATACATACTATAGTAATCAAATATAGCTCCCTTAGGACCCATAATATTTTATCCGTGGTGCTTCCCGTTTTGAAAAAGGTGTATGCCTATTTTGACTTCATTTTGTCTCCCGCTTTGCTAAGGAGGGAAGTGGACGTATAATATTTCCAACTCCTCCAGTTTTTCTTCTGATTAATTTCGTTGCGGGTTCTAAGACAGTTTAATTTTTTCCTGGGAATTCCCGAGTGTCATAACTCGGTGTGATCGTTGGTCACCGCTGTTGATCCTGGTGTACAGGAGTTACAGTGGTGGGCGTGTGGGCGGGATTAGATGTAAGATATGTACCGTGAATGCACACATATGCATTTAGTAAAAAACGGCTATTTTAATATGTATTACAAACAGACAGTCCAATTTAATTTTTTTGTATAGATGTATCTGTTCACCTGCAGTATTAATTCAAAAAATAAAATAATTACTAACTACTACGTTGAAGATGCCTGTAAAAAAAAAAAAAAAAAAACAAATAAAATAAAACGCCTGTTCAAACTTTCATACTAAATAACATAAAAGTATGTCGGGGTTCATTAATTAATCCTACTTTATTGTCCATCATTAATATAATGATACAAGTTCGTTAAGTACCTAAGGTGAAATTCCAATCATTATTATGTGCTTATAACTTTGAATATTTTCCTAATGAGATCGAAATAATTAAGATAGCGCTCAAAGACGTATTTAAGAATGGATAAGAACCGTGAGCAAGTGCGCACGATCAAAGAATCATTCTGCGAACTTCAAATCGCTCTAATTGGTATAATCCGTTTCACTCTACTTTTGAACGTTTTAGAACACTCTTGCACTCAAGACGCTCATGTCAGACCTCAATACTAAAAAGCTTTAAAATTGTAAGATATCTAATCATTTAACATGTTTCAATAGACGCATGACTTTTTCAAATTTACATAATTTTTTAGTGACATTAGATATTTCGTTCTGGAATTTTACTGCTGTTTTTTGTGTTATACAAAACAATTTTTTTCAAGATATTGCAACAGTTTTATTGTAGCTATTGGTATATAGACGATCTTAATCTTACTGATTCTTACTCTAAATAAGCGAGGAAGCGCCTGTATAAAATAATATAGCAATTATATTCATCACGTAAAATTAAATTCAAACTAAAGGAGTTTTATTTCAAATTTACATTTCATGTGTCACAAAGTAGTGTTACCGTAATTATTTTACTTTATTTATACCCCCACGGTGTAACCCGCGGTACGACAATAACCGCGGGTAACGCCGCCTTGGGAAGCTAGTCTAAAAAGAGTAGCGTAGGTTAGTCCTTATATCATCAGCGGCCTATCAGTGAAAGTCCCGTCAAAATCAGTCTAGCCGTTCCAGAGATTAGCCCGAACAAACAGACAGACAGACAAAAAAATTAAAATTATTTTTTTGGGATTATCGTAAATATATACTTTCATTTAGTGAAAAAGCTGTTAATTTGAAACTAGAAACAGACACTTCCATTTTATTTATTTGTATAGATAGTAACTTAAACATAATATACTTACATTACAATCTTTGATTTAAATCGCTTTAACGCATACCTAAATTATTTATGTGATCTTAAACGCCTTGCAGGCAAACTTAATCATCTCAAAGTTTGGAACTGTTGTACTAATGCTGTATGAGGCCCCGAAACAGAGCCAGCCGGTCATTCACCAAAGATCGAAGTCTTGACAAAGACGTCTGCAGATAGCGTTGGCGATTACACCAAGACTTGGAAGTTTGACAGGTGATTTGGGTCCCTGCGCCGACCGTTTCCGCAGACGAACCAACAGATAACTATTAGTATTGACACATGTATTAACAAAGAGAACTACGCGATTGATGTGTTGCTGATACTACGGATGTGCTTCTTAGATAAGCTTCATAGCTTCACGTTTTGCAATACCTGGGCGCACGGCAGTGATCCGTGATCGTCTTGTTCTTCAATCAATATAACGTTACTACAGACAAAATTAGTAGCCTGATTTATAGTCTTGAAAAAGGCGTAATATGTTAATTAAGTTTGTCGAGTCTTAATTGCTAATTAAGCAATCTAGTTCTACCAAAACAAAATAAACTTTCAGACTATATAGCAAGTAAAAACTCATACCACAATAATTGCAATTCTTTTTTTCTGAATATGAAATACATTGATGCGTCGAATATGTATGATTCGTCGGATTAGCGTCATCGGTTTGCGTTTAAAATTCATTTCAGTGATAGCTCTCAGGCGGCTGTATTTTTGACGTGACAACGACTTATAATTCGATGGAGCCGGCTGCACGCACGAAAAAACATGACTCATGCGGAGTTACCTCGCTCTGAGGCGTTCCATTAAGGCGTGAAGTGCAAGCGAGAGATAGATGCGGCGCTTGTGCATCAATGTCTCGTTATAACGTTGTCACGTTAAACTATCGTCCGTAAACAGACTTTTTTTCCGACATTTTCGATACTCATCATCGTCATCAATCAAATCAACAGCATTTAACAGTTCCTCGATCTCCAAGCCTCTCCTTAGAAAGGAGGATTTGACCTACTGTACCACGCTGCCCACACGGGTTCGTAAAGGGTTTGTTCCAAGTTTTCCTTCTTATTGCAGTGATGTTGTCCGGCGTAGTTTGCTCCTTTAGTGGCCTCTTACGACACCCATAGATTGCATAGGGGTGGTGACACTGTGTATTCTTAATTATACTCTTTGCGCTGTAGCATGGTGCGTGGCATGGTTCAGTAACATTTCGTTTCACTCTTGAAAGTTGCCCCGATTTACAAATTATGACTTAGTATTTCAGCTGTACCACATTCGCAATATATTAAATCATTGAAAGTAGTAAATTAAAGTAAAATAAATGAAACCACCACGCACCATGCTGCTATAACATGGTGCGTGGTGGTTTAATTTAAAGAGCATAATTCGTTACCACACGTACATGTCGGACATGTACGTTGTAGTAGATAACTTCATTTTCTTTCTAACCAATTTATACAAATCTTTCAGAAATTATACAACTAAACCTTACCAAATAATTGCTCTAATTATAGTATTGGTGAAAATCGTGTTAACATTCCTTCTATTTTCGAGATTAAATTGCGATTAGATTAAGAGCATATACTTTTGTTTTTTTAAAAGTAGTGATAGGCATATAATTATAGGTCTCTCAATTTTTGCTATTTCACATTCCCTACGCTATAGTCACAGAATAACTAATAGTACTTACTTACTATAGTGTAATGTAAGGAGACTCAATACTTTCTTATTCAGGAGGAAATGTTTTCCATATTCCATTTAATCTGTATCTGCGAGTTCATTATTGATATTGAAAGCAACAAGCCAAAGCGTGCTAAGGCTGTTTTTGTCTTTGTAGTAATAGTACAGTTGAAGTCCTATGTGTGTGTGTTTATGTGTTTTGTAGGCTAGGTTTAGGACTGTTAGGATGTTAGGACTTTTAACTATTTAGCTGCTAACGGTAAATTCATTTTAATAAAATTATCGATTTGTTTTATGGAGGTTAACTAAAAATCTGATATGTAATATAAATTTTATTGCAATATTATAACTGCATCAACAACTAATTCTGTTATCTAATTGGAGCAATTTCAATTCAATTTTATTATCGTTGATAAACATCACTTATAGATTAAACTATTAATCCAACTAGTCTTGAATGTCATGTATACTTACATGACATGCATTTTATGTATGTGTTTGTAATCAATTGTTTTGATGCTTTAAAAACAATAACTTGGTTTAAATTTAAAAAATAATATTAATAGTCTTCCCCTTTTCAGCCTACGAAAAATCGAATAACATTAAAAAGATTTCTGAAATGTGTATGAGACATGTATAATGTGTAGATACATACATGTACAAGGTAGTAGAGCCACGTTGATTTCAGCACGAATGGGTCGGTTTGACTGGGGCGGTATTTTTTTAAAAGACAACTAGGAAACCCTCACTACAGTGCTTTCATATCCCCTCCATGGTGGCGTTAAAAATGTTCTAAAAGATTCAGCATGACTTACAAACTGATTAGGTAGCTAAAGCAGGAGATTCGGAACAACGTTGACCGCCAGTATTTAGACGCTGAAAGTGTGCAGTAAACGATTATAATTTTAAATAAAACAACATAATCTTTTTCATATTATATTCAATTAAACTTGTTTATATAATTGAATCGAATAAACATTTAGCCAATATTTTCGTTATCTAAGCGGTAAATGCTTAAATTGTTCGTGTGAGCCTAGTGACGTAGGTTTACAATAAAACTTATGTAACATTAATAAAATATTTACAATATTTGGAAATTTCATCACAGCTTCACGAAAACAAGCATAACATTGGAATAACAAAACAGACTGTGGGTCTACAACTATGATGTATCTAAAACTATAAAACAAACTGATGGAACAGCCTCGAGTGATAAATGCGTAAATACTGTAACAGAAGATGTGATTACAACCACAGATTATATACCAAGAGAAATTTGTTATAAATATATTTTTAATATAATTATTTTTTTAATCGTCAATATCAAGTATTATTAGTCAAGCATATATGTTTGATGGGCTCGATACATATGGCGACCAGCGACATCAAACTCATCATACCACACAGGGTACTTTTAAAAAGAAGTGTTTGCCATCTCCTCTTTTCTGTGGAATGGGTTCGCAACTGTCTTACTAGGCTGAGTGGTTCGTTGAAGGAATAGAAATAGGCTGTATCTTCTTTTTTGTATATAGAAAAGATGTCTGTATCAACTGACTTATAAAAAGTTGGAAATAGTCTCTCTGATAAAAAGTGGAGTCGCTCAGAGTTACTATTGGCCAGCTCACTGTGCGCACACTTTAGTTATCAAAAGAATAATAATCCAGGAATCTCGTTGTCGAATTGGTATTTATTGTTTTAAGGTATGGTCTAAAGTTTAATAAATATTAAAATTATTCAATTTTCACTTATTGCTCTTTGCTATTTCAAAGAAGACGATAAGTTCAATGTTGACAATATTCACGAACGTATGCGATTTATTCAGAAATATACCGACGAAATGTATAGTTTATTATTAAAAAAAATATATTAAGATTATTTAATTAATAGTTACTGTTAGGTATTTAATTTATTTTTTTATTCGTTTTTCTTATGTAAATGAAGTATGGAGAAATGTTTGTATTAAATTTAATTATAACAAAATAATTAGAAATCGTCATGATAAAATCGATATATGTATTTAAAAAAAGAGGGTTACATTTCCATTGAAAGATATGTTCAACAATTGCTGTGTATTGAACTGAAATTGTTTTACGAAATAATACAAAAGACAGGCATCACGTAACAGAACGAAATGCAACATAGGTAATAAATATATTGCCATTATAATTCTATAAAAAATGATGGCAATAACAGCCATTTTTAAACTTAAAAATAAAGAATCGAATGCAAAGTAAGTGTTGTTAAATATACAGAAGAAAAACTTGTAAATATTCAGTTTCACCACATCTAAACATATTGAGAAATTTCTGGAACATCTCAAAGTTAAAGACTTTATTTATTTATTACCAGGATTTTAACAAATTGTGACAAGTTTAGAAGCTAAGTTCGAGATTTTTTCAAGATTTAACAACAGCTAACAGAAATATAGTCATGGCCTCGTCACCTCAGATGTTATAGTATTTATATTTATTATGTAGGTATGTGTGTTATACAAATAATAATTTGTAAATTTATCTATGTCTTAAAAGCATTATTATTCTTACCATCTATAAATCCACACTATCTTTTTTCTCTAACTTCTTTCATAAATACCTTTCATAAATATCTGTCCCCTTAATGAACCAACTCAATATGATTTGTAGATAATTGTATTACTTGTGTAAATAATGTTTTGTGGCATTAAGTCCGCCTCGTGCAATTGATTTGCAGGAAGTATTAAATTAATAAATTTAAAAAAAGAATTTCAAAAATAAAATAAAATATTTTTATTTATTGACTGCATTTTTACCATAAAGGGGTTGAAAACCCCCAGATTCACTCACACGTAAAGAGCTACTACCATTAAGTTGCCTCAGTTTTGTTTGTATCAGCGAGAGTTCCATCCAACTTTTTTCTAAACGTCCATGTCTGTACCTACTGTTAAATTAATTCGAAACTGCAAGTGATAGGAATGAATTAGTAATTTGAGGACACCTCTAAAACCACCACAAAATCTTCTTTAATGATTCTTCGAACGACAAAGAATATCATGATTCTTAGTTGCAAAATTATATTTGTTCTTCTTAATCAGTTCTAGGAAAGTAAATGTAAAATGAATAGCTATTATAAATGTTACCAATATATTGTTTCCTCCAATATATCTCCTGGGTTGTTTAAGTTATTGATGGACAATTATTTGATGGATTTGAAAGATTCTGAATTGGGATTAAGAGTGGGACAGTTACCAATCAAATACATTTTGTATGCCCATAACTAGGTACTGAGGATGAAGAGGTCGCCCACAGCGAACATTTACGGACCAAATTAATGATTTTTTGAAAAAAAGGCCATGTGAAAAGCACCAGGTACCGACGAGCATACATGCAGCAATTGATGAATTTGGACTAAGCATAATAGATAGGACAGTTGTAAGTGGAGATCAATTATATCTGCCTAAATGCTATCTGCCTTCTGGGAAATAATGTTATTCGATATGTAATTTGTTTGCAGCAACAGCATGCTTCACAAACGCAGTTCTTGAAAATTTCCCAACTGCAATCACATCGATTTCTGGTCGTGACTATATTTCAAACAACTTTACTTCCATAGTTCTGATCAAAAATTAAATTAGCTACATAGTTTCATCCTACATAAACAACAGGTTACAAGGCTTATGGGAAATCCATACTTTGAAACCAAGTGAATGCAGTTTGAATCTAAACGGATAACACCTTTGGATATTTCTGAGAAATTCGTTTACAGTGAGCAATTTTAAATCGCATCACGTGTGCAAAGTCTCTTCACCCAGTAAGACATCGAAATAATATAATATCAGTTCACACATTGTGTGTGACCCTCACCACAACTGATCTTTGGATTTAGGAAGCGTTATTTACATCTATAACAAAATAAAGTGTACCTATTAAGGAATGTGCGTAAGAACGGCCAACGAACTACAGCCGAATAAGTATTTATATTTGCATTAAACTACTATGTGCATTATTACTAATATTATGACTCATTACTAATTATACAAATAATGTACATAATTAGAATAACATTAAATACAATTCTATGCGTTGAACTATTCTAATTTAAGTTGAACTTTTAATGAGAATATCAATATTTTAACTTCTAACAACATAACTATACAGCTACTGTAAAATATAATAAATAAAACCGAGTTCTGATTTGCATATATACATACCAGGATTGAGATTCCTTCGCTAATAGTTTCTAACTTGACCTTTAATAGCTAGTTCAGCCTACATTTATGTACACAGTAAACAGTGCGATGTGATCATTCTATCAGATAACTTGACATTACTATACTTATAATGATATCGCGTCCACATAGCATCTACCTTAAGCGAAATTTAAATCATAATAGTCTACACAGTTACTATTAAAGTCCTCTGAATAATACGAACAATATGTTTTAAAGTTAGAACGACGTGAAATCATTATAATACTAACATGGCACTGCACACCATTTAACGATTCGATATCAGTCTTTCGAGTATATGCCACAAACACTAAGTTCTCGCACTTCCATTATGATTACCGACTCGAAGTATCAGTTCATACCAGTTTCCTTTCAGCCATAGCATGGGGATGACCCGGATGAGAGTAATGTCCTGGAGATGACGGTTCATACAGTGACATTTTCAATCTCTTACACTTGGCGCGGCGGTTCTTGAACCAAAATTGTACGTTCTTTGACTCAAGCCTAGGAAACTTCTGCCTGTACGGCATCCTATTCAACTCTTCTGTGTATTTAAGGATCAGGTTATGTGAAGGATGCGTGTTCATGGAGAACCACTGTTCAAGAACCGGGACTTCAGACACTGGGTCTATGAATGTCCTGTTACGTTTGCGACGTTCATCTGAAGCTCCAGCAAGAGCTAGATTTAAACCGCTTGCTCCTTCCCCCGGTACAGCACCAACGCCAGGAAATCCACTCATGTATTGACTCATGTACATGATTCCATGGCCAAACATTGGGTGGTTTGGAACCATAGGAAACGGGAGACGGTCAAGATGTGGAGATGAAGGCGTGTAGTGCCTTTCTTGAATAACATCTTCGTCTGAGCCATCATGCTCCTCTCCGACGCCATTTTCATCGTCATTGTTGTTGTTATTACTGCTGTTGTTATTATGTGAACTTGCGTCGCTGTTTTTCGCTGGAGATCTTTGAGGTGAATGTGTGTTCTCAGGTTTACTTAAATCCTTCGGTTCCTGTTTGATGTCATGAACCTGCACAAAAAATATTAAATTATGTTAAATTCAATATATTTCCTCTACAGAGTTTAGGTTTATGAGTTTTGGAAAAGATAAGGAGACTAACTAACTACTAACTAGTAACCATAAGTAAATATAAACTGATAAAAAAATCACAACACACCCTATCACACACGTGCCTTTGTGTAATTTACAAAAGCTCATTTACACGCCATTTTATATTAATAAAAATTAACCTATTTTTGTAAATTTACCCAAATAATGTAATTTAGAGGAGTGACATGTGCTAAAACTCATTTATAACATAGTTCGGCGATGGCTTCTTATGGTATTCTTTAAAACACCATTTCCTAGTCCTAATCCGGTCCTTGTACATAAAAGAATAATCATTAAAATATTTTTCTACCAATGAAATTATTATTATATTATTATTGCAGTTACAAAAAATCTAATTGTCAGGAAACAAGAAATTGTATTTACTTACCTTAATTATATCTGGTGGCTTTGGCGATTCATGAGGTCTATCATCACTACCATTATCATTGTGTTTCTTAGTGGTGATCAAAGACAAAGGTGCATCGGGACTTTCTGGTCTATCATCTGGGTTTAAATCGCCACCATCGTCGTCTAAATCTGAGCCTCCATTAGACAAATTATCCTCAGACATTACAGACATAGGGTAACGACCAGGGCTACCTGAAAGCTGCATAGGACTTTTCATGGAATTATGATCCTGAGAACCGTAATGGTCTCCCCCAGGTATTAAGGACCCGTTTGTTGGACTATGGCTTCTACTGTTGAATCCATTTACGCTGAGGTGACAACTTAGTCCACCAATGTTCCGGAGCTCAGCGCGCTTTTGCGCTGCCCGAGCATTCTTAAACCAGTAAACGACATTGTTTACATCGAGGGGCTTTCGACCACGCCGTGATTCTAAATTGTTTAACTCTCGAACATACTGCTGTATCTGTTGTCGGCTTGGATGTTGGTTCTCAGAAAACCAACGTTGTAATTTTGGTAATTCTAATTCAGGATCAAAACTCGTCCTCATTCGTGTTTTTTGTGTAGGATATTGACTTTGAACAGTCTGTAATGCTGGATGTAAATGGTCTGGCATCGTATTGAGAGTAGGGGAACGATTTTTGGGGCCTGGGGATGGGTACCGACGTGGGCTAAATGGTGGGGGTCGGGGTGATACTTGGGCACTCCACCAAGATTCAAATTTACGACGCATTTCTTCCGACGGCTCGTGGAAATTATGAGGACCGGGCGTTCGATCTTGACCGCGGCAAATCTGTGCCAACGTAACCTGAAACAAAAAAATTGATATCTTACAATGAAGGTAAAATAAAGTAGCTCTAAGAGTAAATAAACCGACAGATACTTCAAACAATTTTAGACGATTTTAAAGAGGTCAGTCTAACCAGCAACAGATACAGAGATAATTGCTTGTCTAAACACAGCATTGTTTCACAGAACTTTGCCATTAGATTATGAAAATATTAGGTCGGTTGTTAATGCATGTGTCATGCGCAAGTGGTCGGTGGGGTTCTGACGCGAGAGGTGTTTACTCGGTGGTTAGTGCGCATCACTCCGCGCGCCGACGAAACTTCAATCATGGTCTGCTCTAAAACAATGAGCGGAAAGGGCGTCTCGGCAATTAGCATCCACCCACTACGCCTTCAACTAGCACCGGCACAACGCGCGGTACATTAAGTGCTTGCACAGCCATCGCGTTGCATCCAGTCGGTTAAACAAAACTGACGATCTAGGTGCTTCTATTCCAACCGATTCAACGCCGCTATTTGACTTTCAAACAAACCATGTACCTACAAATGATTTTCACATTTATTTATTCAAAATGATAACATTGCATGTTTGGAGAGGTATTAATCACACAGCAAGTAGTCAATCATAAAGAACTTGTCAGATTATAGCTCCGTCGCGGAGTTTACACAGCTTGACAGTTATGCAAGTGAGATCTGCTCGTATCACTAGATTACATAGAACAATACCAGTGATTACGTCGTCAAGCAAGTTGTCAAGTCGAACGGGCCGCTACACTGTTGCTAAATCAGACATTACAACTGTAAGCATTACACGTTGAGAACGTCCCTATAAATCATGTCAGAGGTATTAGCAGAGCGCTACAGTGATACGTTAATCCGCTTCTTTGTTTTATATTTTTAAATAGTGAGGCCATATTTGCTTTCAGATATACTCCGTTTCAGTTTCATGGAAGATTTACAAGAGCTGGCGCCTTCGCGTGATAACTCGCGTCACGTGTAATCCGCCTAAGTACGTAATTCGGTGTGTGATTGCGAACATTTCTTGATATACTTGTAGTTAAAAGGACAACTTTGAACGCACCAGGCTTAGTCTTATCAGTATAACATTATTTTCGTAGTGTATACATCACATACATATGCTTCTTAGCGCGTAAACGAGTGATTAAAATGTTCCCGTTTATAGAACCTTGAAATTTCAAAGAGATTTCAAAATTAAGTAAGAAAGTAGTCTTTAAGGAGATTTATGGGTTAAAATTGATCCTGCAGCGAGGTGGCATTCGAGGGACCCTTCGATAAAATATTCCTTGAGCGTCTGAAAGTTCACTCTGAGTTAAAATCGAAGTAGCGCAAATTGGCGTGAGATAAATTACCATAATATCATAGAGCCGAGTTCATCTGGCGTTTAGCTACAAATTCACTGTTTCAAATGTTTGATTATCTTGCTTGGTCGACTCCCTTTGGTTCATTTGTATAACTTTGTTCAACATCAATTTGTTTCTGTCAGTATAACGACTAGGACTTTTGGCATTTAATATTTTATAATATTTTGAGCATCTAACACACAATTCCATCTAGTCCCAAACTAAGCAGTATGTGTACTAGATAACTGATATAAGTACATATGTATTTACTTTTTTTTATAAATACACGAGCTGACCCATGCAACCTCGTTTACGTCTCCTATTGCCCGCAGCGTAATAATTTTCCTATTGGTCTTAGCTTGATGATATATAGCCTATAGCCTTCCTTGTTAAATAGGCTATATAACACTGAAATAATTTTTCTAAGCGGACCTATTCCTGAGATTAGCGCGTTCAAGCAAACAAACCCCTCAGCTTTATATATTAGTATAGATACATATTATACATTGAAAACACAGTGAAACAAATATTTATGGATCATACAAACAATTAGTCCGACCCGGGAATCGAACCTGAGACCTCAAGCACAGCAGTTGCTTAGCTACCATTACGCCAAGGCAGTCGATGAGTGGAATATCAGCTAATTATGTAAATGTTATGCAAAGTAAGTCAAAAACACTTTTATCGTGAAAATAGAAAGGAATTAGTAAAGTTTTTTTAAAGTACGGGTCTTGATCAACGGTGCGGAGGCATGTACGAATGATGGTTGTTGAATCTTAGGCGAGTATTCGATTAGATATATTACGATAACTCAGTGCTATGGACTCCAAACACTCTCCTTGTTTAAACTAACTAGCCCTCTTTACAGTGTCACTGTAAAAGCTAAATTGAAATATAGATCCGCAGAGCCAGTTATGGCTGAAGGAGGGCGCCTACTACGAAGCGCTAACCTCGCGTTTAATGAGATTATAAAGCATTATTTTATGGTATTAATAAGATCAAAAGCCTTCGTACATCTAAAACTCCTTTTAACCCTCTTTCGGTGTTGCTCAAGTTAGAAGACGAGGGCAACCCCCGCGTACCGCACCCCGCACCCTAACCCGTTCGCAACAAGGTGAATATTTAGAAAATATAATAAGGCCTTTTGAAGCGTGGATGAGACTGAGATTCAATTAAATTTATTATGTATGGAGATCTCGTGTGTTAGGCAGGTGCTCATCACGTCGACAAATTGTTGTAGCGCCATCCAGAGCTTGAATTCTACACCTAATGTACATACTTAATACTTTGCAATGTAGCGAAGATACTTAGCGTTGAACTTAATTTCCGAAATAAATATTGCTGATGTTCTACGGAGTAACTTAAGCTAATTTTGTTATAGAAAAAAATGGTTAGGGGAAAGTAAAATTTACAATATCCAGAATAAAAACAGCAAAAACCGCGGGACATATCGCGGGGCACAGCTAATCTGTAAATATGAAACGCGTCTTCCAATTTATTCTTACCTAGTTGTTTATATTGTAACTATGAATTTATTACTACATCTATTTGACTGCCTCGGTGGCGCAGTAGTAGCGTATGCCACTGCTGTGCTTGAGGTCTCGGGTTCGATTCCCGGGTCGGACCAAATGTTTGTATGACCTATAAATATTTGTTTCAGAGTTTGGGTGTTTTCTATGTATAATATGTATGTATTTACAAAAAAAAGTATGCATGTATTTATATCAGTTGTCTAGTACCCATAACACAAGCTCTGCTTAGGTTGGAACTAGATGGCGTTGTGTGTTAGATGTCCGAAATATTTATTTATTTATTTTTTCAAATCTAACATCGTCGTGTTATCTTGAAACTGCATAGCTAATAAATATGATTAATCAATTTAAATATATAAAAATATAAAATAAAGCATTGGAAGAACAAAAGCAGCTTGCAGAAGCACGTATTTAAGTGATTATTAAAACAATTTAACATTAAGAACACAAATATGAAACAGCTAAACTCATCAAACAAGTCTTCAAACATTTCATTGTCAGCGCTAAGAGCCGCGAACATGAAAACAAATGCTGCATAATTCTTCCCCCAGCGATGATCCCTATTAGCAGGGTCTTAGTAGTAACCTCGCAATTATAACGACCAAATTGTACCGAGCTACTTACGGAGTTTGATAATCTGTCTTTCGAGATGTGATGAGCTTTCTCTTGTTAAAATTTATAAGTAGGAGCGCTCTAGTGTGGAGGTATTTCCGCCATTTTGCAAGGTTGATCCTCCAGCACTGAGTATAAGAATTTTGGCAAAGTATCAACTTGCAAGTTCTAATGAAACATCTATTGAATACATTTAAGCATTTGGTACTTTTCATTTATGATAATTAGTGTGTTTTCTATTGATAACTTTATGTTCATTGTTAAGGTTAACTTAAATTTTGGTAATTTGGAGTCAATAAATTATTTCGGTGAAAGCTTAAAGTCTGGAGACAACAGTGAATAAACATCGAGGGTATTAAAAATGCTAAATAATTTATAGTGTATTAGTATGATTATCAAATAGATTATTCTACTAATAAACCTTTTTTATAATAAGATGTAAACATTTTGAAATGTAAATTAGTAGATTTTAACAAATAACAAAACAAAATATATTTTTATACAAAAATACGAAGTTTACTTTACTAGAGTTAATGGTTTTGTGCTATATGCTGAACATAAATTGAATTTAATATTTATTATACATAAAGCGTACAAAACAAATATTATCGATACGAAAATCAAGAGCTTTAAGCACAAAATCTTTAATTAAATCGTCAAAACAATACACAAACAGCTACTAGGATAACTGTTCTCGATTGAAAGCGTTTACAAAGCGGGCTTAAAATATGGAAAACAATGAGTTTCCACGGTAATAAGGGGTAAAGGTTTAGTGGGGGTATTGTGAGTCAGGTCGGGGCAACCACGGTATATAACGTCATTCTCTAAATGTTGGTTTAGCTCACTGTACCGTACAGTCATTGTCACGCAATCGGGATGATTTTAACACCCCAATCGGTCCTTGTATAATTTGATATGACAGATGTTTTTAGAACCAATCTGTCGTAATAAGTACTAATATTATCATCGGTGTAGAGTTTTAGCTACCAAAGCTTTTATATTATGTAAGTTTCGTCTTTCACTATTCAGTTTATTTTTCTCCTTTTATTGTTTACATTCAAAATAAGTACTTTTTTGAACTGTATGATTTCAATTGAATATTTTCCTGAGAACTAGAATGTCAAGAAAATAATGAAACCTATAAATATGATTTCACTTGAGGTTAACCTTCAAATTATGTATCAATAAGTTTGAATTCGACAAATTGCAGGCAGATGGTTTTATTAGAAACAATGCTGTGTTGTAATTGCTCATATTCATTTTCTACAATATTTTTTAATAATGTACCTTTCTTACCTCATCCAAAGGACAGCCCGTCGACATCAGCAAAGGCCGGCTTTGCACCAACAAGAGTCTCAGCAGCTTGTCTTTGATGTCCTGTAAAGGAGTCGGCCTGGGTCTTAAGAGCTGGATGCGAAGCGTCACAACAGTCGTCAGTTCACCAAGAACTTCACCCACAGTAGCCAAAGGTCCATCAGAGATTCTTTCAAAAGGTAACGGTTTCCAGTTATTTATGACTACTTGACCTGGTAGCAAAGAAAACATATGTTGTTAAGAACAATGTGACGAGAATATAATAATAATATTTATATTTAATAATATTAATGAAACACATACAACCATACAATTAAAGCGAATTGTTCTCAAGTGTTCATAGTTCTTGTGTCTATTTCCTAGATGTAAGGGAGTAGGGCGCTGGCAACTGTAGCACAGTTTATACTAGTACAGTCGTCAACGAATACTCTTATCTTTATTAAAAGCTTGGGTATAACAAAACCAAAATGTAAATAGGTTAAGAGAATATTGTTAAACTATATGATGAAAATAAAGGTATTATTATTATTATAGATTGTAAAGATGTAGTACAAAACTATGAAAGATGGTAATGACCAATCAATCAAGTTCTTATTTAAGTGTATTATGATGATGTGATCTTTATCAACATCGAGACCTCACCCCTAGCAGAAGCAGCTAATTCGTGCGGATATCCAAGCCGCATCATAGCTGCTGGTACGAGCTCATGAAAGGCTGTAGCTGCCGGTATAATAACGTAGCTATCTGTCTCGACGACAGCTCGTCGTCTCCAGGCACCTTCTTCGAGGGACGATAGTGCTTCTACTACACAGTGGACTGGTAGAGTTTTACCTACAACAAAAAAAAAACATTTATTTATTATCAACATAATAACGGAATAAAGCAAAGTCATTTCTATCAGCCTAGACTAGACCAAAGTTAAGTATATCTCCATTAACAATAATTTACTAATTACTAATTTACAAATGTGATATTTGTAACACTTAAAGCTTAAATGAAAAATAAATTAAACCCAAGAATAATAATTAATAGGTGTCTTAAGTGTGCTGGTTTTGTGATAACAAAATCTGGATGGTATTTGTTCAGGATTCATTGGTCATCGGACAATAATACTCACACAATTTTCTATTTAATAAAAGTAACATTTGATAATATCATTTTCGTCGTGAATTAAACGTTTACAATATAGGCATAAAATGATTGTAGTTGGATTATTTTTATTTTATTTATCACCATCTTTGGTTCTGACAACAGATTATTTATTCCTTTCGACACTGTAAAACATAATTATAAATATCATTGAACTGAAAACTTGGGGCTTTAAAGCGAAAAAAAATAAAGGAAAAATCTATTCTCGAAGACGCTTCTTAAAACTCACGTACTTAGTATCTTGGCCGTCAAAACGCCTGTCGCTAAGAAGCCGTCTTAATTATTTAGTAACTTTTCAAGCGAGAAAGCAATGCTTTTGACTTGCTCGCGAACGGGCAAAAAACCTACTGAAATGTTAAAATAATAATTAATCCTTGAAGCAGGGAAGCGGCTGCCCATCTCTTTGTAACGACCGATGCTTTCACCGGCCTTCTTTGTAAATGATTTCTTAGCAAGATATTAAATAGTTTTTGCCCGTTTCTAGCAATTTTTATAGCTAATTAATAGCGTTACTAAAACCGAATAATTCTTTCTCCCAAAAGAATTTGTGAAAAAGGATATTTAGAAGTCTTGAAAGTAATAACTTAAGAACCAATGACAACGAATTTTATATCTGCGAAGATATTTTTAATAACTGAAGGTAATGTTAACGACAAACAGGCTGTCTTGACAAAGAAAAAAACTTTAAAGTTTCCCGTACAATAATATACGATTATGAAATACGATAAATAACACAATAGTACTTAAATTCTCGTTTCAAGGTACAAAAACTTAATGAGGACAGACAAAATCCTAAACTAACACTCCAAAGTCTTATAGAATTGAACACAAGTGCCAAAATTTCCCTACGTTCACTATGATAAACGCAAACAAAGTGATTTAGAGTATCCAACGGAAACAATAGATGTCTCTAAGACCGCAGTTATTGAATTTACATAATACCTACTATACCGGAATTCGGTTCTACAAAACATAGTGAAATTATAAATTTCACCGCAATAATCTTTTAATAATAGGGTGTAGGTGGGTTAAGCTGTGTTAGCTTTTGGGTTGTGTTAGTGTATGTACTTTTGGAATAGGAGTTACAGTTTCACTCTAACTCTCAATAGTTTTAGAAAAGGTCTTTAGCGGTACAGTTTGTGTCAATCAGGTATACCTAAACTGCGTTTTAATACCTTTTGTAGCAAATACACATCTGTTGGGTTTCTATACACATTCTGATAATAAAAATGTCGCATTATTGGCACATGTACATAAAAATCAAACTAAAATTCAAATTGAAAAGCTATTACTTTAAACAACATTTTAAATACCATACAAAAAAAAATATTTATTAACCGCTGTGTTTATTTTGCTTCCACTCAAATAAGAATACGTCCGCTTTTTAAAGAAAATATAATTATTACACAATATTTATTTTTTTAACATCTAAAAGTTCCCGAAATTATAATAATAAACAATAATAATGGTTTTGGTCAACCCTGGCCGTTCGGAGGGTAGTCGCAGGTTAGCACCTAGCCTACGATTTAATACGGGACTTGGATTAGGTGAGGTTTAGTTGTGGGTCGGCCACTGTCCGAGACAGTCCTTTGGTCAGCTAAAACCCTTGCTTTATGAAACTATACGTGGAATTGAATATTAATTAAATGAGATAGGTGAGGTTATAGTTTGTGTAGACTTTAGATGTTTGTTTATTAAACGTACAAAGGATGAAATGAAATTTAAAATTGTATAAAATAGAAATTTGTTTAGTTTTCTTCTAGAATGCTATTCCTACCATTTCAAATTATATCCTTCTTTATTTAAAGCAAAAACCAAGTTCAAAGGTTTAAGGGGTCCCACAATTTGCCAATATTCAGTTCGAATAATAGATATGAAACCGTTTAACCTATTGTTATAAGGGAATCGATATTAAAGGTAGTAGAGCCACGCTGATTTCAGCACGGTTGGGCCGGCTCGACCGGGGCGGTACTACCCTCGCACAGAAAATCAACGTAAAATGACAGCATGCTGTCGTGTTTCGTTGGTGAGTGCGAGACCGGAGGCCCAATTAGTCTGGTCAACAAGTTCCATACTTGTTGACTAGACTAAAAGATGCAGTAGCATCACTAGGCCGCCATGGTGTGGGTCGCCATGCTGCATTGTCTGCATTCGCAGTGAGCATGGTGACCACCACTCTTGGATTCTGCTTATGCTTTCCATCAGGCAGAGTAGAGTCATTTTGGCGGGCCAAACATAAAAAAAAAAAAAATGCTGATAATTAATGCTAATGATTAGTATAATATTCATAAATATTATACTAATTTACACAATAATGATTAAAAGTAAAAGTGCGACAGTTTAATACACATCGATCTACCCCTTTCCGGAACATGCATGCAGGTATCTAAATGAGTTGGGTAACCTCAAATGAATAGTTTATATTTATAATAGTAACTACTCGTATTTCAGATGTATTGATAGCTACACTTCTACCAAATATCTTAATGAATATAGTTCTGATAGAAACTAGCTTTTGCCTGCCGATCCGCCGCATTTGTGTCGGCTATCGTGATAAAGAGAAGCCTATATTCTTCCTCAAGAATCAAAGTATCTACTTGTCAAATTTCATTGAAATCGGTGCCTTGAAAGTTTAACAGATGAACAGACAGACAGAGCTACTTTCAAATTTATAATATTAGTATAGATTCTAGGACAAAGATACTCCCTCATAAAATATGACATGAATTAAATCAGATTATTTATTTATTTTTTAAGATTTTTTATTTTGACTAAATTAGAATTCTTTCCAGCCAGCCAGAGCGTTTCTTAAGGACATACAAGTTATTGAGTTTGACTTCAACCGATCACTTAAAAGAGTTTTATTGTACGAGTGCCTTGTTCGCCCAGTTTAAGTGTAAGTACAGAATTAAAACTTTGTTCTAACAGACATGACCGCTTGGCTTAAATAGTACTAGGTAGAGCTACAGCTTCAACCAGCTTAGGTCGAGTAGGACTTAGAGAAATTTAAGCCGAAACATTTTTCCTTACAATGATGGTTCTTCTATTGTTCGAAAACTCTTTAAACTATAAACCACTAAAAATAATTTTAGTCTTCTCAAACGAAGACGGTTCTAAACACTGTTAGTATAAGAAAACTAAGAAACATGCTTATAAAGGTCGGATAGAAATAAATAAATAAACAAACATACAGATGAAGCTAACAAAAGCCTGTTAAATAGCTATAATATAGTAATAATTACAAATTTTAACAAAAAAACCGACTTCAAACTGGACCAAATTTAAATGGGACCATTCGGGAAGCACCAGCTTTCAAATAATAAAATCATCAAAATCGGTTCAACCAGTCGAAAGCTATGAGGTAACAAACATAAAAAAATACAAGACCTCCTTTTTTGAAGTCGGTTAAAAATAGACATTATCTAAATACAATATAATATAAGAATAGCATTTTGGAAATCTTTTTACTAAAATAAGCTAAGTTTGGAGAAATTATCCATATCAATAGTTATATCAAAGGGTGATTAAAGTTGTAAAACATATCTTTACTACGAGGGTATATGATAGGTACTTATGTCATTCGTCACTAACCCGTCGCAGTTCATGTTAAGGCTTAAACAGATATGTTCACAATCTAATTCTACCTCTTTCAGTAATGTACCCTTTACTTGAACCATAGATATAAAGTGTCTAGAAACGATATCGGCTAAACTCGTAGTTGTTGTTATTCTATTTATTGGACTTAGTTATATTGTACAACTAGTTGTTGCCCGCGGCTCCACCCGCATGTATATCGGTTATCGCGGCAAATAGTAACCTATGTGTTATTCTGATGTATAAGCTATATTACTGTAAAGTTTCATCCAAATCCGTTCAGTAGTTTTTGCGTGAAAGAGTAACAAACATCCATCCATCCATACTTACAAACTTTCGCGTTTATAATATTAGTAAGATTATTATCTGACACCTTTCTATAAACTAAGTTTCACAAAATTGAAAAAAAATAACAGAATTAGACAAATTTTTAGGCAATAGTGTGAATACTAATACAAATTTAATCTGTGTTCATAATTAAAAGTATGCAAGTAGAAAACATTTTTTTTTTTTTATGGAATAGGCCGGCAAACGAGCAAACGTATCGCCTGATGGTAAGCGATCACCGCCGCCCATGGACACCTGCAACTCCATAAGGACACCTGCAACTTCTCCAATAAGCAGAAAATGTAAATCTAAATACACCAACACCTTTTAAATAAAGTTTAAATGGAATCAGGGAGATTGGATTAGTGAGTGAATAGAAAAATAAATGAAGAAGACTTCGTAGCATATGTCTCTTCCAGTATGTTGTACAGAAATCACAAAGCATTAACAATGAGCCGTGAGACGCGCGTACTTACTCGGAGTTAACGTAAGTATTCGCTAAAAGACTCATCCGAACCCCGCCCCTAAGAACACTGCTTTAATTAAGTCTGCCTTGAAAACACGTACGAACTTATAAGTAAGCGCATTAATTTATACGCAATTATGTTTACAAAAGAAAATAGTGTAAAATTTTAGTGTCTATAAAAATAATTTCGAATAAGGTGAACAACGGCAGGATTTGTGAATCTAGAACTCATTGGGTAATCAAGGTATATTTCGAAGATTCGAAATCTCTGTATTATCTTTCTATTAATTACCAAACACAGGGCGATTGTCCAGCCTTCTAGATTACTATGCTCAAGGAACCATTATATATTATCATGTTGAGAGCCTTCATTTGGCAACAAGAGAAAAAGTAGAACTCCGTAGTGGTTCCAGTCTAATCATCGTGTAAGGAAAATTCACACGTCACGTCACATTCACACAAGTCTTTTCCTTACACGATGGTTTTGACATTTATATTTTTTGAGTTTTCTTCTAATTTGTGAGGATTGGATTTTTTTATTTTTATGAGATAACGTAACGCAAACGAGCAGACGTATCTATTACCGCCGCCTAACACCAGAGGCGTCACAAGTGCGTAGCCGGTCTTTTAAGAAGAAGTACGCTCTTTTCTTGAAGGTTTGAAGGTCATATTGGTTCGGGGACACCGCAGGCGACGGTTTATTCCTTCCTTCCATCCATTAGTGCATACAAATAATTATAGTGGTAATGAAAATGTGCATTAAGCTTATGAAAGGCGAATTAAAAAACATACTACAGATATTCAAAGTAGCGAGGGACATTCAGTACTATTGGATTTGCGTGTTCATAAGGTTCGTTCGTGAGCGATGATCTATTTAGATTGGATAAGTCGTGGCGTGACGGATGCTGAAACCTAGCAAATACCATGTCATGCTATCATTCAATGCTACCTTTTGATTCTGATATATTTACAACACCATATTTGTTGCGCTATATAGGATTTAGTAGTAGGTATATACCTAGTTTGCCTTCAGTTTTCCCTTAAAAACTAATTGTGAGAAAACTGAATAGTAATAAAACCACTCACAGTGGGCGGTCGTCTTAGCTTCGAGCTTCGATCTCCGATTGATAACAATTATTTCTGTATTTACAAATTATTGTATTGCATCTAGGCGCTCATACTGAAAGTTATAGTAGTTAAATATCAGTTTTTCATTCATTAAAAAGATTTCTCCTGTAATTTTATTTTCTTCCTTTGACACTAAATCAACTTAAAAGAATACTTATTACATTTTCAAGTTCAATCAGTGAATTATCAAATAACTCAACAAATTAGACACAAGAGCTTCAGTTTATTATTAAATAATAATGAATATACCTATATAAAACTCACATATATAAAACAATATCAGAGTACCTTGAGTGACAGTTTGGCAAAATAGTATTTTTAGACACTTCTCAAAACAATTGTTTTTTTTATGTATGGCCCTGTCAAAATGACTCTACACAGCCTGATGGAAAGCATGAGGAGAATCCAAGAGTGATGATAACCATTCTCATTGCGAATGCAGACTATGCAACAATTTAGCATTTGCATTGTCCATTCGTGCTGAAATCAGCGTGACTACTACCTTGAGGTTGACTACTAACAAAATATAGATAGCCGCGAATACTTCAAAAAAAAATCATTCAGCACACAAATAATGTTTATATATACCTATATTTATACAAATTTAGCTTAATTTTACACATTTACTTGGAACTCCTATACAATCCAATTGTCCCAACTAAGCAGTAACTCAAAAATCAAGTTTGTTTGAGTTTAATTTAGAGAGTCGCCTTGTCGGGTCGATGTAGGTAACACCTACGGTTGTCTGCTAATCCCCTTACGACGCTCCCTTAACTTTCACCTGACCACGGCAGACGGCCTAATGCTGAATTAAACAATGCAAAAGCACATTTACAAAGAACTTTTATCAAAAATCTATGTTATCTGTGTTTTAGCTTTAATCTACTGCCTTATGTGGAACTTCTTCAAATTATACCTACCCTTTAGTACCATCTTTTGGAATCGTAAAGATAAGTTCTCAGTAGCATGTAAATAATTATGTTAAATGTATAATGATTTAACGAATAAACAAAGAAAGCATTATAATTTTTTTCACACTTATATGTCAACTTGTATCAGAGGATTTATCTGAGTACAGATTTAATTAAAAGAAAATCCGTTGACAGTGTATGTTTGTTATAACGTATAAATCAACGGTCTATATTAAACATAATAACTTTCAACGGGTTGTTTTCAATAGTTAGAAAGTAAAAAAAACTTGAAATCCTCTATTTTAGTTACGTGACTTGTGCTACAAAATGACATACGGGAATGGTCAATTGGATGTAGTCGAACTTCTAAGACTGGCCAAGTGATATCAAGTATTCATAATCGTGTACTCTAGACAATCGCTCTTGTAGATAAATATACAACTTAACAAATATCCTTTAAAACACGCAAACTGGTTTCTAAATTGTAATTTATTGGAAAAACATTAATTTTATACTATTTTTTTTTTGAGAAAAATATATCTCTGATAATATACGAAGCTCATAAGTTCTTAAACACGTATATGATAAGAAATCATTATCCCAGAAGTTATATACTCATATTGGTAAAGTAGGTAAGTATTAAGTACTTATCACGCATATTTCGAAACACCAAGGGGCAGTTTTAAGCAGGTATACAGTATAAGTAAGCTTAGCCACGTGTATCAACTGACCGCTCTGTCTAGGCAGGTAACACGACCTAGCCTAAGACGAACAGGGCTTACGTCTAAGCCCCGTAGCCTTTATTATGTTCTACTTTAATACTCAGATTTAACTTTAGTACAACTTCCCGTTAACTGCATGCATTCTATACTACCTAGGTAGGTATACATTATATTGGAAGACAACAAATTATTTCATACAATGTAGCATTGGGTATATCCTACTAATATTATAAACGCGAAAGTTTGTAAGTATCGATGGATGGATGTATGGGTGGATGTATGGATGGATGGATGGATGTTTGTTACTCTTTCACGCAAAAACTACTAAACGGATTTGGATGAAACTTTACAGTAATTTAGCTTATACATCAGAATAACACATAGGCTACTATTTTCCGCGATAACCGACATATACGCGGGCGGAGCCGCGGGCAACAACTAGTTATTTATATTTTAATGGGAAACTGCGATATACAAACTGTTGTATCTTTTATAGACTAATATATTTTTATATTAGGTATGAAGTTGCGTGGAACAACTTGAATCTATCAATCAGGCTGTAGGTACTTAGTATTAAACATACATAAATATGTACTATATAGTATAGATTATATGGCTAGTTTCAACGCTGATTTCATTCAAAGTTGTTTCAAATAGGATAATATAGAACGGCCAAATGACAACGATTTAGGTTTAGCATCTTAACACAACTTAAGGTAGATTGGGTATTGCAATGTATCGATTGAATTGCCGATTTTTATATGCACCGTATATTCACTTAAATTAAATTGTCCTGTCTCTCAATTCCATTTTGCTATTTTGGGATTTTAATCTTAATAGTTGCAATTAGTATAAGTCATTGACAAGTAATAAATTAAACAGGCACAGACTGAATACTAAATTTTAATCATTTTATTTCTCAATTTTTCCTAGTGTTTAAAGTGCTTGTATAAAATAATACTACTATGAAATAATACTGTAACTTTATTGTTCTTGTATTTGTTAATACAAATCAATTTCCATCTGTTCTTAATAGAATGATATTGTACTTGAGCTATACTACCGTGTACAATACGACTGAAGATAAGGCTAACAACAATTGTGAAGGCGTTACAGCTGTCATAGGGCGTGTTTGTGGGTTTAATTAAGAAACTCGGTTCATCCCCTCCGAGAGCAATGGCCCAAATATTTGACACTGTTTTACTAATGAATTTAAATGAGTGGATTTTGAGAGAGTGTAAGAAGACTTTACACCACTGACTTCAGGAAATTTATTATTTGTTTAGTTGGGCAAAGAGTTAATCTAAGTTTTAATTGACATACAAAATGCGATTATACTTAGTGCTTGATTTTGTAGAACACAGTGTGTAAAATTATTTGTAATATTCCAGCTTAGAAAGAGTCAATACATATCTAGGCTTTATAAAACATGTATTAAAGTTGTAAACATTACATAAGTTTTGCAAACATCTATCTCTTGAGCCGTAAAGAGCGTGGGTATAATTAACTAAATTTAATACTTCTTATATTACCGAACAATCTCACTCATTTCAATGTCATAAGGTACTCGTCACCTGCGTGTATGAAAAGCACAAAAACTTTCATGTAAATATTAAAGTGATACGTTTTAACGAACTCCCCAAAGTAGGTAATTAATTGAATCTTACATAAGGGTGAGGCTAGAAGGAAACGTCATCATTATCTTAGCGGTTGCTGAGGCAACATTACATGAATGAGTGTCGTGTGCCGTTCGCGCTTTTGTGCCACCCCTCGTCAATCGGTAACACATTTACCCACTTACGGCTGGGTGAAAACTTGCAAAACGAACACCATTGTTAAGAATGCTATAGATACAATGAGCTGTCGCGATGTCTCGCTTATCGACTGGCGTGCGTCAAAGAAGTTCAAAAGCTCGGTTTAGACGTTCGCTATCGGAGCGTCGTTTGTCACTTTACTCCGGGAGCTGTGATTGTCTCCACATTACAAATGGCCTTTTTGAGGTCTCGTTTATTACCGTTTTAATTGACGTCGTGAAATATCTACTGAATATTCGCATCGCTACGTATGTGGAGAAGCCGTGTGACTTTGTGTATCTTTGTTTAGAGAAAACAATTCACACATATTTACAAATGTTATTATCTGAACGTGCATGACTTTGTTTGATTTCGTTCAGAAAAGTAGGTTTATGTAATTACGTAACAGTACTTACATTTTATTTAATTAAATATATAATACTAAGGGTAACAATAACTCACTCGTTATGAGGGGTAATCTACTCTGACGACAGATATAGATTGATGTCAGATGTTTTTTGACGCCCAGAAAATTGGTATATCTTATAGTTTAGCAAGACAAGACACAAAACTTAATATTTTCTCCTACATCTTAAAATAATGAAGATTAATTTTTACCTAAGTTATAAGAGTCGCTTCCTACTTTCCTTTTCATCATATTCTTAAGTTTAAAATACGATGTAGTCATTACCGAATCCGCGGATATATTCATTTCCTATCTGCGCTCTACGACATATAACACGTAGCAACTAAGAAGGTCTACGGCTTGACGTACGCGTAACAATATGCGTTTAAGTATTAATCTCATTTGTGTAATAAAATCTGTGCCTTAGCCGAGGCAAGGCGTGATCCGGCCGTGAAATGCTTGCCTCCGACGATAATCCTGTTAGGTTAAGAAGGTTTCTACATATTACGTGCTCTGCTTCGCCTTAAGGATTAAAACGACGTGTACGCATAACTCGATACGTGCCGAGGGAAAAGGTACCCTCCTTGTATTGATTTTACAACATCATATAGCAACGAATACTATAAAGTCTACGAATTTATAGGTATTCATTTAGCAGCGGGCTAGTCGAGCCAGGCTTAAGCGATTACGCCACGGCAAAGATGCAATGTAGATTTACAGCAAAGCTTGCCATGACAAGGTGGTCATCGCAAGCCCCCAGATCTTTACGCCGGACAATGAAGACAAAGGACGTTTAAATTATTTAGTCAAAGCAAAAGCGACCTTAACATTTGGTTGGTAAATACCAGTTGTAAATATTTAAGTTTGCACGTCAGTTTTGAGTTAAGACGAGTAGTTTGCATAAGAGAGGAATCGGAGAGCGTCTGGGTGGCTAAACCTGCCCGCCGGGCAGGGGGTCGTCCATAAATAATTAATCTGCACCGATGTGCGTCCGACGGTTAACTAAATCTTACGGCGGTTTAGGAAACTGGCCGGCACCAAGAATAAACATTGTTTCTTGTACATACCCCTATAGCTAGTCATATACCCATCGTCTCAGCATGAACATATATCCCAGGATTTTAATTATATTTCAGACGGCTTCTTAGTCGATTACCTCCAATTTTAGAATGTTGTAACAGTCACAGTCAATTTTCAACAGGTTCTGCCGTGATTATCTAAATATTTCAGCGGTTATTATAGACAAACAGTAGACACAGTGGGAAGCCGTACTAGCGGGCAACAAGCGACGTCTTGTGGCGGACGGATTGAGGCGCGGATTAAGGCAGCTTTACCCGCAGAACTAGCCACCTCAACCGACACTGTACATGTAATCGTACTTCTCAAATATATTTTTTAGGTATTAACAAATATTAAAACACTTAAACCTGATTAACGTCTCAAAATATGAGCACTAAAACCTTAATGATATTATTATAATCAAATATTTATTAAGTATTTAGATTTACGCGCTATTCCATGTTTTATATGAAGTGTTTATACAGAAATTATGTTACAGTAGTCAATGTTTGTTTGTTTTGTCAGCTTTTACGTTTGGGCCCAGAAATTTGAAATTAAGATTTGGATATAATTAGATCTGCTTTACACGAACCCTGAAATAAAACACAGTTTAAATATATTTTCCAAAAAAACCATCAAAATTAGAAATAAAGTTTTTGGTAAACACAATCTTTTTGAATTTCATTTTTTTTTCGTTATAATTTCACGCTCGAGCTAGTGTCACACTCAAACACTGCGTAGGCAACAAACATATTTTAAAAAAAAATATCTTTTTTTATATTTCAGTTATCTAACTTATGCCAGTAATATCCATCACTATCTCACAATAGTTTAAATAAAAAAATTACAAACTCCTTAGAATATTGAATTATGTTTAGGAAACATTTTCGAACTCAAATGACTACCCTAAAAAACCGCACCCAATCCCAATATGGACATTGAAGTGGTAAGTAGTAGTGGAGCAACACTCGACAGTTGGCGAGTCTATTCGCATAGTCAGGTCAACCGTGTCGAAAGCCTTTTAGTTAAATCCTCAAAACATGTTAATATACTAAAAACATTTTCGACATTTAAATAAACCAAGCAACCAAATTAACATTACTATTAATACGCACTATTCTCAATCAATAGATGTGGAAATAGCGACCAAATATCCCACGCAGTTAATGAAAGCATTTGAAAAGTTAAAAGCCTGTTTAGGCTGCGGCCACGCTCGCCGACTAATTAACGTCCTGCAGTAATACCGCGGCTAGTGTGAACGAGGACTTAGTGGCATTATCGCCTAAATTGTACTAATGTTTGGTTGTGGCTTCAATGGTCATTATGATGTGAGATACAAAATGGTTATATTACGACTCGCAAATTGCTTTAAAAAGATGTCAATTTCATTTAATGTTCCAATGTTTTCATATATTTTTTTACGCTTTCTGTATATGTCCCATTATGCAAACATGCTTATTTTAACTTATTCAAGAAAGCAAAAGTTTAGTTATGTAGTCTAACTACGTATTAGTTTATTGAATTACGTACTTCGTTTCCAGTGCGCTTTAAAGTAGATACAGGAACAACAATATATAAAAATCCATTCTACTGAACAAAAGTACCTATCCCAAATTGTATGTTTACTCGTAGTTATGCGTGTTGTAAACGGCTGATTCCCTTAGAAAAAAAAAATTAAAAAAACTAAAAATCCATAATGTGTGTGCAGGTTCACAACCATTGGTAGCCCCAGACAATTAAAAACAACTGTCTAAAGGCCGGATTACCCCAAAATTGCACGCGCGGTAGGCTTTCAAACGAATCGTATTTGTAGCGCAGTACAGACTCGATTTAGTAATTAATTTTACCGCGTGAAGTGCTCTAAATGCACTAGAAACTATAATCCTCATTAAAATGGGAAACACTCGACTATTCGCTTTGCCATCGAATATAATTTTGGCTTCTAAACGCGAAATATAATTATGTATTTTACCAAATCCGATGTGTAGCCGACATAAATGCACTACAGTTTAATATCGTCATTTTTCAGTTTGTGCATTTGTGTAATGATTTATGAAAGGACCAGCTAAAAGTACATTTGAATTGGTAACAAGAGCGCACTTAAAATCTATTTACTATTAACAAAGAGAAATTGCATAAAGAATTCAAAATAACTGTATACATGTTGGTAAGTGATGTACTTTGCGAACGACAATCCACCGAGAATAAAATTATACGAGCGATCATTTTCATTTGCTTCCCGACCGCCCAATTTTTCGCATAACGCACCGTCCAATGAAAACACAAATTAATCTGCTCATTTTTTGCATACAATTTTATATTATTGAGCTCAAATATCTGAAATACGATGCATTTCATGATGCATAATCCCGTGTCCCTGTGACAGTTATGGATTACTTTCGTCCCGATTGAATTATTTTCATCACATTTATAATAAAAATGAATTAATTCTTTAATAATATAACAACGCGTCAAGGTAATCCCTAAAGGGTCAGCTATCGTTTTGTTTACGTGTGCTTTAAGTGAGTTCAATGAAGGTACGCCTTGAAATCCGAAATCAATATAGGAGAATATAGAATGTAGAAACAAGAGTGCGGGCGAGGCCTGTGTCGACGCGATACCCAACACGGGTTCGGATTAAGCGACGTCAAATCCGGGATTAAGCTGGCCGGGATAAAGAGCAGTCCGGGATCGGCTCGAGCTCGGGTCAGCGGGATTTCGCTGGGCAATAAAAGTGTCTGCAGCCGATTTAGACTGAGCCCGTTGGCAATTCGGCGCGGCTACCAATTGCTAGGTAATTTCGGCGTACGAGCGAGATCTGTCCGCACAAAGCCGTTCTAATGCCCGCCAATGGGATTAGCCGAGTGTCGTGCGGCCTTTACAATTTATTGGATGGAATCAGACATCGGAATTAAGAAATAGTTTCATAATATATATAATCACAAATTTTAACCAAAAAAAGAACCGACTTCAATCTGGACCAAATTTAAATGGGACCATTGACGGGAATATTGAGTTATTCGTTAATTTGTCGCGTACATACATAATGCAAATTGAAGACTTATATGGTTTTCTCATGGATGACATGTCAGAACTGGACCAAATTTAAATGGGACCATTCGGGAAGCACCAGCTTTCAAATATAAAAAGAATCATCAAAATCAGTTCACCCAGTCCAAAGTTATGAGGTAACAAACATAAAAAAAAAACAGTCGAATTGAGAACCTCCTCCTTTTTTGAAGTCGGTTGAAAAGTAACCCATATTCTAAATACATATTTCTGAATACTTAATACCTGGTTTTAACAATAGTTTTGAAGTCGTATCCAGCTGCTTCTGTATGACCTCAGTAATGTTATGACGGTATCAGTGGAATCAATCCAATGATATTATGTAATTTCATGTAGGAGTAAATTGTTTCCAAATTAATCAAAATACAAATGCATAAATAAAAATAATAGTGTTGATCCACTATCATCACATTTGAACAGTGGCGCAACACTATTATTTTTTCTTTAGCAAAATCCCACTCGTTTGCAGTGTACGGCGTTCATCTATTATAGAGCCCCCTCGATAATCCGGATTGGAGATTCATTAGGGCGAGATTATACTCTATTGAAATCTGGCTTAAGCGGGCACGAACGGAACGGATCGGGAACCGCGGAGAGCGAACAGGCACCATTCATATAATGATAGCATTCATATGAGAGATCTGAGGTATCTATGTACTAATTATCAATTTTAAAAAGCGATTCAATTATTGAAAGAAGTTATAGATACAGTGTTGTGTATTCAAAACCAGAAGCTCATAGAATCAAATATAGAATTGGTCAGTGGAATTGTGAAGTGACTCACTTTGTATTTCTTGTTCATTTTCCTGGTCTACATCCTGCTTATGAGTTTTGAATACAATAATGCCATTTTTAATTCCAGAAATCAAAGATTCAGTTAGAAATATTCAATATGTTCTTCATTACTACATAATGCTTGTATTTGTTACCAGAACTCTTAGAAGCAAAAAAATATAAAATCTGTAGAGATATTCTGTATGGTAATGGTAAGAATACGACGTCATTACCGAGTAAACTACACAGGACAGTATATATAGGGGCTATGTAGGGAAGTAAAACTTGAAACCAACCCTATAGCAACCAGACGGGTCTCATCACAGTTCACTGCTGGGCATAGGCCTCTCCTATTGCCGTGACAGGCCTAAGCCTTCTTTCTAAGGAGTATGTTCAAGACCGTCAGGGCAGTGCCGAGGGCTGCTGATGCTATAAAAAATTAAAGACAAGGATGGTAGACCTTTTTTGGTATAACTGTTATAATTTATCATTATCTATACAACTTTCTTTAAGTATTTTGTAGATAACTGTACAAACATAAATCGAGAGGAACAAAATTTAAATCTTTCTTCAAGTTTATCAGTATCGTTTAATTACTTCATCGGAACTGTAAGATCCCCGTATTATTATACGTGGTATCATTCCAATAGTCATGCTTATATCAGATGGAGTACTGTTGTCGGTATCGTGTCAGAGTTATTAGCGATGTTTTATGTGATATAGCAAATATAGCCTTGTTATTCTAAGCGTGTGTTAATTCCATCGTATTGACAGGAAATTCGTAACACATCCAAAAAACAGTGATGAATCATGTCTTTCTGTTATTACATTATACTAATCAATTGATATTCGTGGCGTGCTAAAGGAAACCTGCGGTGGTATCATAAAGGCACATTCGCATTAACGTTATTGGATAAGTCGAACGCAAAAACATCAAAGGCACGCGCCAACGGTAAACAAAACCTTAGGCATATTGACGGATGAAAATATTGTACGTAATTACTGTGATATTTCATATGATGTTCCTTTTAGATGTTTGTATGGAGCTCGGTATTATGGCGTAAATAAAGGTGTTACTGTTTGTGTGTAAATCACAGGATGATGGCAAAAAGGGCGAAGAGGGGAAATAGCAGTGTAGATCAAAAAGCGTATTAAAGAATCTCTGGTAATGATTGCCTTTTAGGGTTATCAATATTTTATTTTAAATAAACAATGTCTTTGTTAGTGAAGGTTAGGGAATGATAATCACAAAGAACTTTATAGTACTCTGAAAAAAGTAGGAACAGTAAAAGTATTTTAAAATATTATTGAGAAAACGCATGAACTCTACAATTGTGTTTTAATAACACAAACTATAAACCTATAGTTTGAAAAAAAAGAATCATCAAAATCGGTTGACCCAGTCGAAAGTTCTGAGGTAACAAACATAAAAAAAATCGAATAAAGAACATCCCTTTTTGAGGTCGGTTAAAAATTAAATGCAATACAAAGAAAGTCACCGTCCACCGACGATCTCTAATACTAAATTCGAAGAAAATATTACCTGGGCTTCGATATAAATATCTCAAAACTACAAATGTTACAATCTTACAAATGTGTTACAATCTTAATGTTACAAACTTACAATCACAAATGTTAACAAAAAAAACCAACTTCAATCTGGACCAAACTTAAATGGGGCCACACGGGAAGCACCAGCTTTCAAATAAAAAAAGAATCATCAAAATCGGTTCACCCAGTCGAAAGTTATGAGGTAACAAACATAAAAAAAGAAAACAAAGTCGAATTGAGAACCTCCTTTTCTTGACGTCGGTTAAAAAACATTGAACCGGTGTACTCAAATAAAGTTACAACCCCAGCTTTTAATAGCAAGATTACTAAAATGAGACAGAAATATAAAAGGAGAGGAGTGAGTGAATAATAACATACAAAAACTCAGCACTTAATCGTACTAGAGGCTTATCTGTTTTTGTACTCGTCCAGCCAGGATTATTCGTCGGGTCCGGCTTTATCCGAGAATAAAATATTTATATCCGTACGTAACGAGCTGCCGCGCAAACAGAGCGACATTGACGCTGTCAATAATATATTTGAAAAACAATCAAATTTGACGAATACGAATCGTAATTTTAAAATCGTTTCTCGCCTTTTAAAATGCATATTGAGAGTTTTGAATTTCTTAATAATTATGAAATCGAAATCGGAAAATATCCAAGCAATGCACGAATCTCAGAAAATATATTGTTAATATCTTATTACGAGTCAAATATAATCCATAAATAATTTTAACTTTTACTTGAAGTAAATAGAGTTCCACATTAAACATTTGTAGTTACATTTTGTATTTTTTTTTAGGTATGGCTCACCAAAATGACTCTACTCTGCCTGATGGAAAGCATAAGCAGAATCCAAGAGTGGTGGTCACCATACTCACTGCGAATGCAGACAATGCAGTATGGCGACCCACACCATGGCGGCCTAGTGATGCTTCTGCATCTTTTAGTCTAGTCAACAAGTATGGAACTTGTTGAATAGACTATTTGGGCCTCCGGTCTCGCACTCACCAACGAAACACGACAGCACGAACGCTGTCATTTTACGTTGATTTTCTGTGCGAGGGTAGTACCGGTCCCGGTACCCGGTCGAGCCGGCCCGTTCGTGCTGAAATCAGCGTGGCTCTACTACCTTTGACTGAACTTTTAATATTGAACAAACATTGTTTTTTTCAAATGCCCCATTTGTCAAGTGTCATATAGATGTTGGGAGCGATGAAAACTCCCTTTCTTTGTACTACATATTAAATTTACTATTCATTTACGTAAAAATACATTTAAATATATTTGACGATTGTATCTATATTATTGATGTTCAGAGTAGAAACTTGAATAGTCTGTCACGTAAATCTATACTATCTATAATAATATTATAAACGCTAAAGTTTGTAAGTATGGATGGAAGGATGGATGTTTGTTACTCTTTCACGCAAAAACTACTGAACGGATTTGGATGAAACATTACAGTAATATAGCTTATACATCAGAATAACACATAGGCTACTATTTGCCGCGATAACCGACACATACGGGGGCGGAGCCGCGGGCAAAAACTAGTATATAATATTATAAAGCTGAAAAGTTTGTTTATTTGTTTGAACGCGCTAATCTCAGGAACCGCAGGTCCGACTTGGAAAAATATTTCAGTTTTGGATAGCCCATTCATCGAGGAAGGCTATAGAATATATATATCATCTCGCTAAGACCAATAGGAGCATAGCACCAATGAAGAATGTTTCAAAAACGGGGGAAAATGATCACGCTACGGGCAAAAGGAGACGAGGTTGCGTGGATCACCTAGTAAAATGTATAAATCATTTATTTTTGTGAAAAGAACTACCAAAGTTCTGTAAATGCTTAATAAAGAATATTTTTTGCCTCTGCCGGAGGGACGTGGTCATCTATGGCTGGATAGTTTTTCTCCATTGTGACAAGAGTAAAATTGATTTATTCCTCTCAATTCGTAAGCACAGCATTGGCAGTACGTCCGTGCGTACGTCCGTGGGAGAGCCACGTTTCGACATGAATGGGCCGGCTCGACCGGAGTGATACCACGGCCTCACAGAAAACCGGTGTGAAATAGTGCTTGCGCTGTGTTTCACCGAGTGAGTAAGAATACCGGAGGCCCATATCCCAACCCCTCCCCCTATCTCCCCCCCCCCATCCCCCAAAGGCCGGTAACGCACTTGTGACGCCACTGGTGTTGCGGGTGTCCATGGGCGGCGGTAATCGCTTACCATCAGGCGATACGTCTGCTCGTTTGCCGGTCTACTCCATAAAAAAAAAAAAGTACAATATAATGGACTATTCTAACTTTCAATTTAAATCATACCAATGTATTTCTATATCGTGGTATATGTATATTGAACGCGTAAACTAGAAAAGCTTAAATATGTACAATGTCCTTAATGGAAATGAAATAAAATCTAATAGCTGTAGCCAGTTAAATTGTCCTTATACACTCAGAATCATTTGACAACTCTCTAGCCCCTATGGTAGGTCGCGGTTTCGCCCTGTGAAGTTCATTGACTATTGAAGAACCCCTGTGTAAATGCCTCCATACAAACATAAACTCTATGTCTTAAACATTTAAGTTCGTTTCGACATGTAGAATCCAACTCGGTAACTTTCTACTGCAAGCTGAAGATAAGCCGACGGATTAGTTCGGCGGAACGGAAAAAAAGAATAAAAAAGTATAAACTTCAACCCTGATTGAGTTCAATTCTTTTTAATATATGGGATTTGACAACCCTGATGCATATATACTTTACAATGTGTGGATTAAGATTTAATTCTATAAAATAAATCCGCTTTTTATCCGAAAGAAGGTTTGTTTGAGTTGTTTTGTTATGTCGTTCTAATCTGTTGTCAGTTTTTGTGAAATCTACTGAGGTACATACTATGTATACATGTATACCTAATTTAGGCATTATTTCTTAAGAATTTAAACATGAAAAAATAAATATATGATAATTTATGAATTCCAAAGTCGGTAAAAGAAAAGAATATCTATAGTATAAAGACTACAGTAATATAACTCAGTCACGCTAAATAATACATTTTATGAGATTGCAATATCATATGCCAGTGATAGGTATTGAATTCTTAAGTCAAGGCATCCGATCACGGCTTTCCCTTAAACATCACCATGCCTATAATTAAAATATAACTTAAATTATAATGCTCCTTTATTTTTCTAAGCCAGTTTAGTTTTCAAGTTAAAATTACTTCCTTAATTTCATAAAATATGGTCAAAGTAGTGACCTCGCAACGATCATGCCCTTGCTCGCGCTAACACCTGTTCAGTTACGTGTAGGCTGTATTGTAAACAAAAGTGATTGTAGAAGGGACGGCGCGAGAAAATCCCGATAAAGGCTTACACGTGGCAATCCCGGATACCAGAATTTCGCCTATCCTACCTTACCTTTATCCGCTCGGAAAATATAAAAAATAAATGTGTCTATTTATGTACACACGTATTGTTTACGAAATTAAATAGTTTCAGCAAATGTTTTTTATATATATCTACGAGTACATTAATATGTTTTGAAAATTAGAGCGTATTATTTAACAATCGACTTGAAACATGTACCTACGTCCAAAGGTGTCACTTTAAATATTATTTTAACTTTAAAGTCTATAATCATTATGAAATAAATGATTACAATTCAAGCAGTAATAATCATGAAAAACTTCGATCGGGATGGAAAGGTAATCGCGTTCACTAATTTGTTTAATTCATATAAAAAAAATAGTTTTAACGTTTAGTGTAGACGAATACAACACTTAGTTCATCACTTAAAAGTGAAAATTTTAAGATGAAATCATTTTCAAATTTTAATTCCTAAGCTTTGAATTCTTTCAAATCTAACGCTAAGTCCTTATACTTAGCGCAACTGTAGCACATATTACGTACAGGCACCACTTGCCGCGGTCCGTCGAGGATAATCCGGTCCACTATCCCTCTTCCACACGCAGGTAGCCGGTGCAAATCCTCTCTGCGTCCTTCTCTAATCCCTTATTTGAATCTTATCAGATCTCAGGAGATACACCGGTAGTGGTCGTAGTTCGTATGTGTGTAGATGTGGGTTTAGCCTTAGGGTTGCGCGGTACCTACTAAATTTGAGGCGGAATATTTTCAAAGAATAAGTAGCTTACTAATCTTTCAGATTAGTGGAATTATTTGCATGGGTTTTAAATGAGTATCGATTTGGTGGTCCTAATGAGGAACACTAATTGTTTTCTAATGTGCAGCTGTCCGTCGTACAGCAAATAAGCAATTCTTGTATATCTTGTGTATGTATGTAATCTGAATCTGAAATTGAGTATGCAGGGGGTTACTGAGGAAAGCTAGGTCATTCAGGTACTAGAACCTACTGATATAAAAACTTTAAAAATATATTTTCATTAGTAGAACACTCTTGGATAGACTTTTATTAAATAATGAGAGATATGAAGAATGTTTATTTACAAAATTCTCAAGAGAAAAACTTGATCAATATTGATAGTAAACTATAGTACTCCACACCAAGTTGGTCTCTCTCGCGCTTGATCAATTTCTATTTATTTTTTTGGTTCTACTTCCATTTTTAAAGTGTTACGAATTTTTACTATGTCTGTTTTTCAACTAAAATAATTAAATTGCAAAAAAGAGATAGATTTATATGTATTTTTTCTTAAAGTGCAGGAAATCTTTTGACATGAATGACTTGCATTAAGTTGCATTAATTAAAATAATATTAAAATACGTGTTTTAGTGGCGCACATCCCTGAAGTCCGGGTATGCATTAAAGGCACGTCCACACTGAATCCGCGATTAATGGGCTTTGAATGTGCGATTGAAGCCAAATTTATGTATCTACTGCGTCACAAGATTACCGCGACACCACACCGAGGATATCAGCAGCTGCTTTGATCTGTCTCAAACGATCCTCGTAATAGCCAGCCAGTGGTTTTCTAATTTAGATATCCTGGAATTTAGTGCTTATATTAGAATTCAATGGACAAGTAAATATATTGAACAAACATAAATAAGAGAGTTAATTTACTTATCACGTGTCTATGATCTCAAGAAATAATTGCGTATGAGTGTATGTTGCCCAATATTTGATAATCACATTTGTTTTACTCTTTTGGACATATCAATAATAAGTGATTTATTTTCAATCAATTATTGAAAGATACACGCAAACAATGGAGTGATATGACTTATGGGTCTTATAAAATATATTGAAGTTGAATCCACTGACTGCAAAAAGAGCTGGACCCTTAAAAATTTCTCTATAAAAAAAGAACCTACCTTACGTACCTTGATGAGTCTCTTTGGTATTCGATCTTTCACTAGCAGTTTAAACGAAATCAATAGTATTTAATCACGAACACGTATTTTGACTATATGTAAGATTTTTCCTTATGAGCCGACGAACTTTAAATCGAAGGATATCAATGTTTTTTTTATGAGTTTAATTCATTATCATTATCTATATATATATACATATATAAAAGAGGAAGGTGACTGACTGACATACCCCTCTGGGTATGTCAGTCAGTCACCTTCCTCTTTCGGTTAGCAGTTTGGGCTGTGCGTTGATAGAGATCAACGATCAATCAAATAAACCGCTAAAGCTAGAATCCTGAAATTTTGCATATACTCACTTACGTTATATATAGAACATATATAACGTAAGTGAGCACTAAGAAAGGAATTTTTGAAATTCCACCCTTAAGGCAGTAAATCAGGGGATGAAAGTCTGCGTGAGCGAAGCCGCGAATAAAAGCTAGTGTAACATAGTTTTCTTCTTTTCTCTATAACCATTAAAATTATATACAAAAACTTTCAAATTGCGCAGTCATAATTTAAAGGAAGCTCTTGTATTAAAAGTTTATTTCTTGCGAGTGTAATAAGATAATATTGCTAACCCTTTATAGGGATTAAGATTTTGTTAAGGGCCCCGTCCCTAAACCAGCCAGACGAGGTCCCGCGATTAGGGTGAACAGAGCCCTTTGCCGTTCACTTGTATGGTTTTTATGATGCCCTCAACAATGAGTGGAATTGTCTCAAAAACGAATTTAGATTTACTGATGCTAATGAAATTATTGTGTCGGTATTAAATAGTAAAGGATTGTTATAAATTTATAACGTAGCTTTAGAGCCGTTTTAGTATGAAACATTATTAAGCAAGGGGTCTTACAAAAATATAAATTTCTTGCTTTTATGCAATGACGACTAGGGTCAATTGTAAAATTTTGGATGTTTTTTTTTTTCTTTTAACAGTTTTACAATTTTATGTACACTTTAAAATCGATTTAGTTGATTGCGTGAAAAGCCAATCAAACAATCCAAATTCCAAACAATCATTTTACGGTTAGTTAATCCAAATTATGATGTATTATATATACATGTTATATAAAAAGTGTGTTAAAAGTACAACCTGGTAAATACGCATAAGTAGATCTTTTTTTTTTTAAATTATACATGTATATTATTGATGCTGATGAATCAAATTTAATTTTCGATATCATCATCAATCACTCATCATTCATGACGGTAACGAGTTAAATGGTTCCCGCAAAAGTCTGTATACCGAGCACGGGTGGCAACTGCTACTAGCCATACCAATCCGCGCTCTTCGCTTCGTAAGCCTAATCTTGACAAATGGTCCGGATCATCCGTTACCATTGCGTACATCGGCCATAGTTATTTGTCCACACGACTCCGCACCGCCACCATTTTTTATCGATTGATCAGCGGCTCAGCTGATTGCCTCTCTCTGTTGTTGCCGCCGGATTAATTCACACACGTAAACTTTATGTGCGTACACACGGACGTACCAATGTGGTTGACGGGTTTAAGACCAAATTAAAGTCAGACACAAAAGAATAATCGTAAAGGATTTGCATTATGATATACACACACTGATAGTTAAACACGTGTGTGGTAACATTCATAACATTTGCTTATTATTGGATTTTTAAATAGAATACGAAAACGATTTAAATTTCTAAGGAAAAATAATTAGTGTACACGTATATAAATAATTAATTTCTAGTAATAAAGCGCAGAAAGCGTTACTAGCTTGTTCACGAGTGTGCTTTCGTATACAAACATGTACATACCTATTGCGTTTAGTAGCTAGCTCATCGTGAAACTGGTCCCTTGCGTTACGTTTGTGTGCGTTAAGCCGAATGCATGCCTCAAATTGGGCTGAAGTACAGCAGATTATCTCAAGATGATTGATGGAGGAGGCCCCCTGCCCCTTCGGTTCTTACTTCACCCCCTTTCGCGTGATAACCAGTCCGTGCATTGATATGATTGGGTAATGTAATCCTCCGTGTAATTAGGTAAAAGTTAATCGTAACAAAGTGATTGGTATTTGATGGTGAGGATGACGAATGCAGATGAGATGTGTGGGATGTGTGTTTAGACCGAAGAAAAATAAGTCAAACATAAATATGGTCAAAAGTAATATTGTTTGTGACCACTGTTGTCCTATTTTACTACCTTATAGGGTGATTTAGATCCCGATCTCATAAAAGTTTGTTTTTTACTTTAGTTACCCCTCGGAAACCCTCCGTTACTATTACTTAGATAAAAATTATAACTGAAATGCTGAAAATGATTATATTACACCAAATAGTGACCCGTAATAAAGTTAACCAGGTTTCATAAAATAAATGTAGTTAGTACCGTTCTGAACTCACAAAAAACACTAGTTCCTAACAAATAGCTGAGGAGCTCGGACAGCTAGAGCTAAGCATATACATAGGTATATGTAGAACTAAGTATGTATAGTTCTTGATCCGGATTAGGTGGCAGCGGCTACCCACCGTCCGGGATACATCTCCGACCGGATTACTCAAATCCGGATTTCGTTGAATAACTTGCTAAGGATTTGTGACGTAAATTATGTCTGTATAATAGAGTTTCTTAATGTGTTTTGGACAGTAATAAGCGTTTTCTAAATTTTGTAAGTAATATAATAGCGTTAGTAAATACGATCACATTTGGCAAATTCTATATCGATATAATTTGGATTGCTTCATATCGTGTTGAATGTGTATCTTTAACAATTTATTCGTTGTTTACCAAATAGATTAAATTTAAGAAATGTTGAATAAAATTGACCGAGCTACCAAACTATTGTTCATAAATATCGTACTATAATTAACAATATAAATATAATTCCCATTGAAGACCTGTCTACATAGCATTAACAGCTAAGCTTATATTTTTATGACCCGAAATATATTTTTATCTTTAGTCGGAAATTCCAAACATCGAACATCACAGATTTATCAATAATTTACATATCATTTGCATTATTACTTAAATCAACAAATCATAAACTTTGAATCAGTTAAAAAAATATGTCTTAAGCTTGCCTACTTCTTCAACAGCATCGTTGTCAGTAATACTAGCTATTGCTATTCGGGTAGTCGAGAGTCAAGACACGTGCTCCGACCTTAGGGGGCCCAAATATTAGGTTAACATAATTCTATATTGCATACTACTTATATACATAAGATACTATATTTTGCAATGTATTTAGTTACGAAATAAACACGTTTAACTTTACTTTTCTGAAAATTATTCACCAGTAGGTAAGTGAAAAAATTTGTTCTTGTTGGAATACTCAAAATACCATCATTTTATTACTGTTAATTAGTATTAAATCAAGTTGTTTATTTTATTTGGTTACTATGTACACACATCAAAAGTGTCTAGGGATCAACATATGTGTCTAGGGATCAACATATATTTTTGCAATAACTTTTCTCCTGATTGATATTAATTAAAATTTTCTTTAAGGATTCATCAAATAAAGTGTTTTCGTTTGTCACAGTAACGATAAACCAAGTCACCTTTGCATTAATAAAGAAATTTGCCATTTTCCTAATAAAAGGATTTTTGACATTTGAACCACTAACATTAAAGTTCGAAAAAAAGACTGAAATAACAGTTTTCTTTAAAATGTTATTAGGTAACTTAAACAATTAATAATCCGTGTTTCTACCGCGAACACTAACACAAGAACATCGGTTTGGCATACTCAAAATGAGTTCATCCAAATCACGCTGTGGAATGGCCGCCCATGTTCGTTGCAACAACAAAAAAAGGTCTTCTTGCGACTGGATACCCTCCATATTCGGCAGAGCTCTTCTCTGTAGCATATCCCATGCATGCTCAATCGGGTTCAAGTCTGGCGACTGAGCAGGCCAGGGCCAAAGCCACATCTCAATCTCAAGAAATCCGCATAAAAATGCTTGATCCCTAGACACTTTTGATGTGTGTATTAAGATTAGTAGATACAAAACCAGTTCTTGTCATCATCTACTGTTTTTAACCGACTTCAAAAAAGGAGCAGGTTTCTCAATTCGACCGTATACATGTTTTTTTTTTGTATTTTCCTATAGACCCTATTCTCTTTGCCGAGGGGCCGCGTCAACCCAAAGACGGCATTGGCAGTCAGGTATTTTATCAATTTACTGGAGTATCACACTGCATATCCTTTGATAAACTACAAAATGTTCATGTATGTTCCTGTTTCCCTGTGACCCATAGCAAGTACAAAATATGAATATCTTACAAATAAAAGTATACTTTAAAATCGCTCTGTACTGTTTACGTTCGTTTCATACCGAACATTATATATAGGTTGTGCACATACAATCTAACTACACGTACGTATACGCGGATCAGTCCTAAGCCAGATTACGCGACCGCCAGATCTGGATGTACGGAGCTACCTCGGGGTCGACGATGTTATGGATTTTGAATATATGGAAAATGTTACGTTTACAATCTTTTGAATTTATCGTTTCAGATAATACAAATTTTTGAGTCTTCGCTTACTACATACTAAAATTACAGGAATTGTGACCATCAACAGTTTTTGTATAACTTTTCATTACCTGAGGTTTCGATCGATTTGTACTGGCTGTATTCACCGGCTGACCGAGCCTGTGTCCTGTGTGATATTTATTACACAAGTCGTAGAACTAAAGTAATAGAGAAAATAAAAAAGTGAAACTGCCAGTTAGTTGGTATCAATTTTACTACCAACGAGATAATACCAGATTAATAACTAAGAACAGGCAATAAAGAATATTTTATGGTGTATAAGCAATTAAAATACGTTTTTACTTACTTGTCTCAAGTACTTTTCTTATACGGTAGATTATCATAGTAAAACTTCATTCACATTAAATTAACGTATTAGGAATATTATGACTTTATCTTATTATAATTATTGCGCAGAAAGTGTTGTGAAATTACAACTTTTAAGATTCATTATGTCTAGCTTTTGTTAATTTAAAATACTAACTTACAGTGAACAATTACACGTGTGGAGAAATCAGAGTGGTTATTTTGTCCCTCTTACTCAAATGGATGAAAAATCCTTCGTTAACACGACTGGCTAATAGCAACCTATCAGTGGAGTTTGTTTTTGCGTCATGTATATTCATGGCTAGCAGCTGCAGTAGGCTACCTTGCCCTGAAGGATCACAGTTAAAGAGTTGAAGAGAGAAGTCGAAGATTTAGCCTATCGGTAATATCGCTGTCGCGTATACTCAATAAGGCTTGATTTTATTTTTATTTACTGGCCTTTGGGGGGTGGGAGATGTTAAGGTATGGGCCTCCGGTATCCTCACTCACACGGTGAAACACAGCGCAAGCGCTTGGGAGTAATTTAGGGAGTAAAGGTTAGGGAGAAGATTTAATTGTTTCAAAATTTAATGATTGTATGTAGATTTAAAAGTAAATAATAAATTATTAGCCATATATATAATTAGTAGTATTACATAAAGAAACGTAAATTTCTTAGAAGTTTAGATAAGATTTTTTAATGCTAATAAAAATATACACGTGTAACCGGTGCATGAAAAATAAAATAAACGGAAGAAAACATCGTATGTAGAACGCTAAATCGATACCGCACGCACACAGCGATACGGGATCGCGTTGATCCGGATCATCCGGGCGAGGATCAGCCTCGTGTCGCCCCGAGATAAAGCCGCTACCCTTGTGTGTAACGGCCCTAATAATACGTGTCGTACCGCATTGACGTCACGATGACGTTTATGAATATTTTTAATACGTTATTATCGTTATGATGTTCTGATAAACTTCGAGCACATGATTATAAATAGTGTGATGCCAAATGATTCCGATTGTCGATTTTCAAAGGAATTTTATTTTTAATTTTCGTGGACGATAATATCTATACTCCCTTTTATTGAAATCAATGACTACAACTTTTTTTTTAAATAATAGTTATAACTAATTTAATTAAAAAGATCGGATCGAAATAAAGCAAGACATAAATCAAGGTATGCTTTTGCCGATTGTTCAAAAGCAGCAATAAAACATGTGATATTAATGCAAGAGGGACACACTCAAACTACTTTATAGGAATAATAGGCGGTACTACAACAATAGCTTATAACATTAGCCACCTGAAAGTTACTAATAAAAAGCAATATCGGCATTTCTCCATATGTCAAATGCGCTGTTACATATTACATAAATGTCGGGCCGATGTATTATTGCTGTACGTGACTTCAAGCTATACGACCTGTCTATACGGTCCGGCATTCTGCTATCCTCATGTGTCAAGAGCGTGATGATACATACGAGTTACTGGTTTGCCGCTACGCCTTAACGCTTCTAAGAAATAGCATTACTCATACCTAACACACGGGATTATCATTGTAATAAGTGAGACGAGATTTAAGATCACTTGATGAATTACAATTGATACTTTTTAATAGGACTTATTCATAGTATTAAACTTGTTTATATAGCTACGGAATGAAACGTACGAAATATCCTACTATCACACTAATAATATAAAGGCGAAAGTTTGTAAGTGTGTGTGTTACTCTTTCACGCAAAAATTACTTAACGGATTTGGATGAAACTTTACAGTAATATAGCTTATAAATCAGAATAACATATAGGCTACTTTTTGCCGCGATAACCGACATACACGCGGGCGGAGCCACGGGCAACAGCTAGTATGATATAAAAACGAATTGCATTTTATGCTTATGTTAATTAATACAATTATTTATCAATTTATAAATAAGTAATTTGTTTATGTGTAATTATAAGTTTTTTTAAGATAAATAAATGACAGACATGTAAGTGTAATATTCTGTGAGGTAATGTAAACCATCTAATTAAAATAAAAAAAGTCACGCGACGATATTTATATTTACCGTAATTTTATTTCTTCATTCTGTCGGAACAACTATGAAAGTTAAATCTATACTAATATTATAAAGCTGAATAGGTTGCTTGTTTGTTTGAACGCGCTAATCTCAGGAACCGCTGGTCAGATTTGAAAAATTATTTCTGTGTTGGATAGTACATTTATGGAGGAAGGCTATATATCATCACGCTAAGACCAACAGGAGCCGAGCACCAATAAAGAATGTTTCCAAACGGGGGAAAATTTTTACGCTACGGACAATAGGAGACGCAAATGACGTTGCGTAGTATGTTATAAATGTTAGACTGTAAAAATTTCAATACATATCTTCTCACAATCGATCTATACAATACAAAAACTCATCGACAGCTACACATCCGTGATCGAGACGTTATCTATATACGAACTGCGCTTTCAAATTTGCGGCCTTTTTAGATAATAAATCATGGCGTGGTCTCTATCCTATATGACGCTCTCATAAGTATTCACTAGTTATTATCAGTTAACAATATGCGAGGGGAATGTTAAGGTAACTCCTAAACTTTAATGTCCGACGCTATTGTCATTAAATTCTAAGAGAAGATAGTCGTTACAGAACAGTAGATAAAACATTGTAACTCTCAATAGGGATTCGTTATATAAAGTAACAAAATACTGAATTACTTAATTGTACCTTCACTAAAAATCTTAAATATAAAAATTAATTGCTGTTCGTTTGTCTCGCTAAAACTCGAGAACGGTTGGGCTGATTTAGCTGATTTTGCTTTTGTAATGTTTGTCGTAGTCCAGGGACGGTTTAAACAGTGGAAAATTGAATATAACTTAAAAATCCAAACGTCACGTGTACGAAGTAGCAGGCACAGTATAGTGAACATTAAAATTAGTAGTTTGTTTAGTAATTGAAATTAATAAGGCTGCGAATCTATGCAGATAAAAAATGACTGACTGTTTTAGGGATTTTAATTGTCCGTATTTTAACTATCAGATAGTGTATTCTTTAAGTAAATTAAAAAATGTGGATGTAGGTCCTTTTTACAAGCTTTTAATTAACTTGCAATGTATGTATGTATACTTGTATGTTCGGGTGGAATCTTGCAACTCAATTTTGAAGCAGTTTTCTTCTACCGATTTTACTGAAATTTTGAAAGCATATGTAGGTATACAGCGTGACAATACAATATTATAATGACATGGAGCTGATCTGATGCTGGAGCTGGAAGGTGGCCATAGGAACTCTGTAAAGAAACGTCGCAACATCATCGAGTTTGGACTCGTTTGATTCATCTCGACGAGTATAGCCCTATACAACTATTCCAATAAAGCTTGTTCTTAAAAAGTTTTTTAATTTAAATTATTTAAGAAACAAACCGATGAAGTATCTCTGTCTCGTTCTATCGCATGTCAGTATTTGACACAACATGGTCGTTAACTTTCCACCTTTTATTCACACTCTTTCATACAACTATAATAAATTCATAGATTAACTGCTGTGACGCTTAGTTAATCTTTAAAACTACTTATACAAATAAAAATAAATATTGAATCAAGATAAAGCATATTGCAAGCAAGGCTCTAAGACGATATCCAAGTATTATTACTTAATAGGCGATATTCGATAAGATAAACATATTCCTAATAGGATATTTGCATATAAATTACAAGAAATACCGTTTATTTTAGCTATAAAACCATGCTTAGCTACATACGTTATGTCTTACATACAAAATAAAAGATTATAATAAAAAATATGAATCGGCTTATCTATATTAAACTTGCTTATTCGTGTAAAGTACGGATAGCAAAAAATACTTAAGCGATTCAATCATTTTCAACCGATATTGAATTGATAATTTTAAATTTCAATATCCAATGAAAAATTAATATTCAATAAGCTGGTTGCGTGATTCTATAAAACTCGTTTTATCGGGTTATTGTTTTTACTCGGCATAATCTTTTATTACTTTTGTACTAATATTGCATTGTGTTTACTTAGATTAAGTCGTTTTATTAATATAATTATAATATAAGAACATGAAATTTGGGTAATATTACTATAGTATTATGCATAATCTTAATCAGACCGGATTGTACGTACAACTGTACAGCGTGCTTACATATATTATTTTATTACAGCAATCAATGGAATTGACGGATTGCTAATTGATAAGTCCTCAATAACTATAGATGCCCTACATTATAATCTTAAAAAAAACAATTGCCAATTTATAATCGGACCTTCATTTATTGTAGGTAATTATCTCTCCAAGGTCGGTTAAAACAAAAATCACCGAGTGAGTCTTACGGCAGTGGCAAATTATATGTTCATCTGATAATCAGCACCTCGATAATTCATTGGTCAAGCAAATTAGCGCAACCTTTCTCGGCTTCGTATAACACACTTCCATCTTCCATCTCATTTCAAGAAATTGCTTACACAGTTGAGAGGAGAAACGTTAAATATCCAATAAATTAAACTCACAATAAACTAGATCTGATTGCCTATCGGTACACAGGTACGATTTGACAAAAAGATAAATCTTCGACGTTCGGGCATAATCCGTCGGCCATTGTGCAATCGCTAATCGGCGCGGATCGGCGCGCGGGCCGATCCAAAATTAATAATGATTTATAACGGCCGATTAGAGGCATGGACATTAAGTTACTGAACGATTGGCGTTAGACTGGGTCTTCGTATCGAGTAACATTACTTACTTAAATACCTACTTACGAGACTTCCCCAGTTTTTCTTGCAAAGATTTATTTTATTCGGGAAAATTTAATTGGTCGCCGAATTTTCTTAGTTTGAGGTTTTAAATTAAAGCATGACTTGAAGTTTATATAATATCTTACCCTACTAATAGACTTATTATCGACGAGTAGTAATAGGAATAGGAAGTGAAAATAAAATTATATGTATTTTAGCCTCATTTTAATTATAGTACTAGGTACTTATAGTAATTATAGTACAGAATGCAGGCGAATTAATATAAATTGTATTTTGTTTTGTTACATATATGCTATTAATCAAAAAGTTTATTTGTAATTCTATATTGAAATATGAAACATACTTTAAAAAGATACCTAAAAGGGTACTCTGTGAATCTCGCGTATGCGCTTGAGCTTATGCTTTGAAAGCTTAACAGACAGGATGTTCCGGATTAGATTTAAGGGGTAAAAGAACAAGAAAGAGACGGTACAAATAAGGTTTTATTAGAAAGACAAGGACAAACGTTCAGAGATTTAAAGATTATGATTAATAAAGGAGAATGAATGAGAAATTATTGCATGGGGCATAAACGTAGGGTATTAGTCCAGTGTATGGGAAGTTGACAGCCGTGTCGGTTTGTATCGAGAGCATTTCGCGGGGTAACTGGTCGTGAAATTAGTTAGTTAGTAATATTGGGGTTTTTACTTAGTATAGCTACAAAACCCAGTAGTTTTTATTATATTTCGATTTATAACATTGCAGATATACATATCAGGTTATAGTTTTTAAAAAGGCAACATTTACCCTAATTGACACCGTCTAAAAGCTAAAAAGTTAAAAACGCTTTATTGAAAAAATAATATAATTATTATATGGGGAAAGTTGATTAACAAAAAAGGAGGTGACGAAACTAATCTTAAAAAATAACTTGGGTCTTGAGACGTTGCTTTTTGATTCTTGCAGCAAGTAAGTGATTTATTTTATCGAATCAAATACATCAAGAAGTAATGTGACATTAATTAAGCCGAAGAACACAAACAAATAATAGCCGATTAAATACGGATACTATTTATCGACTGTATTAGCTACTTTTATCGTATCTTTTACCAATTATTTTGTTTCGATTATTACTTGCGTCATGAAATTATGAGTCAACTAATTAAATATTTACTAGATGATAAATATAAGAAATTGTCAGCATAGACGGAACAATATAATATATTACTCACTTTCACGTTTAGTGTAAAAGTAAAATGAAAATACTTATCCATACTGTGACATTGTTTCTGAATCATAAAAATTAATTACATTTCAAAAGACATTTTCTACGGCTTTCACCAGCGTGCAGCGTTCATATTGAAAACAGAATTATAAGTACACAGAACGTTTGATTTAACGACTAAAAGATATCAGTGAATCAATTATGGCATCAGTGATCAGATTAACTAGGAACGTCGAGATGAGCTGAACACAAAGGGGCCGAATGAAGCGCGTGACTACGAATAATGTTAACCGTACTTGTTTTAAAAAGCCATTCCGTCATGGCTTTCTCTAAGTATTTAAAAACGAATAAGAATTAGGCTACTGGCTTCATTTTTTTTAAGTTCTTCCGTTAATATTCATGTTTTTACTTTTTAGCATAAGTAAATTAGCTGCATTTCTTGCATGCTTGAATTATTTAAACACAAGAAGAGTTATGAAAAACAAAAAAAAACACTCTTGGGTTTTAAACACAGCTTTTGTTAAAATTAGGTTTCTACGAGGCCAATAGTTCACTCAAGCTATCTTCAACTACAATACATGTAAAAATCGTAGTAACGCAAAAATGTCCAACGTATTATTACAAATTTTAAAAAATACATCATGTTTAAAAAAAAATAATGGTGTACTCACCAACAATACCTTTGTTCAATAAGTTGTTGAAGGCCTCTTTTTTAGGTGAAAGGTGAGGAGTATGTGGGTTTCTGTCGTGGTGTACAGGAGCCGAGGGCGGGCGAGGGACCGCACGCTCCTCTGGCGAGCGCCGCGGAGGTGTCTTACTGCGGCGAAGTTCCGAGGATAAGTTCTGCAATAGAAACATATGGATAAGATTTATTTTTATTATTACTTTTATTGTTCTATGACGAATTAAAGTTCAATATGTAAAATTGACAATATAAAGAACTGTAAAATAGTTACATGACTATACTCTTTGCGCTGTAGCATGGTGCGTAGCTTGGTTCAGTAACATTTCGTTTCACTCTTGAAAGTTGCCGCGATTTACAAATAAGTATATAGTATATATAAGTATTTCAGCTGTACCACATTCGCAATATATTAAATCATTAATAACTGTAGTAAATTAAATTAAACCATAAACTGTAGTAAAGTAAATTAAATTAAACCACCACGCACCATGCTACAGCGCAAAGAGTATAGAAGAATACATCAAATCATGGTTCATCAATTTAAGATTTTAGTTGTATCTTCAAGAGTTGATAACGGTTGAGTTTATATTTATGAATCCACATTAATGCGTTCATCATAAGCTCAAGGTAGAGAAAAACTATATTTTAATTTGTTAAAGTTAAAATAAAGTTAAAATTTACAGGTGTAAATGATTAATATTATCAATTATGATTCTAGCTTGGCAACTAATTGCCAGGGATATATTGGGGTGTCGATTTCACCCATATTAATTTAAGGAAAACACGCTAATAAATAATATGAACGTACCTAGAGTCGTTTTAAAGATTGTGTACCAATGATTAATCTACACTGTACTGTCTTCACTAAGTATACCTATATGTTTAATATAATTTTAAAAACCATAAATAATACAAATTCAATAATTACTCACAAACATTCTGCATATCTCGACACACACTCTTGGATTAGTACTAAACGATAAAAAATAAATCAAAACCATTTCATAGTAATCTTATTTAATCTAGACTAATCAACATTTTTGATAGCCTATCTAATTCTATCAGAGATAAGAGTGTTGAGGTGTGAAACAATTCAAGCTATCGAAGGATTAAATAATTAGTCAATCGATTATCGCGGGCTAAACTTTAATTCTTTTAGACTTTGATTATCCTGCAGACTCACAAGCGTAATCTTTAAAAGCCGTTTATGTAATCGAGACTATTCTTTAGTAAATTCATACGGGTGGTGTATATAGCCCTGATTTTTATGATAATTATTTCTTTTCACATTAATTGTTTTATTACTTGTTTGAGATATAGTCGCCTTGTACTGTACGGTATGTACATATGACGTTGTAAACTTGAGACTCGTGGCACTGATTTAAGCAGATAATCGTGATTTTGTACGAATACTACGAATCCTAGCATCGTCGTCACAACGTCGTGATAACATAAGCCGTTGCTACTTATTAACGCTTATATCGCTTCTAATCAATTAGTTTTTCCCAAACAATTTTAAAATAATAACAATATTATTCTATTTTTTTTCATAAAAAAAAAAGAAAAAGAAATATATATATATGAAATGCAGTTAGTCAATGCCTAAGACAATAATTCTGGAGCAAACTAAATACAAACAGACATTATTTTTGGTAATTTAGAATACCATATTATAATTAAAATATTTCAAAAATGAGGCACAACAATATTAGCCTGCAGTCTGTACAATTATTTCCTTGATAAAACAGTGCGTGGTAGTGGATCTTTCGGATTTAAGACGAAGGTTCACATTTAGTAATTTGAGTTAAGAATGAAAACAATAAAGTTACAAATCATAAACAACGCACGCTTTCCATTAATATAATAATGTTAAGGTACAAACCTATAAAATTGATAACAAGGATTCAAACGGATGTACCAATTTCGTAATACAACTAATTATTATATGATACTTATCCAATTATTGAACATTAACATTTCATTTACGTACTGTCAATTAATATAACGGCGTGGATAATTTCAATACAGAATACACGAGCTTATCCATTCATTTATGGCGTCTTGTCTAGACGAGAACCCATACCTTCCATTAAGGTCGAATAATAATGAATAATTCTACAATTTGCGCTGGTACACTTGCATGCATTGGTGCAATATGGTTGCGTATGCGCAAGGTGTCCCACCGAGTCAGACGTGCGATTCATTTGAAACGAACTTGAAGACAAAATGAAGGGAACCGTTGCCTTCCATTACATTGTTTTATTATATAACTGTATTTTTTTCATGTATTCTTGAGTTGGAATCAAACCTGTAACCCACGGCACCAGTCACGAAAATGGTTGTCCTAAAAAGTCCTACTTCGCTTGCGTAGTTTGTAATTCTTTAAAAAAATAAAACAACGAACGCAGTTTCAAATGTTATAAAGTTGACTAGGTATACAGTAATCTTTTCACAAATAACTTTAATAATAAATAATGTTGTTTTTCTTCATAGGTTCTTAGTGGTCTACATTAATTCAAACAAATCGGACAGTATCAGTTGTACTGATCACGCATGTAAAAAAATCTATAATATTAGATAAAATGGCGATCCCTCTTCATGATCTCATTCATTTGAACGGGAACTATTCCATTACATACATTTGTACACGTGTAAAATTTATACTTATTTTTTTTTCTAATTTCAGAATTCACGAAGTAGACTAGTAATAAATTCTGCACTAGTGTTTGCTTCAAAAATTAATCACTATACAATAAGTTCCGAATTGTTACTTGAGAATTTTAAATATCTTACTACACATATATTATATATATATATATGTAATAGCATTGTAATCGTACAAAATATACCAGCAAATCGACACGTCATAAGTGAGTATATTACCTAAAACCGTAAGAAAAACAAGAAACGATAATTTCAACGTCATACGTCTCAACGGACATCAGATAACATATTTGGTCATACATGTCTCTTTAGCACCAACTCGAAATAGAAACTGTAGTTATTTTTACTTCAGTTCTAATTAAACGAGTCACGAACAAAAGGTGACAATTAGGTTTACTACCAACTGGTTGTGGCATCAATGAACATTTAAAGGTATGATTGAATAAGTTAACTTGAGTAAACTACGATAGCCGAGCTTCTTACTAATTTAGCTGCAATTCGGCGGAGAAGCCAAGCAACCAATTTATTGTTTTAGGGTTCCGTACCCAGGATAAAAACAGGACCCTCTTTCTAAGACTCCGCTGTCCGTCTGTATTTCCGTCCGTCCGTCTGTCTGTCAAAAAAATGAGTGTGACAAAAGTGTGAACTGTGATAGGTATACAGTTGAATTTTCACAGATGATGTATTTTGATTTTTGGTGCTATAACAAAAAATACTAAAAACAGAATAAAATAAATATGTATTTAAGGGGGGCTCCCATACAACAATTGTTTTTTTGCTGTTCATAGCTCATTATTAATAACGGCAACAGTTAGACGCCGAAATGTATATAATGGTTCGGAACCCTTCCTGCGCGATTCCGACTCGCACTTGGCCGACTTTTCTTTTTGAAAATCATGGTAACTAGATAATTATCGACATGTACATAAAATAACGCGATAAAATAATTAGTATTTGTTGTCCTTGAATTGCCAGGCGTCACGAAAAGACCGCACTGATTGACTCAGAGTTGCAGGTCTTTAATCTATCCGCACATTTTCGATATTCTTTATATAAAAGTATAAAAATAGTAATTTAAAATTAAAAATAGACTATTTTATTTTATTAACCGACTTTTAAAAGGAGGAGTTTCTCAATTTGATCGGTTTTTTTTTTTATGTATGTACGATTACATTTGGCTTGGCACCTATTTCAAACCTATGAATAGGTAGCCCATACAAATAATAGTGTTTCATCAATATTAAAGGTTTGCATATGAGGTGTATTTAATTTTTATTAAGTTATTTTATACTTTTTAGTTTTTGAAGTCTGTTTTTTAAACGATGTTTTTTTATATATACTATTACATATATACACTTACTTATATTAACTATTACGTAATAAGGTGAATTCCCATCTATAAATCACATTATTATGTGTTAATGTCATACTTTTGAAATTGATAACTATGGTAACTTTGTAAAAGTACATTTATGATAAGATCAATACCGATTCATTTAGGACACCCAATGGATTAATGTTAGTAAAATACCTTTTTAAGTTCTGTCTTACCGTATGAGGATTCTTAAACCTGGAGCTGAATAGTTCCATAACTCGCAGTTCGTAAGACTTAATTGCAACGTATAATTAAAGAACACGAAATGTCTTCACTGATAAGTCAAAAGTACTAAATTTAAATTTCACTTGAAGAGGAAAATAAAGTACCCATGTTTATGTATTCTAATCTAAGAAAAGTCGAACCACTTAAGGCGAATCGAGATTCAAATTGGACACTTGGCCATTGCGTCAGTCGATACAAAACGTTCATGAGCCGCACTGATTACATTCATTGAATATTGTTACTGAACAACGGTTTGACCACATAACAGCGAATCTCAGAACAAATGATAGTCTTTTAATAAGGTTAATGAGTTGCAAACACGACATATCTCATTGTGTAATGTAAAAGTTGACACGAAAAAATTATCGTCGGAGAAAAACAAAATGAGGACAACGATTTTAATTGATATTAAGGATACAGAGCTTGTTATTTATAAGAAAAATGGTCATTACATTTACGGTTCTATCACAAATGAAATAAGACCTGATTTTAATTTAATTTACAATATGTCAAACCTAAATATGATGTGCTCTAATAATTAATTCAGTAAATTATAAAAATATCGTGAGTTGAAAATCACAGATGTATTATGACTTTGTTATTATTTTTGAAATGGAAAAAGAAGAAGTCAAATTTAAGACGATGTATTTTAATAATAATATTTTTTTGTATTTATGGGCCTGACAGAATGACTCTACTCTGCCTAATGGAAAGCATAAGCAGAATCCAAAAGTGGTGGTCACGATACTCATTGCGAATGCAGACAAGGCAACAATGCAGCACGGTGACCCACACTATGTCGGCCTAGTGATGCTTCTGCATCATTGGGCCTCCGGTCTCGCACTCACCAACGAAACACGACAGCACGAACGCTGTCATTTTACGTTGATCTTCTGTGAGAGGGTAGTACCGCCCCGGTCGAGCCGGCCCATTCGTGTTGAAATCAGCGTGGCTCTACTACCTTGAAAAATACGCGGGTATCGCACGATTAAATCTACGAATTTTAATTCAGTAATCAGATTTAGGACAAAAGGACCACAACTTAGCCACCAATTACTCTAGAACTACTGAAGCGTATCGTAATTATGATGATGACTATGTGAAGATTGCGGATTTAGTCTTCTATACAAAGATATAAACTTATCTTGTTTGTCTCAGCGACTTCATATTACTACGTTTCACCGTAGATTACGATTGCCAACGTAAGATAGACACATATTTTAGTACAATGTTTGCCTTTCGGATCTGGATTGATGTTGCAACATCGATCATACTATGATAACTACTTACTCAAAAATATTATAAAAAGCGGCCAAGTGCGAGTCGGACTCGCCCATGAAGGGTTCCGAAGCAGCAAGAAACATAATATAAAAGTTCTTGTAGTTCGTTGTAACTTTGATCGATAAATTGCGGTTTACGATTTATAACGTATTAAAAAAAACTACTTACTAGATCTCGTTCAAACCAATTTTCGGTGGAAGTTTACATGGTAATGTACATCATATATTTTTTTTAGTTTTATCATTCTCTTATTTTAGAAGTTACAGGGGGGGGGGGGGGACACATTTTACCACTTTGGAAGTGTCTCTCGCGCAAACTATTCAGTTTAGAAAAAAAATGATATTAGAAACCTCAATATCATTTTTGAAGACCTGTCCATAGATACCCCATACGCATGGGTTTGATGAAAAACAATTTTTTGAGTTTCAGTTCTAAGTATGGGGACCCCCAAAATTTATTGTTTTTATTTTTATTTTTGTGTTTAATTCTTATTGCGGTTCACAGAATACATCTACTTACCAAGTTTCAATAGTATAGTGCTTATAGTTTCGTAATAAAGTGGATGTGACATACGGACGGACAGACAGACAGACGGACGGACAGACAGACAGACAGACATGACGAATCTATAAGGGTTCCGTTTTTTGCCTTTGGCACGGAACCCTAAAAAGCTAAGAACTTCACCTCGGGTTGTCGCGTTTATTGTATCTGTTTTCATACTTTTGTTGGACCTCAAATATCAGTGGCAATATAATCGACAAGTGTCTGTCGAGGAAGCACCGGCACAACAAACATAAAATTACCCAGACAATGTCCACAATCAAAGTGCATGTGCAAAACATTGCATGGGCACAGGGGCGCGTTGACCAATAGAACGCACAGTTGGTCCGTCCATAGAATCGTTGATTCGCGCCACAGATACGTCTAATATCGTATTGGAATTTGTGATGTCGTTTGACCCCTGTTAACCCAGATTACGCTCGTCGTCGCCTGATTCGTCCTCGGCGCAGCCTGATTGTGTTGTGACACAAACTGTAATGTATTATGTGTTAACTCTTGCTGCAATCACGGCTAGCACGTACCACAATTACAATGGATATGTTCGCCGAACTTTATAATTTGTTTGTAACGATTTGTGACATCTTTCAAGAGTCGAGATTCTTTCAGCTTTTAAAGAATGCAAGCTTTTGAAATTTGAAAATATAATATAAAGCACACTGAAAATAACGGTATATTTTAATATTTACATATTTAAGTAGCTTGTTTTAACAACTAGAGCTTAAATTTTCATCTATAATATTAAGCTCCTTGAAGTAGAACCGAATAAAATACGAGTGTAACAATGACTTGCGCATATTTGGTCGCCAGTAAGGCGAAACTTTATAGTAATTACTACTACGATAATAGCTGTTATATGTAATATTAAAGGAAAAGGATTGGAAAAATAAACTCATTCCTATACCATTAGATTTCCTTTTCGACGATCACTACGTTTACTCCTTCCGTGAGCTTTTATCTTAATCTTTTTGTCTTAGCACTTGCATAGGTAGCTGGTGCGGTTACAGATAAATATACCCTAGCCAACATTAAAAATAATTATCAACCGTAGCTGGTTAAACAAAAATTTGTGTAGTAGCATAAAAGAAGTTTAGTTAAAGTGAACAGATATTATGTTAGAGGAAGCTGATTATCTTAATATTACATACTAGCTGACCTACGCAACCTCGTTTGCGTCCAAACTACCATCCCCGGTTTTATCCCCAAAAGGGGGTTGATTTCTAAAGATACATTATTAATACACCTCCACACCATCTATAAAGAATACATTTAAATTTTCAAGTCTCTTACTTCAAAAACATAGGACTTTCATACAAACTTCCAACCCCCGTTTTACCCCCTTAGGGATGGAGTTTCGTAAAATCCGTTCTTAGCGGATGGCTACATCCTATTAGGAACCTACCAGCTAAATTTCAAGTTTGTAGGTGTTGTAGTTTCTGAGATTTCGTGATTAATAAGTGAGTGGTATTTCGCTTTTATATAGATAATGTAATGGATGTACACAATAAACAAGAAATGTATTAGAGTTTAACGACAAATTAACAAATGAGCTTTAATCAACTATGCATTTGTTTTGTTCTAGTAATCAGCAATAATTCTGTTTGAATTCCCACGACACATTTTAGGTTAAATTAAGTACTACGTTGTGTTTGTGGACAGATAATATTTACTTAAATGCGTTGTATTACAAATGATATGAATGAACTTCATGTCGTAAATGATTGAATACAATAAACATTCAATTTTGTTTAATTAATATGTTGATTCAAGAAGTATTAATTCCGTTGGTGTAAAAATAATTAAAAAGTCGGCTTTACTTTAATGCACCTATTTGTTTTTCGAACTTTAAAATATTCAATTTTATATCGAACAATTCCAAAACGGCTTCATTGTTTCCTGGGTGCAGGTTTTAACGCAATGTTACTTACTTTATATAATATGTAAGACTACATAAAACCAAGGTTTCACTGAAAATTTGATGACATTTGACTATCCAGGAATAAAGTTATGTGTTCTTATATAGTAAAAGAGAAGTAATATTAAAAGTAGTCTTAAAAAATAAGTAGCCTAAGTAACCTCTTCTATTTAGATAATAGATAGTGAAAGTTCCGTCAAAACAGACAGACCGACAAAAAATTTAAAATGTAATAATAAATAAATATTTCGGACATCTTACACACAACGCCATCGGGTCCCAAGCTAAGCAGAGCTTGTGTTATGGGTACTGGACAACTGATACAAATACATTTATACTTTTTTTTTGTAAATACTGTATGTATTTACAAAAAAAAGTATATTATACATAGAATTATACATAGAAAACACCCAAATTCCGAAACTAATATTTGCAGATCATACAAACATTAGGTCCGACGAGGGAATCGAACCCGAGACCTCAGGCACAGCAGTCGCATACGCTACCACTGCGCCAGAGAGGCAGTCTAAAAAAATTGTTTTGATGAAAGTATCGTACATATTTTTATATGCATTTAATGAGAAGCTTTTAAATTAGAGAGATTTGAAATTACAAAAATACACTTCAATTTTAATCTATTTTATACGTATCAAAGATCTGACACGTTTGGCATACCCTGGACAGTCGCTACAGTTGAAGACGAGACTATAGGTAGGTACGTATATTCAATGTCCGTCACGTAGAAGGACGGTAGGTTTACCTAAACAGCAAACATAATAAACAAGCGAGTTTTTAATACACATTTCAATTAGCTGACTGGGCCCAAAATTGTGGTTCTCTTAAATAGCTCATAGATTTTGTGTCAATTGTAACAACCTTTCTGCTAATAATGTTCCAAACTAAAAAAAAGTAGCGAGAAAACACTGTTCTAAACATTTACATAACATTAACATAAACACAAAGTTTCTGGCAAGTTGCGCACATGAGTCAAAGCTAATGTATATAGGTCAATATTTCAGACAATTCAATATTGATTACTCTTGTAAGTGTTAGTGCTAAAAACTTGAAAATTTAATAACTTTAACCTTTCTTCTTTTGTCTAAACTGCTTACATTTATGTTTGTACGACAATTGAAAATGGGTTAACCTTGCTAATACATATATTGCATATTTCATTATAATATATTTTAAATATACAAAATACATATTTTGTACCTAACATTATTAAATACAACGATAGGTACGCCTATACTACTAAAATCTGTTTTTGCTCCCGCTAATTCTTTTTACATTTCATTGTCATGACACAAGTAGGTACATATTTTTGCAAGAATGTTTGTTATATTTAAGTTTTGTAAGAAAAATCCGTACATTAGTGAACAGAGATTAAATTAAATACATAATAATAGGTATAGTATTTATGTAACTCTATGTACGTCATAAGTACATAGATGTGATAGTAACATGAAAGATATAGATTACAAGATCAGTAAATATGTAAATCATAATTATAACAATTGCTGTGCAAAGAGAGCTCAACAGTTGTCAGCTACTATTTCTAACTAGTACTTGGCCTGTTTACATCCGTAATACCCTTACAAGTCACGGGTTATTGTTAGGAGTGTTAAACATGTATGTGACGATGATTTTTAACCCCCGACGCAAAAAGAGGGGTGTTATAAGTTGACGTGTCCGTCTGTGGCACTGTAGGTCGCGAACGGATGAAGCGATTTCAATTTAGTTTTTTTGTATGAAAGGTGAGTTACGTGCGAGTGTTCTTAAACATGATTCATGAAAATCGGTTGAGTCGTGTAAAAGGTATGGGGGTGAAAGTGAGTGCTTGAGTAGGGGGTTTTTTATTAAATTTTGAATTTTAGCTTGTTGAAATAATTTGTTAGGTTTATCGCAATCAATATTATGTTATTTAAAGTACAATTTGATGAAAGTATAAACGAAGTCGATTAATTTAGACTTACTATTTATTATTGTATCATACGAACTGTCATCCGATACATCAGGTGCTGCATGATATTGTCCTCCATTAAACTGAATAAAATTGGTTATTTATATCACGGAGATGGACGCTACAAACATGACGAAAAGTACACATTAATATGACATCAGTGCCCTTTCCGTAGTTATAGTTTATTCTATGGTTTTATTTTATATTCTAGCTTTGGTCGTCGCAGGCTCGCAGGTAATGTGTATGAAATAGTTTAATTAAAATATGTGTTTAACATAACTTTTTTATCAACTTCAATATGTACAATTTCTTGCTTTTTGTTTTAACATAAAAGGGTTTTCCTCGAAGATAAGTTGATTAGAAGTGAACCTGATTACTAGACTTTCGTTAATAGTGGATTTAGGTAGACAAAGTGTGTTATTTGTAATTTTTTTTTTTCGTACGTCTAACACTCAACGCCATCTAGTCCCAAGCTAAGCAGAGCTTGTGTTATGGGTACTAGACAACTGATATAAATATATATACTTTTTTTTTGTAAATACTTACATATTATACATAGAAAACACCCAAACTCCGAAACAAATATTTGTAGATCATACAAACATTTAGTCCGACCCAGGAATCGAACCCGAGACCTCATGATCAGCAGTCGCAGACGCCAACCGCGAGATCAACGAGGCAGTTCCATTCCAATTACATGCTTCAATCAACGCTAACTACTAGATATATCATGTCCTCGTTTAAAACCTTGGTTCTATATAAATCAAGATATACTTAGATTAACTAAATAAGATAACAAATACGTCTTCTCACTCATTACAAAATTCAGTAAAGCAGATTCAAAGTACGTATATCTAGAGATGATGCAAGCATTATCTCGCTTCTAATCTGACGAATACGGAGGCAGACTAGCTGAGAGTGACACACAAACATACAAGTTAACTAACGATAGTAACATTTACTATGGCATTACCTCTGTTGTCTATAGCGCACAGCCCTGAATAATTTATGTTCCATATATTTGTTCAAGATAACGTTTAGAAACGTCTTATATTTGTATATCATGTGAGCTTATCTTTTAATTCTTCAACTGTCAACGTGCGTCGAAAACAGTGCTAGTGGTTTTTCCTGAATGCCTTTAGAAACAGTCATGAGCTATAACTTCGAGTCTTGACCTATTAAAAATGTTTACAAATATGCTTTTCGTTTCTTATTCCAAAAAGGAGATGTCGAATGCTTGTTAAATGTTTTAACTTTAATTCAGTGAATGAGGGACCTGTTCTGGTCTAAGAACCTCGAACTAATACCTAGTCACAGTATACTTTTTTAGTATGTGTATCATTCGTATGATACCTATTCGATATGATCAAACACTTAATTAAAACGAACAAGTATAGTTATAGCCCTACATAAGATCATAAGGATATAACTTCTTCAGTAGTTTGATCTCTGTTATCTCTTGTTTAGGAAGATCATCAAATTCCTAACGGACTGGACTAAATAAGATACCTATAGGAAAATAGATTACATAAATGATTTGGGAAGCCGTGCCTGAGCCATCACACGTCTGTACCTACAGGTCATAAGTAAGGCGTAAATCATAAATTACGACATATTTAGGCGTGGTATTAGCTTATATGGATAATATAACACAAAACAAATCAAAATACTGTCTTCTGAATAAAAGGCTTAGTATAAAAACACCATTATGTGTTAAAATAATTCAAAAATAATACAGATAAGCCACTTAAATAATATCTTAGTATTTTTCCATGCTTAATCAAAAATGTTTGTTTTATAAACTAAATTAGATACTACACTATTAATCTTTAGTCGTTGCTCGGTGATTATATATAATATTTGCTCTATAACCTTAAGTACGAAAACAGGCAAATAACAAAAAAAAATAGATGATTGGGATATGTAATGACGCAGATAAGAGGTCTAATGGTCGAATTAGTTGACTGCTCCAGAAGCGGCGACACACGGATATAATATCTTTATGTCAACACTTCATTAATTATATAACAAATCAGAAATGTTTGCTAAATTTTGTAAACGATTAGATTAACGGTTATAAGTTAGGCCCAGTGATTTAATAAATGACATTTTGTACCAAGACTACTCCTATCGGCTTTCACAAATAAAGTATTTTCATATAGGGGTTTTTATTTATAATATATACATATAATGGTTTTACGACGTGATCAAACTATCCACCACCACTTATTTGACTATATTACGAATTAGTCTAGATGAGTAGTTGCCCAGTGGTTAAAATTCGGCCGTGAATCATTTTTTTTTTTTTTTTAAGTTTTCTGCACTCCCCGTTCATATAAACTCTAACTGTGCCAAATTTCATACTCCTCCGTTTGCATAATTTTCGTAGAAAGAGATACAAAGTTTTTGCTTCGCATATTAATGTATCTATAGATAGCTAGCTGACCCAGGCGAACTTCGTACCGCCATACTTACATATCTGTCTCAGCTTCCCACAGTCAGTGTATAGTCGCGGACAAAAAATGACTTTTCCCGTTACCTTTTAATTTTTCTTGTACACAAACCTTATCCTAACAATAAACAACACATAAAAAAAGAATTATTTAAATTGATGCAGCCGATCGGAAGTTATGCGCGTACATACATTTCGGCGATTCCTTTAGATATATACTAGCTGTTGCCTGCGGCTCCGCCCGCGTGCATGTCGGTTATCACTGTAAATAGTAGCCTATGTGTTATTCTCATGTATAAGCTATATTACTGTAAAGTTTCATCCAAATCCGTTCAGTAGTTTTTGCGTGAAACATCCATCCATACAAACTTTCGCGTTTATAACATTAATAGGATATAGATATGTGTAATAAGTATTTACGAGTAAAACATGTATGACGGTATAATATGTTTTACATTCGTTAGGCCAAAAAACATATTAGAATAATATGTATTTAACGGGACTTAGCTATATTATAAAACAGAATTACTTCATGAAATCCTCTTATATATCGAGAAGTGAGAATTTTATTCATTTATTTATAGTACCAAACACATTTATATTTGTCGACTGACTAAAAAAACTTGGACAAACCACACCCAGAAATTGATTTGCACATAATACAATTTTTTTACAAAAAAACAACCGACTTCAAGAACGACCAAATTGAAATGGGCCCATACGAGAGCTATTCGTTAATTTGTCGCGCACATACTTAATGCAAATTGAAGACTTATATGGTTGTTCTTATGGATGACATGTCAGAACTGGACTAAATTAAAATGGGACCACATGGGAAGCACCAGCTTTCAAATAAAAAAAGAATCATCAAAATCGGTTCACCCAGTCGAAAGTTATGAGGTAACAAACATAAAAAAAAATACAGTCGAATTGAGAACCTCCTCCTTTTTTTGAAGTCGGTTTAAAAAGTACTGCGAAGCGAGATTCACAATAAAAAAAATATTGCACAACATTAACTACTAAAAGTAATCATTCTTTTTTGGGCGTGTGTATCGAGCTAATCGGGATTTATGTTGTTATTCGTCTCGAATTTTTACACCCGTCTAGTTATCGCATCTTGAGCCAATTTCGTCAGTGTGCCAGTGCCACGGACGTGAACTCCGACCTTTGGAGAATATAGAAGATCACGCCGCGTGATTAGCAAAATAAATCGTAGTGAGTTCCGTACATTATTAATTGTCAATGGTCATTACGTTGGTAAGATAAAAGCTCTATACTAAACAGTTCGGATACAATCTTCGTTAATTAACTATTTGTAAAAGTTATTGGTTAAAATTGTAAATTAATAAATTTATTGTCAAAATACATAATCTCATGCCACTGTTATTTTTATTGTTTACTAGTTTTTGCTCGCCGCTCCGCCGGCGTGTATGTCGGTAATCGCGGCAAATAGTAGTCTAGGTGTTATTCTGATGTACATATAAGCTATATTACTTTAAAGTTTCATCCAAATCCGTTCAGTAGTTTTTGAGTGAAAGAGTAAGGAACATCCATCCATCCATACTTTAGTAGTTAGGACTTGGACATTGCTACCGAGATGAATACATGCAGTTACTTGGGAGGGCGAACAAGATTAAAGTAATGAATACTAATTAATTTAAAATAGAGACAAGAACTGACATTTAGCAAAAAGAGGCAAACATTATTTTTCACTGTTTTTAATATCTACAACGCTACGATCTAATGAATATCTGTTTGTATATTCGAATACGTACCTACTATCCATTCTACCGCTGGAATAAGGCGTAAAATTTTCTACACCTGTGAGAGACGCCCTTAGGCCGTGTTTGTTCTAGCTGCCACATGGGAGCCGGATTTAAGCGCTCTAATCCATACGAGTAGCAGGACCGCTCCCTTATCCGAGGTTTATTTAGTAATGTCGATTTAAGGATTTGTCGGATTCCTCACTTGTGAGCTTGTGGTGAGCGTATGTCACCGTTGTACTGCGGCGTGATGGCTGATGTCTGTTTGTGCAATCCGTACTTTTCACTAATTTTGTGGTATGACGACCTAAGAATAGAAATCCGGATGACGGAAAAAAGCTAGTAAGGCTGTAAATTATGTTTTTTTTTCAAATAAAATATCCAAATTCTATTTTATTAATATTCCGCTCGTATAAATATTTAAAAAAAGACTTTTTCATCTCACCAGCTCGTAAACAGTATTTTTGCCCTTCGATATCTGAGTGCAAGCGGTTTTTATTCGCTAGAGGATAAAGTAAAATTGAATTTAGAACATCATGTGCACTAAGCTTGTGAAGTCAAAACATCATTAAACCTGTTTACTTCTACCTACATGGTATCGAATTTATCACATTTTTTAGTATTTGTTAAAAACTCAAGACTCGGAACCTTCTTGGTGTACTTTTTTTTTTATTTGATTTGCCAGCGCCATTTTCTTTTCACGTCATTTAGTCATTTCCTCGCTGAGGTGGGATGAAAAGTTACGTGTTGCACTCGAGTGCAATTTCTTTTTCCCTTGTGCTCTTTTGATTCCCTCGCTAACGCTCAAGATTCTAATTTTAGAATCCTTCGCTTGCTCGGTCATCAAAATTGAGCACGCGGTTAAAAAGCAACTCTGCACTCTTGTATAACAAATAACTATTATTGGTACAATAATTTAAAAACACTAATAACTCGAACGTTACGACTAATCTAGACAATATTTTATTAACATTTCTATATGTAATTTATCTGTGATTTTGTTCCGTACTTTTGAATTGTTAGTTTTAAACATTTTTATAACGAAGTTCGAACAGGGGACGCATTGAGAAAATGACCTAGTGGGATGAGATTCCGTGGTATAAAGACCTCAACATTTGAACAATGTTTAAAGTATAAATACTTTCTAGAGATCTTTGTCAATGTTTAATACATGCAACTAATCTTGTTCTTGTAATTCCAGAAACAAATAATCTTACGGGTATTATAAAAGCGAATGTTCGAATGAATGTTTCAGTCAATTACCTCAGAATAGCTGAATAGATTTGAACGAAATTTGGCACCATAAAATGAGATGATAATTAGGATTAACTCCAAAATAAAACTGTTAAAACAATAATTCTATGAATTGTACGATTCCACGATAATTTTCACACCTCTGACGTCATCTTACACTTGTAAACATCACACTCCAATTACTATATGACAGTGTGGTCATCTTATAATTTCAAAATATATATAAATATAAATAAATATATAATTTTTAAAAATCAGTAATATATTAAGCAAGCATCTACAACTGATAGCCAAACAACCAGAACTTTTAAACTAAACGCAATTGTCAGACTTCTAAGATATTTTACATCTCAAAGAGGAATTCGGCTTTACGGCTGGACAATGATCTCCAAGAGGAACATCAGGTTAACCGTTTATACGTTGTAAGAGTATTTAACTTATAAAAATTTACACAAAAAATTCAATAAATTCTTTAATGTAATTATTAATTGGCAAAAATAAATATTAAATTATTCATTTCCTGACTCCCACGTTCTACATTTCTAAATCAATATTCACATCGAAAGTTTACTTTAAAGATAATTCTACTTTTCACAGTTATGTATATCTAAGTGACCTATAAAATAATTTTATATCAAGTAATTGACAATGTAAGTAAGTACATGATATATCACTGATGGGTGCACTAAGTAATCCTGCGTAATCGACAACAAAACTGGAACCTTTTAAAGAGGACAAGGAAATCAAATACATATTACAAATTTGATCAGAAACATGAAGCGTGAGGGTTAAGGCGCAAAGCAATCTTCTTTATTAAAAAAAAAACAACATTCGAACTTCTTAATCTTGATATGATAATCTACGTGACTACACATTATATGACAGGATCTAAGAAAGTATATAATAAGATTAGAAATAAGATTAGAAAAGGTTATAAAATTTGTACACTCTAATTAGAGTAAATAAGACATAAAACAGCTTAGTAACTAGATTGCACAATTAATCACTCTAATTTGTAATATTTAGTCTTAACTAGCTGTATTATCAAGAAGGTCATCAGAAAAACCGAGGTTAAAGAAGTATTTGATAGGCGGTCCACACTACAACGATATATCGTAGCGATTTAACTGTGCAGTTCGTTTGTGCAGTTTTATCGTACGTGTGGTCCGTCCACAATTGGCTCAGATATTTCTCAAAAAAAAATCGTTACGATATATCGTTGTAGTGTGGACCGCCTATACAGGCCTTTAAGATTTATATTAGGGTCATTTAGGCGACACGACAGTGGCCCCGCTAAGTTTTATAAAATCCAACATCCCCGCTTTTCTTGAAGACATTCAGGATATTTTATACCAAATATATATTCCAAATAAGACAATATCGATTTCGAAAATTAGCACACTCTTTAGAGGTTTTATAAAAAAGTAACATGTATGTTTGTTAAGCTCTCGAAAAGAAGTACATTTTCTAAACATTCGTAAGATAGTGTGGTAACTTACAGTACAAGATTCGGTTTAAATTCAGAGCGGTATGAACAATCTATTAACACGGCTCCGCTACAATGGCGTAATTAGTGTCATTTGCACTGTTTTTGGACGGGATAAACACAGGAGGGCATATTGTCGAACGGCCCAATTTGTTTCAAATGGTTTCGAGGCATCCAAGTGCTAAGTTAATTTGTTCGGCTTTCGCTAACGTGTGAGCAATCAGATCTACAGACGTTTTATTATTACTTCACGTTCGAACGTGTGATTCGGTTCTATCATTGTACTGTTACACACTGGCATGCCAAATTGGACGAATTACAGTTAAAAAGACACTGCGGATTTGGAGTTTATTATTAAACAAATAATGTTCATCAGTCCAATGATCGGCTCGCATTAAAGTACATCTATAGTAATATTATAAACGCGAAAGTTTGTAAGTATGGATGGATGTTTGTTACTCTTTCACGCAAAAACTACTGAACGGATGTGGATGAAACTTTACAGTTAGTACCGGAATGACCGAGCTTCGCTCGGTATTGTTTTTGGCTACCCAAACACCACGTTTTTGTTATTTTTCTTCCAATAAAAAAATAAGTTTAGTGGCGCCCTCTCCTGGTACGCCATGATACTGTTTATTCTGCACCTTATTCCAGTATAGTTTAATGTAGTTCGCTCTAGTTGCGATAGATGGCGCTAGATGTACATTAATTTTATATATTTGATTGTTAAAAACACGAATAAAACGACATATTCTAAAAATGATTTCTAGCTAGATCGATTTATCGCCCCAGAAAACCCCTGCATACAAAATGAAAATCGTTGGAGCCGTTTCCGAGATTCAGATTATATATATACAAGAATTACTCGTTTAAAGATATTAGATGGATAGATTAGATTAGATTAAAGGTATTAGATATAGCTTATACATCAGAATAACACATAGGCTACTATTTGCCGCGATAACCGACATATACGCGGGCGAAGCCGCGGGCAACCACTAGTTTCGTTAATAAATTCACGTTTCTTTTTCAGTTTGAAACGTATAGGGTGTTGTGTGTCTTTTTCTGGACCCCTTATAGTAGATATACAAAACTTTCAAGATCCTCGATTGAGTAATTGAGGTGTTTCAAAGATTTAAGAAAAACTATGCAAAGAAAAGCCAGGAGACTAAAAATTATTTATTTTATAGAGTTATTTGTTTTATAAAATAATCTACTTTAGAAACCTTGACAAATTATTACATGTAAAAAAATCACGTGCTATTAATTAGTAAATTTACCAGATTAATGTAATTAAGCAAACCCCAAATACGTATATCTGTAATGATAAAAATAATCCTAGGATGTTGTTACTCATAAACAGGTACTGATATCTGTCTAAAATCTTTTTGTGAATTCCGACAAAGTGCGATAGTACAAATAAATCAGTGCGATAATCCAAGACTAACAGCGATAACACACGTACTCGCCGTGTTATCGCTGAATGCTGTTCGTATCGCACGGATAATCCGTGCGTGTCGTATCTAACATACTTATTTATACAAATCATCATGATACTAAATATTGTTTTGATTAATGTGGTGAAGAATGTTTGAAATTTAACGATTTAGCGTTTTGATTTGTAATATTCAAATGACTCGCAATGATATAGACTCGCAGTCTATATCGTGTGATATCTGCTTCGACAATGCATATAATTAACGCGTAATTCATACTTAACATAAATTCTTGAGATTGTAATGTAACAAAAAAAATTGGCAATTATTTATTGAAGGCGTCTATCCTTATCCCCTGCACCTTATACCAATAGCTAATGTATTGTTTTCTATACCATGTGTCCCAAAATTCAACGATAAGCGGGTGCCAAAAGGTAGACCTGCTCATGAGTACATAAGGAAAAAAAATATATATACCTAGTTTTTTAGTATACCTGTATACCCACGGCCCAATGGTTTTTGACTGCCTCGGTGGGATAGGAGGAGGGGTAGGTATGGGCCTCCGGTATCCTCACTCACTCGGTGAAACACAGCGCAAGCACTATTTCACACCGGTTTTCTGTGAGGCTGTGGTATCGCTCCGGTCGAGCCGGCCCATTCATGCCGAAGCGTGGCTCTCCCACGGTTAAAGGGCTGGCAAAACACCCGACATTTATTGTCGTGGCCGACACAAAATCGGTTGCCGACAAGTGTGAATAGCTTCATATAAAATGCTCTCCCACTGGAATATAAATAAATTCTGTGTCGCGGGGAATCACACTTCTCCCACTGGAACCTCCGATTAATAACCGGACCCGACACACAACAAGTGTGAACGGGGTATAATTGGTATTAGGTACCTACATGCTGCTGCCATGCCACAACCGATGCAACCTTACGAAAACGTCAGGTAATTAAAAGATATGTTATTATGACATGTAACTTAAATATTAAAGAGTGCGTACAACATATTATTGTATCTTAATATTGATTAAAAGTTATTAGAAAAAGGTTTGTCATTTCCATACCTTAGAGAAAAAGTTTTAAGCATAAAACTTCTCTTGGTCCTGAAGATAATCTGAGATACTAGTATTATAACATGCTGCATTATCAATCAATATAATAAGTATCACATTCAAAAATAACATCCTTCTCCCTATCATAGTGTAATGAACAGATATTCATTTAAAAAGTTAGATTTCTAAGTTCGGTTATAATAACACTAGAAGTAGGTCTGCAACCGGCAATGTTTCTATCGATAATTAAACTTATCGCTTACCTAATATCAATGACTCGGTGAAAATAAACCGTACAGAAAAATTATATTGCAATACTAAGAAAACCATGGCATAATTTAAATTGATTCGATTTATAAACATAAATACCATTATATTACTAAATTTGAAATTGAACTAGTAAAATATCAAATTAACTATTCATTCTGTTTCAAATTGACAATTTAACTAAAGGGTTAAGCACGCCTTTGTACATGACACTTCCTTGTATATTTTATATGTATTTGTTGAGTGTGTACATGTACAATAAAGAATAATTAGATTAATTGATTTTAATAAAAAAAATTAAAAAGACAACTCCCGCACTAGAAATAAATCCTGTGTCGCAGGGGACTTTACAAACATACATGAAATGGACACAAAGAACACCCAGACTCAGAACAACAATTTGTGGATCACACAAAGTGTTGTCCTACGTGGGATTTGAACCCAAATACAAATACAGTTTATAAGCACAACAATATGATAATGTTATAAAGTTATGTGATCCAAATATGTGCTGCTTAATAAAAGATATAAGTGCAGATAAAAGCAGCGAACCGTATAATATGATTACGTTACGGTTACAATATTAACAATATTTAAATTCCAATATTATAACAACAGTATTGATAACAGTTTTTATATAAAAAGAAATCATATAAACCACTCCATATATTCCACTTGAAGAATAAAGCTGTCAATAATCGATACGAAGATTATTTACCATCATGATTATCGCTAATTAAAACTCAAGTAGCGAACGATTTAAATGGAATAACCCAGTTAAACCACTTGCCGACAAATAGTGATATTGTAGAGCACTGTCTATCGTGAACAATCACTACGATTGTTTTCAACATCTGTGTGTGTCATACATTATGCAATATTGCAATATTTAATATGGCGCCGTCTATAAATTTACTTTGGGAACGAATCTATATGAAACAAAAAGCTATCAATGACACCGCAGCGGTTCGAGCACATTAGATATTGTTGACAAAACTTCCTCCTTCATTAATATGCATCGGCAGGTAATATTCTGTACGTGCCCGTTCGCCGCCGGCATGCGCCCACTGAACATTTTCGCATGCGAGACGCATCCATGCAAAATTTTAGGCGGGATGCGTTTGCTAACGTAATAAACGTCCAGTAAAAGTAGTCATACTTTCCACTATTACTTCTTTGTCTTTGACATTGGCCAGTAATAAGTAAGACAAGGAAGGCGAGTATAGGTCCAATGCGTTTGAAGAACGCATAACGCATTCGGTAAAAGCGGGTTTTGACGACCGCCAGTGCACATTCCCATGCAAGGTATGCCCGCGGGAGCTATGTTGGCAATTTAAATATTACGGCTACTCAAAAACGTGAGATGTTGGTAGCAAGAAATCCCGTGTGGGCTCCGAATGAGACTAAATTCGGATTCACTGAATCTTCCTGAAAAAAAGTAATTGAGCGACGACATTTTTTGATAATTAAATTGTTGGTTTTTACAGGGCTACTTGTGAACAAATGAAATTAATAACATGCGTCTTAATTTCAACAACGAACATCTGAATGTTTTATGAATGATAATGTTAACGAAAATATTTGTGTCATCTCATAAACGTCTACAAGCAGAGATTATGCGCTATAAACTTTTTCATGTTTTGTCGTATAATATTTTTGGTGTAGTTAAGTTGAACGATGTACAATATTGCTAACATTGTGTGCACCGATGCCCATGACGGACGGTAGTCATTCTCATGTCGGCACCGAAAAAATATTCAAATCGATTCACGCGCGCGCGCCTCTGTCCGAATTTTGCAGCGCTTTTGATGCGCCCGCGTCGATTCCGGCAAATCCGTCGCGTCGGAAGTGCGTGGCGCGCGCCGCCCCGCCGCGCCGCCTCTGTCGATGTGTCGATATGCTCACATGGAGTCAATAACCTCGATCAGGACCTTCGATAATAAGCATCTGATAAACTGTTATTGGGTAGATTAAGAAGCCGAAAAAAATATGTCTCTGTTCATAAACGTAGTAGGTAGTTAGCGTAGCACGTAGCTAGGTTGACAGTTTTGAATAGTACCGCACAGTCCGCACAGAATATCAATATATTATGTTTTCCATTCAACGCATGATGCAATTAGAGAAAACAAAATGTAATTTAATATATCGATAACAACACAATCAGCTGCCCGCATTTTGATCAATTCGGTGTGCAAATTATCGACGTTATGTATTCCCCTCACTAATCCGAGTGATACGTATACGGTCACACAATGCACTTGTTATTCGACAGTTCAGTTTCTAAGTAAAGTGCATACTGGTTGAATACTGTGTTGATATGACGTATGCGTCTGCCCTTTCAATGACTTGCATAATAAGTTTTCGTTTTGCCATAAAAATAATATTGCCTAACCATATACAGAATTTAATTACAATGACCAAATCACCACACAACAAATGAAACAAAAGATCGATCACATAATAAATTAAATCACATTATATATGGACAAATAGGTAAGGACTAAGTACTTTAATAAAATACAACGCTATTCTTAATTAAATATAACTTTATGTTCTATGATATAGCTACCAGAAACACAATTTAAAAAGTAATATGGGTCATCGTTTAATATACCTACAACTTCTATTTACAAATTCACGACAATCTCGAATTATCTATCGGTAAACAAGTCATATTTTGTATTATTGGTCAATTTAAAGAAAAAAATTTGTTAACTTTCGTAAAGGACATTCCAAACTTAAAAGCCAAATGTATCCGAAGATTGACTAAAGCAATTAGTATTTCGTGCAAGTGAGGTAGCGTTTACCTGTGTTTTATGATGTACAAACAACTTTTAAGAAATCCGTAGACAATTCGGCCTATTGTATATATATTGTTTATCCCATTACGTCAGTTGAGTCCCCATAAACAACATTTTTACAAACAGGATCAGCAGTTTAACGGTAATATTACAAGGACGCCGACTCAAAAGAATCTACCTGACTTGGATGACGGGGCGCTTTTAACATGTACAAAGTCACACTTTGCGATTGACTTTAGGTTATAAAATAGTAAATCAGTTTTTTTTTATTTTTCTGACTATTTAGACTTTCTAAATAATCAGAAAAACTGACTACTTGGAAAGCCAAAGCTCGTTTTAATATTTCAGTGAGTTTTAACTAACAGATTTAAAGTGACAATTATAATTTAATGAGTAGAGTGCAAATATAAAAAATATATAAACAGATAAATAATTTAGGATTATTTTACAGTTGAATGGTAAACACCAACAAACATGTTTCCAGATATCCGAATTGCTAATATTAAAAACATTTACTACATGTCGTACGGTTACAAACGTAGACGTTAAAATATGCAAAAAATAATTACTAGTCGTGTTAATGAAATGAAAGGCCCCACAAATGGAAACATTATGAGATCTATTATAAGTCGCAGTATGGAGTAACAAACTATCTGCGTGAGCACGTTTACATCTCGAGTCTGGAAGCTGCCACAAAACAGAGATTAGAGTTCGTTCACACAGGATTTTATTCCTCTGCATCGGTATCGATGCGTGTGCGCATATCGGTGCACGGCTCTTACTCATTTGTTGTTGTAATTGTAAAAGGGATGGCGGATGAGATAAGTGGGTCGATGACATTTGGCTCCGGCTGTCGATTACTACGATTATGCACATTGTGCGTTGAACTTTACTAGAAGCTGTGATACGCTCACAGCTTTGATACGACACTGAAGCATTGAGCATCATTTATAACAAAGCGCCGCGATAAGCTTTTGTTTACTGACTCACGCAAACCGGGATGTTAATTTTCCATGTATTTTTTTATTACCAGTTAATCGTGTGTAAAGTTTGCGATAGCCTATAAATAACATTATTTTTGTAATCGAAACCAAACCATCAATAAATAAAACATCATACCAATACATAATATAATATTATGGTAACAATGCATAATAATATTGTAACATTTCAATTTTATATTACAATTTAATCTGAGTACATGTATGCTGCTGAAGGGAATCATAAACTCATACTTAGCTTATCTCGAAACAGTGCAGTTGTAGTAACGAAACGTGTATATTACGTCCGTGGCACGTACGTGTTCGTCGAATATAAATTCCCATGTAGGACCGATAGGAACCGAATCTAACTGTCGATACGAACCACTATTACCACTATCACATCCGCTGCCGGACAGATAACTGGACGATTGTATAACACACCCAATAATCTATTGTTCTAACTCTAAACCGCAAATAGAAATATTTGTACCTACGCATCGCCCACTTATAAAATACATTTTAAACTAGGTAAGAAAATAAATTATGAATTTTGTAAACTACTATCTATACTAATATTATAAACGCGAAAGTTTGTAAGTATGGATGGATGGATGGACGGATGTTTGTTACTCTTTCACGCAAAAAACTACTGAATGGATTTGGATGAAACTTTACAGTAATATAGCTTATACATCAAAATAACACATAGGCTACTATTTGCCGCGATAACCGACATATACGCGGGCGGAGCCGCGGGCAACCACTAGTGTAAAATATAATAAACCGTAGACAGTACCGTCTTTCTTAACTATGAATAGGTACACAGTAACAGAGAGACAACTGATTAGCGTTTTTGGCACGTGTGTTTAATAATTAATTAGCGCTTAATCAGTGTCAACATGTCTTTATTTTAAATTCTCTTAAGAATTCTCTGTCTGTATAATTGTGAGTGTGACTCTTTCCACAGCATATACAATTATACATGGGTAATATATATCTATTGCACGAACGCCGAGACCTTTCCCAGACAGCACTCTCGCTGCAATTCCTATGTCAGTCGTGTCATCAAACAGTTATTTGATTGTCCTTGAATAGTAGTTTCTCTTTAAGTTCTTCAGCACTGACGTTTCTACGAAAACAACAAATGATGCGTACACAATGTCCCTTTGAACATTGTTCTAGAACCACAGTCTACACTCAAAGTAATTATTTAGGTGTATATTGTTCATTATTTTAACGCGATAATGACGTCTAAGCTATTTCTACGCAATCTAGATCTTAATTAAATCTCGATATCACATTCTACTTTTCAAAACCTAGGTATATAGATCTGACCAGTCAATGAGTAGTGATCGGAGTCCAGGGAAAATATGCTAGAGTGTTTTACCTATTCAGTGTGTAGTCTAGTAACTTGCTTTGTGTAGTCTGATGGCCAATAGTGCTTACCGATAAGAATCGATGAAGTAAACTGTGAAATAATCTTAGGAAATAATGTACCTATACAAAAGTGTAATACGCATTCCCAGTGAAGCATTCACGTGTTTTCGACTTTTACTCCACGTCTCATAGTTTCAATCCGATTCAAAATTTTGATTACAAACATACAAAATATCAAACGACTTAAAGTTATATTATTTAAAAAATACTTTTTATAAAAGAAAACCGACTTCCAAAAAACATCCAACGAAAACTTCCTGTCAAAAAGCACTAAAAAGCGTAAAATAAACTGGCTCTTCATAAATTGCTATGTGCCAATTCTTGTATATACCTAATTCTTTATTCATTTAAATAGTAGTATTATAATGTGTGCTAGGTACCTAAAATCTGTTTGAGGTCGGTGCCAAGCCCAATATGTATTTGATAAGTTACGTACGTCCGGCTCCACCATACTACTACTCGTACACAACTATTACAAAACTATTTTTGAGACAACTACAATGGATTCAGATATGTTCATGCACGATGATCGACTCAAGTTACTAAGTTGTGATTAAACTAAAATGGATCGCTCTAATGAACTAGTAATCTACTGATTTCGTTAGATATTGGATGTTTCAACTACACTACTTTCTGCACTCCACGTACCTTGTGTTACTCCACATTTATAATTTGTTCAAAGCAAAAACATTTTCGATACGTTTTCGATCGACTCATACTGAAATCTTCACCAATCGCAACGCTAAACACGCTCACCATGACAATCGAGTCAATGTGAAACAAACTAGCACTAGGCCGCCCTTTGCACATTATATATTTATAATTGTCTGTACTCTTTTAAATCTGTAATACGGTATACAAATAAAGAGTTTTATATCTATCCGTCTATAAGTAAACTATCTGTTGCCCGCAGCTTTGCTTGCGTTGAAGTTGAATTACATAGATTTAACTAAAAACAGTGTAAGTTTATATGAATAATACATTCATGTTTTAAACGTATTTATTTTTAATCAATAGCTAATAATACAAACTATTGACCCTTATTTCAACCCCTTTAGGAGTAGAATTTCTATTAATGCTGATATAAGTATTCATTTATTTGTAAACAAAAGCCTGAAGACAAAGTTTCAGGCTACTAACTTAAAAAATGACGGGCTTTCAGACTAACCTATGTACGAAATGTCAACCCCTATTTCACCCCTTAGGGATAGAATATCCAGAAATGCTACGTAATACATTAAAACTCATTTTTATTAGTAGCCCAAAAATATATATAGTTTAGTTCACGTTTCTAACTTAAAAAAATACCGATGAATTTGAGAACCTCCTCCTTTTGGGAGTCGGTTAAAAATTACAAACTTTTATACAATCTTTCAGCCCCTATTTCTTCCTCTTAGGGGTAAAATATCCAGAAATCCTTAAATACATATCTACATTTTTTTATCAGTAGCCCAAAGATAAAGTTTTCGAATATAAAAATAATTTTCAAAATCGTTTCCACAATTGACGGAGTAATCGCCGAACATACATAAAAAAAAATACATATAGTGGAACATAGAACCTCCTCCTTTTTGGAAGTCTGCTAATAACATAAGTCGTTATTAAAATTATTACTATGGACAGGTGCTATAAAGTTTCACTTTTATAATAAAGTATTCTATAAAGCATGTGATATTGTTTTAAATAGTAAAAATGGATCGTAAACTATAAACTAAACTTGTGTGTCTAACGTGTTTAGCATCGAGTTCGTGCGACGAATGGTAATAGTAGATAATGCGTTTGGTGTAAGCTTGTAGAGACAAGCGGTCTAGCTGATTTGAATTTCAACTTTGAAGGCCCTATTAACTTTAAATGCCTGCACTGCAATAATTAATTAAATCTTTTTTGTGACTACTGAGTAATATGTGATCTACATCGATATGCAGATGTAGAATTGACAGAAGGTATGATAACACGTAATAACCTTTTATTAACGTCAGTCCAGATCCATCTATATTGATATTATAAATTCGAAAGTAGCTCTGTCTGCCTGTCTGTTTGTTACGCTTTAAGAGTTAAACCGCTACACCGATTTCACCGGAATACACGTGGGCTGAACCTCAGGCAAAAGCAGGTAACTTATACATAATTCTTATTGTTTTGAAAAACATTAAACCATTTTTATTTACAGCAATGATCTAACATTAACCTAAAGATCTTAATTTAATGCAATAGCTAAACTCGGACAGTATTGCCGGTAGTTGAAGGGAGGAAGGTAGGTGAAAAGTCGCTAATGAGGTCTTGACATCACGGGTGCAATGAGTATTTTAGGGACCCATTAGGGATATTCTTTAATATTGTAATCGACTTGACCCGTCCAGAAGTTTAGTCCAAAATATTCAGATTATTTATTTTTCTATAATTATATTAGATAATTGTAATTATTGTTCTTTGAATAGTTTTTTACTGTTACGTTACATCAATTTTTTATTTTATGGTTACATTTATCTTTTATGCAAAACAACTCCCTGTTTTACAAGGGATCATAATTTAAAAAAAAAAGTGTTTTGTGACGGCAGTTAACGACGGCGGTGTTTATTTAAATTTAGCGTTTATTTTTATGAGAACGTAAATGTTATAAGTCAATAAATATATTACAAAGATTTTGTTTTACAAATTTTAATAAATAAGGTTTACTTTTTTGGAGTTATTTCTTTTGAAGTCAACAACTATAACCTAGGCTCAACAATCAGGTAATAATGAAATTTAACAAACCAATTTTAATGTATTTTTAGTCTTATGTGTCTATATAATGAGCAGTCAAGATAAATAATTAAAAGTGAATCTATATCTCTATGCAATGTCAAAGGGTTCATTTGACCTAATTTGACATATTCTGACAATCAATTATTCAAATCGCTCTCCGTTGAATACACAGGGGTTGGTACAAAGTGCTTTGTAGACTACAAGAACATGACGCGAAAAATGTCTATGCTCCATCAATTTGGAGTAAATACCATTACACTTAGAAGCGCATTGAATTTCTATAAAAATAAACCCGGGGTTCCCGAGTAAAACCTTAAGATTTTAGGCAGAGACAGAATTTTTTAATGACAAAGTACCTATCTATAATTACCTGTTAATTATTTTCTGAGGACAAAACCATTTAACAGGATAAAATGAAATTTGGAAAATCAGTCTAAATTTTTTTAAATTCTATATATCTGTGGCCCTTACCTACCGCAATACCATTTTACTTAATTTTCCATACGAATATCAACCTTGAAAAACTTGAATATTAGGAATGCGTATTTTTGAATGTTCACTTAAAGCAAATATTCCACTAACTATATTGTATCTAGCGCTTTGAACTAATCCTTGAAACACCACAAATCATGACGATTGATTCGTGCGTTTCAACAATTGCTAAATTGGTGGTGATGGAAGATAGCGTCTTAAAGCCTGGGGTTATGATGTCAATTGTCGAAGTGAGATGACTTAGCCATAACCGACACACGCCCCACTAAAACGTCCATTAATCAGTAGCACAGATTCTAAATATAGCCACTTATGCTATCGACAATCCGAACTTGTGATGTCAGCACAGAATTGTGTCGGAAGGTTCACCTATCTGCCAAGGACTTATGAAATGTTTGCAAGATGTAAGAGTTAGTTTAGTGGAAGTTGAGTCAATGTCCAGCTTGTTTTATATATTACCTATTGAGTTAAACACTTCATGACCCACTTGATTTTCTGTGAAAATTAATTGAAGAAGGTACGTAACTAAAAGTACATACTATATTTTTATTTATGTATTATAGACACGTCAACAGTATAAACCAATGAAATTGTTTTTAAGCGTAAATCATAAACGGAAAAAAATGGGATAGTTATAACACGGAGAAATATCCATGTATTAAAAATATAAATTAAACGCATTAACAATAAATGGAAAAAATATAAAAAAATAGTTAAATAAATTACAATAGAGGTTATGCGAACGATTGAAATATCTATTTTTTGGGTATTTTGTAAAAAAAAAAATAAGCGTGAGTTCAACAGCATGTGCGGTAAACATGAAACAGTTAAGGCATCTAATAAGAGAAATTGTACTCTCCATAGATAACACTAAAAGGTAAGAAAAAGGTATTGTTATTTCATAAAAGTATCCTCAACTTATTAACAACCAATAAGCTTTTATCATATTCTCTTTAAAAAACTTGTTGTCAAACAATGGTGTTTACAAACAATGGATTTGCGCAGCCGAAACGGACAGAACTGTCTATCTTCCGAATAACTCTAAGGTGGAAGTAGTCATAGATGATATGAGTTAAATGAGGATCATCGCTGTTACTATATAATTCTGTTAAACAGCTTTTAGGCATTAGGTATCATGAGGTGAGCCGTCCGTTGGTTTGCCTCTGTATGTTAAAAGAATAAAAGTAATTTTTAGATAGGTCCATAAGTTGCAAACAGTTATTAAAAAAAAAACTTTTTCAATGTCTGTTCTGACATACAAAATTTGAAATGCACCTACATTGATTCAATAAAAATTAAGAAATCTCTACGCATCACATGTCCATACCAGGCTAACCTGTTGCTTCTCAATTTTTCATACACTGGTGCTACTTTCAGGCTCCCTCTAATATATTCATTCTTCACCTTATCCATTCTAGTCACACTACACATGCATTTCAACATTCGAATTTCAGCTACATGCAGGCGTCTCTCATTCGTTTTCTTTATTGGTCAACACTCAGATCCATGCAGGACGGCAGGTCTGATGATCGTTTTATATATTTGTCCAGTTAACGTTAAAGGGAACTTGGGATCGTAAATAGTTCCTGTTACCTGCCGCTACTTCATCCATCCTGCGTTGATTCGGTGCTGCGCACACCTATCAATTTCGCCATTATTTTGTAACAGCGAATCGAGGTACTTGAAATCGGTGCAGATCGGCATCGCTGTTCCATTCAGTGACAGGGCAACAAGACCGGAGAGACCGCCGAAATCGCAGAACATGTATTCGGTTTTAGTTCTGCTGATTTTCAAGCCAACATTCTCCAGTCTTTGCTAGTCTGCGCTGGACCTCGCACGCGTCTTCACCGACCAACACAAAGTTATCTGCAAATAGCATGCACCATGGTGCCTCCTCCTGCATATCCGAAGTCAGAGCATCCATTATCAGCAGAAAGAGGGATGGGCTAAGAGCTGATCCCTGGTGCAAACCAACAGAGACACCGAATCTGTCGGTGTTTCTCGCAGCCGATCTTACATAGGTGCTAGATCCCCTGTACATCGCTTGAATCAATGCCACATACTTAGCAGGCACTCTTTCTTCTTTCAGAGCCCACCACAAAACCTCTGGGAGTACCCTATCGTACGCCTTTTCTAGATCAACAAACACCATATGCAAGTTTTTGTGCGCCTGTCTGTATTTCTTGCACAATTGTCGAATTGCGAATATGGCATCTGTTGAACCGCGGCCCGGTATTAACCCAAATTGGTTTCGACCTATTGCACTTTCCTCTCTCACTCTTCTCTCAATAACTTTCTCCCAAACTTCCATACTATGTGAAATAAGTTTTATTCCTCTATAACTGCCACATTCCTGTACATCTCCTTTGTTTTTAAAGATTTGTACAAGCGAACTTAAACACCATTCATCCGGGATTACCTCTTCCTGTAGCAACGTATTGAAGAACAAAGTCAACCACTGATATCCGTCCTCTTTCAGTATCTTCCATATTTCAACTGGTATAACATCGGGCCCAAAAGCTTTTTCATTTTTCAAACTTAGTACTGCCATTCTAACTTCGTCTATACTAATGTCATTTACTAATCCCGTATTCACATGCACCTCATTCAACATTCCAGTCCATTCGTTTTCCTCATTCATCAGCTTTTCGAAGTAAGTCTTCCATCTGAACCTTATATCCTCATCTTTTACTAACACTCTTCCTATTATAAAATATGTAATAAATTATAACGTCAAAGTGTGTAGGAATTTTATGTTTTTGCCATCATAACTACTAAGATTACTTTTAATAAAAATACACAAACTTCAAAGATATAGTAAAGTTAATAATAACAAAATTTCGGACATCTCAATCTCATTATCAAGTAACTTTATTGCAAGACTGTGAAATAAATTATTTTGTACATATACATCTACCCAATATAGTCCTGTAATCAAAATGTCTTCACAGCCATTAACACTTCAATTGAAAAATAATTTGTATCACCTATAAAATATGATAATAAATACGGTGATCATGTGGTTAATTGAATGATGAGGAAAGTAGTACGGTATAACATGACATCTGGTTGTCGATATACCAGGGTAATTACGGACACCTTGTGTTTGCAACGAAGGTGTATTGAGGTAATCCACACTAATATTATACATTCGAAAGTAACTCTGTCTGTTATAAGCAAATACCCTGCACCGATTACGATGAAATTTAGCATGGAGATTCTTTGATTCTTGAGGAAGGGCATACAGCATGCATCCATCATCATCATCATCCATCAACAGCTTTGAACATTCTACTGCTGGTCATAGGCATAATGAGAGCCTCTGAAAAGATGGTTTGGCCTACCATACCACTATGGCCAGACGGGTAGGAATAGAGTTAGTTTCATGTTTTCATTATCTTTGCAGTGATGTTGTCCCACCTAGTCGCCTCTTACGTACATACATTTAGACATTTAATACATGTTTAGTTAAGAGTCCAACAAAATGGTGAATTTTGTAAAGGAACCGGATATCGCGAGGGAGCTAGCTTTTTCTTAACATCTATCAGTTTTATCCCTCATTTCTCATCGATATAATCACAATGTGTAACAGCGAAGCATGGTACTCGTATTATACAATTAGATACATTCTATTTATTAATTATATTATTTTACTAAACCGTTTTAGTTTTTTTATCCCTGCCGAAATGACTCTACTCTGCCTGATAGAAATCATAAGTAGAATCTAAGAGTGGTGGTCACCATACTGCGAATGCAGACAAGGCAACAATGCAGCATGGTGACCCACACCATAGCGAGCTAGTGATGCTTCTGCAACGAAACACGACAGCACGATCGCTGTCATTTTACGTTGATTTTCTGTGCGAGGGTAGTACCGCCCCGGTCGAGCCGGCCCGTTCGAGCTGAAATCAGCGTGGCTCTACTACCTTGCACTGAAAATCTTAAGAACATAGGTATTTAGAATTTTCTATTCATTTTAGTTTTCTTTGGAACAAGTTTTCTTTTTTTTAATCGGTTATTAATGTACGTACGTAGTTGGGTATGTTTTTAAGTAATGATTGAAATAATATTTTTAAGAACTAGTTTGATTGAAAGCTATATTTGTCATAACAAATGTTTATATTGGTGTCCACATTTAAATGTGTAGCAGGGCAGCGGGTGTCTACCGGCGTGTGTCGCGCCGCCCGGATCCACGGATATGTGAACAGGCAAGGATTAGGGCCATGGATATTACTTGTTTTGTTTATGTTGAATTTATTTACGGTTTTTGTTACTTCATTTTCATTCGTCACCTGAATGTTGCTTGGGTATATAGTACAACATATTTAATTTATTAGTTACAAGTTTTTCGGTAAAAGCTATATTCTGTAATAATACCTTACATATTTTTTTCTTTACCATATTAATATCTATGTATTACACAATTTCGAATTAAATACGTTGTCAATGTAATCTGTTTTCGATGGCAGGCCAGGACACATGGAGTCAATTGTCGACCAGTCGAAGACGACTCCCTCTGCGGTGCACATGGTGTCGGGATGGCAAGTGGCGGAGGAAGTGATTTGTCTCTGTGACCATCAGCACATGCTATTCATTGTGTCTCGCAGGGAAAGGAGCCTCCGCGACGACGGTCCCTTAAGCGGCTCTAAGAGAGATGGTCGTAGTCGCATTCCACGTTGTGGATTGGTAGTAGGAAAGGGTTTTGTCGGTTTCGGCAGAAATGGTGGCTTTATTCGACCTGGGAACATTATGGCATCTATATGTGATGCCTCAATGCAGCAATGCCCCGAGTCATATCAGTGAGAAAGCGAACCACAGTCGAGGAGATCGATGGCGCACGACGGGAACGTGGAGTTCCTATAAAGGCTCTCAACAATGCAATCGCTGAGGCTAAGGCTCGATACAAACCAGACTGCCCTCTGGCCTAAACATCGTCTGCTATGCTGACGATATACTAATATTGGCTACAGGGTTACGCTTTGAGGAGGTGATTCATCTCGCGAAGCAGGGGGTGGCTTGTGTAGTAGAATAGATATGTGAGCCGAGTCTGAGGATGGCGCCTCAGAAAACTGAGACAATATAGTTCCATTGCCTATGTTAGCACTAGCAACCACCCTGCTCAGGCCTCCGGTTATTACCCTAAAGACCTAGCGGGTTCATCCCGCAGTAAGACTAAACTAAGGAATCGAATCGATCTCGATCAATCTTCGACATTCTGACCGACATGGACGCCATGGTGTACGACCAAATACGTTCTGTCAGTCAGAATGATGAAGAGGCAACACTGGTTCATGAGCCCGGAATGCAGCGGCTGATCACACATACGCAAGCTCTGCGAGCTTAGCAGGCACGGCTCGAAATTCAAACCATCTTAAATGGAATATAAACTTTAAGGAAAACATTTTTACAATTACACTAACTTTATAGTAATTCTAAGTTCTTGTAAGACTGTTCAGCCCCTTCTAGCCAAGTGGACATTCTATAAACGAAAACGTCAATAAAAAACTAAGAAATATTAGGGAAAAACATCATCTCAGCGCTAAGTCAAGTGGTCAATACAAATATTAACCAATAATTGGGAAGAATAGAGGCGTTAGCTATTGTAGAAAGAGATTCGACGCGAAACTTGGCTAAGGGGGTTAGTATGTATAATGTATATGAGTGATAAGTGAGAATAACAATATCGAGTCGATTTCATAGCTTGGTCATAAGATTATACGTTTAAAATTAATATACCATAAGAACATAGCTGAAGATGAGCTGTAAATAGCAAAGATGATTCTGATACAAAGAGTTAATAAAAAAAATCCAAGCTCATCAATTTATACTTTAGAATAAACGGACATGAGACACTAATTCTGTCCCATTTTGGCAGTCAAGAGGTTTCTAGTTATACATATATTTACTATTTTTAAGGTGTTTATCCTACTTTAAAAGGGCTATTATTCTTATGGTACAGTACAAAATTCGACATTAACTACTTTATTTTGTCTACATAATACTATGTAGAGATATCTTTCAAGACATGATGCTGATCCAAATCCACAAGGGCTGATCAATATCGCCGTATATAAACATTGCATTTGCACAAAAGGAGTAAACGCAATTTAAAACTACACAAATCTCAAAGCTTTTTTAATCCGTCCCTTTGCAAACGGACAAACACACACACCCTCACATCTCCCCACAAGTGTGTGCACGCACTCCATGTGGGTAGGTTAATGATAGCGGGCTTCCGTCGCGTCACACCTGAGAGCCCGTAACCGCCATCGAGTTATAGATACCTACACCCCGCACCCCTTAATTCTAAATAACGCACTTGTGTGGAACTTTTATGAGCGGCGACAACTGTTTTTAAAATCACTCATTTATTTTAGACCTGTTTCATTTTACTGGCTTTAATAGAAGTAGGTAATCAAAAATAAAAACATGAAAAAGAACTTAAATTAAAATAACAATTAGTATATTACATAATATGTAAGCAAATATAACTAATAAACTTGATGAAATATACATAATACAAAGTATACTACACCACATCTAGACTAATATTATAAAGCTGGAGAGTTTGTTTGTTTGTTTGAAAGTGCTAATCTCAGGAACTACTGGTCCGATTTGAAAAATTCTTTCAGTGTTAGATAGCCTATTTATCAAGGAAGGCTAAGCATCACGCTAAGACCAATAGGAGCGGCGCATCAAAAAATGTTACAAAAACGGGGGAAAATTATTACACTACGGGCAATAGGAGACGTAAACGACGTTGCGTGGGTCAGCTAGTATTGTAAAATTAGTATGAGTCCTCCACCTTATGGGACAGTCTTGCTATAACTTTTGTTCACTCAACAAAGATAAGATCTAAAAATTTTTTTTTGGGGTTATAACATTTAACCTTTTCAAGGCTTTCCATAAAATTTTCCTGATTAACCCTTTCTTTCTGAATCACAATCAATGTACTTAGTGCTTAACATTAAGAACTACAAAGCAATATAACGCTCAGTGTGTAAAATACATGACGATGACGAGAATAATGGACAAAATATATGCAAGTTACATTTCCAGGTAAGTAATTGCATTAATTGCCATCAGGTTGATTTTACGCTCACGATATAAATAAATAATTATAAATATTTTGGACATCTAACACACAATGCTATCTAGTCCCAAGCTAAGCAGAGCTTGTGTTATGGGTACTAGACAACTGATACAAATACAGATATACTTTTTTTTCATAAATGCATACATATTATACATAGAAAACACCCAAACTCCGAAATAAATATTTATAGATCATACAAACATTTGGTCCGACTCGGGAATCGAACATGAGACCTCATGATCAGTAGTCGCACACGCCAACCGCGTGACCAACGAGGCAGTCGAAACCATATGAAGTTTGTTTTTGTTCCTCAAATATTTCCACATAAATCATTAAATTATAATGGGAGATATAGAAAGAGATATCTCCCATTATTGGACCAACCTCAGTAGTTGACAATTCAGATTAGTCTGATATTTATTTTAAAATAAATTTGATATGGATTTCTAAATCTACATTAATTTAAGTTCAATTCAGTTATACTTTGTATCTATTCGTCCTTGAAAAAAAAACATCACTTGTTTTATTTCAAACGGCTATTATTCCATATCAGCAAGAAAAAATTGTGGAATCGAATAGAACGAGGAATAGAACGAAAACTCTTCTCTGCTAACAATGTCTATATTGTTACAGTTTTCTACGTCTAATTTCTCTTTGCACATTATAAGTGTCAGATAAACTAAATGCTCATTATAAATTACAAAATACCATAATCGTTAATGACATTCTGAACAAGTATCAAAATGAGTATTAATTTCTATCATTATCAAATCTAATGATTACTGGTTTTTGAGTGCAATTACATGTGAATAGAATAACTTTGATTAGGCAATATAACTAATTAGGTACCTAACGGTCTAAGAAATCTTTTAGAAAAATTTAATATGAAAAAAATGTTTTAAAAGATTCATGTTCATGACTCTAAAATACAAGAGTATTATTATTTGGTTGTATTATCTACTCTATAAATTTCATTGAGTCAAACGTTGAACGAATTACGCACTACACAAAGACGCTTAGAGTTAAAAGGAAAAAGTTCAATTAATCCTAATTTGTTCGCTGAGATTAAGTACGCGATAAACGGAATTCTGTTCAACCCTATACTTCGCTGCTCAGCCCTCTATTCGTATTTAAGCCGCTTTAAAAAGATGTAGAGTTCGACAAACAAGGGACTTATAATGCGTAACGGACTAAGAATTGTTCCCAAGAAATGCATCGATTCAGATTAGGGTCGAACACGGAAGAAGGGACCGATATAAAAAAATATCGATAAACATCTAATTTATCGATGTATCGAAGGGTTGTACGATCAATGACCGGTCGTTGATATACTAGATCAGTCAGTTTTACATTACTTATTATATATGCCAGTGACAATGATCGGGTCGGAACCCCGTGGATAAACTTAAGAGTTTTTTCCCTAGTTCAACGATATACAAACTACATTGAAAATAATTTCCCTCTTATTTAGTAAATACATTTGCATAAATAAGTTTTACCATCCCATTCTAGGACAATCATTATTATAATTGTGTTTTTCTCGCGAAAAACTTACTCAGTTTAACGGTCAGACCTAGTGATATTAATCGCCGACGCATCCGCCGATAAATCGATAAACGAGTCGCGCGACTGTGACGAGTTTCCCAACTACCCACAAATTATAATCGCACTGCTACTGTTTTCACAAACTACGGAGCTTTGATTGTTGTACGTTCGATGAGAGCGTTTTGCGGAGATCGTCGGCCGATAGGTCGACTCGGGCGGCACATTAATTACTTAATACTGATGCGTGAGTAAATGTATGCAATTTCTAACGCAATTCCCTGTAATTACAATTTTTTCGTTTACACCACAATAATAATTTATTGAAAGCTTTATCTATCGCTCCGTGTTCATGAAACGTGACGTTGTTTAAACTTTCGCATAAAACAACGTTAGCGTCAGGTAGGTACTAGATCAAAATCGTAAGGTCTTATTAATATTTAATACTTGTGCTTCACTTTAAAATATGGTATCAGTTGCGTGTGGTCAAAACTTCGTTAGTACTTTCCGTTCGTATCCGCAACTTCCTCGCCGATACAATTATTACACTCAAAAAAAAAGATGGTAATGGTGTGCGTGGGAGTGCACGACAAGTGAGCTAACGCACACGAGAACATTTCTACTGCACGCATGTCTTTGTTACAGTTGCAGATGTTATCAGAAGCGTTAAATTCATTACTTGAACTTATCTGCATAAATAGTTCTACTTAATATATCATTAATGATATTATGAGTTACTTTGAAGTATTAAAAAAATACACGTCATGGACATGTGTTATTGCCCTGTGTTCTCGCAAAACTTTCATAAAAACTGTGGAAAACGTATTTGCCAACTTAACATAAATGTATTAATGTTTATTTGCATAGACAATGGATTACTAACGTTACCTGCATTGTTGTTATAGTGGGGTGACTAAGTACAAGTGTGTGTGTGCCTCATGTGTGTCGTATTGCGCTTCATGTGTGGGTGTTTCCGTCATTTCCCTGCGCAGGAGTCGTCGATCGTAATGATTGCTCACGCGTTTCGCATCACTCACCCTCGGAGGGATAACTCGTTCACATACCATTTAAATGCGATATATTATGCAGTTGCTTTTTGTTTGACATAGAATTGATAAATCTAATGATATGACAACAGTCATATTTGAGTAAAGAATGAACATGCCACATTGATACCGATTAACTATTATTGCTCTTGTCAAAGGCAAACAATTGTAATGCATTATACCTTAACTCGAAATATGATTATCTGCGTTTGTCTTAGTAGTAAATCAAATAAGTACTAAACAGTAGAATAAATAATTTAGAAAAAGTGGTAGTCCTTATGGCAAGCCTGTTCAAAGAGAAAAAACTACGTTATAAAACTTAGTTTTTAATTAATAAATAACAACTATAATTAAATACGCATCGACTTCTCAATGACACTTTACTATTAGTCCAAAACAATTATTGGAACACAAAACTAAGGACTCGTCGGTACCCGCGTAGTCTGTAGTACGTTGAAACGCACATGTGCGGGGCGTGTCTTCATGCACTACTGCACCCTCCCCATTGTTTATCCCACGATTAAACTCAATTCAAATACTAACTCTCACTTCAAAATTAAACTCTAGTGGTGCTAGAACCTTTTGTTTTAAATACAATACACGCACTTACAACGCGACTACGAAAACCATAGACTTCCATATTAGATGAAACAACGCAGTGACGCGATTTACGAAGTTGTAATATTAATAGCTTTATAATGAACGGATAAAGTTTTGGACATCGATGAACGTAAGTTTCGTAGATTGTAATTCTATAAGGAACTGTTGTCTCATTAGGCGCTTTTACTACTAATACTTCAATTTCAAAATACAATTTGCCAACTTGATTCACATCAAGTTGAACCAAAAAGTTTTGAAAGATGTTCTTAAATTTATAGTTTTGTGGGAATGCCTTATTTTATTTAAGTCCATGGTAGCAGTGGTCGATCCTGAACCGCTAAGCATGGATTAAAAGTGGGGTGTTTGAGCGCTCGTTACGAGCTCTTCAGGCTGCGCCGGCACAGGGACAGCTGACGCTACGGCTGGTGTGACCGACTACTGCTTTTTAAACAATCATTATGCAGCTCGTTGTACCCTTTATCGTACTTATTCTTATCCATGGAATCTTTGCAATATTGTTCCTTAAGTAGCTTTTGTTAACGACTGTACAAATAATGTTAAAGATGTGAATAAGCTAAATATAATTGTGGCTATTTTAAGCTAATAAAATGTTTGAAACGATTCTTCCTTCTTGATCTGATATTAAATTTCATCGACGTGGATGATATAGAAAGTCTGATTATAAACATATCGTGCAGACATTATTTACGCATACTTTATCGTCAATCAATAATTAATATCTTGAGTCTCGACGGGTGAGACGCTCCCGAATTTCGCCGAGAATGATGAGGAGATCGCGTTCGCGTAATCGAACCAGCAAAAAATAAAAAATGAAGCAAATACGAAATACTCCATTACAGGCATCGCACAGCCAACCGTTGAGACGACTTCATGCAAATAAATTTGCAGAAAAAATAAGATATTATTTTTGATAACATTGTCGATAAGAAACTTTCAATCTATAAAATCTAAACTAAATACAATTTTTCGGTTTTCATTCGTCTTATTTCTTTTAAAAAAACACTCTAAAAGATATATCATACAGAGAATAGCTATACAAATAATTATAATGATTAACTGAATGACAAATATTTCCACATTCGTAAATAATAATAGTCATAACACGCATTACGATAGAATATAAATACCTAGATAGTTATAATTATACCAATATGTATTATTGTTTCATACAATATGTTAAAGTTTATGAAGAAGAGGTTGTTATAATATAACTATGCCTAAAGTATTCTGATAGTCCGATGTGCAGCAGTTTAAAAATTATTCGTGGGTCGTCTCCACGTATGTCGCATGTAGGTGCTTGCACATTGTGTATGCAAGGCGCGACTGCTGCGGGCCACGTCAGCTATTTGCTCGTGTCCAGAGGGCTAAACCATTCAAGGCTAAGGTGCAGGGCCAGTTTTTGGCTGTTTCCGACTTGATCCGCCACTTGGACACCCAAACGATCCACCTTCACAAGCCATTCCTTCAACAATCCTTGATAAGGAGACAATACGTTTTATATACTTTTATTTCTTTTATATCTTAGTGAGTCAATACCAAGAATATTGAGTATTTCTTTCTATTTGGAAATTCTTAATTCAGAAACAATAATTGCCGCCGAATGAACAACCAATTAACAATAATACCAGAATTTTAAACGCAATAATTGGTTTCCATGCTTATCTACTACATACACCAAGTGTATAAATTATAGTAAGTAACTGATTGCATTAGGAATTGAGTGATTACCGAATTAATTCTCCACCCTCGGTGAGTAAGCATAAGTAGCAATCTTTAGGAGAATTTACACAGATCCCACGAGATACGAGCTCTCTCACCCATTATTAATTGCACTTCTCAGGTGTGGTGATTATCCTTTTTAAGCTGCCGCAAACACGGAGGCAGTCGTGCATTTCTACGCATGTCTTTACGGCTAACTTGTGAATTTGAGATTCTTAATTTAGGTACTAGATGAAATCTTTAACACTGTGGAAACATTTTGTCATGGAAAAATATTCTAAGAAAGTCTTTGTTGTTTTATTTTGTTTGAGTTATATTACAGTCTCATTTACGTTGTTAATCGTGCAAGATAAGTAAATAATACGTATCAATCCATTGCAATGAAACAAGCGTGTCATTTCAATCACCGTAAGTAATAATCAAATGCAATACTTCTTTCATTGTTAATAGATTAAGCAACTTAAGCCTGTGCTACATTTAGTTTATTAACAATTATGAAACTGAAATGAAAAAGTGTTAGCGTCGCGTCGTGTTGAGCGGGGCACAGCACGCTGTTTGACCGCCTGTAATTGCACGAAGCAGCGCTCGCGCAGATTATCAGTAGCAAGTGCGTCCGATAACGCATGCGCACGAACGTGTGTTATTAAATTTATTCCTTTTTCGCCAGAATCTGCATAATGAGGGGGGCAAAAAAACTTCGTAATCGCTAGAGTGAACGTCGACTTCCCCAAGAGAAAGACTGACAGCGTCCACTCTTTGTCTGATGTTTTCGAGTTTAATAAATATTTAAGGGGCAGCGTATTTCTATATCCCTGTTTATGTGTATTTTATAAAGAGGAGGAATGAGTCGAATTATTTTGTTAAATTTATTCAAAAATGACGAGTGATGGCGTTCTTTAAAACAAGAAATTCTATTGTAACGTTTGAATATTATAGTTTTCTTTTACTAGAATTTATTTATTTATTTAGCCACTAAAATTATAAAGGAGTTTTTTCAATTTTAAATAAACATTTACACGATTATAGACAGGTACTATACTACATTTTAATAGTTAATCTAATCATTACAATTTAGTGAACTTACATAGCAAATTCATTTCAGATAAAAAGCTTTTTCTATTTATATTATTATAAATATTTTTTATAGACAGGGGCTACACAACAACATAAAAACTCAACAACATAAAAAAACTACCTTCCAAAGAAGGTACCTAAGTATACAATCGCATTAACATTTGCTAATTCACTCCCGTCATGCCCTGGGCTACCGAAATTCCTCATTTATGGGCACGTACTCGTCTCTTTATTTAGTTTCTTGCATGAGAGAACGGTCATTTCTTACGTAAGTATTCAAAACAAAATTAGGGCTTAAAAAACTGTAGCAAGTAGTTTGAGGAAATGTAAGGAACAGAAACAGGCTTTGACATCTCGTTCGAGTCACGATTAAAAGCCTTAATACGAAATTTCCCATGAAATAAAAGAGACAGTAACTCGAACGAACGTCATTACTTGAAGTAATTTCTTAAAGATATACCTATAATGATCTTATGTCCGTGAGAATTTTACGTTGTATGTAACAGGATCGAAGGCGAGGTAAAAAAGTATCGCGCGTGTCGTAGGCAGCGGTCCAGCAAGTAGCCAGTAATTTATGGTTAGTTTTTGGCTGCGCCTGCGCAATGCGGCCTCGCGGCTTTTCGCGGCTCTCTTTCCCCCCGCGCATACCCTCTCACCGCGCTTCCTCACCCGGTCACAGACCTCGCGTCATTCCGTCAATCTCAACTACTTATCCATCCACGCCGATCCCTTAAATTAATCATTTTTTTCTTTAAAAAACGATACGTAATAAAGATCCTATCAAGGCAACCCCTGGAGCTCGGTACGTCGCCGTCGCGCACTCGCTTTCGAAACTTCAGAATTGACAAACAAATATCGCAACTGATACTTATTAAGACATGTATTATTGACTATAAACTGGTTCATTGTGCTGCCAAAATTAATCTTGTAGCTTAGCTACGTCACAAAGGCGGTGGCGTGCCGGCGCGTACAGTGGCTATTACAGACACCACATTATAATTACCTTTTTAAATAGTTTTTTCAGACGGTGTCGATATTAAAACGTCAATGTAAATAACTTGTTAGCCGCAATCTCATTTCTGAGCGATTGGATATTACAATAGTGTACGTGATTTGAGAAAGGTAACGGTGTCGTTGCTTTATCCGCGAGATGGAGCCTATTACCGGCGCAAGCGTAGCGCGTGCCGTCCTCTCGTTGAATAGTCAGCCATACACATAGATTATTTTATAACCCGACCGAAAACCGTCTAATCACTTCGAAACGAAAGATAAGTGAACTCATAGTGTATCAAAAATGTATTTAAATTAGAGCAGGTTGCGGTAGAAACTTCGTCGATGTGTAATAAATATATATTTAAAAGAGAGCGGTATCGCGTGGTACTGTAATTAGGTTTATATCAAAGCATTGTGTCGGCCTCAACGCAAATTGAACCACGGAATATTTCACCTGACACACCGTACGTGCCTAATTGCACGGATTATTTATCTACTAAAACCTCTCAGGAGTTTTTGTCGTTAGTTGTGGCACGCGCCCACTTTCTTTATAGCCAGCTAGAGATGTAATTGTGCTTATACCCTTTTTTATTTCGATTTCGAAACGTCTAAGTCATCATCGGGTGTCAATAACGGTCGACGGCAACGTTTTGTTATACGATTCTAGTGTTCAGTATATGTCAAGTGTAATCACTATCCAAATTGTAACAAATCTAAAAAAACATTAAAAGAAAAATGTGTTAGGTATCACGTATCAACGCTTACTTTGCTAGTTTCTCTGTCAGTTACAAGAGAACAGAATTACAGAAGCACAGTCGTAGGAATTAGGGTTCGATTTAGCAATTCTAGAAAATGGTCAGTCAAGAAAATACTACATGTTTTTAGATGAATTAAGAATAAATATATTTTTACGTACATAATCATGGGATCAGACCGTACCCCTTTCATTTCTTGAAGGGGTTTTTTTAAGGAATCTTGAAAAGCAATCAAAATTCATAGTGACACGGCTTGCATCACTGTCTTAGTGGTCATAACGGTAGGAAACCGTGTCGATGGTATATAGGCAAAGGACTATATTGCCTAGTGATGTATCATCGAACAGTAACTTTCACTTTCAGCATCTAAGTAATGCGTAATGTTTTCCTAACAATTTTAGCATCGATTTTAATACAAATATATCAAAGGAACTAATACCTAGTCAAAGAAACAAAATAGCAGCTCGCGAGATAAAAATACAGCCTTCTGGTAATTGAACGCGTTTAGTGACCGTTTGACTCCTATGGTACCCTCTTTCAACTTAACAAAAAGTTACTATAACAATCAGATCATTTATCGATCTACCATCTATTCAACGCTTAACTTCACGAGCTTAATAAAATGGCTTTTTTTTATATCCAAGAAAAAAAGACAACAATGGTAGGAGTGTGCGGTGAAATTCTTTGGTTTTTTAACGTACATACATTGCCTTTAGCTATCATCATTATGGTAATCACTTTCACCTATTGATTGTAAGGTGCAATCACTACATTTTGCGATATAATCGTCCATATGATCAGAATCGAATTTAAAAATCCATCATGGCACACGCTATTATCAAAGTTCGCCAGAACGGAGCCGTATAGTTCGATAACACCATGCGTAGGTAACATAAGCTGGTTATCGCTTCAAACAATAATCCGCGATAATGGATTAGCTCACTCGGCGAATATTTATAAACACCTCTATCGCTTTATTCGGTAAAAGTCAGAGCGGAGCTACATTTCAATAATTATTACAGACACGGTTAAATAACTTACGGTTGTTACGTAGCCATAGGCTTTTTCATTATTTGTTTTATTTGGATTTGTGGCTTTACTCAACCATGTTACGCTTTATCTGTCATTACCTTAGATACTACCCACACCTGTACATAATTACAATAGTTTCATAATCTTATTGTACTTACCCCGTTCGAAGTGCAATACATCATATTGATTTCTTTGAGTTCGCCTCGTAAGAAAATTAAATTCAAAACGACGTCGATAAATTAAGTATTACAACAAAAAATCATTACCAGTCTTTAGAAAACTAACAATAATTGAAAAATTTGATTAAAAAAATTTAAAAATACCTAACTGGGATTTATTAAAAGACTTAATCAAGGTACACGTTATTACTACACAAGTGTAGGTGGAAATAGTTGTACAAACACTTGTACAATATTTTAAGTGATTAATAAATAGATTAAGATGTCATTATTTTAAAATATGTAAAGGTACAGGTTCTGCACTAATTTGCTCCGAGTAAAACCGCAGGGAAACCTGTTAACCAATAGGTTTCATACTTAAATTGCAAAGTAATGATAGAATCGTTAACTGAAATATCATACCAGACCTTATTGCTATTAACTTACATAAGGTAAAATGTAGAGTCTTACCAAACTTAAAATTAAACATAAATTTTATTTTGTGTGCCTGCAGATGTGGATAACAGTAATTTTATAAATTTTATAACCTTTGCATGTGATTTAAATTTTAATCCTACTTAAAAAGTAATAAACATCTTTTAGTGTTATAATCTTTTCTAATAAAAATTAAAGTAAAAAAACCCAAGACATAGTTGAAACTAATAATGTATTTATGGTATATTAAAAGCAGCTAAAATATTTAAGATTTTATTGATATTGATAAGATATCGATTTTCAGTAGCGCACTTCCAACACTATCTAGTCTTTTACTGATTAGAATGTCTGAACAAAATTTTTCTTTGTTTTTGTTGATCTTTCCTCTCTTTGCTTTTTGTAAAATTACTCTAAAAATTTGTACACTTGAATATTTTTATACCTTAGGTGAATTGAAGTCTACTAAGTCAAAAAGTAATTACATTTTTGTTGTTTACCTACGACCGTGTGTGAAAAATATAACCGTCAGTCTTAAAGCGTGTCTCCTGCGGCTAAAATTAACAAAACAAATTAACAAAACTTGTTAACTAAACATGTTAGCGAAAAGTCGCAGGAGACGGACTTTTAAACGAACATCAAACATGATTACACGACAAGAAAAAATCTTTTATCTACTCGACAAAATGTCTTATAGTACACTTACTTACTTACTTTTATAGTATAAATATGAATAATATAAGTATTAATGTTAGTTCAGTTCAGTTTCATTATACGAGAAGTATACGCTGGGATGTTTTCAGTCCGCTTTGGATAACATGTTTGCTTGTTAAAATTAACAAAACAGTTAGGCCACGCCCATATTTTGATAAATATTTGACGTTTGGTGTTTAAAAACATTAAACAGTGTCGCAGGAGACCCGGCTTTAGGTATTACCCGACTACCTTTTCGATTTTCATCTACTTGTTTAGAGTTTAAGTTATATTATACTAGTTTTACATCTTTTAAATAAGGTACCTATGAAAAGTCTATTGATAGTGACCACAATAATATAAATGTCACTCGGCAGATAGGATCTGTGAGTGATCTGCTTGAAATATACAAACGGCAGACCTGATAGCTTAAATAACGATAAAAACAAACCAAACTAAATATTTTTTATTTCGGACATCTAACACACAACGCCATCTAGTCCCAAGCTAAACAGCGCTTGTGTTATGGGTACTAGACAACTGATACAAATACATTTATACTTTTTTTTTGTAAATACATACATATTATACATAGAAGACACCCAAACTCCGAAACAAATATTTGTAGATCATACAAACATTTGGTCCGACCCGGGAATCGAACCCGAGACCTCATGATCAGCAGTCGCACACGGCAACCGCGAGACCAACGAGGCAGTCAAACTAAGTCTACCTTTACTTTATTATTAATAATAAACAATATTGTTAAATAATACTTCCACTTTTACTTTGCAGTTTCTTTATTCTTGATATTCCACGTATATTATAATACCTAACAAAACCAGATTAGAAAACGGATATTTTAATGTATTTTGCAAACCTGGTTACATTTTGTTATCAACAACTCGATACATAACGTAAATATATGTTATGTATCGTGTAACAACTGCTAATCTGTATCGTAAAATAAAAGTAAAAAAAAAAATTTAACATACTTTTATACTGCTAAAGACACAAGAAGGCACTACATTATTACTACTACATAAGCTTAATGCTACCATCTTGAGTTAGAATAGTAAACATGAACGGGTAGATATTATTTACACGGAGATCTTAAATACAACCATCCTTTGTATGCAACAGTCGCATACTCGTAGTAGGTAAGATCTGTATGAAAAGTAGTCGGTAATTGAGATTTCATAATCCAAAACATTTTTTAAATACAAAATTATTAGAACTAAACCTATAATAATTACAAATTTTAACAAAATAAAAACCGACTTCAATCTGGACCAAATTTAAATGGGACCATTTGGGAAGCACCAGCTTTCAAATAAAAAAATAATCATCAAAATCGATTCACCCAGTCGAAAGTTATGAGGTAACAAACATAAAAAAAATACAGTCGAATTGAGAACCTCCTCCTTTTTTTGAAGTCGGTTAAAAACCTTGACTAACTTGATTGATTTCCACAGCTGTGGCTACCTCTATGTTTTCTTGCAAAACTAATATAATGTTTTCTTAATTAGCGTTGTTCATTTTTGTTTCAATTTCTTCATACCACAAAAACTAACGATAATTTGTCAAACAAGTATGGCTGATTAAAATACCTGTAATAGCCGCGATTAGAAAAAGATTTGAAATTGCATTTAGTAGTAGGTAATTACAAGTAAGATAATTATACACAATTACTGGCCTTCGGTTCTCTTAACGCCATATTGCTTGCTCTATGCTAGCGCTTTATTTTGATTCACTTTGATTTTCCCTTAGGAAACGGGAGACAAACGAACACGGGTTTTCTGGTGGTAAATAACTACTGCAACCCATGGATACCAGCAACTAAAGAGAAACAAGTGCAGTACCACCCATTGTGTGCAATCCCCCCTCCTAGTTTTGCTTGAGTGGATAAATGGGTGGATATTTCGATAAGAGTTAGTTCTCCGCTAATGTCACTCACCCGGTGAAAAGGAATGGATACTAATTCCAGTGTTCTTCTTTTTTGCTTGTGATAAAAGGAAAAATCTTTAAACTTGTATTAAAATTTATTTCAAAACATCATTAATGCCCCGGGAGGAATACCTAATCACAAAAAGGACGACTGGACGGTCGGGATGGCGTGCCCGGCCTCTTCGAGTTACTGCACTCTCAGTCCCGTTCCCCATACGATACTTTCCATATCCCATACGCTAATAATTTCGTTCTATATATGTATTTCCTTACCCCAATTTAATTTTTTCTATTGTTCCGTCTGAAAACGATTAGGTATATTCCTAAGGAGCGTTGGTGTCATGTCAGTAGGATGGTAAGGTAAATTATCATAAAATTCTGCTTCCCACACGTGATTTTAATATTTTGACAGGAATCCCCAAGTTAAGAGTACAGAAAACGTTACAATAAATTGTTATCAAGAGATATCAGTTTTTTTTTATGTGTGGCTCCGCCAAAATGACTCTACTCTTCCTGATGGAAAGCATAAGCAGAATCCAAGAGTGGTGGTCACCATACTCACTGCGAATGCAGACAATGCAACAATGCAGCATGGTGACCCACACCATGGCGGTCTAGTGATGCTTCTGCATCATTGGGCCTCCGGTTACGCACTCACTAACGAAACACGACAGCAGGAACGCTGTCATTTTACGTTGATTTTCTGTGCAAGGGTAGTACCGCCCCGGTTGAGCCGGCCCGTTCGTGCTGAAATCAGCGTGGCTCTACTACATAGTATTAGATGTTCGTTTTTTGATGGATTAAGAATGTGAAGTGTTACTACCCCTATTTATCATACCTACGTGTCGTAAGAGGCGACTACGGAAGCATACGAGTACTACGCAGGCCAACAGGACTGCATAGAGAAGGAAAACTTGTAGTAAATTCAATATCAATTACCAACCCGTCCGGCTAGAGTGGTGTAGGTAGTAGGCTGAAACCTTCTTCCTAAGGACAGGCCTATGCTCAGCGGAGATGATGAAAAAGAGATAAATCACATGATCATCTAAAATATGAGACAAAGGCACTTAACGCGTTATTCTGTATCTTTTCGATAACTTCTAAACCACGCAATTGGTTTTGATGCGGTTATCACTGTTGATAAGTTTGCACACTTTGCTAAGTTACATTATGTAAATTAAAATATTATGCCATTAAAGCGTCGAACAAAAATTATAAGGCTTACGATTATAAAACTTATGTATTTAAAAGTTAATAGAGAATTATACTTATAAATAACATTATTAGTACTTATTAATTACACTCGTACGAAGCCGAATCTGGTCTCAAGTTCCAAATTAATGCACAATATTGACGTTTTTAAACTAGTAACTTTTACTTATATCCCGAAATACGAATATGTTAAAAACTATGTAAGTAGGCAATGTTAAACACAAGTTGTAAGTGCTAATCACACATTACCGGTAAAGGAGTGGATATTTCACGTATGTCACCGGACAGGAAAATTCCGTGCGTATGAAGACTTCATTTTCTCTAAAGAAATAATGTTACCTAGGTATATCTTAGTATAAACATGACTGCACGAGGATTTAGTGTAATATTTTCAGTGTATATGTACCTATATGGGTATGTTAGTATTATTAAATATTTTCTCAGATTTGGATGAGAGAGGCGATGAGAGACTGCCTCGTTGGTCTAGTGGTTAGCGTAAGCGACTGCGGATCAAGAGGTCTCGGGTTCGATTCCCGAGTCGGACTGCTGTTGGGTATTTCTTACAAGAAATTCTTAATAGCAGCATATGTAGATGGAGTATGGAAGATGGCGGTGTTACCAGCCTGTGCCTCGGAGAGCACACCGAGCACCGTCAATCCCGGTTGTCACGAACATCTATGGCAATCGTTATTGGGGAGTCAGTGCCCTCAAATATACTTACAACTAGTTCAACCTTCGAATTCAGTTCACCCTCAGGGTTGCGGAGGTCTGATGCCAGTCGCTCCGTGTAAAAACTGATATTCAGGTAAAACCGGTTGAAATAGTAGCCGACCCCAAATCTTGGGAATAATAAAGGCTGGGAAGATGAAGTTAGTTGAATATCAATTCTTTATTATTATTTTTTTTCTATTTAAATAAGATGGTTTGAGTAGCAACGATGGATTAACAACTTCTTTTCCTATCTCTCCTATGCACAAAAAAAAAATTACTAAGTTTTTGTTGAAATAATAGAAAAACTTAAATGTAAGATATATTAAATGACTAAATGAAAAAGTCTGTCCTTATCTTGAAACACTCCTACATCCTACAATAATCGATGAATCGAATATTTTTTTTATGCGATGCTGCACTAGCAGTTGCATAAAAAAATTATATCTTTTTTACATGAACTCGTATTTAAGAACCGTTCTAACCTGATACGTTTGGTTTAAGATTATGATATAAAAACAACTTTTTATTAAACGGTTTAAATACGAATCACGCGCTCGATTCACATAGAAAGGTTAAAGTTATCAATTTGATTTTTAGTGACAAGACCACAAAAGCGCCCGCTGTTACCGTTTGCATAGTTATTCCAAGCAAAAAATGAATATTGAATTAAAAATTGTGTCTGTTCGTGACTATGATCGGTTAAATTTCTATTGTAACGTCAAGTACCTACCTAAATAGAAAGTTATGATTAATATTAGATAAATAAGCACAGACTAATATACTATTAGTAATTTTCAAACAACTCAAACTTTAGGGCATTTAGCCCTTTAATTCATAGAAAGGAGTCAAAGTTAAATGCCCACTGTTTAGATTTAAAAATTTAGGTATTGTTATATCAAACTCTGGTCTTTGATAAACTAGTAAAGTACTTAATACACCTTGCTGCTTAGTTTAGAAGTCATGTAAAATTCTAAACTTTAAGAACTTAAATATTTTTTTAACTATTTTTACTATGTTTTGCATTATTTTAATTTTATTAAAATAATTTATGTTCATTATATCCTGTATATATAATAAGCATTTATATTACTTTTAAATGTGGTAAATACGAAGCATACAATTTAGGTAATGATTATGCTTTTATGCAATAGTTTAACGCAATTACTAATATAATATGTAAGTATACTTATATTCAAATATGCTTAAAACCTTACAATACCTATTGCTGCAGATTAAGTATCGAATACAACATTTTAAGTCATCACAAGTAGTTGAAGTGCTAATTTAAATATGTAATAGACCGCTTACAAGGCGACCTTGCTGAAAATATCAACACACTACCTATTGTCCTAAGTAGGCGCTATATTAGTAGTGAAGGGGCATAATTTTATTGCAAATTATTTTTGTTATCTTTGCGAACCCGGTTTATTGTCTACGACTAATTTAAGTAATTCGGAATGAGACTTTATCACACTTTGTTTTTATAAATGATGAATATTTCCCTACGTAACTATTACCTATACTTGGTTGTAAACTACGTATTATGGTTTATATAGACACTATAAACATATTTAAAATGACATTGTGACGTCAATTATTAAAAACACTGTTTAAATGTAAAAAAAACACAAAAGTCAGTAAAAAAAATTATACCAACCCTGAACTATATTAATTTGTCAAAAGCTTCAAAAGGGTTTTATTTAAGATTTAATTAGATTTACAGCCCATTGTTATTTTCTAGTTAATTTTAAAGTATCATTTAAAACGGGTTTCGTTTATTAAAATTAATTAAAAACATGTTATCTCACATATGAAACAAAAAATAGAAAACTAACCTGCGCTAAATCTGTGGGCACCTCCGATTTGACAGTGTGGGCCGCAGCCCATGCCTCAGCGAATGTCTCCATAGCACTTTGAAAGTCCATCTTGTCAATTCACGACGACATCAACATGCCGAAATTTCACACAACATGTGCACAGTGCGATACAGACGAGCTATGAGTCAGACACATGCGAGCGGGCCGGCGGCCGGCGCGATACTGTCGCTCGGGCCCCGCCCAGCGAACCGCCCGCGTCGAGAAAAACCGATACTATCCGAGCCTTCCCGTTTCAGCAATTTTCTTTTTTTAAGCCGCTATTTTAACGAGTTTCTTTTTTTTCTACCCAAGCCCAGCCCACGGTGGTGGTTGGGCGTCCTCTGGATTATTTACACTTGTAATTCACAGATTGCCACAGTGTGACGGTTAATTTGTTGTGTCGAGGGGTGTTTGCCGCTATCACGATTAGATTAGAACGGTATTGAGAGCTACTCGTGTTGAGCGCACCAATTATACTATTGTTTTACAATCACGTGCCTATGCGATAGTTTATTTGATAGAGAATTTTTGTCACTTCTGTTATGTATAACGTCAAATGTGTTGGAATAAAAAGCCGATTTCTCGCAATCAATCTTTTAATATTATTCATCTTATTGTTAAGCTTTAATTCATACTCTTACCTACTCTTCTTATATATTGTTATAAATTGGAATCTATTACTCAACTACGCTAATACTAAAATAATGACATTTAACTAGCGTTTACTGACGCATACTCAGGGACACATTATTCATAGGGCTTCACTTTGAAATTCATCATTAAAAAGATGAATTTCAAATTATCTTAAACCGTAAATGCTTCCAAATTAAATCAAACATTAATTGACTCCATTAGCTTATTTTGTCATTAACTCATGTGGAAAATGATAACGCAAAGTTTTTAGCATACCTATTTTCAAATCAAATCCAAACATTGCTTTTTACTACGTGCTACGACGATGTTTCAAGTAAGTATACTATGTTCTAATCAGAGAAAGAAAACGAAATATTTTGGTTATAGCAGTTCTGCAACCAAAGTACCTTCTTTGTTAGCTTATTAGGTGGTCAAAATAATTGGCTCATCAATAATAATGTAGTAATTTGAAAAGTTATCAGTCTGGTTAATTGCAATATCCTTGTAAAATGATGGTGTCTGTGTGGTAGGAAGCATTTTTATTCATTATATAAATCACACCAGCTTTCCTCTTGCGGGATGTAGGGAAAAAATGTCACGGCTTCGTGTAATTTTGTACGTGGCCATTATAACCTTCCGGCTACGTTAATTTTTCTTAATTTTAGATGCCTTTTGCACGTCGTTTGAGACTATTTAAATTTAAATGTGGAATAGGGATAACCGTTTTGAACCACTTTAAGTTATGGTTCTATTTTTCTATATATTTACTTTCTTATTAAAAAAGCATGTCGGTAAATAGGAAATCCAAAATCACAAATATTCAATGCTTCAATCCACATTAATATTATAAATTCAAAAGTAACTATGTCTGCCTTTCTGTTATGCTTTCACCGCTAAACCGCTGCACCGATTTCAATGCTATTGGCAAGAAGATACTTTGATTCGTGGGAAAGGAGATATAGCGGCGGGGAAAATTTAGTATAGTCGTCTGAAGGTAAACAATTCTGATAGAACCTACCCCTCAGCCAAGATGCAAGTGTCTCGCGTCGAATCTCTTTCCACAATCGCTATCGCCTCTATTCTCTTGTATTATTGTCTAATATTTTGTATTGACCACGTGACTTAGCATTGTAATGACGTCATTCCCATACATTTGAATTTTTTCTATTGACGTTTACGTTTGTAGAATGTCAACTTGGCTGTATTTGTGTTAACTAACCCGCGGTTTGCTTTGACTGCAAGCACGGGCCATGGATAATAGGAAGGTACCTATGATTACATATACTTACATTTATATATTTTACATATAATAATAATAATAATATAACTTTATTTTGCATAAACACAGTGCACAACACATAACGCAGTTTAAACAGTACATAATGTAAAAGTATGTATTAAAATATAAATAAAAAAGATAACAAACATTTTTTTCTCTCTGGCTGGTAACATCATTTGAGAATATCAATTATTGTCATCAAATATCAACATACATACATTCATATTATACCTAGACAAATTACACCTACAATGACGGTTCATTTATTTATTTTTTGATTTGATATTTTATTTGAAACGCACACAAAAAACACCCAGACTCACAACAATAATTTGTGGACCACACAAAGTGTTTTCCCATGTGGGATTTGAATCCACAATCCACAACACTTGGCGCGGTAGAAAGCGGCGTGGCGACCGCTTAAACTACTAGGCCAACCGTGCAGACGAATATTAATATAGGTAGATATTTTATTTGAAACAAACCCTATACCTACCAACTCGACTGGCCAGCGTGGAATAGAAGGCAAGACCTCCTTTCTAAGGCTCTCGTTAACAGCCTGCAACAGTCCACTGTGATGATATAGATTTGAACAATACGACGTCTAGACCCTTATCAATTGAGGCCGGCAGAGTCCAGGTAGGGTGGCTATATCCACAAGTTTTACCTACGGTAAAGGGGTACCGGGATAAATTATCTTTAGCCGCATTCTCTGTTAGAGGATAAAACTGAAAGTTTACAAATTTTACTAAGCCCATTCATTCAAGAAGTACTTGTAATAGAGTTTAAGAAAATAGGTGGCGGATTTTTTTTGTTGGGTTTTGTATTATTATATTACACTTTAAAAGGTCTAATTATATTTTATTAGTGAACTTGACTGATAAGCCAGAGTAAGCAGTTCACGTTTTCTTTACCTCCAGTTATGTCAGACCATAGTCGTTTTGGTGTGTGCTAAACTCTCCCATAATTGATAATATCGTGTGCTAGTAAACTTTGTTCAATATTCAGAAGAATAAAATGAATTATACATATATATATCCTAAGCATTTGTATCTAAAGCAGAAATTTCAAAGGAAGATTTAAATTTACGCGTTCTATTATTTCGTTATGAATCAGTCAGTTTCCGGTCGAATATAAACTAGCGGTAAAAAATCACTAAAATTGATTCCTAATTATTAGAACATGAAAAAACCTGATGTGTCACCTAAACATGTTAAAACAAGTAAGCACGTCACGCCTGTTAGCAAATATTTACCAAATCACACGACGCTTATCAGTGATACGCATGGTATTGTTAAATTCATCCCATTAAAGAATGTAACAGTTTACTTCTTTTGGGCTATCTTGTTGTTACGTTTTATTTGTTATTGTAGTGCTCTAAACATTGGGGATTTCTAAACAGAAATCCCCAATTCTTAGTAAACACTAAGAAAACTTTCACCAGCTAAACCCCGTATTCCCTTTTAAATCGGTGTCGACTTTACAAAAATGTAAACAACAAAGCCATAATTTTTTTGTCAAATAAAATTTTGTAATGTTGGGATGAACAACAATTAAATAATTGCTGCAAAGGACTACATTTTTTTGGGTTATAAACAATTGCGATGGGACGCTGAGTAATTTTATTGGCGGCAATCAATAAAGTCAGTGGTCAATAAAATTGTCTAGATGACAGGAATTAGGTAAAGAATTTCGCATACCACGTGTTTCCAAAACTTTTCGATATTAGTTTAAATGTACAAGGTTGTTGAGATTAGAAGAGTAAGCATATTAAGAAACTAATATTCGGACTTACACTACCTATTTGTTAAAGAATACTGCCCCTTGCACTTACCTACTGGTGCTCTTCGAGGTGGTAGTACCGAGGAGGAGGAATGATATAAGATAACCGGAGTCCTACTACGACCCCACAGACACTAGGGAGAGGAACTTGACTTGAAGTGAATGAGGGGAGGAGGATAACACCTTTATTACACTTGAGTTACAGGTCACTATGGCCGATGATAGTTACTTTCCATTAGATAACCCGTGTGCTCCTTGGGTGACCATAAAAAACTAAGAATGTGGGATAAATAAGCAAATGAATAAAACGCGTACATGACGTCTATGATATATACAACGCGCCCATCTTAAAGTATTGAACAAAGATCCTAGTTTGTTGCCCACTCTAGAATTTCATTTTGCTGGCTTAACATGAACAAAGGATTGTCATGATATTGACTTTAGAAGAATGTAAATGCTAAACGACTAACCTTTGGACTTCTTTTTAAATCCTTAAGGCTTTTCGATTCGATCGAAACATTATGTGGCTATATAACCGTGAAATCATCGGAATTATTATATAAAGGTGAGATGCTGATAATAATATTATTCTTACATATGTTTATCGTATGATAAAGTGGGTATTTGTATAGATAAGTAGGCAAACAAAGCATGTCTTATTTTAAATGATTTGATTCTCATTGACTTTTGTTGACTGATAAAAGTGGTTAAAAAATATAAAATAATAATCAAATGATCTTTTTGTATTTAAGAACATTGAAAGTAAGTACCTACTTTATATTGAATTAACTTCTGAAATCTATCACTTAAAGATTACATAATTATATCATCTTGGAAAATTTGAAGTGGATGAATTGTTTTCGCTAAAATCTGGAATATTCTGGTTTACTTTTTAGGAATAGAATACTGATCTACCTATGACTTTGTTCACCTATCACACAAAAAAAAGCAACAAATAATAAACTTTCGGTTCGCTTACGGAATAGAGACACTTTTTGTGATACCTATGTTAGATAACAAAACGAAAATACGAAAAATGTAGACAATTTGTGGGCTAGTAAAAAAACCTTCTTACCCATCGTCTGGACTAGTTTTTGTTTAAAATTCCATGAAAATTTAAAACATTAGGTAGGTGTCCTAGGTGAGTGACGAAAACGACGCGACGCGACGCTGCAAACGCGACGAACGCGATCAACACACCGGTATAGGTAAGGTACCCAAATTGTGTTCTTTGAGTGGCAGCCTGCAGCGAGACTCGACGTAACGCGACACCATGGTTGATTCACGAGGTTGAACACGATGAAAAAAAATGCGGGACAGTCTTTGGAGAATTGCGATAGAACTGAAACCTCTTTGTATATACTATATAATAACTAATAAAGCACGGAGGTATATACATATATTTTTACACAGTATACTTACATATAGCTAATGGGAAGCGTGCGGTGACGATGACGCGAGTTTCTTGACGCTTTTGAGCCGACTTCAAAAAAGGAGGAAGTTCTGTATGTTTTTTTTGTTCTTCCAAAAAGTGCTCAACGCGCCTAAAAAAAGTTTTCACTTCAAAAATTTATGCTTGTCTCCTTTTTGGGTTTAACTCTATAGAGTTTAACAAAATTGTACAGTACACACTTCCCTCCAATTCGCGAAGTATACGCGGTATTTTGATCATCAAAATCACGTAGGATACTTGTCGTAGCGCATTGCATCGTGTCGCGTAGTTTTGGTCGCTCACATAGAATACTTGTCGCTTGTCGCGTGTAGCATCGTGTCGACCGTGTCGTGTAGCGACGCGTCGCATCTTATTCTTATCTTCCGTAGGTCATCACTTTAATGGGGATAATATCTCGTAAAACACAAAAATAATTCACCCGTAATTAATTAATAATACCCTCTTTTACCTGGAAGCTAATTCTATGAAAATAAACAAGTAAATCACGACATCGCTTACAATTTTCAACCTACTTGGTTTTTAAACGTACAAGCGGCCGTAGTGTTCCAAATGTATGCATGCAATGTATACATAATACATGAATGGATAGGTACCTATATTCTAAATAATTCCTCTGTCGGTAGCTAATGAACTATCTTTCTAATTCTTCTAATAATCATGATCAGAATTCCAAACAGGCTGTTACCTGTTACATAAGTATGTACAACATGAAGTGGAATGTTAGCGGCTTTCACAAGAACTGTGTATACAAGATTTTCACGGTCACGGTCTAATGGACGAAGGTATACCTATCCCTAATGTAAGGTAAACGCTTTTTATTGTTTTGCTAGGGTACTTTTTAAATATAGTGTAATATTCCAGCCGTTTGTTTTACGAGACAACTACTGAAACTTATAAGTACGTATTGTAAACAGTGCATGAAAGAAAAATTTACTAACATAAGTACCTACCTACTGGTGCAGCTAATTAATTAATAAATGGATAGAGTAAGTAAATACTTAGGTACCTAGGTATATAATTAATCTGATTTTAGATCGAGTGATTACGGGAAAATGCAAATCTACTGCACTTAGGTACCTACTAAGACTAGCATTTTGTTTATTGAAAAATACTACCTACCTAGGTACTCTGTCTAAACATCTTTTTTTCACGGTTTGGTAGTTCTATGTAAAATACTTCAAAACGCAAAATTACCTAATAGGTAACCTATCACAAAATTATACCTAGTATAAATAAATTAGTAGATACTAATTCATTTATACTATTTATTACTTCAAAGACAGCATGAATGTTCAGTGTACCTACCTAGTTGTTTATAATAAATCATAACGTTTTAGGTACCTAGTACTACCTACTAACGCAGTAAAAACTGAGGTACCCTTCTAGCATACTAGGTATGATCTATGGGTGACCTATAGATAGTTATACCTACGTAGTGGTTTGTATATTTTTTTCCGCTTCATAATCATAAATTAATTAAATCATTATTTATTTTTTGAATAAGTAATGAACATAGGTATGTATTAAATTCATAACATTACACAATTCTTGAACACATTTTAAAAAGTATTAAGTACTAACTTTAACTAAGCTAACTTTAACTTTGAATATAGGGATTTTACTTAAGTAAACACTGCCTTACATAAACTCCATTACTTTGTACCTATATTTATTTAATCAAATTAATAACGTATTAACCTAACGGTGATCACTAAATAATCACTTTACAAACTGTCAAAAAGAATGTAAAATAATGGACAGAGTAACAAATAGGTCTTGTCACAAACAATCTTGTGGTCTCTGAATAAACAACGGTGTTCTATTTTTAAAACGTGCGACATAACCAACCTATTTATACTTACGTTCGTGTCGTTGCCACAGACTGACTTATAAATTAAGGATTGTCTCCAGGCAGAGTAGTCTTACGAGATGTTTCAACAATATTTACATAGACTGTGGCTTTCAATTCTTTTCCTTATATTACATGAACAAGTATCTACAGTTATGTATAAATGGGTGGGTGGACACATACACTCTACGGTTATTTACAGAGTGTTTTACCAGATCAGCATTTTGCATTAAACTTAAAAAAGTAACGCCTTAGGTTCAAGTAGGTTGCTAGTTTATAACATTTGTGTTTTTCTTGTCTTATTATCGAGATTTATTTATATTATAATAAATCGTAGGTATATCATATGTTTTATTCTATACATAATTATATAGACTACTGAAGAAAAAGTCTCCCGTCTCCCTCCCACCCGTTACAACCCTGAAACTTCAGTGACTAGGTAACCTTTGAACATATATCCTAATCCGCCTATATCCGAGATACCAATAGCGTTCACTAGGCGTTGACATTCGCTAAAACCTCCTCCAATACGGGTGTGTCCGGGTTAGGTTTATCCGTTATCCGTGAGATTAGGCCCGCTGTGCGGAGCGGGGCGGGGTCGCGCCACGCCTACCGGTCGATGCGGCGCCCACCACCACGCTCGACGACTCGACTCGACTCATTGTTCCGTTATCTATCCGAGACGCAACACGCAGCTCGCTCATCGTCACAGATAAGCGCCGGTGACCGACTCGTCACTACCTTTCGCATCTAGCACTGTGACGTCACTAACTTGGTTACGTTACACCTGACTGTCTATTATACTAGTTCCGAGTTTGTCGCCGATCTGCCTGTCAAATTCACGATACGCCGTTGCTGTTCTTATACAGTGAGGAATAGAGACTGCTATACCATACACATTTGTTTAGAAATATAGTTAGGCATATCTGATACTAAGTTTAAATCTAAACCTCTAATCAGATTTGCCTTCTTACATTCATGATAATAATTAATCGTATCAATATTCGCTAAGCTTATTAGGAAATTCTTTATTACCAAGTTTGATAACGAAGTAATGATAAACACCCTGATTTAAGGCAGCCAGGTTCTGGGAATTGTCGTCACAGTTTTGGCGTTATTAAAGATTATGTTGCGTCATACTGCAGTATGATAATACAATCTTATTTATTTTTAACGTGACGTACCCACATTCATAGATAGGTATTATACGAGTTAAAAGTGACTGAACTATTTCTGAACACTTAGGTACTACCTCTGTCGGATGTGATATGATATTAGGTATGATGTGGTATAGTATAGGTATAGGAATAGTTGTTGTAGGAAAACTTGTTTAGTCTAAAACAGTACTATAGTTTTTGGGTTATATTACTTAATCCTTATTTTTATTACCTACCTTTATTTAGTAAAGCAGGTAACGTTATTTCTAAACACACAACTCAAGGCATTTTTTAAAAGAAGATTCGAAAAGCGAGTGACATCACTAGTATTTTGGCTGTTCACTGGCTTATCACTTTATAGATTAATTTGAGTTTTTAAAGTTATATTTAGAGATATAAGAGATATCATGTCCGAAAGTAACGTAAAAGAAAAATAACGTAAAAGCTATTAATGATGATGAAGTAGTTTCGGACTTGACGGCAATCTTTATCGAAGAGTGAAAAGACTTCCTCGTTGATAAGAAAATTGCTTATCCATACTAATATTATAAACTAGCTGACCCACGCAACCTCGTTTGCGTCTCCTATTGCCCGTAGGTAACAATTTTCCCCCGTTTTTGAAACATTCTTCATTGGTGCTCCGCTCCTATTGGTCTTAGCGTGATGATATATAGCCTATAGCCTTCCTCGATAAATGTGCTATCCAACACTGAAAAAAAAATTCAAATCGGACCAGCGGTTCCTGAGATTAGCGCGTTCAAAATAATTCTTCAGCTTTATAATTTTAGTATCCCTAGATAGTATAGATTCGAAAATTTCAATGAAATTTAGCATTGTGATAGGTACTTTGATTGTCGAACGTGATAACCGACATACACGAGGGCGGAACCACGGGCAAAAACTAGTTCTTTAAGAATATGAAAAATAAAGAAAAGTTTTAATCCCAAAATTATATTTGTTTAATTTGTAAATTGTTTTACTATAATAAATAACTAGTGACATTAGCAGTAGGGACCTACTTCTGTGTTAGACAACCTACACATAGCTATCCGCCTATCTTCGCATAAGGAAGCGTTCGTCGTCGAGAATCTCAATAAGAACACAGAACAATCATGAATTGTTAGCAGCCTAATGAACGTGTGCCATTTTTCATTGACTCAGATTGTTGCATGCTCAGGGTCAAATCTCAGATAGGTATAACTAGTCGGTAGTCCTTTGTTCATATTATTGTAGTTATTGAATAAACAATAGAAGTAGAAAAATATTTAAAGGTCAACCCTACTATCAAGGTATATCTTATCATGTGATATAGGCATTTAATATTTTGTGATGACCAATGAGCCTACGTAGTCAATAGGAAGTCTCTTTCGTATGAGGTTACTAGCTGTTGCCCGCGGCTCCGCCCGCGTTTATGTCGGTTATCGCGGCAAATAGTAGACTATGTGTTATTCTGCTATTTGCCAGCGCGGCGCCAGGCGCTCATAGTCCAGAGGCGCTCAAAGTCCGGTTGCACTCGGTGATTAGAAACAATTACCGAGGGTAAGCAACGACGGCGCAGTCAGTACCTGGATTGGTGACCGCTGGTGGTATGTTACCATGAGCGTCTCCGTGATTCGGAGGTCACGTTAAGCAGTCGGTCCCGGTTGTTATCATACGATGACATTCGTGAAGCTTAGTTGGAGGCCTTTGGGCGCCTTAAAACATCCAACGGCAAGATTACGTAGCCACAACGTTGTCTTGCCAGTCCACAACCCGCACTTGGCCAGCGTGGGGACCTATGGCCTTAACCCTCTCCTGAGAGGAGACCCGAGCCCAGCAGTGGGACGATATGGGGTGTTGATGATGATGTTGATATTAGTATGATTGCAATAGTGTGAAATACATTTAAAGCTTAATGTACACACATCAAAAGTGTCTAGGGATCAAGCATTTTTATGCGGATTTCTTGAGATTGAGATGTGGCTTTGGCCCTGGCCTGCTCAGTCGCCAGACTTGAACCCGATTGAGCATGCATGGGATATGCTACAGAGAAGAGCTCTGCCGAATATGGAGGGTATCCAGTCGCAACAAGACCTTTTTTTGTTGTTGCAACGAACATGGGCGGCCATTCCACAGCGTGATTTGGATGAACTCATTTTGAGTATGCCAAACCGATGTTCTTGTGTTAGTGTTCGCGGTAGAAACACGGATTATTAATTGTTTAAGTTACCTAATAAAATTTTAAAGAAAACTGTTATTTCAGTCTTTTTTTCGAACTTTAATGTTAGTGGTTCAAATGTCAAAAATCCTTTTATTAGGAAAATGGCAAATTTCTTTATTAATGCAAAGGTGACTTGGTTTATCGTTACTGTGACAAACGAAAACACTTTATTTGATGAATCCTTAAAGAAAATTTTAATTAATATCAATCAGGAGAAAAGTTATTGCAAAAATACACACATCAAAAGTGTCTAGGGATCAAGCATTTTTATGCGGATTTCTTGAGATTGAGATGTGGCTTTGGCCCTGGCCTGCTCAGTCGCCAGACTTGAACCCGATTGAGCATGCATGGGATATGCTACAGAGAAGAGCTCTGCCGAATATGGAGGGTATCCAGTCGCAAGAAGACCTTTTTTTGTTGTTGCAACGAACATGGGCGGCCATTCCACAGCGTGATTTGGATGAACTCATTTTGAGTATGCCAAACCGATTCTCGTGTTGTTAGTGTTCGCGGTAGAAACACGGATTATTAATTGTTTAAGTTACCTAATAAAATTTTAAAGAAAACTGTTATTTCAGTCTTTTTTCGAACTTTAATGTTAGTGGTTCAAATGTCAAAAATCCCTTTATTAGGAAAATGGCAAATTTCTTTATTAATGCAAAGGTGACTTGGTTTATCGTTATTGTGACAAACGAAAACACTTTATTTGATGAATCCTTAAAGAAAATTTTAATAAATATCAATCAGGAGAAAAGTTGTTGCAAAAATATATGTTGATCCCTAGACACATATGTTGATCCCTAGACACTTTTGATGTGTGTATATGTTGATCCCTAGACACATATGTTGATCCCTAGACACTTTTGATGTGTGTATTTGTCTATATTCTTTTAAAGACATACCTATCTCACGTTATATACCGTACATCCATTAAAGTTAACAGACACGAAGTACACCCACAACCAGACAAATTCCCCGTAAACTAAGCAAAAACCTGTATGTTATTCACGTAGAATCCCCAGCTCTTTCATAGCTCACATATGAGAATTGTTGAATCTACTGACTCGTGAAGGTTTTTCTCGTGATTTTTTATCACATAGGTAAGTAGCTAAGAATCTATCTCCACCTTACTTAGGTAATGATCTCAGTTTAAAACTATTACCACTATTATTATTTGATCGAAAGAGTTTTCACCTCTCCATAGATATACATATTGACACTGCCTATGCTGCAAGTAGGCTTAGACCACTGGCAACTTAGCTTCAAGCAAGAGGAGTTTACCAATTTAATTGTAAAATAAAATACCTGCTCTAAAATTTCCATTATATTATCTTTATTGGTCCGAGGGACTCACTACCATCGGCGGTAGCAGATTGCATCTCTACCGCCAACATTTAACGCGAAGTAATCGCATAATCATCAATAATCCTTAAGTCACACAAAAGGTATCGCAAGAAACGGATTTCTATCACAGCACAATGACCAATTCTCCCACACACGTCCCATTTAATTATCAACTCTAGTACTTTATCTTAAAGATCGCTTTAGTATTTCATGTTTAGAAATGTTGCAACCCGCTGCGAATCAGGGATCAGCGTGGAATAAAAAATATAAACAGATTTTGGGATTATTATTAATGAAATGTCACTTTACTTTTGACTTCTACTTACCTGAATCTGATGGATAGGAGCCGCCCTTTTGCCTAATATATATTCTTTACAACAAACCTTTAAGAATATAATAATTATTGTTTGCTACTACTTACATACAAATAACTTGTTCTATTTTAGTATATGTATTAATTCTATGCCTATTACCAGTATATTACAGCAGTAAGTATCGATATTTAGCTTAGCCTGCTCCAAAAGCGAAGTGAAACTAATGGTGATGATGACTGAGGGTCACCGAACTACTCAATAATAAAAACTCGTAAGTATACCTATGTATATCGTGGTTTGTGGGTTATATTCAAGTTAGGTTAGTTAAACTTCTAGGTTTAAATTAGAGCTAAGAAAGTAGATTAAGTATTGTAATGTATCATGATTTAGGTAGCCTAAATTCGGTTAATTATTAAAAAGATTAAACAGAACTAGTTAACCATACCATAGTTCATGGTTTAATAATAAAAAAATATTGTCTGCACTCAGCTCTATAGATACTTTATCTGTGACAAATTTTATACTTCTCCATTCATATAATGTTCGTAAAAACTGATACAAAGTTTTTGTTTCACGCATAGAATCTTATTCGTATTTGTTTCATGAATACCAATAGGTAGGTATATACCTATCTTCCCCAGGATAGAGTATCTATAGACGCGGCGTCGTTCCTAGGGGGGAGCTGAAATAATATGCCCCGGGTCCTCCTCAGAGCAGGGCGCCTGAGACCGGCCGCCGGGGTGGTTTTTAATGGAATCACCACATACCTGGCTCTTCAGTCCCCGAGGAGCCGGAGATCCGAAGGGATTTTCCACCCCGTTCACAAAAAAAAGGTATATACTTACCTATTCTATATATTTTTTTTTTCTCGGACATCTAACACACAACGCCATCTAGTCCCAAGCTAAGCAGAGCTTGTGTTATGGGTACTAGACAACTAATACAAATACTTATATAGTTTTTTTTGTAAATACATACATATTATGCATAGATAACACCCAAACTCCGAAACAAATATTTGTGGATCATACAAACATTTGGTTCGACCCGGGAATCGAACCCGAGACCTCATGATCAGCAGTCGCACACGCCAACCGCGAGACCAACGAGGCAGTCTCTATACATATATAAATATATAGAGGCAGTATATATATATATATATATAGAGAGATATTTTTAAGCATGTACCTAAAGTGATAGTAGTAGTATTGTGTATACATTATTGTTATGTGTTTGTTATGTTATGTTATACATACAAAGGCAAGGCAATTGCCTTTTGGGTAAGGCGGCTGACGAACGTGGGTATGATAAGTATTACTTAAAGTTTTTGATAAAATAGGGCTAGATTTATGAAAAAGTTTGTTTGTTCCTAAATAAAAATATACTTTTAGTAAAATTTTAAATTCTAAGGACTGCATATTAAAAATTAAGGAAACAAAAACACAAGGTTTTGTAAGAACAGCTCTTCAAAATTTATAATTTTTAATTCAATATAACTCTTACAACTGTAGAAAGACTACATACCAATCAAAAGCCTTTAATCCAAAAGCAAGATGCATATTCTCAACCAATTTAAACGTAACATTCATCAAATAAGATCCGAGACCAATCCCAAGATCGACTGCATTCAAAAACTAAGTATAGAATGCGACGAATTTGACAAGTCACCGATTTTTTATCTCCACAACAGATTATCTGGTCTCCTTACCCCACTCGATCAATCTTATCGAGTCAACTATGACGGAACACAAGATCAAAAGATCGTAATCATGCAACAACAGTGTAACCAATTTAGAACCTTATAGTAAAAAGCTAAGACATACTTTGTGAATAGTAGCATCGGATGGACATGGTTTAGCCAAGGACCAAAGCGGCGGATCATCGTTGGATTCCGGGAAATTCGGCCCGCGTGAATACCTTTGCCTTTACAGGTAACATAGCCTAGAAAACATATACAGACGTGGCACAAATTAATTAGATGCTAATATTTGATACATTTAAGAAGAAAATGTTGATTTTAGATGTTGGCTAAATTTTCTTTGGGGAAAATGAGTAATATCACAAACCAGTTTTAAGTAAAGAAAGGATTAGTCTTTCAACCCAAAACAAATACTATTCAAAACGGTTACAGAACGTGATAAATGTTTTCTACCTTAAAACAAGGGAGTGTTCTTTGTGTCCGTGAAGTCTGTCTCATGTAAATATGTTTGTAAAGTCCTCCGCGACACAGGATGTAGGTAAGGTACATATATTCCTAACTAACTAGCCTAAGTTATTCCTTATATCATCAGCTACCTATCAGTGAAAGTCCCGTCAAAATCGGCCCAGACGTTCCAGAGATTAGCCGGAACAAACAGACAGACAAAAATTGTAAAAATTGCATTTAGTAAAAAGCGGTTATCTTAATAATTCAAACAGTCACTCCAATTTTATTTATGTGTATACATAAAGGTGTTGTTTTAAAAAAGAGGATTCGCGGTAATCTAAATCTCAACTATAAACGAGTAATTTTTCTTGTAATATAATTGTGTGAAAATTATATCAAAGTTTATATTTACATGATTATGTTTCATATATACCTGACTTTTAAAACCAAGATATACTAGAAATAACCACGAGTAGCCAGAATTTCGAAAAGGCTTAAACCATCAGGAATCAATTCAACGCCTGCCGCGTCTATACATACACAAGTCTTCACAAATATGACTTGCTATTTGTCTACCACGTCTGTTATTACTGACCCACCGTTTTTTTAATTTAAACAAATAACCTACTAAAGTGCGAATAATGTTAATATCTACCTGCTTCAATTATTATTGTTCAACAGTGTTCCTATAAGCCCCTTACTTAGCGACTGCACTGTCAATGTTTAGTGACTGTTGTGTTCGTGGTCGGGATGGTGTCATTGTAATTATATAATGTTATGTTAATCATGATTGGCTTGGACAGAATAACAGCGGCTGGCATGCTCTGCATCGTCATCCATATGCTGAGTCCAAGACCATTTTGTCTTTTTAGTCATACCTTAAACACTGTTAATAATTATAAGTAACATTGTAATATAAAGGCAAATAAAGTTTTTCTTATTCTTATTCTTACTTAAATTAACTACTTAGGTACGTACCTAAGTAGTTAATTTAAGTAAGTAATGCCATTTGCTGTAAGAAACAATATATTATACGTATAATATATTGTTTCTTACAGCAAATGGCATCGATACTTTTGTTTATTAAATTCTAGTCTCGTCATTAGAGAGAGACTGATGCATACTCGACTAAATTTGACCCTAAATATTTGTTATTATTAATACACTTATTCTTTTGTTTTATTTATTTGAATAATAATGAGAAGGTTATTTGCAATACAATTAAACTGTCATTCCATAGATATTTCGTGTATGATAAATCACCATAGACGCACTGAATGAACGTGTAGCTGTTTACATAGGTATTGTTCCTAAATTAATAACATAGGTATAGGTACCTACACGAGCTTTTCAAAAATATTAGCTCCCTATACTTCTTCTGCCAGGAATTCAAGTGTGCTTTAAGTATATTAAATTTCACTATGCGCGTTTGTGTACGGGATTCAAACCCGGGGCCTCTCGCACCCAAAGCGAGAATTAAACCACTAGACCAACTAGCCGACTGTTTGTGGTTTTCAATAGTACCTAATAACTCGTGACTAAAAGTTAATTTCATATGTTGTTATGTAAACTTCAACCTTTAAAGTCAGATCGACCTCAGGGTTATGGAGGTCTGATGCCAATCGCATCGTGGAAAAACTGATATTCAGGTAAAACCGGTTGAACTAGTAGCGGACTCTAAATAAAATTATAATAAACGCTTGCAATAAGGTTCACAGGAAGATTTTTTTTCATGTATGGACTGCCAAAATGACTACTCTACCTGATGGGAAGCATAAGCAGAATCCAAGAGTGGTGGTCACCACACTCATTGCGAATACAGACAATGCCACAATGCAGCATGGTGACCCACACCACGGCGGCCTAGTGATGCTTCTGCATCATTGGGCTTCCCTGTAATAGATAAGATGAGAAACACTTTTGTGTCACTGTTTATCCCTTTGATTTGTAGGCTTTTAAAAAATGTCACATAAACTCGTACATGAGGATTCCAATAACTTAAATAACCAAACGAAAAACACTTGTCCAAATTTTAGGATCCTCGAAATTGGGAAATGTTGTGAATCCGACATTAAATTTATTGTGGGTAATGAGGATTAGGGCAGAACTGATGTAAACAAAATCTAATAATTTATTGGTTGTTAAGTTCCTATAATAAACAATACTTATTTAACTTTCAATGAAGTTCAACTTTAATCATTTTATACACTGATACATTTTATTTTATTTAAAAAAATAGTTTAGATCACCATTGTCAACATCAGTTGGCAATGGTGATCAGCATGTGGACAATGGTGACCAACACTTATCGCACACATAATTGCAATCAGGGTCCCACCCAGCACACCGATACCAAATTTTATTGTCTCGTCCAAATTCACTACTACTCGACCTGGTATAACTCAAGAATTTTGATTTTAGGGATCTTAACTGTGCTTTTCTGTGACTTGGTTTTCTTTGCCGCTTCTTTTCCTTTATTTTTCTCAAATTTAGCAGTGCTTTTGTTTTCTTTCTCAACAAGAGGATCTTTGACCGGTGTTGAAGTAGAAATCGTAGAGTAGTGTTTTTTCTTACTTGTGTTTTTTTATAGAATCAGGAACTCTTGATGTAATTTTGGATAGTTGTCAAATCCCAGATATTGATGGCGTTACTTGTTTGAATTGAGATGATGAGGCACTCGCTGGTTCAGAAATTGGAAGACACATTATATATGTACCTACTTGGAACTTGAAATAAGTTTATCTTGTTCTAGTTCAACAGTAGCTATTGGTACGAAAACTGAGCCAACAGCTTTGACAACAATCAACTTTAAAATAGAGTCACCGAAATCTGGTACTACTTGACTCCAATTGCCTTGGACGAAAATTAGAAAAAACTAACATGACGAAAAAGTTGAAAATATATCTATTATTAATCTTAGTTTAAATTTTTTAATATAACATATTACGACTACTACATAACAAGTGCAGAAATAAAGATTTAGAAATTTAAGACTTACCTACTTTCTATATTGTTTTGTTCTTGTTATATCAACACATATAAAACTCAACTACGACAAAAAACGACGCTGAAAAATTATAAAACAAGTTTGAAACGCCGTAGTCACACGTTGTTAAAGTGTTATGGTGCGTTTCTATGTAACGTATGACTACGGTGTTTCAAACTTGTTTTATACTTTTTCAGCGTCGTTTTTTGTCGTAGTTGGGTTTTAGTTTTTACTTTTTTTGTTTGTATGTTTTGGTGCCGCTATTAATATATATTATATATATATATATATATATATATATATATATATATATATATATATGAAATGTACAAGTAACGCCCTTTCCAATGATACCAAATACGGCATATTTATCTCAAATTTATTTTTTAATACAGTACTTTATGTCGGCTAGAGGGCGCCACATTAGATTAAGTGACACGTCATATAGACTCTAACCAGCGGACGATCAAGACGCTTCTAACGATACGTCATTTGTCTAGTTCTAATGAGAAGTTATGGAGCTATGAGGGAACAAATGAACATACATACATACATAGCCTGTCAAAATCATAACCCTCCTTTGGCTTTGCCGTAGTCATGTAAAAATTACATCGAAATCGTACGAAATGTTCACACGTCCGCTTCTCTCCAGTGCGTCGTGCTAAATTAAAGTGAACGGCTAACGTGAAGATAGCGCTTAGTTATGCTCGTATGTTTTTGTTATTTTTAGGTGATCACCATTGCCTATTGCACCTGATTGCCTACATCTCCCCTACACAAATTTCCTTCTTATCAATAAGCATGACACTATCTTGTACTAAGGTAAGCGGTCTAACAAATTACTTTATGATAAAATAAAGATTTTCGTCATAACTTATAATAAGTTCTAGTATAAATAACTAATGACTCTTAAAAAAATAAGCGTCTATCATTATTTCAGAAAACCACTTTAGATAGATATAAACTGAAAATAGCGCAGATTTATCATACACATAAGTACCTATAGTTATGCTTTTATGTTTTGCCTACACCAACTTGTAATTTACCTTAGATAAAAATATTGTAATTCTGTCTCTTTAGTCTGTCAGATTATTGCCATAACAAATATTAAAACCATTTTAGCGCTGCGTTATGTTTAAACACGATTGATAGGAAACGGAGCGATTCTTCAGAGGAAAAATGTACCGGCTAATGATTTGCTAACGACGATATTTATATTTTAATGCACCCTGCGCAAAGATTATTTCCTTTGAGAGCTACGTTTGCTGATCAATCGAGGGGAATCTACGACGACGTTTTTAATTGAGCGTTGTGATGGAAGAACAGCGTTGAGGCTTTAGAATCTTTTGATTTAAATACTGTAGTTTTTCTTAGAGATATTCAAGAAAAGAAATAACCCAAAATTAATGATTAGCGTGAAAGTCAATAACTTGATTCTTATTACGTACTAGTTGTTGCCCGCGGCTCCGCCCGCGCGTATGTCGGTTATTGCGGCAAATAGTAGCTTATAGCTATATTACTGTAAAATTTCATCCAAATCCGTTCAGTAGTTTTTGCGTGAAAAAGTAACAAACACCCATCCATCCATACTTACAAACTTTCGCGTTTATAATATTAGTATAGATTTATTGGGATATTTTAAACATTTCTTCAAGTTATATGCTACACCATTATTCACAATAAAATGTGATGTACCTTGTAAATTATTTATTCTATTTGCAGTCTGGGAACTCTTGTTGCAATTGAACTATATTGAAGGGCCCGTGACACAAAAGCGTACACACGGATTAAGTACTCAGTGTGGTTAAGCAATGTTGACAACAAACAAACCTTTGCGACCTGTGGTAGCTTCAATAGCACGTAAAGAGCTTGAGTTACTTCCGGTTTCACAAGACTAAGGAAATATTTTAGGGTTTCAATATCGCTAGTTAATTAATATTCATAAACAATATATATTTTTAAAATTCACCTAACCAGTCCGTTTAAAACACCTTTATTTTCAACAAAAAAAAACATTAAAAAAATATATTATATTTTTTCAAACCGCATCAAATCATGTTTTTTTATGTATGGGCCTGCTAAAGTGACTCTACTCTGCCTGATGAAAAGCATAAGCAGAATCCAAAAGTGGTGGTCACCATACTCATTGCGAATGCAGACAAGGCAATAGTGCACCATGGCGGCCTAGTAAGATGCTTCTGCATCATTGGGTATCCGGTCTCGCACTCACCAACGAAACACGACAGCATTCATGCTGTCATTTTACGGTGACCTTCTGTGCGATGGTAGTACCGCCCCGATACCGGCCCGTTCGTGCTGAGATCAGCGTGGCTTACCTTTTAAGTACCTATTCTCTATTCATGTAATATAAAATACTACTAATTATATTATTTTACATAATAATATAATTTTATAAAATGCAGTAAATCCAAATTATAGAACATATCTACGACCACAATAGGAAGCGGAAAGAGGATTTCTATCGTAAGGGTAAGCTGTATTGTGATTTAAGAAATAAATAGTTTTATTGTAAACTATTACTTTACCAGCGTTAACTGAACAAGTACAAAGCAAAACGTAGTACTTAAATCTAGTAAATTTTCTGCCAATTCCTGTTTAAAAACATGTACAAATATTTTTTAGAAACACATGTGATATATTTTACCAACAGTTATTTCATTTGAGTATTATCCTGCCGAGTATAAATATTGAGAAAAATATCATCATAAACATTGGAAAAGGACCTATTCAATTCATTTGCGTATAAAACGTATGGAAGCATGTGTACTATTTACATGTAACGATCCGAATGCCAAATTGCCTTCATTTTTATGAGTTTTACATAATCCCCATATAACAGAACCAAAATAAATTTCATAAATTTTCGTAATTGTTGCTTTTACTGAATAGGTAATAGGTTGCAGATTACATCTAAGCAATGCCACATACGACAGTAGATTATACAATGTTACTGGTTAAATATAATATTACTAGCTTCGCCCGCGACTTCGTCCGCGTGGAACAGTGACTTTATGTAGCATTTTTAAATATTGAGGTTAATAATATTTTACAAATAAAACACACACGTTTCACTATTAAAAACTTATTTAAGTATTTATTTATATAAGTACATATTTATGAGCTTATTTCGACATTCAACATGGCCAAGGTTTTCGATTGGGTCTGGCACCGCTCGCTTTTCTCCAAGCTCTCGGCATTGGGTCTGCCTCCTAGACTCGTGACTCGCATTGACGCTTTTCTTCATCAGGGCCGCATTAGGGCCCTTGGGGATGGCGCGGTCTCTGATTTTCTCGAGGTAAACGCTGGCATACTTCAGGGTTCAGTCCTGTCGCCCACGCTATTTCTTCTGCATATCAATGACATGTTAGCCCTTGGCAACGTATATTGCTATGCAGACCATAGCACAGTTCATTGGCGATATTTTGGACACCGTGCAGCCAAGCTGGCAGACGTTGAGGAAAATCGACAGAAGCTAAGCTCGACCGGGTTTTGAACCGCATTTTAAAATGGGGTGATGAAATCTAGTCCAGTTCAACGCTAAGAGAACACAGTTGTGCGCATTATCTACCAAAAAGTCTCCATTTTTTTCCCTCCCCACTTTTCAGAGCACTCAACTGCCACTACGGGATAAGCTCGGTTTGCTGAGCATATATATTTGCCGGGACCTCAAACCTCGGAAGTACATCGAGAACATCACTTAGGCGGCCTCGCGGAAACTTGGCGTACTGAATAGGGTGAGACGGTTCTTCGCACCCGAGCATTTGTGTTTTCATTATAAGACCCAGGTTCGCTCGTGCATGGAGTACTGTTCTCATCTTTGTGATGGATCCGCGCAGTATTTGCTTGATGCTTTCGATCGGTTGCAGCGGCGAGCAGTCCGCCTTTCAGCAGTCCCGAAGCCACCGAGCTCCTTGAACCTCTGCAGCTGCATAGAGATATCGCATCTATAACAGTCCTCTACCGCATGTATCATGGGGAGTATTCTGAAGAACTCTTCAAACTTGACTACCCTTCTCCCTTCCTCTGCAGAACAACCTGGCCTTGGAAAACACCGCCTTAGAGTCTTAGAAATACGCTCTCGAACCAAACGGTTTGGTTCTTCCTTCCTGTTCCGAGCAGTTAAAAACTGGAACTCACTACCAGCGCAGGCAGTGCACGTGTTTCCCTTCCATTATGATCCCAGGTCGTCATATTGTTGGACGCAATACTGCATTGTCTGCTTTCGCAGTGAGTATGGTTGCTCGCACTGTTGGATTCGGCTTGAGTTTTCCATCAGACAGACCATAGTCACTTTGTCAGCCCTTAAGTAAAAAAAAAGTACTATTTTACTATGTGCGTTTTTTGTTTTGCCATCTTTTGCCAAAATATAAATATTTAGCGTATTTGATACTCGTGGGTATGCTGCCCATGGGAAAAAATGAACTGCAACTTTAATCGTCTTTCCTTGGGCTTTGTTAATATTGTTGTAATATTCTGACAGCAAAATACAGGTATGACATTCCGCAAGCTACACGGGGTGACGTCACTATCCAGTTACCACTTTAAAGCAACTTAACATGAAATGATGGAAACATTTTCAGTCACTATTATATTTAAAAAATATGTAAAATGCATTTAAATTGTTGTTTTGTGTGCATAATCAAACAAAATATTTGAATTTAAATATATGATAACGTATAACTTTATTGTTCTATAGAATTCACAAAGGGAAAAATGGTGGTTGGGAGTTATTATTTCATACTACTGATAACACTCAAACGTGATATGTCAGTGTTTTTCTGTATGTCGTTATCTTCGTTACACGCATAAGTCTGTCTCGTTCTGTGCTATTTTATACAGCTATTCTCAAATATTCATTTGTATTTATAGTATAAAACAAAATGAGTTGTTGTTCTATTCGGAACTCTAAGAGCAGAGCTATAAAAGGCGGTACTATTTTTTTCTGATCGAAGCAAATGCTTCTAAAAGACTATGGGCAGAAGCAATACAACATAATCGATCGAACCCCTTCCAGAACTTTGAAAGGTGAAACACCCTTTTAAAGAATGGATTAATATAATACAATCATCTCTACATTTTAGGTATAGGCTACGGAAATTACTACGATAACCGATATGCATGCAGGTGGAGCCGGCAAAAAAAAAACGGCCCCACTTTCAGCTTAGTGAGTACCCATTCCTTTCTGAGTAAATGTTAGACTACCTACCCATAAAATTTCATCTTTCCTAAAATTACGTAATTCTGGGCTGACTCTCAGTCTATATAGTTTGTCCCTCACAATCATGATCAAACTTATGTATTCAAATTATTTTCTGAATTTTAATTATTGACTAAATTAAGTAGGTTGTAAAATTTCCCCAAAAGTATAAAATTTGAGAACCAGCGATAGTTATGATGACGTCATCTCGTGCTGTATCTCGAAATGTCATACCTGTATTTTTTATACCATGGTGACAGCTTTGTTTATTCGTTGTCATGACGCCCGGCGTAGGTAACACGCATGCGTATGGCGAGTGAACCGCCCGACTTCTATACAACCCTTATTCCCCCCTTTAAACCCCTTACAACCCTTTTTTCACATTAAAAAGTAGCCTATGTCCTTTCTCAGGCTCTAGACTATCTGTGTACCAAATTTCATTGAAATCGGTGCAGCGGTCTGGCCGTGAAAGCAAGACAGACAGACAGACAGACAGAGTTACTTTGGCATTTATAATATAAGTATGGATAGATGTATTTATTATACTCTTCTAAGATCTAATACTCATAATCAACAACACATTTATTTGGATAAAGACTAATATTAGGTATTATTATATTGATAAAAACTCTTTGACAAATAACTCATTATTAGGTACCAACTCTTAGCGTTTTATACTCGTGATAACTTCTAAACGAAATGTCCGAATGGGATGAAACAAAAAGTATTTAACTTCTACACAAACACCCTTGATAACATAATGCTTTATTTGGATAAGGATCAATAATACGATACACATTTAACGTAGTTTCTTTCTTCAGACGATTTAATAATTTTTTTAAACACAAAAGCGGTTATTGTGACTAAACCATGATAGTTAGATATATGCTCTCGCGGACTTTTTTGTATATCTTAATGGGACCTACAAACCCGTAATACATTATTTTGTTCTATTGTCAATACTTTTTGCAGCGCACGCAAAAATAGGTTTTTGATTTCACAACTTGGGTTACAAAATAGCAATTTTCTTACGGATCTCTATTTTTTATGAAAATAAAATATAGCCTATAGCCTTCCTCGATAAATGGACTATCCAACACTGAAAGAATTTTTCAAATCGGACCAGTAGATCCTGAGATTAGCGCGTTCAAACAAACAAACAAACAAACTCTGCAGCTTTATAATATTAGTATAGATTATTTCGCCGAGGCGACAATAATAGTCGTGTCGTCTAAATGCCCTTAACCGCGTCGCGTGCTTCCCATCTTTCTCCAAGTAAGTAAAACACGGTAGGTAGGTACATTCTTATTGCGAGTATATCGGTTCATACTCATAACGTGGTATCTGAAATTATTCCAGTCCCAACATCTGTGGCCCGCACCGCTTTGGAAAATAATAAAGTTTCGTTTAAACGCCATTCGTATGGGAGATACGACGAATGAAGCGTAATAAAGTGAATTAGAAAAAATGTATTGCAAATAGAAAATATAAGATGTACGGTGTTTTCGTAAATTATACGTTAAGGTGGGCAGATTCAGGTGGAAATATTTTATCGTATTATACAATTTCGCGAGATTTAAGTTAGAACAAAAAAAAATTGCATTCATTTTATATCGATGTAGAACAAACTCTTGAAAATACTTTTACTTTTTTGTTAGTTTGTTTCGGTTAAGTTTACTATTCAAACATATTTTTAACCGACTTCAAAAAAGGAGGAGGTTATCAATTCTACTGTATTGTTTTTTTTTTATGTTTGTTACATCATAACTTTCGACTGGGTAAACCGATTTTGATGATTCTTTTTTTTATTTGAAAACTAGTGCTTCCCGTGTGGTCCTATTTTAATTTGGTCCTTTTCTTGAAGTCGGTTTTTTAATTTTGTTGAAATTCGTGATTTTAAAAGTAAAATATATGTTAGAAGTGAGTGAAGGCTACACATCCACTGCGATCTCTTTCGCTTTCGTACCATTAAACCTGTTATGTACAATATATTTTATAGCCATGACATGTAGTGACAAAACAGCGTAAAACTGTCAATTTCAGAAAAATCATTTCTATAAACTACTAAAATAGGGATGGGATTAGAACCTTGGGCCTTTGGTCCGAGAGGACCCAAAGTAAGAATCATGTCTCTAGACTCTAGACAGTCTAGAGTTCTAGACCAACGAGCCGACTACTTACGTCTGACAATACACCTAGAGCTTAAAATCAATAAAGAGTCGTGTCTGTGATTGTACGAATATGTTACTGAACTTACTGACACATATAAACAACTATCACTGCCACTGTAATGGCTTCAGGAAGATTACGCATAATTACATAATAAAAATAATCTATGCCAAGCTTATGATATAACTCTAGCTTAGGGCGCGAAAGCTTTTAGATTCAGATCCCGGACAAGCCCTGTTTTGTTCCAAAAGCAATCTATTTACTTTCCAGAATTTTGTAATCTCCACGCCAGTCCGAGAATTTATAACCTCAACTTTATACGTTTCTCGCAGACTGCGGACATTTGAATGTTTTAACATTACTTAAGGGGTACTACGTTTTGTTCGGGGGAACTCGAATCATCTTAATGCCGGTAATTATACGGATTTTACGAATTACTCGGTCATAAGTAAACAAACGGAATGCCCTATTTACAATCGTAAATTTTGAAGTCAAGCCTCCGAAAAACAAGCGACCCAACGCTACCACTTACAATTTATTTATCAAAATGTTCATCCGACTAGGAACTCAGATTGAAATAAATAAAATAAAATATCTAAATTATTCTCTCATATGACATATAATTATTCTAATATAATATCCCCAAGACAGAAATAGTTACCGCTCCTACGGGAAGGCCAATAGAATTTAGTTTTAAAAGTTTAATATCTCTGTTTAATATTTGTCCGTCGTCACCTTTTTGATGTTTATCAACGAGTCATATACATTTTTTAACAAAAACAAAAACCGACTTCAATATCTCCTTTTCATTAAAAAAAAGAATCATCAAAATCGGTTAATAAACGATGAAGTTATCCGCGAACACACATAAAAAAAAATATATATATAGGTACGGTCGAATTGAGAACCTCCTTTTTGAAGTCGGTAAAAAATACATTACCGATCATTATCTCCTTTTCTATTTGATTTTATTAGTATAATCACTACTTTTGAAATATTTTTAGCCAATATTTTGATAAATAACCAATATTGTGAAGCCTATACCTAGGCTTGTTAGTGTAAGCCTGCAAATGGTAGGTTAAGTCTCTTTTTTGAGTGTTGAAAAATATCATAGTCATGGATTTGCTACAGTCTAACCTAAAATTGCTCTATAGTATTGCGTTTCATTTCACCCATATTTTGATTTTTTCTTGCGTCAGGTACTCATGTAACATAAATATACCTATGTGAAGTGTATTGAAACCTTAGAGCTTAATTATTTCCTAATACAATGAAATGACAATAGTGTCCTCTTTTCTTTGTTTATCTGTGTTCTTTTTTCGATTTCATTCAATACAAAGAAAGAAGAAAATCCCGGTATGAATATTTCATTAAGTGCTTAAGCGCTAAGATTTATAGATTGTTGACATTAAATATTGTAATTAAAAATAACATCAATCAAGGATGACGGGAGGCAGAACACAATGGATTCCTAAGCCTCGTAATTTTTGTGGCTTGCGAAAGAAAAGCTTCACAAAAAAGTGCGGGCTGTCAACCGAAATGACATCAAGCCATTGTCGTGTTTATGTAAATAAAATATGTAATGGAATTTCATAAATATAAGGACTTTATTTCACGTTGGATTTGAGCTCTTGTAATTCTTTCAAAATTAATATTCTTAAATATTATAAAAAAGCAGTCTAAATAAAGTTCTTAAATCATCAACTAAATTAATTCCCCGGGGTTTTTATGTACAGTCTAAATGTTACGATTGGACCATTTTGTTAAATGTACGTCTACAAATAAGATATTGTGGCGACTTCCACATACAGCGCAACAGAAATATACTACAGCGCCATCTACCAAAGTTACACTGAACTACGGAGTAACGAAGGAAACTAAGAAACTACCAATCCTGGATCGCGCAGTGAAAGTTCTCTCGCCGATAATCATAATTATGTACAACATTCCAACATCAACCGTTGGGCAGTTGGCCCGCCAGGCATGATCACCTCGCCTGGTCGGAGGATCCTCCCTTTGTGTTGGAGGGACATGACACCCGTCCCTCCACAGTATCTTTCAAAAGTTTTGAAATAAGATACTTTCTTACCTATTATCTAGTTGAAGTATTAGAAATGATAATTGCCATAAACATTAATTAGTCTCCTCCTCCTCCTCGTTGGTCTCGCGGTTGGCGTGTGCGACTGCTGATCATGAGGTCTCGGGTTCGATTCTCGCGTCGGACCAAATGTTTGTATGATCTACAAATATTTGTTTCGGAGTTTGGGTGTTTTCTATGTATAATATGTATTGTAACATCGTTTTTTTAGTTTTCAATGTTTAACAATTTTTGTTTCAGCGCCCTCTCGTTCATTGTAGTTCGAACTACAATTGGATGTTGATGGCGATCGAAGTACCGGGCTGTTGGTACACCTAGGTGGCACTAGGGGGCGTATTTTATGAAGGATATTTTTGTTGACATTATGACACTTAGAAATAGTGAGACATTATCATATGTGTATCATACGATTCTCACTACTTCTTAAATTTGATCTCAAATAAGCAAGGAGTATGGAAGTTGTACGTCCTGTTCGCACATCCAGAAATGGAGTAGGGGAATCATCGAGAATATTCTATAGGATGTCTATATAGAGGAGTGTGTGGCATATTTCTTTTTATTTCTTAAACCTTCTCTCGTTAACTCTGAGGAAGCTTTGCTTACAGTGTACATTAATATTCTTGTTGGTAGTGTTTGTGAGTGTTCAAGTCCCACTGTCTGTGGTAAGTTAACCTCAAAAAGGTTTTTCCTTATTATCTTAATGTATGTAGAATATGTTCTCAGGCTATTTAATTTTGTTTATAGGGTCGTTAGATTACCGCAGAAAGACAACCTACATCTTGCCTGTCTTGTGGTTCAAGATTTGTGCTGAGGACGGTTGACTATTGGCAGCTCACAGCTCACTCCTCAAGACCTATCTGCCCTACCTTGAGGGAAGTTCATATAATATATATATGGAAATTAATTAATACTTCTTTACCTAGCACCCACAAGTTGGATCACTGGTGGACGTCTCTTTAAGCTACCTTGAGCTGGAGAGAGTCTACGGCTGACTACCTTGAGTCAGAGAGGTGACCAGAGGGTGGCGATCCTGTGCAGACCAGTCTACAGGCTTAAAGTGTGAAAGAAAAGACTGTATAATTTTATTTTTTTATTTTTAAGACTACCTCTTAAGTTTATTTGTAAATTTATATTTGGTTTCACTTATGTAAGATAGCAGGAACTTGAGTAAAAGTTTGTATAAATCGTAAGTTGTCTCATTGAAGTCTTCCTTGGACCCTCCGCACCCTCACTATAAAATTTTATCTAAATTCTTACGGCGCCCTGAGGTATCATCTTCTATCCTGAGTCAAAACCGGTGAGTTTCCACCTGACAAGTTCAGGGGTTACAAATTGGCGACCAACGTTTGGCTAACTTTTCGAACCTTGAGGGTGTGCTGAGTGTAGTTCCCGGGAGAACTTTGGATGAGACGCTTACTATCCGTCCGAGACTACCCAGGACGTTAATTGGTTTTGTGGAGTGCAGTTCACATGTAATAATTATCTCATTGCATTTTTCAGCACATTATTACCATCTCTGCGGTGTTGGAAAAGCATTGAACAAAATTCAAAATTAAATCAAAATTTTAACTGCACAAATTTTGGTAAGTCTTTTTGAATTTATTTTGGCAAGAACATTTTTTCTTTTTTTTCTTTTTTTCTTTTCCTGTTGTTTTAATAAGTTCTTGTGTGTGTTCCCTAAGGGATCAGCACATACATATAGCTTTTATTTTGTTCAGGTTTTCCTTGAATAACTTTATTTTTACTTTTTATATTCCTACCTACTTACAACTTAAGTAAATAAATGTGAGATTAACTTCATTTTAATTCTATAAGAGGGTTTGCATGATATAATTAATGGGATATTGTGCTTCCCTTTATCTTGTTTGTAATTTTAACATAATAATTTAACCTTTTAGTGTATCAATTTAAATTTAAATTTAGGACACTTTACATAAATAAAAGTAGGGTATACTTTTATCTATAGTAAAGAAAACTTGAATTTTTTTTTGTTCATTGAATGTGGATTGTTAGTAACTACTTTATAGTTGTGGAAACATGAAGCAAACATAATTAATGTATTGGAATTGAATTTATAATTAACTTAGAGTTAGAAAGGGGATCAAAAAAAAAAGTTTTCTTTTGTTACCCCACATATTAGGTAAAACTGCTTGGAATAATTGTAAACTTGTAATTAAAAGTAACATTTGAGAATAATTTTTTAGGTTATTGTGTTAATATAATAACACATTATTTTTATACCATTCAGCTAGATCTTATTGTAAGACTGAATCTTTTATTTTTTTCACTAAGAAGAACTTAGTGCTTTGTTTTAACTTTGTTAACTTGACAATAATTTTAATTTTGAATTTTAAAACATTGTGTTAATAAAGTAACACATTATTTTTATAACATTCAGCCTAATCTTTTTGTAGGACTGAATCTTTTACTTTCTCACTAAGAAGAACTTAGTGCTTTATATATAAATTTTTTAAATTGTCAACAAATTTATTTTTGAATTTTAAAAAACATCATGGCCCAGCTGATTAAAATGTATTAATTATCTGAAGAAGGATGAACTTATTAACGAGTTGTCTGCCATGGGTGTTTCAGCGAATCCCGATAACACGGAGTTCAGTTTAAGGAGTGAGCTGCGCACTGCGTTGCGGCTTATCCGGCGTGGCAGCATTGGAGCCAGCACTTTCGTACCTGCTTCTGCTGCTTCTGAGCTGTCTTTCTGGGAGCCGAAGGTCCTTGAACTGGAAGGAGTCCTTTCTTCAGGTGATTTTTTCTATTAAGGCTAGTTGCCGACGAGTGACACGCCTGAACAGGATTCTGGGGACTGCAAGGTTTGAACCCTCCTTTCTTGTAGGATTATGGGTTACAACTTGTTCCCCCCTGACAGGTCTAGTTGTTACAAATTGGTACCTAAGTGTAGAGGACGGACTGTACGATGCTACCCAAAGCAAAAACTATTGCTGGGTTGCCGACGAGTGACACGCCTGATCAGGATTCTGGGGACTGCAAGGTTTGAATCCTCCTTTCTTGTAGGACTATGGGTTACAACTTGTTCCCCCCTGACAGGTCTAGTTGTTACAAATTGGTACCTAAGTGTAGTGGCTGCTAAACGCTCGCTTTTGGTTTGTGATCTGTCCGATATCTAAGTGTAGTGAGCAGGAACAACCTTGTGTTCCTTCTACTCACTGTATCGGACCACTCTCCAAATCGAACGTCAGATAGGGAGATAACAATTTCGCATCGGACAGTTCCTCTTCGACACACACCTTATACTCGGGTGCTCATATATGTGTGCATTTTTCCTTGAAATAGGGTCTGATGTCATTAGAGTAGTTTCATTAGGAGTTAAGTTTTTCTTTCTTATACTACCTATATTTTAGTTAAATTTTCTTCTTATAAACTCTGTGTGTCCTAACATTTGAGGGCATCACAGCTTTTTTTTAGTTTGTTGCTGTTGTGGTTATTCCCTTCGTCCTCTACTCAGGGAACACTGTGGGGAGGGGGTGGTGTAACATCGTTTTTTTAGTTTTCAATGTTTAACAATTTTTGTTTCAGCGCCCTCTCGTTCATTGTAGTTCGAACTACAATTGGATGTTGATCGCGATCGAAGTACCGGGCTGTTGGTACACCTAGGTGGCACTAGGGGGCGTATTTTATGAAGGATATTTTTGTTGACATTATGACACTTAGAAATAGTGAGACATTATCATATGTGTATCATACGATTCTCACTACTTCTTAAATTTGATCTCAAATAAGCAAGGAGTATGGAAGTTGTACGTCCTGTTCGCACATCCAGAAATGGAGTAGGGGAATCATCGAGAATATTCTATAGGATGTCTATATAGAGGAGTGTGTGGCATATTTCTTTTTATTTCTTAAACCTTCTCTCGTTAACTCTGAGGAAGCTTTGCTTACAGTGTACATTAATATTCTTGTTGGTAGTGTTTGTGAGTGTTCAAGTCCCACTGTCTGTGGTAAGTTAACCTCAAAAAGGTTTTTCCTTATTATCTTAATGTATGTAGAATATGTTCTCAGGCTATTTAATTTTGTTTATAGGGTCGTTAGATTACCGCAGAAAGACAACCTACATCTTGCCTGTCTTGTGGTTCAAGATTTGTGCTGAGGACGGTTGACTATTGGCAGCTCACAGCTCACTCCTCAAGACCTATCTGCCCTACCTTGAGGGAAGTTCATATAATATATATATGGAAATTAATTAATACTTCTTTACCTAGCACCCACAAGTTGGATCACTGGTGGACGTCTCTTTAAGCTACCTTGAGCTGGAGAGAGTCTACGGCTGACTACCTTGAGTCAGAGAGGTGACCAGAGGGTGGCGATCCTGTGCAGACCAGTCTACAGGCTTAAAGTGTGAAAGAAAAGACTGTATAATTTTATTTTTTTATTTTTAAGACTACCTCTTAAGTTTATTTGTAAATTTATATTTGGTTTCACTTATGTAAGATAGCAGGAACTTGAGTAAAAGTTTGTATAAATCGTAAGTTGTCTCATTGAAGTCTTCCTTGGACCCTCCGCACCCTCACTATAAAATTTTATCTAAATTCTTACGGCGCCCTGAGGTATCATCTTCTATCCTGAGTCGAAACCGGTGAGTTTCCACCTGACAAGTTCAGGGGTTACAGTATGTATTTACAAAAAAATATATATTTATATATTTATTTATATAAGTTGTCTAGTACCCATAACACAAGCTCTGCTTAGCTTGAGACTAGATGGCGTTGTGGGATAGATGTCCGAAATATTTATTTATTTATTATTTTATATTAATTGCTCATCAACAATATGTAAGATAGTTAAGTACTCTTAATTTTATCAGACCCTGGACCTAAAAATAGTGTAGGTACTAGTGATCCACGGTACAAGTTTAAACGAAACATGTCTAGAACTCTACATTGTTAACTCTGTTTTATATGACGGAGTGGCGTTATTATGTCGCGTTTAATTATAAGAAGCAAACTGAAACAACATAAACAGATCAAGTATCTAGCGTGAGATGTACAATTTCGCCATATTTACAAAAGCACTTGCCTTGTAAGGGCGAGGACTGAGATCTGTAGATATCTCAAAAAACAATAGTTTTTCAAGTTTCTAGTATTTTATATTTTAGAAAAAACTACTGTTTTTTTGCGTCCAAATGGACGCGATGTTCTTATTAGAGTTAAATAAAATACTTAGCAACAACTGTTTAGATTGAAAAAAGCAAAATAAAGGGCCCTAGTACATTTATATAACTTATAGAAAACATGAGCTTCTGTTGCTTACCTTTAGATTACGTAGTATTAAAATCGGTCGGCGAATAGGTCCTTTTAATACACGATGCATATTAATATCAATATGGTGAAGTAAAATATAAGTATGTTGCAGATATAAATTTAAAACAATAATTTCGTAATGTAATTTATCATGAAAGAAAATGAAAAAATAGTCTAATAAATATAAATAGTAAACTTATGCCAACATTAAGCTTTTCTCTGACCCATCGGCACCAAAATCATCCACATTATTGATTACTTAACCAGCTTATTGTTTTTTCTTTTCATAATAGCATCACTATTCATATACTAATATCTTTTAAGCTATTGCATAGCTTTTATCGCGGGCTTTGAGGCCTTTGAGCGCGGCGACCGAATCAAGAAAATTCCGTAACACAAATAAAACCTGACACCCGAAGCTCGCACGGATAGAGATGAGCTGCTCCGAAATCCACACTCAGCGCCCTCTGTTGTTTGTTGTGAAGTTTTCGTATCTTTTTTGTTTTGTGTAATTTTGTATTACTTATTTAATGAATACCTATTTACCACAATATCCAGGAAACATTCACAAAAAGACGACGACGCCCAGTTGAGATTTAAACTCTGGGCACCTTCGTCATAAATCATGCACCTACACCTTCTAGCCAATAACTCATAACTACTAAATGTTAAAATTGTTTTTCTTATGCTACTTGATAAATTCTAACGGTCTGGTAATTCCAAACATACATTTGTTTGATGTCAGTATGGCACCAATTATATAGATGGCGCTGTACTTCGAATGCGATGGAGCATTTGAAAAATAGTTTAGTATTTTTCATTCACAATATTATACATACTGCATAAATAAAAAATCAATAAATAATTATAATTGCATGAGTTCATAAAAAATGCTATGTAATAGCTTTACCGCGGCAGTCCCCGAGTGCCACACGTCTTTTTTTTATACAATAAAAAAATGCTTACGTACTTATAAAAACTACTTATAAAAATGTTAAAGAAAAAATCTGAGAATATAAAACCGTAGAAACTTTTGACTACTTTGATACTCGTTCGTAAATTATAATTGTGTAAAGTGACAAGAGTCAGTTAACCGATCGCCTAAAAGAACTGAAGATAGGAAAAGAAGCATATCTGTGTTCGCTTAACGCTCATCGATATTCCGCTTGTAGTCTTACTAGGATCGCACCAGAACGGTTCTGCAGCTTGCGAGCTAAATGGCTGCGCTCGCTCTCGCGGCCAGCTAATGAAATAAGATCCTGGCTCGGGGCTAAGGAATGGAGGAATTAAAAGTACATAAATGAGCGGCCACCATTCTAAATGGGAAATTTTACAGTGACTAGCGCAAATTGTGTCTTAGTCGTGTTCGTGGCTTTCGTGTCACTTGACTTATTTCGTATTTACAATTAATCCTGCAAAAACAGTAGGTAAACTGTATATTTTATATAACAACTCATTTTTAGTAAACATATTTTAATGTTAACAATCGTTGGATTTGTTTTCAACCGACTTCAAAAAAGGAGGAGGTTCTCAATTCGACTGTTTTTTTTTTATGTTTGTTACCTCATAACTTTGGACTGGGTGAACCGATTTTGATGATTCTTTTTTTATTTGAAAGCTGGTGCTTCCCGAATAGTCCCATTTATTTGAATCTTTTGATTTGGTTTTTGTCGATTTGGTCCAGTTCTGACGTGACATCCATGAGAAAACCATATAAGTCTTCAATTTGCATTATGTATGTACGCGACAAATTAACGAATAACTCAATATTCCCGAATGGTCCCATTTTAATTTGGTCCAGATTGAAGTCGGTTTTTTTTTGTGAAAATTTGTGATTATTATTGATATGTTGATAATTTGTACTCTCGATTGTTGGCACTTGATGGAACTTGTTGCAATACATTCTAAAATCAAACTCACTTGTACTTATTCCACTATTACCCATCACCTTTGAAAATGCCATAAGGCGAAACCGGTCAGGTGTAAACTTAATTAAAAGAGTGGAATAAGTACGAGTGAGTTTGATTGTAGAATTTACATAATTAGTTGCTCTATCTAGTGTCTAGGGATCAAGCATTTTTATGCGGATTTCTTGAGATTGAGATGTGGCTTTAGCCCTGGCCTGCTCAGTCGCCAGACTTGAACCCGATTGAGCATGCATGGGATATGCTACAGAGAAGAGCTCTGCCGAATATGGAGGGTATCCAGTCGCAAGAAGACCTTTTTTTGTTGTTGCAACGAACATGGGCGGCCATTCCACAGCGTATTTGGATGAACTCATTTTGAGTATGCCAAACCGATGTTCTTGTGTTAGTGTTCGCGGTAGAAAACGGATTATTAATTGTTTAAGTTACCTAATAAAATTTTAAAGAAAACTGTTATTTCAGTCTTTTTTTCGAACTTTAATGTTAGTGGTTCAAATGTCAAAAATCCTTTTATTAGGAAAATGGCAAATTTCTTTATTAATGCAAAGGTGACTTGGTTTATCGTTACTGTGACAAACGAAAACACTTTATTTGATGAATCCTTAAAGAAAATTTTAATTAATATCAATCAGGAGAAAAGTTATTGCAAAAATATATGTTGATCCCTAGACACATATGTTGATCCCTAGACACTTTTGATGTGTGTATATAACAGTTTAAAACAGAGATAAGGCTTATCCTATTTCTACTCTATTGGTAATTGTAACCAACCTTAGTAGGTTTACCTATATTTAATTACAATGTTCAAACTACAACTTAGAATTTGGAGTCAATCTTTAAGCATAGTTAACGTAGAGCTATAGTCTATAGAAAGAAGACATCAGCTAGAAGAATTTCCGTGGGACACATCGCACATACATACAAACACACACTCAAAGCTTTAATAATCCCGAAGCGGAAGTCAGAGGCACATTAAACGTCTACAATTTTTAACTGTAACTTTCATATATATATTCAGGTATAAAAAATGGGTAAGCCAATGCCGTCAAATAAACTCTTATATTTAAAAACACATTGTATATGTCTTAAAACACACATATACGAGATACAATTAGAACAAAACAATACAACAAAACATGCTGAGAGCTGCCAACCCTACTGTCCTCCCCTCCCTATGTTTTCCACTTTCCGGGGCTCTTCCGTGAAATAGGGCTATCTGAAAAAAAAACCACCCAAAAAAGAACAACAGTCTCTACCCCTTTTTTTCAAGGTCTCTCCACTTATGAAAGAAAATATTGGATTATACAAGCACTTACTCTGGCAAATATCTAAGAATACAAATTAACGGTCTAAGGTGTAATTGCACTGGTGACTGTGGTGGTGTTTTTGGACGACGTAAGATACAACATGTTTTCAAATCCTACTAATATTATAAATGCGAAAGTTTGTAAGGATGTGTGTGTGTGTTTGGTACTCTTTCACACAAAAACTACTGAACGGATTTGGATGAAACTTTACAATAATATAGCTTATGCATCAGAATAACACATAGGCTACTATTTGCCGCGATGACCGACATACACACAGGCGGAGCCGCGGACAACAACTAATAAAATCATAATAACAAGTCTAAATAAAATTGTTCATCTTGTATCTCCGAGTGAACACTTAAGAAAATACTATATATGCTTTTTAAAAACATTTCTATTTCATGGTTATTTAATACATACAAATAACTAGATAACAATTGTCAGAAGTTATAAAAGAGGGCTCGTCCGGGATTCGAACCCGGGGCCTCTCGCCCAAAGCGAGAATCATACCACTAGACCAACGAGCCGCCTGAAAGAATTACTTATTATCCTTTTATATTTGCTGATCGTAGACTATTGTGATTAGTTAAGTATACACAAAGATTGTATTTTTCTATACATATAGTGTATCTACTATTACAACCTTAACACACAACCGAATAGCCTTCCACCGTGGAAGAGCCACGCTTCGGCATGAATGGGCCGGCTCGACCGGAGTGATACCACGGCCTCACAGAAAACCGGTGTGAAATAGTGCCTGCGCTGTGTTTCACCGAGTGAGTGAGGATACCGGAGGCCCATACCCCAACCCCTCCCCTATATCCCCCCCCATCCCCATCCCCCAAAGGCCGGTAACGCACTTGTGACGCCTCTGGTGTTGCGGGTGTCCATGGGCGGCGGTAATCGCTTACCATCAGGCGATACGTCTGCTCGTTTGCCGGTCTATTCCATAAAAAAAAAAAAAAAAAAATAGCATATTCAATCTTGGATTACTCCCATTTTGTACAGAAAGTATTTAATGATTGTAAAATATAATTATGATGATAGTATTCCTCCATTCAAAGTGAGTCCAGATGAAAGTGAGGGCTTAAGAAGCCCTTCGCAACAGCCATCAGATGTGATTGATGACGACACAGATTTAGTATGGTAATTCGAATACAATAAGAAAACTTTGTTAATGAGGTTTTTTTGCACATTTGTATGAAAAAATGGATTTATCGCTATCATTACGTCTATTCTTCTATAGGTAATTCGCGATAATTTACCCGAGACAATACACTGCACCATAAGTGTTCTTTTAGTCATCTGGACCTTGAAGTCTCATGATCCAGGTTCTTCCCAAAGTAGGACGTCTGGAGTTGCCCCTGGACGGTTTTTAAAGGAAACGGTACCCACTCATGTCTCCCAAGTCTTTAAATAGACAGAGATACTATTGGACAGGTCAAAAGATTAAAGCTTTTAAAAAATAACGCAACTAACCGTACCAGATTTATGCTTCGACACATATAGACCGGCTTCCTGACTGTTCTACATCCTTTATTTCAATACACTGAGTTCGAGTCTCTATCGCCAATCTATAACAAAAGGAAGAGACGGGCGGGTCTACAATGGCACCTACATATCGCATGTCAATAGTTAGACACCGAATAAGCTCTGTATTAGTTACGAGTTAAAGTTTATGCAGTAGGACTAATGAAATCATACGTAAACTATAGGTATTCTAGATAGACATTTTGAGTTACAAAGAAATTATAACTTTAAAAACACAAAGAAACAAAACATTGCGTCGGTAATTAGATTAAATATTGAATTTCGTACTTACCTTTTAAAAGTACTTATCACGAACTTCTTTGCGTCTAAATCATTATAATGAACATTTAGTAAAAACTAGGTTTTATGTTGGTTATCGCTATAAAGATTATTTTGTCTTTGTCGCCTTTGTCCTTCCTCAGGAATAAAAGTATCTTCATGACAAATTTCACTAAAATCGCTGCAGTGGCTTAACAGTGAAAGCGAGACAGATAGACAGAGTAACTTACGCATTTATAATATTAGTATGGATTCTTGTCATCAAATTGAAATGTGTGGTCCCATTTCAATTTTAAGCATGAATATCTAAATATCGTTTAACTGATAATCTCCGTTTTTGAAGGTGTTTAAAAAGCGAGTTCCCTGAATAGTTTATGCATGATTTTTTTTGCTGTTTGGGTAAATCATGCATAAAATTTTCTTTGCTTATGCAAAATGTGCACGTTTCAGTCTGGAGCCAAAGATATAATGATACTTTGAGACGATATTTAGGATTATTAGATATATCCAAGCGACAATTGCGGAACCATAACGGATCGGAAAAAATAACGAAATATATAAATTATGTCACTATTTAATATATACTTTTTGTGCAGTTTCTTCATCTTAGCTACTGTTATATCACCAAAAATGTTAGGACGATGGTAAACAAAAGAAATTGCATCAGAGCCTTGTTATGAGGAGGCGATGTGCACGTTACTACATTATACCTCCTCGACATAAACTCAATAATTAATATTATTATCGGTACAGTAGCGCATTATTGAATCAGCCGCATCAACCCTCGCGCGCCCACCTCACAATTACTTGGTGCCTTGCTTGCAAATGATTTTAACCCTTGCCCGGCCGAGATAAGTTTATTTTGAGCTGGTTGAGTGCCGTTGTTCGTCATTCGTTTAAGTGCTTCTTTTGTGACGACATTCCGCTGCGCCTCTCTCAATTAACCCGGCTGGAAGCTCAAAAATTAAGTTAAATACTCCGACTTTGTGAGCAGTGTTTACTTATTGGCAATCGACGTGGTTCGCAATAACTTCGTAAATTAAAACCGTAGGGACTAATGTGCCTCAAGGTTTACAGTAGGTACGCCAGCTACCTTCCTTGTTTTTCGCCATTCATTAAGAGATGGAGCATTGGCAGAATCGATACAGTTTTAAATGCAAAGGAATCCGATTTGTCAACAATTTAAAACTGTCCAGTATTTTATGAAATAAATATATCACAGGGAAACTTGTCAATGCCATAAATAAACGAAGTTTCGCGAATCCGAGATGCTTAAAATGCGGTAGGTCTAAAATAATGTAAAAAAATATCTTATGTTATAGAAATTTCATTATACAGTAAATAGATGAATATACCTACTTTTTCAAAACTGGGACCGACGACGGGATGTACTAAGGTATTGATCTGCACTACACTGCATCAACTATCTTGCTATGTCACAAAAAATATTTTGAAAAATATAGCCCAGAAATATCTACTCACGTTAACAAAGTTTTAAAGTAAGTAACCTTTATAATTTGCAAGTTCTTCTTATATTAAATCTTGCAGTTCACGGTAATTTATTTTTAATATATTATAAAAAATTATAATGCACCGTATGCTTTGTTAATCTATTCCTAAGCTTTTGATTTGATCAATATTTGTTTTCAATATAGTTATAAAAAGAAATAACTTCATTTTAAATTTTAATAAATCTCGAGCCCTATGTGGTGAGTGTGAGTGATGATTTACGTAAGACGGCTGGCGGCAGGAGCTGGATGCGAGAAACCGAAGATGTCTCTATGTCCGTCGGTGGGATGCGTTAGGCTAATGATGATATCTTTCTATTATTGTGAATTATGGGTAAAATAAGAATTTTCGGACATTTTCGGACATTTAACACACAACGCCATCTAGTCCCAAGGTAAGCAGAGTTTGTGTTATGGGGACTAGACTACTGATTTAGCTATTTTAACTTATACATATATACTTTTTTTTTTTAATACACACATATTATACATAGAAAACACCCAAACTTCGAAACAAATATTTTCAGATCATACAAACATTTGGTACGACCCAGGAATCGAACCCAAGACCTCAAGGACAGCAGTCGCATACGCTACCACTGCGCTACCGAGGCAGTTATTAGTTTATCGTATCGTTTACCGAGAACATTACTTTTATACTAGGTAGTACTAAAATCAGCACCCTTACACCAAGGCAGCACGCATTAATTGACAAATAATATAATATTGGTTTTAACAATAAAAATAATATTATTGTTACATTTTAATCACTAAAAATTAGTGATGAAATAATAATTCAAACACTAAACTCTGGACTGTCAAACATAGTTCCACAATATATTGTAGAACACATAGCGTCTAAGTTGTAAAACTTAAGCTGTTTAGCGAGTAAACTTGGCTTACTAACACCGGGTATAAGTAGCCACATATTTCATACAGGCTCAACTGTACCTGCGCCTAAAACAATCAAACAACCACTAAAACAAACACGTACAAGTTGCCGCCGCTTAGGTTTAACTAAATACCAAGTTCGGCTCAAGTAAGATAAGTTAGAAGGCGTGTATCCACTCATTACACAACTTGTTCGTCGCTTAAATTGGGTTCTATTGAGAATATTTAGATAATAGAAAATAATAGAAATTCGTCGTCAAATATTTATGTATAACATAAGAGATTTAATCATTTTTAGGGTTCCGTGCCAAAGGCAAAAAGCGGAACCCTTATAGATTCGTCTTGTCTGTCTGTCTGTCCGTCCGTCAGTCTGTCTATCCGTCCGTATGTCACAGTTTTTAAAAATAATATTGAGGTTTCCAATATCATTTTTTCTAAACTGAATAGTTTGCGCGAGAGACACTTCCAAAGTGGTAAACTGTCCCCCCCCCCCCGTAACTTCTAAAATAAGAGAATGATAAAACTAAAAAAAAAAATACGATGTACATTACCATGCAAACTTCCACCAAAAATTGGTTTGAACGATCTAGTAAGTAGTTTTGTTTTAATACGTCATAAATCGTAAACCGCAAAAAAAATACACTATTATTAAAACATCGATCAAAGTTATAACGAACTACAAGAACTTTTATATTATGTTACTTGCTGCTTCGGAACCCTTCATGGGCGAGTCCGACTCGCACTTGGCCGCTTTTCGATTTGTTATGTGATCTATATATATAATAAAATCGTAACTGGTCGCTGTCTGTACATGGAAGATATCTCAGGAAAACTATTATAGGGGGGCTTTATGAACGCAATAGAACCCAAAACAATGATTTTTAGAATTTTTGTCTGTTTATCTGTTTGTCTGTTTGTCTGTGCGTTTGTGCACGCTAATCTCAGAAATAGCTTATCCGATTGAAATATGGTTTTCACTAATATATTGTGGTAAGCTTCACTTAACATTTAGTGTTTGTTTCATGTCAATCGGTTCATAAATAAAAAAGTTATGCCAATTTAAAGAATCACGTAGCTGGACGTTTGTAGATTGTAAACGGCTGCGCGACCACGCCGGTATATAAAGCGCGCCGAGAGCATTATTTTCTTTTCTTGATTTTTTTTATTTCTTAATTTTATGTGTAAAAATCTGAAAGTACTTACAATTTAGTCGTTTCTAATAAGTACATATTTCTTTAGGGTTTATAGGGTTTGTAAATACATATACGAGTAGTATGTTTATTTTGTATAGGTTAGTTTGATTTCAAGTTCTTGATTCTTTTATAAACCATAAACCTATTTACTTATTTAGTTTAAAATATTTTCTAATTTTTATGTTTAAAAAAAACCATTTTATTTAGTAATTAACCGCTTTCAAAAAGGAGAAGGTTCTCAATTCCACTGTATTTTTTTTTATTTTTGTACCTCATAACTTTCGACCGAGTGAACCGATTTTGTTGATTCTTTTTTATTTGAAAGCTGGTGCTTCCCGTGTGGTCCCATTTTAGTGTTATCGTCGGGCCCAGATCAGGTATCTGGGCCTGATCCTCGACGGTAGGTGACTCTTCGACGAGCACTTCCGACAACTTGGTCCAAAGCTGGTCGACGCTGCCTCCGCTCTTGGGTGACTTTTGCCCAACTTGGGTGGAGCCAGCTTCGCAACGCGACTCCTGTACACGGGAGTTGTCCGGGCAATGTCGCTGTATGGTGCACCGGTGTGGGTGGCGGCTCTGACTGCCCTAAATAAGGCCCGTCTCTGGCGGCCTCAGAGGGTATTGGCAGTCAGAGCCATACGCGGATACCGCACAGTGTCGAGAGAGGCGGCGTGCGCCCTGGCCGGAACACCCCCGTGGGATTTGGAGGCGGAAGTGCTCGCCGAAGTTTATCGACGGGTGGCTGAATATCGGGCGGAGAGTGGCATTCGCCCTCCGGCCGAAGTACGCGAGTGGTGTGAAGCCGCCCGTCGAGCCACGATGGCTAGATGGTCGTTCCAGCTGGAGACTCCACGTGCTGGCTTTGCCGCCATGGAGGCTCTCCAGCCGGTCATCCTCGAGTGGGCAGGGCGGTAGCACGGGACCCTTTCCTTCCGACTGACGCAGGTTCTTTCCGGGCACGGTTGCTTCGTAAGGTCTTGGGCACTTGGTCGCCAGGAGGGAATTAAGTCCCGCCTGCCACCACTGCGACTGCAGTGAGGACTCGGCCCAGCACACGCTGACGGTTTGCCCCGCTTGGGCGCCGCAGCGTCGGGCCCTCACTGCAGTCATCGGAGGAGATCTCTCGCAGCAGTTTTACCGCGGTCACAACCTTCTGCGAAGATGTAATCTCGCAGATGGAGGTGGCGGAGAAGGTCCGGGAGGACGACCTCCACTCGGACCCAATCCGCCGCCGGTGCCCGCTTCTGTGCGGGCAGGCGCTGGGAGGAATTTGGATGTATTAATATCAGCAGATCCCGGGTCCCTCCCGTCTCAGGCGCAGAGTGGCACACCGTGTGGTTTTAGTCGGTTCGAGTCCGACACACCGCCCCGCTGCAAACCTCTGTGGGGTGACGGTCCGAGGGTATTTTCACACGTAAAAAAAAGGTCGGTGATACATATAACTTACGTTATTTTTCTTGACTTGCTTTCGGTATTTTTCTAAAAACAGGAAGTACTTACAGTTAACACCTTTGGTTGTTTTCGATAGTTAATAGACTGGGTTGACACGTCATAATAGTTATTACACTGTAATAAATGAAACTGTGTAATAATCTGTAAGTATTTGTAATTTAGTTGTTTACGATAAGTACGTGTTTACTAAACTATGTTCTGTTAGTATATTGTAAGAATGCCTCGAAAAAGATCCAACCTCTCCCAGTGCAGCAGTTTGATCACAGGAATCTGAAGAAGATCATGAGGCTCTCACTGCATATCAGGAACGTCAGGCCAGGTTTCGTGCTACAGAAACTTCGGCTCAGCGAGAATCTCGATTCAGTTCACATCGTTCTCGAATGATGGCCACTCGAATTAGGTAGAACAGGGAACAGCGTGAGGCACGTTTGTCCATCGATCGTGAATCTCATGCATTATCGCGTGATCCCTCAGTGCTACTGGACTACCAGCTCATAAAATAAATTTAAAAGTCGGCGTACCCATAATGCCCCTTAAATATTTAAGCCTGCCAAAACGTTGCAACGGTACCAGATTAAAAGTGACCAAAGATTTTAACAGGGTGCGGTAAAGGTGAGTGTTTTTATTTCTCGGATTCCTCTCATCCCAAACCACTTTCCGTTTAGTTTTAAACGAGTCCGGTTTCCAGTGAGCCTATGTTTCGCGGTGACAATAAATAAAGCTCACGGTCATAGGTACGCTAAAAGTTGTGGGTGTAGATCTAAGTATTAACTGTTTTTCACACGATCAGCTTTATGTACCTCTGTCACGTGTTAGCAATCCTAGCAACCTCTATGCTTTGATCCCCGATGGCTATACGTCTAATGTCGTGTATAGAGAAGCATTACTTTAAATTCGATTATTCTAAACACTCAAATGACGGTGTTTATGAACCAAAAGAAATGTCCGAAAACTGCTGCCCAAAGTCACTATTCCACGCGGACGGAGTCGCGGGCACAGCTAGTATGTTAATATGTGTGTATTGATTTAGATATTACCTGTACGAGTATTAGTAAAGATTTTAAATAAAAATGATTCATTGATGATGATATAAAGAATAAATGAGGCTACTTTATTGCAGACTCGCTTTGCCCTGCGTCGTTACCTGCGGTTTGCTGTCGTGCCGCGGGTAACACCGCGGGGCTCAGCTAGTTCGTGCTATAAAATTCGAATTTACGACTGAAAACTGCTTCACAAAGCCATTATAAGTATTCAGTGTATATTTTAAACTGTCATGATACAAAATTTAAACAACGACTGTTAAATATACTCGATTTTTTAATGTATGGCCCGCCAAAATGACTCTACTCTGCCTGGTGGAAAGCATAAGCAGAATCCAAGAGTGGTGGCCACCATACTCATTGCGAATGCAGACAATGCAGCATGGCGACCCACACCATGGCGGCCTAGTGATGCTTCTGCATCTTTTAGTCTATTCAACAAGTATGGAACTTGTTGACTAGACTATTTGGGCCTTCAGGGGAAGATTGCTTAGGCCATTCAGGTACCTTAATCCGGAACTGCATACACATAATAAAATAACTTTTTAACCAATATTTTATGTTTAAAGTGTATAAGTAGACTTTGACAAATGTAAGATGTCTTAATTAACATATTGTTAGCTCAAAGTAAATCTGCTACAACTCAATTCTCAAGTAACTTAAAACATTTTAATTAGCTAATATGTAGACAAACTTCTTTGTTAAGAAGGCTCTGTACATTTTGTTTATCTATAATTATTAATTATGCCATTTATAATTTCAAGTGTAATTCCTTCACTTACTCTAGAGAAGAGCCTCTGGGATTAAGAAAGTCAGTCTTTGTTATGTTTACAGCGACCTTACCTACCACACAAGTCAAAATGTAAATATTTGCATATTTTATTTCATCCCGTAAGTTAAAAATAATATTCATAAGTAATATTTCATATTTTAGCTCATAAAGTATTGAATCGATATTTTTTTACTAGGTAATTCATCTTTAATGTAGAAACGTAGATATTAAAACAAAAATAAAAAATCTGACTCTAGATACTCTGAAACTAGATACCTACACGATTAATAAGAACAGTACAGAATGTAATGTTCACATTAAAATCCTCTCTTAATTGATGTACATGTTAGTAGGTACATAATATATAGGTACGTAACAACGTTCTGATAGACAAAACATCTTCGTTAGTAAATTATGCGATGGCACTCGACTAATCCGTGGAATAAATTAATAGTACATTACGCATCAATCCGGTATTCGCATTAATAAGTTTATTCAGAGCACCGGGCGATTCTTGCTCAATCGAGCCACCCTAACCACCCGCAATTTATTTAAGAATGTTATGTAAATTTGAACACAAGTCTTTGATCGTCCGCATCAAAAGTCCAAGCAAAAACTTCCACTAGAAAGAAAAAAACGAGAGGAGCTTAAGAAAAATAATGATTTAATCTTACTTTTCGCTGTCTCGCATATAAAAGCGTTGGGCGCGGGGGCGACTGTCGTGGGCGGAGGGCGCGAGAATCGGTTTTAATCTTTGCTTTGTAAAGGTGATTATGAGGGATTATAGGTTTGCAAGTATGACTGAAATTTCGCGGCTGAAGAAGCGGCCCCTTCGACTCATTTATGGCATATTTTTTGGGCCCGCAGGTGGGGTTGCGGTCGTACCCCCCCTTAGATACTTTGTAACTTTTCCTTATTCTAGAGCTCTTCAAAGGAAAGGCTTTATTACATTTTGTTTTGTCTTTGTGTATCGACGTCTGTAGTGCTTCTTTTGGATCAGCTGCGGTCTCAATACTGGCGCTCATAATAATGATTTGTATAAACTTTACTTTAAGTTATTAACTTAAACGTCAGTTCACAGACTGTCATAAAGAAGAATAAATATATTTCGGACATCTAACACACAACGCCATCTAGTCCCAAGCTAAGCACAGCTTGTGTTATGGGTACAAGACAACTGATATAAATACATATATACTTTTTTTTTTGTAAATACATACATATTATACATAGAAAACACCCAAACTCCGAAACAAATACTTGCAGATCATACAAACATTTGGTCCGACCTGGGAATCGAACCCGAGACCTCATGCACAGCAGTCGCGTGCGGTACCACTGCGCCAACGAGGCAGTCCTAGAACACAGAGGAACAAGTTATCTGTGACGCATGTTATGAAATACGTGGTATATTAAAACATCCCTACTTTAAGAAACCTAAATACCTACTGATATACAAAGAAACAGTCGCCTTGAAGTTGCAATATTAAAGGTACGTAAAGGTAAAGTACGTATTACATTTTATTTGATAAGTACAGCCGCTCCTATTATCTTAAGTTAATAATAACTTGTACTGTTTACGTAGTAGTTCTATTATGACAATTCCAATAATTTTAACATATTGACATGAAGCTTCTCATTTTTATGTAATTTAACCATTACATCAGAATGAAGGCAATAGGTACCTAAGTACTTTTTACTCTTAGGTATAGTGAGACACACCATGTTATTTTAAGGCCGTAAGCCCATTTCTTATAGGTTTTTCCGTATAACAAAATAACAACTATCTGTACTCTTTGGATTTCGCTTAATATATAATAGTTTTAAATAGGATGAATTATAAGGGGTAGTTACCGTTTCCAACTTAATCGTTCTAGTAATTTCCAAGCTAATTGGCTGCGATAGGCGGACCGACCAATGCACGACGAAGCTTAAAAAGATATTTTTTTAAATTTACAAAAAATACCTAATAGATACATTTTTCTATTTTTAATGATATTACACACTGATCAGCAAGCTAACTGTGTATGGCTACACCTGTACCAGTTCAATTAATTACTATTTGAATATCCAAATAACAATAAGTTGCTTTTTTTTTAAAGCGCTCACTTTATTTTATTACATTTTGTGTAGTTAAATAGTCGTTCAATCATTTTCAAATCACAATTTTGAAGTGTATGTAGGTTTGTGAAAAATTACACCATTTGAAGTTCATGTCCAAGTTACAAATAAATTTTATTTATAATTTAAATCATCATCATCAGCCTATCGCAGTCCACTGCTGGACATAGTAGTAAAGAACGTCCACAGGCCAGGTGGAGTGATGATCTGCGCAAGACAGCTGGCAGGAGCTGGAGCGAGAAGCAGAGGGCCGAACCAAGAGGCGCGCAATTGGATAGGAATTAGATCCTGGAGACTAGATAAATAATAAATATTTCGAACATCTTACACACAACGCCATCTAGTCCCAAGTTAAGCAGAGCTTGTGTGTGGGTACTAGACAACTGATATAAATACATATATACTTTTTTTGTAAATATTTGCAGATCATACAAACGTTTGGTTCGACCCGGGAATCGAACCCGAGACCTCAAGCACAGCAGTCGCATACGCTACCACCGCGCCACCGAGGCAGTCAATATCTCTTAACAACGTCTGTCTACGGAGGTTTGCGAAATCTGAACACATGTTATACCACAGTTTCGCAGATTGTACCTGTACCTGGGTACCTTAGGTAAATGATGTACCTACATCTTTTGTAAATGTGTAATTGCACAAGCATGCAACCCAATCAACAAGAAACTTTAAACGAATGCACACAATATTTTCTATTAGTAAAAGAGCAATAAGTACCTACATTTCAAAGCGTTCTCATTCGTTGGATTCGAAGCAGTGAAGCGAGACAGAGTGCAGTTTTGTCATTTTTCATTACGTGACCAGATCAGGTTTGTCATCTGAAACGACGCCGATCTCTCGCCACCGGTATAGCCTTTAGCCAGCGCTCCGGAAAATTCCAATACTAAAAGCAAACGCACTCATTGGAAACTAAACTTTATTGTTAACTCAAAGGACAGTAAATTCTTTAAGAATAGGTGCAGATGTGTCTTTTTAATGTAAATGGGTGACTGAGTAAAGCTCTTCAAGTTAGATGAAGAGTGGTGCCTGTGTAAGACTTGGACTGTTACTATGAATACATAAACGTTGGATAAAGCCATGTCTAGAAGCAAAGTTTTCATTATATATTATTTTCTCTACTGCAACTATTTCTTGTTAAGATTATAAGCTCCCTAGGTAAGTTTCTACGAAACGTTGTAGGTTGTTCGTAGCGCTAGAGGTTATTTATTAATAGATCTTATTGATATAGGAGAAGGTTCTTAAAAAGGTAATATGATCTAATAACTTTATTTTTCGTTAGAGGTACTGTACATCATCATGTTATTACATTAATATTTGAATCTATTTTAGATTATATTCGAGACGAAATTCTTATGACATCATAGTTAAAAAAATTAACGTCGGCCAATTCCAAAGTCATCCCTTTAAACTTATCTTGTATTGTTTTATTTATACTGTAATATTTATTTAAGGGAGCGTTAGAATGTCCTTAATTAACTGAAATAAGAAGGTGCATCAAGAAGCTTAACAAACACAGACACTACAGTTAACTTTTCTAGTATCCATACAAACTCAGAAGTATATGAAAATTACTTGTATCTTATGCTTCTGGAAACGTTGGCATTTAGGAACCACATATACATAGGTTGACTGGTAGAGAATGCCTTGGGCATTAAGTCCGCCGATGTACAAAAGTGCATAAAGTTATAAATAAATATATATAGTTACCTTCTGCGGCTACAGCGAGTGATATTTATAATACAGATAGAAAATGTTCTTAGAAAGGAATACTTATGTAACGGACGACTTAATTATATTGCTTGATCTTCGCGGGGCAGGGAGGGGGGTGTCTCATCTCAATCGCAAATCGGCCATCTTGCGCCCCCGAAGATCGCCGCCCGCTCTCCCTCCACCCCTCGTCCATTATACTTTTTAAGCTCCAATCTCGTTCATTTAAACGGTTGGCTTTAGATGGCAATCGCATTTTTCCACTGCAGGTCACGTCTCGACCCGTCTCCCGACTCGGGGCTTATATCAACAAAAGAAAATAATAAGATTCGTTCAAATTAAAAGTGTAATGTCGCGAAAGTGCGCGGCGCGAGCGCGGCTTAATCCCACCGCCCGTTCTTCATTAGGCGGGCGCTTAAGGCCCGGGAAACGCTTAAAAACGTCACCAACAATTTTTCTTTATTCATAACGAAGATTAAGAGAAATGCAAATGAACCGAGGCGTCGCTGCCGCTACTTAGCTGTGTCAACAACGTTTCGAAATTTTGAAGCGAATCAGTATTTTTTCCGTTTCAACGAGCTGGGCACGTGCTGTCTGTTTCTTTTGTGTTTAGGTACATCTGAGACCTCTTATGTACTTAAGTACTTGTAATTACAATAATACAGCCCGTAGCAAAACTCTATTTAGATTTAATTTAAAAGTCCGATATATCAGGATTGGTAAAAGCTACGAAATATTATAATTATCTAATATATTTAATGAGCCAATTATACCTACTTGCAACAATTCTTTAATCCATTTCAACTACCAAAAGCTTCTAAATTTTCTATAAAGCAATACCTGCAAAGTTGTTGATATTTTAAATTTTATAGCAATTTTAAAAACATAAATTTACTTTAAAAACACACTTTTAAAATTCGGTTACAGACAAACATACAGGTGAAACTATTGAAAGCGTGTATAAAGGAAATATGGCGGTTATAACCTGACTAATAAATTACAAATGTACCTACAACTGAAATTGTTTGTTGCTGATGCTCTTTGTCGATGATCATCGTGATGCTATAAAGAAAAATATTGGGATACTTTTTCTTCAAAATTCGAATTAACATTGTACAGTTGCCAAGAAATAAATAATTTATTAGATAGACAGAAGTATAACTTTGAACAACCACTTTGCATCAACGTGACCCGTCTGCTCATTTGCCCCTAATATCATTATGTAAAAACCAAATTTACCTTTTTTCACATGTCATTGAAATGAACATGGACCGGTTCGACCGGAATGTTACAACGATTTCCTTATCTACCCCATTAGCCAAGATGCAAGTGTGTTGTGTCAATTCTCTTTCTACAATCGCACAATCGCTAACGCCTCTATTCTCTTGTATTATTGGCTAATATTTTGAGCACATGGACCTAGTGTTGAGATGACGTAATTCTCAAACATTTTTGTTAGTTTTCGGCTAACGTTAGCGTTTCTAGAATGTCAACTTGGCCAGGGGGCTGACGCTATATCTCGGGGTGAACCAAGCGGCGTCAACTCACTTGTATGTCTTGTTGAGCTATCTATGGGCAGCGGTAGTCACTTACCCGTTTGACCCTTAAATCTTAAGATATAATTTTTAATGTTTCTGTTTATTTCGATCTGGTTGCACTTGATGTGGTCATAGGATGTCTCACAATTCAAAGACGAATAGTACCTATAAAGGCCCGCGGTCTACACGTATTTTCTACCAAACATTGATAACCTGCACTTCGCACTTGCACTCGCACTAATCAAAGTGAATACGGGCCTTAACATATTTAGTTACGACTAGTACTAGTTAATTCCTGTTTCCACAATTAATACACAAGAATAAAAATTAGAACTACGAGTATTTTAGTAGATAGTTAACATTAACACATGAAGAATACTAAGTATAATTAAATAAAATCGATTATGGCGAGCCTTCAGAGGTCCATATGTCCAGCAGTGGACCTCTTTCGGCTGAAATGATGATGGAGAAAAACGGTTTGATGATTAATATTAGAAATAATTATTTTCAATATTTTAAAATACAAAATATTAACGTTTCATACTCATGTTTTATAAACAATGTACATACAAACGGTAATAAGTGGTGTGAGTGGCAATTGTAGGGGGTTACTTTGTCTATAGCGACGTTCGGTGGTCGTATCGATCGCTGGCTCATTTATTTGTTCATCCAGCCTCAACGTTTATACTGGTCGCAACTCTTTCGCGGTCGTGGTCTTAGTATACTAGGGATGTGCCACAATACGTTACGACCGATCTTTTAAGTTTTTTTTTACAGATATTATCTACTGGCGATTTTGTTTTTGAAGTGTCATCTGTACATAGTCTATTTTACTTATAATAAAAATGTAACAGGTTCAATTCTGTACATGAAAAATATTTAGAAATTTTTTTTTGGAGGGCTCTCTATAATCGATACTGAAGCCAAAACTGTATTTCTTTTCATTTTTGTGTGTCTGTCTGTCCGTCTGTCTGCCTGTCTGTCTGTATCTTGGCCGCGCATCACGCTGAAACTACTGAATGGATTCAAATGAAACTTGGCATGATTTGAGTTCATACTACGAGGTAGGACATGGGATACTTTTTATCCCGAAATTCAGCACGGTGGAGAGGAGGGATGAAAGTCAAAATATGTACTTAGTTGTAATACAGTACACACACATAGTCCGATATCTTTCATTCTTTTTTGCTAGAAAGAAAAAAATAAAAGATAACGGAAAAGTCTTTTTTTGTCCGCGACTGTACACTGCCTGTGGGAAGCTGAGCCAGATATGTAAATATGGCGGTACGAAGTTCGCCGGGTCAGCTAGTATAAAATAAAGTTGCTTCCGCTGTCTGTTCGCTGAGATCTTTTAAACTGCTCAACGGATTCTAATGTAGTTTTTAGCAATAGATAGTGTGACTCCAGGGGGAGGTTTATATGTGAAATACACGCATATAATAGTAGGGGAAATCCGATTATTTCAAAGATTTCCGTGCGAAGCCTGACCGGATCGCGAGTGTTTTATAATGTTTTACTGCTTAATACTTCTTAATACTTGTTATATTATGAAATATGGACCAGTTACGGAAAAGCTATTGGTGGTGATGTGTGTACTATGCTGAAACGCCTAACAAATGTTTTACAATGTTCTATTCTCCACCTACACTTTTGTCAAAATTATCTATTATCGCGGTACTTTTATATATAGGTATATTAGGTTAAATAGGTACTATATGGAGGATGTCCTTTATAGTAGCGTAAGACAAACGTAGAGCTTCTTACTATTCGTGTCATGTCCAACTTTCTTTAAATGATCTAGGAACCCTAGGACCTTTGGTCTGAAAGTACAGCTAGGTTTTGAAAGCGTTTTAACTCCTTCAAAATTTTACAAACAATCATAGAATTTTAGTTTAATAATATACAGAAATAAATACACGAAAATATTTATATCGATATTGAGTCCCAACACTACAGCGTCTACAGCAACATTGAGTGTATTTTTATTCGGAATTTATATCTCGCTTCGAATCCCACATTATTGTCTCCGGGCATTTATTTTCTGATGGGTATTAAAACAAACCCCTTTTTCTTCAAGGCGATTTCATTTTAGCTGGGTTTAGGAAATTTAAGGCCCTCAGAGCTCCGATATTGTGCCCGTTGTGGGCGGAATAATTAATTTACTCTATTATTATTCCCTTTTCTTGTTCAGATAACACTCAGGATATAAAATGTTGCGTTGAAATTTATTGCTAAGGTTTATTTGACTCAAGTTTACGCGAGGTAGGTAAATAATATGTTATGTTAAAACTGCAAAACATGAGGTCTAATAATTTAACAATGAATTCTAAAAATATATTTTTAAAATGAAATCACGGGCAATCGATCGCACTTTTTTTAAGCAAGAGCGCGTTCTAAATTCGAATAAAAAATAAAACAATTCAAATGTGTAACTTTATTTATTTTTAATTGTTTATGCTTTTATTCAACCTTTTTGTAATTCATAAAAACAGAATAAAATAAATGCAACTTTTTTAACCAAATCTGTCATATTTGTGTTCCAATCGGAATACATTTTTTTTTACAAAGTCACCTCCGATAAAAACTTATTGATATTTTTTCATTATTTCCACTTTCAAAAGTGGCCATCGTTTATGCTCTTGTAATAATTTTATTTAAGTACATTAAGATTTTATCGTTCACTAATAAATACCACTTCGTTGAATCAAAGAATTCAACAATTAACATTATATTTTTTTATGAAATATCTGAATTCAGATTATTAATGTAAAGACGGACAAATGTAAGAACTACGACACGAATCAGAACGATTCTATTTTGCAGCTCAAAGTCTAAAGGTCCATTACAGTCGTTCACACAACACAATTACGTAGGTATGATTAAAACTAAAATGACAATCCACAAATGTAAAGTACAAACAACAGGTAATTAAACTAAAACACGTATAACTTTTGTGAGGGGAGCTCTCACGTGGGGAAATCAAAGCGGCCGGACGGACGGTCACTTTTGTTTGCACTCTCGTTGATATCCCGCAGCACTGAAATCGCTTGCATATCCCTGAGGTATGTTTTTGTGGAGTAGGCTATATAAGTATCAAAATACGACCTTATACCTACTCTCGGGTTCGTGTTATTTTGAAAAAAGCTAATATACTATTTGCGCTCGATGTTAAAACAAAATAATTGAAATGTCTTGTCTCGATCACTTTATTTAAATATTAGCTGACCCACGCAACGTCGTTTGCGTCTCCTATTGCCCGTAGCGTGATAATTATCCCCCGTTTTTGAAACATTATTTATTGGTGCTCCGCTCCTATTGGTCTTAGCGTGATGATATATAGCCTATAGCCTTCCTTCCTAAATGGGCTATCTAACACTGAAAGAGTTTTTCAAATTGGACCAGCAGTTCCTGAGATTAGCGCGTTCAAACAAACAAACAAACTCTTCAGCTTTATATATTAGTATAGATGTATTTATTATACTCTTCTAAGATCTAATACTCATAATCAACAACACATTTACTTGGATAAAGATTAATATTAGGTATTATGTTGATAAAAACTCTTTGGCAAATAACTCATTATTAGGTACCAACTCTTAGCGTCATATACTCGTGATAACTTCTAAACGAAATGTCCCATTGGGATGAAGCAAAAAGTATTTTACTTTTCCATAAATACCCTTGATAACATAATGCTTAATTTGGATAAGGATTCATATTACGATACACATTTAACGTAGTTTCTTTCTTCAGACGATTTAATAAAAATTTTGAACACAAAAGCGGTTATTGTGACTAAACCATGATAGTTAGATATATGCTCTCGCGGACTTTTTTGTAGAACTTAATGGGACCTACAAACCCGTAAGACATTATTTTGTTCTATTGTCAATTGTTTTTGCAGCGCACGCAAAAATAGGTTTTCGATTTCACACCTTGGATTACGAAATAGCAATTTTCTTACGGATCCCTAATTTTTTTGAAAATAAAATATAGCCTATAGCCTTCCTCGATAAATGGACTATTCAACACTGAAAGAATTTTTCAAATCGGACCAGTAGTTCCTGAGATTATCGCGTTCAAACAAACATACAAACAAACAAACTCTGCAGCTTTATAATATTAGAATAGATTACAGCACGTTCTGCATTCAAATGTACCTAAAGAGTTATTGTAGTAAGTTATCTATATATTACAGTATAACCTATTACAAATATATAAATCTCATGTCTCGTTACTCACGATGAACTCCGAAACGAAGTAATCGATTTTCAGGTTTTTTAGGGTTCCGACCCAAAGGGTCCCAAACCCTATTGCTAAGACTCCGCGGTCCGTCTGTCACCAGGCTGTATCTCATGAACCGTGATAGTTAGACAGTTGAAAGTTTCACAGATGATGTATTTCTGTTGCCACTATAAGAACAAAACTACTAAAAAATATAAAAAATAAGGGGGCTCCCTTATAGCAAACGTATTTTTTTTGCCGTTCTTGTAGATAATGGTACGGAACTCTTCGTGCGCGAGTTCGACTCGCAATTGACCAGTTTTTTAAATGAGTTTTTGCTAGCGAGCCTAAGATAGGACAGTTAACTTCATGCTTAGACTATTAGGAGCCTAGCATGATTGAAAAGAAATGCAGTCAAAGTTGCGTGGATGAGATACTATAATTATATATATCAACTAGTTGTTGCCCGCGGCTCCGCCCGCGTATATGTCGGTTATCGCGGCAAACAGTAGTCTATGTGTTATTCTGATGTATAAGCTATATTACTGTAAAGTTTCATCCAAATCCGTTTAGTAGTTTTTGCGCGAAAGAGTAACAAGCATCCATCCATCCATAGGTACTTACAAACTTTCGCGTTTATAATATTAGTAGGATATGACCCACGTAACCCCGTCTACGTCTCCTATTGCTCGTAGCGTGATGTTATAACAGCGTTTACCATAAAAAAAAAGGTTATAGTGAGCCAACCTTAAAAGATAGACATAATGCTGTCGCGGACTTTTCTTTAAAACTTTCAAAGGGTAACAATTTATTTATACATTGTTTTTGGTAAACTTTATCCGTTTACGCATCGCATGCAATGGAAGCTCTCAAAAGGAATAAATGTTATAAAATAAATAAGTAATAATTCTTTCAATTTTCTAAAATATTTCATTCTGTTTTCGGCGATCTATGCTATTGACTACTATGGATGATCACAAATTTCCCACATAGAACAATATTATATTAGTTTAGTAAACTATAATGAATAATGTTTACTTAAAAAAATATAATATACTAAAGCTCACTCCACACCTCTATAACATAGCATCCAAAGCTTAATTTGATTAGCGGCCGCAAGCAGTAGAGTGCTAGTCGATGGGAACAGTAAACTTTGGCGACAGAATTTGTATCAAGTGTTATTCGTATTTACATAGCCGAGTAGAAATTGTCATCACAACGAGTCCACGTGAAATATGCAATGGAAAACCGCTCGGTGTTGGCCTTTAGTAAATAAATGATGAATTTTAGCTCTAAGTTTATTATGTAGTATATCTGTAAAAATACAGTAAATGGTTACAGAAAGTTAACAGTACTTTATTACCGCTAGAGGGCGCCACATTAGATTTAGTGACACGTCATATAGCCTATAACCAGCGGACGATCAAGACCCTTCAAACGATACCTCATTTGTCCAGTTCTAATAAGTAGTTGAGGAGCTATGAGGGAACAGATGAACATACATACATACATAGCCTGTAAAAATCATAACCTTCCTTTGGATTTGCCGTAGTCGGGTACAAAATACATTTCAATTTTATTTAAACAATTACCTTTCTTCTGACACAGTCAGGTAATAGAATCAAGCTATATGAGGCCAAATTAATTGTTTGGAAGCGCCTACAGAATAGATACTGCAATACGAAGATCGTTTTTTTTTTAATTTTTGACATGTATCACTGACGAAATATAATACCTTGTATGGAAAAACTAATATGAAAACTTGACTGATTCATTGTTTTACAACCATAAGCTTCAAATTTCGAATCAATTAATGATTCGGATAATGTTTATCTTTCTCTCAATTAGAATTTTTAATTTAGCAAAATTTTTATACTTGATGTTACTGCCATCTATACAGGAATCACTACAACGTAATGTTCATGACCCTTTCAGAGTACAAAATAATGCTTACCCGGTAGCTTGATAATAAAAGAGTTTTCCGCTAGATGTCGCAATACTTCATTTTCAAAATATAAACGTATTTTCCATCACTAGATGTCGCACTGCGTTTTAATTTTCAAAAGTTTGTATGTATTTAAAAACTTTTTTGTACACGAGGTATATTTTTTTACGGATTATTTTTTTTAAATACTAGCTGAACCCCGCGGTGTTACCCGCGGTCATTGTAGTACCGCGGGCAACGCCGTGGGGCGAAGCTAGTCTAAAAAAAGTAGCCTAAGTTACTCCTTATGTCATCAGCTACCTATCGTTGAAAGTCCCGTCAAAATTGGTCTAGCCGTTCCAGATATTATCCGGAACAAACAGACAGACAGACAGACAGACTGCCAGACAGACAAAAAATTTAAAAAATGATATTTTGGTACATGTACATAAGCATTTATTAAAAAGCGGTTATTTTAATATTACCAACAGACACTACCATTTCAATAATTTGTATGGATGAATTAATAGCCCGTTGGATATAGGCCTCTCCTAATAGTATGAACTAAAATGTGAATAGAATCCAGAGAAGTACAATAACTTGAAAGTACCTATGTAGCAATAGCATTATTATAGTGTTGACCGAGACCGTGAAATCGTGATGCGAATATTAACAGTCAATTTAGCGCTGTATAATTATGATGATAATTATGTATGTGTGCTATTGTAAATCATGGGTTACTTCTACAAATATCTGTAACCATCTAATACACTAGCAATAAGTGCAACTTTCGTTCAATACAGACATTAGAGTATCATCTATACTATTATATAAGGCTGAAGAGTTTGTTTGTTTGTTTGAACGCACTAAGGGCTGTGATAACGTACCACGCAATTTGTAGGACAATGTGGCTGTTAAATTATATACCTAAATATTAACTAACATTATTACATAATGGAAACAAATATTTGTCCTACAAAATGCATGGTTTGATCCTTCCAACATAATATCGATAGCGAGGTCATAAAAAATGATCTAACCAGCTGATTTTGAACAGTTGCTTAGTTGATTGATATGATTTAACAGACACATTGTCCTACAAATTGAGTAGTACGTTATCCCGATCCTTCGCTCAAAAGCTTTTTTCCCTGCTGGCCCTGCTAGTTTCCACAATCGATTTTTTTTTGAGGTGAAAGGTGGGCCCTCATCAAAATGAAGCCACTCACGAAAAATTAGCTTGATAGTAATAACTTGTAAAATTTGTTCCGGGGAACCCGGACTATAAGGATTTGTTATCAGATAAATTTTATAAAATAAAAAGTTGGTAGCCATAGCAAAAAATGGTCATTCCTTTTTATATTTTGAAAAGGTTCATGTACTATGTTTATGTATAATATGATTACTTGCAAACAATAAAAAATATTATTACAACAAACCACTTTTAACTAGATTCCAAAACATTCGAATATGAAAACAAAAACCGATAACTAAGGCGGTGTAGGCCGGTTTTTACATGTAAATAATTCAGTGAAATAATTTACAGTTCCCGAGTATCTGTGAACCGTAACTATCGATAAAATGAGTCGACTAATTTCTCGATTTAGCTGGTTTAAACTGAACCCACCCGAACTTTACTATTGATAAAATATTACACGATGCAATTAAATACCGAAATACAAAATTAAACCATATAAATATAATCATTGTTGTATTTATTACAATTTTAAATATCTAATCTATATATACTAGCTGACCCGGCAAACTTCGCACTGCCATATTTTCGTAAATACTTTTAAAATTTCTGAAAAACTTATATTAGTAATTATGCCCGTTTCAGTTTTGTACAAGTAATAAAAGAGGACTTTTAAGGTTATCTTTTAATTTTCTTCTATGCAAACCTTGTCGTGTAATCGTGTTAGTTACACTATTTATTACTCAAGAACGGCTTAGAACCAGGAAACGGACATAGGATACTTTTAGGTACATAGGTTTTTTTTTACTTTGCCCCGCGGCTTTACCCGCGGTTGTTGTTGTACCGCGGATAACACCGCAGGGCTCAGCTAGTGGGTAATAAACATGATAATTTCTGTTTCTGTAAAGTAAAGGTAAAGGTGTACTGTAATTTGTCTAAAACATGTAGCTATGATGCACGTATCTTCTCAAAATTTTATTGGTATAATATACACGTTTAATTAAGTGATTGAAATGTTCTAAAAAATCATATTTATTATTTTTATTTATGTTTTTTTTTGTATTTGAGTGTACCTACCACTTAAGTGATTGCCTCGGTGGCACAGTGATTCGATTGCCGGATCGGACCAAATGTTTGTATGATCTGCAAATGTTTGTTTCGAAGTTTGGGTGTTTTCTTTGTATAATATACATAATTTGTGTGTATTTACATAAAAAAGTATATATGTATTTATATCAGTTGCCTAGTTTGATACCCCACATAGTACAAGGTCTGCTTAGTTTGGGACTAGATGGCGTTGTTGTCAGATGTCCGGAAATATTGTTATTATACCTACTAAGTTAGCTATTCGTATTCGGGATCTCTTTTCTTTAACACATCTTCAAATCGCAAAGTATTAAAAGAATACTTTAACATTCCTAAATTCCTCTCAAGTAGGTACCTACTTTTCCTCAAATTTCGTAGAATACGTAATTACGGATACTGTCGATAAAGATATGTTTTAAGTATTTCAGCTTTATTGAGCACTAAAGATAACCTTTATTTCATATTATGAACATACCATATTAAACACACACATGCACAGTACTTACAAAACACTGACATTAGTATATTTCGTCAATGTTACAAACCAATTGCCTTGCCATGAGCAGGTTTTATATTTCTCCGGATCAATCATTCTTGTTTACGGTAAACATAATTATGTTCACCGTAAACAAGAATGGACTGTGGAAGACGGACGTCAGCCCGAATTGTAATAAGTAGCTACTTTCTTTTAACAGTTTTAACCCAGACTCGCTATTCAACACGTAAAAAAAGTCAAGGATCTATAATACTTCCTTCTACAGTGTGTACAAGTATTTAATAACAGGTAATATTTTATTTTAACCTGATTTTGCTCTGCGACTAATTGTACTATTTTTACTGCCTCGTTGTCTTGCGGTTGACGTATTCGACTGCCGATCGAGTCTCGGGTTCGAATCCTGAGTCGGGCCAAAAGTGTTATTGAGTTTTTCTGATTTTATAGAAATACTTGACGGCTCGGAGTTTGGAAGTTGGGGTCTGAACCTCGTGTCTCGGAGAGCACGTAAAGCTGTCGGTCCTGCGTCTGATCTCTCCCCGGTCGTGTCGGTTAACCGTCCCATCTGATTATGAGAGAGAGGGAACAGAGAGTGCACCTTTGTTTGCGCACACACTTGTGCACTATAATATCTCCTGCGCAGTTGGCTGGTCTCCGTTGAGACTGGCCGCCGTGGCCGTTATCGGCTAGGAGAACATTATTTTCAGCTAATTTTGTCCTGCAACTAAGGTTATTTGTATGTAGATGCAGTCAATCAAATCTTCTTCGGGAACTTATTTGAAAAGAGAGATGTTTAGTTATTAATAAGTATTTTAATGCTGAGCACTTGAGCAACTCAAATTATTATCCTCAAATTTTGTATACACATTGTACAGACAGAAAACTGAATACCTACAATATAAGAAATAATGTTTACCTCATACAGAAGAAGGTAGTATTCATATCCATAATAATATGTATACATTTCAATACTTACCTATACCGAAGTTCAGTTGCATTTATTGACAAACTTTACATCAACAAGTAGTATTAGCAACTAGACTTTAAAAGGCGCCAGTGTGACTACAAAACAATGTTTCCTTCATACATATTACTCATCAAACGATCTACCATTATTAAGGAAGCTGTACAAATGTTGATCAATCAGAACATGAGATCACCTTACTATAGTATTATTACACTCAAATTAGTGACTAATGTGTTGTATTGAAGCAAATAGTGGGTTATCCCGTCTCGGTGGTAATATACAACAGAAAAATATGTTCAAAAGACTTAAGACGTAAAAAAACAACTCATCATATCACAACAGACTTTAACAGTTCACAACTGGACACAGGCCTCTCCTTAGCATTAAGGTTTTGGTCAGTTTTATTTTTTTATCGTTTGGGCCTCCGGTATCCTCACTCACTCGGTGAAACACAGCGCAAGAGCTGTTTGACACCGGTTTTCTGTGAGCCCGTGGTATCACTTCGGTCGAGCCGGCCCATTCATGCGCAAGCGTGGCTCTCCCATGGTAACCGACTTATATGTACGAAACGAACAGACAAGAGAGATAAAACAACAAAAATTTTAACTAAAACAAAAAACGACTTCAAGGTTCGACTTGATTAGTGTCCTAATCATGGTACCACCGTTAGGATATCTACTTTCCATAAAAAAAAACAAAATCGGTTCATAAACGACGAAGTTATTCGCGAACACAATAAAAAAAAACCTATATTGTCGAATTGAAAACCTCCTCCTTTTTTGAAGTCGGTTAAAAATATGTTAATTTGGCATTTCCAGCTTTTCATACTATTACAAATGGAAACCTATAATTCATCTTTCTTTTTTTTAAATAACTTTGAATTCTCCGTTCCGAGAATAAAACCCTGGAAGGTAATGATAAATCCACCTTCTAATTATAGCCTCTGCTATAAATAAATTAGCGAAGAGTGTCTTGTATTGGTGTTTGGGCATTCTACTCATTTCAGACGATGTTTATGAGATTAAATGCTATGAAATATATTTAGCTTTAATTCCGCGAGACAAATATCCAGGTCTGAAAGCAGGGCACAAATCCCACCGTCATGCATACTCACATGCACATATGGGTATCATGCATATGTACACATACAAAACAAGTGAGAAATAATTAGCATGCCATGCAACCAAACCTATACTCGACACGTATTTCGCCCCTCCACGGGGGATGTTTATGAGATTAGCGTGTTATTGTTATTTATAATATCACATTTTTGCCTAGAAGTCTAAAATATAACACATAATTACATAAAGGATTCTAATACCCTATGGCATTATATATACAAAAAGCGGCCAAGTGCGAGTCGGACTCGCCCATGAAGGGTTCCGCAGCAGCAAGTAACATTTTTTTTATATTTGTTTTGATTGAATCAAAGGTAAATTGCAGTTTACGATTTATGACGTATTAAAAAAAAATTACTTACTAGATTTCGTTCAAACCAATTTTAAGTGGAAGTTTGCATGGTTATGTACATCATATTTTTTTTTTTAGATTTATCATGCTCTTATTTTAGAAGTTACAGGGGGGGGGACACATTTTACCACTTTGGAAGTGTCTCTCGCGCAATCTATTCAGTTTAGAAAAAAATGATATTAGAAACCTCAATATCATTTTGATGTTTTTGGGTTGATGTTTGATGAAAAAAAAAATTTTTGAGTTTCAGTTCTATGTATGGGGACCCCCAAAATTTATTGTTTTTTTTCTTATTTTTGTGTGAAAATCTTAATGCGGTTAACAGAATACATCTACTTACCAAGTTTCAACATTATAGGTCTTTTAGTTTCGGAAAAAAGTGGCTGTGACATACGGACAGACAGACGGACAGACAGACAGACAGACAGACATGACGAATCTATAAGGGTTCTTCCTTTGGCACGGAACCCTAAAAAACCGACAGTATTTTTTGGGCTGGCCCGGGAATCAAACTCGAAAACCTCTTGATTTGCACCTCTTGATCTAATCGCTAGACCAACGAGTAGGTATGTACTGATATTTCCGAAAAAAGTAACTCACTTGAGTCTCTACTGTTGGAATATGAGTTATCATCATCCATCAGTCTATCGCAGTCCACTGCTGGACATAAGCCTATATAATTACACGTCATTTGGTTCGATTCTCAGCTTAGAATGTACATAATAAATCGAAAAGATTGTAGTAAATTGTAATATCTCCCTTCTGAAAAGATTATGGTTATTACTACGTAAAGAAAGCCATCGACATCTCATTTATAATTTCCTTGTTGCTAGTATATAAGTGAAGTAACTAGTATTCTACACGCGTAGTAATATAAAATTTTATTATAAAAGAAATTAATCGTTATGTAAGTTATAATAAAACTATTATCAAACACAGGAACTCACGACACACGCCTGTGGCTGTACATAATAATCTTCAGTACTGTCTTGAAAATAATTCCTCAAATATTACTTCTCATATGGCAAAAGAATTCTGTTCACCTATTGGTGAACAGATTTCTTTTATCAAGCGACTTCAAAAAAGGAGAAGGTTCTCAATTCGACTGTTTTTTTTTTTATGTTTGTTACCTCATAACTTTGGAGTGGGTGAACCGATTTTGATGATTCTTTTTTTATTTGAAAGCTGGTGCTTCCCGAATGGTCCCATTTAAATTTGGTCCAGTTCTGACATGTCATCCATGAGAAAACCATATAAGTCTTCAATTTGCATTATGTATGTACGCGACAAATTAACGAATAACTCAATCGTATGGGAATTTAAAATTGATCCAGATTGAAGTCGGTTTTTTTTTGTTAAAATTTGTGATTATTTTTAATAAGGAATGTGCTAGATGCAATTCCTTATTAAAAATTAAAGAAAACAGAATTTATATACATTTATAATATACAATTTAAAAAAAAATATCAAAAAAAACCGACTTCAAGAACAAATTGAATCGGGTCCACACTGGAAGCACCAGTTTTCAAATAAAAAAAGAATCATCGAAATCAGTCGGCGTGATATTAAGTTATTCGTAAATTTGTCGCACACAAATAATGCAAATTGAAGATTTATATGATTTTCTCATGGATGACATGTCAGAACTGGACCAAAATAAAATGGGACCACCTGGGACGCAACAGCTTTCAAATAAAAAAAGAATCATCAAAATCGGTTCATCCAGTCGAAAATTATGAGGTAACAAACATAAAAAAAACAATAGTCGAAATGAGAACCTCCTCCTTTTTTTTGAAGTCGGTTAAAAATATACTAAATTGGTTCAGCATACGCATAAAATTATTTTGACCGGTTTAAGTTCGAAAAGTGTATTATAATGATAGTGCAAACGGTACTGCTGGCAAATGATATAAAATAAATCATTGATAACTTAATTAACTGTAATCTAACAACCAGGCGATTTCTGCTATAACTACTTGTACAAACAAACAAAAACAATATTTTGTTATCAGCTCCCTTGCGCATGGGTACCTTTCTAAAACCTGAAAAGAGTTCTGATGCCTAGTTATTGGCAATGTAGTGAAAACAGCGAACTAATCTTAAACCTGGTTTGAATTATCTCTTAAGTATTTTAAAAGAATGAAATAATAAAAAAGTTCTCGACACAAAAACTGCCTCTAGTTTTTGTGTGGTTTAAGATTGTTTCCCTAAGCTCTAAGTATAGCAAGAAAGCTAATTTTAGTTACACGTTTAAATTTATTTTAATACTCGCGTTTAATATTGGTAGTTATTAGTTGTTCATCTTACTAATGTAAGATTATAGCACATATATAACATATTTACTAAGTAATCTTAGTAAATATGTTTTGCTATCGGTTATCAGCGTACGTATTACCCTGGTTAGATAAAGTTAACTGATGCAAATAGTAACGATTTATTGATATGAAATCCTGGCAATTATCTGACAAAAAACATATTATTATTATGTGTTAATATGGGGACGTGACTTTTCTTAGGAGGATATTAATCCCATTTAATAAGATTACATTCTAGTCTTCGTCCGATTTCAATAACCAATTTCTAGTTAAAACACGAAATAGGCTATTATCGTAGTATTTTTTTAAACTTTTTTTACACAAATAGGCTGATTCTGAGATTCCATCTGAATGACACCAAGACCTCAAAGAAAAGCGGGGTTATATAATTCTTTGGATACTTTTCACTGAGTGAGTAAAGCCTTAATCACTCAAGTAAGCCTAAAATCCCCTCTTTGAAAATTGGTTCTATCTAAGTCGCTGTTCGCAGTTCGACTTGAGTGAGAACGAAACACGACAGCACGAACGCTGTCATTTTACGTTGATTTTCTGTGCGAGGGTAGTACCGCCCCGGTCGAGCCGGCCCATTCATGCTGAATTCAGCGTGGCTCTACTACCTACAATTACCTACATTTGCTGATGACAGGATTCCAAGATGTTGACAAGCGGTACCCATCTTCTTTGTTGAAATTATTTTATAGGTAGGTACTAGCTCCGCGGTGTCACCAGCGGTTTGTGTAGTAAAGGTACAACAACAACCGCGGGTAACACCCCGGGGCGCAGCTAGTTATACATACAAACCAACCTTCTTCTTGAATCACTCTATCTATTGCTGAAAACTGCATTGAAATCCTTTGAGTAGTTTAAAAGATCTAAGCGAACAGACAGCGTAAACGACTTCGTTTTTAACTAGGTACGTTAAGATTTAATACAGCCATTGTTTGTGACTGTTTAATTTACAAAATCAAAAAATAGAGGTACATAGACAAGTTATTGTACAACAATATGATCTTTTATTCATAACATGGTATGTCTCTCACGGCTGCGTTTGGTCCAAACATGTGACGAGATCAGCATGTCTGGGCACGTGTGATTTCAGGTAAAGAAATACCTAAAGTAAAAAATGGATGTAATGTATATATAGTCAACAAAAGGAAATATATTATATAAATATAGAATAGGTATAAACATCATGAGTAAAAAGTGTCAAGGATGCGTTTCCCACATAGGACAATTACTGTAATCACCACAAAACAAAATTTATGTTCTGTGGTAATCACACTAAAGAAAACAGAAAAAGATGTACAAAAATGTAGATGCAATTTGTTTTTCATGACTATCTCTTAATTTAGTATTATCTCTCCTTTCATTAGTTCCGTTCATTTAATTATTTTAAAATATTGTTGATTTAGAAACAAAAAAGGCATGAAACAGTTGTTAAATTTTCGTCTAAAGACGTTTTAACGTTGAGTTTAACATCTTGCACGTAATCAAGGATCGTCCCTCATGTGTGAATAGTTGAACTATAGTCTATAGCAATGTATTTGAGTACAGAAAATACTAATTAACTTAATTTATGTACCTCACATACTTCAGTTTACTTTAAAATTGTCAGTAATCTGTGCAAATCAAAAACAACCGCACACGTAGTTGCAAAAACAAATTTTCCTCAACTAAGTCAATTAAAATTCGGTGCAACATTTAACTATATCATCGCCCGTTTAAAAAAACATTAATTATCTTTGCTTAGTGGGACTTTGTATCACTTTTTTACACTACCAAAGTTCTACAAATGTTAAATTGCGACGAATACTCAAAATGTATTGCGTATTAGTTGAGCGCTGTAATTCCCCCATTTCGAAGAAGGTAAATGTTGACACTATCGTACATTTTACTTCTAAGAGAAGTGCTTCTTACTCTTCTTTCTTTTACAAGATAAAATATTCTTCCTTCTTTTATAAGATAAAAGATTTAATTCTAAACTATGTTAATGTCACTGGCGCTTAAGCTGTTTGTTAGGAAGCCTTCAACCGTAAGGTCCTTAGGCTCCTTTGTTGAAATGAAGAATACTTTTAAACGAAGACTGGCGACTGCACGTTTGGCCTAGTGGTTTAACGGTCACCACGCCGTTTCCGACTTCGCCAAGTGCCGTGAGTTCAAATACCACGTAGGACAACACTTTGTGTGATCCACAAATTGTTGTTCTGAGTCTGGGTGTTCTTTGTGGCCGTTTCATGTATGTTTGTAAAGTCCCCCTCGACACAGGATTTATTCCTAGTGCGGGAGTTGTCTTTTAAAGAAAAAAAAATGTAATAATTATCTACTAATTGGAGTAATCCTACTAATATTAAATACGCGAGAGGTTGTAAGTATGGATGGATGCTTGTTACTCCTTCACGCAAAAACTACTGAACGGATTTGGATGAAACCTTACAGTGAAATAGTTTATATATCAGAATAACACATAGGCTACTACTTGCCGCGATAACCGACATACACGCGGGCGGAGCCGCAGGCAACAACTAGTAAAGTATCTTTAACCTATGGGTAATCTGATAATTAGGTAGGTATCTAGATTTCAATCAATCATGAAATCAGCTTAATGCAGTTTACTGCTGAATAAAAGCATCAATATTGGATGCGGAAGGCGGAGACAGATAGGCTTACCCTAAGGAAGACTAATGGCAAACTAAAGTTAAATTAGCTTATTAGTTACTTTCTATAAAAAACTCGTTCGTATTGAAACTGTTCTTTAAAAGAGAATCAGATGTGTTATATCATATCAGTTGTCAAAGCAACAATTACAACAATATCTAGACTTTAGTTTCTCAACTATAGTTTAGTAGAAAGTTTCCATTATTATCACTTTTATTATTCACTTTTTTATTCTTATCTGACATATACATGTTAATTAGCATCGATAATGACTATCAAAAATGTATTGACATGACAACAGATACAATATACTCGTATTACCCACGCTTATCAACCCGTTAATTCTAAAATATCAATTAGACCATTTTATGCGCAATTAGCTTGACCACAGAAATACCTGATTTATTTCTGTGAGCTTGACATAATGTATATTTAATTTAATTGTAAGGTACGATACATATAACAGATTAATTACTTCTAAAACAAAGTATTTTTGTTTTATTTCAACTTAAAGTTATTTTTATTAATATCTTGCATTCATTATATAAATAATTAGCTAATAATTTTAACAAATAATTCGGACATCTGACACAACGTCATCTAGTTTCAAACTAAACGGAACATTTTGAAATCTAGATGGACTGATAGAAAACTTATACCTACACATTTTTTTTGTAAATACATACATACGATACATAGGAAACGCCCAAACTCCGAATCAAATATTTGCACAACGTACAAACATTTGGCCCGACCCGCGAATCGAATCGACCTCAGCACAGCAGTCGCATTCGCTACCACTGCACCACCGAGCCGGTACAAATCAAACTAAAATACTTTTAAAAGTTAACTTGACTGGCCACGAGCAGACGTGATATCTAATATTAGGAGACCACCGCCGTCCACAGACACCTGCAACTGAAGAGAAAAAAAATGCGTAAACGTCTGAATGCTTCCCCACCAGAATTAGGATAGGGATGAAAAGCAACAAAATAGTTGCCGTCGCATCAGTCTGGTCGAGTTAGTTCGTATGTGCCAGAATATGTCTCTCCACGGTATTGTATAGGTACCTACAGCCGTACACTAATAGACTATGGGCCCGTGTCGAAAATTGATGGGTCATCTGAACCACCAGTAGACCTTTTTAGAAAGATACATTGGCATAAATCAATAACATTCAGCCCTATGTCGTCACTTGTAAGCTGTTCAACTGAGTACAGGTGAAGGGGAGGGGGTAGCAACCCTTGATTTATAATACTTACCATTACTTACTTTTTTTATAATACTTACTAGTTATTTAGCGTAGCAATTACAGTTAAACAGAATGTAAAGTATTTTTATTTTATTGCATGGGCATGGCCTTCCAAAGTGACTCTACTCTGCCTGATGGCAAGCATGTGCAGAATCCAAGAGTGGTGGTCACCATACTCATTGCATTGGCAATGAGTATGGTGACAATGCACAATGGTAACCCACATTTTGGCGGCGTATTGGCGGTGTACTCAACGAAACGCGACAGCACGAATGCTGTCATTTTAGGTTGGTCTTCTGTGACGGGGTAGTACCGCCCCGGTTGAGCCAGACCATTCGTGCTGAAATCAGCGTGGCTCTACTACCTTGAGAAATCGTTATTATTATTTCTTTCTCATTAAATTTTATATCTATTTACTCAACATATTAGTATGTGATGTTTTAAAAAATCATAAAAGTATCATTTATTATGATTGTACCCATAAAACTAAAAACATATTAAATGGCCATCTCAATGTGAAATCTTGCATTAGAATTCACTTGGCATTTAGACCTCATACAACATGTAAAGTAATGTGTTAAATTCAACGTATGAGTGATTAAATATAACGTTTAATTGACACGTGTAAAATAAAACTTACTTATTAAATGAAATAAAGATGTTTTGATGGATAGTGCTTTAGTTGGAAAAGAGGGATGATTATTGAATCATAAGTCATCATAAATGTTATCCAACTGACGACTATCAACCAAAACCACTCGTTAGGTTTTGGTTGGCTTTCGTCAGTTACTTGTTTACGTCTTGGACAGCTCGTCAAATTGAACAATTCGTGATAAGTTCTAACTCCTATTCGTCTAAGAAATTGTTGCTTTCCATTGTTTATATGATAAAATGGCTCTATCATTTAGTCATTTACCTACATATATAATTTTAAAAGTTCGACAATACTTTATGTTGGGTATGCATGGTGCTCGTATGATACTTATGATGATATATACAAATTTTTACAAAAAAAAACAGTTCAAGAACTGGATCAAATTAAAGTGGGACCAAACGGGAAGCACCAGCTTTCAAATAAAAAAGAATCATCAAAATCGGTTCACCCAGTCGAAAGTTATGAGGTAACAAACATTTAAAAAAAACAGTCGCATTGATAACCTCCTCCTTTTTTGAAGTCCGTTAAAAATTTTTTTTGCTTTTTAACCACCAAAAATAAAATACTCAGATAATAACTACTGTAGTTTTCCATCAGGCTAAGTAGAGTCATTTTGGCAGCTATTTATAAAAAAAAACACTATTTCTACGTGGTATGCAATAATTACTTTTGTTTAATGATTGTAATTAATGTGAAAATAATTAATTAATTATCAACTCCATTAAAAGATAACCCTCCTCAATTATATGAACAAATGTAGTTAATTCGTCATAAAGAGTTACTATTCCTCAACACTCTCTTTATTATCTATCTTTCACTTAAGGAACAGAGTATATTAGCGATCTCGTTGACCCATGTAATTGTGCAAAACAAGTTGCGTGTTCTTGATATTTGTAAATAAAGTTATTGTGATGGGACGATGACGCAAGTCGTGGGTGTGTCGGTGCATGCAAGGCTAGCGTGATAGGGCGCAAGTGTGATAATACTCTGATAAACCGACCCCCGGCGAACATCATGCCTTGACGACAAACATTACTTGCGTACATTTTAATTAGCATATTATTTACAGGGTAATATTATATTCAGATATGACTTTGTTTTTGCACGCTTTCATCAGCTGATGAGCATGAGCAATAACTTTGGGCTTTTCATCAACTCTCGCAAATACACACATCAAAAGTGTCTAGGGATCAAGCATTTTTATGCGGATTTCTTGAGATTGAGATGTGGCTTTGGCCCTGGCCTGCTCAGTCGCCAGACTTGAACCCGATTGAGCATGCATGGGATATGCTACAGAGAAGAGCTCTGCCGAATATGGAGGGTATCCAGTCGCAAGAAGACCTTTTTTTGTTGTTGCAACGAACATGAGCGGCCATTCCACAGCGTGATTTGGATGAACTCATTTTGAGTATGCCAAACCGATGTTCTTGTGTTAGTGTTCGCGGTAGAAACACGGATTATTAATTGTTTAAGTTACCTAATAAAATTTTAAAGAAAATTGTTATTTCAGTCTTTTTTTCGAACTTTAATGTTAGTGGTTCAAATGTCAAAAATCCTTTTATTAGGAAAATGGCAAATTTCTTTATTAATGCAAAGGTGACTTGGTTTATCGTTACTGTGACAAATGAAAACACTTTATTTGATGAATCCTTAAAGAAAATTTTAATTAATATCAATCAGGAGAAAAGTTATTGCAAAAATATATGTTGATCCCTAGACACATATGTTGATCCCTAGACACTTTTGATGTGTGTATTAAGAAGTACTTGGATTAAGTAGATCTACAGTTCGGTACAAGATTCGATAAAAATAGTGTTTATAGTCTGTCCACATTGATGTAGGTAGATACTAAGAAGTCTAAGGACTTTTACAGAACTCACAATACACAAAGCAAGGTCCCCAAGTCGAGAATAATAAGCTTCTAGAGGGAAACTTAAACTGTATAGAGGTGTTAGCAATTCAGCATGTAATGCGGATCTTAAAAGGATCTAACATGCTTGTGATATTACCGACCGCTGCGTGGGACGACAAAACTCTCAACAGTTTTAAATGGTTATTTTTTTTAAGCTATTACATAGCTTTTATCGCGGGCTTTGAGCGCGGCGACCGAATCAAGAAATTCCGTAACGAAAATAAAACCTGACACCCGAAGCTCGCATGGATCGAAACGAGCTGCTCCGAACGACGAATCAACGAATCTGTCTGTCTCTGTCACGCACGAAAACAGACAGACAAAACAGTCTGGGTTTGCGTAAGTATACTTGAACGTGTATGTCCGGCTTAAGCAGCTGTTTGTGAGAAAGTATATAGGTGGGTATCTATTCTATCATATCTTTATAATGCCACACTCACCGCATGTGCGCCCCGTAAGTATACATGTTCAAAGAAAAAAAAAATACTGCATAAATAAAAAACAAATAAATAATTATAATTACATAAGTTGATAAAAAATGCTATGCAATAGCTTTACCGCGACAGTCCCCGAGTGTCACACGTCTTTTTTTATGTATGGGAGTACTATTAATTATTCTGTGGACCTCCCAAAATGACTCTACTCTGCATGATGGAAAGCATAAGCAGAATCCAAGAGTGGTGGTCACCATACTCACTGCGAATGCAGACAAGGCAACAATGCAGCATGGTGACCCATACTATGGCGGCCTAAAGATGCTTCTGCATCATTGGGCCTCCGGTCTCGACTCGCATAGAAGATCAACAAAACACGACAGCACGAACGCTGTCATTTAACGTTGATCTTCTATGCGAGGGTAATACCGCCCCAGTCGAGCCGGCCCGTTCGTGTTGAAATCAGCGTGGCTCTATTACCTTTATTTTGTTTGATGTAAGTACATTTTTATTAATGGAATACCATTTGACAAACTCCATCACTTTAATTTAATATGCAAGTATTAACTCTCAAGTAAAACCATTTATTTCCCAGACATTCAACCCGTCTAGCCAGCGTGAAGTAGGCCTCTGCCTATGTTCAGCAGGGAACTATTAAAAGCTGTTAATGCGATGTGATGTGATATTCAAGTATCTTCATGTGGCTCGGATTTGCTTGCTCTCGAGTGCAGTATCTCAAAGATACAACAACTTGCACGTAGCACGTATTATAGTGTCTACAGGATTTTACGTATGCCTCGATTTGCACATGAGTAGATTATTTGATGTACTTAATCAGTAGATCCTTCATTTATTGTCCGCTTCTGATTTGAAAATAATTAATTAGTGATAAAGAACGCAAATTTTCCGTTAGTGAGTCATAAATAACGATTTAAACAGTGATTAATATAGAGTAACTAGTACTTTATTTCTACCCTTCAAATAAGAACTCTAGGGTTTGCTATTATTATTGTACCTACTCATTCATGTTTTTTTATTAATTTCACATACTATCATTGTAGATTATTATTATATCTAGATACCATAGAGATTATTATTATAAAATTCTTTCATCTCTGGTTTTCTTTAACATACTAAACTTCGATTTATAAAGACGCTATTTCAGTTCCTTCGGGGGCCATAGCCATATTTTCTAACAGGTTGGTTAAAAGAAAATACTAAAGCCGGGTCTCCTGCGACACTGTTTTATGTTTTTGAACACCAAACGTCAATTATTTATCAAAATATGGGAGTGGCCTAACTGTTTTGTTAATTTTAACAAGCAAATTTGTTATCCAAAGCGGACTGAAAACTTCCCAGCGTATACTTCTCGTATAGTGAAACTGAACTGAACTAACATTAATACTTATATTATTCATATTTATACTATAAAAGTAAGTAAGTAAGTGTACAAGTCATTTTGTCGAGTAGATAAAATATTTTTGCTTTTCGTGTAATCGTGTTTGATGTTCGTTTAAAAGTCCATCTCCTGCGACTTTTCGCTAACATGTTTAGTGAACAAGTTTTGTTAATTTGTTTTGTTAATTTTAGCCGCAGGAGACACGCCTTAATATTGAACAATGTTAAATTATTGACATACCTACCTGCTATTAAAATGTAAAAAATAAAAATATTATATATAAATATGTGTGTGTGTGTATGTGTGCGTGTGTAGGTATTTGTATATTATTGTCATCACTTAGCCGTTGTTTGTAATTATTTTTATTTTTGTAATGTCGTTGTGATCTCTCCTATAATCGAGGAAGTACAATACATGAAGATTTAATTTTTTGTAATAAATATTAAATAAACATGCATTCCTTGTCGGAGATCCAAACTAATATAATAAATAAATAAATAAAAAAAAAATCAGCCTGACAATTAACGTACACAGGACAGGAAGTGTTTAAAGGCAGTATTCAGCAGAAAAACTAATCCTAAGGAGGTTATATTTTCAATGAAATGTTTTTCAAGGTCATGTCTGCAGATCTAATGGTCTGCAAGATTAAATTTCCTATCCCCGAAAACCAATCCTTTTCTTTCCCATAATCTACTATATTGACTGACTATACTGTTAGGGGGCGTCCATAAATTACGTAAAATGTTTAAGGTGGGGTTTAACATAAAATTTAAAAAAACACCTCACGTAATTTATGGACGCCCCCTTATGACCTGAATACAGATCTTCTCGATAAATTAGACCGTCTTCTTAATAACTGCATTCGATTTGTCTATCACCTACGCAAATGTGACCATGATTCTGCTCTTACTGACTTACATTGTGTTATAATTATTATAAATAAGTTAAATAACCCGTCTTCGCCGACATATTTAACTCCTACTTCCAACTTTTATGTAGCACTCATGACAGAAACCTACGGTCCTCTAAAAACCTTCTTCGTCGTCTGATTTTGTTGGCTCTTCCTTTGTTGTACAGTCCGTTCTTCTTTGGAATGAGCTCCCTCTCGGGCCTCTCGAAATCAGGATAGCCCCAAATACTTTTACGTTCAAAGCAAAATCATAGTAGTACATAGTAGTAAACAATTGGCAGAATCAACTTCCTCATGATTGTCATCTACTATTATAATTAATCTATATGCGTGTGTATTTACCTATTTAAGTAAATTTGTGTATTTGGTTGTGTATAGGTTTAAGTATATAATGGCCTCAGATAAATAAAGAAAGCCAGATAGACCGTAAAGAACACGACAATGAATCTACAAAGTAAATATGAATTTACATTGTCGCGGCAGTGTTTGTCGTTTGACAAACCGCCATATTGTGTTCACGCCACGAGTGATTTTGATTTTATTTTCAAAATGCCGTCTTGCATCATTAAACACTGTAAGTAGTTCCCAAAAACAAAAAAAAAGAAGATGGAATATCTTTTCACAGGTAAATACAGATTATTTAGTTGCTATAATTATTTATTTACCCGATAATTATTTTGTTATGTCGGAACACAAAACCTCAACCGTAGTTCGACTGTGATACCAGTATTTGACTATGTTTTCCCCTTCAATTAGGGAAATTACTTGTAATTCCAGACTAAATGAACCTCATTTCTATATTTAGGGAATTGGTTCCAAACCTCATCTGAAAGTATTCTTTGGTGATACATACAATTATTTCTGATACGAACAATTTGTGGATGTTTCTACAAATTGCTGTTCTGTGTCTTGATGTGTTTTATGTCTTTAACTTGTGCTTCACATCATAATTGAATGGTTGAGAATGATCGATAGTACGAAACTTGATTCCCAGATATAACCGCAGAATATTAAAAAAAAAAAAAACAATATTAATCATACATCACAACTATTTTTGGTAAAGTAAGTTATTTTACCTATTTATAATTTTTTACACGAAATTTACACGCACACTAAAATAAATCAATCGGCGTCACGTTGTTGGACAAGAACGTTCCATCTGGCTTTCTTTTGTAATCTGAGATAATGGCTATATATTTAATTATATATATTACTAGCGACCCGCCCCGGCTTCGCACGGGTGGATTTCAGATGCCCCCGCCGACGACACGATTCGTGCATTTTAAATCTGTAATATCTTCGAATATATTAATTTAAATTAGACACTGCAAAGGGCCATTTCGATCTATATTAAATGCACAATGTATTTAATTTACTTAATTGTATAAGGATTCATTCTGTATTGCTTAAAATCGCTTCGTAAATAAGCCATTATTTCTCGTAAAAAGAAAGGAATTAAAAATGTTGTTGTGGGTTATCCCTAAGAGATAGAGATATACCGTCGCGGACTTTTTTGTAGATCTTTTTAAGGTGTATAATACTGTAGTACATTACATATTTTGATCTCTCTCGTAGGGTGCAACCAGCGTTTGCAATGTAAGCGCAAAAACATGTGTTTATTTGCTACATCACATTGGAAACCTCGATAATTAACAGTGTTTCCATACTATATTATGCATTTATTATAAATATAAACCTCCCTCTTCAATCACTCTTACTATTAAAAAAACCGCATCAAAATCCGTTACGTAGTTTTAAAGATTTAAGCATACATAGGGATATAGGGACAGAGAAAGCGACTTTGTTGTTATACTATGTAGTGATGATGTTCGTTCGATATATTATTGAGTTTTCTATTTTCACACACATTACAACCAAAATGCACCTACTTCCTGCCTTCTATGCATCACCCAATTGTTGACTGGTAGAGAATGCCTTATGGTCGGTATACACTACTACGATTTATCGTTGCGATGTGACTGCACAGTTATCGTACGTCCATAGAGCATCCACACGTCAACGACATCTGCATCGATCGTCAGTTCTCTGCAGAAGCTCAGACTATATACAGGTCGTTCGCGATGGAAGGCGATCACGCGCTTGGGATATCATGGCTTAAATTGACTGCCTCGGTGGCGTAGTGGTAGCGTATGCGACTGCTGTGCTTGAGGTCTCGGGTTCGATTCCCGGGTCAGATCAAATGTTTGTATGATTCGCGGACGACATGTTTATAGTTTGAGCTTCTGAAGAGAACTGACGATCGATGCAGATATCGTTGACGTGTGGACGCTCTATGGACGTACGATAACTGTACAGTCGAACTGTGCAGTCACATCGCAACGATAAATCGTAGTAGTGTATACCAACCATTATGCATCTGCACATTTGGCGCCAATGCACCAAATGTGCATGATGTTTAAATAAATAAATAAAGTTTATAGTTTTTTCACATGTATACCTACATGTAGTACTAGAAATCATAAGTTTTAATGAAATTTCTTATTCCGAACGAATCTAGTTAAAGTAAGGCTGCCATTCGTCCGGATTTTCCCGGATTTGTCCTAGTTTAGAGGGCATCCGTAGAGCGTCCGGCCGGAGTTTTATTCGTCGTCCGGATTTTAATTCGTAGTCCGGGTCTGAAAATATATATTATTTACTAGATTTTACACGCGGCTTCACTTATGCAGACTTTCATTTCCTGATTTACCCCCTTAGGGGTCGAATTTCAAAAATACCTTTCTTAGTGCTCACTGAGGTTATTTAAAGAACCTACATGCAAAATTTCAGGATTCTAGGTTCAGCGGTTTGGGCTGTGCGTTGATCTCTGGGTATATCAGTCAGTCAGTCACATTACTCTTTTATTATATATATAGAAAGATAGATAGATTATGTAAATTAATCAGTTAACATTGGGCAAAAGATAGAATTTTGAAAAAAAGTTTGTGAAAAGTATACTACTATTTGAACAGCATTTTCAAAACTGTAAGATTTTACTTTTTATCACTGATTTAAAGGAAAAGTCAATTTAACTGAATATGAAAATAAATAAAATAACGATTTCGACTGATTGAATTATTCTTTTTATTTGGACTAAATTAAATAAAATAATATGAAAATGACTTCAAAAATCCGGGATTTTACGCTGCCTGTTGTCCTGGTTTCTCAGTTTTTGAGATGGCAGCCCTATAAATAAAGGCTTCCACTATTGGGAAGCCTTTATAGGGCTGCCATCTTAAAAATTGAACGAATATGATTGAATATGATTCTGAACAATATGCACTTGTATTACTTCTATAGGTTCAGCAATCTAGTCTTAAATAAGAGAAATAATTCCTCAAAAGCCGTATTTAAAACAAAAACATTTAAGAAAGAAAATATGTTTGCTTTTAATGTCACTGAAAATCCGAATACGCAACGCAAAACCTATACGAGATACCCAAAAAAACACCCCTGAGCAGCCCTGTTTCTACATTACAAGTAGGTACCTACGTCATTGGAGACAGAACAGAGGCGTCTAAAATACGTCACAAATATTTATTTTATGTATGATATAGGGAAAGACTAGTAATGTCGCAATTTAGACGCATGCTATGTAGCGGTTGAAAATAATAAATATTAGCTACGTCAATGGGCAGCCAAACTGCAGATTATAAACATTATATTATTATTATCTACACACTAATACAAACTTTGTTGCCGTACAACGCAGCGTCCGTTTTAGCGTCAATACATGTCACTTTGCGTTATTATTCTAAGGCACAGTTCTAAGGTCACTTGTTATATTCTACGAAAGATAAAAACATGATCTGATGAAATTCTCATGAAAGAAAGAATTGTTTAATAACAAAATAATATTTTGCTCTTATCTTCTGCGTGCCATACTAAAAATAATTACGTTTTGTTCGATAAGGTTGTTAGGCACTGATATTGTATTTTAACACACGGTTCATCTGTGGAATTCTGGTTTCGGTTATAATAGAGTCACAACACAACCTTTACAACAACTTTTTAAATTAAACTCACAATAGTGCAATGAAATAATTTGGATAAATTAAGTAACTATTCATATTTTTACTTAACTTTATCTATGTTTAGACATGTAGGTATATACCTACAATTAATGCAATTTATTTTTACTATGTGAGAGTTAAACTTACACGCACGTTACCTCTTGACTGCGTTTAGGTACAATACCTACCTATACCTACATAGTATATACCTACCTATATACATAGGTATATGCCGAGGAAAGGAGAGGCTTATGTCCAACAGTGGACTGTTCTGTGGCAATGCTGTTGATGTGATATGTAATAAAACTATTTATTCAAATAGGTACCTAATAAATACATATAAAACTAACTGTGCTAATGAAGGTGTGGCCTGGAAAACTTAGCATTCTTAACATATAAATACTTTACAATTTTCTGATCAATCATTATGTTTTTAAGTAGGTATTGTCATTTCGGTATAGTCTTTGCATTCTGTCAACACATATGGTGTTAGATACCCATACTTTAATACCTATTACCTTTTTTTACACGGGAAATGCTTTACGCACCATAACTCTTTAGTTGCTCTTCACATCGAACGTAGAGTTCTTCACCAAGTGCGTGAGATTACTAAGGTCCGAAAACTCCCCTCCCCATACAACAAATTAACAAGTTACCCATATAACTACGTCCTATTTTAAAATCCATTTTAAGACAAAGCAAAAATCTAACATTTTAATACTAAAAAATATCCTACGCAAGTTTATAATGTAACTATGTACCTACTTACTTTTGTACCTATATTATTGGCGACTATTTTTAGTAACTCAATTTGTAGTTCTCTGTTCTGTAGCTACATTGTGGCTCAAACTTTTACTACTAGGTAGGTACCTAGTAGGTACGTACCTAATAATAAATTCATCTCTCATTTCTGTGATGCTCAGTGCTCACATGCGTATACTTTTAATCTTGAGAGGAAATAACTAATTTCAGTGATAGAAATAATGGATAGAAATCAATATTTTGAAATGTATTATTGCATAAACTACAAAGGTAAATGTAGTAATTTCATAGAAATAATTAAGCCAGGTATTTAGGTATAAACATTTAATTTATATCGATATGCTAAATAATACGTAAGTAAATACAATCTACGTAAATAGGGGCAATCAGTTTACCACTTAGCATACAATAAGTAAGCATATTCCAAAGACCTTTCGCCTTATTTACTGAAAGAAAGTGAATAATAAATGCTTTCAGGGGTTGGTAACCGTAAATGTTTTGTTGTGTTCAATAAATGCCAATGTATCAATCATACTTGTAACTCAGAAATAATAAAAATAAAGTGTTTTCGTTAATTTCACATGCATTTACCGTAGTTTAAAATACCCGCGCAAAGTTATAAACTGGCAAACCAATAAAAAAACCCGTAAGGGATTAGCCAGCCAATCACAGCGTCTGTATGTGGTGTGACTCCGGTGGGACGCGCCCGGGTGATCGCAGAATATCTAAACAGATTGTATTTTTCTGACTTAAATATACGTCCCAGCTTTGCGCAAAAGTAACAAAAGTATTCGTTATAACATTAAGTTAAATAATAATAACTAAATACATTATCATCAGTTTATTATTCTATAATACCTACCGCGATAAAATTCAAAGTTCGCTTCCCCCGCATCGTATGATCGTGTCATATAAATACGAGAACGCTCCCCACCTCTAGCAAAACGTCAAACCTTTCTGTCGCGCACGGTTGTCTATCAGTGGCTCAGCTCAGTTCGCGTTATTTCGCAAGCCGTGCTTGTTAACGTCAATTCAATAGTGACATCACAAAATTAGGGCGTGTGTGTTCAGTGATATTTAAATTGTTAAATAACACCAGAAAATGTCTTTCAACACTGACATATCGACAAAATTGGAGAATAGCAGGTACGAAGTGTTGACTTACAATACATTCGTCCATGGCCGATGCGTTCAATTGCATTAGCTGCATGTCCCTGACGGGCGACGGCCCTGTGCCCTGTGAAGTTGTGATCTGTTCGTTGGTTGATGAGTTTTGGAAATCGTGTGGTAAGCTAGTTGAGTGAATGTGTATTTTATGGAGATTGGATGAGAACGAAAAGATTTGTGTTCGAAAATGTAATTGTGATTATAAAACCACCTTTCACATTGGTGACGAGTCATTTTTGAACAAAATTATGTACGTTCAAGTGGCATTTCGAAAATAAGGTAATCGCTAATAGTTTCATCAATATGAGGTTATCCCGTGTACTGGGCGTGCGCGAAGTGTGACTCAAAAAAACTCGCCGAATTCATTCATATTATGTTCCAATTAGAATCTTGTTACAGGGTTTTGAAGTTACTATTACATCAGCCGTGTTATGTCAACCGTTACTTAGTCAAGGTTCAAATGAAGCCAAAAAATGTAAGGCATCCAATTGTACGAATCATTACTAGTATTAATTAGGTAGTTAATGCTGTAATCTATGCAATAACCAATTCTACAAATGATGTGATACAAAATATTGCATATAGCAACATATAATTTGATATAAAATTTCAATAATTTAGTGGTACATTCTATTTTAATAATATCCATCAATTTTATATGTATATATGGCAGTAGAACATGTAATACAGCTTCACATGCATCACAAAAGCCTACAATTGTAAAATTCACTGAAACTAATTAAATACAAGGACCATTTATACCACATACTACTTTTTATGAGTTTTCATTATCTTTTGACACATAGCAACTGTTTGTATAGCATTACTATGAATATTTACCTTATAATCAGGTTATGTTAAACCAGTTACGGTGACATAACATACATCACTATCATTTACTTATTAACTGCTATAATAATAGGAAAAAATGTGAATACCTAGTTTCTGTTATGGCATCTCACTCTAATCTAATTACTTGTCCCATATATCTGTCTCTCTCTATAACTGTATGCAGTTCATACCACAATACTTTATTGCTAAGACACTTTCACTATACATCACCTGATCTTAGAAAATGATTCCTCGATGATACTGGAACTTATGTTTTAAAGTAGGAATGTTGTCTATGAAAATACCAAAAATTTCAATATAAATGATTTCCAGAAACATGTTTGTATTTCACAAATGTGCACAGAGTACACATATTCACAGAATATGTGAAGTATTTAAATTCTTGAGATTAGCTATCAAGTGCCATTTGAAATAGATTGTTTTTTGTATTTTTCGAAAGATGGTCCCCATTTCATCTCATCCACTTTTTTTTTTTTTTTATCATTAAGTTCATCATGATTTTGATTTTTTTTTATTTTTAAAAAAGACAACGCCCGCACTAGGAATAAATCCTGTGTCGCGGGGGACTTTACAAACATACATGTAACGGACACAAAGAACACCCAGACTCAGAACAACAATTTGTGGATCACACAAAGTGTTGTCCTACGTGGGATTTGAACCCACGACACTTGGCGAAGTAGGAAACGGCGTGGTGACCGTTAAACCACTTAGCCAAACGTGCAGTCAGTGACGGCAGTCAGTGGCAATCATGACGAAGACTTGAAGCCTCAAAGACTTAAGATTTAAATACTTGACATTGGCAGAAATAGCTGATCCGGCTGGTTGCCATATTATCAAAAGAAGACATTTAAAATAGTCATATATATGCTTTGTTAATTATTTCAATGGTCAAGTTTACATGAACAAACATAAAATAATCTATTTAATCTAACTAGGCATGCTGCTAATTTTATTGTTTCAAGTAATTCATTTGAGAACAATTGTTTTATAAGTGTTTATATTTAGATATTTTCTTTCATTGGATTAGAAATTATTTACTGGTCATATTTAGGAAAAGTAAAATATGAGCTTTTGATGCAGGAATGCCACATGTATGATTGTAAATTTAATTTTAAATGTACTTGGATGAATGAGTTGGGTATAAATGGGAATGTTTATGTGATTCTAACAAGACTATGAAAATGTATTTCCACAAATGCATGTATGTATGTATAATCTCTTAAAACATAATTTAATCTTTTGTTTTTAAAAACCTATGATTGTTTAACACTTCAAAATAAAACTCTAATATTTTTTGTCATTGTTACAGGAACACCTTACGCAAAATAGCCAGGCATGATGACACCGAATTCTCCAAACAGAGCATACTTAATGACATGGAGAAATTTGTCAAAATGGTCAATGTTATGGATGACACCGTGCTAGTGCCTAGCCGTCTGATGAACCTGCCGCAGGAAGGTGACGATGACCCATTTAGCATGTTTTCCATGCTAAATGATTTGAAGACTGAGCTCTTGTGGTCAAGTGGTGACACTGAAGAGCATGTAGAAAGAGGCAGACGGGTGTCTGATATCAGTGATACTGAAAGTGATGCCTCAAGTGCAGCTGGTGACTCTGGTATCGAGGGTGAGGACGAGCGGGAATCTGCAGTGCAGGCCGCAGCGGCTTGCCGTCGGCATCTGCGTGGTCTGCGCCATTCCCTCCGGCAGCTCACGGCCGCAGCAGCACATCTAACGAGATCGTATCAGGAAGAAGTCGGTGCACCGGTTTAGGACACATACAAATATTTTCCTGTGATTCAAGCCTGTCCAGCACGTGATGTACATATAAAGTAAGCGGCCCGAATTGTATATATAGGTTACAGGGCCGGCCGTGTATGGGAGTCTCCGTAAGTTAATGAGGTTATTTAATAAATTAATTTTCATTATTACTTAGTTTCCTTTCAATATAACCTTAGCTGTACTGTGAAATAGTGTAAATGTCATAGTGAATTGATGAAGCATGCTTTTCTAATGCATCATCATATTATTGTGAAAATGAATTCTTTTACAGAACTTTACATATTTAGTGTACCTAATTACGTAGATAAAATTAACAATTACAGTATAAATATCTCAATTCTCGTCTTCTATAATAATAATAGGTTTTTTTTTTTCGCCAAAATGACTTTCTCTGCCTGATGGAAAGCATTAGCAGAATCCAAGGGTGACGGTCACCATACTCACTGCGAATGCAGACAATGCAGTATGGCGACCCACACCATGGCGGCCTAGTGATGCTGCTGCATCTTTTAGTTTAGTCAACAAGTATGGAACTTGTTGACTTGACTATTTGGGCCTCCGGTCTCGCACTCACCAACGAAACACGACAGCACGAACGCTGTCATTTTATGTTGATTTTCTGTGCGAGGGGTGTACCGCCCCGGTCGAGCCGGCCCATTCATGCTGAAATCAGCGTGGCTCTACTACCTACAAAAGGGTTCCTGGATGACAGAAGTTTGCTCGGTATTATTGGTGGTATTTTTTAAAATTAATCCTTGCTAGATCGGTTTATTGCCGTCGAAAACCCCTGCATTGCATACTAAATCTCGTGAAAATCGTTGGAGTCGTTTCAGAGATTCAGAAAGAATTGCTCGTATAAAGGTATTAAATAATTCACTTCTAAATCTATCAAACACAAAAAATGGATTTGCGCCGTAGCCATCAGCTTCCCAGGTTGTCAGTCAATCTGCTTTTCATTGCCGATTCAATTAAACACAATTGCAGTTTTATATCGACTAATATTATAAAAGCGAAAGTTTGTGAGTGTGTATGTTAGTTACTTCTTCACGCGCAAACGGTTGAACCAATTTGGATGAAACTTTAATATAGCTTATACATCAGAATAACACCTAGGTTACTATTTGCCGCGATAACCGACATATACGCGGGCGGAGCCGCGGGCAACAGCTAGTAATATTATATTCTTCGAAAACAGAAGTATTCTCTCAAGATAAAGGTGTAAAAGAAACTTAGTTTCCTACTTCTGACTAACCAGGGTTACTATTACCAATGACAAATTATTCTTGTGTAGTTAATGATAGATCATAAGTCATTTTTGGATAGCTATTCGAGGTCAAACAAGGCCGCCTTGATACTAACCGGTCAGTGTACAGGGTCAGATAAAACTTACTTTAGATAAGCCAAAAGGCAATCTTGTAGGTTACTATTTTTCCAATGGATTCTATAGATTCCAAAATTAGAATTAAAAATATCAAGTAAAATTTTAACAAAAACAAAAACCGATTTCAAGGTTCGACTCGATTTCTCTTGGATGCCATCATCAGATCTTAGTGTCCTTATCATGGTACCACCGTTGGGATATCTCCTTTCCATTAAAAAAATAATCATCAAAATCGGTTCTTAAACGACGAAGTAATCCGCGAACACACATAAATAAAAACATACGGTCGAATGGAGAACCTCCTCCTTTTTTGAAGTCGGTTTAAAACAATCCCCCACTTCTATTAACTCTGACAATATTTTCATGACCGCAATACTTGGCTTTACGCTCGATCGAATTTCTCCTTTCTAACAAAATATGTATTTCTGGGAATTGGGAATACTTATATACTTGATTTTATTGCGTGCGTAAACTCAAATTCCTTTCAGAGTCGAGCGTTTAAGTCCTTGAACTGAAAATTACAGCTTAGTGCGCTAGAAATCGATTTCCATTTTGCTCGATGGCGCTGAGTAGTTGTATGTGCAAAGTGAAACGAAGCCGTGGGATTGACCCACATTCTGTCACGATCAACATTATAATATTGAAAATATGCAACTACATTGTTCATGTTTATGCATTTAATTTTAGTTATATGTTCCGTGTGGTGACGGATTAAGAATACAGTGTCGCCACCCCGATTCATCCCATAGGTATCGTAAACGACTCGGAGTTCAGCGCCGACTTTAAATTACATTACACTAAACTTTAAATTAAATTCCAATAAAATGGCGGCGAGAACGCGAGTGACTGTTGCTTTTATTTCGTTGCAGTATAATACACCTTTAGGTTGAATTTAAATTATTACTAAATTAGTCTCTTCGCCATCACTCAGTCTGTTGGCGCTGACCCTAAGGGAGCAAACTAGGAAACCTCAAACCTTATACCCCGTCTGATCAACGTGGTAGGCCAAAACCTCCGTTTCAAGTTGAGGCCTTTATCCAGCAGTGGACTTTTAAAGGCTGGCTTTTAAATGTGATGTGATGATGCATTTAATGGACCATCAATCTATACTCCGCATTATTACCTATACTTATATATAATAAAAATGTAACAGGTCCAATTCTGTACATTAAAGATATTTAGAAAATTTTTTTTGGAGGGTTTTTGTCCGTCTGTCTGTATCTTGCCGCGCATCACGCCGAAACTACTGAACGGATTCAAATGAAACTTGGCATGCATCATTTGAGTTCATACTACGAGGTAGGACATAGAATACTTTTTATCCCGAAATTCAGCACGGTTTCCTGGAGAGAGGGGTTAAAGTCAAAATATGTACTTAGTTGTAATTCAATAACACATAGTCAGATTTCATTCATTCTTTTTTTACTAGAAAGTAAAAAGATAACGGGTAAAGTCTTATTTTGTCCACGACTGTACACTGCCTGTGGGAAGCTGAGACAGATATGTAAATATGGCGGTACGAAGTTCGCCGGGTCAGCTAGTGGAGAGTAAATATATAAATCTTTATCTAAAAATAAATGATATTCTTAATGAATACAAATAAAATACTAACGATAACTGAATACTCATGTGTGTAGGTAGGTTGATAGGTATGTCTTTGTCAGTATTGTTTCTTTTATTTTAATAGCATTTTCAGTTTTATGTAAAACTATGTATATATTTTGTGGGCTTGAATATACCTAGGAACAGGAAAGTATGTTTGGAATTCCCAAGGAAAATAGTTGTCACTAAGTGAGTTGGCTATTTATAGGTGTAGGTATTAGATATAGGTAACTTGAAGGATTTTGTCGTTAGTGTAGGAGAATCAATATATATTTTATGTTCTTCATTTGTCTATGACATGTTACTGATTTTTTTTTTACCTATATGGGTATTTTCCTAGTAGGTACAGCAACAATTTAAACTGGCCATAAAGAAATAACATTAAAAGAAGAATCGCTATCTTTACCGATTGTAATCTAACCCAGTGACAATGTAGACTCGTAACAATATGAATTGATCTCACCTTGAGCCTCGAGTCTGTCTCGTCCGTATCTATTTAACACATTTGTATCAGAAACATGCTCCAATTATAAGACCATTAAAAACAGCACGATTTCCTTTTAATAATGTCCGGATATTGCAGATTGGCTTTCTGAACTGCCAGTGCTGCAGTGTTATAATTGGCCTACACTTTGTTTCCACCCAGCCTATGCTTTAATTTCAAGGAATTAGCGTGAAATATGTTTTCTTGCTTCGATGTCTTCTCACAAAGCACAACATTGTTGCGATGACTCTGTGGCCATATACCTATGATTTATATCTTAATCAAATTTAAAAAGAAAACACATAAGGCGATTTTGAACAAGTAAACAGTTTTGTGAAATAAGTAATTTAAAATTGGTAAAGAGGGTCTTGTATTAGGCTTTGTGAAACTGGTTTTCCACGATCAATAACGTAAGAAAACTTTGGTCCCAACTCCCTAACGAATAATATGAATCGTGTTCTGATTCTATGTCCCTATAATCTAAGAGTACCTACTATACAAATAAATAACATTGAAGTGTCTGATTGTAATTTCAAATAAAAAATGACAGCTTTTCTCTAGATGTAAATGAAAGTTTTTATGATACTTGCCTACATAAAAAAAAACATATTTAAAATTATTTGTCTGTCTGTTTGTTTCGGCTAATCTCGGAACAAACAGACAGACAGACAACGGCTGTACCAATTTTGATGGGACTTTCACTGATAGGTAGCTGGTAGCTGATGATATAAGGAGTAAGTTAGACTTCACCCGAAGTCATTGTCGTACCGCGGGTAACACCGCGGGGTTCAGCTAGTGTCTAATAAAACACGGCGATGTCGACATTACAAATACTGAAGAACAACATTTATCTACATGAGATAAAAGACACCTGATAAGTTGTACGTATCGTGCTCAATCGTATCTTGTGATGCCTTCAGCGTTATTATGAAAATTGAAGGTTATCTAATTTGTTTGATACTGCCTATTGCATGATAAGAAACGAAATCGTACTCATGTATTTAACCCTCTTGGAAATAGTTCTCGTAATCAGAACAATATAAGATGACCGAATTCGTAGAGCTAGAAACCACACAACCAGGTAACGGTCTTGGTAATTACTTAATAGCTTTGCATCTTTATTATGTGGTTTATTTGATGTATGTATAGGTTAACTTCCATAATGATCGAACACACAACACTAATTGCGATAGAAGTTGCCGAGGTGACCACTAACAACTAACATAAACGCCCTTCAATATATTATATCTATACTAATATTATAAACGCGAAAGTTTGTAAGTATGGATGGATGGATGTTTGTTACTCTTTGTAAAAAACTACTGAACGGATTTGGATGAAACTTCACAGTAATAAAGCTTATACATCAGAATAACACAGGCTACTATTTGCCGCGATAACCGACAAATACGCGGGCGGAGCCGCTGGCAACAACTAGTATTATATACGTATAATAATATCTTACCATCTGACCCGCACAACTTAGTCTGCATCTCTATAGGAATAGCATGATGTTAGGTATAGTCTTCTTCGATAAATGTTGGGCTACCAAACACTAAAAGAAGTTTATAGTTCGAACTAGAGTACCACTGCCTGAAATTAGCGCGGTCACAGATGACCCACTTTTTTTTTTTGTAAAATAGGGGCAAACGAGCTGACGTATCGCCTGATGGTAAGCGATTACCGTCGCCCATGGACACCAGAGGCGTCACAAATGCATTGCCGGCCTTTGGGGAATGGGGGGGAGGGTTTGGGGTCTCCGGTATCCTCATTCACTCGGTGAAACACAGCGCCAGCGCAGTTTCACACGGGTTTTCCGTGGTATCATTCCGGTCGAGCGTTAATAATGCGAGGATGTAACACGTCCTAATTTTAATTTAATTAAATAACATTTTAACTACCTATTCCAGTAATGGGTAATAGAATTTGGTGTTTTTGCTTGATGAAGAAAAAAGTTGCCGAAGCGTGGCTTTATATTATTAGTAAAGATTGTATAAAATCTATGGTTTCGTTAGGTGACGACATCATCTTCCTCTTGCAAAACTCAGAGAGTATAACTTTTTTCTTCATCAAGCAAAAACACCAAATTCTATTACCCATTACTGGAATAGTTAAAATGCTCTTTAATTAAATTAAAATTAGGACGTGTTGCATCCTGACATTATTAATTATCAGGTCAAGTGATAGTACAAGTCAATATAATCTGTTATTGACTCGCCGATGATGCAAATAAAACCTCGGAATCTGATGTAAACTTCACACGACTAATACGTTAAACGAATCGCAGTTTACGTCAGCTGGCGAAATTAGAATGTAAACAATTTATTAGTCACTATTCAATTCGTGCACACGTTGCTTTTAGCGTCCAGTCTCTCGATGTTGCTGTTTTCAATTGATCACTTTAAAGTTTTTTTAAATTGCGATCTTTGAAAATATTGTGCAGTTTTTCCCTGGCATTTAGTATTGTTATCAGTGCCGTCGTTCAACACAGTTAAGATACTTAGCGAGGGTCAAGTTAAGTGTCTGAAAGTGGATATCACTTCTTCAAATAACAATATGGCCGATCATCGTACATACTTTAATTCTTATCCAGACATTGTTGCTCTGAACTGTATGACCTAGTCAATGTCACACTGGTGATATCACCCATTTTCTATCGCCACGCCATAACTGGCCCACAATATCGCCTATTATATATACTAGACACATATTGTCACAGAGTCCTGTTCTAACCGGAAGTTATTGGTTGTTTTTGACTTAAAAAATTAATAATAGTGTATTCTATTTATTACTAGACATGTTGACAGAACATGCAATCGAAAACCAATAGCTATTCTTTTGTTGTGCGTTAATGAAATAGACAGACGATGGGTTGTCTGCAATGTCAAGTGTACGAGGAAAACCGTCTGTGCAATAAACTCAATGTTATATTCAGTAACATTTGGGAAATGCAACCTTTAAAGAGCTGAAACCTCAGGGGCCATATTGAACAAGGCAGCTTTGCTTAACTGAGTCCACTGTCAATATTTGAAATTCGGTTTTACGCCTCTTAGGTCGTCTTAGGTCTTTCTTAGAGTTTATTTAGTCGTTAGTGATGAATTTTCGTTAAACATGAGTAAATACCAAGGTATTTACTAAATAAACTCGTAACTATTGAATTACCTACTCAAAAGGGTGAGATTTAAAGCAGTATATATGTTTTTAGAGTTTTAACAGTATTTTTTTTCAAAATTTTCACATTGAAAAATATTTCTGTATTTATTTAAATATTTATAATTTCTGCTTGCAATACTTTCTGTAAAGGCTATACAAATTTATCAGCAATAACTACTTTCAGGATTACTTAGATTTTTTTGCAATGAGTCACGATTTATATTCTTTGAAATCAAAGCGACATTGCAATAACTTAAGCTTTTAGGAGTGCCTAAAAGGCTACCTTAAATTATACCATTTAGCGACTTTATAAAGTTACTAGTATAGAAACTGAAAATGTTAAATAGCATTGCAATTCATTTTTGACTTAACAATTCAATAAAGAATGAGTCAAACGTCTGGGTATTTACTCTCAGTCCTTAGCATTAAAATAAAATACTTTCATGTAATCTTATATAGTGTTACAGTAATCTTAAGAGCAGCTTTTTAATTTCAAATTATAATTTTCAATTACCATTTAGTACAAACTTCAATAAGTTGTAAAATAAGTATCGAGAAAAAGATTTCTGATATAAGGCCATTAGTAACTCGTAATTTTTTCATACAATAGGCTATTACAGTTATAGTAGTAATATGTTATAACTTTACCTACATCATATATGGTAATGAATTTTTTACGTAACAAAATCATAGCAGTCGAAACTATAAAGGCCTATAAAATACAAGATATACTACTATGTCTATTGAACCTCTAAAACTGGTACTACCATCTGTACAGAGCCTCTACGCATAAAGTATGATGTGTACAAAATTAGCGGCAATTTGCTATTCAAGTAAAGTTTCCGTGTGTCGGCCTTCATCGTAGAATTTACGCAACTAGCGGTGTGCATTGCATGTGATACGAGTCTTCGACTCCTTGAATCGACTCAATCCGGTTCTACATGGCTTGTAAGTAATAGAAAAAAACGCTCAAGTGGGTGGGAGTCAGATTACGCCGAGAGCTTCGTATTCAGATACGTACGAATTGGTAATCAGAAAAGTTCATCATCTCGTAAATTTATTCTCCGAGTTTTTCCCATTTCTACCCGACCACGGCGAAACCAGTTTTGGCAGTCTGATTTAATGAATGAGATTTCAAAATATTCATAATAATGACTCGAATGACATAGGCTACATACATTTTTTCAAAACATTTTACGTAGTTGGGTTTTCCTTCTCATTTTAATTGCCATTCTAGCAATGCTTTCCTATATCTTGAAAAAATGGTTTATTTATTTTAACCATTTGAAAAACGGATTCCTAACAAATGAAAATCAAATCATGATGGGGACATACTTTGCATGTCCTCGTTGATGGACCTACGTAACATGTTCATCTTATTCGTTGTTGTCACCTTGGACAGGTAAAATCTTGTTTATATTATTCGGCGATTAGTAAAAAGTTGTAAGTATACATTGAAAACTACGTGAAGCCTTGTTTTGGGGTAACTAGCTTTAGCAAACGTCATAAAACATTAACTCACAATGAAACTACTTAGATACCCGTGTACGGCATGTCCCTAGGTATATAGTAAAATCATTTAAGCGTTGTTAATGATACGAAAGACGTGACATAGCTTTTCAGTTTTCGCCCTTTGACGGTATACATTATGTTGTATGCAAGCAAATCGATGTATGCATGTAATTGCCTAATTGTTCTTCCAAAGATTATTAATCCTCTAAGTTTCAATTTCAGTTTAATTTATCCCGCACCGTTAAGAGTGATACGATCAGTAAGTACTGGTCGTATCACTCTTGTCTAATAAGTATTATTATCAGTCTACGTAATAGATAACTTGCAATTTTTACATTGGCGGACTTCATAGGCGGAGAAGTAGGTAACGTGACGTAAGTTGACGTCGGGCTTCGCGAACCTTCTAGACTCGGCTACGTCAGCTGGCCGCCAGTCGCGCCGCTTTGCGGTGTCATCACAGAGCAATATAATCCATACATTGGTACGTTCCTCTCTTAGTTGGTGTCATGGTGGCTTGGACATGCGCAATAGCCGCATTAGTGCTGCGCAGCTCGCAGGCTGCCGGTCAAACACACTAACGGATGTTAATTTACTTCGCGAGGTTTCACTTACCTTACCCCGTTAAAATAGACTGGGTAAATTGTAATTCATCAAATAAATTTTATTTAATAAGATTAATTAGTGAGCGTTTTAATTCCTGCCCCTCTACAATCAAAGGAAAGGAATTTTGGCTTTGGTAACCTCACTCAGTTAAAAGCAATGAAATAATTACTTATCACCCGTATTCTGTGAGGCAGTATCCCTCCGGTCGACCTGGCCTGTTTGTGGCGAAGCATGGCTCTCCCAGCAAAAAAACTACTTTCTGTATAAAAATTGTGCTGCGCGCACTTTACAGAAGAAAACAATAGATTTCCCAATGTTTAATTTCTTTGTTGTATAGAGTATTAATTTAATTACTGACGTCTCCTAGAAAGATTTCTAAGTTAGTAATGAAAACAGTTGCAGTCTCATCGATTGATTGTTCGATATCCTTGTGACGATTGATGTAGGTAACTATTTGTCGAAAATCATAGTTGGCAACTATATCACCAGCGAAATCATAGGCGCAATCATCACCAATCACAACTTGTCATGTCATTTTGTCAGAGTGCTTAGGTATTCATAGATTTCACATGAAATGAAATGGGAATATTTTGTATTAAAAGACATATTTGTGTATGTATGCCTGTGTTAGCAAGTTATTTTTATTTTTCGTTTTGTAAGAAATGCAGTAGCAGGCAACTAGCTGAGCGGTAGGTAGCAACCTCTATCATCACACAATGAAAATTCGACCTTTGTGACGTAATTTATATCTAAATTTTTCATATCGGATTACATTGATAAATAAATTCTACCGGAACTCAATCAATTGTCTTTAGTTAATCAAAAAACATGTAAGCGGATTAATTGATATAAGTATACTTTCACAGCTTTAAAAATTCATTGCACCTTTATAAAGTCATTTGGTAGGTTATCAGTTCGTCACGAAATCCTTGAATACCTATGTTATCTTCCACCATCATCACGGACAATTTTGAAACGTTAGCTGCTAAAAATATTCAAGGACGAGCTAGACGTCATCCTCTCTCTGAAAATGTAATTAGGTACTTAACTGGCATAGAGTTCTGGCTTGATAAATTTTTAAGCCGAGTGTATAAAACTTGAAGTATTAATCTAGAGCTTAATACTTTACTTTCACGCTTATCTATATCTATACTAATATTATAAACGCGAAAGTTTGTAAGTATGGATGGATGGATGTTTGTTACTCTTTCACGCAAAAACTACTGAACGGATTTGGATGAAACTTTACAGTAATATAGCTTATACAACAGAATACAACATAGTCTAGGTACTATTTGCAGCGATAACTGACATACAGGCGGGCGGAGCCGCGAGCAACAGCTAGGAATACTATTAATTAGATTAGTATTATAAACGTGAAAAAAGCCATCTATCTGTTATCCTTTCACATCTAAACCGCTGTACCGATTCGGCATGGAGTTTGATTACCTATTGAAGTTGGACACAGGCTACTTTTTAACCGACCTCAAAAAAGGAGGTGGTTATCAATTCGACTGTATCTTTTTTTTAATGTTTGTTACCTCATAACTTTCGACTGGGTGAACCGATTTTGACGATTCTTTTTTATTTTGAAAGCTGGTGCTTCCCGTGTCCCTGGTCCTGGTCCCATTTCAATTTAGTCCAGATATAAGTCGTTTTTTTTTGTTAAAATTTGTGATTATAAAAGCTAATTTGGAATAGGTAGGTACTTAAACCGTGGATCATTGGCCACTGTCATTGGCCGATATGGCGACATGTAATATTCTAAGGTGGTCAATTCTCAAATTCGAGAATTCAGAACACAAATATCCATATAATAGTTGAAATAACTACCCTTGAGATCTATTTAGAGTTTAAATCAGAGTTTTATACCTAGAAAGTTCAGTTACTTAATATAGATATATTTTTGAAGACAACAGAATACACATTACACAAACTGTTCTTAGTCCATTGAAAAGTTACATTTGGGGTTGCGTTTTTAGAGGACCAAGTTTGTGGGGTCGCCACCTTGTACCACAGCCGCCATCTTGAAAATAGGGGTTAAAATGGTTTTTATGATATATCTCTTAAACTATTTCTTCTTCCTAGCCTCTATTATTCCCAAGATTTGGGGTCTGCTACTAGTTCAACCGGTTTTACCTGAATATCAGTTTTTACACGGAGCGATGGATGTCGAAAAGCAGGGCTAAAATGTTCTGCAGTGTGCTTCCATTGTTCTGGAGAGACTTGCAGCAACGTAATGGAACTCTCAGAATTAATAAATGAAAATAACTTTGATGATGAACCGCCAACATTAACACCCTTTCCAGTTCTCCCACTGATATTTAATTCAGAAAGCCGATCAGATGCTGAGCTGCAGCGTGGTTCATCGAAAAGACTGAGGATGGATTGGTTCTAATTTAGAAAATCACCGTGGATTATGCCTATTGGGGATACCATGTAAAAAACAACGGGCCTCCAGACTCTACCTCGTGAGTGGTGGGGAAAAGAGTCGATAATTAATTATTAATAATAGTGCAAAATCTGTAATTAAAAAAAATATAATAAAAAAATAACAAAAAATTATGACACATTATTAGTACACTCGTATAATATAGGTATAGTTAAGAGTACTGAAAAATAGTACTCACTTCGGAGCGCTGTAAGATTCCTCAAAAAACGATCTACAAAAATGGTCTGATATAATTTTTTTGCAAAAAGATTTTTTTAAAAATTATATCGAAAAATACAAAAAAAACTCGAAATTTCGAACATATTCACTTATAACTTTTTTATTTATAGTTCAGCGACAAAAATTTACTGAACCAAAGTTGTAGAGAATGTAATTTGCAATTAAAATGTTGACAATTTTTTTTATCAAATAAACTGTCTAAGAGGTATATCGTAAAAACCATTTCAACCTCTATTTTCAAGATGGCGGCCGTGGGACAAGGGTGGCGACCCCACAAACTTGGTTTTAGCTTTACACTGACCCCCCCCCCCTGCACATCATAAAAATAAACTGCTTCCTCTAAAAAACGCAAGGTAAGGCCTAAAAATTGTAACATTTCAATGGGCTATCTAAGATTAATAGTTTAATTAATTTATAATATACCATTTTACTTTTTAACTATTGTTACAAAATTTACAAACAACATTAGAAAATTTACCATTTCATTAGTTTTCTACGTACCAGTACCAGTTACGAAATGTAAGTACCTAATTGTTTATATTGATAAAAAAACTGTAAAATTTGAAAATTAATTACAAAAAATAATATCAAAACTTAAAAAAACAATATCTTGCGACTACAACCCTATTTTTATTATTCGCAGACCTAAAGTTTTGTTATCATACGTAAAAATATGCAAATAAAATAAAATGATGTATTTCTTTATTGAAATAAATCGCTTCCTAGTTTTGAAAGACAAGTGTAGATAGCAGCAGTCTCTCCCAAGTCAAGACGTGATAATTTTGTTTATCGCCCTTGTTACAGAAGAAATGTTTATTTACGTACTTATTTTTAGCGCTAATTAGTACATGTTATTGTTAATTAGAACCTAGTAATAGCAGTTAATTACTCCAAATATTCAAAAATTTTCGGGTAGATACAATCGTTGTTAACCAATGGTTAATGTATGTAAGTAATTATTAAAATAACCAGGTCATATACCATGTCTCATATTTGGTGGTCGAATAAGTCGATTGTAAAAAAATAAACAAAAACTAACCTAGAAAATATTTTGAAGGCATTTGGAGAAACGGGGTTTTAGCGACTCCAGTAGTTCTTTACACCTATTTCGTCTTTTTAGGGTTCCGTGCCAAAGGCAAAAAACGGAACCCTTATAGTTTCGTCATGTCTGTCTGTCTGTCTGTCCGTCCGTATGTCACAGCCACTTTTTTTCTTATAAAAATGGTTTTCATACTAAGCGTTAGTGGGGTAGCGTGGTAAAGCAAAAACTCATGTCTTGTCACACTTTAGAACTGCTAAATATTCTAATTAAAAACGATATAAATATGTAAGTTTGTTGTTCTGTTCGGTTACTAGATCCAACCAAAAAACTACGAGAGTTTTAATTGTCTCTGTGACGTTACTTCAGGGTTCAATTTAAATTCATGTAGATATGTTCTAAACATAATGATATAAATTCTAATTCAAAACATCAAATGTTTTGAATAAGTGAATGCCACCCAGTTTATTAAGTTAAAAACAAAACGCAAAAGTGAGACATAATACAGTATTGTATTATTAATTTGCCAAGATGAATTTATTATGAAAATGAGTTCATGATGTATTAAAAATATATAGTTACATCACCTTCATATTTGACATGAAGATGAGAATGAGTTGTCGATAGCCTTATTTACCGATAGCTATATGTATTATATTTATTTTAAAACATCATTGGCTCCAGGTCAATGAGAAAAATCTAACCATGTAAATGTTCAAATTTATTGATTGATGAGTTAATAAACTCATCAGGGAAGTTAATTGTGTAAATAAAACATTTTTTAGTTTTATAAACATAATTTTATTGGTCTGTTAAGTTTGATCTTCTGAAAATTCCTGAAATCATATTTTTTTATGCACTCGTTAGGTAATAATTAGCTTAAAAATGTTCTTTTATAATTAAAAACCTAAAAAATACATGGAAACAGTCCATTCATGCGTATCATTCATGCTTGATTCAGATAATTTAATCAGTATAACTTTGAGATAACATATTATTTCAAGGTTTTTGACAAAAGAAAGTACTGTTTGATCAAGAATTACGAGGTTTGACTATTTACAGTACATTATGGAGATATAACTACAAATTCTACATCAGACTAATATATAAAGGCGAAAGTTTGTGTGTATGTTTGTTACTTCTTTACGCAAAAACTACTGCACGGATTTGAATAAAACTTTACAATAATATAGCTTATACATGCGAATAACATATAGGCTACTAGGTATTTGCCGCGATAATCAATACACGCGGGCGGAGCCGCGGGCAACAGCTAGTTTATAATAAACCATAAAAGTTTATTTAAGTTATTCCTGTAAACTCATTCAGCAGGGCATTTATAAAACGTGTTATTGCATAGAGCAAACCAAACCTACACTAAATTTCAGTCTCTGCTGTCAGACTTTGCTGTACCAGGCAATATCACCATGGCGTGCCGGAAAGCATGAGTAGAATCTAAGAGTAGTGGTCACCATTGCGGTGCGAATGTAAATGCACCGCAATGTTATACTAACCCACACTCTCGCACTCTTCGCTGAGATGAAGTCCCGATCGACTAACAGATCAAACGACGCAAATGGGGCTGGATAGGCTACACCCTCCGAAGAGATTCCAACCACATCCCGAGGCAAGCACTAGACTGGAATCCCCAAGGAAAACGCAAGCGTGGCCGTCCAAAACAAACCTATTATCGATGAAGCGAAGCCTATTGGCAAGACCTGGAGCGAAATCAAGCGAGACGTTCAAGACAGAACGGGGTGGCGATGCACTGTGGACGCCCTCTGCCCCATCTAGGGGACATAGGACCTTAAGCAATCCACACTCTAGCTGCCCATTAAGATGTTTTTGTATCACCAGGCCTCTGGTCTCGCACTCATTAACGAAACACGACAACACTAATGCTGTCACTTGAGGTTGATCTTCTGTGAGAGTGTAGTACCGCCCCGGTCGAGCCAGCCCGTTCGTGATGAATTCAGCGTGGCTCTGCTACCTGATTGAAATATGAAACTTTTGAAGAGTTATTATATTCATCATCCAGTCTTTCATAGTCCAGTTACTAGACATACCCCTCTCTTTTCAAACAAAACATTTGCTTATAATATTATGCTGGCCAGACTGGTTAATAGTTACCATTTGTGTTTTGTTTTCCTTCTCATTGCAGTGTTGTTTGCCCCGTGTTGTTGCCCACTTAGTCACCTCTTTCGACATACACGGATGAATAGAAGATGACACGCCATTTTCTTAATCCACGAAATATGAATAAAAAGTATGTTTGTGGTCATTTTTAAATTTGTTCATTCCATGCCGTGTAATTTAATTATTACTGGGGAGAATTAACTTCATAATTTTGAACTGCCTGACCAAACGACCGACAAAATGCCAAAGTACTAATTAATAATTTATATGTGAATGTGAGTTAGTAAAAAAGGATTTAATAATTTCCGTAAAGTTACTTCTTAGAGACGGTTGAAGATGACCCCTGTGATTGACCTTCTAAGCGAGCTTAATGCTGCTAAGTCATATCAGTAATGCGTGGCATTGAAATCGATCATAAAATGCTTGAAAAAATTACTTTGTATTAGATGATACCTTGATAATATATTATTAGATATTTAATGAGTTGATCATTTTATTTTTGTGTACTCCTTGCCATTGGTGAACTTAATTCAGTAATAATCCTTTTTTATTGAATTGGTTGGCAGGTAGTTAAACTTACTAAAAAAGAACACAATAAGAATAATAACTTACTGAAAATCTGGAATCCTTGGGTTTTATGTAGGTATTGTGATCTCTTTGTTCTTGCCACTAGATGTTTATAGGAAATAATACAAAAAGTATAACCTTGATTTTTAGGGTTCCGTACCCAAAGGATAAAACGGGACACTATTACTAAGACTTCGCTGTCCGTCCGTCTATCACCAGGCTGTATCTCATTAACCGTGATAGTTAGACATTTGAAATTTTCAGAGATGATGTATTTCTGTTGCCGCTATAACAAAAAATACTAAAAAAAGAATAAAATAAATATCTAAGAGGGCTCCCATACATAAAACGTGATTTTTTTGTTCGTTTTTGTTATTTAGTTAAAAATGGTGCGGAACCGTTCGTGCGCGGATCCGACTCGCACTTGGCCGGTTTTTGCACTCATTAGTAAATAAAGCTATTTAATTTTTTGTAAGTATCTGTAGCCTTAGTTAAAAGACAAGTTAATTAATTTAGACTCGAGTTGAAATAAATTAATTACCTACGTATGTATTATGAAGTAAAACGTCTTAACAATATCCGCAGTATTTTACTTAGGTATAATACTTTTTCCTTCTGCTTTGTGTTTAAATGTTCTGCGGAAGTAGTACTAATCCAAGTTTTAACAACCTTTGATAAAAGAATAAATAAATGACGATTAAAATTCACAGCAGAAAATCTAAACTCTGTCGGGAAATGTTGCAAACAAAACTTTTTTTTATATAGAATAAATCGAATAATTCAATGATTTTAAAAATGGCTACGTTTAGTTCCTGCACTCCAAACTGGGTATCATGCCGCCTTACAATAGCTGCGAGTAACTGGTTTTCCCCTTGGTTACGAAGGGGCGAGGTCCGTATATGCCTTGCAGTCGATTAGTCGAGTCATTCCTAGAGGGGATTCCCGAGTTTTATTGGGAGTTGCTAGCTTCAAATTTAATAATCATTAGAAAAAAGTTTAACTTTTCTACGATTTCCGATAGTAATGTTTAGATCCATGTAGAACGGACAAAGATTTTGTAAAATATCTAGAAGTTAGTCTTTCGTGTCAGTCGTGATCATACCTACAGCAAATATTGCAATATAAAGTCAAATAATATATTAATGTTGTTGTTTACTATATATTTATGTTTTTGTCACGATTTTCAACTTAAACACGTATTACAGGATAATTATCTGGGGGCACGGTCGTGCCCCCGCCAAGACGAGCCAAGCGAAGCGCAAGGGCACTACCTACCTTTTCTCGAAGTGTTTCGTCGTTTTTTTGAAACCTCATAACTTTGGTTCCCCATATACCAGATCGTTCAAATTCTCAGGATATGATGTTATCAATAGACTAATCAAACGTACAAAGTTTCAATTACATAGCTCTGATATTTAGCCTAGCCTATTACTTTTGCCCCCCAACCCCCGAATTTAGGGGGTGGAAGTTTGTATGAGACTTTCACAAATGTTTATGCTAAAGGTTTTATTTTTGAAATTGAAAAAAAAAAGAATTTTTCGAAAGAAGAAAAAAGATGTACAAGAAATACATGTCAAAAAAAGAAAAAAAAACTGCCTTAAGCAACTAACAAAAAAAAAGGAAATCCCTCCAAAAACATGTTCATGTAAAATGTTGCCAAGACGACTGTATATGGCTTACCATGTGAAAAATATATCAGATCTCATGTAGAGCCAAACTTCTGAATCTACACGCCCTAACTCTACCAACCCTAACTTCATAAACTCTACATCTCAGTAAAAATGTATGGCTTGGCTGTTTCGTTACTTCAGAAACAAAGTATTCTTCTAACACATTACTTCAGAAACTAGATATTTGAAAACACAAAAGGCGTTCGTTCCCCCTTTGTGACGGTATGGTAGCGAAACGGCGAAGCCATACATTTTTACTGAGATATAGAGTTTGTGAAGTTAGGGTTGGTAGAGTGGGCGTGTAGATTCAGAAGCTTGGCTCTACATGAGATCTGATATCTTTTTCACATGATAAGCCATGTACAGTCGTCTTGGCAACATTTTACATGAACATGTTTTTGGAGGGGATAATGGCTTTATTTAAGTAAAAGATGTATCAGAAATGAAAGGTACATTATGTGCTTTGAACCTCAAAAGTAAATAATGTCTATGCTGACACCAGTGGACAGATCTGAACTGTTTTTCTTTTATTAATTCTTTTCAGTTTCACGCGTATGTGCGGATGTGTCTAATTCGAGGATAGGTATATGTAATTCGATTAATGTGTATCTCCGCAGATACACATGACTCAATTTATTTCGTTCGTTTCGTTATATTTGCTTTGCTGTTAGGGTCCCTACGATTAACTGGGTACCAGTATCCCTAACTTAGGGATACTGGTACCCAGTTAATCGTTAATAAGGTAAGGAGCGCGTTATTATAATTTTTATCACAATACAAATTCGAGAGAAATGACTCCTTTGAGAAATGTATTTCACACGATCGAGTATGTTATAGTCCACAGAATAATAACATTATATTTTCTGTTATTTTCCATTATTAACTAGCATGTAAAAGAATATGGGACAAGAATAAGAGATGTCGTCAAGAAGAAGAGACATGGACCGAAATTATAATTTGGCGATTTTAAGGAGAACATCGGTGAGTTATTCTTGCCAGATATTAAAAATACTCTTTGGCCAAAATTAGCTCGCATTATCTTGCGATCAGGCAGTAGGTAAGCACTCTTACAGTTACCATTATAAACACAAAGAATATATTATTTTCCGTATTGTTACAAATTCTACTGTGAAGTATTATAATCGGAGAAATGACTGATTTACAATACAAATATAAAAAAATATAAACGGTGGCAAATAGAAATTGTCTGGTAAATTTCTAGTTTACATGACAGAAAGTCTCTCAATCTATTTGATCTACTATGAATAAAATAATATACACATAAGTACATGTTTGGGTATACATTTTGATTCTAATTTGATTAATCAAAGATCGATCATAATTGTCTAATAAATTCTTCACAAATAAAACGAGTAACAAGTCCAGTTAGAACAGTATATCATCAATTCACATCTAACAAATGAGCGATCGTTATAGGTATCACATTTACCTACACAACGTGCATGAAATAGGTAAAAATCTAAGCAATTCGAATGTTTGTTAACCGTAGATATCATGTTAGGATAGCTGTTAGTTTTACCTCATTGTTTGCCTTTGTCTCTCCTTTGTCTCCTGAACCAAAAATCTTAAAGCTATGATTATCAACTGCTCATCATGGATCAATAAATTTCCCATCGATTCTGATATCAAAACTATTTGTAAATATGTGATAACCGACTAGCTAGAAGGTCGCATAGTTAAACTGTAGGTATATGCATCGATCCATGTGATATCAACTGGACACACTGGCACACTACATCAATAGTAATAATTCTGTTTACTTAGTCAACATCATTTCATTGTTATACATTGAAGGAGATATCAGTGGATCTGATTAGGTAAACAAAAAGAAAATACGGTTGAAAATCAGCGCTGTGGTCACTTTCAGGACCGCAGCATAAGCTGAGCTGTGGCCCTTTGGTCACACGGCTAGACATTTCACTGTTTTCATTTTGTTTGTTTTGTATATTGTTTTTTTTTTGTTGTTTAATCTAAGTTAAATATCTTATTTTTACATGTGAATAATAAATGTGTTCTTTCTTTCTTTTCTTTCTTTCAAAAACATATTTATTTATCATTATGGAATAACTTCAAATGATTTTTCAAAGTTGAGTCAAGTTGTAAGGTATTTGTGAAAAAATGCCACATGTATTGAACGTATTTAATTTTGTTCAGTAGCTATGCACGATGCTGAAGAAATATAAATAAACAGGAAAATAGGCCATTAGTATGTGACTTGTAAAGTTGCACTAAATTATTTCACAAATAAAATTAGATGTGGCAAAAATCGAGCAAATTAACTTTTTTTTTAAATACATAATTTACTTGTATGCGAATCCCTTATATATCAATATAACCTATATAACAATATGAAAAAACATTCACACCGTGGGAGAGCCACGCTTCGGCATGAATGGGCCGGCCCGACCGGAGTGATACCACGGCCTTACAGAAAAACGGTGTGAAATAGCTTGCGCTGTGTTTCACCGAGTGAGTGAGGATACCGGAGGCCCATACCCCAACCCCTCCCCCTATCTCCCTCCCCCCACCCACCAAAGGTTGGTAACGCACTTGTGACGCCTCTGGTGTTGCGGGTGTCCATGGGCGGCGGTAATCGCTTACCATCAGGCGATACGTTTGCTCGTTTGCCGGACCATTCCATAAAAAATAAATAAAAAAAAAACAGAAAGAGGGAAAAAATAAACTTCTTTACTATTTTCTATTTTTTTCTAATTATTCTTCTCTCTCAACCTAGTCTGCACAAGTTTCTACTAATCACCTTCGCGAACGCTGCATCACACACATGTATATGTAAATGTAATATTTCACTTCCATAATGAACACTCTACTCCGAGCATTAAGGTTGTTTGTTTTAATTAATTCCAACTATTAATCTTGTCATAATATACTCAAGTTGATTTAATGCAGTTAGGCATATGATTCTACTAGCTGACCCAAGCAACCTCGTTTGCGTCCAAACTACCATCCCCCGTTTTAACCCCAAAAGGGGGTTGATTTCTAAAGATACATTAGTAGTACACCTCCACACCGTATACAGAGTATACATTTAAAATTTCAAGTCTCTTACTTCAAAACATATGACTTTCAAACAAACGTCCAACCCCCGTTTTACCCCCTTAGGGGTGGAGTTTCGTAAAATCCGTTCTTAGCGGATGTCTACACCCTATAAGGAACCTATTTGCTAAATTTCAAGTTTGTAGGTGTTATAGTTTCTGAGATTTTATGATTAATAAGTGAGTGGTATTTCGCTTTTATTATATAGAATTATAGAATATATAACTTGACTGAAGATATACATATACATAAATACGCATTGTAAAATATTAAATATAAATAATAGGTATTTTCGATGGACGCAACGATTTCTATTGACTATAGTTACGCGACAATGTTATATTTATGTACTAAATGTTTTGCCTGCGACCCTGCAGGAAAATAATTATTTTAAAGCTCCACGTTATAACCGCATGCTGATCTAAGTGGCGTGTTCTTGACGTCTGACGTCATAAATGCTTCAGTTCATGACGAATCAATTAATTAGTAAAGTATTGATTTATACTACTGAAAGAAAAAGAGTTCTTGTGTGGAGACCGCGTTTCGGCAAACATAGTGTAGGGACGTCGACAGGCCAAGTGGAGTAACGACTTGCGCAAGATGGCTGGCATGAGGTGGATGCGAGAAGCCCAAAATCGATCAAAGTGGCGTGCAATGGGAGAGGCGTGTGTCCAGCCGTGGGCTGTAATAGGCTGATGATGAGATCTACAAAATGCCATCAAACTCTTTATCTTTTACATACAATCATATTTGATCGCTATTAACAATACATTTATAAACAACAGATAACATATTGATCTTTTGTTTACTTAGTATTAGAGTGGAATATTTTGAAACCTTTTCATATTTTGACATATTCGGACTATGAATATAATAAATGTATGAGTTGTATTTCCTTGTTCCTTGCATATTCAGCATGCATTAAATTTCCAACGTTGACCGTAATGTGTTTATATCGTATTATGATTGAAAATGTAATGGATAATCTGCTATTCTTAGTTATAGTTTACTATTTTACTACGGTAACTATTTAAATACGGTTTGCTAGAAGATATTTCACCCAGAAAAAAGATCACCGCGTGACAAAAAATACGCTAGCTTCACGCGAGAAAAAAATAGTTTATTTTTTTCTAAATCGTATAATAAACCGGCTTTATACCTGTTGCGATTGCAATATATATGAAAATTTGCATAAAGCTTATATTTATATTAGTCAAACAATGGGTTGGGTAAAAACAAGAAAAATAAGAGAGTTAAAGTCTGACTGACAATGGCTGGATAATAAGTTGTTTTCTGTACACGATATAACATTATTAACCAATATTTTGCAATAGTAACTAGGTAGGTACGTTATGTAAAATAAATCTATTCTATATATACTTATAATAAAAATGTAACAGGTCCAATTCTGTACATTAAAGATATTTTGAAATTTTTTTTGGAGGGCTCTCTGTCATCGATACTGAACCCAAAACTGTAATTTTTTTCATTTTTGTCTGTCCGTCTGTCTGTCTGTCTGTATCTTGGCCGCGCATCACGTCGAAACTACTAAACGGATTGAAATGAAACTTGGCATGATTTGAGTACATACTACGAGGCAGGACATAGGATACTTTTTATCCCGAAATTCAGTACGGTTTCCTGGAGAGAGGGGATGAAAGTCAAAATATGTACTTGGTTGTAATTCAATAACACATACTCCGATTTCATTCATTCTTTTTTTGCTAGAAAGAAAAAAAAGATAACGGGAAAAGTCTTTTTTTTGTCCGTGACTGTACACTTCCTGTGGGAAGCTGAGACAGATCTGTAAATATGGCGGTACGAAGTTCGCCGGGTCAGCTAGTTCTTTCTATACTCGCTGGTCGTCGTCTCGTCTAGGTTATAATGGTGAATAACACTTCTTTTTCCTTAGAAGACGCAACATATTTCCACATTGGCACTTCCCATTAATATGCTGTTTAGTTATGAAATATTGTTCTTCGCCACTTTCTTAAAGCGTTAAAGCTATCTCGTTAGGTATAGTAAAAATATAGCAATATTTATTTTTGGAATTTATGATGGTTCTCTTCTTTTAAATTTCGTGAAAGAATAAACGTATTGCTAGGGTCGTATCTTATTTCAGGCATAACGCTTATCTTACTGTTAAACCATAAATACACACATCAAAAGTGTCTAGGGATCAACATATGTGTCTAGGGATCAACATATATTTTTGCAATAACTTTTCTCCTGATTGATATTAATTAAAATTTTCTTTAAGGATTCATCAAATAAAGTGTTTTCGTTTGTCACAGTAACGATAAACCAAGTCACCTTTGCATTAATAAAGAAATTTGCCATTTTCCTAATAAAGGGATTTTTGACATTTGAACTACTAACATTAAAGTTCGAAAAAAAGACTGAAATAACAGTTTTCTTTAAAATTTTATTAGGTAACTTAAACAATTAATAATCCGTGTTTCTACCGCGAACACTAACACAAGAACATCGGTTTGGCATACTTAAAATGAGTTCATCCAAATCACGCTGTGGAATGGCCGCCCATGTTCGTTGCAACAACAAAAAAAGGTCTTCTTGGGACTGGATACCCTCCATATTCGGCAGAGCTCTTCTCTGTAGCATATCCCATGCATGCTCAATCGGGTTCAAGTCTGGCGACTGAGCAGGCCAGGGCCAAAGCCACATCTCAATCTCAAGAAATCCGCATAAAATGCTTGATCCCTAGACACTTTTGATGTGTGTATTACGAAAGAAGGTGCAAAGAACAGCCAGTTACCAGTTTAATATAAAAAATAATTAAATTAAAATTTAAACTCGTATTTTAGCCGGATTTAGATAATTTAACCGGTTTTTCACTTTATTTACTGTTTATTTATTTTGTGTAATTCATGTATATAATATAAAAAAGAAACAACATTTTTGCTGAAATCCTACTAATTCTCGTATTATCTAATGCTCCTATTGACTTGGAGAAGGCATTCGACAGTGTTCCTCGCGAAACTCTTTGGATGGTGCTAAAAAAGCTGGGGTGCACCTAGAAATTTGTGAGGCTTGCTCCGACTTTTGCATTACGTCATTGTAGACGGTTAAGAGTCCGCTTTCTTCCCAGTTACCTGTGGAGTAAAGCAGGGGTGTGTGAGTGTGTAAAGCACCCACAATGTTTGCCATATACGGTGCCATGGTGGTTGGGGGGTGTTAAAATTAGTCTCCAAAACGGTACACATACGATTTCACACAGATGGCGATCTTTTCAAACTAAGAAGACTCAGGGCACGCCCAAAAGTGTCACATACAGTAATTACAAATAGTATGTATGCTGACGACTGTCGGTTTTTGCAACAAGCGTGCTGCAAGTTCGGCCTTAAAATTAACGTCAAAAAAACGGAAATGATATCCCAAATACTAATGGGTACGAGACACCGACCATGGAACTTGGTGGAGATCTGTTGAAGCAAGTCTACAAATTTCGATATTTGGGGACTACTGTAACATCTAAGTGTGACCTTGATGCAGAAATCAATAGCAGAATCGGTGCTGCCGCTGCAGCAGTGTTCCAAGGCATTTTGCTCACACGATATAAAGTTGTCCACCAAAATATCCCCGTACGTGGCGATTGTGCTGCCGAACCTTTTATATTCCTCCGAGACATGGTGCTTCTATCGTCACCAAATAAATACGCACATTGGACCGCTTCCACCTGACATGCAATCGAAAAATTCTGAACATAAGATGGTCAGATCGCGTGCGAAATACCGAAGTTCTGCGACGAGCCAATGTTGGTGGCATCGAGGCCTATATAATGCGTCGTCAGCTTCGTTGGTGCGGTAATGTATCTCGTATGGCGGAAGAGAGAATGGCGAAGTGAATCCTATATCTGAACTTGAGACTAACTAAACGTGATCAGATTAAAACCCGTACTCCCGCAGCCATTACTTACAATATTGTTAATAGGCTAACATGTCCACACTGTGCGTGTGAATTTGTTGCGAAGATTGGATAAGTCATCTTCCCTCGCTTCAACGAAGATTTGAGTAGGAGTCGAAGAAGTCGCCGTGGCCGAAGTCGGTCGTAGGATATTATTATTATCATCTAATGCTCCTATTACTTATCGCGAGCTTACTCTACGTCTGTGGGGAACTATGTGTAAGTTTGAAAAATAATTAAACCCTTTCTTTTAAGGGTAAGAGCAGGCAGAATAAACTAAATAAATGAAATGAAAAAAAATTGCATTTACAATGTTATTTGTAAATGTGCTTCTTTACACAACGCGGTAGGTAAAACCTTGTATTTTTACATCCGGGTCATCGTACACAATATTTTTTTTTCAAAAACTATGTGATGAAGTAAATAAATAATACCTAATTAATTAAAAACTTTTTAAACAAACTGAAAATACTTTAGTTAACTAACGTCTTTGATTTAAATAATAGCGTTAAAAAAAATACCAACAATGAATTTTTATTCTGCAGGAGAACAATAAGGGGGCGTCCATAAATTACGTGAGATGTTTTCTTAAGCTTAATTCAAAGCTTCGTTAATCTTAAGCGTAATCGTTTTACGATTACGCTTAAGATTAAATCTTAAGCATGTACGATGTGGATTAAATGGACCAAAATAGTTTCTTTTTTTTTGTTTCAATCAGAAAAAAAATTACGTGATATTTGCCTAGACCCCCCCTCTCTCCAACGTAAGATTAGATGAGATTTGACTAGACCCCCCCTTAAACATCTCACGTAAATTATGGACGGCCCCTAAACCAAAAATAAACAAAAACCATACGAATGTTCGCCAGATGTACAAAGATATTGCAGACTTATCTAAAGTAACCTACGTCACTCGCAATTAGATTATTATTATAACATAAAATAAAATATTATTATTCAATGCCCTGTATCTTCAGATTTTTATTTCATCTGAGCCTGTATCATAATCTTAATCTATGAAGATCTTAAAAAGTATTTTTCACTACAAATGTACCTAATTTACAGAAGCGCTTGGCACTGTACTGGAAACGTCATTTGATGTGTCGTTATACATCAAAAGCTTTGTACGAACGGATTCGAGGAAAATTTCCAAGTTCTCGCTATATCTGCGCATAATCTATAGCAAGTACTTGTACAACATTCGTTTGCGTGCATTCAACCGATCATTTGTAAACAATAATAGTCACAGTAATTAAATCTTATGTTAAATAGTATGCAGTTCGTAACAATTTAATGAAATAGGTAGGTATTTGAATAAAGTGTTTTGAGGATCTTTAGAAAGAGTAACAAAGGCATCACAGTGATAGTTTTCCTTTGTTTTGCTCTTATTGTGTTAAGGGATGAATATAACTGGGCTATGAGCGCCTATGAGTTTGTAGTATTATACAATTATCATCATCATTTTCAGGCCCTTTGCGAAATTTTATTTTAGATTGGCGCAATGTATAACGATGTGTCTTTATCCGTCCGGCCTACTTTGCGAACGCTTCTTCGGGAATGTAACAGTTTTTAGACGGCACAAAGGAAAAAGATAAATTGGGAGAAAAGGATACCGCAAGCCTCGAATGAGGAGTGACTTAAAGTCAATAGAATAGAGCGGCAGGTCACGGTATATTATCTCTAAACAGTATTGTGTATTTGGATATCCAACATCCATCATAATTATGTCTAAAGCTCCGTGGAGAGTAAACACGCTAACACGCGGTTGGGCTGACTGCATATTTAAATTTTATCTACTTACTATTTGAGTTTTATTCTGGTTTTGTGATTGTAAATATTATATTTCTCCTCATCATCGTCCTAACCTTTATTATTCCCAAGATTAATTTGGGTCAGCTACTAGTTAAACCGGTTTTACCTGAATATCAGTTTTGGATCTGGACCTCCGCAACCTTGACGGCGAACTGAATTCGAAGGTTGAACTAGTTGTCAGTATATTTGATGGCATTGACTTCCCAATAACGATTTCCATTGATGTTCAAGACAACCGGGACCGACGGACGGCTTAACGTGCTCTCCGAAACACGGGCGGGAAGCACCGCCATGCGCCATCTTCGATACTCCGGGCTGCTATTAAAAAAATATTGTAAGAACATCCCAACAGCAGTCTGAACCGGGAATCGAACCCGATACCTCTTGATCGGCAGTCGTTTACGCTAACCGCCAGACCAACTAGACAGTTCGTAAATATTATATTTCTAATTAAAAAAAAAAAATCGTTTTAACTGAAATAAGAAGCTTTCAAAAAAATAAATAATGTGTTTTTATTCTAAGTAGATGTAAAATAATCTATTTTAATTCACGAACGAAATTGTGAAATTATATTCAGGTTATTATAATATGACTGCACTTATGGCCTAGCGGTTTAATCGGTCGACATGACGCTTCTTACTTTTGTAGAACAATTCAAGCAACCACAATATAGTCTATAGATACTCTTTGCCATATGAACTTGTGCTATGTCATGTACTCTGTCACTAATCAAGTATTCACAAGCTTACTGCATAGAAAAAATCACACCACTGTAGCACACTCGCGACTAAATGTAAATGTAAAATTAATGTATTTACTGTGTATCGTATCTAGTGTATACCGAACTCGAGGCGCGGTTTCTGCCCATTTGTGATAGAATGCCGATCCGATACATAATAATATTACCGTGACCAGGTGGCTGGGAGTGACAGTCAAAGTATTTTTTTGCAAGAAACAGGCGTTTTGTAGGAGGAGTAAAGAGATCACTAGCGTGTAGGTGTGACTGAAACCAATAGCTTTAAAACAGACGTAAAGCAATTAACTTGCTTACATATAATGTTATATTGCATGTATTTAATATATATAACTAATAAAAACTATCCACGCGCCTCAGCGCCGCACGACGCGCGATGTAACGTAAATATATTTTTGATTTTTAAGCTATAGCATTGCTTTTATAGCGGGCTTTGAGCGCGGCGACCGAATCAAGAAATTCCCTAACGAAAGTAAAACTTAACACCCCCCACTCCGTTTAACGTGTATGTATATGGTACGACTGTACGAAACTCGCACGGATCGAGACGAGCTGGTCCGAAATCGGACGAATACGTAAGCAGCTGTTTGTGAGAAAGTATATAGGTGTATACCTATACACCTATAGATAGACCTATAGATACCTATCTATCATATCTTTTTAATGCCACACTCAGCGCATATGCGCCCCGTAAGTATACATGTTCAAAGAAAAAAAAAACTGCATAAATAAAAAATTATAATTGCAAAAGTTGATAAAAAATGCAATAGCTTTACCGCAACAGTCCCCGAGTGCCACACGTTATTATTATTTTTTAAACTCCTTGCTTTTTAAATAAAATGCGCGATAAAAAGATGTAAAAAATATAGCTCATGGAAAGCGTTCGGTGACGATGACGCTAGTTCCATGATTTTTGTTCACCCAAAGTGCTCAACGCGCTTAAAGTAGTTTTCACTTCAAAAATAACAGATTATGAAAATCACATGCGTTTCGTGGTTTATGAGAAGTTAGTGGATACACAGACAGACTCGTAAAGGGACTTTGTTTTCTATTAAATAAACAGTGAACCAGAAAAGGTTCGTAAACCTCGTAGTTAGATAATCGTGTATTTTGTTTATGTAATTTATTACTGACTACAGATCGCATATTGTTCGTGTTTCGATTATTCGCGCCGACTTCAAACAGATTTTAGGTACCTAGCATACACAATAATACTACTATTTAAATGAATAAAGAATTAGGTATAGACAAGAATTGGCACATAGCAATTTATGAAGAGCCAGTTTATTTTACGCTTTTTAGTGTTTTTTGGCAGGGAGTTTTCGTCGGATGGTTTTTTGGAAGTCTGTTTTTTTTATATTTTTTTTTATTTTTCCATTTTTAGTGCAAACAATCATAGGTTATCAGTAATTTGAACTATTTCATATAATTTCTGCGGATGCGAATAACTTTAGTGGTTTGAACACGTATTAAAACTGAGTATGATCAGTTTCCAAAATTATGCTGAGATGCAAGATTTCTGTTACCGAGAACGTGGTCTACGGGGCAATAGGAATCGTGTCCAAGCTTAAATGTCGTGATGAAATAGAAGCAGGCGAGTTACTTAAAGCAAAATACATTAAGGGGTTAGTCATCATAGCGCCTGTGACATCAGCTCACCTAAATAACTTAAAAGTATACAACTAAAGGTCTATAGATACGTATGAAATTGAAAGAATTATCCTCCAACTCCTAACCGTTGAGGAGTTGTACCTTCCATCATCAGCTTACCTAAATAACTTGAAAGAATACGACTAAAGGTAACATATATACATATGACATTTAAAAATTTATCCTCCAACTCCTAACCGTTAAGGAGTTTTACCTTTCATCATCAGCTCATCATCATTAAATGATGACTACCAGACGCAAATACCGGGGTAGCTTCAGAAAATATACGAAAAAACATAGTACGTGCCTGAAAAAAATGAGGATTACCCTCGATTTCTCTGGGATGCCATCATCAGATCCTAGTTTCCTTATCATGGTACCACCGTCGGGACATCTTCTTTCCATTAAAAAAATAATCGTCAAAATCGGTTCATAAACGACGAAGTTATCCCCGAACACACATAAAAAAAAAAAAAAATATACGGTCGAATTGAGAAACCTCCTCCTTTTTTTTAAGTCGGTTAAAAACCAAATGCATGCGAAAAAATCCCAAACGTGTTTGCAATTTTTCCACTTTTTGGTTCCGTTATAAATATTACCCTTTAATCCTACGTTATATTTTATGTTTACAGTTTACCACGGAAGTACTATACTCGTAGTTTATTCCGTGGTAATGTATACGTATAATTACGTAAACATGACATAAGATAGGCAGGTTGCATTATTTAATAGCCTCCACTCTACTACTTTATATTGTACTAGTTTATGCTCGCGGCTCCGCCCGCGTGTATGTCGGTTATCGCGGCAAATAGTAGCCTGTGTGTTATTCTGATGTATGTATAAACTATATTGGGGGCGTCCATAAATTACGTGAGGTGTTTTTTTTTCTGTACGTCCCTCCCCCCCTGGTGAGATGTCGTGAGGTTTTATTCAACCCCCTCCCCCAATCTCAAGTGAGATTTTTCAAAATGTGGGTTTCTTACGTAAACGCGTTGGATTGTTATTGTAAAAAGAAAAAAAAAATGCTTCGTGCTTTACTTACGACTAGTTAAAAATTTAACAATAGAATACTTAAATCGTAACTACTGTGATTAAAAAAAGAATATCTACTCTAATTCAGTCCATGGAGAATCATGCGCGGTCTCAAGAGAGACTATTGGAACCAACATGTCTATATGATTTTCAGTAAAATCATCTGCTCCTTCAACTTCGTTCTGATGTAGCCACTCTAAGCCGTTAGCGCTTGCGCACAGTAACTCATTAGCTCGTCTTGTGACAATCCGTGAGGGTCGCACTACGCGGAACATACGCGCTTGCTGAGCTGGTGCTGTAACGTCGAAGTATGAATGAAATTATTTTCTTTCGAACGAATTAGTGAATGATCTTAATCGTATTATGATAACGCTTAAGTTTAAATCTTAAGCATGTACTATCTGGATTCAATGGACTAAAATAGTATTATTTTTTTTTGTTTCAATCAAAAAAAAAATGCGTGATATTAGCCGAGACCCCCCCGGTCTCGGCAAATATCACGCAATTTTGTTCTCCAACGTAAGATTAGATGAGATTTGACTCGACACCCTCCCCCTCTTAAACATCTCACGTAATTTATGGCCCCATTACTGTAAAGTTTCATCCAAATCCGTTCAGTAGTTTTTGCGTGAAGAAGTAACAAACATACACACAAACTTTCGCCTTTATATATTAGTGTGATTAGGATATAGTAGGATATATTGTTCATCATTATTTACTTTGAACTCTGTTCTAATTAGGCGGCCCGTGTTGCTCATAATGCGTTAAAAGTTCACACCATTGTTTAACAGTCAGTCTTTCTAGTTGTAAATCCTTGTAGCTGTACAAGAACTATTTTTATTCATCAATATTAAAAGATAAGTAACGACATTGAAACACGGTCAAGTCGATTAATTCGTTCAATATTCGAATGAATAATTACTATTCAACTTAGCCTTTCAGGCATCGATCTATAAAGTACTAGCCGATTGTGAGAGAGGGTAGTAAACTCTGAACATGAAAACTATGTCGGCTGACGACCTTTGTCTAACGCAGCAATGACTTGCGAGACATAGTTCAGGGGTTGACGACCTACCAACCTTATTTTATGTATATTTATCCTTTATTAATTTTGAGATATGTATTCTCCATGTTACTTGTTCGGTCCGAGTCATTGCTCTTTTGAGGCAATAAGTTATGATCTTTTTTTAATATGCTGAAAATAGTTTGTCGTCATGTTGATTTATTATAGTAGCAATCAGGAATGAAAAACCAAATATTGGTTTTACATTCATTTATAATTATTCAAAGTATAATTTCGTGCATATATTTATAGTAATCGTAAGGCCCAAGGCAATTTTTCACCATTTCATCATAAAGAATAAGATAAAATAAATTCTACTTTGGAATAAGATCAGTACACATACCCTTCGATACCTTTTATAGATAACTAGCTTTTGCCCGCGGCTTCGTCCGCGTTTATGTCGGTATTTAAATTTCAAAAATCTCTATAAATTTTAACTTATTTTGTTATTCCGATGTCTAAGCAAGTCTATTACTGCAAAGTGTCATAAAAATCCGTTTAGTAGTTTTTGCGTGAAAGAGCAACAAACACACATCCTTACAAACTTTCGCATTTATAATATTAGTAGAATAGGATTAATCAGTGCCAATGTATTTTTTCTTTGTAGTCTTGTACATGCGTTGTGTATCATTGTTTAATATTGTTGGTCTAATGTAAGATTGGTGATTTTAACTGCGAAGCCAGACGTCATGGATTCGATCCTGGCTGGAGACAAAAACTTGTGTGATAAGCGCGAATCAGCACGATAATTTCTTCTGTGTTTCTGGGTTTATAAATATAATTTATTTATGTAATATGACAGCGTTCGTGCTGTCGTGCTTCGTTGGTGAGTGCAAGGCCGGAGGCCCAAATAGTCTAGTCTACAAGTTCCATACTTGTTGACTAGACTAAAAGATGCAGCAGCATCACTATGCCGCCATGGTGTGGGCCACCATGCTACATTGTCTGCATTCGCAATGAGTATGGTGACCACCACTCTTGGATTCTGCTTATACTTTCCATCAGGCAGAGTAGAGTCATTTTGGCGGGCCATACATAAAAAAATAAAAAAACTGCTCCATATTAATCTCGCCGAAAAGTATTTATCAGTAGTCGGGTTACTATGGTACATTCTCTGCCTGTTTTGAGATCAGACGACCATGTGGGATAGGTCTTATGTGAGCTTTTATTTCATAGCAAAAACTATTTTACATGGAAATTCTAAACACCTACACGGCACGTACCAGTTGTAAAGCGTTATTGTAATTCCAAGTGACAAATACGTTTCTAAGATTCCAAGCATTTGAAGCAACTAAAATTTAAGTCATTGCTTTTACTGTCTGTGTCTTTCACATAATTACTTTAACTAAATGCAATATACATGTTTATTTCCTTACATTTACACTCAGAATAAACTTTAACAAAGGCTAGAGTACATTGACCGATGTAAGAGAGAAATCGCATATTCGCCAAAGAAGAATAGTACATATTAAAAAAAATGCCTTATCTGTAGCAATCTGTAGTAAGTATTAAAGTATCTTCTTAAATGTAAATGAAATGTGGATTGTGTGCTGTCAAAATGAAATGTGATTGTAACAAATGGATTGAAAGCCGCAAAAGCTGAAAAGAAGACTTTAATGAATTTGTTTTCTGAAATATTAAAAAAGCTTAAAGAAATGTGTATTTATTTGAGAATAGAGTATGTAATACACAAAGATAAGTCTTTGTACTATTTTAAAGGAGATTTTTATCATGAGGAAAATTATCATTTGATTTGAATATTTATAGCTCAAATGTGGGAAAAACACAAAAGGCAAAAACAGTTATGATCAAAACTTGAACACATCTTTTCCATGGAATCGAAAATATTATATTAGGGTAGATTGGAAAGTCTATTATAATATCACATGAAATACAATTTTGTCACTTACACATAGAGTTTTAATTTCTATAGCAAGTAGTTATGAAAAGTGAATTGCGATTGTCATTTCAAAAAAATATTTGTAGGTCACAGTGAACCACAATCTGATTTATTTCGAGCTCGTTCAATAAAACGTGAAATTTGAGATCTGTTCATTCGAGGTGGTCTAGTAAAATGTCAAATACATATTACACTTAGATATTCACAGTAAAGGCGTGTCTCCTACGGCTAAAAATAACAAAACAAACTAACAAAACTTGTTAACTAAACATGTTAGCGAAAAGTCTCAGGAGACGGACTTTTAAACGAACATCAGACACGATTACACGAAAAGCAAAAATCTTTTATCTATTCGACAAAATGACTTATAGTACACTTACTTACTTACTTTTATAGTATAAATATGAATAGTTTAGGTATTAATGTTGGTTCAGTTCAGTTTCAATCTACGAGAAGTATACGCTGGGATGTTTTTCAGTTCGCTTTGGATAACATGTTTGCTTTTTAAAATTAACAAAACAGTTAGGCCACGCCCATATTTTGATAAATATGTGATGTTTTGTGTTTAAAGACATAAAACAGTGTCGCAGGAGACCCGGCTTAATAGTTACAAAATCCACATAATCTAAAGTGAATATACAGTCAAAAGTCATAAGTGCAGTCCCCACGGAATGTTCATATTTGTACAATAATTCTATACCTACCTGCTTTTAAGTGAATTTGTGTGGGCATATATGTGTGTCTTTGTTCGTGTGTGCGTGTGTGTATCTGAGGTTTTAATGCATACACATATCTACCCATTATGACCAGATTTTAAAAATGTCTGTGCATTGAAACATCTATACTACAAGTATATATGTATCTATACTATAATATTATAAAGCTGAAGAGTTTGTTTGCAAATCTCAGGAACCGCCGCTGGTCCGATTTGAAAAATTCTTTCAGTGTTGGATAGTACATTTATCGAAGAATGTTTCGAAAACGGGGGAAAATTATCACGCTACGGGCAATAGGAGACGCAAACGAGGTTGCGTGGGTCCGCTAGTCAAAAATATGGGGATAAGCATAGAACTGAGAAATATGAACATCACAGTGGGACTGCATTTATGCCTCTTGACTGCTTACTTGTAAAACTTAAATAAACTCAAGTATTTTAAGGGAGTAGAAGATGGTAAAAGAGCAAAACCGTCCCGCTAGAATCAGCGGGAGGAGGGGCTTGGGCTCCGGTAAACTCACTTACTCGCTGTAGTAAGCAAAAGAAGAATTGCTTAAATCTCTGAGGCCATGGCATCTCTCCCGTTGAACCAAACCATTCCTGCCAAAGCATGGCTCTCCCACGCACAAATGTAACTTAATATTCTGAGTATGATTGTAACGTCTTAATACCGCCGTGGCCCGCCAGGCATGATCACCTCGCCTGGCCGGAGGATCCTCCCTATGTGTTGGAGGGACATCACACTCGTTCCTCCACACTCTGCAAATATTTACTTCGGAGTTTGAATGTTTTCTATGTATAATATGAATGTATTAAAAAAAAAAGTATATATGTATTGTCTAGTTCCCAATAACACAAGCTCTGCTTAGCTTTGGGACTGAATGGCGTTGTGTGTTAGATGTCCGTATTTAACGTTTCGTATTTTAATCCGTTCTATCCATTAGTTAGCATTTGGCTATAGGATACAGACTTCCCGGCAATAATAATATCGAGTTACAAGTGTTTGACCTTCTTGAGTTTTTTATTGCTTTCACTCGCGAATTCATTTGTAAAAATCAATTGCCTCCTACTTCCTGCCTTCCTTTTCTGCCCAAGGTACCTTTTCAAATGTACTTTTTAAAGTGTCCGACTGACTGTAACAAGCTTGATAGAATAGATGTTACTATCACGTGAATGAGATACAATTATATTTGACGACTAGCTGACCCGGCGAACTTCGTACCGCCATATTTACATAACTGTCTCAGCTTCCCACAGGCAGGTATACAGTCGCAAACAAAAAAAGATACATTTCCCGTTATCTTTTTTTTTCTAGCAAAAAAAGAATGAATGAAATCGGACTATGTGCTATGGAATTACAACTAAGTACATATTTTGACTTTCATCCCCTCTCTCTAGGCAACCGTGCTGAATTTCGAGATAAAAAATACGTGTGGCACTCGGGGAATGCCGCGGTAAAGCTATTGCATAGCATTTTTTATCAACTTAAGCAATTTTTTAATTTTTTTAAGCAGTATGTTCGTGCGTGACAGTGACACAGATTCGTTAATTCGTCGTTCGGACACAGATTCGTTGATTCGTCGTTCGGAGCAGCTCGTCTCGATCCGTGCGAGCTTCGGGTGTCAGGTTTTTTTTGTAACGTTATGGAATTTCTGCACAAAGGCCCCAAAGCCCGCAATAAAAGCTATGCAATAGCTTAAAAGTATCCTATGTCCTACCTCGTAGTATGAACTCAAATCTTGCCAAGCTTCATTTGAATCCGTTCAGTAGTTTCGGCGTGATGCGCGGCCAAGATACAGACAGACAGACAAAAGTTTAAAAAAATACAGTTTTGGCTTCAGTATCGATTATAAAGACCCCTCTTCTCTGATCTTTAATGTACAGAATTGGACCTGTTACATTTTTATTATAAGTATATAGATATTAAGAGAATAGGTGTTAGTGTAAATTCTTTACAGTTCGATTCAAAACAAGTTAATCTCATAATTATGTAGCTATAAGTAACATAAAATATTGGTAATGGCGGCTTAACCTTGGACCTAATTATTGCCTATGACGAGTAAAGACATTACCACTCAGGAACATGTATCAAAATTACAATTTACTTCTTATAAAACGAAATCAGTACAGAGGATTTCCCTACCAGTACGCGTAACAAGGCAATATACACGGAACTAAACTTTGGATATACAATTTAATAGTATTAAAATTTAACCTTTTTATAACTAAACATTAAATAAATAAACATAATGATATATAAAGACAATGTCAGGGTAAATGTTATATTTAGATTACAGATTTAAAATTTCCTTAATAGAAACACTACATTCGATTTAAATATAGCATTTTTTTTAATATCTACTAACCTACATTCAGGAAATATAATGTTTTACTTTTAATCCGGATACATAATACCTACCGAAAGTAGCTACCCAGGTCGCATTCAGGGACTTATTAAGTTTGTTCATATATTAAGTAATTAGTGTTGAACTGAAGTAATAAAAAAAAAATACAATACAATATAAAATATATCAGTATTCACTACGTTATTTTATGATATGTAGATATGATAAATGAGTATATGGGATACATTTATGAATATAAACTGGTGATTGACCTTGCAGTGCAAACAGTTATTGGTAAGTCAATGAACCTGCTAAACAGATTTGCTTTTTAAATTTCTTTACTAATTTCGTGCACTATGCACTACCTACATTAATTTTCTTACGATCCGTAAAGTATTCAACTAACGATCGACTATGGATAAACTCAGAAATAGTTTTATCATACCTGTTAATTTCATCTATCTATATCTATACTTATAATAAAAATGTAACAGGTCAAATTCTGTACATTGAAGATATTTTGAAAATTTTTTTGGAGGGCACTCTGTTATCGATACTGAAACGAAAACTATTTTTTTTTTTCATTTTTGTCTGTCTGTCTGTCTGTCTGTCTGTCTGTCTGTATCTTGGCCGCGCATCACGCCGAAACTACTGAATGGATTCAAATGAAACTTGGCATGATTTGAGTTCATACTCCGAGGTAGGACATAGGATACTTTTTATTCCGAAATTCCGGACGGTTTCCTTGGGAGGGGAGATGAAAGTCAAAATGTGTAATTAATTGTAATTCATTAACGAGTAGTCCGATCGCAATCATTCTTTTTTTGTTAGAAAGGAGATACTCTGAAGATTGTAGCATAAAGTATTTAATTTATCACAATCTCTCTATCTATTGGAAAAAAAAATTATAAAGAATTTATCATTACGCAAAACAACATGTAGTGCCATCTATTGCCAGCCATGCGTAATTAATAACACTTTGATTAATATATCGTGGAATAATCGTAGAACGTATTACGTATAATTCGGTGTAGCATTAAGTATTTGATTTATCGCAACCTCTCTATCCATAGGAAAAGAGAGATATAGATAATATCTCTCTGTAGACGTCGAATCTGTGTGTTTGGTTGTGCCCGCATGACTTAAATATTCAAAATAATCGTGGGAACGTTTTATGCACAAGCATTGTGATTAATGTGGTATATAGTTAGTATTTGATAGGTGGGTATTTGTTTTATGTTCTCTCTTTCCATAGAAAGGGTTGTTTTAAATTTTCTTGAAAAATTTCTTTGCTTAAAACAGCGACATCTTTTGGAATCAAGTAACTAACTTTACAATAGGTACGTAATATGATTACTCTTTTTAACGTATAATAAAAATGTAACAGTTCAGTTCTGTACATTAAAGAAATTTAGATGATTTTTTGGGAGGGCTCTCTAATCGATACTAAAGCAATTACATTTTCTTGAAAATTGTTTCTGTGCTCACTGACGAACTGTGCTTAAAACAGCGACATCTTTTGGAATCAAGTAACTAACTTTACAATAGGAACGTAATATGATTACTTTTAAACGCTTAAGAAAAGTGTATAAGATCAATTCTGTACATTAAAGAAATTTAGATTTTTTGGGAGGATGCTCTTATTGATACTGAACCAAAAACTAGAATGCCATAAACGTTAAATGGTCATTTATAATTATGATATTTATTTTAAGTTTAAAATACTTGAAAGAGGAGTAAACATATAACATAATAGTTCATCATAATTTACCGGAAAATGATACAAAACATCTTTATGATAGGTACCCGAAAGGCAGCGCGGGCGCGTGGCCTGCGCCCTGCCACAGAATAACTAATACATAGTACTGCCCTGCGTAGGTTACCGAACACGTCCAAATTGTTTAAAAAGCAGTACCCGCGCGGTCGGTCGGCTCCCTACGCGACACACAATTGGGTGCCCAAATCGACTTAAAAACTCAGTAGTATTTCTTGAATGTAAATTCTGATAAAAAGTTATTTTTGGAACTATTTACTTGATTTTTGTTCTACCTACTATAAATATTACTTGGTATTATAATATTTCTTCTGTATTTTTAACCGACTTCCAAAAGGAGGAGGTTCTCAATTTCATCGGTATATTTTTTTTAACCGACTGCCAAAAGGATGAGGTTCTCAATTTCATCGGTATATTTTTTTTTATGTATGTACACGGATTATTCCGTCAATTTGTGGACCGATTTTGGAAATTCTTTTTGTATTCGAAAGGGTATGCTCCCCATGTGGTCCCATGGCCACCATATCAGGAACTGATGATGGGATCCTAAGGAAATCGAAGGAAACCCTCAAATTTATGTTAGCTCCTGCAATGAACTTAAAGCAATTGTCTGCATGCCTTCATATTCTGTAGACATCATTTAATTTCATAATATATAAAACGGGTCTTAACGATATCAGAGTTAACCTCAGATAGTCAGTTTACCTCAAATCACTTGAATTATAGTAACCTATAGAAGATAGTCCATTTGAGATTTTATTACAAAAAAATACCTGAAGTCCTTTCGATTTTATACAGCATGTATGTTACCTTTAGTCGTATTCTTTCAAGTTATTTAGGTGAAATGATGACGAGAGACTTGAGAAAGACTAAAAAGTGACAAATAAAAAAAACTTCGTTTAAAAAAACCGAACCAAAAAAACTAAAAAGTATCAAATAACTTAATTTGTATGTGCTACCTATTCATAGGTTTGAAGTCGGTGCCAAGCCAAAATGTAATAGTAGGTAACGCACTCGCCGCGCGTGACCTTGAGCGGGATAGCTGCTCTTCGCGTAGAACAAAACAACTGAAGCGTCGGTGACGTCGTTGACGTTCGTCTCGAAATGTAGCGAGTGTGATACCTACTATTACATTTGGCTTGGCACTGACTTCAAACCTAGGTAGCACATGCAAATTAAGTTAACTGATACTTTTTAGTTTTTGAAGTCAGTTTTTTTAAAACGAAGTTTTAAAAATTTTTGCGATTTTTGTTGTACCTAAATAATGAGCAAATAGTCTTTTGTAGATACTAATTGGTTTTCTCGGTATTTTTAGAATTTTGTAAGGTTATAGCATAGGTACCTAGGTACCTATAATTTACTTTTTTATAGGATTTTGTTAGGTTATTGGTATAGGCATAGGTAAGCAGATGTTTTTCGTTGCAAATATTTAATTACTTAGCCTTATTTGTTGGTGTTTTAATTTCTTTTAGTAAGTTGTAGATACCTTTCATTTTTTTCGTTGAATTAGTTGTAGATACTTAATTAATTTAGTTTTATTTACGCTTTGAAAATAAGCTTCATTCGTTATGTCTTATTTTTCATTTAACTGTAGTGATAAATTTAACATTGTTTTTCGTATTCGATTTTATCACATCACACTAAATAAAAGCGAATGTTTGTGAGGGTGTATGTTTGTTACTTCATCACGCAAAAAGCACTGGACGGAATTGGATGAAACTTTACAGTAATATAGCTTACTAGCTGTTGCCCGCAGCTTTGCTCGCGTGGAAGTTGATTATTTACAATATATTTAATTAAAACTGTGTAAGTATGTATGAATAATTTATTCATGTTTTTAAACGTACCTATTTATTTATTTTTAATCAATAGCCCATTAAAAAGGATTTCATACTAACGTTCGACCCTTATTTTTACCCCTTTAGAAATAGAATTCCCATAAATGATGATATAGGTATTAATTTATTTGTACTTAAAAGCCTAAGGACAAAGTTTCAGGCTACTAAATTAAAAATGACTGACTTCCAAACTAATCTACTTACGACATTTCAACACCTAATTCACCCCTTAGGGGTAGAAATATCATTTATGGGATTTCCTTTTGAGGGCGCTCTGGTTCCCTGGTTTCTAGAACCCGAGACGGTGTGCGGTTTTTAGTCGGTTCGAGTCCGACATTACCACCAGTTGGTGATATCCGAGGGAATTTCCGCACAAAAAAAGGGGTAGATATAAAATCCAGAGACACTTAGTATCTACGCGTTTTTAACTATTAGCCCAAAGATAATTTTTCATGTTTCTAACTTAAAAAAGACGGACTTCCATACAAACTTTCAACCCCTATTTCACCCTCTTACGGGTAGAATATTGGGAAACGCTTAAATACGTATCTCCTATTTTTTATCAATAGCCCTAAAATAAATTTTCATGTTTCTAACTTCAAAACTGACGGACTTCTAGACTAACCCGCTTACGAAATGTCAACGCCTATTTCATCTCTTCAGCGTAGAATATCGAGAAAGGCCTACATACGTATCTATTCATTTTTAATCAGTAGCCCAAACCAAAAGAAAAGCTTCATGTTTCTAATTTAAAAATGACGAAGTTCCAAACAAAGTTCAACCCCTATTTCACCCCCTTAGGGGTAGAATATTAGGAAACGTTGAAATACATATCTACAAATTTTTATAAGTAATCAAAAATAAAGTTTCATATTTCTTAAATAGCCCTAAAATAAACTTTCATGTTTTTAACTTCAAAAATGACGGACTTCCAGACTAACCTACATACAAAACGTCAACCCCTATTTCACCCTTAAGGAGTAGAATATCCGCTCTATCTATCAGAAACGCTTAAATACGTGTTTACTCATTTTTAATCAGTAGCCCAAAAATAAAGTTTCATGTTTCTAACTTAAAAAATGACGGACTTCCATACAAACTTTCAACCCCTATTTCACCCCCTTGGGGGTAGAAATTCCAAAATTCCTTCCTTAATGGGTATCTACTTAATGAAATGATCATACTCACCAAATTTTGTATTCCCAAGTTTAATAGTTTCCGCTCGGCGATGATGAATCAGTCAGTCAGTCAGTCAGGACATGTTATTTTATAAGTATAGAAGATACATCAGATTAACACATAGGTTACTGTTTGCCGCGATAACCGACATACACGCGGGCGGAGCCGCGGGCAACAGCTAGTACTTATAATAAAAATGTAACAGGTCCAATTCTGTACATTAAAGATATTTTAATTTTTTTTTTGGAGGGCACTCTATAATCGATACTGAAGCCAAAACTGTAATTTATTTCATTTTTGTCTGTCTGTCTGTCCGTCTGTCTGTCTGTCTGTCCGTCTGTCTGTCTGTCTGTCTGTCTGTATCTTGGCCGCGCATCACGCCGAAACTAGTGAATGGATTCAAATGAAACTTGGCATGATTTGAGTTCATACTGCGAGGTAGGACATAGGATACTTTTTATCCCGAAATTCAGCACGGTTTCCTGGAGAGAGGGGATGAAAATCAAAATATGTACTTAGTCGTAATTCAATAACACATAGTTCGATTTCATTCATTCTTTTTTTGATAGAAAGAAAAAAAAAAAAAAGATAACGGGAAAAGTGTTTTTCTTTGTCCGCGACTGTACACTGCCTGTGGGAAGCTGAGACAGAATTGTAAATATGGCGGTACGAAGTTCGCCGGGTCAGCTAGTTCTTTAATAAATTTATTAATCTACAAAAAGTGTGCAGTTACAATTACTTATTAGGAAACAGATCATTGAAACAATACAAAGACAAAAATATCTATGTTCTGAAATAAGCAACACAAGTTATTCAAAAAATAATTTTTTTTTTGTAGTTGAATTGACTTTGTTAAAATTTAAACCTACGCTCTCTGCGCGCTACTGTGACTCAAACAATTTTTTTCCCTTGGGGATAGTCCAAAACGCTCAACGTAATTCTGCAATGAGGAAAAAAACAGAGCAATCGTAAACAGTAAAAATGAACCTAGAACTTGTTTATTGCACCTAATATTAAAGAGAAAGATATCAAGGTCGTGGGTTTATTGTGTCACAGTTATGGCATAAACGCTGGCTGGCAGCACCGCACACTGGGGAATCAATAAAAGTTTTCCTAGAGCACAGACATGTTTGCTAACTTGTACCTACGCCATTTTCCAGCCAAAAAAGCAAACGTTGTTTTCAATATTCTTAATACTCTGTTATATCTATTAAATATTATAAATGCGAAAGTTTGTAGGTATGGATGGATGGATGTTTGTTACTCTTTCACGCAAAAACTACTGAACGGATTTGGATGAAACTTTACAGTAATATAGCTTATACATCAGAATAACACATAGGCTACTATTTGCCGCGATAACCGACATATACGCGGGCGGAGCCGCGGGCAACCACTAGTAAACAATATGAGAGTTCTAATATTATATACCAAACAACTTGAACGATAGAACGTAGAGCACTTTGGATTGTTAAATCTTGTTTAGATATATGACATATTGCCACAGGTGAGTTTGATTTCCAAGTCACACTCAAATCCATAATCAGTATTGTCAATTTCCCTGTTTTCTCCTAATTTCTTTCTCTCTTACCTACCTTTCTATTAAATATACTCTTAATTTTCCTTTGCGTAATTACGTTTGTAAAACTTAATTATAGATGTCAAGTGTATTTTGGATATTTTTCATACTGATACAATTAAGTAAATTAAATACATTGTGCATTTAATATAGATCGAAATGGTCCTTAACAGTATCTAATTTCAATGAATATTTTATTTATTTTTATTTAAAAACTTTATGCACAAATGTACAATGGCGGACTTAATGCCACAGGCATTCTCTACCAGTCTACCGTCGGGTGGTGTGGAAATGAATGAGAAGGTGCACTACACTTTGGTTAGGGATTCTAAAATAGACATAACAAACTTAAAATTAAGAAACAAATGAAAAAAGAGAAGAAAAAAAAACAATGGATTACGATAAATCTAAACAACCATACAAAAATGCATAATATAAACATACACACATACAGTTATACATAAAACACATGAATACAAATACATATACATACCAATATAATAAATATCAAGTTTGTGATGATTCCGCCATGCTTCCGGCAAGGAGAGCCCGCACCCTGACCCTGAATGAGTTACGACTAGGTGCCATTCTGATTTCTTTGGGAAGGGCATTCCAGAGAAGGACAGATTGTATGAGGAAGGAAGAATGAACGCATGCAGAAGTGTGGGAGGGGCATGAAAGAAGGAGGCTATTTGTGGAACGGAGGGTTCTGTCATGATTGATTCCCAGGAACTGGAAGGAAGAAGTCAGGTATGTAGGCGAGTAAGGAGAGTTGAGAATGGTGTAGAGAGTCGTTAAGGCGCGCAGGTGACGACGCTGACGAATAGGTAGCCAATTTAATTTAAGACGAAAAAAGGAGACATGATCGTATTTACGGAGATTAAAAACGAATCGAATGCAATTGTTAAGAAGCCGGTCGTATTTGTTGAGAAGATCTGCATTCAGGTCGTAGTAGCACACATCACCATAATCAAAGATGGGTAGAATCAAGGTTTGCACCAACATCGTTTTTATCTCGGCAGGTAGAAAGTTTTTGAGTCGGTATAACGTCCGCAGGATTCCTGTAATTTTCTGACTCACGCTAGTGACCTGAGGTTGCCAACTAAGATTGTTATCAATGAACAGGCCCAAATCCTTCACTGTAGAGCTAAGATGAATAATAGATCCATTAAATAGTAAAGACGGCAGAGTAACTGCATCAAGCCTTCTGGTCATGTGTTGACTGCCCAAGATGGTAGCCTGGCACTTTGTAGGGTTCACAGTCAAACCGAATCTATCTGACCAACCACTGATGGTATCTAGGTCGTGGTTTATCATGGCAATAGCCTCCGTTACGTTTTCTACAGCAGCATGGTAATAAAGTTGTAAGTCATCGGCATAAAGATGGTACGCACACTGAAGATTTTGAGTGATAAGATTTATGAAAATAGAAAATAACAGTGGAGAGAGAATGCCGCCTTGGGGGACACCAGCGTCGAGATCACACCAAACGGAAGTGGATTCGTCGACATGGACGGACTGCTGGCGCCCTCGAAGATATGAGGAGAACCAATCCAGTTCATCAGGCGATATCATGTAATACGAGAGGATAGAGAGGAGAACATCGTGACTGACGGTGTTAAAAGCATTTGAGAAATCAATCAAAGCCAACACGGTAACTTTGGAGTTCTCAATTGCCATCCGAATGTCACCAGTTACTTTCAGGAGAGCGGATGTTGTGCTGTGCCCGGGCCTGAAGCCTGATTGAAAATGGCTTAATAAGCTATTCCGATGCATAAATTCTGATAACTGTTGATGTACACACCTCTCGAGCACTTTAGATAAGAAGGGAAGTATGGAAATAGGGCGCAAATGATTTATAAGGGTAGGATTAGGGACCTTAGGGAGAGGTATAACAAACGCGTTACGCCACAGTGAAGGGAACGTTCCTGAATCAAGTGAAAAATTCACTACATGCGTGAGCGCAGGAAGAAGTTGATCAAGAATAGGAATGATCATTCGACGGTTAATCATGTCACTGCCCATTGCGTTGGATTTGGTGGAGAGGATTATCTTTTTGATATCATCTGATGAAACCGGAGAAAATTGAAAGGAATTAATATTCGGGCGAGGTAGGTCAGCCAGGAACCGTATAGTGCGACACTTAGTTTGGTGATCGAATTGTGGTAGAGAGATGAAGTACCGATTAACGTCATCCAAATCAAAGGTCGTGGAAGAGATACATTTCCCGGATTTACCGATACCCAGGGTGCCGAGGAATCTCCAGATATGGGAGGCAGAAGAACTATTGAGATTATTGATAATATGGCAGCGCTTAGCATTACGCACCACCTGATTACACCGATTTCTTTCAACCCTATAAAGTGACCAGTTTGCGTCGCTCCTGTTTTTCCGAAATTTTCGGAACGATTTGTCTCTGAGTCTCATTGCCTCGCGGACATCCGCTGACATCCAGGGGGCTGGAGCACGTTTGAGTCTAACCCTCCTAATAGGAGCGTGTTCGTCGTAAAGGTCAATGACTAATTTATTAAAAATGTGAACTTTGTCGTCTACTGTATGCGCCTCAATCAGTGGTTTCCAACTAAGTTCTGAAGCATCACAGCGTAGTTTTTCTTCATTCATCCGTCCGAAACAACGAATATGGCGAAATTGAGGGCGAGGTTTGGGAGGTTTCAGGGCATAGGACAGGTAAATGAGGTCATGTTGGGAAAAACCAGGGGCCAGGTGTTGACCATGACTACGGACAAAGGAAGGAGATGAGGTGAGGATTAAATCCAACCAGGTGTCAGGTACGTCAATGTTGTGATGTGTGGCTGACAATCGCAGCACATGCAGACTGGATGATGCGACGACCTGGATGAGTTTACGGGAACGAAGGGAACAGGAATTGAGGAGATCGGTATTGAAATCACCCATGATGATATGGTGAGTATACTCAGACCCTAAAGATTCCAGAATCGGTTCGAGACTGGAGAAGTAATCGACGTTTGGGGGACAATAAACGACGCCCAAAATAGTTTTGGCTCCATTGATGCTGACCTCGAGAAAAAGGAATTCTGTTGATGCAAAACAGGAGGGAGGTGAAAATGTTAAGATTTTGTATGAGATTGAGCTGTGAAGATAAATCGCGACGCCACCCCCTCTCCTATCAATTCTGTCGTTGCGAATGAGAATAAAACCAGGGATGGAGTAGGACGTAGACAGTAAGTGGGGTTTTAACCAGGACTCGGAAACCAGAATAGCATGTAATTTAGAGTCGGTGAAAGCTTCGAGTAAGTCACTGTGATGGCTGGGAATGCTTTGAGCGTTAATGTGACAAACGTTCAGGCAGCACTTCGAAGATTGACTAAACGTGCGTTGCACAAAGTCGCCAAGTGTGTCAGATAAAGAGCTAAAACTCTCATCACCGGAAACACTAACAGATTCGTTCGCGGAATGAAATGATTCATCATCAGACAGCATTAAATAGCATATGTAAACAAAAGAAAATAACACTGTCGAATAACAACAATGGAAAACAAAGTTTTACAAGTATATAAAATATATATATATATATAGAAATAATATAAATATAATATATATATTGAGATACAAATTATTGGTTTAAATAAACACTAAAATGATTGGGTTAGTGCGTTCTTCAGTAACTGAACATATCTACACCACCCACCAGTCTCGACCACACAAATATAAAATACAGACAAATAAATATAAACATTGTAAAACAAGTGAAGTTAGCTGTAGTAAGGCGTAACAAAAGCATATCCATGATGAAATGAGTTTCCGAACGTACTAGTCAGCCGTGTGACAGCAAACTAGTAGGTAGTTCTCAAAACGTCAATTCTATTAATTACTGTCATGTGGGTTGTTATTTGTTGTTGTTTTTAAATTATCAAATACTACACATTACAATTAAAAAAGCAAGGTAATAGATAATATAGCCGACCTTAGAATAAAATAAGTAAACAATACAAATAACTACGCCTTTTTAAATAGTGAATAATACAGATCATTAATAACACATAAAGCAGGATTTAAAAGTTTATACTATACAATAACATAAGCTATCTACGTGAGTTACCGCTGTTCTTGGTTGTAGAAGAGATGTCAACAACCGCCCTGGGATGCTTTTCCATCAGATGTAGGAGCTGCTCCATGACTATTATCTTATGGCGATGTCCATCCGGCGTTTTGATGACGATGGTACCGTCTTGTGTCCAGACCGCTCTCATGCCAAAGTGCTGTCGAGCTTTGCTGAAGATCGCTTGTCGTGCCCTAGTGAGAAACTCACGCACCGAGACAGATGTGCCCTTCAACGCCGGCTTTGCTCTCCAAATAGAAGACCTGGTTTTCACGTCTGCGAAGCGCACTAAAATAGGCCGTGGATGGTCTTTGTTCGTGGTCCCAATCCTGTGACAGACTCTAATGTCTTCGGGAGAGACAGTTTCAATGCCCAACCTGTTATGGACCAGGTTGAGAATGGATGTGGAACAATCTTCACTCTCAGCTTCTGACACGCCCAAGAAGAGAATATCCTTACGTCGGTGCCTTGATTCTAAGCCATCAACTAGCCTGTGACAGTCCGAGATTTGCTTGCGAAGGAGTCCAAGCATTTTGAACATAAGTTCGCGGAATGTCCGGAACTCCTCCGCCACTCTGGCCACCGTATCTTTTGCAGGCACTCCGCTGTGCAGCTGGGCTTCAAGTTCAGTCATTCTTTGGTTGAAGCTTTCCTCTAGGCTTCTCTGTGCCGATTCTATCTCCATTAGATGAGACATTGTGAAACGTTAAGTGAGTGTGGGTGTTAAACTGGCAGGTGGGATAGTGAAAAGTCCTTAATTTACATTAAATACGCTGACTAATATAAGTAGTAAGTAATTGCACTATTTAGCACTTGCACAAGTTAAAAAATTGTGTAAATTAACTATATAATTAAATTAAATTTATTTATCAAGAGCAGAGAATGTCTTAACTTTTTTAGCACCTACCTACATATTAATATATTCGAATATATTACTGATTTTACGAATCGTGTCGTCGGCGGGGGCATCTGAAATCCACCCGTGCGAAGCCGGGGCGGGTCGCTAGTTTAGAATATACAAGATAACTAACGAGCTGTGTATAACGATATACAGCGCACGTCATTAAGTCTTTAAGATGTTTTAATTAAACTAAAAAAAATCGAAATAAAGATTCTAACTATTAGTTCTGGTAAAAAATGTATATGTTTCAAACTGGTTGTCTGCAAAAATGAAAGACGGACTTGACGTATTTGAAGAGGTCAACGAGGATTTTCTTTTTAGGATCAAATTTAATTACATAAATCTAATTTACGCCACGACAAAAAGTTGTAGGTATGATTTTTTCACAAGAGAGATCAGCAGGAACATGTTTTTATTCAAAGTGGCGCTGATATGAACTGAAAAATCTGTGAACCACTGCAAACCTTTACATCTTCTATATTAATATATAAAACTGAGGAGTTTGTTTGTTTGTGCGCTTATCTCAGGCACTACTGGTCCGATTTGATAAATTCTTTCAGTGTAAGATAGCCCATTCATCGAGGAGGGCTATAGGCTATATTTTAGCACGCTTCGATCAATAGGAGCGGACCGCCAATGAAGAATGTTTCAAAAACGGGGGAAAATTATCACGCTACGACAATAGCAGACGCAGACGAGGTTGCGTGGGTCAGCTAGTATTTCTATAAAACTCAAAGGTTGGCTAATAGAGAATGCCTAGGGCATTAAGTTATCCACCTATGTACATAAGTGCATAAAGTAGTGAAAAGATAAATTAAAATAAGATGCATACCATGTAAATATACGATCATTTCAGATATGTAGTAATTTAAAACCATCGTGTAGTGAATATTTTAATTTGCTTTTGTTATTTTTGTTTAATCCATCAATTGTAATGTACCTTATATATTTGTATAAAAGCGAATTAGTTATCAATCTAATGTTTCATTTAGTTTTGTTCTCATAATAATCTGTAATATCCTACTATCACACTAATATATAAAGGCGAAGGTTTGCAAGTATGGATGGATGTTCGTTATTCTTTCACGCAAAAACTACTGAACGAATTTGGATTAAACTTTACAGTAATATAACTTATACATCAGAATAACACATAGACTATTATTTGCAGCGATAACCGACATACACGCGGACGGAGCCGGACAACAGCTAGGTTTAAATAATTGCATGCTCTCTCAGTATAGCGAAATGTATCTCGTGCTTTAAATATTGTAAACCACCTACTATGACAACCATATTGTCTAAAAATTAATATTATTATTGCAATATTATATTATATTAGATATAAAACGGTAGACTGACGGGTGCAAAATGACCCAACCCGACCCTGAGTCACGAAATCATCGATGATAAATTTGATGTGTAGCAAACTGGGAGAAACCGGAGTACAGAAAGTTCAATATGTACCAAGTACTAGCTAAATGTATACTAAACTGGTTAATGTTTACACATAGTTTGAATACTACAAAGTTGTAAAAATGAGTTAATAATCAGTTGGTTTTTACATGTGTACCGTCAGGTCATGGCTACACGACTACACGTGCCGTTAAACTTTGTTACTGAAAGATTGTATTTTGTTCCGAGTGTCATTCTTTGACGGTTTTTAATTTATTGTATTATGTAGTAATTTATTGACTGTGATTAATAAACTTGCGTGCGTTAAAAGATGTTTTAATATATGGACTGGACATATAGACTTTTCCTTAGGAATGAGGTTTAGGCCGCTGAATACCACATTCTAATACCATCTACTTATTGTTTAAATGTTCCTTACTTTCTGCATTTCTTTTAAAAATCAACCCGACGCATAATCTTTTGGTTCAGAAAAATAAATAGGTATGACTGCTATGTGAGAGGCAAAAACACTCAAACCTTTTTTTTATGGAATAGGAGCAAACGAACAGACGTATCGCCTGATGGTAAGCGATTACCGCCGCCCATGGACACCCACAACATCAGAGGCGTCACAAGTCGGCCTTATGGGGATGAGGGGGCAAGGGGGGGTTTGGAGTAAGGGGTTCCGGTATCCTCACTCACTCGGTGAAACACAGCGCAAGCGCTGTTTCTCAGCGGTTTTCTGTGAGGACGTGGTATCACTCCGGTCGAACCAGCCCATTCATGCCGAAGCATGGCTCTCCCGCAGTGAATGTTTGTGTACCGGGCTATTGATAGGTACAATGAAACCTCCTCTGTTTGTGACAGAAAAAGATCAGGCCTTCCACGTAGTGTTCGTACAAAAAATGCGATCAAAGCAGTAAGGGAAAGAATTCGAAAAAATCCGCAAGCATAAGATTTTATCTCGGGAGATGAAGATAGCGCCTAGAACCATGTCGCGTATTTTAAAAGATAACTTAGGACTTGCAGCCTATAAGAGACGCACTGGTCATTTCTTAACTGATAATTTAAAAAAAGAATAGGGTGGTAAAATCAAAACCACCACTTTGCGTTCTACTTAAGCGGTACGCAAAGTGGAATTAATTGTAAATATACATTGTAAACTATTATGATATCAAATTCTGGCATGCGTAGGCATTCCTTATACGTCTCGGACTAATTACAGTGTAGGAATGCAGACCTCGCATTGCATTTTGTACATTATATATTAATATGTATGTATAGTAGGTACTCTAGTTATACGTAGAGTACAGCCTCGTATTGAGCTTAGTGTAAAACAAAACAACCGCGGTTTTGGTAATTAGTTCCACATCATAAGATGCAGATAGGAGTAAGAATGCACTTGGTTACAGACGCGGTTGGCACTTAACCTTAGGTGACCCGTTTACTCATTTGCCTACTGCTGACATAAAAAAATATCCACCGTATGGCTACAGCACCAATCCATCCTTTTTTTTCTTTTTTTTTAATATGTATTATTAATTCGAAAGTAGTCTGTCTGTCTGATACGCTATCACCGATTTCAATGAAATTTTAATAGGCTACTTTTTACCGCGGTAATCGACAAACGCGAGCGCTGCCGCGGTCCAAAGCTAGTTAGAAATAAGAATGAAGGGTTTCTTTACAAATATAGTTCATAACTAGGTAGGTAGTCATGGTTAAGTTACTAAAAGCGTAGTGAAGGTAATACCGTTAAGTACCTATAATTCCTCCGTATGTCAGTCATGAAGAGCACAAGCTATAACTGGAGTACAGCCTCGTATAAGTTCAGCTTAGTATTAGTTTGTAAGCAAACTAAATAACCACGGTTTTGGTAAGCAGTACTTTATATTAAGATGCAGATAACAGTTAGAATGGGCTTGGTAACAGTTGCAGTGGGCATCTACTATCAGATGACGCGTCTGTTTATTTGTCTCCTATAGCATAAAAATGTATTTCCTATTCTTTGGCTCCAGCCTATAGCATCAATTATCGGTTTATTTATTTTCCTTTAGAAAATATCTATCATTACACTAGGTTCAGTCCAATAGTGTAATGTATATCGGTAGTGTTATACAATTACATAAGAATTCATCTTATTCGTTCATCTTTCCATCTCCCTTCCTTCCTTTATTATGACAAAGATTATTTAGAATCGGCTACTAGTTTATCTAGAATATTAATTTTTCCATGGAGCGACTGAAATCGGACCTCCGCAACTCTTAAAACGAACGGTATTCGAAGGTTGAACTAGTTGTCAGTATATTAGAGGGCACTGACTTCCCAATAATTCCAAATCCAAAACAAATATAGATGTTCCTGACCGCCGAACTTCCATACTTCAACACCCAGCAACACTTTTGACCCGACCCGGTCGCATACGTTAACCGCTACACCAAGAAGGCAGTTACAACAATTTACTATTATTTATTACAAATACTATTTAATGCTGTTAACAAAATTACAAGCTAATAAGGTAAAAAACAGAAGGTAAAATCAGTTCCGTTTCTTTCATTTCCGTTTTTTTCTTTGTTTCATAGTTTTGATTCTTATTAGCGAAACTTTAAATGAACTTGTACATTTTAGTTTTAAGTTAATAGATTCAGATTACTTAAAGGTTGTTATAAAATTTATTTTCTTTGTTTATATATTTCTTTCTTTTTTTATTTTCGATTGAATCGTCAACTTTGTATAGCTTTGAAGCTTGTAGAGCCCTGCTGATTTCATCACGAACGCGCTGGATCGACCGGGGCGGTACTCGGCGGTATGTACTGTCCTCGCACAGAAGATCAACGTAAACGTTTTGTTGGTGAGTGCGAGACTGGCGGCCCAATGATGCAGACGCATCACTAGGCCGCCATGGTGTGAGTAACCATGGTGCATTGTTGCATCGTCTGAATTCGCAGTGAGTATGGTGCCCACCACTCTTTGATTCTGCTTATGCTTTCCATCAGGCACAGTAGTCATTTTGGCAGGCCTATACATAAAAAAAAGCATTAGTACCTATGTACAAACATGGGTCAATACTACACTTAGTATCGTATCTCTGTCATGCATCACTGACATGTACCATGCTCTTTATTTTGCACTCAATATAAATTTTGTGCGTGATTCTTTCATCATTAATTAAATTAATTGGGATGAAAGATAAAAGACGAAAGGCTAATTATATTTATTTGTAACACATATCAACAACCCATATTGTCCCACAGCTGGGCTCGAGTCTCCTCTCAGGAGAGGGACACATAATTAATGTTATTTAGAAGTGTTAATAAACGATTAATTGGTTGTGAAGTTGCAAACTTTTGATTTCTAAAATTAATGATCTATTGTAGTGGTGCTATGTTGACATGATGATTCCTGGTTGATTCGGAATGACGATACCCTGATTGCGATAGTGATAGAACATTTCAAAACAACAAATTGTAAAATTAACCCCCAAGCTAGTTAAGAAACCTTTTTTTTTGTTATTATTTTTATCTTAATGTTATTTATTTATATATTTTAATCATAAGTTTTGTGATGTCGACCGAGCATTTATGTAACCATAATGGTAATCGTTACAGGCACCCACAGGACAGGCTTGCCTAGTGTGGGGCCACTGGGTACAACATTTACTGTATTTCTAATTTGGCAATAAATTATATATATATATTTTTTTTATGTAGAATTATGGTCAAACTTACACACTTTACAAGGCAGTACACATTTTCATATTTAGAACACTTTCCACGTTGATAAGCAAAATCAAATTCCAGGCAGGCTAAATATTCAAAATTGAAACCTTCCTACAAACTCTTAAACTGACGATAGTTATCTAGACTTTACAAGTGGATTTTTTTTCTTTACGGATTTCCTTTTGAATAATGTGAAATAAAGTAATGCAACCTTCCAGTTGGTCTTCCTCCTTTTAAACTCATTTTGTGTTATTGATAAATAATGTCGTTGAATTACTCTGTGTAATTAGCAGATAAGCATTGCCTTTCAACGTGGCAATGCTGCCAGTCTTTTGGGAACACTACCAGTAGGCGATGATACAGAGGAATTTTTTGACACTTGTATGTAAATTTAGTTATTGTATGTTTTTATTTTCTCCGTGTAACGGATTACTAAAGTTGCATAATACATTTAATCAAAACCTTGCTCTTGATTGTGTTCAGAGTAGGTATCACGTTTTGCGATGCTGATAAAGAATGCCACCTTGAAGTAGCATGCACAGTTCACTATAAATAATAAATTCCTTTCATCGAAAACATTGTTGATCTACTTATCGTTTCACGTGATTTAGTCGAGCACGCTTAGTATTACCCGCGCAACCTCATCTGCGTCTCCTATTGCCAGTAGCGTGACGTGATTTTACCGTGAACAAATTTGTTTACTATAAAAAAGGTTATAGTGAGCTAACTTTAAAGATAGAGATAATGCTGTCGCAGACTTTTTTTTAGAACTTTTAAAAGGCAACAATTCTTTCATACATTGTTTTTGTGAAACTTTAACAGTTTACACAGCGCATGCTATGGAAGCTCTCAAAAGGATTAATTTTTCCCCGTTTTTGCAACATTTTTTATTGATACTCCACTGCTTTTGGTCATAGTTGGATGATATATAGCCCCGCCCGGTTATCGAGAGTCTCCTCGATAACCGGGCGATCTAACGCTCAATAAAATTTGGAAATCAGACCAGTTCTTCCTGAGATTAGCGCGATCTACCAAACAAACAAATTTTTCAGTTCTATAAGTAATATTAGTGTAGATTATCCCTGGTAGAATAATATGTTTTACAAAATGATTCATTCACGTAATGTTATTAGATCGATAAGAACTTACTTCTATTAATACAATCAGTTTCGATTATCTTGTTACGACTAGATAGATAGATAATACTTAATTTCTGCACTAAGGATTTCACATAGATTATCTATATACCTAAACAAAAATGAATCACTAAAATGTATGTGAAGGTAACTTCCAATCGACTGCACCAAACTGGATATTTTTTTATGTGTTTACTATTGTCAGGACAAGGTTTGTATTAAAGAAAATCATAAGTAAACCGGTAGTGTAATTTTTTTATTCCACGACTGTTCTACTCGTGGGAAACTGAGGCGGGCATTAATAATAATAAACTGGCTCTTCATAAATTGCTATGTGCCAATTCTTGTCTATACCTAATTCTTTATTCATTTAAATAGTAGTATTATTGTGTATGCTAGGTACTTAAAATCTGTTTGAAGTCGGCGCCAAGCCAAATGTAATAGTAGTTATCACACTCGCTTTATTTCGAGACGACCATCAACGACGTCGTGTCAGCCCGCGCGTGTCTGCTCGCTTGGGTTGTTTTATGCTAGCTATCCGGCAGCGGCGAGTGCGGTACCTCCTATTACATTTTGGCTTGGCGCCGACTTCAAACAGATTTTAGGTACCTAGCATACACAATAATACTACTATTTAAATGAATAAAGAATTAGGTATAGACAAGAATTGGCACATAGCAATTTATGAAGAGCCAGTTTATTTTACGCTTTTTAGTGTTTTTTGGCAGGGAGTTTTCGTCGGATGGTTTTTTGGAAGTCGGTTTTTTTTTATAAAAAGTTTTTATTTTTCCATTTTTAGTGCAAACAATCATAGGTTATTAGTAAGTTGAACTATTTCATATAATTTCTGCTGATGCGAATAACTTTAGTGGTTTGAACACGTATTAAAACTGAGTATGATCAGTTTCCAAAATTATGCTGAGATGCAAAATTTCTGTTACCGAGAACGTGGTCTACGGGGCAATAGGAATCGTGTCCAAGCTTAAATGTCGTGATTAAATAGAAGCAGGCGAGTTACTTAAAGCAAAATACATTAAGGGGTTAGTCATCATAGCGCCTGTGACATCAGCTCACCTAAATAACTTAAAAGTATACAACTAAAGGTCTATAGATACGTATGAAATTGAAAGAATTATCCTCCAACTCCTAACCGTTGAGGAGTTGTACCTTCCATCATCAGCTTACCTAAATAACTTGAAAGAATACGACTAAAGGTAACATACATACATTTAACATACATACATATGACATTTAAAGATTTATCCGCCAACTCCTAACCGTTAAGGAGTTTTACCTTTCATCATCAGATCATCATCATGAAATGATGACTACCAGACGCAAATACCGGCGTAGCTTCAGAAAATATACGAAAAACATAGTACGTGCCTGAAAAAAATGAGGGTTACCCTCGATTTCTCTGGGATGCCATCATCAGATCCTAGTTTCCTTATCATGGTACCATCGTCGGGACATCTACTTTCCATTAAAAAAAGAATCATCAAAATCGGTTCATAAACGACGAAGTTATCCCCGAACACACATAAAAAAAAAATATAAACGGTCGAATTGAGAAACCTCCTCCTTTTTTTGAAGTCGGTTAAAAAACAGGCTTTTCGGCGGCTCGAAGTTCTGCGGGTCAGCTAGTTAAATAAACAAAAGAAAGTAATGTGAAGGACAGCATTATTACTTAGAAGAAACTATTTCAGGCAACCTTCAAATAAGCCGAGCACTAGTTCAAAATAATTCCAGTGATGATGAAATACCAGTTGATATTACTAGTGTATAAACTAATGGGTCATTTCATGGACTTCCTGTAAACAAGTTCAAGCAATAAATAAGATCTTAACCTATGAAATAAATACTTATCACGCATAAACATTCCTAATCCATGTATATATGAAAATATTAAAACACATTGCATATGAACAGTCTTTCATAATTTGGAGTCTCTTTGCAGTTACTTGTCCTTCGTAGTTGGGTCCCTTAATAACCCCTTAGGACAGCTATGAAGTGAAAATACGTTATGACAATCCGGGTATCCCTTACCGTCATCACACAGATTAAACGCACGTACAGTCATCGATCGATGCGCACAGTAATATTTACTGAAATCTATACAATACTAGCTGATCCGGCAAACGTTGTATTTATTGCCTTTAAAAAGAATTGGGGTATGAAAATAGATGTTGGTTGATTCTCAGACCTACCCGATATGCACACCAAATTTAATAAAAATCGGTCCAGCCGTTTCAGAGGAGTATGGTAACTAACATTGTGACACGAGAATTTTATATATAAGATTTTCATATGTGAGTAAGACTACAGTGACAAATAATTCTACTTAGAGTTAAAAGTGGTTATGAAACTATCAATACACTTCATAAATGTATAACTTTGATGGAAAATTATACTGTATTAAAATTGGCGGAATGCCATGTCATGAAAAATTTTAGCGTTCTTTGTTAATGGCTTAAACAGAAATTGTATAACGTATTCAGGCGAAAGCAGATTTCAAGTCACTCGAGAATTTTACGTAATTGGGACACTTGATCGCATTTGTGTAGTCCAAATATAACCCACATCCAAAAATTTGGAGATCTCTCAGGTTTATAAAGATATCTTCTTATTCAGGAATCAGGAGATAATACATAATGACTTAGGCGTTGTTCCGATCAGGCCACGTCCAGTCGATATGTCGAAACATGGCACAGTAAGTCAGCAAGTGGTCGGTACAATTACTGAATAAGAAATACTTTCATTACATTTTTTTGGTTACTTGGTTTCTGTTTATAGTTTAGCATTATCAAGTATCGTAAAGATTCACGTCGACAATATATTGCCTGTGTGATGTATTTGTTATCTTTATATTTTACAATGTTACAAAATTAATATAACAAGATTAAATAAGCGCGCAAGATTAAAGAGTATGACTAACTGCTTTATCAGGTGGTCAATGGTGCCTTGTTGGTTCTTACGTATACACATGCAATTTTTGTGATGACCTGTTATCGATAATAGCTAATACTTTCAGGAAGATACGATTGTTACGATGACGAATAGCGTGGCTACGATCTAAATATTACAATGTTAACATATAAAAATTAAATATATATTATAGCTTCTTTACCCTTTTACTGTCGAAAACTTGATGTCGTGGACTATCGAGGCTTTTCTAAAACAAACTTATGTTTATTAGTAAATGTTTATTGAACTAATTAGTTAAATCCATGGCCATATGTTTAAAAACAATAGTCTTTCGAACAATGGTCATCATAATCTCCCTTTTCGAGTACACCACTGTTTTAGGTTTGCATACATAGGTGTTAGACTGTAGTTTGCATTACTTTCAATCACGTAGGTATCCATTGATTACATGGCGACTTTTTCTTATTTTTAATGTTACACATGCATTATATTATTATATTAATTCACAAATCTATGCAAGGTACCAGTATTAATTTCCAAAAAAAAAAGATTTTTTAGGATGGCAATCTTAAATACAGATGATAAAGCGCTAATTCTACAAATCTACACACATCAAAAGTGTCTAGGGATCAACATATGTGTCTAGGGATCAACATATATTTTTGCAATAACTTTTCTCCTGATTGATATTAATTAAAATTTTCTTTAAGGATTCATCAAATAAAGTGTTTTCGTTTGTCACAGTAACGATAAACCAAGTCACCTTTGCATTAATAAAGAAATTTGCCATTTTCCTAATAAAGGGAATTTTGACATTTGAACCACTAACATTAAAGTTCGAAAAAAAGACTGAAATAACAGTTTTCTTTAAAATTTTATTAGGTAACTTAAACAATTAATAATCCGTGTTTCTACCGCGAACACTAACAACACAAGAATCGGTTTGGCATACTCAAAATGAGTTCATCCAAATCACGCTGTGGAATGGCCGCCCATGTTCGTTGCAACAACAAAAAAAGGTCTTCTTGCGACTGGATACCCTCCATATTCGGCAGAGCTCTTCTCTGTAGCATATCCCATGCATGCTCAATCGTGTTCAAGTCTGGCGACTAAGCAGGCCAGGGCCAAAGCCACATCTCAATCTCAAGAAATCCGCATAAAAATGCTTGATCCCTAGACACTTTTGATGTGTGTATCTTAATATATATATTTCTTGTGTGCGTGTGTATGTGACTGAACTCCTCCTAAACGACTGGACCAATTTTGATGAATTTTTTTGTGTGTGTTCAAGGGGATCTGGGAATGGTTTAGATTCACAAAAAAGACTGGACCGATTTTCATGAAATTTTTTGAAATTTTTTGTGTGTGTTCAAGGGGATCTGGGAATGGTTTAGATTCACAAAAACGTAAACGATGTTACGTGGGTCATAAATATGGGGGTACGAAGTTCGCCGGATCAGCTAGTATATGTATATAAAAGCGAAATACCACTCACTTATTAATCACGAAGTCTCAGAAACTATAACACCTACAAACTTGAAATTTGGCAGGTACGTTCCTTATAGAGTGTAGACATCCGCTAAGAATGAATTTTACTAAACTCCACCCCTAAGGGGGTAAAACGGGGGTTGGAAGTTTGTATGAAAGTCCTATGGTCCTAAGGGGATGAAAGTCTGCGTGAGCCAAGCTGCGCGCAAAAGCTAGTTGTATATAAGACACTTTTTAACTCAATGGCGACTTTGAATGTTCTAGAGAAAAATTATCTACTTATCTAAAATTCTGGTTGGTAGTCCAAAATAATAATATCAGACCATTTCGAATAAGAAACGCCCATTTAAGATAAATACAATGTATAATGAACCTTGTGGCTTATAATTTAGAAGTGATATTTATTTTAGTTTTGCAATATGGCTTGATATCGTTGAGTAACCAGATCAAGTGCACAGGCTGTATCAACGGCGTTTTTCATGTTGCGATTCAACTGAAGTGCTGTGACGTGGCATTGTCAGCATTCCTGCATAATTATTTCTTTGGAATGTCATTTATTTTCACTTGAATAGTAATTATTATATTGTTACTACACGAATAATTTTAATAAATTAATGTAATAATTAATTATTCTAATTCGCAGACGTTACGGTGTAGAGGTCACAAACGCGTGAATATTTAATTTGTTTTGATTTTTTATTTATGCACATAAATTCAAATTATATACACGAGTATTTAATTACTTTTGCATAATGCTAAAAATAATTTCTATTTTCAAGTGTTATAGAATATCGAATAAGGAAAATAAATAGGTAAATATAAATAATATTTGAATTTATTTATAGGTTCACCAACGTTTGCCTTTAAAATTTAAATCATAGAAAATAAACCAAATTGGTAGGTCAAACTTCTTTTGTTTTTTAATATTCTTTATTTTTATTTACTTATTTCAACACTAAAAGTAAAAAACATTAAAATTAGCAAAATAGAGTTAGAGTTTTTACTGTCACTGGTGAACATAGTTTAAAAAATAATCCAACCTATACAAATAAATGACCATAGGTGGCTAGTGGCTACTATTCGCTTGACCCACGCCTCTGATGCGTAAAACTACCTTATTGAGGGATAAGCGTCAATTCCAATCAATCGATGTGTATTATGTTGATATCTTAATTTTTCGTAACCTAAATAGATAGTCTTTCTAAGGTCATACAGCGGTATTGACTTACTGAGCCCAAAAACTTTCATAGGTAAGTAGGTACTCTAACCATTTTTAAACCCACGTTTGCGAAACACCAAACAAATAAACTGTAATCTAAGTATTTTTTACTGTTGTATAACACCCATGACCCAAACATTCAAAATACTCATTTTGTTTGGGTTTATTGCGTAATTTACATTCGTTACATTCTGTGTATATTGGGTAAATTCGTACGCACAATTGGTAACCGGTTTAAAAAAAAATTAAGTATTGTAAATTTCAGTTGGAGTTTTCAATGTTTAGGAGCGAATCAACTAATAAGATTCATTCATACTGGTCAATGTCGCTATCCGGGAAGTCCAAAAGAAGATAATTTGTCCTACTTAATGAATTTGAGGAAAACTCAACTGTGTAATAGTGCTATTAATAACTATTTGCTTGCGTATATTATTCATATCGTAAGAATGATGATCGTCATATATCCTACTCCTAATTTAGGTGCTGAGACAAGACACTATCTCTGTGTAGGTGACACATCCTTATCTTGAAAATCATCTTCATTATATTTATACCAATTACAGAATCTAAAGCGAAGGATATTGTATCAAACTTAGTATATTATAAGGTCTTCCAACCCACGTGTGACCCAAAACTTTAAAGGTACACAATTAGTACTTCAATATCTTTTACGGTCGTGTTATCGTACCATATCCGAAATACTACAATTTTACATATTAATTAAATCCTCTGACCATGGTGCATCATTTCCGTAGTTAAAGTTTATTGAAATTTAATTTACGTCACGTATCATATCGATGTAGGTAATCAGTTCAGAGAAAGATAATACGTTTGTAAGTTGTAAAATACTAACAGGAAAATAGAATATTATTTATGTTGAGTAACACTGCTAATGTTACGTACTAAACGAGTTTTAGATATGAATTTTACCAAAATTGCAAAACGATGACACACAGTCAAGCTGTCAAACACACTCTTGACAGTTGCTTTAGTCTTTTTCTCTGAAAAAAATTCACCGTGGGAGAGCCACGCTTCGGCATGAATGGGCCGGCTCCACCGGAGTGATACCACGGCCTCACAGAAAACCGGTGTGAAATAGCGCTTGCGCTGTATTTCACCGAGTAAGTGAGGATACCGGAGGCGCAACCCCTCCCCACATCCCTTTCCCCATCCCCCAAACGTCGGCAACGTACTTGTGACGCCTCTAGTGTTGCGGGTGTCCATGGGCGGCGGTAATCGCTTACCATATGGTGATACGTCTGCTCGTTTGCTCACTACACCATAAAAAAACCGAAAAAACACGCACACACGTAATAATTGACTAAAATGAGATTCCTTATGCAGTACGTGGTCAATTAGTAATTATCACAGAAGTGGGATGTCGATTGTCGTTTTGGTATTAGAAAACGTATTTGTTTTGTCAGCAAAATAAAATCAATGAGTCGAAAAGGAAAGAAGGAAACCTTTTTTTATTTACGTAAACAATTAACATACCGGGTTTTTTGTATATCAATGAACAGACCGCAAGTGTTCGTGACAACTGACAGTTTATTCTGTTTATGGTAATCCCATAATATGTCATCGGTTTCTAGAAAAATTGCTTACATCGACAATAATAGACATGCTAGAACTAGTGCACTTTGTTCACTGGTCGTATACAAGTTGTAAATTGTAGGTGGTATAAATTGTTAGGAAGTAATTGATAAACAGTTTAGTGAATAAGAATACAGAGTATCACGACCCCAGTTCATACAGTAGGTGAGTAATGAACTCCGACTAAGGGCTCCCACACATAACTGCGAATTTGCAACGCATCGCAAATATCTGCGAGCTCGCACGAATGCACCGCAAGGACTTCCGATCTGATTCGCATCGTGCGACGCCGCATCGCATCGCAGTTATGTGTGGGAGCCCTAAGGGCCCAACCTATGCAGATCAACATCACTGCAAAAGAGAAGTAAAACTTGAAACATACCCTATAACAACACGACTGGTCAGCGTTGTTAAGTAGACTAAAAACCACAGAACAAGTAGAATTGTTATGTAGGCGGGGTAGGCGCGCCGAAGTTAAGCGCCGATACCTCTAATAGGTCTGCTGGCATCAACTGAACGCTTTAATACACGTATAACTTTCGTCGGGAACGTAGCTGCGTAAAAAAATATTGCTATGCCGAACTGTGCGATAATTACGTGCTGAAAACGAAGCAAGGACTACAATTTACTCAAAGGAAACATATCGTATCATCGGTAGTCTCAAAACTTTTGTTTTTAAGCAATATTAACAAAAAACTAAAAAGTATTATGTAATACACATGAAAACCATTCTATTCTAATCTATTGAAATAATCATACATTACGTATTAAATTTAAGTATCATTTGCATAGTTGCCACGAGAGCACGCAATGAACTGCGTTTCCTGCGGGAATATTTCAAAACATTTGGCACGAAAATACTTAATAAAAGTAATGTTTACAATTATTTCACATAGGGATGTAGACAAATTCAATCGATATCGTAATGTTAAACTTTTCGATGATATTGATTTTTACAGTGATTTTATGTTTAGTATCGTAGTACGATTTATATTGTACTATGGTTTTTAAAACAATATATGATTTTGTTTATTCGCAAAATTTTTATATAAAGTTATTTTGGAGAAATATTTGAAAATAAATGTTTTAATAAAAAGTTTATACTTAAATATTTCATATATCATTATTTTACAGCTACCAGACAAATAAAACAGATTTGATTAAAAAAAAGATAGTATGTAAGTACTGTTGACTAAATAATAAACGTGACATATTTTTAGTAATATAAGTTAGTTAGCCATTAATCCAACGGCGTCCTGTACGATGTGGACGCAAAGAACCGGTGGTTGTAGAGAACTTGCGAAAATGCGCAGTCGTTTTTTATTTATTTAAAGTTTCTGAAATATCTATGCCTGAACACACAAAAATATAATTTATTTTAGGAAAATAAGGGAGTTGCAATGTTTTGCAACAAAAAAATTATAAAGTAGAATGAAAGGATATCAGAGTATCAGTCAAATAAATAATTAATTTAAAAATTATTGTGACATAATTATAATCGATAAATGTCAAATTCACCACATCCTTAGGGTTTTCGAAGAAACTGTCCACGAACACAAATATGCAAGTGAAACCCTACCTTAGTTGAAAGGTATAAGGTTGTATTTAGTAACATTGTAAGTGGCTTTTTGAACTTATATACATTACATCCTTTGAACGAATCAGGAAAGACTTCGTTATGTGTGTATAATATTATTGATCGTTTATGTGTGCGTCTAGGCGACACAGTGTATCTTGCACTTGCTGCTCGACACCTCTTCTAGTATATTCATTTGTTCTGTGCTAAAAACCTTCTTGCTAAGAGAAGTTATATCAAGTAATGGACTGTTAAATGCTGTTGATGATTGATGATACAGTTTGATGTTTTGTTGAAGGTGGTTTTTTTTTTATGTTGAGCCTGCCAAAATGACTCTACTCTGCCTGATGGAAAGCATGAATCCAAGTGGTGGTCACCATACTAATTGTGACTGCAACAATGCAGCATGGGGACCCATACTATGGCGGACTGCATCATTCAGACGATTCTGCATCATTGGGCCACAGTCTCAGATTCACCAGCGATACACGACAGCACGATGTGAGAGGGCAATACCGCCCGGGTTGAGCCGGTCCTTTCGCGCTGTAATCAGCATTGCTTTACTACCTTGACCAATGGTGGCTAATGGTGGTATCATTTCATTACTCCGCAATAGATATCAGTCATGTCTATTTAGTTAAAAGCGTATAAAGTTACACTAAATTTTACCTAGGTATCGATATTCTGTATTACGCTAGGGCTAAGAATAGAACAAGCTAATTATTAATACAATCACACTCGTTAAGCAGTATTAATCGTGATTAGAGCATGCAACTTTAACTGACTATTGACACATATATTACATAAATATTATTTATCAACGATAGTGTCCATGTGATGACAGCGTGCAAGAAGGCATGATACTGTCACATGTTGTGTATACGGCGGGTGACAACAGACTGATATTAAAATATTTATGATTGATAGGGCAAAGTGGAATCCCGCTCAAATCAGATCACAAAACCTATGTATGTAATAGGTATACGCACTGTGGTACGTACCTATACTTTACATTAAACGTGAATATCAAGCTAATCGCGAAAATTAGTATTTTGCATATCAGTCAGTACTGGAAAGCTTTTAAAGATTACAAAAGAGAAAAAAAAACATAATTCGGGCATATATTCTGTTCTCTAAATCTATTTGCCAAGCAAAGAGTGATGATAATACCCCATTGACTTGTGTTGCTAAAATTTTCTCATTTTAAGAACTTGGTTAGAAAAAAATGTTGCTTACTGTTTTTACACTGCAAATTACAAATTAAATAAACGTTTTTAATTAAGTAGAAGATTGTTTTAATTTAGCAAATTGGTATTTTGCTAAATAAAACACGATCTGCAATAAACAAAAAACAACACGTGAGCATCGGACGATCTACACTCATCTCCGCCCAAATTACATGAGTCACAACGTTCAAGAGGGTTATCTTGACTAATAGTGACTAATAAACGATATGATGAAATAAAACCGAAGAATTTTCATTTTGATTGTTTGTTTGTTTAACCTGATGTAAAAGTCGGATGTCACAAACTTTGCGTTGGGTAGATTGTAGAGGTTATGAAATATAACAATTCGAAAGGATATATAGGGAAGCAAATGAGTCAGTGGGTCACCTGGTGGGAAATTACTACCACAACCCATGGACACCTGCCAAACCACACCAACTCCTACACCTGAGGAAAGAAACTCTTGAGTTACAGGTGTGTTGCCGTCCTTTCAGTCCCTTTCTCCATAATCAAGAGCAGGGATTGATCTCTGGTAACCTCACTCACTTAGTAAAAATTAAAGATAAATTCCGTTTTCCGGTAGCAGAGAGTCCGGTTACGTCTTTTTTTTTTTTTTTTTTTATGTATGGCCCGCCATAATGACTCTACTCTGCCTGATGGAAAGCATAAGCAGAATCCAAGAGTGGTGGTCACCATACTCACTGCGAATGCAGACAATGCAGTATGGCGACTCACACCATGGCGGCCTAGTGATGCTGCTGCATCTTTTAGTCTAGTCAACAAGTATGGAACTTGTTGACTAGACTATTTGGGCCTCCGGTCTCGCACTCACCAACGAAACACGACAGCACGATCGCTGTCATTTTACGTTGATTTTCTGTGCGAGGGTAGTATCGCCCCGGTCGAGCCGGCCCATTCGTGCTGAAATCAGCGTGGCTCTATTACCTACGCTGTTGTCTGTCTGGCCCACTTGTTATTGTTTTATGTTTTGTTTTTGTATATCTGACACAAAACGCTATCTAATTTCTACCTCTGCTTACTGAGTTTGTACTATCTAACTGGATTAACTGATAGATTACTAAAACACTTTTTTTTGTCAAATATGGATGTTCATCGACTTGACGCATATTTGCTTAAATCTAAGAAGAATTACTGATTGGAACCTATCAAGATGCAGGCTTATATCAGTTGTTTCGACTGACTACCTGTCTATATAATAATAATATTCTACAGTTCTACAGCTAGGTAAATATGAAAAAATACAATACATAGAAACACTCAAACTCCGAAACAAATATTTGCACTTCGTACCAACATTTGGTCCGACCCGGGAATCGAACCCGTGATCTCAGCACAGCAGTCGCATATGCTAGCACAACGTTACGGAGGCAGTCGGATACATGCGTGACGAAGCATGGTTCTCCCACGATTGATTTTTTATAATTTTTTTTATATGTTACTCAATTTTTTTAACCTCTCAGACCTGAATAGTTTTTTCTCTTCTAAATAGAATAGAGGGTTAAATATTTCAGGTCGGATAGACCAAAAATAACACAAAAATACATAATATAATATTCATTACGTGGACAATTGAGTGCAACTGTTACACTGTATTAATTTAAGATATTCAAACTGCAATATATTTTAGATTTTCGTGTCCTCAATATTGTGGTTATCAGGTATGAAAGGGTAAATAAATGTCAGTATGGAAATGAACCATAAAACTTTAAAATTAAGCGTTATTTTTTTTTGACCGAAACATGAAACTTGTAAACAATTGTTCTAAAAGCAACAAGGACTGCACCTAATATAAATATACTGAATATCGCACAAATTTACCGTTTTCCTGTTCTATCAGTTTCATTTATCAATTTGATAACAAACGTCTGCTTATGAATCAGGTCAAGTTTATCTTTTTATGTCTCTAAGTAATCATACCTACAATATTGTGCTAATTTAGTTTTTCGTCCAAATGGATGTTACGCGCTGTCCTTGCGCGTAACATCCCTTTGGAGACATTTGGACTTACATCACGCTAATGAGATGTGTTAGGATTGTAAGGTTAGTGTTACACATAGTGTGATATAGCAGCTGTAAGCAATAGTTTTGCCGAGACATTCGTCTGTGGTACGACTGTTGTCACCTATACATTTTAATCTATTACAAAAGAATAAGAAGGTTCACAATTTGGTTCCCTTTTTGTTTGGTTCAGAATCTCGTCATTTATAAACTTGGATAATTTTTCGTAATAGGCAACAAGATGGTGCCTATTTTCTGCCTCGCACAACGAAACTGTGGAATGAACTATCGCCTGCGGTATTCCCGGACTAATACGACCTTCAAACCTTCAAGAAAAGAGCGTACTCGTTCTTAAAAAGCCGGCAGCGCACTTGTGACGCCTCTGGTGTTGCGGGTTTCCATGGGCGGCGGTAATCGCTTACCATCAGGCGATGCGTGTGCTCATTTGCCCCCTATTCAACCAAAAAAAAAATGTGTATCCACTTTTGGTTCTGTTCTATTTGAATTTTGAAGAAAACCACACCTCCTCTAAAGGTGGAAAACTAAGATGAATGTAGGTGGTACCCGCGTGTATGTCGATTATCGCGATGAAAATTAAATGTAGCCTATAATACATATGTCCTTTTCCGAGGTCTAATATCTATAACGAAATTAATCCAAATCGTTACTGCGATTTAGCCGTGAAATCATAATAGACAGAAAGACATAGTTTATTATGAATTAATCATATTAGTAGATGAAAATATTGCTAGTTTTTATTGAACTGATAACTTCTTATGTGAGGGTAAACCGCTTCGTTACGTAACGCGTTACGGCGCCTGTATGACTTCCCTTTCACACATACGGCAGCGGTAGGCGTCGGCAACCTTCTCCTCTCTCACTCTAACCCACAACGCTAGCCGTAAATAGTTTTTAAGTTATAACTTCTGTCGGGCGTCCCGAGACTCACATATAATGAGAACGAGAATCACATCACATCTACTGAGAATTAACAAAGCCGACCGCAACCTGCTTTAGGAAAAAAGCCTCAGGGAAAGAATTTTTTTCTACTTATTACCTATTTGTTACGTTATAGATGAGTATGTGTGTATTTCAATTTCCTACCGTGCACGGTCATGTAATGTATTTCTCGTAAATATTTTTATTGAACTATTTATTAAACACATCAAACTTTACTGCCATGGTTTTATAACTATTTATGGGAATACTAAAAATATTGTACCTCACTGTATTAGGCAACGATATGATAATAAAACATTTCTTTCATATTTTTACTTTTCACTGCTTGTTCGTACTTGTACTCAAGTAATAAAACTAGTCGAGTAATAAAAAAATGGGTAACTTGACACAAATAACATGCTTCAAACCACTGAACAGGTTTATTCCTTTTTCTGTGCTTGAAACACCTATGAAAGGTTGGAAATACTTTTTACCCGACTACGGCAAAGCCAAAAGAGGGTTATATAGCCCTCATAGCTCCATAATAGAACTGGGCAAGTGAGGCATCGTTAGAAGCATCTTGATCGTCCGCTGGTTATAACCAGCGGACGATCGAACTATAGGCTATATGACGTGTCACTGAATCTAATGTGGGCGACATAAAGTACTGCATTAAAAAATAAATTTGAGATAAATATGCCGTGTTTGGTATCATTAGAAAGGGCGTTACTTGTACATTTTAAAAATACATATATTACTAGCTGACCCGGCAAACGTTATTTTGCCATAAAAAAAATGGGGTATAAAAAATAGATGTTGCTCGATTCTCAGACCTACCCGATATGCACACCAAATTTCATAAAAATCAGTCCAGCCGTTTCAGAGGAGTATGGTAACTAACATTGTGACACGAGAATTTTATATATAAGATTAGTATTTGCTCTTGACTTTGTCCGTGTTTATTCGATAAGTGTGATATTTCTATGGTATGCTTATATTCCCTCGTTCTTTCTAAACTACTAGTCAGAATAAGACAAATGAGGTATCGTTAAAAGCATCTTGTTCGTCCGCTGATTATAGGCTATATGACGTGTTACTGAATATAATGTGGCGCCCTCTAGCCGACATAAAGTCTTCTTCTTCCTAGCCTTTATTATTCCCAAGATTTGGGGTCGGCTACTAGTTCAACCGGTTTTACCTGAATATCAGTTTTTACACGGAGCGACTGGCATCGGACCTCCGCAACCCTGAGGGCGAACTAAATTCGATGATTGAACTAGTTGTTAGTATATTTGAGGGCACTGACTACCCAATAACGATTGCCATAGATGTTCATGACAACCGGGACCGACGGCTTAACGTGCTCTCCGAGGCACGGGCGGGAATAACCGCCATCTTCCATACTCCGGACTGCTATTAAGAATTTCTTGTAAGAAAAATCCACCAGCAGTCCGACCCGGGAATCGAACCCAAGACCGAGATCTGCAGTCGCTTACGCTAACCACTAGACCAACGAGGCAGTCTCTAGCCGACATAAAGTACTGAATTAAAAAATAATTTGAGATAAATATGCCGTGTTTGGTATCATTCGAAACGGCGTTACGTTACCTACATTTTAAAAATATATATAATATATTATTAGCATTTTCTTATGACTTTGTCCATATTTATTCGATAATTGTGATATTTCTATGCTACCTATTTAAAATATACTTTGCAAAGAAATTAAAATAATAGAGGCACCAAAACATTTTGAATAAAAAAAGTAAAAACTAAAACCCAACTACGACAAAAAACGACGCTGAAAAAGTATGAAACTAGTTTCAAAAGCCGTAGTCACGCGTTCTTAGTGTGTTATGGTACATTTCTACGTAACGTTTCAAAAGCCGTAGGCTTTTGAAACTTGTTTCATACTTTTTCAGCGTCGTTTTTTGTCGTAGTTGGGTTTTAGTTTTTACTTTTTCTCATGTTGTTTGACTGATAATACAAACATTGTTCAAGCCCCTTATCAGACCTTGTTATGTTATGGATCTTTTCCTTTGGGGATTTTTTTAATGTGTCGTTTGTGTTATATCATTTTACTTAATATTATAAATGCGAAAGTTTGTGAGAATATTTATAAAGATGTTTATAACTGTTTCACGCAAAAACTACTAAACGAATTTAGATGAAACTTTAAAGTGATATAGCTTATCTTAACTACTACGACTCAGGAGTGACCCATGTCACAATCAAGAGATATGGTCGTCGCGAGTTCTGAAGAGAGAACTGTATTCCGTTGCCGATCACCTCGCCTCGCCCGACTCACTGAACCGTTCGATAATGGCAAATGTTTGTAACACTTTTATTATACGGATACCCTAATTGTGACATATATAAAAAAAAATGTTTTCAAAATACATCGAGTGTGATATCACAATAAAGATTTTTTTACGGTGATTACGAATATATATAAAACTTATATGTTTTTATTGCTAAATATTGACGCGGTCGGGTTATTTATTTTTAATAATTTGTATTTGTTTAAACTACATTTATTTTTTGGACAGTAATTTTTATTATTGATTTGTTTATTTTGTGGTTCTGGTTTATTATTGCTTATTTTTGCAAACCATGCCTCTTAGAAAATATATTTAAAGGTTAATTTTTATAAAAAAGAACTTTTTTTTTATTATTTTCAATTTTGAAAAAAATAATATAAATACCTACACATACAAATTTCCTAATTCCAATCTTATAATACACAATGGTATACTAATAGTAAATCACTGCATTACCTAACTAACCTACATACTTAATGCAGTCACCTGGCCAACTGCCACAGCATCGAGAATACTGCAACATACCTCTCATACTCGTAGTAATAATGCCTTAATCTGGGTTAGCCCAGACGTATAGATTATGTTATGATTATGATTCTAATTTTACTGTTATTTCAATAAAATATATAGAATAATATTTTTAGTCTGTCCCGAGTTCTAACTAACATAGGATAAAAATAATTTAAATAATTAGTTGCCATTGCCGCTTGATGCTAATATTTTAATTTTACATATTTATATTAAAACATATTTATAACTTAACGTTGAATCCATTAATACATTTCAAGAGAACTAATAATCGTTTCATCACACCATGGTCCATGGTGTTACAAATTTAAAAAAAAACGGAAAAAGGCTACCCAATCTTCCAATACATTTAATGTTTTACATGAACTAGAAACCACTGACTTGTATGTCCCAATTTCCAAGTGACCTCAGACTGTGTCATGAGGGGAATCGTGTACTCTATGTGTGTAAATGTAGATCGCTAGATTCATTATGATAGTATGGGATCTCTATCGTTACTTTGAACAAACATCATGTTTTCATCACCTATGTTTATATCACCTATATTTTCATTCTTTACGTGTCAGCAGGGTTGATAAAAATCATGATCTTTTAAAAAATCATAATAATTGGCTTTATTTGATTTAAATCGGATTTTTTTAAATTTAAATCACAGATTTAATTTAAATCATATCAACCCTGCGTGTCAGCAAAATCATAATGAAGTGCAATACGTAGTTAGTCGTAACTTTTAAATTTTCGCGTTCCATGATATAATAGTTAGTCGTAAGTTCTAAAATAATAACCGTCACAGATATCAAACTATATCTTTAGGACTGTTATATAATACATAGATATTAGTATATGTAATCTTCATTTATGTGTAAACATTGTAATTCAAAAGGTTTTTAGATCGTGAATCGTTCATAAGAAAATCGTGTTTATTACAAAATGTGAAACCGATACTTAGTGCAACAGAGTACATAATAAGTACATAATATTCATATAAAGTTACATTTTAAGTACAGTAGGTGTTTATATTATCAGTTAGCAACTACACGTTTTTATTACTTACAGAAAATAGTAAAATATATTCTATAGTGTGTGACTATCGTTAATATAGTTTATATATATATTACTAGCTGATACGGCAAACGTTGTTTTGCCATAAACAAAGTTTGGGTATAAAAACTAGATGTTGGTCGATTCTCAGACCTACCCTATATCCACACCAAATTTCATAAAAATCGCTCCAGATGTTTCAGAGGAGTACGGTAACTAACATTGTGACACTAGAATTTTATATATTAAAAAAATTGGGTATAAAAAATAGATGTTGGTCGATTCTCAGACCTACCCGATATGCTCACAAAATTTCATAAAAATCGGTCCAGCCGTTTCAGAGGAGTATGGTAACTAACATTGTGACACAAGAATTTTATATATAAGATTACTAGTTTACCCGTGTTACTTCGTCTGCTTCTCTTTTGAATCATGCTGGGCTCCTATTGGTCTGAGCGTGATATTAACTACAACTACCTATCCAATCTTAGGCCGGCCAACAAAACACACGTTTAAAAAAAGTGAAAATGGTTCAATAGTTTGTGTTATGTGTTATTCTGATGTATACCTAAGCTATATTACTGTAAAGTGTCTTTCATCACTAATCAAATAATCTTTTAGACGAAGCAGGCGCCGTGTTGTCTAAGAACCAAATATTCTAAGACAACATGGCGCACACGACATTTTTCAAGGTGCCTCTAGTATCCGAGCATAGTCAGTGCTTTTTATAATAAATAAAATCTTATCTAAAGATTTATGGATAATAATATTATACAACCAATTAAAAGATAATTTATTTAAAATGATTATGGGGGATCTAACTCTTACGTAAATTAATAACCCACACATTTAAAACTGTAAAATCATTCACTAGGGATTATCTATACGTCTTCGTGGTTCGTTTGTGAACTAAAGCAGCAGTAGAACATGTACATCTATTTCCATATCTTTGCTAGTGAAATTTTCTATTCACACTACTTATATGACTGTTTCATCCAAACTTTTTTAGACAGAAAATATAAAGCTTTTAATAGATTCATTCAGAATCTTGGCTGGCTCTACCCAAAGTAAATATTGAAGAATGGAAATGATTTAATTATTCATTTAATAAAAGTATTGGTGCATTCATTAATTATTATAATATCATGAAAAACATTCTTAAAGCCATTTATTACTTACTAGCTAACCCGTGCCCACTTCGTTGGGCGGTAAACATTTTTTCGCCGACTTACTTTGCACTTTTCGGGTTATTATATAGCCTATGTCACTTCCAAATAACGTAGCCTTCTATTGGTAAAAGAATTTTCAAAATCGGTTCAGTAGATTCAGAGATTACCCCCTACAACGTCACAACGTCACAAATTCACAAACTTTACCTCTTTATATAGTGTAGAAGTGTAGATAATAGTGTAGATGAGTTTTAAAATTAGTTTAAATTGCTAACATTTTATTTAATATTTTAATACAGTTATTTATATAAACAGAAGAATATGAATGGGTGAGAAAAACAATGCAAATAAATTGATTTAATAAGAATAAATATAACGCTTTTATGATCTGACATTCTCGTAACCTTCAACAATAACTGTATTGTGTACCATTTCTTATGCGTTTTTTTATACAACATTACTAACAATGAATGACATAAAAATATATTGTATAATTTTAATAAAAAAACATCTATATTATTCATATTTATTTCCGGAGTAAAAATATTCAGAAGGATATTCTGTATTATTTCAGCTAATGGATCCTTAGAAAAGTGAGTGTGATCAATTCTACAGATGTATTGTGTACTAGTTGTTGCCCGCGGCTCCGCCCGCGTGTATGTCGGTTATCGCGGCAAATAGTAGCTTATGTTTTATTTTGATGTATAAGCTATATTACTGTAAAGTTTCATCCAAATCCGTTCGGTAGTTTTTGCGTGAAAGAGTAACAAACATCCATTCATCCATCCATACTTACAAACTTTCGCGTTTATAATATTAGTAGAGATATAGAAGATACACTGTAATACTTACTATTAGTTACTATTGATTTGGATATACGTAATCTTAGAGAGAAACGTTTTCTATTGTTCAAACAAAGAAAGAATTCGGAAACTAAATAAAGTATCTGTATATTCTGTATGTTACTAGAATGGATATTTAAAACGAAATCAAAAAAAGTTCATTAACTGTTTAAAAATAAGATCTAGAAGGAAACAGCATACAACAAGTAAATGTAGTTTTAAATGTCACAAAGAGATATGTGTCTCAAGGCCAATGATTAATATTTTGAGTTTTAACTGCGTTGTAAACCCATTTAGGACTTGTATTTAAGAACTTATTACCTCTGTACACTGTCATGTGAAATAAAATGCAGCTTATAAACGTAGTTATACCTAATATATAATCTCGCTAATATGAAAAATGTAACTTAGATCAAATATGGTAATTCTATACTAATAATATATTATAAACGCGAAAGATTGTAAGTATGGATGGATGGATGAATGGATGTTTGTTACTCTTTCACGCCAAAACTACTGAACGGATTTGAATTAAACTTTACAGTAATATAGCTTATACATCAGAATAACACATAGGCTACTATTTGCCGCGATAACCGACATATAAGCGGTCGGAGCCGCGGGCAACCACTAGTAATATATAAATCAGTCAGAAGAAGTGATTTACCATTAAACATCTCTCTATTTTATGTATATATAAATATATGGATCTACTAAAGTGACTCTACTCTGCCTGATGGAAAGCATGAACAGAATCCAAGAGCAGTGTTCACCATACTCATTGTAAATGGAAACAACGCAACGCAACGCAATGACGACTCACACTATGACGGCCTGTTAAGATGCTTCTGCTTCTGATGCTTTTTGAGTACCTATAAGTATATATATACGAGTGTATCATCAACAACCCATAACGTCCCACTGCTGGGCTCGGGTCTCCTCTCAGGAGAGGGTTTAGGCCCTACGTCCCCACGCTGGCCAAGTGCGGGTTGGGGACTGGCAAGTCAACCTTGTGGCTACGTAATTTTGCCGTTTGATGCGTTTTAGGCCGCACAAACGCCTCAAACTAAGCAAGTGTTATCCTACGATAACAACCGGGACCGACTGCTTAAGGTGACCTCCGAATCACGGAGACGTTCATGGTATCATGCCACCAGCGATCACCCATCCAGGTACTAACCGCGCCGTCGTTGCTTACCCTCGGTGATTGTATCTAATCACCGAGTGTAAACTGGGATATGAGCGCCTACGAGTATATACCTTCTGAGTATTTATGCCGCCTTATGTATGTAATATATTGGTTCTAATACTTATTACTGCTTGAATACTAATTAATTTCAAATTAAATCAGCTATCATTGTCCTCTCTCTAGCTTTTTTCAATTTTCAAAGTTATGACTTTAAAAATTGAAAAAAGCACAAAAGTACATTACTGGTAAGGAACTAAGTTTCTAGCATATTTTGTATGTACAATTTTTCTGTCCAGGACTTTTTCAATATTGCAAATCCTAGTTTTTCCTAGTGAATTTGCTGAAGTACTGAAATCAGAGACAAAGAAAGACCTTTAGTTTAGTTCGTAGTTAGACTAATACTACTATGCATTGTTTTTAACACGAGAACACTGGAAGGTTGCCAACAACAGTTGACAGAATTGCAACAAGTTATTATTCAAATTGTTGGCTCACTTGTGTAACGCATGATCACATATTTATGTGCATCTATATAACGTACAAAACATCTATACTTAATACTATAAAGCTGAATAATTTGTTTGTTTGTTTTGTTGAACGCGCTTATCTGAGGACTGGTCAGATTTGAAAAATTCTTTAACTGTTAGATAGCCTAGCTATGGAAGAAGAATATAGGCTACACATCATCAGGTTTTCACCCAAAGGAGTGGTGTGTCAATTTTTTTTTTGCTAAAATCGGGAAATCAATATTCCGTTTCAGACAAAATTTAACCGGTTAAGTTTTCACAAAAATAATTTATTAAAGAATTGTTCTCCTTTAAAAGTTCTATCAAACGTCTGCGACCTTATACATCTATCTTTTACGGTTGCATCACTATAACCTATTTTATAGTCATTTTATAGAAAATTTGTTCACGCTGTTATGACTTAACGCTACGGGCAATAGGAGACGAGATTGCGCGTATCAGCTAGTGTAATCTTAAAACTAAATAAGTCAACACTCTTGAGTCTATAGCCTCACATATGAACATATTATTTGGAGTGGATTATGGACGTCTCAGGCAATCGCAACGTTATATGTGTAGGTCCTTAGTTTTTGTACTTGAGACCTAAAATTTTTCAAAAGGTAGTTTATAAATAGAAGACAACAATTAAATGCTATGAAATATATTTAGCTTTAATTCCGCGAGACAATAGGTAGTAGAGCCACGCTGATTTCAGCACGAATGGGCCGGCTCGACCGGGGCGGTACTACCCTCGCACAGAAAATCAACGTAAAATGACAGCGTTCGTGCTGTCGTGTTTCGTTGGTGAGTGCGAGACCGGAAGCCCAATTAGTCTAGTCAACAAGTTCCATACTTGTTGACTAGACTAAAAGATGCAGAAGCATCACTAGGCCGCCATAGTGTGGGTCGCCATACTGCATTGTCTGCATTCGCAGTGAGTATGGTGACCACCACTGTTGGATTCTACTTATGCTTTCCATCAGGCAGAGTAGAGTCATTTTGGCGGGCCATACATAAAAAAAAAAAAAAAAAATATCCAGGTCTGAAAGCAGGACACAAATCCCACCGTAATGCATACTCACATGTACATATGGGTATCATGCACATGCACACATACAAACTCGTCGAGCTCAAACGCTCGACGAGTCAACATCTCCTGAGGATGCCCCGTGGAGGGGCGAAACACGTGTCGAGTATAGGTTTGGTTGCATTGCATGCTAATTATTTCTCACTTGTTTGTATGTGTGCATATGCATGATACCCATATGTGCATGTGAGTATGCATGACGGTGGGATTTGTGTCCTGCTTTCAGACCTGGATATTTGTCTCGCGGAATTAAAGCTAAATATATTTCATAGCATTTAATGTCATGGATTTCCGTAAAGTAACGCCTGATTCCATAACTTAGAAGACAACAGCTATGACCTGATTTTATTATAGTATCGACCGACGGTAATGGCCTATTCTATACGCCTATACGGTATTAAGTTAGTTTAAGGTTATAGGTTGTATTGTCACTACATTGTATAAAACAAAGTCGCTTTTTCTGTCCCTATATCCCTTTGTTTGCTTAAATCTTTAAAACTACTCAACGGATTTTGATGCGGGTTTCTTTAATAGATAGAGCGATTCAAGAGGAAGGTTTTTATGTATAATAAATGCATAATATAGTATGGAAACACTCTTAATTTTCGAGGTTTCTAATGTGCTGTAGCAAATAAACACATTTTTTTGCGCTTACATTGCAAACGCTGGTTGCACCCTACGAGATAGATCAAAATAATGTACTACAGTATTGTACACCTTAAAAAGTACTACAAAAAAGTCCGCGACGGTGTATGTCTATCTCTTAGGGATGACCCACAACAACCATTTTTTATTCCTTTTTTTTACGAGAAATAATGGCTTATTTACGAAGTGATTTTAAGCAATACAGAATGAATCCTTATACAATTAAGTAAATTAAATACATTGTGCATTTAATATCGATCAAAATAACCCTTTGCAGTATCTAATTTAAATGAATGTATTCGAAGATATTAGAGATTTAAAATGCACGAATCGTGTCGTCGGCAGGGGCATCTGAAATCCACCCGTGCGAAGCCGGGGCGGGTCGCTAGTATAATATATTTTAAGAAATTGCTTATTGATATTAGCTAAATCTGCTGTGTATTTTTGCTGATATTTAAATTATGATAATTAAGGTCTGACTTATTAATATATCAATTACTAATATATCAAAGCAGTGGAAAGTGTTTGTATTAATTCGTTTAAGAATATACAATGTGATGAGAGAGAACGCACAGCTAGCTAAATGGATTTAGCGGTCGCCACGCCGCTCTCTAGTGATCTGAGTAATGTAGGTTCAACCCCCACATGGGACAACACTTTGTGTGATCCACAAATTGTTGTTCTGAGTCTGGGTGGTTCTTGTATGTTTGTAAAGTCCCCCCCCGACACGGGCGTTGTCTTTTCAAAAAAAAAATTTAGATATAGCTTATACGCATAAAAGTAATAAATAAATGCACATTTAATTAACACATCCTCATTTATACTGTATCCCCAATGTACTTACAATACCTACTTTATAAAATTCCAACTTAACAATTGTACAAACGTATGTACTTGACAGTTAATTATTCTTGTTCAATATTGTTACTGGTATGGTAAATAATTTTAACTATATTTGCATACAGTCGAAAATTCCATTAACCTGCTAGTTGCTATTCGACCTTACCGAGATTTGGTTATAAATACTTTTACATAAACTATGAGAAAAGAAGTTTTAAAATGCAAAACTACTAAAGGCCCAATTAGTCTAGTCAACAAGTTCCATACTTGTTGACTAGACTAAAAGATGCAGCAGCATCACTAGGCCGCCATAGTGTGGGTCGCCATACTGCATTGTCTGCATTCGCAATGAGTATGGTGACCACCACTCTTGGATTCTGCTTATGTTTTCCATCAGGCAGAGTAGAGTCATTTTGGCGAGCCAAACATAAAAAAAAAAAAAAAAAAAAAAAAAAAAAAAAAAAAAAGGTAATAAGATTAAAAGCAGTTAAATTTATGTTTAAGACGGTTTTGCGTAAAATTTGTGGTGTAAATAACAAAAAAACCGACTTCAAGAACTGGACTAAATTGAAATGGGACCACATCACAAGCACCAGTTATCAAAAAAAAACATCAAGGTAACAAACATAAAAAATACAGTCCAATCGAGACTCCTTTTTTTGAAGTTGGTTAAAAAGTAGTGAATTGACAGCATTCCGCCTGTATAAAAGCATGGTTTCATTGCGGTCACTTATTAAGAATTCTATAAAACGCAATGCGATAGTTACAGTAATATCTAAATGATCTAAAACCTACAAGTCTTCCAAAACTGGGATTATCCTGGTAAATCTTAACGGGTAACATAGGTAGGTAATACGTATCAACACATCTGTTTTCGTTGTCAACAGCTGATTTTTATCTACTGATACACAAAATGATAGTGATTGAAATTGAATCTTCGGATTGTACAATAAGATAAGTACTATTAGTCTAGACATCTATGTTCACAATAAAAACATACTGGATCTAATAGGTCTTACCTATGAAATTGCCGTTTTGTATGCAATAAGTAAAGGTACTTATTTTTTCAAACTTTTTTATTTCTGTTATTCGAAGTAATCACCCATGCAATCGACACATCTTTGCCAACGCATTGGCAGTTTATTGATGCCCTTCTTGTAAAATTCAGCTGGACGGGAGGCAACAAACTCTTCAAAGGCATTTTGTACTGCCTCTCGGGAATTGATTTTTTTACCCACTAAAAAGTTGTCTAAATTTTGGAAAAAGTAATAGTCGGTAGGTGCAAGATCTGGTGAGTATGTCGGATGAGGGAGAGCTTCCAACCCCAGCTCTTGCAGCTTGGAGACTGTCTGTTGCGCAGTATGGGGTCGCGCGTTGTCGTGAAGCAGCTGTAAGAGCTGGGGTTGGAAGCTCTCCCACATCCGCCATACTCACCAGACCTGGCACCTACCGACTATTACTTTTTCCAAAATTTAGACAACTTTTTAGTGGGAAAAAATTCAATTCCCGAGAGGCAGTACAAAATGCCTTTGAAGAGTTTGTTGCCTCCCGTCCAGCTGATTTTTACAAGAAGGGCATCAATAAACTGCCAACGCGTTGGCAAAGATGCGTCGATTGCATAGGTGATTACTTCGATTAACAGAAATAAAAAAGTTCGAAAAAATAAGTACTTTCACTTATTGCATACAAAACGGCAATTTCATTGGTAAAGACCTATTATTATGAAAACATTATTCACTTTTCTATTTAAGAGATAAAAAGTCCTATTGACCATTTTACTAATAGTAAAACTTGAGGTCGACTTGCGATTAAAAGTCAGCCCAAGCTATGCATGTTACATCATTAGGATTTTTTTAAGATAATGCTTAGAATAATAATGTCAAGACCTTGGTAATTTAAATAACATTTGTCAGAAAGTTAAAAAAAATATTTCCAAGCAGAATCTAACCATGGAAAGCCCTTCATTCATTCATGAATTTAAAAAAGTAATCAATAATAATTAAAGATAATGCAATTTATCATCACAAGTGATCTTTTTTTTTCTTTTTTTTTCAAAAAGACAACTCCTGCACTAGGAATAAATCCTGTTTCGCGGGGACTTTACAAACATACATGAAACGGACACAAAGAACACCCAGACTCAGAACAACAATTTGTGGATCACACAAAGTGTTGTCCTACGTGGGATTTGAACCCACGACACTTGGCGAAGTAGGAAACGGCGTGGTGACCGTTATACCACTAGGCCAAACGTGCAGTCGAATTGTTTCTAGGAGTGTAATTCCTTGACCTATAGTCGAGGTTGAGAAGACCCACAAGGATGGTCAAATCACAAAATTACTGAAATAATTTCGTTAAACTAGATGTAATTAATTTTAGTCTTAACTATTGACGTTCTAATGTAAACCAATTCTAAGTTAGTCCTACTAGTATTACGGATCTAGTAACTAAGGTGAACAATTCAATTTCTAAACTGTGCTAAATAATTTAACATACCTTCGAAAAATAGTATTTCCTTTTAGTATTTGGTACAATATTGAAATAATATGGCATTTTGTGTGCAAAATAGCCGTTGCACTTATTTTTGTAAGTACAAGTTTTGTTATTTACGTTACAGAACATTCCTACACTACCTTTTTAAGACAAAAACTCGATCCTGATAAGGTGATCCAGTTTTCGCAATACGAGGATAAATAATATCAAATCAGGCGATCGGACAACATTTAAAATATCGTGCGTAAATTATAAGATATCGTTACATCTCATTTCTTACTGAAGTAAAGTGCAAGTAAGTATTATCTTACTTAGAAGAACCTGGATGATCGAGCTATGCTCGGTATTTTGTTTCTTGGTAAATTTTCCAAAACTGAATCCTAGCTAGGTCGATTTATAACCCCCAAAACTCCCTGCATACAAAATTTCATGAAAATCGTTTCAGCCGTTTCCGAGATACAGACAATTATATACAATCATTGTTAAAAAGTATTAGAGTAGATAAATAGTTTCAGGCGATAGAGTTCAAAAACAAGAACTCTTTATCTTCACGAACCTGCCGAAAACCTGATATAAAATACACGTAAAAAATTTAGACAATTCTACAAATTGTTATCGTAATTAGACTATCAGGTTATCTTCAGTATTTATTAAATCGTGTACAAATAAAGCATTATGCAAATGCAGCATACTAGCAAATAAATCAATTAAACTCTTATTTCACGTGCAAATCACGCTACGGCTAACCGGTCGATAAGTCTAATGAACTTTGAAGCTTGATAAAAAACATAAATAGTGTCTATGCAGCTGTCTGGAGTAGTAGGACGTGTTCAAAGACACGTCGCGTGCAGATGAATAACCACATGATACACTAGATAAGAAGGGAAATAGGGACAAGTGTAGCTGAGCGCCGGCGTGGCGCCCGTCTCGATTGGTAGTTATTAATGCCAAACATTTCTTATCAAAAATACTGGCAGACCCATGTAACTTCGCCCACGTCTCTTTTCAATCATGTTCGGCTCCTATTGGTCTAACCGTGATGTTAACTATCCTATCTTAGGCGCGCCAGCAAAACACACATTTCAAGAATAAATTAAATTAAAAAGTTTTTTAAAAACAAGCTTTTACTGGAATGCCTCGAGACGAATCAAACGAGTCCAGACTCGATGATCTTGCGACGTTTCTTTACAGAGTTCCTATGGCAATCTTCCAGTTCCCCCATCAGATCAGCTTCATGTCAATAAAATATTGTATTGTCATGCTGTATACATATGCTTGCAAAATTTCAGCAAAATCGGTTGAAGATATCTACTTCAAAATTGAGTTACAAGATTCCACCCGAACTTACAACAATACATACATACATTGCAAGTTAATAAAAAGCTTGTAAAAAGTGAAAATCGGTTAGATAGTTTTCGAATTCATTGTGAGAAACAACGTGATATGAAAATTCTATATAACTTGATTAAACAATTGTCTACAGTAGCTCTTTGTCTTATACAACCAATCTATAAAAAATCTTGTCGGCTGCGGTATTTCAATACCGATGGGACCTTCAAAACTTCAAGAGAGGAGAATTCTCTCACCTCTAAGAATGGAAAAGAGTAGTGGTTTAAGCCTCGACGCCTTTTCTTACTGCACCGAGCGTTGTGGTTTGGATCCCTGCATGGGACAATCCACAAATTGTTGTTCCAAGTCTGTGTGTTCTTTGTGTTCGTTTTACTTCATCCTCTTTGCCTTCTTAATTCACCGCTCATACCCCGATAACGCACTTGAAACTTGAGTTTCAGGTATTCACGAAAGGAGGCTGTCGTTTACCGTGAGATGATTCATTTAGTTCGTTTGAAATCATCACCATAAAAATGTACTTTGAGCACAATCAACTCGAATGGTTATAAAAAGAAATCAATGGCTATATTGCCATTTCTCTTCCCTCGTACAATTAAGCAAGGAGATTAATCGATTGTATAAATGTTATAATTCTAGGGCAGTCGAATGAAATCACAGAGGGCGACTATAAAGATTTACGCAAGGTTTAAAACTCATTCGTACTAGAACACAATTTAAGAGTTTTCGTGTCTACCAAATTTAATACTTAAATACCGATTCACTCTTCTAAAGTCATTTCCATTCATATACAATCTCCATTCACATTCATCGTTTAGTTAAAGTTTTACAGTTGTGTGGTAAAAACCTTAACGCTTAATAAGCTAAGATTTTGTACTGGATTGTTTGCAGTAAATAGTTAAATATACTTTGTACGGGACTTGTAACAAGATATGTGAAGGCAAAGCTTGCTTGAGTTTAACGACCTCAAAGCAAACTCAAAGTAAAGTTCACTTAAATGCTTTATTTTTGCACTCGACTTTCGTACTTCACTAGCAGACGCAAGCACATTAGTGTAGTAGTAGCACATTAGTACTCACGTACTACCATTTAATACCAAGCGTAGTATCGTTGGACTGGGTGTGTGACACTAGTAAGGATTTAAATAAAACCACTGTGCGCTTTTCTGTGGGTTCGTAAGACTCCCCGGTTTAATTGGCAATCACTTGACTAAATACCAGTAAAGTTCTTGCATACAAAATGTTTGTAGACCTTATATACTTACATGTGTAACACAATGATAGCGCGATCTAAGTTTTGTAACAGCTTCATCTAGGGAACAAAAAATAAACTAATTTTTAAACTTTTATCTTTGATCGCACTATGTTGATGTTGATCTCGAACAACTACTATAGTAATCGGCGCTTTTTAACCGACTTCAAAAAAAGGAGGACTTCTCAATTCGACTGTATTTTTTTATTTTTTTTATGTTTGTTACCTCATAACTTTCGACTGGGTAATCCGATTTTGATGATTATTTTTTTAATTGAAAGCTGGTGCTTCCCATGTGGTCCCATTTTAATTTGGTCCAGTTCTGAAATATCATCAATGAGAAAATCATATAAATTAAGTATGTGCGCGACAAATTGACGAATAACTCAATATCACGCCGACTGATTTCAATTATTATTTTTTTATTTGAAAACTGTTGCTTCCCGTGTGGATCCAATTCAATTTGGTAGTTCTTGAAGTCGAATTCGCATTATTTACTGTCTTACTATTATCAAAATTCTTGAAATCCCTTTTATTTGATTTGTTGATATTTGAATAATTTGTTGATAATTCCATAAAGTATATTATATATTGTCGATATCGAAGAGCTATGTGATAACATGTATTATGTACCTGTACTGTGTTTATTATTTCTACCAACCTGTTCGTTCCTCAGCAAATCGATAGATGACATACGAGTTTCCAATGAAAGTTATTTATGGAAGAATAGGCCGATGTGTTTTATTGCCTAACCTGAATAAAGAATGTATAGAATTTGAGCAATAACAAAAATTAACTATGCCTCGATAATTGATAGTGAAAGTAAGAGAGACAAAATACTGTTGAGGCCCAACAACTTTGGGCAGCATTTTTGCAAGAACATCAACACAAGAAGATACCTACTTACGTTATTCAACACTGGCCAGACGACTTGGTATAAAAAGGCTTTGTTTCAAGTTTTACTTTTAGTCCGGGATCTTTTTTCGAGAAATATTACAAGTTATTACTATCAAGCAAATTTTTCGTGAGTGGCTTCATTTTGATGAGGAGCCCACCTTTCACCTTCCAAAAATTTTCAATTGTGGTAGCTAACAGGGCTAGCAGGGAAAAATAAACTTCTGAGCGTAGGACCGCGATAACGTACCACGCAATTTCTAGGACAATGTGTCTGTTAAATTATATCAATATTAACTAAGCAACTGTTAAAAAATCAGCTAGTTAGTATCATTTTTGATGACCTCGTTATCGGTATATGTTGGAAGGATCAAACCATACATTTTGTAGGATAAATATTTGTTTCCATTCTGTACCTAATAATATTAGTTAATAAACATTGTCTCACAAATTGCGTGGTGCGCTATCCCGGCCCTACGCTCAAGTTTTTTTTCCTGCTAGCCCTGTTAGCTACCACAATCGAAATTTTTTGTAAGGTGCAAGGTGGGCCCCTCATTGAAATGAAGTCACTCACGAAAAATTTGCTTGACAGTAATAACTTGTAAAATTTGTACCGAGGATCCCGGACTATTTATCTTTGCAGTGATGTTATTCTTGCCGCAATTTTCAATAAAAAAAAACAATATGGTTGATTGAATACTTTCATTGACATGCAGGTTAATTATTTTTTTCTTTTATTTGTCAAGTTTTAGCTGTTAAAAAAAGAACTAATACTCTTTTTACCCGACTGCGAAAGGAGGGTTATGTTTTTCGAGTGTATGTATGTATGTATATTTCTTTGGCACGCCCTAGAGCCTAAACGGCTTGTCGTATTTTTATGTGAGTGGTGTCAATAGATTCGTCTTAGTCGTGAGAGTGACACTGAGTACATCAAAATTAAAAAAAACCGACTTCCAAAAACATCCAACGAAAACTCTCTGTCAAAAAACACTTAAAAGCGTAAAATAAACTAGTTCTTCATAAATTGCCTATACCTAATTCTTTATTCATTTCAATAGTGGTATTATAATGGGTGCTAGGTACCTAAAATCTGTTTGAAGTCGGTGCCAAGTGACTATCGCTTAGACTTTTGTAATTGTTCGTTTGTATTATTTTTGGCTTAGCACCGACTTCAAACAGATTTGAGGTACCTAGCACCCATTATAATACTACTATTTAAATGAATAAAGAATTAGGTATAGGCAATTTATGAAGAACTAGTTTATTTTACGCTTTTAAGTGTTTTTTGACAAAGAGTTTTCGTTGGATGTTTTTGGAAGTCGGTTTTTTTTTATAAAAAGTTTTTATTTTACAGTTTTTAGTGCAAACAATCGTAGGTAAGTAGTAACTTGAACTATTTCATCAAAATTCATCATCAAGAATACAAATTAAGGTACGTGTAATATTAAAATCATCCTCTAATCCCTAACTGTTGAAGAGTTTAATCTTCTATCATCAGCTCACCTAAATAGCTTGAAAGTATACGACTGAAGGTCTTTAGATACGTATGAAATTGAAAGAATTATTCTCCAACTCCTAACCGTTGAGGAGTTGTACCTTCCACCTTCCATCATCAGCTTACCTAAATAATTTGTAAGAATACGACTAAAGGTAACTTATATACATATGATATTTAAAGATTTATCCTCCCACTCCTAACCGTCAAGGAGTGGTACCTTACATCATCAGCTCATCATTATAAAATGATGACTACCAGACGCAAATACCGGTGTAACTTCAGAAAATATACGAAAAACTTAGTATGTGCCTATAAAAAATGAGGGTTACCCTCGATTTCCCTGGGATCCCATCATCAGATCCTGATATGCTGGCAATGGGACCAACACGGAAGCATACCCTGTCGAATACAAAAAAAAATTTTAAAATCGGTCCACAACTGACGGAGTAATCGGTTAACATACATAAAAAAAAAATAAAAAAAATACATACAGTGGAACATAGAACCTCCTCCTTTTTGGAAGTGGGTTATAAAAAAGAAAAGGATTTTTGGCGCCAAAAAGTAATATAAAAAAATAGAGTGTGGTATCAAAATAAAGATTTTTTTACGCTGATTACGAATATATATAAAACTTATATGTTTTTATTGTTAAATATTGACGCAGTCGGGTTTTTTATTTTTAATAATTTGTTAAGGTAAATTCAGACCGTTTTCACGGTCGTTGGTCGCCTCTTACAGAGCGGAGATGGTATACCTAGTAGGTCAAATCCTCTTTTCTAAGGAGAGGACTATCTCCAACAGTAGACTGTTACAGGCTGTTAACGTTTATGATTGTTCGAAAACTCACTTGAGCAATGAATTAGATGCTCTTTGTTGGTATGGGTTGGTATTATTTGTTCCTTCGATAAATGTATCCTCTCACATGTTCAATATTTGGGATTTGATTGGAAATGGTAAAAACGATATAACTACGATAATGGTGCAGATATAAGTACCTACTTATTTCTTTTTTTATATATATAAAGTTTGTAAAAATAAGCTAGTCCACTTTATAAAGATAATGCCAACAAACATTTCTTACCAGTCCTTTAGTTTTTAATGATCCTGATTGCTGATCCAGAAGTCGTAGGACCAATTCAAACTAAGTGTCAATTTTGTGATAAGCACTTTTATTTATTTTGTATCTGGGCGTAATTTAGGTGTGTGTTCATTAAATGTAAGTATATTTGTCGGCAGTATGATTTATTATACTAGTTATTTCTGGTTTTGGGATTAGAAAACTATGTGTGAGGTATCACTACTCACTATACTCTGTCCATTACTCTATTTTCTTTTTGACAGCTCACGCCTATAAATTACCATATTTTTTTTCGGAATTATGTACTACAGTAATGTCGTACTTTATTGACGGTGACGGTACTTTAGTGAAGTGGTCTGTGCATAACAAACAACCACAGACTATAAAACAGTACTTGAAATACGACAAATCGATCATATGATAAAAATAATCTGACTTCATGTAAGTATTTATTCTGTAAATTTAATAAAAAAAGGAAATAAAAATTGTATCTATGACTCCAAGATTGAATTTTTGCAAGGAATTAAGTCGAAATCTTGGAATTTAGGATCAAACCAAGAGTAAAGAACAATAACTCTGTTCATTCATCTAATTTACTGATTTATTATTTATATTTTTGTTTATTTCTTACATAATATAAAAAAACTAATGAAGGCATAATTAATATTTCAACAAAAAATATTTAATTAAAACGATTGAAAGTTCTTCATAAATAAAATCGCTATTCGTTTCAAATCGAATCGGTAATGAGTGAGGGCGTCACTAATTTCAAAATTTCTTGAACTGTCAAAAAGAAAATAAAGTAATGGACAGAGTATCACTACATAGTATAAAACAAAGTCGCTTTCTCTGTCCCTATGTCCCTTTGTTTGCTTAAATCTTTAAAACTGCGCAACGAATTTTGATGCGGGTTTCTTTAATAGATAGAGTGATTCAAGAGGAAGGTTTTTATGTATAATAATTGCATAATATAGTATGGAAACATTATTAATTTTCGAGGTTTCTAATGTGATGTAGCAAATTAACACATTTTTTGCGCTTACATTGCAAACGCTGATGCATCCTACTAGATAGATCAAAATAATGTACTACAGTATTGTACACCTTAAAAAGTACTACAAAAAAGTTCGCAACGATATATGTCTATCTCTTAGGGATAACCCACAACAACCATTTTTTATTCCTTTCTTTTTACGAGAAATAGTGGCTTATTTACGAAGTGATTTTAAGCAATACAGAATGAATCCTTATACAATTAAGTAAACATGTATATATATACATAACAATGTATTTACATTGTGCATTTAATATAGATCAAAATGGCCCTTTACAGTATCTAATTTAAATGAATATATTCGGAAATATTACAGATTTAAAATGCACGAATCGTGTCGTCGGCGGGGGCATCTGAAATCCACCCGTCCAAGCCGGGGCGGGTCGCTAGTAGCTGCTTGTCTAACGTGAATGTAACCTAATCCAAAGATGTGCGAACCGGTATACAGTCTAATGTGTACCACGTGTGTGGTAAATCCTTATAGAAACAATTTAATGACACAGTTACTACGTGATCGTACAATTATTATTTATGTGTGCTTCGACACAATACGTGGCGCTAACAACACGTATCACCTCTTTATACATATTATGTATATGCAGCATTAAAATTATAATAAGTTCTTACTTATATGTATATCTTTCACTGTGTAAATGTAAAACCTCCATTAACTTTGGCATATGGCAATGGGATACTCCTATCGTTACGTTTATAAATAAATCGTTTTAGTCAACATCTATGTGTCTACTGCCTATCCGAAGTTCATGTATCAGCAGCAATTATGTACTATTAAATATTACCTACTTTTCTAACCTATAGTGGCACAGACTGTGTATGGAAATTCAAGTCTTTTAGATATCCACATAATAAAACATAGAGTACGGTCGAAGGCATGTAAATGACTATGCCGTTTCCACTTTGAGAAAAACAGCATCTGAATAAAAGTTATAATCATACTTCATACTAATACTAGCTAAACCCCGCGGTATTACCCGCGGTACAACAAGAACCGCGGTTAACACCGCGTGGCACATTTAAAAAAAAGTATCCTCCTCTCCTGTCTCCTGGTTCTAAGCTACCTCCCCAATTTTCAGCCAAATCGGTTCAGCCATTCTTGAGTTATAAATAGTGTAACTAACACGACTTTCTTTTATATATATAGATTACCAGCTGATCCGGCAAACGTTGTTTTGCCATTAAAAAAATTGGGGTATAAAAAATAGATGTTGGTCGATTCTCCGACCTACCCGATATGCACACCAAATTTCATAAAAATCGGTCCAGCCGTTTCAGAGGAGTATGGTAACTAACATTGTGACACAGGATTTTATATCTATACTAATATTATAAAGCTGCAGAGTTTGTTTGTTTGTTCGCGCTAATCTCAGGAACTACTGGTCCGATTTAAAAAATTATTTCAGTGTTGGATAGTCCATTTATCGAGGAAGGCTATAGGCTATATTTTATTTTCAAAAAAATTAGGGATCCGTAAGAAAATTGCTATTTCGTAACCCAAGGTGTGAAATCGAAAACCTATTTTTGCGTGCGCTGCAATAACTATTGACAATAGAACAAAATAATGTATTACGGGTTTGTAGGTCCCATTAAGATCTACAAAAAAGTCCGAAAGAGCATATGTCTAACTATCATGGTTTAATCACAATAACCGCTTTTGTGTTCAAAAATTTTATTAAATCGTCTGAAGGAAGAAACAACGTTAAATGTGTTTCGTAATATTAATCCTTATCGAAGTCAAGCATTATATTATCAAGGGTATTTATGTAGAAGTAAAATACTTTTTGTTTCATCCCAATCGGACATTTCGTTTAGAAGTTATCACGAGTATAATACGCTAAGAGTTGGTACCTAATAATAAGTTATTTGCCAAATAGTTGCTATCAACATAATACCTAATATTAATCTTTATCCAAATAAATGTGTTGTTGATTATGAGTATAAGATCAAATTATAAAGCTGAAGAGTTTGTTTGTTTGTTTTAACGCGCTAATCTCATGAACTACTGGTCCAATTTGAAAAATTATTTCAGTGTTAGATAGCCCATTAATCGAGGAAGGCTATAGGCTATATATCATCACGCTAAGACCAATAGGAGCGGAGCACCAATGAAAAATGTTTCAAAAACGGGGGAAAATTATCACGCTACGGGCAACAGGAGACGCAAACGACGTTGCGTGGGTCCGCTAGTATAAGATAAATCCGAAAATTTGTAAGGATGTGTATGTGTGTGTGTGTGTGTGTTTGTTGCTATTTTACAACGCTTTTGTTTTTGCAAAAACTACTGTAAGGATTTGAAAGAAACTTTATAGTAATATAGCTTATACATCAGAATAACACATAGGCCGCGTTATTCGCATTTGCCGCGCATTTATTCAACATACACGCCGGCGGAGCCGCGGGCAACAGCTAGTAGCAAATAAATGTGTTTCACATGTCTTACCTACTCAAAGCTAGCGTATAAAAATATATTTTCTATGGACACATATGGCACTCTCAGTATATGCTAACCTTAGTTTCAAAGCACGCTTTTGGTTATAAGAAAACGTAAAAGTTTTAAAACCCCGTGGACAACAAAATGCAAGCAACAAAATATCACAAGTTACTACAGCAATCCACTTTTTTCCTTATACACCAATTTTGTAACAGACTTATTTTACTAGTACTATATTTTTTAGGTATCAGTTATATAATTAAAATTGACCACAACTCTGCGTTGAGCAATGGACAGAGTTGGGCAACTTGCAACCGACCTCGGGGACAAGCGCGTCGGCTCACCGACAACTGCGTAGATCGTCCACACATTCCTACAGCGCCTCGCTGACAAGGCTACACACCTCTTTGGCACTTTTATATCACATTTTACTAAATTATTGCCAAGAATTGTTGTAAACAAATATCGCTGAGAACTGACTACACGATAGTGGGTTTTTTATGCAAGGGCCTGCCAAAGTAACTCTACTCTGCCTGATGGAAAGCATTAAGCAGAATCCAAGAGTGGTGGTCACCATACTCATTGCAAATGCAGACAATGCAGCATGGTGACCCACACCATGGCAGCCTAGTGAGGCTTCTACATCATTGGGCCTCCATTGGGTATCAGTAGGTTCAAGCGTTCATGACTGCACTGAGTGTTATGGATCGATATCGATTCTCGTACGCAACACTTTATAATTTATATGGTCGTTGATTTGAGAAACTCTTGGGCACTACTGACGTCTACCTATTCCTAACTCAAGATGGACCCTGAAATCTGACTTTGACATGCCCAAAGCATGATTTTCTTTCAGAAATAATCATATTAACATTGAGTAAGAGGTTACCATCGCCAAGCAGTCATGCTTCGGCTCACATGAGCGATCTCCTATAGGAGAGCGATCTAAGAAGGGAGTACTAAGATTTATTAAATTTATTTTTTCATTCATGAAACTAAAAGCCCTTATAATACGACTTGATTGTTTTTAAACAGCCTCAACCGCCACCAAGGGCCAGTGTGTTATTGAGTTTTTATGATTACAGAAGAACTCAGGCACACGCACACAGGCACGAGTGTCGAGTTTGATCTCCTCCGTTCGGTCGATAGTCGGATCGGACTATCAAAATGAAGGAACAGAAATTCTACCTGTGTTTGCGCTTTTTCACTATAAAATCTCCTGCATATTTAGCTGGTCTCCGTTGAGACTGGCCGCCGTGTCGCTTGAATCGGCTAGGAGTATTATGTAGACTATTGAACTAACAACATATAGGTTGTGTAACAATTAACACTCAATAAAAAACTTCTATAAAAAATTTCTATGACGTGGTTTGTGACGTCACGAAGAAACATTTCCTATAATTAATTATGCAATACTAACAGGCCGTTCAAGATTTTCCCGTTCTTTATTTAAAACAGTATAATTAATATTGCCCATGAATGAACTGAGCTCATTGAATAAGCTGTTATTAGTGCTATGACGTAACTAATAGTTAGCGGTGTTTAATTAGTACAGTTTTGCAGTTCTCTAAATCTTAACACCTGTTCATCTATCTACCTATACTTATAATAAAAAAATGTAACAGGTCCAATTCTGTACATTAATGATATTTTGGAGGGCTCTCTATAATCGATAATGAAGACAAAACTGTTTTTTTTTCTGTCTGTCTGTCTGTATCTTGGCCGCGCATCACGCCGAAACTACTAAATGGATTCAAATGAAACTTGGCATGATTTGAGTTCATACTACGAGGTAGGACATGGGATACTTTTAATCCCGAAATTCAGCACGGTTTCTTGGAGAGAGGGGATGAAAGTCAAAATATGTACTTAGTTGTAATTCAATAACACATAGTCCGATTTCTTTCATTATTTTTTTGCTAGAAAGAAAAAAAATAAAAGATATACACCACCAATATAAAGAATACACTGCCTGTGGGAAGCTGAGACAGATATGTAAATATGGCGGTACGAAGTTCGCCGGGTCAGCTAGTCTTCTATACGAATAAGTAAATTAATTTTCTGTTTGTCAAAAAAAGTGTAATATATGCGGTACTTACTTACCTCGAAAATCAATTTTAATTTTTTTGTGTCTCTGTCTGATTGTTCTGGCCTTATTCTGGAACGGCCGCACTTACTTTGACGGGACTTTCCCTGGCACATAGCTGAACATATAAGAAATAACTTTAGAAACAGTTTTTTAGACTAGCTTCGTCCCGCGGCGTTACCCGCGGTTTACGACGAGTGCTACTACCTATAGTTAGAGAAAACACTGCTACCTTAGCCAAGATGCAAGTCTCTTGCGTCGATTGTCTTTCTACAATCGCTAATCCACTATTCTCTTGTATTATTGGCCAACATTTTGTTTTGACCACGTGACTTAGCGTTGAGATGACGTCATTCCTTTGCCATACATTTGTTATAGGCGGTCCACACTACAACGATATATCGTAGCGATATAGTACGTGTGGACGGAAATTGGCTCAAATTTTTTGAGAAATATCTGAGCCAATTTCCGTCCACACGTACGATAAAACTGCACAAACGAACTGCACAGTTAAATCGCTACTATATATCGTTGTAGTGTGGACCGCTTATTAGTTTTCTGAAATGCTATGAAATATATTCAGCTTTAATTCCGCGAGACAAATATCCAGGTCTGAAAGCAGGACACAGATCCCACCGTCATGCATACTCACATGCACATATGGGTATCATGCATATGCACACATACAAAACAAGTGAGAAATAATTAGCATGCCATGCAACCAAACCTATACTCGACACGTGTTTCGCTCCTTCACGGGGCATCCTCAGGAGATGTCGACACGTCGAGCGTTTGAGCTCGAATGAGCTAGTCGCACCGCTGTCGGCCCCTTAAATACCGTTTCGATGACGCTATAATAACGGTCGATACAACGTCACAAAGACATCTGTGCCGAACTACCTGCAATCATATTTAGAAGTGGTGATGGAATTAAATTTGTTTGGTCATTCAACAGTAAGCTCCGGATTTTTTTTTTACAAATGAGTATCACTTTGGCAGGCTCATACATAAAAAAAATACAAATACATTTAAAAATTATGTTTCACTTTTTGTAATCACCTTAAATATTTTTCATATACATATTCAAATTTATTTGGTCTTTTAAAACATAGCTCAGGGAAGGAGACTAATTACTACTACTTACTACCTATAGTTAGCGAAAGAACTGATCTGATTATAGAATTATTTTGGTTTATGTATTTACACAATATTTTGTTAGCGACAACAAAAATTACTCAAGAATGAGGCTATAAAAATTCAACTACCAAGCTTAGAGCTTCGCATCTAAATACAAACATATTAGTAGGCATAGACAAATAAATTTATAACATGATATCTGCCAATTTTTCCTACCAAAAACAGATTTCTTTTTTATATTGTAAGTATTATATTTGTTTTGTTAGCTTTTTAATCGAATTCAAAAAAGGAGGTTCTCAATTCGACTGTTTTTTTTTATTTGTTGCCTCATAACTTTCGACTGGGTGAACCGATTTTGATGATTCTTTTTTTATTTGAAAGCTGGTGCTTCCCGAATGGACCCATTTAATTTGGTCCAGATTGAAGTCGGTTTTTTTGTTAATTTTTTTATTATTTAAACTAGATACTTTAAAACAGTCAGTGTGGTACGACCGACATTGACCTTGGAATAAATAAAATAACTCTTAAGAATAATGTACTGCGTAGTAAGAAAATAATCTACTTATTATTTGAGAATCAGAACTATTTCGACAAATACATGACTATACAAAATTATTAATATTTAAAATACTATTAGCGAATTACGCAAACGCAACTTAAAAAAATGGTCAATTTGTTGTTTTTGCAAGCAATTTAGCACCTTAACAGAAGCACAATTAAATTCATATTCGCTTGTTCTATTGCGTATCTGGGTACATTACATACCCTCAAAGTCAAACAAATTATTTTTCTGTAAACGTTTGTTAGTGCTCTTAACATTCAATTAAGCTATAGACTATAGAAGCATATAAGGTGAGATATTACATTGTGTGCAAATAATTTCTTATTGCTACTATTTTCTTCATTCCTTCGTTTATCCAGCAGGGAGTACCACTAGCGTAAATGTCGGTCATTGTAAAAGGGTGTATCAGGGTAAAAGTGTTATCTATACCCGTACAGTAATCTAAGTATCTCCTAATCCCTTAAAATGTATTCAGTGGTTTAGCCGAGAAAACGAAACCTATCGACAGACAGAGGTTATTCTTTCGCATTTAAAATCTTAAGTAGGGATTCCATAGGATTGCGATGCTGAAAGTTATGTAGGGTTATTGATTTCGAACTCTAGCCAACTACGCGGAGCACGCAGGAGATATTATAATGCACAAGTGTCTTCACAAACACAGGTGCACTCTCTGTTCCCTCACTCTCAAAAACCGATGGGATAGCTGTCCGACATGATCAAGTAGAGCTCAGGCGCAGGACCGACGGCTTTTCGTACTCTTCCAAGCACGGGGGTTAAGTCTCCAAATTCCAACCTGCGGGTTGTTTTAAGCGTTTCAATAATCACAAAAATTAAATAACAATCTTTGGATTAATTCGTGAATTAAACTAGAGACGTCTTAATGATTAGCACGGAAACCGCTATGTGCCCAAGAGTGCTAGACCAACGAGTCTGTGAATAGGTAATGTGTACCTAGTAGTAGAAACTTCGTAACTTTAGAACTTATTGTAGACAACTTAGGTATAAAATTCAATGTCTTTCAGGGTGAAGAATATGACTCATGCAAGGTTATCTAAAATTTTTAGTTCAATGGACATGGTGTGATAAGATATTTAATAATAATTTATCTCTCTGATAAAATAAGATTTATTCAACAAATTGAGCATTAACCTTGAAAAATATTATTATTAAGAGGTAATTCAAAAGGCGATTTAAATTTTATTGTATTTCTTTACAACATTGCTCGTATTATTATTACTGTATTAATATTCATTCATACAATACAATATATTTATTTGCATGAATATGTTACAAAGTATATTTATGTTAAACATAATTTGAAAACTAATTAATATGTTACACGTGATTTTTTTAAATGAAAATGAAACATGAAAAATGACTATGTTACACCTTTTGAATTCAAATTCTGCATGAAATATGTAACGTCATTAACAGAATTTAATAGTCCACTGCTGGACACAGGAATATATATAAAGATATATAAAATATATATATAATATAAAGGAAGGTTTTACCCCACTGTACCACGCTCACTAGACAGGTTGAATACGTTACATCCAGTTTTAATTTTGAACCGTGGGAGAGCCACGTTTCGGCATGAATGGGCCGGCTCGACCGGAGTGACACCACGGCCTCACAGAAAAGAGGTGTGAAATAGCGCTTGCGCTGTGTTTCACCGAGTGAGTGAGGATACCGGAGGCCCATACCCCAACCCTACCCCCCATCCCCCTCTCCATCCCCCAAAGGCCGGCAACGCACTTGTGACGCTTCTGGTGTTGCGGGTGTCCATGGGCGGCGGTAATCGCTTACCATCTGGTGATACGTCTGCTCGTTTGCCCCATATTAAAAAAAAAAGGTCCCGTGCAAATTGTAGCATTAAGTTTTCAAAAAAGGAGTGTTCTCTTTGGATAACGTAACTTGCGTCCTGACTTGCGCCTGCACTTGTACGGAATTTAACTCACTCAGGAACGGAAGGTAAACGACCGTAGACAAGAATATGTGTTCACTGAATGGTCCCTGGAGCAATTGGAAACAACATTTTTTTTAATGTTAACGCTCATTTTTTAATAGATGTGTAGGTACGTCAACAAAGAAAATTGACAAATTTGGGTCGATACCACCTCGCATGACACCCAAGAGCGTCAAATGCTGTCGGTATCATCAGTTTATATTTCTTTAAGAATAATATCAAGTCCGTCCATCCGTCTACCCTGGTAATTTTCGTCAACGATAAGCGCTTTACGTCGTGAGTCTATAATTACCAAAATCTTTTAGCCTTTTTTCGGTGCGGAAATCCTCCCGGATACCACCTTCCTGGTGGCATGTCGGACTCGAACCAACTAAAACCGAACCAGGTGCACCTTAGAAAGGAAAACTCTGGAACCCCGAGTACCAACTTCCTTTAGCCTGACTTGGATGATATGGGTACAGAAGAGTGAAGACATGTTGTTTTAACAAGACGATAATTCCTACATAGATCATATATTTATATTCAAAACAATTTCTAAGAAAAAACTTCGTTAAAAAAGACCGACTTCAAAACCTAAAAGTATCAAATAACTTAATTTAAATAATAAATAAGTACTAAATAAATATTTTGGACATCTAACACACAACGCCATCTAGTCCCAAGCTAAGCAAAGCTTGTGTTATGGGTACTAGACAACTGATACAAATACTATACATATTTTTTTTGTAAATACATACATATTATACATAGAAAATACCCAAACTCCGAAACAAATATTTGTAGATCATACAAACATTTGGCCCGACCCGGGAATTGAACCCGAGACCTCATAATCAGCAGTCGCACACGCCAACCGCGAGACCAACGAGGCAGTCAATTTGTATGTGCTACCTATTCATAGGATTGAAATCAGTGCCAAGCCAAATCTCGTATATACCAAACTCGCTATATTTCGAGACGAACGTCAACAACGTCACCGACGCTTCGGTTGTTTTGTTTTACGCGATGAGCAGCTATCCCGCTCAAGGTCACGCGCGGCGAGTGCGGTACCTACTATTACATTTTGGCTTGGCACCGACTTCAATCCTATGAATAAGTAGCACATACAAATCAAGTTATTTGATACTTTTTAGTTTTTGAAGTCGGTTTTTTAAACGAAGTTTTTTTATTTTTCGCTTTTTAGTCTTTCTCAAATCTCTCATCATCATTTCACCTAAATAACTTGAAAGAATACGACTATAGGTATAGAATCAATAGACATACTGTATAGAATCAAAAGGACTTCAGTTAATTTTTTGTAATAAAATCTCAAATGGACTATCTTCTATAGGTTACTATAATTCAAGTGATTTGAGGTAAACTGACTATCTGAGGTAAACTCTGATATCGTTAGGACCCGTTTCATCCTTCTTCTTCGGCCTAGCGTTTTCCCTGCTTAGTGCTGGGGTCCGCTTTCCTACATAATCTTCTCCACTTTGCCCGATCTTCGGCATCCTCAAGTGTGAGATCCTTCTCTTCCATGTCCGCTTTGACGACGTCCAGCCAGCGTTTTTTGGGCCTGCCGCGTGATCTAGGGCCTTGGACAGTGAGGTCGAGGCATCTATTTCCTACGTAGTCAGACGGCCTGCGTCTTACATGGCCATACCATCGGAGTCGACTTTCCTGCAGCTTGTCCGCTACGTCACGGACTCCAAGGCTGTCACGGATGTGTTCGTTACGTATGCGATCTAGTCGCGTAACGCCACACATCCACCGCAACATCTTCATCTCCGCCACGTGAAGCTGCTGGACATGTCTTCCGAGGACAGGCCAGGTCTCGCTGCCGTATAGTAGGACTGGTCGGATGATGCTCTTGTACACAAGGCCCTTTAGCTTCACCGGTATCCTACGGTCGCAGAGGACGCCGGTTAGTTCTCGCCATTTTGACCAAGCAGCGCTTATTCGGGCTTGGACGTCGTGATCTAGTTCACCGGACTCGTGCAACACGGACCCAAGGTACTTGAATTTATTCGTTTTCACGACCAATTCATCTCCTACCTTTATGGGATCGGGGTCCGTGCATCCGCATGCCATGTACTCGGTCTTCGCAACATTTAGTTTCAGCCCACCGTTCTCTAGCGCACCCTTCCACTGATTCACCCTATGCTCCAGTTTCTGTTTGTCCTCATCCGTCAGCGCAATGTCATCAGCGTACATCATAAGCCACGGAGATGGTTCGTGAACTTTCGCCGAAACAACGTCTAGCACCACACTGAACAGAAAAGGACTCAGAGCCGAGCCTTGGTGAACACCAACTGTGATCGGGAATGGGCGAGTATCGCCAACGGCAGTCCTTACCATGGATTCCGAGTTGTGGTACATGTCTCGGATAATGTCAATATAGGTTAGTGGCACATTCTTCACCTTTAAAGCCCACCAGATCACCTGGCGCGGTACGCAGTCGAAGGCTTTCTGTAGGTCTAGAAAAGCCATGTACAAGGGCTTAGGGGTTAGGACCCGTTTCATATATTATAAAATTAAATGATATCTACAGAATACGAAGGCATGCAGACCATTGCTTTAACTTCATTGCAGGCGCATACGTAAATTTGAGGGTTTCCTTCGATTTCCTTAGGATCCCATCATCAGATCCTGATATGGTGGCCATGGAACCACATGGGGAGCATACCCTTTCGAATGCAAAAAGAATATTCAAAATCGGTCCACAAATTGACGGAGTAATCCGTGTACATAAATTAAAAAAAAAAAAACAAAAAAAAAAACAATGAAATTGAGAACCTCCACCTTTTGGAAGTCGGTTAATAAAATTAAGTCGGTAGAATATTTAGGAATAACACAAACTTAGAGTATTAAATAGAATTGAACAAACAGTTCTTGGCACTTAGGTATAGCTTATAACATGTTTTGTAACCTGTGCAACATCTATCTATAAACCGATTTTAATACTCACTGACTCTTTTGTTAACAAAACAATTGGAAGTCCTGTTTTCGTAGTGGCCTAGCAGCCAATGTCAGACGAAGCAATTTTTTTTTTTTTCACTCATTTTGTGACAGTAGAAATTTTTATTTTTGAATTTTTCGGAACGAGTAGTCTTCTGGAGGTTATGAAACAAACATAAACATACATGGTAGCGTAAGAGACTGCTGTGCTTCAGTTCTCAGGATCGATTCCTGGGTGGTGGGTGTCCGGACCAAATGTTTGTACGATCTGCAAATATTTGTATCGGCGTTTGGGTGTTTTCTATGTATAATATGTATGTATTCACAAAAAAAAAAGTATTAGTTGTCAAGTGCCCATAATACAAGCTCTGCTTAGCTTGGGACTAGATAGTGTTGTGTGTTAGATGTCCTAAAATATTAATTAATTTATTTACTTTATTTTACTTTTCCCTTAGTTTTTAGTATATAACTAAAATAGAATGGTATATCTTGAGAGGTCGAGGCTCATGTAGTTAACATATACCACTATTAACCATACTATTATAGTACAGTAATTGGGTACTTACAGCGTGATAATAATTGGATTAATTACATGCAATAAACTGTTTGGAAAGTATAGTATTGTGTCAGATCCGGCGAATGCTACATAAAACTGCAATAAAGATAATATGTACTGTTTATTTATAGTAGGTATTATCCTCATTTGGCAAGTGTTGTAGAAAAAATTAGTGAGCTGGGCCTGAGGTTGGCGCCTCAGAACACTGAGTCTATATGGTTCCATGGCCTACGCAAGCGCCATGTACAACCCAGCTTATGCGTCCGGGTTGATGACACTGAAGTCCAGGTAGGCCAGTACATGAAGTACCTAGGCCTCATACTGGACAGTCGGTGGAGTTCCGACGAGCATTTCGGGGATTAGTCCCCTGAGTAGGGGTAGCAAGGGCGTTTCATCGTCTGCTCCCCAATCTCGGGGTACCACGGGAAAAAGTTCGCTGCCTGTACATGGGCGTCGTACGATCGATGGTCGTCTATGGGGCGCCCGTCTGGTCGAAAGACTTATCGAGTTCCTCCCGCTGTAAGGCTCAACTAAAGACTCTGCAGCGGCTGATGGCCATACGGATCATACCGGGCTACCGCACGATTTCCTCCCTTTTATATTCAAACCACAAATGTTTACTTTTCCTTATTCAAGTGAGTGCTTAACTCAAATCAATGATTCTCGTAAAATAACCACTATAAATAAAAAGAAAAGAAACAATTCATCAATTTGTTTTGTAATCTATGGGTTCAAATCCCACGTAGGACAACACTTTGTGTGATCCAAAAATTATTGTTCTGAGTCTGGGTGTACTTTGTGTCCGTTTCATGTCCGTGTATGTTTGTAAAGTCCACCGCGACACAGGATTTATTCCTAGTGCGGGAGTAGTTAAAAAAAAGCGGCAAAGTGCGAGTCGGACTCACCCATGAAGGGTTCCGTAGCAGCAAGTAACATAATATAAAAGTTCTTGTAGTTCCTTGTAACTTTGGTCGATATTTTTCGGTTTACGATTTATGACGTATTAAAAAAAACTACTTACTAGATTTCGTAAGAACTAATTTTCGGTGGAAGTTTGCATGGTACTGTACAATTTTTTTTTTAGTTTTATCATTCTCTTATTTTAGAAGTTACAGGGGGTTACACACATTTTACCACTTTGGACGTGTCTCTCGCGCAAACTATTCACTTTAGAAAAAAATGATATTAGAAACCTCAATATCATTTTTGAAAACCTATCCATAGATACCCCCACATGTATGGGTTTGATGAAAAAAAAAATTTTGAGTTTCAGTTCTAACTTCTAAGTACGGGGACCCCCAAATATTTTTTTTTTCTATTTTTTTGTGAAAATATTAATGCGGTTCACAGTATACATCTACTTACCAAGTTTCAACATTATAGGTCTTTTAGTTTCGGAAAAAAGTGGCTGTGACATACGGACGGACAGACGGACCGACAGACAGACAGACAGACATGACGAATCTATAAGGGTTCCTTCCTTTGGCACGGAACCCTTAAAACGGAACCCTTATAGATTCGTCATGTATGTCCGTCCGTCTGTCTGTCTGTGTGTCCGTCCGTATGTCACAGCCATTTTTTTCCGAAACTATATGAACTATAATGTTAACAATAAATACAATAATAATGAATACAATAAATTTTGGGGGTCCCCATACATAGAACTGAAACTCAAATTTTTTTTTTTCATCAAACTCATGCGTGTGAGTATCTATGGATAGGTCTTCAAAAATGATATTGAGGTTTCTAATATCATTTTTTTCTAAACTGAATAGATTGCGCGAGAGACACTTCCAAAGTGGTAAAATGTGTGTCCCCCCCTGTAACTTCTAAAATAAGAGCATGATAAATCTAAAAAAAATATATGATGTACATTAACATGCAAACTTCCACTTAAAATTGGTTTGAACGAAATCTAGTAATCAGTTTTTTTTAATACGTCATAAATCGTAAACTGAAATTTACCTTTGATTCAATCAAAACAAATATAAAAAAAAATGTTACTTGCTGCTGCGGAACCCGTCATGGGCGAGTCCGACTCGCACTTGGCCGCTTTTTTGGCTTTGGCACGGAACCCTAAAAAATGTGAGCAGAAAATTATAATGCACGTTAATAAGGAATGAATTCCTTATATATTTTTTTATTCAATATTACCTTATTTTAGTAACAAGGTACAGTTCATAATGATAGATATGTTTTATTTTCAGGTAACAATAAAATTTATTGCGAAGTTTTATTTATTAAATAACACCAAACGTTACGCCTATAAGTATAAAACTTAAACTTTTCCACACGTCTAGACTTAGTAAGTACACCATGTGTGTTTTACTTTCGTGCCAAAGATAGGATATATTAATAATAATATTAATAACTAGCTGACCCGGCGAACTTCGTACCGCCATATTTACATATCTGTCTCAGCTTCCCACAGGCAGTGTACAGTCGCGGACAAAAAAAAGACTTTTCCTGTTATCTATCTTCTTTCTTCTTCTGCTATCTATCTTTTATTTTTTTCTTTCTAGCAAAAAAAGAATGAAAGGAATCGGACTATGTGTTAATGAATTACAGCTAAGTAAATATTTTGACTTTCATCCCCTCTCTCCAAGAAACCGTGCTGAATTTTGGGATAAAAAGTATCCTATGTCCTACCTCGTAGTATGAACTCAAATCATGCCAAGTTTCATTTGTTTCCGTTCAGTAGTTTCGGCGTGATGCGCGGCCAAGATATAGACAGACAGACGGACAGACAGACAAAAATGAAAAAAAATACAGTTTTGGCTTCAGTATCGATTATAGATAGCCCTCCAAAAAAATTTTTCAAAATATCTTTAATGTACAGAATTGGACTTGTTACATTTTTATTATAAGTATAGATTCTTGAAGTCGTTTATTTGGTAAAATTATGACTATGATTATAACATTCTGTGTTTCCTGTGTCATGAAGGTTATGTTTACTTTTTTACGGAGTACCTAGTACCTACTTGTTATTATATAAAAATGGTTGTTGTTTTGGAGAGGAAATACGTAAATACTATAAAAACTAGCCGAGTTTTATTATTTCAGGTGTAACAAAAAACATGTTAGAATACAAAGTCATATAACTTTTTGTACATTTTTTTTATCTCTTCTGCTATCTGATCAAAATTAGGATTTTTTGAACAAGATTTTAATTTAAATTACACTACTTGTACTAGGAAATAATAGTTGTATTACAGATATAACGATCCTTGTTTTACTTAAGGTCCTATGTCCCCTAGAAGGGGCAGAGGGCGTCAACAGTGCATCGCCATCCCGTTCTGTCTTGAGCGTCTCGCTTGATTTCGCTCCAGGTCTTACCAATGGCCGCTTCATCGATGATAGTCCGCCGCCAGGTTGGTTTGGACGGCCACGCTTGCGTTTTCCTTGGGGATTCCAGTCTAGGGCTTGCCTCGGGATGTGGTTGGAATGTCTTCGGAAGGTGTGGCCTATCGTCGTTTGATCTGTTGGTCGATCGGGACTTCATCGCAGCGATCCCACAAGTGAGCGTTGGATATTCTCTCGGGCCAGAATATACCGAGTATATAGCGAAGGCATCGGTTTACGAAGACCTGAAGTTGATGCGAGATAACCTTTGTGACCTTCCACGTCTCGCACCCATATAGCAATACGGTCTTCACGTTGGACCGGAATATTTTGAGTTCGACTCTCCGAGTCAGTTTCCGTGATTGCCGAACGGGTCGCAGCAGCGCAGAGGTTGCTCGTGCTTTGGCGATCCGGTAAGCGATATCCTCTTCAGTTCCTCCAGTTTCTGACTCGCAGCTGCCGAGGTAGGTAAACTAGTGGACGCGTTTCACTGCTTCTGTGCCGATACCGACAGATCTAACGATCCTTACTAGTACTTAAATTTTTTTATTACAACTGCCTGTCTATCAATATGTACACGAGTGATGGTAGATCGGAGCTGGTTACAACATAAACTATGATTTTTGTTTTATAACCTTTATTTTATTATACGGTTAGCTGACTAATGCAACTTTGTCTGCATCTCTTTTCAATCACACTGAGCTCCTATTGGTCTAAGCGTGATGTTAACTATCCTATCTTAGGCACGCCAGCAAAACATACATGAAATAACTATAAATTTTCAAAATAAAAAAAAAATCCCGACATAATAACATGAGTTCCCTTTAAAAAGTAAAAAATACGTTATGCGCTTTCATTTGAGACCCTACTCAATAATATTTTTGCAGACATTCGGTTACTCTTCCCCACTTTCACCCCCCGACCGATGTTCATGAAACATGTCTAAGAACACTCGTACGTAACTCACCTTTCATACGAAAAAAACTAAATTGAAATCGCTTCATCCGTTCGCGATCTACGGTGCCACAGACAAACAGACACGTCAAACTTATAACACCCCTCTTTAAGCATCGGGGGTTAAAAAATGTGAAAATCGGTTAGATAGTTTCGGAGTTTTTCAGAGATGTTTCATAGGTATTTCAAAACCAATAATAAACTGAGATGGATTTGAGATGCAGTAGAATTGTATCTTACTGCTTTGAAAAATTTGTACAGCGAACTATCGCTGTACTAAGCGTAATATGGAGGCTAGTGTGAGTTTTTTTTATATTAACTGGCTCTCGACAAATTCGGCGTTGCGATTGGTAAAGATTTGTGGTGAGTTCATGTGAAATAAACTCACATTAGGCTCCCTAATCTATACCATCAATCATGAGGCACGTCCCTCGTCTATTCATTTATAAATTCCAACAGTAAAGGTATACATGATTGTAAAGGCATGCTTATCCATAAATCTAAACCATTGCTATGACATGTACGAAGTGTTACTCTGTTTTGTCGGAACCAATATGGAAGTGAAATCGGACGTAGGGCACACATCCGTCTACGACACACATTGTTCAAATACGACCCGGATTAAAACTAGATTTAGTTATTGTTTTACTTGACACGAATTTGACTAATCGCTTTAGGGGATTACTCGTAATAAGTAAACTTTTATAACAAAGTGACTCAAAGAACCGCCTGTCTTTACAGTTTAAATAGATCTGATAAATTGTCAAAGACAATTTTACACGTTTTTTATAGCCTAACTTGTATGTTTGTTTGATTCTGTCTTTGTAATAACCGATTTTTGTTGGCGTGTTTTTTGACTGTATTTTTTATTACTTTATTAATGCAGACGATTTCATTGAGAATGAAAAAAACTTAAACTTTAACTAGATTATAAGACTTATATTATAAGATACTAGTTTTTTGGACAACAATAAAAACCAGTTTACTTTTTGTATTTTTGTCAAAAAACACATTTATTTCATATCAACTTTAAGGCTATTAACATGAGCTCGAAAACTAAAAGAAACAATATTGTTTGTTACTATTAGATCAGAAATTGAATAGTAGATTAGTAGCCAAGGGCTGTAAGGCATCAATTGCAGCCCGAGATATTTAGGCGCACGAGCGCTGCGAGGGCGCCTATAGTTCGAGGGAGCAATTGGTGCTTACACCCGAGCTAACTATTCTACTTTACATCTCGATTGTGAGGTAATTACTAAAAAAATCCCAAAAACAAACAATATTTAAAGTAAAGTTTTCTATTCTCGCCTTTTTTTATTAAAAAGAATCAAGTAAAGAACTTTTTTTTTTTTTTTTCAAGACCAAAATTGAGCTTCGCCGTTCGATATTTAAAATTGATGACTATTATACTCACACGAAGACGACCTCTTTGGTCATTGGGCTGAATGCATGATGTCTATTGCCAGTATGATGGTTAGATGTACGCGAACTTTTTGAAAGAAAGAAGTGGTTTTTTTTTTATTACTTACCGCCCTATGGCTTTTCTACCTACATTATTACCCTAGAGCGCTAATTAGTCACCTACAAGCCCCATTTGGAGGTAATAAGAACCTACTTACGGAACATGAGAGATGTAAATACTTTTACTGATCTTAAACATAACAACAATGCCTTGACTGCCTCGTCGGTCTCGCGGTTTGTGTGTGCGACTGCTGATCATGAGGTCTCGGGTTCGATTCCCGGGTCAAATGTTTGTATGATCTACAAATATTTGTTTCGGAGTTTGGGTGTTTTCTATGTATAATATGTAGGTATTTACAAAAAAAAAGTATATATGTATTTGTATCAGTTGTCTAGTACCCATAACACAAGCTCTGCTTAGCTTGGGACTAGATGGCGTTGTGTATTAGATATAAAAAAATGCATTAAAAATACCATAATCATGTTTTTTATGATAAATTCATATACACATAACAAAATAAGCTTTATTAAAAGCTAATAATCTTTTAAAATCTAACGCTATGAAAGATTTACCTACGTCGTATTTTTGTTAGAACAACGTCAACAAATTGCGCTGTTTTTTTTTGCTATGTTTACAATTATTATAAACAATTTGTATTTTTTATTGTCCCACTACACACGCCACTTATGTCTAAGTATTATTATGTACATAATAATGGTATCTTACTACTTTGAAAAAAATCATGATAAAATATTATTTGTGTAAATACTTCTAATGGCGTCATTACGTTGCCGCGTTGGGTTTGGCATTGAAAATTTGATTAATGGCTGATTTGGGCAAAGGTAAAAAATGGTAGGTACACCAAATATTTTTTCCATAACATTATTATAAAAATATATAATAAAAAATATTCATAGGACTAATAGGCTAAGGCATCGTTAATTTGGTTTGTGTCGTAGTGAATCGAAACGTAAAAAAAACTGTCAAATAAGAGATAGGTACCTATGCTCTTATTTGTCAGTTTTTTTTAAGTTTCCATACACCCACAAATAATAAATATTCCTGACATCTAACACAACGCCAATTAGTTTCAAACTAAGCACGATTAAAGTTATATTGACTGATATAATAATCATATACCAACTTTAAAATAATTACATACCTGTGTGAAACATTCTGTAGCCCTGTCGTCGAAATTGACGTAGATGAACCTTTCAGTTGGCGAAATATCCCTAGGTGAAAGACTACGTTGGGGAAACAGAAAAAAAACATCCTGTCGACGAACAGTCCACTGGCGAATTAGTAGTAGGAGAACGGTTGCGGATTTGGATTTGAAACATTTATTTATATATGATTGAATACCAACATTGTCTTGACAAAGCACGTAAATTTGTAGGTGTTTTTAGTACCTTTTTAGTACATAAACCTAAATAGTTTTATTATTATTCTCTTTATTACATTAAATATACATATTAATTACATTTTTAAATATAAATATAAAAACAAATACATTTAAAAATATAAAAAATAGTAGACCACCGACCTCGGGTACAGGGACCAAGAAACCGGTGGTTATGGCTCCAGAGACAGGAACCTCCTCACAATATGAGCCGTGTCAAGGAGGACTGGAGGAGGACCTTCTGCATCAGACCCTTGATCCAGCCCTCTAACGTGAGCCTCTTAAGATGTTGGTCGGGCTCTTGGCTATCAATCCGTGAGCAGATACGACTATCGGAACAATGATTACCGAATCCACATTCCACATATCGACAATATCGTGAGATAAATCCAAATATTTTATTTGTTTTTCTTTTTCGACTTTCACGAGATTCTCGTCATGAGGAACGGCGATATCGACAATCATTGCGCGGCGCTCTAATCGATCTATCACCACAATATCAGGCTTATTGGCAACAATAGTCCTGTCTGTGATAATAGATCGATCCCAATATAACTTAGCACGACCATTCTCGAGAATTGGGTCGGGCACATACTGTAGTATGACACCTCTGAATTCACAAGTTTGTATTTAAGGGCAAGCTGTTGATGTACGATCCTGGCTACTTGGTTGTGCCTGTGCAAATACTCGCCGTTAGCAAGACGAGAACAACCAGAAATAATATGCCTGATAGATTCTCCAGGACGGTGACATGCCTGACAGATGTCGACCGTACCATCTTTCAGGATATACTTCCGATAGTTATTCGTCATGATAACTTCGTCCATAATCGCACAAACAAAACCTTCGGTTTCTCCGAAGAGATCACCATACCGTAGCCAGGAAGTTGAGGCCTTGAAGTCTATATCGGGCCTATTAAGAGCCCGATAAAACCGACCATGAAGTTCTTTGTCCTTCCATACCTCCCTGCGATCATCAGTACTAAGTACTACAGGTTTGCGCCAATTCTCTTTAGCAAAAGCGAGCGGAGTGAATCCGGTATCCACTGCAACTACATTACGATGCACTCCCACATCAGTGTGAAGAAAATATTCTCTAAGATTGTATATCTCGCGATTGTGTAGGGTGTTGATATTTAATAGTCCACGACCCCCAAACTTTCGTGGGATATACAACCTCATAACGTAGTTCTTTTTCTAGTTTACTTTTTTTATTATTATTATTGTTTTATTATTTTATTTTCGTAGTCTGTAAAATTATTATCGTTGACGCCGTCAGTACTAACAATGCCAGTAACTAATTTCAAATACATAGTTGAGTCTTAATCTAGTTTTTGTAAATTAGATTTTATCGACTTGTTATGCAATTATTTTTGATTATTTAACCTTATTGGAGGACAGACGGAGATATGTTCGCATTCATTGTACCTCCATATTCTTTCGAAGAACTCAAACTCGGCACAAAATTTATGTTTATCACGAATTTGTGACGTTATCGATGCGTGTAATAGTTTTTTGACATTGTACTCACACAGAACATATCTACAGACAATTTAGATTCGCATTGCGTACTTTTTAGCATAGGCAATAATCAACTGCTAACTGCATACGAGAGTCGTTTCGCAAATACTCGAGATACGATATCGAAATAATCATGATGTTCAATAAATGTGATCTTTACATTAATAAAAAAGATACTGTATTAATATAGCTGTAACACAAAGGAAATTTTAATTGCGCGTTACTATTAGCTTTGAGATCGCTCTTAATAATAACAAAGCAGGGCGGACAGCAAGAGTTAAATGATTCAAAATAATTACTGATATTTGTTTTAATAAATATTACTATTTTTTTATTATTGACTTATTTTATTATATTTATATTAATGACACGTTTTAACTTAAAAAAGATTAAGTGTCTCTTGCCCACGTAGACTAGGGTATAGGCCTCCGGTATCCGGTATTAATTTGCGACTACCTTTCACCTCTTTCATATTTTAATCTAACGCACTGGTTGGCCCTTCAGGGTTGGGTTGAAGAGGTTGTGCTTTTAGGGTAACACAAAAGGCTGGACTTTGTCGTCCGTTTAACACAGTAGTCTTCAGTATTATCCTGAAAACACACACAGATAATAAACATTTTGCAAGACAATTGATAATTATTAACTTATGAATATACATTCCCACAAAAATGCAAACAAATACCTACATATAAACACGAAAGTCATATAATGATAATGTCGAAGAATTTCATGCCTTTGTCACAGAATACTTAATAGTACTGTCGTCCTTTGTTGTAGGTCAAGCTCACACACAAGTTGAAATAAATCATAGAGATACAGGTACCTACTTTTTTTATGTTTTGCCCTGCCAAAATGACTCTACTCTGCCTGATAGAAAGCATAAGCAGAATCCAAGAGTGGTGGTCACCATACTCACTCCTCGTGCACACAGCCAATGCAACAATGCAGCATGGTTACCCACACCATGGCGGGCTAGTTAGTGATGCTTCTGCATCATTGGGCCTCCAATGTTCATTATTCCTTTGTTTATAATTAACTAGGTGACCCGGCGAACTTCGTTCCGCCTTAGAAGCAATAAATGAGCAGTTTATTTTATTTAGTTCAATTTTTTATTAGGCTAATAAATATAATTTAAAAAAATCAAACACGAAACAAACACATCAACCGGTCAATTTCAAAACTTCTAATTATAAAAAATTCAATTTTTAACCATAATATTAACATTACGTTTAGCTGTCAGTTGCGTTTTGTTATTCCGTGTCAGTTACGTTTTGTAATACCATTTTTAACAAATTTACGGCTAGACGGATGTTTTGACTGATAAAGTATCTTATGTCCTTCTCCTGGTTCTAAGCTACTTCCCAACCAATTTTCAGCCAAATCGGTTCAGCCGTTCTTAAGTTATAAATAGTGTAACTAACACGACTTCCTTTTATATATATATAGATTATCAAAAACCAGTGAGAAACATTATCTTCACCTTACCAAAGAAACAACCCATAAATGGATATTGATAACCTACTCATAGTGCAATACAATTACTCATAAAGATAATCTCATTTCTACTCATTAAAATAGAAGAAATAGATTTAAAGCAATTGCAGTGTATGCGTCTATTCAGTAACTTCATTCAGTAACGCAGTCATTCATCACTCACTCATTGTACTATCTGTGAATGAATGAGAAGGAAGCATTATGTCATCTCTAGTCTTCGATCAATAATGTATCTGTCTCTAGTGCACGTGCGGTCGGTCGTGACACAGTTCAGTCAACTGTGAGCGGCGGAAGTGATTGGGTGCATGGGCCTAAGAGCTGAAAATTTATAGATATACTACAGCTATACTCTTTATTCAAATGATTGTTTATGTTATCTGCAGCAAGAAAAAGCTATACAGTCTTTGTGTTCAGAAAATTATGAGACATACCGTCCTTTCATATGTCCGTGTGGAAGGTGAGAATGCGGAGGGTCATCCCTATTCATCCCGTGAGTGTCGTAGGAGTCGACTAACGGAGCAAACTATGCAAGATAACAGCACTTCAAAGGGAAGGAAAACTAGAAACAGACCATCTACCAACTTGACCGATCAACCTAGTATAGTAGGCCAATAACTCATATCTAAGGAGAGGCTTATATCCAACTAGTTTTTGCTAGCGGCTCCGCCCGCGTGTATGTCGGTTGTCGCGGCAAATAGGAGCCTATGTGTTATTCTGATGCATAAGCTTTATTACTGTAAAGTTTCATCCAAATCCGTTCAGTAGTTTTTGCGTGAAAGAGTAACAAACATCCCTCCATCCATCCATTCATACTTACAAATTTTCGCGTTTATAATATTAGTAGGATGATATATTAATATACAGCAGTGTACAGTTATGGCAATTGATGTGATGGTAAAAAAGTCACTGGAATATGAGAAGATAAAAGTTTATACAAACATAGCTTCCAGTCAGGTACTCGTATATTAAATTTAAAAAAATAAGTTCACAGAGTCGCTCATAGCCCCGTGACGCAATAGGGTAGGTTGACTGTATTGTAAATAAATACCGATGTCTCCTTCATTAAAACGAATATTACAAAACATTTGGCGAAATATAATTATTTGTCGGAGTGAGAGTATCCAAATAATAAAATTATTACAAACATGTGCCACTATCGAACGATTCCATGAGTCAGGCGAGGTGGGGATGAAATCTATGTAAAGCGGCGCGATCGTAAACATGGGACAGTTTCTCTTCAGATCTTGCGACGTCCATATCTCTTGATTGTGATATGGGTCACTCCTTCTATTATTTGATTTGTGATTTATTGTATTTATGTGTTTTATATCGTGTGTGCTAGTACCGACTAGTTTGATCCGCGTGAGGCGATATTGACCTGAGGGGGAATTGCAAGTCTGGTGACGAATTCCACTGGTCAGCGCGGAGGAGTGAGCGTTGCCCCAACCCCCTCGTGGGGGTTGCTGATGGTGTTTAAGTTAATTCGTATCCGTTTAGTAGTTTATTTACATTAATTAGTGATTAGTGATTGGCTTTAGTCCAGATTGGCCGTGATCTGTGATTCATGTTCTCGTTTATTCTCGTGCCAGCCGATGTGTTACAGCTTTTTATTTCTATTACAATTTTTTATCTAATAAACATTGAAATGTATTGCTCAATTGAGTAGTCTAAAACAGTGACGTCACAAATTAGTTTTTAGTATATTTTTCATACAAAGACATAGTTTTGACAGATGATAAAAGTAACTGATTTGACTTAGGTGTCAACTACCCTATTGTGACGCTTCAGCTGTAGACGTCATCATGGGTGAAGATACAAATCCACCATAAGGTAACCCGACTACCCTTTTACATACACCACAAAAAACCTTCACATACTAAATTATCTTGCCTTAAAAACTCTTAAACGACCGGTATCGTGTATTTGTATTTATGTACACTAAACATATAAACATAAAATGAACAAGAAAGTGTCACGACTGCCTCTGTGGCGCAGTGGTAGCGTATGCGACTGCTGTGCTTGAGGTCTGGGGTTCAATTCCTGGGTCGGACCAAATGTTTGTATGATCAGCAAATATTTGTTTCGGAGTTTTCTATGTATAATATGTATGTATTTACAATATATATATATATAGGTATTCATATCAATTGTCTCCTGTGTACCCATAATGAAAATAATAATTAATAATACCCGTAATCTATATAACACAAGCTCTGCTTAGCTTGGGACTAGATGGCGTTGTGTGTAAGATGTCCGAAATATTTATTTATATTTATGTACAGAGATGCGATTATGCCCAAAATTAAGTTTACTTCCAGCAAACTCTGAGTGAATAGAGGATAGCAGAGAAATGTAAGGGCACAGTTATGCGTACTCAGGAATCAGAAGAGAAACGAATTTAATAGAAAAAAAGTAATAATAGTAAGGTATGTCATCATCATCATTCCTGCAATAGGTGTTGTGCACAGTCATGCTGATAATATCATTGACTACATCCAAAACGAAAAATTCTGTTTCTCGAGGACTTGAATTGCGTCAATGCCGTAAAAAAATGCTGAGATGCTATTTACTTCGCTTTTACAAACAGTACAGTATAATACAAACAGTAAGTCTATAATTACTTTGCCTAGGATAAATAATAAAAAAAACGAGTTATATGTTTTATAGAAATATAGAACCTACAAAATACGTGATGATTTCGTTATGTACTTAATGTGCGGTTCAATGTAACCAGTGTTCAAAGAACGCAATAAAAATAACATGGTGAGCAAATAATCCTTCGAATGTCCAAAGTCCAAAGCGTAGTGCGCAATCGAACACTTTATACGGACTTTGGACTATTGCTTATGAAATCTGACCTATAGTTGAGTAATAAATTATGATAAATAATCATACTTAGTGTTATTAAAAATCGCCTTTCGTACGTACGCCTTTAATTTGTTCCTAGAATTAATTGACATAAAACTGAAACTTTTGATCCAACCTGCTCTAGAACTGACTTTGACTTTTATGTCCCAACTTTCGTGGCCAGTAATAAAATAAAATGTTATACTAAAACTTTCTTTCCCCCTTTTTTCTATGTAGTATCCCCCCGGATAATAATAAGTGAGTTATTTTTTTGGACTCGAAACGACTAAAAACCGCATCAGTGGTCGTTAATATAGTTAATATTATAGAACTAGCTGACCCGGAGAACTTCGTACCGCCATATTTACATATCTGTCTCAGCTTCCCACAGGCAGTGTACAGCGGACAAAAAAACACTGTTCCCGTTATCTTTTTATTTTCTTTCTAGCAAAAAAGAATGAATAAAATCGGACTATGTGTTATTAATTACAACTAAGTTCATATTTTGACTTGCATCCCCTCTCTCCAGGAAACCGTGCTGAATTTCGGGATAAAAAGTATCCTATGTCCTACCTCGTAGCATAAACTCAAATCGTGCTAAGTTTCATTTGAACCCATTCAGTAGTTTCGGCGTGATGCGCGGCCAAGATACAGACAGACAGACAGATGGACGGACAGACAGACAAAAATGAAAAAAATGACAGTTTTTGCTTCAGTATCGATTATAGAGAACCCGCCAAAAAAAAAATTTCTAAATATTTTTAATGTACAGAATTGGACCTGTTACATTTTTATTATAAGTAGTATAGAAGTAAATCCCTGGTACCCAAGAAAATTTCAGGTAGGTACTCCAGCTTTCTTTCCCCCTGTAACTCAATTTAATAGCGATTTTCTATAACTCAATTTAATCTTTTAAAGATTACCTCGACATACTCAGCTTCTTAGATCTCATGTACTTTCTCTTAGTGTTAAATGGTCATAACGTGCCAAGGTTGCGATAAACAAATATTTTTGACCTCCGCTCACAACTACGTAAATGCAACTCAAGTATTTCCGCCATTAGTGTCGTTTTACTTGCCTCTAAAAGCTACATCTAAAAACGCCAGCATTAAGAATACTTGAGTTGTTTTGGGCATCTCGAATGCCTACTACGAAATTTTTTGCGTATGTCTGAATCAATGCGATGACACAATATTTATGATTTGTGATGATGAAATTCTCTATGACGTTTTTCGGTTAATACATACAGTGACAAAAAACTAAGAAAACACTTCTCACTCAAAATATTTGCTTGTTGTTACTTTGCTTAAGACCACTTGAACTTTCCGAACCTAATAGAATAGTTAATTCAATAAGTCAGTAAACTACTACTACTGGTTAGTATACTATAGTAACCACACTGCTGATGAACATACATTTATCAGAACAGAAGGAAATTTTCAAACAAACTCTATACCAACCCATCTGGCTGACCAGCATGGTATGGACATGTTGGTTCCAATAGTCTCTCTTGAGATCGCGCATGATTCTCCATGGACTGAATTAGAGTAGATTTTCTTTTTTTAATCACGGTAGTTACGATTTAAGTATTCTATTGTTAAATTTTTATTACACTTTTATTTAAACTCTAAGCAATATTGATTACTAGTCTTAACCAGTCGTAGAAAACATTTTTTTTTCTTTTTACAATAACAATCAAACGCGTTTACGTAAGAAACCCACATTTTGAAAAATCTCACGTGAGATTGGGGGATGGGGGAGGGGGTTGAATAAAATCTCACGACATCTCACCAGGGGGGAAGGGGGGGACAGAAAATATAAAAAACACCTCACGTAATTTATGGACGCCCCTTAAGTAAATAATAAATAAATAAATATTTCGGACATTTTAACTCACAACGCCATCTAGTCCCAAGCTAAGTAGAGCTTGTGTTATGGGTACTAGACAACTGATACAAATACATTATGTACTTTTTTTTTTGTAAATACATACATATTTTACATAGAAAACACCCTAACTCCGAAACAAATATTTGTAGATCATACAAACATTTGGTCCGACCCAGGAATCGAACCCGAGACCTCATGATCAGCAGTCGTACACGCCAACCGCGAGACCAACGAGGCAGTAGTTCTAAGTGGTTCTAAGGAGAGGCCTAAGTCCAGGAGTGGAATGTTAAAGGCTTCGGATGTGATGTTTTAGAAAATTTAACCCAAGACACAGAACAAATAATTATCACATTATTCGTTCTACTTCCTCCTCCTCCGGCTTTGCTATCAAAGTCGCTTACCATTAGACCAATAAGCTCATCATAAAGTAGCTCTTAGCTTTGTGTAAACATTACAGAACGATATTTGATAATTCATAACAGAATACTAATACAAGCTTTTAAAAAATAGTACATATTTATCTAATAAAGATTTATTACCTACGTATATAACCGTAACCTATCTGTACACACACATTGCACAGTGGTTTAATTTCCGTGATGGCTGGTCTATCGAGATCGAGGTAATATCGAAAAATCGGGAATATGACATTCGATCCCAGAAGCCTCTCAAAAACATTGAGGGAATGTTAATACAATGAATGTTTTTAGGCCATGTTTTGATAGTTTTTAGTAGAGGATTATGTGTATAAATAAATGTACTATATTTATATATATATAACATCAAATGAATATGTATATCCTAATGCTAATTTAATCAACGCCGATTTAATCTCAAAGTAGTTATTACTGCGTCACATTTAACCTCTTTGGATTCTTTCGAGAATTTTCGAGTAGACTTGTATTGAAAAAAACGATAATAACTATGAGAGTATTGACTCACAAATCGTACGCATCTTTTTTGTGTCAGTCCAATCAGTAACGGGTTGTTAATGCAAATTTATCTAACCGATTATTGCGATAAAATATGTATGGTTGACAAGTGAACTGTAATATAGTAGACGAGAATGTAACATGAAAATTGTAAACTTTGTAATTTTAAATACAGTTGACAAAGACAATAAGACTGTTTAGGTCCATCAAAACAATTATTTTCGAATCTACATCCATACTATATATATAAACTAATATTTTAAATTGGAAAGTAACTATGTTTATTTGTCTCTTGCACTTTCATGGCTAAACCGCTGCACCGATTTTTAATTCTTCAAGAAGGATAAAGGCTACTCTTTGCCGCGATAACCGTATTTCAAGCTGGCGGAGACGCGGGCAAAAGCTAGTACCTACCATATATGAGAGTCTTGAGTTGGATGTGTGTTTGTTACTCAATCGCGCCAGAATGAATAAATTGCATGAAATTTTGTGCAGAGATAGGTACATTTTTCTCGAAAACCATGAAATCGATATTTATAAAGTATCTACATTCGTATGCCTTTTTCACTTTATATTTAATCATTTCCTAAAAATAAACTTAACGTCTTTAAACCGAATAAAAAATAAGTTGGATAGCTTGACTGATAACGTAGTCGTGGGGACAATATAAACAGATCTAAATCTCTGAAGATAATAAATCTTCCGAAACATTGCCATGATGGCTCTTTATTTAATATTTTTTAGCTTTACTTGTACCTGACTAATTAAGTACATATGTTAACTAATCTTCTAATTTAATTTAACCTGGCAAAGGTTAATTTTATTCTGTTAATAAAATCTCATTTATATCATAATTTTGACGCACAAGTTTGTCAGAATACATGTATGCTGCTAGATAAAATTAAGCACAGAGAAAGAAGCCTAGACTAACACATGGTGTAGGTACTACGTAATTTTTAGTACTAAGTGAAAATTAAGTGATAAATTTGACATTCACAAGAGGAGTAGCCATAACGTCTTTTTCCGATACAAAACAGTCTGTCATTTTTTGAGGGCGGCTTAAGAACATCCAACGGCAAGATTACGTAGCCACAACGTTGTCTTGCCAGTACCCAACCCGTATTCGGCCAGCGTACGGACGTATGGCCTTAACCCTGAGAGGAGACCCGAGCCCAGCAGTGGGACATTGTGTTGTTGATGATGACAAAAACAATCACCTGTCACTACAAACTCACACATAACAATTAAAATAAAACATTAAAAATTACACGCACACAAATATATTCTGTGTGATAGCAGTGTAACGCGTAGGCCCATTTAGACCTATACTTTGACAAAGGATCGCCAGTGTATTCTGCTACTCCCTACCGTGTGTCATAACACGGGTGAAGCTGCAGGGTAAAGCTAGTATCACATATGGAACGGAATTTTAGCAAACATTTGCATTTCAACGTCAAGCCGTACAGCTACTTAACGGACATTGATATTCATTGGGTGTACACACGCCTCTATTAAGTGCGACTACGAACAAAGAATATAATGAAACAGGGTATTAACTTATCTGCGCATAATGTTTTAATATTGAACTTGAATTTTTACACCGCATTTTAATTATATCTATACGAATAAATAAAATTTATGTGTCTGTTTATAATTTCAAATTAACAGCTTTTCACTAAATGTAAATGAAAGTGTATACGACACTTACATTAAAAAATCATTTTTATAATTTTTTGTCTGCAAGTTTTAAAAAAATCTATTTATAATTTTTTTGTATGTCTGTCTATCCGGATCGATTTTGACAGGACTTTCATTGACAAGTAGCTGATGATGTAGAGTAACTTAGGCTACTTTTTTTAGACTAGCTTCGCCCAGGGGCTTTGCCCGCGGTTGATGTCGTACCGCGGATTGCACCGCGGGACTCAGTTTTTTAATAATGTAAGCATTTAGTATTACTATGTGTGTTTGTGGTGTCTGCTTCTTTAATTCTTGGAGTCCATTCTTAATTTTTAGAAGATGATCGTAAAATCTCGAAATCTTTCAATTTTAAGGACTCGTTTAATCTACGTGTTTTTCTGATCATGATAAATATATACAATATAGTTTCCTCCTAGTCCTAGTAGGGTAGGGCAGAAATCTTTGACTAGATACGATAGATTTCAATGGGTAACAAAGAATAAAGAATGCTAAAAACAAGTTTTTCTTTTCTCGTAACAAATTCCAAAGTCTTTTTTTTTACGAATCTTAACTCTTTACCTGCAAGTAACCCTAATCTGTTAGCACTGTAAATACTGGGTACACCATTCGGGTAGCGTATATATTACATAATATCCTTAATTCTGCGAAACTTCTGCGAATTCAACACAACACTAAAAGTCTTATAGCCAAAATATTATACTTATGACAACAGTGTGCAATACTTTTTAGCAGGAATAACTGCCTAACTTGGTAGTTACATCTTCTAGCTACATCAAATCAAATGCAGGTAACATTTATAAAAGTAACGACTTTTTAACCGACTTAAAAAAAGGAGGAGGTTTCCATTCGACTGTGTTTTTTTATGTTTATTACCTCAGAACTTTCGACTGGGTAAACCGATTTTAATGATTCTTTTATTTTTATTTGAAAGCTGGTGCTTACCGTGTGGTCCCATTTCAATTTGGTCCAGTTTGGAAGTCGGTTTTTTTTCCTTTTAATCATTCTGTTTCGAGGAAATACAAAACAAATATATTATAAGTAAACTATACTAAATATGATGTTATGTACACCTGTGAGGTGAGGAACTGATCACAAATGTGTACCTACACTAATTATTTGCCCCCTTTATTTAAACTACGGCAGAGATATCTCACTTGTCCGTTCACAGTCAATATTATGGTATGAATGAATTAAAAGCCGACTCTAGAGAATTCTAATGACCTCCTTATTTTTAAACGTGGGCTATTTTTAAAACTTGTTTGCAATGGCTAAAATAAGTGGAATATTATGTAAGAAATATAACTGCTTCACTACGGTGTAATTGTTATAATCGTTATAGATATTTGGCGCAAATAACGGGTTTAGATCAAACTGGTAGAAGACGAATACATTTTTTAAAATAAATAAGCCATGAATTTTGGGGCATGTGATGTTTGCTGTCTTTTAGAAAAGCCTGAAAACTGCCTGAAATTTAAAACTTGTGGTAGAATATGTAGGTAAATACCTACCAATGCACAAAAGACTTACGTTGATGACTACATCCACACGACTGAAGTCTAAATAATAAATCTAAACAGCTATGTCTTGCTTTCGTTCCTTTTTTTTCAGTCACAGTGATGTATTAAAGAATCGTACCATAAACACAAAAGACATCATCTCTTCCCATTATTGAAACTACTCATAAAATTGTTAACTAAGTGTAGACACTTAGTTAACAATTTTATGAGTAGTTAAGTGGGTAGACCCAGGTGGCGTACAGTACGTATAATCCACGCTAAATTCCCTAAGCTTGTTTTTCTCTGAACTAAATTAGGGAAAACGCTATCTTTATAAAACTTATGATCTGAATGTAACTTGTGGTATACCTGGATCACATTTAACTAAATTACATACGAACTAAACACTTTTTTTATTTAAATTTTGCTAACACAAATTGGTTGATTTAAAGGCAAGGTAACTGATGATCGTTTAATGTTGTGAAGCATCACGGTTCCTTCTAATTACAATATACGTAATATGTTATTTGTTAAAAATTACTGTTATTGTTTCTGTTGGATTTCGAACGTCATTATCAAAAACGAACAAGTGACAATCAAAAATGTTGCCATACATTTTTGATTGTCACTTGTTCGTTTTTGACGTTTGAGGTTAAAATATAAAAGAACTAGAATGACGCGTGTTGAAAACGGCCGACGATTTGTTGTTTGAAAACCGTAAAATTGATAGTAAGCTAATTGTATTGTCCAGGTCGTGGACTCGCGAGTTTTGTAGGCGCGTTCCGCGATAGCTGAAGCGAGTGAGTTGTAATTCGAATATCCGTGATAGCTGATACGAGTTTGTTGTAATTCGAATACCTTGGAAGTTGTACCGCACTTTAGGAGTTCATGATTGTGTGGACGTATCAAGACAAAGCAGCGGGGTACCCCGTCAACGGCGCCGAGAACACGGAAGCCAACCAACTCCAGTAAGTGCTTGATGATTTTAGTTTAGATTAAGAACACGGTGAATCGCTGTGATTTATTCTTCTCGCCAATGAATTAGGTTAGTGATTGAATGTCCTATCTATGGGCCCTAAGACATCTCAAGTATCACATAGTAATCACAGCATTGGTGGGAGGAGTGAACATTTTGGTAGCAGAAAGCGTGGTTAACCTCTGTGGCACTAGTGCACTCAGAAGGGGACATCTCGTTGTTAGGTAGGTAATTATACTGTTCCACTGTCCACATATCTTTGATTCCACTGATATAGCTATTTAGAATAGTATTTGAAACAATTTATTAGCATAATGATTGAAGTGGGTAGGTCAAACATTTAATTATTGGATTAATGTAAATCTTATTTTACTAATTGTTTGCTGGATTGAACTGTGTTGTATACTTGATATTGATTGTACATTTGGTGCAATATATTAACCCAATCACACATTTAATTAGTGGTTGAATTGTAAAACTTAATATTAAATATTAATTGTGTGGGACAATTGGTCAAAGATATTGGTGTAATACAATTAGATTTTGCTAGCCCAAAGTCAATATTACTAGAATAATATTGTTATATCATTCGTATATTGTTTAGTGAAGCTTAAATTAAATTATTTTTAATAAAATTAACTTATTGTTAGTGGGCATTGATAAAGTGAAACTTGTAGGTAGATATATATCTGAGATTATGTGACTGCACAAGCACTTAATAGGGTTTTATATAAAGTTCCTAATAGTGTTTAAATAAATAGTTTTGTTACATACATAAAATATTGTAACTTGTAAGTATCGTTTTGCCGCTATGTCGTTCTCATTGTACCGGGCTATGATTAGCACAGAATTGAGATGGTTTACATCGGTTCAAGACCTCCTAGGCCGACCAGATAGACAAGATGCACTGTTGGCTCGAGCTTTGGATGCGCCGGCGCGGCTGGAGGTTATGATGGAAGCGCTTACCAAGGCCCTTGAGGAGGAGAAGGTCAGCGATCAGATAAGGTCCGCGATGGAGGCAGATGTTGACCAGTGCCTCTCAATTGTTGATGACATTCAGCAGCGCATAGCAGAAATAAAGCGCCAGCGCAGAACCGGCCGTGATGAAGAAGCTGTGGAAGGCCCACACTCTCGCGGGGTTGTATCAAAATTGCCTCAGATACAATTACCCAGCTTTGATGGAAAGCTCGGTGAGTGGGTCAGCTTCATCAATTTATTTGATAGTTTGGTCCACTTAAGGGAGGATTTACCTAAATCATATAAGATGGCACAACTAATGTCCACTTTAAAGGGGGAGCCTAGGGAACTGGTAGCTCATTTGACGGTGACCGAGGACAATTGTTGGTAAGGCGCTACCAGAACAAAAGAAGGCTGGTTGATGCTCAGCTCAAGAGGCTGTTTAGCATCCCTTCGGTGACTCGGGTCTCTGCCATACAGGCAGAAGTGTTGAACCCGTTGTTGAGTGTCACTAGGGCATTAGAAAATTTAGGCTTGCCAATTGAAGAATGGTCTTACATGTGCTCATTCGTGCTAATACCCAACCGCCCACTGATTTTCACATTGTGGTTCATGGCTGCTGTCAGGGAATTAATTGTTCGTGCCCTAAGTTGGTTCGTACTTCCAACATAAAATACCTGGGTATAACAATGGACAGCTCACTAAATTGGTCTGCACACATAAACAATGTTGTCAACCGTATTCGTAAATTAATTCCGATCTTCAGAAAAATTAGACCATCAGCAGATTACGAGACCTTAATGTGTGTTTATTATGCCCTTGCTCAAAGCCTAATACAATACTGCATCGTGACATGGGGTGGCATCGGCAGCTCAATTATGCTCCCATTGGAACGCGCGCAAAGAGCCATTTTAAAGGTTATGATGGGCAAGCCACGCAGATATAGCACTGATGTCCTATACAGTGAATGTCCTGCTTTAACCGTTAGGCAACTCTTCATTAAATCGGTCATACTGCGCAAGCATAAAAATACAGAATTTAAACCAATTACGACGTGTCAAAGAACTAAAATACATCATTTGGTAACTCATAGAACTACACTAGCACACTGCCAGTATTACGTCATTGGTAGCAGACTTTATAATCTTGCTAACCGCATCAATAATATTTACTTCCTTCCCTTACACAAATGCAGGTTGACAATACACAATTGGCTTAAAACCTTGAACTACGTAAATACTGAAACAATACTTACCGGTTCCATGTGATGACCTTCAAGCAGAAATTGCCACACACACACACACAAACACACACATTCACACACACATTCAAACACACGAACACACACACCCACACACACACACGCGTAAATAAATTAAATAAACTTCTCACCAATAACACATTTACTGCATTCTATACGCACATTCACACACCTTATATTTTTCTTAAATTTAAAAATAAAAAAATAAAAAACTTAATAATTGAACTTGTTTAACGATATCGCCATTAAAATGATGTAATGAGTGTCATACAGGGTGGAAGACGCTGGCTGCTGTAACACAGTTAACACTAGAATAGCAGTCAACGGCAACCTCTTTTTCCTAATATTTATCATTTTTCGGTTGTATAAAATTATGTGATTAAGAGTAATTGTAAAATTTTGAGTGCAAATAAAAAAAAAAATATTATTATAAAATTATTATATGTTAGTATTCATAGCACTGTCCCGGCTGCCAGTGGATGTGCAGACCAGATTTGAGCAGCATCATGGTCAGGGTGCAGACAACTTGCCCACCTCTTCTCAGCTCATAGAGTTTTTGGAGAAAGAGTGTCGGAGGGCAGAGAACATGGGTTTGTTCGTGAAGCCCGCTGAGGAGCCACAGAAGGCTACTCGGAGCCCCGTGAGGAGGGGACTACCGCAGAGAGGACCAAGGAAGTTGTATGGACACATGGGTGCCTCAACCCCTGAACGGGATGCCTGCCCATATTGTAAACAGCATGGCCATAGTGTGGCCGCCTGCCTTCGATTTAGGGACCAGAGAGTCCAAGGGCGACGCCAGATCACCAAGCAGCGTGGCTGGTGTTTTTTGTGTCTGGGTCCCCATTTAGCAAGGGATTGCGCTCGGTCCGCAATGTGTAAGTTTTGTGGAGGCCGACATCTTGAGTTGCTCTGCATGAATAGGCCCGGCCAACATCATGCAGTTGGACAGGGCCGGACTCAGGGACGGATGGGGTCAAGTACACAGGGCCGGACTTGGAACTTGGGTCCACGGGACCAGGGCCCTCATAGGGAAGATGTTGGGGGCGATGTTCAGGCCAACATCGCGCGCGGTTCCCCGACCTATTGGCAGGCCAGTGGGTCAGCTGGACCTGGCACGGGCGTGTGTGCGGATGCACCCTCGAGTATGGAGCGGTTCGTTAGAACGCCGCCTCGGGTGTCATCGCGCTCGCCGCCGACCACTAGAACGCCGCCTCGGGTGTCATCGCGCTCGCCGCCGACCACTAGAACGCCGCCTCGGGTGTCATCGCGCTCGCCGCTGACCACTGGAACGCCGCCTCGGGTGTCATCGCGCTCGCCGAGGACGACGACATTACGTCGATTTTCGCCGCCCATCATGGAGCGCCCTCGGTTGGAACACCGCACCCCCCCTATCCGTGGACGGCGTCAAGTAGAGCGCCGCGACTGGAGGGGCACTTACGAGGGACCATGGGATCCCTACCGCACTGATATGCCCGGTTGCTCGGGTTATAATGCGTGGGGCCCCGGGGGCCCCCGCTAGGAAATTGCAGCCAATCAAACTTTGGTCCCCAACCGGAGGATATAGTCTTGCCCACTGCCTCCGTGTGTGTTTGGGGTTTGATTTCGACACCCCAGGTACGGTTGACGTGCTACTGGGAGTAGACGTTCTGGGTAAGTTTTGTTGTCGGATCGGCGAGTCTTGCAGCATGATCGACTCATGGCTGTGGAGACATGTGCCAGGAGAGTTGAACCCGTCGGATTGTGCATCCAGGGGATGCCGGGCTCAACCATAAGTTATGGTGGGGCCCTCCTTGGCTGGCAAGGAAGGAATCGGATTGGCACTTAACAACGCGAAGTTGTCTATGGACTGTGATATAATCGCAGCCGTGTATGTGACCCAGGAGGTCCAGGAGACTGACGCGAGTTTCCTGATTGAGCGGTATAGCTCTCTTGATAAATTGATCAATGTAAATTGTTGGATCAGAAGATTCGTTCGGAATTGTCGCACTTCCCGCGAACAGCGAACGCTAAGCCCAATTCTGTCACCGGGAGAGCGAAATGAGTCGCTCCTGACTTTGATCCGGTTGGTACAGTCTTCGAACTTTGGAGCAGAATTGGCGAGTCTACGAACTGGGCGTTCGAAATTGAAGGGTGCTGTCGCGCGTCTCAACCCGTTTATAGATTCGGCCGGGTTGCTTCGGGTAGGAGGAAGATTGCGCAATGCGAATCTGCCGTATTCGGCTCGTCACCCCCTACTGCTCCCCAAGGGAGGGCAGTTGGTTGAGTTGTTGGTGACTGATCGGCATGTTAAAAACGCTCATGCAGGTTGTAACGCCTTGATGGCTACACTCCAGAGGGAGTTTTGGATATTGTCTGGGCGTCGTACCATACGGAACATCGTGTTTCGGTGCATGCCTTGTTATAGGAGCAAGGCTGCTACGATGCAGCCTCACATGGGGGATCTGCCCCCTGATCGGGTGAATGAGGCTAGGCCATGGGCGGGTGTTGGTACAGACTTTGCGGGCCCATTTTTAGTAAAGAGCTCGCGACTGCGGAATGTGAAACAGTACAAGGCGTACCTTTGCGTGTTCGTCTGTTTATCCACCAAGGCGGTGCATCTCGAGCTCGTTGCTGATCTCACGACGGAAGCCTTTATTGCGTGCTTGGACAGATTCGTTTCCCGAAGGGGACTGCCAGCACTGATTCGTTCCGATAACGGAACCAACTTTGTCGGTGCAGAACGATACTTACGAGATGTAGTTAGGTTTTTAAATGAAAACAAAGTGGATATTGGAACAGCCCTCTCCCGTCGGGGTATACAATGGACCTTCAGTCCACCAGGTGGCCCCCACTGGGGCGGGATTTTTGAAGCCGTAGTAAAGTCAGCTAAGACGCATTTAGGGCATATTGTAGGTCAGACCGCGCTGACATTTGAGGAACTCGCGACGTTGTTTTGTAAGATAGAAGCCGTTCTCAACTCGCGACCGTTGTGTCCGCTTAGCTCGGATCCAAATGACCTGGAGGCGTTGACTCCAGGCCATTTCTTAATTGGTCAGCCACTTAACGCGCTGCCCGAACACCCGTTCGGTTTCGGTTGTCTCGGTATCAGATGTTGCAGCAGTTTTCCCAGAATTTTTGGAAACGATGGTCTCTAGACTATCTGCACATTCTGCAACAGCGCCTTAAGTGGACTGACAAAACTAGTCCCCCTAATGTTGGTGACCTCGTGCTGGTTAAGGATGCTAACCTACCGCCACTGCGTTGGCGCCGGGGGCGCATTGTTAACTTGTTCCATGGTAAGGATGGGACCCCCCGGTCCGCAGAGGTTCTTGTTGGGGACTCAGTTATCAAACGAGCGGTAGCAACGTTATCTCGCCTGCCTGTAGATTAGGGAACAGGTACGGACCTGTTCGAGCGGGTGACTGTTGGATTTCGAACGTCATTATAATGGCAACATTTTTGATTGTCACTTGTTCGTTTTTGACGTTTGAGGTTAAAATATAAAAGAACTAGAATGACGCGTGTTGAAAACGGCCGACGATTTGTTGTTTGAAAACCGTAAAATTGATAGTAAGCTAATTGTATTGTCCAGGTCGTGGACTCGCGAGTTTTGTAGGCGCGTTCCGCGATAGCTGAAGCGAGTGAGTTGTAATTCGAATATCCGTGATAGCTGATACGAGTTTGTTGTAATTCGAATACCTTGGAAGTTGTACAGCACTTTAGGAGTTCATGATTGTGTGGACGTATCAAGACAAAGCAGCGGGGTACCCCGTCAACGTCGCCGAGAACACGGAAGCCACACAACTCCAGTAAGTGCTTGATGATATTAGTTTCGATTAAGAACACGGTGAATCGCTGTGGTTTATTCTTCTCGCCAATGAATTAGGTTAGTGATTGAATGTCCTATCTATGGGCCCTAAGACATCTCAAGTATCACAAAGTGATCACAGCATTGGTGGGAGGAGTGAACAGTTTCGAAGTAAAATATTTTCACGCAATTTTTCAATACCGCAATCTACCTATTTCCTACGTAGTTCTGTCAAAGGTTATCTTTAATAGATCGCAGCCTGCGATAAGGCCATTGTAACATTGTAACGGTATATTGTATCCTACCGATTGTTGTAAATAGCGTTTGGTATACAATAAAGAGTATCTAACTATGTAGTGTGAAGGATCACCAGATTTCAATGATAGGGAGCTATGTAATTGCTCACGTACAGTATACGTATTTAAAAGAAATAGCCGGAAGACGTAAGCATCTATGAAAAATTATCAGCGATTTAAATACATAGGTCTCTCCTAAGAAAGACGCTCTTGGACTACTATTTCTTTTTGCTATCAACTATTAATACACCGAACACTACCCTATACTTTCCACGTTTTTCTTTCCATCCCACGGTTGCCTCTAAGAGATTGCCTTCGGGCGATAAGACAGCCAATTGTACCTCATAGAATTAAGTTACCTTTGTAAGTAATCTGGTGTATAATAAAGTGATTATTATTAGTATCCCAGCGTGATTAGTCGCGTCGGGATTAGTGCATTTTAACTTTTCATCCTATTCGCAGTGATTTTGTATTGCATAGTCCTGCCCTTAGTAGGCCCACGCAAAGGCTGTTGGCACGTATTCTACAATTCGTCAACTCACGAATTGCAAAAATTTCGACTTCAATGCAACTAAATTATGAGAAATTAAAATAAAATTTCTCCTCTCTTCATTTTACACTCTTGGAGGTTGATTATTGTCTGCTATTGAAAAGGAACTAAGATTAACTAACCTAATCACTCTTGAATATGCAAAAGAATTATTGAAATCGCTTAAAAAAACATCACAAAATATTCAATTGGATTCAGAAAGAACCTTTCCTTTGTAACTGAAGTGTGCTTACCGAAGACATTCTAGTTGTTTTGGTGGAAATGGTAACTGGAAAAAACCGTAATACGCTTATTTTTCATATGGTATTGACGCCAAACATCGTATTATTAGCATTTAAAATACAGGTAATAATGATTAAGTTGACTACAATATTAATAACGATACTGGTTTTTTGTTTTTAGATCTGTGTTTTATGTCGAGAACGTCACATTTAAGTTGTTGTCTATATATAGAAAGGTTCAGGTTTATAATTTTAAAGGTCATTGTTATGTATTACGACAAGGGCCTTTGTTTTAGGGCTTAATGTGCTCGCGTAAATCTAGATAATAATAATTTATATACTCGAATATATAGGTTTTAGGTTTACGAAATACAAATATGTACTGTTTAAAAACAGTATCATCATTTGAATTAGATACTACCATAATTCATTCATTTTCATTTCTCTCATTTCATTCATAAACGTTTTTGTAATTAAGTATAGTAACTGTATGACCGATATTAAACTACGAGAAATACCTACATAGTTATTGCATAAAAGCATCTACTAATTGTGTACTTCCCTTGACCTAAAACGCTTAAAGCGATCATTCTGGAGCATAACGCGATAACGGACTCATTCTAGCATTTGCAAAAATAAAATGCAGTTGTCTCTACGGGGATAACACAATGGGGATCCATATAATACTAATATTATAAAGACAAAAATTAAAATTCTTAGATTTTTTTTGATCTATTCTATTATTTTTATTTGTGGATGTACTATAAAAAAAAATTACGCTAGTGGAGGCGCGGGCAAAAGGTAATTTCAAATATCTTTCCGTATATGTTGGTATATATTGGTTATCGTGGTGATTCTTTAAACTGCTACAACATTTTTGATTATCAACCTATTTAAATAAGACAAACCATTAATGTTATCTGCAGTTAATCATAACCAGGGATCGGAATTGGGTGTGTGAAAATGCCTAAAGTTTGCAGCGGGACATAATATGGAGCTGTTACAACCACTTAAGTTAAACCGGTTTTGGATTTTAACGGTTTAGTTTCAGTTTTTTTTTACATGTTCCTTACCTTTGAAACACCGAACTATAAACATTTACAAGCTGCTAATACAGTTCTAAATTAATTTTTGTTTTGTACTTTTCCAGTTAAAATTCGGTCTTTTAGTCCCAATTGTTCTTTGTCGGTCAAACACAGAATTTTATATATCTGCAAAATGCTAATGCGGTTTTAATTTATTTTTTTGATCTGTATCTTAAGTTAAAAAGTTTTGCTACAGGTTGATGCAAGGAAAACGAACATTTTCGCGTCTTTACATAGTTTTGAAGTCGGCTTTTTTTTTTATTATTAAACCTGCACTGCATCAAAAAATAAATAAAAAACATTTATTTCAATTGCTAGAAAGTTGTGCGTAAACTAATTTCCACATTCAGAGTTCGGAACATGCAATAATATTAGTTTTTTCCTAGAAATGATAAATATTCTTCAAATGTTAAAAAAGGCTTTGTGTGCGGTACAAAAGCCTACGCTAATCCATTGTTTCGCTCCAAGTATTTATTGATTTTAAAAATAGATGAAGTCGCTTATTTTGGAAAAAATACTAATGAATGGATGTGATAAGTGTTACAAATAACGTACTAGTGTTGTCTCAGTGTCGGTTATTCATTTATAGGTATAAAATATAAACTTGTTAAACGTGCTTTAGTTCACATTTAGACTTAAGTGTGGATCTCTAAGTATTGATAGGCAGGGTATTTGGACTTATATCATCTACAAACGTAAGTAAACAAATAAATGAACTGATATTAGACCATATTGAAGCTAAGATAAACAAAACTAACATTCAGTGTCGGTTACGAAGTTATTCAAATTTAAACGTTAATCGCAGATTTGCAAAAAACTAGTGTTATTAAGTTGCCCCTACTGCAACTCTGTCATCAATGACATTACTTGTCTGACCATAGACAATAACGCCCTGTTACACGAAACTCCCACCACCAAGTAACGGAACGCGAGATTCAGTGTTGTCAGAGCTTAATTAATAAATAAATTTAAAATAAAATAAAATAATTATTGTAAATCGATTCTCTCCGACCAATCAAAGAGCGCATCCCCAGCTGAGTCTTTCAAAGTGGACGATCCGTCGTGAGTACATCAACTGCCTTTATTTCTATCTTCGTTGCTAAAGATGTCACCTAAGCGCACTCCGCCTTTAAAAACGACCGTTACATCCTACGCATCTGATTCACAATTGGACGTTTCTGAGCGAGATTCTGTGACTATTGACCGCACGGAACAAAATACTACTCGCAGAATGAAGCGAAAACTTCTTAATAACAAGGAGAACATCTCAGACTGCACTTCTATTTCCGACCAATTAAAGGAGTTATTCGAGACTTTTGAAGCTAAGCAGAATAACAAGCTAGAGAAACTTATTGAAAAAGTATTAGTAATCCAAAACCAAAATACTGAAATTCAAAAAAGTGTAGATTTCTTATCCGCGAGGTATGATGATGTGATGGAAAAAATGACACGACTAGAACAAAAAAATAGAACTTATGAGCTCAAAATTGAAACATTGGAGGGTAAGATTGAACATTTGGAACGAAACTCGCGCGCATCGTCTGTTGAAATAAGGAACATATCCAGACAACCATCAGAAAATAAAGCACTCTTGACTGCACTGATCAAGGGCGTCGGCGAGGTGGTCCAACATCCTGTATCGGCCCCGGACATCCAAGACATCTATCGCTTGAGAACTAAGAATGAGGCCAATAACCACATTGTTGTCAAGTTCTCAACTACGGCTTGTAAGGATGGTTTTATCAGGCAATGCAGAAGCTTCAACAAGACCCATAAGGCCAATAAACTCAATACCACCCACCTTAAATTGCCTGGTACTTCCAAACCCGTTTTCATTGACGAGTCACTAACTAGCACTGGAAGAAGACTTGCGTTCCTAGCAAGGCAATGCGTCAAAGACAACCACTACCATAGCACATGGATTTCGTATGGTAAAATATACATAAAAAAATCACAAGACTCTTCTGTTCTTCGTATAGACTGTGAGCAAGATCTACAAAAGATTCGTCCGGAATGACTATTTCATCTATGTTTTAGTTTGTATCACTTGTTTTTCAATGTATTGTTTTTTGTTACCTTACTAAAATCACTAACACCACATGAAACTTACACTATGACACATATATACACGCAAAATACTACACCCTCATACTTAAGTTTACATATACCCTATCTAACTTTAACCTGCTCAATATACTTTCACTCAACATCAACCATTTGCCATTTACAGAAACTCACGCAAGTAAACATTCTCATAATCCGAAACTCAGTAGACGATTGTTGCATCAAGCATGTAGCCTTTGCTAACCTCATTCACCTTGTATTATCATTTGTACACCTATTGAATTCACCTGCCGATAATTTATCTATTATAATTCGATACTAATGCAATTAACGGTTATCTTGATAATTTTCATATTGCTCAAGCTACTACTTGCGAAATAGATGATTGTCCTAGGCTGATACAAAAACATCACTCATCTTTAAAGGTGTTACAACAGAATATCCGCAGTATTAACAGTAATTTTACTGGTTTGCTTACATTACTTGAACGGTCTAACACCGATTGGGACCTAATTATTTTAACCGAGTGTTGGCTGCGACATACACATCAGATCCCCAGTATTGACGGGTATAAATCTGCAAAAAATGCAAATAACTTAACACAAAACGAAGGTGTAGTTTGTTACTACAAGGACTCCATACGTGTTTCAGTGATAGAAACCTGCATAGAGGAAGCCAACTGCTTGACATTAAAATTAGACTGTGATACCGTAGTGGTTGCTATTTACAGACCGCCGAGCTATAAAAATATTTACCCATTTATTGAATCACTCAATGTACTACTTGGTGACTTAAAAGCGCAGAATATCATAATAGTAGGCGATATTAATATAGATATCTCGCCTAACAGTAGCGACAATAATTCTTCACTGTATCTTAACCTGCTGGCATCGCACGGCATCCTGCCTGCGCACCAGCTTCCAACACACGGTAAAACAAGTCTTGACCACATCATGCTAAAAAGTAAATTGTCTGCATTTTGCTATGTTGCGGAAACCTCTGTTACTGACCATGATAGTGTGTTTCTCATACTGAGACAAGTGAATGTACCCAAGAATCAGTTTACCATTAAAACTGTTAACTACATTGGTCTTGATGCGGATATGGCAAACATGTGTTTTGATTTCATTCACGAGTCAACAGATGCCAACGAGGCTACTTGTCTATTGATAACCAACTTAACCTCTAAAATCGAAGCTAACACGCATATAAATAAAGTGACTAATCGTAAAAGGATTAAAAAACCCTGGATGACTGCAGGGCTACTAAGATGCATCAAAAATCGCGATAAATTGCATGTAAAATTTAAGAGGAACCCCCAAGATGAAACACTTAAGATTACTTATTTAAGATACAGAAACTATTGCAATGACTTACTCAAGAAAATAAAGAAGGACTTTGATAGAGATTTACTTACTAGAGCAACAAAAACCAACAATAAGGTACTATGGGATACTATAAAAAAGGTTACACACTACAACATAAATACTAATCCGGCCACGGAGCTTTTATCGTCTCAAGACCCGTATGACTCTGTTAATAATATAAACAGTTATTTCGTTTCTGTTGGTAAAAATCTCGCCGAAAATGCTCAGAAGTTTACTTCAGGTAGTGCTTATTGTGTGAGGTCGCACCAATCCTCGTTTGTCTTAATTCCCACTGATGAAGCCGAGGTTACCAACTTTATACTTAACCTAAAAAAAGATAACGCAGTGGGTAGGGACACTATATCTGGTACTTTTCTAAAGCGTTATCACGCATATCTGGTGCCACCTTTAACTTACCTGTTTAACTTGGTACTCACTACTGGTGTCTTCCCTAAAGCCTTTAAGCTCGCTGAGGTAATACCAATCTACAAGAGTGGAGACAGAGGCTGTGTAAATAACTATAGGCCCATCTGTATCCTATCAACTCTTTCAAAAATTCTTGAAAAGGTCATAAATAAACGTTTGATTAACTTTTTAGAATCTCATAACCTCCTTTCCAAATCTCAATTTGGTTTTAGAAGTGGCATTTCAACAAGTCACGCCGTTCATGAACTAACAGATCACATTGTCAAAAAATTGGATGAAAAGAAAAAAGTAGTTTCAATATTTCTTGATATAGCCAAGGCTTTTGACACGGTCTCTGTTCCACTCTTACTAAACAAACTCGAAAAAATGGGTATTCGTGACACTCAGCTTAATCTGCTTGAAAGTTACCTTACCGGCAGATCGCAACGTGTTAGGATTGGTGGAGTCGCTGGTGATGACCTTCGGGTTGAATGGGGCGTGCCCCAGGGATCTGTGATTGGGCCTACGCTCTTTCTCGCCTTTATTAACGACCTGTGTAACATCCAGTTGGGAGACGGCAAGATTGTTACCTTCGCTGATGACACTGCATTGATTTTCAGTGGAGATTCATGGGGTGACACTTTTCACACAGCCCAGTTGGGTTTTAACCAGGTGTTATCATGGCTAAATGCCAATGGACTTACACTCAATGTCGAGAAGACAAGATATTTACCATTTGCGATGCGAAGTATAGCTCCTACAGATCTGAGCAACTTTTCAATTTTGGCACATACATGCTCTTTGGATCATTCTCCTTGCTCATGTAAACACCTAACTTATGCCCCAGTTATCAAGTATCTTGGTGTAATGATTGATAATAAGTTGAGTTTTAATCACCACATAGATCTGCTGTCATCAAGGGTCCGAAAGTTGATTTTTGTTTTTAAAAACCTGAGACATATTGCTGACAGAAATTTATTGAAGTTGGTTTACCAAACACTTTGTGAGCCTATCCTGTCATACTGTATAACTGTTTGGGGTGGTGCATGCAGAACGGCTATGATGAAACTGGAGAGAGCTCAGAGGGCTGTCCTGAAGGTTGGTCACTTCTTACCTTTCCTTTTCCATACTAAAGAACTTTATCTTAAAGCTGATGTCCTTACAGTTCGCCAACTATATATCCTAAAGGTTACTCTTAAGCATCATTCGTCACTGAAATACGATCCTTCGCATACAAAGAAAAGGTTAAAGCATAAAATTTGTCAACACAACGTCAATAAATGGTCTACTGCCTTCTCTCAGAAGTTTTATGGATTTTTGGGTGGGTACTTATACAAAAATATTAACAAAACAACCTCAATCTATCAACTTACCAGATACAAGTGTAAAAGATCTATCACTTCGTGGCTAAAGTCCCTGAACTACGAGGAAACCGAGAATCTTCTACTTGTGCCCTCATAACTTCCCTCATTCCTAGTTTTATTTCCTGTGTTTAGGTACTTAAATGGTTTCTTTTTGTGAGCACACACACTCATACACCCTCATATGAACATGCACTCACATACGCATACACATACACGCATAACACACAATACACGCACGCACGCACACACACACACGCATACGCACACACACATTATTTGCAATTTGTAATTTAGGCATTATTCTTGCCCATGCAAACATAAATGTCACTGCTCCTCCCACCATACATTTCACTATCCAGAGTCTGGAGCGGCTGGTAATCTGTAATACAGGTCATCCTAGTACAGATACCAGTCTCCCACACAGATTATATTTATGTGAACTGTATTTGCTATTTGCTGTATGAATTTGTTTTTAATTGTAAACTGTGTGTGAGAGAAACAATAAATTATTATTATTATTATTATTATTGTTTAACAGGTAAAAAAAATCGGTCTGTCGCTTCCCTCCTCCGCGCGCCCGCGCCACCCTTTGGCTGTCATTGCTTTAACCGACCGATAAACAGGTGCAGTCTTGTAGCGCAACTTGTTGAGTTAACACGTGTTATATTCTCGATATTTTGGTCAGTCGCAGATTTGAATCCAGCTTATTTTTGGACTTACGCTTATTTTTAAGTGTGCGTATGTGATTTTGAAGATTACCTATATTACCTCACCACGCACAAGTGTACCAATAATACTGGTAAGTATAATTGAAACACTTCATTTTTAACTTAGGATGTAATCGTCAAATATAGAATGTTATGAAACGAAACTTGATCAAACGAAATGTGCCGATACTTAATAAAAAAATATCGATAAAAAAAGGTTTTTTCTTGGTAAATTGATTGTAAAATCAATATTTTACGGAAAAATCTTGCCAATTTCATAGAGAAATCATATTTTTAATAAAAATATAGTTCAAGTTTTGGAGTCCTGTTCGGCTTGGCCTATTTATATTGATCTTATTATTACTTTATAGGCCGAAGTTTTGGAGATAGGAACGTGGCCTTATTTCAATTTTTTTTTTTAGGAATTGTATGTATGATGGATGAATTTTCAATTTCTCATACTGCTGGGCCATTAAAATTCGTGGGTATACCTAATATAATAATTGGAGGCATTAAAGAAACTATGTAGATGTCTAAAATATGTTAGTAAATGTTTGAAAATATTATATATTTTCTTTACAGGTACTTCAAGTTTGACTACGTTTTCGTAGTAGTGCTTTTAAAATGTCTAGAGTGAGGCCCAGAATTAATTCAGAGCTGGATTGTGAACAATCCAGGACTTGTTTACGATCATGCGAGTGGCCTCATATTCTGCACGAAATGTGAAACACAAATAACAGCCATGCATAAGAGTAGCGTGGATCGTCATGTTAAAGGAGCTTTACATCAAGGCCGACGACAACAGAGACCTGAAGAAGAATTTTACTTGGATTTTGTAGACTTTTTAATACTGTGCAATATACCGTGGTCTACAGTAAATAAATTGGCTTTTATCAAGTTTTTTGATAAATATTTATGTGGTTCATGTTGCTGCATTTGTTTGAAAAAAGTTGTACCATCGGAGTCTATACTACGCAAAAAATATTGCGACATCGTTTTCAACAAACAATTAAAATCACTGTATGACGCTATAGGGGATTTCAAAATTTGGATTTCTCTCGATGAGACTACCGATTTTAAAGGGAGATTTGTCGTGAACTTATTGGTAATGCCATTAATTAAAAATCTACAAACGAAACCGTACTTAATTGCCTGTCAGGTTTTGGAAAAAGTAAACGGAGCAACGATGTCAGAATTTGTGACGAATTCTTTAAGGAATATGTGGGGCGATTCTTTTGAAGAAAAATTAAATAATGTGCTCATGCTATGTACAGACAGCGTAGCATATATGTTACGAGCTGGACGGCTACTGAAAATAGACTTCCCTAACATGATTCACGTAACATGTTTGGCACATGCACTGAATAGAGTTTTTTTTTTTTTTTTTTTTGCAGTTGCAGAACAAGTTCGTTCGCAGTATGCAAATGTTGATATATTAATAGCAAATGTAAAAAAAGTATTCTTAAAGGCTCCCAACAGGGTAAAAATTTTAAAAGAAATGTACCCTGACTTGCCGTTACCACCGCAACCTGTGATCACGCGGTGGGGTACATGGTTGCAAGCAGTAACATATTATAGTAAACATTTTGAAAAGATTTCCAATGTACTAAATAGGCTAGATAGCAGTGAGGCCTTAAGAATTACAAACGCCAAAAATGTTATGCGAAATGAAAACATATTATCTGAAATAAAGTTCATTCAAGAAAATTTTACGATTATAGAAAATGCGCTTACTAAATTACAAAAAATGAATCTGACTCTTTCTGAAACTTTAGAAATATTGGACAATGTTAGGTGTGCTCTAAATTGGAGTTCTAACGAAATTGTACAAAATAAATTAGAAAATATCTTACAACGAAATCCCGATTATGATGTTATTAGAACGACGTGTGAAAATATTCAAAAGGGAATTGAAACAGATCATGAATCATTTTACAAATTTGCACCTCTCACTTCCGTAGAAGTTGAACGATCCTTTTCCACTTACAAATGGATATTAAATGTACAAAGAAACCGGTTAAAAGAAGAGAACATAGAAAAACTGATGGTAATATATTTCAATCACTTAACAATTCAGGCGAAGGTCTCAACGCTCCCGAGTCGGTAATTGATTCTGAAAACGTTGATCCTTCTGAAAATATTGAGCTATCATTGGAAAGCTAGTAAATATATTAAGTAATGTAAATAGTTAATGAATATATGTAAATAAAAAATATTGTAAATAGTTAATAAATAAATAGTGTAAATATGTTAATATATGTAAATCGCCAGTTAATTAGATTTAAAAATTGCTCTAAAAAAATTGTGTGTCGTATTTATCGTTAGTCCTATATTTGTAACAGTTTTACTTAGATTCGTTCAAGTAAGAACAAAGAAGTGATTGAAATAAATATTTTCTAATAAATTTTTTGCTTATATTTCATAGTAAACCCCTGAATACCGATCGATGCACGAAGGACGAACACTGTCACAGAATACCTAATAGTAACAGGTCGGAATTTAACTCCGTTGAGGTCAAGTAAGCAGGGCAAGTAAAACGGAGCGACGCCATTAAAGTGAACGCCGCGCTTACATGCGCGAAAATGTTCGTTTTACTTGCATCAATCTGTAGCAAAACTTTTTAACTTAAGATACAGATAAAAAAAGAAATTAAAACCACATTAGCATTTTGCCGATATGTAAAATTCTGTGTTTGGCCGACAAAGAACAATTGGGACTAAAAAACCGAATTTTAACCGGAAAAGTACAAAACAAAAATTAATTTAGAACTGTATTAGCAGCTTGTAAATGTTTATAGTTCGGTGTTTCAAAGGTAAGGAACATGTAAAACAAAAAAAAAACGAAACTAAACCGGTAAAATCCAAAACCGGTTTAACTTAAGTGGTTTTAACAGCTCCATATTATGTCCCGCTGCAAACTTTAGGCATTTTCACACACCCAATTCCGATCCCTGATCATAACACATGAGAGAAAACAGCATTAAAATCGATTAAGCCACTTCTGAGATTAACACGCAAAACACACGGAGAAACAAACAAAAACTCTATACTTCTACAATACCTTTAATGTACAGATATCATGGAATTGTCTTTTTCAACAAAAAGCTATCTTTTACTACTTCATTATATGTAAAGACACTATACAACGATTTGTAAAGACTGCAATCCCAAAGATAATTGCACTGACAACGTTAATAATAAACTATCCTGTCCAACAGCCTCTAAAAACAATTCTAACACAGGTCACATAGTGGCCAATGAAACTATGTAACTCGATATAAGGAACAGTGGGTGCGCCCGAGGGCCGATGTGGCGTAACCACGAGACGTGTCGCACCACATCGTCCACACGAGAAGGTCGCGCCCCTCCATGCACTACATACAATAATGTGTAAGTTATACGCATACGATTGTTTGTAAATAAACGTTCCTTAATTTTTGCAATGACATTGATCGTTGTCATACGCAGTATACGTAGTTACGCACATAAAACTTCGTAAACATAGAACCGTTTTGCGGAAGGAATGTGAAGTATTTCCAAAGGTACCGTCTTACCTTCATCGTGTCATATTCGTAGCTAGAAAAATGATTAATGGGCGATACAAATGCAGATTATAAAAACCGGTTATATGTTATTGACTATAATTAACTCGTGGAGTCTTTGCCATCGTTGGTTAGTCTTGTCAGTTAAATCGTGGTTTAGGTAGGGATCATGTGGTCAGTTATATTTATTTCCTACTTTAGTATCTCTATCTGATTTTGCACAGTCAAGTATCCCACAACTACAGAGTCTTTTTCTACTATTATATTGTTAATACTAAGTACCTACTTCACTTGTAAATACTTAATACTCCATAGGTACTTTACACGGAAATAAATAAACATAAAACCCACATATTACCTCAAGAAACGGAGTTGCGACCACCTATCCTATCTAAACTAATCTATGTCAACAGTGAGAACCACACATTTAGACAGACTTAAGGCAATAAATAATTAACTTCTAATTTTATGGTTTGCCGAGTTAACTAGGGATAAAAATAACAAAATGAAATGCTTTACGTTTAAAAATTGTTTTAAGCAAAACATAACGAATGAAATGCTACATCTCCACTAGCTTCTATACTTCGCAATACAGTGAGTGTAGAACTGGACTAAACTGATGTCATACAAATTATTTTGCACAACATATATTATTAAAATAAGATCCCACTAAAAACATTTTCATGTAAAATGTTGCCAAGACGACTGCATATGGCTTACCCTGTGAAAAAGATATCAGATCTCATGTAGAGCCAAGGTTCAGAATCTACACGCCCTAACTCTTTGTGTTTACAAAAATCTAATTTCTGAAGTAACGTGTTATACGAATACTTAGTTTCTGAAGTAACGAAACAGCCAAGCCATACATTTTAACTGAGATGTAGAGTTTATGAAGTTAGGGTTGGTAGAGTTAGGGCGTGTAGATTCTGAACCTTGGCTCTACATGAGATCTGATATCTTTTTCACAGGGTAAGCCATATGCAATCGTCTTGGCAACATTTTACATGAAAATGTTTTTGGTGGGATTTCATTTCTTTTTGTAAGTTGCTTAAGACAGTTTTTTTTTCTTTTTTTGTGATGTATTTCTTGTACATCTTCTTTCTTCTTTCGATAAAATCCGTGTACCAAAAATTAAACCTCTAGCATATTTGTGAAAGTCTCATACAAACTTCCACCCCCAAATTTTGGGGTTGGGGGGCAAAAGTAATAGATTTATGATTTTTTTTGTTGTTTGTATACTAAACCAAGTTTACATACCAAATTTCAGCTTTGTAGCACTTCAGGAAGTACCCTAACAGTTTTGATGATCATCAGTGTGTCAGTGACGAAATCGGTGTTTTTTAGGTATCAATAAAATCTAAAGTATCAGAGCTATGCAATTGAAACTTTGTATGTTTCATTAGTCTATTAGTAACATCATATCCTGAGAATTTGAACGATCTGGTATATCGGGAACCAAAGTTATGAAGGTTCAAAAAAACGACGAAACGCTTCAACAAAAGGTAGGTAGTGCCCTTGCGCTTCGCTTGGCTCGTCTTGGCGGGGGCACGACCGTGCCCCCAGATAAATCTATACTTATAATAAAAATGTAACAGGTCCAATTCTGTACATTAAAGATATTTAGAAAATTTTTTTTGGAGGGCTCTCTATAATTATTGATACTAAAGCCAAAACTCTAGTTTTTTTTATTTTTGTCTGTCTGTCTATCTGTATCTTGGCCGCGCATCACTCCGAAACATCTGAACGGATTCAAATGAAACTTGGCATGATTTGAGTTCACACTACGAGGTAGGACATAGGATACTTTTTATCCCGAAATTCAGCACGGTTTCCTGGAGAGAGGGGATGAAACTCAAAATGTTTACTTAATTGTAATTCAATAACACATAGTCCGATTTCATTCATTCTTTTTTTACTAGAATGAAAAAAAATAAAAGATAACGGGAAAAGTCTTTTTTTTTGTCCGCGACTGTACACTGCCTGTGGAAAGCTGAGACAGATATGTAAATATGGCGGTACGAAGTTCGCCGGGTCAGCTAGTACTTATATAATTATTAAGAGTCTCTCACTTGATACGAAACCGTGCGATGTAACTCATCATCCCTAAAGCTCAGCTCCAATAATTGTTGTTCATCAACAACCCATAACGTCCCACTGTTGGGCTCGGGTCTCCTCTCAGGAGAGGGTTAAGGCCATACGTCCCCACGCTGGCCAAGTGCGGGTTGGGTTATATATAAGTGTTGTAGTATCCAATAAAACGTCGAAAAGCACTTAAACTTGATGGTTTACCATTAAGTGTAACTGCCTTGTTCCTAATAGGTACTAAGAATGCTAATATCACAAACGTGAACGTGATTTTGGGTATTTACTCGCCTTAATCACTAAATGATGCGGCACTGTCCTCACTTGTCAAGTGGAGGGAAGGTCAAAGTGACCTTAGCTTCGAGATTCCCGACGCTTTCATATTTACCCGACTACGGCAAAGCCAAAGGAGGGTTATGATTTTGACAGGCTATGTATGTATGTATGTTCATTTGTTCGCTCATAGCTCCTTAACTACTCATTAGAACTGAACCATTACATTAATAACGGCACCAAAACATTTTAAATAAAAAAAAAAGTAAAAACTAAAACCCAACTACGACAAAAAACGACTCTGAAAAAGTGTAAAACAAGTTTGAAAAGCCGTAGTCACACGTTACATAGAAACGCACCATAACACTTTAACTACGTGGTTTTAGTTTTCATTTAAAATTAGAATAAATTTTATCCTTATAACTAAGTTTTGCATTTCGTTGAAGAAACTTGACGAAATTAGGGTTCCTGGTACAACTTAATGCGTATTAACTTAGAAGTCTTAAGCAGTGCAGTGCATCATCGTCGGTGACGTATGAAAAAGATAGACGTATTAGCGTTTAGTTATCTATACACTTAAAAAAAATTGGAGTGTCTGTTTGTAATATTAAAATAACCGCTTTTGACTAAATTCATATGTATATTTCACGGTACATAATAATATAGCAAAATAACATTTTTACAATTTTTGTCTGTCTGTCTGTTTGTTCCGGATAATCTCTGGAACGACTGGACTGATTTTGCGGGACTTTCACTGGCAGATGATGATGCTGATGATCTAAGGAGTACCTTAGTCTACTTTTTTTAGACTAGCTTTGCCCCGGTTGCTGTTGTACCGCGGATAACGCCGCGGGGCTCAGCTAGTACATTATAAAGACGTATCGACACTAATATTATAAATTCAAAAGTAACTCTGTCTGCCTGTCAGAAAGTCAGTACACTTTCAGGGCTAAATTGCATTGAAACCGCTGCACCGATTTCAATGTAATTGGGCATAGAGATACTTTGATTCTTGAAGAAGCTACACCTTACCGCTATAACCGACATACACGCGGGTTGAGCCTCAGGCAAAAACTAGTACTCTATAAATGTTATGTGTTTGTCCGTATGTATATCGCCAGCTTAGCTAGATTTTGTCAGGAGATGGATATCGCTGCTAATGTACTGCTTGAGGTATAAATTCAAAACTACATGGTCGTAAATGTACAATCTAAGTAATTGCACTACAGTTGCTTTAAGATACATTTATATAGAAAATGAAAAAACCTCACCACCATATTTATATTAATCCTGTATATATACAGGATTAATATAAATATGAAAATAATGAAAATAAAAATTAATTTTACCCTGGACTTAAAGATAATAATAATGTAGCTTTAAATTGAAGAAAGAATTTTTCAAAATCGGTTTAGAACTTTAGGCGTGACAGTTGACATAGTAACAAACAATCTCACGTTTGACGTTTGCATTTATAATATTAGTCAGCATAATCACACTAATATTATAAAGGTGAAATTAAGTTTGTTTGTTACGCTTTCACGCGAAAACTACTTAACCGATCATCATGAAACTTTGTACACATATTCTTGGAGGTATTAGAAGTAACATAGGATACTTTTTAATAAATGCGAGCGAAGCCGCGGGCGAAAGCTAGTAAATAATAACAAGGGATTAAGTGGAAATTTGTATTAGTAAATCTCAAAAATATTATGTGACATCATATTTTGTCAGTTTGGTGTCTGATTTGAAATCACGAATCTATCACAAGACCGTCTGTCGCACGTCAACGTTACATTTTTTTCCAGTATTAGCTGATCAAACATAACATTTGATGAAGTCTATTTGCTTAAAATACTAGACTTTATGTTACGGTATCCATTTATTTAAATTTGAAACGAAACTTAGTAATTAATTTTCACACGACCCACTAACATGTGAAAGTTTGTGAACGTGTGTGTGGATGTTATCTTTGTTGCTCTTTTACACAAAAAAGACAGATTTACAGAAACTTTACATTTATTTAATTGTACATCATCACAAGACGTGACTGCAATTTCTGGAATATCAGGTTTTGATCAAGTTGCGAGCGAAACCGTAGGCAGAACCTATATATACAATATATGTCAAGTATTCTTCAGTATACCTACGTTTTAGGGATATTTTTACATGTTGTAGACAGGCCATTTTTAAACGATTGTAACAATACATAGACAGATTTAAGGTAAGAACAATAAAATTGATTAGAAAGTTGTCCTTAAATAAAAAGCTCTAAAATAAACGACGATTTTAATTAGTAGGTAACCTTAATTCAGCGTACTCCAATGACGACAATAGTGACGTATATCGATGTATGGGGAAGTATATTTAGATTGGTACAGTTAAGTTTGTCTTTTGGGAAAACCTAAAATAAAGTTTTTGAATCGATTTCCGAGATGAACGGCCTATAAATATTTACCAACACCACCTGACTGACCAGACGCTGAGGATGCTGCACTGAACCGCATAACTTCGTTTATGTCTCACAGAAGGTTTAACCGTTTTCCCAGTTTTAGCAAAAATTTTCATAACTCGGTCTAAAGCAAGAACATCGGATTGACTAATTTACTTTTTTTTATCTTAAAAAGACAACTCCCGCACTAGGAATAAATCTTGTGTCGCGGGGGACTTTACAAACATACATGAAACGGACACAAAGAACACCCAGACTCAGAACAACAATTTGTAGATCACACAAAGTGTGAAACTGTAAACTTTAGTTTAGTACATGAACATTGCTGTAAATATTGTTTCTAAGTATTGTGCAAAAAGTATCAGAGGATGTACTCCTGACCTTAGTCTCAACGGAGACCAATCAACTACTCAGGAGATGTAATATTCACGAGTGTGACTCACTCAGATATTGATTTGGAAAATTACATATTATATTACGTCTTCAATTTAAGGGCAACTAGTATTACTTAGTGGAGTAAACTGGTGACAGAATGGTACCCAAGGAATAGCACCAGGAGCCGAGGGCGTAAAGCAAGAAGATGGGAGGATGACCTAAAAATGACATTAGGACCACTATGGATGAGAGTAGCGGCAGACAGAAAACAATGGAGAGAGATGGAGGAGGCCTTTGCCAAAAGGCACACCGAAATAAGAGATATTTTATAATATAAGTGTAGTTTTAGTCTTTTTAAATCATTTTCATACATTTTTTTCTTATATTTTATATTCATTAAAGACTTAGTCTATTATAAAATTGTAAATTTTCGGAAATAAAGGCTTTATTATTATTATAGTATTACTTATTACTATTGTTCGGATTTAAACCGGACTTCAAATATACCTAAATATAATAAGTACCTTTGTGTAGGTATGTATATATATCATAATATAAAGTTGTGTTGGCTTGTATAACAAAAGCTCAATATGAATCAGAGTGGTGAGCAATGCGAGGGACCTATTTCCAGCAGTGAACTTGAATAGGCTAATTAATGATGATATACAGTCATTTCTGTTCAATTAAGTTTGTAATTAATTACTTTTTAGAAATATTTTTCTGGAGTTCGTTAAAGCTTTTTTTTATTGTTTTTATACATTTAAAACAACCTCGAATTCAAAAGGGTCCGTGTAGGTAGGCAACCAAAAATAATGTTTTCGGAATGTTAGTTGGTACCTGATATCAAAATAGGTAATGCCAATATCAGGTACAATACCTGTTTATAAAAATTCGGAAACAGGTAATTTTCCGTTTCTAGAACACATTGAGATAGAAAATTTACGTCAACTTAATTAATTTTTGATGACACTACGCTAATAAATTAGAATCAAAATATTTTGTATAAATGTGTCAAACAATCGTCCGAACTTTAATTATTATGATAGTTAAATTAATTATGTTGTATAACCTACATAATTTCAAGTAGTAATCACAAAATTGAAAATTTAATAAATTATTTAGTCTTAGGGAATATTAGGTTTGGAGACAATCGTAAGATATCTGTAGAGATGAAACAGATAAAATATGTATGTTATTACAAGTCAAAATGTCTAATCACATGTTTTCTTTTTATTTATGTATGGGCCAGCCAAAATGAGTCTACTCTGCCTGATGGAAAGCATAAGTAAGTAAAATCCTAGAGTGGTGGTCACCATACTTATTGCGAATACAGACAATACAACAATGTAGCATGGTGGCCCCCACCATGGCGGCCTGGTGATGCTTCTGCATTATTGGCCCTCTGGTCTCGCACTCACCAACGAAACACGACAGCACGAACGCTGTCATTTTACGTTGATTTTCTCTGCGTGGGTACTACCATTCTCTGTTCTGTGGTAGTACCACCCCGGTCGAGCAGGCCCGTTCGTGCTGAAATCAGCGTGGCTCTACTACCTGCCATTTTGATAAATTTTAAATGACATTTATTACTGTAATTTAATGTTTTTACATATTTTTACAGGATTTACTTTGAGAGGAAACGCAGAAACAAACCACACATGTTTGTTTTTTTAGCCCCTGAACAATGTTAAAGAAAACTACACGAGTACAGTTGTCATAAGCTCTGGGTTTTCATTTTGAAAACAGGTTCATAGTTTGGAGTCGGCCTGTTCACTATTCACTGTTCACTTATACCTATAAAAATAGGTTTAGTGGTATTCCTATCAAATACTTGTATTACTTTTAAGTATAATTACGTGTATACGGGTCTGAAATATCAGTCTCTGACTGATCTGGCTGACTGATCAGCTAGAGTCTCAGTCTCGTCCAGTGCCTATCCAAGACAACTCATCCCGCCCACTCGCCCACCACTGTAACTCCTGTACACCAGGATCAACAGCGGTGACGCACGAAAAACACCGAGTTATGACACTCGGGAAGTCCCAGGAAAAAATTAACTGTCTTGGAACCCGCAACGAAATTAATCAGAAGAAAACTGGAGGAGTTGGAAATATAATAAGTCCACTTCCCTCCTTAGCAAAGCGGGAGACAAAATGGAGTCAAAATAGGCAGACGCCTTTTTCAAACCGGGAAGCACCACGGATAAAAATATTATGGGTCCTAAGTGAGCTATATTTGATTTCTATAGTATGTATGGCAGAATCGCTTAAACGCACGGAAATTCACCGCAGTTGACACAAGATCCCCATAATATACTACCCCAGACGTCATTTGTAAGCTATTTAGCATCATGTTACGTTCATTGTACCAAAGACTACATTCCCAGAGGATATGATGAGCCGACTGTTCACAGCTAGAATCAGGTGTTGAGCATTGACACAATGGTGAATCGACTAATTTAAATGAGTATAGTTTGCTCTTAAAGTTACCGTGGCCTGTAAGAAATTGAGCGACACAGTGATCTACCTCGAGCCATGTCCTTGACAACCTTTCGCGAACAGATGGAAAGAACTGGTAGAGGTGGCGCCCCTTAGATGATTCGTCCCATCGTTGCTGCCATTCATCCAAAAGGTCGTTATAGACATTGGATTTTTGTTGAAACAATCTTATGATTTTACCGCGGTCTCGTATGCCCAAAAGTATCAGCCAAGCCCAAGACTAACAGTATCTTTATAGTAGTTCGCTCACGTTTCTGTCATCCATACTAACCTTCTTCTTTTGTCTCGCTCAAAAAGGATAACATTCCCAGAGCAGGTTGGCTTCAGATTCAGACAGACGGTAGGCTACAAATGAAACTAATCAAAAGCCTTTTCATCCTCACACATTTTTTTTTTTTTTATATTTTGGACATTTAACACACAAAGCCATCTAGTCCCAAGCTAAGCAGAGCTTGTGTTATGGATACTAGACAACTGATACAAATACATATATACTTTTTTTTTGTAAATACATACATATTATACATAGAAAACACCCAAACTCCGAAACAAATATTTGTAGATCATACAAACATTTGGTCCGACCCGGGAATCGAACCCGAGACCTCATGATCAGCAGTCGCACACGCCAACCGCGAGACCAACGAGGCAGTCAAATTTTGCACCGTCGGTAATCGTGTTAAATATTAACCTATGTGTTATTCTTATGTATAAGCTATATTGTTGTTGTTTCATCTAAACCGTTTAATAGGTTGCGTCACAAACTTTAAATAAAAAGTCTACTAATATTATAATATTAGTAGAAATTCAATCTGTCTAAATATAATTTTCCCCGCGGCGTTAACCGCAGTTGTTGTTGTACCGCGGGTAACGCCGCGGGGCTCAGCTAGTTTTAAATAAAATAAACTTTAAATTGTAATACTAACTTTATTATTATTGAGGCTTAATAACATGACTATAAAACATCTACTATTTTTAACCGACTTAAAAAAAAGGAGGAGGTTCTCAATTCAACTGTATTTTTTTGAAATGAAATTTTATTTGCAGAAATACGGTACAGAAGTTGTAAAGAGATATTTAACAGGAATCACATATTTCGTCAGTCTGTTCTGACATGCAAATTTTTTTAATGTACATGCTTATCATAACATATATTTCTTTAATACAAATACTACTTAGCTCATGTCAAGATAATTGGAAATGAATGTCAAGAATTACAATGTCAAATTTTCAATTTGGTCAATTTTAATATTATTAATATAGAAATAACATGCAATACATTTATACCTGATAATATGTTATTCATAGTTATTATCCCTCTTCAGTGTTCATTTACTGAGTAGAACATCTGTTCCAAATGTTTTTATGCTTGTTACCTCATAACTTTCGACTGGGGTAACCGATTTTGATGATTCTTTTTTTATTTGAAAGCTGGTGCTTCCCGAGTGGTCCCATTTAAATTTGGTCCAGATTGAAGTTGTTTTATTTTTTTTTGTTAAAATTTTTAATTATATTTAATGGTATTGCTATTTTTTTTGGTAATTGGACTGACAGATTTGTGTGACCTAGAAATAGTGGATAAGCTAAGGTATCTTACTATAAATATAATTGGAACACAATATAACTAGTAAGTCATCTATAGTGCGTCCTTAAGCAACCGACAGGGTCAGACTAGTGGGTCACGGCTAAGTATAATTACGTATAATCATGATCCAATGAATACTTGAAGCCAAAATCAAAAACTGTACTTTGATTTGGCTCCATGATCGAAAAGTTTAAATTTTAAGTTGTCACGGTCGAGACATTTCTTTATTTTTTTTTTTTTTAATGTAGGAGATCAAACGAGTTGACCGATTACCTGATGTTAAGCGACTACCCGCCTATGGAGAACTGTCACTCAAAGACACGAAGAGCGTTGCCGCCCTTGATTTTAGAGAGGGGTTAGAATCAGGGAGAAGCAGGATTTAGGCTCCAGTGATCTCACTCACTCGGTAAAAAGAGACAAAATAATTGCCTAACATTCGTTTCTTGTGTTTTTTTTAAATTATTAAGATAAAAGTTTTAAACAGTTGTAGTTAGTGAAGATGTTAAGATTTTAAATTTCCGTTTGTTTAAGAACGTCGCTAAAATGAACCTGTTTGAATGATAAGAATACATTGAAAAGAGCTTCTTTTACAGACAATATCTGGAAGAAACATATAGGTGTATGTAGCATGCTTTAGTTTTCATTGAAATTTCAGTAACTCTAAGCATATCTATTAACCTAACTATTAATACGTGAAGCACAATATATGTATCCCTGTTTACTAAAATTATGCGAGCATAAAGTTTTGTATAAATACGCAATTTAAACAGCAATACGCATGTAATATTTTGGAACTATTCATATTATAAAATACATAATAACTTAAGTCACAAAGAAATTGCACATACGGAGTTATTTTTAACTTACTGCAACAAGTAATTAAAGAAATATTTTAGCACAATACTTCACGCAACGAACATCTAGATTATTCTAGATAATCTCAAAGTTACATTATACTAGTTTCGCTATCTTTGAAACGACTAGGCACCGGAGCGGTTTAACTCGCACCGAACACCACTTATCGTCGCATTTAATGACTCGAATGATGTGTCGCCCGCATCGAGTCATACGATGCACACAAAGGGAGATCCTCATGCCACATCCCTATTAGTAGAGCGGTTACTTCTCACAGGCACAATACATGATGACTTGTGCCCCAGATTCTGTTGACCTCTCTCTAGATCATTCGATATTTAAATTTGTTTGAGCTGACATTGGTTGCATACTTAAAAAGGATGATTTTATTGAGTTGTCAGATGCAAATTAATATTGAATGTGACGTAAGTAGGAGAAGTCTAATGCTATAAAATGTTTAATTTTAAAAAAATGACACCGACTTTAAAACGCGTCTATCATTAAAAGTGTTTACTCGTATAATCTGAAAACCCCATTCTTTATTTTAGGACTTTTGAGGTGGATATTATCTACAAATCAAAATGAAATCAGCCTCTTTTTTTTAATAGAAATGTAAGCAGAAATATTACATGACATATTATACACTTGGATTGAAAATTTCCTTCGTTTTAAATTCGAATTAGCATTTTAATTCGAACGGTTAACAATTAGCACCAATGGCACACTTTGTTTTGCACACTATGTTTAACACGGATATGTTACTTATCGATACGTATCTGAATAGGATGTCGGCTAATAAACGCCTAAAACATGTCTTGTACGAGTATATCCTATAAATACATATTCCAACAACCACGCCAATAACATGTAGATCATTATTTTTTGGAAGGTACTGATTCCCGACATACAGCTCACGCCAGTTTGGAAATCACGGCTTTAACTTTATTTGTATGCATCCTTTGTTACAATAAATTAATAATCACAAATTTTAACTAACAAACCGACTTAATTCTGGACCAATGGGACCACACGGGAAGCACCAGCTTTCCAATAAAAAAGAATCACCAAAATCGGTTCACCTAGTCGAAAGTTATGAGGTAACAAACATAAAAAAAAACATTCGAATTGATAACCACCTCCTTGTTTTAAGTCGGTTAAAAACACACGGACACTAGATTATTAATATACAAATTTTAACAAAAAAAAAACGACTTCAATCTGGACCAAATTTAAATCGGACCACACGGGGAAGCACCAGCTTTCAAACATAAAAAGAAACATCAAAGTCGGTTTCCACAGTCGAAAGTTATGAGGTAACAAACATAAAAAAAATAAAAAAAATACAGTCGAATTGAGAATCTCCTCCTTTTTTTGAAGTCGGTTAAAAACTGTAATCAACAGTCTTTCACAATCCACTGCTGGACATGGGCCTATAATTTAAAAGGAGATTTTGGCCTACAAAACACGCAGATAGGTTGGTATAGGGTTTGTTTTAAGTTTTCCTTCTCTTTTCAGTGCTGTTCTTCTTGTGTAGTTGGTCACCTTTTTTTATATAAATTACCTGCCAAAGTGACTCTGCTCAGCCTGATTGTAAGCTCAAGCAAAATCCAACAGTAGGGGCCACCATACTCACTGCGAAAGCAGACAATGCAGTATGGCGTCCTACACTATGGTGGTTTAGTGAGATGCTTTTTCACGCCCCGCTTAAAGGACCCGGGATCATAGTGGGAGGGAAACACGTGCACTGGTAATGCCTTAGTCGCATCTTACGCCACCGATGGAATATTTTTTTTTTTTTTTTAAATATTTTCGGACATCTAACACACAACGCCATCTAGTCCCAAGCTAAGCAGAGCTTGTGTTATGGGTACTAGACAACTGATACAAATACATATATAGTTTTTTTTTTGTAAATACATACATATTATACATAGAAAACACCCAAACTCCGAAACAAACATTTGTAGATCATACAAACATTTGGTCCGACCCGGGAATCGAACCCGAGACCTCATGATCAGCAGTCGCACACGCCAACCGCAAGACCAACGAGGCAGCAGGAATGAATGGGATGTAACACTCCTTAGTCTTAATCTGTGTTAAAAACTGTAATATGTTCTTATACTCGTAACTGTTAGATAAGACGCTCCAATATTACCTCTGTCCATTGAAGTAAACTTCTTTATGCGTAGCGCTTTCGAAATTAATCTTTCACAGAATAATGCCTGCAATACGTAGTCTTATAATCCAAAATTTTCTGTACGCAGTACTAGAAGCATAGAGTAGTGTCAACTTACATTGTCTCTACAAATTGTAATCTATAGAAGCCGTGATAGTCATTGTCGGCGTAACCTCTGTAATGTATCTAGTGTAATGGGATTGAGTAAGTGAGCATACACATAAACATTTCAAACCGTAACGGCTTTAATATCCTACCGACTTTCTTGTGAAATTCAGATATATGAGTATGTAATATTTTTTGCCAAGAGGTTAACTAATAAAATGTATATAAATGCGGGTAAATAAAAAGAGAGAGTTACAATGAGAAACATCTAATTTCACAACGATCTACCTTGTATGTCTACAATGTAAGATAAGTATACATTATTTAAATTTAGTTATATAATGTCCTTTAAATAATATTTAAAAAAATCTAACTTATTTTTAGTTATAATTTCAATTATATTAAAGTTTAATTAGTATTTAAGCGAAAAAAAGTCTTATATTATACTTAAATGTATTATTCATTATTTATTTTTATATACCTAGGTTTCCTAGTAATATTTTGCATACATAAATTGTAATTCAGTGATTTATTAACGATCCTTTCGATAGACTGAAATAAGCAATCGTTTTTAATTTTTGTAGCTTATATGCTACACTAGCGACCCGACTTTGTTTTATACTATGTAGTGATTTTGTATGTATTTTTACTTGAATTCCTTATGGCACTCATAAAAATTTGTCAGAATACTGATGAGTTTACTAATACTACCCAGGAAAACAGCATCGTCCTTTGACAGAAACATATTGAATAAATGGCCATTGTTATTATTGTGATGCATCAATGCATTGTTAGATGACCCCGGTTCGAGTTCAGGGCAGTGAACACTCTATCCAAGTCGTACAATCCATGTTGGTGGACATCATACGATCTGGCGCGATATTACATCATACGATTCACAAGTTTCCTGTTACAAAATAAGCATTGTGTATGCGTTTCTCGTCCACAATACATCTTCACAGTGACTTTGAACTTGCTATGTTTTATTGGTAGGTGTTGAATTATATCAATTTGTTGCAATCGTTTCGTTAAGTTTTTCTCTGCTCATCTTTGATTTTTTTTTAATGGGAAAATAGAGTTATGAGCATTTTACTGAAACGTTGACTAGTTGACAATAAATACTATTTAGGAACTCATTGGACTATGGACTATGATTTGTCGATCAAAGATCCGACGAAGTAAGTAAATTAACCGTACTTCAGAAGCAATCCTTATAGAAACCGAACAAAGATGTTACCCTATCGTCTTTCTATTCCTCGAGTATGCTGTAAAGAGTGTAAAGTATTGAGTGAAAATTAGAAGTCTAAACTATGTGATTGAATTAATGTTTCTAACCTGTTCAAAAAATCATGATTCTAAATCATGTAACTACAAGATACTGTGTCTAGTTTTGGAACTATTTTTACAATTTTCCAGGTGAATCATAATCTTTGGCCGTATTGGAAATATCATCTTCCTTTGCTCCTATTGGCAACGAAATCATCATCTTTTTGACCTACTCCTATTTCTATTTGAGGTCAACGCGACGTGTTACTAGGCCACTGCGACAAGGACACCAACGGTCTATAGCCCAAACCCACAGCAATTCATTCAATTTCTTTTATCGTCTTCAAAAATGCTTGTTACTGCATTGTGTTACTGCATTGTTTGTTAATTATCAAGCTGAAATCGTAATAACGTAACTTTCCTGGATTTCAGTTGCGTTTACAGTATTAGGAAAGAAGATGAGTCGTATATACAAGTCATCTTAGTATAGTAGTCAAAGTAGTATACGATTAAAGTAGGAGAGATATGTTTCGGTACATTTTATCAGGCTCAATCGGAGTGATGTCATGGCCTAATAAATAAACGGTGGTGTTAGAAATTTAACGTCATTGTAATGGCAACATTTTTGATTGTCATTTTTCTTGTTTGACGTTTTGACGTTGACAGAAAGTAATTGAGACGCTTGTTGTTAACGGGCGACGATTGTCGTTTTTGGGAACCGTTTTAATTGTAATTTAGCTAATTGTCCATTCAATTCGGTGTTTAGTCGGTTACCGTTGTGATTGGTCTGATTTGGACTCGCGGGTTTTAGTAGTCACGTCGGTTAAGGCGCGTTCCGCGATAGTTGAAACGAGTGTATTGTAATTCGAATACCTTGGAGGTTGGACAGCACTTTAGGAGTCATGTATGTGTGACGACGCAGAGAGGAAACTACCAAGAGGCCTCTTGGACGCCGCTTCAAGGAATCTACACATCTCCAGTAAGTGCTTGATTATAGTAGCTTAGAATAAGAACACGGTGAATCGCCGTCACGTTCATTGCTCTCGCCAGTGAACTAGTTTTAGCGATTGTATGCTTATAACATGGGCCTATAGGTATTGTAAACGTCACAAGGTGATCGCTGCATTGGCGAGAGGATTGAACAGGTGGTAAGTATTTCATTGCTTTCGCTGAGTGAGTGAGGTAACCGGAGCTCAAACTCTCCCTCTCCCCTTGATTCCCCCAGGGACTGAAAGGGAGGCAATTCACCTGTGACATCAGGTGACCCGATTGTTCCTTTGACTTTATACCTACTACGAAAAAAGTGTCATTTGTCTACGATCAATATGACGTTATATTCCTACAATAGAAAAATTAGCGAATTCATTGATGGAAAATTTCACATGTTTATGTAGTTTTGAATGAAAAAACATGAGTGATTGAAGTGATAATTTTAAATTTTCGCACACGCTCAGATTTCCCATCAAATAATACCTTTTGTAGTTATTTGCAACTTTTTATATCTGTTTTGGTCGATGACCCAATCGTTGAATATAGGAATAAACATCCGGAACTCAATTAGATAGTCTATGACGTCTTTAAACGCAGTAAGTAAAAACAAATTTCTATGTGAATTGAAGCTGCCTGATACGAAAATTCTTCCGTTTTTATAGTTGAGGCAAACAAGTAGAGAACTCGTGTAAAGTTTAGTGTCATCCGCCCTATGGACATCTGTAACACGAGTGAATTTCCGCTAATTGAGTGCTTTTGTACCTAGATTTATGGGGGATAGAATTGGGTTTCCCGTGACCACAATCAAACGGTGAAAAGCAAAACGGTTTTCGGAAAGTCGATTATTCCAGTCGAGCTGACCCATTGTACTAAAGCATGAATTTTCCACGGCAAAGCCACGTTAGTAACTTAGTACCCACCTCTTGTAGTACCCAGTAGATTCTCCTCGATTTTTGTATCAATTGTGATATAAACTTTCTCAGTAATAAAGCAATGCTTAAGTTATAAAAGTAAATGTTTTTACTCGATGCCTTTTCAAAATGTTTACAATTTCGTGAACCTTGAGTTTGAATTGAGTTCGAAAAAATTTGAAAATAGTTCTACTTCGATGAATTTATACTCTAGGTATTAATACTTAAGTACTGGTCAGTACGTATGTCGTTATGTGGAAGAGAAACTGTAAATGGCAATACAAAAGCTTTCTCAACTGACCTAATAAACAACGATGATCATTATATGTCCATCTCGAACTTGTCACGCTTTACACCTTTCAAAGGCCAGTTGTCGTGAAAGCTTGATGATAAAACATGCAGTCAATGTCTCAAATCACATTATCTCAAGTACCTTAGATTGTCTGGAATGATTTCTAAAGTAGTTTGTAATCAATAGATCTCTAGACATCATTGATAATTCCATTAAAAAACAAATAAACATTTCGGACATTTCACACACAACGCGATCTAACTTCAAAGATTGACTGATAGTATACTTACACACTTTTTTTGTAAATAATATAGGAAACACCCAAACTCCGAAACAAATATTTATAGATCATACAAACATTTGGTCCGACCCGGGTATCGAACCCGAGACCTCAAGCACAGCAGTCGCATACGCTACCACTGCGCCATCGAGGCAGTCTATGATAACGATGATAACCCGACTTGCAATATACATCCTTAAATATTTCTAAGCTAGCTTTTACACGCAGCTTCGCTCACGCAGACTTTCATCCCCTCATTTACCCCCTTAGGGGTGGAATTTCGAAAATTCCTTTCTTAGTCACTTACGTTATATAAAGATCCTACGTGCAAAATTTCAGGATCCTAGGTTCAGCGGTTTAGGCTGTGCGTTGATCTCTGGGTATGTCAGTCAGTCAGTCACCTTCCTCTTTTATATATATAGATATACACACATCAAAAGTGTCTAGGGATCAAGCATTTTTATGCGGATTTCTTGAGATTGAGATGTGGCTTTGGCCCTGGCCTGCTCAGTCGCCAGACTTGAACCCGATTGAGCATGCATGGGATATGCTACAGAGAAGAGCTCTGCCGAATATGGAGGGTATCCAGTCGCAAGAAGACCTTTTTTTGTTGTTGCAACGAACATGGGCGGCCATTCCACTGTATATACATAGTAAATAAATTTCACCCAGACGCAGAACAAATGAACGTCCTCGTCACACAGTTTTTTGTCCTGGATAGGAACTGAATCTACGACCTTTGGCTCAGCAGTCAGGGTCACAATCCACTAGGCCGAGAGGCCAGTCGAAATATTCTGGCGTTTTCCTCAAAGACGTAATATATTAAACTAGCTTTTGCACGCGGCTTCGCTCACGCAGACTTTCATCCCCTGATTTACCCCCTTAGTGCTCACTTAAGTTATATAAAGAATCTACAGACAAAATTTCAGGATTCTAGCTTCAGCGGTTTGTGCTGGTTTGATCTCTGGGTATGTCAGTCAGTCAGTCACCTTCCTCTTTTATATATATAAATAATAAATATTGCGGACATCTTAACACACAACGCCATCTAGTCCCAAGCTAAGCAGAGCTTGTGTTATGGGTACTAGACAACTGATACAAATACATAAATACTTTTTTTTTGTAAATACATATATTATACATAGAAAACACCCAAACTCCGAAACAATATTTAACAATATTTGTAGATCATACAAACATTTGGTCCGACCCGGGAATCGAACCCGAGACCTCATGATCAACAGTTGCACACGCCGACCGCGAGACCAACGAGGCATATAGATAATAGATATTGTATCCATAAGTAGCAGTAACTTCTATTGAGACTATTGTTCTTTAAAGCAATGTGCTCAATGCCATATTAACGTAATATTAGCTTATTTTAACATTCCGTACCCATAATGAAGTTATTAGAGCCTTACCTATCTGAAATATTTGAATTCAAACATTTTTCTCTTTCAAAACGTATTCAAATCTTATTGTTGATGAATTTCATAATAACTTCAATAAATATATATGATAACAAGCATACCCGGTGAACTTCGAACCACTATGAAATTATTAACATACCGGCAGCAGCGTTCCCTGCTAATCCAATTGTGTTTTCAAATCATCCAGGGACCCATTAAAATGTACACACAAAAAATCATCCCAATCCGTCCGTAATCCGTTCTATACAAACCTTGTCCTAATAATAACGAATATAGAAAAAAGAATTATCCAACTTGGTGCAGGCGATCGGAAGTTATGCGCGTACATACATTTCGGGGATTCGTTTATATATATATATAGATATACTAGCTGACACAGCGAAATTCGTACCGCTATATTTACATATCCGTCTCAGCTTCCCACAGGCAGTGTACAGTCGTGGACACAAAAAAGTCTTCCAGATAACTTTCATTTTTCTTGTACACAAACCTTGTCCTAACAATAAGGAACACATAAAAAAGGAGTTATTTAGTTTGGTGCAGCCAATCGGAAGGTATGCGCGTACATACATTTCGGCGATTCATTTTTATATATACACACATATAGATAGAATACAAAGCTGAAGGGTTTCTTTAGTTGAAGGCATTTATCTCAGGAACCACTGATCCGATTTCAAAAATTCTTAATTATCGGGGAAGACTATGCCCCTATATATTATCACGCTACGACTAAAGGGGAAGGGAAAATATTTATTTTGAGAGATTTCATTGCGTGCGCTATATACGTAAACGGTTAAAGTTTTGCAGAAACAATGTATGAAAGAATTGTTCCCCTTTAAAAGTTCAAATATTTTTTTTTAAGTATCCCGGGTAACCCCCTCTGGCCGTACCCCACCGGGTTCGCGGCGTGGCGGTATGTCAGAATTGGATCGATTAAAACCATACGGTGTGCCACTCTAATTTAATACGGATCCGTGAACTACTGTTATCAAGAAATCCGGACCCTAGCCGCAACAAACTTTTTTTTTTAACGGGTGTGTCCCCGACGGAGGACTCATGGATGTCCTCCATCCTGGGGAGAAGGCGTAGGGGTCTATCAGACTTTTACTGACTAAAACCCCCCGGTGCTCCGTCTCACACCTACGCCGGGGATCGCGGGAACTTAAGAGACAACCGCAATTCCCGACTGGTGCCTGCTCGCCTAGCCGCAACAACCTACCTCAATGTCCTTATTTTGACTTGTTTAAAACAAAAAATTAAGTAGCTCCCATATACAGATAATAACTTCATACATACCGTTCAATATTCTCAAAACATTCTAACACACACTTTATACAGGTAGCTAGAATATATTTTACACACATTTTTTCATCTGATACATTTAAAATGGATATACTTTTGTTAAAAAAAATATGTACATACATGTAATTATGAGCATTTGAATACTACAATACTCGTTGCAATTATTTTGGAAACACTGAAGATTTCCTAAACTGATGCAAATTAAGTATCTGAGGGTTACATAAGGCGTAAATAACAAAGCTATTATATTAATTGCTTGCATAAAACCTCTGTTTCTGAAAATTCTTTGCTTATGTTCAACACTTTTAACACAGTCTTACGAGGTACATATGTATTAATCATTTCTTTTTTGCGAACAAAGTTCACAAGAAAAAATGGGAGGGTCAAGGGAGTTAAGATAAACTAAAAAAAAATGTGTATATATTTCGAAATGTCTCATTATTGATGTCTTACACGGGTAATAAAATCTTATTCTTATCTTAGCCAAACGTGTGTTTCATGAATAATAAGTAGCTAACAAAATATGTTAAATATTTCGGTTCAGTTTCTATGTCTTACGTTAATTTATTCCTTTACGTAAACGTTTAATATAATTTGCTTACGTGCATACAATAATATTATTGTACACTGTGTTGTAACTAGGTACGATTACCGTATAAAATGTTTGCTTATGAGCGAAGTCCAAAGGCGATGGATTAGTTTCACAACAAATGAATTAACATACACAATAATAGGGGTCGTTGAGGTTAGAACTTTGAATGGAACTCGGTTAAAATATAATGCTGGCGATTTCCTGGTTTCTATGTATTTTTCAAACGACTTCAAAAAGGAGGAGGTTCTCAATTCGACTGTATTTTTTTATTTATTTTTTTAATGTTTGTTACCTCATAACTTTGGACTGGGTGTACCGATTTTGATGATTCTTTTTTTATTTGAAAGCTGGTGCTTCCCGAATGGTCCCATTTAAATTTCGTCCAGATTGAAGTCGGTTTTTTTTTTGTTAAAATTTTGATTATTTTCATGCAAGAAGTTTTTTTTTTTTCATTTACCTTTCACATGTTTTCGCATGTATTTATATTACCTATGTTATTTTAATAATTAAAGTTATCGACGCTTTCAAGAAGTTTACCGGAATTTTGACAGCAATTTCTGTATGCTTGTGTTATCTCAGTGTGATCACTGCGTTGCTTAATTCTGTGACGAAAAATGGTTTTCCCGCGCCAGACATAAAAACATCAAAATTCTGATCCACTTTTCAAAAAAACAGTAATGTTTTTTTAAAAGTTGATCAGAATTATCATATCAGAGGGGGTTAATTATCATTATTTACATACTTACAATACAAATACAAAAGATAATTACTTACAATACAAATATAAAAGATAATTACAATACAAATATACTTTTGTACTCATTCGATTTTGTTTGGTATCTACAAATTTTGATCGAGTTGAAACAAAGAATAAAAAAAAGGAAAGTCAAGATTCAGTAGGTAATCAAAACCGACATTATTTTTTAAATGATGCCGTCTGAAACATCGGATTATGTACCCACACACTTCTGCATTAAGTTCTCATTTAAAAAAAACATTTATATATAACAAAAAACCAATATCTCTTTTCTTTTAAATTTTTACTGTTTTGTCCACAAATAGAATCGATTAAATCATCAAAGATATTAAGATTAAAATTATTTATTTCTCAAAGATTACAAATCACTTCACAAAAGAAAATAACAGAATTAAAAAAGTAGGTACCTACAATAGGTAGGTATAAAATATATTATACATAGGCGACAAAGTTGAGGCATAAAACTCTCAACTTTAGTTCAGAACTATTCAAAAAATCTTTATTTTAATAAAACCTAACTACAATATAACAAATGGAAAATTAACGTATAAATACGTTAATTTTGTGATATGAGAGTAAAACACATATTAATTATCAATTAATAGATACCTTCTAGTGTTAATCTAATTGTATAACGCATTCTTGTCAATTCTTGTGGTGTTATACTATCTTAACGCTATCAAGCTGCAAATTAATCATAAAAGAGAAATTAATACCGAAATATCAGAATAGAGATAGTCCGAGAAATATTTTATTGATAATTTAAAATAAATGATGATGATCAACAAAAACCGGTTATAAATGAACTTAATAATAAATAAAATAATGATATCGTGCTCAAAGGGCTATAACGATTTCATTAGTCTTTTTTATCTTTAATGATATAATCGTGATAATAATTTCTCTGATATGTATTATTTCTTCATTAAGTCACGATTCTTTTGAGTCGTTAAACATTAATTAGTTTTAGATTTTCAATTTTTGTTATAAAATGTTCTGAAAGAAACGAGTATTTTAAATAGTAAAATTATCTATTAATAAATAAATAAATAAAATATTTTTTATAAATAAATAAATATTTTGGACATCTAACACAACGCCATCTAGTCCCAAGCTAAGCAGAGCTTGTGTTATGGGTACTAGACAACTGATATAAATACATATATACTTTTTTTTGTAAATACATACATAAGCATAGAAAACACCCAAACTCCGAAACAAATATTTGCAGATCATACAAACATTTGGTCCGACCCGGGAATCGAACCCGAGACCTCAAGCACAGCAGTCGCATACGCTACCACTACGCCACCCAGGCAGCTATGAGATGACATACCTACAGTACTAAAGTACTAAACGTTGGATAAAATTGATATTCTATTAGTTTTTTTTTCAATATTAGTGTAATTTTATAGACAATTATATTTACACCTGTTCATGTACACCTTAAATGCATTGAAAATAACTAAGGTTAAATTTAAAAGTATTCCTGTATTACTTACCTAGCTCAATTAAAACTTAATAAACCGAAGTGAATGAAAAATTATAAAAATGTAAAAATAAAGTATAATAAAAAGTAATAAAAAATAATATAAAAATAATACATTCTAGAATCAAACTCACTTGTACTTGTTCCACTATTTTTATCTTTTCTTTACACCTGACCGGTTTCGCCTTGGCATTCTATAGTGGAACAAGTACAAGTGAGTTTGATTCTAGAATGTATTGCAACAAGTTCCATCAAGTGCCGACAATCGAGAGTATAAATTATATAAAAATAATGTTTCAAGTTACTGACGTAATTATGTCGACACTAAAAATAATGTCATTCGTGTGTTTTACATTTAAGTACTAATGTGATGAATTACGATCCATCCTCTTTGTGCTTATCAAGTTCTAGTCAGTACCCCTTAAGTGACAAGCATGATTATTTCAATAGGTACTTATTATCACACTACCCTCCAAATCCGGCATATCACAAACTGCCTGGATATATTTTGTTTTTATAAATATCCGAATGAAACAAACAAATGTTTAAATTATTATTTCTCAAATATTGTCATCTATCTATACCCTATACAAATAAAATAAAATTGGAGTGTCTGTTTGTAATATTAAAATAACCGCTTTTACTAAATGCATACGTATGTATGCACGCTACGTTTACCAAAATATTTTTTGTCTGTCTGTCTGTCTGTCCGTTAGTATCTGGAACGGCTGGACCGATTTTGACGAAACTTTCACTGGCAGATAGCCGATGATCTAAGGAGTAACTTAGGCTTTTTATTGCTTAGCTTAGCTTTGCCCCGCGGCGTTACCCGCGGAGTTTGTTGTACCGCGGGGAACACCGCGGGGCTCAGCAGTACATACACTTTAAAAGTTTGAGACTAGTTATTGGAAACACATATTTTTATAGGGGTTTGTCTCGCTTCTTCCCGTAATTTATACATACACAATGATGAAACATTAACAACTTGTTTGAAAATATCTTTTTACTTTCTGTAAAGGCCCGTATTCACTTTGATTATTGCCAGGCGCGGTTCCAGGGGGGGGGTCACAGGGGACGTGACCCCCCCCAAAATCTGCTACTAGAACCTGATTTTCTTGTTCTTATCAGTTTCCATAATTGTTCAATCGAGATAAGAAATCAAAGGATAGGAAGGATAGGAACTCTTTGAGAGAGTTATCTCTGGCCGTATCAGCGAGCACCTGTCGCGAGTGGGCCCTGATCTATCGGACTGCCAATTTGGATTACAACGGGGACGCTCGACAATGGACGCTAATATATAGATGTGTTCGCTCCCTATCGGGGTCGGCAGTCCGATCGGGGTGGTGGTGTTGGTAGTTAGCCTTGATATCGTTAATGCTTTCGGCACCCTTCAATGGGGCGCGATTAGGGAGGCCCTTGAATATCACGAGGTGCCGACTTACCTGCGTGCAGTCATAGAGGTCTATCAGCGCGACAGGACAGTGAAATTTGTCGATCGGAACGGAGTGGAAAATTGAAGGGAGATGTGTTGTGGGGTTCCCTAGGGCTCTGTATTGGGCCCATTGTTATGGAACCTCGTATACGATGCGGGCCTTCGCACTAGTCTGACTTCGGGCAGGAACCACCCTGCTCATACCTCCGGGTGGATGACACCGAAGTCCAAGTGGGTCAGTACATGAAGTACCTCATCATGGACAATCGGTAGAACTTTGAAAAGCATTTCGGGCGACTAGTCCCCAGTACGAGGAGTAGCAGGGGTGCCACATTGTCTGCTGCCCAATCTCGGGGGACCGCGGGAAGAAGTTCGCTGCCTCTCTGTGCTTGGGAGTGCGTAAGGGCGTCGTGCGATCCATGGTCCTCTATGGGGCACCGGCGGGATCTTCCCGCTGTAATGCTCAACTCGGGTTGCTCAGCTCAACAGCTTTTTTCTCTCTGTGGCAACCCCAAGCTGTCAACAGCTTTAGAATTCGGTCCAATATTTTTTATTTAAAAAACATATTTATTTGCTTAAATATATCATCGAATAACCAATTTCACACTAAACAATCTAGTAATTATAGGAATAATTGTAAATTTCATAGTTATTAAGAGTATAATACCTAAGTGTAATTATAAGTTTACGGGTAGGTACTACTAAAGTGTGTGTTTATAGTGATCACTGTGAATTTATTGTCACCACTTTCAAGGTATTTATTATCTTTTCTTTCTTAAAAACATAGGTACTTTATTCAGTTACAGTTCAAGTATAGTTTTGCAGAAATATCAATAGTCATAAAACCTTTATACTGTATAAACTACCTCCCATTAAGTAGTTGATGACAGCTCTTCTAGTTTTAAACTAATAAATTATTATTAAATTCATATAAAACAATACAAAATGATTCAAACTCGCAAAGCATTGGCACGTCAGGAGGAGGCTAAACTCCAAATGACGTTAAAAGAATTAAAAGTTACTAAGGAGAGGTGTGATCAGCTGATGAAAGAAAGAAACGACAGTGAACAAACACTCTTAGATACTTTGCATGAAAACGATAATCTTAGACTTCAGCTGTCTTCATTGCATTTACAAAATGTTGAGATTACCAATGCTCGGGATAGACTACAGCTCCTCGTTGACTCATTCGACACATGCAGGGATGAGTACGAGCAAGCTCTGAAACGCATCAGGGTTTTAGAACGACAACTCCATGAAGCACACAGCACGATAACATCATTTGAAGACTTCAAGGACAGGATAGTAGCTGCATCAAATCAGAGTCTGTACGAGGAGCTGGTCGCTCCCAATTCACCATTGGTGGTTGAGAACCATAATTCAGCTCTCATTATAGATCTTACAAATGACAACGACTCCTTCAGAGTTAATCGTACTCAAAAAGTTATCAAATGTAGCAAAAATAAATTGAAAAAGTACCTTCGTGTTAAGAAATTTATTACAAAAACAAAAAAGCTTATTCATAAACATAAGTTCTTCATAGATAGTGTAGCATTAAATAAGCAGAGGCTGCAATTAATTGATCAGGTTAATATGTACTCCATAGAGATAGATAACATGTCTTCACAATATTTTGATGACACACGGGCTCTTCAAACAGAAATAGACAAACTTGAAGAGCAACTGAGAACTATCAGTAGTAAATATGAGATTTCTCAAAAACAAAGTAGGGAACAAGTTATGGCAATAGGTAAATTAGTTAATTCATGCAATTGTAGGAATGATTCATTGTTTTCTGATAACCACAATGAAACTACTAGTTCTTTGGAAAGTTTGCCTGTAACATGTGATCCCAGTATACTGACAACAAATAACAATAATGTAATTAGTATACAGAATAGCAATAAAAATATTCAACATCAATACTGTAGCAATAGTAATATAGTCATGTTTAGCGATGAAATTGGTAAAAACATGGGCCATGTTTTGTGTGAAACTTTGGGGCCACCAGTGACAAACTACTGTAGTCCTAATGCGAACTACTCTCAAATATTATCTAAAGTAATAGAAAAACAAAATTGTTATAATACAAATACTACATTAATTATTGTTATTGGGAGAAGGGGAAATGCAAACATAAACAAACTTAAATTTTTCTTTGAAAAACTTTCTTATTTAAATGTAAAAAAAATAATTTTGTTTGCCTTTCCTTACTGTAAGGGCTTGCCACAGACGGAAAATAATATTAGATTTAAATACAATATTAAATTACAAACAATAATAATAATAATAATAATAATAATAATAAATCTTTATTTTCTCTCTCACACAGAATATTTACAATGTTTCCGTCTTAAATTATCACATGTTTAATTAAGGAAAACTGTGCGAGAGACTGGTATCTGTACTAGGAAGACCTGTATGACAGATTTACCAGCCTCTCCAGCTCTAGATAAATACAAACTTATGAGACTGAGAGATGAGCAATGAAAATGTAGATCGTGGGGTGATTGTGTGTGTGTTTGTGTGTGTGTGTGTGTGTGTGTTTGTGTGTGTGTGTGTGTGTGTGTGTGTATATGTGAGTGAGTGAATGTTGACACGGTTTGTGAAAAACTAATTGAAGACATGGAGTGAAAGATTTATGAGGGTATGAATAGGAAGCGTTCCGTTTCCTCATAGCTGAGTGACTTGAGCCATTCGTCGAGATTTCTTTTGCAGTTATATTTTGTCTGAGCATAGATATCTAATTTCTTGTTCACCTTATTATACAAAAACCTGCCCATGAACACAAAGAATCTGCCCGAAAATGCAGTAGACCTCAAATTCTCATTAGTGACACAAACCTTGTGATTCAGGCGTTTCCTAGGGCGTATAGGATCGTAAACGAGATGAGAATGCTGCCTTACTATGGTGTTTAGGATGTACAGTTGGCGTACCGTTAAAACATCCGCAAGCTGGTACAATTCCTTAGTAGGGTATAGAAAGGGCAAGGAATGGCTCACCTTAAGTACTGCCCTTTGAGCTCTTTCTAGTTTTATTAAGTTAGATTTACAGGCGCCACCCCATACCGAGATACAATACGATAGTATTGGTTGACATAAGGCCACATAAACCATTTTAATAACTTTTCTATCAGCCACGCTACGCAATCTTTTGAAAATACTTATCAGTTTACGAGTTCTGGATGTAAGAAGATCTAAATGTTGCTTGAAGCTCAATACACTATCCACCACCACACCAAGATACTTGATAGTAACAGTACTGTCCAGATCAACACAGGAGCAGGAGTGAAATAATTGACAGGTGTGGGCTGTGATAGCTAAAGGTTCAAGCAGATTATGTGGAATCTTTTTCATTGCGAAAGGCATATACTTAGTTTTAGAAATATTAAGTGTTAAGCCATTGTTTCTAAGCCAGGAGCACACCGCATTAAATCCCGCTTGAGCACGTGCATAAGTCTCTTCCCAAGTGTCTCCATCAAATATCAGAGCGGTGTCATCTGCGAATGTTACAATTTTGCAATTTTTAAGTTGTAGATTACAGAGATCATTAATATAGGAAAGGAAAAGTGTAGGCCCCAGTACGCTACCCTGCGGTACACCAACCGTCACAGGAAGATCATCGCTAATAACCTCACCGACTCTCACCCTTTGGTGTCTATCGTTTAGATAGTCGGCAAGCAACTTATGCTGTGTATCCCGAATACCCAACCTTTCCAGTTTGTCGAGTAAGAGTGGCACAGAGACCGTGTCAAAGGCTTTAGCTAGATCCAGGAATATTGCAATAGCTTTTTTCTTTCTGTCGAGCTTGTCCACTATGTGATCTATTAAGTCATGTACAGCATCAGCTGTGGAAGTGCCAGATCGGAACCCATACTGTGATTGTGATAACAAGTTTTTGGCTTCGAGATATTCAATTAGTCGTTTGTTAATTAGTTTTTCTGCTATTTTGGATAAAGTGGGAAGAATGGAAATAGGTCTATAATTATTGACGAGGGCTCTGTCACCACTCTTGTATATAGGGATCACTTCGGCAAGTTTAAGTTCTTTAGGAAAGACACCCGTGCTGAACATCAGATTAAAAATGTATGTTAAGGGGGGCACTAGGATATGGTGGTATCGTTTAAGGAGAACACCTGAGATATTGTCCCGTCCAGTTGTAGTAACCTTCTTTAAATTCAGTATGAGGCTGCGAACTTCTAGTTCGGAGGTTGGTGACAGAACAAATGAGAATGGTTGGGAGCCAAGGTTCGAAGCAGGAGGTAAGTTATTGGTCAGGCTACTCTCAGTCAAATTTCTACTTATTGAAGTGAAAAAATGGTTTATATCATTTACCGAAGACATAGGGTTCGAGGCTGACAATAGGTCTGTGGCTGGATTCGATTTTTTGTCACGGTGAGCAACTTTGTTTATGGTCTCCCATAATTTCTTGTTGTTAGACTTAGCTGCAGTATTTAACAAGTTACTTTCGTAATCTCTTTTCACCTTTTTCAGTAACAAATTACAGAAATTACGGTATCGTGTGTAAGTGACTTTAATGATCTGATTGGTAGGATTCTTCTTTACTTTGCTATGCAGTTTGTCTCGATTTTTCATGCATTTTAAAAGTCCTTTGGTTATCCAAGGCTTTTGAATTCGTCTGCGATTTGGAACGTTGATTATTTGTGTGTTTGAGTCTATCAAAGAGTTTAAATTGGAGATAAGTGCAGAAGTGGCCACGGAAGCATTAGTGTTTGCGTATATAGATTCAAAACACATACTGTTAATATCCAAATCTAATCTTTCGTAGTCGACTTTTTTTACTGAAAAATGCCTCTTTTGTGTGATCGAGCGCTTTATTATAATAAACACACAATCATGATCAGTCACTGAAGTTTCGGCAACATAACAAGAAGCTGACAAAGTTGTTTTGAGCATAATGTGGTCCAAACAAGTTCTGCTGTGTGTCGGCAGTTGGTGCGCTGGCAAAATGCTGTGAGAGGCAAGCAGATTCAAATAGGTAGAGGAATTAGGATCAGAGTTATCAGGCATTATGTCAACGTTAATATCTCCCACAACAATAATATTCGGTGACTTTATGTTGGCGAGCAACCCGTGAAATGATTCTAGAAATGGCAATAAGTTTTTATATCCTGGGGGGCGATATATGGCAATAATCGTCGTGTTATTGTCAACTTTTATTATTACGCAGTTTGCATCTTGTAAAGTTGGCTGCATTACAGTCACCCTCATAGACTCTTTAAAATAAACAACTACGCCCTCGTTTTGAGTTAAATTATTTGTACTCTGAAGATGATTATAACCATCAATAGACGGTATACAATCAGTGTGTCGTAGCCAACACTCAGTAACCACAATAACATCCCAATCTGTGTTCGATCTTTGAAGGAGCGTTAACAGTCCTGGAAGATTCTTGTTTATACTGCGTATATTTTGGTGGATAACTTTTAAGCACATTTCTGGGGAGACAATTAAAGTAGGGCAATCATCAATCTTGCAGAGTGCAGATTGTGCAACCTGAAATTTGTCAAGAAGGCCATTTATTACGTTAACATTATCGAATGTTTATAAAGTATATATACCCAAGTACGTGAATACCAGCGTAGTGAGATACTACCAAATAGCTGCTCACCACAATGTGTCCAACGATGGTGTTGAAATAAACTGCGTAAAAACATATGGCGTAATTAACTCGTGGCATAATCAAAAAAAGTACATGGCTGCAGTGAATATTAAGTTTGAAATATAACTGCGGGCGTCCCGGACAAACGGAGGATTCATGTATATTGTTAGTAAATATTTGGTGTATGACATTAGGCGATACATAAGGATTTTTGTCATAGAAGTGTGTGTTTGTGTAATGTAACAGTGTATGTTTATGTAATACCGTCAAAGTTGCATTTTTAAAAATAAATAATCGGTTTTGGAAAATAAACGCTTGTGATGTGTTTTTGGATGTAGTGTAAAAGTGTATGGTTTGTAGTATTTTTGTTTTTACAATAGGAAAAATATAAGAATACACGAAAAAGAACAATAAAAGGTAACAAAATATCAAATTTAAGTTAAGTCTGAACAGTAGTAGTCATTTCGACAGTAATATTTTCAAATCCTCCTCGCGATCTATGCGCATAGCCATTGAGTCTTGTGTCTTTCTAATGTAAATTTTCCCGTACGAAGTCCAGGAGCTGTGGTAATCATTTTCCTTAACGAAGGATCTGGCCAGATAGGCAAGTCTTCTCCCGAAGCTCGTTAAAGATTCGTCGACATACACAGGCTTAGGAGTGCCTGGCAGCTTAAGATGAGATGTGTTAAGCTTATTTATCTTGTTAGTTTTGTTAAAATTTCTACTTTTCTTTAGAAAGCCATCCTTACATGCTGTTGTCGAGAAACTCACAATTATATGGTTGTTAAGCTCGTTTCTAGTTTTTAAACGATAAACATCGCGAATATCGCTGTCTGAAACTGGGTGCTGTATCACCTCCCCTACTGTCTTAACCAGTGATCCTAAGATTGATTTGTTCTCCGGGTTTTGTTTGGGTATGTTCCTAAGTTCAATAAACGAAGAGCGTGAGTTTCTTTCCAATACCTCCAGTTTACTTTCAAGCGAAACAATTTTGACTTCGTAGGCCTTGTTTTTGTGTTCCAACTGAGCAACTTTTTCCAAGACCTCATCATACTTTGCAGATAGAAACTCAACGCTTTTTTGTATCTCGGTATTCTGTCCCTGAATGACCTGCACAGCCTCAATAATCTTCTCTAATTTAGAGTTCTGTTCAATCTCAAAGGCAGCAAACATTTCCCTCATTTGATCGGCCACAGACATATTATAAGGGGGGGAATCCTCATCATTTAGAAGCCTACGCTTAGATCTATGCGTAATATTATGCTCTGAATGTTCAGATAATACGGGGTTTTGCGATGATAAGTAAAGTTGAGTATCCGATGCATAGGTAGTTACAGGCGTCATTGACGAATTAGGATGATTAATCGCTATTGGAGGAGTACGTTTTAGCGACATTGTTCATTAACAACAGTGACAATAACAGTTAAAGCACTCACAATACCTTGTTTATCTTCTAGTAATGAGCTGCGTATGCGCCGCGTGGGTAGGGTTGAGAGGGTAGGGCCAAAGCTCCCATATGCGGAAAGGCGGGGGTCGTATATCTAATGAGGAATATATTTATCTCGCTTCCGCGTACCGCACTGCACGCTGTTAGGGGCGGGCTGATTTCTACCCGGTGGTGGGCGTGGCAAACAGGCTCCTCGTGACGTACAGTTATCACTTTCTCCTCGCAGTTGTCTCGTTTTAATTGTTTCACCTCCTTACTATTGCTGCGCTCCTGGTAATTTGCTTTATTTTTCACGAACTTATTTTAATTATAATTTATAAAAATGAATATTATAGCGGATAACACTGACACGACCGTACTCCACGGTATCCAGAGGGGGAGAGGAATGACATATTATAATGATAAATTTGAATTTATTGACACAAATGCTGTAATTAATAGTAATTATTTTATGACAAAAGATAATTATTATCTTTCTGGATATTTTAGACGACAGATAGCTTCTTCGCTATCATATTTTATTTTTAAATTAGCCAATACGTTGGCTGTGACTTCTGCTTCTATTGAGCAGAACAATACTAGTTATAGTAGTATATTTTTGCCTTTGACATCTGCTCCTATTGAGCAGAATAATACTAGTTGTAGTAGTAATATAGTCTTGACTTCGACATCTGCTTCTATTGATCAGAGAGATAGTAGTTATAGTGTACATAACCCTCAATCTATTTCTAGTCATTTAAACCAAAGATTACGACAATAGAGTGTACCTCTAGCAACACTGTATCCTCAGAAACTTTTCATAAAAACTGTATGAACAGTACCAAAAATTGTTTGAACCTGGTACATCAGAACATTCAAGGATTGATGAGTAAAGAATTAGAATTAGAGCTATATCTTAACTGTAATAATATTGATATTTTATGTTTAACAGAACATTGGCTTAGTAGTCATCAATTCTTGTTTAATTTCAGTAATCACCAGGTTACTAGCTCGTACAACAGAACCAACATTATACGTGGTGGCTCATTAATAATCACAAAAAAGAGTATTAAAGTAAAGGAACGATCAGATATTGTCAGTCTGTCTGTTGAGCGAACCATAGAAATAGCTTGTGTAGAATTTGAGCGGTTCATTGTAATGAGTGTGTACAGGCCCCCATGTAGTTTGTATGATATATTTGATAAAATCCTTGAAGATGCATTATTTAGGGCTACACAATGTAATAAGACGGTTGTTGTCTGTGGTGACTTTAATATAAATATTCTCGAAAAGTCAAATATAACTGTAAAGTTTTTAACCTTATTGAAGTCATATAATCTATATAACGTTTTCTTTGAACCCACACGTATTACAGCCAGTAGTGCCACTTGTATTGATAATATTTTTACAAATGTGAAACCAATTAATAGGTGTATTGTAAGTGAGCTAGATTCAGATCATTGCGGGCAGTTCGTTACTTTTACTCGAACAAAACAAGAGGTTCAAAGGAAGCGTATTAGTTACGTTCCGATTACGGAGAGCCGCATGAGCCTGTTCAGGAATAATATGGCGGATAAGTTGTTAAGATTGGCCTATGATAGTGACCCTAATCAAGCTTTCGCTTTACTATTTAATATGATTAATAATGAATTTAAATTAACTTTTACATCAAAAACACTAACGATTAGTGATCGTGTAGTATTCAGTGACTGGGCCACTGTAGGTATCTATAAAAGTCGACAACGGCTATATGAGTTGTATTATGAAAAAACATATAATCATAACTTAGATTTTGTAGAATATGTAAAAAATTATTCAAAGACGTTTAAACGCACCTGTTATGCTGCTAAATCCCTATATTTAAAAAATAAAATAAAATCATCTGGCAATAAAATAAAAACCACATGGGAGATTATAAACGCCGAAACCGGAAGGTCCACTGTACGAAATCGTGACTTCCATTTAAAAATTAAAAATGTAGATATAAAAGCGGATGTGGAGGTTGCGACTGAGTTTGAACATTTTTTTACCAACATTCCTATTCGAACAACCAAAACTCTTTCGTCATCCTCTTCCTCTGCTTGTTTTTTATTAGAAAATAGTGTAAACCGGTGTGATACGGGTTTTGAATTTTCAGCCGTTAGTATAAATGATGTTATCAAGGCTTTTAAAAGTATAAATGTAAAGAAAACAACTGATTTATGGGGACATTCAGTACATACTATATCTGCAATAATTGATATGATAGCTCCATATTTAGCAACTGTTTTCAATTCTTGTATCGCATCTGGTGTGTTTCCTGATCTAATGAAACAAAGTAAAGTGATTCCATTGTTCAAATCTGGTAGTAGTTCAGATCCATCTAACTTCCGACCTATCTCAATACTTCCAACATTAAGTAAAATTTTTGAAAAATTAATTTTAAACCAAATGTTACAACATTTTATTAAGCACAACTTGCTTCATCAAAAGCAATTTGGTTTTACTAAAGGTCGTTCAACTACGGACGCGGGCGTGGAATTGCTTAAACACATATATGGCGCCTGGGAGGATTCACAGGATGCGTTTGGTATTTTCTGTGACTTGTCTAAGGCTTTCGATTGTGTCCATCATCCCACACTCATCAGGAAGCTACAGCACTACGGAATAATGAATAATGCTCTAAATATTCTAACGTCGTATTTGACTAAGCGAGTTCAAAAAGTTGATATTAATGGTAAAACATCTTCGGGATCCCCGGTAACAATGGGCGTCCCACAGGGTTCTATTCTAGGGCCATTTCTGTTTCTCATATATATAAATGATTTAGCTTATTATGTAAGTGACAATCATGAGATTGTATTGTTCGCGGATGACACATCGTTAATTTTTAAAGTTAGGCGCCAACTTGACAGTTTTACTGAAGTCAACAGTGCACTCTTGAAAGTGGTACATTGGTTTAATACAAATAACCTTCTCCTTAATGAGAAGAAAACTAAATTCATTAAATTCTCTACACCAAACGTTAGGCATGTTACAACCAATGTTCGATTGAATGGACTAGAGTTAGATCCTGTAGAATCAACTGTATTTTTAGGTATTATTATTGACGCTAAGTTACAATGGGGTCCCCAAATAGAAAAACTATCCGGTAGGCTAAGCTCAGCGGCTTTTGCTGTAAAAAAGATTCGACATTTAACTGATGTTGATACAGCTAGAATAGTTTACTTCAGTTACTTTCATAGCATAATGAGTTACGGTATCTTACTCTGGGGTAACTGTGCAGATATTAATGCCATATTTGTTTTACAAAAACGCGCCGTACGAGCCATTTATAAATTAGGCCCTCGAGTTTCTCTTCGTTCCAAATTTAAAGAGATAAATATTCTGACTGTATCTTCACAATATATATACGAAAATTTAGTTTATGTTCAAAAAAATATATCAAAGTTTACTAAAATCAGTGATGTTCATTCGGTAAATACCAGAAACAAACATAATCTTAGTGTTCACGTCACTCGTCTCCACAGAGTAGGCAACTCGTTCATGGGTCAATGTATACGCTTTTACAATAAACTCCCTATTGATATTAGGAATTTGCCATTAAAGAAATTTAAGAATACCATAAAATCTAAGTTATCCGCAAAGGGGTATTACACCATAGCAGAATATCTTGATGATAAAACCGCCTGGGATTGAGCTGCCCATTCTGCACATGCTGTTTATTTTTAATGTTTAAATTTATTTTGATGTGACGATAATTTATAGTTTGAAACAAATTCATTTTAAATTATTGCTATTGTTGTCATTTTTTTTAAAATTATTATCTTTACTGATTATTGTAATTGTGACTCAAATTGTAATTATCGCATTTATTTTATTGAAATAATGTCTTTTGCATATTATCTGGACTTTAAAAGAGACGGTGATCCCTGAGTTTGTTTCGTCCTTTCTTCTCAGGGCTAGTCCAGTTAGGAAAGGCCGAACTCATCTGCTCAAAAAAAGTTTAACTTGCAAAAGTGTTCATGTAACCTAATTGCAGAATAAATGATTTCATTTCATTTCATTTCATTTCATTTCATTTCATTTCATTTCATTTCATTTCATTTCATTTCGGGAGTCTGCAGCCATACGGATCGTACGAGGCGGCGACGATCCTGGCACGAAATCCACCCTTCGACATTCTAGCCGACATGAACACAATGGTCTGCGACGAAATTCGATCTGTCGGTCGGAATGACGAAGAGATAGCGCCGTATCATGAGCCCAGAATGCATCGTCAGAACACACATAAGCAAGCCCTACGAGCTTGGCGGGCACTGTCGGAGCCTTTCTGCCGAGCTTCGAAGCTTGCATAGAGAGAACCAACTTATCACCTACCGATTCCCTCGATCGGGGAACCGGGATCGGGAAATGGCCGATACCGCTCGAAAGAGGCGACGAAGGATGCGCGATAAAGGCCGCTTGCTCCCCAATCGTCGGTTAAGGGTCGTTGTGGCCACATGCAGGGGAGATGTGGCCGCTGGAAACGACGCGACACCTCGGTGCGACCGGGGGTGTCGTCTCAGGTGGGTCGGTGTTCCGACTCTCTTACTGTGTGAAGCGGTGAGAGGTTCGACAACGACATGTCCCGGGTTTGAATCTGGTTACCCCGGGATGTACCTTAGTGATGGGGTAAGGCAGGGAGAACTCCAGAAGCCGCTGATGCGTTCCTGCAGCTCCTCTTGACTGTAGATGTAGGCCGCCGCCGGGGTTTAGGGTTAGACCGATTTGTCGGGAGTTCCATACACGCCCTTCGTCCCCCAACGGAGCTAGATCCTCTAAATATTCATCCAGAGATTGTCACAGATGTCTCAAATATTATGATCCCAATAGATTTACCAATAAAAACAAAAGATATCCATTTGTTTTTTTTTGTGTGAAATAATATCGTGTATTGTGCAATAAAGTCTAATTTACTCGACTTAGTGGATTAGTGACCCCCCCCAAAACTTCAGGCTGGAACCGCCCCTGATTATTGCGAGTGCAGGTGTGAAGCGCAGGCGATCAACGATTGGTAGAAAATACGTGTGGAACGCGAATTCGCTGCCCACACGTACTTTCCACCAATCACCGATCACCCGCACTGAGCACCTGCACTCGCACTAAGCAAAGTGAATACAGGCCTTTAGTATATAAAATTCCATTCAAAACTCCCTAAGTACACTACAATTATTATTGTGATAACTCGTGGTTAGACTAACCAGAATGTTTGAATTACGTTTGAATTGAAAGCTTAATTGCTTGGGATGTTTAGTTTCTACTAGATTCTACATGGGGGTGTAACTCAGCGGTAGAGTGTCTGCTTCGCATGCTGAAAGTCCTGGGTTCAAATCCCAGCACCTCCAGATACTTTTTTTATTGATAAGCATTCAATTTGATACTTCTGATTTTACTGGTTCGTTCATGATCATCAAAAGCTTATAATAGTCTACTGAACAGGCTTCAGTTAAAGTCATTTATAATAACATCCTCGACATCCTTTGTCTGTTTTTTGACGTTTTTCTTTTACACAGCCGGCCGCCACCTGACGTGACATCTATACAACAAAATAAATAAAATTGGAGTGTCTGTTTGTAACATTAAAATAACCGCTTTTTACTAAATGCATATGTATGTATACACGGTACATATACCAAAACAACATTTTTTACAATTTTGTCTATATGTCTGTCTGTTTGTTCCGGCTAATATCTGGAACGGCTGGACCAATTTTGACGGGACTTTCACTGATAGGTAGCTGATAATATAAGGAGTAACTTAGGCTACTTTTTTAGATCAGCTTCGCCCCGAGGCGTTACCCGCGGTACGACAATAACCGCGAGTAACACCGCGGGGTTCAGCTAGTAATTAATAGTATACAAGCGATTAGACCAAAGTCAATCTTGGCATGTATACTTACTATGTATACTACTGTATACAAGCATTGTCTTTACCGAGGTTATCTTCCTGTGTTTTTCAACCGACTACAAAAAGGAGGAGGTTCTCAATTCGACTGTAATTTTTTTTTTTTTTTTTTTTTATATTTGTTACCTCATAACTTTGGACTGGGTGAACCGATTTTGATGATTCTTTTTTTATTTAAAATTTGGCCATTTAAATTTGGCCCAGATTGATGTCGGTTTTTTTTTTGTTAAAACTTGTAATTATTAAAACTATTTAAACCACTTTACACAACACGTAGGTACATTTTCGTATTTTGAGGTCCTTTAATAAACTACTGGTGGCGTCCCCCGGTATTACTCGCGGTTTTTATTGCTTTTGAATCGAACACCTCAAGATTAAATATAAAAATAAACACTAATAAACATAAACTTGCTAATTGTGTAAGGTATGCTATTTATTGGTAGGTAAATCGTTTTAAATTTAATTATTAAAATACTCATTTTTTCACAATTTTATTGGTTTTAATTTTATTTTCGCGTAACCTCGTTTTTTTCTAAAATAAAATTGCCCCGAGTTACACCTTCGAACATGAAATATGTGCCAGTGAAAGTTCCGTCATAATAGGTCCAGCCGTTTTAGACTTTAGCTGGCACAAACAAACAAAACTTTCAAAAATGTTTTTTTTAGTGCCGTACAAATTTTCTAAGCATTTAGTGAAAAGCTGTTAATTGAAATTACACACAGAAACTTCAATTTTATTTATTTGTATAGATCACTTGATCCGCTTCCTTGTGACATTAAACATCACGCTTAATTTGCGTCAATATCTTTCCATTTCATATTACGTATTTTTCCTTTAACGTGATATGAGGTCATTTATAGATATAACACACAGTTTTACGTAATCTGTACATACTTATAGATGAATCAGTCGTTTTAATGCCATAAGTAACTGACCCCGCAAACGTCATATCAACTACTTATAGTGTTTACAGGACAAATCTAACACAAATTGTAAATGTAAATATTGCAAATCGACTCAATGATCAATTTGACGTATTGTGGTAACTGCGTATATTCATTACTAGCTGAACTCCGCGGTTTTACCGGTACGACAATAACCGCGGGCAACGGCGCGGGCAAAGCCAGTCAAAAAAAAGTAACCTAAGTCACTCCTTGTATCATAAGCTACCTATCAGTGAAAGTCTTGTCAAAATCGGTAAAATCGTTCTAGAGATCAGCCAGAACAGACAGACAGACAAAAATTGTAAAAAATGATATTTTGGTATATGTACCGTGTATACATGCATAATATATGCATTTAGTAAAAAGCGGTTATTTTAATATTACAAACAGACACTCCAATTTTATTTATTTGTATATATATGTATAGATAAACCTCATTTTTAACCGACTTCCAAAAGGAGGAGGTTCTCAATTTTCACACATGCTAACAGTTTTTACGGTCATAGCGTAATCTATACAAATAAATGAATGAAGTATAAACTACGAAATCTATACTATAATATTATAAGGCTGAAGAGTTTGTTTGTTTGTTTGAACGCGCTAATCTCAGGAACCGCTGGTCCGATTTGAAAAATTCTTTCAATGTTGGATAGTACATTTATCGAGGAAGGCTATATATCATCACGCTAAGACCAATAGGAGCGGAGCACCAATGAAGAATGTTACAAAAACGGGGAATTTTTTTGACGCAAACAGGGTTGCGTGGGTCTGCTAGTGTTATAATATTCTTGCTTAACATTGGAATAAATGTAGAAGGAGACCTCTAAGAGTACATTTTTGGCTAAGCACCCGTTTATAGCGAGTAAGAGTCACTTGTATGTGACCCGCAACTGTTTGAACTATCACTTAAACTTCACATCCACCAGTAAAAGTAATAACTCATTTCTACCATTTCATAGGTCTACTATATCATCAACAGTCTTTAATATTCTACTAACTAACATAAACATCTGCTTAGAAAGTCTATTTTGACCTAATATACTTATTATTACTACAATCGTGTTTCGTTGGTGAGTGCGAGACCGAAGGCTCAATAATGCAGAAGCGCAATAATGACTGCACATTTGGCCTGTGGTTTGGCGGTCACCACGCCGTTTCCTACTTCGCCAAGTGTTGTGGGTTCAAATCCTACATGGGACAACACTTTGTGTGAACCACAAAATTAGTGTTCTGAGTTTGGATGTTCTTTGTGTCCGTTTCATATATGTTTGTAAAGTCCCCCGCGACACAGGATTTATTCCTAGTGCGGGAGTTGTCTTTAAAGTTCTTTAAAAAAAAAAGAAGTATTTTAATATGCCGCCATAGGGTGTGTCACAATGCTGCATTGTTGCATTGTCTGCATTCGTAATGAGTGTGGTGACCATTACTCTTGGATTCTCCAGTTCTGCTTATGCTTTACATCAGGCAGAGCAGACCAACTTTGGCAGCTTCATACATAAAAAAGCGTAACATAATATAAAAGTTCTTGTAGTTCGCTGTAACTTTGATCGATAAATTGCGGTTTACGTTTTATGACGTATTAAAAAAAATAGTTTCAGTTCTAAGTATGGCGACACCAAAGTTTATTGTTTTATTTTTTATTTTTGTGTGAAAATCTTAATACGGTTCACAGAATACATCTACTTACCAAGTTTTAACAGTATAGTTCTCATAGTTTCGGAAAAAAGTGCCTGTGACATACGGACGGACTTATAGACAGACATAACGAATCTATAAGAGTTCCGTTTTTTGCTTTTGGCACGGAACCCTAAAAAGGTTAAGTTTTTCTTCTCTTTGTTTGTCGAGGAAGGCTACAAGCTATATAACAACAAAACCACTAATAGGAACTGAGAATCAATGAAAAATGTAGCAGAACGGGAAAAAATGTTTTGAAAGACGCAAACAAAGCTGCATAGGTCAGCCGGTCGTTATTAGTTAATAAATCGTCATACTTATAACAAGTAGCAAAACATCGGCCATGATTTATTTGCATTGGCATTTCCGCATATTGATTGTAATGTAATGCGATTATATAATGAAGATAATGAATAGTACTCAACGTTTCCATAACTGAATCTGACAACGATTACGTCAACACTACGGCTACGGTCTGACCACACTGAGACCTCTTAGGATATTTTTGTGTCTTCAATATTTAGCAGATCATCCTAATTTATTGACCGCATGGTCGAGGATGTTTGTGTATGCCAATAACCTGATGATTTTTCCATACTAATATTTTATATATATACTAATTCGAAAGTAGCTCTGTTTGTATGTCTGTACGCTTACGATTTCAAAAAAACTTTAGCATGGAGATACTTTGATTTTCAAGAAAGGCCATAGGCCATTGACCGCGATAACCGGCATACATGCGGATCGAGCCGCGGGCAAAGCTAGTATTGCATATTAAGAGATTACTAAGCTAAATGAATATTGATTTCAATAGCAGTTCACGAAACACCTACCATTACATCGAACTTTCTTTGTAATCGGTTCCTTCACCTTTACCAATAAAGTACTGAAATTCAAATATGGGTGTTACCGGTACTTAAAGTTTTGAAGTACTAAAGATTTTAAGACAAGATGCAATAGCCAGACTCATTGGTAGTCTCTCCTACCTAACGTTTTTGTTTTCTTAATTTTTTTTTTTTTTAAAGACAACTCCCGCACTAGGAAAAAATCCTGTGTCGCGGGGGACTTTACAAACATTCATGAAACGGACACAAAGAACGCCCAGACTCAGAACAACAATTTGTGGATCACACAAAGTGTTGTCCTACGTGGGTATTGAACCCACGACACTTGGCGAAGTGAAAAAGAAGGAAACGGCGTGGTGACCGTTAAACCACTAGGCCAAACGTGCAGTCGGTTGGTTTGGTTGGCAATTGGTTGATTTTATTCTTGGTTGCACTGGTCGTTGTCACTTAACATTATAAATTCAAAAGAAACTCTGTCTGTTTCGTCAAAGAGTAATTCTTTCACAGTTTGATGAATTTCGGTACAGATTGGACCTTGGACCGCGGGCAAAAGCTAAATAGCTTCTACAAAAATTTGTTCTTAATGAAAAGGTATAAGTTTAGCAATTACTAATGCTTTCTTTGTAGTATTTTAAGATGTAGAAAGATTCAATTGAAGCCTTCTACAATTTGCATCATCTTCGAACTCTGCGCGCAATACTGCTATATGTTTTCGCAATGTGCTAAAAGTTAGTAACCATATTGTATAGGCCTTATAAACCGTATCTTTAAACAAATTGCAGTTCTCAAAAATGTGATTTTTTTAAATAAAGCTATCACGAAACAACATTAAACAGTTCTTCAATCATTTTGAAGACATCTTAACAAAAGTGTTTAAATCATCCCTAGTTATTCGAATTTCTTGTAAATTGTCGAAAGAAAAGTAGGGTATTTCCAAAATTATTTGACATAAATATAATTACCACTTTACATCCGAGTCAGTAGCAGTAGTCATTGAAATCACTACGCAATAATGTCGCCACCAAAAATAATTATAGGCTTATGATATTTAAAATTACATTCACTAACATAAATACTACTGACGCAGTATCTTGTTCCGGCACCAGCCATTTTATTTTCACATCAATACATTTATTTCATTTCGCTGAGGCGTTGGAATTTATAAAACTTCTCTCTACTCTAACTCTTTCCTACTACGTTATTTATCGGGGTTGTAACTCCATGATAGTATCTACTTCGCATGCTGAAAACTCTTATTTCAAATTCTGACACGTTCTGTCTATACCATTTTATTGATGTGTATCCTTACCTGTGTTTTTCTAGCTGTATTTTATACTAAAAGAAAATCAGTCTGTATGAATAGTTATATTGTCTGTTAGTTACTGTATACTTACTATATTACAGTATTATTAGTCCTGCGAGTTGATTGAATTCGCAGTCTTGAGGTAAAGGGAGGTCTAGCACCGCCCTCCGTCGACCGCAAACCACTCCAACCACAACATTCGCAGTGTTGACCAGCGGATTCCTGAATTCTATATTCAACTCGCGCGCCTACTACGCGCTATACGCAGTTTATATTGCAAAATACTCATTCATGAGCTTATTTCTGTCTAGCCGTCAACATCACACCTGTTTTATCATTACGAATTTGTGTTTTACCTGTATTTACTACTACTATTTACTATATTTAATCATTTTATAGTAACTATGTGAATCTTTTTAACTCAGGCTGATTTTATTACTTTCTTGTATTTTTTTTATTAAATTTATACTCTAGTAGATTTTCGGCACTTAATAGGAATGGTTAAATGCATTGTAGAATTATGCTCACTTGTACTATCAATCTCACCTTTATTAAAAAAGGTTAGGTACTCAGTAAAATTTGATAAGCCAAGGGAGGGCGTAACCGGTCAGGATTGAAGTTAAATCAAATATATAGTGGAATAAATACAAGTGAGTTTAATTCTAGAATACATTTATTAATTTTATTCACATTAAAAAGTATTTATAAAATGAAGAAACAAGTAAAAATTGATATTGATCTGTACATTAAACTTATTAAGTAGGTAGGTACCTAGGTTTATTTAGATTTGTAAATGTATTTATTTGTAGAAGTTTAAATCATCATACGATTTAAGTGACGTCTTCATGTGTAAAAAATCTTCTCTGTGAGCAGACGTTACTATAAATATGTTATTCATCATAAACAACCCATAATGTCGCACTGCTGGGCTCGGGCCTCCTCTCAGGAGTGCTAGGCCGTACGATCATTTACAAAAAAAACACGTAAATAAAAGGTTCATTACATCCGTCGATAAGCGACATTTATATACAAACATAACCGATGATGCAATAATTATTGCCTTCACATACTTTCTCAGTGTATTCTAATTCTTAAAAATCTCTTTTATATCGATTCTCTCGAAAAGGTATATCATTAAACCGCAACCAATTAATCAGCTCACATGCCTGCATAACAAATGGTAGTTATGTAAATGAACATAAATTATTATCATTCTTTTGTTTACGTTGGAAAAAACAGGTGGACGGTATTTGTTTCATTGTAGAAATATATATTAATAATAAATACTATAGGTAGGATTTAATATTGAAGGGATCATATTGCCTAATCTCCAAGAAAAAGTTACTTCCTTATTTTTTTCAACTACCTACATTTATTGATTTACTGGTCAATAGCCAACTTCTCTTTGGTACAAATATTATAAATTGTATGTTGCTGTTCCAACAATTACTACTATGTTATAAACAAAAATTGCATAATTTTCAATCAACAACCTTCGTAAATGTATGTCATGGTTCCAAATACACATACTACTAACGCCATCTATTTTTTTTTTTGAACAGTTATTACACCGATAGTTTATTACAACGCCCTCTATAAAGCACAAGTATAATCAACTCTGTCAATTCAAAAGAATAAAAATAAAACAAAATAGTTGGAATAATATTTTAATGAAAATTCAACTAAACGTATAAATCTTATTTATACTTACAATAAACAGTAAAATGGATAAATATTTACATTTAGCTGGAGGAGCGTCGCACACGTTTGCTTGCTCCTCCAAAATTGCACTAACAAAAATATTGAAACCCACAATGTCAAATGTGGACTCCCTTATCACCCAAATGCTGTTTGAGACTTATAAATATGTATTGTTCTCATATTATTGTACACCGTTCACAAAAGAAGCATGACATTGACATTTTAACAATGAACTAGAGTATAAAACTTTAAATGGTAATGATGACTTTTACCAACCCTAAAAAATCCAAGTTTTGTATTTTATCTCCTTGTTTGATCCTTATATCCTCATCATCGATGACCTTAGATCACATAAACATAATAAATTATACCTTCCCAGTGATTTAATATCAACGGGTAAGACGTCTAAGTTTTACTGGAAAATGTATTGTATTCTGATATATAGTTACTAAAATGATCTTAATATAACGAAGTAAGACATTGCATCAGTAGATCAGCCCCCCTAGCCAAGTTGTGTGTCATTGGCTTATCTAAGACAAAGTAATCTCAGACAAAGTATTGGCCAATGACACACGAGAATTTAGGCGTTAACGATTGCAGAACGAAGAACGCTTGCAACTTGGCTAGGGGGGCAGGAATGTAAGTAGTCAATGATCATTGAACAGTCCAGCTATACCTAAGCTGGCCTAAGCAACAATTTAATGTTCTAAGATTTTGATCGGTCTTGTAAAACTCGATCGAATAAATAAAGAAATGTTTTGAGAAAGAAAATAAAGAAAAGAAAATGAAAAAAAGAAAGAAAAAAATAAATGTTTGATTAGAGATATCGAAACCAAACTCGTTACCAGTAATTTGAAATACCTGAAATAAATCAAAAAAGCTCCATTGGGAGAGATGGGAGAGGAGATGCATGGATCAGATCTATGAGGCAATAATATGAATTATGAATATTTCAAGTGCTCATTATTCATCAGTGATACGTATTTTAACAATAATGACATGATTAATAACCGAAGGAAAGCGAATATTATCATAATTAAAGGAAAGCTTGTAAAAATTTAAACAATTCGAGTCTCATACAGCAATCGGATGAATACAATATAACGAGTAAACATTGTATAAGTTAATTATAAGATATAACGCAGTCTTAGTACGCCGTGGCCACTGGTCGCCCTTACCTTAGACTCCTAGGTCCTAGAGAGACAGCTTCCTAGTACTAACACTACGGCGCTACTGGATACATACGTCTGCTACCAACAACTAAACTGAGTGTATTCGGTTGTCGTTGTAGCAATAACTGAGTGAAATATTTCACTAAATATTGCATAATAGTCATAGCTATTAGATTCCCAGCATTCCTTTTATTTGAGTCAATATTTGAACTAAATATCTTGTAGAAAATATTTAAGAATCAGCATTTTGGACACCTATATAGATATATCAAAAATGGTGAATGATGCGTTTGGTCGGATTTCCAGTTCAGAAATGCGACCCTGAACTGCTTAAGCTTTTGCTTAGGTACATTTTTTAATCCAATAAGGTGCCAATGGTACCCAACAATATAAAAAACCATAAGGCGTTTGGAAGACATATTCGAATTTTGTTCAAATACTGATTCAGTTACAAGAATATGACTGCAGACAATTATCTATCCAAATACTATATTTTGGAAGATCTTCAACTCCCTACATTTTTCAACTGAGTTTTTACTCAATCCCGAGAAAGTTACACAAGAAACACTCTTTAGTATTTGAGCTTCTACTTATTATCAGCAAAGCTACAAATCGACATCCATTACCAGCTAATCTAACTACATATCTCTATAAAACGATGCTACAAAGTATTATGCAAGATAATGAGAGTGGCCTCGCCTACACTGAACAATAAGAAGACACCACTAACTAAACTAAATGACGCTGCCTAGACTAGAACATGTGGAGGGACTAGAGAAAAGGAGTAATTGGAAAACTACTGCCGTTCACGAGCTTTAATAAATAATTGACTATAATTAGTTCTAGGAACTGATAAACTCAAATATGGGACTAATTAAACTATACTAATTTTATTACTAATATTTAAAAATTAATAAACACTGGCTACATGACATGGCTTTAGTTGGCTCAAAATGTACTGCGTTTAATTCTGAAGTTCTGAAGAAGCAGACGATCTGAATCATTGTTTTTACTTAAAAAACATTATTATTGGGTAGTTTTAATAGTCTTAGTATGTACTGAGTTCCGATTATCGTCGATATCGAAAAATATAACATCTATGGAAGCGCTTTTAAAGATTTTTCATAATAGCTCCCTATTTTCACATTGCGAATACTTAAAACAAATTAATATAGTTTTGTCTCTTCCTAAAATATTACTTATTTTCTCAAGTTTAGAAGTTAATTCAAATGAATTGTGAAAGAAAACTAAAATGCTATTGGTAGCAATTATATAAAAGCATTAAGTGTTACGAAATACCAAATTTTAACAAACATTAATAACAATTCCCTAACAGACAACAGATATTGTTACCTAATGACAAATGTTAACCCAAATTTAGATAGTTGTAACGTGAAACGGCATATCGACTACTTGCTACATTGGATCTAAGGGACACTAACAGCTAACTATGGCAGGATGGGTAGGGAGACAGTTTGACGGCTATAGAGAGTCGAGTCGTGTGCGTTGCACTGCCAACAGTGCCGACTGCTGCTGAAGACTCTTGCGTAGACCCTCTAGAGTTTGCAGCACCTGGGGACGGAAGCAAATTAAGATTACACTAGAACATTAAATAATATAACATTGTTAATAAATAGCTATTCATAAATATTACTGATTGCCTATTTAATCCTTTAACTCATCCAATGTTAGTTGCAATGTTTACACCATTTTAAGTTGTTCCAATTCGTTTCGTTGCCAAAGTTAAATTAAAATTTGTTGACAAGACATTCTGATTTTTAACCGTTGTCAAGTTATTTTCAATTCATTACATTAATAGCATTAGGTACTAACAACCTATTGAAAATAATGGTAAATACCTATCTATACGTTTTACTTATTTTTTTACGGCAGAAAGCATGCATTTTAAGTCAATATTTAATTAACAGATAGAAACACATTATGTATTACAGTAGACTACCGACAATAATACAATATTTGACCGAAGACATGCAGAAGACTAACCTCATCACGAGCATACGCCTTCCTCTTTGGCGGCTCGGAGTGAGGTCTGTCAGTCAGTGAAGGAGTGTGCATACGGGCATGAGGGGCTAAGGGAGGTGGAGGGGGGGCAGCCAGGGGGGAGCGCCTTGCGACGGGAGACAATCTTCGCGGCGGCTCCGGGGAGTTCGCGCGCATAAAGTTCGTGATATGTGTGCGCTCTGGACTTCTACGGGGAGCCTCAACCTGATGACAATGGATTTCGACGAAACATTAAACAATCGGTTTTGACGATGTCACCGGCTTAAGAACCTATTGTTTAATCCTCGAATGCCTCAGTATCGCACTTGGTAAATTCTGTTAATAATTAGACACATAACAAGTAAAATTTTAACAAAACAAAAACCGACTTCAAGGTTCGACTCGATTTCTTTCGGATGCCATAATCAGATCTTGGTGTTCTTATTATGGTACCACACTGTTAGGATATCTCCTTTCCATTAAAAAAAGATTCATTAAAATCGGTTCATAAACGACGAAGTTATCTGCGAACACACATAAAAAAAAAACGTTTATACGGTCGAATTGAGAACCTCCTCCTTTTTTTGAAGTCGGTTTAAAATGAAATTGTTTTAAACATTTTTATTAAAGATGCAAGATTATTGTGTTTTATACGTATACCAAAATACTTATAATAAAATTGATTATAAAAGGTCTAACATGCTTGTATACTACATAAGAAAAATCAATCTACTAAAAAGATCGATACCTCAATAATAAATGTACTATCATTTTAATAGTCCTCGAAATTTACTGCAATATATTTTTCTAGTCTTACCAAAATATTACAAGCTACTCTGAAAATTACCAAAATATCCAAATTACTTTAAATAACCCTGATTTAAATGAAGTTTTGTACTGAACCACATCTCACCTCGGTAGCTCTCAATTCCCGAACTCTTGGGTTGTGTGGAGGCTCCAGCTGGGCCCTCGACACTGTGACCAACAATTTTTCAGCTTCTCTTATTAACTCCCTGTATTTCCTCTCGGCTTCCCTGTCCGCTTCTAATAAAGGATCTCTCTCTCGAACTGGAGGAGCTGAAGGAGCGTGATTGCGACGGCGCATTCGAGGTGGAGTAGCTCCTGGAATTGCAAGTAGAACTTGTTCACACGCCATTGGTAATAAAAAAATACATTGTTATAAACTAATACGTATTCTTTTTTTTTCTGAATAAGGCACCATTTATGTTGTCCTAATCATTTCATTAGAAAAGTATTGCATTTCGTACGTGACTTAAAATTTTCGCTGTTTAAAATATATATCACTGATTAATGATTTTAGTAGTTTACTGTCTGCCCATGATCACTGCCAGTGTTACTTGGTAGAAATATGAGACAATTCAATAGTATTTATTTCCTATATGGTTTCGCACGGTTCAAGAATGATTCACGCCCTCAACTAAGTATTCTTCGTTAAAATACATATATTTTAAAATCATGAAAGCTTTTCATGTTTTCTGTAATACATATTGCGAAACAAGACAACGTTCAAAAGATATAACAGATTTATACTAATGCTTTTATAAAACACACTTGAACTGATGATAAATCTCTACGGATCTTGTTGGGGTTCACTGTTAGCAAATTTTGAAGTGCCAAGTCTGGAAGTTCTTTAAGTTCAAACAAATCAGTGAAACGTTGATTTTATGTATGAAATAAAATTAAACAAAGTTACATACATAGTGAACAGTAAGTAGGTATTACAAGTACTACAACTTTACTAAGTACAAAAATTCTCGAGTGTTAACACTCACCAGCTGATCGCGGGGGCCTACGTGGAGGCCTTCTCCTTCTTGCTCTCCTTCTGCCCGGTGATGCCGTATCATCATCATCTTCATCACCTCCATCTAATCCCGTATCGCCATCTGAGTCGATATCTGCATCAGATAAAATGGCGGTTTCACGCCCCCGGGTTCGCATCCCACGGCATTCTTCGTCGCTTGAAGCGCCTCCACGGTAGTAAGGAGATCGTTTTGGTTCCGGAGATAAGCGCGGGGATAAGTGTGGTGATCTGTAAAAAGGAATAATAAAGGATATATATGTATTTAATTAATAGATTTAAATGAGCGTTTGCTTATTTGTCCTCCAGTACATACAACACTACAAAGTAAACGGAAAATAGATTAATATTCTTTATTGTTTGTTCTGTATAACTGAATTACACAACTTCTTTTCTTTTTTCTGTATCTGGTGTATACTTTTCCTCATTTAATACACTCATTTTCTTTTTCTTAAACAAAATCCCAGGACGCAAGATCCTTTTCCTTATAAATCTAAATTTTATACATGAATGGTAAATTACCATGCAAAGTACAAGTTTCTTGGTGCTTTTTATGATTTACATAGCCTTTCAAAATGCTACTGTTACTTTACATACTACGTACACATTACGTCATCGTATACGTATGCTGTCAACAGATGGCACTGCATGCACCTCGTAGCTGTACCTAATACTAAAGTTATTTTTATATTATTTTTTTTATGTGTGTGCCTGTCAAAGTGACTCTACATTGCCTGATGGAAAGCAGAATTCAAGGGTAGTGGTAAACATACTCATTGGTGAATGCAGACAATGCAACATGGTGAGCCACACCATGGCGGCCTAGTGATACTTCTGCATCATTGGGCTTCCGGTCTCGCACTCACCAACGAAACACGACAGCACGAACGCTCAGTCATTTTAGGTTGATCTTCTGTGCGAGGGTAGTACCGCCCCTGTCAAGCCAGCCTGTTCGGGCTGAAATAGGCGTGGTTCCACTACCCTTGACAAACTTTCCTTTCATAAATTGATGTACAAATTACAAAAACATAAAAAAAAAACAACTTAATAATGTTGCCAATTTTTTTTTTGTTACTTCGTCATGATTTTCATTTTCTTTGGTTTGTTTTAACTTGTTTTAACGACTCTCAAAATGTTGGTTACGTTATAACACAGCTCTTCCCTCTGTAACTATAAACCATCCAGTCAGGACTAATTCGATTTGTTTAAATCGTCACATACATAGACTTAACAATCTCATAATAACGCCAATAGACTAATTTAATAAGTACCTTTTTTTCAGGTTCACACTCCCCATTTGCTTAGATTTTGTAATTAATTTAGTAACAAATGATAATAAGTACAATACAAATTGTTGAATTAAGATTTTAATGGAGAACTTGAAAAATAATACTCAATCGACTTGCCCCTAATGATGTACCCTTAAAAAGGAAAACTGTAGTCAAATACAGAACTCACTTGAAATCGTATTGAGTGTGCATTCACAAAATGGGGCTATAGATATAAATTTAATTGAATTATGATTCAACGTCGTCCAACGGTTTCCACTGACCTACTGTATTCAAGTAGATAATGCCTCCTGCACCATAGCATGATTAAGTGTGTACTCTACAGTCAGTACAATTCATATTTATATATAACTAGCTTTTACACGCGGCTTCGCTCACGCAGGCTTGCATCCCCTGATGTACCCCCTTAGGGGTGGAATTTCAAAAATTCCTTTCTTAGTGCTCACTTACGTTATATAAAGAACCTACATGCAAAATTTCAGGGTTCTAGCTTCAGCGGTTTGGGCTATGCGTTGATCTCTGGGTATGTCAGTCAGTCAGTCACCTTACTCTTTTATATATATAGATAGATAATGGCCTGTCGAAGTCCAATAAAAAAATAATTTGTGTTATATTTATTACTACTCTCCTAGCAATTTTTACCTTTTATCTCTCCATAGGAACCTTTCTTACGCAAATATAAAATGTAAAAAAATGAACCAAATAGATAGAGCGGTTCTCGAGTTTTACGCTAAGCGCTTAGCAACACATTTGGCGATTCATTTGTATGTTCGATGTTAATTTTAATAAAATAACCCTTAGACCTTGAAGTAACTTTAAACGCAAATGTATTTGAGTTATGTTATTATAGGACGAACGAAAGCTCTACAGAATTTCTAAAAGCCAGATACGAACGCGGTGCCTGAATACATTAGCTCCCACAGTCACGTAAAAGATAGGTTGTAACGTGTTTGTTTTGTTATATATGTACTAGACTACATATATATTTCTAACTATAAAATATAATAACAAACATGTTAAAGGTCTCTCAAGATTCAAAATTAGGTTCACGAACAATACGCATATCGACATGCGACACCACACAACGCATCAACATCGTTTTTTGTTTCACAGACTATCATGATATCATTTTTTTGCTACCAAAGAGGATAGTGGTGTTTCATCTTATTAATATTTTATTTTCAGGTAACATTTAGTAGTTGAATAGAAATTAAAATATTCCAAAATCAGTCGGTAACGTAACATACCATAACAAATTTACATTCTTTATACATAAATATTAAGTGCAATTATTACTTAAATTTTACATTCTTTTAATACTAGGAATAAATCTTCTGGAATTAAAACAATATAAATAATAGTTTCCTTCTTCTTCATGGTTATAAATCAACAAATGTCAGGTTAAATTAGCAAGACGCCATTAAATTTTATTGAAAACTTACCTGGCACATTTCAGATGAGAATCCAGCGAGTACGGCGAATGGTGCAACTGTGGTGGGTTTTGCGGCGGACACTGGAGTGACTGCTGATGTACTACATGTTGGGGTCGACGCCTGCTGGGTGAAGTGGCCCCAAGCCATGGGTTGGTTCGTATTCTACATCTTGGTCGAGGTGATGGAGTTGCGCAAACCACAACGGAAACTACAGGTTCTGGCGCACAGCGGCGTACTGCTGCTGCGCTTGAACGACGCTGCAAATAATTGTTAGTAGTAGTTAGGAGTGAAAACATTTTGAAAATACCGAAGAGAGTCCAGCTTACAAATTGAAAAATAAAAAACAAATAACGATCGCGACCACACGGCCCAAAAAGGAATACCTACACTACGTTTACCTACACTATTTAATTTCAAATTGTGGGTCCGGTTGTCAATACCTACAAAGCAAAAAACCCTATGTAGTAAATAATCCACATCGCATATTCTCTTTGTTTCTTGTGATTTCTATCAAATTATCTAAAATTGAAGAATAGTGTTTTATAGGTGCAGCGCAGACGGCACACTTTTTGTGTGATCGAGTCGGCGCGGCGGCGCACAAAATGTCTGCATAGCGCGCAAAAAGTCGGTCGCCGATTTTTCACAGACTCAACGCACACGACGCACATCTTCGATCATTCTGTCGCCAGAACTGTAGGGACGTAGACGCTATGGAAATCGTGCAGAGATCGCGAATTATTATTTTGTACTTGAAGTATAAGAAGAAGAAATAGAGAATTTTGAGTACATAGTATACTTTCGGAAAGGTTACTGAAGGGACAGTTCCATATTAAACATTCAACTCTGAAACAACATCCGGATATTTTTTTCAAATTTTATAAAATGTCTGTTACTACATTTAATGAGTTGCTATTTATTTTAAGACCTGCTTTGACTCATTCAGAAAAAAACAATGAGTAAGTGCATTGGTCCAGAAGAAAGGCGGTCTGTAACATTCAGGTAGGTAAGTAAATAAAATATAGGTATATAATCATAATTATATTATTTATTATTTCTCTCAGCAACAAACTTATAATAAATTGCTGGTTTGTATTGTATTTCTTGAATTAAGATCGTTACATCGACCTCTGGCGCCATGTTAAAAGATCGCGTGTGTTACGTCTACCCCTAACAAATGCAGACTAAAGTGTGCGCCGTCTGCGTTAGCGCGCGTTGAAGCAAACGTTTTTTCGCACACATTTTGTGTAGAGCGGCGCGGTGCTGTCCTCCCGAATTACACGGATTTTTTGAGCGCCGGACTTTTTGCGCGTCGTGTATAGGTTATATTAACACAGACTAAAAAGTGCGTCACGGATAGTCTGTCGTCTGCGCTGTGACTTAATATACAGCTGCCAAAATGCCTCTACTCACCCTGATAGGAAGCATGAGTAGAATCCAAGAGTGGGGTGTACATACAATATATGTCATTGTTCATGAAATCATCATTTATCTAAATATATATAACAGATATAGGAAAGTTGAAATAGTCCCCTATAAAGTAAGAGGACCTTTCAAAAATTGCACTCGGACTCCCTAAACGGCAGCCGGGCGCGGTATAAGTTTAACTTATGGGTGTCAGCTAGGGATGTGCGATATTTATCGATATCGTTGAAATATCGATTTTAATCTCCGAAATATCGATATTTAAATATCGATAATTGTAACTTTGAAATATCGCTATATCGATATTTTTAACATGATATCGGGTTATTCTCGAAATATCGAAACTTCCATCTCTGTTCTCTTGTATATGTAAAAAAAATTGTTTATATTCATTCTTAAACATCGATATAGTTTTTTTACGAGCAAACTCAGCAGAGTAGCATTCCAATTTCACCTTCTCATTAAATGAAATGAAAATGAAGTCAGTCAATTCTCACTCATTCATTTATTACAAGTCAGTTAGTAGTCAGCTCAGTTCTAATAAACATTGTGTTATTTTAAAAGAATTTAAGTGCAATATTTTCGAGTGGTATCATATCACATCACATCACACTAATAAATAAAGGCGAAAGTTTGTGTGTATGTTTGTTACTTATTCACGCAAAAAGTACTGGATGGATTTGGATGAAACTTTACAGTAATATAGCTTATACGTCAGAATAATACATAGGCTACTATTTGCCGCCTAGTCGACATATACGCGGGTGGAGCCGCGGTCAACCACTAGTATAGTATAGTAGTATAGTATAAGTTAGAGATGAATTTTCGAACGCAACCACGAAAACGTAAGTATTGATGTGCAACTTACTGTACCCACTATTCAAAACAACAAAAAAGATTGATCAGAAGATTGATCGCTTTAAATTGAATGTAACACAACTTGCATTTTCAATTTGTATTTTTTAATAAATTGTTTGATTGATTGATGTAAAACATTGACCATGGTTTTCGATCGATATTTTAAAATATCGATATTTTGTGCACGATAATATCGAATTATCGATATCTAGCTATCGATATCAATATCGATTTCAATATAGATATTTTACTAATATCGCACATCCCTAGTGTCAGCATAAGTGCTCTCACTTTACGATCACTGCGCACTATGCTCCCCAAGACAAGGAAGTTATAATTAGAAGCTCGATTGCCTCTATATTAGTAACTTGATGTATTGAAACCATAGCGCCATTTAATTTTTGCTAATAACGCCATCTAGGGGGAAAATTAGAACTTTTTAGGATAATAAAGAATTCCTGTTGACTAATATTCTTGATATTAGAAATATGTTTCAATCTAATCCTTATTTCTATTTCGACTGACTGATCTGTTATCTCTAGGATATAAATAATATTAAGAATCTTTCTTTTTTATCATTTTCTTCTTCTCAACCACGTACACTATTATTATTAGTTAGTAACATTAAATCACACTTAATTACTCTCAAGAAAACCTGTAGGTAGATTAAATATATTACTTAATTTGTATGTAACAGCTGACCCCTGCAATTTCGTCTGTTTCTGCGTCTATAATGAACAATTTTTTTGCGTTTTTGCAAAAATTTTCATAAAAGCTTGACTACTTTAACTTTTCTCGATAAATTCGCTATCCAACACAATAATTTCTTAATTCGAACTAGGAATTCTTGAGATTTGGAATCAAACTAATCAACACTTTAAAGTACTAGATAAATTTTGCTATTTAATTTACTTTTTCTTATTAGTACGAATAAAAAAGGACAACTTTAGACATAGTTTTGATAAAAATGTTTTTTTGCCAGAATATGTAGCCTGAAACTGCGTATGAAGACATTTTTATGTTTAAAAATATATGATATCGATCGTCAGTAGGTAGGTTGGTACTTGATATAGCCCATGGGTGAGTAAAGCTAACCCCTCCAATTAGTACGGTCTAGTTAATTGATACACGAACCGGCTCATAAGAGCACGTGGGTCAGTCGTTAAACTCTTTATACAGCCCTGTGAAAAGGTGCTGGGATGCCTATATTTTTTAGAAATATGTGCCGGAATTTGGGATAACATTTAGGTTTATTATATATGAGGTATGGCTCATAGGTAAAGATTTTATCTCCAAAAACATACGTAATCTAACTAAGGCCTACGACTTTGTATTTTTAAAAAAGAAGTGAAATACAGAAGTAACTGTAGGTGAAAATCAACTTAAAAAAAAAACAAAAGTGTAGGAACTCTTCATAGAGTCCGTATCCGGTTTAGCATAACTTTTGAACATTTAAGAGTGAAATTATTGACATACTTTGGAATTATAAACAGATTTTACAGTGTCTGCCTTTTTTTTTTAGGATCTTTAAATATTTTCGAACTTTGAATAGTAATAATTCTGGAAAGTCCTGAATCTGCCAATGAAGACGCAAAATCGCTTCAACCCTTTCACCTTCGAAAATTATCACACACTGACATAGCATTTATTTTTAAATCAATATTAAAACTTAATCATCCAGGGTGGCCGAAATGGCTACTAAAAAATTAGTAAATAAATAAATAATAATAATAAATATTTCAGACATCTAACACACAACGCCATCTAGTCCCAAGCTAAGCAGAGCTTGTGTTATGGGTACTAGACAACTGATACAAATACATATATACTTTTTTTTTGTAAATACATACATATTATACGTAGAAAACACCCAAACTCCGAAACAAATATTTGTAGATTATACAAACATTTGGTCCGACCCGGGAATCGAACCCGAGACCTCATGATCAGCAGTCGCACACGCCAACCGCGAGACCAACGAGGCAGTTATTATTAAGTAGACAGGTTTCTTTCTTCCAGTTTTCATAAGAATTTATAGCGTTGTCGTTTCATTGTCGAAATTGAAGACTTGACTTTTATTGTCTTCTTGACACTCAACATTATCTCCCTGTCACAGTTATTTACATCAAGCAAACACGTTTTCGCATGGAGATTTGTCACCCGTTTTCATCTCACTAAATATTATTTACTCTTTATTTTAAAAGTTAATAGATTTATATTGTTAACCCCCGACCAAAAAGAGGGGTGTTAAAAGTTTGACGTGTCTGTCTGTGGCACCGTAGCTCCCGAACGGATGAAGCGATTTCAATTTAGTTTTTTTTTTTGTATGAAAGGTGAGTTACATGCGAGTGTTCTTAGACATGTTTCATGAAAATCGGTTGAGCCGTTCAAAATTTATGGGGGTGAAAGTGGGGAAGAGTAACCGAATGTCTGCAAAAATATCATCGAGTGGGGTCTTAAATGAAAGCGCATAACGTGTTTTTTACTTTTTAAAGGAAACTCAGGTTATTATATCGGGGTTTTTTTAATTTTGATGTCTAAAATTATCCTAACTAACTACTATGAAGTAGTTTGCGATTACACAACACTCCAGAAAGTATATATACTCCCAATTAAAGAGTATTTTCCAAATCAGTTCACATATAACAGGTTCTAAGATCAAAAAACTTCAAAAAAAATACAAATAAAATGGAGAATTTTCTCTTTTTAACCGACTTAAAAAAAAAGGAGGAGGTTCTCAATTCGACTGTTTATTACCTCATAACTTTCGACTGGGTGAACCGATTTTGATTTTTTTTTTATTTGAAGCTGGTGCTTTCCATGTGGTCCCATTTCAATTTGGTCCAGTTCTGACATGTCACCCATGAGAAAACCATATAAGTCTTCAATTTGCATTATATGTGCGCGACAAATTAACGAATAGCTCAATATCACGCAAACCGCTTTCGATGATTCTTTTTTATATGAAAGCTGGGGCTTTCTATATGAGCCCATTTCAATTTGGTCCTTCTTGAAGTCGGTTTTTTTTTGTTAAAATGTTGTCGGTTTATATTTCAGGATAATGGTACTAAAGTGGTACTACTGGTATTGGACTAAAGTCCAAGTCCTACCATCATACCATCAACTTCTCAATAGTGTAATTTTATTTGTAACAGCACAATCTCAATTCAAACAAAATCCTAAATGTAAATTAATTTAATTCGAACCCTACGACAAAGTGCTATTCACGTGAATTCTGTTTCAAACAAAGTGCCTAGAACTTGGAATGTTCAAATTTGAATAATTTTCAGTAACAACGTGGAACTCGAATCTTGTGGTGGAGCTGGGCAGAATTCCAAATTCTTTCTCGCAAATGGCTGTAGCCTTGTAACGGTTGTGGTAACTTTAAACCACAGATGTGAATTCACATGACAACCTCTGTTTAAATTTACTTCGAGACCAAGGAACTTTGTGTAAATAAGATAACGTCACACGCTTAAGCTGTGTTTCTACTGAATAACTGAGAAGTGAGTGAGCAAAAAAGTTACGAATTCTCTTAGCCTCGAGCGGCTCTGGTAAAACACATCCTACTCGAATAGAATTTTACATTTAGAGACTAAAATAAAGTTCTGACTGTGCTTACTCGTGTAGTCAATCTCATTTTCATACCGTCATCAGAAAGTAATAGGTCTTTTGAATTTTTTACCCACTAAAAAGTTGTCTAAATTTTGGAAAAAGTAATAGTTGGTAGGTGCAAGGTCTGGTGAGTATGGCGGATGAGGGAGAGCTTCCAACCCCAGCTCTTGCAGCTTGGAGACTGTCTGTTGCGAACTGTACCAAATGATGTTGTCAGTTCAGACAGTCTCTAGACAACTTTTTAGTGGGTAAAAAATTCAATTCCCGAGAGGCAGTACAAAATGCCTTTGAAGAGTTTGTTGCCTCCCGTCCAGCTGATTTTTACAAGAAGGGCATCAATAAACTGCCAATGCGTTGGCAAGGATGCGTCGATTGCATGGGTGATTACTTCGAATAACAGAAATAAAAAAGTTTGAAAAAATAAGTAATTTCACTTATTGCATACAAAACGGCAATTTCATAGGTAAATACCTATTATTTTATGCTAAACGTACCTTAGCTGGTTCATGGTATAGGTGAGTAGTTGGAGGCGCGGGTGGCGGCGGTGGGGCGACAAGCGGAGCGGCCAGCGACGTTGGTGGGGCCCCGGGAGATGTCCCATCGGTGGAATACCCAGTACTATACGCACTCTCTGGTGATGATAAGTGAGGTGGAGGTAATGTTCCAGTGGTCGCTGTCGCTGTGATTTGCCTCACTTGCTTCTGTTTACGCTTCTTGGCCCGCCCCAGCTGCGCTTCCATCCATGACTTGAGCCGCGCGCCCAGCATGCCGTCGACGGCACCTGTATTGTATATAAAACGTATTTCATTTTTACACGCTTATTCGAAATTTGCATGACACTTGGCGATCTTTTATGTATTACTAGCTGAGAACCGTGGTTTCACACGCGGTTGTTTTTGTAGCTTTACAACAATAATCACGGGTGACGCCGTAATCTAATCTAATAAAAAAAAGTAAAAACTAAAATCCAACTACGACAAAAAACGACGCTGAAAAAGTATAAAACAAGTTTGAAAAGCCGTAGTCACACGTTGTTAAAGTGTTATGGTGTCGGTTTTATGTCGTAGTTGGGTTTTAGTTTTTACTTTTTTTATTTAAAATGTTTTGGTGCCATTATTAATAAATAATATTTACATATTTGAAATGTACAAGTAACGCCCTTTCCAATGATACCAAACACGTCATATTTATCTCAAATTTATTTTTAATATAGTACTTTATGTCGGCTAGAGGGCTCCACATTAGATTCAGTGACACTTCATATAGCCTATAACCAGCGGACGATCAAGACGCTTCTAACGATACCTTATTTGTCTAGTTCTAATAAGTAGTTAAGGAGCTATGAGGGAACAAATGAACATACATACATACATACATACATAGCCTGCAAAATCATAACCCTCCTTTGGCTTTGCCGTAGTCGGGTAAAAAGTTACCTAAGTTACTCTTTGTATTATGGCTATCTTCCAGTAGAAGTCCTGTCAAAATGGGTCCGGCCGCTCCAAAGATTAGCTGGACACACAGACAGACAAATATTGATTTTTTTTATGTAAGTATGTATATACTTTCATATGTATTTAATGAAAAGCTGTTAACTTGAAATTACAAACAGACACATCAATTTTATTTATTTGTATCGAATAGATAGATTTCTTTATTAATTACTTCTTTCAAGTCACGAGAACGCTGTTTATCCAATCTTAAATACGTTTGAGGACTTTGAGGTGAATGTTTGTACAGACAATGATATTAAAGTAATTGATAGAAATAACAAAAAAAAAACCGACTTCAATCTGGACCAAATTTAAATGGGACCATTCGGGAAGCACCAGCTTTCAAATAAAAAAAGAATCATCAAAATCGGTTCACCCAGTCCAAAGTTATGAGGTAACAAACATAAAAAAAAAATAAAAAAAATACAGTCGAATTGAGAACCTCCTCCTTTTTCAAGTCGGTTGAAAAGGGTAATTATAAGTGACATAAATGATTTATGCAATTTACGGTAACGAAAGTAGGGAGAGTTTATTTATTTTTGCAATAATTGATTTAGATAATTTGACACGATATAATATCCAAACAATTATTTATAGTTTTGTTTAGTAAGTCAATGTTCAACACATCTACATTTATTCAATCGCACATAGAAAATATCTTCAAAAGAAAGCAAGAATACATATTTTATACTTAGATATTCACTAATAAAATATTTTCACACGCGTCACTTGAAGAAAGGGGTTTTAGGGAAATACAGTGAATACTCGTTTACGCATCGAGGGAAACAATTGCAACCCCAACAGCTGCTCTATATTTTCCTGTCATCAAAACCCACTCTTTGAAGTAAACAAAAGTAGTGACATAAAATGTTTTATCGTGTCGTTGTCATTTCATTGCTACGGAAGGGCGCTTGGCGAGGAACCGCAATACAGTGTCTGGGGTACGACGCGAGCCCTCGGCGTGTCGTATTTCAAGAAAGTTTAATGTAAAAAAGGGCGCAGTCAGCACCCTCTTTATGTCCATCGGTAGCGCATCTTATGGAAATAGAAAATAATAAGCCTATTGTTTCAGGCCCCGTCAGTTTTAATCAAAATGTGAAGGAGTCGAACAGAAATTAAAAACAGTAGACCTGTTACGTGCACTCACTGAAATTATAGATTGCAGTTCTGCTTCTATAGTCGTTAGCTTAATATTACAGATTGAAGAATTATAAGAATTAATATAATTAGAAACCGAACAAAGGTAAGTATATTACAGTCACAGTTTCAGTTTTCTCCAATATAAATTGTGGCGAACTAAACACAATGTTGGTAAGTTATCTCGTACTTTTTGGGAATTATGATTAATATAAAATATTCAAATTCAAAATGAAGCGGTTTATTACATTACAAAACATTAATATTATATCATCTGTATATAGAAGACTAGCTTTTGCATGCGGCTTCGCTCACGCAGACTTTCGCCCCCTGATTTACCCCCTTAGGGGTGACATTTTTCAAATTCCTTTCTTAGTGCTCACTTACGTTATATAAATAACCTACATGCAAAATTTCAGCTAATATTAATAATTAAGCTCAGCTCTAGCTTTAGCGGTTTAGGCTGTGCTTTGATCTCTGGGTTTGTCAGTCAGTCACCTTACTCTTTTATATATATATATATAGATTAGACCATTTAACTTTTGTTTGTCAACTAACTTGATGGAATTCGTCAAGCAATTAAAAGGCATTTAATACCTATTACATAATCATGTTTATGCCAGCCGGTTCGTTAATATTGTACACACGCTATAAATACATTGTATAGATTAGATGATAACATGCACACTTTGCAGTAGGATATATAAAATCACACACACAATAATCCCATTGATATAGAAATTCATACACGTTACACAAAGTGCATTCTTTATAGTTATATTAACCACATCAAAACATCTGCAAAAATATCGCTGACCCTTTACACTCAGCAACTTCTAAAGCAATCAATCACCAAAATCCTTCATTCAAAAACTTATTACGCTTTTCGACACATACTGGGCACTTATGTACGTATATGTAGAACTTAACTAACGTTTCGACGCCCTCACCCTTTCCTACAAAACGAATGGCCGGATAAAAGACGGATGGAATAGACTTATCCAGTTTAGTAGAGGGTGTAATCTTACGAGATTTAGCTAATATTAGCAATCCATTACGGGCCGCAGTTGGAAAGTTTATTTAACTAACCGCACTTAAATATACCGACTCTCTGATGGAATATTGATTGAACCTCTTCTCGATAAACGATCTGGGTAAAATGTTGGCTTTAAATTAAACTCGTACGATATCTGGATTGAATTTTAATATACGATATATCGTTACTTGGTTCAGATTAAGCACGAAAAGCGACGAAGAGGACATGAAGGAGATTGTTATTGAATTTGTTTCACAATTTTTTGGGAAAAAAATTACCGCAGTATGAGATGGCGGATCCACAGAATAATTTTAGCAGACCATCTTACGAACAGATAAACATTTTTCTCTATAAATAAAGATTCTATTAATTAATACTTAGTAAAGCATGGGTAGAACTCTGTCTATTTTTAAACAAATTTCACGACGGAGAAATGAAAAGTTTATACAATTTTTAACGTAGTATAACATTACTTACGTCTGTATTGGTAAGTAAAGTTTGTGTGAATAGTTTAACTTATCCTAAAGGAATTTTGCTTTCGTCTACGTGTTTGATATAATCATGAGAATTTATGCCTCTATTGGACTTTTTGTTATATTTGGTTCGTTCAACTGCAACTCTAGCCTCTTAGTCCAGTCACGAATTATTTTTAACAGTAGATTTTGCAACTAAATGTAAGTACATGTGCACCTTGAATGATTTCTATGTTTAATAGGCTCAAACCTTCAACGGTATTACTGAGTGTTTTTTTTTGGTACGTTAGCTTTTGGAGCATTTCAATAAAATGAAATTCAGGTGGCAACAGCTTGCATAGGTAATGTTTACCTTTCATGTAATACTAACACAATTGTGCCTGAATATCTGACTTTTAAAATTAGTGGCCATGAGTTTCTTTGCCAGTATTCTTCTCATGAGGCTTTAGGCATTTTGAAAACTGGGGGCTATAGATCGACACAATCCAGCATATGCTGTGGCGTCTGTTTGTGTCGATCTATGATTAACTGTAGCTTCTATTTAACGTTCAGAAATGTCACTTAGTGTCTTAATTGAATAAATGATTTTCAATTTAAATAATAATAAAGCACTGTTATAGATACATACATGTTTTACAAATTTAAATTATTCACGTTACATAATTTAAATTACTTAAATTATGCTTCTTTTACTATATTTAATTCCGGTTGCCGGTTGGCAAAGGCCGCGTCCAACCTCATGCATGTGTAAGTCCTGACAATTTCTATTGTTTTAAAGGTTCTTCACGACACGGCATCACGACAACACGCGACCCCATACTGCGCAACAGACAGTCTCCAAGCTGCAAGAGCTGGGGTTGGAAGCTCTCCCTCATCCGCCATACTCACCAGACCTTGCACCTACCGACTATTACTTTATCCAAAATTTAGACAACTTTTTAGTGGGTAAAAAATTCAATTCCCGAGAGGCAGTACAAAATGCCTTTGAAGAGTTTGTTGTCTCCCGTCCAGCTGATTTTTACAAGGGCATCAATAAACTGCCAATGCGTTGGCAAAGATGCGTCGATTGCATGGGTGATTACTTCGAATAACAGAAATAAAAAAGTTTGAAAAAATAAGTACTTTCACTTATTGCATACAAAACGGCAATTTCATAGATAAAGACCTATTATTTGCCTGTAAAATGTCTGTCAACTATAAAAAAATGTAGGAATCCCGTTTGGCATAACTTCTGATCATATATGGGTGAACTTATTAACTTAGTTTGTGAAACATATACAGTGTTTAAAGTATCTTCCTTAACTTATTTGAGGATCTCTTAACATTTTCTAATTCTAAATGGTAGTCATTCTGAAAAGTCCTGAATCTGCCAGTTAAGTTACAAAATCGCTTCAACCCTGTCGCCTCCGGAAATTATCACACACTGACGCCGCATTTATTTTTTAATCAATATAAAAACTTTAAACATCCAAGAAGGTCGAAATGGGTACTAAACGTTAGTTAAAGTTATATATAAATACAAATAAAAAAATAGTTTATTGCTTACTAAGTTTACATAAAAGTTTAGCGTTTAGAACTTCCCTTTTCAGCAAGTAATACCTGTGTAATAACTTAAGTACATTGTAAATTCATGCATCAAAAAAAAATTTTTAATGTATTTTGACAACCTATGTAGCTAGAAGAGTGCATATTACAGTTAAACATATACATATTATACATTTATGACACATAAAAAGTACAATTACACATGTGTGTCAATGATCACATAAAGGTAAAATAAAAGTAAGAAAAACCTTCACAAATAAGATGTTTTACGATACTCCGTCCGAGTAATGAATCGAAAGCAAACTAATAAATTGTGGCTTCGGGACAAAGCATCGAACTTCAGGGTAGATCCAGGCGCTTTCGAGGCGAACAACTTAAACAAATGCGACACGCCCGACAATGGAATTGCCTTATCAATAAAAATGTCACCGTTCACATGGAAATAGTATCCTGAGGAAACTTTTTTATCTCGATCCGACCACGAAGTTATCTGTCTAAAATATCCGCTTTTTTATCTTACTTCAGACATAGCGGTAAACATTTTCTTTTGATCAGTAAATTTCATACTTTTCTGTACATTTGTTAGGTAAGATACTTACCCCGAAAACGCTAATTCCTTGATAAACAATTCTTATCGTTTGTAACTATTGTTTTCAGGTCAAAATGTTATTGATACTCGTCATGAATAGTCCCTATTAGTTCCACTATGAATTCGCTTATAAACAAAATGACGCATGATCGTTAGCTCACCAAATTTTCAATTACGTAATTCTATTATTGCCGCACAAACAAATCGTGAATGTTACTCAGCGAACTGCTACTAAATTGGAATTCCGTCAATGTCGATCAGAACATTGCTGAATGGGAGCAACATTAAAGTAACCTATAGTTATTGGAAATTGAACGAGGCCCGACGTCTATTGTATGTCGAAATACAATCGTAATGGAACTGAAATATAAGTAAAGCACACCATGTTCGATAACAGGGGGAAATTTAATATGACAAAAATGATGACATATTTGTAGATATTTATTATCATGATGTTTTTAAAGAGTCTGGATATATTTTGGTCTGGAATATTGAGTTAATAAAGTCAAGTTTGACTTAAGAGCGCGGTGACCGACGCTCGCAACTGCAAGTTGAAAATTGTTCAGATATTCCTGTACCTAATATAAAATAAAATAAAATATATATCTAATATCTCGTCACTGTATCTCGGTAAGCCATACCTGGCGTAGTATATTGCCATCTGTTTGCTGCGATAGCACTACTAACTATTTGGTTTTTATAATAAATATGGATGTGTTGTAGACTACCAAAAATCATCAATGAAAACTCAATGTTTTTTCATTTTCTTTTCGATAATTAGTAATTTGATAATACAAGCTATGCTTTTTTATAATAAATATTATACGTATTGCTGTTTATAATATAGAAAAAACAAACTTAAAACATGCCATTTACGCTGTAAAAATGTGCAAAATTAAATTCAACTTTTTCGTTACTTTACGTAAGTTTTTTTAAATAAAAAGGGAAAAGGAGCCTGCATAAATACTGTTTAAATCTGGATATCAACATAATATGGTGGAAATATGTTCAAACTACAAATTATTTTGGTATTCAATTTGTATGGAGAACTCAGTGACCGCCGGCCCCTTAAGGGCTTATGCCAGTTAAGATTCAAACTTTTTCGCTGGTAAGATTCTGCAACTTGAAAATGCAAAAGGGGTATACCCCTTTGGAGTACCTAAAGCCTTTTAAAGTGCGTTAGTTTATATTATCAATAGTCTGTGGCAGTCCTTTACTGGACATAGATCTCTCTTCAAAATGGAGATTTCGGCCTATTTTTCTATGCTGGCCAGAGGGGTTGGTACAAGGTTTCTTTTAAGTTTTCCTTTCCTTTGTAGTTAGGTTGTCCTGGGTAGTTTGCTCTCTTAAGTGGTCTCTTACGCTACCCATGTAATGAATAGGGGTGTTGAGGTTTCATATTTTAATTCATCGCCTCACGGAGATTTGAATGTATTAATATATTAAGAACATTCTTTGAGCCTTTTTTAAACAAAACAGATATAATTATGTAGAAGCAGTACGTTTAGCTAGAGTAAAATATTTTAAAAAAGAAACATGTAGAAATAAATACATTAAACTATATGAGTCTTATACGTATCTACCATTAATAGGAATAATCACAAATTTCAACAAAAAAACCGACTTCAATCTGAACCAAATTTAAATGGAACCACACGGAAAGCACTAGCTTTCAAATAAAAAAAGAATCATCAAAATCGGTTCACCCAGTCGAAAGTTATGAGGTAACAAACATAATCGAATTGAGAACCTCCTCCTTTTTTTGAAGTCGGTTAAAAAAGGATATACAATGGCAGCTCAAGTTATACTGGTCCACAAAATATAATGGTATGTTTACATTAAAAACGACAGAAATTCGACCGTCAGACGATTTCTGCTTGAAAAAAATTTGAAGGCCCTTTTTTGAAATAAATGAGATAATCACGTCTCATGATCAAAGACTTTGAACTTTAACAACAAAGTCTTTCTTCCTTCTAATCGCACCGCCATTGCTCTATAAAAGAATAAAGGCGTCCTTCCCGGCGAGCTTAATTAGACAATCAAATATTCATTTATTCCGAGCATCGCTGACATACCAGGGATAACAATAGCTTAGATATTCTTAGCAAGACCTTTGGACTGATTTAAAAACAATTTAAGTGTGTTTGTCTTACGATTTGTGAACAGATTTATGATGTACATATTTAAAATACAAAAAAAATATAATCTTCACTCTGTTTTAAAATAAATGAATTTTAATTAAAATGTAAGAACTGTCACTGCTGTCAGGTCTTATCTTTTTAATAGGTCTTTACCTATGAAATTGCCGTTTTGTATGCAATAAGTGAAAGTACTTATTTTTTCAAACTTTTTTATTTCTGTTATTCGAACTAATCACCCATGCAATCGACGCATCTTTGCCAACGCATTGGCAGTTTATTGATGCCCTTCTTGTAAAAATCAGCTGGAAAGATAGTCTCCAAGCTGCAAGAGCTGGGGTTGGAAGTTCTCCCTTATCCGCCATACTCACCAGACCTTGCACCTACCAACTATTACTTTTTCCAAAAATTAGACAACTTTTTAGTGGGTAAAAAATTCAATTCCCGAGAGGCAGTACAAAATGCCTTTGAAGAGTTTGTTGCCTCCCGTCCAGCCGATTTTTACAAGAAGGGCATCAATAAACTGCCAATGCGTTGGCAAAGATGCGTCGATTGCATGGGTGATTACTTCGAATAACAGAAATAAAAAGTTTGAAAAAATAAGTACTTTCACTTATTGCATACAAAACGGCAATTTCATAGGTAAAGACCTATTATATATACGAGTATATATATCTTCTGTGCGTGTGTATGTGACTAAACTCCTCCCAAACGGATGAACCAATTTTAATGTTTTTTTTGTGTCTATTCCTGAGGATTAGAGAATGGTTTAGATTCACAATTCGGTCCCATGAATAATGTTTATTTAATTATTTTTTTATTTAGGGAGAACATGTGGCAGTTGACACGAAACGCCCCTGCGCGGTACCTTCGCTGGACGTCTTGACAACGAGTTAACAAAAGCTATTGCTTTTGTTAACTCGGGGCGCTACTAGTATATTATACTTATATACTCTGTCTCTCTCTCTCTCAATTTAAGGGTTGGTCCCTTGTCGGTGGAGCAATCGCCACTCCTCTCTATCTTCCGCGATCTGTTTGACCTCTTGATAGGCCACGACCCTTACTTTCTCCTTTATTTGCTGTAAATAACTTATTCTAGGCCTTCCTCGTTTTCTCTTGCCTTCTATCTTTCCTTCTAGTATTGTTTTAAACAGATTGTCGTGTCTTATCAAGTGGCCAACCATTTTGCCTCTTCTGTTATCAATAGTTTCCAACAATTCCCTCTTTTCACCAACCATTATTAGGACTTCCTCGTTGGATCTTTTTTCTGTCCAACTGATGTTCATCATCCGCCTCCAGCACCACATCTCAAACGCCGCCAACCTGTCTCTGTCCCTTCGAGTTAGTGTCCACGTTTCGCAGCCACAAAGTGCAATGCTCCAAATATAAGTTTTGATTAGCTGTTTTTTTGTTTTGGTGTTAATTTTGCCGCTGAACAGGTGTTTCTTTCGGTTGTAGGCTTGTTTAGCGATTGCGAGTCTCTCTACTATGTCAGGTGAACATCTCGAATCCTGTGTTATTCGGCTACCCAGATATTTAAAGCTTTGCACCTGTTCTATGTGACTGTCATTAATTTTGATATGGCTGTTTATGGGTTAAGATTTGGAGGTGATTAAAATCTTGGTTTTATTGAAGTTTATACTTAATCCAACATCCCCAAAAATATCATTCATCACTGTTAGTAGCTGTTCCAAGCTGTCTGTGCTATCGGCTATTGCTGCAATATCATCTGCAAATCTAATAAAGCGTATAGTCTCCCCATTAAATTTAACCCCTCCCTTGCCTGATTCTATTATTTTTCTTATGGTATATTCAATAAAAATGTTAAAAATTAAGGGTGACAGGGGGATACTTATATACGCGAAGCAAAAACTTTGTACCCTTTCTTACGAAATTTATGCGAACGGAGAAGTAAGCAATTAGGCATAGTTAACGTTTATATGTAGGATGAGAACAGAAAGCTTAAAAAGCGGCCAAGTGCGAGTCGGACTCGCCCATGAAGGGTTCCGAAGCAGCAAGTAACATAATATAAACGTTCTTGTAGTTCGTTGTAACTTTGATCGATGTTTTAATAATAGTGTATTTTTTTGCGGTTTACCATTTATGACGTATTAAAAAAAAACTACTTACTAGATCTCGTTCAAACCAATTTTCGGTGGAAGTTTGCAAGGTAATGTTTCATATTTTTTTTTTAGTTTTATCATTCTCTTACTTTAGAAGTTACGGGGGGGGGGGGGGCATATTTTAGAAAAAAATGATATTAGAAACCTCAATATCATTTTTGAAGACCTATCCATAGATACCCACACGTATAGGTTTCATGAAATTTTTTTTTTTGAGTTTCGCTTCTAAGGATGGGGACCCCCAAAATTTATTGTTTTTTTTTATTTTTGTGTGAAAATCTTAATGCGGTTCACATCTACTTACCAAGTTTCAACAGTATAGTTCTTATAGTTTCGGAATAAAGTGACTGTGACATACGGACGGACAGACAGACAGACATGACGAATTTATAAGGGTTCCGTTTTTTGCCTTTGGCACGGAACCTTAAAAAAGAAGAAAAAACATAATTACATTAAAAATTATGGTAGAATTTCGACCACCAGGCGACCACTAATAATTGTAAGACGGCACAAGTAAAACTTTTAATTGTCAATATAAGCCAATTAAGAAGACAAATACCCTGAAACAATGTTGAACGTCAGTATTGTCTCGGAGAGCAGGCCGGATGTTGGATAAGATTTCCTAACCAAATACCCTAGCGATTTTAGGTTGGGGCTTGTACAACTTCAAAAAGAGTAATTTTCAAAAATTAAGTAACTCAAATCTGATAGCTTTTTTTATGCATGGGCCTGCCAAAATGATTCTACTCTGCCTGATGTGAAACATAGGCAACAATGCAGCATGGTGACCCACACTATGGCGGCCTAGTGATGCTTCTGCACCTCCGTCTCCGGTCTCGCACTCACCAACAAAACACGACAGCACGAACGCTGTGATTTTACGTTGATCTTCTGTGCGAGGGTGCTTACGAGTAGACATATGTATATATATATATATATATATATAGATACTATATCCTTTTTTGTGAACCATTACTATGAAAGATACAATGCAGAATAAAATAAAACAGTGGTACAATGGGCGGCCTTATCGCAGTCTGCGATCTCTTCCAGGCAACCTTCAGATAGACTAAACTATATCATAAAATGTAGATAGTTTGTGGTGTACATTTACAATTTACTTTAAATTTATATTACCTAGCATAATTACACATACATATACATTACACGGCATTAAGTCCGCCTTGTGCAATATCTTTGCAGGAAGTTTAAATAAAATAAAAAACAATAAAAAAATACACATTCATGTACATACATACAGTGTAAACTCTTTATAACGTTATCCTTTATAATAATAAACTCCCTGTAACGTTGAAGTGAGCCGAACTTGGTTGGTTTGCGTTAAAACCCCACATATTGAAACACTCTTTATAGCGATACGCCATTCTCTATTACGAAGAAATGTGTTCATATTTGTAGACAGTAAATATTTATTATCGGTATTATTGTTTATGTTATGCTAACAGGTATTATCAGGTAAAAAAAGATTTTGAAGCTCCGAAACATCCGAGGTCAGTCTAGCTTTTGTTATCCTTAATTGCCTTGAACACGTGCAGTATGACGCATTGTTTTCTCGGAAGTGATGGTCTTCGACCAAGCATACTGGGTACCTATCGTATTATCAGTCGTAAACCTACTTTGAAACTGTTAACATGGCCAGTAAAAACAAGTACTGGCATAGCAAAAAACGTCAGACAAAGTTATCAGACTATACGTGTACAATATTTTTTAAGCATTTATTATCTAAGACATACATATTAAAAATTCTTGTTAATTTGGTTGTTTTTTGTTCACTCCATATAACGATAACTCTCTATAAGGACAAAAAATGCTCAGTCCCTTGAGTTTCGTTATTTACACTGTATTCTATATCACTTAAGTTTTATTTCATTATAATGGATGTCAGTAACAGCCACACTTAATTATGTTCAACCATCTAAAGTGGAAAACTTGTCAACATAAAATTTAATCATACAGTTACTGAAGTAGGCGATGTATATAACTAGAACAAACCTACCATAGCGGAGAAAGTTAAGATGAAAGGTGGGCTTTGAAGTTTTAATAACAAATATTTAAACAAACAGAACACAAATGTTGCCTGCCTTTTTTGTCATTTTCATTCTTCTTCGTATTAAAACTTGATTATTTTGGTGTTTAAAAACATTTATTTAACTTGCAATTAATTATAAGCTCTAATATTTATTGTTTACATGACGGGCCTGTTGCTCTAGTGATTAGTGATCTAGCGGTCCTGCGATAATAATGAACAAGATCATTTGTTACGTGTCTGATCGTAATTCATCTATATTATGTAAGTATTTATAAAATAAATTAAATTAAAAAGCTTTTTAGAAACAAGCTTTTACTGGAATGCCTCGAGACAAATCAAACGAGCCCAAACTCGATGATGTTGCGACGTTTCTTTACAGAGTTCCTATGGCCACCTTTCAGCTCCGGCATCAGATCAGCTCCATGTCATTATAATATTGTATTGTCACGCTGTATACATATGCTTGCAAAATTTCAGCAATATCGGTTCAATATATCTGCTTCAAAATTGAGTTGCAAGATTCCACCCGAACATACAAGCATACATACATACGTTGCAAGTTAATAAAAAGCTTGTAATATATAAGTATTGGACACCAAAGTCTTAAGAATTGATATCATTAAATGCAATAGAAACACTTGACAGTTTGATTGTGTATAAATAGGTACTGGAACTGATTCCCAAGCTAGGCATAGGCTGTATTTTGGGAATGTGTTTTTAGCAGTCTGGTTGGCATAATGCAGGCCTTGCCTAGTTTGGGATCAGACGGCCGTGTGTAAGATGTGTAAGGATATTATTATTTTATTACTTCAAATTCCAATGACGATTCAAATTTGAATAATATTAGTCTGTGCTTGAGACGAAAGAAATCCTTAACGATACAAGCTTGATAACTATGCAATGATTTGCACGTTTCTACTATTCAACAAGTTTTATTTATCAAAGATGAGCGAAACAGTTCAAAGTAATCAACACATTGTTATTTACAATTGTCGTACAGTATACACAGGTACACTTCTGCGCGAAATTTACACGAAAAGATCAAAAAGTATTAACCAATAATGTAATTGTGACCATTTGAGACCCAAGATTTCAAAAAACCAAAATATCAAATATTTCATGTAACAACCAAAGATGTTATAATTTTTTTAAGACCGAAAGACTATTGTGACTCTTAATATGCTTGCAAACGGTGCCTAAACTGATATAAAATTATCAATACGAGAACAAACTAATTTTCAAGTATTTAAAATACAGTACAGATACCGTGGGAGAGCCACGCTTGCATGTGTGGTCCGGCTCGACCGGAGTGATACCACGGCCTCACAGAAAATCAGTGTAAAATAGCGCTTGCGCTGTGTTTCATCGAGTGCGAGAGGATACCGGTACAGGATAACTTTGGTTCATCAATAATACACCGCCTACGCCGTAGCAAATTTATCGACGCCTCTTCAAACAGCTACTCAATCTTAAGTTAGCTTTTTTGTTAGAAAAATAATTTCTTCTAACAAAACAGCTCGAGTTGATAGTCTTTGTTCGTGTGATTGCATAATTGTGTTATTTCCGTCATCCATCATGTAATTATGATGGGAAATATGTAAGACATGATTTGTGCTTCCATTTGCGTGGCACAATTAAGGAGATCATGTGTTTATGACGCTATTGTTCAAAACTAAGCGGGCCTGTTGTTTCCTAACTACAGTAATTAAATTGTAATTTGTTATATTAATTAGTTCGGGTTAAAATGTTTACATTTTGCTTTTATTTACGTTCTACCCGTAGATTTATGTTAGTCTAATTTGAACATACAATTATGTAAGGTTTATGTGTATTACTTCTTTGTTAGTTTATTGATATGTTTATGTACTGGTATATAATGGTATAAGTCTCGGGAGAGTATCAATATCTCTGCTTGATAGAAAGCATGATTAGAATCCAAAAGGTCACTATACTCATAGCGAATGCATAGAATGCAACAATTTAAACAGTTTGCAGACAATTTATATCTTTATGAAATTATTGTTACAATTTTTAACACGTAACAATTAAAAGTATTTTACAAACATGTTTATTTGTAATCATACATACCATCGGGCAATCCAAGAACTCAGCTATGCCTTTAAAAGCGGCCAAGTGCGAGTCGGACTCGCCCATGAAGGGTTCCGAAGCAGCAAGTAACATAATATAAAAGTTCTTGTAGTTTGTTGTAACTTAAAATATATATTAGAAACCTCAACATCATTTTCGAAGACCTATCCATAGATACCTCACACGTATGGGTTTGATGAAAATAAAAAAATGTCGAGTTTCAGTTCTAAGTATTATTTAAAATTTATTGTTTTTTTTATTTTTGTGTGAAAATCTTAATGTGGTTCACAGAATATATCTACTTACCAAGTTTCAACAGTATAGTTCTTATAGTTTCGGAAAAAAGTGGCCGTGACATACGGACGCACAGACAGACGAACAGACAGACAGACATACAGACAAACATGACAAATCTATAAGGGTTCCGTTTTTTGCCTTTGGCACGGAACCCTAAAAAAACCCAGTATATTTATGACCCAACTTGCTTTTGCCCGCGGTTTCGCCCGCGTGTGTTTCGGTTATCGCGATAAAAAGTAGCCTTATCCTTTAAATATATCCTTCCTAAGGAATCAAAGTATCTCCAGGGCAAAATTAATTGAAATCCGTGCAATGGTTACGCCGTGAAAGTGTAACAGACCGAGCTACTTTCAAATTTATTAACCGACTTCAAAAAATAGTCGCAGTCATAGAGGTTCTCAATTCGACTGAATATTTTTTTTTTTTTTGTTCGCGGATATCTTCGTCGTTTATGAGCCGATGACGATGACGTTTTTTTTTATAATGGAAAGGAGATATCCTAACGGTGGTACCATGATAAGGATACTAAGATCTGATGTTGGCATCCAAGAGAAATCGAGTCGAACCTTGAAGTCGGTTTTTGTTTTTGTTAAAATTTTACTTTTAATAGTAGAATGGAAGTATGGATTATTCACATGATCAATCACCTGGTTGTAAACGACTACCACCGGCCATAGACACATGTAACTCTAGGCATCCAAGTGGGTTACCGACCTTCGAGTGTCACCTGATATTAAGGGGCACTCAAGTTGGGCATTCTATTTTTATCCGTCTTCATAAACGAAGAGATTCTCATGTAAAACCTCTCTTTTGTGAGATTTTCGTCATGTGAAAGTCCATTATAATCTTTTTTTATTTAATGAATTCCACTAAAGACTTATAACATTAAAATTCAAAAAAAAAGATTACAAATTGTGGTGTGTGGTGTGTGTGGTGTGTGTGGTGGAAATTTGAGGTTTTAAGAGAAAATTTTGTTACATTACATGTGAAGAAGGCAATACATTTTCTAAAGTAAATTACTCCGTATGTCAACGATTTAAATCTCATTTTGTTATGATTAGCAGTTTTAAAATGTGTTTATTTTTTGTGTAAAACTCTTTTCACATAAACAGAGACAGACAACGCTTCATCCAAGTTTAAGAAAAGCAATAGCCAGCCAGACTTGAGCTAATTGCGGGCCGCTTTCAAGCCGCGTCTCGGAGACCTCACGGAATTGTAGACAAACTAAAAAGACTGAAAGGCTAGGCGGCGCACGCCAGACGACCGGCAATTGTTTCATGAGCCCGACAACCATGCGACGTTCTCGTTTTAAATGAACAGTCTGGAAGACACCACATTTTACATACGTGAAGCAAAAACAATATACCGTTTTAAGAGCTAGATCCGTCCGCTTAATTATATGCTAAAAGAGGAGTATGAAATTTGGCACAGATAAAGTTTATATGGAGGAGAAGTGCTGACAGCTAAAGGAAAGGAAAATTAAATTATCTATGGTCGAATTTCGAGCAATGGGCAACCACTAGTTATATAAGTACATAATGACCCGTTTCTTTAAAACTTATCGACTGTAAAATTCTAAAAATCTATTGTCAAGTCCCAAACATGGTTTCAGTTCGTAAATATATAATCGAGTTACTGAGAGCATGTTCCGCACGATTCTTTTAAAGTTGTTTTACTACAAAATCCTGTAACAAATACTAATTCAGTATTTAAATTGGGTACATAGGATGTGTGTGAATGGCCTGTGAATGTGTGCGAATAGTACGTCAAAACTACCTTTTTATGTAAAGCTTTATATCCATAAGGCAAGTTTTAAATGCTCTATATATAGGGTTAGCGTGAATAGCTAGCAGTAAGACCTAATAGACTTAGAAACTGCGAATCAGTCATGTTACTATGTTCTAACTTATTCTTTATTGAAACAAGAATACGGCCCGTTGAGACTAAAACTAGACAGTCATAAAGAAGGACACTCCATGGCAACACTTGCACTAGCGTATTGTTTTGGTTTTAACATGATTATCCAGGTTCGAACATGAAGGCGCAAGCCTTCAAGCAATTGGGCGCTATACAAATGTATATAGATTTTAATCTGTACCGCGGATATAGTAAGTATTATTATTTCTATATTATTTAAGTTATATCCATAATTAATTTATGTTTAAGCTATTGAAATATGTAAAATAAGTTTTTTGTGTTATAAACTTTTATGTTAGATACTAAACATGATAACTATTAAAACCCTAATAACTATTATGATCAGTCAATAATTATTTGATTTATATTTGGAAAAAAAATTAGTTTAATGTTCATGGACGACAGTAGTCAGCATGCAATGAATCGTCTGCTCGTTTGCCCGTTACACCATAACTTACTATCTGGCTGACTTGTACTGGCAATCTTCACGATAAATACTGATTCGCGTAATTTTTTTTTGCTTAAAATACACATTTGCTCAAATGTTTCTTAGGATGATAAAAATATTCTTACATGAGTCAAATAAATTTAAAGTAAGTATTTTTCAATAAAACAAAATATGTTTCTATACACTATATGGCTATAACAACACAACACAACCAATATCCACGTGCTAATCCCCAAAACTAATAATAACAAAGCATCAAATGAACAAGAACCGAGTGACATTTGAGAAACTTGTTCCACAATCAAAACAAAACGTTTTAATCAGAACTGTGAACAACCCTTGAAGCGAGGGCTTCTCTTGGAATCCTCTCACAGGGGCAGTGGGCTATCGAACGAACCGCTCATTTGTTACATTGCGTCGGGAAGGCACTGCCGGTTGAATATGGATACACGTGCGGAAATCATAATTTCCGCTTGACACTTTTTGAATTAAAACCTAACTAATTTGTGGAAATATAGTATTAAATGCTTGTATAAATGAATGTTAGTTACTTACAGGGGCGCGCGGTGGTTGATAGATGTTTGATAGAGGCGCCGGGTGACGCCGGGACGCATGCCGGGCGTGATGCGGCGACGCGCGGTTGCCGCCGACTGACGCACGCACGCGCGCCCTCCCTTCCGCTACGCGCTGCTACGAAGAGCGCGTTTTCACCGTTCAGGAAGCTCTACCACTCATTCGACGGTTATTCCTTTACTGTAAATAAAATTCACTCATTTAAAATACCTGTTAATAAAAAAACTATACTCTGTGTTATCAACACTGTATTAAATTAGTTACATTTCATTTCCATCTTGTAGAACGTTTTTGAAATTTGCTTGAGTATATACATCGGTGTAAAAGATGTCTAAAGGCTGTAACTCAAATTCTCGTGGCAGCGATTACGTTAATGTTCGGGGGTAGATTTGAACAATAAAAATAAACATTTACCCACCGCCCACGGGGACAGCCAAACTCCTAAACGACACAACTTTGTTATTCATGTAACGATATTAAAAACAAGAGAGCCCTGCCGACCTTTTCTACTTAGTCAAAATCATAAATTACTCAAGTACAAGACGTACTTGTGTACTTTAAATGAAGTTGTTAAGAGAGTTTGAAGATTAAATGAAGCATGGTGTTGGATAATTAATTTACTGCAGGCGCGCCCTCTACACAGGTACAGGAGATGAAAGGAAGGGTTCGTAAGGTACGAGACACGTTGCGAGACTACGAACATTGTGTAAACAGACGTGCTAAGACACAACTACACGTGTATGTTTAAGCCTGTTCTTTCATATGTGTTGGTCACTTACTGTCTGCTATAGCAGCACGTAAAGGTAAAATGAATTGTTCAAACACACGTGATAATAGGAATTTGGTCAATGTATATTAAAGAGGGCTCGTAATTGAAGATAATACAAAGTATATGGATTTCAATTTGCTATTTTCGTTTAATAGCAAGTTTCTTTACTAATCTGATGAACAAGCATTCCTACGCCTAACTGTCCTATGGTAAACGACGAATTAAGAAACGTTTGATGATTGCGTGTGAAATATTTCAATTTATAAATTTACAACTGCTTGTGATGCAAATAAATAAAACTAATTCACTTCGAGTTTCTTGGACGAAACGATAGTAATTAGGAACCATCTTAGAGAAATAATCTCTAAAGGGAATTCTTTATTTCCTTCAATTTTTTTAATTGAGCATCTATTGCTTAATTAAAAAATTTGAAGGTGATTAAAAGAAAATCTATGACAACACTAAATGATATATAATATTAAATTAAAAATTAAAAAAAAACCCCTACTAAGAACACTCGCACGTAACTCACCTTTCATACAAAAGAAAACTAAATTAAAATCGCTTCATCCGCTCGCGAGCTAAGGTGCCACAGACAGACAGACAGACAAACAGACACGTCAAACTTATAACACCCCTCTTTTTGCGTCGGGGGTTAAAAAAAATCGGAACGCTAAATACAATTTTGGAGAAATCATACACTGATAAATTGTAAACAAACATCTATCTTCTGAAATTCATTACATGGGTATGTCTATATGGATACATAGGTATTTGATAAACCAGTTACGGACAGTTTACTTCGTTATCCGTAATTGACAGATACATGAACTCGACGAGATCTCCCCTGTCATCGCCAAAACATCATACCCATTTGCGATAGAAGAAATATTATTCTGTATTTTTAATTGTAAGCTATGAAAGAACTCTGGCTGTTTTGTTCATAACTATACACAAGAAATGGACAGTAAAATCAATTAATGCATAATTGTTAAGTTATATTTGTATACTAGCTGACCCACGCAACGTCGTTTGCGTCTCCTATTGCCCGTAGCGTGATAATTTTCCCCCGTTTTTGAAATATTCTTCATTGGTGCTCCGCTCCTATTGGTCTTAACTTATATCATATATAGCCTTCCTCGATAAACGGGCTATCTAATACTGAAAGATTTTTTCAAATTTGGACCAGTAGTTAGATTAGCGCGTTCAAACAAACTCTTCAGCTTTATATATTAGTATAGATGTATTTATTATACTCTTTTAAGATCTTATACTCATAATCAACAACACATTTATTTGGATAAAGATTAATATAAGGTATTATGTTGATAAAAACTCTTAGGCAAATAACTCCTTATTAGGTACCACCTCTTAGCGTCTTATACTCGTGATAACTTCTAAACGAAATGTCCGAATGGGATGAAACAAAAAGTATTTTTCATCTACATAAATATCCTTGATGACATAATGCTTTATTTGGATAAGGATTAATATAACGATACACATTTAACGATTTAATAAAAAAAAAAAACGCAATAATGTATATATGTAGGTCCCATTAAGATCTACAAAAAAGTCCGCGAGAGACTCTGATCTATCTATCTAACTATCATGGTTTAGTCACAATAACCGCTTTTATGTTCAAAAAACTATTAAATCATCTGAAGAAAGAAGAAAGAAACTACGTTAAATGTGTATCGTAATATTAATCCTTATCTAAATAAAGCAATTTGTTATCAAGGGTATTTATGTAGAAAGTTAAATACTTTTTGTTTCATCCCATTCGGACATTTCGTTTAGAAGTTATCACGAGTATAAGACGCTAAGAGTTGGTACCTAATAATGAGTTATTTGTCAAAGAATTTTTATCAACATAATACCTAATATTAATCTTTATTCAAATAAATGTGTTGTTGATTATGAGTATTAGACCTTAGAAGAATATAATAAATACGTCTATACTATTATATAAAGCTAAAGAGTTTTTGTTTGTTTGAACGCGCTAATCTCAGGAACTACTGGTCCAATTTGAAAAAGTTCTTTCAGTGTTAGATAGCCCGTTTATCGAGGAAGGCTATAGGCTATATATCATCACGCTATGACCAATAGGAGCGGAGTGCCAATGAAGATTGTTTAAAAAACGGGGGGAAATTATTACGCCAAGAGCAATAGGAGACGCAAACGACGTTGCGCGACGTTAACTAGCTGATAGTTATGATATAAGTGCGGTAAGTTGAAAATTACAAGCGATATTGCTTGCCCGAGCCGCAGGCGGGGGCTCAAGAAAGCTGAGGCTGTAATTATCAAAGCGCACATAATGTCATACGACGTTTTATAACATATTTGCGAGTAAATAAATAAAATTCGGACTTTCTTGATCGAATAAATCTTTAATTACTTGTTAAAGCAGTTACAAAAATTTGAACAATTTGTAAAATTGATTATTACGTTGCCAGTTGGCATTTTTAAGCTTGTCAAGTTATTATTATTAATTATTTTTTGTCACAGATAAATGGTTGTAATTTATTGTCAAAATTAATTAAATTAAATAAAAAAAAAATCATAAAATGTTGACCACTTTTCTGACATAAAAACTCTTTGCTAATATTTAAAAGAGTATTGTTCGAGCATCTTGATAAACCGTGAGTTTTACTTTATTTAAAAAAAACGTGTGTTTTACATTACAATAACGCACAAGTACGTAATGAGATACATTACGATATTGAAATTGGTGAAATAAGATACCCTTTACGCGCAAATATGTTATAAACAATGTTAATGCTAATAGTATATATTTAATACAACATCTTCAGAACTCGCTGAACGCTTGGCAGATGAGCTTTACATTACTTATGAGGCAATGTAGTACCACAATCATTTTCTCATAAAGGAAAACCTCTACGGAAACTGCTTTTGTTTGATGCATTGTATTCATCTCATCAATGTATTATAAAAATAAATAGGGCGAATATCGTACGTATGTCAATAAAAATGTACTGTAATGTAGACGGTTTTGGTACGTACATATATGTAAATGGAAAGGGTGAGGAAAGTGTCCTTCTACCACATTTACTATGGGGAGTGCTCCGAGGAATTGTTCGAACTGATCCCGCCGCCTCTTTCCGCCATCGTCCTGCACGACAGCAGTTTCATCCTTATCCTTTAGATGATTGGCAGACCGCAGCTGTGCGTTTTAATAGAAACTTTCTGCCTCGCACAACAAACCTGTGGAATGAACTGTCGCCTGCGGTATTCCCGGAACAATTTACAACTGCATTACGACCTTCAAGAAAAGAGCATACTCCTTCTTAAAATTGGCAACGCACTTGTGACGCCTCTGGCGTTGCGGGTGTCCATGGGTAGCGGTAATCGCTTACCATTAGGCGATATGTCTGCTCGTTTCTCTCCTATTCCATAAAATAAAAGTAGAGGTAGTAGAGCCACGTTGATTTCAGCACGAACGGGCCGGCTCGACCGGGGCGGTACTACCCTCGCACAGAAAATCAACGTAAAATGACAGCATTCATATTGTCGTGTTTCGTTGATAAGTGCGAGACCGGAGGCCCAATGATGCAGAAGTATATCACTAGGCCGCCATAGTGTAGGTCACCATGCTGCCTTGTTGCATTCTCCGCAGTCACAATAAGTATGGGGACTACTAGTCTTGGACTCTGTTTATGGTTTTCATCAGACAGAGTAGAGTCACTTTGGCAGTCTCATATATGTGTATAAAAAAGATGAGTCTCATCTCTCGCAGACCAGATCATAGATTTCCTGCAAATGGGTAATCAACTCGATGAGAGTAAGTCCTGCAAGAAGTCTACCAATAGACCATTGTGCGTAAAAGGTTTGTTGTATGTAAGGAGTATCATCATCATCATCAGTCTTATAGAATAGATCTAATAGATGTACCTCTAATTTTATCAGTAAATTGCACTACTTTGTAATTATTGTTAATGTTAACATCTGTCCGTCTTTGTTTTTTCTAGATGTGGGCATTGGTGTCCATAACACAAGTTAATTCTTACCATGATTTCAGAGTGAGTCATTGCACAGCGATTGTCGATGTGTGATCTTTAGATTATATAGCACACCCACTTGTATGTCTTTTATTGTTTTTGTTTAACACACAACGCCATCTAGTCCCATGCTAAGCAGAGCTTGCGTTATGGGTACTAGACAACTGATACAAATACATATATACTTTTTTTTGTAAATACCTACATAATATTATACGTGGAAAACATCCAAACTCCGAAACAAATATTTGTAGATCATACAAACATTTGGTCCGACCCGGAAATCGAACCCAAGACCTCATGATCAGCAGTTATTTATTTATCATGGTCAACAGCGATGTATTTATCTGCCCCGGACGTAAATATTACATGAAAATATAGAGCATAATCGATTTCTAAAAACATACAGCCTCATTACTACTAAATTCTATGTAAAATATTTATAATAATGCGATTAGTTGTACCGCTGAGGTGACTTTTTAACTTAAATCCGATTTGTATGTGTGTCAAATATGAAACGTCTCCATTTCTTGGCTGTTAGCGATACCCGAAGAGTGGATAACTTTACTACATTGGTACTTACACTTACTTCCTACTAATATAATAAATGCGAAAGTTCACGACGATGTATGGGTATTTGTTACTGAACGGCTTTAGAAGAAACTTTAATATAGATAATACAGATATAGATAATACATCTGAATAACACATAAGCCATTATTTATCACGCTATCTGGCATGAACGCGCTCGGAGCTGAGGGCAAAAGCCAGTTCTACCATAATGGAATCTGGAACTAATCCCGCAACGAAATTAATCAGAATTTAAGGAATTGCAATAATATAATAAAATCTCTAGCTTAGAAAATGGTTTTGTTATTCAAGGTTCTATTCCTGAAAGAAAAACTATTCAGAAAATCACTATGTATTTCCTGATATTTTCACCAACCTCAACCGGTTAAACCCCTCACAAATTAAAGCGATAAGAAGTCTGAAGTATGTCTAAAAACCTAATTTAAAATCCCCTTTACCTGTTGCCTTATCCAATGGAGTGTAAAATATAACCATTGCCATTCTTGTGATGAAAGACCGCAACCCTCGTGTGGGAGGGAATACGTACATGAGTATTGCGGAATAAACGATAATGTTACATAAGAAGGTTAAACTTCAGAATTCTGCTCATCATAAATTCAATAAACGAATATGATCTGTCTTACCTCACAAGACTTCTAAAAGGATAGAAGTCTTATGACATCTCAATTTTATCTGCAAAATTGAATTTGTGTTGTGAAAAGGGTATGTGAGTTGAATATATTTACACACACACTTTTTTTTAAAAGTATGCCTGACTACATGGAAACCATCTAAATATAAATGGCTTATGTATATATATCCAAATATATAGTTGTATATACGTTGGCCATGTGCAGTGGCGGATTTATATATTTGCCGCCAGTAGGCTATGAAACTTTTGCCACCCCTTCTAACTCCTGTAATTCAATACCCTTTTTCTTTCGTGTGGAAACCTTTTCAGGCCGTCATTCTAAAGGGGTTTTTTGTGTGTAGTATGTCGAAATCGAACCGAGTAAAGGTGTTGGTGGGAGGAGGGGGAATGTGATTAGGGGATACAATTATCGTCATCCGCACCATCAGACCCTTATTTCAGAGTCAAGAAGTTGGGCTGAAGGGTTCGCCATCAACCTGTTTTTGCAGGTGCAGAAAGTGATTGAAGGCGTTTTCGTACAACACAGGTGGAACACACGTCCCCGTTTATGACCTCCTTGACCGGAATCGATGAGAAGAACGTGGAAGATGTTCCACTTGTCCTAGATGCAGTGATACGGCTACAGATCCGTTGTAAGAGCCTGTCAATAGTTGTTTGAGTGCCCACGTAGAATACCAACAAAGCTGGTCTTTTTCTTCCGTGTTGAATTGAAATACATTGAGATACCCCTACCGGACAGTCGGTGATGTGGTGATGTCATACTGGGACTGATTAAAACCACACTCTGTCTCGAGTACTAGCAGCTGGTATGATAGATGGTGGTAGCTGGTAAATGTAACATAGAAGGGAAACGTGAGGTACCCAGATAGATCTCGGCCATTTACGGTTTGCATATGATCGCCTCGTATAAGTGGACCACAATCTCTCCTTCCTGGCTCTAAAAATCTAACCCTGGCCTGATTCTACTACCGCGAACAAATCCCGTCACCTCTAACCCCCCAGGCAAGCGGCTATCGTCTATCTTAGCTAGGTGTAGGTAGAGTCTGGCCCGTTCCCGGACCTACCAGACCAAGACTAAACCTTTCCTAGTCCCACTCCGCCGTCTCCTTCACAATTTCCACCTAAATAAGAGCATCCTTACTAATAGCCGTCCTGATGTTTCGCCTCTACTTGTTCATTTCATTCCAATCCATTCAGTTATTCAGTAGTTATTGCATCAAAAAGTAGCAAACATCTATATATCCATCGACACAAATTTTTGCATTTAAAATATTGTAAATAAAATTGAGATTGAAAGCCGTAGACAGAGATCGAGAAGAACCGATCGACATAGATGTAATTATAATGTAATAGTAAAATATACGTGTATTAGTCATCTAAATTATGACAATCCTTTATATTAACCGACTTCAAAAAAAGGAGGAGGTTCTCATTTCAACTGTATTATTTTTTATGTTTGTTACATCATAACTTTCGACTGGGTGAACCGATTTTGATGTTTTTTTTTTAAAGCTGGTGCTTTCCGTGTGGGCACATTTAAATTTGGTCCAGATTGAAGTTGGTTTTTTTTTGTTAAAATTTGTATATTATCGTTTGGATACTTGATTTAGCGTCTTACTTGGAATTGCCGACTGCATGTATTGTGTACACCCGTACACGCCATTGTAGTTGAACACCGCCGACGTATTTATTAGCCTCCACTACCACGGGTTACAAGAGTGCCTGAAGCGACTAGTGGAACTACTAAGACTATTTAGAGGTACGAACCGTCACGTAAGAGGTTCAAGATGAATATCTGAGGCGTCGATCTATGCCGTGCAGTGTTCCACAGGGAACTGATTTCGGCATTGTCCCGTAAAACATAGGTTACTGGTGCAGGAGACTTCCCATCCGGTCTGGGCGTAAACTGTTGTGTCATTGACAGTTTGAATACAGCCCGAAGGGCGACCTTTAAAGATGTTGCCTCCAGGGATGTCTCTTTGGTGATATGGCAGTGGACTTAATGGTGTACAAAAACGTAAGCCTCTTCACTTCATTAGTCCCGTAGTGATCCATCTTATGGCGCCTCAATCGTGTTCCATTCCGTCCTCGTACCGGATCAATCCCAAAAAATGTATCTAGGATTGTTACTTGACGGTAGGTGGCTCTTTGGCGAGCATTTTTGACAGCTTGCTCAAAAGCTAGTGGGCACAGCGTTTGTCCTTCGGCAACTTTTGCCTAATCTGAGTAAACCGAGCGTCGCCACAAGGCTGTAAGAGGAATTCTCCGGTCGATAACACTATACGTTACCCCTGTGTGGACGGTAGCTCTGATCGCCCAAAGTAGGGCGCCAGTATTGTGGGTTAGAGCCATACGTGGTTATCACATTGCGTCTAAAGACGCGGAGCGCGTTGGCCGGAAAACGGAACTAGGAGTAAGTTGAATCCCACCTTTTCCTGTTCGGTGTACAGAACCGATTCGCTGTGCCAGTGCTTGGATATCGCTGCGTTGCGTGTTACGCACCATGGTCGGTAGCGGCATATGTTGTACCTCTTTATGCGAAGATCACATCGCGGTGAAAGAGGCGGCGGAAAGATTCAGGGACAAAAAGTTCTACTCGAACCTAATTCGTCACCGCCCGGGCGGCGCGGTGCATTGTAGGACCTCATGCCGCCCTCAGTGGTGATTAAGAAAAAAGTTAATCAAAATTACAAATTTAAATTGTAATATTAAACTGTTATTGACATGTTTAAAAAACCTATATTTACAAAGATATATTTAATAAACCGTTTAGTAATTTTCAAAATATTATTAAAGTTGAGAGTGTTTGGTACAGTAAATAATAAATTGTTTCTTTTTTGTTAAACTGTTAAGACTTCTTTTCGCTGTTTATTTTTATACTTAACACTGTTGTTTTTTTATTTCTGTATGAAAAATGACTCTACTCTGCCTGATGGAAAGCATAAGCAGAATCCAAGAGTATTGGTCGCCATACTCACTGCGAATGCAGACAATGCAGTATGGCGACCCACACCATGGCGGCCTAGTGATGCTGCTGCATCTTTTAGTCTAGTCAACAAGTATGGAACTTGTTGACTAGACTATTTGGGCCTCCGGTCTCGCATTCACCAACGAAACACGACAGCACGAACGTGGTCATTTTACGTTGATTTTCTGTGCGAGGGTAGTACCGCCCCGGTCGAGCCGGCCCATTCGTGCTGAAATCAGCGTGGCTCTACTACCTCTAGTTATCTTAGTTAAGTTATCTTATTAAGCAGCACATAATCTTAATTTACTCGAATGTTTAATTATTTAGATAGTTAAATATTAAAGTAAATTTAAACTTTTAAAGTTTGTATTCATGGCATTTTCATACGGTACACGAATACCTAATGCTTCATCACACGCAATCCTAAATAATGTGAACCTATCCGTTTAGCTTATCTCTTTAAAATAAATGACAAGCATTAGTAATAGGTAGATCAGTGCAACATTTTAAAAGGATTGTTTATGTTCTACGGTTGTTTTCCTTCATGCAATGTAATGGCCCGGATACTTTCCTAAAAATAGCCTTAAAAATTAAAGTAGACTAGCTTTTGCACGCGGCTTCGCTCACGCAGACTTTCATCCCCTGATTTACCCTCTTAGAGGTGGAATTTCAACAATTCCTTTCTTAGTGCTCACTTATGTTATATAAAGAACCTACACGCAAAGTTTCAGGATTCTAGCTTCAGCGGTTTGGGCTGTGCGTCTCTGGGTATGTCAGTCAGTCAGCTTCCTCTTTCATATAAATAGATAGATATGTTGTATGAATATTTTAATTGAGACACCTTAGTTTTAAGCAAGTAATATAAATGTTGTTTAATACTCTCTAGTGTCTATTGTATTAGGTTTTAAGTATAACTACACTGACGGACTCATAAACTGCATCAAACTTCAGGATTACTTTGAAATGATTTTTTTAATAAGTATGCAAACTTTTTTGATTAAATTAGATAAATATGGAGAGACTGACCCTTAATCTTAAAAAAAAAGCAATATTTAAAAATAGAACTGCAGTAAAACAAATGAATATAGCCGGGAAAAGAAAATTTACTCGTGGTATCAGGTTTGCGTGGTTTTTAAAATTGATTCTTATTGATTTTTAATTCTTTTGACAATTGAATTATTGTTACCAGCAGAATTATTGGGTTAGCTTTTTAACTCATCGACAGTTTCTGAACCATAATATGGATACTTCGTCCGAACAACCTGCTCAAATTGTAGCATTGGTGCGGGAGGGCTTGGATCAACGAACGATTGGTAGAAATTTAAATTTGAAACAGTCTACGGTTTCTAGAATATAGGTACAGAAAGTTTGTGGAGACAGGTTCTTACAAAAGGAGACGTGGTACAGGCAGATATCGAGCAACCACAGGTCGTGATGTCCGATTTATTGTTACAACTTCCCTGCGAAATCGTTTCCTCACGTCAGTTAACATCAAAACAGAGCTTAATGAAGTGCGTGGAGTAAACGTTAGTGCACGAACAATAAGAAGAAGGTAAAAGGAAGCGGATATCACCCCTTTTATACCAGCAAATGGTCCAAAGTTGTCTGTAGCTCACAAACAAGCTCGCTTAAGATTTGCGCGTGATCACCTAAATTGGACAGATGAGCAATGGGCCTCCGTATTGTTCACAGACGAGTGTAGGACATGTTTATATGGTGCAGATGGTCGCAGAAGAGTCTATCGTCGACGTGGGGAGCGATATGCTCAAAATTGCATTGAGGAGCGTGTTCCTTTTGGAGGCGGTTCGTGCATGGTCTGGGGTGGCATATCGATGAACGGGCGAACAGAACTTGTGTTCATAGACATGGTCCGTCAAAACGGTAGTAGAGGGGGTTTGACTGCACATCGCTACAGAACAGAGATCTTAGAAGATCACGTGGTGCCTTACATGGGATTTATAGGCGAAATTTTTACTTTAATGCAGGATAATGCCCAGTCGCACGCTGCTGCACAAGTTCGACAATATTGCGGAGAGGTTGGGATACGTACAATGAATTGGCCAGCACGCAGCCCGGATCTTAATCCCATTGAGCATCTTTGGGACTATTTAAAAAGAGCTGTATATGCGAGAAATCCTGTGCCTACGACAGTGGCACAACTAAGAACAGCACTTTCAGAAGAATGGGACAATATTCCGCAAGATGTTTTAATAACCCTAATCAAATCTATGCGGAACCGATTAGAATCCATAATAAGGGCACGTGGAGGTAATACACCTTATTAAAACATAAAAAACCCTTGCATAAAGCTTGTGTCTATTGTTAAAACCAATTTTTTTATTAAACCAATTTTCTTTAAATTTCTGTTTTTCTTCAAAAAAGTTTTAAGGTCCTTTCCAGTACACAAACTTAAACTTAAGGATATGACCCTACGCTGTTTTAAAGTTAACGAACCAATCTAGACGTTTCAATTTAAATCTGTGTAGAAAGTTTGCATACTTGGTTAAAATATTTATTTCAAAGTCGTTTTTTACTTTGATGCAGTTTATGAGTCCGTCAGTATACAATAAAGAATTTTGAATTTTAATTTGAATGGTAATTGCTTTCTTTTAAAAAGACAACTTCCGCACTATGAATATTCTTGGGTCGCGCTCGCAGTGGACTTTACAAACATTCATGAATCGGACACAAATAACACCCAGACTCAAAAGAACAATTTGTGGATTACATAAATTGTTGTCCCATTTGGGATTTGAACCGACAACACTCAACGCAGTAGGAATTGTCCTTTTAAATAAAAAATATCAAATTATTTATTTGACTTGTCTATTGTTAGTTTAGTAACGATCCTAAATGCAAACAAGTGACCGTGGCTTCGCTTCCCACCATGAATACATAATTTTGTGATAAGCACGTTCATTTGTTCTGTGTCTAACGCCGGGCTCACAACGAAATGGTCTTCGACGAGACCGTCCGCGACAAGACGGTTTTCGACAGTTGTCTTGTGCTGACGCACACCGCATGAGACCGAACAATGATTTTATTACAATTTATTATGGATATTACGCCTTTAAAGAGTGTTTGTTTACTTTTTTTTATTTATTTATACTTCCTGCATTACAATTCCACAACGCATGTCCCACCTAATACAACGCTTTTTACGGCAACCTAGTCGAGCTTCGAGAAACTGTCTCGTCCGAGACAGTTTGTCGACGACAGCCTTGGTGTACGACGGTCCCACCTAACACAATGCTTTTTACGGCAACCTAGTCGAGTCTCGACAAACTGGCTCGTCCGAGACTGTTTGTCGACTCCGGTGTGCGCGCACACTAAGTGTAATATATGTGATATATAAAATTATATTTATCAGTAGTTATATTACCGTAGCACAGTCACTGCCTAATCAATAATCAGATGGACGTGTGTGATAGATATATCTTGAGTTTATTTATTACTATCCAAGAAAACTGGGAACATTTTGTGAAGAAAAATCATTTGTCATTAGCTAGATAAAACGACAGCGGCGAGATTTGAAGGATGTTTATTGGGTAGGGGAAAGAACTCCCAAGAGCATAAACCCCGGATTGCTGTAACCTGCAGTAAACGCACGTGTTAGCTATAATATCAGTCTCCAGAAACAACAAGGGCTACATTTCTTCTTCAAAATTCAGAATGACGCTAGTTAATATTCATGGATAGTGATCTTTCTTTGACCTCGTGATAGGAAAAAAGTGAAATTAAGTTTCAATTAAACGTGTTGTAAAACTTCATAACCATAACCATAATCAAAACCATAGATGACACGAAATAAAAATTAATTCAAAACCAATAACTTCTAACTTTTTTAATAGGAGTCTGCTAATCAGTCATATTTAAATGTAGGTACAGTTTTTGAAACTATGTACCTATAACTGTGTTATTGGTTTACCTTGGTTGCCACCATGACCAGGAAAAGCGGGACTGCCGGGAACTGGGGGCCGTGGCTTTTGTTGCTTTCGCATTGAAGGGTTTTGCCCATAATCACCACGCTGGGCAGGCGGGTTGGTAATCGCAGGGCGTAGCTTGTTGCACCGGTGACGCTGCTGCCCGTCACTGGCCTATAGTATTTAGTTACGCCTGTTATTTAGTAACGTTTGTCGTTCAGCAGGGTGCACCACGTGCAGGCGAGGTTGGCTGGGAACGAAAGATTGTGGTTCGCCCCCTTACGCCCCGTAACGACCCTAACAACATTCTTAAGCAATAACAACTTTCACAGCTTCAAAGCTGTTTTACTATTATTATTTATATATTTATTACACAGAGAAAATCAAAATGAGTTACAATCTTACAGTTGTGGCGACTTCCACATACAGCGCCATCTACCGAAGATACTTCGAACTACGGAGTAACAAAGGAAACGAAGAAACTACCAATCCTGAATCGCGCAATGAAAGTTCTCGCGCCAATATATTCAACATCCCAACATCAACCGTGGGGCAGTTGGACCGCCAGGCATAATCACCTCACTCGGTTGGAGGATCCTCCCTTTGTGTTGGAGGGACATCACACCCGTTTCTCCACAGTGGTGACCCTGACGTGATTGGAAGCAGCCTTCGAAGCAGCATCAGAACGGCACCAACATGTTCACTCTCACAGCAAGTCTCACAGCCAGCCAGCAAACTCGGCCTCAACAGGGATACACCACACGCAGAAAGTGACCGCTCCAGCCTGGTTACCCCTACGGCCTCATCAGCGTCTAGGCACAGTACACTGCAGCCATGGTCCATGTAAGCAGAGCATATCTCTCCCGTCTATGCAGCAGCCAACCACTACGCAGCAACCGCCTCGACTCACTGGGGACCTCACCGCAGCACAGCGCACCGCACGCCATCCCGACTCACTGGGGTCAGCGGACTACAGTCCCGACTCACTGGGACTAGCGGCATTCAGTTCGGACTCACTGGAACTTGCGGCACTCAGTTCCGACTCACTGGAACTACTCACTCCTGGCACTGGCAAGCTCCGCAACAGAGCACAGACAGCTGACTCATCAGTTATCGACCTCCGGTCTAGGAGGGGAGTGATGTGGCGACTTCCACATACAGCGCCATCTACCGAAGATACGTCGAACTATGGAGTAACAAAGGAAACGAAGAAACTACCAATCCTGAATCGTGCAATGAAAGTTCTCGCTCCGATTACCATATATACAACATCCCAACATCAACCGTGGGGCAGTTTTCCCGCCAGGCATGATCACCTCGCCTGGTCGGAGAATCCTCCCTTTGTGTTGGAGGGACATCACACCCGTTCCTCCACACAGTAAATAAAAGTTACAGTTATAATTTGAAATGAAAAATCTAAATATTTAAATATATTACACAAGGGCGGACCCAGGGGGGAGGTCATGGGGGTAATGACCCCCCCCCCTGGGCTGTGTCCGTGACCTAGGTAGACTACTAATTTAAATTGTTAGACCAAATGTTTTTTTTTGTCATAATATATGTTTTTATCGTTCACAATATAAAATTTAATCGTGGCTAAAAAACGTCTAACCGGATTGACACTTCTCCACATCCATAAAAACGTAGCCATTGAAGTAGCAATAGAAGTAATAACGAATTTCGGGAGAAGACGTAAAAGAAAAATTGATTTTCTTACTTAAATATAGGTATTTTTAAGTACAGTACAATAACCCATGTACAATGCCCAATCAAGAGGTGATTTTTTTTATGTGATTGGTATCAAACGAGCAGATGGATCGCCTGATGGTAAGCGATTACCGCTGCCCATGGACCAAACCAGAGGCGTCAGAAATGCGTCGCCAGCTTTTTAAAAAGAAGTACCGACGCTCTTTTCTTGAAAGTTTGAAGGTCGAATTGGTCCGGGAATACAGTTCCTTCCACAGTTTTGTTGTATGAGGCAGAAAGTTTCTAGAAAAGCGCATAGTTGTGGACTGCCAGTAGTCTAAACGATGGGTATGAAATTGCTATCGCGTGGGACGATTGCGGAAAGAGGCGGCAGGGATCAGTTCGAACAATTCCTCGGAGCACTCCCCATGGTAAATGCGATAGAAGGTGCATAGCGAGGTCACATCTCTACGCAGCGCCAGAGAGCAGCCAATTTGAAACATCTTGGTAGTCGACGATTCGCTCTCCGTTGGATGCGGTCCATAGGGAGAAGCTGGTATTGGAGTGCCCAAAGATGAGAACAGTATTCCATGTGAGGCCGAACCTGCGCCTTATAAAGCAGAAGGCGGGTGGCCGGAGTGAAATACCGTCTCGATCTATTGAGCATGCCAAGTTTCTTGGAGGCCAATTTGCCCTACCTTCCAAAGAGCCACGAAACTGGACATCACTCGATATGTCGACACCAAGTATACCAATATTGGCTGAGGCAGACAAGGGAGTGTCTTCAAAACTAAGACATACGACCAACGGTAGTTTTTTAGCGGTGACGCAAAAATTTGTGTCTTTGTGTGGTCAAATTAGACTAAATTAAAATTAAGTCTACTAGACCCCATTCTGAGACTTTTTCCAAAGAGGTCTCAATTTCAGACACAAGTTTGTTTCGATTCAGACGTTTTCCCAAGAAATATTAGTGCGGCCGGTATAAAGAGCACCGCCCGTGCTGTCATATACATTACCTACAATGAATGCCGCTAATTTGCAATATGTCATTGATATGGGGGAGGAACAAAGTAGGCGATAGCACACAGTCTTGCGGGACACCAGCATTCACAGATATGAAGTCAGAGCACTCACCGTCGACTACGACCTTTATTTTTTTTTATTTTTTATTTATTTTTTTATGTATGGCCCGCCAAAATGACTCTACTCTGCCTGATGGAAAGCATAAGCAGAATCCAAGAGTATTGGTCGCCATACTCACTGCGAATGCAGACAATGCAGTATGGCGACCCACACCATGGCGGCCTAGTGATGCTGCTGCATCTTTTAGTCTAGTCAACAAGTATGGAACTTGTTGACTAGACTATTTGGGCCTCCGGTCTCGCACTCACCAACGAAACACGACAGCACGAACGTGGTCATTTTACGTTGATTTTCTGTGCGAGGGTAGTACCGCCCCGGTCGAGCCGGCCCATTCGTGCTTCTATCTGCTAAAAAGCTAGCGACCCATTCGCATAATTTTACGCTAAGCCCATAGGAAGGGAGCTTTGAAAGAAGCGCTTTGTGCCAGACCCGATCGACGGCCTTTGCAATGTCCAATGGGACTCCGCAAGAAGAGTAGGAGACCCGAAAAAGACTAGTTCCAAATCCGGAGCGCACATATTCAATACAATGGGTTGGTAGAACTGGATATCCAGCATAAAGCACTCGCACCGCGGTATGCTAGGTGGCTCCTGTTCCCCGTTATCCAAGGTCGAGTAAGACGCAAAGAGTTTAGTTAGAAGATCGGCTTTCTCCTTTGCGTCATAGGCCAACGAATTATTTCCTATGTGTAGAGGTAGCAAGGATGGCTTACAGAAATTCCCTTTGGTTGCCTTGGCAAGAGGCCAGAACGCCCGAGTTCCCGAAGGAAGACGCTCAAGTCTCTCGTCAATCCTAGCAATGTGCTCCGACTTAGCCCTTGCAATGTCTCTCTTGAAGGACCTGGAATCGAAGTTGTACTCCTTTTTCAACGTGCTGGTATTTTCATCCCGTACCGTCACCGCGTCAGCCCAGGCCTGGTAAGCTTCCTGCTTCCTACGAGAAACCTTTTTGGAAGATGGACCAAAGAAGGGCCGACATTTGCCATCAATGGGGACCACAGAGGATGGAATGAAAAGCTCCGTACCCTGCAGCACCACGAAACATCAGCAACAGAATACCAGTCTCCAAGGGTAGGACTGTAGTGCAACACAATCAGCTGACTTGTAGTGCCACACACGGCGGCTGCGTGTAACTCGCGATCGCGACGAGCGTTAGGCCGCGTTTTCGAACTCAGCTGAGAACTTAGAACGGCACTGTACTCCGGACAAGGCACGGTCTGAGAAGTTAAGTAGAGCATCTACGGATACGTGGTAACCGACCGGATGAGAAGTCAGCAGAAGGTCCAACAAAGAAGAATTCTGACCCTCTTCATTTGGGTCTCGGGTAAGCGTGGTAACCAGTCGTGTCAGGCCATATGCCAGGGTGAAATCGTGAACAGATCTCCCCGCATGATCCGTTTTACTGGAACAGTCGGTGCGGTACCTACTATTACATTTTGGCTTGGCACCGACTTCAATCCTATGAATAGGTAACACATACAAATTAAGTTATTTTATACTTTTTAGTTTTTGAAGTCGGTTTTTTTAAACGAAGTTTTGTTTTATTTTTCGATTTCTGGTCTTTCTCAAGTCTCTCATCATCATTTCACCTAAATAACCCATAATTCAAGTGATTTGAGGTAAACTGACTATCTGAGGTAAACTCTGATATCGTTTGCTTGCTTTAACTTCATTGTAGGCGCTTACGTAAATTTGAGGGTTTCCTTCGATTTCCTTAGGATCCCATCATCAGATCCTGATGGTGGGTATGGGACCACGAACACAAAAAGAATTTTCAAAATCGGTCCACAAATTGACGGAGTAATCCGTGTACATACATTAAAAAAAAAAAAAGAGATACCAATGAAATTGAGAACCTCCTCCTTTTGGAAGTTGGTTAAAAATTAAATTATAACTTCTTGTGACTCGAACACGACTATGTGACCCCCCCTGGCGCCAAAGCTGGATCCGCCCTTGATATTACAGTACAGTAGTTATACTATTACTTTGCCATGACTCATGCTTACTTACTCACATATTAACTGTAAAAACTGTGAAAAAATAATGTTCACACTAACTTTTAAGCTATCGCGTTCCGTAATATGTAGTTAAGTTCACGGAAATTTACTTGACTTTATTAAACAACTATCCTGAGCCCGTTAATTCCCATAAACTTAATAACTAATTAAATTATATTCCGTTACGTTACTTACCTATTTATTCTATGGTGTCCCAATCGAACAAGACCGAGATTTTTACTGACAGTGAACGGCGAAGGAACGATGAGTGTTCATTTCGTTCACATCATTCAACAAATGTCAAAGAAGTTATAACTTTATTCGCTGTTAATCATGTAGTTTTTTATTAAATTGTAGCAATAACTTCCCACGCTCTTACTTATTTAGTTAGAGCAATAACAATCAAATAGTTAACATGGTACAAGAAGTTAGTTAAGTAAAAGTTATATTGTTTATTCACGGAACTGTTGATATGTGACGAGCGACATTGGCGAAATTAATCAGTTGATCACAATGAAAGCGCCTTGTAAATAACTGGCAGTAGGTGAAGTGTGAAGAATAACATTATTTGTGTGTTGTGGTGTGTTATTGGTGTGCGAGATGACGGATAGCACATTTGTTTCGAAACCGGCGCGCGGCTGGCTGCACCCTGACTCTATTCTTGCGAGCGATGGAATCACTTATGCAGTCAGGGTAAGCTTCTTGTGTTACTTGCATTGTTCCTGTCTTTACGTTTGCCTTAACAGGAACTTCTTGGCATTGTAAATTTGTTATATTTTTCAAAACACAGTACATATAACTTTAAATTTTAGTTAAAATAGCCTACACTTATTTAGGTATACAACAGTGAGATTATTTACCTACTGTAGTTATACCAAACACTATTGTATGTTCATTCAATTGTTTTGTTAGCTTCAATGTCACCATCACATGTTAATGACATGTGATGGTGACATATGTATAACTTATACTTATCAGACTATGTAAAGTTAAACCACTATGTATGTATACCCTATTCAACTTCCTCTGAGACAAAAGGTAAACAAAGAAACCAATGTTTCTCAAACGAGTTGATCGAGAGTAAAGATGGCCAGTGTAACCAAACTAATTACAAAATTTCACATTTCTACGTAAATTATTTGCCTTATCACTACTCTTCAATTTAGTAGTGTAATAATATGTTCAAAGTTTGGGAACAGCTACAGTTTTAGGTGTTTTTAATGTCACTTTTTAGTCAGTCCACTGTGAACTCGGAAAATTTGAACAGTTGCAATTATTTTATTTTGTAACACACTTGTACTTGACACTGGCAGAATTGACGACATCGGCACAGTTTGCCATTTTCCAAGAAAAATAAAGAAAATGACACTTTTTTTATTGATTCTAGATGCATATAAAATTTGACCTATTAAAGAACCTTTTTCTGGTTTGTTTACCTTTTGTCTCAAAGGAAGTTGAATAGACTATAGGTCTATTATAGTAGAGAGAATAACTAATTCTCTATATGAAACCAGCCAAAAACAGTTCATTTCTTAGAATCTATTTTAAAACAGCATTTCAATAGGACTCCCATCATCCAATTTCTTTTTGATGGTACTTCAAAACTATCAATATGACTTCTGTCTGTGGAAATTCAAATGTGATAACAAATAAGTTGAAAAAATGCTAATTCAGAAAAAAAAATTTTTCTTCCTCAATCGCAATTATTAGTGTAATCCAATAAATGGTACTAAGTTGAGACCTCATATAATAACTTGACTCATTAAGAGCTGCATACTTTGGTAACCGGACTGCTTATATATATAATGTATCTAAATGTCAGTAGCTTATAGGTACATTTCTCACACTACCATCTGGTCTTGCAACTAGGCAGAGTTTTTACTATCTATACAAACTAGCGACCCGCCCCGGCTATGCAGGGGTGAATTTCAGATGCCCCTGCCGACGACATAATTCGTGCATTTTAAATCTGTAATATCTTCGAATATATTCATTTAAATTAGATACTGTAAAGGGCCATTTTGATCTATATTAAATGCACAATGTATTTAATTTACTTTGTTGTATAAGGATTCATTTTGTATTGCTTAAAATAACTTCGTAAATAAGCCATTATTTCTCGTAAAAAGAAAGGAATAAAAAATGGTTGTTGTGGGTTATGCCTAAGAGATAGACATATACCGTCGCGGACTTTTTTGTAGTACTTTTTAAGGTGTACAATACTGTAGTACATTATTTTGATCTATCTCGTAGGGTGCAACCAGCGTTTGCAATGTAAGCGCAAAAAAATGTGTTTATTTGCTACATCACATTAGAAACCTCGAAAATTAACAGTGTTTCCATACTATATTATGCATTTATTATACATAAAAACCTTCCTCTTGAATCACTCTATCTATTAAAGATACCCGCATCAAAATCCGTTGTGTAGTTTTAAAGATTTAAGCACACAAAGGGATATAGGGACAGAAAAAGGGACTTTGTTTTATACTATGTAGTGATAAACACCAGGAATACATAGCTGAGAACATTTAAACTTCATAATATATGTGGTTTTCTTTCAGTATATTGGCTGTATGGAAGTGTTAACATCAATGAAAAAACTCGATTTTGATACAAGGTCTCAGGTAGCAAAGTAAGTACCTCCCATTATTTATTTTTTGCAAGTCCTTATTACTATTCTAGATAAAGATAATTATTTCCAATATTTGTACCAATGTTTATAAAACTATATACAAGATTTATGGATACTTATTGTTTCTGTACAATCTTCTTTTAATTTTGTATTATGAAGCACTTTATAGTGACTATTCTAGTTCTGATGCCCACTCACTAACTGGTATCAGCAGTCCACTAGCACTCAAGTACATCAAAAACATGACCCATTCTCATCACCATATTTACTGATTGACTATTGATCTAATGATTGATTTTGCTACCTGAGAATTCAATTGTAAATGATCCATTTTGAAAATTCTATTAATGATTGACCAAATACACTATTCTCAATAATCATCATCATCAACAACATAATGTTCCACTGCTGGGCTCAGGTCTCCTCTCAAGAGAGGGTTAAGGCCTTACGTCCCCATGCTGGCCGTGTAACAATAATACTTACCACAAATGCTTCTAATAAGTTGACTTTATTATTTCAGAGAATGTATCGCAAGGGTATGTGCCGCAGCTGGTCTACGGTCAGCAGACAAGAAACGGAGAGTGTGCCAAGCAGCAAGCCGTGCACTGGCCGCACGACCTCGCATGGCACACTCGGGCGCAAATGTAGCTCTCACAATATCTTCCAAAGCAATTACATTGGCTGCCTTTGAAGGCGGAGAGACGATTGCCCGTCACGATATGCCCCGTGTATCATTCGCTTCTGGTGGAGATACAGACTCCTTAGACTTTGTGGCGTATGTCGCTAAGTCTGTTCCACCAGCTGAGTGGAGAGCATGCTACATATTGGAGTGTGGAGGGAGACTAGCACAAGATGTGATAGCTACGATAGGACAGGCTTTTGAACTCCGGTTTAAGGAATTCTTAACGAAACCCTCGTCGTAAGTACTTTTTATTGTATTTATGTAATGTGAAATTATTACCGCAAATGCAACACTTGCAGTGATGACGTAATTTCTTGACAATGGCAGGTTTGTATGGGACTTTTGTACCGCTTGGCGTTTGTCATGGTAGGGATTGTTTTTGTATTTATTTGGCTGCTAATATCACCGAAAACAACATTTTAAATTCCTAGATTTTTACAACACAGCGTTAAAAAGGTTTTTTAGTTTTTAGATTACAAAGAAATGCATGGATCACAAATGAGTTTTCATTATTGTCAACAAGATGGCGTATAATTATATTTTTGATATCAAAATCATTTGTCTACGATTTTCTTGATCCGTCAATAAAATTTTGCTCTCTTACTAAATTCTCCAGTAAGCTCATTAATAAATATAGATTCAAATATATAAACGTGTTTTATGTAAAATATAATTTAAAATAATGTAAAATATTTTCGGCAACGTGATACACAACGCCATCTAGTTTTCAGACTAAGTAGACTTTAATCATGGCGTGTTTAGAGCACGTAGGAATGCGTTTTGTTAATGCAGTTATAACAACTTTATGAGCAGAATTAAAATTCTATTAGCAGAGTTCTAAAAATATAATAAATACATGAAAATAATTAAGTTGATTCACTTAATAAACGGTATAAATCTCATAACATAAACTTTTTTACTTAAAACTGTACCCAAAAGAATTGTAGAACTGCTAATATAAAAAAAGAAGTATTTTAAATTCAAAAAGTCTGTAAAAACCGAAACCGAACCTGAAAAAATACTTTAGATAAAAAAAAAAGTTGAGTTTTTTTTATCTTAAAGGAGCTTAGCTACAATTTTATTATGACTATGTCGCTCCTCGCTATGTCGAACTGGAGTTCAGCGGCATATCCGTATAGTAACATTTCAGCTTATAGTGAAATTTAACATATTGATTTTTATTATAACCTAGCTGAATCCCGCGGTGTTACTCGTGGTTATTGTCGTACCGTGAGTAACACCGCGGGGCGAAGTTAGTCTAAAGAAATTAGCCTAAGTTACTCCTTATATCATCAGCTACCTATCAGTGAAAGGAGCAAAAGGGCAATAATTCCGTAAAATATAAAACTTGAAAATAACACACAACTAGACACAAAGTTAAATAACGGTTATATTATAAACTAGCTGACCCGGCGAACTTCGTATCGCCATATTTACATATCTGTCTCAGCTTCCCGAGGGCAGTGTACAGTCGCGGACAAAAAAAAACACTTTTCGCGTTATCTTTTATTATTTTTCTTTCTAGCAAAAAAAGAATGAATGAAATCGGACTCTGTATTATTGAATTACAACTAAGTACATATTTTGTCTTCCATCCCCTCTCTCCAGGAAACCGTGCTGAATTTCGGGATAAAAAGTATCCTATGTCCTACCTCGTAATATGAACTCAAATCATGCCAAGTTTCATTTGAATCCGTTAAGTAGTTTCGGCGTGATGCGCGGCCAAGACACAGACAGACAGACGGACAGACAGGCAGACAAAAATGAAAAAAAATCCAGTTTTGGCTTCAGTATCGATTATAGAGCCCTCCAAAAAAAAATTTCAAAATATATTTAATGTACAGGATTGGACCTGTTACATTTTTATTATAAGTATAGATGATTGAGTATATGTTAACATCTTACATTTAATGAAAAATTTCATTTTTATCTCGTCTTGATCATTATTATGATCTCATCCGAAAGACGTTGACCAGTGGACATAGGCGTCCCCCGAGGCTCGCCACGATAGCCTGTCCTGTACTCCTCGAATTTAACAGCTTCCAGCGACGTTCAACATTTTTATATACATACTATTACATACATATAACTTAATGTTAATAATAAACACCGTTATTTAGGCGCCTATTCATATTAAGTCCACTGTGTCGGTCTAAATGTAATACAAATAGATGATCACTCAACGTAAAAGAAGCTCATGGTGATTCATCATATCACTATTAGTAACTGTAATTGATAGTGAATATGAGGCATTTCTCAGAAACTATATACATGAATTTGAGTCATCTCATGTTAGCTTGGCCCTATAAACTGATAACAACCGATGAACAATTGCAGTTTGTTTTCAATAAAATATAGCTAGCATTGTAATGAATCAATATGTTATGTACTTTATAGGTTAATAAAAATACATATTTTTTTTATTGAATAAGGGGCAAACGAGCAGACGTATCACCTGATGGTAAGTGATTACCGCCGCCCATGGACACCTGCAACACCAGAGGCGTCACAAGTGCGTTGCCGGCCTTTTAAGAAGGAGTACGCTCTTTTCTTGAAGGTTTGAAGGTCGTATTGGTCCGGGAATACCGCAGGCGACAGTTCATTCCACAGTTTTGTTGTGCGAGGCAGAAAGTTCCTAGAGAACCGCACAGTTGTGGACTGCCAACCATCTAAGTGATGGGGATGAAATTGCTGTCGCGTAGGACAATGGCGGAAAGAGGCGGCAGGAATCAGCCCGAACAATTCCTCGGAGCACTCCCCATAGTAAATGCGGTAGAAGATGCAAAGCGAAGCCACATCTCTACGCAGCGCCAAAGAGTCCAGCCGAATTGAAGATTCCTGGCAGTCGACGATTCGAGTCGCTCTCCGTTGAATGCGGTCCAGAGGGAGGAGCTGGTACTGGGGTGCCCCCGCCCAAAGATGAGGACAGTATTCCATATGTGGCCGAACCTGCGCCTTATATGAAAACCGCAAATTATTATTAATAATAATAATCTTTGTTAGCAATCTAGTTTATACATAATTTTGTGTCGGTGTTAGCCGCACTAGGCTTAGGCTGTATCGCGGCTCGCTATTGTACGATTTACAAATTGGACTTAAGGTATATGGACATAAACTAATAATACTGGTTTAAACAAAGTTTGATACAATTAGATATAAGGGTAAAAGGTTATTGTTTGTAGTAATTGTGTTGTGTGTGATGTTGTGTGCTGAGTGTGTATGTGGTGTGTGAGGTGTGAAGGATCAATTCATTTACACAACTGGTTTCAGAAATCGTTCCAGTTCACGGTAACTAAAGCCTATTATAAACTCGGTAATGCTGATCTGTGTTTCACGGGCGGTTATTTTATTCTGATATCGAAAATGAACAATTCATTTTCAGGCTATAAACTAAATTTAAAAAATCAATACACGCTGCTCAGACAACCAATAGGTTGGTAGAGGATTTTGTGTCAAATTTTCCTTAACTTTGCAATTCTGTTGTCTTGCGTAGTTTTCTCGCTTAGTCGTCCCCTACGCCATTAAAGGAATAAACGGTGTCACACCGCATTATTAATCGTTTATTTATAAACTTATGTTAAAATTTACAGATTAAACCTGAACGGTTCGCGTTCGGTGTGTGAAAGCACAAGTGCGCAATCGCAGGGCGCAGAAGACCGCGAGTACTACAACGACATGCCCGACAAGTCGCCACCGGAGAACGTGCACGGGTACAGACACCCACCACCACCTCCACTCGGCTCACTCGCACCTATATCTTCGTAAGTACCATTTGTATAAAATACTAGCTTTCGCCCGCGGATTCACTCGCATTTAATAAAAAGTAGCCTATGTTACTTCTAATACCTCCAAGAATATGTGTACAAAGTTTCATGATGATAGGTTAACTAGTTTCCGCGTGAAAGCGTAACAAACATACTTTCAACTTTATAATATTAGTGTGAGAAAAGGTTATAGTACTACAAATACATCACTTTTTTTAAAATGTATTTAGCACATAAACAAGTTGACATAATTCTTAGGTTTATGCAAATTGACGGTATCTACAGAAATCACACGAGCCGTCGAATGTTTTTTTTTTCAAAAACCTTTGTTATGACATTTTCTCTTTACTTTACACCAAGTGAATGAGGTAGGCTTTAAGTTAATCAACTTTTGCTTTGGCAGTTTCTCTCTAACAGTGCTCAAAATATCAAGTATTCATTTATGGGAGTTTACAGACTTTTCTAATTATTCTATACTAGTTGTTGCCCGCGGCTCCGCTCGCGTGTATGTCGGTTATCGCGGCAAATAGTAGCCTACGTGTTATTCTGATGTATAAGCTATATTACTGTAAAGTTTCATCAAAATCCGTTCAGTAGTTTTTTCGTGAAAGAGTAACAAACATCCATCCATCCATCCATCCATACTTACAAACTTTCGCGTTTATAATATTAGTATAGAAATATTTAGCCTAAAATAATTATCTTTTCTATTGAAAGGAAAATCACATACACCATTTTAACCTAACCATTCTAATTTTAGTGGGGGTACTTCTTACTTATACCCATTTGTGACTAAGATGTTATTGGAAGACGTTAGTAACTTATCGTCACTCTTTTAATACCGGAAAACGTGACTTGTAAAGGAGGAAAATGTCAAGTCAAAGTATAATTGTTGATAGAAATAATACAATATGACCTATTTGTTATTGTATTTTAGATGCGAGGAAAGTGTGAGGCACTACGTGAACCAAACCCCGCCACCTCGCACGCCGCCTACCGCGCTACTGCCCAATCATCACACCGATATATTCGATATGCGTGAGTATAAACCATTGTCCAATTAGGTGTATCATTTTATTTTTACGCTATTTATATTGTATAAAAAATGTGTTTTAGATTTGCATTTAGGTTATATATAACACTAGCTTTTACACGCGGCTTCGCTCACGCAGACTTTCATCCCCTGATTTACCCCCTTAGGGGTGGAATTTCAAAAAATCCTTTCTTAGTGCTCACTTACGTTACATAAAGAACCTACATGCAAAATTTCAGGATTCTAGCTTCAGCGGTTTGGGCTGTGCGTTGATTTCTGGGTATGTCAGTCAGTCACATTACTCTTTTATATATATAGACTAGCTTTTACACGCAGCTTCGCTCACGCAGACTTTCATCCCCTGATTTACCCCCTTAGGGGTGGAATTTCAAAAAAATCCTTTCTTAGTGCTCACTTACGTTACATAAAGAACCTATGTTGGATTTCGAACGTCATTGTACTGGCAACATTTTGATTGTCTCTGGTTCGTGTTTGACGTTTTGACGTTTGAGGTAAAATATGTAAAAAAGAGCGTGATAGAACTCGTGTTGAAATGGTCGGTGCCGTAATTTATTGATTGTTAATTTTGTAGTACTCGTATAGTTTCCGCGTGAGATTGATAACACCGTGAGGTTTGTTGAGCTAGGGTACTTGTGGGCTCGCCGCCCAGCGTGAGACGAGATTAATATCGAAAATTGTTGAGAAGGCTTGTGAACAGTCTGCCGTTATTTGTGATTAGACTCGCGATAATTGTAATACGTGATAGGCGCGTCCCGCGAGAACTAAAACGAGTGTATTGAAATTCGAATATCTGTGAAAAGTTGATTATTGAGATTAATTCGGATACCTTGAGAAATAACCAGCACCTGGAAGCAATGTTTGTGTGAAGACGAAGAGCAGTGAAGAAACTACAACACCAAGAGATCTCTTGGGGACGTCGAAAACAGGACGCCACACAACTCCAGTAAGTGTAGTTTAGATTAAGAACACGGTGACACAGCCGTGGGTCATTCTTCTTGCCAGTGGTATTAGTAGTGATTGTATATCTATCTATGGGCCCGTAGGTATTATAAACTTCACAAGGTGATCACTGCCTTGACAAGAGGACTGATCAACCTACATGCAAAATTTCAGGATTCTAGCTTCAGCGGTTTGGGCTGTGCGTTGATCTCTGGGTATGTCAGTCAGTCAGTCACATTATTTTTTTTATATATAAAGATGTAGATGACGTTATGGCCTTTAGAATACAGTCACCATAAATGCAGATAAAGCAGCTAGTGAAGGAATAAATTTAATTCCTCTGTGATTTGTGATAGCAACCGCTCTACGATGCCAAATGCAATTGACGAGGGTTTTCTATAGCTATGTAATAATATTTCGTCAATCAGTGGTTTACCGTGGGAGAGCCACGCTTCAGCATGCATGGGCCGGCTCGACCGACAGAAAACCGGTGTGAAACAGAGCTTGCGCTGTGTTTCACCGAGTGAGTGAGGATACCGGAGGCCCAAACCCCTTTTTTTTTGTTTGGAAATCCCCTCGTATACCACCGGCTGGTGGTTATGTTGGACTCGAACCTACCTAACTCTCGTAAACTACTCGTCTAAATACCGCACACCGTCTCGGGTACTAGAAGTATTCCAACCCCTCCCAACCATCCCCCAAAGGCCAGCAACGCAGTGCCGCCTCTGGTGTTGCGGGTGTCCATGGGTGGCGGTAATCGCTTACCATCAGGCGATACGTCTGCTCGTTTGCCCCCTATCTCATAAAAAAACATACGTGTAATATACGAGTACATCTGTAGGTTGGAGCTTCACCAGTCTATTGCTCCTGTGTTACGTATACAGCTTGATAAATGATAGACGTAACTTGATTTAACGCTATTTATTTGTTGCACACAAATGACCGATAAGCGTAATGATAAATAAAGGCGCACTGGTTCGTAATTGTTATAAAATCGGCATTGTGGATGTAAATGCTGACCGCGCTAAAAACTTACGTGACAATGACTATGATTTAATCAAAGAGACGCCTCTTGTAAATGTCACCGTAAGATTGTAAAACCGTTACACTGTAATCTATCTCACGATATTGCAAACTATCGATAGATTGTCAACTACGATATACTGCTTACGCGCGTCAAATTGTCTACAGTCCCTGATTGGTCGATTTTAGAGTAGGCCGTTCAATAGCCATAGAGTTCGGTTAGGTTAGAAATTCTATAATTAATCACAAAATAATTTTACTGCCATAACAATTTTATATAACTAATTCTAAAGCCGTGAGGTATTTTCAATATGAAATCAATTTAAAACCACAAAATATGACTAATTAACAAACAAATATGGCGGCGCGGGACATATGGTGTTCAACCAATCAGCGTGCGACTTGCGACTCGTCGTACCATTTCACAATCTATCGACTGTTTGCAATATCGCGAGATAGATTACAATCTAACGGTAACATATTATATAAAACAAGCAAGTGTGATCCACAGAGCCGTTCACGGCGGCGCCGATCACGTCGTCTTCAGCGGCGTCGTCGTCGTCCACGGCGTCGTCGTGCGAGCCCGCGCAGCCGCTCAGCGCGCAGGCGCAGGCCGCGCTGCTCGCGCACGAGCCCTGGTTCCACGGACCCATCTCCAGGACTACCGCGGAAAAGGTACCACCACACTCCTTCATCAACTTCCTACAATGTTACACATCTTAGGACACTCCAATCACTCTTGTTACTATTAAGAGTTGAAGACAACTTTTGTTTTAATAACAAATGAAGTTCAAAATCTGTATATTAATATGTAAAACCAAAAATGTATGCCCCCTTTTAACCGAGTTCAAAAAAGGAGGTAGTTATCAATTCGACTGTTTTTTTTTATGTTTGTTATACCTCATAACTTTGGACTGGGTGAACCGATTTTGATGATTTTTTTTATTTGAAAGCTGGTACTTCCCGTCCCATTTCAATTTCCAGTTCTTGAAGTCGTTTTTTTTTGTTAAAATTTGTGATTTACAAATTGAAAAACAAATGAAGTTTAGAGACCTATAAGTTTTTATGAATTTTAAAACCTAATTATTATATATTTAATTAATATGTTTATTAATATGTGAAGTGAAAACTTTATTCCCCTTTTTATGAATTATATGTAAGAGGAGTGTAAAAAGCTATAAAATGAGAAAATTACACGCTGTTTACGCTAATAAAATGAACGAAATCAATATTATGTGATGAATTAAAACTCTATAAGCACAGTTCTAAAAATATGATAAACTAGTTTATGCTTGCAGTTCCGCCCGCCTGTATGTCGGTTATCGCGGCAAATAGTAGCCTATGTGTTATTCTGATGATTAAGCTATATTACTATAAACTTTCATCCAAATCCGTTCAGTGGTTTTTGCGTGAAGAAGTAACACAGATGCACACTCACAAACTTTCGCTTTTATATAATAGTGTATATAGGTAGTAATACAGGTAATACTGTAGGTAGTAGAGCCACGCTGATTTCAGCATGAATGGGCCGGCTCGACCGGGGCGGTACTACCCTCGCACAGAAAATCAACGTAAAATGACCACGTTCGTGCTGTCGTGTTTCGTTGGTGAATGCGAGACCGGAGGCCCAAATAGTCTAGTCAACAAGTTCCATACTTGTTGACTAGACTAAAAGATGCAGCAGCATCACTAGGCCGCCATAGTGTGGGTCGCCATACTGCATTGTCTGCATTGGCAGTGAGTATGGTGACCGCCACTCTTGGATTCTGCTTATGCTTTCCATCAGGCAGAGTAGAGTCATTTTGGCAGGCCATACATAAAAAAAAAAAAAGTGTGATATTCTAAAAAATAAAGTTGATGTCAGTTGGTGGCAGAAGACGGTGAGTTCCTGGTGCGGGAGTCGGCCGCCTGCGCCGGACAGTTCGTGCTCACGGGCGCCCGGCGCGGCGCGCACAAGCACTTGCTGCTCGTCGACCCCAAGGGAGTGGTGAGATACCTTTTTTTTTTTTTTTTTTTACGTGTGGAAATCCCCTCGGACCGTCACCCGCGCCGGGGCTTGCGGCGGGGCGGTGTGTCGGACTCGAACCGACTAAAACCACACGGTGTGCCACTCTGCGCCTGAGGAGAGAGGAGTCCGGGAACTGCTGTTATTACGCCATCCGGAAGTGGTGAGATACCTAGCTTTACTTCACTTACATTTACGTTACAATCCTCATATAATAGGGTAGTTGACACCTTTGTCAAATTTGTTACTAATTAACCGACTTCAAAAAAGGGAGTAGGTTATCAATTCGACTTTTTTTATGTTTGCTACCTAATAACTTTCGGCTGGGTGAACCGATTTTGATGGTTATTTTTTAATTTGCAAGCTGGTGCTGCCCATGCGTGGACCCATTTCAATTTGGTCCAGTTCTTGAAGTCGGTTTTTTTTTTGTTAAAATTTTGTATTATTATCTATAATATATAAAGTTGTGACGTCACTGCTTTAGACTACTCAATTGAGCAATATATTTCAATGTTTATTTGATTAAAATTTGTAATAGAAATAAAAAGCTGTAATAATTATATTTACCAAGATGTTTTGTAATATTCGTTTTAGGAAAAGAGACATAGGTATTTATTTACGATACAGTCAACTACCCTATTACGTACATTAAAGAGAACTAAGTGCCCTCAAATGTACTGACAACTAGGCTAGTGAATTTTAGTTAGTGATGACAACAAGACAATCACCACCAATGTCTTATATAATAAATCTTATAACACTATTTTTGTATAATCCCTAATTAATAATATTCATTGATTAGGGATCATCATCCAAAAATAATGTCACGTGATATAGGGGTTATGGGTGTCAAAGCCGTCTGTTACGTCATATATGGATAGCCTCTTACATGTTATTTAAATTTCAGGTACGAACGAAAGACCGTGTATTCGAGAGCGTGCCCCATTTAATCAAATACCACTGCAGTAACGAGCTACCGATCGTGTCGGCGGACTCGGCGCTGTTACTGCGCAAGCCGGTGCTGCGAAGTGACGCCTCGTGAGATATCCAACGATAACTGTAGTTAATTCAACGAAATATTTAGCCCCATTCCGAACCTCTTGTGACTTATTCGCTGTCGTTATTAGACCCACATTATGAATGTCCTTGATTTTTAAAATAAAGGGTTAAAATTATAGCCAAGGGCTGCTATTTTAATATTGGATACCTTCAATAGCTGACAATTATGCTATTGGGTGTATCTGTTATAAAGGTCTGGGTTGACTGGCACAGCTCATGTTCAGTTGAAAATTGTGACATGATGACTATATTTACCAGACTTTATTTGTTTCAACAGAGAATTTTGAATAAACATTTGATTCTTATTATTCCCTAATCTAATTCACGAACATTCTTCTAATATTTTATACATTTTATGCTATCTCTTGATTTTATCAGTAGTTTCATTTTTAGAAAGAATATATTGGTACCAAAGGCGTGATGATTTGGTTTTGTTGGGATTTCAGCGCAAAAGAAATGTGATTTTTGCAATTAAAATAAAGTTATTTGTTAAACTAGTCTTCACCAAATCATTATTTAAATGTGAAGGCTGCTAACGTGTTTTAATGTGTATGAGCGTATGGTAAGCTAATGTCGTATTTAGGAATAATGTTGGTGTGCAATTCACAATGCCAAACACTCGCGACACAGACATCTTATTTTTATATAAAATATATTTTGCTACAAATCAAATATTACATTTGATATGCCGACCTGGCATTCTCATTGCGCACAAAGTTATAAGAAGCTCTCTGCATTATAGTTTAAATTTAATGTTTACCATAACAGATAGGTGCTATAATGGCTTACTTAAATAATTTTATAAAATAATGTAGCAGTGTAACAATGAAATTGTACATAAAACCATCACAAAATACATTTTATAATTCTTAGACTACATTAAGACTGTTATTTTAGACTAGAATTCTTTTACAGAGTTTAGTGATAAAAGTTATTGACGCTTTAAATTGTTTTCTCTCATTCATTGGCGAGAGTTTATTTGTAGTAAAGCAATACTAAAGGAAACAGCTAGATTTGCAATTACCGCAATCATGGCAGGATATGATAGTTAGACGAATCATAAGTGTTTAAACGTATCTCGGCACCTCTAAATGATCTAATGCACACTCAAAAGTAAATACAGTAATTCATTGACATACAAATCAATGTTGTACATCGTCATAAAATATAGTTTATGAAAATATGTTATTAAACTATAATTATTAATAAAATTGATGTATTTATAATATAAATGTGATTTAAATAAACTATTTTGAAAATCAACAGGCTTTTATTTTAGAACTTTTGATGGCACTCCTATTAGTGTTATTATGAGAATCTATGGAGCTCCTTAGCGTCAGTCACGGGTCCCAACTTGACAGTCACGGCTATGAACTTGACAGTCACGGGTCCCAACTTGACAGTCACGGGTCCCAACTTGACAGTCACGGCTATGAACTTCACAGTCACGGGTCCTAACTTGAACCACTGACACGCTAAACGCGCGGGCCGCCCTGGCAAATTTGGTTGTCTGTAAAGTCGGTTTACGGACGATAGTTTAACGTGACAACGTCATAACATAACAAAACAATGATGAAATGATGAGAGAGTTCAACAATCAACAGAGAGATCAACAAATGAGTTGTCGTTGTTGTTAACAAGATGGCGTATTAGTTACCATATTTTCAGATACACTAAATAATATTATCAGATATTACAGATACTTACCGGTGAGTAAAATATTCACATTTTAGAGGCAAAAAATATAAATATTAGCACCGGAAAATCTTAATTTACGGTTGGCAATTTACGATATCTAATCTTATCGAGTACTGTGAACCGAGGGCCGAGCCGACCCCTGGTAGCGCCTATGGAGCGCCTCTTTTTTTACGAATCTTCATGTTTCAACGTATATTTTTTGTCGTGACAAACGTCTTATAATTTGATGGAGCCGGCTGCACACACGAAAAAACATGACTTACCTCGCTATGCGGCGTTACCTCGCTCTGAGGGGTTCCATTTAAAGCTTGAAGTGCAAGCGAGAGATAAATGCGGCGCTCACGCCGCATCTATGTCTCTATCTATCTCTCGCTTGCACTTCAAGCCTTAAATGGCCGCAAGCGCCGCATCTATCTCTCATAATTTCATCAATGTTTCGTTATGACGTTGTCACGTTAAACTATCGTCCGTACAGACTTTACAGACAACCTATTTTTATTAGTTTTAATTTTGACTGAGGTAAATGCTCTCCTGTTTTATTTACTTAGATATTATTTTCCTAAATAGCTAAAACGAGTTCGCTTTCACTTGTCAATTACTGCAAAAACTAAATCATTGCGTATATGGACAATTCAGCATGGTGACCCACACTATGGCGGCATAGTGAGATGGTTTTTCACGCCCCGCTTAAAGGACCCGAGATGATAGTGGCATGGGAACACCTGCGCTGGTAATGAGTTTCAGGTTTTAACTGATCTTATCGTATCGAGAGCATATGTCGACTAATCTAAAACGGTGAATTTCAAAACCAGCACGTCTTGTAGAGGAAGGGAGAAGATGGGACCACCAGTGGGTGGTGGGTGATGGTGGAAAAGCTCGTCAGAACACTCTCCAAGATAAAGGCGATAGAGGACACCTATAGAGGCGACATCTCTCCGCAACTGCATCGGCTCAAGGGACTCGGAAGCTTCAGGACTGTGGATAATGCGAAATGCTCGACGCTGCCGATCGAGAGCATCCAGCAAGTACTGTGCGGATCCATCGCAAAGGTGAGAACAGTACTCCACGTAGGAGCGAACCTGGGTATTATAAAGAAGACACAGGTGCTTGGGCGAGAAGAACCGTCTCATCTTGTTCCGCCGTATGCCTAGTTTCCGCGAGACCGCTTTAGTGATGCTCTCAACGTACTCGCGCGGGTTAAGATCTCGGCAGATATCCATACACAGGATATCGACGTTACCTTGTAGCGGCAGTTGAGAGTTCTAAAAAGTGGGAAAGGGAAAGAATCGAGACTTTTTCGTAGAGAGCGCGCACAGCTGTGTTTTCTTGGCATTGAACACGACCAGATTCTTACAGCCCCATTGAGAAATGCGGCCCAGAACATGGTCGAGTTGAGCGACTCGCTCCTGTTGTTTTTCTTCAATATCTGCTAGCTTGGATGTAGGGTGTCCAAAATATCGCCCATGAACTGTGCTGTCGCCTGCATAGCAATGAATGTTGGTAAGGGCTAACATGTCATTGAAATGCAGAAGAAACAGCGTGGGCGACAGGACGGAGCCTTGAAGTACACCAGCGTTTATCTGCTGAATACACATCGGACAACACAAAATCGGAGGCCACGCCGTCGCAAAGGAATCTAATGCGGCGCTAGTGCAGGAATGCGGCAACCCAGTTACAAAGTTTTTTGGAGAGAAGCGAACGGTGCCAAACCTTATTGAAGGCATGTCGAGGTTGATGGACAAAGACTCCCCATGCTTGTCAATAACCTCACCCCAAAGGTGTGTGACGTACGCTAAATGATCACCCCTGGATCGATTTGGTCTAAAACCATTCTATCGATCATTTAGTAAGGAATGATGAGTGAAACACCGCTGGGTTACCGTCGGGTCCACTAGTCCACTGGCTTTCCGAACATCGAGTGATCGAAGCTCCGCACGGACATCACTTAGCCGGATGCGAATATACCGCATTCTAATGTCGCAGGTCGGAATGGTAGGCAGGTGCATGACGTCGATTCGGGAGTTAGCCGCAAAGAGATCAACAAGCAGTTTCACTTTCTCCTGCGGCTGATCGGCAAGTGATCCGTCGGGATATTTCAGCAATGGTAACGAGCGCTGCCAGAAGTTAGACTGCACGGCTTTTGCCGATCGCCAGAACTTTCGGTAGTGTACCTATGCGACGAGTTCTTGGCCTTGGGCATCCGCTCTAATTGCGAACCCTCTTGCGTTCCCTAGTGGCTTTGTTAAGCGCTACTTTTAGTCGATCAACGCCCTACGCCCTGGGTCACCATAAGCGCGGTGAGCCGATTGCTTTTCTGCAACGGCGTGGGTGCACTTGCGATAGAACCAGGAACGGGTCATTGCGCTGACGACAGTGATGGAATATAGTATTCCATTCAAACATATGTTTAAATAGGCGAGTTGTATCAGAGTCTCCAGAATGGGATCACCCCAGTGAGCCAGGCGCGGTTCCAAGGGGCATGACCCCCCCTAAAACCGTACACATGTAACTTTTTTTCTGCTACTAGAACCTAATTACCAAATATTATCATCCCAATATATTTACCAATAAAAACAAAAGATATCCATTTGTTTTTAATGTGTGCAATATAATTGTGTATTGTGCAATAAAGTCTAATTTACTCGACTTAAATTGATTATAATATTCCCCATCTACCCCAGACTTAGCGAGGAAGCGCTCCTCAAGTACGTAGTGTAGATAGTACGTAGTAGTACGATAGTGAAGATTATGTCGTGTCGTGCGGCATATTTGTGTCTCCGTTAGAAAAAGCATAACCGGCTGTGCCGTCTTAAGATGCTGGTGGAAGGCGTTTGGGTTTATGTAATATGGAATACTCTATGGAATATGTTATTGTATAAGTGTATCAAAATAATTTGTGGCGGCGGCTTGGCCCCTAAACGGGAGAACTGGCTGGCGGGAGCTGAATTATTTAATTGATCTTGTCTCGGGTCGTAGAGAGCCAGAAACATTTCGAGACTTATTATTTTCTGCGTAAACAAAAAGATTTCTTGCTCGCACACACCAGCAAGCAACCCACGTAGAGCTGCCCGTGCGTGGCAGGCGCGGTTCCAGGGGGGGGGGGGGGTCACAGGGGACGTGACCCCCCAAAATCTGCTCCTAGAACCATATTTTCTTATTCTTATCAGTTTCCATAATTGTTCAATCGAGATAAGAAATCAAAGGATAGGAACTCTTTGAGAGAGTTATCTCTGGCTGGAGCAGCGAGCACCTGTCGCGAGTGGGCCCTGATCTATCGAACTGCCAATTTGGATTCCAACGGGGACGCTCGACAGTGGACGCTAATATATAGGTGTGTTCGCTCCCTGTCGGGGTCGGCAGTCCGATCGGAGGGTGGTGTTGGTAGTTAGCCTTGATATCGTTAACGCTTTCGGCACCCTTCAATGGGGCGCGATTAGGGCGGCCCTTGAATATCACGAGGTGCTGATTTACCTGCGTGCCGTCATAGTGGTCTATCATCGCGACAGGACAGTGAAGTTTGTCGATCGGAACGGAGTGGAAAACTTCGTGGAGGTGTGTTGTGGGTTTGCCCAGGGCTCTGTATTGGGCCCATTGTTATGGAACCTCGCATACGATGCGGGCCTTCGCACTAGTCTGACTTCGGGCATCAGTGTCGCCTGCAGACGATACCCTAATACTGGCTAGAAGGTGACACTTCGGGGAGGTGCTTCTGCTCGCAAGGGGTGGCTTGTGTCGTGGATAAGATTCATGAGCTGGGCCTGAGGGTGGCGCCAGCTCATACCTCCGGGTGGATGACACCGATGTCCAAGTGAGTCAGTACATGGAGTACCTCATCATGGACAATCGGTAGAGCTTCGAAAAGCATTTCGGGCGACTAGTCCCCAGTATGAGGAGTAGCAGGTGTGCCACATTGTCTGCTGCCCAATCTTGGGGGTCCGCGGAAAGAAGTTCGCTGCCTCTATATGCGTGGGCGTGCGTATGGGCGTCGTGCGATCCATGGTCCTCTATGGGGATTTTCCCGCTGTAATGCTCAACTCGGGAGTCTGCAGCGGTTGATAGCCATAGGGATCGTACGAGGCCACCGTACGATCTCGTACGAGGCGGCGACGATCCTAGCACGATCTCCACCCTTCGACATTCTAGCCGACATGAACTCAATGGTCTGTGACGAAATTCGATCTGTCGGTCAGGCGGTACGATATATAACGAAGAGATAGCGCCGTATCATGAGCCCGGAATGCTTCGTCAGAACACACATACGCAAGCCCTACGAGATTGGCGGGCACGGCTCGACACCCAGGGTTGTGCCAGCCAACGCGCTGTTGGAGCCTTTCTGCCGAGCTTCGAAGCTTGCATAGAGAGAACCAACTTATCACCTACCGATTCACTTAGATGCTCACCGGGCACGGTTGCTTCGATGACTTCGCCCGGTCGGACAGATCGGACGAAACCTGTCACCACCAGCATAGATCGCGGCAATTCTGGCGAGCAGTGTGAAAACGTTATGATCCAGAAGGAGTCCGAAGAGCGGAATCGGGAAATAGCTGATCCCGCTCGAAAGAGGCGACGAAGAATGCGCGATAAAGGCCGCTAGCTCCCCAATAGACGGTTAAGGGTCATTGTGGCCACTGGAAATGAACCGACACCTCGGTCTGGCCGGTGGTGTCGTCTCAGGCGAGTCGGTGTTCCGACTCTCTTACTGTGTAGAGCGGTGAGAGGTACGACAGCGATATGTCCCAGGTTTGAATCTGGTTACCCTGGGATGTGCCTCAGTGATGAGGTACCTCATCACTTAGGCAAGGCAGGGGGAACTCCAGAATCCGCTGATGCGTTCCTGGAGCTGCTCTTAACTGCAGATGTAGGCCCACGCCGAGGTTTAGTAGTTAGACCGATTTGTCGGGAGTTCTATACACGCCCTTCGTCCCTCAACGGAGCTAGATCCTCTAAATATTCTTCCAGAGATTGTCACAGATCTGTCAAATATTCTGATCCCAAAAGATTTACCAATAATAAATTAAATTAAAAAGCTTTTTAAAAACAAGCTTGTACTGGAATGTCTCGGACGAATCAAACGAATCCAAACTCGATGATGTTGCGACGTTTCTTTACAGAGTTCCTATGGCCACCTTCCTGCTCCAACATCAGATCAGCTCCATGTCATTATAATATTGTATTGTCACGCTGTATACATATGCTTGCAAAATTTCAGCAAAATCGGTACAAGATATCTGCTTCAAAATTGAGTTGCAAGATTCCACCCGAACATACAAGCATACATACATACATACATTGCAAGAGATTGCAAGTTAATAAAAAGCTTGTAAAAAGAAACGATATCCGTTTGTTTTTAATGTGTGAAATAAAATTGTGTATTGTGCAATAAAGTCTAATTTACTCGACCTATTAAATTATATATATATAATAATAAATAAATATATATTTTATGACAGCTCTTTCGCACAACCACTCTACGTTCATCATCATCAGCCCGTTGCAGTCCACTGCTGGACATAGGCCTCTCCCAAGGAACACCACAGAGCACGGTCTGTTGCTTTTTGCATCCAGTCGCTGCCAGCCCTCCTATGCAAGTCGTTCCGCCATCTGGCCAGAGGGCGTCCCACACTACGTTTGCCAAGACGCGGTCTCCACTCCAGAACGCGCTTACTCCAGCGGTTGTCAGTTCTGCGACATATGTGACCAGCCCATTGCCACTTTAACCTACTAACTTTCAGAGCTATGTCGGTCACCTTGGTTCTCTGACGAATGTCTTCGTTGCGAATTTTGTCCTTCAGAGAGACTCCAAGCATAGCTCTCTCCATGGCACGTTGAGCGACTCTAAGCTTATGGATTAGCCCCACAGTCAGTGTCCACGTCTCGGCACCATACGTCATTATAGGGAGGACACACTGGTTGAAGACTTTCGTCTTCAGGCTCTGTGGTATATCTGAATTAAATATGTGTTTTAACTTTCTAAATGCTGCCCAGCCCAACTGAATCCTTCTATTGGCTTCCTTCTCGAAGTTGTGTCTACCTAACTGCATAAGTTTGAAAATAGATATATTCCTTGACAACTTCGAGAGGCATGCCATCAGGCGCGGTTCCAGCCTGAAATTTTGGGGGTGGTCACTAATCAAATAAGTCGAGTAAATTAGACTTTATTGCACAATACACAATTTTATTTCACACATAAAAAAAACGGATATCTTTTCTTTTTATTGGTAAATCTATTGGGATCATAATATTTGAGACATCTGTGACAATCTCTGGATAAATATTTAAAGGATCTAGCTCCGCTGGGGGACGTAGGGCGTGTATGGAACTGCCGACAAATAGGTCTAACTACTAAACCCCGGCGTGGGCCTACAATTGCAGTCAAGAGGAGCTCCAGGAACGCATCAGCGGCTTCTGGAGTTCCCCCGCCTTACCTTACTTATGAGGTACCTCATCACTGAGGTACATCCCAGGGTAACCAGATACAAACCCGGGACATGTCGCTGTCGTACCTCTCACCGCTCTACACAGTAAGAGAGTCGGAACACCGACCCGCCTGAGACTACACCCCCGGCCGCACCGAGGTGTCGGGTCGTTTCCAGTGGCCACATCTCCCCTGCATGTGGCCACAACGACCCTTAACCGAATATTGGGGAGCTAGCGGCCTCTATCGCGCATTCTTCGTCGCCTCTTTCGAGCGGGATCGACCATTTCCCGATCCTGCTCTTCGGACTCCTTCTGGAGTATAACGTCTTCACACTACTCGCCAGCATTGCCGCGATCAATGCTGGTGGTGACAGGTTTCGTCCGATCTGTCCGACCGGGCGAAGTCACCGAAGCAACCGTGCCCGGTCTGCATCTAAGTGAATCGGTAGGTGATAAGTTGGTTCGCTCTATGCACGCTTCGAAGCTCGGCAGAAAGGCTCCGACAGCGCGTTGGCTGGCACAACCCTGGGTGTCGAGCCGTGCCCGTCAAGCTCGTAGGGCTTGCCTATGTGTGTTCTGACGAAGCATTCCGGGCTCATGACACGGCGCTATCTCTTCGCCATTCCGACCGACAGATCGAATTTCGTCACAGACCATTGTGTTCATGTTGGCTAGAATGTCGAAGGATGGAGATCGCGCTAGGAAAGTCGCCGCCTCGTACGAGATGGTACGGTGGCCTCGTACGATCCGTATGGCCATCAACCGCTGCAGACTTCCGAGTTGAGCATCACAGCCGGAAGATCCCCATAGAGGTGCCCCATAGAGGACCATGGATCGCACGACGCCCATACGCCCATACGCATAGGCAGCGAACTTCTTCCCGCGGTCCCCCAATATTGGGCAGCTGACAATGTGGCACCCCTGCAACTCCTCGTACTGGGGACTAGTCGCCCGAAATTCTTTTCGAAGCTCTACCGATTGTCCATGATGAGGTACTTCATGTACTGACCCACTTGGACATCGGTGTCATCCACCCGGAGGTATGAGCTGCCGCCACTCTCAGGCCCAGCTGATGAATATTATCCACGATATAAGCCACCCCTTGCAAGTAGAAGCATCTCCCCGAAGCGTGACCCTCTAGCCAGTATTAGGGTATCGTCTGCATAGCAGGCGACACTAATGCCCGAAGTCAGACTAGTGCGAAGGCCCGCATCGTATGCGAGGTTCCATAACAATGGGCCCAATACAAAGCCCTGGGGAACCCCACAACACACCTCCCTTCAATTTTCCACTCCTGATGACTGTTGGACTCCTGAGGAATGTTCTGATCGACAAACTTCACTGTCCTGTCGCGCTGATAGACCTCTATGACGGCACGCAGGTAAATCGGCACCTCGTGATATTCAAGGGCCGACCTAATCGCGCCCCATTGAAGGGTGCCGAAAGCGTTAACGATATAGATATCGTTAACGCTTTCGGCACCCTTCAATGGGGCCTAGAGGCTAACTACCAACACCACCCCCCGATCGGACTGCCGACCTCGACAGGGAGCGAACACACCTATATATTAGCGTCCACTGTCGAGCGTCGCCGTTGGAATCCAAATTGGCAGTCCGATAGATCAGGGCCCATCGCGATAGATGCTCGCTGATACGGCCAGAGATAACTCTCTCAAAGAGTTCCTATCCTTTGATTTCTTATCTCGATTGAACAATTATGGAAACTGATAAGAATAATAAGAAAATCAGGTTCTAGTAGCAGATTTTGGGGGGTCACGTCCCCTGTGACCCCCCCCCCCTGGAACCGCGCCTGCATGCCATCAATAATTACTTGTCCCGGAACGACCAGGTCATTGTACATGACCTTCGTCTTGCTCAGGCTCATCCGAAGACCAATTCGTGGGAGGCTTCATTTAGGCTGTGCAGCATCTCTTGAACTTCCTGCAGCGATTCTGCCATGACAACGATATCATCGGCAAACCTTAAGTGCGAGATGTATTCGCCGTTTATATTGATGCCCCGCCCGTTCCAGTTCAAAGTCTTGAAGACGTCCTCTAAAGCATTTGTAAACAGTTTCGGGGATATCACATCCCCCTGTCTTACTCCTCGATGCAAAGGAATCTGTCTTGTTTGACTATTCTGTACTCGGACGGAGACGGACATAGTTGCGGCGTCATACAGGCTCCTCAGCACCTCAATGTATTGGAAATTAACTTGGCACCGCTGCAGGGAGTCCAGAACGGACCAGGTCTCGACAGTGTCAAAGGCCTTCTCATAGTCCACAAAAGCAAGACACAGAGGCTGATTATACTCCTGGGTCTTCTGTATAATCTGCCTCACAGTGTGTGTGTGGTCTATGATGCCAAATCCTCCGCGGAACCCGGCCTGCTCCGGTGGTTGGAAGTCGACCAGCCGTCGCATCAGCCTATTTGCGATAACCCTGGAAAACAACTTGTAGACGTGGCTCAGGAGCGATATAGGACGGTAGTTCTTGAGAAGGGTCTTATCTCCTTTCTTGAAAAAAAGGACTACCATGCTCCTGCTCCACGCTCTTGGAGTTCTCCCTTCACGGAGAACGGAGTTGAATATACGCTGCAGTTGCTTAAGAACAGGATTTCCCCCTACTCTTAAGAGCTCAGTTGTAACTTCGTCCTCACCCGGGGCTTTTCCATTTTTTAGTTGTTTTAGGGCTAGCTCAATTTCGTCAATGCTGATGTCGGGAAGTTCGTCGGTATAATGTCGGACTAAAGTAGCTCGGGGGTCTCTGAGGACGGGTTCAGGTAATGGAGATTACGAGGAATATTACTGGTCATAGAAATCTTCTATCTCCGAGAGGAACCCTGGCTTAGAGGAGACGACACGACCGTCGGCGGTAGTCAGCTTGGACACGTGGCTCCACCCGAGACGCTTCACGAATACTTTGGAACCTCGGTTTTGTTCTATTGCCTCCTTAATGAGTTTGCCCACTCTACATTAGCCATGTTTTATTGTACAAGTTCGGAAATACCTCATTGACAAGGTTATCTTCCGAACTTACAACATAGCTAAATTGGCTATCAAAAGTTATTTAGCCGTTAGCATCCGTTGTCTCGCGACCTTCGCCGACCTCGAAGAGTGTTTGTGCGAAGAGATTCCTGACTCCTGATCATTGAAAAGCTGGACTCTCATGTTGGTTTTCAGTCGTAACCGCTAAGCTTACGCCACAACGATAAAGCCTTGAGGCGCGCATTCATCTCGTCTACCGCACTACCCTACTCGATTACTGGCAGCGTCTGCCGGAAATCGACACCTAATAATACAGTATAATATTTAATTAGTAGTAAATATATATTAAAAGTAGCCTGTGTTAATCCAAGTTGTCAGCTCCCTGCATACCAAATTTAATCAAAATGGGTCTAGCCGTTTGCGCGTGAAGAAGTAACAAACCTACACACACTCACAAACTGTTACCTTTATATTATTAAGTGTGACACATGAAAGTAGTTGGGACGATTCACTTCATAAGAGGTACAAATCTCAACCACCTATTACATATTGCTGCCTCGTTGGTCTAGCGGTTGGTGTATGCGACTGCTAATCATGAGGTCTCGTTTAGGAATCCCTGTTGGGCCAAAAAGTAGCCCGGAGTTTGGAAGTTGGGGTCTTAACCCCCGTGCCACGTAAAGCCGTCGGTTCCGGTCGTGTCGGATAACCGTCTCATCGGAATAAGAGAGTGAGGGAACAGAGAGTGCACCTGTGTTTGCGCACACACTTGTGCACTATAATATTTCCTGCATAGTTGGCTGATCTCCGTAGAGAAATCCGAAATCGGCTAGGAGAACATTCGGGTCGTGATACCTGACCCGATACTACAGGTCGGGTCGTGATCATCATTGCTAGCGGTACAGGATCTGCCCTTCTCCATTGATATGAATGTATCCAACATCCTGCGTTAACACAGCTTGTGATTTCAAAAAAATGTAGGGTTCCTATGGGATGATGAGTTTGTGTATTTGATAAACGGGGCGTAGGTAGCCTTAAATGTTTAGAAGAACACCTCAGAATTAGGCTTACTATTACTTACTAGAGGGTTAAGTTTAAAAAATATAATCATTTTCAAGATTATATTATCTTACAAGGTCAAACGATTTATATCTTAAAGTTGGTATGAATAAAAAAATAAACTTACATTCTTAAATTTCTTTATTAAAAAATGTAATTTACAGTATAAACAGTAAGGTCATAAATGGCAGTGGTGTTATTATTACTTATAAATATTTCGGCATTCGCTATACACAATCCAAGCAACACTTCCATATTCGCCATTACCCCACTCGCCTTTGACACTTAAAAAGAATACAGTCAACATTGATTCGTTACAACACATCAATAAAACTCCAAGGAAACAACAAACAAGTGTCAAAGGCCAGCCGCCCGCAATACTGCCAACCCTGAGCTTACTTGCCTAGTCCATCTTAACTTTACATCAATCCAAGAAACAATTTTAATTACGCCTAATTTAAATACAGTCTAATTAAATTTATCAAACAAAGTCAACTCATTTTAATAAAATTCAATTTAATGTCAAATCCCAAATTTGTCAAATATTCATGCTAAAATAATGATAACCGTCAGTATTCAATTTTCCAGTTGCCTACACAAGTACATTATAACATTCTTTGGGACGTTGCAGCACTATTCGCCAGACCCTGCTAAAACGTAGGGTCTCTTTCCGTGCAATTATACTTAGACGCTATCATTCGCTAAAGACTGTCTACAAAATCAAACTAAGGTCACAGTACAATAAAAATAAATAAATATGCCTCTATACAAAAATAACACATTTATATCATGGTGAACACGTGAGCACTCGAGACCGCGGCGGTCCCGGTCTCGGCTGGCGCTACCGCCCTGCAATTGACTTCTTATATCAATATCTCGCACAATTACAAAAGTGATCGAGGAGTGTGTAAATTGTAAAGATTCCGAATTACAAAATTACATTTTATCCTTAAAAATATTTTCGAGTCGTCGTACGAGCCGTAAGGAGTCTTCTATTAAAAATAGACCACGAGTATTCGAAAGGTACGCGATCGAAACGACGACCTTCGTCGTGAACGCTACCTACGATCGGGGCAACTACCTAGCTTCTAATACTGTGAACCGTGAGTCGGGGAATCACGCGCCATTTCCATTCGGCGAAACTACGCACCGTCAAACGAAACCTAATTTCGCGAGACGAAAACTACTATCTTCGACGAAACGAAACTAGTCATACACTCGCACACAAATAAATACAGGCACGATACGAGCTGGACTCGGTTACGAAGCGCTCACCCGAGCGCCGCTCAGTCCGGCAGCGGAGGGAGCGGCGTGTGAGGCGCGTGGAGCATCGAGGGCAGCGGCGGGCCCAGCGGGGGGCCGAGCGGGGCTCCCAGCGGCGGGCCGAGGGGGGCTCCCAGCGGCGGGCCGAGCGGGGCCCCCAGCGCGGGCGCGGGGCCCGGCGGCGGCGGCGCGGGCCTGTGCAGCGTGAACGCGTCGAGCACCTGCGTGAGCTCGTCCATGTGGTGCTCCTCGAGGCACAGGAAGCCGGCCAGCGAGGGCGAGGCGCGGCGCGCGCACGCCAGGCAGTGCACCACGTGGCGCCGCTCGTGCTCGCGCACCAGCAGCGCGTGCCACACCTCGCGCTCGCACGCGCCGCAGTAGTGCGACGCCTCGCCGCGCGCGCGCCCGTGGAAGCGCACGGGCACGCGGCGCGCGCGCACCACGGCCAGCGTGCCCGCCGCGCCGCGCAGCGTCTGCATCAGGCACGTGCGCATGGCGCGGTGCAGCCGCGGGTCCGACACGCGGATGTTGCGCGCTAGGTTCCACGTCAGGTGCACCATGGGCACGATGGACTTGAAGTTCTGCACCTTGTTCCACTCGTACCGCTCGAGGGCGAGGGAGTATTGGCGAGCGGTGAGCGGCCCGACGTTCCACGCGATGTTGTTGCACCAGCCCGTCGCCTGCACCCAATGAACGCAGCCCGCGTTCACCCACACCAGGTCGCCGGGACGTTGAGTGAAGCGGTAGACCGGAACGCCGTGAGCGCGCAGCTCCTCGGGGTCGGGCCACCACGAGCCGTGAAGATACGACAGACCGTGTCGTTCGCAGAGATCCCGCACGCCGCCCCAGTACGCGTCCGGAACGCCGAACCACTCGCAGTCGCCCGGTCCGATGTTGATGTTTATGGAGCAAAAGTTATTATTCTCCTGGTGACCTGGAGTACGACTGCCGGGGACCTTCATATACAGCTGAACCGTGTTCATTCCCAGGATCACGTGCCCGACGTGCGATAACATGTTTGCGGCGGAAGCGACGCGAGCGAAGGCCGGCAACTTTTGAAGCTCGGTGAGTTGAGGCCGCCACTTGCGTTCGTCCGACAAATCCACGTTAGTGCCGAATCGTAGCATACGCGCGGTACGACGACGTTTAGCCGGTCCGGAGCCCGATTCTCTTCCATCTGAATCCGATAGTGCACCACCACCTGCGGCAGGAGCAGCACCTCCTCTTTCCCGTTCCTCACGCAGGGACTCTTGGAACGAGCCCGCCTGGTACTGAGCGTACTTGCGGACGGTAGTATGTGATCGGTGGGACGCGCAAGCCCACACCCGCCGCCGTCCTGTTGGATCCCAGTTCTCATCGGCCGATTGCATCAGTTGAGTACGGACTTCTACTGCATGATCGGGCCAGGCTTCCACGAGTGTCTTCGTAGAGAAAAGACCGAGATCTAGTTTAAGAGCGGCGGTGAGACCTCGCACCACGGCGATGGGATGCTTGAGACAGAAGTCTTGCAGTTGTGGCGAAAATGCGTCGCGCTTCGACTCGACATAGACGAAAGGTGCAGGTGGAGCAAGTTGTTCCGGAGTGAGACGCGGCGGTGGTACCGGTGGCGGTGAGGGAGGTCCGCATCCATCGCCCAGCACCGACCACGAAGTTGGTGGTCCGGCGTTCTCACTGAAAATATTAAGTTACCGTTTAACTATACTACCACACTCACTATACTTAGCGAGGGAATAAAAAATAATATTGAAAATAAAAGTAAACGGTCACCAATCAGTACCTTTACCATTACTTACCTGCATGTATCAAGTATTTGTTTAGAGGTCATTCCTATGTGAAACGTTACAGGTTTCAGCGGGTCAGTCTTGAGTGGCTCCAGCTTGACGACGGGTTGTCTGCACCCCAGTACGGCCTCGTTACTGCTTGTCGCGTTGCTCGGAGTTTCTGCTGAAATTTAAAACAGTATTATACCTAGTACACTTAACAGGCAGCGGGATCAAAGTGCGCTCGGCATTTTATTTCTTCTTAGTCTTTGTAAGTATATTATGCAATAATATTATAATATTAGTTTTATAGGGTACGTACGTAAGGGTGAATGTTATGGTATATAATGTATGTATATTACATCGACAACAGTTACCATATATTTTTATTTCGTTTTTTTTCTTAGCCCAAAAGCACAAAAATGAAGGCGAAAAATTTTTGCTTACGCGAATCATCTATACAGAAAGAAATGACAGTGACAGCGAAGAAATTGTTTTAAAATAAAAAAAACTGGCATTTTAAATTAAGGTTGTATAAAAATTCGTCAAATTGTTTATCTCCATTTTCTGTACATTTTTTTTTTCCCAAAGACAAATAATAGGCGGAAGCGCGAAGTGTGTTCGCCCACTCACTGTTACTTAAAACAATATAACAAAATTATAAGACAACTTTTATTGATCTGTTGGAACATCAATCTAAAAAAATAATTTTATATTTTAGCTAAAAGAACGCATTACGTTCGATGTTATGTTGCTGGCCCATTTTCCAACGTTGACAAAAGCGCTCAATCATTCTGTGGGACCTGTTCTCTTTGTGGCATTATGAGCTTTTGCACGTTGCTTTGTCCGCATTCAACGTTTAGACAGTACATCACTCTCCCTCATATAATAACTGACAGGTCTTTGATGGTTCATATTTATTATTTATGCCTTTATATGGTAGGCTTTTGCATGAAGTTTTTTATGATCATTGCATGAAAACTAATGACGTTTTTGTGGTTCACTTTATTCGTTGATTTTAAGTTTTGCTGGTTGGTTGGTAACATACGGCTCAAATTTTATCTAAGGGGCTAAGCAGAGCTTGTACTGAACACTGATGAAATGAAACGAGGATACGGAAATTATAACTAATGCGCAAAATTATTATTTAGAATCATTCGTTTACATTGTGAACGTTTTTCGTTACTAGTTGTAACTTGTGAATGTTTGACTTTATTCTAGCAAGTGTCCGATATCCTATAGTACGTATTTTATTCAAAACAAATAATAAAAACCATTAATTAATAGTCATATGCCATAAAAATGCCAGAACTAACGATTTCTCGCTAAAAGTTACAAATTGACAGCACCTTTTCAAGCACGCAGCTGAGCGGCTTGATATAAGCAGCTGTTTGGTTTCACAAATAAAGTTTTTTTGTCTTTCTATTTTATTTTTATTTATTTTTAAGGTCTGTGTTTTAAATGTATTATAAATTAGAATGACATTGGCATTTTCAATTTTATATGGGAATATTATGTAAAAGAATTCATCAGGTGTTGTCAAATGCCACAGCGATGATCTAGTTACAAAATAACGACTAAATAATCTGCATCTTTTGTATAACTTGGACTTTTAGTGCGTTTTCACATTATCCGATTCGATATCGGTGTCGGGCGCCGAATTCAATCTCGAAGGAAGTAAAATGTATGATGTGTCGGCCCCGATATCCGATATCGGGCCGGACAATATGAAAAACAAATCTTACTTAACTGCACATTTGGCCTAGTGGTTTAACGGTCACCACGCCGTTTCCTATTTCGCCAAGTGTCGTGGGTTCAAATCCCACGTAGGACAACACTTTGTGTGATCCACAAATTGTTGTTCCGAGTTTGGGTGTTCTTTGTGTCCGTTTCATGTATGTTTGTAAAGTCCCCCGCGACACAGGATTTATTCCTAGTGCGGGAGTTGTCTTTAAAAAAAATATACATATTTCATACATTTAACTTATAACGCTCTAAGGCTCAATGCGTCTCATCGACGGGCATTGGTATTTGTGACAGCCGGAACCTACATACTTATATCTACACGTTCTTCATTGCGTTGCACATTATATTGTATATAATATTGTAAACAAACGTAATGCATTTCGGTTAATACGATCACGTACTTAACAAAGGCAACGTTTTTACAGAAAAAAATAGTGGATTTCGAAAAAACTAAGAAACATAAAATGTTTCACTTTTATTGGTTATCCTTTTAAGCTTCAGTTTTTTTTTTCAAAAAAAAATCTTATATTAGAACTCCTAAAACCTTCTTTAAAGCGTGATATAATATTGCGTCAACTTCAACTGAATTGGTGTAGAGCTATTTTTAACCGACTTCAAACAAGGAGGTGGTTATCAATGTACGTGTAATGCCCAGGGCATTACGCCCGCGGATGTACAAATAAAGTACAAAATTTAGATCATAAAGTTTATAAATAAATAATACATAATTTATGGCATACTTTATTATTAAGAAAATATAATTTTAGGAGTCAAATAATGTTGAAGCATGGTCACTGGTGTCAGCGTGTTGAGTGACACTTAAAATCTACGGAACAATAGTTAAGCCACGTAATAATATGGATGTCGCTACGTAGCATGCGACTAGAATACAAAGTTGTCATTCTAATTAATCTATGACACCATCGACGCAAACGAGTAACAGAAACGTTAAACAGGTTAGGGCTATTAAGCATTTCTGTCAGCGAGTGACTACTGTACGACGAGAGCTTGCTGGTTCTGCCTTCTTACTATTTTGAACCGACTTCCAAAAAGGAGGTGGTTATCAATTCGACTGTTTTTTTTTTTATGTTTGTTACCTCATAACTTTCGACTGGGTGAACCGAAAACCCCGATTTTGATGATTATTTTTTTATTTGAAAGCTGGTGGTGTGGTACCATTTCAATTTGGTCCAGATTGAAGTCGGTTTTTTTTGTTAAAATTTGTGATTATGTTCGTAGATGTTTTGGTAAATGAAATTCTCAAAAAAAATATGGAAACAAAATCATTGCAGCTGTTACAGAATCAAATAACCTACATCTTTGAAAATCTTTTGAAGATAAAAGATCGCTCGACTAAGCCACATCATCAAAAAAAAAAAAACTACTGTGACAATTATCCTTAATATAGGTTTTTATCTATGAAATTGCCGTTTTGTATGCAATAAGTGAAAGTACTTAATTTTGAAAACTTTTTTATTTCTGTTATTCGAAGTAATCACCCATGCAATCGACGCATCTTTGCCAACGCATTGGCAGTTTATTGATGCCCTTCTTGTAAAAATCAGCTGGACGGGAGGCAACAAACTCTTCAAAGGCATTTTGTACTGCCTCTCAGGAATTGAATTTTTTACCCACTAAAAAGTTGTCTAAATTTTGGAAAAAGTAATAGTCGGTAGGTGCAAGGTCTGGTGAGTATGGCGGATGTCAAATCAAATCAAAATCATTTATTCATCTAAGACACCAAGTGACACTTATGAACGTCAAATTGAAGCTATAGTTAAAAATCATAGATCGACACAAACAGAGGCCACGGCATGTGCTGTATTGTCGAGGTAAGTTAGGCGAAAACACCAAAATCTACTGCCTGCCTGTGTCGATCCATAACTTCCAGTTTCCAAAATGCGTAGAGCTCATGAGAAGAATACTGGCAAAGAAACTCATGGCTCATGGCAACCTCATGGATGAGGGAGAGCTTCCAACCCCAGCTCTTGCAGCTTGGAGACTGTCTATTGCGAACTGTACCAAATGATGTTGTCAGTTCAGACAGTCTCCAAGCTGCAAGAGCTGGGGCTGGAAGCTCTCCCTCATCCGCCATACTCACCAGACCTTGCACCTACCGACTATTACTTTTTCCAAAATTTAGACAACTTTATAGTGGGTAAAAAATTCAATTCCCGAGAGGCAGTAACAAAATGCCTTTGAAGAGTTTGTTGCCTCCCGTCCAGCTGATTTTTACAAGAAGGGCATCAATAAACTGCCAATGCGTTGGCAATGATGCGTCGATTGCATGGGTGATTACTTCGAATAACAGAAATAAAAAAAATTGAAAAAATAAGTACTTTCACTTATTGCATACAAAACGGCAATTTCATAGGTAAAGACCTATTATTTTGATCCAGGTGTTTTGTTAAATTTTTTTGGAGGGCTCTAAAATCTATGTTAAACCCTAAACTGTATTTTTTTTCATTTTTGTCTGTCTGTCTGTCTGTCCGTCTTTCTGTCTGTATCTTGGCCGCGCATCACGCCGAAACTACTAAATAAATAATTAATATTTTCGGACATCTAACACACAACGCCATCTAGTCCCAAGCTAAGCAGAGCTTGTGTTATGGGTACTAGACAACTGATACAAATACATATACTTTTTTTGTAAATACATACATATTAAACATAGAAAAAACCCAAACTCCGAAACAAATATTTGTAGATCATACAAACATTTGGTCCGACCCGGGAATCGAACCCGAGACCTCATGATCACCAGTCGCACACGCCAACCGCGAGACCAACCAAGTAAATGGATTCAAATGAAACTTGGCATGATATGAGTTCATATTACGAGGTAGGACACGGGATACTTTTTATCCCGAAATTCAGCACGGTTTCTTGGAGAGAGGGGATGAAATTCAATAAATGTACTTAGTTGTAATTCAATAACACATAGTCCAATTTCTTTCTTTCTTTTTTTGCTAGAAAGAAAATAAATAAAAGATAACGGGAAAAGCCTTTTTTTGTCCGCGACTGTACACTGCCTGTGGGAAGCTGAGACAGATATGTAAATATAAAGTTCGCCGAGTCAGCTAGTAAAAAAATAATAACATAATAACTTACTGTAAACAGGCTCCTTCTTGATATCTGGTTGTGTGTCAGAAAATCTCTTTAAGAGGTCTTCGGCGAGCGACTCTGCACTGTCGCCGCCGGTCGCGGGGTTTTCGCTCTTGGTCACCTATAATGGTTAAAACACATTATTAACTGATGGGTATTGTTGACTATGATACCTATATCACATCCTAAGACCTGCCGCCATATCTTATACACTAGAGATAGAGGAACAAGAAGGACTACAAACCGCACGCGTTCTCGCCGCTTGAGCCAGACGATACTGCGATAGTAACTGCTGCATTAAAGTCTGAAAAAGAGAAAGAAAAATGTTTAATTAAGAGAACGAAGTCGCGGGAGAAAACTACTGTATAATTTATGAAAATCGAGTAATATGATATTAAAAGGTGGAATGATTTAGTACTGAAACCGTAGTTATATAACCAAGGTTGCTTATATCGAAATAATAATCTTAAAACGAAGGCCAAAGATAAAACATATCGAGTAGAAGTTAATGTTGAATACTGTACTTGTTGTTGCGGCGACAAATTATGTGTGTTTTTCTGCAAGTACTGCAATGTTTGCAGTTGATTATGTGTTAATGGTGGTGGGTCTTCTGGTCTTTTGCCCGGGTACGGAGGTGGTGCAGATTTCGGTGCTCGCGACGACATTTCAGCAGATATAGGAAGATTCCACGCCTCCTCGATAGCTGGAAGTTGACGGCGCCTGAGAGAAATTTATAACTTAGTTTCAGCAAGGTAAACTGGTCGTATGAGATAGACTAATGGATGTGATTTTAATAAACGTTCAAAACTATCAAGAACAGCAACTGGCATAAGTTTATTTCATATTTTACTAGCAGACCCATGCAACCCCGTTTGCGATGCCTATTGCCCGCAGCATGATAATTTTCCCCGTTTTTGAAACATTTTTCATTGGTGCTCCGCTCCTATTGGTCGTAGCGTGATGATGTAAAGCCTATAGACTTCCTCGATAAATGTACTATCCAACACTGAAAGAATTTTTCAAATCGGACCAGCGGTTCCTGTGATTAGTGCGTTCAAACAAACTCTTCAGCTTTATATAATAGTAAAGATAACATAAAATTTCGGAAATGTTAAATGATACATACTTTCCTGTTACTGAGGGCATAGGCGCATGTGCTAAATGGGCCCTCAAGAACTCCAGCCTCTGTCGCAGTGCCCAAGCAGTAGCGGCCGCCCCACCATTGGTATAACAAGCAAAAGCATCTTTAGGCATCTGACAACTTTCGTACAGACTCCCTAAGTTAGTCCATGCCGCTGAGTGACCTTTGTCTAGTTGTACTGCACATATGTAAGCTTGTAATGCATCCATAGGTTGATTTTGTTGTTGATACAGCACGCTGAAAATAGAATACATAAATAAAAGTAATAAGTATAACTCTAATCGAAAAAAAAGCATATAATCATGAAAAAGAAGACTGTTCTCACCCTATCGAACACCATGTATCAGCATTTCCTTCAGACTTTTCCACCGAGTTTCGATAGGCGATAAAAGCATCATGAACTTTCCCTTGTGCTGCAAAACACCTTCCTAGAAGGTATAATCCTGCCCCAGAATCTGGTTCTGCATCGACAGCTCGCTTAAGACACCAGATAGCCGCCCGCGCTCTTGCTGCGGGTTCACCTAACGTAACGCATCGGTGATACAGCCAACCTAAGACAACGGTAAATACGATTAGACACACGGTCTTTATTGCATCGGTAATTTATGATATTATAGTGTAAATTATTGCAAGTTGAAAGCGAAAGTGAAACAGTTCCCACGTGATTTAAAACAGTACTTGGATCACGCGACAAACAAATAGAAACTTTTTTATTACACTAGAAAATTATCGCTTCTGAAAAAGACGTTGTAAAGAACTGAAGAGATAATGGGGATATTTTTGATGGCAGTAAAAAAATTACTAACCTAGCTGTCTGCAGACATCAGCTTTCAAAGAAGAAGATAATTGTGGTTCTTTCAATAGTCTTTCATAAGCGTCTCGGGCAGCTTTCCTGAGCCCTTTCGCTTCAAGAAGGTGGGCGGCGTGGAAGCTTAGCTCGAGGCGAGTGAAGGTTGCATCTTGATGCGGTGCAAGTCTCGCTCGCCTGAAGTGTAAGGCGGCGATGGTCCAATGCCGTCGAGCCTTGAACATGAGAGCCAACCGCAGGTGCGCGTCGGCCGCCCGAGAGAACCCAGGCGACACGTACAGCGCCATTTGCAATGCCTTTGTCGCCCTGTCATTAAAAATGTTAACAGAACACCTGTCATAAACATTGTGAAATCGAACAACACTTTTATTGTCAGTATTGTTTGCCAGAATCCTGTAGAAACAAAATATTGTACATTACATACAAATATTTACATTTTAAAAAGCCATACAAAAGACTTTGTTTTCTGCTGACCATCTAGAAAACAATGTCAAAGTATCAGACTGAACTTGACTGAGTACAAGGTCAGACAGTGCGTAAGTAGGTACTCAGTATGTACCACGTACCTATATTATTGAAGAACTTTACTAGTACAGTTAATTCTTGTGATTATTTGCTATGATATACATGTTTTACACATTATATTTATATTAAACAGAAAGACTAAATCACATCCTTTAATTGAAGTTTTTGTGCCAGAGACGTTCAAAAGATCTATAGAAATTTTTCAAGTAAACGGATGACGCTCCAATATCGTTTTTTCTTTCACTTAAATCTATCTTGGTTCAAAGCGTCTCCTTTTGTTAATTTTGAGACGATATATATATAGATATTACACATAATGGACTCTGAAAAGAATTTACTTTTTGCAGCGATGGAATCTAACCTGTGTTTCTTAAAAAAGGTAGGTAGGTACGTCGTCATTCAATACCATGGCGAGAAGCACAAAATGAAAGAAAAAATATAGTTAGAGATGAATGTGAAGAATGCGGAGACGAAGATTTGTACGTAAGTATAACAAAACACGGAATTAAACTATAATGTCCGTAAGGTTATTGAGGAGCGCATCACCGGAGCGTAACGTCACCGATGCGCCCGCGGGGTCGATGACCGTCTGAAGCTCAGTCGTGCAATCGATCGGACGATGCAACGCAGCGTCTAGACAGCGATCGCCGTCCAAATCCGATGCCTATAACGCCTTTATTTAGATGACCTCCGATGACATTAAGTCGAAACAAAGAAGCGAGACAGGTGGCGTCCGGTGTTCACCCCGATACCGCCGACTAAAATTAAATGACGAAAACACATACACACGGGTACATCCGTCGGTGTGAGGGTAATAGAAAGCTTTCACCGCGTCGCCAACGGCGATGCTCGACATACTTAACAATAATTCCACTAACTCTACACTATAACTTCTTATTCATATTATTGTTTTGCTTGGAATTAACACTGTATTTTAACACACTTTCGCCTTCGGGGGTAAAACTTGTAAGTCTATTTATGTGTATGAAACTCTTTGCTACACAAAGCTTACAGGTAAAATCTTTCAAATTGCAATCTACTAATGTTTTGAACATCTCTTATAATAAAAAGAAACTATGTATACAAACTTTTATCAACCTCTTTCTTTACTAAACGCTGTCCTTGACTGTGTTAACCGTCTCAAGAGAATGATAAAAATCGTAATACTTTAAGATTAATTAAAGCGTCATCAATGAAATGACGTTATAGGTACTTTGTACAATTTGACAATAGGTGTATAGACGTTGTATGTATGTATTTTATAAAACGATAAAGCACGTAGTTTGCTGCACGTCCACACAAAGATAACGTTTGGTCTTTGTGCGATATCACCAAATAGGTTTATGGTTTACACGTCACACCCGCCCACGTGCATTGATAATACTGTATATTTAAACACCACTACTACTGATAAAATTGATCAATTCGTATATGTTTGTCCATTATTGTGAGTGGGATAAGCTCCGAAGGTCCTGTTATAATAACAGGTAAATGTGGTTATATTATGTATGTAGGTACCTACGTTCCTTATCAATTATCTTATCAATTTCTGCCCTTGGCAGGATTAAAATTCTATTGGTTGCAAACCAGACAGCGTGGTGTAAATATTGGAATGCCCCGGGGGACGAGTGGGACAATTTCTTCGATTTGCTGTCATTTTTACTATTTCTTTTCAAGACTCATTTTTTTGGTTTTAATAGTTCACATTAAACCCTACTGCAATTACTTTTTAGGAATCCGTTTAACCACAATTACTACATATTCATCGGCAATCCATTCGCAGTCCATTGCTGGACATTTTTTCATCACTTCCAGATAAATAAATATAAACAACAGTCAAATTGAATTGAGGTTTCGTATAAGAATAAATATCCCGAGTAAGCAACTGGATCGATTATATGTATTCCGGTTCGCTACCTGCCCGGGCCTGACCTTGGGCATTATCAGTTCACTCAGGTAAGGGAATTGTATAGAACCCTGCTTATTTATACATACAAATCTACTGCATCTATCGAAATAAATTTACACTTCATTGAAAAATCTAAAATCTGGTTCAATGTTAAATCGTAATTTCTAGAACGAACAAAGAACATTTTTCAAATTTCGAAGAGCTATTAATTCTTTGACCAAAACAAGAGAAGGTATAACTTTGTTAAGGTGACGTCATTACTTTATTTTGTACAATTGTGACATCCGGAAAACGGAATAAACGTAACAGTCCAGTTGTTAGGTACGCGAACTGTGATCACGTGGATAAGGGCGTGATGGTTGGAGCATACACATTGACAGACAAGAGGCAGCTTGGCTTGACCTAGTTCTGCACACTCGCGTGGCTCAAGGACGAATCGACCGCTATTTATAGAGTTCATTCGTCGGTCGTCATAGCACTGACTTTACATAACTGAAGTAAGCAGTCGCTAGGTGCGCCGCGCCCGCAACACGTGATCCCTCCACATAATAGACTTACTTTCCCACGGACCCGGTGAGCTCCATCAAAACAACACAACGTGCAATGCTGAAATTATTATTACGAGGGGTGTTAACATTTAATGCGATATACATAGAAATGAAATTAGGTCAATGTTACACCAACGGAGTAGGTACTAACTGCTACTATTTCCATCCAAGACTAATTCAATTACGCACGTCACCATTATATCCCCCATATCAAGTGCCTAATCAGCTATGCATATATTTTACTATATTTTCTACCATATTTTATAAATGCATCGCTGACGCAATCAAGCGAAGTATTCAACACAAACATGCATTACAACTGGCTGTACTTTACAACATTATTGCACCACGGCCTTGGCTCCACGGCAACTTCAGTACTAACTGCAATTGCATATTACTAGAACTACATATACGCTATGCATTGAATGCATGCATCATTAGCAGACGACTTTATAGCTTCCATATAGCTGTTGTCAGGTGATACAATGATTTGATTGATGCTATTATTTCATGTAAAAAATAGCTATCATTAATTGTTTAGCGCAACATTTGTTTTAAATAGTCACATCACATTAGCATGCCATACACAATTTTGGTCTAACAATCACAATTTCAGTTATCCGATAAGCATGTTTCGCAAGATATGCGCCAAAGTCGTGCTGCAGATATACACAAGTACAACTAGTTTAGGAAAGCAACATGTCATCGTGCACATAAATGATAATCAACGAGGGTTCGGTTATCGTCATACCAGTTGACCTAGTTTAGTCTCATTCGATACCACTTATACACATTCAGTAACCTACTCACAAAATGATCTCATGAACGCGATATTTCAGATATGTGCCGGCTATTTCGAGTACAGCCGCGATTCACTCTACAGTATTGAAATTAAGTGCTCGGGCAATTCATTTTCAATTCTATTTTATTGTAAGGTCATTATGAAAATATAGGACAGCTTCACGATAAACCTTCATTCTCTTTTCAGACAAAATTCTGTTCGAAGCATAAAAAAATTACAAAATGGTTTTCGAAATTCGAAGACGTCTACAATTATTAAATTCGATCTAACCGAATAACTATCCCACACTCACGCTTTAAATTGAGTACCTTCATAATCGAACGTTGGGTAATGAAATAAGTTTACTTGTTGATAACAGCAAATACGACATTAAAAACTGTCGGTATTATCGTCTCAATGCTAAACTAGAAATATACTTAGTCGAGAAACATTGTAAATTGTATGTATAAATAATACTGGACGTACTTACCGTACGCAAATATAGAGAGACTATTCGTACGATACCTAAGATTTTGCTATCATTACTGCATCTTTTTTTTTCATTGCTAGTAATTTGTATTCTTATGAGCATACATGATGAGTATTGTTACGCGAAATAAGTTTCTCGTGGGAAATGCCAGAAGTAAGAAAAATATTCGGCTGATATTGGTTTAGCCAGTTTAGGGACAATTGAGAAATAAGTAAAGAGAATACATAGACGATTCTGCGTTTTTAAACTTTCTTATAAAATGACTACGTGATATATTTAGCAGCGCAATGAAAATACGCCTTACTGTAATAGGTACAACATGTAAAGACACAATAACGTTGTATTGAGGCGGAAGTGAGCCGACCGGCACAGCTGCACGTTGCACTCGCACAACCAACTCGGTATGCATGGTGCACATCCATAAAATCAGATGTTCTTGCTATAGTACAATAATGCAACTTGTCAACTTCATTAGAAAACAGGTTCCCCTCGACTACTTGTTTCAATACATTTTTTTGTACTTCTTGTATAATAGCTACATACTTGATTAATGATATCAGCTGTTTTAATTTACAGATCCATTATGCCATACTTAAAATCAATCAAAACGTTCAATATCACATTTAAAAAACTTAAAATACTTTGAAAATATTTAAAGCAGCAGATGATTTTCTACCCTTTTAGGTTTACAATCACATAAAACTGAGCGTCCCCCTACATAAAAAGACAGACTGCTATTATTATTTATTATATTACAAACAGAGTGCCCTTGATAACTACCCCATACGATTCCCAGTACACAAGTGTTCTAACAAGTACAATATCTATTTACATGCAGGAGTATTAAAAAAGTGCCCCATCCTAAGCATTATGATTTAAAAAGGGTTCAACCCTTTGAGAACAACATTTTTAGGCCTTATCGTCTACGTCATAGGTTTTTTGTTAGAGAAAGCAAGGGCAGTAGCGCATACATGCAATGTGGAATTAACGCGACACGCACCAAACAAAGTCGATGGCGAGCCCCCCGGCCCCGCAGCGTTCAGGCAGGGGGACCATGGATCGCTCAATAGTGACGTAATACAATCTCGCAAGCGTCAAGCCCTTTCGAATGCTACCTTTTTACGGTCACAAGTCGCTTTCTAATTCTAATGCCCATTGTACGTAAGTAGTGACGGCAATATTGTAAGTACAGATCGACATCCGTGAGAATAACTCGGTTTCTTGATAATTATGCGCTCCGGTATGCATGTGAGCGTAACATGTTATTTATAACAAGCACGGTGTGCATGCACAACAGGGAAAGCAAGAAAATGTACAAGGACTACAGTTTCTTGACGATTCTTGGTATATATTATTATTGCTATTTGAGTGCAATGTGGAAATAGATAAAGATGTACTGAATTTAGGTATTTATTACGTATCACTTGAATCAGTTCAGGAATCTATTGTTTAAGTGAATGGTCACCGCAGTGAACGCATAGGATATTATTTATAAGACAGTTTAAAGCAAAAGACTCTGACGGTAGAAGAGGTGGAATTATGCTAAATAAGGAGAACTTCTCGGGAAATATAATTATATTTATCTATCTATCTAATTAGCGCTGTGCAACCTAAATCGCAGTGTGTCGGAGCTCACTATTTAATTAAATGATTTTATGAAGTCAGTCTTCTGTATTAGTACCATTATGAATTCTGTCCTACAACGTTAATATTCGGTGACTACAGCAATAAAAACACGAGGGCAGTGGCAACATTGTGTTTTTATTTAATGTTTGACCCTGCCAAAACGACTCTACTCTGCCTGATGGAAAGCATAAGCAGAATCCAAGAGTGGTGGTCACCATAGTCACTACGAATGCAGACAATGCAGCATGGTGACCCACACCATTGGGCCTCCGGTCTCGCACTCACCAACGAAACACGACAGCACGAACGCTGTCATTTTACGTTGATTTTCTGTGCTTTTACATTTAACATAATATTTGAATATAGAAGCAATCAATACTATAAACATCTCAAGCACCTATGTCACGCGTCATCGGCGCTCGCCTCCCACCGCTGAGCCGCTGTCCCTACCACCGCAGGGACACATAAAAGGACGAGCGCACTACAGCGCGACCTCTTTCGCCCGGCGTCTACCACGCCGGACGGCTGCGCTGCCCTCTACGGGGGGTCGGCCTCTAAAGCCGCCCCCAGCACTGCACTCTTTCGCCCGGCGTCTACCACGCCTGGTGGCTGGGCCGCCCGGCCTACGCCGGAGCCCCAGCACTGCACCTCTTTCGGCCGGCGTCTACCACGCCAGTCGCCTGCGACGCCTCTACGGGGGTCGGCCTCTAAAGCCGACCCAGGACTACACCTCTTCCTTTTCTCTACGCTGCGAACCTACAGTTAAGTGCTTCTTGTCTGGAGGCACTGACTGGTCGAATCTCTCAAACCCACACCCTGACTGTACATCTGTCTGTTTGTGTTATACTCATGAATAAATTGTTTAAATTGTTGTTGTGAAGCGTCTAATTTCATTATCACCACAACCTTCTAGGCTCCTAAAGCCACTACGTGACACCTAGTAATTGAAAACTTGAAAGTTTGCATAAGAATGAAGCCAGTTTAGAAAACTGCTCCCTTGTACTGTAAATAAGATAGGGTGCGTTCATTGGCTGTCGTTGTGACCTCCTGCAAGGGACAAACTGGTAAACTAGAAAGTAGAATAATATCCGCAGAATAAGTTTGCGTCGTTTTATGAGATATCTTCATACAAGTTTCGTTAGAACTAAAAATGTACGAGGTATATAATTATGTCTATCTATATCCGTGTGGTGACCGGATTAAGAATATTAAGTGTCACCAGCCCTATTCATCCCAAGGGTGTCGTAAAACGACTTAGAAAACAAATGTCCAGCATTAGAAAATTGATGATACATAATTAGGTATGACACATCACACATAACCAGGGTTGCCACCCGTCCCGATTTTGTCGGGACAGTCCCGATTTCGATGATATCGTCCCGGGTCCCGACGGCCTAGTAATTTTGTCCCGATTTTTGAGTTATCATAATATGTTAATATTATGTCAATCGCTCAATTTTAATTGACGTATGAGTACCCCACTTTTGGACCGACACGAGAACGCGGTGTGTGACCGCGCCGCACGCACTCACGCACCGTATTCTTCTTCACCCCCTCCCCCGCGCAGTGTACTTATTCGTGCGACTAGCCGGGCTCATGCTGCATGCAACACCTAACTATACAAAATTTTAGCAGATGTCGCAAAAAGTACCTAGCTTGTTCCGAAATTGATAGCCACAGAATAAATACAATCTCTTCCTTCATGAAACTATTTTGGATTGACGGCTAATTTCAACATCCTTTATGAAAATCACTGGCCACCAATGTGTAGTTTTTTAAATAATACTTGCTTTTACACGCGGCTTCGACTTTCATCCCCTGATTTACCCCCTTAGGGGTGGAATTTAAAAAATTCCTTTCTTAGTGCTCACTTACATTATATAAAGAACCTACATGTAAAATTTCAGGATTCTAGTTTCAGCGGTTTGGGCTGTGCGTTGATCTCTGGGTGTCAGTCAGTCAGTCAGTCACCTTACTCTTTTATATATATAGATTTTAAAAAATCATACAACATATTATGTTTAAATATTATCTTTCACTCTTCTTTTGTTTGCAACAATGGACGTCTCGCGAGAAGCTTTTCGTGCCATGATTTTCTATGATTATAAACAAGGGGTAACTTCAAGAAATCTTAAGAAAATTCACAAGCTGCTTTTGGGGAGTCTGCTCCTGCTTTAGCAACAATTACTTATTGGTTTCGCGAATTTAAACGTGGTCGAGAGAACTTAAACGATGACTCTAGACCCGGCCGACCACCAACTGCAGTAACTCATGAAAACGTCATCATGGTCGAGTGGCTATTGCGAGAGAATAGACATATTACACATCGAGAGATATAGGCTGAACTAAATATTGGATCACAGGCAGTTTCCACCATCCTGCATGAACATCTTAAAGTTAGGAAGCTTGCTTCGCGATGGATATCTCATGCTGTCTTCGATGAGCAAAAATGCCGTCGTGTTGATCGGTGCAAATTTATGTTAGAAAAGTTCTTGGGTGGAAAGGAGACACTGCAGATGAGAATTTCGGCGATTATTTTCCGACCTCCCGCTCTCCGCAAGACACGTTTTTTAAATGTTTTGAAAGTTGGTTCACTCGAATGTATTAGTGCATTGGGATTGAAAAGAGATATTTCGAAAAGCTGTAAATAAACTTTTTTTATATTTTAACTATTTTTCATTCCACAAAGAATTTTTGGAACAGCCCACGTATACAGACAAGAAATTTAGCAAAACTTTTTTGGATCCCAATTACATATTGCGCAAAATCGTGCAGAGAATAGTTTATTATGAATGTATATCTGGTTTCAGAGAATTTTGCAGAAATGCAATTAATAATCTTCAAACTCACCGTGGTTTCGATTAATCAAATCCATTGAAAATATTGGAATAAATAGCGATTTAAATTTTGCAGAACATTGTAATACTCTTCTGCTATGGGCTTTGATTCGGAAGAAGGCTTTTAACTGATGAATTATTTGAAGACTACACTATAGTAAAAAATATTAACACCTCGATCAAAATCCAAGTGTTGGTAAAAAATGGGTTAAAGTATTTGAAACTGGAAAGGAATAGAAGTTAAGCCCATTATTTGGTCTCGTACCTTGAGCATACCTCCTTCAAATGCTTATGTTGAGTGTATTTTCTCTAATGACAATAAAATAATAAATAGTTTCGGGGATAGAGGGTCTCCCTGTTTCACACCCTTCTCTATTATAAAAAAATATGCATGGAAAATATTTATAAAATACGCATAAATACAAAAAAGGGTTTTTATTTTTCCCACAGTCTTTTTGATGACCTGAATTGAACTTTTACGAACAATCAGATTTACGCGTGCATCAATAAACGAACATTTATTTATATAAAACTTAGTTTATTTTTATGACGCTCTTTCATTATTTCTGAATTGTATCCATAGGCTAATTAAAAATCTTAAATTTTAAAATATTATTTTAAATTCTTTAACGAATTAGCAATTAAATCGTGTTACGTCATTTCTATGTAAACTGTAAACGATCATTTGTTAAGTTTACGTTTAATTAAAGGTCTAATTTTCAAGAACATTATTGTTCGTGATATCTTTTGAGTGTGAAATAATCTTGCCATTTACGATTTCGTGGATTGTCGTTTGTTTTAGTTTTAGCTGAGTTTGACGTCACTACAAAAGCAGTGATTACTAGACAGATTGCAATTTGAAAACATACACATGAAAAGATTTGATTTATAAAAATCATGTACCTACTTGGTTATACGAGTATCTAGGTAGTTTATTATCAAAATTGAATGCAAATTCATTTCATGAAAAAACAAACAAATAAGTGGTAAAATCAGTAGATTTAAATCGATTAATTGCTGAATACAGATTTTAAACAAGTCCACGAAACGTTTGGAGGACAAAATTATTAATCAGTAATAAGAATAAGGCTATTATAATGATTGGTTCAATAATAAGAATAACACATTGGGGGTGGATTCATGACGTCGGCGCCGGCACATATTACTTTAACAATGTTTATCGTAAAAATCTAAATTGTAGACTTTACCTATGAGCGATGGTTCCTAAGGACAAAACAAATATCAGTTCGACACTGATAAATTTATCGGTAATCAGCCCGACAAATTCCGAACTATAATCTGATTATGATTTTTTTATATTTTTGGCGTTTTTTTCTAAAAAAATATTGTAGAATATAATATATTTATTTTAAAGAGTCGCAAACAACCAATCAAATATTTAGAGCCGTTCAGACTCGACACAAAAACAAAGGGAAAATAAAGTGAAACATTATTAAAATGAATCATCAAATTATATCTCTATTAGTACAATATGTACATGCGTATTAACCAGCGGATGTAATAACAGTGAGTAGATAAAAAATACACTACATACGCACACGTTGACGTTTATAACCGTATTCTGTTATCTACCCATAATGTACAAGTGTGAAATACGTAATAGTAATTTACGTAACACATTAAACGTGACCGACATATCTAAAGCCCTTTACTCGGAAATCTCGTGATAACGAGAAACAGTACAGTATATAGTTTTTAGCATACTATCGATAATCATTAATTTGAACGCTTGTGAGAATATTTGAGTGTTTCAGGCTTTCCAGACTTTCCGGCAGTAACCCAATAACCATTCAACTTACAAGTATACGTTCATGACCTGCTATTGCTTACTTACATTCACCAGCTCATTCTTTCAAGTAATGCCCCTTTCCGTACTTCCGTTTTTCTATCTACTTACTTACTTACTATCTAACCAATTGGTGAGTGTCCATTTGATAAAGCTTTTCCTTTTAAAGAAGTGTGAAAAGTTATAAAAACCTAGCTGACCCAAGCAATGTCGTTTACGTCTCCTATTGCCCGTAGCGTAAAAAAATTCCCCCGTTTTTGTAACATTCTTCATTGGTGCTCCGCTCCTATTTGTCTTAGCGTGATGATATATAGCCTTCCTCGATAAATGTACTATTCAACACTGAAAGAATTTTTCAAATCGGACCAGCGGTTCCTGAGATTAGCGCGTTCAAACAAAGAAACAAACTCTTCAGCTTTATAATATTAGTATAGATTAAACTTGGCCACTTCTACTGTGCCTACCCTTTAGTGTTGATGTATATAAGAATATTATAAACAAATATTAAATTAATGATAATAAAATATGATAAATAGTTATATAAGAAATGTGTTGTTCCACTGTAAAAAAGTGATCTAAAAAACAACAAGTATGACGAGTGTATAGTTGACGAGTCACAACTCACAACCATATTAGTCAGTAGCCTGAATAGTGGTGTTGTAAACAAAAGCTTACAGTGGTGCTTACTCAGGCACGGCCTTGCAATGCGTGACGTACGCCGCGCCCGCCCCACTACTGTGACGTCTTGTGACGTATGACTTTTTTCGCGGAAATTCCACCGCGGACATCGCTCGCGGATCAACGTTGCGAATTCGCTGTCGGAAACCTAGCAACCGGCATGGTGAAGTAATATTGTCTCACGTGTTATCTTTTTTATGTTAATACATAAGCTAAATACTTTAATAATCATAAACATGACTGAACAAAAGGTGATGTATTTCAGAAGTATATCTAAAATATAATGCTTGTGTCATAATTATAGGTATCGTTACCTAAAATTATAAAACAAAATGTTACTCTTCAGCTCTGTTTTAAAAAAAAATACCCAGATTAAATGAAATAAATATTCGTTTCACTATGGTTACTACAAATAATTAACAAAGTTTAGGGAATCTTAGTGTCGCCGCACACGGGCCACACGCGACAGCCACAAACGCCGCCACGAGAAGCTAGAGACGGCTACAAAGGTAGCTGAAGCACCGACGGCCACTTGTGGCCGGTGGTCGACACTTGCGGTCGGTGGCTGCTACTTTTTAACTGACTTCCAAAAAGGAGGAGGTTCTATGTTCCACTGTACCTATGTATTTTTTTTTTGTTCACCGATTACTCCGTCAATTGTGGACCGATTTTGATTTTTTTTTGTATTCGAAAGGGTATGCTCCCGAGGTGGTCCCATTGCCACCATATCAGGATCTGATGATGGGATCCTAGGAAAATCGAGAGAAACCCTCAATTTTTATAGGCACATACTATGTTTTTCGTATATTTTCTGAAGTTACACCGGTATTTTTTTCTGGTAGTCATCATTTTATGATGATGAGCTGATGATGTAAGGCACAACTCCTTAACGGTTAGGAGTTGGAGGATAAATCTTTAAATATAATAGTATATATATTATATATTACCTTTAGTCGTGTTCTTTCAAATTATTTAGGTAAGCTGATGATGGAGGGTGGAAGGTACAACTCCTCAACAGTTAGGAGTTGGAGGATAATTCTTTCAATTTCATACGTATCTAAAGACCTTCAGTCGTATACTTTCAAGTTATTTAGGTGAGCTGATGATAGAAGGTTAAACTCTTCAACAGTTAGGGATTAGAGGATGATTTTAATATTACACGTACGTATAGACTTTAATTTGTATTCTTGATGATGAAATTTGATGCAATAGTTCAACTAACTACTTACCTATGATTGTTTTCACTAAAAACTGAAAAATAAAAACGTTTTATAACAAAAAAAACCGACTTCCAAAAAACATCCAACGAAAACTCTCTGCGAAAATAACACTTCAAAGCGTAAAATAAACTGGTTCTTCATAAATTGCCTATACCTAATTCTTTATTCATTTAAATAGTGGTATTATAATGTGTGCTAGGTACCTAAAATCTGTTTGAAGTCGGTGCCGTGCCGTTTACCACACTGTGACTCAGTGTGGTAAACTGCACGGTTGGCCTAGTTGTTTAGGCGGTCGCCACGCCGCTTGCCAATTCGCCAAGTGTTGTGGGTTCAAATCCTACACGGTACAACACTTTGTGTGATCCACAAATTGTTGTTCTGAGTTTGGGTGTTAATTGTGTCCGTTTCATGCATGTCTTTAAAGTCCCCCGAGACACAGGATGTTTATTCTTAATGCGAGAGTTGTCATCCAAAAAAAAAAAAAAATAATGTTTGCGACATATTATTATCGTATCATCAGCAGAATGTGTAATAATGTGTATGTTACCCAGATATACACAAACATAATAACACTTTAATACAGAACATTTCAAAAGAGATTTTATATCTCCTCAGTACCAGACTACCTAAAAAGGCTGTGTTTTATCAAAGTAGTATAACAGTTTTGCACGTGTAAACAAAAACCACTGCAGAAGGTTGTAACTAGGACACGCGGCTTGACATAGTTCATGCCCTATGTGGGTGGTGGTGGCCCTACAAAAGTGGGCGGATTTACTTACGTAACTAAACAACGCCGAAGGGCAGCCGCTTGCCACATAGCCTTTCGCAACGCCCACCCTACGACTACCTATTTTAAGAGAATTATGAACTTTTCGATGTGACTAATAAATACGTTTTGTCTTGTTTTATCGTTACTGCTGTTAGGTACGCATTTTGTAACTTCTTGAAGACATTCGTTTACTACAAATTAGAAATGGATGTTGGTGATGGGGTCATTGACAGGGCGGAGGCGGGTAGCGCGGATGCAGCGAATGCACCGAGCGAGTTCCGGTGCACTACGCAGCAGGTATAAATAGCGATCCGTTAGTGTCGACGACCGCGCGCCGTCATCACTACATTCACCGTGCTCTTAGCGCGAGCCGTGACCTAGATTTAGAAAAATATGCATCTAATCATTACGTCACGGGAGAAGGGCTTCTCGGTTAGATCACAAAGTCCTCGGCGTTCTCGGACGGGGAGAAAGGGTCGGGTGTTAGGGCGTTAGCTGTCTAGAACGTGCCGGGCGAACGTAAAACGGGCCCGTTTAGGAATGGGGTGCAGGGGGAGAACTTATAATGCATACATTTTCGACAACTCGATAGAAGCAACTCGAAAGAGTCGATGCGCGCGCGGCCCCTCGCTTGAGCTTCCCTCCCTGTGCGTGAAGGGCCCGTGCGTACGTGACGCGGCGCATGAAGAGGGACGAAGGGCGAAGAGGTTGCGCCCCGCCCGCACATCTCTAACACAGCTTAGATGCACTCTTACTCTAGGGTCGAGGACCGCGTATTATATTTTGCGCAACTAATACCAGTCAGTCGTGTTGCCTGTTCATTTACATAGATAAAACTATACATGTACCGCTATGCTCTCTCGCAGTAACTTCACATAATATTCCAAGAGAGCATGAGAAACGCCGTCGAATTCCGGTTTCTCCGCTATTCTGTTACTATGCGGGGCACTCAACACACCACGTTGTTAGTCTCAATTCACGTGTAAATAATAACATCATTGTGATGTAACCGTTTCAACGTAGTATATAAATGTTAATGAATAATGATTCCATATTTAAAATGTATCTTACAACGTTGCTCTACCTGTGTAGGAATTATCTAGGTATCTATTACATGTCGTGTCAGGAATCAGGTCAGTTGTTATGTTTTATTTATACCAATACATTAAAAATATTACAACCTCAAGGAGGCCTGTATTAATGTAAATACAACTAAAAAAACAGTATTATTATGCATTAGGTATTGAAAGGTAACAATAACAATGTAACATGTCGCCGTTTTAACAAGACTTAGTCGAATAGGCAAATCGTTACACAAAAAGTAAACGGTTGAGCTTTATCTTCATCAAATTGACCCTAAGAAAACTTTTACTCCTTAACCAACTGCAAAAAATGAAGTAAGGTTTTAGGTCGTGATAACATTGACCAAGAACGTGCAGCAAAGAAAACTCGACAAGAAAAATTTACCACTAAGGACAAAATATTAAGAGATGCATAATTCAATTCGAGGCATTTTAAATGAATTATAATTAAGGTTACCTACTCATTTTTAAGTAATATGTTTTCGGTATTGCTTATCGGTGACATTTGCCGCCATTGTTATAATTAACTACCGAATGCAACTCACATGCAAACAAACACCTGGATAAATTTTATCGCTTTCTACGCAAAGCAGTCTGTATATTTACTACACACTACACATAAAGGTGTAGGAACTCAAAACAGTATTATCAGCAAAACAAGTTACGTTGTGTTTGGAGTAGTGTATTGATCGGTAACTCACGACTGCAACAACGGGATGTCTAATACATCTATACTAATATTATAAACGCGAGTTTGTAAGTATGGATGGATGGATGTTTGTTACTCTTTCACACAAAAAACTACTGAACGGATTTGGATGAAACTTTACAGTAATATAGCTTATATATCAGAATAACCAGGTAGGTAGTAGGTAAGGTAGAAGGTAGTAGAGCCACGCTGATTTCAGCACGAACGGGCCGGCTCGACCGGGGCAGTACTACCCTCGCACAGAAAATCAACGTAAAATGACAGCGTTCGTGCTGTCGTGTTTCGTTGGTGAGTGCGAGACCGGAGGCCCAATTAGTCTAGTCAACAGGTTCCATACTTGTTGACTAGACTAAAAGATGCAGCAGCATCACTAGGCCGCCATAGTGTGGGTTGCCATACTGCATTGTCTGCACAAGCAATGAGTATGGTGACAACCACTCTTGGATTCTGCTTATGCTTTCCAATAGGCAGAGTAGAGTCATTTTGGCGGGCCAAACATAAACAAAAAAATAAATAAAAAAAATAACACATAGGCTACTATTTGCAGCGATAACCGACATACACGCGGGCGGAGCCGCGGGCAACAACTAGTTATCCATAATTCACAAAATCATCTCGCACAACTGCATCTACAGTGTAATTGTCTCAATTTTTATCAAGGACTTAAATTATTTTTAATCGTAGGTTGTTTATTAATAGGAAATAAAATTAGGTATGTGGCTTAAGTTTAGTCAGCCGCCAATTTCATATTATGCAACCTATGCAGCAGCGTATACGCATTATTTATGAGTAGAAAAGACATAATAAAGACTAGCTTAAGGAGCAGCTGATGTGACAGGTGTAGTAGCAGCCGGCAGGCACCTGCCCTCGGCACGCGCCACTGCAAGCTGTTCTACAACAATTACATAGCTTCCATTACTACATCACTATCGATACTAAACGACCTGACATTACCTAGCTACAAACTGAATACCTAGCAGCTGGCTGCCAACTACGTAATGTACAAGAAACAACTGCCATCTAAATACGAGGGGACCTAATACAATGCGAGACCGCAATAAATTGCTCAATCTGTCCATGGGTTGATTCTCAAAAATAATACCAGGAACATTATACAGATCATTGAATTAACAAATAAAAATAACAATAGCGTTTTATTACTTAGCAATAGAAACCAATTTACAATGCCATTCACGATGCAATGATTCTCAGTATAGTCACTTCCGCCTGGGTTTTACAAATAAGTACTAGGCGAGAATATCGATGAACAAGTTTGCGAAACGGGCCAAGCAAGTCTAGTTATTGGAGGAGTCCAGAGTTGAATACCGTTACTGGAAGCGGTTGGCGAGGTTGCGTAGATAATGCAGAGACCGGTCCGCGATAGATAGTCAATATTTATGATTAGTGATAACTATTACGACGGCACTGCGAATGAAACAAAACAATTGGTAGGTACTCAACTAAATAAGGATATAGGCATAGGTTCTGTTAAAATTTCAAATATGGTGAAAATAAATGGGGAAACTCGTAAATTTATATTGGTGATTTTAAATTGAAAGGTAGTTATAATTTCAAAATTTACAGCAATTGATAATAGTACACTAGAAGCCATAACTTAGCGATTGATATTAATAGTAAATTAGTTTTTTTTAAATAATATAGTTAGAAGCAGTGTTGGCATTAATCGATACATTTTCAATCGATTACCTAATTTAATAAATTTTAATCAAACTTAACTTAATCATGATTTATTATATCGCTATTTAATCATTAATCGTAATCGCGACAAATAATGTTGATCGTTAATTTGATCAAGCATATTAAAGTACTTTTATTGACGGGCAAATAAAATTCTTAGTCTACATTGGAAGCCAAAAGCTTAAAGGTAGATGAGTGAGGAATTACATATTACTTCGATTTGGAGTCTTAGCTGTCATTTTAGTTTTTATCTAGGTTGTATTATATAAAAATGTATATTGTATGTAATATATAATTACATATCTAGTACACACAAACATACATACATTTATAAATGTATGTTTGTGTGTACACCTACCTACTACTACCGCTGATTCCTGCATACATGTACATACATAGGTTGCCTGGGAGAAATAACTGTTAGCAATAATGGCCGTCAATTGTACTTTATAATTAAGACAAAAAAGACCAAAAATGTTTGATTAGCTATGTAAGTTTTTTTTTATTTTTGATACTTTTCAAACGATCTATTAATCATACATTTTAATCGTAATTAACGATTACGATTAATAATCTTAGTCAGCAAAATATTGATTACGATTAATTAATTTTAGTCGCAAAATTTGCGATAACTTTTTAATCGTAATTTTTAATCGTTAATCAATTTTTTGCGAACACTAATTAGAAGGTACTTTTTTTCTCAAAAACCCCTTAGCAATTGATAATAGTGAATTAGAAGGTCGTCTCAAAAACCCTTGCTAAGCAGATCCCATCTACGGTGGTGAACATGCAGATTGTGCTGTCCATCCAGTAAGTAACTTACCTCATTGAATTTCCAACTACATAGGTAGTAGCGAGACAGTATCGGTCGAATGACTAATGACGTAATACAAAAGTGCGCGAATTCCACCTGGTAGTATTTAAAAGCTACGGTCAGACAACGGATAGTAGTCAGCCTGTCATCAAGTCATGACTCACAGATTTTCCGGTGTAAACCATTGTAGGTGATTGTATAACTATCTTACTCATCGTCATCAATGAGTTCTTATCATCCTTTCAAGACATCAAGGATGCTGTAAGTAGGCCATTTAACTTAGTCATCATGTAGCTTTATCGATAAATATTCCCCGCTACGCTACACTGTACAGTTGATTTTCTTTAGAAACAATTTATGTAGGTACTTTGTGTTGCCTTATTATAATGCTTTGTCGTAGTCGGTTATTATTGTCTTCGGTTCTTATAATGCATACCGCTAGTAACACGTCTCCTTATCCTCTCCTTGTAAAGCTACCTCCTCCTATAAGAAATTGTAGCAAAATTTAGGTAACGTACGTAATTAATTTTATTGACGCTGCAAACAATGTTTGGCAATGGTATCGTAGGGCTCGGTACCCGACATCGCGTGCGGCAGTGTTGTGGCCACACTCCACCGACCTACATTTTATGCGACGGCACACTCATTACTTACTAGCCTTAACGACACACGCTCTACCCACCCTTGGTCATATTAAGTCCTTTTAATTTCCTGACACTCCTGAACTCAATTTCGCGTTGAATGAGCAAAATTATCGTCGGGCAGCTACCTGCGAAAACATTACAAAAAACATGCAAAAACCCTTCAAACGAACAAAAACGCGACCTATCGACGGAACCTGGTCCGGAGCCGTCGACGTTGGTGTCTGCATGTCGGAAACAAAACACAATAGAAAGAGTCGCGTGCGAACGCGACACAGGGATACGGGCGGCAGGTGGAGAGAGAGAGTCGACACGAGGGTCGACGTAAACAAACCGCAAGCGGGAGCTTCGACCGTACTCACCATTTCGGGAATCTTTAAATCCGTGGAGGTCCAGTGCGGTCACAGCGGACCACGTAGTGAAGAGCGGAGACGGCGTCAGCAAAAACAGCACAGGCACACGATCACACAAGTTGGTTCAAAGCACGCACACGGTACATTTAAATACGATACGTCCCGTCCTACACTACGATCGCGCCCCGCGCCGATGCAGTTTACGTCACCGCATCCCGCTCCCGACTGGCAAACTGGCAATCCGCGGCGCGAGCGAGCGACGACCTCGCGCTGCAGTGTGCACCGTCCCGCGTCCCGCGCGGTGCCCCGCCACGCCGACGCGCCCTGCGCCCCTCGCGCTCCGCAGCAGACCCCGCGCCAGCCCTAGCCCTTCCTCTCCGCGCCGCGCTCGTCCTACGTCCGGTGAATTACGATGTCGATTGTCGACATGACAAGAGCTAGGGCTCTCGTTATGTCCGCATCATAATACATTGTGGAGCTTTCGTTCCTATCTAACCAAAATTGTACAATACTCAAGTCAAATAGATATCCCGAAACGAGTTGTACGTCGGGCAAGAATCTATGTAGGCATGTTTGATAAAGTAAAATTTTAACAATATAAAAACAGACTTCAAGGTTCGACTCAATTTCTCTTGGATGCCATCATCAGATCTTTGTGTCCTTATCAAGGTACCACCGTTGGGATGTCTCCTTTCCATAAAAAAAGAATCATCAAAATCGGTTCATAAAGACGAAGTTATCCGCGAACATACATAAAAAAACGGTCGAATTGAGAAACCTCCTCCTTTTTTTGAAGTCGCTTAAAAAGCTCATTAGCATTTATTTACCTATACGTATTTTATAAACTGTTGTCGTAATCGATCTAAACTCTAAAGCCTAAAATACAAAATACATATTCACAAAAAAATACTACTCAAAGTGAGAATGGAATTCATCTAACACGTTGGGGGTTCATTGACATTGATATAGGTACAAGATAATTACAATATTTAATCACTTGATTGGATTGGAATGAATTAAATAATTAGGTATGTGATGAAGTCTCATATATAAAACAAATTAGTTATTTGATAACTTGCATCTAGGCATAGATGCGAGTTTTCAATTAACTAAATTCCAAAAAAGATAAAAAAATATTCAGGAACATAAGAGTACAAGTAAAAAATACATTTTGGCAATCAGATTTGAGTATATCGGCAATCAGGTAGTTAAACGCATTTATTTGTATTTCACTTCTCGTAATAACTTTAAAACGTTGTAGTGAATTGCAATGAACTTTGAATTACCTACCAAATTAATATAGAAATAGATAAATGTTGATGAAATGACATGAAATACTACCCATATTATAGGTACATGTATTTACATATTTATCTGTGTATTTACTTTAATAGAACATATTTTGTGGACATATGTCCTATTCAAAGGTCACTAAATAAAAACCACCTTTTACCCTAAGGCATTTTTTTGGTTTAAATTATTCCTACATTCTTCGATATAATGAAACTTCAATTAATTGCCCGTTTTCTCGTTTTGTATCTTTTTGCAGGAGTCCATTTCAAAGTCTCAAAAAAAGGTTAAAGAAATTAAATTTTCTTGGCACCAAACAGGACTGGTTCGACGAATTTCATAAAATCTTTGAAAAGTAAAAAAGCTTAAAGAACACAAAATGTAGGAGACGATAAAGAGTTTATAGGGTACCTTCTAGATTTGAAAGAAGATCTACTTAAAAATTAAACCCCTAAAAATATTTTAGGCTGGAGTGTACTTATGACTGCCTCGTTGGTCTCGCGGTTGGCGTGTGTGACTGCTGATCATGAGGTCTCGGGTTCGATTCCCGGGTCGGACCAAATGTTTGTATGATCTACAAATATTTGTTTCGGAGTTTGGGTGTTTTCTATGTATAATGTGTATGTATTTACAAAAAAAAAAAAAGTATATATGTACTTGTATCAGTTGTCTAGTACCCATAACACAAGCTCTGCTTAGCTTGGGACTAGATGGCGCTGTGTGTTAGATGTCCAAAATATTTATTTATTATTTATTTATATTACTAGCTTCGTACTCGTACTAGAATTACAACTAAGTACATATTTTTACTTTCATCCTCTCTCTCTAGGAAACCGTGCTGAATTTCGGGATAAAAAGTATCCTATGTCCTACCTCGTAGTATGAACACAAATCATGCCAAGTTTCATTTGAATCCATTCAGTTCCTCAAATCATGCCAAGTTTCATTTGATACCTGAACTAAGCGGCTATGATACAGACAGACAGACAAAAATGAAAAAAAAAATACAGTTTTGGCTTCAGTATCGATTATAGAGAGCCCTCCAAAAGAAATTTTCAAAATATCTTTAATGTACAGAATTTTACCTGTTACATTTTTATTATACTGTCATCTGAACATGGGCTTGCTTGTACATATTTTACTGACAGAGATTCTATACAAAAAAAGAGAGCAATCTAGAAACTTTATATAATACGACTTAAAGAGTTATTTATACATGTACATCTCATAAACATTGACTTCGTTTAAATACATTGTCGCGGAATCTTGTTTTGTTTAAATTTCCATGGGCATGTGGAATATCATTCTGATTCCGAGACCAGCTGTGCATACTGACCTAAACAGCACCCGTCTGCCAAAGGGATGGCGGACCACTAAAATATGTTGTAATTCCTAATACATTTCGACAAGATATGGTCCGGTATTATCTAAAACGTAACTGACAAGACTGTATTTTTTTGTTTCGAAGTAGCAATAATATAAGGTTTGAATCCCGCTTCCGTCCCAAACGCACCGTCAACGACAAAATTATTTGATATGCGTCAAGAGACAGATAATAACGTAAACCATTATCTACAAAAATGTCAAACTGAAAATAAATCACCACTACGTCTATGTACACGATTTACATAACTTTTTATGCTGGGGCTACACTAACGAGAAACACCGTTAATTATCGCGATGATGAACGTTTGACGTTGGTGTAGCCACGACTTATTGCGATAATTTTACATCGGCATTCACATTGCCGTTTCCCGTTTGGCGACAACTCGAGTGGCGGTACATCAGAGATTAATGCGTTGAAGCGGCCACACTACGTTTGTCGTGAACAAAATTAACGTAATAATTAACGCAGTATTTATCGCGATGATCATTGACGTTTCCCGGTAGTGTGGCCCCAGCATTAGAATCGACTTCAGAGAACATTTTAAAAAGTTCGATCCGTTAAACAACCATTGGTCCGACTGTTTGCACTAGAAAGGGTAAGCAAAAAATTTTTCATCTTTTTGTTTCCAAACATGTTAAAAAAATGTCTCAATAGGAAATGAGAACATTATTAAACGTCTCGGCAAATATACTGAGGCTCACTCATATGCATATAGAAACAGGTTGTGCAGAGAAATTTCTAGGAAAATACGATTTATGGGGTTTGTGATAGCACTAGACTACTAGAAGCATATGTTCTTTAAAAAGACAACTCCCGCACAAGGAATAAATCCTGTGTCGCGGGAGACTTTACAAACATACATGAAACGGACACAAAGAACACCCAGACTCAGGACAACAATTTGTGGATCACACAAATTGTTGTCCTACGTGGGATTTGAAACCATGACACTTGGCGAAGTAGGAAACGGCGTGGTGACCGTTAAACCACGAGGCCAAACGTGCAGTCGATATATAAGGGTACATAATGCTATTTGTGGAAAAATAGAAGTATTTGTTTTAACAGCTATCACACAGGTAGAGATCGACAACCCTATAGCACACCCGATAATAAAATTGATGATATTCTTAAGGAGAAGCAAGACAGCCTGTATGAAAAGTAAAGTGTTGTAAATTTAACAACAGAAGCCAGAAGCGGGCTGCTGTCTCCGTTCATCCCGAAATATGAGGCATGAGGTTACGAACGAAATGTATGTAGACACCAAGCAGTGATTAAGTACATTTCGTATCATTATAATAAAACCGTTCTGTAAATAACAGTATTAAGTATTTTAGCCTTCATGAGAAATCAGATAAATGTGGTTATTTTAAAATCGTGTGTGTATTCACATCACAATTTTGTTTTACTACAAAAAGCTAAAATTAAGACAGAAACTACGAAAAAAAAAACATTAAAAAAATTGCTCTTGCTCATTTTAAATTATTTGACCAGTTTGACCTACTTTATATTTCTTTCCGATCGCAAAATGCGACTATTTCCTCATACTTGATTATTTCTTTTAAATAATCACAAGTTTCTTCAATTAGTTACATTTACTTGTTTTTACATCTAATGAACAATCCTACTAATATTATAAACGCGAAAGTTTGTAAGTATGTATGGATGGATGTTTGTTACTCTTTCACGCAAGAACTACTAAACGGATTTGGATGAAACTTTACAATAATATAGCTTATACATCATAATATTATATCGGCTACTATTTGCAGCGATAACCGACATACTAGCGGGCGGAGCCGCAGGCAACAACTAGTCGCCAATATATAAAAGCGTTAATAATCACGACCAAAGTTGAAGTGAGGAACACGTCATACTTTCTTCCTAAAAGTATGTCGAAAAAAAAAGCTTGCGCAAAAAATTGAACTTTTAACCTAACCGTAGCAGATGCTACGAACGGAAACTGAAAGGCGAGATAAAATTATTCCGATTGCAGATGGATCGGATATTTTTTTAATAAAGATTTTTATGAATACTTTATATTGCGTTAAAATCATTTAAATCTGTTTCGTAAAATATACGAATCTATACTTATATTATAAAGCTGAAGAGTTTGTTTGTTTGTTTGAACGCGCTAATCTCAGGGACCGCTGGACTGATTTGAAAAATTCTTTCGGTGTTGGATAGTATATTTATCGAGGAAGGCTATATATCATCACGCTAAGACAAATAGGAGCGGAGCACCAATGATGAATGTTACAAAAACGGGGGAAATTTTTTACGCCCCAACCCGCACTTGGCCAGCGCGGGGACGTATGGCCTTAACCTTAACGCTGCGATCAATAGGAGCTGAGCATCGATGAAAAATGTTTCGAAAACGGGGGAAAATTATCACGCTACGGGCAATGGGAGGTGCAAACGAGGTTGCGTGGGTTAGCTAGTTATTTAATAATTCGTCACTAAGTTCAAAGATAAAATAAGAAGTGACATAATAAAAAATAAATTATATGTACCCAGTACAAATCATATTATTAGCGTATCACCGTTCCTCGACCGTTTATATTTTATTTAACATATATGTGTTACTACCAAAATAAAGTAAATAAATAAACGTCACGATATTGGTAGGTAGTCAAATACATACCTATATCATTTCTAATTAAAACTATGAATATCACTTCCACGTAGTAAAAATCACCATTATGTTGTTATTTTAATTAAAAGAAAATAGGTAACAGTAGATTTATCCAGATGCATGAGATGCACCATTAGTAAATGAGATTTAAATGCAAATCATGCAGCCTCAATGCCAAAGTCATTAACAATGTTTACACCTCGCGGCTAATAACAAACGTTACTATACTAATAATAATATATGAAGCTGAAGCGTTTGTTAGTTTACTTGAACGCGCTAATTTTAAAAAGTACTGGTCCGATTTCAAAAATTCTTACAGTGTTCGATAGCCCATTAATTGAGGAAGGCTATATAGGCTATATATCATTACGCTAAGACCCATAAGAGAATGTTACAAAAACGGAGGAAAATTATTACGCTACGGGCAATAGGAGACGTAAACGAGGTTGCGTGGGTCAGCTAGTGATAATAATAAAAAAAGATTTGTAAATAGAAGTTACTGTAGATATATATTAATACGTATTATTAATAGGAATGAAGGCCATATCCTTACTGAGGCGATTCAATATCAAGAGATGAAAATGGAAAGAAATTAAATCATGATCAGCGCCCGAAGAAAGCGAGCCTGGTTCAGAGTGGCGCGAAACCGTAAAGTATATATAAATACGACGAGAGCGGAATAACTTGGTTGACAGGTAGAAGAATGTAGATATTCGCGGTCAAGGGGTTTAAAGACCAGACGGTTACGGGAATTGAGAAAAGTGTGCTGAGGTAATGTGGGCACATAGAAAGGATGACTCGGAAGGAATGAATTATAGACGGAATAATGTCATTTTGAAGAAAGAATAGGTTAGAAGGAACTCAAATATGAGGGCTTCTATGGCAGGTGCTGCTATTATCAAGTAGTGAAATGTTCATGCTTTCCATCAGGCAGAGTAGAGTCATTGTGGCAGGCTCATACATAAAAACAAGAAGTAGAGGTGAATTTATTTTATCACATCAAAGTGTATTAATCTTCTGAAAATTTTCCAAATGCCAATGAACTTTTTTATATGTAATAGGGGACAAACGAGCAGACGTATCGCCTGATGGTAAGCGATTACCGCCGCCCATGGACACCCACAACACCAGAGGCGTCACAAGTGCGTTGCCGGATTTTGGGGGACGGGGGGAGGGGTTAGGGTATGGGCCTCCGGTATCCTCACTGACTCGGTAAAACACAGCGCAAGCGCTGTTTCACACTTTTCACGTTTTCTGTGAGGCCGTGGTATCACTCCGGTCGAGCCGGCCCATGCATGCCGAAGCGTGGCTCTCCCACGGTAGACTACTCTAGACCCAGCAGTATCTGATAAAACTGGAGATAATTTAATCTTCTATTGACGTATATCGACTTGATACTTCAATTCATTATCATAAATGTATACTATACTAGCTGACTCACGCAACTTCGTTTGAGTGTCTTTTCAATGTTGCTCAGCCTCTCTCAGCAAAATACCTATTAAAAAAATGCGGGGCAGTCTTTGGGGACTGCCGATAGAAGTGAAAACTAAGTAACTTGTGAATTGTATTGCGTTTGAAGACGATGACGCGAGTTCCATGATTTTTATTCACCCAAAAAGTGCTCAAAGCGCATAAAGTTACTTCAAAAAAACGTGAAAATCGGTTAAGTTTTGGAGATCGTCGCGAGTATTCGTGAGCAGCAAAGCAACGTACAATTACTTATCATCTTCAATATATATAAAAATGAATGTTTGTCTGTATGTCGTAGAATCCTGTATAGAATCGTAAACTATGCATTTAATCATGTCATGTTCAGCAAAAGTGTTGTACATGGGATCATCAAAGGTTTCTGAGTTGGTACGACCAATCTTTATTTATTTATTTAATTTGTATGATTTGTTTTTATAAAAAACTGTTTTTCTATACTACTATATTTTTTTTTTTCATTTTTAGTGAAAACAATCATAGTTTATCAGTAAGTTGAACTATTTAATATAATTTCTGCTGATGCGAATAACTTTAGTGGTTTGAACACGTATTAAAACTGAGTATGCTCAGTTTCCAAAATTATGTTGAGATGCAAGATTTCTGTTACCGAGAACGTGGTCTACGGGGCAATAGGAATCGTGTCCAAGCTTAAATGTCGTGATGAAACAGAAGCAAGCGAGTTATGTTATAAAAAGTTTTTATTTTACAGTTTTCAGTGCAAACAATCGTAGGTAAGTAGTAAGTTGAACTATTTCATCAAATTTCATCATCAAGAATACAAATTAAGGTCTATATGTACGTGTAATATTAAAATCATCCTCTAATCCCTAACTGTTGAAGAGTTTAACCTTCTATGATGACTACCAGATGCAAATACCGGAGTAGCTTCAGAAAAAATACGAAAAACATAGTACGTGCCTGAAAAAAATGAGGGTTTCCCTCGATTTCTCTGGGATGCCATCAACAGATCCTAGTTTCCTTGTCATGGTACCACCGTCGGAACATCTCCTTTCCAACGAAAGAAGAATCATCAAAATCGGTTCATAAACGACGAAGTTATCCGCGAACACACATAAAAAAAAACGGTCGAATTGAGTAACCTCCTCCTTTTTTTGAAGTCGGTTAAAAATGTGGTGTGTGTAAAAATTTTAATTGTTTACATATTATTTCGGTAGGTACAGTCCGGATGTGGAAAAAAAAAGCATTTTTCTTTTTCATTTTATTCTTTTAAATTGTTTATCGGTGTATTGGCAGTAGGAGTAAACGGTTGTGTGGAAGTTTCATCTTTATATCTTCTACGGTAGATAAGATAAACCAGATTCCGTTGGCACACTGTAAACCCTAATAGGCGGTCCACACTACAGCGATATATCGTAGCGATTTAACTGTGCAGTTCGTTTGCGCAGTTCTATCGCACGTGTGGACGGAAATTGGCTCAGATTGCGCAAGTAAAAGATTTCCAGAAAATTCCTTCCCGTGTCGCTTTGATAAAAGATTTCCATATAGCCAAGTGTGGCTCAATTCAGAAAACACTGTGGAAAACCGTGATGGGCAAGTAGGGTTTTTCAATGACTAAATAATGTAATTTAATTGCCAGAAATATAAATTTCCCACAAATATTAAGGAAATAGCTGTATAGGATATAAAGAACGCTTAACGTTGATATCACATAAAATTTCCCGGTACTCCCAATTAAAGTACAATTTTCCTTATAATTACTTTATGGTTTTATGATTCGGACTTGTAGAAGGAAAACCCTTGATTATTTTGTTATACATATTATTATCACTTCAATGGAATTATATTTCGCAATATTATAAAGCTGAAATTTAATAATAAGGACTACACGTTTGGCCTAGTGGTTTAACGGTCACTACGCCGTTTCCTACTTCGCCAAGTGTCGTGGGTTCAAATCCCACGTAGGATAACACTTTGTGTGATCCACAAATTGTTGTTCTGAGTCTGGGTGTTATTTGTGTCCGTTTCAGTATGATTGTAAAGTCCCCCGCGACACAGGATTTATTCCTAGTGCGGGAGTTGTCTTTTTTACAAGAAAAAAAAAACAAAAAAAAAATTGTGACGTACTAACTAGGCTCGTTAGCACGATGTTGCTAGCGGTAGTTTCTAACACGCAAAAGACATAGCCAGTAGACAGTTATCGTTCCATTTTACAAGCTTTTTATTAAATTGCAATGTATGTACCTATGTATGTTCGGGTGGAATCTTGCAACTCAATTTTGAAGCAGATATCTTAAACCGATTTTGCTGAAATTTTGCAAGCGTATGTATACAGCGTGACAATACAATATAATAATGACATGGAGCTGAATAGATGCTGGAGCTGGAAGGTGGCCATAGGAACTCTGTAAAGAAACGTCGCAACATCATCGAGTTTGGACTCGTTTTATTCGTCTCGAGGCATTCCAGTAAAAGCTTGTTTTTAAAAAGCTTTTTAATTTAATTTATTAAACTTAAGACTGTAGTCCTTGAGCGTGGGAATTTGTGATTGAACACCCACATTCATATTTTACATGCACATAAACGCATCGGGCACTGTTGCATACTAACCCTGGCAACTAATAAATTTACTTTCGGTTTTTTCTTCTAGTTACATATTCATTAACTGTTCGCCTTTGAAGAATGTTTTAAATGTCCTACAAAACACGCAATGTAGTAGTCTGTAGTCATATCAGAAAGCCCGCGGGCTTTAAGTAACTCGTCAACGGCCGAGAATAGGTTTTAAGTGTATTCATTTATAATTCATTTCATAAACAAATAATTTATTTTTACACAGTATAAAATTAAGTCGCTCGCGCTATCTGTCAGCTTAGATCTTTTATAGTAATCAACGGATTTTAATGCTATGTTATGAAATAAAATTTGTATGATATATTATGTTCTATTAATGTTTCTTAAAAATATAATTTTTGATCGCTTTTATTGCTCATATTGACTAAATTTTACTACATAGATGTACGCCCCACTTTTTTCACTTTTTGACAAAAAACGACGCTGAAAAAGTATGAAACAAGTTTTGAAAAGCCGTAGCACGCGTTTTTAAGAGTTATGGTACGTTTCTATTTTAATTTAAGTTTTTACTTTTTTTTATTTAAAATGTTTTGGTGTAGTGATAATAATTTATATGCAAAGTATATTTTAAATACCTAACATAGAAATATAAAAAAATTGAATAAATACGAACAAAGTCACCAGTAAATGCTAATAATACCTATATATATATTTGAAATGTACAAGTAACACCCTTTCCGATGATACCAAACACGGCATATTTATCTCAAATTTATTTTTTAATACTTTATGTCGGCTAGAGGGCGCCACATTAAATTTAGTGACGCGTCATATAGCCTATAAGCAGCGGACGATCAAGACGCTTCTAACGATACCTCATTTATCCAGTTCCAATTAGTAGTTAAGGAGCTATGAGGGAACAGATGAACATACATACATAACCTGTCAAAATCATAACCCTCCTTTGGCTTTGCCGTGGTCGGGTAAAAAAATAAAAAAATACAGTTAATTTATAAACTCCTTCTTTTTTTAAGACGGTTAAAAAACAAACTATTTGTCTTAAAATTAATATTAAGAGTGTAAAACTTTGAAATGGAAACTTCCTTAAATATATAATAATAAATATTTTCGGACATCTAACACACAACGGCAACGCCATCTAGTCCCAAGCTAAGCAGAGCTTGTGTTATGGGTACTAGACAACTGATACAAATACATACATAATTTTTTTTTGTAAATACATACATATTATACATAGAAAATAATACTAGCTTTTATACGCGGCTTCGCCCACGTAAACTTTCATCCCCTTATTTACCCCCCTAGGGTTGGAATTTCAAAAAATTCCTTTCTTAGTAAGCACTACACTAGTAGCACTTACGTTATATAAAGAACCTACATGCAAAATTTCAGGATTCTAGCTTCAGCGGTTTGGGCTGTGCGTTGATCTCTGGGTATGTCAGTCAGTCAGTCAGTCAGTCACCTTCCTCTTTTATTTATATAGATTACAGATATCAGATAATATCCCTTACATTATCTGATAAGGAGTAACCGCGGTTGGTGTAGTATCGCGGGTAAGACCGTGGGGCTCAGCTAGTTTTTTTTTTCAAAAAAGACAACTCCCGTATATATCCAATAAATCCTGTGTCGCGGGGGACTTTACAAACATACATGAAACGGACACAATGGACACCCAGACTCAGAACAACAATTCGTGGTTCACACAGTGTTGTCCTACGTGGGATTTGAACCCACAAAACCTGATACAGTAGGAAGCGGCGAGGCAACCGCTTAAACCACTAGACCAACCATGCAGTCAAAAATAAAACTGTAATTTTAAGGTTTCATTATTTCAGTAGTAGTTATTCAATCCTAACAGAAATCATAAAAAATTTTTTTTTTTACTTTTTTAAAAACAATTTCTCAAAGTGTCTCGGTCTGTCAAAGTGTCTTCAAAGTACTCGTCAAGACAAATCAAACGACTCCAAACTCGATAGGTCCCGTCGTTACAAAGTTCCTATGACCACCTTCTAGCTCCAACATCTGATCAGCTCCATGTCATCATAATATAGCATTGTCACGATATATATATATGCCTACAAAAATTCAACACAATCGGTTGAAGATATCTGCAAAATTGAGTTGCAAGATTCCGTCTTAAAAAATATAGTGAGATATATACATACATGTATATACAAGTTAAAAAAAAAACATAAAAATAAGTTGTGTTAATAAAAAATACTAATATTTTTCTTTGAAATTATTCTTTAAAAAAAAATGAAATGAAATTCAAGAATACAAATTAACAGTTACAATTCGACACGCACTAGCAACCCACCCTAAAACTTGTCATTTACGTATTATGGAGCTCAGTGCGAACTACAAACGGACGTGGTGTCACCTTGAATATTCGGAGGGCACTGAATTTTTTGAGCGCGTCAAAACTTATTTATTGCAATTTACGGGAGACGATATCTACGTACTAAAATGTATGGAACTTTTGTCGCTAAAAATTAATGATGTTTAGCCTTAGATTATGGCTTTTTGGTGAGAATTAATAAAAAACTAAAACGGTAAATCTTTTCTCCATACTTTTTTCTCGCGAAATAAGAAAAAAACATTTAAAATAAAGCACGAAATAGGACAGAGTGTGCTAATTAAAAAGGTCGATTTCGATGATTTTGATCTTTGTTAAGGCTTTTTTTCACAAAAATAAAGAATTATTTTATAAATGTCACTCGGTAGATTGGTAAACTGATTATTAAACTACTGAGATTTTTTTTTTGTGTCAAATAATGAATCAAGTTGTTTGTTTTTTGCAAAACTGCAAGTGCCTTTTCGCGCGTTTTTAGGGACGCGCCTCTTAATATTAAATAGGCAAGAAAACATTATTCGTTATTATAATAAGTCCGTAAGAAAATAGCAATATTGTATTTTGAATAGAGTAAAGTGGCAACCTTAATCATAAAAATGTCTATTAGCAAAAGACAACTTCCACACAAGGTTTTAATTCTGTGTCGCGGGGGATTTCACAAAGTAAACAAAGAAAACCCAAACTCAGAACAATTTGTTGATCACACGAAGTGTTATCCTTGTGGGGACCGAAACCCACCCAATTAGGAAGCGGTGAGGCAACCGCTTAAACCGCTTTCCGTACAGTCAAAAAATCCCTCCGAATTATGTTGTTCTATAGTCTATTCAACTTCCTCTGAGACAAAAGGTAAACAAACCAGAAAAAGGTTATTTTCCTTAATAGGTCAAATTTTATATGCATATAGAATCAATAATAAAAATTGTCATTTACTTTCTTTTTCTTGGAACATGGCCTACTGTGCCGATGTCGACAATTCTGCCAGTGTAAAATACAAGGGAAATACGTGTGTTAAAAAATTAAATAATTGCAACTGTCCAAATTTTCCGAGTTCACGGTGGAGTAGACTGACTAAAAAGCGACATTAAAAACACCTAAAACTGTAGCTGTTCCCAAACTTTGAACGTATTATAACACTACTAAATTGAAGACGGACGCGCGCGCTCTGCGTACGGACGTGTGTAAGCAACAAGTGTGTTATTGACAAATACCTCACAAGTTTGTAAAAAGAAAAAAAAAAAATTAAACTACAATGGTTCAGTGTAAGAAGTGCAAACTCTTCCTGTCTATTACCAAAGACGAAGTTGTAAAATGCAAAGGTGTGTGTGAAGCAACTTATCACAAAAAATGTGTGCAGAGTAACAAACAATTCTTGCAAACTTCAGTTTGTGAGGAATGTCAGAAGGATGGGACCAGCTCTGCAAGGATAGCACAGTCTCCACAGCTAACAGTAGATCCAGCGAAAACATCAGGCGAGAAGGTACTGAGTGAAGTCAACAGGAAACTAGAGGTACTATATGGCGTAGAGAAGAAGTTAGGAGAACTTACTAACGCTGTTGAATTCTATGCAGAAATGTACCAAACTTTACTGGAATATAAAGAAGAATCACAGAAGAAGATTAAGGCGCTTGAACAAAAAAATGTATACCTAGAAAAATATAGCATGGCTTTGGAAGAAAGATTACAGGAACTAGAGTTGAAGGACAAAGAAAATGAAATAGAGATACATGGTCTGGAGGCACATGAAAGTGAAGATATCAAGTCAGTTGTTCTAGATATCGCCCAAACGCTGAATTTGAACCCGGATGATATCGAAGATGCGACGAGGGTAGGGCAACAGAAATCAGATGACTCGAAACCCAAAGTCGTAGTAGTTACACTTCGATCTAAAAGTACCCGCAAAACATGGCTGATGGCACGAAAAGTTAAGAAGATTAGTAATGATAAAATCTTTCGCAATGGCAACAATGACCCGATCTACATCAATGAAGCCCTACCAAAATTCAAGCGCCAACTACTGTGGACAGTAAGAAATAAACTGAAAACAAAAGGTTATCAATACATTTGGGTACAAAACGGAAATATTCTAGTAAAAAAGAATAGCGAGGAAAAGAGAATTTTTAATATAAAAACGGAGAAGGACTTAGAAAGATTCGGAGAAATGTAGTGCAACTAGCGCGATCGGTACACACTAAATGAACGTCTCCGATCATCATGCAATTGGAATATCGTTGGATTCGCGAGAAAGTGATAACGGTGATGAGGGTAGATGTAGATTAGTGGGGAAAAATAGTAATAATGTGCGTAAAGTGTTGAGTGATAAGCTATTAAAGCAAAAGTTCGATGAATATGACTGGAAACAATTGTATGTATTATCATGCCCTTTAATTTTATTTCAGACATTGTGTTTAGTGTTTAAAGACTTCTATAAGGATAGTACAATTACTGTTAAGTTACGTAATAAAAGAAAAAAAGAGCCATGGATAGATAACACACTATATGCAATGTTATTGCGTAGGAATTATTTATTCAGAGTCTGGAAAACAGACCCGAAAAACATGAATAAACGTTTAGAGTATACTAAATACCGAAATAGAGTAAATAAGTGTATTATCGAGGCAAAAAATAAATATCGACAGTCCGAAATAATGAAATGTAATGGAGATATTAGAAAAATATGGGTGAACATAAACTCTTGGCTTGGTCGGCATAAGAATAGCTTAGATAGTGTTATTGTGAAGCATTTAGGTAAAGAGGAAAGTATTAGTAACATATGTAATAAATTTACACAAACATTTACCGAAGAAATACAAAATATTAAACATACATGTAACACTAAATTTCTAGAACGGGAAAAATATATTTATCCCAGCGATGTAAGTTTTAGATTTAAAAAGGTTTGTCCATCAGACGTAGAAAAAACAATCAGTATGTTGGATGGTGGAAAATCCTCTGGGATGGACAGCATACGAGTAATGGACATTAAATATGTACGGAAACAAATAAGTCCTCTATTAGCCTCTTTCATAAATATGTGTGTAAAGAGCGGTGTATATCCCGACCAACTAAAAAAAGCTATAATCCGTCCGATTTACAAATCCGGTAGTCATCTAGACTATGTTAACTATAGACCAATTGCAATATTATCGGTAATAGACAAAATAGTTGAAAAAGTTATTGTGGGGCAAGTCAGTAGTTTTTTAGAGTCATACGGCCTACTTTCCGACGCACAACACGGTTTTAGAAAAGGAAGGAACACTGTTTCTGCCCTAGAAAGCTTCGCGGACTATGTAAATGAATCCTTAGACTCTGGAAAGCAGCTGATAGCCCTTTTTATTGACTACAAAAAAGCGTTCGACACCTTAGATCATAACATACTATTGCAAGCAATGGAAGACTGCGGTATACGCGGCCCCACCAATGACTGGTTTAGAGACTACTTAACTGACAGAAAAATACAAACTGTTATCGGCGGAGAGGTCGGAGAGGACGCCACTGTGAAGTTGGGTGTGCCGACCGGGTCGGTGTTTGGGCCACTGGGGTATGTTATTCACGTAAACAGTGTACCAAACGTGATAAGCAGATGTCGTGTTTTCATGTATGCAGACGATATGTTTGTGGTATGCGCGTCAAAAGATATCTCGCAGGTACAAAGAAATGTGCAGGCGGACTTTGAAAATATCACTAAATGGGCACATGATAATGGCATTATATTAAACCTTAAAAAAACTAAATGCATTCATATATACTCGCCATACAACCAAAGCGCGAAAAACGTAAACATTGACAATCTTGCCATAATAGGACACGCATATGGATGCTTACATGGAAATAAGTCTGGCTGTAATTGCACCTTGATCGAGTATGTTGACAATTATAATTATTTAGGCCTTAAAATTGATCGATATTTTAATTTTGGAATACACGTAACAGATGTCTGTAGTAAGCTGAGATCCGTGTTAGGCAAGTTCTATCAACTCAAGAGAGTAATTAATTTAGATACCATGAAAATGATGTACTTTGCCCTTGCAGACTCCTTGATCAGCTATGGGCTAACTATATACGGCCGAACGTTTATCAGCTACTTAAAAGACATTAAAGACCTACAAGTAAGACTTATAAAGTTTTTAGTTAGTAAGAAAGTTAAAAGTGAATGTAAAAAAGATTATGTGAAATTATTCCCTATATGTAAAATATTACCAATAGAGAAGAAAGTGGAGTATTTATTAGGCTTAGAGTATTATCATAATGATCAATATAAATGTGCTGTTGACAATAAAGATAACACTAGAAGGGTTAGGGAAAAACAAATATATAAACCAAGAGTTACAAATTATTATGGGGAACGAACAAATAAGTACATGGTGCCCAAAGTGTTCAACAAAATAGCTTTATTAAGACAAACTCCCAAATTAAGTACCAGGACATTAAAAAACAAATTGAAGGAGGTTTTACTGGATGCTGCCGATGTGGAACCGTAGGCCAATGGCCTATGTTGTAGCTACACGAGATAAAATTCTGTATGTATGCTTGCTTATATGTGTGTTTATATATAAGTGAATTCATGTACTGTGGGTCATATTTGTCTGTGTTGCTGTCTTTTGCTTTGTTGTTTTTGGTTTTGTGATATGAGTATAATATAAGGTAACATAGGTTATTTTAATTAATAAAAGAGCGCATCTCGCCGTTAAACAATTTCGTTTGGCGAGTATCAATCGTGTATTAGATCTAAGTTACTACTGTAAATTAAAATAAATAAAGATTTAAAAAAAAAAAAAAAGAATAAGGCAAATAATTTACGTAGAAACGTGAATTTTTTAATTAGTTTAGTTACACCGGCCATCTTTACTCTCGATTAACTCGTTTGAGAACCATTGGTTTCTTTGTTTACCTTTTGTCTCAGAGGAAGTTGAATAGGGTATAGTTGCTACTTAGTGACCCTGACAGTCAAGCCTCAGGTCGTGGGTTAAGATTCCCATCCAGGACAACAATTATGTATTGAGGACGATCACTTTCTCTCCAGGATTAATTTATCTATATACACTTTTTGAAATGATTAATTATGTTTATCAGGAGTCCAATTACTATAACACAGAATGCTTATACTTTGTCCATTCGTTTATTTTCTTTTTGACAGCTCACGCCTATAAATTACCATTTTTCTTTTTCGGAATTATGTACTACAGTAATGTCGTACTTTATTGACTGTGACGGTACTTTAGTGAAGTGGTCTGTGCATAACAAACAACCACAGACTATAAAACAGTACTTGAAATACGATAAATCGATCATATGATAAAAATAATTTGACTTCATGTAAGTATTTTTTCTGTAAATATAATAAAAAATGGAAATAAAAATAGTATCTATGACTCCAAGATTGAATTTTTGCAAGGAATTAAGTCGAAATCTTGGAATTTAGGATCAAACCAAGAGTAAAGAACAATAACTCTTGTTCATTCATCTAATTTACTGATTTATTATTTATATTTTTGTTTATTTCTTTTATAATATAAAAAACTAATAAAGGAATAATTAATATTTCAACAAAAAATATTTAATTAAATCGATTGAAAGTTCTTCATAAATAAAATCGCTATTCGTTTCAAATCGAATCGGTAATGGGTGAGGGCGTCACTAATTTCAAAATTTCTTGAACTGTCAAAAAGAAAATAAAGAAATGGACAGAGTATAGTTCGGGATCACTACCATGTGTGAGAAGTATGAAGGTTGTTATATCAAAATTCGTGGTTAACATCGTCATAAATTCATTAATATGACAGCGACTAACTTTAACTTCTACAATAATAGCTGCGCCCCGTTACCAGCGATTGGTGTTGTAAAGCTACACCAACGGCCGCGGGTAACACCGCGAGGCGCAGCTAGTTAATATACAATCTATTGCTGAAAACCGTATTGAAATCCACTGAGTAGTTAAGCGAACATATAGCGGCGTTTTATACTGCGTAAAGAACTCACGACGTTCAATTTTAATATTCACATTTTACGGTTATGTAAAAAGGTAGACATAAAGGTAATAGAGCTACGCTGATTTCAGCACGGTTGGGCCGGTTCGACCGGGGCGGTACTACCCTCGCACAGAAGTTCAACGTAAAATGACAACGTTCGTGCTGTCGTGTTTCGTGGGTGAGTGCGAGACCGGAGGCCCAATGATGCAGAAGCATCACTAGGCCGCCATGGTGTGGGTCACCATGCTGCATTGTTGCATTTTCGCATTCGTAATGAGTATGGTGACCACCACTCTTGGATTCTACTTATGCTTTCCATCAGGCAGAGTAGAGTCATTTTGGCAGACCCATACATGAAAAAAAAAACATAAAACTTCAAATTATGTAGTACCAATCTAACTGACACTGTTTTCTAGATAGTTCCAGTAACAAGTAATCCCATGTTTCTAGATATAATCACATGATATATATTATATATATATATATATATATATATATAATATATTTAGATTTAGATATTATATTTAAAGTTACTCACCACTCAAAGGCGTTGTAGTGATAATAGCAGAGTCCTAGGCCGTATAGAAAGAGAGGATCCTTCCAGTTATCCGGCTCTAGTGCGTAAAATTTTTGATACGCCGACATTGCTGCGAAATAAAAAAAAAATGTATTCCTTTTCTTATTTAATTTTGTCAGTGTGATGACGGATACAGAATATGGAGTGTCACTACGAGAATTATATAAATATACTAGCTGACCTGGCAAACGTTGTTTTGCCATAAAAAAAAATTTGGTGTGGGGTCACCCTTATCGTTTAGGGGTATGAAAAATAAATGTTGGCCGATACTCAGACCTACCAACAAAATTTCATAAAAATCGGTCCAGCCGTTTCGGAGGAGTATCGTAACAAACACCGCGACACGAGACTTTTAAAATATACTAGCTGATCCCGAAAACGTTGTCTTGCCATAAAAAATGTGGTATAAAAAATAGATGTTGGTCGATTCTCAGACCTACCCGATGTGCACACCAAATTTCATAAAAAACGGTCCAGCCGTTTCAGAGGAGTATGGTAACTAACATTGTGACACGAGAATTTTATCTAAAAGATTTAAATTATGATGTCATAAATAAAGTATGAATAATTATACATAAAGTAATATGAATCATATGTTTGTAGTAATATCAATCATGGTGGCAGATGTTTTACGAGTTTTACTCCTTGCTTAAGATGATATCGCGCAGAAAGAGGCGGCGGAAAGGACCAGGGATGAAAATTTCTACTTGAACCTAATTCACCGCCACCCGGTGAAACGGGCGGCGCAGCGCATTCTAGGACCTCATGTCGCCTTCAGTTGCGATTAAGAAAAATGTTAGACAAAATTACTAATTTAAATTTTAATATTAAACTGCTACTGAGATGTTTAAAAACCGATGTTTACAAAGACATATTTTACCAAGCGGTAAGTAATTTTTCAAATACCGTATATTAGTCCGGTCAATTTAGATATATCAATAGTAGTCACATAACAAAAATTCCCACAGAGCCAAATATTGATGGAGAGCTGGGGTTAATCATTATAAATAAAGTTTTAAAAATCCCCATCGATCCCATGTGTGCTACAAAAGATATTCGGGGTCAAAGGTCAAAATTCGAGATTTTTTGGATTTTTCTCGAAACCTGTAAGTTTTATCAACAAAAAACTATGGTTATGTACATAGGTTTCTATATTATGTAATAAAGTTATACAAAAAACTTAGACAAAGTTGTAGATCTTAAAATTCTCTACAAAAATAGTATTCATGATTTTTCCTAAGAGTAACCATTCCTGAGATATCGCGATTCTAAGAGTCACATTATACATGATATGCACACATTTCCACGCCACCTGTGAGGTAGTGTACTCGGCGCGTTTTTTACCGTGGTTTCCCCTGTATGGTCTACTCCACTAACTGTCATGACAAATTTTAGGACAATTTAAGGGAACAATACCCGTCAAGTTTTAGATATTACCTTATTATTGATATTGCTATTGATTATTGAGTTAACTATTGTTGCGATTTCTTTGGATATTTTAATCAGATCTTGAAAGTCTACTTCAGCAGTCATGTCTTCTTCGATTTCTTCTTCTTCCTCTTCTTCTTGCTGGATGTTCATGAGTTGTTCAAATGTGACTGAGTCATTGGTGTCTTCATTAAAATCACAGGAATTTTCCTCTATTGTACTCAACTGGATATTTGAGCAAGACTGACCTCACAGGTGGCGTGGAAATGTGTGCATATCATGTATCTCCATTCATTTTGTTTTTGAACTTCTTAATGAATGTACTAAATCCTATAAAAATTCAGGCTTACAGGAACAAGTTTTTTTTCTCATTTTTTCTACACTTTCAAAAACATGAAAGATGATTATGTGCAGGGCTGAAGCCTGCCAGGCGATGGTTACGTACTTAGCACGTTATGACTCATCATTGCAAGAGTTTCTAGCCTTACAGACACACCGTTGGTTGAAAGGTTCAGTAGCTCTTGGTCCATCCTACTTAAAATAATCGAATATTCCATTTTATGAAGTACAACATTTTGGAATGTTCTAGAAGTGTAGAGTGAGTCACCAAAGGTATAAGAGATTTTACGGGCAACAAATCTTCTAGAACTTTCTAAGAAATGAGATCAACATCATATAACAATATTATGTTTATATATTAAGCTTGCATAGATAGAGATTTAGTATTAGGTAAACAAACCTTTTTTAATACTTCCTATAGCGGTAATAAAGATTTTTTTAATGTTAAAAACGTTTCCTAAAGTACGTCGCTTTCGAAGTTACTGGTGAGCTTTTTCAGAGAGACTAAGGCCGCGTACTCGAACTCAGCGGGAGCGGGGCGGGCGCGGGAGCGGTGCGGGCGCGGAGCGGCAGCGGCACGTTCAAATGTATGGATTTATATGGGAGTGTTTTCGAACACAGCGGAGCGGCAGCGGAGCGGGAGCGGGCGACGAGCGGCGGACGAGCGGTGCGTATAGAGGTATTATAGATAGAGTAGGGAAGACATATGACTGCCGGTAAGCGATAACGTCCGACGGTTAGAAAGAGAGAGAAGATCGCGGTACCCCATCTGTCTTTCTCTACTGACGCATGCGCAGTAAAGGACTGCTTGTTATTATGATAACCTCGAATAATAAAATAAAATTAACTCTAAAATCTTCTATATATATATAAAAGAGGAAGGTGACTGATATAGAGAGAGATCAACGCACAGCTTAAACCGCTGAACCTAGAATCCTGAAATTTTGCATGTAGTTTCTTAATGCAACATAAGTGAGCACTAAGAAAGGAATTTTTGAAATTGAACCCCTAAGGGGGTAAATCAAGGGATGAAAGTCTGCGTGAGCGAAGCCGTGTGTAAAAGCTAGTACCTTATAAAGTTGTTTGAAGTAATAAAATATAGGTACACACAGACAGATAGGTACCGCGATCGTCTCTCTCTTTCTAATCGTTGAACAGCTGGAGGCCTGGTTCCCCTCCCCGGGTCCGTAATTTTACTGCGAGAGTCACATGTTCGATGAATGGAAAGTCGTCTGAACGTTACTTCGAATACTTTTTACCGATAAACTCTTCTTCTACTGAACGATTCATCGAATATTTTTGAATCGAATTAATGCTTTTTCGAATAAGTTTAAAATGAAAATAAAAGTATAAAGAAAACATGTGTGGTGTCTTATTTCATACAAATCAAGAAAATCTAATAACTTTTAGATATCATACGTTCCTTCCGTACATTAAAATTTAAAAACATAAAATTTGACAATAACCTGCTAGTAAAATATAATAATGAGAAGCACCTAGGTTACTTGTCAACGCTAGATAAATATTATGTTTGCATTTAGATTGCCGTAGGCAGGCTTTTCATAAGCAGAAATACTAAATGCAATCAAAAAAGTGTTATTGTCAAATTTCATGTTTCTAAATTTTAATGTTCCGTACACTAAAGTTTAGAACAGGAGGAACGTAGGTTTTTTTTTAAATTGTCCGCACGCCCCATAATTTCTTTACATTTTTATTTTAGTTATTTAACTATATGATAATATTATATTATACTCATTATAATTTATAATATTTAATTAGTAGGTTAAATAAAGTGATATTGAAATGTTTCATTCTTCTAAATTTTAAAGTACGGAAGGAACGTATGATATCTCAAAGTAATTAGACTTCCTCGATCATGTATGAAATAATGCACCACACATGTTTTCTTTGTACTTTTATTTTCATTTTAAACTTATTCGAAAAAGCATTAATTCGATTCAAAAATATTCGATGAATCGTTCAGTAGAAGAAGAGCTTATCGGTAAAAAGTATTCGAAGGAACGTTCAGACGACTTTCCATTCATCGAACATATATTATGACTCGCACGGCCCCTCTGCTCTATCTATAATATCTCTATGGCGGTGCGCACCAGTGTCGCGATGTCAGCTAGGGATGGAATAAAATAGCAATCACCTGTGATTATTGATTTTTAATTTTGTCAAGTTTGTGATTTTTCCAAATTTATTTACTTATTAAAATAACAATTTTAATAATTAATTAAATAAACATTTTATCCATCTTTATTACTTGCAATATTGTTCGAATGTTGTTTTTTTTTTGTTTTTAATTTTATTTTGATAGGAACGCAAATATTACAAAACATTATATTTAAATTCTATGTATAATATGTATGTATTTACAAAAAAAAAGTATTTATGTATTTATATTAGTTATCTAGTACCCATAACACAAACTCTGCTTAGCTTGGGACTAGATGGCGTTGTGTGTTAGATGTCCGAAAATATTTATATTTTTATTTGACAAGCGAGCGACGAGCTTGTGACGAGCGGCATACGAGCGGGCGCATCAATCTTAGACAAAGTATTACATAGACTTGACACAATTTTGTAATTAACCGACCAAATTGTAACCAGGTTTGTTGAACGTTTGGAACATTAATAAGGGAGAATGGGCTTTAACCTGGCAACGTTAATATTTGATGTACTTGGTTTCTACTCCTTACGGGTGTACGCATTTGTCAAGTCTACGTAATACTTTGTCTAAGGCACGAATGTAGCGGTGTCGTAATAAAATAGCAATCACCCGTGATTAATGATTTTAATTTTGTCAATGTTGTGATTTTTGCAAGTTCATTTGATTATCAATATTTTATATTTTATAAATTTGTTGTTATTAAAACATTTTAATCATCTTTATAACTTGTTAATTTGTTCGCTTTGTTGATGTTATTTTTTTTCATTGTACCCCCTGTTATTTTCATAATGATCGAGTATAGTAACCTAATACCCCCCTAACTTGTCAATGTAAATTATTGTTTACAATTACGACTAATCAAGATTTTTTTAAGGTTATCAGGCTTGGGTTTTACGATTTTAGAAAAATAAATTTAATATACTAATTTATGACGCTATTACATATGTAGATATTATGATTATATAAAATATTATCAAACAATAATCGTTTTCACTAATTATTTAAAATCACTAATCATTTTTTTTGTGAAATCTGTCATCCGTATCAAGTTAATTTTACGAGGTATTGTTTCTTATAACACATCACTAAACCGCTCTAGCGCCCGCTCCTAGCCCGCTGGTTTCGAAAACGGGTTAGCGGCCCCGCTCCGCTCCCGCTGCCGCTCCGCTCCCGCTCCGCTGCCCGCTGAGTTCGAAAACGCGGCCTAATGGACAGACTAAAGTAAAAAAGTTTTTTTTTTATGTATGGTCCGCCAAAATGACTCTACTCTGCCTGATGGAAAGCAGAATACAAGATTGGTGGTCACCATACTCATTGCGAATGCAACGATGCAGCATGGCGGCCTAGTGATGCTTCTGCATCATTTAGTCTAGTCAACAAGTATGGAACTTGTTGAATAGACTATTTGGGCCTCCGGTCTCGCACTCACCTACGAAACACGACAGCACGAACGCTGTCATTTTACGCTGATTTTCTGTGCGAGGGTAGTACCGCCCCGGTCGAGCCGGCCCGTTCGTGCTGAAATCAGCGTGGCTCTACTACCTTTGATAAAGAGTCGGTAACACGCATGCGGTTTCGTTTACTTATGAAGAGCAGAATAAAATTACCAATGATTGCAGTTTTTTAAACTACTCTTCATATACGAGTCTGTGGACTCCTTTTACTGTTGCTCAATCTCACCTTTAGCATAATCCTCTAGCAGGAGATGAAAGTGTCCCAATTTGCAATATGTTTTCGGATCTATGCAAATATCTCTTCTAGCACCTGGTGAACATGCCATTTCTTCCTCCTGAAAAAAATAACACATTTTTAAATGTACGTTTATGATAAAAAAAAAAAACATTTGTAATAATACAAACAAACAGGTTTATTATTCATCCTAAACGAATGTTAGCCCTGACCAGGTCACAAATACTCGATGACTAGTAAATATGTATTTCCTATTTATTTTATATATAGTGCAAGTTTATTGATGTCTTTGTTCGGCTTTGTAATTGGCCCATACTGAACTATTCACCAATCGCAATTCCGAATTCAACACCACAAAAATTGAGATTACATGAAGTAAACTCTGAGTGGATTTTCAATGTTTTTAATAAATATAATTACAAATTTTAACAAACTTTAATCTGGACCATTCGGGAAGCACCAGCTTTCAAATAAAAAAAGAATCATAAAAATCGGTTCACCCAGTCCAAAGTTATGATGTAACAAACATAAAAAAAAATACAGTCGAATTGAGAACCTCCTCCTTTTTGAAGTCGGTTGAAAATAGGAATTAAGAATCTGCTATGTTAACCTATTTATTAAAGAGATATTAATTAGCTAGCTTGTAATAGCTGCTAGACACTATGCCGCATGCCGGCGGGTTTAGGTCACTGCTGCTGGAGGCGAGGAGACATCATTTCAGTTATGACGGCCAAGTTAAACGCTCTAAAAGCTCTTGACGATGGACAATCGAAAGATCGCCGTCGCAGCAGTAGTCTAGGTCGTTGGTCTAGCGGTTGGCGACTGCTGCTGCTCATGAGGTCACGAGTTCGAATCCTGGGTTATTGAGTTTTTCTGGTTAAAGAAATGCATAATAACAGTTGTAGCAGCTCATAGTTTGGAAGTTTGGGTCTTAGCCCTCCGTGCCTCGGAGAGCACGTAAAGCCGTTGGCCCTGCGCCGGATTTCTCCCCGGTTGTGTCGGATAAATGTGCCAGCGGATTATGAGAGTGAAGGAACAGAGAGTGCATCTGTGTTTGCGCACACACTAGTGCACTATAATGTCCCCTGCAGAGTTGGCTGGTCTCCGTTCAGACTGGCCGCCGTGGCCGAAATCGGCTAGAGGAACATCATCATTAGTTAATAAAAGTCTCAAAAGAAGAAGGTGGGTGCGTCTGAGTTAGTAATGCAAAAACTGGAATGCTGCCATTATGATAGAAAACTATATGAAAGGTGATGTAGAATGTCAGCAATGGCGTAACAGTACGTTCTTTTTAGTTTTAAGAATGACATACGTAGATTTTTGTATGAGAAGCAATACAACTTCCTCTTCCCAATTAAATGGTATATTATTTCTTCAACATGCACTTCACACAACAGTATGACTCGAACAGCATAGGAAATGACGTGGGCTCCTCACCCTACCCGCGGTCAGTGCCATATTTCATAAAACTTACAATTGTCAGTGACAGGTGAAAATTTGATAATTTGACAATTGTCCCTTACATAAACTTTTGCTCTTATTTGTAATCGAAAAATTCGTCAAGTTTGTCAAGGTCAAGGTAGGAGCCATAAACTAAATTTAGCTCTACAGTTAAACTATAAAAGTAAGTGAGTTAGTTACCTTGACTTGAACCAACATGCCCTCAAGATATTTGACAGCTTTGAGAATAAGTGCTCTTCTTCTAGCATGTTCAGGCCCGCGTAGCTTCAGAACACCAAACTGGCGGCTGGAATCATTGAAAACAATTTTTCATTACTAATCAAATATTTAAATATGAATCCATGAATCCATTAGTTACTTACAAATTCAGTTACATTTCACGGTTGGGATATGTGGAGGATGGTGAAATTGGAAGTTCAGTCATATTGCTGTCTTACTATAACAGTACATCAATTTACTAAAGAATATACAATAGGATTCAAGTGTAAGAGATTTGTAAGTCAACTGCATGTTTGTATTTAAAAATATATGTTTGACTGCCTCTGTGGTCTCGAGTTTGTTTCCCAGGTCAGACCAAATGTTTGTATGGTTTTTAAAAAACTTGACAGCATTGGCGCGCCATCGCTCGGCGGCGGATAGTACCTGTCGCTACATGTGTGTAAAATAAGTGGAACCAAATATATAGTTGTCAAAATGTAGGTTTATTTATACTGAATTGTACCTTTTTGGGAGAAATATGAGTGTCATCAACAGCTTTTAAGTGGGTGATCGACGTACGAGCCTATACCGCGGTTTTAAAGAACGACGGTTTTACTCGCGGCTCATTGGTGCTGATAGACTAGCGAGCAAAAGAGTTGGCTGAGCGATAACAGAGGTAACATGTCTTGTTCGGAATTTGAAGCTTTGTGTTATCTCGCTATAGCATACCACAAAATCACGAAAAAAGCAAACGCCTTGCTGTTTGGGTTAAAACTTGTATAGAAAAAAGGCAAGAATTGACGTCACAACTGTGAACGAAAAATACCGGCTCAGCTTGCCGTCCGTGATCGACACGAGGTTTTGTTAGGGACACGAAAAAAGTATCGATACTTTGTGGTATCGAGTACTTTTCCGTTCGATACTTTTGTACTCGATACTTTGCATTCGCTACTTTTACTCAATGAGTACTTTTGGACAGGTATAGTATGGATTCTTTACCCGCCAACTAAAAAAAAAAGAATGCTCGCCATTAGGCTTTGGTAAGAAAAGTACTCGATACTTTTACTTAATGTGTACTTTTGGACAGGTACAGGTATCGAATTGATTATTTACTCTTCAACTTAAAAAAAAGGTCGCCATTAAGCCTCGGTAAGAAAAGTACTCGATACTTATACTCAATGAGTACTTTTGGACAGGTCACCGGTGCAACAAGCTACGCCCTGCGATCACCAACCCGCCTGCCCAGCGTGGTGATTATGGGCAAAACACTCCAATGCAAAAGCATCAAAAGCCACGACGGCCCCCAGTTCCCGGCAGTCCTGCTATTCCTGGTCATAGTGGCGACCACGGTAACGGCGGGACAGGGGGTGCTAAGAATCACCGGGTTACGGGAGGCCACCATAAGCAACTGACTTTAGCAACTTTTAACGGCCGCACGTTACGGCTAGACTCGCATCTGGCACAACTTGAGGTGGAACTTGGGAAGATTAGGTGGCATATCTTAGGGTTATGTGAAGTCCGAAGAGAGGGGCAGGACACCATAACCCTCGACTCAGGCCACCTGATGTACTTCCGCGAGGGAGAGCAACAATCCCAAGGTGGCGTGGGGTTTCTGGTAAACAAGTCGCTTTCTGGCAACGTTGTGGAAATGTCCAGTGTGTCGAACAGGGTGGCGTACCTCATTGTTAAGCTTACTGAGAGGTATAGCCTCAAGGTAGTACAAGTGTACGCACCGACCTCGGCTCACTCGGACGATGAGGTGGAGATGTTTGATGACATATCGAAAGCCCTCCACTTCACTACTAAGACCCACTACAACGTTGTTATGGGTGACTTCAACGCCAAAGTGGGAGTACAAACTTGCAGCGAATCGGTAATAGGATCCCATGGAATTGGAAGCAGGAACCATAGGGGGCAAAAAATGCTCGTCAACTTTCTAGAGCGGGAGGGCTGCTTTTGATGAACTGATTCTTCAAAAAGCGGCCCCAAAGAAAGTGGACGTGGCAAAGTCCCGACGCTATGACCAAAAATGAGATCGATTTCATCATGACGGACAGAAAGCACATATTCAGAGACGTTTCAGTTATCAATAGGTTTAACACCGGTAGTGATCACTGATTTGTCCGAGGCACTCTGAATATCGACTTTAAGGCTGAACGTGTCCGTTTGATGAAATCCAGGCTCCGACCAACTCTGCTCCAAGCCGTGATGGGATCTGAAAAATTCTATTCAATTCTGGAAAACCGATTTGCTGCCATGGAAACCACAAGAGACGTAAACCAGAACCTTGAAAATGTGGTTCGGATCCTCAGGGATGAAGGTACGAGATTTTGTCAAATGCAGCGTAAAAGCAGGAAGTCGAAGCTTTCAGAGAGGACACTAGGACTAATGAAGGAACGACGTGAGAACCCATCTGTCACTTAGTCGGCAAAGCGGACTCTAAACCAAGAGATCAGTAACCTTGTACGACACGACCTCCAATGCTCCAACACTCTTTCGATCGAAAGAGCAATCGAGCAGAATCGGGGGTCAAAAGTGTTCTACAATCTCTTGGAAGAAGCCACCTGACGAAGTTGACCACAGTAAGTGGAGAAGTCGTTGCTTCTAAGCCGGCCGTACTTTCGGAAGTGGAAAGCTTCTATGGCAGTCTGTACGCTTCGCATGCATCTCGACCTGATCCCGAAAATGAGGACCCTAGAGCTACATTAACACGCCATTACACCGAAGATCTGCCAGAAGTCAGCCGTGACGAAATCGAGATGGTTCTTGGACAGCTAAAAAATGGAAAAGCCCCTGGAGAGGACGGCGTTACTACAGAGCTGTTGAAAGCCGGAGGTAAACCCGTACTGAGGGAGCTCTAAAAGCTTTTCAACGCTGTCCTGTTCGAAGGGAGAACGCCAGAGGCGTGGAGTAGGAGTGTCGTCGTCCTGTTCTTCAAGAAGGGTGATAAGACCATATTGAAGAACTACCGGCCCATTTCCCTTCTAAGCCACGTCTACAAGCTGTTTTCAAGAGTCATCACGAACCGTTTTGCGCGAAGACTCGACGAATTCCAACCACCGGAGCAGGCTGGGTTTCGGAGCGGATATGGCACCATAGACCACATCCACACAGTGCGGCAGATTATACAGAAGACCGAAGAGTATAATCAGCCCCTGTGTCTAGCATTCGTGGACTATGAGAATGCCTTTGACTCGATCGAGACCTGGTCTGTTCTGGAGTCCCTGCAGCGTTGCCAAGTGGATTGGCGATACATCCAAGTGTTGAGATGTCTCTACGAAGCAGCCACTATGTCCGTCCAAGTAGAGAATCAGCATACAAGACCCATACCATTGCATCGAGGAGTGAGACAAGGGGACGTCATATCCCCGAAATTGTTCACAAATGGAGGACTTCTTCAAGACGCTGCACTGGAAAGGGCGCGGCATCAACATCAATGGCGAATACATCTCTCACTTGAGATTTGCAGACGACATCGTCATCATGGCAGAGACGCTGCGGGACCTACAACAGATGCTGAACGACCTGGCTGACTCTTCTGTACGCATCGGCCTACGGATGAACTTGGACAAGACCAAGGTCATGTTCAATGAACATGTACTACCGGAACCGATTGCGGTACACGGCGCCGTTCTCGAAGTTATTCAGAAATATGTGTACCTCGGGCAGACTTTGCTTATACTTAGGTAAAAACAACTTTGAGAACGAGGTGAACAAGAGAATACCGCTGGGTTGGGCAGCGTTTGGGAAGCTTCGTCGGGTCTTTTCATCGTCGATCCCACAGTGCCTAAAGACGACAGTCTTCAATGAGTGCGTCCTACCCGTAATGACATACGGAGCCGAAACGTGGACACTTACGGTACGGCCGGTCCACAAGTTTAAAGTCGCTCAGCGTGCTATGGAGAGGGCTATGCTCGGCGTTTCTCTAAGGGATCGTATCAGAAACGAGGTGATCCGGCAAAGAACCAAGGTCATCGACATAGTCCATAGGATTAGCAAGCTGAAGTGGCAGTGGGCTGGCCATATTTGCCGTAGAACCGATAACCGTTGGGGTAAACGAGTTCTTGAGTGGAGAACGCGTCTCGGCAAACGTAGTGTAGGACGTCCACAGGCCAGGTGGAGTGATGATTTACGCAGGACGGCTGGAAGAAGCTGAATGCGAGAAGCCGAGGATCGAACTAAGTGGCGTGCAATTGGAGAGGCCTATATCCAGCAGTGGACTGCGATAGGCTGATGATGAAGAAAAGTATTCGATACTTTTACTCAATGTGTACTTTTGGACAGGTACAGGTTTCAAATAGATTCTTTACTCGTCAACTAAAAAAAAGGTCGCCATTAAGCCTCGGTAAGAAAAGTACTCGATACTTTTACTCAATGAGTACTTTTGGACAGGTCAGGTACAGGTATCGAATCGATTCTTTACCCATCAGCTAAAAAAAGGGGTCGCCATTAATCCTCGGTAAGAAAAGTACTCGATACTTTTAATCAATGAGTACTTTGGACAGGTATCGAATCGATTCTTTACCCGTCAACTAAAAAAAAAGGTCACCCATAGGCCTTGGTAAGAAAAGTACTCAATACTTTGAAGTTTCGTTACTTTCCTTTCGATACAACTCATGAGTACAGTATCGATACTTTCTGTTTGATACCGTGTCCCTAGGTTTTGTATGACACGCCGAGTAAAAAATAAGACAAACTTGACGAGCCGTGAGCCAGGCTCATAGGTACGTAAAACCACTGTATTGCAAAGATACACCGGCGAGCTATACCAACGAGCAATAAAACGGCGGCTTTACTCGCCCGTCGATCAGGGCCTTTAAAAGTAAAATTTTTTAAAATAATTTTAGCCCTACTATACTATGCTGGCCAGACGGGTTGGTATAGGGTTTGTTTTAAATTTTCCTTCTTTTTGCAGTGACCTTGTCTGGCTGCATTGTCTGCATTGGCAGTGAGAATAGAATCAAAAGCATAGAATCTCGTGGCGCTTAAGCGTACAAGCATAGAATCTCGTGGCGCCATGTGGTGTAACGCAAACACCAGTTGTGAGGCGGAGCTGACACAGACTTTTTATTCTTAATTCTTCTTTGACTGGCCTGTTGGTCTAGTCTAGTGGTTAATGATCCTGACTACTAAGCCAGAGGTAATGGGTTTGATTCCCACCCAGGACAAATCTTTGTGTGATGAACATGATTGTTTGTTCTGTGTTGAGGTGTAATTTGCCTATAACATGTATGTATTTTTAAATATATAAGTATGTTTATAGTCTGATTACTAAAGCTTATGGGCTTTAGTATCCTATTTTGGTATCAGATGGCTGTATAAGAACAATTAAATGCATATGCAAGAACTAAAGCTATGAACCAACATTGCATCTAAAACATAGTATGGGTATGTTTACTGCACATTTTAGTGAACATATAAACGGTATGATGTCAGGGACATGAGGGGCCTTTATTTGACTATGCATTTAATAAGAAAATTTGTGATTGCTGATCTAGATGATATTGCAATACAAATATCTGCACTATGTAGGGTTACTCTCATCTATACTGACAAAAATAACAAATGCATATGACTTGTGTCAATGCAAAACTGAGTACAAAGTAGAGAGAACACAGTTATAATTTTACTGTCGTGTAATCAAGTTTTAAGCGTGTAAAATTCTATATTATAGTCTATCTTATCGAGAAAATATATGAGTTTAATAGAGCCTAATGCAGACACAGTAATTGAAAAGATGTAATTTTCTTTTCAACAACAGTTAAGAACTACAATCTTCTAAAACAAACAGAAAGATGCATATTCGAAAAATGTAACTCAGTAACAATAAACAATAATAAGATAAAGTAAGACGATTTCTCCTACGATGAAAAAGCAAATAAATAGCACTTCGAGTTGATAAAATATTACCTGTCAAGTTCAGACAAAACTTGTAACTCCGGAGAGGTTAGATGCAATTCTTCTTTTTCATCCATTTTCACAAAGAATATTAAGGCAATGGAAAAAATGAGTCAATTTCAGAGTTTTAACATTTTAATTATCAATTAAAATCCGTATTAATAATAATAACACGCAAACGAGGCGCGGTTCCACACGCACTAGTGACGGACTGATCAACATGAAACGTCACGTCAGTCGTCAAAGTCAAGTTATTTTTCGTACCACTGAAATCGACTAAAACAAAAAAACGAGTACAACATCCAACGTAGTAATTTGTAACCTTAGAGCATAATTAAATACGGAAGGGCTGCTGAACGACCAGAAAGCGTGATCGAAGTAGAGAGAGAGATTGAGTTTGGTTAGAATCTGTGTCTCTCACGCAAGCTTCTGATTGGTGGACGCACATACTTATTTGCATGACTTATTTGGCAGGAACTATACCAACAAATCAGAAGTTTGCTGGAGAGAGACAGACACTACCCAAACTCAGTCTCTTCCTCTCTACTCCGATCACGCTTTCCGCCCGTTCAATGCTCCCTACATCTATATGTATGCTCTAAGTTTAAGATAGGTTACTTAGGTTAGTTTACACTGGCAATCAATACTGGTTCATTCGTTCATGTTGTCTAATTACGGTTTTTGAGAGCACAGTGTTTACTCGTTTATTTAAAATAAAAAAAACATTATTTTAAAGTTTAAAATAGGTTTTTAGTCGGTAAATAGAACATAAAATCTTCAAAATGAGTTACAGGGATTCGGTGAGTATTTTCATGTATAATGCCGCTTAACATCGTTTTATAAATAAATGTATTTGATTCTCAGGATATATTTCTGATCCCTTCTTGATTTTCACTTATTTCAAAGGAAAATTCCATTTTATGTTGATAAATATAGAACGGACTATTCCCTAGATCTATTTTTAGACTATTATTAGTCACGGACTCAAGGTCGAAATATCCGTACGTATCAATGTAATAAAAGGGATATCGGCTTTCGTAATATAGCTTCTGTGTAACATAATCTCGGGAATTTATATTATTATGCTATGAAAATTAAAATGTGATTATAAGTACAAAAATAAACAATTTTTTTCACAGCTTACGTACTCACGGTATTCCCGAAGACCAATTTTATATTCTGATGTATGTACCTACTATCGTTTTGAGTTATCTTTATGATATTGGCATTAACAGATTTAAGTGTTTTTATTTTTATTTAACATGACATTTTCATTCTACACAATACTACTGTAACATTTATTTATAAACATCAAGCTTTGCTCTTAGTTAGTCTATATATATAAAAGCGAAATACCACTCGCTTATTAATCACGAAATCTCAGAAACTATAACACCAACAAACTTGAAATTTGGCAGGTAGGTTTCTTATAGGGTGTAATCCGCTAAGAACGGATTTCACTAAACTCCACTCCTAAGGTGGTAAATCAGGAGATGAAAAATTGGTTTGGTTTTAAAAATACTAGTGGTTGATTTCCTTTTATAAATACTTCATGCATATATTTTTATTCCAACTAGTTCAATTGTGTATCTCTGTTATGATCTTAAGAATATTTCTACAATTATAATATTAATTTTCTTAATTTAGGAGCTTAACTAGTGAAATATAGAGTTAAAATTGCAATGGGATTTCCTTGTCTTAAATTTCCATAATCAAGTATTCATAGTCCTGGACGATTTACTACTCTGAACTATGTCTTTATAATATCTTTGACAACTAATCCAGTCTTATATTGAAATAGTTCTGATTCTCAGGGTTTGTTTAAATGCTTGCTGTGGTATAGTTATCCAAGAGGTAAAAGAACTTCCTACTAATATTATAAATTCGAAAGTTTGTAAGGATGTGTGTTTGTTACCCTATCATGCAAAAACTACTGAACAGATTTGAATGAAACTTTACAGTAATATAGCTTATATATATTATAATATATCAGAATAACACATAGGCTACTATTTGCCGCGACAACCGATATACACGCAGGCGGAGCCACGGGCAACAGTTAGTATTATAATATTTCATGAAACAAGTGTAAATAAAGTAACAACACATCTTTATAAACGGTAAATAAACAAATTCAACCTAAAAATAACCATTGCTTCAACTAGTGAAATCTTTTCTTGTTCAAAAGTGTACTTAATTTTTTTCTTTTATTAGAATCAGACCCTTGATATCTCTTGTGGTAAAGATTTTGAATTTTAAATATTTCTATTTTGATTATTAGTTAAAGATAAGTCAAATTATCAAGCTAAGGTTTGGACTAAGCTTCTTCTTTGATAAAGTTTCTTTGAAAGCTTTCAATCATTTTTTATTGGTTAACTTTAATTTTGCCTCTGTACAGTTCTTGTTGTAGCAACATTCGAATACAAGCCTATCTGTATACCAGTAATATTCCAAGTTCCTATGTTTTGAGACTGATCAAATTTCCACTGACTGTTTTTATATCAGTGAAAATTTGAACATCCACAGTTTTTCGATTTTATTTTAATCGTTAAAACAATATTTAAACTGTTCTACTGTAAAATAGTCTTTTTGCAGATCCGACATTATTTATAGGGATCATCAACCTATTCATAGAAGTTTGTTTTAGATCAACTGTGGAAAAATTACTGACCTTATGTTCTGAATTATAATATGTTCAATTTTTTTTCTAACTACCCACTTATGGGACTGCATAAATCAAAAATATAGACGCTAAATACGCGACACTTCGCAACAATAGTAAACCAGCTTTATAAATAGCTTGAAATTTAGACTTTGTTGTCCTTTAATTCTGACTTCAGAAAGTAAAAGGTATTCCCAATGCATTACTTTGGCAATAGGCAGCATTTAATCGACTGACTGCATTTGTAGTGTTGGCAAAGACTCAGGCTCGTCGCAAAATTTATGTCATTCACTCTTCGATCAAATATATCATAGATGCACTGTTGCCGCTTAAAAAGTGGCACCGACAAAACAAGGCATAAAACAACAATATGCCTTGTTTCGCTCGCATTCGCTTGGTGGCCGCGCTCGCGTTTACACAATTAGCAATGCCGAAGTGCGTAGTAAAAACTTGTAAAAATTACACTCTAAAAGTGCAAAAGAAGGATGGAATATCATATTTTCAGTAAGTCTGTCTTTAATCTAACTAATTGGTGTATTTTCGTTATGCTTTAAGGCTAATTTTATGAATATTTTGATAAAATTTGTGATTAACAACGGCTTCTAATGTACGCATCTATATCCCTTTCACACTCATGGGCGATGCTCATAAGACAAAACAAGACATGCCTAGTGCTAGCGAACAAAGTCAGTAGGATAATGATGGAGTCGCCTTTACAATTATTTTTTTAGGTTAATTGAAGATTTGTTTTTGTTTTCCAAAATTTATATAAACCAAATGCATCTAGTGTGGTGTGTTCCATCCATTTTTGTGAAGATGATATGTACACAACAGAAAAAGAATTCAGGAGAATAAAAAAGACAGCCTAACCAACTTTACAGGTAGGTATTATAATCTACTAAGAATATTTCACCGACTTTAAAAAAGGAGATTAATAATTCGATCTGCATGTATGTATTTTTGTCAAAATTGCAAACAGTTTATAAATGTTGGTCTATACCAGATTCTAAACGTGATTACCAAAATTTTTAAAGATATGTATGTCCGTTCGTAAATATCTTGAAAAAAAAATAAGTTGGAATATAAAATATATTTGATAATTACAGTTTAGGTATAGTCCAACTTATGGAACAGTGAAATATAATATGTATAAATACAGGCACGTAGGTATAGAATGTGTAATATCTGAGTGAAATATTCAATATTAAATTAATACTTATCATAATTTATAATAAAATTCTATTCAAACAAAAAATAAAAATTGTGTGAATAATTAATTATTTGTTCGTCCATCCAACTACCGTATTTTTTTTTAATCGAAAAGCAACTCCAGTTTTTCCATGTTCCAAATAGAAGCGTTAAGAGGCGAACACACTATTTAATGTCAGTGGAATGTAACTCTCGTTATTCTTTGTACTATTATGTGCTCTAATGTAATACGTTAAGTTTAATTTTTCAATACACTTGTTTTGGGCATATGTTGTTTTATTTCTGATTTTTTAGAGTCATAAAATTTTATTGTCCCATCCTGTCATCAAACTAAAAGGTAATATGTAGTGAATTTAATATGGATTTATTTCCGTCCGTACGTCAATTGCTTAAAGTTAACATTAGGTTAAGCTGTATGTCAGTTCAGGACTTTTTTCGCTATATTTCAAGTGGTGTACATGTACTTAAGTACGTATAGAAGCGTGGACAGTATTTTGTTTAGTTTTGTATGGAACTGTGCATCTATAATATATTTGATTGAAGCATTCACTGCAGTCATATCAAGTACCACCCAGCACCTAAAGCCGGGTCTCCACCGAACAAAAGTTGTAAATTTTTGTGTTGTCAACACGTGTTGGTGACAAAAGTTTCTGTAATTTCCTTGTGTTGGCAACAAAAATTGTCAACCAATGTTGAGAACACTTTTTCCGTTTTTGGCGGTAAACGTCAAAAGAATGCGCTTGTTGCAAATATTTATTGGTTCTATGGTGACGCTATGTTCGAATGTTTTTCAAATTGTTGGGGACTCGGTGTAGAGTAAACACAATGGAAACAAAAGTTGGAGATTTTTTAAAGTGTTGCAAACAGTTGGAAACACTGAAATTGCCAACAATTTCGGTCGAGACGCGCCTTAATACAGACGTAATTTAATACAATACACTTTGTTATCATACCAAAGTACGAGTACCTAAATCTAGAGTCCTTGAATTTACAGAAGAGTGTGATTGATTGACTGATTTAGCGTTTGAGCGTAATTTTCTGATGTGACGTAACCTAATAAAGTGCTTTACTCATAATTAAGTCATGCACTCCATTTTTATTGGGAGTCGAGATGACGGATGTGACGTGACACCCATAGCATTAGTGGGCTCCGATCAGTTTATTTGGCATTTTACTGCATTAAATTTTCTAGCAGTAAAAGTAATTTAAATTGCTGTAGCTCTGTTTCTGTTCATATGAACGTGTCAATGGAAAATTATATTCTTGTATGTATAAGAACTGAACTAATCAGAATAGTTTAGAAATAAATATGACAACCACAATGTTATTGTAAAATAAGATTTTCCAGTTTATGTTAATAAATTCTTAACGCAAAAATAATAGCAGGCAGAGAGGCTAGAATTACTAATCGTTTAATATTCAAAATTCATTTGCTTCATAACTTTTTACTAAGTCAATCTTGCTATGTTTTCAAGCTAAACTAAAACTAAGCAGCTTCTTCTGTGTATATTTCATAAAATAATATCTACTATTCACGTAAAACATTATAATGGTCCAGTTTTGTTAGAATCTTGAATCGATCACTGCTGCTGTGAGAGTTATTCTCTGAAATTGAACGAAATGAAATCAGATTACTCTCACAGTATTCCTCGATTTTAATGATTTTAATTGAATATCAGCGGAGACAAAATTTATTTGTTATAAAAAGTAATTTTACGAAAAGCGTCCACAAAGAATAAATGTTGATAAGACCCGATTAAACAACAAAGGATTATTAAAGTCATTCTGTCGTCATATCAATCGATATCGAAACAGGCACCTACAAGTTTATATTCTAGACGTTTTTACACAAAAAATATGCACAAGTCCCGTCAGATCAGCTACATTATATTGTCTGGGTGCGAAAAACTTAGAATTGGACAGCCTCTGAATCATATCAACATTGACGTTCATTAAAAGGGTTTACTGCATAGATAATAGCCAAGATCTGCATTTGAGTATAGAATCAGTCTCCCTAGCCAAGCTGACGTTCTACAAACGTAAATGTTAATAGAAATAGAAAACGTAAATGATAGTAGAAACAGAAAATATTATTAACCTGAATAGTTTGTTTGGTTGAACGCGCTGATCTCATGATGGTATAGATACTGGTCCGATTTAAAATTCTTTCCGTGTTAGATAGCTCAGCTATCAAGGAATTTCATAGACTAGACACCCTACGACAATATTCACAAATTTCAACAAAAAAAAAACGACTTCAATCTGAACCAAATTTAAATGGGACCACACGGGAAGCACCAGCTTTCAAATAAAAAAATAATCTTCATAATAGGTTCACCCAGTCGAAAGTTGTGAGGTAACAAACAGAAAAAAATACAGTCGATTTGAAAACCTCGTCCTTTTTTTGAAGTCGGTTAAAAAGGAGCAGAGTATCAAAATAAATGTTTTAAAAATGGAGGAAAATTATTCCTTCGCTGCGTAAAAGGTTAAAGTTCTATGAAAAACAACTAGCTGACCCACGCAACCTCGTTTGCGTCTCCTTTTGCCCGTAGCGTGATAATTTTACCCCGTTTTGAAACATTCTTCATTGGTGCTCCGCTCCTATTGGTCTTAGTGAGATGATATATATTCTATAGCCTTCCTCGATAAATGGGTTATCCAACACTGAAAGAATTTATCAAATCGGACCAGCGGTTTCTGAGATTAGCGCGTGCAAACAAACAAATTCTTTAAACTCAAAATATTAGTATAGATATATGAAAGAAAAGAATAGAGGCATTAACCATTGCAGAAATAGATTCAACGCGAAACACATCTTGTAAAGTTTCTTGGCTGAGGCACAAAACTCATAAATCATCAACGCGTAGTGGAACGACTTAAACCCGCGGTGATATACCTCCGAAATATCATTGGAAAATGAGTTGAAGTTCGACATTCAAGTATGAAAAACGATTCAGTATAAAGATCGTGGTCTTTCCCAGAAATTAAAAGGTTTAATAAAATATAATTATAAAAAAATATTATGTGTCTGTAGTTTATAGACTGCACGGTTGGCCTAGTGGTTTAGGCGGTCGCCACGCCGCTTGCCAATTCGCCAAGTGTTGTGGGTTCAAATCCTACACGGGACAACACTTTGTGTGATCCACAAATTGTTGTTCTGAGTTTGGGTGTTAATTGTGTCCGTTTCATGTATATTCTATACTAGCTGTGCCCGCGACTTCGTCCGCGTGGAGCAGTGACTTTGTGTAGCATTTTTAAATATTGAGGTTAATAATATTTTACAAATAAAACACACACGTTTCACTATTAAAAACTTACTTAAGTATTTATTTATATAAGTACATATTTATGAGCTTATTTCGACATTCAACATGGCCAAGGTTTTCGATTTTCGCTTTTCTCCAAGCTCTCGGCATTGGGTCTGCCTCCTAGACTCGTGACTCGCATTGACGCTTTTCTTCATCAGGGCCGCATTAGGGGCCTTTGCGATGGCGCGGTCTCTGATTTTCTCGAGGTAAACGCTGGCATACTTCAGGGTTCAGTCCTGTCGCCCACGCTATTTCTTCTGCATATCAATGACATGTTAGCCCTTGGCAACGTATATTGCTATGCAGACCATAGCACAGTTCATTGGCGATATTTTGGACACCGTGCAGCCAAGCTGGCAGACGTAGAGCAAAATCGACAGAAGCTAAGCTCGACCGGGTTTTGAACCGATTTTTAAAATGGGGTGATGAGAATCTGGCCGCGTTCAACGCTAAGAAAACACAGTTGTGCGCATTATCTACCAAAAAGTCTCCATATTTTTCCCTCCCTACTTTTCAGAGCACTCAACTGCCACTACGGGATAAGCTCGGTTGTCTGAGCATATATATTTGCCGGAACCTCAAACCACGGAAGTACATCGAGAGCATCACTAAGGCGGCCTCGCGGAAACTTGGCGTACTGAACAGGGTGAGACGGTTCTTCGCGCCCGAGCATTTGTGTTTTCTTTATAAGACCCAGGTTCACTCGTGCATGGAGTACTGTTCTCATCTTTGTGATGGATCCGCGCAATATTTGCTTGATGCTTTCGATCGGTTGCAGCGGCGAGCAGTCCGCCTTTCAACAGTCCCGAAGCCACCGAGCTCCTTGAACCTCTGCAGCTGCGTAGAGATATCGCCTCTATAGCAGTCCTCTGCCGCATGTATCATGGGGAGTATTCTGAAGAACTCTTCAAACTTGTCTCCCCTTCTCCCTTCCTCTGCAGAACAACACGTCCTGGCCTTGGAAAACACCGCCTTAAAGTCTTAGAAATACGCTCTCGAACAAAACGGTTTGGTTCTTCCTTCCTGTTCCGAGCAGTTAAAAACACGTGCGCAGGCAGCGCACGTGTTTCCCTTCCATTATGATCCCAGGTCCTTTAAGTGGGGCGTGAAATTTATTAGTGAAAAAGCATCTCACTAATTCGTCATATTGTTGGACGCAATCCTGCATTGTCTGCTTTCGCAGTGAGTATGGTTGCTCGCACTGTTGGATTCGGCTTGAGTTTTCCATCAGACAGACCATAGTCACTTTGTCAGCCCTTAAGTAAAAAAAAAGTACTATTTTATTATGTACGTTTTTTGTTTTGCCATCTTTTGTCAAAATATAAATATTTAGCGTATTTTATACTCGTGGGAAAAAATGAACTGCAACTTTAATCGTCTTTCCTTGGGCTTTGTTAATATTGTTGTAATATTCTGACAGCAAAAATACGGGTATGACATTCCGCAAGCTACACGGGGACGGACGTCACTATCCAGTTACCACTTTAAAGCAACATAACATGAAATGATGGAAACATTTTCAGTCACCATTATATTTGAAAAAAATGTAAAATGCATTTAAATTGTTGTTTTGTGTGCATAATCAAACAAAATATTTGAATTTAAATATATGATAACGTATAACTTTATTGTTCTGTAGAATTCACAAAGGGAATAATGGTGGTTGGGAGTTATTATTTCATACTACTGATAACACTCAAACGTGATATGTCAGTGTTTTTCTGTATGTCGTTATCTTCGTTACACGCATAAGTCTGTCTCGTTCTGTGCTAGTTTATACAGCTATTCTCAAATATTTATTTGTATTTATAGTATAAAACAAAATGATTTGTTGTTCCATTCGGAACTGTAAGAGCAGAGGCATAAAAGGCGGTACAATATTTTTTCTGATCGAAGCAAATGCTTCTAAAAGACTATGGGCAGAAGCAATACTACATAATCGATCGAACCCCTTCCAGAACTTTGAAAGGTGAAACACCCTTTTAAAGAATGGATTAATATAATACAATCATCTCTACATTTTAGGTATAGGTATAGGCTACGGAAATTACTACGATAACCGATATGCATGCAGGTGGAGCCGGCAAAAAAAAAACGGCCCCACTTTCAGCTTAGTGAGTACCCATTCCTTTCTGAGTAAATGTTAGACTACCTACCCTTAAAATTTCATCTTTCCTAAAATTACGTAATTCTGGGCTGACTCTCAGTCTATATAGTATGTCCCTCACAATCATGATTATCAAAACTTATGTATTCAAATTATTTTCTGAATTTTAATTATTGACTAAATTAAGTAGGTTGTAAAATCTCCCCAAAAGTATAAAATTTGAGAACCAGCGATAGTTATGATGACGTCATCTCGTGCTGTATCTCGGAATGTCATACCTGTTTTTTTTATATCATGGTGACAGCTTTTTTTATTCGTTGTCATGACGCCCGGCGTAGGTAACGCGCATGCGTATGGCGAGTGAACCGCCCGACTTCTATACAACCCTTATTCCCCCCTTTAAACCTCCCTTTTTTCGCATTAAAAAGTAGCCTATGTCCTTTCTCAGGCTCCAGACTATCTGTGTACCAAATTTCATTGAAATCGGTGCAGCGGTCTGGCCGTGAAAGCAAGACAGACAGACAGAGTTACTTTCGCATTTATAATATAAGTATGGATAGATGTATTTATTATAATCTTCCAAGATCTAATACTCATAATCAACAACACATTTATTTGGATAAAGACTAATATTAGGTATTATTATATTGATGAAAACTCTTTGACAAATAACTCATTATTAGGTACCAACTCTTAGCGTCTTATACTCGTGATAACTTCTAAACGAAATGTCCGAATGGGATAAAACAAAAGGTATTTAACTTCTACACAAACACCCTTGATAACATAATGCTTTATTTGGATAAGGATTAATAATACGATACACATTTAACGTAGTTTCTTTCTTCAGACGATTTAATAATTTTTTTGAACACAAAAGCGGTTATTGTGACTAAACCATGATAGTTAGATATATGCTCTCGCGGACTTTTTTGCAGATCTTAATGGGACCTACAAACCCGTAATACATTATTTTGTTCTATTGTCAATACTTTTTGCAGCGCACGCAAAAATAGGTTTTCGATTTCACACCTTGGGTTACAAAATAGCAATTTTCATACGGATCTCTAATTTTTTTGAAAATAAAATATAGCCTATAGCCTTCCTCGATAAATGGACTATCCAACACTGAAAGAATTTTTCAAATTCGACCCGTAGTTCCTGAGATTAGCGCGTTCAAACAAACAAACAAACTCTGCAGCTTTATAATATTAGTATAGATAATCCATAACTATAAATTCACAAAATTTAAAAAAAACCCCCGATATAATGACCTGAGTTCCCTTTAAAAATGGGACTAATCCCGCCCACACGTCCACCACCGTAACTCCTGTACACCAGGATCAACAGCGGTGACCCACGAACACACCGAGTTATGACCACCGAGAATCGCCTAAACGCACGGAAATTCACCGCAGTTGACACAAGATCCCCATAATATACTACCCCAGACGTCATTTGTAAGCTATTTAGCATCATATTACGTTCATTGTACCAAAGACTACATTCCCAGAGGATATGATGAGCCGACTGTTCACAGCTAGAATCAGGTGTTGAGCATTGACACAATGGTGAATCGACTAATTTAAATGAGTATAGTTTGCTCTTAAAGTTACCGTGGCCTGTAAGAAATTGAGCGACACAGTGATCTACCTCGAGCCATGTCCTTGACAACCGTTCGCGAACAGATGGACAGAACTGGTAGAGGTGGCGCCCCTTAGATGATTCGTCCCATCGTTGCTGCCATTCATTTAAGAGGTCGTTATAGACATTGGATTGCTGTTGAAACAATCTTATAATTTTTCCGCGGTCTCGTATGCCCAAAAAATCGCATTCCATGTTTTGTAGTGTGGAATAGTACATGGCTGCACGTCTTTGCACCTCGAGATCGACCGGAAGAACACCTGCCAACACCGGTAAAGCCTCAGTGCTAACCGTTCTATATGCCTTGCACAAGAAAAACAATGCAGGTCGTTGGCCTTGTAACAGTTTGCGACGGACAGCACCTACAGTCGCCCTATCTGCCCATACAGGAGCACCATAGCAAATAGAACCCAAATAAGTAGCTCCATATATGATCTTTAGTCAACTTTAGTGTATTAAATGACAGACCCCATGTCGCAGTTGATATTCTCGTCAGTGCAAAGAAACTCTTTTTAGACTTTTCATTAACTGTTCTAATATGTTCAATAAATGAAATAAATCTTTCTAAAACCAATCCTAAATAACAAACCGAGGTTTTATTTTTAATAGTAACATTTTCAAATTTAATACACGGCGGTGATTTGAGGTTACCTTTCAGAAGTAGCTGGAAGGTTTTGTTTGGTGCCAAAGTCAACCGATTACGCCCACCCCACCGAGATATTAAGTCCAAACATTCACTGGCCAGCCTCTCAAGCCCCGATCTAGTATCCGACTCTATCAATAACAAACCGTCGTCCGCGTACGTATTCAGGGTACATCCGGATGGCACAGGCATTGCCAGAAAATCGTCGAAGCCTATGTTCCACAAGTATGGACCTAGCACTGACCCTTGAGGACACCCCATCGTAAGCGCCTTCGACACAGAATGATGCCCAAGTCTCAATTTAGTAGTACCTTGTAAGAAGTACGAGGAGATAAGGGAATAAATATTTTTAAAGCAACCTCTTAATTTTAATTTTAGCAAAAGCATGGGCCAACACGCATTGTCAAAGGCGCCAGATTCCCTTTAAAAAGTAAAAAACACGTTATGTGCTTTCATTTGAGACCCCACTTGATGATATTTTTGCAGACATTCGGTTACTCTTCCCCACTTTCACCCCCATAACTTTTAAACGGCTCAACCGATTTTCATGAAACATGTCTAAGAACACTCGCACGTAACTCACCTTTCATACAAAAAAAAAACTAAATTGAAAGCGCTTCATCCGTTCGGGAGATAGCGGTGCCACAGACAGACAGACACGTGAAACTTATAACACCCCTCTTTTTGGTCGGGGGTTAAAAACAAAGCATCATAAAATCATAATAGATTTACCACTGACGAAATATATTGTGTCATTGCACGTACGTATTCGCCACGCACGTTCAAGAAAGTGAGGACAGATGTGGAAAATACAAAAATAATTAATAGTTTTAATACTGCGGAGAAGCTATAAGGAAGGTAGTCTATGTATGTATGGTCCACGGTAGCGCCTAAACTACGAACCGATTTTTAACCGACTTCAAAAAAAGGAGGAGGTTCTCAACTCTATTGCATTTTTTTATGTTTCTTACCTCATAACTTTCGACTGGGTAAACCGATTTTGATGATTCTTTTTTTATTTGAAAGCTGGTGGTTCCCGTGTGGTCCCATTTAAATTTGGTCACGATTGAAGTCAGTTTTTTTTTGTTAAAATTTGTGATTATAATAAATGAGATGTCAATAGCCGATGTCGTAATAATGATCCAGGCAACACAGGCTGTATAAATTTTACTTTCCACATGTTCACTTACATGTTCACGTCGGATATAGCTTTTACTTTATGACTAAACTAGCTGTTGCCCGCGGCTTCGCCCGCGTGTATGTCGGTTATCGCTGCAAATAGTAGCTAATGTGTTATTCTGATGTATAAGCTATATTACTGTAAAGTTTTATCCAAATCCGTTCAGTAGTTTTTGCGTGAAAAAGAAACAAACATCCATCCATCCATACTAACACTTTCGCGTTATTAATATAGGTAGGATTTTTATCGATATAAAATCATGATACAAAATGTATTGGTACCTGAATAGTTTTATTTTCTTTACCTCGCATAGAACTTTTATATATTTTTATAAATCAGTTTAAATAAAATAAAGGGGTTAAGACAATTTTGTGAAAACTAAAAATTTAGTATAGCGCCATCTGTAATGATTTATTTATTTCGTGAACGAAAAATGTAGTATAGCGCCATCTGTATTTTTGATATGGAACTCATTCCTATCTGATGTCCCACGACACCACCCGATTCTTTTTACAACTAATACACACACGTTTTACTATTAAAAACTTATTTAAGTATTTATATATGTACATAAAATATAAAGTGTTTATATGAGCTTATTTCGACATTTGACATCGACCGGGTCTGGCACCGCTCGCTTCTCTCCAAGGTCTCGACATTCGGTCCGCCTCCTAGACCCTGTCACTGGATTGACGCTTTTCTTCATCAGCGCCGCATTATGGGCCTTTGCGACGGCACGGCCTCTGATGTTCTGGATGTAAACGCTGGCGTACCTCAGGGTTTAGTCCTGTCGCCCACACTATTTCTTCTGCATATCAATGACATGTTAGCTCTTGGCAACAAACATTGCTATGCAGACGATAGCACAGTTCATGGGTGATATTTTGACACCGTTCAGCCAAGCTGGCAGTCGTTGAGGAAAATCGACAGAAGCTTGTCGCTGAGCTCGACCGGGTTTTGAACCGCATTTTACAATGGGGTGATAAGAATCTGGTCGAGTTCAACGCTACGAAAACACAGTTGTGCGCGTTCTCTACCAAAAAGTCTCCATTCCTTTCCCTCCCTACTTTTCAGAGCACTCAACTGCCACTACGGGGTAAGCTCGGTGTCCTGGGCATGGATATTTGCCGGGACCTCGAGTACTGTTCTCATCTTTGTGATGGATCCGCGCAGTATTTGCTTGATGCTTTCGATCGGTTGCAATGGCGAACAGTCCGCTTTACCAACAGTCCCGAAGCCACCGAGTTCCTTGAACCTCTGCAGCTGCGTAGAGATATCGCCTCTATAGCAGTCCACTACCATCTGTATCATTGGAAGTATTCTGAGGAGCTCTTCCAACTGGTCCCCCTTCTCCCTTCCTCTGCAGAATAACATGTTCACTCTCAAACCAAACGGTTTGGTTCATCCTTCCTGTGCCGAGCAGCTAAAAACTGAAACTCACTACCAGCGCACGTGTTTCTATCCCACTATGATCCCGGGGCCTTTAAGTGGGGCGTGAAAAAGCATCTCACTAAGCCGTCATAGTGTGGGACGCAATACTGCATTGTCTGCTTTCCCAGTGAGTATGGTTGCCCCCACTGTTGGATTCTGCTTGAGTTTTCCATCAGGCTGACCATAGTCACTTTGGCAGCTTCAAATAAAAAAAGGACAATTTTAATAACTACGTTTTTTCTTTTACCATATTTTGCCAAAATATGGAGATTTTGTGGATTTGATATACGTGAGTATGCTGCTCATGAGAAAAAAAAAACTGTATCTTTAGGCATCTGTCCTTGGGTTTTGATAATATTGTTATTGGAAATGCTGTTTTCAGCGGAAACTGCATTCTTTTAAATTAAAATGTCAAATAAGTTGGAATTATTGGAATACGGGGAATTAAAACATTATCTTCTTTTGCCATTCCATGCGTCATGATTGTAGCTTTTACAATGTTGTACCCCAGGTGTGTAATATTTAGCCATGTACTATTACATTGCTTTGGCGCTCAAGATACCTCATTTAATAGTACTGGCACATTAACTTGCAGCCTCAACTTATGGGTAGGCACTCCTGATATTTCCAAAGACTTACTAAGTATTCGACAACATCTCCCTCCACGCCTGACATGATCCGTTCGTTTAATTGATAACTATCTCATTAGTCAGCTGATCAGGATGGATATTATTTACATTTTTATTCATATCTAACCAACAGCTAGCTTATAATGACGATACTTCTGTAGAGAATTTTGAAGTTAAGAAACGCTGTTAATTAATTATATTAATTTGGCTTATTTATTTCTATTAATATAATGAACATACAAATCAGATTGACGAATATATACTTAATATCTTAATATTTAATTTTTATATATATAATATCATTGCTATCATTGTTAAGTCTTCATTGAAAAAGTGAAATATTTTTTATGATTGTGACAGCCTTGTTTATTCGTTGTCAAGACGCCCGACGTAGGTAACGCGCAGGCGTGTGGCGAGTGAACTCCCAGAACAACCTTTCACCCCCCTTTTAAACCCCTTACAACCCCTTTTTTGCATTAAAAAGTAGCCTATGTCCTTTCTCAGGCTCTAGACTATCTGTGTACCAAATTTCATTTAAATCGGTGCAGCGGTTTGGCCGTGAAAGCAAGACAGACAGACAGACAGAGTTACTTTCGCATTTATAATAATCAAATTTTTTAAATTGGACCAGTAGTTCCTGAGATTAGCGCGTTCAAATAGACAAACAAACTCTTCAGCTTTATATATTAGTATAGCTGACCCACGCAACGTCGTTTGCGTCTCCTATTGCCCGTAGCGTGATAATTTTCCCCCGTTTTTGAAACATTCTTCATTGGTGCTCCGCTCCTATTGGTCTTAGCGTGATGATATATAACCTATAGCCTTCCTCGATAAATGGGCTATCTAACATTGAAAGATTTTTTCAAATTGGACCAGTAGTTCCTGAGATTAGCGCGATTAGCTGACCCACGCAACGTCGTTTGCGTCTCCTATTGCCCGTAGCGTAATAATTTCCCCCCGTTTTTGAAACATTCTTCATTGGTACTCAGCTCCTATTGGTCATAGCGTGATGAAATATATATATATATATATCATCACGCCTATAGCCTTCCTCGATAAACGGGCTATTTAACACTGAAAGAACTTTTTCAAATTGGACCAGTAGTTCCTGAGATTAGCGCGTTCAAACAAACAAAAACTCTTTAGCTTTATATAATAGTATAGATGTATTTATTATACTCTTCTAAGATCTAATACTCATAATCAACAACACATTTATTTGGATAAAGACTAATATTAGGTATTATGTTGATACAAACTCTTTGACAAATAACTCAATAATAGGTACCAACTCTTAGCGTCTTATACGCGTGATAACTTCTAAACGAAATGTCCGAATGGGGTGAAACAAAAAGTATTTTACTTCTACATAAATACCCTTGATAACATAATGCTTTATTTGGATAAGGATTAATATTACGATACACATTTAACGTAGTTTCTTTCTTCAGACGATTTAATAATTTTTTTGAGCACAAAAGCGGTTATTGTGACTAAACCATGATAGTTAGATATATGCTCTCGCGGACTTTTTTGTAGATCTTAATGGGACCTACAAACCCGTAATACATGATTTTGTTCTATTGTCAATACATTTTGCAGCGCACGCAAAAATAGGTTTTCGAGTTCACACCTTGGGTTACAAAATAGCAATTTTCTTACGGATCTCAATTTTTTTTTGAAAATAAAATATAGCCTATAGCCTTCCTCGATAAATGGACTATCCAACACTGAAAGAATTTTTCAAATCGGACCAGTAGATCCTGAGATTAGCGCGTTCAAACAAACAAACAAACAAACAAACAATCAAACAAACAAACAAACAAACTGCAGCTTTATAATATTAGTATAGATTATGTTGATACAAACTCTTTGACAAATAACTCAATAATAGGTACCAACTCTTAGCGTCTTATACTCGTGATAACTTCTAAACGAAATGTCCGAATGGGGTGAAACAAAAAGTATTTTACTTCTACATAAATACCCTTGATAACATAATGCTTTATTTGGATAAGGATTAATATTACGATACACATTTAACGTAGTTTCTTTCCTTAGACGATTTAATAATTTTTTTGAGCACAAAAGCGGTTATTGTGACTAAACCATGATAGTTAGATATATGCTCTCGCGGACTTTTTTGTAGATCTTAATGGGACCTACAAACCCGTAATACATGATTTTGTTCTATTGTCAATACATTTTGCAGCGCACGCAAAAATAGGTTTTCGAGTTCACACCTTGGGTTACAAAATAGCAATTTTCTTACGGATCTCAAATTTTTTTGAAAATAAAATATAGCCTATAGCCTTCCTCGATAAATGGACTATCCAACACTGAAAGAATTTTTCAAATCGGACCAGTAGATCCTGAGATTAGCGCGTTCAAACAAACAAACAAACAAACAAACAAACAAACTCTGCAGCTTTATAATATTAGTATAGATAATATCTTAGCAAGTCGTGGCAAAACACAGCTAAGCTAGTTTAATATATTTAACTACATACCTTCATTTATTTATTTGTATATTATAATGCTTTATTAATATTGTACTTCATGTCATTGACAGTACTCACTATTTCCAAGAACTCATTCATACTGTGCGGCTAAAGAACAACGTGTAGGGTCCTACCTAAGGACCTTAATGGTATTTATTAATGGTCTACATGACCTGTATTATACACCGAGTTGATCTGTGCTTGTTTTTACAACTATACACAGGCAACGGCACGGTAAAAGTTGTGTTATGAATTCAATGAAATTGTAAATATCAGCGTTCAATTACCATATATTTTTAATTTGTTATTTGATGTGATATCGTGTCATAGTGTAATCATATTACTTATATTTATTCGTGATTGAGTTAAATCATGTTCATCCCCATTTTATATCTTAAATTTCATTGAAGTTGTAAGTAGGCGTGTAGAAACAAGCTTGCATGCTTTGCTTTTGTTATTCGGGCGTATACCCTCCCTTTACGTAACTAAAAAGGCCTTGACTCATTTGAATCAGTACAATGTTGACCTTCTTTTGGACAGAGCAATGCTTCTTCGAATTGGCAGGATTTGTGAATTTCCTAATAGATTTGACCTATTTTAATCAACAGACTAATAATTCGTCACTACAGATAGCTGTTCCTAATATTGTACAGAAATAACCTTAATGTTTTTTTTTGCGTGTGAAATCCCAGTAAACAAAATGTGTGTGTGTCTTTTAGACTATGGGCCGTGTCGAAAATTTATGGGTCATCTGAACCACCAGGAGACCTTTTTAGAAAGATACAGAGGCATAAAACAATAACATTCAGCACTATGCCGTCACTCGTAAGCTGTCCAACTGAGTACAGGTGAAAGGGAGGTGGCAGCAACCCTCGATTTTTCTCCCTTGTCACACGATTTTTGTACGGAGTTGCACAATAATGTATTAAAAGAGGTATTGAAATTGTATGGAACCAACCGATGCCGTACAAAATAGTGCGCCACAAAGTTGGATTTCCTTTTTGATTTCCCGGCGCTTTGCTTGGTCAATTTGGTCATTTGATTTTGTACGGCATCGGCCCCATACAATTTAAATACATGTTCTAATCCATTATTCCGCAACGCCGTAAAAAAATCATGCGACAAGGGAGAAAATCGAGGGTTGCTACCCCCTCCCCTTCACCAGTACAACTGAGTACGGCTTACAAGTGACGGCATAGTGCTGAATGTTATTTTTTTATGCCCCTGTATCTTTTAAAAAAGGTCACCTGGTGGTTCATATGACCCATCAATTTTCGACATGGGCCCGTAGTCTACTCGTATTTAAGTAATGAGAAGTACAGTTAAATATTAGAAAATAACGATGTTCTTGAACAAATGACTATTTATTGTATTTGTCAAGATAGAGCGATGTTTAAATATCAATTACCAGAATAGTTTTAAAGTACATACTTAGTTCAACTTAGTTGTTTACTAACACATTACGTATTCATTAAGAACGCGTAAATTAAGAGTTTCAGTCTTTATCTCACATTGACATTGGTGTGACGCCAATTACTAGTGTTTATCATCGTTGCAGTGTACCACGGCTTCATCATTGTCCACATTAAGTGCAAGCGCCACAGTTGTGTTTAGTGATTTTTGTGCCCAAATAACATAAATGTAAAAGATGGGTCAATCGTTTTGTAGATTTATAACGCGAACTTTCCGTAAACAGAGTTTCGGGGCGCCGTCATCAGTATTGAACTCATTGGCATCCTTCCGCTCCGGCCCATTCGCTGATATCTCATACAACGCAACGCCGGACGTTAACGAAGTATATCCTGGATTGTATGTTGGAGACGCGTACGTATTTTGTGTACATTGTTTTCTAAACCAATCAAAACTCTCGAAATCTCATCGCATTAAAGAGCTATCAAACTGTACTTTGACTCTAGGTCGTAAGATAATTCTAGGGCTGTAGCGTGACTTAACAACTGAGGCAATTGCTTTAACTTACTATCCTAAATATTGTTTACTTATGAAAATGTACGTAATAAAAACTTTAAATCGATATTTTAAATTTAGTGTTGCAGCAAAGGACAAACAATTCTTACGACGAATGCGCATCAACTATGTTCTCAACACAGCGGAAGGCAAGCGTTACACTCAGGTGGATACAGACCACATTTACTATCGCGACTGCCCTGGACTTCGTTACAAGGGCTTCCAACTTATGGACCTGCCATCGACCGATATTTCAAAGTATTTCTACATAGCTGCCAACTTCATAGATGAGGCAGTTTCAAGCGGAGGTATTTTTCAACTATTTTTCATTACATTTTTTGCATTTAAATGTATAATTGGTGCGTTTTAGACTTGCAGATGATTTTTTTTAATGACTCATGCGGCGTTACCTCGTTCTGAGGCGTTCCATTTAAGGCTTGAAGTGCAAGCGAGAGCGCGGAACCTATTCTTTTTAAGGGGTTTTATGTCTGTCTGTGGCATCACAGCACCTAAACGGATGTATCAATTTGGACACCTTTTTTGACGAGATGAGATTATTTACCAAAGATGTAGATGATTCCTTTAGAACTGCATTAGTTTTCTCTTGTATTGTTTTGAACGGACTAATCATTTATCCCTCTTTAACACGGAAGGATTTGTCTGACGAACCCCATACTCTCTTCTAGCAAGAATAGGTTATGGATGGACTAGATTACTAGAGAGTTCTGAGATCCAAGTCGAAAATAAGTAACTCGGTAAGGTACTTTAACAGAAAATAACACTGCACTTAATTAAAAATATACCTATATTAAATTTTCTTAAATGGTGTTTTAATATTTTTACAATTTAATCGAAATTGTGCATGTCTATCTCTTTCAGGGCGCGTCTTAGTTCATTGCATGATGGGTGTTTCGCGGTCTGCTACGTGCGCGCTAGCATTCCTCATGATCAAACGAGGAATGTCTCTGGCTGAAGCAATTGGCACAGTTCGTGCCCGTCGCGACATTCATCCCAATGAGGGCTTTATCCGCCAGCTGCAACAGCTAGAGAGGGAGCTCCGCCTTAATCGGATCCGCTGACCCTACGGTATCCATAACTCTCTCCTCAATCTCTCAGCATCCGCCCGACACTATCGAGTACGAAGTCTCGACCGAGCTTACTATCACCGTGACTAAATCAAGTATTTCGTGTCCACCAACAATACTAAATGGACCTTAAAATTTCAAAATAAAGCTCAATTAATACATAAACGACTAAACTATCAAAATCTGTCAGTCCATATCCAACATTTTGAAAATAGAATAGAGGAGAGTAGGTACCGATGGTTTTTACACCATACTTTTGACTAACTTTTATGCGACCATGACTAATGTGGCCTATTGTTGTACGTTATTGCAATATCTGGGATTGTTAACTTGTGTGTGGCCAAAAATTATATATGACAGACATTTACTCGTGACTTGTTGACTATCATAAAATCTTGCAGAAGTTCTTAGTAATAATTTTATTGTTTTCGGTAAGACGTTTTCAAATTTAAATATATATTCGGTAATACTGTAGGTGATGTGATTTTTGTGGGGTAGCACCTACTTTAAAACAAATTGAATAAATTCTTATATTAATATTTTACTCTTTAAAAAAATAATTTATGATTAACTAAAGATTTTATTTGAATAACATTGCAGGATGTATTATGTAGCTATTGTTGTACAGATATATTATTTATTTGTTAAGTCACGTTATTTTCGCGAGCGCAAGCGAAAATTTAATTCCACAATCATATTTTGTTATAAAACGTATTGTATTTCTTGATATTATAAATATATTTTTTAAAGTTTTATTTTAAACTTTGTAACAGACAAATATTTATAGAAATAAGTTTTTGCCTCAAATCTGGGTACTTGATATTTTTTAATAAATAAAAATTATATCTGTGTTATATTCTCGTGTGCCATTTTGTTTTGTATTAATGGATGATTGTGGCTGTTAATGAAAATATATTTATAATTTTAAAACTGTTATGTAGATTAAGAAAATATATTACAACCAGTTTATTAAAAGCTTCCAAATAGTGTGTAATTAACGATTATTATTAATATAACGACTATAGTACAATGCATAGCCTTATAGTCATGAAATGACGTTTATCTGAACACAATAAATATGGATGTTGTGTATACACCTACCTATATTTTTGTATTAATGATAAGTTTTCTTTCAAGACTGGCAACTATGTCCTTAGCGTCAGCGCCGACGGATGGAGTGCCGGCGAAGACACTAATTCTATAACAATTTTAAAATAAAACCAACCGTCCCGTCATTTTATTTCGTTGCATCAAATAGTTATATTCTGAAGAAGTTTAGGTTGAATTTAAACTGTTATTGAATTAGTCTCTTTTCCGCCACTCGTAGCCCGCGCTGACTCTTAGAGTGATGCTGATGAATGACTCGTAGTACTGGTATTTAGTTGCATGTATGTCATTGGCTCGCATCTCGCGAGTTCGTGGGCCGGAGCACATGTCACACGCCGTGAGCACTCATTGTTTCAAGACTCGCACTACTTGCCAAGTAACATTTGGCTGCACATATGTGTCACTATTAAACTATATCTAATTTTAAAGTATACCTCTCATGAAATATTACGATAAATTAATATATTTTTATAACTAAGCTTTTACTTTTTAGTTACTAATAGGCGGTCCACACTACAACGATATATCGTAGCCATTTAACTGTGCAGTTCGTTTGTGCAGTTTTATCGTACGTGTGGACGGAAATTGGCTCAGATTTTTTGAGAAATATCTGAGCCAATTTCCGTCCACCCGTACGATAAAACTGCACAGTTAAATCGCTACGATATATCGTTGTAGTGTGGACCGCCTATAATAATGCAGATTATATTTAAAACATTTAATATGTGAGCCAAAAGATTGTTTTGTAAAAAATGTATTGTATCAACATTGTTGTCTGCTGTTTTAAGTGATGTTTTATGATTACTGCTTTACATGGATATTCTAAAGAAAATCTATTCCAAGAGATAGCTTAACCAAACATTTAAGTTCTTCAGTTCGGCAATTGGTATCATTTGTAAAATACCCTTCAGCCACATTGTAAACTAAGGATTGGGAACCACTTACCAAAACAAGAGTTATTATTTTTATAGAAAATCTGGTTAGCAATACAGAAAAATAATTCAATTGTTGAAACTGATTTCCAATGTGGCCGAAGGAATAAAACACAGGAGTCATTAAAAAAAAATCTGATATATCGTTAAAAATGATGTGATGTCAAAGAGAAGCAACTTGGCTGTAAAGAGCAAACCACTTCTCTTCTTAACTGATTCATGACGAGCTAGTCGATGTTTATAAGTGCAATATTTAGATGTAAAGATGTAGCACCAAATGAAACAAACATTGTGATATTGAATGTAAAAGGTATGGTTAAACAGATGAGTAGTAACTGCCGGGTGAATAACAATTAACCACTTAATATTTTCATCAAGTAAATAGTTTAAATGTGAAATGATAGATTTGTTTTATACACATATTTCGTTTTGAGGATGCCTAGCTAGCCAGCCTGACATAGGTGACTTTCTTAAGGAATGAAGCATTCTGTAGTAGCCTGATCACCATCACTTCTTGTGAATCAAATCATAAATATTTTATCATCATTAATAACTTTTGAATAGTCTACCACTGGACGTAACTCTCCTTAACAATTTTTTTTTATCAATATGATATGTAATAGTTATATATTCAACCCGGCGGTTTCTTTTTGCATCTTGTGACTAATGTGATGTAGAAAGATTATTTATTTTATTGCATAATAATATTAAATATCATTGTCTCCATAGAGTAACAACAAAGTAAGATAATCAATTTAATATTATAGCTAATAAACTAAGTCTTGTCAGTTTATTTTTATTTCATAGATGAGGCATGTTATCTTTTTAAACTTTATGTAAAATGTGAAAATAATACAATAATAATATTTATAAATTAAGTATAATAAATGTTATTGTAGGTACTTGTAAACTATACTCTGACATAATCCAAAGAGTATGAACTAGGCTAGGATACATCATGAATGGCATCATTAATTTATAAATCAAATATACAAAGTACTGCAAATAAAGCTATTTATTTAAACCTTTATCTAGACTTTTTATTGACTTCCGAAAAAAATACTAATAATACTTTTAAAATAGGTTTCCTTTGATGGAAAAATTATAAACATACCTATGTGGTTATGTAAAAAATACCAATGATATTATAACTTATCAATTGAGTCAAATTTAAAACAAAAATCATTTTAGTAACTATTTTATTTAATGCTACATCTAAAAAGCAAATACTTTTTACAAAAACGGACGATTCATTTCAGTTTTCTTAGCCTTCTTATCCCTAGCTCTAGGGAACCACCTGTGTTCTGTTGTAAGAGTGATAGTAGACAACTGCTTTCTCGCTAATTCTGGCTTCATGTTTTTAAACACTCTGTAGACTTCAGATGAGTCGGTCATCCTTAAAACAGACGTATCCACTTTGGTTTCCTTAGGAAGTGGTTTTGAAAATTCATAAGGAAATTCTACATCTTTATGAAGTGCAACTATTGTTGAACCGTCGTCAGTAATAACGATTTTATTATAGCATCTTGTGATTACATTTTTAGGTCGAAATGCGATGGCACGCATTAAATAGGACATTCTTGTAAGTTTTGAAATTTTAGACATCATAACCTAACAATTTGAAAACCTAAAAATTGACATTGACAACTTTTTTTTATTTTTTTGGGATTTAATGACCTGGTAACTAAGACCTTTCAAGTCTTAATATAATTGAACAAACTTTGCAACATTGACAACTATGACAATTTCTTGGGATAAGGATGTAGCAGAGGAAGACTTCGCATTAAAAGAGCTTATAAATAGCCAGATTCCTTCAGCTGAAAATGATTAAATACTTTAATTTAAAATCAAAAAATTCTTGCTTTATTGAATTAATAATGTCCAATCGTTTAAAGGGAATTTATCAAAGAACGAACTAATCAATTAGATTTCTATTCCACAAAACTAATCTAAAAGTTCTATTAAAACGTAAGAGTTGTAACTTTGATTTTAATTCCACATTCAAAATTAACAAAAGTTAAAATTCTGAATGCAATGATATTATTAAAACATTGGCTGAAAGGGCTGAATGATATTAACTTACCTTTGATCAAAACCCTTAGAGCATATATATAATTGGAGGGGCAGCTGAATGGGTGGAATGCGTGATCGGAGTAGAGAGAGAGAGAGACTGAGTTTAGGTAGTGTCTGTCTAGCAAGCTTCTGATTGGTGGACACACATACCAATTTGCATGACTAATACACCAACCAATCAGTCTCTCTCTCTCTACTCCGAATTGGTTTAAAACTACGCCTCCCAAGAACCTCAGAGCATGCTTTATGCCAAGAACGTAGAAATGTTCGTATGACAAATCTGAACAGATCTGAACTGAAGTGATTGATTATGCAAGTGGCAACACCGTCAGGTAGTTAATGTCAATGTGACAGCAGATAAATTGATGAACACAGTTGATGAAAATTTATATACAAAATAAACAACTTCTGCATTAGAAAACTGTTTTATAAGCGCTTGAAAGCTTTGAAAGAATTCGTATTTAAATGGATTTTCCTGCTACACCATCAAATGCATCAGATAGTAATGAATATCCTAGTGCTGCGCCTTCACCGTTTCACAGTGCACCAGATGACAATAAAAGACGCAGGTATTCCATCTATTAACAAAATTGACGCATGCTATTAAAAAAAAACTTATTTATTCTTACGTATCGCGTTTCAGTTCCTCACGGTCTATAAAACGGAGACGTTTCGACGATGAGTTGGTTGAATATAGCCTGGGTTTGCCTGGGGCTTCACTTGGTAAGGGGGATAAGAGAATGCGCACTCAGTCCTACACAAGTCAGGCTGCCGACTTACCGATGACTAGTGCTCCAATGACACCTGCAAATCCTCATCAAGAGCGACGCAGGGCTTCAAGCAAAGTGTCTGGTGGAGGGAGTGTGGCTCGGAAATCTCGTCGTAAGGGACAACTGAGTCATTTGTCTACTAAAGATTTAGGACGTTGGAAACCTACTGATGACCTTGCATTGATATTAGGTGTACAACAGGTAATAATCATAAATATTATTAAGAATTATGTAACAATGGTCTATGTATTGATGGATTAAGAATATGTACACTGTTTATAATTCTTGGGTGTTGTATGTATGACAGAATAACTTCAAATTCTCATTTGTAGATACATAGTACTTTAAGCAAACCTTATACCAACCTGTCTGGCCAGCATCCTAGTTATGGAGAGCCTATGTCCAACAGTGCACTGTTAAAAGCTGTTGATGATGATGATGTTGTTACAATGGGTTTACTATTTTAATAAAAATTCATGGAAAAATATTGAGCTGAAAGTCATTTATAAACCTGCTGCTTTTACACTCAAAAACTTTTTCATCTTCAAGTCTTAAGTTTACTTAATACATAGGTAAGTAATATGTTAGGCTGTAAGACTTGAATTCTATGTTTCTCCATCTCAATGATTTTTTCTTACATAAGTAGGTTAGGTACCCATAAAAAACTTGTGAACGGTATTCACATTAATTGAGGATATACAGTTTTTCCCACATTATATTTTAGAGATACTAGTTTCAGATCTAAACAAGGCCTTGTATAGAGTAGTGAGCTGATGCAGTAGTGCATATGTGTCTCTTGTTGTAAATGTTTGAACTAATTGTTGAAAAAATTGTACTTTTCAGACTAATGACTTGCGAATAGTTCACCGAGGTGTTAAATTCTCATGCCGGTTTACGGTCAGTGAGTTACAATCTCGTTGGTATGCTCTGCTTTATAATGCTGAAATTTCAAGAGTGGCAATAGCAGCAATGCGCAATCTCCATCCTGACTTAATAGCAGCAGTACAGCAGCAAGCCCTGTATTCTATTGCAGAAGAAGAATTACTTGGAACTTTAGCTAGTGTAAGTCGCAATTCATTCATTTGAACTATAGGCACAGAAAACCGGTGTAAAAAAGTGCTTGCGCTGTGTTTCACCGAGTGATTGAGGATACCGGAGGCCCTTCCATATCTCCCCCATCCCCCGCCTCCATCCCCCCCATCCCCCAAAGGCCGGCAACGCACTTGTGACGCCTCTGGTGTTGCAGGTGTCCATGGGCGGCGGTAATCGCTTACCATCAGACGATATATGTCTGCTCGTTTGCCCGCCAATCCAATTTTTTTATTTTTTTTTATGTAATACATAAAAAAATAAAAAAATTGCATAAAAACCAAAATATTGAATTCTGACTATTTTGTGTCAAAATTCGTTTACCGTTTTCATACAATGTACCATGGACATCTGTAACTCAACAATCACATGTGGTTCATTGCCCTTTAAACGAGAGGAAGGGGCCCTCCTCTCTCGAATTTGGTAATTGTAGTAAATACCAGTTTTTGAGCATATGTTATAAGTGCTTCCTTTTAAATGATTTTAGCACCTAATGAAATTAATATATAAAAATATGTAATTACAGACATCTCATCCAACAGAAGAAAAATTTCAAGAGTTGCTGGAGCAAAATCCGCATGTTTTCTATCCCTCTCGCACACCAAAGACTTTGATGTCACATTGGCAACAACTGAAACAGTATCAATTATTACCAGACCAAAGTGTTAAACCACTGATAAAGAGTAAGTTTTGACTTGCGTTTTAATATCTTTAGTGATTTGGTGCCACAGTAGTGAGAGAACAGAGAGTGCACCTGTGTGAGTGCACATTTATTCGCTGTAATATCTAATGCATAGTTAGCAGCTGATCCATTGAGACTAGGAGGACATAGTATAACAGAGCCATGATAATGTTTTTTTTTTTATGTTTGACCCTGCCTGATGGAAAGCATAAGCAGAATTTAAGAGTGGTGGTCACCATACTCACTGCGAATGCAGACAAGCAAAAACGATATCAAAGCCTACTACACAAAGAAAAAAAAAAATGTAGTACTTCAGACCTTCGAAGGTTTTTTTTTATTGTATAAGGGGCAAACTGCACGTTTGGCCTAGTGGTTTAACCGTCACCACGCCGTTTCCTACTTCGCCAAGTGTCGTGGGTTCAAATCCCACGTAGGACAACACTTTGTGTGATCCACAAATTGTTGTTCTGAGTCTAGATGTTCTTTGTGTCCGTTTCATGTATGTTTGTAAAGTCCCCCGCGACGAAGGATTTATTCCTAGTGCGGGAGTTGTCTTTTTAAAGACAAAAAAAAAACGAGTAGACGGATCGCCTGATAGCAACACCAGAGGCGTCACAGGTGCGTTGCCGGCTTTTAGGGGACGGGGAGTGGGCTGGAGGGGGGGGGGGTCATTAGAAAAAAAAGATTTATAACTGACAAATTACAATTAAAGAAATAGGTATATAAATAAGGATATAAATGGTAAAAGGTTAGAAAGCTATGCTTGGCCACATATAGCTAGCACAGCAGCAGCAGTAGCCAGAAAGGTCCTAGGAATACCCTCAGTAATTTATCAATCTTTTTTTTCTTTTCCGTTTTTTTAAGACACAATTCCCGCATTAGGAATAAATCCTGTATCGTGGGGGACTTAACAAACATACATGAAACGGACACAATGAACACCCAAACTCAGACCAACAATTTGTGGATCACATGAAGTGTTGTCTAAATATAATTTATACTCTCGATTGTCGGCACTTGATGAAACTTGTTGTAATACATTCTAGAGTCAAACTCACTTCTATATGGCGATAACTAGCCTTTGAGGATGCCATAAGGCGAAACAGGTCAGGTGTAAATATAATTAAAAAAATGGAATAAGTACAAGTGATTTTGATTCTAGAAAGTGTTGTCTATATATATTTCTTTAGTATAAACTAAAGTAGTAAAAGAGTTCTTATTACAGATGGAGCAAACAAAGGACTATCATTTTCTGACGCTGAAGACGCATTGAATGATTCAGAACTCCCAGATTACAAAGAAGATGGAATGGATTATGAAATGCAAATTGCTGACAGGTACAAATTAAATTCTTCTGAATATTATAAACATAATTCTAATGAATTATGTATTCAGTTGTTTTTAACCAGCTATGTTAATTAAGTTCACAAGTTTTTGGTTACTGGAGTTGAGTTTTTAGTTAGTGGAATAGGTAATGTGCGAGGTATATTATGAAGCTTGGGTTTAAAACCGTAATGGCTCGACTGTAGTGATGTCACAACCTCGAAATGACAAATTCTTTTATTGCTTTTGTTGAGATTACCGGAGGCCGCATCTCACCTATCTATGGGGAGTGGGATTACACAGACCCACGGTCTCTCGAGGTGCAGGGGCTGACTATTTCGAACAAGAAGTTTGATCATTTCCATTTTGATCCCTCAGGGGATTCATTTGGAAGTTTTTATAAACAAATCGTCCATTTCGATCCCCTGTTTAAACCGATGGGGTATTTATTTGGATTTTCTGTCCACTCAATATGGCTATTTATCGCCAATGTTGTATATAGGTCAAATGCCTACACAATTCAAAAGTCATTAAAAACCCTATCGGCCATTTATTTTATTTTAAATCGAAATAAAAATATTTGTATATTTAGGGGCTTTTTGTTTAAAAAAGCTTCGAAATTAATAACCTTGCTAGCACTATTTCACACCTGTTTTCTGTGAGGCCGTGGTACCACTCCAATCGAGCCGGCCCATTCATGCCGAAGCGTGGCTCTCCCATGGTACAATAATGTGTACAAACAGTGAAATAACGCCATGACTTTTTTTTCTTTGTTAGAATTGACAAAAAAGAAGTTCGGCTACTGGAGACGTCTTTGTCGCGATTTCAAGTCTTGGTGCAGTCTGTCGCTGGCGGTAACTCGGAGTTGGACAAAAACACTCTAGCAGTATTGCGGGGAAGACTCGTGCGATATCTGATGCGTTCTAGAGAGGTAAGTGATTAAATACAAAATATGTTTTCATATTGTATAGGAATATAGGTATATTATTACTTCACTTCATGCAACTTCCTCTACGTCTCTTTTCAATCATGCTCGGCTCCTATTGGTTTAAGTTTCGGAGTTCATTGTGAGTAACAACGTGACACGAAAAATTATATTTCATAGATAACCATCTTCGGTAAGATAAACGTATGATCGCCCTTATTGTAATTATAATAATTTAAAGGAGTATTATACACTATTGTCTTCTGTTAAACTTAATAATAGGTCTTTACCTATGAAATTGCCGTTTTGTATGCAATAAGTGAAAGTACTTATTTTTTCAAACTTTTTTATTTCTGTTATTCGAAGTAATCACCCATGCAATCGACGCATCTTTGCTAACGCATTGGCAGTTTATTGATGCCCTTCTTGTAAAAATCAGCTGGACGTGAGGCAACAAACTCTTCAAAGGCATTTTGTACTGCCTCTCGGGAATTGAATTTTTTACCCACTAAAAAGTTGTCTAAATTTTGGAAAAAGTAATAGTCGGTAGGTGCAAGGTCTGGTGAGTATGGCGGATGAGGGAGAGCTTCCAACCCCAGCTCTTGCAGCTTGGAGACTGTTTGAACTGACAACATCATTTGATACAACAAAAATTTAGAAGGTATTTTGTTCTTCAATTGATATAAAAAAGAAATATTATGGCGCCTGTTCTGCAGATGTGCTTAAAAATATCTATGTTTCATCAGCTATCCAACGAGGTATAATAATCTAGGGTTTTATATAAAAAACTTAAAAAAATCTTAGTTACGAACCGCCAGGTCGCAATTCTAAAAGTCCCAGCCAATTGTTCTTTAAGGATAGTGCGGTGCATGCGATCGAGACACCTTACGATTTGTGCAGGTGTGAGTGAGAAAAATAATGTGCAAGTATGTGTTGCGTACGTTTTTTATTAACTTGTTATTGTTAGTCTGCTTATGTGATTCGTCCGAGGTAGATGTGATATTATTTTGTTATCTGTTTCCTTCTTGACTCGTCTGTGTTTTTGGTCTGTTTCTTCTGATATAAGATTGCTGTGCTTGACTGGAGTCTGATTTGTGCTTGTGATACGGAACTGTTGAAGAGGTCTTCCCAAGTCTGTATGTCGTTTGTTTTGAAACGGAGCCAGTTTTGCGAAGTCTTCGATAAATTCCGTCGAACACGCTCACGTCCGGCACCCGACGGCTGGTATCCCAGCCGTCGAGTGCCGGAGAGCGCTTATGTACTCATTACGAGCATGTACAGACACACAATTGCAGTATCCCTAGCAAATTAACATGTCAGCATATTCCTCATTCGTGTAGGTTGTCATCTTCAACAGTTACGTATCACAAGCACAAATCAGACTCCAGTTTACAAACACAGCAATCTTAAATCAGAAGAAACAGACCAAAAACACAGACGAGTCAAGTAGGAAACAGACAACAAAATACTATCACATCTACCACGGACGAATCACATAAGCAGACTAACAATAACAAGTTAATACAAAACGTACACAAAATATATTTGCACATTATTTTTCTCACTCACACCTGCACAAATCGTAAGGTGTCTCGATCGCAGGCACCGCATTAACCTTAAAGAACTATTGGCTGGGACTTTTAGAATTGCAACCTGGCGGTTCGCAACTAAGTTTTTTTTTAGTTTTTTTTTATAAAACCCTAGATTGTTATACCTCGTTGGATAGCTGATGAAACATAGATATTTTTAAGCACATCTGCAGAACAGGCGCCTGTTCTGCAGATGTGCTTAAAATTAATATTTTTTTTTACATTAAATTAAATATTTTTAAATTATAATATTTTTTTTAGATATCAATTGAAGAAAAATAAACTTTCTAAATTTTTATTTTTTTGATTAAATCGTCTACAACAACTTATGTGTTAACATTACGTATGATATTGGTTATTAAGGTCATAAAGCATCTTATTTTACATGTAAAAATCAAATAATAATTATAATAACACCTACACATTTCAAAATATCTAAGCTGACATTCGAAAATCGGGCAATCAAAAAATGGCATTTTTTGTAAAAACAATTAAATTCAAATACCTCAAAAACGTATAGATTTGGGATAGGGTGTTTTTAGTGAAATCAGTCAGAAACGATGTCAACTACACGTCCTTAACGGGAATAGGTCGACTTACCTGTAACCCTGTATACATACATATTATACATAGAAAACACCCAAACTCCGAAACAAATATTTGTTTAATATTTGTTGTCCGAACCGGGAATCGAACGCGAGACTTCAAGCACAGCAGTCGCATACGTTCCCACTGCGCCACAAAGGCAGTCCTCAGTGATTATCTTATCATTGCTTACCGAGGGTGCCATGTGGTCTCAGTAGCCTACAGGTATATACGGACCTGTTACGCCGTCCACTTCATGCTAATCACGCTGTCTCTATCACCGTTTTTCACCGTGGTTTTTTTCGTTCAAGTGTCTAGATCACACCATAATTTATTCAAATTTTTAAATAGTTATCTAATACTATAAAAAAAACATATTTTAGGTGATATACCAGTTTTTCAAGCGGTGCGCCTATTCCGTAACGATTTCGCGGAGCCCAATTTTCAGCGTTACAAACAGTTATAAATAATAGAGATATTGTTTCGGGAATTAGGACTTTTTTATTTGAAATTTCCTCCTCTTTCGGGATCTTTTTTCAAAATTTCTTAAATATTAGTATTTCAGAAGTTATTAACGAATAACTAAATACCTTGTTTTTTTTCTTATTTTGTTAATAAAAATCGCAATTTTTTATGTGCTTATATAATAAACCCTTAAAAAACATTTTTCTAGACGTCATTCCGAATCGAATGAGCTATCGCACATATTTTTAGGAACTTTATTTCTATTTAACACGTTTTTGAACTTATTGACTAGACTATTTAGTCCTTCAACATAAGGCCGCTATATATTTTCTTTAATAAAATCTGCATTTAGAACTTTTCCTTTTTTTAAGTTCTTTAAAAGCTACTCTGCAACGCCTTTCCTTATTTTTTCTAAATTGTGAGATTTAAACCTATTTGAGCGCAACAGTATTGTATGATTAACAATGTTGCCACATTAATATTTCCATTCAAGGTATTATTACATAGAATCGATAACAGAACTATACTACTGCTATGTAACATTTTATGTGGGAAATGATGCAAGATTCCCACACATACTGAATGACTCATACGCCATGAGTATATGAAACATCTTGCATCAATGTAAATATTTGTTAAAAGCTGTGCAATGAAATTGAATATACAGTTGTCTATAGCTGTGCCATTGACTTTTAAATAAAAACATTTTTTTTTTCAATATATTTTTTTTTAAACTTTCATGGTCAGTAACATTAAAATAGTAATCTGCGGGATTGCTACCATGTACCTTTTTGTTAGAGAAACTTTTTGTTTAATTTTTTTTTCGTTTTAAAAACAATATAATTTTAATTTAATTACATTTTTAATTGTTCCTAATAGTATTTATTTATTTATTTATATAAGGAACATCAACAATATACATATACAAAACTGGTTAACATTAGGAACTGAAAACATAATCTTATATGTATATCTATTATAGATGTACACAACAATGTTTGTAAAGAATAACACCAAAATAAAAAATAAAAATAATTCAACACAAGTTATACACAATTACAAGCAAAAATTCTGACAATATTGAGAATAAATAAAAGTAGAAGTAAAAACAAAATAAAATAAAGCGAAAACACAAATACAGTTCCACAAAGGAGAACCAGGTCTATTACTGCATTATTCTTTGCTTAAATGCCCTGTAGGAATCGTGAAAAATGTCAAGATCATCTGAGCGTCCACATAAAGTATTGTATTCGAGTAAGTAAGTATTGTATTCAATAGTAATAAAATACACTTCAATAATAACGATAATCAAATTGCATCCATCCATAACTATGCATACATGTACTATAACTAGCTGACCCACGCACCACTCGTTTGCGCCTCCTATTGCCCGTAGCGTGATAATTTTCCCCCGTTTTAGTAATATTCTTCATTGGTGCTCCGCTCCGAGAATTTTTCAAATCGGACCAGTTGTTCGTGAGATTAGCGCGTTCAAGCAAACAAACAAACTCTTCAGCTTTATATATTAGTATAGATAATAAGTTACGTCATGGGCGTAGCCAGCCATGCGCTCTGGGTGGGGCATCAGTCTAAAATAATAAATAATAATAATAAACTTTATTTGATACACACAGCATACTAAAAAACTTATTCTAAATTTTCTAAACAATAAAAAAAATAAAAAACGAACATTTATGAGGCTTGCAACACTACAAATAAGTCAAAGTCAAGTGAAATGACGTGGCATTGATGACGTGAACATGTGTGCACCTAACTTGCCTGCAATTAAATACATGTTGGTCGAGCTCAGGCCAACGCGAGCGTAAGCAAATTAATACAAGCATATGTAACTATACCCCACTATACCTATAACTATACCCCACTATACCTATAACTATACCCCAATATGTAACTAGCAAACTATACCCGCGGTCTTACCCCTACCGATTCCACTCGGACCCAATTCGCCACCGGTGAACCGGGCAGCGGAGGAGCATTACCAGCGCCTCATGTCACCCGGAGTGTGGCCGCCGATGGCCGGTATGGGTTTCCCCCATCACACGCTTAAGTTGCCAGCCGCGAGGGGGCGACGTACGCGTGTGCCGTATGTTGCCTAATTAGAGAGTCCATCAGCAGACGGTGCCCGCTTCAGTGCGGGCAGTCGCTGAGAGGGGTCCGGATGAATTAATAACAGCAGTTCCCGGATACCTCCCTTCTCAGGCGCAGAGTGGCACACCGTGTGATTTTAGTCGGTCCGACTCCGATACACAACCCCGCCGTTGGAGTGACGGCCCGTGGGGGTACGTAAAAAAAGGTACCTTACAGGTCAGAGCCAGGGTGGGACAAGTGCCCCACCCTGCCCCATCGTGGCTACGCCTATGAGTTACGTTATGTTAAAAAAATATTCGCCTTATGCTTCCTAACTGAAAACCGCTGTGAAACAGCGCTTGCGCTGTGTTTCACCGAGTGAGTGAGGATACCGGAGGCCCATACCCCATCCCCTCCCACCATCCTCCTCCCTATCCCCCAAAGGGTGGCAACGCACTTGTGACACCTCTGGTGTTGCGAGTGTCCATGGGCGGCGGTAATCGCTTACTATCAGGCGATACGTCTGCTCGTTTGCTACCTATTCCATAAAAATATTGCCAATGATGCAGAAGCGTCACTAGACCGCTATGGTGTGGATGGGTCACAATGCTGCGTTGTTGCATTGTCTGCATTCGCAATGAGCATGGTGACCGCCACTCTTGGATTTGGATTTTTTCAGGTACTTATGCTTTCTATCAGGCAGAGTAGAGGCACTTTGGCAGGGTCATAGATAAATAAAATTGTTATTTGTTGTTTATATTTTGAGTCATACAATAGAAATTTATAATTGAATATATACTAATGTTATAAACGCGAAAGTTTGTAAGTATGGATGGATGGATGTTTATTACTCTTTCACGCAAAAACTTCTCAACGGATTTGGATTAAACTTTACAGTAATATAGCTTATACATCAAAATAACACATAAGCTAACATTTGCCGCGATAACCGACATATACGCGGGCGGAGCCGCGGGCAACCACTAGTGTTTTATATTTTTGTTGCTTCATCGTGGCACCGAAAGTCTTTTACAAATACCTACATAGATTAGACATCAATTAGTCACCACTTTAAAGTTGCGCGATTTTAAAGACCCTAATATTTTCAAATATATTTTTGGGTTTAGAAAAATCCGAACCATCATAATCTGAAATCTGCATTCGAGTATTTTCTGTTAAATGTTTTTTCTAAAGTTAAATAAATTTTAAGACTTGTATGTGATATGTGATGTAACCTCAAATGACTCTAGAGTCAGTAGAGATCACTTGTGCAGAAAGTATTCTTAACCACGAAATGTCACCATCCTTATTCTCGATGGGTCTCGGATTAACCGACTAAGGTAGCAAACGACGTATGACAACATCACTGCAAAGAGAAAGAAACCTTATAATAACCCCGTACAGTACACACCTGTCTGGCAAGCGTGGTATAGTAGGCCACAAACTTCCTTTCTAAGGGGAGATAGGCCTCCCCTCTAATAGTGGACTACTAAAGGCTGTCAAAGATGATAAAGTGCTCTGATTGGCGCACATCTTGTTCCATATCCCCCCGGATACCACCTCCTGGTGGCTATGTCGGACTTGAATCTACCAAAAAACCGCACGACTCAGGTACTAGTAGCAGGGGAACCAGGTATATCCCAGAAAGGAAAACCCTGGGACCCAGACCCACCACCTGAGTAAGAACCCTGACGATCCAAGGCGCGCTGAATATCTCCTCTTAATAGTAAAAATGCAACTTGAAAATGAGATAAATCTTATAAATACTTAACTAACGTGATCAACACTACCATGTTAATAATAGTGTCGTGAGTTTTATCGTTTTTTCTTACTGGTTGATGGTAAATAAATTTGCGACATTTGCTTATAATTGGCAAATAATAGGCCTGTCACATTTAAATTAAACGCATCAAATTCCAGGTGACAGAGCCTAAAGTAAAGACATACTTCATTGCACCTCTTGCTAGTCCCCTCTTCTTTCCCTGGGCAGAATTCCCCTCAGATATTACCAATCGCACGCCGTCACGGGTACCACTAGCCGAGGACCCAGATGTACCCTAGAAAGGAATTCCTGGAACCCCGTACCTCGGGCCGTCTACGGTTTGCAGACGACCCCGTTCTGTTCTCGCTAGTCCCCTAGTGTTTATTTCTTGTAGATACATTGAAAGTATCTACAGATATTTAGGTTATAAAAGCAGATGTTAGAAAAAAAATGATGAAAATGGTGTTTGGGTTCTGAACTCTGAAGTCCAAAGCATCGAATCTCGATTAAGATCGGACTATTAAAAGCTATGCTTAGTAATATATTACCTGTTATAGGTAAAATACTGTTCTCAATATACTTGCTTTATCTTAGCCAATACTGAAAAAATCATCGTTTTGGGTTTTACAGTTACATTACTGTAAAAGAGTTGTTAAATATTCATGCGTAAAGTATGCACAAAGTATATTCTTATTTAGGCCAGTGCTACTTGCGTAATATAAACAGTAATTATAAAAAAAATATATAGAATAATATTAAATGGTGTTACACAAATTTTAAATTAAACTATTGAATGGTTGACAAAGAAAGTAATAAAATAACTGTCTCTATAATTAATTTTCACTTTATGACATGTCTAAACCAAATGATTAATTATGTAATCAAAGTACACATGTGTTTTTTTTTTATTTGTTACTTTATTTGTCTAGTTTTAATATACTTACCTTGGGTTTACATATGCCGTTTGTTTTTGGTTGAAGGTGATGAAAGTAATTAATTTTATGTTTATATGACAAAAGCAATGAACAAATGTATGTATCTAAGTACATTACGTTTCCATAACATATGTGTTTTCATCGTAGTTTCTATGGAAATCCAGCTTATATAGATGTACCTAATCATTAATCTTGTTTAATGTCAATACTACGGTTATTGAAAGATCACTATCATAATGAAATTTCTCGAATTTATAACTTTTTTCTTTATTAATAGCAAACAGACTATCAAATATTGATAAATGTTTACCTGTTTTAAATATCATAATGATAAATAGTCGAATTTCTGAATACTGCTCGTCTATAATAGTATAAAAGCTAGGTAGATTAAGTTGAATTTGTATTTCAAAGTCCGTGTTCTATCCTCGTTGATAAAAAACTTATTATAAAGTCTAACATTATTTTCAATTCTGTAACATTGTATCTCCTTAATGTAGACTGTAGTTTGTGGCCAAACAAATGTCCCGTTCAGTAGCAGACACCCAGAGTTAGAAAATATTGTCACACAATCATAATATTAAGTGGTATTCTATGGAATGCAAGTGCTTATCCAGTTTGAATAGACTCGTTCTTGACTTCATGTTGATGACTACTGATATTTAACTTACAACTCAACTATATAATTGCTGGGCTTGGAGGGGCTCCTTTCAGGAGATGGTTTAGGGCGGCCAAGGTTTAAGTTTAGTTCAGCTTGGTATACTGGGCTAAATCACCTTTTTAAGAAGATGCCCGAGTCTAGCAGTGGACTGTTAAAGACTTGATGATGATGTGATGGGACGGGAATAAAAATAAAAGTCTTTGTTTTCAGATTAATACCGTAGGTACTTATTTCAAAGTTTGATACATTTTTTTTTTCTTTTTTAATGATCGTCTGTTTGATACCAACAATGAACGATATCCAGAGAAGTCTCGAAGTTCCGAGTTATCCCAGGACTTTAACTTAAGGTTGTCATTTTCCCCCGAATTCTAAAACTATTGATATTTCGAATTTTAGTGCACAGTCTAAACTTATTTGTTAGTAGAAAATACTTTAATAGTATTGTAAAATAACCTATGTACATGAACATAGTCTTCATGTCGTCCAATCACTCTGCAGACAAATCAACTCACCATCAACTCAAAACTCAGCTGTAACATTTTGTCAGCGTAAGACCTCCTTCACCTCTTCTTCTTTCGATGATGCGTAGGAGGCCTAACTGATATTTTTGACTCTGACATCTTCTATATTCCATTCGAATCACTTACCATTGATTTATTCGATTACTTAGTTACTCTGTCTTCTATCAAACCAACCTTTCGCCGTCTACTACTGAAGGAAGGTCTCTATCTTCTATGTAAAGAAATAATTACAGTATGTATGTAGTTATTCGTAAGTGTATACCAAAGGGTTATATTCATTTTTTATTGTCTTTGTAATTGTCAGGACAAGGTTTGTATAAATAAAAATGCATGAAAAAGAAATAATAAATATTTAAAGTTTTAATTTAAAGTTTTACATAAAAATGGGAGCGAGATTAAAAACAGTGCAGAAAACTTTCAAAGAAATAGATAGATTTACGTTAAGATGTTCATTGAATAGTTTTTTTTAAAGTAGTAGTTTTTGACATTTTATTAGCGCAATTTCGCCAAGCCATGGCAGGCAATATAATAATGTATTAGTAAAAAAATAACTTGTCTTATCTCACTATTATTTTAAGGGAAAACACAAAGAGCTGATTTCAATTCATTTCACGACGTTCAAATATGTATGTATAGGTACTATTCTCTTAATCGCCTTTATTTGGGTAGTAAAATGATTATAATGTGCCTACTCGTAATTACCGTTCTTTTAACTTATATAATAACTATAACAATGCTATATAATTATGGTTTACAAAGTTCTGTTTTCAGAAATATAATAATTAAACTAACTCTTGATACTTTATTCACCCCATGCTTAATGGAGTACTACATAAATATTAGATTTATTCAATGGGAGGGCCGTGGGAGAGCCACGCTTCGGCATGAATGGGCCGGCACGACCGGAGTGATACCACGGCTTCACAGAAAACCGGTGTGAAATAGTGCTTGCGCTGTGTTTCACCGAGTCAGTGAGGATACCGGAGGCCCATACCCCAATCCCCAAAGTTTAGTCATGTCGTAGTAGACTTAAAGCCAACCCCAACCTAGTTTTGGGAAAAGCGCTCTGAGTAAAAAAACTCAACAACAACAAAACAATTACAAGTCAACCTCCGGATGGATTTTAACTCAGAATTAAAGAGGAGTTCAGTCAGGTTTCATCTCGTCACAGGGAAGCACTCCACTACCACGGGGTGCCAGAGTACCTGAGGCTGCTAGTGGCAGACTATTTAGAGGAGTGTACCGTCGTGTACGAGGACCGAGAGGGCGTCTTGAGACGGCGACCCATGTCGTGCGGCGTTCCGCAGGGGTCTGTCCTTGGACCACTCCTGTGGAACGTAGGGTACGACTGGGTTCTGCGAGGTCGTCTCCCCACCGGGCTGGGCGTAATTTGTTACGCTGATGACACTTTAGTCACAGCCCGGGGGGCGAACTTCCAAGAGGCGGCGTGCCTGGCCACCAGGGGTGTTTCTCTGGTGGTCGGGCGCATCGAGGCGCTGGGCTTACGGGTGGCCCTGGACAAGACGGAGGCCCTATTGTTCCATGGGCCCCGTCGTGCTCCACCCGCCGGCGCCTCCATAGAGGTCAACTCGGTCCTCGTACCGGTTCGGGCCCAGATGAGGTATCTGAGCCTGATCCTCGACGGTAGGTGGCTCTTCGACGAACACTTCCGACAGCTTGGTCCCAGGCTGGTCGACGCTGCCTCCGCCCTTGGGCGACTTTTGCCCAATTTGGGTGGAGCCAGCGTCGCAACGAGACTCCTGTACACGGGGGTTGTCCGGTCGATGGCGCTGTATGGCGCACCGGTGTGGGTGGCGGCTCTGACTGCCCTAAATAAGGCTCGCCTCTGGCGGCCTCAGAAGGTATTGGCAGTCAGAGCCATACGCGGATACCGCACGGTGTCGACCGAGGCGGCGTGCGCCTTGGCCGGATCACCCCCGTGGGATTTGGAGGCGGAAGTGCTCGCCGAAGTTTATCGACGGGTGGCTGGATATCGGGCGGAAAGTGGCTTTCGCCCTCCGCCCGAAGAGGTACGCGAATGGCGTGAAGCCGCTCGTCGAGCCACTATGGACAGATGGTCTTTCCAGCTGGAGACTCCACGCGCTGGCTTTGCCGCCGTGGAGGCCCTCCAGCCGGTCATCCTCGAGTGGGCAGGGCGGCAGCACGGGACCCTTTCCTTCCGACTGACGCAGGTCCTTTCCGGGCACGGTTGCTTCGGGAAGTACCTGCACTCGGTCGCTAGGAGGGACTTGAGTCCCGCCTGCCACCACTGCGACTGCAGTGCGGACTCGGCCCAGCACACGCTGGCGGTTTGCCCTGCTTGGGCGCCGCAGCGTCGGGCCCTCACAGCAGTCATCGGAGGAGATCTCTCGCTACCGGCCGTCATACGCTCCATGGCCGGTAGCGATAGCAGTTTTACCGCGTTTGCAACCTTCTGCGAAGATGTAATCTCGCAGAAGGAGGTGGCGGAGAAGGCCCGGGAGGACGATGTCCACTCGGACCCAATCCGCCGCCGGCGAACCGGGCGGCGGAGGCGCGCCTATCAGCGCCTCATGCCGCCCTGATTGTGGCCGCGGATGGTCGTGACGGGCTTTCCCCTCCATCCGCTCTAGTGGCCACCCGCGAGGGGGCGACGTACGCGTGTGCCGTACGTCGCCTAATTGAGAGGCAACCAGCAGACGGTGCCCGCTTCTGTGCGGGCAGGCGCTAGGAGGGGTCCGGATGTGTTAATAACTGCAGTTCCCGGACTCCTCCCTTCACAGGCGCAGAGTGGCACACCGTGTGGTTTTAGTCGGTTCGAGTCCGACACACAGCCCCGCCGCAAGCCCCGGTGGGGTGACAGTCCGAGGGGATTTCCACACGTTAAAAAAAAAAAAAAAGGTTTCATCTCGTCAACTGTTGTGGTTGTGGTGACTGAATGTTACTAACTAGACTCTCACATGGTACTTGTGTCATTTATATTTCATTTCTCCGAGTCTGGTAACGGTTTTTTACTCTTATTTGTATACTAGCTGACCCGGCGAACTTCGTACCGCCATATTTACATATCTGTCTCAGCTTCCCACAGGCAGTGTACAGTCGCGGACCAAAAAAAAGGCCCTTTCCCGTTATCTTTTAATTTTTCTTGTATGCAAACCTTGCCCTAACAATAAGGAACAAATGAAAAAAATAATTATTTAATTTGACGCAGCCGATCGCAAGTTATGCGCGTGCATACATTTCGGCGATTCATTTTTATATATATATAGATAGATGTAAAAGGCCTTCTATATCGGGTGTCAGGCGGTGCCTAGGCATAGGGCGCTTATAAAAATGTGAAAGGGCACATAAAACCTTAAATAGGGATTCTTGTTCCGGTTTTTTTCACAGAACAGAAATTGAAAATCTATATTAGCTATAAATATAGCTAATATAGACTTTCAATTTTATCTGAAATAATCCCGATTTCAGTTAGATACATAATGCAATCCGCCGGTGGCCTGTGTCGATATATAATTAGGTAACAACCGCAACAATGCACAGTGTTCAATCCTCTCGCCAGTGGAGCGTTCACCTTGGGAAATTTGAGATGTCTTAGGGCCCATGAGTAAGGCATTCAATCGCTAACTATGTCACTGGAAAGAGCAATGAACCACGGCTGTTGCACCGTGTTCTTATTCTAAACTAATGCATCAAGCACTTACTGGAGTTGCGTGATGTCCTTGATCTCGTCGGCCGTTGATGGGGTACCCCACTGCCGTTTGTCTTGCCGCGTTCACACATACATGACTCCTTAAGTGCTTGCGGGATCCCGAAGTCTCGTAATTACAAGACACCCGATTTAACTATCGCGGATCGCGCCTATTGAACGTGACTACTAAAACTCGCGAGTCCAAACCAGACCAATCATAACGGTAACTGACGAAACTCCGAGTCGGTTGGAAAATTAGCTAAATTTCAATTAAACGGCACTTTTCAACAAAGCCTTGCTTGACCGTTCTCACAAAGCGTCTCAAAGTACTATCTGTCAACGTCAAAACGTCAAACAAGAAAAATGATAATCAAAAATGTTGCCATTACATTGACGTTAAATTTCTAACACACGGTATATTATTTTCCTTCAATTGAGGACGCCCTTCTTTTATCGCTGAATAGTATACATATAACTGTAATACTCCTAAATATGAAACACGACTTTAAATATAATTTATAATTTTGAAACTATAACGCATTTATTGAAAGGTCAATGAACTTTGTCAAAAACATTTTTGCAGATAATTCACAAAATAACCAACACTTACTTTATTTAAAATTAGCAATAAATTTAAGAATATAAACATAATTATTTTTATTAATAACAAGTCTTTATCTGCTCCAGAAATTGAGATAAAAAATATTTTATAATTTTCAGAAAAAAATTTATATAATATTTCCTATGGGACGGTCGCATTTTTTTTTACTAACGAGAAATACTTCAGTCCTGTACCTTCCTATTCTGAAAGAATTGAATTTTTATAATACAGGACTTCAGAGATATAACGATTCTAAGTTTTTTCGAATTTTGTATGGAAATAGGGTTGTAAAAAAAATGTGTATAGATGCTTTAGATACCATATATCTATTAAGTTAGTTAAATATATACTTGTATGTCTGTGTTTGTGTTATTTGTGTATGTTATCACAGTTCCTTACAATAATATAAGTATAGTGAAAAAATTTCGTTAGCAGATAAATTACTATACATAGTTAAATGTTTGTGAATTCGTTTTACACTTTTGAAGTGGATTTGTTTCACAAAATAGAAAGCCCTATTGCCGTTTTATTTTCCGACAACATTTCATACAAGAGTAGGTCAGGCTCTAACAAAAACATACAAAATTATGATGAATTCAAATAAATTTCTATATAATCTCTATCTATGCAAAACATTACTTTAGGACAAAGTTTTTTTTTGGATATTATCACATATAAAACTTAAAAATCTGGGATGACTCTCACTGAAATAAAACCCTGGAATTGAGTTGCAATCCTAATTCTTATTTAAAAGCACCTAGTTTTTTTGTGATAGTAGTAATCACTGCAACTTATGCATCAGAAAAAAAAAATCAAAAATATAGGAAAACATTTTTTTGTCCGAAAGAGATTAGGTTTATTATAATGGATTAATTTTTTTTTTTTTAAATAAATCAACACCAATTTCCTTATTACAATTCAGATGTATTTTAGGTACTCATTTATTTAAAAAAGTTTAATATCTTATCTTAATATAAACTTAGTATTTTTCGGCCAAAATTTTTTATTTCTATATTTTGTTTTTTTTTTTCTGAGGCATCTCATCACGATCGCCAGATTAAAAGTTTCAGTTACCATAACGACTACCAAAAAAACCAAATGATTCCAACACAGGACTTCCAAAATATTAAATTTAAAAATTTTGGATTGGTATTGCCACTCGAAGTCCATGGTTTTATTTCAGTGGCAATCTTCCGAGTTTTCTAAAGACTTATATGTCATAATAATTTATTTACAGATGTATTTGTATATAATACATCCGAATTGTTATAATAAAACATCCAATGGAAAAAAATGCTTAATTATTATAGATATAAAGTGGTTTTATGGTTTCTGTAGGGCATTTCTCGATATCTAAATTTCTTTGACTACGCGAAATATTATTTTAGGAGGTGTAATAATTTTTCCCTTGGATTTTCACATCACATTCAAACTAAAAATCTAGGATGACTGCCACTGAAAATAAAAACAGACATGAGTGCCAACCCTAATTCAAAATTTTAAAACTGAATATCTCTGAAGTCCTGCATTCGAAGCATCGGTTTTTTTTTGTGGTAGTTATAGTAACTGCAACTTATGATTTAGCACTTAAAAAAATGCGACCGTGACTAGATGCCTCAGAAAAAAAAAAACAAATCATAGAAAATATTTTTATTCTCCCGAAATAGATGACATTTTTTACTCTTTTTTAATTAAATTTGTGCCTGAAATACATCTGAATCTTAATAAAGAATCCTCCACTTGAAATAATGTTTTATTATGGAGATGAAGCGTTTTTCTGATTTCTATGGAAATTTCTCGATTTTCTCAATTTCGCTAAAACTAATAATAGAAAAAATTTCGGGATTTTAGTAGAAGTGTTGTTTACCTATTACCTATCTAAAATGCAAATAAAATAAGATGTCCGCAATTGAAGGGAAATAATATACTGTGCAATGTTCCCTACCTTTTAATTATAACGTAACAGTTTACTATACATCCCCAGTACAAGAATCTAGGTATAACAAGGGCTTTAATTTAACTGATTTTGAAATTATAATAATATTTATAACAGTTGGTTTATCTATACTTATAATAAAAATGTAACAGGTCCAATTCTGTACATTAAAGATATTTTGAATGTTTTTTTTGGAGGGCTCTCTATAATAAGCGATACTGAAGCCTAAACTGTAAATTTTTACATTTTTGTCTGTCTGTCTGTATCTTTACCGCGCATCACGCTGAAACTACTGAATAGATTCAAATGAAACTTGGCATGATTTGAGTTCATACTACGAGGTAGGACATAGGATACTTTTTATCCCGAAATTCAGCACGGTTTCCTGGAGAGAGGGGATGAAAGTCAAAATATGTACTTAGTTGAAATTCAATAACAAATAGTCCGATTTCTTTCATTATTTTTTGCTAAGAAGAAAGAAATAAAAGATAACGGGAAAAGTTTTTTTTTTGTCCGTGACTGTACACTTCCTGTGGGAAGCTGAGACAGATATGTAAATATGGCGGTACGAAGTTCGCCGGGTCAGCTAGTTTATAATATATGCAAAAGTAACAAAAAGCGTAATCACAATTTATTAAACGAGTTTATTGTGCACAACCTTAAACTATGTATAGAATGAGATATTTTATTACTCCTCGTATGAAATAAAGACCGTAATTTTTCAATGTCAAGTAAATTTCTTTTTTACACACATTAATTAAAGAAAATCACTATTTAGCGAGTCATTTAAAAACACTTTTTTTCGCTGTATAATAACTTAGTGAAACTTACACTTTTCTATGAGACTATAAATTGACTTGCATTTTGGATACATGAGGTACCCTGTATACAACTTGCAAGTTGATAGTTTTAGCCGAAAAAATAATGAACTTACCTCATATAATGAGTACTTCAATAAAATATAATGTATGTTATTTACAAACCCGTGTCGATAACTATTATCGGATTAAGGAATTATCAACGATATAAGTTTGAATATCGTTTTAATACTGTATTTATCTATTAATGTTGCGTATTGTTAGTATTGTATCCTCAAATATGAATCCATACAGCTTGTTTTAAATTTCCAATACCAACCTTGTCCCACTTTCGATCCATTTTGTAAATGTAAACTAGTCATATTTACAAAACGAAACCATTTATATACGTAACTAAACAATTATGCATAAACCTTCTGTCATCCATCTATCGACATTCTATTATTACCGATGTGAATACGTTTACAGTAGATACCAGTAGGCAAGACATCTAGAAAACTTCATATTTGTTCCTTCATATTTCTTATACTTTTAATATTAAACATTATTAACAGCAAATGTTAGTAAGAAATACTTAAACAAACTTAGATTTTCTCTTTAAAATGTTAATTAATACTGAACTAATATCTAGTATTAAATACTTATTAAAACATTTATTTACTACCAATTTTATGTCGACTTTTGTATCTACACCTCAACGAAAAGATTAAAAACTGATTATATCGTATCGTACGAATAAATTATCATAAAATAAAAGTAATTTATTGCTGATGCATATCGATATGACGCGCAGTATAAAAAATAACTGCATGTGTATAGTTTTAAAATATAGGCACTTTGTGTATAGTAATTGGTTACAATTGACAGATGGATATGGTATGCCGTATTTGCATGTCGATATAAACAGGGACCCTATGAACCCTGACACCGTTCTCAAGGACACTGCCCAAGTGCCCACCCCTAATGACACGGTCACCAACGAGCGGTCGACAGATAGAAAACACATCTATTCATTTCACTATCTAGCTCATACATCGTCACTTATCGATTGCCCGCGTTCCACTAACTTTATAATGTCTACTATAAAACAGGGTAGGAATGTTAAAAAAAAAAAACCCTTAAAATTAAATCAGTTCCATAAGTCACAAAATTGAGCAGCCAATTTTATCCGAAACACAACGCTATCTAAATTAGAGATGTTCTGATTTATATTTCAATGTCTTCAGCAATTTCTCAAAAACATTAATAAGTCTTTAAAAGTATACCGATTGACGTAATTCTCTTTGTTTTGGGTGACTTTCAATGATGAGTTTTACGATATTAAATCTCGATAAAGAAAAGTAAATGTTAAGTTAGTCAAAATGTCTAAACGAGCCATAATAGAAAAGTTTTTTAAAGTATTTTTACCTCGAAAACAAAAATTTTTTAACAAAATAAAAACCGACTTCAAGGTTCGACTCGATTTCTTTTGGACGCCATCATCAGATCTTAGTGTCTTTATCATGGTAACACCGTTGGGATATCTCCTTTCCATTAAAAAAAGAATCATTAAAATCGGGTGATAAACGACGGAGTTATCCGCGAACACACATAAAAAAAACATATACGGTCGAATTGAGAACCTCCTCCTTTTTTGAAGTCGGTTAAAAAGGAACCATTTGTTGTCGTTTGTTTGCCTGTCAAGACTTTTTCTTAGGATCGCGTAGAGGTATCATGGTGAAATGAATCAAACTATGAACTCTAATTTCTAAGTTATCGAAATAAAAAGAAAAAACAACATTTTACAAGCAAAGGAGACAGCTGAAGTCGTTAATTTGCTATTAAAGCTTATCGTTTTTAAATTAATCTTAGATATGTATATTGTAATCTTTTTATTTGGTCTTGGAAATTTTACTGTGACGTATATCGATATAAAAGGGTGTTTTTTTTTACAAACCCATAGTTAACTTAATAGCTATGACAATTTAAACATTTTACATCTTCATCATCTTGGCCAACAACAACTACATTGACCGGACCATCCCCTTCCCCATCCCCAAAAGGCCGGCAACGCACTTGTGACGCCTCTGGTGTTGTGTCCATGGGCGGCGGTAATCGCTTACCATCAGGCGATGTTTGCTCATTTGCCCACAATTCTATAAAATAAAAACATACAGTCTCCAAAATGCTGGTTTCATTGTTCATTCCGAATGTACATACAATTATTCAAAATTAAAAACTTTATCGATGATATCTATGATTTAAATATTAGGTTGATGTATTCTTTGATACTACCTCATTTAAATAAACATCATGTGTAATAGAAAGTTACCAGGTACCATAGGTTTTATGGCATTTGACACCAAGATGCTGCCATACCTATTGTGGCTTCTTTTACTTTTTTCTTTCAGAATACCCTCATCTAGTTTCATCACTACACAATTAGCAAAACGCATAGACTTATTGGAAATGGAATCTACCGAGTATTTTTTCAACTATTGAAATTTTAATGAACAAGTACAAATTATTAAAAATAAAAAACCCGACTGCGTCAATATTTAACAGTAAAAACATATAAGTTTTATGTATATTCGTAATCACCGTAAAAAAATCTTTATTTTGATACCACTCTCGATGTATTTTGAAAACATTTTTTTTATATTACTTTTTGGCGCCAAAAATCCTTATTTTTTTATTTTGATGTACCCACTGTCACTCTAACGACTAAGACGAATCTATTGACACCACTCACATAAAAATATGACAAGCCGTTTAGGCTCTAGGGCGTGCCAAAGAAATATACATACATACACTCGAAAACCATAACCCACCTTTCGCAGTCGGGAAACTAGCCGTTCACCGTTGTCATTTAGGGGTATGAAAAATAGATGTTGGCCGATTCTCAGACCTACCCGATATGCACACAAAATTTCATAAAAATCCCGTTTCGGAGGACTTTGGTAACAAACACCGCGACACGAGAATTTTATATCCCACCAAAAACATTTTCATGTAAAATGTTGCCAAGACGACTGTATATGGCTTACCCTGTGAAAAAGATATCAGATCTCATGTAGAGCCAAGGTTCTGAATCTACACGCCCTAACTCTACCAACCCTTTTTTTTTTTTTTTTGACGGGGGGAAATCCTCATTGATGTCCTCCGCCCTGGGGAAAGGGGCGAAGGGGTCTGTCAGACTCCTACTGACTAAAACCCCCCGGTGTTCCGTCTTACACCTACGCCGGGGATCACGGGAACATAAGAGACAACCGCGATCCCCGACTGGCTGACGAGATGTGGCCCGCCGCTGCGGGCCACATCTCGTCAGCGAGGGAGAGTTTCCCTCGCGACTTCAAGAGGGGCGCGCGGGAATACTACGCGCCGCCACCTCGGGTCCAGTTGGGGGGCGACGGACATCCCCAAGTCCGCCACCCCTGGACCCAGTTAGGGGGGCCGGTGGAGGGCAGCGTAGGCCCTCCCCCGACGACCGGTGCGCCTACTGCGGACCGAGAGAGAGGTCAGGATCTCCCTTTCCCTTTCCGCAGCCTCCTTCTGCGAGATGACCGCTTCGCAGAAGGATACCACCGCGTCCCAGGACTCCTCGCCGTCGACCATAGAACGAACTACGGCCGGCAGCGAGAGGTCACTGCCTACTACAGAGATGAGGGCACGGCGCGGCCCCTCCCAAGCAGCACACTCTGCCAGCGTATGCCGCGCCGTGTCCTCCCGACAGTCGACGCAGTGGTGACACCGAGCGTCCGGCTCCCTGCCTATGCGGCACAGGAACCTCCCGAAGCAGCCATGCCCCGAGAGGACCTGCGTCACACGTAACGAGAGGGAGCCGTGCCCTCTCCCGAGCCACAGGTCGAGCACTGGCCGGATGGCCTCGATAGTGGCGAGGCCAGCGGAAGGGCTTAAAAGCCTGTCCCGCCATTCCGCCACCAGGACCTCGCGCAGCTGTGACCGGCGCAGCTCGATAACTCGCTGCGTCGGTCCCACGCCGCGGGCCCGCGCGTCCTCACGCCACCAATGTAGTGACGCGAGGACTTTCGCCTCCAGGTCCCAGGGCGGAGATCCGGCCAGCACGCAAGCCGCCTCGAAGGAGATCGTGCGATAACCCCTAATGACTCTGACGGCCATCACCCTCTGCGGCTTCCGCAGCACGGTGATTGAGCCGGCCGTCAGGTCAGCCGCCCAAATCGGGGCCCCATATAGGGCCATCGATCGCACGACCCCCTCGTACAACCGCCTGCAGGCGGCGCTCGGGTCCGACACGTTGGGAAGCAACGTTGACAGCGCCCCCGCCGCGCCCATCAACTTGGGTGCTAGCCGCCGGAAGTGGGGGCCGAAATCCCACCGGCTGTCGAGCACCAGTCCCAGATATTTTAGGGTGGACTCGACAGCGATGGTAGCCCCCCCAACCACCATGTGCAATCCCGGCGGCGGCGCCCGTCGGGGGCCATGAAAAACTATGGCCTCCGACTTGTTGAGGGCCACCTCCAGGCCAAGGCGCCGTATGCGGCTCACCACCTGTGAGACCGCCGCCGTCGCTAGCAACGTTGCTTCCCTGTGTGTGCTCCCCCGGGCAGTGACCAGCGTGTCGTCGGCGTAACACGTCAGGTCCACACCCGGTTGGAGCTCGCCCCTCAGCACCCAGTCGTAACCGATGTTCCACAGCAGTGGGCCCAAGACCGAACCCTGTGGAACACCGCACGACATGAGGCGCTGGTGTCTGCCATCACGTCCCAGATAGGTGACACACCTCTCCGTCAGGTAAGCCCCAACGATGCGGCGGAGGTAAGGAGGCACCCGATGGTAGCGCAGTGCCTCCCGGATACAACTCCAGGGCAGAGTGTTGAAGGCGTTGGAGATGTCCAAGGACACCGCCAACATCACCCCGCCCCGGGACACCGCTTCCTCCGCCAGGTCTCTCACTCGCGAGATCGCCGTAATGGTGGAGCGCCCATGCCGAAACCCGAACTGGCACTCGGCCAGGTCCGGCCCCTCCTCGCACAAGTGGCGGACGAGGCGGGCTGCAACTATCCGCTCGAATAGTTTTCCCACCTCGTCCAGCAGCACTATGGGCCGGTACGCGGACGGCGAGTCCGCAGGGCGCCCCGCCTTCCTGAGCAGGACCAGACGACCAGCTTTCCACTGAGCGGGCAGCTGGCCCTGCTCCAGGCACGCCGAGTAGAGACCTATCAGTTGGGGCTCCAACTCCTTCAGAGCCAGGGCCAACACGCAGCCGTGAATGCCATCGGGCCTTGGGGCAGTGTTCTTCGCCCGGAGCCGCAACACGGCCGCCCCCAACTCTGACTGTGTCACCTCTGGGACGTTGGCATCCTCCTCTTCAGACTCCGCAGCTGTGGGCAGAGCCATCGGCGGCGGAGTGTGCTCCGCTCGTGCCGGGAAGAGGGCTGCGACCACTTCCTCCAGCAGCTCGGGTTGGAGACTCTCCGTAATTGGAGGCGCCCGTGGTCCGATTTTCCCTCGGACCGAACGATAAGGACGCCCCCACGGATCCCGGCTTAGAGTCTCCAACATCTCCTCCCTGGCTCGCGTCTTCGCCTCGCCGATGGCCAACAGCAGAGCCTGCTTAGCCGCGCGGTACCCCTCGTACAGCGCGGCTTCTTCCTCCGCGACCCGACGACGTCTTCTTCGGTATCGGGTGTACTGGCGCCTGACACGAACGCACGAGACGCGCAACTGCGCGATCTCGGCGGACCACCAGTACACCTGGCGCCTTCTGGGTTGTGTGTGGATCCGGGGCATGGACGCGTCGCTGATTTGCGTCATCGCCCCGTGAAACCACTGCGCCTCCTCTTCGACGTCGACGGGTCCGGTCGTTGCCGACTCCCGGATCCAGGCCTGCACAATAGCGGCCTCCTCGAGTAGCTCCCTGTCGAGGCGCTTACGCGCCCAGCGTGGACCGTCCGTCCTCGGGGCCGATGGCCCGCGACCGCCCGCGGTCTGGGCGGAGACGCTGAAACGGATGTAACGGTGATCCGACAACGTCTCCACCCCCACGGCGACACGCCAGTCGCGGACACGGCCCGCGACAGCGGGACTTGCGAACGAGACGTCCACTATGGAACCGCCCCGCTGCCGCACGCATGTGTACACCGAGCCCCGATTCAGGACGGTCAAGCCGGTCGTGACGGCCCACTCCTCCAGTGCCTCGCCTTTGGCATCAGTGCACGGGGATCCCCACGCCGCAGACTTGGCATTGAGATCCCCGAGCAGCAGCACCGGGCGAGGGTGGTACCCGTTCACGACGGCACCCAACTCGACAAGGAAGCTCTCGAAGTCAGCGAGGCTCCTGTTGGGCGAGAAGTACGCCCCAACAGTGCCAATGCCTTCCACGAGGGCGGCCACCCAGCCGCGACCTCGGGACGGGTCGGCAAGAGCCCCGCCAATGATGGCCACCAAGCCGTCCAGGTCTCCCACCCAGTTATCCCGGGGGGGGACGTAGTACGGCTCGGCGACCACGGCCACATGGATCGACCACTCCGCCATGCTCTGGAGTAAAAGATCCTGAGCTCTGGCAGAGTGGTTGATATTGCACTGGAGGAAATGGAATTGTGCCATTAAACACAATCCATTTCCTCTACAACCTTGGGCCGGGAGTCGGCCGAAGAGCCACCAGGCTGAGGGGCAGCTCTGGTTGGCTCCCTCCTCTCATTCCCCTTTTTATTCTTCTGGGCGGGGGCGCCGCAGGCATTTCCGCCCATGCTGTGCTCCGAGGGTCTCCCTGCAGCTGTACAGAGGCTGCAGTTTGGCTTCGCGGAGCACTGGGCCGCTCTGTGGCCGGGCTTACCGCAGCGGTAACATAGGCCGCTACGGTCAGTTGTTGCGGTGCACCGCGCCCCGACGTGCCCAACGTCAAGGCATCGGTAGCACCGCATAGCCCTGGGCTGCAGCAGCCTCACCCGTGCTGCAACCCACCCCACCAGAAGCCGCCCGCTGTCAGCTACCTTTTTTGCCACCGCAGCCGGACACTTCAGCCAAATAGTGCCCAGCCCGGCAGCATTGGCGCGAATGTCGCCAGCCCGTACGTCCCCCGGCAGACATCCACCGCTTCGAGCGATGGCCGCCACGACCTCCTCCGGAGTTGTCGAGTCGTCCAGCCCATCGACACGCAATTCTGCGGTCTTGACTGGCCTGGACACTCGAACGTCCTCCTCATTGAGGACTTCCCTCAACTTGGCGGCCAGGATGTCCGCCTTCTCCTTGCCGTCCGGACCCGCCTCCTCGAACAGTCGCGCCCCCGTTACCGCCGACTTCATCCTGAAGCCGGTCGGTGTGAACTCTACCAACCCTAACTTTACCAACCCTAACTTCATAAACTCTACATCTCCGTAAAAATGTATGGCTTCGCTGTTTCGCTACTATACCATCACGAAGAGGAAACGAACGCCTTTTGTGTTTGCAAATATCTAGTTTCTGAAGTAATGTGTTATATGAATATTTAGTTTCTGAAGTAACGAAACAGCCAAGCCATACATTTTTACTGAGATGTAGAGTTTATGAAGTTAGGGTTGGTAGAGTTAGGGCGTGTAGATTCAGAACCTTGGCTCTACATGAGATCTGATATCTTTTTCACAGGGTAAGTCATATGCAGTCGTCTTGGCAACATTTTACATGAAAATGTTTTTGGTGGGATTTCATTTCTTTTTGTAAGTTGCTTAAGGCAGTTTTTTTAAATTTTTTTGGGCTGTATTTCTTGTACATCTTCTGTGTTCTTTCGAAAAAGTCCGTGTACCAAAAATAAAACCTCTAGCATAAACATTTGTGAAAGTCTCATACAAACTTCCACCCCCAAATTTGAGGTTTGGGGGGCAAAAGTTTATGAATTTTTTGTCGTTTGTATACTAAACTTAGTTTACATACCAAATTTCAGCTTTCTAGCACTTCAGGAAGTAGCCTAACAGTTTTGATGATCATCAGTGTGTCAGTGACGAAATCGGTGTTTTTTATTAGGTATCAATAAAATCTAAAGTATCAAAGCTATGCAATTGTAACTTTGTACGTTTCATTAATCTATTGGTAACACCATATCCTGAGAATTTGAACGATCTGGTATATCGGGAATAAAAGTTATGAGGGTTCAAAAAAACGACGAAACACTTCGAGAAAAGGTAGATAGTGCCCTTGCGCTTCGCTTGGCTCGTCTTGGCTGGGGCACGACCGTGCCCCCAGATATTAGATGTACGTACTGTTTTTATATTAGTTATGCTTTAACTTCCATTTTGTTTAGATTGAAGGGATTTTTTGTTTACCTTAACCGACTTCACTCACTATCATTATTTAGGTCAACAGGTCACGCATCTAAACCAAAAACTTCGATAAACCATTATACAGTAAGTCACAGTTTTTTTTCCTTTTCATCATCATTTGAGTATGTAGTATTTATATCGTAGAAACCAACTAATTAATGTGATGCATTAATTTCACGCAAATTACGCCTTTTAAAGTCTGTGTGTAACTTTGCAATTGGTAATGTGTTAGTATTAAAGCTATTTAAATTATAAATAAATAATAAATAAATATTTCGGACATCTAACACACAACGCCATCTAGTCCCAAGCTAAGCAGAGCAGGTACTAGGCAACTGATATAAATACATTATATACTTTTTTTTTGTAAATACCTACATATTATATTACATAGAAAACACCCAAAATCCGAAACAAATATTTTGCAGATCATACAAACATTTGGTCCGACCCAGGAATCGAACCCATGACCTCAACGACAGCAGTCGCATACGCTACCATTGCGCCACCGAGGCAGTTACTAATTTACACACAATACAAAAACTGGTCACAATTATGTATTCGAAAACTATTTTAATTTCTCACCGTATAACGACTGACACATATCTATGTTAGCGATCAGGAAAAACGTAACTTTAATTAAGGATCTTTTAAATGTATTTTAATGAAAAAATATCTGATTAACCGTCTAATATTTAGCAATTTACTTCTCTGTCGGTTTAAAGTACGTGGCAAACGAAAATCTTATTGTATAGTACGTGTTTTGAGAAATGACCAGCGTTCCCCGACCTCATGTTTACATAACATCCTTTTATAATAACGCCATTGTTTGGGCATTACCACTGAACTGAATATTCAAAACAACAGGTATCAATAGCAATAGAATGGTAAACTTGTGAAACTTGGCACATGTCCGGTGAATCCTCTCGGAAAGTTTCTGATACTTGCTCATCTTGCTGTACATAAAATGATTTTACGAAACAATTTATATTTAATTTAAGTACATATGTACATACATTGGGAGATTGGGAGACAGTGTTTAAGTGAAGGATTGTGTAATACATATTAACTCTTTTCTTTCAAGTAAGTGCACCGATGTAGAACATCATTAACAAATAGAAACTCTATGGTTTTGGAACGAAGTTCCTTATAGGGCGTTGCGAAGGGGTACCCTAGCCGGCAAAAAACGTCTGGAACGTAAGATTGACGCCTCGGTGTCAAAATGGTAGCGTATGAGAATGATGTGATTGAGGTCTCGGGTTCGAATCCCGGGTAGGATCAAATTTTTTTTTTGATCTGAAAATATTTGTTTTTTTGGAGTTTGGATTTTTTTTTATGTATAGTATGAATGTATTTAAAAAAATGAAAGAAACATTATTTATTTCGTAAACGAAAAATGTAGTATAGCGCCATTTGTATTTTTGATAATGAACTTCGTTGCTATCTAGTGTCCCACGACACCACTCAACCTTTTATTGTACGCGTTCCTTTCGACTTATAATTTAGTTTTTGCAAACAATCATGGCAATCTTAGACGCTAGACATTGATTTATTCATTATTGAACGATTATATTGATGTTACCAATATTTTCTAAAACTCACGTTATTTGTCACAGCAATTGTGGCTTGGCCTTCGAAGTAATGTTATACATAAATAATTCAACACAAATACAAATAAATTCTAGTCACAATAAACCGAATTTAAATATTCAGGTTAAAGTCGCGCTTCGACGCGTTGTCTCCTCGGCTTGTGCTGTTTGAGTTCAACTGTAACCACTAACCGTTTGCGCGAGAGCTGAGACACTGTAATTTGGCTTACGACACGAAGGTCTTTTTAAATTACGCTGTGGTTTACAATTACTTTCAAGAATATTTTAATTGAAAAAAAAATCTTTCTCATTTAAAAATGTATTTGCTGTACATATACATCTATCTATCAGAGGGTGATCGTGGCTTAAGATTAGTGATCGTAATCGGACTGTTAAATTTTATGTTCTATGTATATCATTCACCAGTATAACTTGAACTATCAGTTTATAGACTTTCCACAACACGATAGGTATGGATCATATCTGCACCACCCAAAGGTGGAGGAGAATGCCCTGGGCATTAAGTCCGCCGATGTACAAACTTAGTGCATAAAGTTTTTAAATAAATAAATAAATAATAGGTATTTACCTATGAAATTGCCGTTTTGTATGCAATAAGTGAAAGTACTTATTTTTTCAAACTTTTTTATTTATGTTATTCGAAGTAATTACCCATGCAATCGACGCATCTTTGCCAACGCATTGGCAGTTTATTGATGCCCTTCTTGTAAAAAGCAGCTGGACGGGAGGCAACAAACTCTTCAAAGGCATTTTGTACTGCCTCTCGGGAATTGAATTTTTTACCCACTAAAAAGTTGTCTAAATTTTGGAAAAAGTAATAGTCGGTAGGTGCAAGGTCTGGTGAGCATGGCGGATGAGGGAGAGCTTCCAACCCCAGCTCTTGCAGCTTGGACACTGTCTGTTGCACAGTATGGGGTCGCGCGTTGTCGTGAAGCAGCTGCTGCAAGCTGGGGGTGGAAGCTCTCCCTCATCCGCCATACTCACCAGACCTTGCACCTACCGACTATTACTTTTTCCAAAATTTAGACAACTTTTTAGTGGGTAAAAAATTCAATTCCCGAGAGGCAGTACAAAATGCCTTTGAAGAGTTTGTTGCCTCCCGTCCAGCTGCTTTTTACAAGAAGGGCATCAATAAACTGCCAATGCGTTGGCAAAGATGCGTCGATTGCATGGGTGATTACTTCGAATAACATAAATAAAAAAGTTTGAAAAAATAAGTACTTTCACTTATTGCATACAAAACGGCAATTTCATAGGTAAAGACCTATTAGTTGCGGCTAGTTTATACGATGACTGTTCAATTAATAACATACAGAGCCACAAGAGGATAAGGCGCACTGATGCAGAAGCATCTCAATAGGTCGCCATAGTGTACGTCACCATACTGCATTGTTGCATTGTCTGCATTCGCAATGAGTATGGTGACTACTATTCTTAGTAGTCAGCATACTAGTACAGTACCAGGCAAAGTAGAGTCACTTTGGCAGCCTCATACATAAAAAGGGAAAATAATGTACATGGATTAATGTAATGCATAGATGTGTTTCAATTTTATTGGAGCAATCGCAGAAAATAATGATCCGTAATAATTACTACTTGTGTCTTGTGGTGATGATTATGGAATAAGTACAAAACCATTTAAAATATCCTGTTGTGTGACATGTTACTAGTGATGTAACAATGATACTACGAAGTCAATATATCTACTGAATAATCCAAACAATTTTATTTGTAATGTAAAATCGATATTGTACACAAAAATAAAATAGGTCTATTCATTACGTCAGTCGTTGTTGGCGAAGAAAATACTATAAATATTATTTCAGCGTCAAATATGTCGATATCAGTTTGTAGTGCGTACCTTTTACTTTATTTAGTATCGCAATATTTTTAATGAAAGAAACTTAATATTACTGATTTGAGAGGCTAAAATAATACTCGTTGAAATATCCATCCACTTACACTATTTTTGATAAAAAAAATTATAATTAATGAGCCTGCCAAAGTCACTCTACTCTGCCTGATGGAAAGCATGAGAATCCAAGAGTAGCGGTCGCCATACTCATTGCGAACGCAGACAATATGCTTCTGCATCATTGAGCCTCCGGTCTCGAACTCACGGTTGGTCTTCTGTGAGAGGTTAGAACCGCCCCGGTCGAGACGGCCCATTCGTGCTAAAATCAGCGGCTCTACTACCTTCAAAACTTACAACTACAGTTGTAAGTTTTGAAGGTAGTAGAGCCACGTCGTAGTAGAGCCAGTACGTTGCGGAATAATGGATTACAAGAGGTATTGAAGGTGAATGGAACCGATGCCGTACAAAATCAAATGACCAAATTGACCGAGAGAATAGCAGGGAAGTAAAAAAAAACCAACTTCGTGGCGCACTATTTTTGTACGGCATCGGTTCCATATTTCCATATTAATATTTTGCAACTCCGTACAAAAATCATGTGACAAGGGAGAAAAATCAGTTGGACAGCTTACAAGTGACGGCATAGAGCTGAATGTTATTGTTTTATGCCCCTGTATCTTTCTAAAGAGGTCTCCACAGGGGACTCCAATTGATGGGTCATGCTTCACATGACCCATCAATTTTCGACTCGGGCCCGTAGTCTATATAACAATATAAACATATGGGATTTCTTAAGAGAGTGCTAATCCTCTATTTATTTCAAAATTTATTTCTTCTATTTATTTCTTAATTATTTCTATCTTATTTATTTATTCTTTATTTCTTAAAGTTCAATAACGGTTATGAATAAGAGGATAACCCCTTATTCATAACCGTTATTTATAACTTTAAGCAACGGTTCTATGATATTTTAGAAAACCTTTTAATAAACGAACTGACAAAATCATAATACCTACCTACACGATATTATGATTTTGTCGGCATCATGTTCCATAAACCTACAGATACAGTTAAACCTTGTATGTGCTCATTGAACCGATCGATACATACCTGTAGTATATTTTAACGCAGTTTATTACTATTTCATAATAAATAATATAGTAGAACTACTTCTTTAATTTTCAAGAGACGAATATAGTAATAATTTCTTCTGCTTTCAATAAACCACCGAATAGATAACAATAAGTTTTTGCCTCATAGATATCAAAAAGCATGTAGATACATCAAGGCCTGATGCTTTATATTTTTTAAAAATGGTACCTACCTGTAAAAACCTTTTTGCTCGTTTTCCAAACTGCAATTTAAATCCACGGGTATAATAACTATAAAAATCAAGTCCAGCTTCTTAAAAAAGAACACTCAAAGTCTGTCTTGGACAAAATCCTAGGACAAAATCTTACAAAGGTTTAGTCATGTATAAACAGTATTAATATTTTATTTTGTTTCCTTCAAGAAAAAATGAAATGCTTGCAATAGATTCCTCCATTATAAGAAAAATGAAAGTCGAATTTGACCTAACATTAACGTAATGTGTATTTAACAGTCCCTCGTTTTCCCTAACTATGATTTCCAAACGCGAATATACATTACAACTGAACAAAATTTCAAAAATAGATGTAAAATACGTACATCATTGTGATCGATAAGACTAATTTCCTGTTCGCAAGTACGTTGAAAATTATTATTTTATTTGATGACGCAAATTACGAGGTTTTGTAAACACTTCTGACATTCGCTTGATAGCTACGCTTAGTAATAAAATACCAATTATTTTCGTATGTGTATTCCGTGGTTACAAACAAAACTTGCTATTTTATGTGGTTAAAATGTATTGATGTGTCAATATTATATTGATTGTATTTTGAATCGCGACTCTGATAAAGCGACTCTGATAGAAATAATTACTACAATTAAAACTCGAACCGCAGGTTTCTGCTCACTTCCACGAATACTCTACCAAACACGCAGAATCGCCTTTGTTCCGGCGATCGAACGTAAACCTTGTTGTGTTCGTGGTAATTCATTGAAGTGAAACTTTTTTTTTTTAACGCTGGGAATGCATTTCGCACCATACCCTACGTGGGGAGCCGGACGAAGGGCGTGTGTGGGACTCCCGGAGGACCGGTCTACCTACTAAACTCCGCGGTGGCCTACCTCGGCAGTCGGGAGGAGCTCCAGGAACGCACTGAAGTACTGAGGTACATCCCGGGGTGTCACGCCTCACACCGTTCTACGCAGTAAGAGGCGGAACACCGACCTGCCTAAGACGACACCCCCAGCCTCACTGGGGTATCACCTGTCCCGGGTCGTTTTCAGCGGTCACATTTCCCCAAGATGTGGCCGCAGCGATCCTTAGGCGACGATTGGGGAACTAACGACCTTTGTCGCCTCCTTCGAGCGGGATCGGCCCTTTCCCGATCACGCTCTGCAGACGCCTTCTGGAGCATAACGTCCTCAGAAAAGGAGACCGCGGCTTCCCATTCCTCACCACTTGCCAGCATTTATGACTGGCGTTGACAGGTTTCGTTCGATCTGTCCGAGCAGTACTCGACGCTCGGACTACCAAGCAGGGCAGTCCTCCAGTGTGTATGAGTGAACCTGTTTTTTGCGTTATGAATTATCATATAGCATATACCATTTATTAACTCCAGTGGTCCAATGACCTTAAAATTGTCCCCTATAGTGTTTACACAGCAACCACTTGCTTTTGTTGATTGTTCCAATCCGCTTTAAATAATTTTTGGAAGGTCTGGAAGGAAGTTGTTTGGCAAGTTTTCTATTGTCTGACATATTGATTTGTGTCTACTTTTGCTGTTAGCTTTCTTTGTCGATATCATCATCATCAAAACCGTTCCATAGTCCACTGCTCAAGGTTTTTGGCTTTCTATACCACGCTAAAAACACCAGATCGAAACTTGAAAAACAATCTTTAACATCAATTGTTTATTGTTTGGTCGCAACTCTCTCAAGTCTTGCGGAATTATAAACCAAACTCTACAGGTTATGGGCTTCTGGAATTTAGTTGGCAATTCCACACATCATTGCCAAAAGGTTAAATATTTTATTGTTTAGAAGTGAACAAGTCACAATACCCTAAAAATTACTTTAAAATGCATGAGACGCACAATGAGCTGACATTAATCAAAAATCGACGTATGCAAACAACGACCTTACTTTCCCCTTCTTTCCAATCTTAAAACTTGCTGAATCATGTGAAAGTAAATGTAAATATTCATTGCTTATACGAATAATTACAAATGTTTCAAAGAAGCCTATGAAATATCTAAAAATTTTCATACAATTTGATTTAATTTTTACATGACATGTCAAAAAAAAAAAGTTGTGTTTCAGAATTTACGTATGCACGATGTATGTATGAATATTAGTTTCTGTATTCCGAGTCTAGCTTGTTGAAACATTTTTTTAATATCAATATTATAAATTCGAAAGTAAGTCTGACAGTCAGTCTATTACGATTTCACGACTAAACAGCTGAACCGATTTAGACGTTTACAATAGAGACCTTTTTTTTTACCAGAATTTGATTCATAAAGAAGAACATAGGATACTTTTTACCGCGAAAACCGACATACTCGCAGGCGGAGCCGCTAGCAAAAGCTAATTATAAATAATAAAATAAACGATATATACAATCTATTTATTGTCAGGAAAATTGTTCTTAAAGGAGATGTTAAATTTTTGCCCCAGAATAATCCGAGATCATGTTTTAGTTTTTGGAATAAATAAAATAAATGATGTATTTTTAGTAACTTTATAAAGTCCGTATCAAATTCGGTAAAAAAACTCAAAAATCAAAAAGATTTTGCATCTTGAATTTACTTTGAAAGAACTTCACTTACCATATGATAAAAATATAACGCAAAGTGGGGTAAAATATTGAATGATTTTTTTATTCATGTGCGCTTCTTATTAAAATCCAGGGTTATTGTACTAGTACTGAATACGTGTAATAATTATTTTTAAAATATTCGTCATTCGAAATCACTAACTAATAATTGATTATTCAAATATAAAGAAAGAGCATTTATAAAACGTCGAACTATGATTTGAACATTGGCAACATTCAAAAAACTTGTCAATCACACTTAAAAGGGCTAGAACCCAGAACCGTAAAATCTAGTTATATTGTCAATCACATAAAAAAAAACAATTTTGCAATAACTCGTCTCACGCGCCGATTTTCGTTCCGTTTGTTTTAATACGGTTGAAGTTAACAATGATTAACATAATTTTAATATGTGAATGATTCATATAATATATTTTTTACAGAGCAGTAGCGTGAAGAAACATGGTATAGATTATAGGATGTCATGATGTAAATTGAAATAATAATAATCAAGAACTATATTATTCCATCAGTGGTATTGAAAGAATATTCTAATAACATGCAGTTATATGCATAAAAATAATGTTCTTTATTTTATTTTCATTCTATATAACTAACCTTGTAACCAACAATGGACAAATGACATATTTGTTTTTGGAGATCTAAAACGTTGGAGAATGACATTATTTACTTTTTCATGGACTTTCCACACGAGTGGAGCCATGGAAATAAGCCAGTAGTATATATTTTGACATGAGCACACATAAAAAAATCTTCATAGTAGACCTGACAATATAACTTTAAAATAATAATATAATATATTGGGAAAAAATGATGTTGTCGGAGTGATATTTTTTTTAAACCTTCATAACTTTTTTCAGAATCTGCTCTGCTTCATGAACCTTTCAAATTCTTTTTTTTAGAAGATCTCAGCTATCAATACCACTTATTTGATCTCCGTATAGTCTGGGGCACAAGCCCATACATTTTTTGGACATCTCCTTTATTAATTTATTTTTTTATTTTTTTTATTTGTATACCTTGGTGCATTCGCTTCATTGAAATGTTTTTCTTCTTTTCAATTTGAATAAAGCGCACCCAATGTACAATAGGAGTAGACCTACCATGGTAAAATGAATTAATGACTTTTTACAAGCTTTTATTTAGCTTCACCTATCCCGATGTTTGTCTGTACCCAAATCTTGCAAGTTAAATTTGAAGCACATATCTTCAACCGATTGTGCTGAAATTTTGCAGGCCTAAGTAAACAGCGTGACAATGCAATACTATGGCGACATGGAGCTGATGCTGGAGCTTGAAGGTGGCCATAGGAACTTTGTAATGAAACTACGAAACCCATTGAGTGTGGAATCGTTTGATTCGTCTTGACGAGTATTTTATGTTGTGATAGTATCCAGGGTCTGATGATGGAGCCGGAAGGTGGCCATAGAAACTTTGTAATGAAACTACGAAACCCATTGAGTGTGGAATCGTTTGATTCGTCTTGACGAGTATTTTATGTTGTGATAGTATCCAGGGTCTGATGATGGAGCCGGAAGGTGGCCATAGAAACTTTGTAATGAAACGATGAAACCCATTGAGTGTGGAATCGTTTGATTCGTCTTGACGAGTATTTTATGTTGTGATAGTATCCAGGGTCTGATGATGGAGCCGGAAGGTGGCAATAGGAACTTTGTAATGAAACGACGAAACCCATCGAGTGTGGAATCGTTTGATTTGTTTTGACGAGTATTTTATGTTGTGATAGTATCCAGGGTCTGATGATGGAGCCGGAAGGTGGCCATAGGAACTTTGTAATGAAACGACGAAACCCATCGAGTGTGGAATCGTTTGATTCGTCTTGACGAGTACTTTATGTTTGGATAGTAACCAGGGTCTGATGATGGAGCCGGAAGGTGGCCTTTGCCAACTTCCGGCTCCATCATCACCAGAACTCTATAATGAAACGGCCCAACACGATCGAGATTAGAATATTCAAATTAGTTTAGGCAAGTATTTAGTTTTAAATGGTAACCAGGGTTTGACGATGAAGTTGATAGGTGTTCATAGGATTTGTCTTGATAAGTACCAGGTACTTTGGTCGTCGAGGTCTTGCAATATTGATGCGTTTGAATGAGATGAACAGACCGAAAAACCTGTCCAGCGATAACTAAAAAGGTAAAAAATAAATTTAATAAAAACAACTTTTTAAAAACAAGCTTTTATTGGATGCTCTAAAAATAATTAAATAAAGTATTCCTTGAAAACTTTTCTATCAACTTATAATGTCATTACACAATTTATATTATACAAAAGCTTGTTGCGAGATTTCGTTACCAGTATTTACTTAGTTTGAGAATTTTAAACATAAATATCAGTTAAATCAAGATCTTTAATTGACTTTCGTATCTATCTACACAAGCAAATCTCGCGACAAGCTTTTGTATAATATAAATTGTGTTAATATAATATAAGTTGTAAAGTTTTCATGGAATACTTTATTTTATTCTTTTTAGAGCATTCCAATAAAAGCTTGTTTTTAAAAATATTTCTTATATTAAATTTATTAAAGATGAGATTTATTAATTATGGTAATAGACGAGTGACAGCCTTACCAACACACCGTAAAAATTATTATTCACCTACCTTCATTTACCAACGTTATGTGTGATTCCCCTTTTATGAGCGATTGAAAAGTGATAGTGATAATACTCGTGTGTACTGCTTAAACTCAATCGAGCTAATTTAGTTCGCTTTCTATGGATTTTAACGTAATTTCATTATAGCGTCTCTCTTTGGTGGCTTTCCTTATTCTCATATCCTTCCTTATATTCATGGCTCTGACATGTAAGGTACCTGTTTTTTTACATGTGGAAACTCCCACGGGACGTCACCCCGGACCACTCCACAATCGGACCGACTAAAACCACACGCTGTGCCACTCTGCGCCTGAGAACGAATGAGGAATATGGGAACAGCTGTTATTAACACATACGAACCCCTCCCAGCACCTGCCCACACTGACGCGGGCACCGTCTCTTGACGGACTCTCTAATTAGGCGGCGCGTACGACACACACGTACGCTGGGCCACCAAATTGGGCCAAAGCCGCCCAAGGGCAAAGGCAGCGTCGACCAGCTTCGAAACAAGCTGTCTAAAGTGCTCGTCGAAGAGCCACCTACCGTCGAGGATCAGGCTTCATCTGGACCAGAACCGGTATGAGTACAGAGTTGTCCACTATGGAGGCGCCTGGGGGCGGACCTACAACAATAGGGCCTCCGTCTTATCCAGGGCCACACGTAAGCCCAGTGCCTAAATGCGCCTAACCACCATAGAAACATCCCTGGGGGCCAGGCGCGCCGCCTTTTGGGAGTTGGCCCCCCGGGCCGTGACCTCATCGGCGTAACTAATTACGCTTAACCCGGTGGAGAGACAACTTCGAAGGACCCAGTCGTTCAGTCCAAGGACAGACCCTTGCGGAACAACTTGGGTCAACATCTCAAGACGCCATCTCCGTCCTCGTACATGATGATACGCTCTTCTAAATAGTCTGCCACTAGCGGCCTCAGGTAATCTGGCACGCCGTGGTAGTGGAGATCTTACCTGATGCAGCTTAATGGCTGACTATTGAATACGTTGGCGTTGTCTAACAATACCGCCAACAACACGCCGCCACAGCCCACTGCCTCTTCGGTCACGGCAATCGGGTGTAACGCGGCATCGACCGTCGGACGCCCCTCTCGGAATCTGAATTGAGCGTCAGACAGATCGGAGCCCACCACGCAGAGGTGCCGGACGATACGGGCAGAGAGTCTCCTCTCAAACAATTTGCCCGCCTAATCCAGCAACACAATGGGCCTATGGGCCGCACCGTATCTTGCTGATACGGTGCGGCCTATAGGCCACGGGTAAGACCGCGGGTATACTTAGTCTGGCCATAAATACTGTTACATTTAAAAATAAACAAAATATTACTTTTGAATGTGAAATTTGTCATTTCAATACGATTGTCTATTGTCTTTTCTTATTTTCGCGCCAATATATTGTAAAATATTTTGTGATATTAAAATGGAGTGGGGTGACAAAGAGAAGCGAATCGCTGTGATGGCAGTAGGTACATAAAGTAGGTATGGAGCCAAATACAATTTTTAAAATCCTCCCTACGCTTAGTCAAACGTTTATGTACCGGGCTATTGATAGGTACAATGAAACCTCCTCTGTTTGTGACAGAAAAAGATCTAGCCGTCCACGTAGTGCTCGTTAGAAAAAGGCGATCAAAGCAGTAAGGGAAAGAATTCGAAAAAATCCTGTCTGAAAGCAAAAGATTTTATCTCGGGAGATGAAGATAGTACCTAGAACCATATTTTAAAAGATGACTTAGCCTATAAGAGACGCACTGGTCATTTCTTAGCTGATAATTTAAAAAAGAATAGAATGGTAAAATCAAAACAACTAGGTACTTAAGCGGTACGCGAAGGGAGGTCAGAGAAAAATATTGTTTACGGATGAGTTTTTTTTTACAATTGAGCAATATTTCAACTTTGCCTAATTGAGCACAATTAGGCAACAGAGTACAACGTGGCCATCATCCACTACGGTGATGGCTTTGTGAGGTGTTAGCTATGAAGGAGTGACTGAGCTATATTTTTATGAAGAAGGTATCAAAAAATCGGCACAAGTGTGATACACTTCTTGAGAAAGTACCATTCTTGAGAAGGTAAGTAACCCCCTTAACAATATCATGTTCAATAGCCAAGAATGGTCATTTCAGCAAGACTCGGCGACGGGTCATAAAACTCGATCCACCCAATCTTGGTTAGAAACGAACGTTTCGTTCTTCATCAGAGCTGAAAACTGGCCGTCATCTAGTCCTGATCTTATACCACTGGAGTATGATCTATGGTCAGTTTTAGGTAGTAAGGCTTGCTCTAAACGCCATTATAATTTGGAGTCTCTAAAACAATCCATACGATTGGCAGGGAAGAATTTTCACACAGAAAGAGTGTGTGCTGCACTGCATTGATAACTGGCTTCAACGTTTAAAGGACTGTATTGCAGCCAGTGGAGACCGCTTTTAGTAAGCTTTATATATTTTTAATGGTTTCATATTAATGTATTAAACTAACACACTGTAATAGTAATAAATGTTACGTACAATAAAAAAAATGTTTTTCTTTGTAACAATATTTATGGCATGACTAGGTAGTTTGCTAGGGACATATTATTTTAGACTGCTGCCCCACCCTGAGCCCATGGCTGGCTACGCCCATGCAGAGGTTCTAACTATTTCTTAGGCAAATAATTATATATATGTCTTATGTGTGTAAGTATATATATATGTATATATGTGTATGTATGTATTTTTGTATGTATGCTTAGATATATCGTATTACTTATTTTTAGTTCTTTTTTGTATATTTCAAATTAATTTATCAAAGTATAGTGCACCCTTACATTCATTTCCGCACCACCTGAAGGTAGACTGTTAGAGAATGCCTATGGTATTAAGTCCGCCATTGTACATTTTGTGCATAAAGTTGTAAAATAAAAATAAAATAAAATAAATAAAAAATAATTTCCTGAGTATTTTACTTCTTTTTCATATTAGAATTTATAAGATCTGGGGGTAGTGATTGCTTATACATACATTTATGATCTGCTGGGCAGATCAGACCAATAATATCGTTTTGATACAAAATAGATCGCTATACTAAGTAAAAAAAATGGTTTTATCTGTTGTAAACATGCAAGACCATACTAGTGATAATGCCTATTATTTTATATATGCGCGCTTATTTACGTATGACCCTGTGTCGTTAATGATCAGTGAACGAATGCTCCTGATCGTTATCGCCTTTGACATTGGTAATGATTTTTTAACGATAATGGTAATATTTTTTGCTTCAGCAATATTTTCTATAATATTGAAATGAATGAATCTGTGTACGTGTTGTCCAAATCTTTAAGTAAGACCTACAGGCCGCAAACACACTGGTAACTCTTATGTTACAGACGTATTTTTGTGGCAAAAGTCACTCAACATCAGAAATCTATGATATTCTGGGACATTCTGGATCCCATTCTTCTTCCTAGCCTTTATTTTCCCCCAAGATTATTAATTTGGGGTCGGCTACTAGTTCAACCGGTTTTACCTGAATATCAGTTTTTCTCATACTGGCATCGGACCTCCACAACCATTATTTTAGAAAAATTGTATGAAAAACATACTCTGGGACTGGGACTATACAATCAGAGACGTGCGTAGTCTGATTGTTAAATAGCTTTGGTAAGAGTTTCACCATACCTGTACATTGATAAATCTTTTCACTAATAAATACAGTACAGGTATGGTCATTGGTTACCCGATCTTCTGTACTGTAAATATTTCCCTTTTCAATTTCGCCAGCTGTGCTGATTGATATCCTCTGTAATAAAAAATTTTGAAAGTAAATAATATGCAATGGCAAAAACTCTTGACAAGTAAATAATTAGAATAAATTAAATAATGTCATCACACGCGTTTACCTCACATGTTACACTTAATAATTTAATATGAAACATCTTTATCTATTACAACAATGAAATACACGCAAATAACATATTCAATGTAATCTAATTAAACATGCTAAAGTGTGACAATATTCTAACTCAAGGCGACAAGCACAAACACTTCCATATAATTAACTCACCTGCTGTTTTTATTAGATATGTATTTTCATATGTCTATCGATTTTGTTATTTGAAACCACCAAAGCCCCAGTTTGTATTAGTTTGAACCTTTAAACCGCTTTTGAATAAACAAGTTGTGTCAACGCGTATGTAACGGGTGCAGCACTTAATACAATTTAAACTACAAACGAGAATGTTACCGTTAGCAACCCGCTAATGATGCTAATACCCTAATGGGTTCCGTAAATATGTATAGGTGTAACAACCGTTGAGATCACGTGACACCAAATGCGTTGACACAACTAACCTTTAAAGTTTTGTCTTGTTCAAATTACAAATAAAATGCGCCATGTAAACTATATTGTCATTATGGACGAGTACGAGTATATGATTATTTGCTAAGAACAGCATACCTGTAATTGAACAAAATTTGATTTGATGAGAATTAAAATGTGTCCAATACCGTACCAAGCGTTGATGTTTTTGCTGTTTTATTTTCTCTTTGAAAAGAAGTCGATGAGGACCGTCGACAGTAAAACACTTGTCTTTTATAACTATATGCGATTGTTGAATGATATCTAAATGTAGCACTGTTTATCGCGCATGGCTGTTTACATATTTTCAAAGTAAGCATATTTATTTGATAAGTGAGCGTTTAATTACCTCACTGCATTGATAAAGACATGTTAAGTGTCGCCACGAATAGTGTATTTGCGTCGAGAATTCAGTAGGTAAATAAGTACTTCTGATTGAACAGTTCGTAATGTTTTATTCGCCGTGTAATTTCCAATCGTATTGGTTATTGTATAGTAAGTTGTGTCGTGTAATTTAGTATTTACTGTATTTAGTTACACAATAATATTTTTGGATATTATTGCATTTTTCATAAGGCATCTGCCATTGTTCAAATATGGGGAGGGACAGTTCTATTTTATTTTAAACTAGATGCGGGCCGCGGAGCTGCCTGCGGATGTTGCTGTGGCTTTACGACCACAACAGCGGATCGACGTTAGTCTTAAATAAAAGTAGCCTAAGTTACTCCTTATATCATCAGCTAACAGCCAGTGAGAGACCCAGAGATTGGCCGAAACAAACAGACAGACAAAAAAAAATCAAATTGATGTTTTGAAGTAAGTACCGTAAATACTTTCATAAACATTAGAGACTTAGTATTTGGTCATGTCAAGATACTCATAAGTTGTACTCCTCTAAGTTATCTTCTCTACATAGTACATAAAAACTTTTTATAAAAAAAACCGACTTCCAAAAACCATCCAACGAAAACTCTCTGGCAAAAACACTAAAAAGCATAAAATAAACTGGCTCTTCATAAATTGCTATGTGGCAATTCTTGTCTATACCTAATTCTTTATTCATTTAAATAGTAGTATTATTATGTGTGCTAGGTACCTAAAATCTGTTTGAAGTCGGCGCCAAGCCAAATGTAATAGTAGTTACGACACTCGCTATATTTCGAGACGACCATCAACGACGTCGCGTCAGCCCGCGCGTGTCTGCCCGCTTGGGTTGTTCTGTGCTGAACGAGGAGCAGCTATCCGGCAGCGGCTAGGTTAGGTTTCTAACCTAACCGTTGAGGAGTTGTACCTTCCATCATCAGCTTACCTAAATAACTTGAAAGAATACGACTAAAGGTAACATACATACAAACGACATTTAAAGATTTATCCTCCAACTCCTAAACGTTAAGGAGTTGTACCTTTCATCATCAGCTCATCATCATTAAATGATGACTACCAGACGCAAATACCGGAATAGCTTCAGAAAATATACGAAAAACATAGTACGTGCCTGAAAAAAATGAGGGTTCCCCTCGATTTCTCTATGGATGGGATGCCATCAACAGATCCTAGTTTCCTCGTCATGGTACCACCGTCGGAACATCTCCTTTCCAACAAAAGAAGAATCATCTAAATCGGTTCATAAACAACGAAGTTATCCGCGAACACACAAAAAAAAAATATATATGCGGTCGAATTGAGAAACCTCCTCCTTTTTTGAAGTCGGTTAAAAATGAAGTCGCTTCCGATTGTTTGCCCCCCTAGCTAAGTTGCATGCGTTCTTCTTTCTGCAATCGTTAACGCCTAAATTCTCGTGTGTTTTTGGCCCCAATGACACACGAGAATTTCGCTGTTCGCTAAGATCTTTTACTCAACGGATTTTAACGCAGTTTTCACCAATAGATACAGTGATTCAAGAGGAAGGTTTATATGTGTAATACATGCATATTTTAGTAGAGAAAATCCGTCAATTTCAAAGATTTCAGTGCGAAATCAGGCCGGGTCGCTAGTTATTATTTCACTACATACTTCGAATGTAATCTTTCTGTACAATACTGATTAGTATATAATACCGATTACAAATAGCTACGTGTACGTATACTAAATAAGAAAGATATTGTTTAAGTAGGTAGTAATTAGATAAGTTTTTATCGTGAAACAAGTCTTTGTGTTTAAATTATCTATAATTTTATCGGATAACAAATATCTTTTACATTATTTTAATACTCGCCAACATTTTTTTTTTGTCTGTGAACATCGGAACACTTATAGATTCGTATGTCTGTCTTTTTTTTTTTTTTTTTTTTTTTTTATGTTTGGCCCGCCAAAATGACTCTACTCTGCCTGATGGAAAGCATAAGCAGAATCCAAGAGTGGTGGTCACCATGCTCACTGCGAATGCAGACAATGCAGCATGGCGACCCACACCATGGCGGCCTAGTGATGCTGCTGCATCTTTTAGTCTAGTCAACAAGTTTGGAACTTGTTGACTAGACTAATTGGGCCTCCGGTCTCGCACTCACCAACGAAACACGACAGCACGCTGTCATTTTACGTTGATTTTCTGTGCGAGGGTAGTACCGCCCCGGTCGAGCCGGCCCGTTCGTGCTGAAATCAGCGTGGCTCTACTACCTTTCTGTTTGTCTGTCCGTCCGTATGTCACAGCCACTTTTTCCGAAACTATAAGAGCTATAATGTTGAAACTTGGTAAGTAGATGTATTCTGTGAACCGCATTAAGATTTTCACACAAAAATAGAAAAAAACAATAAAATTTGGGGGCCCCCATAAATGACTGAAACTCAAAAATTTTTTTTTCATCAAACCCATGCGTGTTGGGTATCTATGGATAGGTCTTCAAAAATGATATTGAGGTTTCTAAAATCATTTTTCTAAACTGAATAGTTGCGCGAGAGACACTTCCAAAGTGGTAAAATGTGTCCCCCATCTGTAACTTCTAAAATAAGAGAATGATAAAACTAAAAAAATATATATGATATTACCATGTAAACTTCCACCGAAAATTGGTTTGTACGAAATCTAGTAAGTAGTTTTTTTTAATACGTCAAAAATCTTAAACTGCAATTTGCCTTTCATTCAATCAACACAAATATAAAAATAAAATAAAAATTATATTATGTTACTTGCTGCTGCAGAACCCTTCATGGGCGAGTCCGACTCGCACTTGGCCGCTTCTTTACTATTAATTAGTGCATTATTCGTGTTTTATTATTAAAAGGTAAAACAGTTATAGATATACAAATGCCTATTACTAATGCAATTTTCTTTTCTTATATAATTTTTAATACATTTGAAATAAAAACTACTGCTTGCGGGCGTTTGAACATATTGTCCTTCTCATAGTTTTTTTTAAGACATCTCCCGCACTAGGAATAAATCCTGTATCGCGGGGGACTTTACAAACATACATGAAGCGGACACAAAGAAAACCCAGACTCAGAACAACAATTTGTGGATCACAGAAAGTGTTGTCCTACGTGGGATTTGAACCCACGACACTTGGCATGGTTATTATGTACTATGGTCGTCCAGTGGTTCAATATTAACCATAATTCAATTTTTGTAGCTTTGTGCACACAGAATACGATAGAATGGTGAAAGAGGCGTGGCACGTGTGCCAAAAGCTTGCACTCTAGTGCATAGTATTAATGTCGCCCGCTTATTACGCAGTGAGATTCGCGGAACGGCGTTCGCAGCGTAACAAAACAACAAAAACTTCATTACGATGCCGTATACGTGCAATCACTAACTGTTAAAATAAGATTCGTGACGTTAGTCTGAAGAAAGGAGGCATTTCCTTTCATCAGTAATTACTATTTTTTAGTAAAAACAAAGATAAACAAGAATAAAAATGTTCTTTCAACCAGTATTATGTTGTCAACTAGAAGCAATTATCTATTTACTTTTTCTTTAAGGTACTGGATCCATTACGTTCAATACACAATACTCGTACTTTTTACCGTGAAGTGACCGCGCAATGAATATCGAAATAAACAATCGTTCCGAACGCTCAATTAAACTGTTTGCACAAAGTACGGATGCCCGATGCGACTTGCGCTAGAGCGTGATACACTACGTAGATGAATGTATCGATAAATTGTTATTATGCAGGCAAGAGACTATTTAATTCTGGTAGTGTTATTTCTATATTGTTCAACTACGAACTGTGAATGAGAATGTGAAACTTATTGCCTATTTGAAATAAAAATAAGTTTGGTAGGTATATTAGTCAAAATATTTACATTATAAATATATACATTTTATAGTTACCAGGATCCTATTAAATAAAAAGGCTTTATTATCACATTTCAAAAACATCCATTATATCCCTACCTAAATTACGTGTATGTTATTATAACCGATAAATATTATAAATTTGGAAAAAATTGCTGTTCTAAAAGTTTGTTATATTTTTTTAATAAATAATCTTTTAAGTAGATGGTTTTTAGTTTTGGAACTTACTTTATATACTTAGTTGTCAAATTTTATCTTAAATATTAAGTTGCATTTCAGTCTTCCAATGATTCCATTCTTCGATAAATAGACATGAAAGTGTAACACTTAACTAGTCGACGCTCACGCATTGACCAATCGGGTGCGTTTAGGGGGCGCGGCTTTGTGATTTGTTGCCACGCAGGATTTATATGGCAAAGTACTTTCGTCACCTATCTATCCTGATCAATATCTGTGTTTGTGCACTTCTCCTCCTCCGGGCGCTTAATTTTCATAAAAAAGGTTACAAAAGTTTTGTTTGCTATAGATTCGGTTGCTAAAATCTACCGTGTTTTGCAAAAATAATTCAATAGACACACTGGTCTTAAAGCCGATTAATGGTCCTAAATGTCTTATCTTATTTTCGTAGTTGTGACGAATAAAGAAATTTTAATAACTATAATAAAAATGTTTTATCCTGGAAAAACTATAAATTCAAAAGATTTTACATGCTTTATCCTTAATACTTCTATATTGAGTCGGTCATGATTGTCCGACCGTATTAACAACACTGATCTAGATGAAAAGTTCTGGGTACAATGATAACTGCTCTATTTGTAGCACCCTGCAAACACTCCCCGTGGGCTTAAATATGTCGTAGGATACTTGAACAATGTTTAATGATTACAGCGTCAATAGGAAACAAAATGACAATGAACGTACAAGACCACCTAAGAGAAATCTCTAATCTGCCCTAAACCGTTGACCTTAGAGTTAATGTTTAGAAGTACTTTTTTTTTATGTATGGCCCGCCAAAATGACTTTACTCTGCCTGATGGAAAGCATAAGCTTATTAGAAGTAATACAAAATTTAATAGTAAAACTAGAACTGGAAAAATTGATTTGTTTTACTATTTATGGATTGAACTAGCTGTTGCCCGCGGGCTCCGCCCGCGTGTATGTCGATTATCGCGGCAAATAATAGCCTATGTGTTATTCTGATGTATAAGCTATATTACTGTAAAGTTTCATCCAAATCCGTTTAGTAGTTTTTGCGTGAAAGAGTAACAAACACACACACATCCTTACAAACTTCCATCCATTATAGCATTATAAAAAGTAGCGACAACCATATAACGCATGTTGTATCAACTGTGAAAGTTGACCGAAGAGGCCAGAAACCTAACATAATTACAGTAAAGGATTAGATATTCTTTGTAATAGCGACTTACCTGCGACGCTCATGGTTACTAATTCATTAGGAAAAAAAAGGAAAACCACTCTTTTTCTGCTTCACCGCCCTAGATCCTGACATTTAAAAACTAATTCATGCTACCATCAAGTCTTACAACATTTTTCACATAGTTGGAACATTTTGTGACACTTGCTCGTTGATATTCTACGGTAACAAAACCTGAATTTGTTTGTTAATGAATAATGAACTGAAACCAATTTTCACAGACATGCCCAATATTCATTTATTCAAATATAGAACGACAAAAAACGCGTATATACAGCATGTTATCGTTTGTATACGCTGTTTCTCATACTCTGTGCTTCCTTTAAGACCTTTTTTTGTTGAAATCAATTTTTTTTTTTTTTTCAAGCTTTTTATGAATATAACTGTATAGAAAACAACATATGTAAATTATATGCGGATGGATGTTTTTAAATGTATTCCGATAAATACCTATTGTTGTATCGTTTTGGATCCCGGTAAGATGAATTTTATGAAAGGCGTTTTAGACTTCTGCTTTGTACTTGGACTCTACCGCTGTGTATAGTATTAAATACAAAATTGCTTTAGTTTAAACACTTGTTCTCTTGGCTTCTTGTTCTTGTTACGTATTCAAAACAACAACTGAATAAAACCAACCCAATATTGAAAAATTTGAAAGATTTTCGTAAATTTTAAAGTATACTTCCCGAGTTCTAAATGTATATATTTAAGTTATTTGTCCGAAACATATACCATATCTAACCACCACATCCACGCTGTTAAAATCATCTGAAAAGGTGAATAAGGCCTATTTATATGACCCCGTGTCGTTGGTTTTCCTTTATCACATTCCCACCCTAGAATTGCGTAAATACTTTGAGCATTATACTATTCTATCCTGCTTGTTTATATATATGTCTGCCAAAGTGACTCTAGTGTGACTGATGGAAAGCATAAGCAGAGAGTGGTGGTCACCATACTCATTGCGAATTGCAACTTGGTAACCCACACCATGGAGGGCTAGTGATGCTTCTGCATCATTGGGCCTCCGGTCTCGCACTCATCAACGAAACACGACGTCGTCTGCTGTCATCTCAGATCAAATAGAAAAAGGTAGATAACGCACCGCCTTGTTCTTGTTGAAGCAGAAAAAAGGCGCGTAGTTCCAAGTAAACACACGCGTTACGCACCAACTATGCTATAAACTACGCTTCTTTTCGTCAGTATCGTATAAGACTTGTACAAGGCGCTGCGTTATCTACCTTTTTTTATTTGATCTGACGCTGACATTTTAGGTAGATCTTTTGTCCGAGGGTAGTACCGCCCCCGTCGAGTCGGCCCGTTCGTGCAGAGATCAGCGTGGCTCTACTAATTGAAATAAAATTGAAAATCAAACTACTAATCAAAATTGCCTATAATAGTATGTAATTATATTGTGGGTGTTAGAAATACTAGTAAAAAATTTTAACAAAAAAAAACCGACTTCAATCTGGACCAAATTTAAATGGGACTATTGAGTACGCAGCTCAACTATGGTTGAATAGGTCGATGGCTGATCCATGCGTCTTACTCTATTTTACATTTGTGACATTTATTGATTATTTTATATTTGGACATATTACATCTTTTTAAATTTGACTGTGAGTGAAAGTGCTATTTGGATTTTATTTTCCATAAGTGGACCTCACAATATAACAATACAATGTCACAATATAACAATGTAAAAATCTTGCAGCTAAAGTAAGAACGGCGCATGATTGGTTAGCTCATGGCTGTGCAGCAATGACTCCAAACCTTTTATTTTGTTTTCTTTGGTCGACTTCGTTCTCATTCAAGTCTCTTAGTGAAAAAAAAAATTGTAAACCGTATTATTATTTTTTAAAAGGAGCAACAATGGAGTTTCTTGCCAGATTCTTCTCCATGAAGGGTAGGCTGCACTTGGAACTGGCGACTAGAATCACTCGATTTTTTAATATTAAATAATTAAATATTGACTATTCATAAGTGCCTATATGAATAAAATATTTTTGAGTTTGAGTTTATTCGTTAATTTGTCGCGCACATACTTAATGCAAATTGAAGACTTATATGGTTTTCTCATGGATGACATGTCAGAACTGGACCAAATTGAAATGGGACCACATGGGAAGCACCAGCTTTCAAATAAAAAAAGAATCATCAAAATCGGTTCACCCAGTCGAAAGTTATGAGGTAACAAACATAAAAAAATACAGTCGAATTGAGAACCTCCTCCTTTTTTTGAAGTCGGTTAAATAGTCAAATTCATAAAATTATAGATTGCAAAGTGGCAAGAAGGAACTAATTTTATGATAGTAACCAGTTGTTCAAATATTCCAAAATCAAAATGAACGACTACTATACTAAGAGAAACAAGTGGTAGACCGCACCGTATAACATATGTGTACTGACTTACTGTTATTGGCAGTATTAAGCGATAAATAATACACACACAAAGTACAACTGCTAACTAGCACTGTATAAGTAGCTTTTCGAATAACTAGTCACTTGATAACACTATCTGTTCAATTAGTGTGTCAACAACTCTATCTGGCTTATTATTAACGGTACCTATATAATGAACTCTATTATTTGTTGTAGGTACAGTCAATTACAAAAAGTTGTGGTCTCAAAATAAATCGTTCTACCCAACATTTCATAAATTATTGTTATTTATTTCATTATTCATAAATTACTTACTGCTACACTATATAGTATAGCATTTTATGCAATTAGACATTATCTATAATAAAATGTAGTATCTGAATTTATATCTTTATTTTTAGTATCGGTATCTCAATTAGATCTAAAATAAAATAATTCCGTGTGATGATGCTTTCATGCGATTCATAAATTATTATAACTACGCATTGTTTAAAACATTAATTAACAGAGCCCATTCGTTTCAGAGTACCTACGTTAATTAATTTCCGATTTCGTTTGTGTTTTAAATTGCTTGCGTGTGTGATTAATAAACGTCGATTTTACGCAAAGCTTGGTAATGATAGTTTCAGTAGCTTGATAGCTTCAGTTGGAGCATGTGAGGAAAGATCTACGTTACACGTGGGTAACTTTATCAATGGCCACGAATTTAGGAGAAAAACGTGATTTTATTTGATGTACTCGGTGTTATTGCAATGTTGAAATTTATTGGTTCTTGTACGTTTTAATTTGAAAATGTCTACAGGTTTATAGCTTAGATAGGTGAATTTTTATGAGTTAGTATTGCATCGATCCATTCCACTTCAATCAAGCATATCAATTAACATGTGCATCATGACTTAGGGTAATAATATAACTACATAGTATAAAACAAAGTCGCTTTCTCTGTCCCTATATCCCTTTGTTTGCTTAAATCTTTAAAACTAAGTAAATTAAATACATTGTGCATTTAATATAGATTAAAATGGCCCTTTACAGTATCTAATTTAAATGAATATATTCGAAGATATTACAGATTTAAAATGCACGAATCGTGTCGTCGGCGGGGGCATCTGAAATCCACCCGTGCGTAGCCGGGGCGGGTCGCTAGTTACTTATACTACATTGTCGTTCAAGGCACATACATACACACTAATTTATAACCATGAAGTTGTATTATTTTAATACCAACGATAAACCAGTTATTACGTTTTCGTAGCATTAATTAAGTAAACATATTGTATGCAAATGTTTGATTTAAAATTGTGGGGGATCAAATTAACAACGAATGTTTCACTTTTGTCTTAGATCGCAGTGGGCCGCAGTACTCGGGATCATGCAATCGACGTGGATCTTAGCCTGGAGGGGCCGGCTGCGAAGGTGTCGAGAAAGCAGGCAACCATTAGGCTGAGGAATAGCGGTGATTTCTTTATGTCATCTGAGGGCAAAAGACCTATATTCGTAGACGGCAGGCCGGTGCTCCAGGGAAACAAAGTGAAGCTCAATCACAACAGTATTATTGAGGTAAATATTTTAGGTATCATTAGTCTTCATGATTGTTGTCGTTATTGTTGAACACAGGCGTAGTTTTAAAATGATGACTCGTTTTTATTATACATTACAAAAGTACATTTTCCGGTAACCATTTTCTCAAATGTAGCTTATTTTTATTTAGGTTTTTTTTTTTTAATATTTATTTATTACGTTTTACATCACCGTAGTGATGTTTTCCTGTATGAAGTTTGGTTTAATGAAATAATTTTATTTTATAGATTGCCGGATTACGCTTCATATTTCTGGTGAATCAAGACTTAATAAGCGCCATACGTCAAGAAGCTGTGAAAGTGAACATACCTCTGTAAATGTAATTGATGACTATGATTATATTGATAAATAATAAACGTTTTACTGAGAACACATTTATTTGGTCATTTATAGAACAATTTTCAAAACTAGTTACCACTCGAAAATTTAATACATAATTATTTCCCATTAATTAACAATATAATTTTATTGTGTCACACTTATATAAACCCAATTTTAGAGCAAGTGTGTCCCAATATTATTTCTATCACCATACATTATCACGTGCGTTACAGGCATATGAAGATATGCATCAATATTTAATCGACAAAACAAATATCTAGTAATTAAATTCAGTTATAACTAATCCATAACCCTTAACTAAATAATTTAACCACAATAGAATATGATATTATTAACTTATAACAATGGCCAACAAGTGCACGAAAACTTAAAACAATCCACTCAATAGTGCATAACAAACATTCAAGTATCGAAATTACAATGCGATTTTAAACTGTATGGATAAATAAACAAAGTAATCAGTCATTGAGAAGTAGCGAGCTGCAGGATACAGCACGACTACGCGACTGTGTCCTCGCCCTTCCTCTAGTCACTACCAACACGTGGCTCTAGGAAATCTTAACATTGGTAAATATGCAGCCTCCACATCGAAATAGGAGGTTCATGCCCAAACACCCTCACTGGGCAGTAAATTTATTTATTTATTAACTTTACCTTTGTACATTTATTATCCATAAAACTTAAAGTATCTCTTAAATTTAATTTACTCATAAAATAAAATTATGATTTACAAATAAATAGTTTCCATCGATCACTCGAAATCCATAACGCGTATTTAAAATTACAACTAGCTTTTACCCTAAAATATTTTCTCTACGAAGGCAACACTTTTGCAAATAGGTACATGTATGCAGGACTTAAAAGCACGTATTTGGTATATTATTTGAACACCCTGTACATGATATCAAAATAGTGTATTTATTAATAAAATATATTTATAGGCACAATAAGGCAAAACATGAAAGGTAAGTGCCTTTTTTATGAGATCAACAGATATTTTCGAAATGGCCAAAAATGTATGAAGATATATACATACATATAATATTCATTTGATATTTTACTATAATATCAGTATGTCGTTAAAGGCACTGAGGATGCATAATATATATATATCTGTATTTTTCAACATGGTACCTGTATCAGTTAAAAACTAACAAATTAGGTACGTATATTAAAATATACCGGACATACATACATTCTGGCTGCTATATAAAGATAACAATAATTGGATATATTCATTATGACTGTGTCTGCCTGGCTAGTGCCAGTATGCTATCGGTAGCGGCACGTTGCCGGGTAGATGCCCATTTGATGTAGGTACCTACACACTTTCTCAACATCTTTTATTTCTGAGTATTGGCTTTGGTTATTTCACGCTTTAATTTTATTACCTACCTACACACTATGTTGTTACACTGCAACATCATTACAAACAAAATTATTGAATGATATTGAACGAACATTTTCTTAAAAAATATATGTTAAGATTATATTGTAATAATAATATAATTAGTGTGCATATTTGTACTTCATCTACACAATAGCGTAATACACACATGTCACAGTCAAACCAATATACATAAATATCATTATAAACATGTGCTTACAATTAATGTGAGCAAGATTGGTGACCGTACCGAACGGCATCGGTCGTACTAACACTAGCAGAACAAATATCTTTGTCAAACTACACAAAAGTGAATATAGCCGCCTATATAGACATCGGAATGTAATCGTACATCAACTATATTACATCTGATTTTAGACAAAAGATATATAGACGATGCACCTTCACACGTGCTTATACTTACTCCAATTCTCTTTCAAGCCCAGTGCTGGGAAAAGAATTGAAGTTAATTTTCAAAAAACTATTGGTATCCCATCTTTGGCGACGGAAGACTGAAGGAGTATTATCACAAGTGTACATGACATTGGAGTGATATATGTTACGATATAAATAAAACTATGATACAATACACATGAAAATATGTTATACAACATGATCCACGCAGCTCTATTATATAAAATATTTAACACGTTTTTTACAACTTCCTTTCAAAATATTATTTACAATAATTGAGACAAAGCTTAACATATTAAAATCCGCCGCCAAAATATTAAAAAAAAAAAAACATGAAATCGTTATATAACTTTAAAAATATTAACAATAAATTTACAATCTAAATACTTAAAAACATTAAAAATATCAGTATTATTTGAAAATAACAATAATAACAAGATAATACTCAAAAATTATGGCTACTTAAAATATAAAATTTGCAATAGTGTGGAATAAATAATAATTAAAATAAAATTTACGAAAATGGAATGAAAGGAGGTAAAACGATATACATAAACTTTAAAGAATATTAACAAAATACGAATCAGATCAAGTTGCACTACTGGACATTATATATTAATGTCTTTTCTTTCCCATATCACACTTAGTACACAATTTGGCTTGATTATACGAACTACACAGTAACTAACTTGGGTAACTACTAAAATAAAAACTAATATGGAATCGTCGGAATGATAATACGATACCTTTTTAGGGTGGGATCTAGTGACACGACAGCCAACGTGGCTCGTGAACATTATTGTCCAGGAAGTCGAAACAATCTACTTCAGTAGTTATGTTTCAGTCTTATAGTATATTTGAGTCCTGTGGATGGGCAATCTGACAACGGCGGCGATATGACAAACTTAGCGTGAACAGACTTATATTTTTGAAACTTCTCTGCTAAAACATAGGTCTGTTTCCTATGGCTGTACACAGCTTTCGTTTTATTTTTGATTGCCATTTTATCAATGAAATGGTTTTTTTCTATAAACACCCATGGTTGCCACTTCCTACCTGTCAAGTCTGGGTTATATTCATTTTTATTTGAAGTACTAGCATAATGAGAACCATTCTCATTTTTCTTAATTACTACCTTAGGAATAGATGTCTTTGACTTTTTGGTTTTCTCTTTATGCCTTTGAAATTGTATTTCATCTATACTTTTAAGAACATCTTCAAATTTTGGTTTTGGTTTCATAGAAATTTTAGAAACGGAAATGCTTTGTTTACACACCTTTGGTTTATCTTTGGATTGTTTTAATTGCTTTAGTTTTATGAGACTATGTTGAGGTAAGGAAAGCTTAACTTTAAGGTCGCGTATGGATTCTTTTAAAGGGGGGATATATTTTTGAGCTGCCTTCGTTAGTAGAGGACGATGTGTTGTATAATTACTTTGAGATTGGACATAACCTTTATTTTCAGTAAATTTACAACGTGGACTTTTATTATCTCTAATACTATCATTAATTTGTGATATTCTAGATCCTTTATAGTTTGTAATTTTTAATAAAATAGCAGAGCTTTTTTCATCAGAAGTCGTTGATGATACTTCTGGAGAACTAGAATTTATGTATCCAGGTTTTTCATCGTCCTCTTTATATGTGAAAACGTTATCAACGCTAGACTCGCATGAATGCACAGTTCTTTCTTGAGATGTATTTAAATGGCCACGATTTTCGTTCCTATCTTTAATTTGTAGTATATCAGAGTCCACAGCGTCGTTAATGGTTTCTATAGAAGATTTGGTTTTTAAGCTCATATTTTCCTTCTCATCTACTTTCTGTTTAATGTTAATAGGCTTCTGAGAAAATTCAGGTTCATTATGCGGCGCAGGCATACATGGCGCTTGTTCTTGATCGTTAGACTCCGACAGAATTTTTTCTAATGAGACGTTATCATAATATTCACCTGATATGTGGGTTTCTCTTTGAATCAAGGTCTTATTAACATTCATTTGTGGTGTGTTATAAAGTGTCTCTACGAAATGAGCATCATCATTACACATTTTATCGCCGTAGATGTATTTAACTTTATCGGTATGTTCTGTTGAGCTAAAATTTCCTGATTCGTCGTTATCCGAGAATATATTTTCGTCTTTAGGAGATAAAGGCTCACTAATTTCAATATCTTCAGCAATATCATCATTGAAAATAGTTTCTACACACGCCACGTCTTCCACCCAGGATTCTTCAAGGTTTCCGTCTTCACCTTCCAATTCATAAGATTCTGAATATTGACAGTGATTTTCTTCTTGTTCAGGAGTTTCTTGTGTAAGTATAATTTCTGGTATTATTTCAACGTCTTCATCCTCTTTTATACAGTCATTTCGTACTTCAGCCAGACATTCTTCAGAAATTTCCGTATAGCATATATTTTCTTGGTTATCATTTTCTTCTTCTGATATCACACAACTGTTATCTATCAATATACAAAAAGATACGTTTTCTTCATTATAAATAGATGAAATGGAATTACGTCTGTTACTTTGAATTAAATTACATAAATTTTGTGCCAAGACGTCGTTATTTACACTATTCATTTTTCTGCGTTTGAATGGCCATATAAAATGGACTCTCTCTTCATCTTCTGATTGTGTAAGTTCATTGCTATTATAAAAATTTAGAGCAGAATCTGATATCGATCTTTTAAGGGGTTGACGACTTTTTTTTGATAAGAAATTTTCAGTACTTTGTACCTTCGAACAAGAAAGATCATGACTTTGTACTGTAATAGAAGTTTCTATGTCCATATCTTTGTTCTTCAAATGTTTATCTTGTGTGTCAAGCGATTCGGAGTAACCACTAACTGGTCTATCATATTCTTTGAATATTTCATTAACATTAGACTGCTTTTGACAATCTCCAGATTGTTCATTTGATTCTAAGAGAACATTATTACATCCAGGTTCTTCATTACATTGGCCATGTACTTCACTGCTGCAGTTCGATTGTTTAACGTCCTGCGGATGTAGTTCATCACTATTAGATGGGCTTTCCCATTGCTCTACCATTTCGACATTCACGCTAGGTTGTGTCTCCCAATCTTCTAGCGTTTGCTTATTATTTATGTCTAGGTTATCCTTTTGTATAGGTAACTCAGTATAACACAGCATGAGATTTTCATTTATAACCTTTACAGGCGCTTCATCGAAAGATTGAGATAATTTATCCCACTGTACCGGTGTTTCTTTACTACGTTTCATGTTATTTTCTAATTGCTGAGGTATTTCATCCTTAGCCTTATCTTTTTTCTCCAGTTGGTCAGATTTTTCTTCTTCAAGAATGTAACGGCTATCCTCTATAGGTATTTCAGTATTGAAATTAGATTGCTGCTGTTCCTCATGAGTTTCTGAGGGAGAAGAACATGAAGTTCTGTCAACATTACAATGCATATTTGATTTGTCACATTTCATTTCTAAGTTACCATAAGTGTCGTCATCATTTATTGGCCACATACAAGTATCATCAATGTCACGGTTATTATCAACTTCAAATGTTTCGTGAAATTTGGACTCTTCATGGTTCATAAGATCTGTGTTAGGGAGCTTATGAGTTTTAGTAATGTCATTTATAACCTCGATGTTCCCACAGTTATTTTGATGTATGTCATATTCAGGTTTTTCTATTGAAGGTGAAGTATCAGTCGGTGACATAGAATCTTCCGTATCATCATCTTCATGTTGAGTACTAATAGCATCATCACTACTAAAATCATCCAAAACTTTTACTTGTTTCGTTTCTAATTCTGATAATGTACTACAAATACTACGTATTTTATACGTATTTCCTTCATTGAACATAATTAAATTTTGAATTGTTTGGGAATACATTTCTTTACTCCCATATGACAAATATCTAACATGTCGGTGAATTTCTTTTACATTTCCTACTGTGCATTTATTTGGTATGTTTACATCTGTATTTTCAATTAAGGAACTTTCACATGACGTATCATCAATACTTAAATTTTCTTTTATATCACTTGCTTCTTCTTTAAGTAAGTCTTCGATCCCACCTTCTATACTATTTAACTCTACATTATATCTGTCGTATGTTTCTTTAAGAGACGTAATATCCGTCACATTAGAATCAGTATCTAAAGGCCTAAGGTCTGATTGGTAACTGTTATTAAGAGATGCTGAATTCAAATTAGAAACAGTTTCCACTTCACTATTTGCTGAAGAACTGTCATTAAGAGATGCTGAATTCAAGTCAGTAACAGGTTCCACTACAGTATTTGCTGTAGAACTGTTATTAAGACATGCTGAATTCAAGTCAGAAACAGGTTCCACTACAGTATTTGCTGTAGAACTGTTATTAAGAAACGCTGAATTCAAATCAGACACAGTTTCCAATTCAGTATTTTTTTTAGAACCGTTATTGAGATATGCTGAATTCAAATCAGAAACAGTTTCCATGTCAGTAGTTGCTGTAGAACTGTTATTAAGAGACGCTGAATTCAAATAAGAAACAGTTTTCACTTCAGTAGTTGCTGTAGAACTGTTATAAGAAAGTGCCGAATTTAAATTAGACACAGTTTCCACTTCTAAAGTTGCTGTAGAACTGTTATTAGAAGATGCTGAATATAAATTAGAAACAGTTTCAACTTCAGAAGCTCCTGCAGAAATGTTATTAGGAGACGCTGAATTTAAATTAAAAACAGTTTCCACTTCAGTAGCTACGGCAGAACTGTTATAAGGAGAAGTTGAATTTAAATTAAAAACAGTTTCCGCTTGAGTAGTTACTGCAGAACTGCTATCAGGAGACGCTGAATTCAAATTAAAAACAGTTTCCGCTTTAGTAGTTACTGCAAAACTGTTATTAGGAGACGCTGAATTCAAATTGAAAACAGTTTCTGCTTTAGTAGTTACTGCAGAACTGTTATTAGGAGACGCTGAATTCAAATTAAAAACAGTTTCCGCTTTAGTAGTTACTGCAGAACTGTTATTAGGAGACGCTGAATTCAAATTAAAAACAGTTTCCACTTCAGTAGTTACAGTAAAACTGTTATTAGGAGATGCTGAATTTAAATCAGAAACAATTTCACCTTCAGTAGTTTCTGGCGAAATATCAGCTTGGTCAGTCATTTCTCTATCAGACAGTGTGGTCATAGCAAAATTAGAGCCATTTTCTCGGACTTTGGTCTCTGATGGATTATGTTGTTTACTTATTACAAGATGATTTGGAGATGGTATATTAAAATTAGAAAAAAAATCTCGTTCCATATTCTCTGTCGTATCGTTACTTTCTTGATCACTTTTCTCTAATGAGGCACTATTCTCGTCATAAATTTTATTTGTAGAGTTGTTCATATTAACTGAAAGCTTTTGTTTTGCTGTCTCTGATAAGTCGCTACTATTCTGTTCAATTAAACTGTTGGTTGACAATAAATCAAAATTAGAATGAGTTTCCCCATCTATAGCTTCTGAATTGTAATTATGTGCATTATTGTTACTAAAGGGAGATAGATCAAAATTTGAATTGATGTTTTCCTCGATGGCTTCTGATTTTAATGTGTCTCTAGTTTCTCTGTTCTCTTTTGTCAATTCCAAATTATTACGGTCTGATTGTTTAATGTTTGAAAATTCAGTAACTTTCAAAAGGCGAATAAGTTCATGGTCTTTAGAAGCATTAAGTTTTGACTGTGATTCTACTGTTCCTTTTATAATCGTTGTGTCTCTTGGGTAATTATCAAAGATACTTGGGCAATGTTCGTTACAAGTTTTCAGGTCTTCTATTGTAGATGGAATCCGACTTTTAGTACTATTCTCTAAATTTTTCATTGATATTTCAATGTCCTTGTCTACATCCATCAAATAATCACTGCTGCTCTCATCAGTTGTACGTAAAACTTCAACCGGTGGTGTAACAAAGTCTATGGGTATTAGGGAATTACTATTATCGTCATTTACGTCTTTTTCACAAGGCACAGGTGACATGTATTCTTCCTTTGTGTCATTTATGGTATCAGATATGTATTCATTACTTGTAACAGCCTCTTTTATTGGTGTATCTACTGAGTTTATCTCTTTTACAGTTTGTGTATTGCTACATACTTCAGAGTTCGAATAATTTTCATCCACTTTAACATGACAATTTGAGTCATTTTGATGACTGTCAGCATTTTTAGATGGTTTATTTATTTGTTGATCAAGTATTGGATTATTTGTTTCACATGTATTTTGTGATAAGGTTTCGGCTTTATTATTAATATGTATATCCGTACATTCGCCATCATTATTAGTGATGCTCTTTATCTTTAGGCTGAAGTCAATCGCAATGCCAATAGACGTCTCTGTTTCCTTATTAATTTCATTTTGTTGAGGCAGCAATGAAATATTATTTGCGTCATCTGTAATATTTCCTTGAGAGGTTAGATTAATTGGAGCTTGTTGAATATCAATTACCTGTTTAATTATAGGATTTGGTGAGAGTACTGATTGCTCTTCATAATTCTTAACATTATCTGGATTTTTTATAATGACACTGTCTGTTCTTACAGCGTGTATGTTATCTTTAGTAACTGTTGAATGAGTCCTTGTTTTTCGGTACTTACTTAATTTTGAAAATTCTTTTTCTGAATCAGGTACACATGGAGATTTTAGATTATCAGCTTCACGAGTTAATGAATTTGAATCTTTGACCTTGTCTTTGTTCTGGTTATCTTGCTCCAATACCTCTAATGTAGGTAAATCCCTTGGAGAAGCTGTCAAGCAACTAGAATCTCTTTTATTTGCATTGATAAACTGTTGGTTAACTTCAGGGAAGTTTAACTCAATGTCATTATCAAGTCTGGGCAAAGAAGCGAAACATAAACCAGAATTACTCTCTAAATCTTGTAAACTGTAACTATTTTTGATTGTGTCTATACTATTATTGTTAGAAAACTGAGTATTAACCATTTTGCAACTCGGAATTCTATTTGCTTCTTCATTCATATTTAATCTATGATCTTTTTTCATAATATTACAGCCAATGTTTTCATCTAAATCATTAAGCTGAGGAGATTTCAGCATGACAGGATTTGCTACTTTCTCTATTACCCTCTCTAGTAAGATATTTTGAACTGGAGTAGCAACTTCAACATTCATCATTTTAGGACTGCATGGTTTTATTTCAAAATTACAGCCAACTTCTTTGTGGATAACAGATTGGCTAATCTTAGCTTCAACATCTAATGGTGACAAAGGTCTAGGCAGTATGGCACATGTACCCTTATTAAGAGGGGTTACCTTTGGAGTCATTTGAAAATCTTTAGATGTCTTGTAATTAGTTATATTAGAAGATTCAATGGCTTCTTCAAACTGATTAAGCAGTTCTATATGATTGTAACCTTTAATGTTTTCTGGTAACTTAGAAATTTTTTGAATATGTTCATATTTACCCAGTTCCTCACTTGAAACATTGACCAAACCTAGAACATAAAGCTGTTCTTGGTTGGCTTGACTAATAACTTCATGAGTCTTACCAAAGTTAGCATCAGTTTTAGAACCAGCCTTAATGATGTCCTTAGGAATATTTTCCTCTGTTTCTTCATCACCTTCATTCCACATTTGTAGAAACTGTCTAACATTAATATTTTTTTTCTCTTTAGAAGCATTAGAAACAGTTGATTCTGTCCTTGACATCATAGCTGCATTTCTATTTATTGGCCCAAATCTACTGTCATAGTACTTTCTAATGTAATCATTTGGCATTCTGTTCATTCCTGAATCTATACTCCGAACACTTGCTGTTGATGATTGGCTAGCATATCCACAGTCTTCTTGAGGTGTGCCTAGAGCCTGCGATGTGTCATTGCTTGCACTAGAGTCAGTAGGTGAAATAGGTAATGTATTCGGTGAGAATATCTGTGGGTGTCTAGCCATAGGATTGTGCATATTCATATTAGGATCCATAGTCCTAAAATGAGCTTGTATATATTCATAGTTTTTAATTGGTTGACTATCTTTTTTATAATATTGATTTGGGGGAATGCCATGCATATTTAGTGAAGGATAGTTAGGCATAATTACTTGACTTTTCATGGGGTGCATTCTACCCATTTCATTGACAAGATAACCTTCAGATTGAGGGTAAATTTTTGGACGACCATTTTCATATTCAATATAACCCTTAGCATTCTCATAAGATATTTTATTAGGACCTACTGATTTAATATGCCCATCAGGTGGATATGAATGTACTTTATTTTGAGTGCAGGTACCAAGAACTTGTCCATAATTTGGATTGATTAGTTGATGACGATAAGATATATTATAGGTACCTTGTTGATTTCTTTGATAACCATCAATAGTGGGTTCAGAAACTCTATCCATATACTTAATTGGGGGATATGGGTTATAAGGATGAGGTGGCAGAGATTTTTGCAACTCATATTTATGAGATTGGAATGTAGGTTGTGGATGGAATGAATTTGCATAATTACTAACATAATCATACCTTTGCTGTGGAAATCTTTCCTTAACCGTTGGATAAGGCTTAAACCGTATGTTTCCTTCTTGATGAAAAAAAGGATCAGCATAAACAAATCCTGGATCTTCAGGACCCGTTCTGTTAGGTCGAGACATAACTGGTCGTGGCCCAGCACAGTTAGAGAAGTCTTGATATTGATATACATCTGGAGCACCATATGTCCTTGAAGGACGCACATTAACACTGCCTGGCCAACCATGGGGAGCAGTTCGTGTAACATTTGGGTTCACATTAGGTAAACACATGTCTGGATTCCTAACATTTTTTTGTTCATTATTAGGAGGGAAAACTGTATAAGGCACATCACAAAATTTTGCCTCTGAAGGCACATTTATTTTTATATTTTTATTTAGAACATTGTTTCGTTCTGGCAATTGTGTATAGTTGGTGTCGTCACAAAGTTTCACTGAGTTGTAAGATGGGGGCACCATAATACGCTGCATGTTTTCTTGAAAGGTTTGTCTTGGAGATATATTTCGTGTTATATTCTGAAAGTTGGCTAACTTATGAGGGTATTCTGGTGGCCGTCGCATATGGTAAGAGTTGTCCATGCAAGGCCATGGTTCTGAAGGTCCTTTTTTCATATATGATTCGGTAGGTACAGACGGAGGCACAATTCTATCGGGGCCTATGACGGCGCACGGCCGTGCGCCCTGTACTTCCATTTTGGGTAATGAGTTAGATCCGATATCTTGATATGATTTGTTTCTATCACAGTGGAGTGCGATGCCACTGCTCTGAGAGTACTTGCCGCTGTCATTATTGCGTTCGCTCAGAGCAGATTCAGTTCTTAAATCTTTAGCATCCATGGCCACGGAAACCTGGACACATGTTCTTATGCGGTGTTAACATTTTTTTTTAATTCTGGACTAATGCTAACTTCTTGGAATAACTCAAAATGCAGAGGTTGCAAAACACCATTTTCATTCTGAAATATAAACAAAATATTAGATACCTACACTGACAACTGTCAAAACAATATGCCACATAGGCCCAGTTTCATTTAGTTTAGAAACTAAAGATATGGACTTCTTATGTAAAATTTATAATAAGTCATATGCATTACCTTTAATAATAAGAAACATCAATATTATTTCCAAGGAAACACCGATTTATTACGTTTTGAAGTCGCCCATGAATTGTATGTAATGTTACCATAACACAATAATAATAATGTTGTGGCTAAATCACCAACTAGTATGCTTGTATTATTAGTCGAGTAAAAAGGAATTGATTCTCTGACGCTCTAATCTTATTTTTCAAAATGCAGAATATCCTTATTATCATGCAAACTGTGAAAATTCAGAAGTAGAAGCTATGTTAAAAATAATAAGATAAACAGTCTAGGCCGAGGCCGCACTACGGCTAAACCAATGAGTAAAGAAAATATAAGGAGATGCCCTATTCTACTATACGAACAATTCATTATACAAATATATATAAGATCGACACATATATACAAAAAAGCATTTTGTCTCTTTTTAAGTTATGTTTACCTTGGTTTAAAAGAGAGATAAACATAGTTTATTGAAGACTAATATTGGCAACACTTTTGAGTGACGTCATGCACTTGTCAATTCGTGCCCGGCGACGCCATTGTATGCACCAAGTTCTGAGGTAGATCTGCTGTCAAGCGGTTGTTGTTGGAAATTTTGTTTTTGTTTTCGTGCCAATTACGGCTTTAAATTGGTTTTTATTGTATCCAAGGCTTTGCCCTAGACATGAAAATCATGCCTTCGTGCTCCATTAAACAATTTGGTGCAAGAAAAAACAAGAATCATTGTACATTGACTCTTTACAGGTTAGTACAAAAATGCATTGAAATTGTTCAATATTTTACGATTTTGTTTATTGTATTGTATTAAACATATTCTTTTTATAATTTCCGAAGACGTTTGTTAGTTTTTTGAGGTTCTCAATGGTATTATTTGCTTTGTTTCACTTTGAATTGTTTACATACGATTAAGGATGGTGATGGTAGAGTTAAAGTGTCGATACTTATATTATTATAAAAAAAATGTTGACATGGTGTTTTCTTCATCAGATTTCCTGTAAATGAAATTTTAAGAAAGAAATGGATCGAAATCATTGGTTTGGAAAATATAAACCCTCAACATAAAATGTGGTATGTCTGCTCGATGCACTTCCATGAAACATCCTACAACAGAACTCTCGACGTGACGCGATTACGTGACTGCGCAGTGCCCTAACCTGAATGTGTGAATAAATGAATAAATATTACAACTATTTAAAACGTGTTTTATTTACACAATTTGTTATTTCGCTCAATGTCAACATAATATAAGTACTTTCTATGTTGATATCGGTATCCCAGAACCGTCGGAGCTACGAAAAAATAGGTAAACAACGATATACATTCTCGTTGGTTTGAATGCGGAGGTATTCTGTTCTTTCTTTAGTCTTGTTTCTTATATAACGGATAGGGCTGTTTTCATAGCCGATAACAAATGGTTTTAAAATAATAATTTGAGAAACCTCACCTACGATCATCTATTCCCAGACTACAGAAAGACCAGGATTTTAGGGATTCCAAGAGTAATCCACGGCCTCATTTTGGGAGGAGGTGATGTACGCCTAAAAGGTGGGAAAAGGGAGAGGACTAGCACTCTCCTAACCCACAATGGAGTCACCAAATGCTGTAGCACTCCTAATGGCCTACGGTTTCTTGGGTAGAAGCCATAGAATCATTTAAGTAATATTTCGATCATATCATATCTAGCCGGGTGTCCCGTGATGGCCAGCTTTCATTTTTGGATTTTAGTCTTAGGTCCATCATTCAAATTTTAATCCATCCATTATAAAAAATAAAAAACAATCGGAATTAACTATAATTATTTAATGTTATCGTTATTTTTGAAAGTTATTAAATATTTCAGTTGAATATCGATATCGGCATTTCGAGTCACTCTACATAGGTACAACCCTAAAGGCAGCCATTTTATGCGCCAACTTCTTGTGTAGGTAGGCACGATAATTTTGTAGGTATGCGTAGTCCATGTACTGTAGGTCGATGGGCTAAACCGCCGCGGTTTTAAAAATTCCGTTTTCCTAAAATCTGTTTTATTAGTTGATAAATGATTTCCTAAGCTTTACTTGCTCTTGGCATAAGCACAAACCGTGCATTGCCATTCAATAAAAAAAAAAAAAAAAAAAACAGCCTGATTTTGTGACAAAAGGAAATGTATGGAACGTAGGACGTAGACAGAGAATAGTATAGACAGCTAGCAAGCGTGTCACCGAAAGGGACAGAAAAAAATTTAGGTACGAGATTAAGGGTTGCCAGGTATGGATAAATTTACCCCACAATCTGTCTACGGTATGGAAGCGGCCACACTGGCGGTTTTTTACCGCGACTGATTTTAAGGCCGAGGCTGCACTACGGCTAAACCGCCGCGGTTTTTAACCGCCTGATTTTGTGACTTAAGGAAAGGATTTTAAAACCGCGACAACCGTGGGCGGTTCTGTCCAGTGTTGCCAGAAGGTTACTTTTGGCACCTTTCAGGTGATTTTTTATGTCTTGGTTATTTTTATGCAATGTAGGTTAATTTTGTGTACAAAAAAGTTTTTTTTTAAGACACTCCCCTATCTGCCTCTGCCAAAATTGGAATACTTGGTGTCGACATTTCGGGCGAAGTTCAGTTTTGTGGTGTTGCAGGTGTCCATGGCCTGCGGTCTTTTAGGTTACTTTTAGGTGACTTTTAGAATTAACTCAATTTATTACATTTATGTGATTATATTTACTAATGATGCGAACTTTACTTTCTGGTTTGTTATCAACTATTATTATATCATTATTGCGCAAGGTATTTTGTTTTGTCCTATAAATTCTTGTTCCTACTTTTGACAAGGGACTACTTACGTAGTACCGATCTGGTTTAGCTAGGTACCTACACATTCTAAGGGTTTTAGCCGAATCAGCAAGGATGGTGATCTAAAATCAATCAATCGAATATTCGATTTTTTTGTGTGAAATCAAATTGTAGCACTTAATCGATTCAGAGAACTGATATTTTACTCTCAAACATCACAATTAGATCTTTTCAGTATTTTAATAATAGGGATGTTTACTTTTTACACAAAAAGTTTACTTTTTAAATATTAAAGGCTTAGTATACATAAGCAAGCGATTAAAGATAACTTCTGACAAGACCCGGTTGGCAACACTGGTTCTGTCATCACTCGGCACACCTGGGACAGCCTGGGACACGGTCACACGGTACAAAAAGAAAGTATCGATACTATACTCATGAATAGTATAAAAAAAAAGTATCGCACTCATAAAATTATCGAAACAAAAGTATCGATACTTCATAGTTTCGAATCAAATCATCGAGTACTTTAAAACCATTGAGTACTTAGAGCTGAAGTATGAGACTCCTAGCAGAGGACAGAAAAAAAATCCGGTATCGAAAATATCGGAAAAACGAAAAATGCTCATAATTTCATAAAAGTTCAAGTAATTCCATAAAATCTGTAATGTCGTATTCTACAGTTTTAAGATTTTCATAAAACTTTTAAGAAATTTACTACATTCTTAGATAAAAAGCATTGACCTAGAGGCAGCACTTTCTGGGATCTAGGCATTGTAATTTTTTGCAAGCATCTGAACTGAGGGCCCACCCAAGTTAATTTATCATAACTGCTTTATTTCACGTTTAAGAAATTTATGACCCATTGCTTCAGGCATCAAAAAAATAAAAAATTGTTAGTGATTTTCTGGTGGTTTTAAAAGTTGAATCTATAGGAGAGCTAGTTTATCAGTTGGCAGCACTGTTCGCGGTTTTACGGTAGCGGTAGTATACTTTTCACAACCTTTTTTTTAAACCAGACTAATTTGACAAAAATATCTTTAAGTTGAAACTCATAAGATATCATTCCAGTAGTCTTATCTTCTTATTATATAAAAATCAATTGCTGTTCGTTTGTCTCGCTAAAACTCGAGAACGGCTGGGCTGATTTAGCTGATTTTGGTTTTGAAATGTTTGTCTTAGTCCAGGGAAGGTTTAAACTGTAAAAAAAATTAAAATAACCTGAAAATCCAAATCTCACGTGTACGAATTAGCGGGCACAGCTAGTAACAAATAAAAAATTATCTGCTTAAAGTTTGAACAATCAATGGCAAGAAGCTTTCTCTATTTCGATCATCCAAGCTTTTTGAAATGGTTGCAAGTAGGTATCCTTCTGGTTTTAAATACTGAATTATATTTTTTTTCTAATGCTTTTATTTTTGAGTAAATGATGTGCATAATTGAATGCATGAAAAACAGGTATGCCTCCGATTTAAAAAATATCAGATCAGGGGGCTTTTATAAGCTTTTGAAATAATCCACATTCAGGACTCACTCGATAGCTGGAAACAGATTTCGCCAACGCGTCTTTGAATGATAGAGAAGCTGTTTATACTCAACCTCGACTGTGTCAGAGAGTTCTTTAAGAACATTTTAGACTGTAGCCTTTATTATTCCCAATTTTATTTGGGGTCGGCTTGTTTAAGTGGCAAAAACTTTTTTTTAAAATGTTGTTGAATCAACATATACTGGCAATCAATCACATGCGTGGTGCAGTGCGTTATTGATAATGTGCGCAGAGCATCCCACACCAACTATTTTCGAATTCAGAGTTTGTTTTAACTTATGGAATTATAAAACATTGTTGGTTCCATGGCGCTCTATTCCACCGAAGTTCGTATTACAATTATCTCCAGAAAATACAACACAATTAGGTAAAAGATCATGCTGTTGAAGTTGCTTTCTTATAAGCTCAGTAATTATCTCAGATCTGTCATTTCATTTCGATTTAGTTTTCTGGTGGTTTTAAAACTTCAATCTAAAGCAGAGCTATAGATTGTCTGTTGGCAACACTGTTCGCGGTTTTACCGTAGTGTGTGTAGTGTGTGCGCTTCGGGCGGTTTTGCGGTTTGGCGGTTTAACCGCTGGCTGGAAAAAACCGTAGTGCGGCCTCAGCCTAAGACTTAGACAGTCAGTCAATCAGATTACACTACACCTTCACAAATCAACATAGAAATTTTATCGTCATCTACAGCCCCTAACATTCGACTGCTTGACATAGACCTCTCAAGCTTAGGCAACAAACTATTCTGAAGCAGTAAATAAAAACAATTAACATTATTTTCTTAATATCAAACAGTTACACTTAGTCGTAATAATAATCAGTTGCAAGTTTATGAACAAAGCAGTAAAAGAAATAGACTAAAAACATATTCTGCAATGCAATTTATGCAATGCTGGTAATATCTTTACTATTTTGGTAATTTTATGTTAGTTATAAATACAACAGATATGTTTTTCCTTCCACAGCTCGCTGCGTGACCCCGAGTTTCCTTATGTGGCCCATAGACGGGTCTCTCTATGTGATCGAATCATAAATGAGACAAACTAAAGTTACCGGCGTAGCAGAGCGAGTCAGCAAGCTGAAGTGGCAGTAGGCAGGGTACATAGCTCGGAAAACCGATGGCCTATGGGGCAGAAAGGTTTTTGAGTGGAGAGCACGTGACGGCAAACGCAGCGTAGGAAGGCCTCCCGCAAGGTGGACGGACGACCTGGTTAAGATCGCAGGGACTCGTTGGATGCTGGCCACTACCGACCGGTCGAAATGGAAATCAATGGGGGAGGCCTACGTCCAGCAGTGGACTTCCTACGGCTGATATGATGATGATGTTTTTCCTTTAAAACAAAGGTTCCATTCGACATCATTCCAATACTCCTAGAATTCTTGATAGTCGAATTGTTGAAATTTAGAGTAATTACGCCTATTTTTATTTATTGTACTGTTTCTCGTACGTGGTTTATTGGTGATATGTGCCACAGGTCTGTGTTATATTAAATAGTAACGGAAAGAAAGCGGCAAGTTTTGAAATTCCTTGTCTTTTGTTAACTTCTTTCTGTATTTCCTTTTGCCTTTCACAGCTAATATTGTTTTAAGCCTGTAAAATCAATTGTGGTAGTGGTAGTAATATTCAGTTTCATTCAGTTCAATCGTTTCATATATATTTAAATATATTGGCAAAGAAGTGGTCTAACTCTAACATATTGTTTAAAACTGTTTTCATGAAAGTAATAATCAATACCCTACGGGACATTATTTTCATGCATCCAAAGATATAAATAAAAGTACATGAAATGTAGAAAATATAACACTAAGGTATGTGTGTGCTGACCCAGTTATCAAGAATGGTCGTGCGCGCTACGTTATATTAGGATCTTGCTATAGAAGCTTGCGTGCGTGAGACGGTAAGAGAGACAGACACTACCCAAACTCAGTCTCTCTCACTACTCCGATCATGCTTTCCGCCCGTTCTGATGCCCAGCCAGATTTAAATGCTGGCAGTTTACTTGCAGTTACTTTGACTACTTTGACATTTTGACATGTGTCAATATTGTCAAACAGTCAAACACTTTTTTTAATTTCTATTGAAACTGAATTGAAAGTGGAGGAAGAACTTTTGGGAAATTAGAGATTAGAATGAAATTTCTATCGGTCAGTTTTCTGTTGTCTTTAATTTTTGCGGTTTATGTCATTAATACTATATGGACATTATCGGAAATATTTATACCGCCAGAATGCAGTCGTGGCGAGAGATGTTTCTCGTCCTATCTTGCTTCTAATCCCGTACAGCATTTGGTTCTGTTTACTTCTGTAAAAGAGCAACCGTATTTACAAGGGGCATCAGTCGGTAGCGTAACAAAAGTTCATACTTCCCTTAAGTTTGACTATAGAAAGCCGGCGACTATGTAAGTGACACATTAAAGAATAATTATCAATGATAAAATAGAAAGTGTGTATTAAATGAAAACTTTAATGTTTCAGTGAAATAACATTAAAAGTACCACGCAAGACTAGAAATAATGGCACATTATTTATGCATGCAGTATTACTTGATGATAACAGTCTATACAAAGATTTTGACGAAATTATTCGTTCAGAATCTATTCACACATTACCTTTGGTAACTCATACTGAACCTCAGGCAGCTACATTTAATCTTCTTCAACAAAATGTAAGTAAATACAAAAATCGTTGATAAAATTACTTCAGACTACATTAATACATTCATCATCTTCCTAGCCTTTATTATTCCCAAGATTTGGGTCGGCTACTAGTTCAACCGGTTTTACCTCCTGAATATCAGGACTACATTAATTCTTTATTATTTGTAGGCAGAAAGTAACAAAGAGACAGAGAAGCCTCGAGGGATTCATCCCTATTCCCATATAACAACAGTAGCACCACTAGCCATTCTCGCTGATGATTTGAACCTCCCTGCTAACAAAATACCTGGTGAACTATATCCCTACATCAGGTAAGGTTTAAACTCTATTCAAACAACTCATAGCACACACATATTAAAGCCATAAGTACTATGATTTCTGCACTTTCAATGTAATTATAAACCTGTATGAAATGATACCAAAGTACATGTCTAAAAATATTATCTATACTAATATTATAAACGTGAAAGTTTGTAAGTATGGATGGATGGATGTTTGTTACTCTTTCACTCAAAACTACTGAACGGATTATGATGAAACTTTACAGTAATATAGCTTATACATCAGAATAACACACAGGCTACTATTTGCTGCGATAACCGACATATACGCAGGCGGAGCCGCGGGCAACAGCTAGTACTTAATAAAGAGTAATATTATTTCTGATTCAAGACGGTTACGCAAAGGTTCGTAAATTAAACCCGCGCTGCTAAATAATTGTTCGATAGAAACACTGCCTTGTGGTGCAGATAAAAATCTTCTTACTATCGGTGATAATATCTTAAATACCTCTCGATGAATACACCACCATTTAAGAATACTTTTTTTTATTGCGGTAAGAAGATAATTCCTAAGCATGGGATTCGGACGAAACTTGATGTCCCTGGTCCTAGTTGTTACATATCCTTTTCCATGGAATCAGTCATTCTCATTCTTTTCATTCGGAATTGGCATTAAGAGAACCGAAACCGTCATTCTCAGTAATTTTCATCATCTAAATGTCGTCATTCTTCTTCTTTTCTTTAGTAACCAATGTAAAAAAATTGTGCTTAAAGCGAGGAACTAAGTATGTGGGGGGAATAATAAAGAATATTGTCTAAGAATGATAAACTTTATCTACAGTAAAACGTATTACCGGTGTAACATAATTTATCTGTGAATTTTAATTTAATAAGCTGAGCTGAGACCAATGTAACGTTTTTCGCTCCCATTGGTCATTGACACGTGCGGACGGCACGTGCTATTCCCTGGGCCCCACTCAATTTCTTTCTTGTCACAACTTGTATCACATTCGCATCCGCAAGAAAATCCGGAATGATTATTGCGGATCCGGATGCGGATACAGACGTCAAAATCTATGCGGAAGCTCCGCATTTGCGGATGCGGATGCGAATATTTGCAACATCCGTGGTACATACTGTTTAGCGATTTATTTTATATATATAGATATGTTTCACCACTCTAGTCATATTATATGTCTTTAGTTGCAATATGTATTTATAAATACTGTCACACAAACACAAAAGTTATTTGAACTGATTATAATTAAAAAACCATTCAAGTGTAAGTCGGACTCGTGCATCGGTAATCTATACATATTAAGTTTCTACCTGTTGCCATTATGATATCAAGCAAAAAATCACGTTTGTTGTGTGAGAGCCCTCTTAAATATTTATTTTTTTCTGTACTAGCTGTGCTCGCTACTTCGTACATGTGACATTTGGACTTTCAAGTAATTTTAATTTTTCATCGTATAAACCTTCCCTGGACTACGACAAACATTTCAAAACCAAAATCAGCTAAATCGGCCCAACAGTTCTCGAGTTTTAGCGAGACAAATGAACAGTAATTGGTTTTTAAATTTAAGATTTTGGTATTTGTTATTATAGCGACAACAGAAATACATCATCTGTGAAAATTTCAACTGTCTAATTATCAAGGTTCATGAGATACAGCATGGTGACAGACAGACGAACAGTGGAGTCTTAGTAATATGGTCTCGTTTTACCTTTTGGGTATGGAACCCTAAAAATATTGCTACTCTTATTGCATTGCATAAAATTTATTTTACAGGATCAGGAATGGGAAATTTTTGCCCATAATCCAGCACAATGTTCTAAAGTCAAGGCTGTCTCACTTCCAGCTTTTGAGCAGTAGTTCACATGAAGCGAACATCACTGTGAATGTTTCACCAACTTCATATGGTTCTTTGAGATTGTCTCTACACGTGAGGCTGGCTTTAGAACAGCTCTTCACACTTGGGTTCAGTGAAAAAGATGTGGATGATGTAAAGGGGATATTTGCTGATACTAATTTATATTTACTCTCAGCTACTGTTTTGATTGCAAGCTGTCATGTAAGTCAGATATATTTATTTAAAAAATATCATCATCAGCCTATCACAGTCCACTGCTGGACATAGGTCTCTCAAATTCCACGCCTCTTGGTTTGGTCCTCACCTTCTCGCACCAGGTCCTGCCAGCCATCTTGCGTAGATCATCACTCCACCTGGCTTGTAGAGGTTAGACTATGTTAATATTTATGTTATGATGTAACTAAATGGCTTAGTGTGTGTAATTTTTTAATTTTTAAACTATTTTTTAAAATTGAAAATATAAGCATCGCAAAACTGCTAAATGAGTAACAGAACTATTATAATGTGTGCAAATTTCAACTAAATCCATTACATAATAATTAATTATGAACTAAAATTAAAACATATTGTAATGTGGTGGAATATTTTGATAGGCTACTTATTTGATATATTTTTTTATATGGGCTTTTGGTCAAGGCTGCTTATCAAGTCATTTGTCGATGCTTGGTGGAGTCGAAATGTTCTTGAGTGGAGACCGCGATTAGGTAAACGTAGTGTAGGGCGCCCTATGTCACGATGGACTGACGATTTTTTTTATGTAATGGGAGGCAAACGAGCAGACGTATCGCCTGATGGTAAGCGTTTACCGCCGCCCATGGACACCCGCAACACCAAAGGCGTCACAAGTGCGATTCAAAGAAAGTGGCTGTCAGCCCAAGAGCGAGATAGTTGGCGCTCCTTAGGGTAGACCTTCGTTCAGCAGTAGATGGCGATTGGTTGATTGTTGTGTTGAGCTTACCAAGTTAATTGGTTAGGAAGTTTTTTTTTAAATTTATACTCTCGATTGTCGGCACTTGATGGAACTTGTTGCAATACATTCTAGAATTAAACTGACTTGTACTGTATGAGTAACCTTTGATAATGTCAGGTCAAACTTAATAAAAATAGTGGAATAAGTACAAGTGAGTTTAATTCTAGAATGTAGTTAGGAAGTTATTGTAGTATTTGATTTATTGTAGATGAAAGTTTAACACAGCATTAATAATCACAAATTTTAACAAAAAAAAAAACGATTTCAATCTGAACCAAATTGAAATGGGACCACACGGGAAGCACCAGCTTTCAAATAAAAAAAAAATCATCAAAATCGTTTCACCCAGTCGAGAGTATGAGGTAACAAACATGAAAAAAAAAATCAATTAAGTCGAATTGATAACCACCTCCTTTTTTGAAGTCGGTTAAAAAGCCGTAAGCCGTAAGCAGGTGTAAACAAGACGGCAGTAGGATAGACTTACTAAGAAAAAAAACCCTATTTTATTGTTTCACATCTAACATATTTTTTAACTATTTCAGTTGTTATTTGACTTCCTAGCGTTCAAGAATGATGTTTCGTTTTGGCGGCGTAAACGTTCTTTGGCTGGCTTATCTGCCCGTACTATCTTTTGGCGAGCATTCTCACAAATGGTTATATTTTTCTACCTTATGGATGCACAAACTTCACTTCTGGTGCTCATACCTGCTGGCATAAGTGCTCTCATTGAGGTAATTATTATTTTATATATTAATAGTTATTTTTAAGTAACGCTCGGTTCCTTCTGCGTGTCTGTTACTTGTCGCGGTAAAGAGTAGCCTATGAAATTCCTCAAGAATCAAAGTATCTCCATGCCAAATTTCATTGAAAACAGTGCAGTGGTTTAGCCGTGAAAGCGTAACAGAAAGACAGACAGAGTTCATTTCGAATATATAGTAATTGTTCGATACCGATCGTAGTAAATGTAGATTGTAATCGTAATACTAGGGTTTGTCATATGTGACAGTTATAAAATGTCACTTGACTCGGATCATAGAACTCACGAGAACAAGTCGAATACAAGTCGAGTACAATAATGGCGTCGGGGCCGTAATTTTGATTGTAATTTAGCTTCCGGTGTGATATTGTTTTGGCCACCGAGGTTTGTTAATCTATTAATTGGTAAAAGAGATTTTGCACCCGTGCGCCTCAGTTGATATCCCTTCACCAGGTGTGATTGTTTTGCGACTTGCGACGGCTATATCCATGGGCCCGTAAAGACTAGTACAAAGTTTCCAAACGGGGATCGCAAACGCCTGTTGATTGGACTCATCAGTAGTATAGACACTTGAGACAGAGTTAATTTCTAATATATATTATAGTAGTATACACACTTGAGACGTCAAATACACTTATTGTGAAATACCTACTTACACATCTGAAAGTTAGCAAAAATCAGATCATTTTTACATTTTCTCTGACTCAAGTTTAGGATACTATATTTTGTTAGGGGTTGTTGCTACAACCCCTAACAATTAAATGCTATGAAATATATTTAGCTTTAATTCCGCGAGACAAATATCCAGGTCTGAAAGCAGGGCACAAATCCCACCGTCATGCATACTCACATGCGTATCATGCATATGTACACATACAAAACAAGTGAGAAATAATTAGCATGCCATGCAACCAAACCTTCGTTGCTTGCGTTTGAGCTCAAACGCTCGACGAGTCAACATCTCCTGAGGATGCCCCGTGGAGGGGCGAAACACGTGTCGAGTATAGGTTTGGTTGCATGGCATGCTAATTATTTCTCACTTGTTTTGTATGTGTACATATGCATGATACGCATGTGAGTATGCATGACGGTGGGATTTGTGCCCTGCTTTCAGACCTGGATATTTGTCTCGCGGAATTAAAGCTAAATATATTTCATAGCATTTAATGTCATGGATTTCCGCAAAGTAACGCCTGATTCCATAACTTACCCTAACAATTAGGAGTTTTTACTAATAGTGCCTAGAAGTAGTCATAATTTTCCGACTGATGTTTAAACCTGCTTTGACTGCACGCTTGGCCTAGTGGTTTAAGCGGTCGCCACGCCGCTTTCTACTGCGGCAAGTGTTGTGGGTTCAAATCCCACATGAGACAACACTTTGTGTGATCCACAAATTGTTGTTCTGAGTCTGGGTGTTCTTTGTGTCCCTTACATATATGTTTGTAAAGTATATGCTATATTCATAAATTCCTATGTCTTAAAAAAACCGGGCTATGTTTACTGATACTTGTCATCATCATTATATTTTAATAGTCCTCTATTTAATATAAGCTTGTGATGCATTTATTCAGACAAAATCTAACAAATGTAAAGTTAACAATGTACCTTCATCTTTTTGCTGTGCTTTTCATGTCCATATTCACGCGAAAGCTAAAACTCTAAATAAACTTCGGATATATTTATTACATAGATCATGTATAAAAAAAGTACAATTCAAATTTCTAAAAACACGTTTTGCTGTGTTTAGCATTAGTATAATAGATCACAGAACGTGATAATCAAGGAATTTTATTATACATTTAACCGGATGCCATAAAGACGAGGTCATTGTACGTTTTATGAGTTTAAATAAATATACAATAAAATATTCAGAATAATGGCTAGGCTTTGACACATCTTAGGGCCTAGAATGAGTTTATTTTTTATCAACTCGAGTGACTGCTGCATTGCAATTGACCCGCATTTAAATCGTTACCTATCGCAATGCAGAACACGCTCGCCTTCGGCAAGGAGTTGATGTGAAATAAAGGCGGTTTGAACCATACTTAGTCTGGTAAAATCCAGTTTTTGAATCACACAAAAGAGAGCTTGTCGGTATTCAGCAATTCTCTATAATACTTTTCAAGGCAACTTTTTTCTGATAAATATTTAGATTCTTAGGGATAATAAGAGAATACATATATTTTTTAAAATAATTTTTTAATCTGTGGTAATTTAAGCCATCATTTTTCTTTCAACACTATATCACTTTCATATTTGATAACTAATAGGTGTATGTAGGTTTTGTGAATGCACCAGCCATAAGAACGCTGTGAGATTCTGTGTCGAATAACCAGAATAAGAAGGGTCTGTTGGCGATGAAATTTGGTTCAAATGTAGGATTGATCGCTGTCGTAAAGAGCTGCGATTCCAATTCTGGATGCTTCAAACCGGCCTTGTTCAATACGATAGTGGAGCGATGCACAAAAGCACTCGGTAGCGCCGCGGGGTGTGATATCGACCTGTAAAAGTATATAAAAAAAGTTAATATTTTAAAATTCATTCTAGTCTTAAAGAGTGTCGAATTGTCTATTAAATATAATTTTAACAAAAAAAAACAACATCAAGAACTGGACCAAATTGAAATAGGACAACACAGGAAGCACTAGCTTTCAAATAAAAAAAATAATCATCAAAATCGGTTCACACAGTCGAAAGTTTTGAGGCAACAAACATAAAAAAAATACAGACGAATTGAGAACCTCCTCCTTTTTTGAAGTCGGTTAATAATTCAGAAATAACCCAACCGATTTTTTTAATGTGTGTTCTGCTGGCGTGCCTAAGATAGGAACTATTTTAGGCACGCCAGCAGTTATTACGCTTCACGCATAGACCAATAGACGTCAAGGATGATTGAAAAGAGACGTAGACAAAGTTGCGTGGTTCAGCTAGTATGCTATATAGTTTAGATGCCATCACCATTGATCCTTGAATTGTATGGTCAACAATAACCGGAATAAAACTAGAGTTATAAAATCAATGATATTGAATACCTGAGTCCTCCAACCAATCAAAGTTTTCTAATCGAAAATCAATTCTATAAATAAAACTAAGAAACTCGAAACTTAATCCAAACAACTTTTTCTAGCAAAACACGAATAAGTGCATTTTAAGGCAAACAAAATCCATTTCCCTTATTCAAAATACGAGTTTCTTGTCCTAATAGAGTCCGGATGAATATATATAATAGGTTTTCATGTATTTAAAATACTGAACATACCTGGTCAGTACAGGATCTTCCCATAGGTCTTTTACTCCTGAGTTTTCTAATATCGCCTTTACATCGTACTCTGAGGTTAAACTAAAGCGCGGTATGGCGATTTCAATCGGGACATAGCTATCGGTTAGATTGTTCAGGAAATCGTCAATCACTGCTGCGCCTGTTACGAGGTTAACTGATTTTGCTGTACTGTCGTCAAGTATTATGCCAAAGACCATCCGATAGCGGTCGTTATAACCAACAGGCAGCTCGAGACATTCTATATTTAAAGTTGGAAGATGTGAAATTCTTGCACGTCTTTTGACTATCATTAAATCAACGGCACCAATTTGATTCCCTGTCGCACTATAAAACGGCGATCTTTCTACCAACGCGTCTTCAAAAGCAGTACTCCAAAGACCACTGTAGTCCACTGCATCTAGTATCACTGAATTGCCACTCAAGTCTATATTTGGCGAAGTTAATGAAGCGACCCGTCGTATCTCTTCCAAAGCATTGTCAGGATTGGATTGTAATGGCGCCGATACTATATCAATTAGAGAGTGTCGGTTAACAAATTGATGAAAAGTAGAATTAATTGAAACTCCTTCGTCGATTACTAAGACCCGTACGCTTGAAATGTCAACGTCGTTACTAAAAACTAACCGACTGGTTGCCAACTGGTAGTACTTTAGACGAGCACATAGATCATTAGGCAGTCTTAAAACTTGGAGCATGACGACCTGTTCTGGATATGTCATTCCTTCGATGATTGCACTCAAAGTTATCCATATTGATAGCGGAGAGAAGACGAAGTGATTGTTAACTGCGTTAGGCCCGATATGTTGGTACAAGTGTGCGGTGAATTCGTACAGGTCATCTCGATAATTTTGAGTTAAATCATAATCAGTATCATAATTCTTGAATTTGTACTCAGAATAAACCGACGCATTTAGCGCGAACAGTGCTATCACAGCAACAAATACTTTCATCATTGAACGTCCTACTATAATTGAAGATGATCACGTTGTGAAGACCGGTTGGACTACTATTCTTATTATATAGAGGAATATATGATTATGTAGACTCAAAGTTTTATGTATAATCCGTGTCTGTTGACAAACTGTGGCTAACAAAAGTATCGCCTTTAAAGTATTTGACCCACGACCTTGACCGGTCTCAGTCTGTCACTACTTACCTAACGAGTCTTATAGGTGACGTTGACGAGCGTCTAAAAGATGTACTTAAAAATAGGCACAAAAATCCCGCTGTATTTTTTTATCAATGAAAACGCAATGTAGGTGATAAGTAGACTTTTTGTCTCGAGCTCAAAGAAAGAAAGCAAATTCAAATTTAAAAGTAACAATAAAAATACTGTCACCAGAAAATGTTTAAGGAAAATGTGTTTGATATTTTTTTTATGTTACCAAGGTTAAAGTTAGGAACTAGTTATCGACTAGTTTACGTCATTGAATTGATAATGGCTGTCGATCCTAAGCAAATTTTGTTTTTAATTGTACACAATTTAGATGTAATAAGAACCAAAGGAAATTGTGGGCAGCGAATATTATAAATTAATAACAGAGCAATAAATCTCGTAGAAATATTTGGACGCACTCACGTAGTAGGGATTAAGCCTGTTGTCATTCACTGGAAAATTTACAAAAAAAGGTGTGAAACTTAAAAAGGATATTGAGAATCCAAATATAAAGGGACGGGAACGAAAGTAAAACTTTTTGCGCAGCCGATTAGGACAATGCATTGTAACTTGTACTAATCGGCTAACCTAAAGCCATAGAGTTTGTTTATGACGGCACAAGTCTTATTTTTAAATAAATTAATAATAGTTTTGCTGATAATCGAAAGTTTTCGAAAAGATAAAAAACAGAGTTTTAACAGATGCCAGCGATAGTCATCGCGATGGGGTATGGATCCAGTCTAGATTTGCGATAAAAAAGTACGAAAAACAGTGAAAAGTACAATTGAATGTTAGAGGAATGCGTTGTTTATAGCGTGTATTGTAATTAATTTAAATAAATTACTTTTAGTGTTAAGTAAGTACAAAAGCCCAGGTCGTAACAGAATATTTATATCTTTAATTCTAGTTCTGGAAAGTGACAAAAGTGCTACATTTGCGAGTAGCATGGTCTGGTTGGAAGATTCGCGTATGGCGGGACACAAGCGCCGATGCTGGCGAACGAAGCACAGCGCGTGCTGACGCCGAGGCCATGAGATACTTGTCTATGCTGCTTTACCCGTTGTGTGTAGCAGGAGCTATATATTCACTAGTATATGAGCCACATAAGAGGTGTGTAAATTACTTCATATAACTAGCCCTTTCGAATGCATGAATATTATAAAAAAAATTGTAATCGTCAATATCATCAACAGTTTTTTTTATGGATTATGGGGCAGGCGCTGTTTCACAACCGTTTTCTGTGAGGCCGTGGTATTACTCCGGTCGAGCCGGTCTATTCATGACAAAGCGTGGCTCTCCCACGGATTTTTTTTTATAGTTCACTGCAGGTCATTGGCATGTCCTTAGAAAGAAGGTTCCGGTCTTCTATACTACACTAGCCAGACGGGTATGTATGTATAGGGTTTATATTTTTGTGTGTGATATATGCGTGTTAATATGTGAGGTGTTAATAACAGCAGTTCCCGGACCCCTCCCGTCACAGGCGCAGAGTGGCACACCGTGTGGTTTTAGTCGGTTCGATTCCGACACACCGCCCCGCCGCAAACCCCGGTGGGGTGACGGACCGGGGACGGGACGGGGTTTCCACACGTAAAAAAGGGGTTTATATTTTTAATGCGTCACCAAAACAATCTTGCGGAGGTTACCCTTAAGTTTCCCTAAACTATGATCAATTAACGCCTAGTGTTGAACTGACTAGGCGTCCTAATGTGTCCATCATTATTTTTACCTCTGTTTTTTTTTCAGCTGGTACTCGTGGGCTTTACATAGTATAGTGAATGGAGTTTACGCATTCGGTTTCCTGTTCATGCTGCCACAGTTATTCGTAAACTACCGCCTCCGTTCTGTCGCCGCGTTGCCTTGGAGAGCCTTTATGTACAAGGCTTTCAACACTTTCATAGATGATATCTTCGCCTTTATTATAACTATGCCGACGGCACATCGAGTGGCGTGCTTCAGAGATGATCTTGTCTTCCTCGTGTATTTGTATCAGAGATGGTGAGTTTTATTTTGTTATTTTTGCAAAGACATTTTTTTGGAACAAAATGTATAGAATAATAATCTTTATTGTACAAATAACCTTCTACAATTTCCTTACAAATGAAAATTGCTCGTTGGTCTCCCGGTTGGTGTGTGCGACTGGTGATCATAAGGTCTCGGGTTCGATTCCTGGGTCGGACCAAATGTTTGTATGATCTACAAATATTTGTTTAAGAGTTTGGGTGTTTTCTATGTATAATATGTATGTATTTACAAAAAAAAGTATATATGTATTTGTATCAGTTGTCTAGTACCCATAACACAACCTCTGCTTAGCTTGGGGCTTGATGGCGTTGTGTGTTAGATGTCCAAAAATATTTATTAAATATTAATTATTAATTACAAGGTTTTAAGGTACAGGTCACACAATTAGACCAACCCTAACTCCCAAACTTGGTATTCCTGTGACTTGGGAGTTAATGTATAGAATTGTTGTTAGAATATACAATACTTGTTAGAACATAAAGAGTTAGCAACTAGAATTAGCATACATTAGTTACCTACGTTACATGATTCAATGACGTTGAGAAGGCAACATCCCGACCAGAATAACTGATATCTGTGAGATCAACAGTAGGTAGATCGAAACTGAATTTTGAACAATTCTTTTGATTAAAAAAGAGCTATAGTTCAACTAAGAAGCAACAGGCTCGACGATTGCTGGAATCACAAAAATTTAACAAAAAAAAAACAACTTCAAGAACTGGACCAAATTGAAATGGGACAAAACTAGTTGTCCACCAGCACCAGTTTTCAAATAAAAAAGAATCATCAAAATCGGTTCACCCAGTCTAAAGTACTGAGGTAACAAACAAAAAAAAACAGTCGAATTGAGAACCTCCTCCTTTTTTGAAGTCGGTTAATAAAGGACACTGGTTATGCAACTTATCGTTACTAACTATATTTTTTCATTCCAGGTTGTATCCGGTAGACAAGACCCGCACAGACACAGCTGGCAGTATGGATGAAAATCCAGAAGAGTTAGAACCTCTTAAGGACGCTGAAAAGAAAAAGGACGATTAAATGTTGACGATTAATTAATACATTTAAATGATTTACCGCAACAGGCTGTTTGAGGTGCTCCCGGTGACAGCACCGCGACTGGTTAGACGTTATTTATGTGTTAAATATAATTATTGAAATATTTTACGGTTTTCAATTAAATGCAGAAAATTGTTGTCTTTTAAAAAATAAGTAATGTATAATAGACGTTACGAAATTCGAATGTGAAATTATTATAATAATTATATTATTTTTTGAAGTTAATTTGCGTTCTTTCTATGTTCATATGTATTAGATTTTTTTAATGATTTTGAAAAATTCAGTTTACAGAAATCTATAATTGACGAATCTATTTGAATTTCTTTTTTTCTTAGCTTCACCTGTAGGTGTGTATGTTTATTTGTCTGTTTGTCTGTAGCCGACTTTTGTAAGCGTGTTTTTAGTTTATTTAAACTGTTTTTTTTTTAAAAATAAAAACAAAAATAGAGAGGTAATTATTCCCGTTCGGTCTCATTCTTTGGGTTTTTTTTATGAAATGAATGTGTAAAATCATTATTGAAGTTAGTGATTTAAAAGTTAATTATTTGACTTGGTTGGTAAATCTAAACTTTTGGATGAATATTATTCAGAGTAACTTGATTTGATTTTTAATAGGTACGCTTTAAGCATATAAAATTGTGTGTAATATGTTTTTAACTGTATCGAACTAGAAATTAGAAGTTGTTAAAGAAAAGCTGTATGAAGCGTTGTTAGTAACATATTTATTGAAGTGCAATGTATTCCAACATTCACAATTAAATTGCTTGTCGAAGTGTTTAATTAAAGCAGTATGGAAGGTGTAAAAAAGAAAACAGTACGTTGATTAGGTCTTCTTTAGTTACTTTAATTTTGTTGATTTTAAAATCATGGTAATGTTACAAAATTATTCAATATTTTTTATTAATAGATATAGTAAAGTGGCCAAATATAAGAATTATTTTTTTCAAAGGTTAAACTTATATTCTTTATTCTATTCGTTAACAAAAGGAATGGAATTGTGGCGACTTCCACATACAGCCCAATAAAGATGTACTACATGCGCCATCTACCGAAGACACACCGAACTATGAAGTAACTAATCCTGTATCGCAATATAGAGATTCTCGTGTCGATTAGCATATTTTATATAGAATAGGGGATGATCACATGACACCCGGTCGTCTACGGAATGATGCTCTCATTTATGATATTGACGGTAAACCAGCTGACTGGTCATGTAAAGGTTAGTAACATGAGTGTATATCCTTAGTCACAAGTGCGTCCTGCATGAATGTCTCTCTCCAGAATGGTTGATCTGAGCTTGCAATAATGTCACTCAGTTTGTGAAATGCAACGAAACAATTGTTTAACGTGGTATCACATCGTGGTTAGGTTAGAACGCTTACCTATCAACTTAGCTGTAAAACGATAATTAATTTTCTTATATTGCTTAGGAAATTATTATAAGTTACCATTAAGAGTCTAATGAATAATGATAAAAAATTGAAAATTTAGCCAATTAATGTTTGTTCTCAAAATTTTCCGAATGTGAAGATCTCGCTAAAAAAAGTTCTTCCCTTGAGAATACTATTATACACACCAAATACTTACAAGTATCCTAAATCTACAAAGCGAGTGAAAGAAAAAGATGACTGCCTAGAAGAATAAATAATTAAGAGGCGAAAGAGGGGTTCGCGGATGGAAGTTTGTACGGTAAGGGGCAATTTATACTAGCGCAGACTCGAAACGCATCGAAGAGTCAAATTCTTTACAAGTAAAGCGAAGCCGCACGAATTCGAAAGACTCTTTCGAAACTCGAACTCTTTTACTTGTAGTCATGGGCATCAACAGCAGTGCTATTGAATCACTTGCCAGTTGACTCTCGTAGCTGAAACGTGTGTAAAAATGGTTAACATTGATCTCGCTATGATATTACTTATATCGGAAGTTGAAGAAGAAGGAAACGAAGAAAGAAGAAAAAGAAAGTGGAATTATAACGTTCCGTAATTTCCGACTGATGACGCGTAGGTTCGCTAGTGGGCGCATGGACACGCGAGAATGCGCGCGCACCAATCAGCGTTGTTCACGCGCAGACGCGAGAATTCCGAAGAATGTGCGAGTCTTTTTCAAATCTCGGAAGTAATGTGTGCGTTACGCTGTGGAGTTGAGGTTGAATTTGTTATTTTTAGTTTTGAATAGACGCTTCGATGCGCTTCGACTCTGCGCTAGTATAAATTGACCCTAAACCTATCAGCGTTATGCTTTTATGATGTCCAAGATATTTACTTTAATGTTAATTGTTCATTAATGATAAACAAAAATTTAATTTTCAAATGTTAATTTTGACTAGGTCACCCTATTTACCATTTTAACGCATGTTTAAAGATTTTTTGTAATAGATGGGTATTTTTTTATTAATATGATCTTAATGAGCTGCTCTTCACTTTTATAAGTTGTGACTACTTTTATAATTCAAAATAATTATGTATCAAATGAGCATTATTTGTATATACGATACGAATTATTTGTTTAAAAGTTGTAAATAAATTGATATTTTCGCTGAAAACAATAATGTATTAGAATATTTTTTGTATTACTGACTACCCTGTCTGCCCTAATCCTGCCTGCCCTAATCATGTCTGCCTAATCCTGCCTGCCCCAGTGATGCGAAAACTAGATAAAAATAATCTTAAAGCGGATTGTATAACGAACGAAAATTTTAGGTGAACCTGTGCAGAACTTTTTTTTCTAGTTTTTAAAGTATATTATATATCTACTAGCTGACCCGGCAAACGTTGTTTTGCCAAAAAAAATTGGGGTATAAAAAATAGATGTTGGTCGATTCTCAGATCTACCCGATATGCGCACCAAATTTCATAAAAATCGGTCCAGCCGCTTCAGAGGAGTATGGTAACTAACATTGTGACACGAGAATTTTATGTATAAGATATAAAGAAAGTCAACTTTCTTATAATATGTCTGCGGGTAGGTCAGATAACGCGATAAATAGTGGCCAATGCCCTTCCTCAAGAATCAAAGGATCGGTTCAGCGGTTTAGCCGTGAAAGCGTAACAGACAGAGTTACTTTCGAATTTATAATATTAGTGGATAGGATCAAAGAGGGCTATATAATGTAATTTGTTTTGGGAACATCGTAACTTTTTTAACATAATACTAATTATGATTAATGTTTAAAAATTAAAAAGCAGCTGCTCAATCAACAGCATGTTTGATGATTGTATTATGTTGATTGATATTAGTCCAATTTTTTTTGACGATTATAAATCGGTATCTGTAATTTTTGTATCAGCTCTGGTTTGAAAAATATGTTTTTCCCCAATATGCAGCGGTTTCTCTTGTAAAGCATAAGTATTAGACTACGGGCCCATGTCGAAAATTGATGGGTCATGTGAACCACCAGGACAGCCTAACGTAAGTTCCGTACAAAGCTTAAAACGTATGAAACGAGTTCTAAATTTTATGGCGAACCTCAGATAATATCCGTGGCCGGCGTGAATATGTTGACATCTCCAAAATAGTGATTTTACAGGGCCGCAGTTTTAAAGTTTGACATGTTGTGAAAAATCGAGATGAGCCTTAAACTTGCATGTCTGAATTTATTTAGGGATAAATGTGTGTCGTCTTTGGAATACCAATAAGAAATATGCTTAAATTATAATATTTTTTTCTTTAACATACATATCAATTTGTTCACCAACTAGTTATCAATATATTCACCATTTCCCTAAGAAAATGAAAGCTAGAAAAGGGCCATTAATTAATGAAATACGGATTGTTTTAAGCATTTTTGTTCTTTCCTACATCTGTGTTGCTTACATATGGTCAGGGAAGCTGGGTACATAACACTTATTAGACGTATTGTTTAATAAATGTTTTGTACCTAGCTCCCCTTCTTTATCCTATGTAAGATTTATTAGAGCTGTTTCTAAACAGTTATAATATAAATCACTGTTTGCTCTCAAGTTACCATCACTTTTCATCAAAATCAATATTTTGATTCATGAGATATTAGGAAGAGAAAAACGTTATTCCTTTTTCTGAAATTACATTAAAACATGCACTAAAATTTTTACGTACTTAATTAACTATCTTGTAAATATTACTGTTCAAATTGGAAAAAATAATAAAAAATCACTATTACAAAAGTTGTTTACATTTAAATAAACAAACATTCAGGTGGCTCTAATAAAAGCGTGTTAATAAAACAACCATATTATTTATGTTTTTAATAGAGAAATTTTATATAAAAAGGGTATGTCTTTTATATTTAAATGTGCTCTTGTTCCTCTAAATCAGGGTCGTCCTCATCTATGTCTGGATCAGTAGGGACACAGGTTGTCGTTTTTAAATTTCGGTAGAAATCATGAAAAACCACTGAAAAACGGTATCTATCAAATCCAAAATATCCATTAGATCTTTTTTTTTCAGCACTGATTGGCTGTGGCTCCTTAGAAATTTCCTTTAATTTGAAAATTTCATTATTATAAGGTCTTCCTCTTTTCTTGAAATTTACGGTTTCAAATGCAGCGTCGCGATCAAGAGTATTTTTGAAGTTTATTGTACCATATGTAGATTTCTTATATTGCAACCATTTTATAGGTTGCCATAGAAATCTTTGACCGGATGCGTCATTCTTTTTTAAAGAAAATGGCCCTCTCTTGGATTTAAGTTCAGAAAAATCGAAGAAGTCTTTCAATGTCATTACAACCACATTGAAGTGGTTTGTAATTTTGCATGTCCTTACTAATTGCACCCAATCATTTAAATGATTAATCTTCATTTGAGTTCTTTTTTTGGTTTTTTCTATGATTGCGTGATCCGAGTCACACTCCATGTGAGTATGTCCGCTTAACAGAAATTTGTGGTTAATAACTTGCAAAGTAGGATGGTTATTAAGTAAAAACATAAACATCATGGCCACGATGTTATTTTTGTTTTGTCCTCCGCATGTGTCGGAGTAGAAAATGATTTCCTTCACGTCAGGTGGTAATCTTTGGCAAAAATTAAATAAACAGGATGCAATTTGATTCGCTCCCTGACTTCCTATAGTCTCGTCCCACATATAACATGTTGCCGCGTTGTTTCCTAGGTCATGAATTGTTAAATGAAATGACCAAAGCTGTCGCTTATAAAAGGAGACCGAAGTTTTTAAGTAAGGTGTAGGTAGGCATTGTTGGAGGTCAAAAGCAAATGCCCTAATCGAAAAGTCTTTTTTAACGTGGTCTTTATCAGAACGTTTTTCATTGTAAGCTTTTTCAGCTTGATTTTGATGTTCAGCTAATTCTGCTGCTAAGATAATTTTGCGATCTTCTGCTACTTTAAGTTTAGCGTGATAAAGGTCACATGTGTTGCACGTATCTTTCGAGGGTTGCTTAAAAGAGAGGTTCATGTTGTGGAAGCATTTGGCATATAATTTTATTTTTATCTGTTATCTATTTCAGAATTTATGTCAAGAGCAAAGTCTTGGGTTTGTTTAACATTTAAAGACAGCGAAACATTCTTTTGTGTTGTCCTATCCAGCATTTCTATTGCATATGACGTAGATGCAGGTTCCTCATCGATCATGTCAGGTACATTAATTATGTCAGGCAACAAAAGTAATTTTTGTACTTGGGATATCTCAGAATCTAATTTCTTAATCTTTCTAGAATTTATATTTTCATTAGACGCAGCTCTGAGTAGAATCTATGGTGTATAACGTAACGGATTGCTTTTCAATAAGTTCACAGTCATCGTAATTTGACTCACAGTCGGCTTCTGATTCATCCACTACAATTTTTTTCTTATTGTGTATTACATAGTCAGGGTCCATAAGACTATTATCGCTAATAGCACCATGGGGACTCATTCTTTCGTTCTCTGAAAAATCACTGTTTTCAATAATATCCAATGAATGTTCACTTCCTAGGTCTTCTGCAGTCAATACATTAAATAGTTTTTCAGTTTCGGGAGACATTGTCTGTATGGGAGATGAAAGGGGATCGATATTACTAAACGACGATTGTGAGGCTAATAGCGAAGATTCGGTGAGCATAAGACTAGAAATATCTTCACCTAAAACAAAAAAGCGTCAAAAATGTAAGAACCATCATTTTCTTTTAAATGAAATAGGTATTTAGGAACCGAAAACCACTTACACTGCAGTTTTCTTTGCTTTGTCTTATGTGCTAGAGGAGTTAAAGGCAAAAACGGTGGTGGGGAAATTGAAAGATGTTCATTAGAAAATAGATCTTCAGGGTTGCGTTCATCTAAAGCAAAGAAAAATCGAAATAAGCATACTTGAACTGATTTTGACTGACTACATTAGGTGGTATAAGAAAGATTAAGTATATTTTTTTCTAAAGCTGTAAACGATTACACCTTAGTAAAAGCAAAAGCAACAAGGTGTCCATTGCCTTCGAAAACCCCATGGAATAGTTACGCAACTGGTAACTTTGGCTTATGTAAAAACTTTCCGTCTCCAAATAGCAACTCATCAGAATAAATCCATCACAAACCACATCATCAAATTTAGCTTGATCATTGAAAACTGAAAGCATAGCTAAATATTAAGATACAATTTTCTGTAATTCCTCAAAGCAACAAGATATGCGTAAATTGACTACCATACTTAAAACAAGCGCGTGTTTTCGTTACGATATTTACCGCACCGGAAGCCTTTTACCTACCACACATATTATAGGTGCATAAAATTCGCTTAAAATGTTCCTTTGGAGAGACTTGGAGAGGTCTACGTCCTGCAGTGAAGGTATTTCGACAAAGATTATGAAGATATGAAACTCAGATATCTTCGTTTTATTTTTGTAGATATACATACATATTTATTTTATTTATATCTTTATTGTGTACATAAAATAAAAAAAAAATAACAACAAAAAATGAGTAACAAAGATGTATACGTAACGTATATTCCTAGTTGGTAGCATTTGTTTTTTAAATAATGTAAACTTTGATTAGATTACTTACTTAGGTAATCAAAGTTTACATTATATTAAACTGATAGATATGATATGAGATTTTCATAGTTAGAATGACTTTAGGTATCTTACCCTCTTCATTTGTTTTATTTGTTAAGTTGACAGAAGATTTTAACCTAACTTCATCGCGAAGTTCTATTAGCTTACGCTTTCTAAGTATCAATTCCTTCATAGCAATGTTTTGATACTGGAACAATAACATAAGTAGTTTTAAGGCACATGAATAATAATAATACCAGTCCTAAGTCGAAGACACTGTTCCGGTACTGTGTATAGATTTAATTGGTTTAAGAAAGGTTGACTCTGATCTGCCGAACTAGACTCAGAGAACTTTAATAACGTTATGTATCATAGGATTGAACTCAAGATTTCTACGTGATAATAGTTGAGTCTGCCAACTAGGTTATCGTTAGTTTTTAAGAAAAATACACCTGGTCAAAACAAAAAGGTAATTACATACACAGTAGGTACTTAGTCACTTTTAAAAACTCAAAATCATTTTAAATTAAAATATACTTACATTGTCCTGATCTTCCATGGCAGATATCTGTAGGACTTACACTCTTACAATAAATAAATATAAAACTATAAAATTCAGTTTCGGCTAGTTCGAGCAGTGACGATGAAATGGCATTGCAAATATCATCAATAGAAATGGCGCGAAAATTTACATATTTCAAATATGTCTATTTTCGCGCCATTTCTATTTTAGTAGGCATGCACCGATCGTTTCCTAAACCATGGAGCGTAAAACTCCGGTCTTAAATCGTACTAATACTACAAAATTGGGTCGTGCTGCGGGCACAACTTAATACTTTTACATTTTTGCAAGTAGATTAGTTGACAGCTTTTTTTTATTCTAGATTCGTTGCATAGAAAATTAAATGAATGCAATACTTAGCTTTCATATCCAAGGATATCATAGTCAATTTAATCGATATTATGCAACCATAACTGCCTAACTTAATATAAGCGATTAAGTTTCAATTTATGTTGGAATGCCTTTAATGATATTGGTGTAAAATAACATTAATCCTAAAAATATCATTGTATAATTTGAGATATCTGTTTCGTTTAAAGTTTGTTAGCGAGCATAAATTGATATTTTAACATATCAATGTATTCTGCCGCGCAATTCATAAACGCAGTAACTACCACTTACTGCGTTTATGGTTGTTTTAGATATTTGAGATGCTGACATTGAGATCTACATGAATCAAAAACCCGTTTTTTTCTATCTGTATTAGAAAGGTCAAAACATATTTTCATAAATGCAGTAAAGAGCAGATTTTAGGTTTATGTACATAGTATAATCGCAGTAAGAGTACTTAATAACTTAATGTTATGTGAAAACCCATGCTTACTGACATTTGCAACTTAACATTAATGCAGTATGTGCCAATTACGTGATTTTTGTTATGTTTCTAAAAGTATCAAATTAATCTTGCACATAGTATATGTGCAGTAAGTTCACTTAACCATTGAAAAATTTGTTTCCATAATAAAAACAGATAAGCCGTGCTTAATATTAATGCAGTAATTACAAATTATGCTGCGTACATATTAAGGTTCACCAGAGTATTGTTTAACTGCAACATGTTACGAACGCAGTAACCGACAATAACGGCCTTTATGGCGCATTTATTTACCTCAAATATCTCTATTTATTTTAATGTTATAAGATCGTTTAGTGCATAGGTACATGTCAGAGCAAAATTGGAATGCAAATCAATCTGTGCCAAAATTTTAGATGTAGTGACAGTATATAATAACACTGAATTCATATACCAAGTGGGCACTTGCAAGTTTATCATCATCATCATCATCACAGCCTCTAATTTGTCCGTCTTCGGACGCAGGCCTCCTCTCCCAATTTCCATTTCTCGCGATCCCGTGCCATCGCCATCCAGTTCACTCCCGCTCGTCCCCGTATATCGTCGACCCATCTTTTTGGTGGTCTGCCTCTGCCTCGGGTGTTTGCTCGGGGTCTCCACTCAAGCACTCATCGAGCCCACCGGCCGTAGTCCAGTCTAGCAATGTGTCCTGCCCATCTCCATTTCCGGCGTTCTATTTCTTGTACGACATCTACGACTTTAGTCTTTTCTCTGATCCACTCGTTTCTCTTTCTGTGCATCAGAGTTATGCCAAGCATCGACCTCTCCATTGCTCTCTGTGCTACTCGTAGTTTCTCAGCAGACTTTTCGGTCAAAGTCGTAGTTTCCATGCCATATGTGAATACAGGCAGGACGCATTGGTTAAATACCCTGGTTTTCAGGTGTTGCGCGATTCTCTTAGAGCGGAAAATTTGGCTATTCGCTCCGAAAGCTGACCAAGCCTGAGCGATCCTCCCTTCCACTTCGGCCACCTGGTCTTCCAGACCCAGGGTTATCTTATGGCCAAGATAGATGTAGTGGTCGACTCTTTCAACTGGCAAATGGTGCCTATCCGCCTCAGGGATATTTGTAAGTATTTTCGTTTTTCCCTCGTTCATTTTCAGACCAATTTTCGTTGATTCTCTCCGTAGGTCTTCTATCATGGAAAGCATATCATCTATGTTATCAGCCACCAATGCGATGTCATCTGCGAATCTCAAGTTGTTGAGTCTTTCTCCGTCGATCATTATGCCTTTATTGTGCCATTCCAGTCTCTTGAAGATGTTCTCGAGGGCGGCATTGAACAGTTTAGGTGATATTGTATCTCCCTGCCGCACTCCTCTCTCGAGTTTAAATGGCTCTGTCAGTTTATGGAGACTAACCGAAGACGTGGTATGAAGCTGTAGGTGCTTAATTATCTGTATGTACCTTTCATCTATTCGGCAGTCCACGAGGGCCTTTTCCACTGCCCAGTTTTCAACCGAGTCGAAGGCTTTTTCATAGTCGACGAAGGTGATTATTAGTGACTTTCTATACTCATGGCATTTTTCGATGGTAGTCTTTAACGTCTGTAGATGGTCACTGGTGCTGAAGCCGGATCGGAAGCCTGCCTGCTCTCTAGGTTGATACTCGTCTAGCTTCTTACTTAATCTATTCAAGATAACTATACTGAACAGTTTGTACACGTGTGACAGAAGGCTAATGGGGCGGTAGTTATCCAGTTTCCGGATGTCTCCCTTTTTGTGTAGGAGAATTATTATTGCATTGTTCCAGTCATTAGGCACGGACGCTGTCAATATGCACTCTGTGAACAGTAGTGCAAGTGCTCTCCATAGTGGGTCTGGTCCCATTTTTAGCATTTCCGGTACAATGCCATCCTGTCCAGGAGATCGCCTATACTTAAGTTGTCTCAGTGCCAGATGTAACTCTTCAATCGTCACGTCGGGTATTTCCTCGGAACCGACATTGGGGACACGAGGCCTCGCCATTGACGGCAAATCCGTATTTATTTCAGGCGCTGTTAATTTACTCTTATAGAGATTTTCGTAGAACTTTCTTGCAACTCTCAGTAGGTGCTCTCTGTTCGTGATGATGTTGTTTCTATCGTCAAACAACTTGAAGATCTCTTTCCTGCCATTTGACAATTCGGTGCGCAGTATTCTTCGACTGGTGTTCATTTCGATTGCTTTTTCAATGCGATTTTCTTGGTACTGCAAAAGGTCTTGTTTTATATTCTGACGGATTCTACTATTCAGAATTCTGTATTCTTGAGTGTCCGCTTTGTTTTCTGTGCGCATTTGATGGCGTTGATCCATTTGCCTAAGAGTATCTCCAGTTAGTTTTTTAGGTCTAAAGTTGGTCATATCAGGTGCTACGTGTTCCAGCGCCTCTGCCATAACTCGGATCAGGTGTTCGTTTATGTCGTCTATTGACAGCGATTTTAGTCGGTGAATGTTATGGATATTATCAGTTACGTAGGACTTATATTGTTCGGCATTAGCTCTAATCACATCCGGAATAACACGACACGGAGTACTTTTCCGTACAAGTTTCCGTCTTTCCTTCTTTATATTGACTGAGAGTTTAGCACGCAGCAAACGGTGGTCACTGCCAGTTGTGAAGTTGTTGAGCACTGCTACATCACACACAAAGTCCCTGCGGTTGGTTAAGACATAATCGTATTCCTTTTTATGTATACCATCCGGGTGCCTCCAAGTCCATTTCTGTTGAGTTTTTTTTCAAAATGTGTGTTCATGATGTGCATGTTGTTTTTAAGTGCGTAATGTATCAGCGCTTTGCCTCTGTCATTTCTTGCACCAAATCCGAAGCCGCCCATGCAGTTTTTGAGGTCCGATTCCTTTTTCCCAACCTGAGCGTTAAAATCTCCCATAACCATTGTATACTGAGACTTAATCCTTTCCATGACGCTGGTTACTTGTTCGTATACTTCGTCAACCTCTTCGTCTGAATGGCTTGCCGTAGGAGCATACACCTGTATTATTAATAGTGTGTATTTTGTTGATAGTTTAAATTTGGCATATGCTACTCTATTGGACACACTTCCAATTTCAAGCAGGCGATGTTTAAATTCCCTGTTTATTAGAAAGCCGACTCCACCTATTCCTTTTCTTGTTCCTTCTTTGTAGTAAAGAAGGTTCCCTGATGGCAATGTTAGCAATTCCTCACCTTCTCTTCGAATTTCGCACAAGCCCAGCAGGTGCCATTTGATGCGATGCAGTTCGACTTCTACCTCCATGAGACGGTCATCAGTAGAGAGTGTCCGAACATTATATGTGGCGATGAAAAGTTTTTGATTACGGCAGTTAGTCAACTCCCAGGGATTACTTGTCGCACCCCTGCCCCGTGTCTCATGGTCACTGCTCAAACCATGGATTGACAGGGCACTGGGAACTCGGGGTCGATTCGTACTTTTGTCTGCCATGTTTATTAGGGGAGGGGGGTTAGCTATAATCACCACGCCAGCAACGACGGGTTGGTGATCGCAGTACTGTAACCGGGTTTGACGGTTTCCATCTACGCTTACAGGTTTTCATTTCCTTTGCCGTTAGCCTGTTCCTGAGGTTCGCCTTAAGGAACGCTGGCAGCAGCCCACTGCCAGGGCTATGCACTTATTTACTGGCGGTGCAGGCTCGCCATTACGCAAGATATTTCCGGGTTATGTGGTATTTCTTGGGGATGTCTGTGCCATGAGACATTCCACCACCCCTGCTATCTTGCCGCTTAGGTCCGGGACTGCTTATTTGGTATACCTTATTCGCAGCTGTCCTATATATCTATAGGATGTTCCACTATCCGCCACCTGTGGACCCGGTAGGTAGCTTAAGCTCAGCCCCTACAACCCCTACAGTTTATAGTAATCACTTATTTTAAGGGCACTTTAAAATGGTGTTGTTGCCGACATTTTATAACGTTGCTAAGTTCCATTATTCCATATAATAGGACAAACATGGAAGCACTTTACAGCGACTAGAGGCGTAACATTGATCTAGGAGGGTCACAGTCAGCGTTCCTGTGCTTTTAATAGAGAGTTTTCGTGACGGACTGAATGTTTGGAACTGGTATATAAGGAGATGAGCAGCGTCGCCAAACGTCGTAGCTCAGGAAGGGTTTGAGTTTTCATAACAGCCCAAGCGAACCATACAAAATGTGTTACAACAAGCTACAGGCACTTGTGTAAGCAACAAAATCGACTTCATAAAGGCCATAAATACCCGTTACGTTTAACGTTTGCTAGGTTTTTACAGGATGAGTGCAGGATGAAGTTTTCAAATGACGATCGACGCATTACTGTGGGCGATTTGGAGAAAGGGTTTCAGGTCTCTCTGAACATACACGAAACTTACCATGAAACGGGTGGGATAACCCTAGTACGAAAATCTCGTGCTCGTAATTCTCAACTAACTCAGCCAGGGTTCATCTTGATGCAGAGCAATGCTCGATCACATACGGCGCTACTAACAATCTCCACATAAACTGAAGCTGAAATTCAAGTTATAGTTACAATGGCCTGCTAGGAATTTAAACCTGCAGCCTATTGAGCACTCGTGGGCCCAATTGAAAAAAGTGTCAAAGAAAGCAACATCCACATAATCTCTCAGCAGAATCTCATAAATGATTTTAAAACATGTTGGCAAAAGGTTCTAGAAGTTAACGTTAGCCATGAGGAAATACATTATTAAAAGAGGAGGTCATATCCAATGAAAAACAAAAAATATTTAGCTTCAACTCGTAACGTAAAGAAAAACGTACCCACTTTTTAAACAGCTATTTTTCTTTAAAGTTGACATTAAATGCCTAAATTCAATTTATTTAATACATTATTTTCAGTTAAACTTATTTTAAGTTAACTTTACTTAAAATAATACATTTTAAATATATTTTTTTACAATTTTTAATTACAATAACAGAAAAAACTAAACTAGTCTTTCAAAAATTAACAAAATTCAGGTAGGTAGCCATAATTTTATTTTGAGTTGTGCGTGTTTGTTTCATCGTAAATATCTGCTCCATCTACATATTCTACATAACATATTTTGAGAAAGAAGGTATCTCATGGAAGACAAAATGATGTCTGCCCTAAATGCAAATGAAAAACCGACCGAAAAGCATTGAACTAATATATATTATTCCTCAATGCCGAAAAGTTGACAAATGAACCTGATGTCCGGCGCAGGTATAGTAGGTAGTTATAAACATTTACCGATTGTTTTTGCATGATTTAGATAAATTCAGTTATTTGATACGGTTATTTCAACGACAGTTTAAGTTAATTTGAAAAACATAATGACAACATTTCCTTTTTAAGTGCGTCATTTACTAATACGTTTGTTTTTAGTTCGACTATTATTTATTTTTAATTTTTTGATAGAAAATTGTTGCTAAAATAATTATTATAACCAACAAATTAAATCTGAGATGGGTGCCATTGTGTAACTACTCAATTAAAATGATCCTGTGGTTTAGGTAATAAAATGAAATCAACAATTATTTGTAATCTTTGTTTCATTTAGTCATTGCTCTTTTGGCAACGTTCAACGTAAAAGCAGTATTGACATAAGATAAATGCAGTATAATTGTAATTTTACTGTGCTGTAAAACTTTTGATGAGTTATTTATTTTCATGTTCCTACACATAAATGCAGTAATCTGTAAAAATATGGCGCATATATAATGTTGAAAGTTTTACCATTACATTGAATCACTTAACATATATGCCGTAAGTACAAGAAACTCCACATAAATGCAGTAAGCAACACACATACTGCGTTCATGAGTAGTGTCGAGTGAGAACTAAGTGAAGCCATAACATAAACAGTTTTTTAAATATTTAATTCACAAAATATTAAATAAAAAGCAAAAATCTAAAACCAAGTTAATCTCCTAAATTTGCTCTTTCAGCCCATATATACATCTTTACTAATCTTTGCGTAACAAATTGTAGGCAACCAAAAATAAAATTTCAACTTTAACTGCGTTTTTCTCGAAACCATTCACATGTTCTTTACTGCGTTTATAAATTGCGCGGCAGTATTCACAACGATAGTTTTACTGGAATTAGCGAGCATAACTTGACAAATCAATATATCAAAATAGTGGCAGCGAATTTTATTTTCGTGAGCGTGCATAAGTTGATAGATCATTTTATCAATTTTGTAACAGATCATAATGTCAGGCGTTAATTTGATATGTCTTTTTGTTAAATAATGTACCTTCAAGACCAAGATATTCAAGTATTACCACATGTAATAATTCAAAAAGTTATCATCACATCAAAATGATTGTTTTTTTCTATGGAAGAACATAGGCTAAAGAAGCGCCAAAACGGATAAAAAAATATATATGTCGAGATATCAACATATTCACGCCAGCCACGGATATATACTATACTAGGCCGAATATATCCTGCTCGCTCTTAGATTATCTACTTCTCTGTCGCTCTAACGTGACGCCATCTTGTCTATGATAGCTCTATGCCTCTATGTCATTCGCTAATTCCCCGCGAAAGTTGATTTTCTGCACGAATTCGTACAGGATAATTTTCGAATAAGTTATTAAGAATATTGTTATTTTATTATTTTTTTGCGTTTAATAGTATTTTTTGTGTTTATTCGTAATTTTTTGTGTAAATATATAAATATGCATTACAAAAAGTGCGAAATATGCGGTATAAGAGCTCGTCGTATAATAGAACAAAAACGTCCATTTATGGCAAAATTTCCCTTGGATGAAGTAAGGTAATTTAAATACTCTTTTATTGTTACATAATATGTTCCAGTTGCCTAATATTAGCCGGTAATTACATTAAATTTTTCATAACGTGTTAAAAATAGTGTTGTACCGCTGCTATCGATATTGTTAAACACATAATCTTTGTTGAGATGTCAGATAATATTATTATATCACTTTTAAACAATAATAAATTTAAAAAGGAACAAATTTCTTATAAGCAATTTGATATCATTTGTTATAATTAATATGACTAATCTTACATTATTTTCGTCACAGAATCAGTCACATTGTCTGCTCCTTTGAAATGAATAATTTGCAAGCTGATAATATACTTTGAAGCCAAAGTAAATTGCACTTTTATTGCCTACGTATCAATCGTAACATAATAATTGTAACCAAAATGAACCATATGAACATGATTTATTTTATTACTGAACCCAAATTACTCATGTATGTAAAATACTTGTTGAAAAAGTATGAAAATATAATTTATAATATTTGTTGTATTCGTGTAAGTTCTCCATGAAATCATGAACACTCTTTCTTGACCTTGGTTCTGTATGAAAAAATTCTGAAGGTAATCTAATTGTTTGACCGTATACCTACCATTTCCGCTGCACTAATTCCTGTATCTGTCCTAAAAGCTGCTCGTAATCCTAACATGACCATTGGTAGCTCATCTACCCAGTCTGTACCTTGACTTAATTTGGTGGTTAATGCAGTTTTAAGAGTGCGATGCCATCTCTCAATTAATCCATTACTCTGTGGATGGTAAGGCGTAGTGCGAATTCGTTGCACACCTAACAATTTCATTAATTCGTTAAATAAATCGCTTTCGAATTGCCTACCTTGATCCGTAGTAATCTTACTAGGACAACCAAATCTACAAATCCATTCTTTTAAAATAACCTTAGATACAATTTCTGCTGAAATGTCTGAAACCGGAATACATTCTACCCAGTTTGTGAAACTGTCTATTATGGTAACTAAATAACGATGGCCATATTTCGAAGTTTCCAACGGTCCTACTAAATCCGTATGAATGTGATCAAATCTACTACACGGTGGAAAGTTACCTAAATCCGAAACTGTATGTCTCTTTACTTTAGTTTTCTGACAAGCTATACAAGCTTTAGTTAACGTATTAATATCTCTATTCATCCCTGGCCAGAAAAACTTTTGTGTCATCAACTTTCTAGTTGTACGAACGCCTGGATGACTGATTCCGTGTACGCTATGAAAAACTAATTCCCTGAATTGGACAGATACATAGGGCCTAGCGTACTTCGTAGAAACTTCACAATAAACAACTTTGTTGCAGTTCGGTAAGCTGATATGCTTAAATTGCAATTAATTATTCTTTGTACTTATACTGAGTGGGTGTTCCTTTTCTTGTGGGCGAGCAAATTCCTCGTAATCAATAGCTGTTGGACAAACTATAGACTCAACACGTTATAACGCGTCTGCTTCTACGTTATTAGAACCGACAATGTACTTTATTTCGCTGGTAAACTCACTAATATAGAGTAATTGTCGAGTTCTACGGGCTAATTCCTTATTACTACTAACTATTTTTGTAAAAGCATAAGACAATGGTTTATGATCCGTATACACGATTAGATTTTGTCCTTCAATGAAATCTCTAAAATACACTATAGCCAAATATATTGCTGTTAACTCTTTATCGTAAGTACTGTATTTCCGTTGTGCATCAGATGGCTTTTTCGAGAAAAATCCTAACGGTTCCGATTTTCCGTTTACTATTTGCTCTAGACAGGCTCCGACACAGGTGTCGCTAGCGTCTGTAGTTAGTGTATACTGTACATTTGATCTAGGATGCGCTAGGGTAATTGCATTTTCTAAAGACTTCTTACATTTATCGAAAGCTTCTAAACTACTTGCATCCCAGCAAATCAAGGTTTTATCTTTCGTTTTTGTATTATGTAAAAACTTATTAAGCTCGCTCTGATAAGCTACAGCGTGTGGTAAATGATATCTATAAAAATTAATCATTCCTAAAAAACGACGAAGTTCTTCAACTGTTTTTGGTCTTGGGTAATTAACAATAGCCTGAACCTTCTCCGGCAACGGGCTAATGCCATTACTTGACACTGAATATCCTAAGAAATCTATACGAGATTGTCCGAAAACACATTTATTCACATTGATAGTGATACCTAACTTGTCGAGTCTTTCAAAAATGAGTCGTAAGTGTAATTTATTGCTTTTCTCATCAATTTGACGCTACTAAAATGTCGTCCAAATAACAGAAAAGTGCTGACTCATAGCTTCCTTCTTTACCTATTGTCTCTATTCCTTTTAATACTTCATGATCCATAAATCTCTGAAAAGTCTGTGGACTATTACGGAATCCAAATCCCATTCGAGGAAACTCATATAAACCCCACGGCGTACAGATTGCCGTTTTTTCAATATCCTCGTCCGCGACCATTATATTATTAAAAGCTCTATTTAAATCAATCACACTGAGACATTTCTTATCGTTTAAAATGTACGTAAAGTCCTTTAAGCGAGGTATTGGGTACCTATCGGGCTTAGTTAAAGAATTAAGTGCTCTATAATCGCCACAAGGCCTTAAGCTACCATCTTTCTTTGGAACTACGTGGAGAGGACTTGCCCATTCTCCTTTACCTGGCCTACATATGCCTAATTCCTGCATCTTTGTGAACTCCTCTTTAACCTTGTTGTACCGGTCCGGCGGTAGTGGCCTTGGACGCGCACATACCGGGGCTCCGGTGGTTACAATATGGTTTCGGCAAGGGCGTCGCCAAGGGGGGGCAAGTGGGGGCAGCTGCCCCCCCCTAGAGATTTAATTAGATGCAGATTTGATTTTAAAGAAACATATTGAGCATGGAAAAATAATGCCAGCTATCAATCAATCGATATTCGAAATTAGATCATCCCAACAGATCTACGCTCAGAAATTTTTAATACCACAAGACCGTATTTCTTATTACTAACCATAGGACAAAAATATTAAATAATAGCTTAAAGTGATCTCTGTCCAAATGAAACAATGTCCTACACGAAAACAGTTATATATCGCTAGTCCGACAAGAATTATTGTACTGCGGAATCCTTCTGGAGCATAACGTCTCCACAGACTCCACTCGGCCTCCCACCCCTAACTACTGGGTGACAGGTTTAGTCCGATCTGTCCGCAGTGGTGGCACTGTGCTGTAACCTCTCGTCCGATTCTGTTCAGATATTCACCGAAGCAACCGTGCCCGGTGATTGAATCGGTAGGTGACACATTTCAGTTCTCTCTATCCAAGCTTTGAAGCTCGTCAAAACCTGGCACAAACCTGGGTGTCGAGCCGTGCCCGCCATGCCTATTGGGCTTACGTATGTGCGTTCTGAGGAAGCATTCCATGCTCATGATCCGGCGCTCTCTTCGCCATTCCGACCGACAGAACGAATTTCGTCGTAGACTATTGTGTCCATGTCGGTCAGAATGTCGAAGGGAGGAGATCGCGCCAGGATCGTCGCCGCCTCGTACGAGATCTTACGGTAGTCCCATCAACCGCTACAGACTCGCGAGTTGAGCCTTACATCGGGAGAAACTCGACGGTGCCCCAAAGACGACCATGGATGGAGGCAGTGAACTTCTTCCCGCGGTCGCCTGACATTGAGAAGCAGACGATGTAGCGCCCCTGCTACCCCTCGTACTCGGGGGACTAGTCGCCCGAAATGCTCTTCGAATCTCTACCGACTGTCCAGGATGAGGCCTAGGTACTTCATGTACTGGCTCACCTGGAATTCAGTGTCATTCACTATTTGCATGAGCTGGGTGGTTCCTGGCACTTACGTAAGCCATGGAGGCGCCACCCTCAGGCCCAGCTCACTAGTTTTATCCACGACACAAGCCAACCCTTGCTCGGCGAGCAGAAGCACCTCTCCGAAGCGTGACCCTCTAGCCAGTATTGCGGTATTGTCTACATATCAGGCGACACTGAGGCCAGAGGGCAGACTAGTGCGAAGGCCCGCATCGTATGCGAGGTTCCATAACAATGGGCACAATACAGAGCTCTGGGGAACCCCACAACACAGCTCCCTTCGATTTGCCACTCCGTTCTGATCGACAAACTTCACTGCCCTGTCGCGCAGATAGGCCTCTATGACGGCACGCGTGATATTTAAGGGCCGCCCTAATCGCGCGCCAGGGAAGGATGCCGAAAGCGTTAACGATATCAAGGCTAACTGTCAACTCCACCCCCCCTATCCGAATCCAAATTGGCAGTCCGATAGATCAGGGCCCACTGGCGACAGATGCCCGCTGATACGGTCAGAGATAACTCTTTCAAAGAGCCGACTCAGCTCATGTCCCCTGTGACTCCCCCCCCCCCCCCTAGAACCGCGCCTGCTACCGGCCATGGAGTGGATGACAGACGGTAGCGAGATCTCCTCCGACAACTTGCCCCTACCTAGGCCAAGGGCTGGCGACGCCCTTGGGTGTCGGTGAGCATGATTACACGTTTCCTTAAACGCTACAGGTTTCGTTATTTCTGGAAAATCTACTAATAAATCCCTGTAGGGAATATTTCCCTGTATGCTTGTAATAGAACAAATAGTAATAGAACAGGTATTACATCTTATGATGGACCCTTCCGTGTTTAAGCTAGTTACATTATCAATAAGTTTCTTATTATATAAATCTACCGTTAACTTAGAATGTGTAATAAAATCTGCACCCAATATCGCCTGTTTGACATCACAAATTATAAAGGTCCATTTAAATGACCTGAATTTAACTCTAAAGTCTTTAAACCGAATGTTTTAATCTCTGTATTGTTTGCAGCATATAATTTATATTCACTCACTTTATTTTCACATTTAAATTGACTCACCGGTAAGACGGAGACGTTGGCTCCAGTGTCGACCAAGAACCGAACACGAGACTTCAGATCTGCTACACACAAGCGATGGCTGCCAGTCGCCGTTGCACAATCGCCCACCGAGTTAGATTGTACGGCGCCTAGTTTTCCGAATTTCTCCTGTCTTCCTGCTGTACTGGTGACGTACCTGACTTCTTCCAGCTGCACGGCTGCACACATTTATTTGCTCTATTTCTATACCTGAAGTGATATATGCATAACCAATTCGGGCTTGAACTCGTAAGACGCGGTCCTCTCAATTGTGATCTTCCTCTAGATGCAGTTCTGTTCCATCTGTTGCCTCTGTCAAAACTACAGCCGCGTATTTCATTTAGCTCCTGACGTAGGTTCTTCATTTCCATAGTCATGGCAGCAAGTTGTGTAATTACATCTATCGGCGCTGTTGAAGTGGAAGTGGACGCTACAGCTGCGATCTCTGTCGACTGTATATTTTCCATAATCTTATCTGCCAGGGCCGCAAGTTCCTCTAACTTGGTATCTTGCGCCACTGATAGAACGGCTTTTACAGAACTGGGAAGGCGAGATAGCCATAACCGTTTTAAGGTTTCATCAGTAACTTGTGAGTTTTTTGCTAAAGTTGACATCATTCTGAGTAACTGTGTAGGTTTCTGTGATCCCAAACACATATCAGAAACTAAACGTTGAAATTGTTTCTCAGCGCTTTCTTCGTAAGTCTTAATTAATCGATCTTTAATAGTCTGATACTTATTTGTTTCAGGCGGCGTCAAAATAATATCACTGACCTGTTGTAGCGCTTCTCTTCCTAATTTCGCGATGACCAGGTTATACTTGGCTGCGTCACCTTGTTTCTGTGGTTCTAATACTGCATCAAATTGGGCGAACCATAGCCAAGGATTCTCTCTCCAAAACTCTGGTATTTTGGCTGACAGTGATATAACCGAGAGCTCTGTCGCTTCCTGCACGGCGGTTGCCGGTGGTGGCATTTTAATTTCAAAAACGCAACGTACAAAAATAACCCACTGTACCGAAATGGGGAGCAGTCCGCGATCTCACTTTAATTCACTTATTAATGCTCCACGTCGGAGGTCACCAATTTAGCATATGTAGCTAATGTAGTAATGTTGTAGTTGTAAATAAAAGGTTCTTTATGTAAACCGAATATATTTCGCGTTCCTTATATGGGCTGATACATTAATTACTTGAGCTGAGTGGATACATTAATTACTTGAGCTGAGTGACGGAGGTGCGGACTGACTAAAGACTCCAGCGGAGCCCTGTCGAGCCCGAGGTGCGATGTGCTACATTAGCTGATCATGCATTTTATTATTACAATGTATTGCATCATCGCGACCCCACATTGGGCAAAAGCCGCCGAAAGGCAGACACTGTGTCCACCAGCTTTTGAGGAAGCTATCGGAAATGGTCGTCATCGAGCCGCCTACCCTTAAGGCACAGGCATCTGTTACGAGGACCAAATTGAACACAATTGAGGTGACATAAGGTGGATCACGACATGACTCATGAAATGAAGGGACTAACGTTTTTGTACAGAGCCACCATTAAGTCTACCCGATTACTAGAGAGACAGCCCTGGTGGCCGCCAGGATTAATTTAAAAGCTGTAACCAAATTGTCAATGGCATAACAGATTACGCTCAGCCCGGGTGGGAAGTCTCCTGGGGGCCACCAGTACCTTATGTTCCACAGGAGCTTGCCGAAGAAAAAAGCCCTTTGTGGAACACGGGATGACATAGATGGATGCAGTGCCGGATTAGCCACGTAGCAAGAGTAGCAAATACTACGGGCCCCGCGATTTGGAGGGCCCCGCGCTCCAACGCTTGTCTGACCGTAAAAAAAAATAAGTTTAGATAAGCGTAAAATATCTTGCATGCCATTGGGTAATCCCGGATGAACGGTGTTTAAGTTCGCTTGCACCCATCTTTAAAAACAAAGGAGATGATGGAATATGGCAGTTATCATCACATCACACTAATATTATAAAGGCGAAAGTTTGTGAGTGTGTATGTTTGTTACTTCTTCACGCAAAAACTACTGAACGGATTTGGATGAAACTTTACAGTAATATAGCTTATACATCAGAAAAACACATGGGCTACTATTTGCCGCGATAACCGACATACACGCGGGCGGAGCCGCGGGCAATAGCCAGTAGAGGAATAAAGCTCATTCCACATAGTATGAAAGTTTGGGAGAAAATTATTGAGAGAAGAGTGGGTTGGGTTTTTGCCGGGCCAACAGATGCCATAAATTCGCAATTCGATAATTGTGTGAGAAATACAGACAGACGCACTAAAAGTTGCATATGGTGTTTGTTGATCTAGAAAAAGCGTATGATAAGGTACTAGTAAGGTAAGGGCTTTGAAAGAAGAAAGAGTACCTACTAATTATGTGGCATTGATTCGATCGATGTACAGAGGATCTAGCACCTATGTAAGATCGGCTGCGAGAAACACCGACCAAATCAGTGTCTTTGTTGGTTTGCACCAGGGATCGGCTCTTAGCCCATGCCTCTTCCTACTGATAATGGATGCTCTGACATCGGACATACAGGAACAGGCACCATGGTGTATGCTATTTGCAGACGACATTGTATTGGTCGGTGATGATACGTCCGAGATAATTCATATTATCTAATATGACATAACCACATCACCGGTCGTCTGGTATGTATTTCAATCCAACACGGAAGAAAAATACCAGCTTCGCTAGTATTGCATGTGGGCGCTCAAATAACTATTGACAGGCTTTGTCGAAGCCTGGGACATACAGAACACACAGGCCGTTTGTGTCTGGGGCAGTGGTCTTGCAACGGATTCGTAGCCGTAGCTCCTATCGCCCGTGACGGGTGTAACATCTTTGTTCTTCTCATCGATTTCGGCCAAAGAGGTCGTAAACGTGGACGTGTGTTCCACCTGTCTTGCATGGCAACGCCTTCAACTACTTTATGCACCTGCAGAAACTGGTTGAAGGTGATCTCTTCAGCCTGCTTGCTAGATGGGCTGAAGAGTCTCTGAAATAAGGACCCGTTGACGCAGATGACGATGTTAAGAATAGACTTATTCTTCTAAGAACTTTTTAGAGTTAGTTATTGGTTACCATGATAATGTTTTAAAATTAAGAGGATTTTGTCAATATTTTTCCATCAAGTAAAAGCTGGTAAAAGCTATAATAGATAAATCTGTATGTTTCACTATACGCTCCGCTTAAGTTACATTTACTTTAATATGGTAGCAGAGTAAAATAAATAGGTATATGTAAAAAGTGGAAAGTCATTTTATGAAGTGGAATATTCACCATCGATGACAAGCCGTATGAAAGTGTAACCAGGGTGAAGATCGAGTGCCTCAGTGATGGCAAAGACTTCAAACACTGGAAGTACAGAATCCGCAACGTACTAAAGGGGGTACGAAATTTGTATTGAGTTTAGCTTTGAAGTTCACTGTTTTTGTTGTTATTATCCCTATAGACCCTGCATCCCGTAGGAGTGTTAAAGCCTGTAAAGCTTTCAAAAAAGTTTCATATTTTAAATTTTAATTTTGGGAATTTTCAGAGGTTTTTGTCGAATTACTCGATAACCCCTTACTTTAATGTTCAAATTAATACAGATTTAGATAGCGCTCATATAGTCCTATCTAACGACACCTTGTTTATATAGTTTCAGTACATAGTAGTTTAAATATTTCAATATTTAGACTGAAATGTTGTTAATTCTTGATAATTTTCGGCGTTTTCGTTGAATTGTTCAGCAACCCTCAACTTTTAAATTATAAATTATACATATTCGGAAAAAGCTTATCTAGTCCTATCTACTGACACTTGACTTGACCTTTTACATAGATTTGACACATAGAAGTTTGAAAATTTCGAATTTAAAACTGAATTTCTTGTAATTTTTTAAGGTTTTTGTCGGATAATGCGATAATCCTTATTATGGAAGAAACATACTTTACATATTTAGATAGGCCTCCTCAAGACCCGTCTAACGACACCTCATTTGCTTAGATCGGGCAAATAGAAATCCAAAAAATTGCAAACCCACCCTCCCTGTTTTTTCTGGGTATATAGGCTTGGCTAGCAGGGATCGTCAACCTTTGGTCTCGACCAAAAATTATTAATTAAAAATTATTCTTTTTCTAAAAAATATCGTACTAGTTTTAAGTTTATTACTTTTAAGTTGGTGACGGAGGCAATCTACACCTCTCAAACATAGATTAACGGCTCTAAATAGAGCAGAAACTTTTTATTTTTCGTGTTGTTTTGTCTTATAACTACGTAGAACAGTGTTCTACACATAATTTTACACGTTGGACAATCTTCCCCGTCCAGTCGCATTACACATAAAACACACTCTCTCACACACAATAAACACCATGTTCCAGACACCACCCACATCTGGCGCGGCCAAGGAACAGATCACTCCCGGCACCTCTACCTCGCCTTCAATAGTCCAAGCATATACGTTCATCCGAAGACCCGGAACGAAGAGAAGGTCGCTCGATATCATGGACCAACACATAAAACAGCAGACCACCTACGCTGAGCACTCGAGCGACCAACTACTCCAGGAGGTCATGAGGACCTTCGAGGACATACCCGCAAAGGTTCTCCAGTACCCTCAGATGATGAGAGACATCAAGACCTTCCTAGAGGTACAGTCGGACAAGGGTCTTCGAGTAGGTACTATTTGAACTCAGCAAGCGGGTGAAGAGCTTGGAGGCGGAGGTGTCCAGGGCTGCTGGTGCGGCTACGATCGTTGTGCCCCCTAAACCCGCTGAAAGGGATACTTTTTTATTTTCATTTCATTTTAAACTTATTCGAAAAATAATTAATTCGATTCAAAAATATTCGATGAATCGTTCAGTAGAATAAATAATAATAATAGTAAATTGTTTATTGATAATCCATCTTTGATACAATAGAAAAATACGTTAATGGCTGCAATAGTTAAAACTGTGACGCAGCCATTAGCGCTCACATCCGTGGTTATAGTTAATAGAAAATCAAGTAAATCAACTCTCAAAAAACCATGAAACAAAGAAAACCAAGCATGCAGTGATTTCAGTGTCAATACTAAGCGCACGTGTGTTTAAGAGAGTGAGGAAATTTAAGTTAGATTGAGTGTGTATGTGTATGAGTGTGGGTGTGTGTGTGTGTGAGTATGTATGTGTGTGTGTGTGTGTGCGTGGTCAGTATTGTGTTAGTTTTAGATTAACGATGGCATAGTGTGTAATAATAGATATATAGTTAAACAGGAGGTCTCACCAAACATTCTATACATTGAGTGTAGGACGGGGAGCTCAAGTGTGTCTGCATAATTATACGTATGTTCATGTAATATAAATACACACAAGAAAGACAATACTATCTCACCATAAGTTCTTCAGTTTGAGTATAGGACAAAGAGAGAAACCAGTCTGTAACTCTAACTTTGCATTTACGCAATGTCAAGGAATATATATCGAGCTCTTTGTTTATTCTGTTATACAACTTCGGACCCGAGAAATAGTACTGGTGGCTGGCTATAGCCGTATTGTGTTTAAAAATTTTACAGACTCGGTCCGACCTGCGTGTGTTGAGTACAAAATTAGTGTCATATGGGGTTTCCACATGTTTACGGAGAATTACTTGAAGTATGTACACCTGTCGGACTGTAAGGACTTCACACAGGTTATACAGGTCCGAAGTAGGGAATCTATACGGCTTACAGGACATAACTTTAAGAATACATCTTTGAGCTCTTTCCAATCGTAATAAGCTAGTTTTAAAAGTACCACCCCAAGCACCGATGCAGTACCCTATAATTGACTGAACAAAAGCGTAATATACTATTTTTAAGGTGGAAAGGTCAGCAATGTAACGAAGATTTTTGAAGACATATATAAGCTTCCTTAAGCGCGAGGTGAGCATATTAATTTGAAAATTCCAGGTTAGATTTACATCTATAATGATGCCTAAATATTTGATTTTATCAGAAGGAATTAAACTATGACAGCCACAGTTATTTATTGTGGAGCGACTGCAAGAATGGGCCCTGACAACGAATGGTGAGGATGGTTGAGACTTTTTACTAGAGGAGAAGGTCAACATTTTAGTTTTATTCAAATTCAGTGTTAGAAGGTTGAAGTTCAACCAGGCCATTACAGTTTGGATTGCGGTTTCAGCCTTTGTCCTTACAAGATCCCAAGTAAAGCCCTTTATTAGGAGAACAGTATCATCAGCGTAAGAGACAATTTTACAGTCCTGCAATTTAAGGGAGCAAAGATCGTTAATGTAAAGGAGAAATAGCGTGGGACCGAGAACACTCCCCTGCGGCACACCGTATGAGAGAGTAGTCTCCTCGCTAGTGACATTATTAATAACAACAGATTGTGTGCGGTCTTGCAAGTAAGCAGAAAAAATCTCAAGTGGTAAGCCGCGAATTCCTAAATGCTCCATCTTCTTCAGAAGAAGTGGGACAGAGACAGTATCAAAGGCCTTGGTTAGGTCCAGGAATATACCAATCGTTTTTACCTTATCATCAACATTTGCTATAATCTCATTTGTGACATCAAGGACAGCATCTTCCGTAGATTTTTTACGCCTAAATCCGTATTGCCTATCAGATAACAAACTATTTTTATTTATGTATTCTATAAGTTTATTGTTCAAAATTTTTTCAAGTATTTTCGAAAAAGTTGATAGCACAGAGATAGGCCTGTAGTTGTTGACACTGTCTCTGTCACCACCCTTGTAAATAGGATGGACTAATGCCTTTTTAAACAGTTTTGGAAAGGTACCTGTGTTTATACAAAGGTTAATTATATGCTTTAAGATAGGTATAAGAATGTGTCTAGTTGACTTTACTAAAGAAGTGGGTATCCTATCCCAGCCCACAGCAGTCCCATCCCTAAGACCAAGGATTGTTCGCTCCAATTCAATCTCATCAATCTCAGTCAATGCCATAGAGGTGAGGACGCTGCGACAACGGTAGTCCCCACCAACCTGATCAAGGAGAGAGTTGTTTAAGCTACTAGGATTCGATGTGATCTCACTCGCAAGTTGAGCTCCGATATTAGCAAAATGGTTATTTATCAAATTAGCCGAAGCCAGGCAATCTGGTTCCAGATTGAGAAGTTCATTGGCTGATGTTCTATCTACAGGTATATTTGATATTTTTTTTAATAACTTCCAAGTTGCCTTTGGATCACCCCTGGTCTGCTGCAATTCCAGTTTATAATAGGTACGCTTAACTTTTTTGAGGAGATTATTGCAGTAGTTCTTATAACGGTGGTAAATTATTACAGAAGTTTGATTTAAGGGTTCTTTTTTCGTTTTACGATATAATTTGTCTCTATTGCGTATACAACGCAAGAGGCCAGGGGTGATCCAAGGTTTGATGATTCTACGTTTGTGAGGGACTGAACGTGTGACAGTATGACTATCCATCACTCGTGTCAAGGTGTCGATAAGGAGCACAGAGGCCCTCTCCGCACTATCAGTCAAAAGCACAGGAGAAAAGTCAGTTACTTCCAGCTCCTGTGCCACCAACATGAAATCAGTGAACTCAACCAACTTCCTTTTCAGGCGGTTTGTAGGTCTGCGTTCACATGTAAAAAATATAGGGGCGTGATCTGTAATATAGGAATCTAAGACAAATGTCATTGCTTTGTTATTGGTTTTGACGATCACGTGATCCAAACAATTTTCGTTACGTGTTGGCAGAACATGTGCGGGTAGCATGCCATGGGACGAGACCATGTTGAGGTACCGATCAGTTCTGGAGTCACTGTGGTGCGAGGAAATATTAATATTAATATCACCAATAATACACAAAGTCCTATATGCGTTTAGGGATCCCAAGATAATGTCAAGGGAATCTATAAAGTTATCAATATTACTATAAGAGGGGGAACGATAAATAGAAACTATAGCCAAATCTGTTTTGTGTTTAAAAACCAAACAATTAGAATCAATAACATCAGGCTCAGTAACGATATGATCAATATATTCATTAACATAAATAATAACACCTTCATTTTGATTATTAAATTTAGAACAGTGAGCAATAAAACCGGTTAAAGGCGGAATATTTGTGATCCTACTAAGCCAACATTCTGAGAGTATAATAATTTGAGGTAAATTACCAAGTCTCTCAAGCAGCACAGTAAGTTCATCAAAGTTAGCAGAAATGCTTCTTATATTTACATGCAATATTTTCCACAGGTCATGCGATCTACTTATGTCACGAATTGATTCTTCTGGGGAACAGAGATGTTATCTAATGCGTTTCCTATCATGTCTGTATCATCCATTTATAAGTATAAAAAAATACATAAAAGTGTAGCTATTGAGAAGAATATGCAAAATAAGTACACCTAACCAATAAGATATTGTGATAATATAAGAGATTGAGATAGTTATTGTTTGTGTGGTTCGTATTATATTGCTAAGATTGGCGTGGTGAAATAGTGTGCATGAGAAACATTTAAGCATAATGGATGTCATGTGTAATGAATGAGAGTGAAAGAATGTCAGTGAGTGTATCCTTATGAAAGTGCGGTGCATTGTGTTTATTATACTTTCATTATTAAGCCAAAAAAAAAATGGTATATTTATTAGGCTTATATAATATTATACTGAGCAGGTGATATAGTGTGTGTGAGAAACATTTAATAATAATAGATATTATGTGTATTGAATGAGAGTGAAAGAATGTCAGTGAGTGTATCCTTATGATAGTGCGGCGCCCCGTGTTTATTATACTTTCATTATTAGGACCAAAAAAATTGGTAGATTTATTAGGATTATATAATATTATGTAAAAGGGAATACATGTGCGGAACGTGTACTTAAAGTAATTCAATTGATAATAATTTATGTAAAGCGTGTACACACAAAACACGTTGAGTTTAAAAATATGAGATGCTATTAATACATTTACATAATCAACACCGAGAAAAGCATCACTGAAAAAGATAAACAGGCTCTGCATACCACACAAAAAAATAATAACTGATAATAAACATGTTACAAAGTAGATGAGGTAAACTTTAGTTTGTCATTTATTCCCCCCTATGTCATCGAATGACTTTTCTGATTTAATTAAGATGTGTTTAGCTCCCACCTCCTTTCTCAGGTAAACATTACCATGTTTGGTCCAGCAAAACATGTAATTATTGAGCTTAGAGTATTCTCTAGCCCTATAGAAAAGTTGTCTCACGCTCGTCGGAAGATGGTCAGCAACGTATAGTGGTTTAGGATCTCCTTGGATGCCTAGAGTACGAGTATTTAGGCATTGATCCTTAGGCCGGCTCCTATTGTAGTTGCGCGCAGATGTTAAAAATTCTGTTTTAGTACGGACACTACCGAACTCGGTAACTATAGGTCTAGTAGTACCCGGCTTACCGGGGAGTCGATAGATATCCCGTATATGTGAATCTGTTATAGTTACGTTAAGAACCGCTCCTATCTTGGTGACAATTGAGGTTAAGTCGGAGGGTGACTCACTGTCATTAATGGGGATATTTCGCAGTTCGATGCTTGACATACGCGATGCATGTTGAAGGTCTATTTTTGTTTCCAAGTTGCTTATAGCACTCCTGTATATTACTTTCTCATTATTCAATACTTCTATCTGCTTCCGCATTTCTTCAAATTGACCGTTAATAAACACCATAGATTTCTCTATTTCCGCGTTAGATTGTTGCAAGGAGGTCGCCTGGCGCTTAAGGTCCGCTATTTCCGAGACCAGCTTATTTAGCACAATTGTTTGCTGTTCGCATAATTGAGTGAAATGGGCATCCTGTTCAACCTTCCAAGACAGCAGCATCTGCTTAATCTCTTCCTTGATCTCATGTACCTCTTTTGAGGGTGACGATGGAGGGCACCGGCGCTTTTGGCGTGGTAAGTTGTTTTTATTATCACAATCAACAGATAAAGCGCCCGGGATATCCGAATCAGTCAGTACCTGCACTATGCCTGTGTTTGAAGTAGTTAAATCGGGTTGATTACGTAGCCGAGGCATATTTTGGTGTAGCAGTGATGACGTAGAATGGTAGCAGTGTATGTAGTTATGCCTACGCCAGTTCGTAGCAGATAATAACTTTGAGTCAACCGTGTGTTGGTGCGGAACAATAACAATATGACACAAGTTACTTCAACGCGGGGGTGCGGGCAGCGGTGAGACGAGCGGTGCACAGGTGACGGTGTGCAGGCGCAGTAATGAGTGAGATGACGATTACGTAGACAGTCTCTTTCCCTCGGAGGACAGTAGCGGTGAGAGACGCGGGCAGCACGCTGAAGCGAGAGGGAAATTATAACAAACCTCACTCTCTCGCGGAGGTGAAGTCGTACGCGGGGTACGATGGCCACAGCACAAGTTTGCAGCAAAATTTGAACACTGACACTATTCACTTAAGGGCAAATTTACTTTCCTCAGGAATATTTAAGATACTAACAATTACGGAAATTTTTAACACGCGTCCACCCCCAATCACGGTCACGGACGAAGAAAGATGAGGATGTCCTGGATAAAATCGCAGGTCTAAAGGACCAAATTGGGGACTGGTTCATTGAGTTGCACCATACGCTCAGACGGTTGATACAAGATGTAGTCAGGAAGCTTGATAGCCGGAGCGCCGAAATAGTCGATAGGGTTTCCGAAAAGATCGAGGAGACCCAGGTAGACATCGATAAGGCGACCGAGCTGTTAATACGCTCGGACAATCATGACCGACTCAATATAGAAGTATTAAGGATAAAGCATGTAAAATCTTTTAAATTTATGGTTTTTCCAGGATAAAATATTTTTATTATAGTTATTAATATTTATTTATTCGTCACAACTACGAAAATAAGATAAGACATTTAGGACCATTAATCGGCTTTAAGACCAGTGTGTCTATTGAATTCTTTCTGCAAAACACGGTAGATTTTAGCAACCGATTTTAGTTGCTGCTTAGTAAGATTTATAGAATCTATAGCAAACAAACCTTTTTTACGAAAATTAAGCGCCCGGAGGAGGAGAAGTGCAGAAAGCTACAAAAATTGAATTATGGTTAATATTGAACCACTGGACGACCATAGTACATAATAACTATGAGAAGGACAATATGTTCAAACGCCAGCAAGCAGTAGTATTTATTTCAAACTAGCTGACCCGGCGAACTTCGTACCGCCATATTTACATATCTGTCTCAGCCTCCCGTCACGGACAGAAAAAATAATCCCACTATTTTTTAATTTTTCTTATACACAAACCTTGTCCAAAACGAACACATAAAAAAAGCGGCCAAGTGCGAGTCGGACTCGCCCATGAAGGGTTCCGCAGCAGCAAGTAACATTTTTTTATATTTGTTTTGATTGAATCAAAGGTAAATTGCAGTTTACGATTTATGACGTATTAAAAAAAATCTACTTACTAGATTTCGTTCAAACCAATTTTAAGTGGAAGTTTGCATGGTAATATTTTTTTTTTTTTTTTTCGGTAATGTACATCATATATTTTTTTATGTTTAGAGTCATTTCCCACCCCAGAAAGGATAGAGCGTAATGGATCTGGTGGTGGAACCAACCACCAGCACAACATAATCCAGTAGATTCACCGTTGCATTTAGGTGTGCCCGCACGCAATTTTGCCATAGCAATACTAATGTTATCATCATCCGTCTCTCGCTGGTCATTAGTGCGGATTGCACGTGAGGTAGCTCGTCGCACATTTGATTGACTTCGACGACCTATGTCAGTTCCTCTTTGCCCTGGCATTTTCAAACAATAATAGTAAATAAAATTCTCACACAGAGACAAACTAATTGATAGAAGATTTTAATAACGGTAATAGAATGACAGATACTTTATATGCAGTAGTGCAAAAAATAGCCTGTGTTTATAACGTTAGAGGAAACTTTAACGTTCGACAGACGATTGACATCAATATTTTTTTTCGTATTCCAACAAAACAGCGTTTTGATTTTATTAACAGTGTTATCTTATTTTATTTGTGATAGAAAGAACCTCTATGGATATGGCACAAATAGGACTTTTTTATTTGCATTCTAAACAATAACAATCATCAAAATAATAATATTAAAATACGCGATAATAATAAAACTACGACAAACATTCCAAAACCTAAATCACCTAAATCGGCCCGGCGGCTCTCGAGTTTTAGCCAGACAAACGAACAGCAATTCATTTTTATATATAAGAGAAGAAGAAGAAGAGAAGATGTATTAAAAATTATATAAGAAAAGAAAATTGCATACTAATGCAATTATTAAATATAAAACAGTTATTGTAGATATACATATGCCTATTACTAAATAGGCATATGTATATCTACAATAACTGTTTTACCTTTTAATAATGAAATACGAATAATGCACTAATTAATAGTAAAAAAGCGGCCAAGTGCGAGTCGGACTCGCCCATGAAGGGTTCCGCAGCAGCAAGTAACATAATATAATTTTTATTTTATTTTTATTTGTGTTGATTGAATGTAAGGCAAATTGCAGTTTACGATTTTTGACGTATTAAAAAAAACTACTTACTAGATTTCGTTCAAACCAATTTTCGGTGGACGTTTACATGGTAATATCATATCTTTTTTTTAGTTTTATCATTCTCTTATTTTAGAAGTTACATGGGGGGGGGGGGGGACACACTTTTTACCACTTTGGAAGTGTCTCTCGCGCAAACTATTCAGTTTAGAAAAAAATGATTTTAGAAACCTCAATATCATTTTTGAAGACCTATCCATAGATACCCACACGCATGAAAATTTTTTTTTTGAGTTTCAGTCATTCAATTCAATCTTAATTGCCAAGGGTGTGGCAGAGGATGACGGAGGCTGGAATCCTCTAACTGGACCTACAAAGGGTCAGAGTGGAGGACCAGTCTCCGCTCATCCAATGCACGAAGTGCCTTGCGTTCGGCCATGGCCGCAAGTTCTGCACCGAGGGTGTGGACAGGTGCAGCCACTGCGGAGGTCCGCACTTACGTGAGAAATGCCCCGACTACACTGCGGGCAGCGATCCGCAGTGCTGCAACTGCTTACGCTCTGGGCTGCGGAACACAGGTCACAATGCCTTTAGCGCCGAGTGCCCAACCCGCTTAAAATGGGACTACCTGGCGAGATCTAACACGGCATATTCATGACTCACACACTCACGTACACACACGACACAAACACACACACACACAGATATAGTAAGTATATAATAACTATATATGAAGTAATCAAAACATGCAGACAAACATTGGACACGTACACATAATCTTGAAAAATTTATTAGCCAAAAAATTAAGTTGAGAATTTATTATAAGAAATGAAAATTGTAACCTAGAGAAAAACTATGAAATAACATAACACCGAACACATACACAAAAACTAATAAACAGTTTAAGAAAAATCTTACAATAAGAATTGTAATAAGTATATATATTTGGGAATATATATATTTTATTGACAAGGAAAATTGTAATAATTTGAAAACAGACACACACTGAGTCATAAATTCACGATCTCACATCTTAGATTATTAATATGTCTAAATGGACTGTCAAAGCTGTAAAAACACACGAAAAAATAAGCTTTAACACTAACGCCTAAATGTTTTTCCGCGTTTAGTACGTTTAGTACCAAATGCACTGTCAGTGGATATGTCGCAGCCAACTGGTTAAAATTGCTGGGTAATCAAACAGCTAGCCCTTTGACTGAACAACGCCATTCAATCACACGTCTAGCTTCTTAATTGAATATTTGAGGTGCTCGAAACGTTCAACATTACAGCTGATTCAAAAGCCGCCTTCTGAAGAACGCTAGCGTGTGCATGAATAACACGGAATGCAAGACTTCTATGTCTCATTATTGGATATCCATAGCATGGATTCATAGCAATGTATTACTCCGAGTTGGCACAATCCGACTAGATTGGGTTAGGGAGCGCAGCGCAGCGAAGCTCCCGCCTTAGTGTGAAATTACAGTGGTAGCGGGGCGGGCAGCGGAATCCGCTCGCGGGTAACACAAACACATAGTTTTTGACTAAGGCGCACCAAGTGCGGGCGGGGCGGGTGAGCGGGAATCGCAGCGGGACAAGCGTTTGTCGCGAGCGGGCCGCGGGGCGGGTGGACGCAAGTCAGTTTGCGTTTCCCGCTCTCACTTGGCTCGGCCACCTTTTTGGAATTCTAGTGATTCAAATCATTCGAATCGACTAGTAATTGAAAAGCTATGGGAAGAAATAAAAAAAATAAGCGGAGATTCTTATGGTAATTTACTTTTATTAGTTATTTTCATTGTTATAATTATTAAAGTAATCAGTAAAGTCACTTCATACTACTCTAGCCCTCATTGTGGAACTATTGTTATGTAGGTAGGTACGTCGGGACCGCTCAATCGCCCCGCTGCAACTGTGTTCATCTAATGGAATGTGCGTTTCCCGCTCGACCCGCCGCCCGCTGCCGCTGCCCGCCCCGCTGCCACTGTAATTTCACACTTAGCCATCGTGGTTTTTTTTTTTTAAAACACCCAGAAATAGAGGCGTAGTGGGGCTCCGTCGACTCATAATTGAAGCCAGTTTGTATATTTTTTTTTTCAAATCACATTCTAAACTTATGGTAACCATAGTTAATTTGCCATTTAACCAGTTGGCTAAGCGTCGTCAAGCTGTAGTGTTGAACGTTGCAGTCAACAAGTCGGCTAAGCGACGTACAGCCGTGTGATTAAATGGCGTTGTTCAATCAAAGGGCTAGCTGTTTGATTGAACGGCTATTTGAACCAGTTGGCTGCGACAGATACACACATGTTGCTGTCATTTTTGTGTTGATAAAAATGGCGAATTGTGCGATAAAAGTGTGTAGAAATTACAGAGTACGATCTAAATTAACAAAGAAAGTTACCTATTATCGTTAAGTACCATTGTTATGTATCTATTACAGCAAACAAAGCCATTAAATAATTTCTAAAATAAATAATTATTGTAGTCGCCATTTTGTGTTTAATGCGGGTGTTGCTAGTTTATAAAGTCAAAACTCCCTCATAAAATGTGGCAGGCGGAGTTCTGTACTTCATGGTAGATAATAGATACGCTAAGAATTTCAAATCATTTTTGTAATTCAATATGGCCGCCGCATCATTTTTGTAAAATGACACTATGGGTATGGGTATCGTGTAAGGGGTTTTTAGGTATACTGAGTATTAATTTCATGTTATTTTTTTAATCCAATATGGCCACCGCACCATTTTTGTAAAATGTCACTATGGGTATCGTGTAAGGTGTTTTTAAGTAGGCTGAGTATTAATTTCATGTCATTTTTGGAATCAAATATGGCCGCCGCACCGTTTTTGTAAAATGTCACTATGGGCATCGTTTAAGGGTTTTTAGGTATACTTACTAGATATGAGCTCCTCCTTGTTTTAAAAAAACAACTCCCGCATTACGAATATATATCACAAAAACACTCAGACTCAGAACTACAATTTGTGGATCACACAAAGTGTTGTCCTATTTAGGATTTGAACCCACAACATCTGGCGCAATAGAAAGCGGCGTGGCGACAACTTAAATCACTAGACCAACTGTGCAGTCATGTATTTTTAAGTCCAGTTTTTATTATTTCAAAACAAGTATATCTTCGAATGTTCTTATCAACAGATAAGAATTGAGAAAATTTAACTTAAAAACTACTCGTCAGATCTCATTCAGATTAATAAAAAAAAATGCTAATTGTAAATCTAATAAAACAAATTGAAAGCCCAAGGTCTAATCCCCATAATATTAATACTGAGCTATCTTGAAGATGTCCTAAATTTAACACAAAAAAATAATTAAATCGGTCCATTAAAAAAGTTATGTAAACATTTTTTTTCTTACCTTTCTTCTTTTTTAATGTTGGTCAAAAAGACAATTAGATGTGCTAATTCTATATCTTACATATTTTAAAAAGTTTAAAAATCGTTAAGTACTGCTTTTACAATACCAGACCAAATTAATTTCTAGTACGACATATTTTTAATCATCACCAACAGCCTTTAACAGACCACTGCTAATGATAATAAATAATAAAAAAACACGAGACATTTTATAAGGTTGTATCACATTTTATTTTTCTAGCATATTTTTCTAGTTAGAAAAGTTATTCAACACTATTATAATTGTTTCCCCATTTTCACAAAAAAAACTCAACAACTGGTATCATTTACGCACTCACACTAGGAAATCAGAATGATATGAGGCGAGTGTAAGACGTAGCTGTCACGCACACAAATATCAAAAAGTTGTGTCATTTAATTTTGTTCTTATAAATCGTGATGCACTATCTAGACATATTAATAATCTAAGTCTCACATATAAAAAACAACAACCATAAAGGCATCTTGGTAAGCTTAACATCAGAAGGACACACAAAACTAAGTTAGCGGCATATAAAAAGATATAGAAAACAAAAATTGTAACCAATAAAGAAAACTGCATTATCAGAACAACTAATAGAAATAAAAAGAAGAATATAAAACACACCAAGTCTAAAAGTCATATGCATAGACAAAATAGTAAGAAAAAAGACGTTTAGAAATTAATACTAGTAGGAACTACAAAAAATTAAGTTTTAAAAAACATATTAATAATTAAATAGGATAAAAAATTGTAAGAGTAGTAAAAATTCAGTAAAACCATGAGAAGGACGAGAGGCACTTAGTGCGAGAGAAACACAAAGGACAAAATTAAATAGACAGACAATAATAGTACGTAGATTAACAAGGTCCTGTCGTATCTTTAGACGGGGAAAAGCTGCGAGGTCGAACAGACCTCACAAAAAAAAATCGTACTAAAGGGGTATCCTGATACGTGGTCGATACTTGACGGATCACAAAAAGCTCCGATCAAACCAGCTAGTACAGCTTCAGAAACAGTTAAAGCTGAGTATGGTAAGAAATACAGAGAATTTCAAACCAAGGACAGCCTTGTACTAACGCTGATGACGAATAATATGACAAATGAAGTACTCGACCAAGTTATGCGCTTTGAAACAGCTAAAGAGGTGTGGGATGAACTTGAACGTCTCTACTGTGGGTGCGCTGAAGAAAAGAGTTACGATTTGTGTCTGCAATTCTTTAGTTACCAGAAAGACCCTGAGCATGACATGAAAAAGCATATTTCTGCATTGAAGAATATATGGCATGAGCTGAATAATGAAATTCAAGCGGAACTGTCTAATATATTGCTAATCTGCAAAATATTTGGAACCATTCCAAAGGATTTCTTTGCTTTCAAATCAAATTGGCTTCTTGTTAACAAGAATGAAAGGACAATAGAGAATCTAACTGCACAGCTAAGTACCTTCGAGAAAGCCTTAAAAAGCAATGAAGAAGTAAGTGAGAATAATAAGGAAGTACCTACTAGTAGTCAAGACTGAGAAAACAAATAAAAAAGGAGCAAAATTTTCAAGTGCAAGTACTGTGGACTAGTTGGACATACAGTTCGCAAATGCCGCAAATGGATAGCTGATGGTAGACCACCAAAAGACCCATCAAACTCAAACACAGTGAAGAGTGCTCACTTGGCGACAGTTTTTGTTGCAGAAGAAATCAACGGAGTTCTAGATAAGACCAACCGGTACGTTGATAATGGAGCAACCAGTCACGTAACAAATAGAGGGCATTATTTTGAAAGCTTTGAGTATTTCAAAACTGCACATACTGTTTTGGGAGCCAAAGGACATGGTATCGAAGCCATTGGCGTAGGCATAATCCGAGCGGAAGCTGAAGTAGATGGATCAATGGTACCTATAATACTGAAAGATGTCTGGTATGTCCCTAGCATAAAGAAAAAAATATTTTCGGTGTTGGCAGTACATGACCGCAATAAAAATAGTGTGTTTGAGTCCACTCCCCAAAAATGCACTCTTAAAATAAATGGGAAGGTAAAGGTAATAGGAGTTCGCAATATGACGGGGATCTCTATCGATTAAAGACAAAGTGTTTAAAACCAGTAACTGAGCTCAATCATGTAGCTACTCCAAATTTAATTCAACTTTACCATGAAAGGTTTAGACATCAAAATAAGACACATGTCAAAAAAGTTCTAGAGAAAGAACTAAACATTAAAGTCGATGTGAAGAAAGAATTGTGCGAAGGTTGCATTTATGGCAAATCTCATAGAGGAAAGTTTGGCACCAGACCTAAAGTGAACTGGTCAGCACTGATTTAAGTGGACCTTACTCTTTTTCGAAATATCGTTATATGTGCCTATTTAAGGACGAATTTACAAAGTTTCGATTCGTTTCTTTTCTACGCCAAAAATCGGAGTTTTATTCTATTTTACCAAATGTATGCTTAAAGAGGTTAAAGCAGCTGGATACGCTGTAAAAGAGCTTCTAAGTGATAATGGAGGTGAATTTGATAATCCAAAGGTAAGAGATACACTGAACAGAGAAAGAGTTATCCAACGTCTGGCAAACAACACCTCAACAAAATCTCACGGAACGAGAGAACCGAACTGTTGTGGAGATGACGAGAAGCATAATGCATGCGCATGATAAAATTCCTGACGGCTTTTGGGCTAAATTGTGCAAGCATCTGTATATATCCTTAATCGCACTGGCCCAAGCGTGAATGGAGTATCGCCTTATGAGGCTTGGCACAAGAAAAAAACCCAGAATCAATCATTTGAGGATAATCGGCTCTGTGTGTTACCCTCATATTTCAAAGCAAAAGCGTAAGAAGTTGGAAAAGAAGGCAAAAAAGGCATTCTGATTGGTTATGATGGTGATGAAGGTTACCGCATTTGGGACTCGAAGGCGCATCGACTCATACGTTCAAAAGATGTCACATTTGATGAGACGCCACTGTTGAATGAATCAAATGATGAAGCTTAGGAACCCCAGAGTAATTTCAATATTGGCCTGCGGGATCATGAAACTAGAGACAATGAAGAGCCATTAACAAAATGTTCCAATGTCAAAGTAATAGAGGCTTGCCCTGAACCTCAGAGGTCAATGGATGATGATTTAGACAAGCAAGGTATAGGTGCAAATATTCAAGATGGAAGAATTAACATCCAGCATGTAAGTATAAAAAGTCAAATTGCTGACATGCTCACTAAACCACTGTATGGGCCCAGAATAAAAGCTTTTGCTGGAGTTTCAAAGAAGAGAGGTGGATGTTAAGAATAGACCTATTCTTCTAAGAACTCTTTAGAGTTAGTTATTGGGTACCATGACAATGTTTTTAAATTAAGAGGATTCTGTCAATATTTTTCCATCAAGTAAAAGCTATACTAAATTAGCAATTGGATAAATCTGTATGTTTTACTATACGCTCTACTTAAGTTACATTTACTTTAATAGACGATATTTGTAAATCCGAGCAATTAGTGTGATAACGGTGACTGAGCCAAAATTGAGCCACAATCCACCCCCTCCCTTCCCCCCAAACACCGTACAGCTTTACTTGGTTCGATTTCGACACACTACACGCGATCACCTGTAGAATGAGGCTTGATATGGTTTTCACACGAAAAAATGGGTATTGAATAGGAGTTAGGTCACCGCCACTGGTCTCGACATACCAACCGTGAGTAAATTTCTTTGTAACTTAAACCTGAAGGTAGTAGAGCCACGCTGATTTCAGCACAAACGGGCCGGCTCGACCGGGGAGGTACTACCCTCTTACAGAAAATCAACGTAAAATGACAGCAGCAGTGCTGTCGTGTTTCGTTGGTGAGTGCGAGACCGGAGGCCCAATTTAGTCTAGTCAACAAGTTCCATACTTGTTGACTAGACTAAAAGATGCAGTAGCATCACTAGGCCGCCATGGTGTGGGTCGCCATGCTGCATTGTCTGCATTCGCAGTGAGCATGGTGTCCACCACTCTTGGATTCTGCTTATGCTTTACATCAGGCAGAGTAGAGTCATTTTGGCGGGCCAAACATAAAAAAAAAATAAAAATAAAAAAAAACCGTTTAAGTCAACGTAGCAACGGCCGGTAAGAAAATCGACGTAGGGCGATTACCCGTTTAATAACCGGGTGTAATCGCCCTAGCCGCCCTACGTCGATTTTCTTATCAGAAGGCAGATTTTCGACTGATCTGGCTTTTGTCTGATGAGCCCGCAGAGCCTGGTGAAGATTCCTTACTTCAAGGATCGAAGCCTGGTAAGGAAATTAAACAAACTCCGATTCAAAAGCAACAAAAACCGCGGGTTATAACGCATAATGTTTATAAATAGGGCAGTAACAATAAAACACAGATTGTTAATCACTTTGACAGATTTATCAGTTTAGTTACTGAGGAATGATAACATTATTACGTTGATTAGGCGATTTGAATCCATTTTGATTATGTACTATGATGTCAATAGTCCTTTTCAAACCGCGTCGCACTTCGGTGGTGTGCACATTAAACTAGTTGACATTGAATAGTTGTTTCAAATTATTCTATTTACCTCAAGCGTTTTTGTGATAGTTTTAAGATGGATATCATATTTGATTTCTTTTTAGTGTCGGGGCTCACCACTAGTATATTAGTGCTATATTTATTGCTCTTCAGGAAATCAACACCTGACAACGGACACTATAAAAAAGCCAGTGAGTATTTTTTTGGTGTTTACTAGTAAATAATAATTCTATGCTGTTTTGTACCTTAGTCATTGTTGTACCAACCATTTTGTCATTATAATTAGTAGAGATTTCGACTAGTCTATATTTCTTAAAAAAATAAAATACAATAAGTAATGTGTAGAAATGTATGCTGTTTTCCCTATTATTTTTACTACAAGGACAAGGAGATATACAAATAATAATATTACCATTAGGTATCAAAGTAACTTTTTTTCACGGGTTCCTCTATTTGTATTTAATTTCATCGACATTTATTATTGTAAAAAGACAGACTTAGAAGATTGATTTCGCTTTTATAAAATAGATCGTGGCTCTGCTCGGTTGGCTCATTTTGATCTTTTAGTGGAGAACATTTGAAATTCTGAACAAAAGTAGTTAATTTCCTCGTCTTAAACTTTTAACTGTATATATATGTGGTAATTGTGTAATGGACAAAGTTTATCTACTTTAAATATAAAGCGATAAAAGTATTTATTTTGATAAGAATGAATTGTGTGTAGTAGGTAGGTAGGTACACCATTAAACAAATGTGCATAGTAAAGAGATAAATATGTTTAAAAATGGTTAATAGAATTTTGTAGAACTGTTCAAAAGAAACAATCTCGCAATCCACTATTCTTTTGTCACTAAACAGCTGCAGGATACTGCTTAGCCCACAGAAGTTTTTTTATGTTATAGGGGGCAAACGAGCAGACGTATCGCCTGATGGTGATGGTAAGCGATTTCAGTCGCCCATGGACACCCGCAACACCAGCGGCGTCATAACTGCGTTGCCGGCCTTTGGAAGATGGGGGAAGGAGGGTTGGGGTAAGGACCTCCGGTATCCTCACTCACTCGGTGAAACACAGCGCAGGTGCTGTTTCACACCGGTTTTCTGCCAACTAAAAGCGATACAAAAGTTCATTTACCTAATGCCGCATCCGCACCCTTGCCAAACCTAACCGTAGCAAATTCAAACGTGTGGATAGAGAGTTTGCCTTGGTTTGTGTTGGCTTGCAAGCGCTTGTAGCCGACCCGATCGACTGTCGGTTTTTTGTCACAAATCAAAGGGAATTTGCCACAAGAGTTTGCGTTGCGTCAACACGTTTGCGCGCACTCATTCTCGTTTGTGTATTGGTGGCGAGCAGACGACACGCTTGTCTTGTGTAAATAAAACCGTACCATTATCTATACATTTCAAGCGACTAACTGCCGTTATCAATATCGAGCAAAAAATCACGTTTGTTGTATGGGAGCCCCCTAAATACTTATTTTATTCTGTTTTCTTAGTATATTTGTTGTTATAGCGGCAACAGAAAAATCATCTCTGAAAATGTCAACTGTCTAACTATCACGGTTCATGGGATTCAGCCTGGTGACAGACCGACAGTGAAGTCGTAGTAATAGGGTCCCGTTTCATGTTTTACCCTTTGGGTACAGAACCCTAAAAATGAGTGACTGGTCTAATGAAGACTTCTTGAACTCCCTAGAATGTTACCAAGGAGAGCCATGTATTTGGGTCCCGGGAAATACTGAGCACAAGGAAAAAAAATAGCTGATGCATAGAGTTGAATTAGTACATCATTGAATAAGCCAGTAAAGGAATTGAAACTAAGAAGGAAATTCTTATGGTCACCTTTAGAAAGCATTTGAAAAAGAAACAAACAAGTAATTTCATAATTGCTTGGTACGGTTTTATGAATTTTTAATATCGACCATCTTCTTTGCCGTATTTTTCATTTCCTTTTCCTTATTTTCTTGTTTTTATAATAAAAATAACTCGAGCCAAATGTTATGGCCGATACAAGCTCTATCTATGATAAAACTCGTGTGATGAAAGATAAACTCGTGTTGCCAACTACTAGATTACAAAGAGTAAGCAAGTCTTTCCGATGTCAGGGTGTGCGATATTACAATAAAATTCCAAGCAAATATCAAGAATTAAGTATTACCAAATTTAAGTCCTTAATAAAACAGAAACTATGTGAAAAGGCTTATTACACAGTTTTGGATTATGTAGATGACAAATTTGCTTGGGACTGACGATGCTCACTTCAGTATTTACCTACGTATCTTATGAGAAAGTGATAGACATTTATATTCTTATTGTATGTTGTTTTTATACCAAGTGAATTAATTCCTTTTGTGTATGTAATTGTGAGTATAGTCTAGGCTTGTAATATAAGTTCATATTTAGTATCTTTCTGGTGGCTTTGAGTGTTTCCCCGGCCTACCCAAATGTCCTGCTGACGGTAGTGTCGCGCTTCGGGTCGTAACACGATGGCTGGGGCTCGTATGCCGTCTGTATGGACAGGCCGACTCAAAACTATGGTCGTTTCTTCAAAAGGCCAACCCAGATCCTATACTGTACTCGCACAGATTATTTTTTTGTTTTGTAATCAATGTTTTTTTTTTTTTTTTTTTTTTTTTTAAACTTTCGCGTTCCATGATATAATTATTATTATTTTTACGGGAATTAACGCGATCACTATTTCAAGGTACTACATACCTCTGTTTTGCCTGACGTTTCGACCAGGTTGCACTGGCCATGGTCACAGGCTGACTGGCTCAGCGGCGCACGCCCTCCGTCGTCGAATCCGTGAAGTCGAAGGTTCTTCATCCACCCGCACATTTTCGATATTATTGATATTTTTGTTTCGCCATGTACCGTCACATACCACACTAACAGGGTCCCTATTCTGTAAGCAAACCGATGTGTTCCTATTCTGGTGTTTATCCGACTGCGCAGAAAAGCGAGGTGGTATGTTTTTTAACACTGGATTCCACGCTGTAGATAATTTAAAACCATCTTCCCGATTGAAAGTTTTATGCTTTTTAATCTCAATCGCTTCACGTACAACTCTTGAATAAAAGTGACGTTCGGTGGAGAGGACTTGCGTGCGGTGAAATTCAATCCAGTGATTGATGCCTGCATCGAGTGCATGTTCTGCAATCGCCGATTTGCTCGTCTGTCGGTTCTTCACAGCAGCGATATGTTCTTTGACCCTTTCAGCAATAGTCCGTTTCGTTTGGCCTATGTAGGAACTTCCGCAGCTGCAGTCTATTTTGTCGTTCTTGGATGTTAAAGTAACCGTGAGATCAGATGGGTCCTTGTCACACTTCACTCAAGAACAGAGCTTACGATCTCTGTGACCCTGAACATTTAGAACGGGAGCTAGAACATGTTCAGGAGGTACTCAAAGGTAACGGATATCAAGTGAATGGAGGACGGAAGCAACCGAAAATAAGACGCAAGTATCCAGAAGTGAACAGGCAACCAGCCTATATGCCTTATGTCAAGGGAGTTACGGATAAGATCGGGTCCGTGTTAAAGAAATACTCCATTCCGACAGTATACACACCAGGCATAAAGGTTCACAACATCGTCGGCACACCGAAGGATATATTGCCACTACAAACTCCGGGTGTTTATAAAATAGACTGCAGCTGCGGAAGTTCCTACATAGGCCAAACGAAACGGACTATTGCTGAAAGGGTCAAAGAACATATCGCTGCTGTGAAGAACCGACAGACGAGCAAATCGGCGATTGCAGAACATGCACTCGATGCAGGCATCAATCACTGGATTGAATTTCACCGCACGCAAGTCCTCTCCACCGAACGTCACTTTTATTCAAGAGTTGTACGTGAAGCGATTGAGATTAAAAAGCATAAAACTTTCAATCGGGAAGATGGTTTTAAATTATCTACAGCGTGGAATCCAGTGTTAAAAAACATACCACCTCGCTTTTCTGCGCAGTCGGATAAACACCAGAATAGGAACACATCGGTTTGCTTACAGAATAGGGACCCTGTTAGTGTGGTATGTGACGGTACATGGCGAAACAAAAATATCAATAATATCGAAAATGTGCGGGTGGATGAAGAACCTTCGACTTCACGGATTCGACGACGGAGGGCGTGCGCCGCTGAGCCAGTCAGCCTGTGACCATGGCCAGTGCAACCTGGTCGAAACGTCAGGCAAAACAGAGGTATGTAGTACCTTGAAATAGTGATCGCGTTAATTCCCGTAAAAATAATAATAATTGTAATCAATGTTCTCGGACTAAAAAAAAAGGACATCTCTGTGGTTTGTTTCGGCATTTCTTCCCAGAGTGAGTCGTAGGAAATGCCGGTCTCTTCTAGCTGTAAAGTCCGACGTGTAAAAATATCTGAAAAGATTAACTTACAAATAAATATCATTTCAATCATTTCAATATGCCCATCACGTTTGTCATGCTTGCCTCTTTGCAACTGTTTGCAACACACTAGTCACTAACTTACTCGCAAGTATGTGGATGGCAACGTTTGATTCCCAAAATCAAGCCAAATGTTTTTGTGGCAATGTGGCATTAGGATCAAGACGGGATCGCAATGTAATGATGATGATGTAATGATGAACAGTAATGACCCTTTCGGAACGCTCGTGGTGATACAAGTTATTTGTTAAAATTTTTGTTAGTGGTTGTTGTTTATTTAATTATTGTTATTTTGTTTTGTTGATCATTGTTTTTTATTAAGAGTGGTTAATGTTGGAGCCAAAGTCAAGTACGTCGAGTGAAAAATTAACATTCATACATACATTCAGATACAACAACGTTATATCTATTCGTAATCTGTATCAGTGATACGTAATAGTACATAATAAAGAATTGCTGGGATGACACTGATCTTTGAATTATCTAATAAAGACCAATTTATTTTGGCCCATTCGAGACCCTTTATAGGTAAACCGCCGTAAGCGTGGCCTTCCTGATGGTCTGCGGGGCGCGGGGCGGGAGCGCGCTCAGCCAATCAACTAGTCTGCCGGTGTCGGTCGGCAGTGACTGACGTGAACGCCAGTCCGCGCGTGAAATTTTTCTAGCGACTGCTACACACGATAATATTAATCTTGCGACATGGATCAGGATAACCTACCTACTCTGCGTAATAAAAAAATAAATAGACAGTCAAAAATTATGTTATTAAATGTTGCCAAATTTATTAAACAAATGAAATTAGACCAAGCTGCATCACAAGGTAAAGTTACTAATTATTAATTATATAGTATTTATTGTCTCATCATTTTAAAATTATAGTAAAGCTAGACATTTTTTGACGAACATTTTTTTTTTGTTCAGGTACAGACATGAATGTGAATAAAGCTATATCAGAGGCGACCACTGTTTCTTTGTCAACCGTTAAAAAGGTATTATCATTGAGTCGATCTTCACACAACTTAGAAGAAGTAATTAAGTCACCGAGCAAAAGAAGAAATCGAAATCCAAAAATAGAAGTAGATAGTTTTACCGAAGGTATCTAATAATTAACTAAAATAATAAATTAAATTTCAATTTCTTCTGTAATTTTATCTTATTAGTAAATAATTAATCAATATTTATTTGCAGGCGTTGTAAGGCGCAAAATTCATGGATATTATGCGTATAAAAAAGAAGTACCTACTATAAAAAGACTTACAGAAGAACTTAAGGATGAGGGAATTTTATCTTGTGGTCGCGAATATTTAAGAACTTACCTTCATAAAATCGGATTTAAATGGAAAAAATTACAATCAAAACGATTATTGTTAATGGAAAATATGGATATTTTAAACAAGAGGAAAATGTATTTGTTGAAAATAAAGAAACTGAGAGAGGAAGGCAAGAACATTGTTTACGTAGACGAAACGTATGTAAATTCTTCTCACACAGTTTCCAAATGTTGGCAGTCTAGAAAACATAAAGAAAGAGGGCACTTGAAAGAAATAGGAGCAGGGCCACGACTAATAGTCGTTCATGCAGGGGGACAGGAAGGATTCGTCAATGGTAGTCTTCTCATATTTAAATCTAAAAGTAAATCGGGAGACTACCATGACGATATGAACTTCCTCAACTTTAAAAAATGGACCGAAGAAAAGTTAGTGCCCAACTTGCCAGCAAATTCAGTTGTCGTATTGGACAATGCTTCGTATCACAATGTTGAAATTGACAAAAAGCCTTCCAAATCAGCATTAAAGAAAAATGCTTGATTGGTTACAAAAGCACAATATTGAATGCAGTCCAAACATGTATAGACCACAACTGTATAATCTGATCCAAACTACAAATGTCGAAAAAAAAATTGTTATTAACGAAATTTTAAAAAGTCACGGGCATGAAGTGTTGCGACTTCCGCCATATCATGCGGATTTGAATCCCATAGAGTTGGTATGGGGCCATGTCAGAGGTCAACTTGCTTCATTAGATCTTTCTACCAATTTATCACAAAAGTCGGAAAAATTGGAACAAATTTTTTCTGCCTATACTCAAGCTCAATGGGCCAAATGTGTTGAACATGTGATTAAAATAGAAGATGAATATATGCAAAAAGATAATCTAATAGACAAGACCTACGATGATATGTATAGACCATTTATTATTGAACTGTCGCAAGATACGTCATCGGAATCTTCAAATGAAGAAAGTTCATGTGATGAAGAAAGTTCTGATTAATGATAATATGTATATATTTTTCTATTTCCTACTTTCAATTATTATGTCTGTGATAAATAAATAAAATAAATAACGACCATTGTTTATTAATATTAGTTCTAATAAATGTAAAAATAAACTTTAAAAAATACTTAAAATAAAAAAACTCATTAAAAATATATCATAGGTGTAAATATGTATATCAATCTTAAGATCAATTAAATCTCAAGATACGAGTCATTACGTCGTATCGTGTATAGCCGGTTGCATCACCCGCCCCACGCCCCGCAAACCATCAGGAAGGCCACGCTTACGGCGGTTTACCTATAGTCCCTACTAGCTGACCCGGCGAACTTCGTACCGCCATATTTATATACAATAATTAGCAATAAATTAAAATTGCGACTATAATTTGAGATTTAAACTATCCTATCTCTCAATTTGGATCGAACTGCACATGGTGTGCAAATTTTATTATAATCGGTTAAGTGGTTTATGAGTCCATTGAGGACAAACATTGTGACACGAGATTTATATATATTAAGATGTAACAGAGGTCAAGCATGTTGCTATACACCGGGCACACAGTTTTATGGCAAGCGATATTCAGAAAAATGATTATTATTCTCGTTACTTAATTTAAATCTACATTATACCAATAATTATAACAAAATAAATAAAAAGTCTATTTTTTTGGTTGGCCAGATACTTTTAAAACTATATTGCCTACTAAAATATAATAAATAAATAAATATTTCGGACGACCCGACCCGGGAATCGAACCTAAGACCTCATGATCAACAGTCGCACACACCAACCGCGAGACCAACGAGGCAGTTATTAACATAAAGTTATATTTTGTACTAGCTGTTGCCCGCGGCTCCTCCCGTGTATATGTCGGTAATCGCAGCAAATAGTAGCCTATGTGTTATTCTCATGTATAAGCTATATTACTGTAAAGTTTCATCCAAATCCGTTCATTATTTTGCGTGAAAAAGTAACAAACATCCATCCATCCATCCATCCATACTTACAAACTTTCGCGTTTATAATATTAGTACAGAAGTATAGATTGATAATAATTACTGAGACTATTCTTCCTTTGTAATAAATAGTTTATCTTATCGTATCCAGTACAACACAATTGTTTTGTAATATGTTGGCTGAAAACAATGCAGCCTTTGTTCATGCGCGTGCGTTTACATAATTACCTAAACGTATCCAAACTGTCCAATTTACATACTATATCTATTATTATATATACTCAAAAATGATAAAATGTAGTTTTATCTGTTTTTAAAACAGCCAGTCAACTGAGATAATAAAACACGCGACAATATTAATTCTTCTGCAGCTTTTAATTTCTCAAGTCTTATTATTTGCGCTACTTGTGATGTCCACCAAGTTTCTAAGTTCTAACTCTCAAACATGCTCGATTATTTATTGATTTCTAAAAGGTACACTTACAGATTAATGCTATTATGTACAATGTACATATTTCAAAAACGAGCGAAGGATATTATTTTGTTTTCAGGTTGGAATTTTCAATTTAAGCTGTTACTAGCGCGGTTTTCCGTAAGACGATGGAAGTCAGAGCTGACTCCAACAGTGCTGCACGAGTTGCCTCGGCCCAAACAGTATGAGGGATGGGACAACTTAGCCCTGCGCACTTCGGCCACCGACGGCTCAACAGTATTATTAGGTATACGGAAACAATGTGGTAGACAACCATTGGCAGAAGTGGTGTTGTACGTCAAGCTACCAGATGGGACTTCTTACAAACTGCTACGTAAGTAAATGAGTCATTGTTTTCGCTTTACTTTCACGTACACTTGCAGATTTAGTGGAGTGTTGAGAAAACGATTTGTCAGTGAGTTATAGTTTTAATGTAATTAGTTATACACATAAACTTTATTCTTTCCGTTAATGTTTTTTGTGCTGTCGCTGGCTGCACATTGCACACACTCGGTGTTGTCTAAATACACGCTTATTATATTGTACTAAATATAATGACGTGCGTGTGCGAGCAGGCGCGGGCGTGGGGAACGCACCGTCATCAAAATTTATGTACAGTAGGAGACTGTGCAAGAACAGTTTAGAAGCTTCAATTTAGAAGCCTCTACTTTTGGTTGATACTTTAAATCATAAGAATTCCCACCAGCTGTTCTGTTATATAAAAATCAAACAAATAGCTATTAAAAACTTGTATAATTGCCATCACAAATCGATGACGTCGTCGTGCAATTGTGATCTAATCCAAGCTATATTTTAAGGAAATTGGAAATTAAGGTATTAGAATTGTAGTTAATTACAATAGACTATATAACTGCATTTTGAAACATACCTCGTACTTTCTTACGTGTTAGATATTTATTGTGAATCAGTACCTTCTTTTATTCTTCTACGTTCCATCAAAAATTAATTTTAAATAGTTAATATGATTTACCTGATCCTATCAAATAGTTATAAAATGTACACAACTTAATCCAGCGCCACTTGTCTGTAATCATATTATGATAAAGATAAGATTGACAAATATAATTAGGTATACAGGTGTATCGTGTCCAAAGTGTGCCTAAACCAAGAATATTATAATTGTACTTGATTTGTGTTGAGTTTTGTGAGGCAGATACGAAAATACCCGTATTATTATATGGATTTTGATACGAATCAAAACTGCGTACATTTTTGACGAATGTGATTTACTACATATCCGCGGAATAACTAATTGGTTCTAAATATGTGTAACATAAATCTATCTTCTATCGTTCTAGACGGAATGCTAGCTTCGACCGAAGGTCCAAAAACTGTATCAGAACTTGGAAGAACGTTTACCTCGGCTACCTACTAATGCCAGTAGTAATCTTGTTTTAGATATGATCAGACTTTTGGCTGTCTGTAGGGTAATTATGTTCACTGTCAGAATTATATGAGACAGATCAAAATTATAACGTCATGTGATATGGAGTTTAACTTTAATAAGAGTTAATTGAGAGCAATAGACACATCAATTATCTACTATGTCTGTAGGAATCTATTATTGCTTTAATTCGCATTCCAATTTCAGAACACCCAGACACCGTGGTGTGTGTTTGGGAAAATGTTGAAGGTGGTTGGAGCGCTGGTGGACTTAAGATACAAGTACTGGAACCACAAAAAAGATACAGGATTCTGTTCAATGGATGCATGACAAGGGATAGAGATGGTGTTACCCAGCATGTCAAGCTTAATTTGGTGTAGGTGTATCTTTATACCATCATGGTACCTCATTGCGTTTGAAGGTTATCATACGATCGTTACGTCTAAATGCACACTACATCAGTAGTAACTGAAGATAGCCTACCACCCAGTTAGGTCTAAGATTGGGTGATTCTTAGTACATTAAGAGCCTTTCGTGCCATGGTGAGCATCTCAATCCGGTTACCATACTACAATGGGGTATGGGCCTCCGGTATCCTCACTCACTCACGGAAACACAGCGCAAGCGCTAGTGAAGCACATCTGTACAATTGTTACGGGAAGTCGATTCCATTCTCTTAATTTTATCTTTTCTCGTCCATATTTCATTAGCCTTTATTGTTTTTTCTGAAACCTCTTTTTATTAATCAGGGTATATGGCTAGTGTTGAGGCCTACCTTATGTTTGGAGATTGGAGTAATGAGTTGAGGTCTACCTCATCGCTACTAATTGCTAGTAGTAGAATACTATCACAAGCGGTCAGGCGGCAGGAGGGTTGCGATATCTACATTATATTGATAAAATGTTAATGGTAATTTAATATTAGCATGGAATTTACGGACATGTATGTCTCTAAACCTGCACTTCTCATTGTGAACGAGAATAATTTTAATTAATTACGGCCTTCAGTCATGTAGTTAGGATTCCTTACAGTATTCCAGAAAAAATATATGTAATTTCTTATTTTTTTTATAGCTGGTCATCAGGTACAAAACCAATTCGCTTCCCCGATGATTGGAGTAATGAACTGGCATCACAAACGTTGGCACTTGAGAACTGGCGTGACGACAAATGGCCTTATATGCTGTAAGTTAAATAAAACATATCGAAACATAGACAACAAACAATGTTAACTATGTCAATATATTTCGAAACTATAGGGTTTGCTTCCTGACATAGTAAATCTTGAAAAAAGCCTAATGGCCTATTAACGACTGTTGATGTGATCATCGACAGTCATTAATAGTCCGTGGTAAAAGTTACTTCGTGATGAACTGTAATGAAGTCCATATTTATTATGACATTAATATTTGTGTCTTTGTGAATTTATTTAGACAAAAAGTACATACTTACCTTACTATCCTTTCAGATAAAAAGATAATTATTCAAATCGTTTCTTAAATGACGGACTTGTGAGGCAACAAACATATAAAAACATACAACCGAATAGAGAATATCCTCGTTTTTGAGATCGAATAATAGATCGCTTTACAACTATGAGTTTATATGTTTGTGTTTGTAATCGTGTACATTGTTTTATTTATTTCCTATGAGGATTTTTTTGTGAGGTGAAACTCCAGTCGACATCTCTATCTACTACAAAGGGGAATCTTGGAAAATTTTGTCGGTTTCGAACCGACTAAAAAACCTCGGGTCGGTCTCGGGTACCTACCGGTAGTTGTTGTATGTTGGTCGACAGGCACTCTAATGTAATTATCATTTTATAGCAATGAGATCTTCCACAATAACTCTAAATTGTTATTGCTAAAACACTTGTTGTAGACTTGGCCGAATTAAGGATTGTGATTATATTTAGATGTAAACATATTTATATAAGTACAAACAGAGCATATGAGGTATCTGTTATCAAGTAATAACCTTGGAAAATATTTTCGTGAGAATTGAAATGTGTGCAATGGATATAACCTTGATTTGACTTATAATTACATTATAAGTATACATCTACAGTTGAATTTTGTTTTAAATATTATTTTTACTATTTATCTTTGTGATGCACTTATTTAAGATGTTTTTGAACATCTGTGTAACAGTGGCAAGTGGGAAGAAGAAGGCTGGTTTCTGTGGGGCACAGCACAAGGTCCTTTTCAATCCTTCGACGAAAACGGTGACATCGATGAGAGTGTGTTCCTTCGAACAAGGGGAGTCAAAGAAAGAAATTGGGCGCCTCACGCGTATCAGGGACTCAGGCGTTCGATTACCATCACTGCAGGGGCTCGCGACGGAACAGCGGTGCATCTTCGGTGTTTATCTTATAAAAATGTTTTGACTCAGTAAGTAAATCTTTGGTTATTAAAGTATTACATGGAGGCAGTGCCTAATACAATAAGTAAGTGTTTAAGGAGCTCAATATGTCGAATGTCTATTTTTTGGGTTCCGTAGTTCACGTCTCGGATCTCTTATAGTTTCGCCATGTCCGTCCGTCCTTGGCTTACCTTCCAAACGGTTAGTGCTAAAAAGATGGAACTTGGCATGGATATGCGTATTTACCACGTCGAAAAAGCGCTAAAATTAAAGCACGAAAAAAATTTTTTTGGGGTACCTCCCCTACACGTTTAGTGGGGATGTTTTTTTGCGTCTACCCCATACTTAGTGTGGGATATCATTAGACAGGTCTTTTAACAATATTGAGAGGTTGCTAAGACTGTTTAAGAAGACGGTTTCTGTTTGCGCGATATGCGCAAAATAGGGTCCTCTCGTACCTCTAAAACCTAAACGGCTAGCTAAAAAAATCTGAAAAAAATAATGATGGAAGTCTATGTTATGAACTTTGAAGGAAAATTATAACAGCTTAGATAACTTTGATAGTTCAAGAGTTATAGAGGAATAACTTGTAAAATGCGTTTACTTGGAAAACTGGAAACAAAAATAACGACATAATAAATAAGTAAACATTATTCATAGTAATAAATACCAACCCTACCTTCCACGCGCCATTATGGGTGACAACGAACCCCTATCCTATGCGTTGAATTAGCTTTTGCTCGCGGTTTCACTCTCGCTAATGTCAATTGTGGTCAATTTTCTGGAATGAGAATATACACACCTCAACAAAGTCTAGGGATATTTTAATATCTAAAAATCCAAGAAGAATTTTCATAGATAGTAAATGGAAGAAAAGTAGCTTATTTTAGGGACTTTAATAAAAGAAGAAAGCGATTCGTGATAATTTTGTTTTTAATTAAAAAGTTATTTTTTTTAATTGTTGTAGAAAATTGGTACGAAAACAAATGTCATAGAGTTTTTGTAACATTATTAATATTAATAAAATAATTAAAAATGTAATAAAATCTAATTATTAATAATCAGTGTTGCTACCTCTTACATTAATTACACATCGACATCGATTGTTCATATACTTAAAACTAAATTGTCAATGTCTTGCTGCGGTATGAGGTCCTAAGTTCTTTGCAAGTGTCTGTATAGTTCTTGTTCCGTCGTCAAATTTGGCGGGAAATCTCGCAATGCTTTTCGTTGTAACATGTCCCAGGCATGCTCGATGGGATTTAAGTCGGGCGACTGCGCAGGCCAATCCAAAACTTGAATTTCATGATCTTGAAGAGCTGTCGTTACCAGTTGCGCCGTATGAGAAGGAGCATTATAGTGCATGAATAGAAATTCCAGGCCCATTTGGATTCTGTGTGGGATAATCACAGGCTCTACTACCTCTTCGAGATATTTTCGTGCATTCTTGCCGCCTTGAATCCAAACGAGCTGGGTTCGCCCACCAAGACGAATTCCTGCCCACGCCATGATTGTCCCGCCTCGGTAAGAGTGGACCTGATGAGGGTGCCGCAGACGGCTAACTCTGCCTGGAGTTTTCCTAACACAAGTACTTCTTGAATCCGGATGAAATCCAAACCGGGACTCATCAGTGAACAGCACCGATGACCATTGTTAATCACTCCAAGACAAACGCTCCCGAGCCCACGAAAACCGCCGACCGTGATTGCCACGTCGCAGAGCTGGAGCACGTAGCGGTCTTCGAGCATGAAGGTTGACTTCATGCAACCTCCTTCGCACGGTTTGGTCGCTTATCAGCAGTTGGTGGTCCTCCTGGAGCCTTTGCACAAGTAGCAACGCCGTGATATTGGGTTGTCTTTTGGCGTTCATTTGGAGGAATCGATCCTGTCTTTGCGTAGTAACCCGTTGTCTACCACTGTGCCGTTTAGCCACTTCCCCAGTACTGCGATAACGTGACCACAATCTTGATATCACGTTTTGGCTGGTATGTAAGGTCTCAGCAACGACGCGGTGAATAGCACCATTTTCTAACATGCCCACGGCTCGTAACATTTCATCTCGACTCAAATGGCGACGTGACAAGCTAGCACAGCAAGTTCAATTAAAAAAAAGACAATCTAATCAATTTTAATTTTTTAACAGCATAAAAACAATTTAAATTTTTCTTGTCGTACTGAATTACCAGCAATTTTGCCGCCGTATTTTGTTTTTAGCATTGTAATTCTTTTTATATTTTTAATTTTTGAAAATAGAATAAAAGAGGTTTCATTTAGTATATATACACTTTTTATGGAAACTAAAAAGATTTTAAACTAAAAAGTAGTCAATAGTATAGGATTATGATGTGTATTATAAAATGGCTCTAGTGCTATTGCATACCGTAATTCTTATTACTATCTCTATGGAAAATTTCGTCCATTAAATTTCCTAGCGCGATTCAGTAACAAAATACACACACATACACAACTTTTCGCATTTATAATGCAAGTATATATGGAGGTGTGTTGTATGTGTATTGTGTAAACTGTGTGGTGTGTGTAATCGTGTGAATTGAATTATGATAATTCAATTATCTATACATTTACTCGTAGGTATACAAATAAATGAAACTGGAGTGTCTGTTTGTAATATTAAAATACCGTTTTTACTAAATGCATTTATATATGTATACACGGTAAACATACCAAAATAACATTTTTTACAATTTTTGTCTGTCTGTCGGTCTGTCTGTTTTTCCAGCTAATCTCTGGAACGGCTGGACCAATTTTGACAGGAATTACACTGACAGATAGCTGATTTAATAAGGAGTAACTTAGGCTAATATTTTTAGAGAAGCTTTGCCCCGCGGTGTTACCCGTTGTTGTAAAGGTACAACAATAACCACGGGTAACACCGCAGGACTCAGCTAGTTATTTAATAATATGCTTACTGAAACAATAGATCAGACTGAAAGAAATTATTTGAAATTTATGGTTTCATTTTGATCCTCATCTGGTTACATGATGCCTTTAGATTTGGGACTTTTTGGAATAAAAATCGAATGATGTGTATATATTAAAATACTTTCTTTTAGTTGTATATCCGGTTGGGTGAGAAATCCAGATTATTCAATCAACAATATAACTTCAACTGATCTGGTGATGAAGGACTTCTGCGAAAGACCTGATGCAATACCGCAGGTCTACACGATAAATGTGAGCAGTAAGTTTTAACGTTTTTTTTTTTTTTGTGGAATTGTGGTAATATCGGACTCGAATCGACTAAAAGCTACACGCGCCGTCTCGAGTACCAGTAGTTACGATTGTCGATTGGCACTCTAATATTCTAATATAATATAATATTCATGATCAATTTTATAGCAGCGAGATCTTCCACAATATCCCTAAATATTATTATTGTTAAAATACTTGTTGTCTATATCATATATAGGGTTCAAACAGAACGAAATCAAACAAAACAACTGAATGTTATAATAAAAAAAAGTTATATTAAATCACCAGAAATAATTAAGGAAATGTTATCAGGAAATGAAACGTAAAAATGCGTAGGTAGTTATTTAACTTCACAAAATGCGTTACTAGTCATTTATAGTGAGTAAAACTAGGAAATAAAATTTTGAAAAGTTACTAATTTTGTACCACATTTTTTATTTACCTACATGTTTTTCAAAAAATTATTAATATTTCTATGATTTTAACTTAATATTTTTCATATTTATAGCTAAGAGGTCTAATTTGAGTATTGTGCTGAGGATAAATGCTGATGGCGGTAAACTTCTCAATGGAGTGCCTTACCAACAAGAGACCCTTTATCGAACCTTGCATGTCAACATCAACAGTGAACCAGGAACTGGCTTGTTGGAACTTGGATACGAGCCGACAGGTTGTTATTATAGATAAATTTAAGTATACAATATACACTAAGTGTTCAGAAGACTATTTTTATGGAGTTGTTAACCTGTAGTTTTTATTATTCTGAAAACTAATAATATCAACATTTCTCGAATATGGTAATGGCAGTTGCTGGAAATACTGCACTGTCGCAGAAAAAGTCAGAAATAGTTGCTTCTTGCCTTCCCTCTCGTAGCCAATAGAGTTTTGCTTCGATTTTTTTATACAATCGCAAAAACATCTACTCTCGTGTATTATTGGCTATTATTTTGTTTTGACCACGTGACTTAGTGTTCATTTATTAGTTTTCTTATTATTATTCTCTTTATTTCATTTATATATACATATTAATTACATTTTAAATATAAATATAAAAACAAATACATTTAAAAATATAAAAAATAGTAGACCACCGACCTCGGGTACAGGGACCAAGAAACCGGTGGTTAGGGCTCCAGAGACAGGAACCTCCTCACAATACGAGCCGTGTCAAGGAGGACTGCCTTCTGCATCAGACCCTTGATCCAGCCCTCTAACGTGAGCCTCTTAAGATGTTGGTCGAGGCTCTTGGCTATCAATCCGTGAGCAGATACGACTATCGAAACAATGATTACCGAATCCACATTCCACATATCGACAATCTCGTGAGATAAATCCGAATATTTTATTTGTTTTTCTTTTTCGACTTTCACGAGATTCTCGTCATGAGGAACGGCGATATCGACAATCATTGCGCGGCGCTCTAATCGATCTATCACCACAATATCAGGCTTATTGGCAACAATAGTCCTGTCTGTGATAATAGATCGATCCCAATATAACGTAGCACGACCATTCTCGAGAACTGGGTCGGGCACATACCTGTAATATGGCACCTATGAACTTACAAGTTTGTATTTCAGGGCAAGTTGTTGATGTACGATCCTGGCTACTTGGTTGTGCCTGTACAAATACTCGCCGTTAGCAAGACGAGAACAACCAGAAATAATATGCCTGATAGATTCTCCAGGACGGTGACATGCCCGACAGATGTCGACCGTACCATCCTTCAGGATATACTTCCGATAGTTATTCGTCATGATAACTTCATCCATAATCGCACAGACAAAACCTTCGGTTTCTCCGAACAGATTACTATACCGTAGCCAGGACGTAGATGCTTTAAAATCTATATCAGGCCCATTTAGGGCCCGATAAAATCGACCATGAAGTTCTTTGCCCTTCCATACCTCCCTGCGATCATCAGTACTAAGTACTACAGGTTTGCGCCAATTCTCTTTAGCCAAAGCGAGCGGAGTGAGTCCGGTATCCACTGCAACTACACTGCGATGCATTCCCACATCAGTATGAAGAACATATTCTCTAAGATTGTATATCTCGCGATTGTGTAGGGTCTTGATATTTGATAGACCACGACCCCCATACTTTCGCGGGATATACAACCTCATAACCGATGAACGTGGGTGATGCATTCGGAATGCAGTCAGCAATGTACGGACTCACAAGGACTTGACGGACTGTCAAGGGCATCTAATTCGGTCTGAGTCCATCTAAGTACACCAAAGGAATACATCAGAACCGGCATGACCCAACTATTGTAGGCCCGCACTTTGTTACCGCCTGATAAAAGACTTTTAAGTACTTTTTTCAGGCGGCCAAAGAAACGTTCCCGCAACGTTTGTTTCACGTCAGCTTCTGGTATTCCCAAGGACTGTGAAAAACCTAGATACTTGTAGGTTTCGGTGGCAGACAGAGATCGAAGTTTTGTGGTATCTGAAAGCTCTACTCCTTCAGATTCCACAATCACTCCCTTCTTTACATACATGACTGCACACTTGTCTATACCAAATTCCATCTTGATAGAATTACTAAAGTTTTCAGTGACCTTTAGTAACGCTGTCAATTGTAATTTAGTTTCAAATCATCCATATAAAGGAGGTGAGATATAACTCGATCATCTTTCTGCAACCTATAGCCTAACCCTGAACCCTCTAATAGAGTGCTGAGAGGGTTCAAAGCTAGGCAAAACCACAAGGGACTCAGACTGTCACCTTGAAGGATGCCCCGCTCGATCTTTATAAGTACGTCGTTCATCGTAGACTGCCGACATCCTGGATAGCGAAGTACTGTTCTCCATTGCCCCATACACGACTTCAAGAAAGTGCTCAGAGTTGTATCAATTTTATACAACTCCAGCACCCTTAAAAGCCATGTATGTGGAACCGAGTCATAAGCCTTTTTGTAATCTATGCAGCATGTCGCCAGACTCTTACGATTACGACGTACCTGCTGGCTAATGGTCATGTCTATTATAAGGAGCTCTTTAGTGCCACGGGTCCCACTTCTACATCCATTCTGAGAAACGGAAATTATCGAATTGTTATTGATATGAGTAGTGATTTTGAGTCTCAGAATAGATGTAAGAAGTTTATATAACGTTGGTAAACAAGTAATAGGCCTAAAGTTTTTGGGATCCATGGCACCAAAAGATTTATAAAGTAAGTGGGTTATGCCAGTTGTTAAAAATTGTGGTAATGAACCCGAATCCAATGCTGTTTGGAATTGAGATGCCAAACACGCATGTGAGCTTCGGAACCACTTAAGTCCCTCTGGACCAGGTGCTTTCCAATTCGGTAATGAACGGACCGCACAACTTACATCCTCTTTATTGATGCTAACTGGTTCCATTGGTGTTATAGACTCACATGAGCGTTCAACATCCCGACACCAATCACCTTCTGTATGAGTGACAGGCACTGACCAGATGTTACGCCAAAATAAATTAGTGGCATTTTTATCTGGGAATTGCCTATCATTTACACACGGACCCGGATTCTCCATTTTCCTGTACACCCACTTCTCATTTCTTTGAAACATGCGATTCTGACTATACCGATCTACTCGCTTTCTATACCGCCTGATTCTATTTGCCCATGCATAAACTTTTTGCTTCAGAAAGTCTATGCGCTCTGTGACACATGACATGTACTGTTGAGGACTAATAGTAGTCCCCAAGAATGCCTGTTTCACAAAGCGCATCACTCTCGGTCGCGTGTTACCCGATTGGAAACTAATTAGCTTACCAATGAGTGACCTGGCCCCAGCAATACGACGTTCAATTCTACACTGCCAAGCTGGCACAGTGTTTTATGGTCGATTAGTAGCTGTATGTTCTGCAAATTTGACACCAGCTACTCGACAAACTGTAATAGCCGCACAGTATAGAATGGAATGTGTATCACTGAGATCTTCGCTATTACTGAAATAATCCGGTAATAACGAATCCAAGACACTCACCAGCGTTAAATTTCGTTTATGAATGGGCAAACGGGGTAACCGGGGTCTGTTATTAGAATTTAAATATCGGTATTCCCGAATCGCATATTCCAAAGTGCTCCTTATCTTATCATTGTATTGGGTACTTACGGATATAATTTCACTGTCCACTAATTCAGTAACATCTTCATTTTGTGGTACCTGTGATGTGGTGTTTGTTACCACATCCACAACACGTGACGAAGAAGGGACAGTCAAGCTATTCCGTATGTCAGAGCGTATCCTTTCAAGTACTATTATCCGTATCCTTTCTTATTATTATTATTATAGTTGTCTTTGGACTCTATCTCGCGTGTAGAGTCAACGCAGAGATTCCGCCAATGTCAAGTGTTTCGAGAGACACGTTATTAGTTTTCTTTTTTATTACGATTACATTTATACACTGTCAACTTGGCAAGGGGCGCAGAAAAGGCAAACGTTTCCTTGGTGATTTTTAGTCAGATAAAATATGTAGGTTTAGACTACTCATAATTATGTATATTTTAAAGCAAATATATAGAAGTAAATTAAAATAATAATACCATTACTGCAGAGATACGCCACCCATCAACGCATATCATGCCACTTCGTGTCCTCAAGTGGTTGAGTGAAAAGGAGGCAGGTGAAGTCGGCTACTGTCTGCCCTTTGAATCTCGCGCGTGTGCATGTCCGGGATATGTGGGAGGAAAGGGCGCCTCACTTGCACTTTTAGCTTCCGTGCAGAAAGATGAGGTAATATTCATACTCTTTTCAGGAAGTACCCTTATAGTATTGACTGACCTGTTGGTCTTAAATCGAAAGGTTAGTGATCCTGAATGTTATGCCAGAGGTCTTGGGTTAGTTTTGTGATGAAGAAAAATAGTTGTGCGATGAACATAATTATTTTTTCTGCGTCTGGGTGTGATTTATACTACCTATAATATGCATTTAAATAGAAGTTCATAGCAGTCTGGTTAACCTAGTACAGGCTCTGACTAGTTTAAGGCTCCCACACATAACTGCGATGCGACGCCGCATCGCAGGAAATTGCGATGCGAATTGCTGCGATACGAATTCGTGCGGCAAGGCGTTGGTTCAGGTGACCATACTTTCGACGGTAGACAGCCGTATTGGAGGTGTTTTTAGGAATAGTCACATGGATCGCAAAAATATTGTTTCACTGCTGTTAGGTATTGTTCGAGAGATATAGAAAAAGAAGATTTTGGGTTCATCCATTTATTACGATTATGAACGCTAATGGGAACAATTTTACTCGAAAATACTATACTATACTCGATAATACATAGCTTTGAGACTAAAGAAGATAAATGTTTTGATTAATTTAGAATGAGCATATCTTCGTTTGAAGAACTTTTAGAGTTTAGTATCATTATCTCTATAAAAACGATCGTACAAGGGAAGAATTCCTGTTATGCCTTTGGAAATGCTGGGACTGATTATTAGGTAAAGTAAAATAAAATTGAATTATTTGTTCACATTTCAATTGGTAAAATCAAACTCTTCTTCCGTTGTCATTGCGCTATAGTGGAATATAGTTATCCTAGAAGGTGAATTAATTTGATATTCCCGTGCGTTTGATGATTGTACGTTTCGTTTTTTGGGTCTTTCCCTTACGCTGTCTCAGGACGGACCAAAATGGCGTCAACAAGTGTGATGTAATATCGCAGGAATGCGCGATGCGTATCAGATCGGAAGTTCTTGCGGTGCATTCGTGCAAGCTCGCAGATATTTGCGATGTGTTGCGAATTCGCACTTACGTGTGGGAGCCCTTAGTTTAGAATTTATTATTCCCAAGATTAGTTAAGGTCGGCTAGTAGTCTAATCAGTTTTACCTGAATGACATTTTTCCACAAAGTAACTAGCATCAGACCTGCGCAACCCTGAGGGAACTACTCGTCAGTTTATCTAAGGGCACCGATTCCCCAATAACGATAGCCGACATTCGACCTGTCCCCTAAACTCTACAGCTGGGTTGCCGCCTTCTAGCACCAGCGCCGCATTACGGCGCGGCCTCTGATTTTCAGCAGGTAAACGGTGGTATACCTCAGCACTCGTGCTCTCTGAGGCTCTGGTGTGAAATAGCCTCAAACTTCCATTCCATTTCTCATAATGTTTGTTTTACTAATTTGACAGGGTTACCGAGTACCTCCTGGATTTTGTTTGACGACTAAAGCTTTAGAGAAGCATCTCAAACTAAATCCAGAATTGACTGCATCCATTCGCGAAATCGAAGCTGCCAATGAAAATTACAAGGAAGAAATATTTAAAGAGAAATGTAGAAAGTAAGACATCATAGTCAGTCAATATGTTTTTTTTGTTCTGATATAATCGTTTTTAAGGTGTATGTCATGTAAATTAATAATGAGTCATAAAATAATGAGATCAGCAATAAATAATGTAAACCATACCGAAATAAGTAAACCTGATGGAAAGTGATCACCGACAGCAATCCCTGCAACTAAGAACTCATGTGGTGTCACTCCGTTCAAGCCGGCCTACATTTGCGAAGCTGCTTCACCCACGATAAACACCTTTTATACCTTAATGTAATTTTCGATTGTGTGTGATTTTAAATATTTCTAATGTAGTTTTATACTTAACTTACAGAACCTCTGAGCGGTTTATCACTACTGAGATAAAAGGTGATATTAAAGATGAATTGCTGCAGAGTATGAAAACTTTAAGAACAGCAGCTTTGGAACAAAACTTGGGACCAGAACTACGTTTTGCCGTACGATCATCAGGTAAATTTTACAATTTTCAAGTTCCATTCCATGCCATTTTGTAGGTACGTTTTGATGGTAAGCTAATGAAATGAAATGAAATTATTTATTCTGCAATTAGGTTACATGAACACTTTTGCAAGTTAAACTTTTTTTTTGAGCAGATGAGTTCGGCCTTTCCTAACTGGACTAGCTTAATTTTAGTATATATTTTATTATAAATTTGAAACGGAGAAACTCGAGGGCTTAATTTATAAATGGCTCGTACGGCGCGTTTTTGTAAAACAAATGTGGCATTAATATCTGCACAGTCACCCCAGAGTAGGATATCGTAAGTCATTATGTTATGAAAGTAACTGAAGTAAACTATTCTAGATGTATCAACATCAGTTACAAGTCGAATCTTTTTTACAGCAAAAGCCGCTGTAAAAAGATTATAGCTATATAACTAGATAGTTTTCATATGTGGGGCCCATTATAACTTAGCGTCAATAGTAATACCTAAAAATACAGTAGATTACACAGGATCCAACTCTAGTCCATTCAATCGAACATTGGTTGTAACATGCCTTACGTTTGGTGTAGAGAGAATTTAATGAATTTAGTTTTCTTCTCATTAAAGAGAAGCTTAGTTGTATTAAATCAATATACTACTTTCGAGAGTGCACTGTCGACTTCATTAAAACTGTCAGGTTGGCGCCTAACTTGAAAAATTAAGGATGTGTCATCCGCGAACAAAACAATCTCATGATTGTCACTTACATAATAAGCTAGATCATTAGTATATATGAGAATCAGAAATGGCCCTAGAATGGAACCCTGTGGGACGCCCATTGTTACCGGGGATCCCGGAGATGTTTTGCCATTAATATCAACTTTTTGAACTCTTTTTTTTTTTTTTTTTTTATGTTTGGCCTGCCAAAATTACTCTACTCTGCCTGATGGAAAGCATTAGCAGAATCCACGAGTGGTGGCCACCATACTCATTGCGAATACAGCAATGCAGTATGGCGACCCACACTATGGCGGCCTAGTGATGCTTGTGCATCTTTTAGTCTAGTCAACAAGTATGGAACTTGTTGACTAGACTAATTGGGCCTCCGGTTTCGCACTCACCAACGAAACACGACAGCACAAACGCTGTCATTTTACGTTGATTTTGTGTGCGAGGGTAGTACCGCCCCGGTCGAGCCGGCCCATTCGTGCTGAAATCAGCGTGGCTCTACTACCTACGCCTACCTACTTTTATTCAAATACGACGTTAGAATAATTGGAGCATTATTCCTTATTCCGTAGTGTTGTAACTTCCTGATGAGTGTAGGATGATGGACACACTCGAAGGCCTTAGACAAGTCACAGAAAATACCAAACGCATCCTGTGAATCCTCCCAGGCGCTATATATATGTGTTTAAGCAATTCCATGCCCGCGTCCGCAGTTCAACGACCTTTAGTAAATCCAAATTGCTTTTGATGAAGCAAGTTGTGCTTAATACAATTTTGTAACATTTGGTTGAAAAGCAATTTTTCAAAAATTTTACTCAATGTTGGAAGTATTGAGATAGGTCGGACGTTAGATGGATCTGAACTGCTACCAGATTTGAACAATGGAATCACTTTATTTTGCTTCATCAAATCAGGAAACACACCAGATGCTGATGAATTGAAAACAGTTGCTAAATATGGGGATATCATATCAATTATTGCAGATATACTCGTAGTATGTACTGAATGTCCCCATGAATCAGTTGTTTTCTTAACATTTATACTTTTAAGAGCCTTGATAACATCATTTGTAACACGAACAACTGAAAATTGAACACCGGTTTACACTGTTTTCTAATAAAAAACAAGCAGAGGCAGAGGATGACTCTCTCGTCATCCTCTGTCTTGATTGTTCGAATAGGAATGTTGGTAAAAAAAAAAGGTTTTTAGTTGTCGTTTACATTTTCCTAAATGTAATGTGTTGAGAAATGTAATCAGATAATTAGTAGATTTATTTCAAGTATGTAATCTATTCTACATAGCTGTTGGAGAAGACAGTGAAGAATTGTCTGCTGCCGGCCAGAATGAGTCATTTCTAGGCTGCGTGAGCGACTCAGATGTCTTGGATGGAGTGCAGAAATGTTGGGCTTCCATGTTCGCCTTTACAAGCGCATATTACCGCCGGTAAATTTTATATTACTTTTATTTACTTCACTAACAATTAGCTTTCTTGCGAAAAGCGTGTTTTAATTGCCATGAAAATTATACAACATTTAACAGCATATATTTCATTGCAATCATTTTGAAGACATCAGTTGAAGCTTATAAATAAGCGGAACAACGAAACAAAATAACGAAATATACTTATTGCAGCCTAATGTTTGTATGGCGAATAAAAGAAAGTAAATAATAAAAAGTTTTGAACTGACTAATCGTCGGTTATAATTTAAGGCGATATTAGGAAATTATAACCACATTAAGGGTTTAGTTATAAGAAATGCGAAAATTTAAATTTTTATAAATGGTTACTCCTTTTTAACCGACTTCCAAAAAGGAGGAGGTTCTAAACATAGAACCTCCTCCTTTTTGGAAGTCTACCTAAAAAAAAATACATGCAGTGGAACACACACTGCATGTATTTTTTTTTATGTATGTTCACCGATTACTCGGTCAATTGTCGACCGATTTTGAAATTTTTTTTTGTATTCAAAAGGGTATGCTCCCGAGATGGTCCCATTGCCACCATATCAGGATCTGATGACGGGATCCTAGGGAAATCGAGAGAAACCTTCATTTTTTATAGGCACATACTATGTTTTTCGTATATTTTCTGAAGTTACACCGGTATTTGCGTCTGGTAGTCATCATTTTATGATGATGAGCTGATGATGTAAGGCACAACTCCTTAACGGTTAGGAGTTGGAGGATAAATCTTTAAATATCATATGTATATATGTTACTTTTAGTCGTATTCTTTCAAATTATTTAGGTAAGCTGATGATGGAAAGTGGAAGGCACAACTCCTCAACGGTTAGGAGTTGGAGGATAATTCTTTCAATTTCATACGTATCTAAAGACCTTTAGTCGTATACTTTCAAGTTATTTAGGTGAGCTAATGATAGAAGGTTAAAGTCTTCAACAGTGAGGGATTAGAGGATGATTTTAATATTACACGTAGGTACGTTTTGTATTCTTGATGATGAAATTTGATGAAATAGTTCAACTTACTACTTACCTACGATTCTTTGCACTAAAAACTGAAAAATAAAAACTTTTTATAAAAAAGAAACCGACTTCCAAAAAACATCCAACTAAAAATCTCTGCCAAAAAACACTAAAAAGCGTAAAATAAACTGGTTCTTCATAAATTGCCTATACCTAATTCTTTATTCATTTAAATAGTAGTATTATACTGTGTGCTAGGTACCTAAAATCTATTTAAATGAATAAAGAATTAGGTATAGGCAATTTATGAAGAACCAGTTTATTTTACGCTTCTAAGTGTTTTTTTTTGGCAGAGAGTTATCGTTGGATGTTTTTTGGAAGTCGGTTTTTTTTTAATAATAATTGACTGGATCTGAATCCCTCATTGAGGGTTCTTCGTATTTTTTAAAAGTTGGTTCTTTTTTTTGAAAAACAAGACAACTTTCGCGTTAGGAATCAATTCTGTGTCGTGGGAGACTTTACATACTTAACATACATGTAACGGACACAAAGATAATACAGACTCAGAAAAATAATTTGTGGATACACAAAGCAAAAAGCGTTGTATCAGGTGGTGTTTGAACCCACATCACTTTACGCAATAGAAAACGGCGTGGTGACCGATTAAACACCTACGCTATCCGTAAAGTCAAATTGTAGTTGGACGATTCGAATGTTGTTTCCAGACAGAACGGCCAGCCGTGCTTGTGTGGGGCGGGCGTGGTGGTGCAAGCGCTAGTGGCGCCGCGCGCAGCCGGCGTCATGTTCACTCGACACCCCGCGCACGGTGACCCTACCAAGCTACTTATTACTGCCAACTACGGACTCGGAGAGGTATTTAATTGATATTTGAACTAGCGATTAATTTCTTTTCATGTCATGCTAGCGTTTACTATATATCTATCTTATTGCGTTTTACATTTAAAGTACGATAAAACGAGTATTTTATTAATTCTCTCCAGTCTCTCACAGATTATCGTTTCCTTGAATAAAATTGTAGGAATCTCTTGATATAACTATTTACTAACTATTCTGTAACTTTTTGTATGGAAGAAGGAATTAATGTTTTTTTATTTGTCTCTAGAGTGTAGTGTCTGGAGCTGTGGAGCCTGATACAATTATAGTAAAACGTCACGTAAACGGCCAACTGACCATTGCCAAAACTGAAATTGGGTCGAAGTCCCGTAGAGTAAAGACAGAGGGCAGTGGCATCGTGATGGAAGATGTTCCTGAACAAGATAAAAATGTTTCCTGTCTCTCAGAAGCAGATGTGATGAAGTTAGCCAAGATCGGAGTAGTGCAGGAGGAACTGTGGGGTGCTGGCAGGGACATCGAGTGGGCGCTTACTGAGGTTACGTTTTTTTCTTGCATGCGCTATTCTTTTTAATTTACATTAAAGCATATAATAATATTAAATAATGTTTATCAGTGTAAGCAACCTTTACATAGTATATAAATAAAATCGCTTTCGTTCTTGTACGGTTATAAACAACGTAACAGAATTCAATGTGATTTTCATCAATAGATAAGTTGATTTAAAATTGTATGTTTAAGACATGTGTAGGGTTTGAAGCAAAGTATATTATAAGTTAAGAAGAAGAAACAAGAAAGAATAGTCTGAAAAATATTCTAGAACAACTCTCTAAGAAAATAATGAAGAGACCTTCACGGTGGCAGTCCGGCAGGCACGCGCGTGTCGTTCTTGACAATGACATGCGCGCGCAGCGTTGTCGGTTATCCATTTACCTACTAAATACAATTTTTTTACAAAAAATAAGTGACTTCAAGAACGACCAAATTGAAATGGGAAGCACCAGCTTTCAAATAAAAAAAGAATCATCGAAATTGGTTGGCGTGATATTGAGTTATTCGTCAATTTGTCGCGCACATACTTAATGCAATTGAAGACTTATGGGCCTTATGGCTCAAAATCATCAAGGTGCAGAATTGGCTTTGCTAGCAATTTCATAATAAATCTTGACTTTATTAAGAAAAAATGAGTTATATTACTTAATGCAATTGAAGACTTATATGGTTTTCTCATGGATGACATGTCTAAACAGGACCAAATTGAAATGGGACCACATGGGAAGCACCAGCTTTCAAATAAAAAAGAATCATTAAAATTGGTTCACCCAGTCAAAAGTTATGAGGTAACAAACAAAAAAAAATATACAGTCGAATTGAGAACCTCCGCCTTTTTTGAAGTCGGTTAAAAAGAAATACGTTTGTCCGTTGATTTTCAATATGTGAATTAAGGCAGTGCCTCTCATATGCTCACCACGATCGCGAGTTGCACGCAGCCGCTTTTTGTGGCACTACAAATCTGCGGATTGGGATGGGATGCGGTCCTTCTTTGCGTCCTACCCTTGGAGGCAGGTATGCTTCTCGCTGGAGAATCCCAACACCGCTGCTGATTCTCTGTGCTGCAGGGTATGGAGCTTTTCATTCCATCCTCTGTGGTCCCCATTGGTGGCAAATATCGTTGCAAAATCTGGTCTCTTGCCAAAGCTGGGCTATCAAAAGCAATTTCTAATACACATTAGAAATATTTCGTTGGCCTATGACGCAAAGGAGAAAGCTGATCTTCTGGCCAAACTCTTTGCGTCTAACTCGACCTTGGATGACGAGGAACAGGAGTCGCCTACCATACCGCGGTGCGAGGAATTGTTCAAACTGATGCCTGCCACCTCTTTCCGGCATGGTTCTACGCGACAGTAGTTTCATCTCCATTATTTATATGGTTGTTCCACAACTGTGCGATTTTCTAGAAACTTTCTTCCTCGCACAACTGTGAAATGACCTGTCGCCTGCGGTCCAATATGACCTTCAAACCTTCAAGAAAAGAGCGCACTCCTTCTTAAAAGGCTGGCAACGCAACGTGTTGTGGGTGTTCACGGGCGGCGGTAATCGCTTACCATCAGGCGAACGTTTGCTCGTTTGCCCCTATTCCATAAAAAAAACTTGAAAAATTTTTATCGTCACAAAATTGCTTTACAGGATAGTGATTTTTTTAGAACTCCAAATGTAAACTAAAAAGAAAATTTTCAACACCTATGATAGTTTTTTCTATATACAGTGTGTGTGAAAAGAACGTGACCGGCATATTTTTAAATTTTGGAATGCAATTTATAAAAACAAATATTAGACTGAATAGAACAATCCTTTGCCTAAAATGCATTGTAAAAAACATAAGTTTTTCCTCCAGTTTTCCTTGTTAAAAATATTATTTTTTACAATGAGTGCCGCGTACGCTTCCCGATTGAAGCTGTGTTTCTCTGTACTCATCCGAAAGGCTCCAAAATATCCCGCGACTAGGTCGCCCAGTATATGAAAAAGTCCAAGGCCTTCGTGAGTAAATGGGTAATGAGATATTCACAAACAAAAACCGTCGATGCCTTACCAGATCGTGGCAAATCGTAAAAGACGTGAAAAGTTGAAGAAAAAGGGTTTAATCATATCATTTGACACTATCAAAAAGCGTTTAGTTGTGAAGGGCATGAAATATCGAAGCAATGTAAAGAGAACTCTCCTTTCTCAAACGCATATTGAAAAAAGGCTACATTGGGCGTGCGAAAACAAAGACCATGATTCGGACAAGATATTTTTTTCTGATGAAGCTTTATTTTGGGTAGCCGGTTACTCGACTCGAGCTTGGACTACGGCTGACAATAGGCTGATGGTACGAACCGTGAAACACCCTTTAAAGGTGCATATTTGGGGATGCTTCTTAAAAAAGGGTTTCGAAAATTTGCACTTGTTTACCGGTACTTTGGATGCTGAGAAGATGACGAAAATTTACGAAAAAGCATTATTGCCGTCGGCTAAGTAGATGTTTCCACACCATAATGATTTCTGGATTCTGCAAGAGGATAATGATCCTAAACACCGAAGTCAGCTCTGCACCACTTGGAACGCGGAACATGGTATTAACGTATTGGATTGGACCTCGCAGTCCCCTGATGCCAATCCAATGGAAAATGTTTGGGCGTGGATGAAGAAAAAAATGCAGTGACCGTCGCTGACCTTACTCGTGAACTGAAGTCCGCGTGAAGGTCTTTACCTCCCAGCTATGCTCAAAAATTGACGGAAAGTATGCCGCGAAGATGCCAAGCGATTATGGACAATAATAGAGATTGGACGCCGTATCAATATAAAGCATCAAACAGCAATAAAAGACCTAATTGATTACAATTTATCGTTAAATATTTCTAGGATTTTCTTTCAATTTTGCCGGTCACGCTCTTTTCGCACATAGTGTATATATAGGATAGCTTCATTATACTTAAGCTGTCTAGGTACGTAGATTCCAATCCGTAGATTAGAAATTATTTATTGATGTTCAAAATCCCTGCGTACTTGTAATAATAGAGGTCAGTGTTCAAAATACACTGTTTTCTACGTGTGAGATTTTCTCTCATTACAACAGTAATGATTGCGGTATGAAAGACGTTTATACTGAAGAATAAATTTAAATAAAATTAGAAAAAGAAATAAATAAAAAAAAATAAAAAAAATAGCTATATTAGTAAAACGCTAAAATAGGAGAATGCCTGAGAAGAACAATGGCGATGCGATAAAGCAAAAATGTGCAAGGACAGGGCCAAGTCAGGAAAAAAAAATGTTTAAAATTAAAATATATATGTCGGAGACACAAGAATAAACGAGAACATGAATCACTGATACAGTCAATCTGGACTTAAGCCAAACACTAATCACTACTAAACGGATACGAATTAACTTAAACAACATCAGCAACCCCCCATGAGGGGATTGGGGCAACGCCCACCCCTCCGCGATGCCCTGTGGAATTCGCCACCTAGGCTAGTAATTCCCCCACTGATAAATATCGCCTCATACACACAATATAAAACACAGAGATACAATAAATCACAAATCAAATAATAGATATGGTCGTCGCGAGATCTGAAGAGAAACTGTGTCCTGTTGCCGATCGCGCCGCTTTATATAGAGTGTTCCGTAGTGTTCGACAGTGGCAAATGTTTGTATCACTTTTATTATTTGGATACCCTCACTCCGACACGGCCGTCCTGACGTATTACACGTCCTCGTGTGATGTTGAAGGCATCATCAACATTATCCGCAGAAAAGAAAGAGATTTTTGTGTTGTTCGGCCACTCCTGACCAAGGACATTGAGTACATTATTACATTTTATCTTCTATGGAACAACTTCATTTAGGACATTCTCATAAAATAGGCTTTTCGTTATCAAATCTGAATGCCAATAGACTTCTCGCTACATACTAAATTAATAACACCAGTAAGTAGTATCGCAACAGTCACCTCACCGTTTATCGCGTTACACATTTTTGGATTATTAACAATATCTAGATGGCCTCTTATTCTACCAATTTCACTTTTCAATGGCCTCCTCGCCTTTCAGTGGCCACCTCGCCTTTCAATGGCCACCTCGCCTTTCAATGGCCACCTCGCCTTTCAGTGGCCACCTCGCCAAAAACTTAACTTACTTACTTTTAACAAAACTTAACTAAACTTTAACAACCACCACGCTGTTAGGATATCTCATAGTCTCATTATAGAGACTACTCGCCACACAATTACAACGCAATTTCATTCCATTGCATCAGCATTAATTAACCTTTGATTATCATCATCAACATCAATAGGGACTTGATCTACGGGGATTTTCCTCACTATTATCAATGCCAGACAAATCTACCTCCTCGGGTATAACACTTAAAGGAGACTCTCGTATACGAACGCAAGCGCATTTGTAGATTCTGTTACTAGTTAAAGATTTCAAAGTATAACGATCGCCATCGAGCAACTCTACAATTTTAAACGGTCCTTTATACTTAGGTTTTAACTTTGTCTAATTTCTTTTTTAACTTTGAATCAAAACTAAGTTACTGAGATCAAACTTTACTAATTTACACTTTCCCTATCAAATGTCACATACGTGTACACACAGTATCACTCTCACTCTGCCATATCTGACCTCACTGTCTATTCTGTCTCAATAAAACAGTACACTACTGAACAGCAAAAGAAAACAGTAATATCGTTATTAAAATCAAAACAACATAAAATAAGAACTTTAGTAATTGACTACTGCTGCAAATTCTCAAAGCAATCAAAATAAATAGTATCGTAGGTCATCCCTGTGACCACCACAAGTGTAACAGTTAGTTATCCCTTGTGACTCCCACACGTGTATCTGCCAACTACATAGACATGCCAGCTACAATCACCCGCTGCTGGTGAGATAGCTGACACCACATAGAAGTCCGACCAGTATTTTTTTTATCTTTACTGAAAATATCGACATTTCATCACAAAAATAAAAAAACGGTAATTATAATTCGAGTCACAACTATCTCAAATTGGTCAAAATAATAATTAAAAAAAATGTTAATAGCTACAATCAAAGATGAATCCGCCTCAAACTAAAAATCACATCACAATCATAAATTTAAAATTGAATAAATAAAAAAACCCCTTAAGCAGCATCAGGTTGAAGTTATCAATTACACAATTGTCATTTAACGATTATACTGGCACCTTTTGCAGACATTCGGTTATTCTTCCCCACTTTTACCCCCATAACTTTTTAAACGACTCAACCGATTTTCATGAAACACGTCTAAGAACACTCGCACGTAACTCACCTTTCATACAAAAAAACTAAATTGAAATCGCTTCATCCGTTCGCGAGCTACGGTGCCACAGACAGACAGACACGTCAAACTTATAACACCCCTCTTTTTGCGTCGGGGGTTAAAAATAAGAAATAAATTTAAACAATAAACAAACAGCATGTGCAGAACGGGTAATTCAATCCACCTCCATCACAGATATTCTGCTATGATATAATACTACACTATACTTCCGAAATCGTACCGATGTCACCAATAGAAACGATCTTATTATTTTAAGAACAAGATTTAGAAAACTGCAACTGAAAACCTTAATGCAAACAGATTCTCATTCTTCTCTTTAAATAATTATGTCGTTTGAAATACAGTAATCGTGTACTACATGAAACAATAACCGCAATGAAAAAAATCTGAATTAAAACTGTACATAGAATTTCGACGTTACAATAAGTGCGGGCATTACCTACCCTCAATAATGTTACTGCACAATATTGTCCATTTTTGAATTAAAATCACCTTCACTCACTCCACTATTTTATTTTTGTTTACACAAAAATCAACAATCAATCAAACAATCGAAAGTATAAATTACACAATATTGTCGTTTGCCTAGAAATTCATCTGACAGAACTTATCTTATTAAAGAGCACTCAGCACAAAATAAAAATAGTACGACTCACCGGATTGTTGGAGTTGTCCGTACATACCGGTTACTTCCCAGTTACCGATGCGTTGCTTTTACTACCGCACGCTGCCGCTGTTGTAGGCCGCACGTCTCACAAACCGTTCGTACGCGAAAAGGCTATACCGACACTTTGACACTATGTGAGCGTTCTCGCTTACAAAAATTTAACAAATGACACCTCGTACGATTTTCGAGCGGCGGGTAGTTCGACAGCTCGCCGCGACTGACGATCCGTTACACTCTCAAACGTTGTGGGCAAATGAGATTCAGATCCCACTTCTGATGTCGGAGACACAAGAATAAACGAGAACATGAATCACTGATACAGTCAATCTGGACTTAAGCCAAACACTAATCACTACTAAACGGATACGAATTAACTTAAACAACATCAGCAACCCCCCATGAGGGGATTGGGGCAACGCCCACCCCTCCGCGATGCCCTGTGGAATTCGCCACCTAGGCTAGTAATTCCCCCACTGATAAATATCGCCTCATACACACAATATAAAACACAGAGATACAATAAATCACAAATCAAATAATAGATATGGTCGTCGCGAGATCTGAAGAGAAACTGTGTCCTGTTGCCGATCGCGCCGCTTTATATAGAGTGTTCCGTAGTGTTCGACAGTGGCAAATGTTTGTATCACTTTTATTATTTGGATACCCTCACTCCGACATATATATATGTTAAATAAAATTATTAGTAAAAATTTATTAGGCCAAAAAAAGAAAAAATAAGCTTAGAAATGTATTGCTTTTAAAAACAAGACATTTCAAATGTTAATAAATGATATTAACGCGATTAAAACAATAAAAAATGCAGCATTTTACTAGAGGGTATAGAAAAACGTTACGGCGCGTTACATGGGGGGGGGGGGAGGAGAGAGTCAAAAATCGTCAAAAATTGCGTTATGTAATACTTAAACGCTCCTTTAAAGAAACACAATTACATAGAAGTAGAACTAAATAAGTAAGCCACAACATGCTAATAAAATAGTTGTGGAGATTCAATTCAGACATTACCGTGTTAAGTTCAGGGTGATTCGATAGTAAATAATAAAATATGACAGGATGTGTTCTGAGGAAGCTGTGAAGAACTTTCTAACCAATAGCGCACGAAATTGGTAGATGAACTACGTGGAGAGTCCGTTTCTACGCCGTAAAGTAGTACTTAGGGTGGGGCTGTTCTAAATCCACCCTACGCGTTGATACACGATTAGCTTTGGTGGTCAGCTAATGTGTAAGCCTTGGGCTGAAACGTTCTCGAGCTCAATGATGTCCCGCGTTCAGAACCCCCTTCTGACGCACCCCCGGCCGTCTCTTGCTGCGTTTCAGCGAAGCCTGGTAGATGAACTAAAAGAGGCTACTATACTTTCTATGACTATTTTCTATTTAATATAGTGTGAATTTTATGTCAGACTGATAATCGTTTTTATTAATCAGATCCTAGTATGTGAGCCGTAGCTCATGTATTCTTTGAAAACTATAATCTTCTTTTTAAACTTGAATTCAATAAATTTCAGACTGAGATGTTCCTATTGCAAGCACGACCTATCACTTCTTTGGATCGTTGGACTGAAGATGAACTATTACATGAACTGGACTGCGCTATTATGGCAGATGATGAACTTTTGTCTTTCGGAAACACAGGAGAGGTAATTCATTCTATCAAACTAGGTACGATTACAAAATATTTGTTTGAACATAACTAATCTGGTTATATTTTTAGGTATTACCAAAACCCATAACACCGTTGTCCTACGACTTGGTTAATACTCCGTTAATTAATGGAATAAACTGCTTAATAAGCGGCAATGGAAGTGGATACGATAATTCTGTAATAATATCACATAATAGATGTATTCTGCCTTTGTATAATGTAAGTAAATAAAAACTCTTAAACATTATATTATAACGAAACGGGCTTTTGTACCATGTATTAGATATCGACTTGTGACTTGCTGAATAGATGTAAAGAGGCACAAACCCACGCGAAATGGCATAAGCGAAACGAAATACTGTCAGTGTTGCTTCAAGAAAATTAAATTGTAGCGAAATATGTTCTTTTTCACAGACGATATATAGAAGAGTCCATAAGGAAATAGATGTAAATATACGGATTTTGGAGATGGCAATCCATGGACACAAAGTGGCTGACAATGAAATACATAGTACAGCATTACAAAGAAAAGAACCACATTGGAGTGATAAGCTAATTGGTATTTGGTTTTTGATCAAGGTAAATTGAATATCTTGGTCGTAATAATAACACGAAATAACTCTTGAGGAGGGACATAGGCTATTTTTCACTTAGATTATCAACATACATGTGAGGGAGCCAGGGGCGAAAGCTAGTATTGTTAGTAAGACCAGAAAGATAAGTTGATCAGAAGTTCCTACACCAAACTTGTGATTAGTTGTTATCAGACACAACCATGAACCATATATATCCAAGTCCGTGTTATTCTAAAACAACTTTCTTTAAGTTCTTTGAAACTTCTTATAATCGAATATGTTTCGGCTGACTTTTAAATAGGTAATATTATGTTAAATATATAACACTTTGTTTAGTAATATCCTTATGTAGTTTCGTAATAATTACAAAGCAATGGTTACAGAATATAGCGAAGTTCAATTACCTAATAGTTAAAATAATAGAATGACGTTTGGGTTTGCTATTTCACGAGAGTAAAATTTTATCGATTATTTACTATCAAGTTCGATAAAATTGACATCGTTTTTAAAATTTCAGTCATTGTGGGGGGCAAAAAGGAATATGGATCAAGCCATTCAAACTGTGAACACATTAAATTATACATTATTAACAGATGATCCTAAGAAGTTGTTAGATTGTATAAGGCAATCTAAATCGACTATGGAAGATCTTTCAGGTAATCATGCCTGGACAAGCAGTGCGAGCACATCCAGTCAAGTCGTAGCTATGACTGTATTTGTGGAGGGGAAATCAGGTAAAGGTCTTGAATATTGTTTATACAAATTATATAAAAATATTAAGTGTCGCACACTTCATATTTTTGGTCATGATTTGAAGAACATAACGCATAACTGGTACCTACTTATTTAAAGGGCTTAGGAACATTAAATTTATACTGCATGAAATGATAAAGTTCGTAAAATCCTTTTCTGAACTTCTCACGATTTGAACCCGAAACGATCATAACGATTGGTTGCATAGTTAAGTGGTGATAAGCGTAACGAAACAAAAATACATACATTCACATAATACGATTACGCTTTTTGATTACACAGTGTATTAGATAAATGCTCCGAAAAACGAAGACAGATAGTGATAGAAATGATACATTCAGGCAAGATAATCAGTATCCAGACAGCACTCCTTTAAAGCTAATAATTTAATCTTGTAATTATTTTATTTAACTCTATTCATTCCTCCGATAGAAAAAATATTATTTTTTATTGAAATTTGGTACTGTACTTATTTATTTCTGAATAAACCCTACTACATGCTAAGCAACACCGTTTATGCAAACAAAATTGATGAGAATATAACCGATAGAGTACCTAGCGAATAAAATGAATGGTTGTACTCGTTTGAAAATAAATCTGAGTCACATTTGACACTTCTTAATGTATGACACTTCTTTGAATCGTATATAACAGATTTCACCACGGAACAATGCAACGAAATAAGCAGCCTCTTCAGCTCCGGCGATGTCCTATCAGCCGAGTTACCAGTAGCTATGGCCAATATAGTTCAAAAGTTAGAACAGTCTGGTTTAGCTGAAAAGTTCAGGGCTCAGGACCCTATGACGGGTATACAATGGCTCAAGAAGAATGCTCCGGCTGTGTACTTAGACGTGTGCACGTTCTTGGAACATCACGGATATAGAGCCGTTATGGAGGTGATTACATATATTATTTATTCAAAACACTTGTAGTATAAAATAATTGCAAGATCAATAACAAAAAGTAACAAAATTGTTTCTTGTTCAATACGAATAAAACATATAAGTAGATGTTTTATATGGTATTGTGCACACATGCATCTAGTTAAACAACATCATACTTCTGTTTTAACTTGTTACAATGTGAAAATTCATTAAAACATTACACACACATATTACGACTGCTGATCATGAGGTCTCGGGTTCGATTCCCGGGTCGGACCAAATGTTTGTATGATCTACAAATATTTGTTTCGGAGTTTGGGTGTTTTCTATGTATAATATGTATGTATTTACAAAAAAAAAAGCATATATGTATTTGTATCAGTTGTCTAGTACCCATAACACAAGCTCTGCTTAGCTTGGGACTAGATGGCGTTGTGTGTTAGATGTCCGAAATATTCAAATATTCATATTCATATATAGGAACAGAACCCGATGCGTGCGAATGTGTAGGTTCATTACGGTGTAACTGCACTTATGACTCCTGACTGTACATTACATACATCCATATCGAAATCACTGAATCAAACATTATAATTTTGTTTCAGTTTGATTTGCTGACAAAACCATGGGTATTGGTCCCGGAAGAATTGATTAAAGTATTACAGAATGTACAAGTATCTACTGTAGTAACGAAGACTAAAAGCACTGAGGAAATAATTGCTTCCTTAACTACCCCTGAGAAAGACATCACAAAGTAAGTACAATATTTGGATCATTAATTTCTGTAAATACACATTCCCGTAAACATACACAATATATATATATATATATATATATATATATATATATATATATATATATATTTCGGCGTAGTGGGGGTAAGTTCGCGCATAGTACAAAGTCAAAGTCAATCGAAGCGTAAATCGAGCGTCAGTCGAAGTGTAGTCGACTGACGCTCCAACCGCTTGCTCGGAGCGGTGCTACCACAATCCCCGCGTTCCTCTATCAACCAAAGGGATCTAAAAAGCGACTTCTGCACATCTAACGAATCTGACCGATTGAGGTGCCGGTCTCTATACACCATTATGTGTGAAAAATCTTAATATTTTGTATGTATATTGTGTGCTTTGTTATCAATGTGTACGAAAATTATTCTGGCTCTATTTTCAGAACAATATTGAGATGGATCTTACCATTATGTCAGCGTACGGTGCGTCAACGAGAAAGTACCAAAGCTCACTTAATTCTAGCTATTCATAAACTACGACTAGGATGTTTACAACTAGGACGACTACTTGTACGAAAGTGGTATATACCTGACCCCGATTTAGTTTTCTTTTTCCGTATTGAGGAATTAGTACGTTATTTTCAAAACAGAGATCCTGCGTTGTTAAAAAAGTAAGTATATTTGATAACATTATTTATATTCTTTACAGTTGACATTCTGACTTCAGTAATTAAGGCTAGATCATAAGGCAGAGCGCAAACGTGGACACTTTTGTCGGATACAAGCTATTGATGAGTATTTGATTTCTATAGAACCAATATGAAATCATCTACTCGCTGCGCATACGTAAACATTTTTTATGTCTAGTTGCTTCCACTTAACACATACTCATGACGATTAAAAAGTGTTCGGTGTCGGTAACTGGAAACCTGTTTGAAGACACGAGCAACATTAACAAATTTCCTTACAACATCGTGAGACTGACGGAAAACAAGCGACCAGCCAGTTGTTTAAGTGACGTTCAATAAATAGCAATAGGCTAATAGGTAATGGCGAGACTTGCGAGACTCTTGCGCAAGACCATGACCAGTCTTGGTCTTGGTCTTGCGCAAGAGTCTCGCAAGTCTCGCAATTACTTACTCGCTCTAGACGCTCTAACGTTACTTTATATCTTAGAACAACTTAACAGACTATGTTAATTCAAGCTTCAAAAGTACCTACTCTAGTAACGTTTAATAAATAGCAATAGGCTAATAGGTAATGGCGAGACTTGCGAGACTCTTGCGCAAAACCAAGACTGGTCTTGTGGGCAACACTAATGTACACTGATTACTCCGTCAATTGTGGACCGATTTTGCAAATTCTTTTTGTATTCATAAGGGTATGCTCCTAGTAGGGATGATAATATCGCAACATGCGAAAAGAGGTGGGGCTATCGGTTTAAGGTCAATGGAAAATATACGGAATCCATCTTAGCGTTCGCAGACGACCTTGCGACCTTGCGACACGTAATCCAAAGCAGTGCCAAGAACTACTGCGTAAGGTAGATGACTTCTGTACATGGACGGAGGGAATGAGGACAAAACCTAGCAAATGCTATTGCCTTTGTCTGGGCCGGCGAGGCACCAGGTATACCTCATATGACCCCGGGATTACTATGGGTGGGGAAAGTGTTTCAATAATATCAGAAACCGTGCCCTTTAAATTCCTTGGAAGAAAGATAGACTACAAAGGTCGTACTCCATCTATAAACGTAATAGTCGATGACTTCGTAAAAGACATTGACAAGGTAGACCAACAGCCAATTAGTAACGTAAAAAAAGCTTGGATTTACGACAACTACTTAACATCACGTCTCAACTGGCCGTTTCTAGTATATGATATAAACCAGATCCACATAAGAACACTGGACGCGAAAGTCACTAAGACATTGAAGTTGTGGCTCGGGCTAGCACCATCTGCAGACCCGTCAACGTTGTACAGGGGCTCGAATAATTTTGAATGAAATTAAAAAAACCTTCGGAACTCTACAAACACCTAAGAGTTACCAAAATGCATGTCTTGTCAAAATCCCAAGACGAAATCGCTAGATCCCTTCCAAAAGACAAAAATTCATCAGAGCTAGAGTCACGGCTCCAAATCCAAAAAAAAATCATGGTGGGTACGCAGTCCAGTAGAGTTGGATTGGGAAATGCTAGAAGACAGACCGACAAAGAGATAACAAAATCTTTCATACAACAAGATGAAAACGAGACCTACAAGGTGCACGCAATGAACCTAGAAATGCAGAATGAATGGTTAACTCTAGGAGAATTTTGTATCCCACCAGCTTTGAAATGGCGCACACTTTTATATGATTGGTCACCCGCCCTGTAAAATTCTACCTCAACGCCTTTCAATTAACTCTCCCCGATCAAAGCAACCTAGTAAGGTGGGGAAAAGCTACAGAAAAGGCTTGTACGATGTGCAATGCGGCAATAGGTACAGCCAGGCACTTACTGACAGGTTGTAAGGCGCTATTAGACCGGGGTCATTATTCACGTCGCCATGATAGGGTATTACTCATCATACGCGAAGCTATGAGTTTATCACTGGCGAGAGCGAAAAAAGGAATAACAACAAACATAAAAACTAACATCGCGTTTGTAAAGGAAGGCTCAACAAAAAAGATTTCACTCACACAAAAGCCGTACTCAATTATAAATACCGCTAGTGACTGGACATTATTAGTGGACACGTATGAAAATCACTACAGAATACCGGAGGATATCTGTGCCTCGGCGTCCACACCGGACATATTTCTTTATGCAATGTCAATTAAGCGTGTAGTACTAGTAGAACTCACGGTGCCGTGGGAAACGAACATCCCTAAAGACCACGCTTTAAAAAGAAACAAGTACTTTGACTTAACCAACGAAATAACTAAAAATGGTTATGTCGTTGCGCTGTATGCCGTGGAAGTGGGTGCGAGGGGTATACCAGCTAAATCCCTCTATAACCTGCTTAAAGACCTTGGATTGCCAAGAGCTTCAGTAAGCTCTTTTCTTGAACGAATATCCAAAGCGGCATTGCTAGGCTCACTTCAAATATGGTTAGGTAGAGGGGGTAACACGGCGGACAGTGGAGGTGAGCGTTGACGCGTCGTAAGGAGTGCTCCTTAAACCTAAACCTGGGTCGCAATTCCCAGGCACTGTCGAAGTCGCATGTGTTGCCCCCGTCTATCACGCGATGGACCCGGCACCCGCACGGTGAATCCATGGAACGCTAAGAAATAGGTCTATTCTACGAGTATTATCAGCTCGGTGAAATTCGATCTAGGCTCGGATCTTCTGCTATAGGTTTTGTTGGTACAGGTATAGGTAGTCAAAAGTTGTTTGTCAAAATTATATCTCTGTATTCAAAGATTTCATCATACTTTTGACACTAAGTAAAACTATAGACAAATTATTAGTGATCTCTTTAGTTTGACTTTGACGTATTATTTGTGCGTGTTTTATTCGCATGATGGTGTGTGGAATGTTATTTTTATTAATTTAGTGTATTTTTTAGCATAATTATAACAAAAAGTAGTTGCTTTCTGCACTCCTCCTCTATATAAATTTTAACGTTGCCAAATTTCACACTCCTCCGTTAGCATGATTTTCATGAAAAGGGGTACAAAATTTTTGCTTCACGTATTAATATAAAGATAACGCAACTTGGGCTATTCTTTACAAATGAATCTGCGTTTATTCTTCTTCCTGAATAAATAATAAATAAATAAAAATAACTTTCAGCTTAAAAAAACAGAGCTCGAGCAAAAATAATGACAGTCTTTTAAAATGGGTTTGCTAAACTTCAAGTTTTATTTACAGTTAAATATTTTTAATATTATGTAGGCAGTATCACAAATTTAGTTTTATTCTCCACAGGGCACTGCAACGTCAACAGTATTATGCGAATTGGTGTAAACTAAAGTTTCCGGAACTCAGCACCGGTTGGTTGGAACCTTTAGAAATGAAAGGGCCCATGGTAACGGCCGGAGACGTGAAAGTAAAAGCCACCTCGGTCTGTGGTGGAGAGGTTGTTGCTAGGGCCTGTGTTGTTAAAGATCTTTCAGAGGTATGTGCGAGTCTAGATATCTGATAACCAATAATAATGTAGAAAGAGACAATACAGTCAGAATTAGATACACATAGTAGTCATCAATATGTAAATAAAATGAAATGCATGCGAATCTGCGAAAATCTTCAGAATGCGAATTTGTAATTTCAAATTAACATCTATTGATAACATTAAAAAATCATTTTTTTAAATTTTTCTCTGTCTGGCTGTCTGTTTGTCCCGGCTAATCTCTGAAACGGCTGGATCGTTGACGGGACTTTCACTAGCATATAGCTGGTGATATAAGAAGTAATTTAGGCTACTTTTTAGCACTAGGTTTGCCTTGCGGCGGAATTCAATAAATAATATAAGTCTTTACAATTGAACAAATTTTTAAGTACTTAAATCAGATTGCTGACTTTAATTCAAATAGAACAATTTGTTTCTGCCCACTCTGTGTCTTTTTCCCATGTACTATGTTAATTTATGATACTGATTCGTCAATTTAACTATTACTTTATTCTTTTACAGATTGGTCAATTACAGCGCGGTGACGTGTTAATAACACACGCTACAGACATCGGCTGGTCGCCATATTTCCCGCTCTTGACTGGCATAGTCACAGAGCTCGGCGGACTTATATCACACGGTAAGTTAATGAAACTAGCCTTGCACGGTAAAAGCGTAAAATTTAGAACAATATAATCAGAGATTCAATATCGTCAGACAATATTTTGTAACAATTTATAGATAAATCCGTTTCGCTTTTAGGTGCTGTAATCGCTCGAGAATATGGCTTACCATGCATTGTAGGAGCAGCTTTCGCCACTGATATATTCAAAACTGGGGACACAGTTAGATTATCTGGAACTCGCGGCATTATTGAAAAAGTTCAATTGGAAGAAAAACAAGTTGATTAAAAAGCAGATTAAAAGAGATAATTTAGTTGCATAATTTGACATTAGTGTTTAATTTTCAAAGCATTTATCACCTACTAATCCGAAGATCCGACCCTAGATCGCCCTTCATGGACCAAGAGCTACTGAACCTTTCGACCAACGGTGTGTCTGTAAGGCTAGAAACTCTTGTAGTGATGAGTCATAACGTGCTAAGTACGTAACCATCGCCTGGCAGGCCTCAGCCCTGCACATCATCATCTTTCATGGTTTTGAAAGTGTAAAAAAATGACACAAAAAACTTGTTCCTGTAAGGCTGAAATTTTTATAGGATTTAGATCATTCATTAAGAAGTTCAAAAACAAAATGACAGGCGATTCCGATGAGCACTAGTACCTGCCAGGCGAACAGAAAGACACACATTTCTTCAATTACATCATCAATGTAAATAAATTTTTATTCTGTAAAGTTGTAATTCATACTTAGTTATGACTAATAATGAGAAGTTTGTCGAGTTAGGACCGACCAAGTGTTCTCAGACACATTATTACTTGCACTCAAGTGCTATCTTTCTCCTCACCTGTCTAGGAAATAAGCTAGCTTGCACCGCCGACCACTGTTCCTACTTTCTTTAAATCGCTCAGACAAACATATATATGAATTACAGAATAAAATTTATTTACATTGATGATGTAATTGAAGAAATGTGTGTCTTTCTGCTCTGTTCGCCTGGCATGTACTAGTGCTCATCGGAATCGCCTGTCATTTTGTTTTTGAACTTCTTAATGAATGATCTAAATCCTATAAAAATTCAGCCTTACAGGAACAAGATTTTTTTGTGTCATTTTTTTTACACTTTCAAAACCATGAGAGATGATGATGTGCAGGGCTGAGGCCTGCCAGGCGATGGTTACGTACTTAGCACGTTATGACTCATCACTACAAGAGTTTCGAGCCTTACAGACACACCGTTGGTCGAAAGGTTCAGTAGCTCTCTTACTATCACCGAGCTGATAATAGAATAAAACTTATTTTATAATAAATTTCGTATATTATGAAATATATAAAAAATGGGTTGCCTAAAGAAATCCTTGACAGAATATTTTTAAATATTTTTTTCAAATGATTTTTCATTAAATTTTGCAACATCAATGTAATAAGAAAATTTTATACTGGACTTAAAGTATGAAACATGTAGAATGTGCAGACATAGGGTTGTCTATTATTTACCTGGACGAAACACTGGGTTGCCAGGTATAAACAGGTATGTCGATACCAGTTATTTTCATTAGTGTGATAATAGAAAAAAAAAAAAAAAAATATAATATAATTAATTTATAATTAATAATATAATATATAAAGATATAAATTTCAACGCGTGTGGAAATGAGTGGCAGAGAGATCCGAGGTAAGTATACCGTGTAATATTAAAGAAATCGTCCGAGCCACACAAAAACAATTAATAGCTATTTCTTATCACAACAAACAGAATAACACGTTTTCGCTGCAATATAATATTATGTCATTAGCTTTTTAACCGACTTCCAAAAGTATGAGGTTCTCAATTTCATCGGTTTTTTTTTTATGTATGTACACTGATAACTCCGTCAATTGTGGAACAATTTTGTGTGTCAATTTTGTATTCGAAAGGGTATGCTCCCCATGTGGTCCATATCAGGATCTGATGATGGGATCCCAAGGAAATCGAAGGAAACCCTCAAATTTGTTAGGCACGTACTATGTTTTTCATATACTTTCTAAAGCTATAACAGTATTTACATTTGGTAGTCATCAGTTCATGATGATGAGCTGATGATGGAAGATAAAACTCCTTAACGATTAGGAGTTGGAAGATGAATCTTTAAATGTCACGTGTATGTATGTTATCTTTAGTCGTATACTTTCAAGTTATTTAGGTGAAATGATGATGAGAGACTTGAGAAAGACTAAAAAGCGAAAAATAAAAAAACTTCGTTTAAAAAACTGACTTCAAAAACTAAAAAGTATAAAATAACTTAATTTGTATGTGCTACCTATTCATAGGTTTGAAGTCGGTGCCAAGCCAAAATGCAATAGTAGGTACCGCACTGGTAAAAAAACCGTTTATTCTTCCCCCCCTCCAAAAAAGCCTCAAGGTCTCATGATACGACAACTCCAAAATAAGCTTTTTTAAGCAGCCTCTACACAAAGAAAAAATAATTTGCGTTTCGCTTCACTTTCCTACCTGATTGTCTAATTAGACTAGACTAGAGGAGAGGTGAGTTCTTAAGCCGGGTCTCCTGCGACAGTGATTTGTGTTTTCTAACACGTAACATCTAACAAAATATGAGCGTGGCCTAACTGTAGCTCACAAGCAAACATGTTATCCAAAGCGGACGGAAAACATCCCCGTGTTCGCCTGCGGGGTAGGGCCAATTTCATTTCATAGTTGCTTGCGAAATGCACTACCTCAATGGTTGTGCATTTCGTATTTCCTGATTTGCACTTTGCAACGAAAAAAGATATCAGTCCAAATCGACCTTCTAATTGTAATTCTGCGTAAATATTAAAAGTCGTTATAGATCGGGTCAAATGCAAAATCGGATTCTTTTTCTTGTTGTATGCAAAATAACGTCTAAAACATCGAGTAGGTAGGTACGTCTACTTCGTCCGAAGTAATTTTGTCGAGTATATGTTTGATGTTCGTGTTTCAAAATCGCAGGAGACTGCAATGTTTTCAACATGTTAACATGTTTTGCTAGTTATTTTGAGTAGCAGGAGACACGCTTTTAGACAAAAGAAACACAAAAAAGTTCTTACAATTTTTTTTTTAACAATTGTGATTGAATATCGACTCTGGGGAGCACCAGTAAAAATAAAATCTCGTAAAAGTATGTCTATGTACCAGGGATGTTGCGGATGTCGATATTTTCACATCCGCGGATGTGAATGCGGATGCGGATTTTCGTAATCTCACATCTGCGGATGCGGATGCAGATGTTTAGAATTTTACATAAATATAATGAATTAATAAAGAAACAATTGTGGCGACTTCCACATACAGCGCAACAGAAATATAGCGCCATCTACCGAAGTTACACTGAACTACGGAGTAACGAAGGAAACTAAGAAACTACCAATCCTGAATCGCGCAGTGAAAGTTCTCGCGCCAGTTAACATATATACAACATCCCAACATCAACCGTTGGGCAGTTGGCCCGCCAGGCATGATCACCTCGCCTGGTCGGAGGATCCTCCCTTTGTGTTGGAGGGACATTACACACCTGTCCCCCACACAATTATAAAGTAATATTATTAACTTGTTTAAAATTGAAAATTAACGTACAATGCTTCAATTTTTTTAACTTTACTAACTTTCGTATGAATAAGTGAAGTTAAAAATAGGAGCCTTATCCTTATGAGTAATATTATTTCTGATTCAAGGCGGTTACGCAAAGTTTCGTAAATTAAACCCGCGCTACTAAATAATTGTTCTATAGGAACACTGCCTGGTGGTGTAGATAAAAATCTTCTTACTATCGGTGATCATATCTCAAATACCTCTTGATGAACACGCCACTATTTAAAAATACTTTTGTTTAGTGCGGTAAGAAGATAATTGCTAAGCATGGGATTCGGACGAAACTTGATGTCCCTGATCCTAGTTGTTACATGTCCTTTTCCATGGAATCAGTCATTCTCATTCTTTTGACCTCTTCGGAATTGGCATTAAGAGAAGCGAAAACGTCATACACGTCACGTCATCATCAAAATGTCGTCTTTCTTCTTCTTTTCTTTAGTAACCAGTGTAAAAAAAATTGCTTAAAGCGAGAAACTAAGTGGGTGGGTGGAATAATAAAGAATATTGTTTAAGAATGACAAACTTTATCGACAATAAAACGTATTACCGGTGTAACATAACAGCATTTATCTGTGAATTTTAATTTAATAAGCTGAGCTAAGACTAATATAAAGATTTCTCAATAAACAAGTATTTAGACACAATGATCACTGTATCAATAACACTGATATCTATCTATATGATAGGTAATCAACAGTGCAAACAAACACAATGATTTATTTACAAGAAACAAATGATGCACCACCCACAACAAACGCGCCGATCTTGTCACTAAATTTTATGCTCCCATTGGTCATGGTATTCGCTGGGCCCCACTCAATTTCAAGATTCATTCATTCATCAATTGCAGATGTCAAAATCTATGCGGAAGTTCCGCATTTGCGGGTGCGGGTGCGAATATTCGCAACATCCCTGCTATGTACATGCAAAATATAATTATAACTGTAAAACAATAGATTTCTTTGCAAGTGGGTTTTGCATTTATTTTATTATTATTAATTTATCGATATATTTCTTGCATTTTTATTGGTAGACTTAAAAATTCAAACTTAACTAATGAAAGACTTCTTATGAAAAAAATATTTTTATTCAAATGAAAAATTGTATAAAACATAACAAAAACATTATTGCAAAACCACAGGATGCACTTGATGATTCTATCGCGTCATTATTTCAACGTTAAGTAGGTACACAATCCCACGAATATATTTATAATATTCCCTTCATATAATCAAAACAAAGTTTAGTAGGTAGTAGAGCCACGCTGATTTCAGCACAACTGGGCCGGCTCGACCGGGGCGGTACTACCCTCGCACAGAAGACCAACCTAAAATGACAGTTTTGATGCTGTCGTATTTCGTTGGTGAGTGCGAGACCGGAGGCCCAATGATGCAGGGGTGACAGTTATCGTGGTAAGTGTGTGAGCAGTGGAATGCTCGTAGAGTCATGTTGAGGATGACGTGGATCGAACCGTCGGCCAGGGAGACCTGTAGAAACGGTGGTGCCGCTGGCCGCCCGCGGCATAGAGAGGGGCCCAACCGCGGCTAACCACCCTGGGAGGCTGCCCCGTCAGGTCGCGCATAATCCACGGAGTGGCTCGTCGTGCCGGTTGGTGACCGGACGGTGGGACCAGGCGACCACTTCCGGGAGGGTATGGGAGCCCTTCCGTCCGACGGTTCGGTCACCGTCATGCCTCACTATTGTATGGCGACACAGCATTCCGAGCCTCAGTATTACACTGCCACGATGACTGTCACGCCTTTTACGCCCCCACTTCCCTCCCTCACTTTTAAATCATGGCAGTAAGAAAAAGGAATAAGCGTTCAACAGCGGCACGCCATCCTCCCACCAACCCGCTTTTTGAGGTGGAGTTCACTAACATCCGTGGACTCCATGCAAACCTCAACGCCGTCCACCAGCATCTTGAGACGGCTCGGCCGGCCATGCTTTTCCTAACGGAGACACAAATACGCCGCCCTGCCGACACGACATATCTTCACTACCCCGGCTACGTGCTTGAGGAGTGCTTCCTCGCGAAGGCTGGGGTATGTCTTTTCGTTAGGGCGGATGTTTGTTGTCACCGATTACGCTGCCTTGAGGACCCATCCTTCTCCACTATTTGGCTACACGTGGATATTGGCTCTATGAGCCGAATCTACGTATGCCTATACCGATCCCATTCTGGAGACTCCGAGACAACTCGACTTTTTGATCATCTCAGTCAGGCAGCGGACAAAGCGCAGGAACAGTTTCCGACCGCCGAACTGGTGTTTCTGGGAGACTTTAATGCCCACCATGAGTCCTGGTTGGGATCTTCCAGAACAGACCACGCGGGTCGGACTGTCCACGCATTCGCTCTCACGCATGACCTCACCCAGTTGGTACTCCAGCCCACCAGGATACCAGATATAGTGAGTCAAGCGCCTTCCTTGCTGGACCTTCTGCTGACGAGTCACCCAGTGCAGTACAGTGTATCGGTGCTCGCCCCTCTGGGATCCTCCGATCACTGCCTGGTATCCACCACGGTGCCTCTAGTTGCCCCCCCACGACCCGTGGCAGCTAAGAGACGGTTATGGCACTACTCGTCAGCAGACTGGGATGGAATGCGGGACTATTTCGCATCCATCCCGTGGGCACAACGCTGCTTTAAATATGGAGATCTGACGCAAAGTGCGGCCGCCGTGGCTGGCGAAATCACTCTAGGAATGGAATACTATATTCCCTACAGTGAGGTCGCCAGCGCAACTACCCGGCCCTGGTTCAATCGCGAATGCGCTCAAGCTGTTGCCCAAAAGCAATCGGCGTACCGCGCATGGACCAGGGCCCGCGCTCACGGCCACCCCGACGTGGATCGACTAAAAGCAGCGTTTAACAAAGCCACCAGGGAATGCAAGAAGGCTTACCTAACAGCGGATGCCCAGCGCATTGCACGACTTGGCCAAGAACTCGTCGCATACCCTACGGGTAGCCGAAAGTTCTGGCGATTGGCTAAAGCCGTGCAGTCCAACTTCTGCCAGGCCTCGCTACCACCGCTGAAATATCCTGACGGATCACTTGCCCACCAGCCGCAGGAGAAAGCGAAACTGCTTGTAGATCTCTTTGCGGCTAACTCCCGAATCGATGACCGTGGCATGCACCCGCCTACCATTCCGGCCTGCGACGCTACAATGCGGGATATTCGCATCCGGCTGAGTGATGTCCGAGCGGAGCTTCGGTCACTCGACGTCCGGAAAGCTAGTGGACCCGACGGTATCCCAGCGGTGGTTCTTAAGAACTGCGCACCAGAGTTGTCTCCGGTATTGACGCGCCTGTATCGCCTGTCATATTCCTCGGGAACTGTTCCGGATGCCTGGAGAGAGGCGAATGTTCAACCCATCCCCAAAAAGGGCGACCGCTCCAACCCAGCCAACTACCGCCCGATAACTGTCACCCCCATTATCTGCAAAGTGTTCGAGCGGATCATCAATAAACAATTGATCCACTACCTGGAGGATCACTCCCTACTTAATGATCGGCAATATGGTTTTAGACCGAAACGATCCACGGGTGATCTTCTAGCGTACGTCACACACCTTTGGAGTGAGGCTATTGACAGGCACGGAGAATCTTTGGCCATCAGCCTCGACATGGCCAAGGCCTTTGATAGGGTTTGGCACCGTTCGCTTCTCTCCAAACTGCCGGCCTTCGGCCTGCCCCCCAAACTTTGCAACTGGGTTGCCGCATTCCTGCACCAGCGCCGCATCAGAGTCCTTTGCGACGGTGCGGCCTCCGACTTTCAGTCGATTAACGCCGGAGTGCCACAGGGTTCCGTCCTGTCCCCCACGCTGTTTCTTCTGCATATCAATGACATGTTAGCCCTTGGCAACATTCATTGCTATGCAGACGACAGCACAGTTCATGGGAGATACTTCGGACGTCCTGCAGCAAAGTCAGCAGATATTGAGGAAAAACGACAGGAGCTTGTCGCTGAACTCGACCATATTCTGTGCCGCATTTCTCAATGGGGCTCTGAGAACCTGGTCGAGTTCAGCGCTAAGAAAACACAGGTGAGCGCGTTTTCTGCCAAAAAATCTCCATTCCTTCCCCTTCCGACTTTTCAGAACACTCAACTGCCACTACAAGGCAGACTCGATATCCTGGGCATGGGCATCTGCCGCGACCTAAACCCGCGCGAGTACGTTGAGGGCGTCACTAAGGCGGCCTCGCGGAAGTTAGGTGTTCTAAACAAGGTGAGACGGTTCTTCTCGCCGGAGCACCTGTGTCTTCTTTATAAGACCCAGGTTCGCTCGTGCGTGGAATACTGTTCTCACCTTTGCGATGGTGCCGCGCAGTATCTGTTCGACGCTCTCGACCGGTTGCAGCGGCGAGCAATCCGAATTGTCGGCAGTCCTGAAGCCACCGAGTCCCTTGAGCCTCTGCAGATGCGTAGAGATATCGCCTCCATGGCAGTCCTCTATCGTCTTTATCATGGGGAGTGTTCTGAAGAGCTCTTCCAACTAGTCCCGCCTTCTCCCTTCCTCTACAGGACAACACGTGCGAGCCTCAGAAGTCACCGCCTCAGAGTGGAAGACATACGCTCTCGCACTCATCGATTCGGTTCTTCTTTCCTGTGCCGATCGGTTAAAACCTGGAACTCACTACCAGCGCACGTGTTTCCGTCCAACTATGATCCCGGGTCCTTTAAGCGGGGCGTGAAAAAGCATCTCACTAGGCCGCCATAGTGCTGGTCGCCATGCTGCACTGTCCTTGTTCACATTGAGGATGGTGACCACCACTCTTGGATTCTGCTTGTGCTTTCCATCAGGCAGGGCAGAGTCATTTTGGCAGCTAAAATATAAAAAAAAAAAAAAAAAAAAAAAAAAAAAAAAAAAAAAAGTGCTTACTCACAAAAATATTAAATCCGTACATCATGAATAATAAGTATGCGTACAGCTTAAACGTTAAGAATTAGGCACATAATCACTACGTAACCTTTGAAAACGAAAACAAATTTACTTCCTCAAAAAAATCTAAAGTAGTACATAACCGCAATGTAATTGAGAAATCTCATATCCAGTTCAGGTTAAAAATAATGAAAGGGCTTGGACAAAAAACTGTCGTCAGTCCTAAAAATTTTGCGTTGACGTAAATATCGCCAAGAATTTCGAACCCACGTCTTAACCTGAAAAGTCACTGTCCGGCAAGATTCGCTAGGATTAGTAAATCGTAGCAGTTGAAAGCGAACGGTCTGCCGAAGATCACAACATGGCAGCGGTATTGAGGAGCATGAACAGGGCCAATGAGGTGAGAGACCCGGTAGTGCACCCGGCCAATGTACACGCCATCGGCGACGCGGACGGCGCGAGCACCCACCTCGCCACCACGCCATGCCACCCAATTCACTTCTGCATTGCACATCACCTGTGCATATAATAATAACAGTAAACTTAAGGTAGGTACAATTTTAGTTACAGGATATCTAGGTAAAAAGTTCCTTAGTGAGAGCTGGAGTCCATTCTACATTTTTTTTCAATAAATACGCTCATTAAAATTTAATATTTTTAAACCACAGTCAGTAAAACGTCTGTGGATAAACTATAACTATATTGACATGAATTATTTTAATAGAAATGGGTATTATTTTATAACAAATTTAGTCTATCGGCTAGCCGATGCGTGTAGGCTCTAAATCGGCAGTATAGTGAAGAAGAGTCTGTTCAAAAGCTCTAACAACTGGGGACTATGTATGAAAAAGCAGATGAATGTCGTAGAATACCACTACAGGTACTAGTATCATGCCTCTATTGCAGAATCAGTAAATAAATACTAATATATAAGTCTAAGAAGTTTCCAACCAAACGATGATACAAGACATTTTTCTTATTCTTTTCTTTGTTTACATAATATTCTTAAAACTCTCCACACTTCTCCCAGCCATGTACAATGTAAACGGAAAGATGTACAACGTACATTAACTAGTTTTCATTAACGAGTGTCGCTTTCTTCACGTCGAGGTCGGAAACTTAGACCCTAATAATGTAACTATTGAAATGACTCACGTAATACTGACTAATGTTTAGTTACTCCGATAATTCGTTATGGCTGTAGTTATCTACAGCCATTTCTTTTACTTTAATGGAACAACTAGTGTTTTAGTACCTGATACTTGGTGTAGTAATGGAACAACTAGTGTTTTAGTACCTGATACTTGGTGTAGTAATGGAACAACTAGTGTTTTAGTACCTGATACTTGGTGTAGTAATGGACGGCTCCACCCGAGTACACAGAGCAGCAGTGCTTAGATGGATGTAACGCAGCCGGCAAAACATGGGACCTATTAAAATTTACAAACAACAACATGTAGCAACTTGCTAGTTTTGTAACCTGTTTAAAATAGCTACTTATCAAGGCTTGAACACAGTATTTTTTAAAGCGCTTTTATTTTTATAGGTAGTCACGCTGATTTCAGCACGAACGGGCCGGCTCGACCGGGGCGGTACTACCCTCGCACAGAAAATCAACGTAAAATGACAGCGTTCGTGCTGTCGTGTTTCGTTGGTGAGTGCGAGACCGGGGGCCCAATTAGTCTAGTCAACAAGTTTCATACTTGTTGACTGGACTAAAAGATGCAGTAGCATCACTAGGCCGCCATAGTGTGGGTCGCCATACTGCACTGTCTGCATTCGCAGTGAGTATGGTGACCACCACTCTTGGATTCTGCTTATGTTTTCCATCAGGCAGAGCAGAGTCATTTTGGCGGGCCAAACATAAAAAAAAAAAAACTGTTGGGCCGGCTCGACCGGGCCGGTACCATCCTCGCACAGAAGATCAAAGTAAAATGACAACGTTCGTACTGTCGAGTTTCGTTGGTGAGTGCGAGACCGGAGGCCCAATGATGCAGAAACATCACTAGCCCGCCATGGTGTGGGTAGTATCCATCTCCCATCTGCATTGTTGCATTGTCTGCATTCGCAATGAGTATGGTGACCACCACTCTTGGATTCTGCTTATGCTTTCCATCAGGCAGAGTAGAGTCATTGTGGCAGGGCAGCTATTCATAAGTATTTTTTTATACCACTTAGTAAGGTTCATTCTCAAAAGATCTATTGGCTAGATACATGGTGGATCTTAGTGAGGATTTTTTTCTTATCAGATCTTGATTTTAAATTGTGGATCTACTGTGATTTTTTTAGTAGATCGAATCTCGAATTATGTTCGGTGCCAGTTGTCCATGGAAAAACTGATATTCAAACAAAACCGGTTGAACTAGTAGTCAACCCTAAAATAATCTTGGGAATATTATAGGCCAGACAGATGAATGAAAATTAAATAAACGAAATCGATAAATGAATATTGACATGGAAAGTTTAAATGCAACAACTTCAGTACTTACTAGTAGTTACAAAATAAAAATAAATCTACAATGACATTTCACATATTATACTCTGTTACATATAAATTAATTAGTTAATCTGTTAATGTATTGTATACTGCAGGACATGCCTTTATTGCTATGCTTTTAGTATTTGTGTTTTATATATGTATTATAAAACACAAATACTAAAATTCGCACCTATGTGTAGTCCTAGCAATCCAGATGACCTCTCCATCATAGGTGCCGGCAGAGACAGCCCCACTGGGCACAGCTCCGCAAGCACCAACCACCCATACGGGTCGTGGTTCCGCGATGTATGGCACACATTCTAAACAGAATAAAAACAATATCAAGTAATAAAGCATTAGCATTGTAAACTCTTATTCGACACAAGATAGCGAATAACTGGTGGGCTAATATTGTTGAAAAATAAGTTTACAATGGGACTAACGATTTGGTCAATTCGTGAATTCGTCGTCAAGGCGTAGCGTCGTTACGAATTGTGGACTTGACGTATTGCAAACTTGACCAATGTTGTTCAACTCGATTAAATTATTATCTTTTTAAACTCCTGGTAACACTAACAGGAGGCATATCAACATAATTTGAAAAATCACTTCATTTACATTCCTGTAAGTATAAATGCAGATAATGAAACTTACCGGAGATAAACTGCTCGTATTTTTTCTCCCAACACTCTTTTAGATGCAAATTATATTTGATCCAATCATGTGAATATTTGATTATTTTATTTCTATAATGATTCCAGCGCCTGTTAACCAAAACAACGAAGTACCTATAAATATATCTAAAATACAACTCGAAACTTCACATTTTTATTGTTGTTGTTGGTAACGCGATTGGGATCAAGTTTTAAGATACAAAATATTAGTCAGTAGGAAATCTATTGGGAGCTAGAGCGTTTTCGCTATTTTATAAAAGCTAAGTTGGGTGGATCATGGATTTGGTATCTGGGTCTGACATTACAGCACAAAGCACATAGTTGTTTAAACTTTAGACACATGATATTAAAAGTCACGTTATTTAATGTCGCTAATTGCCAGTGTCAGTGATGACTTATTGTGTACCCTAGGAAAAAATGGATTATTAGCTCACATCGCATGCACAGGTATATTACAACTAGTAGTATCTTGCAGCGACCCGGTCTCTCTCACCTGAAAGGATAATAACACTATAGTCATAGTTAATTGAAACGACTTACTTAAGTACATAAGTGAATTATTAGTAAATAATAATAATAATTATAAATAATTATAATTATTCTCGTCTGGCTGACTGAATATTAAATTTTTGGTTACAATATTATTAAAATAAAAATAAGAAACATCATGCCTGTCTACTATGGAGGATACGTCGGAGGGGCCCACAGCGGTGGATACTGCCTCTATTCTAAGGGTTGTAGCCCTACTACCGGAGGATGCGGTCCTGGATGTATCCTACCAGGTCCTTGCTGCGGTTTATCGTGCTAATACCCAGAGCGGAGTCACACTATCTGATACTCTCATACTCATAATGAAGAACAACATACATATTTTGACGTCTTTTTCTGTCTTCTCGCTATTTGACTGCCTTGTTGGTCTAGTGGTTGGCGTGTGCGACTGCTGATCATGAGGTCTCGGGTTCGATTCCCGGGTCGGACCAAATGTTTGTATGATCTACAAATATTTGTTTCGGAGTTTGGGTGTTTTCTATGTATAATATGTACGTATTTACAAAAAAAAAAGTATATAATATGTATTTATATCAGTTGTCTAGTACCCATAAGACAAGCTCTGCTTAGCTTGGGACTAGATGGCGTTGTGTGTTAGATGTCCGAAATATTTATTTATTTATTTATTAACTAGCTGTTGCCCGCGGCTCCGCCCGCGTGAATGTCGATTTTCGCGGCCAATAGTATCCTGTATAAGATATATTACTGTAAAGTTTCATCCAAATCCGTTCAGTAGTTTTAGCGTGAAAGAGTAACAAACACACACACTCACACACATTTTGTGTTTTGTTTCTGGTAAATTATCATAACTATTAAGTTATATGTTTGTTTATATTAAAAATTATAACTCCTAATTCAAGTATTTCAAACTTAAAATTGATATTTTACATTTTTATTATACGATAAAAAAGTAATCATATAACGTACCTATTGTAAAGTATCTTTTAGAAACTGTTTAAGAACTACCAGATGTGGATGTTGTGTTAGTTACATTGAGATGATAATTTTAGGAACTGGTCACACACACTTTTTTGGAAATATAAATACAATGTAGATTATTTATATATTATTTATTAACTTTATGCACTAAGAATGTACATCGGCGGACTTAATGCCCAGAGCATTCTCTTCCAGTCGACCTTCGGGTGGTGGAGAAATCTTATAAGGCAGGTGTGTGAAATCTCATATACATAAGAAGTCCGTTAAAATTTACAATAATCACATCATATTCAACGTTATACATACAAATATACATATATAAGTAGATATAGATATACAGATTACGTATACATAAATACAACATTTATACACTAAATAATGGAAAAAAAACCTCGTTTAAAAAACCGACTTAAAAACTAAAAAGTATCAAATAACTTGTATATGCTACCTATTCATAGGTTTGAAGTCGGTGCCAAGCCAAATGTAATAGTAGGTACCACACTCGCTATATTTCGAGACGAACGTCAACGACGTCACCGACGCTTCGGTTGTTTTGTTCTACGCGAAGAGCAGCTATCCCGCTCAAGGTCACGCCATATCAGGAGATATGGTGGCCATGGGACCACATGAGGAGCATACCCTTTCGAATACAAAAATAATTTTCAAAATCGGTCCACAAATTGACGGAGGAGTAATCCGTGTACGTACATACATTGTGACGATGAACGATGAAATTGAGAACCTCCTCCTTTTGGAAGTCGTTTAAAAAGGACGGTAAGCTATAGATTACATAATTCTGCCAGTTCATTGAGAAAGAGCTCATGTACTTTATTTTTGAATGTATATCGGTTAGTGGACATGCTGATTTCGAGCGGGAGCGCATTCCAGAGTAGTACTGCTTGAACAAAGAAGGAACAGTTCACGAAGTCGGAGTAATGAGACGGACATGAGAGAAGCAGAGACCGTGGGAGAGCCACGCTTCGGCATGAATGGGCCGGCTCGACCGGAGTGATACCACGGCCTCACAGAAAACCGGTGTGAAATAGTGCTTGCGCTGTGTTTCACCTAGTGAGTGAGGATACCGGAGGCCCATACGGGGGGCCCGGGGGGGGGGGGGAGATAGGGGGAGGGGTTGCCTCCCCCTATCTCCCCCCCCCCCATCCCCCAAAGGCCGGTAACGCACTTGTGACGCCTCTGGTGTTGCGGGTGTCCATGGGCGGCGGTAATCGCTTACCATCAGGCGATACGTCTGCTCGTTTGCCGGTCTATTCCATAAAAAAAAAGCAGATTATTAACTGAGCGAAGATTTCTATCGTGATTAGAGCACAGGTATCGGAAATACGGAGCAAGGTAGGTAGGTAAGGATGGCGAGTTGAGAAATGAAAATAGGAAGGTAAGAGCTCGCTGATTGCACTGTGGGCGAATAGGATTGCATTTTAACTGGGAACGCAAAGCAGACACATGGTCATACTTTCGAATATTGAAAATAAATCGAATGCAGTTATTAAGAAGACGGTCAAGCTTGTCAAGGAGGTCTGCATTCAGGTCGAAGTAACACACATCACCATAGTACATTCAGTGTTCCGCAAACTTTTTGGGTTCAAGGTACATCTAGGAAGATTAAAAATTTTGGAGGTACACCATAATTTAAAAATATTTTTAAGTAATAAAAAACAATGTTTCTTATTAGTCACAAAACTATATTTTTATTTTACACTTTAATTGAGCATAGGCGGTCTCATCTCTCGTCGATCGTCTTGAGGCGTTCCCTTTTTTGTTTTTTACTGTGGTAAGAGTTAAAAATCCTAATCCACATAACTTTAAATTTTTCTTATCTAGTTTTATGGTTAGGCAGATTTAGACAAAATAAAAAGATCTCAGAAATTACAGAATAAAAAATAAAAAGTCCTCAGAAATCAGAACAGACTTGTCTGTAAGTAAATTCTGAAAGCTGCAGCACTTTGAATAGGAAGGGAAGAATAGAAATAGGGCGAAAATTTTCAGGAAAGGAAGAATAAGAATAGGGCGAAAATATTCAGGAAGGGTAGAATAAAAATAAACTTCGTACCGCCATATTTACATATCTGTCTCAGCTTCCTACAGGCAGTGTACAGTCGCGGACAAAGAAAAATACTTTTCCCGTTATTAAAAAAAATTAAATTAAAAAAAATTATAAAAAAATCTATGTCCTACCTCGTAGTATGAACTCAAATCGTACCAAGTTTCATTTGAATCCATTCAGTAGTTTCAGCGTGATGCGCGGCCAAGATACAGACAGACGTCGCGGACAAAAAAAAAAGACTTTGCCCGCTATCTTTTAATTTTTCTTATACACAACCCTTAATTTCATTCGTGTAATAATATATGATGCCTATTTAAAACCCTTAATTTAATAAGTGCTTCAATTTGACAGTCAAAAGTTTGACAGGAAAGTTGGTAGAACAGTTTATATGGGCAAAAGGAAATTGTTGTTTTTATTATCTTCCCCGCAATTTTTCCATATTTTATCACCGTTTAAACCTTCCCTGAACCACGGCAAACACTTCAAAACCTAAATCAGCTAAATCGGCCCGGCGGTTCTCGAGTTTTAGCGAAACAAACGAACAGCAATTCATTTTTAGGGTTCCGTGCGAAAGGCAAAAAACGGAACCCTTATAGATTCGTCATGTCTGTCTGTCTGTCTGTCTGTCCGTCTGTCTGTCCGTCTGTCTGTCCGTCCGTATGTCACAGCCACTTTTTTCCGAAACTATAAAACCTATAATGTTGAAACTTGGTAAGTAGATGTATTCTGTGAACCGCATTAAGACTTTCACACAAAAATAGAAAAAAAAAACAATAAATTATGGGGGTCCCCATACTTAGAACTGAAACTCAAAAAAAATTTTTTCAATAAACCCATACGTGTGGGGTATCTATGGATAGTTCTTCGAAAATGATATTGAGGTTTCTAATATCATACTTTTCTAAACTGATTAGTTTGCGCGAGAGACACTTCCAAAGTGGTAAAATGTGTGAAGTGACAGGGGGGGGGGAGCCGGCCTGTAATTTCTAAAATAAGAGAATGATAAATCTAAAAAAAAAATATGATGTACATTACCATGCAAACTTCCAACGAAAATTGGTTTGAACGAAATCTAGTAAGTAGTTTTTTTTTTAATACGTCATAAATCGTAAACTGCAATTTACCTTTTATTCAATCAACACAAATATAAAAATAAAATAAAAATTGTATTATGCCACTTACTGCTGCGGAACCCTTCATGGGCGAGTCCGACTCGCACTTGGCCGCTTTTTATAGGATATAAAAGAAGAAGAAGATATACAAATTGTTTTGTCAACTTTGCAAGTTTTTTCTAGTAATCTATTACTGTAAAACCAGCAAATTAAATACAGTCTACTGAAAAGACGTCTTCCTTCATACATTTGGACCTTGCTCCTTTACAATGACCATTTAACGTTATTATGATATTTTAGTTTTTGGTTCAGAATCGATTAGAGCGTCCTCCCAAAAAATTTCTCTAATGTACAGAATTATTATAATTATAACATAATTATATTAATCTGTTTTTTTTTATTATACCTACTTTAAAAATTAATCATATATAGATTACTCGTATATAGGATAGGTATATCCTACTGTGAAGTTAGTGTTACTTAATTCCAATACATGTCGCTGTTAAGTTCAGAAACAATTTTCAAGAAAATTTCATTGCTTCAGTAACGATTAGAGAGCCCTCCCGATAAAACATCTAAATTTCTTTAATGTACAGAATTGATCTGTTACATCACATTTTTATTATACGTTCAAAAGAAAATCATATTACGTACCTATTGTAAAGTTAGTTACTTGATTCCAAGAGATGTCGCTGTTTTAAGCAAAGAAACTGACAAACTCAACGTCTACAGATTTATTATACGTGATATATTTATAAATAGATCACGGAACAATATTTAAAGTACTTGCTGTCTAGCAAAAAAAGAATGAATGAAATCACGTGTTATTGAATTACAACCAAGTACATATTTTGACTTTCATCCCCCCTCTCCAAGAAACCGTGCTGAATTTATGGATAGAGAGGTTGCGATAAATCAAATACTTAATGCTACACCGAATTATACGTAATACGTTCTACGATTATTCCACGATATATTAATCAAAGTGTTATTAATTACGCATGGCTGGCAATAGGTGTCGCTACATGTTGTTTTACGTAATGATAAATTCTTTATAATTTTTTTTCCAATAGATAGAGAGATTGTGATAAATTAAATACTTTATGCTACAGTCTTCAGAGTATCTCCTTTCTAACAAAAAAAGAATTATTGCAATCGGACTACTCGTTAATGAATTACAATTAATTACACATTTTGACTTTCATCTCCCCTCCCAAAGAAACCGTCCGGAATTTCGGAATAAAAAGTATCCTATGTCCTACCTCGGAGTATGAACTCAAATCATGCCAAGTTTCATTTGAATCCATTCAGTAGTTTCGGCGTGATGCGCGGCCAAGATACAGACAGACAGACAGACAGACAGACAGACAGACAGACAAAAATGAAAAAAAAAATAGTTTTCGTTTCAGTATCGATAACAGAGTGCCCTCCAAAAAAATTTTCAAAATATCTTCAATGTACAGAATTTGACCTGTTACATTTTTATTATAAGTATAGATATCTTCAATGTACAGAATTTGACCTGTTACATTTTTATTATAAGTATAGATGTGTGCGACTCTTTGCAGTTTTCTAATGGAATTGAAATAGACTTGTAAAATAAAGTTAATTGTAATTGTAATTACTTTACTTACTACTAGAATCAGAAATTGAGTCCAATTATTGAACATGCTAATTATGTCTAGCATTTCAGACGCGCATTCCCGGTAACGTTCAGTTCTCACCGTTGCTCGGTTCGGGGACAATATCTATACGAAAATGATTAATAATAAAATTAGTATTCGTTTCTATTAAATTTAATTGCTTGTAATCAAAAACAATAATGGAAAACGTACTTCTTTGTCGTGGTATCGCGTAATAAGTCGCATAATAAGTTGACGACTGAAAATGTTGTATTGACGCCACTGTAAAGCCTCTGTAGACACTTCCCTCTGAAAGGAAATCCAACTACTATTTTCAGGTTCTTCTGTAAATAGATAAAAATAATGTAAAGTGAAATTTCAATAGAAAACGTAATTAACTAATCATGAGAAGCCTTTTACCATCAGGGCCATTGGGGTCATACTTATAAGATGTACCCAGGTCAATATTCTTTTGAATCCATTTTCGCCACGCTTGCACGTTCCATATTAGACTAATCATCATAGCGTGCCAATCGGCCATCGTGTCTGATGATATTGAAGTACCTGTTTTTAAAATAATTTATTTCAAGCATAAAATACAAGTAAATGATGATTTAATTTTCTTGTAAATCCACTTACAAACTTCACCAGCATTAGATACTGATATATTTGATTTAGACGTAACCTCTTCAGAAAGAGAAGAGGAAGAACAAGCATCACTTCGCGTGAAAATCTTAGAGCACATTGAAGACGTTAACTGCTTTCGGGGCATATTTGTACTTCTATGAAAACCAACTGAAGATCGATATGGCTGCGAAATTTCTAGGCTATCTTTTCTAGCTTCCTCGCGTAGAATTTGTTCATGCTGGCGCATATATTGCATGTTTTGAGAATGAATTTCTAGTAACAGCGATTTGACAGTAGAAGAACGTTCCGAGTCTGTGTTATCGGGTGAAAAGGATCGATTATCAGAATCTAAGGCATCTGATACAAAATGTGTCTCTGGCGGAATACGGGTGGGTTGTTCACTTTCATACTGATTTCTTCTGACTGACGTAGAATGTACGACGTAGGAAGCAGCAACGTTTGAAGTGCAATCCGGTGTAGGTTTTCGTGCTTGGCATTCTTGGTTCTTTCCATGTCTTGCTTTACACTCCGTGATGGCTAATTCTAGGCCAGGAGCGATTACTCGTGCGGATCCAGGACAGATCCTTAAGTGTTTAGTGTGTGACAACTCTTTGATATCTTGCACAGAGACATGCCTTGAACATGTGCATGGTGGCTTAGCTACTCGTCTCAATATTTCTTCACACCACAGCTCGCATTGTACGAATACGTTTTTCATACATTTGCATATTTTAATGATCTCTGTATCAAACAATAATAAAAATTATAATTTATTTCTTATATGTAAATGCATAAAAGTTTAAATAAACATGTGACATGTCTTACGTGGTTCCAATAAATGTACGGCTAAATACGTGGTCCCATCTTTGATGACGTCTGTAAAGTAAACATTTTTTTTCAACTGAACTATTTTAACTTATAAAAAGAAAAGGTAAAAATCGTATAGGTATATTATATCCTGTTATTTATTGTATATTACCTTTCATAATAGATTCATATTTTGGAGGCGTGTTATCGTGCATCAAAGTAATTAACTTTATCTCCACTTTCCTACTAACAACAGGATCAGCATTTGGTACGCTCAGTTGATCGGCAGTTTTACCACGTAATCTAAATAACAAAGTAGCGAACAATGAGTTATTTTCAAAGCTATAGACAAATTAAATAAATAAATATTTCGTACATCTGACAAACAACGCCATTTAACTTCAAACTAAGCAGAACTTGTACTATGAAAGCTGACTGACTATTACATACTTTTTTTTTATAAATACATTCATATTATACATTGAAAATAACCCAAACTCAGAAACAAATATTCGCAGATCATAGACTCATTACTATTGATCCAATTCGAGAATGGAACCCGAGACCTCATACACAGCAGTCGCGTACGCCGTACGCTACCACTGCGCCAACGAGGCAGTCATTTTAAATACCAATTGAGGGCCATTTAACTGTAATGTTGCCTACGGTTAAATGGACTACACAGAGGAATCCAAAAACGTATTAGGGCTTGACGATTTCAATCATTTCATAAAACAATGACGTTTATTATTGAAGTGAAAACTTCTATAGGTAGGTTTGGATGAAGAGTAAATTCATGCAAGTCGTCATCGACATGGTCACGTAATGTGTTAGCGCTTGAGACAGCTACCACTAGATCAAACAAATTGAATACCGAATTTATTTATTTTTGTTTATAGTTTTAGGTAAGTAATTTAGATTGTACTAGCTGTGCCCGCGACTCCGTCCGCATGGAATAGTGACTTTGGGCAGCAGTTTTCGGACATTTCTTTTGGTTCATAAACACCGTCATTTGAGTGTTTAGAATAATCGAATTTAAAGTAATGCTTCTCTATACACGACATTAGACGTATAGCCATCGGGGATCAAAGCATAGAGGTTGCTAGGATTGCTAACACGTGACAGAGGTACATAAAGCTGATCGTGTGAAAAACAGTTAATACTTAGATCTACACCCACAACTTTTAGCGTACCTATGACCGTGAGCTTTATTTATTGTCACCGCGAAACATAGGCTCACTGGAAACCGGACTCGTTTAAAACTAAACGGAAAGTGGTTTGGGATGAGAGGAATCCGAGGAATAAAAACACTATCACCTTTACCGCACCCTGTTAAAATCTTTGGTCACTTTTAATCTGGTACCGTTGCAACGTTTTGGCAGGCTTAAATATTTAAGGGGCATTATGGGTACGCCGACTTTTAAATTTATTTTATGAGCTGGTAGTCTAGTAGCACTGAGGGATCACGCGATAATGCATGAGATTCACGATCGATGGACAAACGTGCCTCACGCTGTTCCCTGTTCTACCTAATTCGAGTGGCCATCATTCGAGAACGATGTGAACTGAATCGAGATTCTCGCTGAGCCGAAGTTTCTGTAGCACGAAACCTGGCCTGACGTTCCTGATATGCAGTGAGAGCCTCATGATCTTCTTCAGATTCCTGTGATCAAACTAATCTCATCCTTTTAGCATTCCTGCTGCACTGGGAGAGGTTGGATCTTTTTCGAGGCATTCTTACAATGTACTAACAGAACATAGTTTAGTAAACACGTACTTATCATAAACAACTAAATTACAAATACTTACAGATTATTACACAGTTTCATTTATTACAGTTTAATAACTATTATGACGTGTCAACCCAGTCTATTAACTATCGAAAACAACCAAAGGTGTTAACTGTAAGTACTTCCTGTTTTTAGAAAAATACCGAAAGCAAGTCAAGAAAAATAACGTAAGTTATATGTATCACCGACCTTTTTTTTTACGTGTAAAAATACCCTCGGACCGTCACCCCACAGAGGTTTGCGGCGGGGCGGTGTGTCAGACTCGAACCGACTAAAACCACACGGTGTGCCACTCTGCGCCTGAGACGGGAGGGACCCGGGTTCTGCTGATATTAATACATCCAAATTCCTCCCAGCGCCTGCCCGCACAGAAGCGGGCACCGGCGGCGGATTGGGTCCGAGTGGAGGTCGTCCTCCTGGACCTTCTCCGCCACCTCCATCTGCGAGATTACATCTTCGCAGAAGGTTGTGACCGCGGTAAAACTGCTGCGAGAGATCTCCTCCGATGACTGCAGTGAGGGCCCGACGCTTCGGCGCCCAAGCGGGGCAAACCGTCAGCGTGTGCTGGGCCGAGTCCTCACTGCAGTCGCAGTGGTGGCAGGCGGGACTCAATTCCCTCCTGGCGACCAAGTGCAGGTACCTTACGAAGCAACCGTGCCCGGAAAGGACCTGCGTCAGTCGGAAGGAAAGGGTCCCGTGCTACCGCCCTGCCCACTCGAGGATGACCGGCTGGAGAGCCTCCATGGCGGCAAAGCCAGCACGTGGAGTCTCCAGCTGGAACGACCATCTAGCCATCGTGGCTCGACGGGCGGCTTCACACCACTCGCGTACTTCGGCCGGAGGGCGAATGCCACTCTCCGCCCGATATTCAGCCACCCGTCGATAAACTTCGGCGAGCACTTCCGCCTCCAAATCCCACGGGGTTGTTCCGGCCAGGGCGCACGCCGCCTCTCTCGACACTGTGCGGTATCCGCGTATGGCTCTGACTGCCAATACCCTCTGAGGCCACCAGAGGCGGGCCTTATTTAGGGCAGTCAGAGCCGCCACCCACACCGGTGCACCATACAGCGACATTGACCGGACAACTCCCGTGTACAGGAGTCGCGTTGCGACGCTGGCTCCACCCAAGTTGGGCAAAAGTCACCCAAGAGCGGAGGCAGCGTCGACCAGCTTTGGACCAAGTTGTCGGAAGTGCTCGTCGAAGAGTCACCTACCGTCGAGGATCAGGCCCAGATACCTGATCTGGGCCCGACGATAACACTAAAATGGGACCACACGGGAAGCACCAGCTTTCAAATAAAAAAGAATCAACAAAATCGGTTCACTCGGTCGAAAGTTATGAGGTACAAAAATAAAAATAAAATAAAAAAAATACAGTGGAATTGAGAACCTTCTCCTTTTTGAAGTTGGTTAATTACTAAATAAAATGGTTTTTTTTAAACATAAAAATTAGAAAATATTTTAAACTAAATAAGTAAATAGGTTTATGGTTTATAAAAGAATCAAGAACTTGAAATCAAACTAACCTATACAAAATAAACATACTACTCGTATATGTATTTACAAACCCTATAAACCCTAAAGAAATATGTACTTATTAGAAACGACTAAATTGTAAGTACTTTCAGATTTTTACACATAAAATTAAGAAATAAAAAAAATCAAGAAAAGAAAATAATGCTCTCGGCGCGCTTTATATACCGGCGTGGTCGCGCAGCCGTTTACAATCTACAAACGTCCAGCTACGTGATTCTTTAAATTGGCATAACTTTTTTATTTATGAACCGATTGACATGAAACAAACACTAAATGTTAAGTGAAGCTTACCACAATATATTAGTGAAAACCACATTTCAATCGGATAAGCTATTTCTGAGATTAGCGTGCACAAACGCACAGACAAACAGACAAACAGATAAACAGACAAAAATTCTAAAAATCATTGTTTTGGGTTCTATTGCGTTCATAAAGCCCCCCTATAATAGTTTTCCTGAGATATCTTCCATGTACAGACAGCGACCAGTTACGATTTTATTATATGTATAGATAGGCTTATCGTCTTTAGGGTTTTGTTGAGGCTCCCGCGTTTCTGTAGTGCTTCGGGCATGTTTGCGGATGCGTGCATGGATGATTTCTATGCGATTATGCGCAAGTAGACAGCGTCTGTGGTGCTGCGTTTGCGTGGTAATGCTATTTTGAAAATGATAGCATGAAGAATGGACTCCGCCATACTCTCGTCGTTTCACCGAACTCCATGTTAAGAGCGGAAACTGATTATTTCTGTTGTTTTGTTGCTGCTTTGTTTCTGTAGTTTTGTTGCTACTTAAACCAATGAATTTTTGATTTTAATTGTGATTGTTATAATTTTTGTTTCTAGTTTGATTTTGATCAAGTTTTAAATTTTGATTATTATTGTGATTTTAATTTTGATTTTATTGTAATTTTATTTTTGATGTTATTTTGGATTTTGATGTTTTTTAATGTAAATTTTATGTTATGTTTTAATTTAATATTTATTTTTATTGTAGGCATGCAAATATGGGTTTATATGGTCTGAAATAAATGGATTATTATTAATATGTAGCATAAAACTCACAGGTCAGCACCATCTTTGTGACCCTTGCGAACATTTCCGTGTCTTAGCAGTACGCGGTTTCCAGCCTCGTCCATCTTTTGTACCATTATGTTCAGAGCTTCAGTTTTTTCACCTAAAGCAATGAGGATAATTAAATTAACTCATGAAAGCCTACCTGGGTAGTTTTTTTACTTTTCATTTAAACAAATTCAAGTGACATTTAAGAACGTTAAAATGAAGCAACAGTTAAATATGTACGTAAAATTATTAGATGGTCTACTAGTTGTTCAAAAAGTTACGTTGCTGTAATTGTTAATTTTTATCAATAGATTTTTACTATATATTACTGTTCATTACTTTAAGCTAATCCAAATTTAGTGAGTCAACTGCTTTCTAAACGTTCGTTTGAAATATTTAAAACTCATTAGAAAATAGGCGTGTTTTTTTCAAGACAACTCCCGCATGAGGAATATACATCCTGTGATGCGGGAACTTTACACACATACGTGAAATGGACACAAAGAACACTCAGATTCAGAACAACAATTTGTGGATCACACAAAGTGCTGTCCCATGTGGGAAATAAAACCCACAACACTTAGCGCAGTAGAAAGTGGCGTGGCGACCACATAAACCACTGGACCTACCTTGCTTGTTGATGTTATGTAATAAAATAATTATGTTATCGTACCTTGAAGTGTTATATAGGAAGTCAATAATTTCGCGTTATGACTGATTACTCCTGTGAAGTAATTGAAAGATTGCTTTAATATACTTAAAAAGAATAAAACAGAAATTTATAGAAATCCAAGGAAACATTTTCTGCCAAAATATGCATTTCATTGCAAAGCTTTGGTATGTGTTAGTACCAAATTTTTTATCTCACCAATCTCATAGTTCCCTTTATAGTAAAAACAGGTATTCTTACTTTTTAACCGATTTCAAAAAATGAGGAGGTTCTCAATGCGACTGTATTTTTCTTTGTTTTAATTCTACCTAGATTATCCATCTACACTAATATTACAAACAGATATAATTTGCGAGTTCGTGAGATTGTAGGGAACCTACTGAACTGACCGCTACTTTTGTTGCGATAACCGCAATATCCGCACATATACGCGGGCGGAGCCGTAGGCAAAAGCTAGTTTAGCTAGTACTTAATATAATCTGCACCATATATCAAAAATTGTTTTTTTTGTAAACTTACCATCCATAACAGAGTTGGAGAAACTAGGTGATTTTACATCTACCGTTACCGTTTTCATTTTACTGGCAATTGAGTTTTGAAGCGAACTGTTTGGCCGATTGATTTTATCTTCTAAAGACGTCAAATGTCGCAGACTGTTAAAGTAAAATAAGTATTGAAAGTTAACTTTTCGTGTATATTTAAGTTATTTTGTTATAAACTGAGATATTAATACGTGAAGTAAAAAAATTGTACCGATTTTTTTTATGGAATAGGAGGCAAACGAACAGACTTATCCCCTGATGGTATGCGATTACCGCCGCCCATGTACATCCCCGCAACACCAGAGGCGTCACAAGTGCGTTGCCGGCCTTTGTGGGATGGGGAGAGGGATGGGGGAGGGTTAGGGTATTGGCCTCCGGTATCCTCACTCACTCGGTGAAACACAGCGCAAGCGCTGTTTCTCAACGGTTTTCTGTGAGGCCGTGGTATCACTCCGGTCGAGCCGACCCATGCATGCCGAAGCGTGGCTCTGCCACGTTAAACGAAGAAGTTTATGCGCAGGTGAGCAGAAATAAAATGAATTATGGTCGGATATCGACCACTAGGCGACCACCAGTAATACCTAATAAGTGGAATTCTACAAAAAATAATCGTCATCAACAGCCGTAGACACAATGGAAACAAGAGTTGGCGATTTTTTGAAGTATAGCAAACAGTTGGAAACTCTGAAATTGCCAACAATTTTGGTGGAGACGCGCCTTTATAGGCCTACCACACGCACAAGTATCACCACAGTTATAACTAAGCAGGTAAAACTGTCGTTATACATTTGTTTGGCGTGTGATACAGTTTTACCAACCACACGCACGGTGTTCCGTGTACAAGCTGGGCCTGCGCAGGCAAAACCGTGGTTATACTTGCGCGTGTGGTAGGCCCCTTACGATTCCCACAGGATGAACAGGGGTGGTAACACTGCACATTCTTAAAACACAACAAGGAACAAAAGAAATCAGGTACTAACTAAAAAGCTCCATCTTTTTGTGTCTTTGGTATTTGCCCTTCCACAAGCAAGGAGTCGCCAGCTTCATCCATTGCTTCCAGAAGCGCTACGTGTGCCTCGATTTCGTCGTCTGAGGACAATGTCAATATTGTAATCATTGTTTTACGATATACCTACATACTAATAACTTGGTATAAGTATTTGCACTATAAAAAGTAATAAATATTAATATGGAAAGCAATAATAAAGTATTTAATTAAAAACTTAAAATAGCGACAAATATGAAGGAACATCTACTAAGTATCGTGGTCCGTGGTCAGTTACTGAAATTCAATTATCTGATGATTACAGTTAATAAAGTTAGTATGCATAATATTGATCATGGTTTATTAAAAGTCTGTTTGTGTCTAAATGGCAAACTATTTTGTTCTGAGTTTTGTAACATGCTAGTCAAAAACCGTAATTTTGTAGTTAGACATCAAATAGTAAAATGGGAGTACTTCAATGATGACATCAATAGTAAAATGGGAGTACTTCAATGATGACATCAATAGTAAAATGGGAGTACTTCAATGATGTCATCAATAGTAAAATGGGAGTACTTCAATGATGACATCAATAGTAAAATGGGAGTACTTCTATGATGACATCAATAGTAAAATGGGTGTACTTCAATGATGACATCAATAGTAAAATGGGAGTACTTCAATGATCTTACGCTTTAAGACGCGGCTAAGCATTCTTGTCGTGTCTTCTCAATACTAAGATTTAGGGATAGGAAAGACTACAAAAAGACGAATAAGCGTGTACAAACTGCACTTATGATACTACACCTCTTTGATATTTTGAAAATTAACCTGAACAAGTAACCCACACAGAGGTGTTTTAATTTCAAATTGTTTTTTATATTTTTCTCAGTTTCACAAAGTCGTATAAAAACAATGATGTCAACGTTGTTTTTACCGTACTACAACCTTTGATCAATAATAGTACTATTATTGATCGAAGACTACAACGGATATCTAATGTATACTCACAAAATAAGTGCCACCATAGATAGAAATGACTATTACTTACGAGGTTTAGTGACACGAGTAGATAAATAATTCGCCATGTCCTTGTTGAGGTCTGCAGTAAAGAAAAGAATAGGTTATAATGTAGCTATGTACTGTATGTCCAATTTTGACCATAGAATGAACAATAAATATACAATGCTTAATAGACTGGCCCTACCTTTGACGGTTGGGCCAAGCTTTCTAGGCATTGTACCATGCCTCATTATCTCATCCAATTTCTTCTGCAATTTTGGTGCTTCTTCGATACATAACTCATCTGTTTTAAAATATTTTGCTCTTTTAAGCCTGAAATGTGTATGCAGTAAGAATATAATTACTATCATTACTCTTTGCAAAGTTACTTCGAATATTCTTCTTAGTAGGTACTTGCAGCAAAAATATTGGGCGAAGATTTTATTTTTAGAAATAAACGGAACTGTATATTATATGATTAAGTACTTACTTCTAGCCAAGTTAAGAACAACATGATTCTGTATCGCCTAACCAGGTAAATAAAGACTTCGTTCATTTTATAGATGTCGTCATTTTGAGAAATGGAGCAAATAAAGAAGCTGTATCTGATGTGTCCGATTGACCTGTGTTTCTGTGTGTTTCTGAAGCATTATCACTACTTACAAAACGTCCTCCGCCGCGTCTGTCTGTCTGTTCGCGATAAACTCAAAAGCTACTGCATTCTTGCGGTTCTTACTTATAGATAGAGTAATTCTTGAGGAAGGTTTTCGTATATAATTTGTTTAAAATTTTGAGTATATTGGCTAAAATAAAGCGATATTTGTTGAAGACGTCGGTAAAAATTAAGCTGCACATCTCATAGAAACATAGGCTATATTATATTTTCCGTAATGAATCCGTGCGAAGCCGAGGCGGGTTGCTAGTTATTTCTAAACAAAACATATGTGCATTTGCTAATTCACATACTACTAAAATTCCAACTCTCCATTTTTTTTTTACTAAGGTAGTTCATAAACCTTTGAGCGGCGAAAAACGATGTTTCAGAGGCGCCGTCTATCTCAGAGATAATCTCGTTACCACGTTTCTGCATTTCTCCTATGACGACAGTGCGAGACTGAGACTCATAGCCTGAAATTTAAAATAGGTAGATACCTTTAGTACTGTTGAAGATATATCACCTTCATGGTCTTATGAAGTAAGAACATCTTTTCAGTTTGAATATATTTTAGAATATGTCACTTATATTCCTATGTCTGCTTGAAGTGTTTGTGTTTTTATAAAGGTATTATTTTATTAATATATTCTGTATTTCCAAGTTACCACTGTGTATAATTCTCTGTAATAATCCTCCCCAACAAGGGTTATGGCCCCAGAACCCAGGATGAATGGAAAACAGGAATAAAGTAAAATATTACGAAAACATAAAAACAACAAAATGTCGAACGTACGTATGGAACTACTAGTAGGCGACAACTATGATAGTTGGAAGATTCAAGTAGAGGCGTTGTTGATAAAAAACGACTACTGGGAATATGTGACTGGTGAGAAGCCAAAGCCAACGGATGAGGCCAGTGTGTTGATATGGGAGACTGCGGATAGAAAAGCCAAGTCTGAACTCGTACTGGCCATGGATTCGAGTGTGGTACGTCATGTTAGAAGGGTGACTACTGCAAGTGAGCTGTGGCGTAAGTTAGAAAGATTGTTCGCGTCAAGAGGTCCCGCGAAAAAGGCGACCTTGATGAAAAGGCTTATGTTAAAGAAGATGAGCGAAAATGAAAAAGTAAGCGAACATCTTGACTCATTTTTTGAGGCCGTCGATAAACTCGATGAAATGAATATCAAAATTCATGACGATTTATTAGCTATAATGCTATTATATAGTTTGCCAGCAAGTTACGACAACTTCAGATGTGCAATCGAATCGAGGGACGAGCTTCCAACACCGGAACAACTGAGAGTGAAAATCGTCGAAGAATATAATTCGAGAGGAAATAACTCAAAAGTCGAAAGTATGGAAGGTGCTATGTATGTAAACAAATACGTAGAACCCAAGAAGGTACAAAAGACTGGACAAAAGGTCAAATTTAAGTTTAAATGCTTTAAATGCCATAAATTTGGACATAAGGCTTCGGAATGCAAGAAGAAGGAGAGTAAACTCAAACTCAAACTCTCTTTATTTCATAAAAATTTTTAAATTGTTTGAAATCGTCTTTTATGTAGACTCTAAAGTCATAGATCAACACACACAATAGCAACAATCTCTGTTTTGTCAACTAGCAAGCAAATAAGCTTAATAAAAATTAAACTCATACAAAATCTATTACGAGTATTTGCCTGTGCCGATCTACAACCGCCCATTTCCAAGGAGTTGAGCCTTATGGGAAGAAAGGGCAAACAAACTCATGGCCACTCTTTTGCAAATGACAGATAGATGGCACTATTACATGTACCACAACATTGTTTTGATGTGTGCCAGTATGTCCGTTATTAAGTACTAAAAGGTAAAAGGACAATGAAGAGAAAACAAGATTAAGAAAAAAAATCGAATAAAAGAGAAAATGAAATGTAGCATAAAAAATAGAAAAAAAAAATAATAATAAAAAACACACTAGCCAACACCACATTTTTCCTTAAGAAATAGCCTGCGTTAATTAATCCCAAGCATTTTGATCTTCTATATAATCCAAAATTGAATAGTAGGCCTTCTTACACAATCCACGTTTTATTGCGGATTTAAATTTGTTAATACTTAAATCTTGAATATTATTTGGGATTTTATTATAAAATCGGACACATTGACCTCGAAAAGACTTGTTTATCTTTTGGAGCCTAGTGGCGGGTACTACAAGTTTATTTTTATTCCTGGTATTTAAAGAATGTACATCACTTCTTTTCAAAAAGCTATCTTTGTTTTTCTGAACATACATTACATTTTCATAGATATATTGACTTGCCACTGTCATTATGTTTATTTCTTTAAATTTCTGCCTTAATGAACAACGATTGCCTAAATTATAGAGTGCTCGAATCGCTCTCTTTTGCAGTACAAAAATAGTTTGAATGTCGGCAGCAAGTACTTCGGAAACTAGATTAGTAGAGTCATGTGCTAGTGAAAAGTGTGTTGAAGCTTTAACCTCTGTCACAGTTTCAGATGAGTGCCGTGCTGTTGATATCAAACGCCGACACGAATGGCTGTTTGATAGCGGCTGCACTTCTCATATGTGCAATGACGGGACAAGGTTTGATGAGGTACTGCCATCGAGTCAAGTATTAAAATTAGCCACTGAATCTTTGTCGTCCGTGCAAGGTAAAGGTACTGTTAAGATATTAGCATGTAACAATGATGGTACGCGTAAAATTTAATTTCAAGATACGTTGTTAGTTCCTGATTTACGTAATAGTCTCATTTCGATCGCCAAACTCACTGAACGAGGCTGCGAGGTTATCTTTAAGCGAAATATAGCCTACGCTGTAAAAAATGGTGAGGTTAAGCTAACTGCTGATAGGCGAGGGGATTTATATTACTTGAGGGAGCTAGATGCCTCGGCATCGGTAGTATCAGGGAATGATGTGGATTCGTATGAATGGCATGAGCGTATGGGACATTTAAATGCTAGAGATCTTATGAATGTACTGAAGAAATCTGGAATTAACCTATCCAAGGTTGATAGTAACTTGCAGGATTGTGACGTGTGCGCTAAGGGTAAGATGGTGTCGTTGCCTTTTGAGAAGTCCAGGGAGCCCTGTAGTGAGAAATTGGGGATCATCTATTCTGATGTGGTAGGCCCTATGAGAGTTCAATCGAACGGAGGTAATAAATACTTCGTAACTTTTATCGTCGACCATACTCGTTGGTGTGAAGTATTTATGGTTAAAAATAAAAATGACGTTTTGTCAAAATTTAAAATGTTTAAATGTCAGGTTGAAAATCTGACGGGCAGAAAAATCAAAACATTTCAAAGTGACAATGGTACGGAACTTAAAAATAAAGATTTTGATGAATTTTTACAACAAAATGGAATTAAGAGACGTTTTACTACACCCTACACGCCGCAGAGTAATGGAGTTGCAGAACGTAAAAACAGAACGCTCCTGGAAACGGCGCGTTGTATGTTGATATCTGCGGGACTGCCTTCGAGTTTTTGGGCAGAAGCAATTGCAACTGCATGTTACATTCGTAACAGATGTCCAACAAAAAGTCTGAAGGGGAAAACTCCGTATGAAAAATGGTTCAATAAGCCTGTGAACGTAAGTTACCTAAGAACTTTTGGTACAAAAGTTCATGTCTTAGATAAGGAGCCAGGTAAAGATAAATTTGCGTTACGCTCTATTGTTGGCTATTTTGTAGGTTATCCAGAAGAAGCTGTTGGTTACAAGCTATGGATACCGGAGTGGAGAAAGTTCATCGTGTCCAGGGATGTAAGATTTCAGGAAGGCAAGTATTTTGAAACTAAAAGTAAAGTCTCGGATCAATCACTTCTTGATTCACAATGTGAGGAGAATGTTGTGAGAAAGAGTATCGAGGTAGAAATTCCATTGGAAAGTCCATCAAATGTACCGACTCGTCAGAGTGAAGGAAGTCAATCCGTTGTGTCAGCAAGTCAAGTACCGAGTACGTCGAGTACGCCTTGTACAAACAAGGAATCGTATACAATGAGAGATTTCAACGAAGTTCAGAACTTATCAGGACCATCGCATGAGGTACCAAGTACAGTAAGTACGAAAAGTGCTGAGAATGAGGAGAATGTAACTACTCTGAAGAGAGGGCCTGGTAGACCGAGAATTGAAAGAGGGCACATAGGTCGACCTCGTAAAATTTACAACAAGGTCGAAGTTCAAGAAAATAGAGAAAATGAATCATCGACGATGGACGAAGATGACTTCGTGGACGCTGATGATTTTGCAGGAGCTATTGAAACTTCATTGAAGGATGCTTTGTCTAGTGACGAAAAGAGTCAATGGGAAGAAGCGATTTTATCAGAAATTCGGAGCCTAGTGAAAAACGACACATGGAAAATCGTAAGGAAACCAATTGATCGTAATGTCGTAGGATGTCGATATGTTTTAACGACGAAGCTTAATATCGACAAAACTGAGAAAAAGAAGGCGAGACTTGTCGCGAAGGGATATAGTCAACAGGCAGATCTTGATTATCACAGGACATACGCATCGGTTGCGAGGATTTCAACCGTACGTTTGTTGGTCGCATTAGTTGTCGAGATGAACATGGACATTGATCAAATAGATATAAATACGGCATATTTAAACGGAGATTTGAATGAAGATATTTATATGAAGATTCCAGAATTGCTGAAAGAAAGTTTGGAAAAACTTGTGAAATGTGATGGTGTTACTAGCATCACAGGTAAGAGAGCAATGAAGATGCTTGAAGATATGAAGGAAGGTGGAAATACATGTAAATTAAAGAAGGCTTTGTATGGACTCAAGCAAGCCGGGCGTCAATGGAACATAAAACTTGACACGAAGTTAAGAGAAATGGGCTTAAAGCCGACTATAAATGAGCCATGCTTGTACCACAAGCGTAACAAAGATGGTTCAGATCTCTTCGTAGTAGTTTATGTTGATGATATACTTATATCGAGTCAGAAAAGGTCAGTTATTGATAGCTTCAAGCATGAATTAACCAAAAGGTTCGAACTGAAAGATTTTGGTCAAGCAAGTTTTTGTTTGGGGATAGATTTAAAGAAAAATGGGGACAAATACTATTTGTCACAAGAGAAATATATCAGTGATATATTGAAGAAATTTAAGATGGAGAACTGCAATCCTGTGAAGACTCCTATGGAGATTGGGAAGCCAGTGTTGAGCACGAAGAAAAATGAGGACGGGAACTCATTTCCCTATAGAGAGCTGATAGGTTCGCTCATGTATCTGAGTGTTGCAACGAGGCCGGATATAGCAAACGCAACAGCGAAGTTGGCGCAGTTCGTGGAGAATCCGCAAGAATATCACTGGAAAGCAGCGAAAAGGATTCTTCGTTACTTGAAAGGTACGATAAATTACAGTTTGGTATCACGTGAAGAGTAAGCACATTGATATGCGTTATTTCTTTATTAGAGATGTGCTGCGTGAAAATAAAGCTATAAGTTTGGAACACTTATCGACTGATAAGATGTTGGCTGATATACTCACCAAGCCTTTGTCCCGTTTTAGGCACGAATCTATGATTTGTAATTTAGGTTTGTGTGTGCGGTAATTTAGGTAGTATTATTAATAAGCCCATGTAGTTGAAGGAAGTGTGTTGAAGATATATCACCTTCATGGTCTTATGAAGTAAGAACATCTTTTCAGTTTGAATATATTTTAGAATATGTCACTTATATTCCTATGTCTGCTTTAAGTGTTTGTGTTTTTATAAAGGTATTATTTTATTAATATATTCTGTATTTCCAAGTTACCACTGTGTATAATTCTCTGTAATAATCCTCCCCAACAAGTACAAATGGTAGTTACACCAAAATATTTAAAACACGGAAAAAATTAGGTTGTATTGATAATTGTAAATAGGTACTGAAAGGAGGTAGGGGTAAGGTGTCGTCTTACACAACAAGGGTTCGTTTTCATTGGCGATAATATAACTGAGTTGTAATGCGCTTATCTACTTCAACTGCATTGAGATCATAATATTACAAATTTTTTGAAGTGAAAATTTCTTTAGAAATTTGCTCAAGGCGAGCACTTTTTGGGTGAACAAAAATCATGGAACTCGCGTCATCGTCACCGAACGCTTTTTTTACTTCTTTTATCGCGCTTCAAAGAGATTCATTTCAGGTGAACTTAACACTGAAACATTACTGTTTGTTTAAAGTTTTGAGTTTTCACTTCTGTCGGCATTCCTCATGACTGCTTTGTGCCTTTTTTACAAGCTTTTTATTAACTTGCTTGTATGCATGTATGTATGCTTGTATGTTCGGGTAGAATTTTGCAAGCATAAGTATACAGCGTGACAATACAATAATAATAATGACATGGGAGCTGATCTGATGCTGGAGCTGGAAGGTGGCCATAGGAACTCTGTAAAGAAACGTCGCAACATCATCGATTTAGGACTCGTTTGATTCGTCTCGAGGCATTACTGTAAAAGCTTGTTTTTAAAATGCTTTTTAATTTAATTTATTTTTAGTAATTCTACTTACTTGCTCCTACAAATTGTTCTGAAAGCTGTCGGGCACTTTCTATGACGACATCTGAAATGTGAACAATTCATGATATTAGTAATAATAACAATACAGTTTTATGTTATAGTTTCAAATTTTTCTTCTCTGAGCAGTGTTGTTGTCCTGCATAATTTGCTCCCTTAATCGACTCTGACGACACCCACGGGATAAACTCTTTATTCGTTACCATGCGGCGTTTTGTTAGGTTCTAAACTGAAAATAATAGTTATTTGTTTTACAAGAGTGCAAAGTTGCTTTATAACCGCGCGCTTAATTTTGATGACCGAGCAACCGAAGGATTCTAAAATTCGAATCCTGTGCGATAGCGTGGGAATCAAAAGAGCACAAGGTGAAAAATCTTTGCACTCGAGGAAATGAATAAATGCAAAAAAACAAAATGGCGCGGGCAAAGCAAATTTAAAAAAAGTACACCAAGAAGGTTCTGTTTTTCTCTTTTAACAATATAAAAAAAGGTTGTATGATAAATTCGGCACCATGGAGGTAGAAGTAAATAGGTTTAATGATGTTTTGAATTCACAAACTTAGTGCACACGATGTTCTAAATTCAATTTACTTTATCCTCTAGCGGATAAAAACGGCTTTTGCACTCAGATATCGAAGGGCAAAAATACTCTTTCCGAGACGGGGCGATGAAAAGTAAATTAAATTCTCGTACCTTGCATAGTATCATACATTTCGGGGGGTGTTGCTGGACTGACGAGAGCGCTGAGTTTCTTTTCAAACTTCTTATGGAGGCGCGCCGTATCACCAGATTCCTTCACCGATTTCTCCACTTTGATCGGCAACGTTTTAAGCCTAAACGTTACCGTAACGTTGGTTTTAAAGGTTAATATTCATGGCGTAACTATTAACGCAGTCACTATTAAAACATAAGTTTTAATAAGAAAAAATGAACTTTTTTATAACACTTACTGCATGTATAGTTTTTAAGATGGACTTTACGCCACAGGCATTCTTTTGAAAATGATACAGAGCTGTGTGCCAAAGCCAGGTGTATAATACTTTCTTTTTTATATATAGGTCTTTACCTATGAACAATAAGTGAAAGTACTTATTTTTTCAAACTTTTTTATTTCTGTTATTCGAAGTAATCACCCATGCAATCGACGCATCTTTGCCAACGCATTGGCAGTTTATTGATGGCATTCTTGTAAAAATCAGCTGGACGGGAGGCAACAAACTCTTCAAAGGCATTTTGTACTGCCTCTCGGGAATTGAATTTTTTACCCACTAAAAAGTTGTCTAAATTTTGGAAAAAGTAATAGTCGGTAGGTGCAAGGTCTGGTGAGTATGGCGGATGAGGGAGGGCTTCCAACCCCAGCTCTTGCAGCTAGTAGACTGTCTGTTGCGCAGTATGGGGTCGCGCGTTGTCGGGAAGGAGCAGTGGGAACGACCGATTGACCAAAGCTGGTTGTAGATGTGCAAGCTTCTCCAGCATTCTCTCCAGTTCTTCACAGTACACATCTGCATTAATGCTCATGCCGTTTTGTAAAAAGCTGTGGTAAGAGTTTGTAAATAGAATGTCATGGTTTTAAAACAAAATTAATTTGAATTTAGAATACAGAGCCATTACAATTTTTTTTTTATTTGAAATTACCAGTACTGAAGAAAGGCAATTTCATAGGTAAAGACCTAATATATGTTACCGTCAGATTGTCGCGAGATTGCAAACAGTCGAAAGATTGTAAAATGATATCGACAAATCGCAAGTCGCGCACTGATTGGTTGAACAGCATATGAAATATATTTGTTTGTTAATTCGTCTTTGTTGCCGAATGTAAAGTATTTTTGTGATTGTTAATTGATTTCATGTTGATAATACCTCACAGCTTTAGAATTAGGTATGTAAATTGTTGTGACAGTAAAATTTATTTGTGATTAATCAAAGAAGTTCTAACCTAACCTAACTCTATGGCCATTGAACGGCCTACTGTAAAACCGACCAATCAGGGACAGTTGACAATTTGACGCGCGTAAGCAGTATAACACAGTTGACAATCTATCGATAGTTTGCAATCGCTAGGGAGATTATAATCTAACGGTTTTTCAATCTTACGTGACATTTACATAATTAAAGATCATTATTAGTCAATAAGAATATATAAGTTTAAAAATTGGAATCAGCAATGTAATGCTAACATCTATCTTAACCCTAAAAATTCGAAAGTTACTTACTCTGTTATGCTTTCACGGCTAAACCGCTGCACCGACTTCAATGAAATATGGCAGGTAGATACTTTGTATCTTTAGAAAGGACATAGGCTACTCCTTACTGCGATAATCAAAATCATAAATAGCCGCGGGCAAAAGCGAATAATGGTATAAAAGCAGTATAATCACCATTCGGACGACTGTGCGTGAGTGAGGCTCAGATGTGGCTGCTCATAGAACACTTCATTGCCACGACTCTGAAGCTGTTTGTGTAAAATTTCCAAAGCTGCCGCGTGCTCTCTCTCCGAATCTAACATGTTATTAAATAGTTATTTGTTACTTTTTTGTGTAAATAAACTTTTGGACAATTAATTGTAAAAAAAAAATTGTAAATAAACTAATCAAAAGGAATAACTGAAAATAAGTTTTGTTTAGATGCTCTCTTATATGACTCCAAAGCAAGCCGGCCAAATTAGCACTTTTAAAAATGATCATGTTTACCACCGCTGTCACCTTGAGGACGAACACCACCTGAAATATATTTTTTTACTTTAGTTACAATAATGCATAATAGAGTAAACTGCCTCAAGAGATCTCGGGTTCGATTTTCTGGTCGGGCCAAAAATGTGGTATTTTTTAACAAAAATTCTTGATAGCGACATTTTGCTAATTAGACTTACACTCTTTAGACGGTTTACACTATTGGACATTTAGCAACTTAGAACTTCCGATCAAGAGGCATCTAGATCATGGTTTGAAATATCTGACGAAATACGAAACTTCCTAGTTGCGCTTCTGACATGAAACGAGTAAACGAGTATTTACTGCGTAATTTGACCAAAAGTTGTCAAAAGTACACCAACCTTGAGAAATTTTGCGTGCATTCGCCTTTCTTTCCCTCTCCAGTCTTGTCGCTTCTGCTGCAGCTGCAGCAGCTGCTGCGCCCGCTGCCGCTGCTGCTGCTGCTCCCGCTCCCGCTCCTGCTCCCGCTCCCGCTCCTGCTCCCGCTCCCGCTCCTGCTCCCGCTCCCGCTCCTGCTCCTTCACTTTCTCTGTTATTAATTGCATTAATTGATAAATTCATTTTTTTTATCCTATCCTATTCTACTAATATAATATATATAAATGCGAAAGTTTGTGAGGAATGTATGGATGTTTGTTACTCTCTCATGCTAAAATTACTGAACAGATTTAGATAGAACTTAACAGTAATACATCAGAATAAACATTTACCGCAATAAAAGACATACACGATGGCGAGTAAAGTGTTTTCATTGAAATGCAAATAATAATACGACACAAAAGCAGTATTATAGCAAGTTAAAATTCGTGAAACATACCCAGCTAGATGCTGTGGAGGTGGCTGCCCAAGTTTTCCCTTCGCTTCCAACGCTGCTAAAGCTTTCGGATCCAAACCACCTGAGAAGATTCATACATTGATATATAAAAAAATATAAGCATTATTTAGTATTGTATAGTATTTTATACAATTGTGTCTTTTAACTTGTCAATCTAATACGGTACACGACAAGAAACGATAAAAGATAATATTCTAAGGATCTGTTCACACCGACCGGCTCGGAGAGCATCCGCCCGCTTTTTTCTTTTCACACAGACCGGATTGGAGCGGAGCCGCCATCTATTTCATATAGACCGGCTGAAAGAGATCAGCGCGAGTGCGAGCGAGAAAGAGCACGCAATCGGATCCGGTCGGCTCCTCTTAATATTTCACACGAAGCGCGTTCAAGCATTCTTAATGACAAAAGAAGTGCACATGAAAAAATAAACCTTACTACAATTACTCAAAACTTTGTTTCCAACGTGATAAAAATGTGCTCTTCTCTTCGAGCCGGTCTGTTTGAACGGACCTTATATCATAAAGCAGTATGATCTCAAAGTAGCGGCACGGCCTGTATTATGGCTATCAGACAATTTAAAAAAAGCAGACAAAAAATATTAAGTAAATTACAACCAAACGCAGAACAAATGACCATCAAACAATTATTTGTTCTGAGAGGGAATTGAAGTTATGATGTTAGGATCACAATGAAAATGGTTGGATGCTTCTAATTATTACAAGCTTTTTATTAACTTGCAATGTATGTATGTATGCTTGTATGTCCGGGTGGAATCTTGCAACTCAATTTTGAAGCAGATATCTTTAACCGATTGTGCTGAAATTTTGCAAGCATATGTATACAGCGTGACAATATAATATTATAATGATATGGAGCTGATCAGATGCTGGAGCTGGAAGGTGACCATAGGAACTCTGTAAATAATCGTCGCAATATCATCGAGTTTGGACTCGTTAGATTCGTCTCGAGGCATTCCAGTAAAAGCTTGTTTTTGAAAAGCTTTTTAATTTAATATATTTTTCAAGTATACATGAAGACTATGCGAAGGTTGTAGGCAGTTTTTACACAGTAGACAATTTAAACATATCGTGTATTTCTAAACATTTTCTTTGACACCTTTTTTGTAATTATCTTATATTTTTGCTTTCTGGTTGTATGGTGAAACCGGCCAAGTGGTAATCACTCAAAAAGTTAAATCTTTTACTAACTGAAATTTTGACTAACAAATTTCTCATTTGAAAAAAATTAATAATACATGTGTATGAATTTCTAATTTGAAAAAATCTATACTTATTATAAAAATGTAACAGGTCAAATTCTGTACATTGAAGATATTTTGAAATTTTTTTTTGGAGGGCTCTCTATAATCGATACTGAAGCCAAAACTGTAAATTTTTTTCATTTTTGTCTGTCTGTCTGTCTGTCTGTCTGTCTGTCTGTCTGTCTGTCTGTCTGTCTGTCTGTCTGTCTGTCTGTCTGTCTGTCTGTCTGTCTGTCTGTCTGTCTGTCTGTCTGTCTGTCTGTCTGTCTGTCTGTCTGTCTGTCTGTCTGTCTGTCTGTCTGTCTGTCTGTCTGTCTGTCTGTCTGTCTGTCTGTCTGTCTGTCTGTCTGTCTGTCTGTCTGTCTGTCTGTCTGTCTGTCTGTCTGTCTGTCTGTCTGTCTGTCTGTCTGTCTGTCTGTCTGTCTGTCTGTCTGTCTGTCTGTCTGTCTGTCTGTCTGTCTGTCTGTCTGTCTGTCTGTCTGTCTGTCTGTCTGTCTGTCTGTCTGTCTGTCTGTCTGTCTGTCTGTCTGTCTGTCTGTCTGTCTGTCTGTCTGTCTGTCTGTCTGTCTGTCTGTCTGTCTGTCTGTCTGTCTGTCTGTCTGTCTGTCTGTCTGTCTGTCTGTCTGTCTGTCTGTCTGTCTGTCTGTCTGTCTGTCTGTCTGTCTGTCTGTCTGTCTGTCTGTCTGTCTGTCTGTCTGTCTGTCTGTCTGTCTGTCTGTCTGTCTGTCTGTCTGTCTGTCTGTCTGTCTGTCTGTCTGTCTGTCTGTCTGTCTGTCTGTCTGTCTGTCTGTCTGTCTGTCTGTCTGTCTGTCTGTCTGTCTGTCTGTCTGTCTGTCTGTCTGTCTGTCTGTCTGTCTGTCTGTCTGTCTGTCTGTCTGTCTGTCTGTCTGTCTGTCTGTCTGTCTGTCTGTCTGTCTGTCTGTCTGTCTGTCTGTCTGTCTGTCTGTCTGTCTGTCTGTCTGTCTGTCTGTCTGTCTGTCTGTCTGTCTGTCTGTCTGTCTGTCTGTCTGTCTGTCTGTCTGTCTGTCTGTCTGTCTGTCTGTCTGTCTGTCTGTCTGTCTGTCTGTCTGTCTGTCTGTCTGTCTGTCTGTCTGTCTGTCTGTCTGTCTGTCTGTCTGTCTGTCTGTCTGTCTGTCTGTCTGTCTGTCTGTCTGTCTGTCTGTCTGTCTGTCTGTCTGTCTGTCTGTCTGTCTGTCTGTCTGTCTGTCTGTCTGTCTGTCTGTCTGTCTGTCTGTCTGTCTGTCTGTCTGTCTGTCTGTCTGTCTGTCTGTCTGTCTGTCTGTCTGTCTGTCTGTCTGTCTGTCTGTCTGTCTGTCTGTCTGTCTGTCTGTCTGTCTGTCTGTCTGTCTGTCTGTCTGTCTGTCTGTCTGTCTGTCTGTCTGTCTGTCTGTCTGTCTGTCTGTCTGTCTGTCTGTCTGTCTGTCTGTCTGTCTGTCTGTCTGTCTGTCTGTCTGTCTGTCTGTCTGTCTGTCTGTCTGTCTGTCTGTCTGTCTGTCTGTCTGTCTGTCTGTCTGTCTGTCTGTCTGTCTGTCTGTCTGTCTGTCTGTCTGTCTGTCTGTCTGTCTGTCTGTCTGTCTGTCTGTCTGTCTGTCTGTCTGTCTGTCTGTCTGTCTGTCTGTCTGTCTGTCTGTCTGTCTGTCTGTCTGTCTGTCTGTCTGTCTGTCTGTCTGTCTGTCTGTCTGTCTGTCTGTCTGTCTGTCTGTCTGTCTGTCTGTCTGTCTGTCTGTCTGTCTGTCTGTCTGTCTGTCTGTCTGTCTGTCTGTCTGTCTGTCTGTCTGTCTGTCTGTCTGTCTGTCTGTCTGTCTGTCTGTCTGTCTGTCTGTATCTTGGCCGCGCATCACGTCGAAACTACTGAACGGATTGAAATGAAACTTGGCATGATTTGAGTTCATACTATGAGGTAGGACATAGGATACTTTTTATCCCGAAATTCAGCACGGTATCCTGGAGAGAGGGGATGAAAGTCAAAATATGTACTTGGTTGTAATTCAATAACACTTTCAACAACGATTTAATTCATTCTTTTTTTGCTAGACAGAAAAAAAAAGATAACGGGATAAGTGTTTTTTTTTTGTCCGCGACTGTACACTGCCTGTGGGAAGCTGAGACAGATATGTAAATATGGCGGTACGAAGTTCGCCGGGTCAGCTAGTTGATTAATATAAATGTATGGTTCATATATTTATATTAATCAATTTTTTCAAATGAGAAATTTGTTAGTCAAAATTTCAGTTAGTAAAAGTTGTGTGTACTGAAATAATTTGTGTTTTGTTTTGTGCTTATGAAATAATTTCATAAATGAAATATTCGCTTACATTCTTTGGTGGCCACCCCTGCTAGATATTTGGTTGTAATGTATTCTGCATCTGAAATATTTAAAAGGAAATTTATTTACAGTTTTTTTTTGATGTTTGGGCCTGCCAAAATGACTCAACTCTGCCTGATGGAAAGCAAAAGCAGAATCCAAGAGAGTTAAAACACAAAAACATGATTCTTTACAAATGTATAATATTGAAGTGTCTGTTAGTAATTTCAAATTAACAGCTATTCACTAAATGCATATCAAAGTACATACCTATATAGCTACGGTACTTACGTCAAAACATAAATTTCTGAAAAAGAATTGTGTGTTTGTTCCAGCGTGTTATTTTGACGGGACTTTACTGACAGATATGCTACTTTTATTTAGGTACGACCAGCTACGCCCTGCGGTGATTCGGACCGGAGACCCGATTTTGATGATTCTTTTTTTATTCGAAGGCTGGTGCTTCCCGTGTGTTCCCATTTCAATTTGGTCCACTTCTTGAAATCGGTTTCTTATGTTATTTTTTTTTAAATTTTCAATTATATTTTTTGAAGTGAAACTACTAATGAGACTTACAACAAAACGTTTAACGTTTAACGCTACCATCGAAAGTATTGTTTGCACATTACGAAGTTTCAGTTCTTCCGCGCGGAGGGACTCCACGCATTTTTACTTTTCATTAAATAAAATAATTATAATCATTATCGTTGACTATAATGTTACCTTTCATGTACGTTTCTTCTATGTTTGTCGGTGTTGGCGTAGTTCTTGCTTCAGTCACTTTTTTACTAACTACGTTCAGTAGAATCGGTGAAGGTGACTGACCGGCAAAGTGCGGCGCTTGTTCTATCCTGTGCACAATAATTGAGAATTCCTCTTGAGTATCCATTATTGCTGATTTTACAAATTATGATAAAAATATACATGAGATGCTAACGCATCTTGAATCGAAGCGTGAACAATCGATTAATAAGAGCAAGCATATCGCTTATGTACACCCGTGTATGCATCTAGCGCGTTGGAATATTTGCGTGTTTGAGGAAATCGCTCGAGTGCTCCTCGAAAATAGATGACTGTTTTGTATTGTTCGTCGTTGAATTAGGTCAAATCTAGGTATCTCAAATTCCCCTTAAAACATGGTAGGTATCCGTCTAGCGATTAGGCGGTCTATGACAACTTCTAAAAATATCCCCTTATAAATATGACTACTTCTGCATTCAACCACTTAATTATCAAAACTGGGTGTAACATGAACTTATTTATTTAAAAAGAAAATAATAAAAACTGAATTGTCCCCTTCTTGACATAACTTTAAGCAAATCGGCATTTCGCTCGCTCTGCCTCATACTATTGCAAGAGCTTGATGTTGAACGTGCGCGGTTGTGCCACGCTTTAGAAGTGACTCTACTCGTATTGTTGGATTTCGAACGACATTATAATGGCAACATTTTTGATTGTCATTTTTCTTGCTTGACGTTTTGAAGTGACAAGATAGTATTATTGGACGCTTTGTAACGGTCGAGCTGGGCTTCGTTGAAAAAGTGCCGTTTAATGAAAATTTAGCTAATTGTCTTCAGATTCGGTTTTTTAGTTGGTTACCGTTATGATTGGTCTGGTTGGACTCGCGAGTTTTAGTAGTCACGTCACTTAGGCGCGATCCGCGATAGTTGAATCGGGTGTGTTGCAATTTACGATACTTCGGGAACCTGTAAGCCATTTAGGAGGATAAATGTGTGAACGCGGTGAAAGGATCAGCAGAGGGGTACCCCTCAACACCGCAGATATCAAGGACTTCCCGCATCTCCAGTAAGTGCTTGATTATAGTAGCTTAGAATAGAACACGGTGAATCGCCGTAAAAGTTGTATTCTCTTTCCAGTGACATAGTTAGCGATTGAATGACTTACTCATGGGCCTAAGACATTGCAAATTTCACAAGGTGATCGCTGCATTGGCGAGAGAATTGAACACGTATATTTTAAAATTACAAAGTCACACTGCCTGCATTTTATCATTTCATAGAAAGTCATTTCTTTCAAATAATCCCAAAATGAAGACAAAATAACATACATTGCAGCAGCCTGTTGATGTGTTTTGCTAAAGTCGCCGACCGTCAAAAAGTCTTTTTCTTTCTCTTTGTCGATATCTTTATGTATTATAGCCAGAGCTTCACCTAAAATGAGTAATGTTTATGTATTGTTTGTTGTATTAATATCCCTAATGTCTATTTAGCAAGAACTAACCTCTTCCTTTAATGGTATCCACTAAATGTGCAGCGCCTTCTTCGATGGGATCTGGAAGAACAAGAGAAGAGTCAAGTAAGAAGATGGTAAAAGGTAAAAATAAACTTCTTGTGTCTTCCTCATTTTTCAATTAACTCTGGCATACCAGTAAGAATAAAATACAGATTTGAAAATGAGAACCTTTTAACATTTCTTCAACTTTTTTATTCGGTATGACAGCTTTCACTGTTTCAACCATTTTCTCTTTCTTCTTGTTGTCGTGGGCAGTAGTTTTACCGACTGGAGCTACCCTTACCCTGAAATTCATATGTAAATAATATTTGAATTCATGTGTGTCTAGTGCCTACACTCCCTGAGACTACCCGTCATAGAGATGCATCTTGCACCTCGCGCTATCTACACAACGGAGAGTCCCGGTGACCAGACACAGAATTTGTTTAATGTTTGGCCCTGCCAAGATGACTCTACTCTGTCTGATGGAAAGCATAAGCGGAATCCAAGAGTGGTGGTCACCATACTCACTGCGAATGCAGACAATGCAACAATGCACCGCGGTGACCCACATCATGGCGGGCTAGTGATGCTTCTGCATCATTGGGCCTCCGGTCTCGCACTCACCAACGAAACACGACAGCACGATCGCTGTCAATTTACGTTGATTTTCTGTCCGAGGGTAGTACCGCCCCAGTCGGGCCGGCCCGTTCGTACTGAAATCAGCGTGGCTCTACTACCTTGGAGTAGAGCCACGAAAATTTAGTACAAATAACACAGTGTTATTTGTACTAAATTTTCAAATACCTCAGATCTGTTTTAAGGTTGTCTTTTGAAACTCATCTTGTGTTTTGTTTGGTATGATACACAATAAAGATAAATGAAAAAAAAATCGTCTGGTTGCCAACAGGAGATAAATGAAATAACTTACTCTTCACCACCTTCTATATGAGTCATCTTATAGACGCCCTCTTGGCCGACTATCGCTTCACCACCTTTTGCTATCAAATCACCCAGTACATCTCGCTTTTCAGCTTGTGCTGTTGTTAAAAAAAGGTTTTTATTTATACGAAGACACTACAACAGTTTATTGAAATAAAACTGAAACTTACTCTCAGGCAATGGTTTGGATAAAAACTTTGAAGATTCGTCGATGAGCTCTGTAATTATTAAGCAAATAATTATGTAATTATAATCTTATACAGGTAACAAAATATACGATTAGTTTTTGTAAAAAAAACCGAAATATTTTATTTCCCTAAATAATTATAGCCTATCTCAACGTAAATAAAAAATACAGATATTTATTCAATGTTTTCAGTTTGGCTGGTGATGAAATACACCTAGGCGATTTGGGCCACCGCAGCCTGTCTTAACGGAGACCAGCTAACTGCGAATTAGATAACATAGTGCACAAGCGTGTGCGTGCTAGCACATGTCCACTCTCTGTTCCCTTACTTTCATAATCCTATGCGACACGAAAGAGGAAAGATCAGGCTTGAGGCCGACAAATTTGCGTACTCAGTACGTCGGTTAAGACCCCAACTTCCAAACTCAAGCTCCAAGCATTAATTCTATAATCACAAACTCAAAACAATTTTTTGCCACTGAACCAGAGAGCTTTTGATCGGCAGCCGCATATATCAACTGCTAGTTAGACCATGAGGCACATATAGCTGTACTTATTTAAATATTGTCTCTAATGTGAAAATTTTTACTACGTACGTCTAATGTCGAAATTAAATAATATTAATAATGTTCTTTATAATTACCTAACGTAATTTGGTTTTGGTTGAGATTATGATGATTAAAATAATAATTAAACTTTACTACCTGGCAACAATTCCACGTGCTTTTCTGGTATTTTTTGTTTCTTTTCGTCTGCCATAACAGTAAGCTTCCCTTTGACTTCCTCATATTTATCCTTCTGAACCATTGTGTTGGTTAGACTCGGCGAAATTTCTATTCTAAAAACCAATTCAAAATTACATTAGGTTTTTTAATTGGTCTATTGTGTGTGTACACTTACCGCCTACCTAGTTTAATCCACTCAAGCAGACGAAAAGGACTTAAAACCTTTTTGTTTCATTTGTCTTGTCTCTGGAACAGTTGCCGAGGAATACGACAGGCGATACAGGCGCGTCAATACCACTGGCTTTCCGGACGTCGAGTGACCCATATTCTTATCTATGGAGTGACCTAAGCTCCGCACGGACATCACTCAGCCGGATGCGAATATCCCGCATTGTAGTGTCGGTCAATGGTATTTAAATGTTAACTTTTATTTCAACAATGATGCTTTCGACGACTTCACAAGAAATAGAAAAATACGGCAAGGAGTAGCCATACGCAGGCGTTCCCCTATGTCAAGGGCATAAGCCCAAATGGACCTACGCGTTACACTGTTATATTTAATTGTTGTGTGAGTACGTAGTGGACAGATGATTGTTTTTGTATTTGAGTCTAAATGTGTATGTGTGAAGATTTCCCGCCGCAAGAAATGACAACACAAATGTTTTGTATCAAAAAGAAGCTATGGATACTCCCCTCCATTCGGTGTTGCTCTTTGACATAATGCTTTTACCATACACTTGTTGCGATCTGCGATTGCAATTGTCTTAACTTTTAGGTAAGTACAAATAAAATTTGCAATTGGGTTTTACTTCAAATATAATGCTATATTCCAAAAATCTCAATAAATTTAACCTGGAATGAAATGTTTTGTATATTTGACAATGTTTATTTACCTCCTTGCGGCGTCGGTATAAGTTTGGTCATATCCTTGTAGCTCTGCTAAGTGAGATTCACCCTTCTCTTTCATCATCACCATTAGATGTTCCAAAGTATATCCTGTTAATTATGTGCACATTCATACTACTTGTAATTTTAGAAGAAAATTATATTCAAATTGCGGCTTCTCTGAATGGTAATAATTTCTAATGTTAATAAATAATAATAAAATTTCTTTATTTTCAGGTATCTCAGACCCATACAAATTATTACGTATTTTAGAAATTCATAGAATAATAAAAACAATAAAAATCAAAAATAAATTAACTTAATTAAAAATGATTACATAATTTTTTTGTTAAAATCCAATTATAAATTTGATGAAGTAAACATAAAACACAATCCCAAAATATAAAAAAAAACAATAATAAAAATAATAATGAGAGTAGGTAGTAGAGCCACGCTGATATTAGCATGATAGGTCGGTACTACCCTCCACAGAAAATCAACATAAATTGACAGCGTTGAGTGCGAGACCGAAGGTCTAATGATGCAGAAGCATCTCAATAGGCTGCCATGGTGCGGGTCACCATGCTGCATTGCTAAAATCTATCTACATTAGCAATGAGTGTGGCTACTCTTGGATTCTATTCATGCTTTCCATCAGGCAGAATAGTGTCTTTCATTTCAACCGATAGCCGTCCACTGCTGAACGTAGATCTCCCCCAAGGAGCGCCAGCTATCCCGGTCTTGGTGTAGTCTCTTTAGCAGGCTTATAATAGACTAGCTGTGCCCGCGACTTCGTTCGCGCGTGCTTAGATTAACATTCAAATCTATTTTCTCAATCTCATCTTCCAATCATTTTTCTGAATTTATAGAGAAACAAAACAAAGTTATTAAAAGAAAATCTGTGTGTACGCGCGAGTTTGTATAAGAAAATATAATAAAAATAAATAATATAAAAAAATTAATTACAGAATTTCTTCATAAACAATATTACTTGTTTTTCATTTGTGTCAGTGAGTATAGACAGGCTTTGCGAACTGCTTAGACGTGACAAAGCTACATAAAGCTGGCCATGAGAGAAATAGGACTTTCGCCGATCTACACGAACACGACTCATAGTCTGTCCCTGTGCTAAACTCACACTTAATGGGAACTGCAACGTTTAAATCTATACGGATAGTTTTTTGGGATGAGCGGTATTCGTGGAATGCAAACACGCTGCCCTGCACCACATCCAATCAACATTTATGTCTCTATCACAGTTCCGTTGGCGCGATATAACTTTTAATTGTATTGTGTGCTGTTACACAATTTTGTTGGACTCAATTTTCTCATTAAAATTATAGGCACTCCAACTTTTAATTTGATAATATTATGTGAGGGAAGACCAGTTGCGGGACAAAGAATTTCAAAAACTCAACTGGATACGTCATAGCTTCATCTTGGTCGACAACACTGTTAATATCAGTGTACTCAACTTGTGACCCTTCACTTGCTCCAAAATAATATTATTTATTTCTATCACTTCTTGGTTTCGAGGTGATAACATTGCTCGCTCACAAAACCAAGAATCTTCGTGACTTGTGATATTAGTAAGATTTCCATAAACTGATAATATGAGTCATTCAAGTGAAGTTACAACCTCGCATAAATCGTCTCTCAGTGAGAGTCTCGCAGTGAGATCAGCCATTCTTCTTTCTGATATCTACCGTCACCTATTTGAAAAGCAAATTGGAAAATTATTTGGCGTTTTGGTTTCCTCCTCTGCGCCCTCTCATATTAACAGTGAGTTTTAGTTTTGAAATATGAGGCCAAACGGTTGAACTTTTGAGACACGCATTTATTTAGTCAGTTCGGGTCCCCCGTGGTATTACGGGTGGAGTCAGCCTAAAATCACCACAAACCTAAACTGTAATTCCACCGATGATGGCCCGATCACTTTGGCCGAATGTCCCTCAACATCCTGTCTACATCCTCAACTGCCTTGCGATGTGCCATTATACATTCATCCTGCGATGTGCCATTATACATTCATCCCATGCAATTAAATGACAGTCACGTAGAACTCTCGCTTTGTCACGATTTTGAGACACATCACAAACAGGTTGTTCTGTTAATTCTAATTGTAAGGCAATTTTAAAATATCGTGTGTGTAGTTTTATCACCAGGCAACAATGTCAGATGATGCAACAGCAAGTGCTATTTTACCATCTGGTCGTAATTGTGCGAGAATAACTTTTGTGAATTTTTTTTTCCCAGTGCCTCTAGAAAAAGCTTTCACCCAAAGAATTATTGGCACTGTTACAAACACGATGGAAAATACTCCTTTGTTTGTCGTTTAAAGTCGGAATACCATCGCGAAGAGTATGTAAAAGCTTCTTAGAATCACAATAATTACTTTCAGCTGAGTACTCCCGATTACTACACTCTTCGTTAGAAATGGCTTCGGGTAACCCTTAATAAGATTAAGAATTTCCACCAATAGGCAAAACCATGTCTTGGATTTCATTTAAACATCGATTAGAAATAATTTCCTGTTGTTGATGGTTCAATTCGCTCGATACATATCGCGAATGTGATCTTCGGTTAAGTTGTTTTGGTATTTTTGTCACAATTGGACAGCATCTGAAAGTCACTGACGTATGCCTCATTGCCAGCGTCATCCCAATGTGGTTGTCATCGAGCAGATGTCGTACTCGGCAAGCAGCTTGAAACGATGGGTGTTGCGGGTCATCGACTTTTTCAAAGCTTCGAATAAAGTTGCAGACTGTACTGTACTGTAGTAACAGACTGCACGTTTGGCCTAGTGGTTTAACGGTCACCACGCCGGTTCCCACTTCGCCAAGTGTCGTGGGTTTAAATCCCACGTAGGAAAACACTTTGTGTGATCCACAAATTGTTGTTCTGAGTCTGGGTGTTCTTTGTGTCCGTTTCATGTATGTTTGTAAAGTCCTCCGCGACACAGGATTTATTCCTAGTGCGGGAGTTGTCTTTTTAAAGAAAGAAAAAAAAAATGGGTAATAATGATATAATAAGTCGAAAGCATTGTAAAGAAAAAAAAAAAAACACAGCATGGGCCATGAACTATTTGTTTCTATAGATATGTTTTATTACACTTTGACAGCTAGTCAATAGATGGCGCTAGCTTTAAACTCTAGACCCGATATTTAAGTTATTCTATGGCAAGGAGACGTTGATAAACACAACGCATGCGCCTGTCCAGTAGTATTTGCGTGAAAGCCGAACAACAGACAGACCGACAAAAAATTATATCTGATATTCCGATCTTCAAAATAAATTATAGTCTATAAATGTTGCCGAGGATTGATAGCTATATAATAGAAAAAGTTTCATTACAATCCGTTCAGTAGTTTTTACGTGAAAGCCGGACAATAGACAGACAGACAAAAAAATCAAAATTATTTTTTTTGGCTTGTGTGGCTTGTATGAATCCCCTAGTTGTATTTTTTTTAATTTTTATTCAATATACAGAATTGAACTCTTCTACAGTTTTATTATATGTATATAGATATATAGATATTATTGTAAAGTTTCATTAAAATCCATTCAGTAGTTTTTACGTGAAAGAGTAACAAACATCCATCCATCCATACCTACCTACAAACTTTCGCGTTTATAATATTAGTAGGATATTTGAGTTTTCAATGAAAAAGTGAAATCTTTTTAATGAGTGTGACAGCTTTGTTTATTCGTTGTCAAGACGCCCGGCGTATTTAACGCGCATGCGTGTGTCGAGTGAACCGCCAGACTTCTATACAACCGTTCATCCCCCCTTTAAACCCCCTTACAACCGTTTTTCGCATTAAAAAGTAGCCTATGTGTTATTCTGATGTATAGGCTATATTATTGTAAAGTTTCATGCAAATCCGTTCAGTAGTTTTTGCGTGAAAGAGTAACAAACATCCATCCATCTTCACATCCATACTTACAAACTTTCGCGTTTAAAATATTAGTAGGTTTTTTTTTTTTTTTTTTTATATCATTGGTTATTGAAATCAGGGCTGCTGCGGATGTCGATATTTTCACATCCGCGGATGTGAATGCGGATGCGGATTTTCGAAATCTCACATCTGCGGATGCGGATGCAGATGTTTAAAATTTTACATAAATGTAATGAATTAATGAAGAAACAATAATAAAGTAATATTATTAACTTGTTTAAAATTGAAAATTAGTGTACAATGCTTCAATTTTTTTAACTTTACTAACTTTCGTATTAGTAAGTGAAGTTAAAAATAGGAGCCTTATACTTAAGAGTAATATTATTTCTGATTCAAGGCGGTTACGCAAAGGTTCGTAAATTATACCCGCGCTACTAAATAATTGTTCGATAGGAATACTGCCTGGTGGTGTAGATAAAAATCTTCTTACTATCGGTGATCATATCTTAAATACCTTTTGATGAACACGCCACTATTTAAAAATACTTTTGTTTAGTGCGGTAAGAAGATAATTCCTAAGCATGGGATTCGGACGAAACTTGATGTCCCTGATCCTAGTTGTTACATGTCCTTTTCCATGGAATCAGTCATTCTCATTCTTTTGACCTCTTCGGAATTGGCATTAAGAGAAGCGAAAACGTCATACACGTCACGTCATCATCAAAATGTCGTCTTTCTTCTTCTTTTCTTTAGTAACCAGTGTAAAAAAAAATTGCTTAAAGCGAGAAACTAAGTGGCTGGGTGGAATAATAAAGAATATTGTTTAAGAATGACAAACTTTATCGACAATAAAACGTATTACCGGCGTAAATTTTATGCTCCCATTGGTCATTGACACGTGCTATTTGCTGGGCCCCACTCAATTTCTTTCTTGTCACAACTTGTGTCACATTCGCATCCGCATGTAAATCCGCATTGATTACTGCGGATCCGGATGCGGATGCAGATGTCAAAATTTATGCGGAAGCTCCGCATTCGTGGATGCGGATGCGAATATTCGCAACATCCCTGATTGAAATCAACATTAAGGTGCAGCGCAGATAGCACACTTTTTGTGTGATCGAGTCTGCGGCGCACAAAATGTCTGTATAACGCGCAAAAAGTCGGTCGCCGATTTTTCACAGACCCAACGCCCACGACGCACATCTTCGATCATTCTGTCGGCAGAACTTTAGGGACGTGTAGACGCTATGGAAATCGTGCTGAGATCGCGAAGTATTATTTTATACTTGAAGTACAGAAAAAGAAGAAGAAATAGAGAATTTTGAAAGATTACTGAAGGGACAGTTCCATATTAAACATTCAACTGTGAAACAACATCCGGATAAATTTTTCAAATTTTATAAAATGTCTGTTACTACATTTAATGAGTTGCTATTTATTTTAAGATCTGCTTTGACTCATGCAGAAACAACAATGAGGAAGTGCATTAGTCCAGAAGAAAGGATGTCTGTCGATGGGTCTGACACTCAGGTAAGTAGGTAAATAAAATTTAGGTATATAATCATAATTATATTATTTATTATTTCTCTCAGCAACAAACTAAGTTTTTCATTATTCAAATAACAAATAGGTTCCTGAGGTACTTATTTAAACCAAAACATTATATAAACGGAATAAACATAAAAACAAAAAAAATTGAATAAACAAATAAAAGAAACATTACAGCACACTTCTTCCCACTTTTTTCTTTTGAAATGTCTATCATGATATTCTGCCTTCGAAGTATCATAAATGGCTGGTCTGTTTTGTATTTTTTGAATTAAGATCGTTACATCGACCTCTGGCGCCATGGTAAAAGATCGCGTCCGTTACTGCGTTAGCGCGCGTTGAAGCTAACGTTCAATTTTTTTCGCACACATTTTGTGCGGAGCGGCGCGGCGCGGCGCGGTGCGGTCTGCCCGAATTACACGGATTTTTTGCGCTTCGTGTGCGTTACTGCATATATTTGCATAGGTTCTATTATCACAGACTAAAAAGTGCGTCACGGATAGTCTGTCGTCTGCGCTGCGCCTAAGCCGACAACGACCTCAAGTAACAAATATGCAAAGACCTGTTTGAGAGATTATAACCCTGTTTGAAAATACAGGTATGTAATGTTACATGTAATTTATCATTAAACAAGTAAATCAAGAAAAATCTTAAAATATTTAGATATCAATGAAAAACGATAAGGTTACCTTTTTCCATTCCAACATTGGCTAAATGTGTGGCAGCCTTGTCCATTGTAGCTGAAAAAAAAAATAGTTTCAAAATAAGGGTGGAATAATTTTACTGCGCAGATGTAGTAGTGGTATAAGCTAGCACCTCGCCACTTTCTACTGCGCTGAGTGTTGTGAGTTTAAATTCCACATGGGACAACTCTGTGGGATTCACTATTTGTTGATCTGTGTCTTCGTGGTCTTTGTGTTCGCTTCATGTATGTTTGAAAAAAATTGCAAATTTCTTACTTACGGTGTAATTCTTTCGCAATGGTAGGTGCCAGTTGCTCTGGCACTCCTCTCTTCATTTCTGCTCTTATATCTTGCTTTAAGTTCTCGGCGACCTCTCCATTGGCATTGACTTCCAACGGACCAGAATGCATCAACCTAAATTGCATACAGAAGAAAATATAGTCAAAAAAAATTAATATTAAATCGAATCGTCACGAAAAAATTATGTATGTATTTTTTAATTAAAATTTAGCTAATATTATTTGGAATAAATAAGTTTTAATCTATACTTATATTATATAAAGCTGAAGAGTTTGTTTTTTTGTTTCAACGCGCTAATTTCAGGAACCGCTGGTCCGATTTGAAAAAAGTTTTCAGTGTTAGATAGCCTATTTATCGAGGAAGGCTATAGGCTATATATCATCACGCTAAGACTAATAGGAGCGGAGCACCAATGAAGAATGTTTCAAAAACGGGGGAAAATTATCACACTACGGGTATAGGAGACGCAAACAAGGTTGCGTGGGTCAGCTAGTCCATACTAATATTACAAATTCGAAAGTAACTCTGTCTGTCTGCTAAGCTTTCATGCTTAAACCGCTGCATCAATTTCAATAACATTTGTCATGAAGATGCTTTGATTCTTGAGGAAGGACATAGGTTACTCTTTTTTTCTTTTTCTTGTTATAGTGTGTGGAAATAAATCAGTCAAAACAACTGCTATTATTACGAAATGAATAAGAAACAATTGCTATTACAATAAACAGAATTAGTACGTACGTATCTGCAGCACCTCTGTATGTTTGACCGAACGCTTTGTATTTAAATAAAGGCCTCACTCCCAAAGAATGCTTCACGGCAGATAAAAATTCCAGCGGGTATCTCTCCCCGGCAATACCACCTTTAAAATATTTAGACAGTAGCACCAAATTTGTAACACATCTGGTCACTTACTACAAATATCATACATAATCTATATAATAAACGTGAAGCAAAAACTTTGTACCTCATTTTACGAAATATATGCGACTAGAGGAAGATGAAATTTGGCACAGTTAAAGTAGTTAAGTATCTAGTCATATAAATGGAAGAGAAGTGCAGAAAGGAATAAAAATCTAATTTCGAACACTGTGCGGCCACTAGTTACTTATATAATTCAAGTTACTTACTTCGCAATGCAAATGGTTGCGATAAATGTCTTGACACATCCTGGACCAAAGCTGTAGGTAAATAATTAAAGTATTTACGTTTTGATATTAACACGGTCGTTAAAAGCAACTACGGTCTAGGCTCAATAAAATTAAGTAAATAGGTTGGAGAAAAGAACCTAATATTTTGAAGCGAATAAAATATCGGTAAATGATTGCTTTAGATTTGATGACTCATTGACTTTTACAATTCAATTCAGAGATAAATTTTATTATTTTAAATCGAGAAATACATTTTGCGGGTAACTGAATTTAAGAAATTGCATCCTTTGGACTTGGATGGATTCCTTGAAATACGAGATATTTTATTATTTATCGATTTATTACTTCTTACTTCTATGATTACTTCAGTCATTTTTTAATTATTTTTCATTTGTGTGGGTGTTTGAAATTAAATATATGAAATACCTTTCGTAGCGACTGCTAGTTGAGGTGGAGTAATACTTTGCATATCTTTAGTTAAATTTTTCTTGGCTTCATCCGCGACGTCTTTAATGGGGTGATAGGGTATTAAAGATGGCGAGGCCTCGGTCCTAATATTTAAAACAATATACATGAAAATAAAATGTAAATATTTAAAATTCTCCTTAACTTATATCTACATGAAAATAAAAGGGCAAATAAATCAAATAATAATAATAAATATTTCGGACATCTAACACACAACGCCAACTAGTTCCAAGCTAAGCAGAGCTTGTGTTATGGGTTAACAACTGATACAAATACATACTTTTTTTGTAAATACATATTATACATAGAAAACACCCAAACTCCGAAACAAATATCTGTAGATCATACAAACATTTAATCCGACCCGGGAATCGAATCCGAGACCTCATGATCAGCAGTCGCACACGCCAATCGCGAGACCAACGAGGCAGTCAAATTAAAACAACAGGGTATTATAAAGTTCTAAATACAATTGTGGGCAATTATCCCTGTGCCTCGGAGAGCACGTTAAGCCGTCGGTGCCAGTTGTCAAGAACATCTTTGGCAATCGTTATTGGGAAGTCGGTGCCCTGAAATATACTGACAACAAGTTCAGTTCGCCCTTAGAGTTGCGGAGGTCCTCAGGAAAACCAATTGAACTAGAAGCCAACCCTAAATAATCTTGGTAACAATAAAGGTTTGATTCTTCCTAGCCTCTATTAATACTAAATGATGATTGTGGGTAAAGAGAAAGCTCTAAATGGTTAATATATCGCAGGTGAACTGCCAACACCTCAACAATAATATTTAACATTTTTTAAGAAAATCAGTTTCGTTCGTTCAAACGTTTTGAGATTCACCACCAACTCTGCAGGATTAAGTCAAATTTTCCAGGACCAATTTTTAGATGCAACAGCTTTAAATGGAAATATATTCTCCTTAAACAAAATAATGAATTCTTTCTAGTTTAATTCTGGTTTTCATTTACGAGTATTATTGATTTCGCCGGATGACACATCTACTTAAATGATGACAAAATCGCCTCGGTGGCGCAGTGGTAGTGTATGTGACGGCTGTGGTGAGGTCTAGGGTTTGATTTCAGTTTTCTAGGTATAACATGTATGTATTTACAAAAAAAGGCACCTTTAAGAGTATGTATTCTATAAAGTCAATATAGCTGTAATAGTGCAGTCTGAACAGTTCTTAGCTTGAAGCGAAATGCCGTTGTGCGAGATGTCCGAAATATATAGTAAAGAAATAAAATGATGATGAAAAAGATGCACTTACTCTACTGCTCCCGTCCCATAGTCCATATTATAGGTTGGTCTTGTGGCGACTGTATTTTTTGGCTTACCCTTCATCATTTTTATTAAGTTCCCCATTACAATATCTGTGTACGAAAAAACAATAGGTATTTCAGGACTTATAAGTTTGTAAATAAAATACCTTAATATAAACGTAATTCAGATTTTACTTGTAAATTTTATTATCTTTATGTACTTAGATTTTTGAATATGTGAACAGAATTGCAAAAACTACATAATTATATACCTAATCCTTTTAAAAATTTTACCCTCGCACAAGTAATGTATCGTATATCGCGGAGAACTTTACAAACAGTCACTAAGAACATTCAAATTCAAAACAACAATTAGTAAACCACACAAGTGTTTTCCCAGGTGGGAAGGAATCGAAGTCACTAGGCGAAGTGACTGCCTTAAGCAATTACTGTGTGTGCAGACAATTCCTAGTACGATGATGACAAATGATAAATTGTATTTAGTTTTGTAAGCACATCTTTTACAGATGTTTTTACACGTCGGCCTTTATATATTTATAGCAAAAAGGCGCTGGCATTTTGTAAGACTCACTCTGGGAAGAAATGCCGAAACAAACTACAGAGGTGTTTTTTTTAGTCTGTTAACATTGATTAAATTAAACCTATGTGAGTATAGTACAAGTCTGTGTTGACCTTTTGAAAAAATGACCATAGTTTTGATTCGGCCTGCCAAGCTATCGTGTTGCCAGCCCGAGCCCCATCGATAGATAGAAATGATGGAAAAAACTTAATATAGAATTTTAAAAGTTGTAGGAACCAACCTCGGTCGCGTACAAACGCGGACAAGTAGTTAGCACATCGGTCAATAACCGCTGAAAAAAACGGTTTATTATTAAAGGGCTGTTTTTTATTTAATTGATAATATTCTTTATCAATAGAATCATGTATATTTCTGAGCTACAAGTAGGTACAGCAGAAAATTCATGGACATTGAGTTGAGGCCATCGTTGTAGAAAAGTTCATAAATTTATAAAGTTATTTATCACTTTTAATAAAACATTCAAGATATATTTGAGATCCACTAAAAAGTAACTACAGTTCTATTAATGTTCGAATAATCTTTACTTTAGAAATGCCTTTATGTCAACTTGGAAATCTTTAGGAATGCTAAGAATTGATTGATAAAATATTGATAATATTGTTATCACACAATAACAATAAAACTAAACATACTTAGCACATATTTACCTTAAAAAAGGTATTTGTAGTGAAAATGCTTTATAATACTGTTTAACTAACCATTCATATCCGATTTTAAGTTATCTGCAACTATCGCATCGCCTACAGCGTGTAGGGCTTTTAAAAAAACAGGTACAGTAGCAGGGTCGGGAGTGACAGCCGATAAACCAGGGGCTGATTTCAATCTAAAGAGATAAATACAACCTTCTTTTTTATTTATGAGGTTTTAACCGACTTCAAAAAAGGAGGAGGTTTTCAATTCGACAGTATATATGTTTTTTTTTTATGTGTGTTCGCGGATAACTTCGTCGTTTATGAACCGATTTTAGTTATTGTTTTTTTAATGGAAAGGAGATATCTCAACGGTGGTACCATGGTTGTAACACTAAGATCTGATGATGGCATCCAAGAGAAATCGAGTCGAACCTTGAAGTCGGTTTTTATTTTGTTAATTTTTTTTTTATTATGAAATGCAAAAAAGCAATGAATCTAAATTGAAGTTTGAAACTCCGTTTCAACTATGTTTAAGAGATGGCTTTTTTAATAATTTAAACTTAAAAAGAACTAACCAAAACCAATTTACATTAGTTTTTCTTTACATTTCAAAATGGCACTGCCATTTTGCAAAACATTTACTCATGTTACTAAGAAGGATGCACTGTGTTTTCAAAAAATAAGCTGATACATTTAATGGGATATTTTGTTTCGTACGGCTATATTGTGATGGTTTAATGTGGTTATAGTACAAAACACCCTAATCTAGGTCTAGCAATCAAAACAAAAATAAATATTTCGTATGTTAATACAGGTAGAAAAATCGCCCTTCGGGTTGCACAGTTACGATGCCAGTGGCCACTTGGAAAAATTTACATATTTCCTTTTAAACTAGTAGCCGACCCCAAATAATCTTAGCAATAACAAGGGCTACGAAAATAAAAAAAATCGCAAAAAAACGACTTCAAGACTGGACCAAATTGAAATGGGGAAAACATACGGGAAGCACCAGCATTCAAATAAAAAAGAATCATCGAAAAATTTACCCGGTCGAAAGTTCTGAGGTAACAAACATACTCGTAAAAAAACAGTCGAATTGAGAACCTCCTCATTTTTTGAAGTCTGTTAATAACATCTGTTTAGTAATGTCTAGCTACTTTTGAGGCACACCAACAATAATATATTTTTCCCTGTAGCGTAGAATAGAGCATACATACACGTAAGCAGCCTTGAATTTTGTGGTTACAACGCGAAAATCGGTAAAATGTTCAGCTCCGTGATGTTGTAACTCATTTATCAATAGGTCGAAAGCCGGGCCGCGTTCAACTGAAAATCGTAATGAAATTTTATGATTTGATACTAAGTAATATTTAATACTCCTTGAGATGAGAGATTAAGAATACCGAGTTTTACCTTCCATATTCATTCCATGGGTGTCTTAAGAAGTGACTAAGGGAGCAAACTATGCAGGATAACTTCACTACAAAGAGAAGGGAAACTTGACAAAAGGTAACAATACCTATACGTTCAGCCAGCTTGGTGTATTGTATATTAGGTCAAAACCTTGATTCTAAAGAACCCAATGTCCCGCAGTGGAGTGTTAAAGGTGTTGATAATGAAATAATATTAAGGGTCCGTTCACAGGGACCGGCTCGGAGAGCATCGGCCTGCTTTTTTCTGTTCACACAGACCGGATCGTATACGCTTGGAATAGGGAATATGCATAAAAAATGTATTTGTCTCAAACATTTTTTTCTGGATTCTTTATTGTCTTTAAAATATACATAAAAATTATTTTTTTATTTAGTGATTATTTAAACCCAGAAAATATTAAATAAAAAGTGAAAATTAAGAGAGGGAAATTCAAACCTATAAAACGCGTCCTATTGGTTGAAACGAAATGTGACGTCAATTGTTACATTATCGAAATTATCGGCGTCGAAATTCCTACTGTGTTGTAGTGTTTGTGAGAAAAAATAACTTCTTCCATGATTTTTATAGCAATCAAAACTGTAAATAGGTATAAAATAACTGAAACACGCAATAGTAAACAAACACGAAATGACAATGACGTCATATGTTATGTCAACAGCGCGCGAAAAATGGCGGGGTTTGAATAGCTCAAATTTAGTCGGTGTTTTAAATTTCACTTTGAAAATTAATTTGACTATTTTCAAGCCTATTTATATTTTTTTCTATGTTATGGAGACGTATATGATCAGATTAAGAAATAAAAAAAAGACATGCATACTGCCAATAGGCATGATATGCCTATTGGCCGGAGCGCAGCCGCCAAGTATTTCACATAGACCGGCTGGAAGAGATATGCACGAGCGCGAGCGAGAAAGAGCACGCAATCGGAGCCGGTCGGCTCCTCTTATTATTTCACACGAATTGCGTTCAAGCAGTCTGAAGGACAAAAGAAGTGCACATGCAAAAATAAACCTTACTACAATTACTCAAAAATCTGTTTCCAACGTGATAAAAATCTGCTCTCCTCTCCGAGCTGTACTGTGTGAACGGACCCTAAGGCGTCGGCAACTTACTTTCATCAATTGCTTCTTGAGACAAATATTTTGAACACACATCAATTGTTTCTGGAAAAAAACCACCACTGAATAATTTATCATTATCAAAAAATTATAAATTTCAAGAGTAGTTAGATATTTAGGTCTAAGATCTGTATTAGTACTGGTACGTCTTCACTTTTGTAGTGAGTAACTGAGTATCAGACACTGTAGAAATTTACAGTAATCAAGTTAAAACGCATTCTTAATGTCAAAGAAGTAACATAAAATTTCATGAGACAACTTGGAATTTAAATTCACAAAATGTAAATTTGATCTTTTGAACATTGAGAATAACATTAGCATCACAGGGTTTTTTGATTATAGAAAATGTATACCTCAAATATTGTACATGGCTGGCTAAAGAAACATCCTTGTACATACTCTAACAAAAAAACTTTAAATAACATGCCTGCCATATCAGTTTTCAGGTCTTCCGGAGTAGAACCCGCCATTAGCTTCTCAAGTTGTGAGCGAATTGCTTGAGACAGATTCGGATCATCGTGATCGGCTTCGAGCCCTTTGGCTGTTTCAAGCCTAGAAGTGGATTATTAAGATGGAACAAACAAAAAGAAAAAAAAGTTTTCATGACAAAGATTTATTCTACAGATATTAAAAAAAAATGTTTAGTAGACTCACTTATGAGCGGCGTCCCCATAAGATCTTGTAACCTTTTCTTTTTGAAATAGTTGTTCATTCTTCTTAGTACGCATTTTCTTTACCAACAAACGAAATGCTGGGCCCTTTTCCTCTAAAAAAGTTCCAATTATAATAATATGTAAAAATTTTGCATCTCATTTCACATCATGTGGAAGATATTATTTATTACTACTACTATTTATTTATTTATCTTTGATATATATAATGTAGGTACTAGCTGGTGAAAATCTGTTAGGTCGTTCCAGAGTCCATTGAGCAACAACGTGACATGAGAATTATATCTAATAGTTATTTAGAAAAGATTTCTACAGACTCGATAAACCTCGATGAAAAAACTTATTAACTCGATGGTATCCATTAAAAGGTAAATTCATTACATTAGCTTAACACGGAAAATTAATTACTACTCTATGGTGTTGAATTCAAACTCATGTAAAAATACAAAAAATACTTACTGTTATATTCAGCATTTTGTGACAAATATTTGGAGCAGATATCAATAATTTCTGTAAAAATATATTTTATTGAATACTTCAAAATATTTTACAATTTTATTGGTATATTTTTTTGAAAACAAAGTCAATAGTGTAGCCTCTACCTAGAGACCCAATGGTCCAAAGTGACAGTACTAAGAGTTCACTGTCTCGTTTTCGGCACGGGGGTACACAAGGTCTATTCCCAGTAGTTCCATGTAGTCAGTTCGTTTCAGGTTGAAAATGTCTAGTCTCCTACAATGTCGAATATGCTAAAAAGTCCTGTATTCCATGACGTTCAGTCCCTCTCTCTAATCTGTTGGGTACAAACCGAAAACTAGCACTTTCTCTTCCAATGACACAGTGAATGTGGTAGAATAAAGGCTTATAATAAAAACGCTCGTATTTCAGCTTTAAACATATAATCACAAATTTTAACAAAAAAAAACCGACTTCAATCTGAACCAAATTTAAATGGGACCATTCGAGAAAAACCAGCTTTCAAATAAAAAAAGAATCATCAAAATCGGTTCACCCAGTCCAAAGTTATGAGGTAACAAACATAAAAAAAATAAAAAAAATACAGTCGAATTGAGAACCTCCTCCTTTTTGAAGTCGGTTGAAAATAAGATAAAATAAAAGATGTTGGGGGATTAAAATACTATCAAGTCTACTTTAAGTAGAATTTACTATTAAATTAGAATTACCTTTCATATAAGGTTCGAGATCGCTAGGAGTTTCTGGCTTACTGCAATCTGTGAGAGTCTTAATGAGTTCATTCGATAACGTTGTATTGTACTCTGATGCGTGAAATGTCGGGGCTCGCTTTAATCTGTAAGATTGCAAGAGTTTTAATACCTAGTATTATATGATAAATATATACTATGTTTTACAAATCCATACTATCCATAACTCACCATACATCACTAATTCACACTAATATTGTTGGCCGTGGAAGAGCCACGCTTCGGCATACATGGGCCGGCTCGACCGGAGTGATAGCACGGTCTCGCAGAAAACCGGTGTGAAACAATGCTTGCGCTGTTTTTCACCGAGTGAGTGAGGATACCGGAGGCCACCATCCCCTTCCCCATGCCCTAAAGGCCGGCAGCGCACTTGTGACGCCTCTGGTGTTGCGGGTGTCCATGGGTGGCGGTAATCGCTTACCATCAGGCGATACGTCTGCTCGTTTGCCCCCATATTCTATAAAAAAAAAGTAACACTGTCTTTCCGTCTGTTACGCTTTCACCGCGAAATGAAATGAATGAAATTTGGCATGAAGATACTTCTTGACTTGATTGTTAAGCAAGGACATAGGCGTTTATCGCGGTAAACAACATACAAGCAGTCGGAACCGCGAGCATAAGCTAGTACCTAATGAGAACTAAACTAAGTTACATTATTTTAAGTGATCTTACTCATCAGCTCCTTCGCTGTAAGTTTGAGTAAACTTGCCTAGCTTGAATAGTTGTTCACCGCCTTTTTTATACATCGTGCTTGTTAAAAGCATAAACGCATCCAACATTTTCCCTGTTTTCAATTTCCAAAGTTTAAGTTCTCAATTTACTAAAATATACCTAATTCATTTTATTTTTAATATAAATGATACGATACCTTTAAACTTCAAGTAAGCTGGGTCCGCTGTAAAACAAAATAATAATTATTATAATACACTAGTTGACCTGCGCAAATTCTGCATCTCTCAATTACTTTTTTCCTCAGAGCTTTTTCCCAAATTAGGATGAGATTTTTATATTACGGTTGAATTTCGATTTTTACGCGGATTAACGGCCATCAACTCTACAACTCAAATACTAGACGATACGGAAATTCTGTAGAATTTGTCGAACTTTTATGGCTTCAACTACCAGTAACGTAAGGAATAAATTGCCCCATTTTTTAAACTCTTCATTTTTCTCACACCGTAGATTTTATCAACGTTTGACATGTCCTGATTGAATATTTATAAAACATAAAAGGTTTCGGTCTGCCTTTTTAAATATGTCTTTTTAAATATGTGCATGTAATCATCACTACATAGTATAAAACAAAGTCGCTTTCTCTGTCCCTATGTCCCTTTGTTTGCTTAAATCTTTAAAACTACTCAACGGATTTTGATGCGGGTTTCTTTAATAGATAGAGTAATTCAAGAGGAAGGTTTTTATGTATAATAAATGCATAATATAGTATGTGAACACTGTTAATTTTCGAGGTATCTAATGTGATGTAGCAAATAAACACATTTTTTTGCGCTTACATTGCAAACGCTGGTTGCACCCTACGAGATAGATCAAAATAATGTACTACAGTATTGTACACCTTAAAAATTACTACAAAAAAGTCCGCAACGGTATATGTCTATCTCTTAGGGATAACCCACAACAACCATTTTTTATTCCTTTCTTTTTACGAGAAATAATGCCTTATTTACGAAGTGATTTTAAGCAATACAGAATGAATCCTTATACAATTAAGTAAATTAAATACATTGTGCATTTAATATGATCTATATTAAATAAAAAATAAAACTAAATGGCCCTTTACAGTATCTAATTTAAATGAATATATTCGAAGATATTACAGATTTAAAATGCACGAATCGTGTCGTCGGCGGGGGCATCTGAAATCCACCCGTGCGAAGCCGGGACGGGTCGCTAGTAATAATATAAATAATATGTATATAGAATACTTGATGGGAATAGTGAATCCCCATTTTACTTACAGCAGGTCAAATAGTGTACCTAGCATTAATATGGACTTTGCTACTTTACCGTAAGTCTGCCAAATGGTGGCCTTTAGTCCACTACGGATAGACATAATATTTTGATGCTTATTCTAATCGTTTAAGTAACTAGCAAAAAATTACCTAACTTGGTGAACTAAAAATCGCAACGTAAACTGTGGTATATAGTGACTTACGTGCCAATAGACTTCTGCCCCCACTACCTCCACCACCACTATCGCCTCCCTAACAGAAGCAAAAACTATTAGATACCTAAATAAAAAAAAAATAGAATAAAATAGTAACTAGAACCCGTCCTAATTCTTCCATCTGATACAAATGAACACAAGCGTTACTGACAAATTCAAATATAGTTTCAATAAATTAAAAAATCAGACATGGAAAATTAGAGAAAATTCTAGTGGAATTTTATAAAAGTAATTACCTTATTTCATGCCGTGTTCAGTTGTAAAAGATAGACAAATTTCATTTTTAAAATTTTACTTTATTTTTGTAACTTTTTACAAGAACTCGAAACAAGACCGTCTGTTAATCCTTTGTATTACATAAACCATTTTCATTTCGTAACGGCCGTCTCAAGTGACGGCAGTAGATTCAGGCTTGTACACGAAACTGAATTCAAGAACTGTTTTCAAATCATCAGTACAACTAATGGACTGGCACTTTTTCGTGTCAAGAAGGATCTTGATGCATACCACCTATTATGAAAAAAAATAGTATATTATTAGGTCAATGCCCAGATGTCACTTCGTAGCAGGTAGCAGTGTATCTATAGACGCGTCGTTGTTTTCGTAACTTTTTACTGTGTGTTTTGTGAGTGTGTATAAGCTGTATTTAAGAAGATGGTACAGGTTTGACGCGATCACAAGTAAAAGATCTTACTCAAGAATTGAGAAAGAACTATTTTAAAATCTAGTGATATAAGAAATCTATGCTGTAGTTAAGAAACTAACACGTTAGAAATGAAAACATATTTGAAGGCATACTTACGTCTCCCATCATGTCGAGAAAATCGTCTGCAAACTTACTACTGTACGTGATGTCTGAAAAGAAAAAAAGTTTGATGCTCATTTGACATGATATACCATGGTTAACAAAATGGATGGAAGTGATACCTACTATTTTTTAACTTTACTTTCGGATGATTTAGGTGTAGCGGGTGCAGTCGAATTTGGTGTAACGCCTTCAGACGGCGTCGCTCCCACATTGGGTGTTGGACCCTCAGAAGGTGTTACACCCTCAGTGGATGTAGGTAACTGTGGTGTAGCAACGTCCGGCTGAGTAGATGCCGCAGGGGATTCTTTACCCGTAACCGGGGTAGCACCTGAAGTTCCACCCGGCGTAGCGGTTTGAGGTGTTTTCCCCGAATCCTGCGATTCTCCCTTCTCCCACTGCTCTATTTCTTCTCAAAAGAAAAATATACAATTAAGACTACCTTTGAGATGCTTGTGATACCAGTATCATAATCATCGCAATCAAAAGTAAGCGCTTCCGAGAAAATTGATTTTTCCGTGTCCTCAATATCTACGTCTCAATAATTATTTAGAATTACAAATTCATAGCCAAGTTTACAGAAGACATCAGTTATAAAAATCTTACAAGGACGTTACTGATTCATTTTATTTTACAGGTGGCATTTATTTTATTTACATTTATTTATTCTTTACATTTATTTATATTTTATTTTATTTTAGCTGAAATCCATATATATAAAAGAGTAAAGTGACTGACTGACTGACATACCCAGAGATCAACGCACAGCCCAAACCGCTGAAGCTGAATCCTGAAATTTTGCATGTAGGTTCTCTATATAACGTAAGTGAGCACTAAGAAAGGAATTTTTGAAATTCCACCCCTAAGGCAGTAAATCAGGGGATAAAAGTCTGCTTGAGCGAAGCCGCGTGCAAAAGCTAGTATTATATATTGGACATAGGTATAGACACAAATCAAATCAATAATTTGCAATTGATAATTTCAAAATTATATTTTATGGGACATAAACCAATTCATAACAGTGTTCATCATTAACAATTGTCACAATTTCAAATATGAGCAATTCTTATCATAGGGATTATTTGACATCGATAATAGGAAAACTAAGTTGAAAGTAGTAAAAACTTTTGTTCTTAGAGTTTTATTAAAAATAACTAACCGTCGTCTTCGTCAAAGTCCATCATCAACATCCGATCGTCCGATTCAGATAGTATTTCGTCAATCCAAACGGCAATCTGTACACCAAAATTAAAACGTATGTGCCTGCCCTTCTGTTCCAATTACTAATATTATACGACCTAATTTCTGGACTGGATAAAGTGTTCAAGGTATAATTATTAAAAGGAGTTTACTAGATTACAATATAATATGAACAAGTTCGGATATTGTTAGCTTTCTTTCTTTTGATGTTTACAAAGCTGCTTGGATTAGATTTCGCTCAACTCTAGTTCCGTTTTTACTAGACGATTTTTTATTTTATTTTATCAGTTGTGAGGGTACTCATTTTTACTGAATTTATTGGAATATACGATAGATCCAAATGTTTAACATGCGGACTTTAAAAATACACAGTTTGGTAGATCAGGAAGAAATAGGTAGAAATGTCGATGCATTAAAAGTACCTTGTCAGCCATCTCCAGCATAAACTTTGATTTGTTCGACCTGCTGTATCTCGAAGGGGTCCTTATATGCATGTAACCACACATATCGTTTAAGATGATGTTGGACAACCTCAACATTCTGTAAATATGTGTACATTTATAAATTTGTCACTACCATCTTGTAAAGTAATTATACTCTTTGCGCTGTAGCATGGTGCGGATGACAGTTGCCTGTATAACGATTCTGGTTGGTTTAATTTAATTTACGTCAGTTATTAATGATTAAATATATTGCGAATGTGGTACAGCTGATATACTAAGTCATAATTTGTAAATCGCGGCAACTTTCAAGAGTGAACCGAAATGTTACTGAAACTGTCACCCGCACCATGCTACAGCGCAAAGTGTATAATAAATTATAATTCTTTTTTAAATTTTATAATTCTTTGGGGGGCAATCCCACTGATACAAATAAGGCTTTCATAGATTTTAATATTGTTGTGTTTGATTCTTAAATAAGTGAAAAGAACTTAATAAAATTTTTTATTACATTTAACACGCTTTTATTCATTACATCTGTATGTTTGTTCGTATAACTGTAACCGACTTTAGTATGCGTGTTTTTTAGTATTTCAAACTATATTGATCTGTTATTATTAATTACGTTTTCAGCTTATTGAATTTGAGTTCGGTAGTAATTGCCCGACGTGGCGGTGTTTGACTCACGTTGAAGTAATTTTTTCTTACTTCAATAAATACATAATTATTTAAGTACTTTAACAGCTAAAGTTCTTACGGATATATATACCGAAAACCGGACAGTGGCTGAAAATACATTTATTCCTTTGTAAATTTTTAGTGCTTTGAACACTTATCGCTTACTATTTAGTTCTAGTCTACATAGTCCACTCACCCATCAGCTAGTGCAAAGCGGCCAGGCCTCGACAGTCGCTGCTGAATACCCTTTGCAAATGCGACCGTAGCGTTTCTCGCCCACAAAAACCGTTTATCGTAGCACATTGCGAGGATATCCTTCTTAATTGCGTTTACTTGTTGGGTCCTTTAAAGGTATAGTAAAAAACTATAAATCTACTGTATATTGGTTAAATAAATATGTTTACTATGGAACTTATTAATATTCTTAAGACTTGTGACAACCAGGAGTTGCAAGTCCCCATACGCCAGCTGTATGCTGTATGGGGACTTTCAGTTCTGTTTTGGAACTGATTTACAATCATTTGTTTCCAATATGGCAAAAGGGCTAGAATCACTGGCAGGTGATAATCTAATTTATCGATGATTAGCGTTTGAAGATGCGTATCGAATATCTACTTGCTTATCTATGCGCTTTCAGTAACATATGAATCATATCATAAATAGTCACAAATATAGATATCTTCTTCTTCGTTTGATTAGATGGGAACCAGCTAATCAGCTATTTCTGCCAATGTCAAGTATTTAAAGTTTTCAAATCATAAGTCTTCGAGTTTTCAAGTCTTCGTCGTGATGAAATTAATGATAAAAATTATAAGAAATGTTTGATGAGATGAAATGTGGATGATATGAAATTGGGACCCCGTCTTTCGAAAAAACAATCTCCCAAAGATGTATTCTCATGTCATGAAACTATTGTTTTCGGTCGAATGGTCTTTTCAACAACCAGTTTCAATATTCCTTGTTCATATAATTATTTTACTAGGCCCAGGAATGTCATTGCTTTCATGACATTCTTCTACTGAATCCACTGTCGAACTACAAAGATTTAGTAAATGTAGCATTATCAAGAAAATATAATAATTACATCACGAACAGAATTAAAATACTTACGCGGCCGCTTTTTTCTTAGTTCTTCTCAAGTTGATAAAATACTCATAAGCTTGATCCGGCTTAAACGGCTCATCAGCATCAAGCATGGACCGCAGCCGAGCAATCTGTGCAATTAAAAATGAACCTTAAATCAATTCAGTAAAATAACTTTTAGATTGAAAAGAAAAATGTCAACTCTAAAATATCCACACGCGTATTTTGAGTTTAAATTGTATGGAATCATTGTGTGATTCTCTTTTGTATTCATTCAGAAAAAAAATACACGAAAATGATTGTTTTTTGATGTATCGAAGTCGAGTACTTTTAGGTTTAATAAACCTTAGTATTATTTTATAAATTTATTACTTTTTTATTTGTACATTTTTTGTTAACTTTTTGTTGTTTTTTTTAAACCAAAAAACTGACAGAATTTTTTCGCTAGGGACCTATATAATGATTGCTGCACAAATTAATTGTGCAGAAGACTTCAATTACTTTGAATGGTGCTCACTGTTTCCGGAGGTAAAGTATTTGCATATTCTCGCCATAAGTATATGATGGTACGTCGTATAGGCTTAGATATACGTTCGAGGCGATCGGTGAGTACAGTTCCGTGGCGCTTGAGACACCGGGTTTGGGCTTTCATTGCTCGTCTCGGTAACTTTACATCAGTCGCTTTCGGGTATCTGAAACGTTAAGCCGAGTCTCCGCCGAAGAAAAGTTGGCAACTTTTGTGTTGTCAACACGTGTTGGTGACAAAAGTTTCTGTAATTTCCTTGTATTGGCAACAAAAAATGTCAACAAAATAAATGTTGGGAACTATGTTTCTGTTTTGGGTGGTAAACATTGCAGATATTTATTGGCTAATTAATTAATATTAATAAATATCTGCAATGTTATGTAATTTGGAATGTTTTTCAAATTGTTGGTGACTCGGTGTAGACACAATGGAAACAAAAGTTGGCGATTTTCTGAAGAGTTGCAAACAGTTGGAAACACTGAAATTGCTAACAATTTCGATGGATAGGTACGCGCCTTTATACGACTAAACCTGATGATTCTTTCGTTAATCATCATTACAGCATTTAAAGTCTTCTGCTGGACATAGCGCTCTCCTTAGAAAAGAGGTTTTGGGCTACTATACCATGCTGATCAGAGAGTTGACAGGTTGGTGAAGGGTTATGTTTCAAGTTTTTCTTTCTGATTACAGTGATGTTGTACAGCGTAACTTCCCTTACTCGTCTCTTACGACACCCATGAAGGGGAGCAAGAATGGAAACGATATAAGATAGAGTATTTTATATCAATGCAGTACCTGGCTTTAGCCGGCCTTGGAGGAGGATGAGCGGGCTTCTTCGCACCGGACTTATGCTGTCGACGGATTGTGCGCCCCGCGAAGATTGTGTCCGCGACTGATGGAGGCGCCGGTTTCGTTGTATACGGTGGATATGGAGGGAATCCTCCACCGCCACCACCACTCGAACGTGGAGCTGCTAGTTATAATAATAATTACAACTTAAAAAAAATGTTATGCCGGTAGTTAAGCCAACAACAACCCCGTGGAAAAAACCGGAGGGTACCTATTTCATATGATATGGAATGAATGGAAGTGTTGTCACTGGTAGACCGTTGCTCTCACTGCAAATGGACTATAAATGAGAAGGCAACCGAAGCACTATAATGTAACCTAGTCCTACTGGGATAAGATGATACTTTGCTTGTTCATTGTTACTATTCATAGACATTGTTTTTGTTATAGGGTTTGGATTACTAATTTAAGAGGCATTAAACGCGGTGCACAATCCGTAATATATTTAAAGTTTAAAAAAGTTAAAAATTAATTATCATTAAAAAAATTGACGCCCAGAAAAATACACCCATTTTTAAAGACGTTTCCTGCGCTTTTTTCCAGCGCGAAATTTTCTCGACTACTTTCACACAATAAGTACGTTCCAATTTACATGAAATCACTCACTAGAATTCAGAATGGAGATTGGAAGATATTACTAATAAATAGATAGAACTAGGTATCTTAAAATGTAATACATTTCAGGTAATATTAAAGTAGTAGGATGAGCTTTTAATGATTTTCCATTCGTTTTATGGCATGATTTTAGTCCTAAGGTTAATAAATAATAATTATTAAAAGGAATAATTGGGTGAAATGTGAATATTTAGGTGATGTGGGATTGTGAAACCTTTCCGGTAGGTATATTACTACATACAATTATATAAGTATAACATTTAGTCACCATCTGGGACTGACGGCGGCAGTTCGGCCTCAACGATCTCCGTCGGAGTGACTGTAGCGGCCATACTGAGTTATTATTGTACCTATTTAATAGAGAAACAGTCCTTATATGTTGTAAAAATTTGATATTAATTTTTAAACGCTGACATCAGGTCCTTTTCAGGTTCTTGCATTTTAAAGAATGATGTCAAATGTTTTTTTCGTATTCTTCTATTTTTAAATTCTCTGTGGCTTAAATATTTGGCCAGATATAAATTTCATCCTCTTTGATTTTTACGCTAGGTTTCTTCACAAAACCTAAGTAGGTACATACACTTTATTATGTTTGTGAAATTTGATTTCGAGTCGTGTGGTGAGTCTGAGGTGTACCTAGTAGGTACACCTCAGACCTTACCGTACCTTAGGTAGGTACTACCTACCTAAGTATAAAATAATCTAATTAATTAATAATATCTAAACGGCTGATATTATCTGTTCCTATTAGAGATGGGTTTATGCCCGGGCAAATTGGGCATAAAAAATAAGTGCCCAATAAATGCCCGTATATGCCGAAATGTAACTGGGCAAAAACTTTTATTCACATTTCTTTAATTTTAATTGCTGTTTAATATATATTAGGTTGTTGATGATGATAAAATACGTATATATTGGTGTGAGTGTGAGTTATTTATTCGTATTTCAGTACGAATATACCTACTACGTTAGTACCCGTGTCTATATTTTTACAAGTTTTTACGTTAATAGTTGAAACGTTTTATACACAAATACCACAATACCCATGTTACAAATTTATGAAAAAGAATTCCATATCTTGAAAATAAATTAATTTGAAATTATAATTATTACTCTTATGTAAAGTATATTTATTTTGATTTGAAGTTACCAGTACTGTAGAACGGTTAACTTACAAGAGTTACACTAGTACCTATCTATATAAATAATACGAATTTTCGAATCTGATAAATAATATAAAAACTATTATTTAATGATTTCACTGATGAAACACTGATTATATTATGACTGATCACAGTCATAACATATAATAAGACTAGGTGAACCCCGCGGTGTTACCCACGGGGATTAATGTTGTACCGCGGGTAACGCCGCGGGGCGAAGCTAGTCAAAATAATACAAAATTTTAACAAAAAAAAAACGACTTCAAGAACGACCAAATTGAAATGGGCCCACACGGAAAGCTCCAGCTTTCAAATGAAAAAAGAAAAATCGAAATCGGTTGGTGTGATACTGAGTTATTCGTCAATTTGTCGCACACATACTTAATGCAAATTGAAGACTTATATGGTTTTCTTATGGATGCCATGTCAGAACTAGAACAAATTAAAATGGGACCACATGGGAAGCACCACTTTCAAATAAAAAAAGAATCATCAAATTCGGTTCACCCAGCCAAAGTTATGAGGTAACAAACATAAAAAATGCAGTCGAATTGAGAACCTCCTCCTTTTCTGAAGTCAGTTAAAAAGTAGCATAAGTTACTCCTTATATCATCACCTGCATATCAGTGAAAGTACCGTCAAAATCGTTCCGGCCGTTCCAGAGATTAGCCGGAGCAAACAGATAGACAGACGGACAGACAGACAAAAGTTGTAAAAAAGATATTTAGGTATATGTACCGTGTATACGTAGGTAATTACATAAAATATGCATTTAGTGAAAAAGCTATTTTAATATTACAAACAGACACTCCAATTTTATTTATTTATATAGATAAAAATAACTAAAAATTATTAAAATTATTAATTTAAAAATACTGGCTATCGATTTAGATACGATTAAGATCAGTTCCAGCTTTATTTTTTACAAAACATAGTCATTCGTTTTTTTTCCCAGGGCTCGGCATTTATTCAGGCGTAAACTCGTTTATGCCCATTTTATCCATTTTGTTTTTGCCCTCGAGTTCCTACCGAGTTAGAAATAATGGATATTACGTTCTTCTTGACATCACAAGCAGTAAAACTAATACAATAACATCCTGGTAAACATATTAAATTAATCTGCTAACCGTACAAATGTCTGGAAGAGATCGCCGTGAACGATAACACCGCCTATTGTAATATCAAATATATGTTTCCATCTTAGTCTGTGTTCAATCCTTTCGCCAATGTAGCGTTCACCGTGTGAAGTTTGTAATGTCTGCAGGGCGCATATGTACAGGCATTCAATCGCTAAGCTATTTCACTGGCAAAAGAATTCAACTTAGGGCGATTCACCCTGTTCTTATTCTAAGCTAATGTAATATCAAGCACTTACTGGAGATATGTGAATTCCTTGATATCAGCGTTCTGAGGGGCCCCTCTGGTGCGCCCTCTGCTTCTTCACACATTCACCACTCCTAGTGGTAGTACAGGTTACAAAGTATTCTAATTTATAATACACCCGTTCGAACTGTCGCGGATCGCGCCTAATTGACGCGACTACTAATCTCGCGTGTCCAAACCAGACCAATCATAACGGTAAACAACGAAAAACCGAGTCTGATGGACAATCAGCTAAATTTCAATTAAACGGCACTCAAAAACGACACTGGTCGACCGTTAACACAAAGCCTCTAGTAAGTTATATTTTTTAACTTCAAACGTCAAACAAAAAACATGACAATCAAAAATGTTGCCATTATAATGACGTTCGATTTCTAACAGTCACCCGCCCGAACAGGTCCGTACCTGTTTCCTAATCTACAGGCAGGCGAGATAACGTTGCTACCGCTCGTTTGATAACTGAGTCCCCAACTAGAACCTCTGCGGACCGGGGGGTCCCATCCTTACCAGGGAACAAGTTAACAATGCGCCCCCGGTGCCAACGCAGTGGCGGTAGGTTAGCATCCCTAACCAGCACGAGGTCACCAACATTAGGGGGACTAGTTTTGTCAGTCCACTTAAGGCGCTGTTGCAGAATGTGCAGATACTCTAGAGACCATCGTTTCCAAAAATTCTGTGAAAACTGCTGCAACATCTGATACCGAGACAACCGAAACAATTTCACCCCTTCGTACGGGTGTTCGGGCAGCGCGTTAAGTGGCTGACCAATTAAGAAATGGCCTGGAGTTAACGCCTCCAGGTCATTTGGATCCGAGCTGAGCGGACACAACGGTCGCGAGTTGAGAACGGCTTCGATCTTACAAAACAACGTCGCGAGTTCCTCAAATGTCAGCGCTGTCTGACCTACAATACGCCCTAAATGCGTCTTAGCTGACTTAACTACGGCTTCAAAAATCCCGCCCCAGTGGGGGCAACCTGGTGGACTGAAGGTCCATTGTGTACCCCGACGGGAGAGGGCTGTTCCAATATCCACTTTGTTTTCATTTAAAAACTTAACTACATCTCGCAAGTATCGTTCTGCACCTACGAAGTTGGTTCCATTATCGGAACGAATCAGTGCTGGCAGTCCCCTTCGGGAAACGAATCTGTTCAAGCACTCTATAAAAGCTTCCGTCGTGAGGTCAGCAAGCTCGAGATGCACCGCCTTGGTGGATAAATAGACGAACACACAAAGGTACGCCTTGTACTGTTTCGCGTTCGCGTTTCACCAAGAATGGGCCCGCAAAGTCTCAACCAACATCAGCCCATGGCCTAGCCTCATTCACCCGATCAGGGGGCAGATCCCCCATGTGAGGCTGCATCGTGGCAGCCTTGTTCCGATAACAAGACGTGCACCGAAACACGATGTTCCGTATGGTACGACGCCCAGACAAAATCCAAAACTCTGGAGTGTAGCCAACAAGGCGTTACAACCTGCATGAGCGTTTTTAACATGCCGATCAGTCACTAACAACTCAACCAACTGCCCTCCCTTGGGGAGCAGTAGGGGGTGACGAGCCGAATACGGCAGATTCGCATTGCGCAATCTTCCTCCTACCTGAAGCAACACGGCCGAATCTAAAAACGGGTTGAGACGCGCGACAGCACTCTTCAATTTAGAACGCCCAGTTCGTAGACTCTCCAATTCTGCTCCAAAGTTCGAAGACTGTACCAACCGGATCAAATTCAGAAGCGACTCATTTCGCTCTGCCGGTGACAGAATAGGGCTCAGCGTTCGCTGTTCGCGGGAAGTGCGACAATTCCGAACGAATCTTCTTATCCAACAATTGACATTGAACAATTTATCAAAAGAGCTATACCGCTCAATCAGGAAACTCGCGTCAGTCTCCTGGACCTCCTGGGTCACATACACGGCTGCTATTATACCACAGTCCATAGACAACTTCGCGTTGTTAAGGGGCCAATCCGATTCCTTCCTTGCCAGCCAAGGAGGGCCCCACCATAACTGATGGTTAACTATCTCAGGAGCCCGGCATCCCCTGGATGCACAATCCGACAGGTTCAATTCTCCTGGCACATGTCTCCAAGTCAACGAGACTTCTGATGCCTGTATTTGGGAGACACGGTTTGCTACAAAAATCTCCAGATTATGAACTGAAGCCTTCAGCCAGCACAACACTATCTGACTGTCAGTCCATGCATACACCGTGTTCTCCAACTCCAATGAACCGCGGAACTCCGATACCGCGTGGTTCAGGAGTCTGGTTAAAAGAGCTGCCTCGGACAGTTCTAGCTTCGGAATCGTCAATCTTGTCCGTATGGGAGCCACCTTATTTTTAGCCAGAACCAGTCGAACGTCAACATCCCCAGCGGAAGTGACCGTTCGCAAATAAACCGCTGCCGCGTATCCCTGTTCAGAGGCATCACAAAACCCATGAAGGGTAGCCCTGAAATCACCAGCAGGGAACAATTTCCGTGGCAGTGAGACGTTATTAATCTCCGTGAGCGAGGAGAATATCCTTGTCCCATCCCTCAACAACTCCTCTGAAAGGTGGGTATCCCAGCCTAGCTGCGCCGTCCATAACCGCTGCATGAAACATTTTAACAACAAAAATGTGACTGGAGCGATCCAACCGTTCGGGTCGAACGCTTTAAAAGCTGGATGAGCTCGTCCTGGCGAGCAAGCGCTTCCTCGACACTGGCTGCCCCTGAGCAGACATCATCTACATACAGATCCTGCTCCAGGATAGCAGCAGCCCTAGGGTAGTTTAAGCGGTCCCGTACCGCTAACTCCCGCAGTGTACGAATCGCGAGGAAGGGACTAGAACGCAAACCGTACGTGTTTGTGTTCAACTCGTAAACCTTTATCGGTTCGTGGGGTGACTCACGCCATAGTATCAGCTGATACCTCCTGTCTTCCGGATGAATCACCGTTTGTCTGAACATCATTCTTATGTCAGCAACAAAAACCACCTGGTGTTTCCGAAAGCTTGTGAGGATATCCGACACGTCCCGATTCAACTTCGGTCCCGAATGCAAACATTGGTTCAGGGACATACCGTTCGAAGTTGGAGCAGACCCATCAAACACTACTCAAATTTTTCCAGTAGGGGTCTTTAGGACAGCATAATGTGGAAGGAAGCAATGATCCTCGGATCTCCAATCCACACGCGACACAGACATGTGTCCCAAAGATTCATACTCCCTCATGAAGTCCTCGTATTTGGTCTTAAATACAGCATCCCGAGCCATACGACGCTCCATCGACTGTCTTCCGAGATTCACCCAAAAGTGGCCTATTTGCCCTGAAGGGGAGCCGAGTTACAAACCGACGAGAACGAAGGCGACCAGTATTATTCTGGTAAAACAACTCGCACTCTTCTTCGTCTGGGTCTACTCGACCCTCGACGCCTCGACGAGGAGCCCCCCACCGCGGCTCCTCGACCTCCCAAAACCTTTGCATCGTCTCGGATAATGCTGAACCTACGAGTATACCATCCGACTCAATAGGTCTAACCATGGGTAATACCGTTCCCATTATCGCATAGCCAAACTTAGTATCCACAGCCATGAGTCGATCATGCTGCAAGACTCTCCGATCCGACAGCAAAAACTTACCCAGAACGTCTACTCCCAGTAGCACGTCAACCGTACCTGGGGTGTCGAAATCGGGATCCGCCAGTTTCAGATCTGATGTCAGGAGTCGAACAGCCGAATTCAACCTCACCTGAGGGTGTCGTCCCATCACATCAGTCATCACTAGTACCGGGGCGGATGTCCTACGCATCGTGTCAAAACGTGAGGAGAACGTAATCGTCGTTTGCCCGACGATGTTCGTTACCGCGACATTCCCCACGCCTCGAATGTTCCTATTATACTTAGTAATTTTCAAGCCCAACCATATCGCCAATTCGTTCGACATAATACAGCCCTGGGCACCTGAATCCAACAGGGCGCGAACGTGTGTTGACTTGCCATTCAAACCCCAAACACACACGGAGGCAGTGGGCGATAGGCCAGGCCTCCGGTTGGGGACCAAAAATTGATTGGGCTGCAATTTCCTAGCGGGGGCCCCCGGGGCCCCACGCATTATAGCCCGAGCAACCGGGCATATTAGTGCCGACGTAGGGATGAGGGCATTCCATGATGGGCGGCGAAAATCGACGAAATGTAGTCGTTTTCGGCGAGCGTGATGACGCCCTAGGCGGTATTGCAGTGGTCGGAGGCGAGCGCGATGACACCCGAGGCGGCGTTCTAGTGGTCGGCGGCGAGCGCGATGACACCCGAGGCGGCGTTCTAACTAACCGCTCCGTACTCGAGGGTGCATCCGCACACCCGCCCGTGCCAGCTCCAGCTGAGCCACTGGCCTCCCAATAGGTCGGGGAACCGCCCGCGACGTTGGCCTGAACATCGGCCCCAACATCTTCCCTATGGGGGCCCTGGTCCCGTGGACCCAGGTTCCAAGTGCGGCCCTGTGTACGTGACCCCATGTGTCCCTGAGTGCTGCCCTGTCCTTCTGCATGATGTTGGCCGGGCCTATTCAGGCAGAGCAACTCATGATGGTGGCCTCCACAAAACGTACACATTGCGGACCGAGCGCAATCCCTTACTAAATGGGGACCCAGACACAAAAAACACCAGCCACGCTGCTTGGTGATCTGGCGTCGCCCTTGGACTCTCTGGTCCCTAAATCGAAGGCTGGGGGCCACACCATGGCCATCCTGTTTAAGCTGACCCACTCACCGAGCTCTCCATTAAACTGGGTAGTTGTATCTGAGGCAGTTTTGATACAACCCCGCGAGAGTGTGGGCCTTCCACAGCTTCTTCATTACGGCCAGTTCCGCGCTGGCACTTTATTTCTGCTACGCGCTGCTGAATGTCATCAGCAATTGAGAGGCACTGGTCAACATCAGCCTCCATCGCGGACCTTATCTGATCGCTGACCTTCTCTTCCTCAAGGGCCTCGACTTTGGTAAGCGTTTCCATCATTACCTCCAGCCGGGCTGGCGCATCCAAAGCTCGAGCCAACACTGCATCTTGTCTATCTGGTCGGCCTAGGAGGCCTTGAACCGATGTAAACCATCTCAATTTCGTTTTAATCTTAGCCCGGTACAATGACAACGACATAGCGGCAGAACTTTACTTACAAGTTACAATATTTCATGTATGTAATAAAACTATTTAGTGCTTGTGCACTCACTTAATCTCAGGTATATATCTACCTACAAGTTTCAACTTTATCAGCCAGTAACTGATGCCCAGTAACTCAAAATAATTGAATTTAAGTTTCACTAAACAATATTATGCTAGTAATAATGTCTGTGGGCTAGCAAAATCTAATTGTATTGGATTAATATATTGGACCAAATGTCCTAAACAATTAATATTAAGTTTTACAATTTAACCAATAATTAAATGTGTCACCTACCTACATTTAATCATTATGCTACTAAATTGTTTTAAATACTATTTCAATAACTATTTCAGTGGAATCAAGTATTTGTGGACACTGGAACAGTATAGTGACCTACCTAACAACGAGGTATTACCTTCTGAAGCACTACGGAGTGCTCACAGCTCAGAGGTCTTAACCAAGCTCTGCTACCAAAATGTTCAATCCTTTCGCCAATGTAGCGTTCACCGTGTGAAGTTTGTAATGTCTGCAGGGCGCTTCAATCGCTAAGCTATTTCACTGGCAAAAGAATTACTTAGGGCGATTCACCCTGTTCTTATTCTAAGCTAATGTAATATCAAGCACTTACTGGAGATATGTGAATTCCTTGATATCAGCGTTCTGAGGGGCCCCTCTGGTGCGCCCTCTGCTTCTTCACACATTCACCACTCCTAGTGGTAGTACAGGTTACAAAGTATTCTAATTTATAATACACCCATTCGAACTGTCGCGGATCGCGCTTAATTGACGCGACTACTAATCTCGCGTGTCCAAACCAGACCAATCATAACGGTAAACAACGAAAAACCGAGTCTGATGGACAATCAGCTAAATTTCAATTAAACGGCTCTCAAAAACGACACTGGTCGACCGTTAACATAAAGCCTCTAGTAAGTTCTATAGGTATTTTAACTTCAAACGTCAAACAAAAAACATGACAATCAAAAATGTTGCCATTATAATAACGTTCGATTTCTAACAGTCTGTATAAAATTTTATACTTTAGTAGTGTGCAATAAAGTTGTAAATTATATAAATATTTGTACTATTCAAAAATAATATGAAAATCAATTTTCGTAGTATGCCCAAAAACGTTAAATTGAAGGATTTTTCGTTAGTTTTTAACCCCCGACCAAAAAGAGGGGTGTTATAAGTTTCACGTGTCTGTCTGTCTGTCTGTTTGTCTGTGGCACCGTAGCGCACGAACGGATGAAGCGATTTCAATTTAGTTTTTTTTGTATGAAAGGTGAGTTACATGCGAGTGTTCGACATGTTTCATGAAAATCGGTTGAGCCGTTTAAAAGTTATGGGGGTGAAAGTGGGGAAGAGTAACCGAATGTCTGCAAAAATATCATCGAGTGGGGTGTCAAATTAAAGCGCATAACGTGTTTTTTACTTTTTAAAGGGAACTCAGGTTATTAAGTCGAGGTTTTTTTTTAAATTTTGAGAATTTATAGTTATTTATTTTGTTAAAAAATTGTTTGGCCTAGAATCGAACGTTCGATCGAATTCTCTCTCTCTTGACTTTTCGAGTTCAATTCTCTAATAGGGTATATGCATGTCTTCTTTTTATTTCTTAATCTGATCATATAAGTCTCCATAAACATAGAAAAAAATATAAATAGGTTTCAAAATAGTCAAACTAATTTTCAAAGTGAAATTTAAAACACCGAGTAAATTTGAGCTATTCAAACGCCGCCATTTTTCGCGCGCTATTGACATAACATATGACGTCATTGTCATTTCATGTTTGTTTAATTGTTTCAGTTATTTTATACCTATTCACAGTTTTGATTGCCATAAAAATCATGGAAGAAGTTATTTTTTCTCACAAACACTACTAACACAGTAGGAATTTCAGCGCCGATAATTTCGATAATGTAACAAGCGACGTCACATTTCGTTTCGACCAATAGGACGCGTTTTGCATGTTTGAATTTCCCTCTCTTAATTTTCACTTTTTATTTAATATTTTCTGGGTTTAAATAATCACTAAATAAAAAAATACCATTTATGCATATTGTAAAGACAATAAGGAATCTAGAAAAAAATGTTTGAGATAAATGAAAATTTTATGCATATTCCCTATTGGGCTAAAAGATTTAGCCTTATACACAAATGGTTGGAACTACGTTTTTAAAGTTTGGCAACACTACTATTGATTCTTTCAGATTTTGAAAGAATATTTTATTGTATTTCTTTCTTTGTAAAATAGTTTCAGATATTATCGATATTATTATTATTCAGGTTCTCTTCTGGACTTTTGTGTTCAATATACTCTGTGGCTCTGCTGATAAATGAAACTATTGAGTTGACTGAGACTATAATAATTAGCTGTAAATTTTCTATTTATACGTTTTAAATTCCGAGATTTAGGTGTATTTTATTATAGACTAAGTTATAAGCGATAATTATCTTCGTGATTTTCTAACAATGGGGGAAATGAGAGGTAATATTTTGCTTCATATTATTTACAGAAAATATTGAATGTTTCGTTTGTAACGTTATAAGCCTGGTAGTAATAAAATATATTAATATTAAACTTGTTTTTCTTTCAGTAATAAGTGCATCAGAAATAAATGTTCTTCTAGTAGCTAATACTTGTGCCATGAGGTTTAAAGTGAAAATTCCACTACCTGGTCTGGGACCTGCAATAACATTTACTACAGAAAAGAAAACTCATAAGCTGTATAGGGTTTGTATGTTTATATTAAATAGAGTATCCTAAAATATTTGGACCATCATAACAACAGCCTTTAACACCCCTCTGCTGGACATAGGTCTCTCCTTAGAAAAAAGACTAGCTTACTTTACGATCTGGCCAAACAAGGCAGTGATAGATAGATAGATAGAAAACTCTATTTGTTCACCATAATATTACACAGTTACAAGAGTACATAAAATGTGAGATGTAGTGTACAAAGGGCAGCTTTATTGCCAAAAGCAATCTCTTCCAGGCAACCTTAGGATTGATCAAAATGAATAGGAGAGACAGTGGTAGTTGACGGTGCAGTGAGTTTTTAATTAATTATTTGCTGATAAATGTAATATAAAACATATATTCATATATACACATACATATATATATAAATATACTGATATTGTCCTGCATAGTTTACTCCGTTAGTCGCCTCTTATGACACTCAAACCTTGGGATGGATAGGGGTACTAACTCTCCATTCTCTTAATCCATCACCACACATATGCAGGCCTTTTGACTGTTATAAACACTCATATGAGATCTACACTAAAGGTATTTGAACTGTGTGGTGTGAAATACACAATTCAGGTAGCCAAGCCTAAGCATGTTATGGTGGATTTATCTGATCAAAAACAAAAAAATATCTAATTACTGTCATTTAAAGTCCGCACCAATTTTGGAGAATTCTATGCTGTGTTGTTAATGATTGTATATTCATATATGGAAACTAAATGAATTGATCTATATGGTTCTAAAATGACTATTATTTTTATAACTGGCATTAGACCAACATAGTTCCATATTGAAAAGCTTAAAGGAATTCAATGAACTTGACCATCTAAAAACTACTGGAGTGTCTAAACTGATACTCAATCGAGTCTAACTATGGTTAAACTGTAGATTACTTAGTCTTAACAGACTAGGCATATATTTAGTTCTAGGGTCCCTGCTACCGTGTTATGGAGAGCTCAGTATTTAATTGTTGTCTGAATCCTGAAGGAAAAGCTGCTCATGTACACCTATATTGTAAGAACTAGGTGTTCTTATACTTTAACACCTGTTAACACCTCAAGAGCCTTTTGTGCGTCTAGTATGAGACTGAATATTTACTCCTTTAGTTATTTATTTTTTTGCATCTTTTCATTTGACTGCAGAAATGTAATTCACTGTTTGTACTTATATAAAAGTACAGAATTATTTTACTCAAGCATAAACTATAATTAAAGGGTTTTTATAATTTTTTTTTTTTGATTATTTAAATTGTAAAGAATATTATGTCATGGGTAGTGTATGAGTCTGTCCAGTCGCCTCACTCCGTTACTCGTTCATGCATTCACTGACCCTCTCACTCATACATACTGATGTACAGTCTTGTCGCACCACTTTAGAATTGCGAGACTCTCGCACACTTCTACACACACACACGTCTCGTCTCTCACACGTCTACTCGTGTACGAGTAGGTGTGTTAGCATGTCTACGTAATGTACATCCCCAAAGGGAGGATGCTACATCATAGATAAGGATACAGAAGTAAAAAGAGTGAACAATCACTCAGGAGCTTAGCTAGCTCACCATCATTTTCAACAGCTTTTAATAGTCCACTGCTGGACATTGGCCTCTAAGGAGAGGCAAAGAGGTCACCAAGCCAGCCTCTTTCTTACACATAATTAAAATGAATGAGTTTATTGCATGTTAAATGAATGAGAGTGCAGAAGTAGAATTCCTCATCCATTCCAATACACACAGCATTATAATAGAAAATTTACATCATTAATAATGTATTTTAAGAGCATGATTTAATTTTAACTATTTTCTATCACAGATTATAATTGGTCGCAACACCAAAGTCATAGATTTGACTTCAGATGAACAACAGGTGACAGCATTTGCATTACATAATACTGATTTACACCATCCAGAATTTTGGATAACATGGTACAATAAGACAATTAAAATGGGGTTGTGGGGTAAAGAGCATCCCTTCCTAGTATATCCTATGCATACTGATTTGAAAATAGAATATGTTCAGTTTGACACACTGAGTAGAACTTGGGCACCGGTGGAATGGATTGTTGAAAGTAAGTACAGGCTTTTAATTCATACAATATTAATTAGTATTTGCCAACCAAATGAGAGTAGATATGAAAAAGCTTTAAGAATTCGAAAATAAAGTGTTCTTGTTAGTGTTGCAGTACTACCGTTTAGCTATAAGTTTATATCATACAAAACACAACACTTAAGGTAGCCATAGATATTAGGGATAGGATGTATACCTGACAGGTTAGCCTGTACAGTTGAACTGTACACTTAAACTGGAGCGTATTTTATTATGTTGCACAACTGGTCAGGTATGTCCTATTCTAAGCGCAAGTGTATGTGATGGGTGTATTTGTGCAGGTAAACCTGTCATGTAGATGTACACTCTACCATGTATGGGTAGCTTTATATTCATTTGATAGAACTGAACTGGGGTATAAAAAGCGGTTATGACGTCACGACTCTTGAGTAACAGGTGTGCATGGGTGGCGTTAGTTACTTACAATTATAGTCATTGAAATGAATCCTGGCGGCGCCCATGTATGCCATGGCCGTGGCTTCATCTGAGAGTTTGTTCAGGTTTACCACAACGTGTATGTCCTCTAATCAGCTCAAGCTTACCTGACGGGTGTAAATGTGCAAGTAAACCACTCAGGTACAGCCTACCGTGTATGGCTAGCTAAGAGTGACGATTCTGACGTAGGTCAAGTCGTATATTTCCGTGGGGGGAACATGTTTCGATGCAATTGGGCTGGCTCTACCGGCGTAATACCCGAGCCTGTTTGCTCACAGAAAAACTTAAGCATTTTTTTTTTTTACTTTCACCAAGTAAGTTAGGTTACTGGAGCTTAAACGCCTCCACCTGATAAAAAGGGTGGCAAAGTACCTGTGGGTGACTCTTGAATTGAAGGTGTCCTTGACCGGCGGTAGCTACTAACATCAGGTCATCAGTCTGCTCTTTAGCTTTTGTGTTTTTTTTTTTTAATTATTTTGCAATTACAGCCTCACCAGTCATTTTGAAGGAAATACCAAGCAGAACATTTGATAGCAAACTTCGTTGGGTTTCACCACAAGGTGATAAGCTGCCGCCAGATGCTATGATTGGCGGATTTGAATTTGAACCTATTTACATAGCTAGGGCACACCATAACAATTCACTTTGTCCTGGCAAATATGTACCATCAAAACGGCTTGCCTATGTGCCATGGGGTCACAGAGAACATGCAAAGAGAGATTATGAGGTATTAAAAAATGCAAATTATTATTATTACCATACTAGCTGAGCCGACGAACTGCCATATATATATTTTTCGTGATATTTTCTAAAATTCCGAAAAACTTGGTTAAGTTATTATGCCCGCCTCAGCTACCCACGGGTAGTGTACAGTCGCGGATTAAGAAAATAAACCACGTTTTGTTTTTCTTTTAATTTTCTTATACAAACCTTGTCTTGACAATAACAAACGCATAAAAAAAGACTTATCTAATTTGGTGCAGTCGATCGGAAGTTATACGCGTACATACGTTTCGGTGATTCACTATTTATATAGGAGTTGTGCACAAAGGTTTTTTGCACCTGGTGAGACAGAGTTAAATCTACTGCCATATCAATATTTAATATCAACAACTCATGTTAGAAAAAAAGCAATATAATAATTACACAGACAATTTTTTTTTATATTTGTCATGAAGCAAAAACCTTAACCGATTGTCTATATTGTCCAAAGTATCATTTATTATTGGAGAGCACGTAAATGCGTCGGTCTTGCGCGTAACCTCTCCCCGGTCGAGTCAGAACAGAGAGTGCAGGGCTGGTGTCGGTTGAGATTGGCTGATGGGGCCGAAATCTGCTAGGAGTGTATCATTTTATTGTGTTTTCAGATCCTTTGCGGTTACAATGCAAAATGGGTAAAAACAAGGTTGAACTACATTCCAACCAATGCTGTTATCGGTGGACGATCTGAGGTGCAAGGTGAACCTTTGTACATAGGCCGAGCTATGCATGAGGGCAAACTTTTAACAGGCAAAGTACACATTCGGTACAAAACCTGTTATTTACCGTACGACGGCCTGGAAGTTGAATTTACTGCATATGAAATATTAGTTGTTCCTGAAGATGAAATAAAACAAACTATACCGTTCAAATTGTAAGCGAAAAAAAATTATATACATTTAATTTAGCGCCCCTTATAATGTTATCGGATATATATTGTGAAGTCAAATGTACATAATTACTATTATTAACTATTTTTAAGAAGAACTTTTATGTTATATATTTTATTTTTAGTTAATGCTGGAATCATGCGAAGAAAGAAAGTTTATCTTGGATAAAATTATCTGTGATTAAAATCGGATTTTTTTTTAAAACTGCCAATGTTGATAAATTTCTTAGACAACATAAATTTTGTTTCTAACATTTATAAAAGTGCTTAAAGGCAATCTGGCTGTTCCATTTTAATTCAATAAATTATTTAATTAAAATGGAATAGCCTATAGATTATATACACCAACATTTCTAAAGATAATTATTAATTACAATTATCTTTAAATATGTTGGTGTAGGTATATAATCTTAATCTATTAAGTAAACTACATACATATGTTACAGACCAGGGATCTATGAACTCAATAACTTATAGGCACATTAGTTATGATACCGTGAAATTGATAGATATGGGTATGGGATTGAGTTTTCCTTTATACATTCAAACATTACAAATTACCCACTGTCATCTGCGCTTAATCTATTTAGTAAAAGAAATTTATCAATTCTTAGATAGTAAGGATCGCGAACGCATAATAATTATAATTATGTTACTTAGAGATAATAAACCTAAATGTGTTTTACTTAACGTATTTTGTTTTTTTTTATGTTTTTAGGTACGCTCGTAAGTAATGCCATGGTGACAGGGTAAATCCATAGCTGGCTAGTGAAACCAGGCCAACACATCATTTATAGCCGAACGACCAAAAATAAAATTTTAGAATTGCAAAAAGGCATAAAATATCATACTTTTGACAAGTAGGTATATTTTTATAGTGACATAAATTTTTCAATTATTTTTTGTAATGATGGCGCGCGATTTTTTAGTACGGAATGTGTAGTATATGTACTACAATTATTTGTACGGACAAACATAGAGTATTTACGAAAATACATTAAATAGATGTTATATACCTATAATTACTGTGTTGTGCAAAAACTATATTCAACCCACAAACTGCTCAAATTTAATAATGCATATTATGTGAAAAATGTTATTTATTCTTCTTCTCCCTTCCCTGGTCCCATTCTGTGGGGCCGGGTCTCCTCACTCTGCGCCAAGTCCTTCTGTCTTGGGTTGTCGGTTCCGACAAATGGGCTTTGAGGTCTCTATATTTGACCACCAGGTCATTAGCGGTAAGCCGGTAAATGTTATTTATTGTTTTAATAAAAATGTTATTCTAAAAATACTTAGGTATATACTTAAATTTTAAGCAGGTTTATCAATTGGATCGTTTCTGCACAACATGACCCAAATTAATCTGAATAGGTATAATTCACTTTGTTTTTATTACATGTGTCAATATATCAAATTACGTAAATATTTGTTTTATCTGTGTATTAAATAAAATATACGTTTAATTGATACACAATTCTAGCATATATTTAATTCTTAAAATTATTTGAAAATTTTTGAATTTACATTTTACATTCAAATATAATTGTGATATTATATGATCGGTTAATCTCATGCAAGTAACAAAAAGTGATAGGTATTTAAAATTGATGTAGACCAGAGGTCCCAAATATATCACAGAGTAAAATAATAAAAACTAACAGAACATCAGTTTCAAACACTGACAGTTATACAAAATAATAAACATATCCATATATTATAATTTGCTAAATAATTACAAACTTAACAGTAATGATGATTTAAAAAAAAGATGGTAATTATATGACATACAACAATACAATCTTATGGTTATTTCAATAATCCTATATACACACTATTTAAGCCAAATTACTAACACGTATAATAAATTATACGACTGTAAATCGGGACTTAATCGCGATAATATCTACAAGGTACAATACCTTTGCACCGATCGTGGTCACGGGTACCAGTCTACCCGTGACCACGATCGGTGCAATTCGATCGAAACGTCGGGTAACTAAAAAAGGATTGTACCTTGTAGATATTATCGCGATTAAGTCCTGATTTACAGTGGAATAATATGTATAGTCGCGAAAGTTTAAAACAAACATATAATAAACATTAATTCATTCAACGTACGATAAAAATGAATCATTGTCTTCATCCTCGTCATCGTCATCATGTTCTATTTCTATATCATCAGGAATATCATAATGGGGAATTAAAATTTTATTGGCACTCCTCCTTGTTTCAGGATTTACAAGTATTTCATAATTATCGACGCCTATTTCTTTACCATCATATGCTATGTAACAAACTTTGTGTGATGGTTGTACTTTTCCGGGTATAATATAATTTAAATATTTAGCTCTTCCGACGTATAGTTTTTCATGTTCAATACTCTCTGAATAGCCGCCGACGATAGCGCCAACTGGTATCTTGTCCTTTGAGCAGGGAACCCACATGCAGTTGAATCCACACAATACCTGAAATAATGTCAAGTTTTTGTTATTAGGCTAAAATTTAAAACACCATTTTCGTCCTCATGGAAATGGAATGGTCCAAAAGCTATGGGTAAATATTTCACGAGACTAAGGCCACGTTCAGATGATGAGCGCTCAACGCACGTTTACAACATGTAGTTTCATTCTAGAAACGCGCGTTAGCAAAACGCGCGTTGAGCGCTCATGATCTGAACGTGGCCTAAGAAACCGCCCCAGATTTTAGGTCATAAAATGATTAAATATTGCACAACTTTTGCACTGGAATCGGTCTTAATAAGGGCTAATATCATACAGTGGTGGCTAAATTAGTTTACACTAAGTGACTGACATGTTAGACACCAAAAACCACAGTACTAATGATCACAATACCTAAAATGCAGATAGACGTCATTTTCGAGTTAAACTCCATACACGTAACGATATGCTTGCGCAAGCTTAGACTTGTACAAATACACGTATTTCGGAGGTGACCACAAACGGCTCAAGCATACTTGCACAAATATCATTTCAATTATATTTGGGCAAGCGTGCGCACATGCAACGAACTAAAATATAATTTTGGCGCTTGGTTCTAATATTCGGTATTATTCAATTAATTTATTGGAAGCCGCATTTTTTGTCCCAGTGGTGGTAGTCTTTACTTTTTATTTGCCAAAGACATGGCTCATTTCTGTATTTGACCGTGGGAGAGCACGCTTCGTCATGAATGGGCCCGCTCGACCGGAGCGATACCACGGACTCACAGAAAACCGGTTTCACCGAGCGCGTGAGGATACCGGAGGCCCATACCGCAACCCCTCCCCATTTCTCAAATGCCGGCAACGCACTTGTGACGCCTCTGGTGTTGCGGGTGTCCATGCTCGTTTACCCACTGTTCAATTCTCTCGCCAATGCAGCGATCACCTTGTGAAATTTGCAATGTCTTAGGCCCATGAGTAAGTCATTCAATCGCTAACTATGTCACTGGAGAGAGCATTGAACTGACGGCATTTTCACCGTGTTCTTATTCTAAGCTAATGTGATATCAAGCACTTACTGGAGATGTGTAGATTCCTTGAAGCGGCGTCCAAGAAGCCTCTTGGTAGTTTCCTCTCTGCGTCGTTACACATACATGCTCCTAAATGGCTTGCGGGCTCCCGAAGTCTCGTAATTACAAGACACCCGATTTAACTATCGCGGATCGCGCCTATTTGACGTGACTACTAAAACTCGCGAGTCCAAACCAGACCACTCATAACGGTAAACCACTAAAGGAACCGAGTCGTATCGACAATTAGCTAAATTACAATTTAACGGCACTTTTTCAACGAAGCCCAGCTCGACCGATCCAAGCGTCTCAATAGTACTAACTTGTCACTTCAAAACGTCAAACAAGAAAAATGACAATCAAAAATGTTGCCATTACAATGACGTTCAATTTCTTACACCCACTATTCCATAAAAATAATATAAATTGTTCTATCGTATGGCGAACTCCATACCTCTCGGTAGTCTCGTTCATTTTGGCGCAAAAACGTGTGCAACAGAGGGCCCACATTTTAAGTTTTTGCGAAGCGATATAAAATTCAAATAAATTGTGTGCATGTGAACTGAGGGACCATAGTGATATTTTTGTTTAAATTTTTTATAAGATTTAGTAGTAGGCTCAAAACAATTGTAGAACAAATATGAGAATTTGTAAAAATATATGTTAAAAACTACAGCCCTTTTAGTGTGGTCCCTCAATCCTCACATACCATCAGCCGGATCTCGGCAAGTATGTAAAAAAATAAGGTATTGTGACTGTAGACATTTAGTAAAGGATTTGTAAAGATATATACTAAATAACTGAGCACAAATCATCAACGATTAAAAAAATACAACGACTATACTGTGGTCCCTCAGTCCACACACGCAAGATTTTGTTATACTGAATATTACCACATCAACGGAATAAAATCTTTATTTTCTTACATAATGTTTTAGAAAAAGTCCTATAGCAATTTGTAAAAAAAAAAAAAAAAAATATCGACGCACTTTGAAGATATTTATAATTAAAGCTGGTCCCTCAATCCTCACGTCCTCAAACATACTTGCATGTCTAGCTGCTAGACGACTAAAGTATCACAAAGTGTAGTGTATTAAACTTTTTGTAAAAAGTTTCTACAAAATAATAGGTATCTAAAATTGTGTGTATCTTACCTCTAAAATGAGATTATAGCATTTCAGTGATCTTAGGAACAGATATACGAGTAGTGTGACCACACAATGAAACAAAATGTAGACTACCAATATAATTTTTATTGTCTACATTTTGTTGTTTTTTTTTTTAATGGCCCTGAAAAAAATATTCTTTCCAATGTGCCTGTTACCAGAACAATAAAAAACAAAACCTCTGAAATCATGGGCGCATCTGAATATGTTCTATCTTTGATTCCTGGCGGTCTTGGTCATTACCGATGTCACTATTTTATGAATGAATAAATAAATAAATAATCGAACATCTAACACACAACGCCATCTAGTCCCAAGCTAAGCAGAGCTTGTTTAATGATAGATAAATAATGATTTATTAAAAGTTTTAATATACAAAACACTGACTATCAATTAAGTTATGAAAAGTTCTATCTAGCTTTTTTTCACAAAACAGACTCATTCGTTTTTGTTTTTGCCCAGGGCGTTACAGTACGGACCAACAAATCTTCTTACATTAAGTTATATAACCAAATTTCACGTACTTAAACTAAAGTATTACAATAAGTTATATGCCTTACCAAGTGCAGGCACTGTTATTGGTTTAGCCGTGAAAGCGTAATAGAGAAACAGACTAAGCCACTTTCAAATTTATAATATTAATATAGATCGCGATAGGTACTATCGCGGACTTTTTGTAAATATTTTACAAAATCCTGTGTTTTTAAATGTTTAATTTTATGTGTTAATAGAACGTATAAAACTGAGCTGTATTAATAATACCACTATGTTACCGTAATGGTTTGTAAAATACTGGGGTATTATAAGTACATAAAGCTTCCTTGAAACATAGCCTAAATGGTGATAAGCGTTTCATGCTTTGTAAAGATACGTAATGTAACATAACACTAAATCAACCGTACAACCTTGGGTTTCGACTATTACAATAAAAATTATATTGGTAGTCTACATTTTATTTCATTGTGTGGTCACACTACTCGTATATCTGTTCCTAAGATCACTGAAATATTATAATCTCATTTTAGAGGTAAGATACACACAATTTAAGATACCTATTATTTTGTAGAAACTTTTAACAAAAAGTTTAATTCACTACACTTTGTGATACTTTAGTCGTCTAGCAGCTAGACATGTAAGTATGTTTGAGGATGTGAGGATTGAGGGACCAGTTTTAATTATAAATATCTTCAAAGTGCGTCGATATTTATTTTTAATTTATTTTTTACAAATTGCTATAGGACTTTTTCTAAAACATTATGTCAGAAAATAAAGATTTTATTCCATTGATGTGGTAATATTCAGTATAACAAAATCTTTCGTGTGTGGACTGAGGGACCACAGTAAAGTCGTTGTATTTTTTTAACTGTTGATGATTTGTGCTCAGTTATTTAGTATATATCTTTACAAATTCTCTACAAAATTTCTGCAGTCACAATACCTTATTTTTTTACATACTTGCCGAGTTCCGGCTGATGGTATGTGAGGATTGAGGGACCACACTTAAAGGGCTGTAGTTTTTAACATATATTTTTACAAATTCTCATATTTGTTCTACAATTGCTTTGAGCCTACTACTAAATCTTATAAAAATTTCAAACAAAAATATCACTAAGGTCCCTCAGTTCACACGCACACAATAAAATTTAGTTTAGTGAAAACCTAAAGCAGGGTCATAAATTTCTTAAACTTGAAAGATTGATTGATTGATTGATTGATGAAGAAACTTGATGAAATACCAAGTTATTTAATCATAACAGCTTTATTTCAGCCTTGAGTTCAGATGCTTGCAAAAAATGACATAGCTTAGATCTCAGGAAGTACTGCCTACGGTTGATGCTTTTTAGTTAAGAATTTATTAAAAGTTTTAAGAAAATTCGAAAACTATAGAATACGACATTACGGATTTATGGCGGCATAATATAATGCCCCCAGTTCAGTCAGTAGAATTAGTTAAAAATAAATATTGAGACATAAACCAATTGTTAAGAAGTAAATAAAAGTTGATTTTTACTAAATTGTTTGAACCGAGGGCCCAATGTTTATCGCCTTTACGGACTAAAGTCAACCTCACAGATCAATATACAAATTAAAATAATAATTTTAATCTTATGTCTAAAACATGACCTGCCATCGTTGACTATGATGTACCTACTGATTTCTATTCACTTATTACTTGCGCATAGGATTGCCAAACTTAAGTAGCAGTGAGCACATCGCACATGGAAAAGATGGCCAATAGGACCAAATAGTACTCGAGTGGAGACTCTGTACCAGAAGACGGCGTGGATACGCCCTTAACAAGGTGGTGTAAAGATCCGGTGACGCAGGTAGAACAAGAAGTAGTGAGTCTTGGGGATCCCCATAGCTAGATGTGGATGTCTTTGGCTCAGATGATAATGATAAATTACTCACATCAAATACACTTTTTGTATGTGCATCTCCTCCCCACGAAATGTATGCAGTGCCTTCAGAAGGTACAAATTTACCAGGAGTCAATGATCCTCTGTGTTTAGACCTAATTATATATAGATTCTCTTTTTCATAGCCACCAATGAGTACTCCATCAGGTAGGGCATATGTGTTTGCATCTATTGGAACCCACTGAAGCTCACCATCAGACAAAGGTTTCAGGATAGGTTTTTCTATGATAGGTGGTACTGAAATAATAATAAAAATACAGTATAAATAAAAAAAAACCTTTCAATGCTTAAAAAAGCAAAAAGTTCACAAAAATTAATTGAGTGAAGATAGTTTTAGTACTCTACAACCTTTTTTCTAGTAAAAACCAAAATGACCTTGACATAAAGCTGCAAGTCTTTAAAACAGTTATACTGCCATTTATCACAAAATCCCAACATCTAATACATAAAATATTGACACAGAGCGCCTAATCAAAAGCTAGTAAGTGTAAAATACAAACATTAATCAAATATTCACAGCATCTTAGACAACAAATTCTTTTATTCTCCACTAGTTGTTGCCCGCAGCTCCGCCCGCGTATATGTCGGTTATCGCGGCAAATTGTAGCCTATGTGTGTGTTATTCTGATGTATAAACTACTACTTGTTGCCCGCGGCTCTACCCGCCTATATGTCGGTTATCGCGGCAATAATAATAATATCATAATAATAATATATCATTTATTTGCTGATAGTAGCCTATGTGTTATTCTGATGTATAAGCTATATTACTGTAAAGTTTCATCCAAATCCGTTCAGTAGTAACAAACATCCATCCATACTTACAAACTTTCGCGTTTATAATATTTGTATAGATTATTCTAAAAGGCAACTATCAAATTTAAAAGGCTATTTATTGCCATACTTACATTCAACTTTCCAATGTACAGGATGTTGGTAGTCATGGTTTAATACAAAGAATGTAACATATTTAATATCCAAAGTAGGGTAGTTATTATAGGATACTATGGGATTGGTATGTCCATCACCACCGAGTCTGATAGCTTCTCCATACCATGATACCCAAAATCTTCTGTACTCTTCATTGGACAAAATGTTTGGAGTATCTGCTTTTTCCCTTGAGTGTCTTCCGTGATTTTTTTTTATCCATGACCGCCGATTATCACCAAGTACTATCTGTAAAAAAAATATCATTAATTACATAATTTATTAATTAGTTTAATTACCCTGTTTAAGAACTAAGGTGTTTAATAATGCAGTATAATAAATGTAAAGAAATTAGAGTATGATTTTGGTTAATAAGTTTTTTCTAATCTATTAAGATACAATACCAAAAGTAAAATATGCATTTTTTTTTGTATATTTGTCCAGGCAAAAAACCTCAAATAAATCCTGTATAAGTATCAAACATTACAAAAGAAAGCACACAAAGTTCACCATAAGCATTTCATTTTACCTTCATATTTTATTTATAATAGTGTGGGCAAACAAACAGACATGCCAACTAATAGTGAGTCATTACCATCACTCATGAAAATCTGCTATTCAAGACCTACAACATAATGCTACGATTTAAGTTCTTATCCCCTAAGAATCAGGTGGAAAGTTTTAGGTTTCAATAACATCACTTACTCTATGAGATGCAAAGAAAGAATCATTTAATGCCAGTTTACTTTGAGTAATGTATACCAAAGCATGGTTGGCTGATGTCAGATAGAATAATATTTCCAATACATTTTCATAACAATAACAATAATATGGAGGCTGCCCAATGATACAGAAACATCAGTAGTCTGGTAAGGTGTGGGTCACCATGCTACATTGTCTGCATTCACAATGAGTATGGTGACCACCACTCTTGAAGTCTGCTTATGCTTTCTGGCACAGTAGAGTCACTTTGTCAAGCCCAAGCATAAAAAAGAAACAAAAAATATTTATAAGGTGGTCCCACTAGCTGGTGAAGGCTGCAAGAAGCTGTTGGATGCAGGCAGCACTGGACTGGTTTTGATGGGTGACCTATGTCAAGCAGTGGAAGCCTTTTGACTGTGATGATGAATATTCATTTCATATTGAAATAAAGATTTTCTATATTCTATATTATTCCAACTTCTTAGCTCTAGTAACCTAGGGCTATAACATGTTTATGCTATTTACATAAGAATGTGCTGACTAACCAAGTAATCACATTCCGGACCGACTTTTTTTGCTAATCCAATTACTGCATTCCCTGTAGCTTTAATTTCAAAGTTAATGGCGCTGCTTGTTATTTTGTAGAATATCTTCTGGTGTCCATTTATAGTTATGAATTCTGTAAAAAACATTATTAATTATGACTCATGAATGTAATACAACATTATGAAATTCACTTTTAGTCTAAAGTACATATGACAATTTAATGAATTACTATTACGAAGATATGAAAAAATATTTTTTTTTACTTGAATATAATATTCTAATATCCAAACTAATAAACAGAATGTATCATTACTTACCGACTATATCACCCATTTTAAATATTCTAATTAAATGACAATATTATCCAAAACCAAGAAAATTAAAGCAAGTTGACTATTAACTCAAATTTGATAAAGAAATTTAATTAAAATCCTCGCTCAATGTTGATAAAGTGCATTTTTACAGCCAAGCAAAATTCCAATAATTTTGCGCTAAATGCTAAATGTCAGAACTAGTGATGTGTCACTCGCCTTAAAAAGTCGAGAGTCGGACCTTTACTCAGAGAGCTCGAGACGTGCTTCACTCTTAGACCTTAAATACATGATGAAGGGGCAGCTGAACGGGCGGAAAGCGTGATCGGAGTAGAGAGAGACTGATTCTCTGTCTCTCTCACGCAAACTTCTGATTGGTGGACGTACACACCAATTTGCATGACTGATTTGGCGGGAAATATACCAACCAATCAGAAGCTTGCGTGAGAGAGACAGACTAACTGAACTCAGTCTCTACTTCGATCACGTTTTCCGCCCGTTCAGATGCCCCTGTATATATATATGCTCTAAGGCTGCACTCGACACTAGTCGATTCGACACATCACTCAAGTCAGAACGTTCCTTTTAACCGACTTCAAAGAAGAAGGTTATTAATTCGACTGTTTTTTATGTTTGTTATCTCAAAACTTTCGACTGGATTTACCGATTTTGATGATTCTTTTTTTGTTTAAAACAATTTTGTAATCATAACCTATGTATAGTACTGCCATTGTTTAGTGTGAAAACAGGCATAGCTAAATATTAATGGAAAAATTTTCAACTTATTTTGTTATTAACAATTTGAATTTTTTACTTGCACCAAAATCCTTCAAGAACATTTTTCTAGAAGTGATTCCGAATCCAATGAGCTATCGCTCATACCTACATATTTTTAGGACCTTAATCTCTTTTTTTTTTCACGTTTTCAAACTTATTGACTAGACTAATAGACCTCTCTTTGAAAGTAGACTGTGGTTTACTTTAAGTACCATGCCGGCCAGACCGGTTATTATAGGGTTTGCTTCAAGTTTTTCTTATGCCAATGCCTTTAGTAATCGTGTTGACAGTCTGTTTCCCTAATCCGTCACCACACGAACTATTTGCCGTTTTGGTTCACATCCAAAGTGAACTATTCGACGGCACATAACAATGCAGTTAAACACAATTTAAAATTATTATTTGATACCATTTAAATTAGGTAATGTTGTCAAATGCGATGTGGTGAGCACTGTATAAAGCAGAATAAATCACGGTGTGGTGGTTGGTTTCATCCTTGGCCTAGCTGTTGGCTGTTGGTTAACTGGCACCATATTTAGTATTTTCAGACGTTACAAATCCATAGGCGATTTATTGGGGTTAAGGAAATGGCAAATATAATGATTATTTTCTGAATTCATATGAATATTTCGATTTATTGGTAGTTTTGCAAAGCCTACTATTGAGATAAACATTGTAGGTAATGAACAAACTAATGAATACCTACTATACAAATAGCATAATAGGTCTTTACCTATGAAATTGCCGTTTTGTATGCATTAAGTGAAAGTACTTATTTTTTCAAACTTTTTTATTTCTGTTACTTGAATTAATCACCCATGCAATCGACGCATCTTTGCCAACGCTATTACTTTTTCCAAAATTTAGACAACTTTTTAGTGGGTAAAAAATTCAATTCCCGAGAGGCAGTACAAAATGCCTTTGAAGAGTTTGTTGCCTCCCGTCCAGCTGATTTTTACAAGAAGGGCATCAATAAACTGCCAATGCGTTGGCAAAGATGCGTCGATTGCATGGGTGATTAATTCAAGTAACAGAAATAAAAAAGTTTGAAAAAATAAGTACTTTCACTTATTGCATACACAACGGCAATTTCATAGGTAAAGACCTATTATTTAAACTGCAAAAACACAGTGGTGTTGGGTGGTGGCGTAGGGTTCCCTTAGTCGTTTGTTACAACATGCAGATTTAGAATCACAGAACACATTTACTCGTTTAGAATAGGGCTAAAGTTCCAATGTTTAATGCCTGATGAGAATGACGTTTTAAAACAGACTCACGAGATATAAAAAAATGACCATTGACATCTAGTTACGCCTAAAAACTAACAAGCATTCCTCTTAAAGTAACAGATCTTAGCCGTTAAACGTTAAGGGCTAATATATATAATATATAATAAATTAACAAACTTAGAAGTAAAACTTTAAGGCTTAAAGTTTTACTTCTAAGTTTGTTAAATTATATACTTACTTACTATCATGATTTAAATGATTTTCACATAATTTTCATATCAAATAATAATTTAGCTATTAGATTGAGGGTGGCTCTACTTGAAACTCGTAGTACCCTAAAAAGTTTTTAAATTTAAAATTTATCGGAGTCAGTGAAAAAAATTCTAGTACGAGTACTAAGTCTATAACCGAAACCGCTGACGGACGCACAGATGGACTTTGCGACGCCGACGCTTAAGGTTTCTAGTCTTACTATCGGACCCTAAAAGATCTAAATTTAAAACTGAAACTCCTCTTTTTTTAAGTCGATTATAACTAATTTCAAAATTATTTTCCTGCTAGAAAAATTTATAGATTTGTTACAGATTTGGTTGGTGAAATTAATTTTTATTAGTACAATAAAAAAACTTCGTTTAAAAAAACCGACTTCAAAAACTGAAAAGTATAAAATAACTTAAATTGTATGTGCTACGGTTTTTTTAAACGAAGTTTTTTTTTTATTTTTCGCTTTTTAGTCTTTCACAAGTCTCTCATCATCATTTCACCTAAATAAATTGAAAGAATACGACTAAAGGTAACATACAACATACTGTATAGAATAATAAATAAATATTTCGGACATGATGTCTACAGAATATGAAGGCATGCAGACAATTGCCTTAACTTTATTGCAGGCGCTCACGTAAATTTAAGGGGTTTCCTTCGATTTCCTTGGGATCCCATCATCAGATCCTGATATGGTGGCCATGGGACCACATGGGGAGCATACCCTTTCGAATACAAAAATAATTTTCAAAATCGGTCCACAATTGACGGAGTAATCAATGTACATACATAAAAAAAAAAAAAAAAAACGATGAAATTGAGAACCTCCTCCTTTTGGAAGTCGGTTAATAACTGCAATTTTATTAAGACTCTCGGACTAATGATATAATCATTGCATGTCAAAAAAATCTAATATTTTTGTCATGCACGCAAAAGTATTTTTTATCCTTAAAGGTAGTTACTTTCCTATTTTGTGTTGTAAGAAATAAAACAAATTGTGTTTAATTTAGTAAATACGTACTTTAATAATAATTTAACAAAAATATTACTTATATATGTCGTTAACTCTATGGTAGGTAAGGTACATAACAATTTAACATTTAAAATAATATTATGCAGTGCATTATAAAAACAATGTCGTTCCTACGAACAGGCACAGCGTGACGTTTTTTATGTACTTTAATATGCACCATTTTGCTTTAAAATATTGTAAAGAAAGCAGCTCTTCTAAGTTCATACGTTCCTGAGATTCATTGGAATAATTAGCAGCTTGTGCTTAGGGCATCAACACTTCGTAGTCGGGGAAACCGAGCTCCTGTCCAGCGAAGGAGATGTAGCAGACACCGTGGGATTGTTGCACCTTGCCAGTGGTAAGGCTACCTTCGTGGTTCACGCGGCCGATGTACAGTGGCTCACCGTCTTCGGACTCACCACCGGGGAAAGCTCCAGGGGGTACGTTTGCACCGTTCGTGCGGATCCAGTTGTTGGGACCGCCGACAAGCACCTGTAAAAATAAATAAACTAAGATATGGTATACGTCACAATCACAAGTGGTTCTAGGCCTAGTGTGATTTTTTTCTTACGTCAACTCTAACACGATATCTTCACCAATCGCAACTTGTTGAATGGGTTGATGTGAAAGAAACTCACACTGGGCCTCTGCTTTTAAGATATCTAAACTTACTTGATACTCGGGCTTGCCGTGTTCAGAACCTCCCCAAGGAACGAATGTGACTCCATGGGAAGCTACTAGTTTTCCGGGGATTACAGCACCCTCATGTCGGGCCCTGGCGACGTAGATAGGCTCGCCATTACAATCTTGTCCACCGACAACAGCACCAGGGGGAACCGCGCCACCAGCAGCATCTACCCAGTTACCGATCGCCTGGACGAAGGGGGGAGCTCCGCCTGGGTAGCCAGGGGGTGCAGCGTACAGTGGTGCTGCCATAGGTGCTGCCATAGGTGCAGATGGAGGGGCTGAAAATTTAAAATCAACTATAAAGATCATGATTAAATTACACTTGGGAAATTGCGTTTATACTAAAGGTATATGATAAAAATGTGAATAAACTTAGGTTTTATTGCATGATTTACTGCGGGCGTGTAAGTAGGGTCTTGACAATATGTGTGTCTTTATAATCCAAAGGTACATGTACAAAATGAATTTGGAGCATGCAAGTATTTGCTGTTAATTTGTAAATTAAAATTCACGACCAAAATGAAAATGTACATACTATACTTAAATTCATTACACACACACACGAATATGTACTGTAATTTATTTACTTTTAAAAGTATAAATGAATCAAATTTCAAATAAATAAACAAGTGCAGCGAAGGAATCAAGAACAAAAAGAAACCAAAAGTATTAAAAAGACTATCTGTCATATTGTATAGTCCTCTACATTAAAAGCCATGCCAAGGCTTTAAAAAATTTACGGTAAGATTCGAATGATCGGAAGGCGTCACGGAAGCAAAGCCAAAAAAGAACAAACTTAGTCACAAAATGTACCCAACATCACGTACCAACAATCAGTTCAAAACCACCCAGACGCCGAGATTTGAAGTACCGTCATCAAACTAAATAACAAAAGTACATTATACACGCAAGCAATTTTCTTTACTAATTTCATTGGAATATTTTATTGTTAGGCTAATAAGGTGACAGGCTAGTAAAGTATACGATGCATAACAATTAGTAATTTTTCAACATCAATCACGTGACAGTAAAATTAATTTTATATGTAGCAATTAACAACTAAAGCAAATTCCTTATAATCCAAAACTCAACGTATTTGCCCGCCGGTAGCGAAATGGTGGATGCGCCACTGTCCACGAGCGCCCCACCCTGTGCGAATACCGAAGTGGGTCACATTGAACGGCGCAGGGTCCACCCACTCCATGATCACAGTGCCAGACTTTCCATCGCGCACCAACAGCCTGCCGCACCTCCATTGGATCAGAAAACTCCTAAACTCATTAGGATTCACGATTCCTGGAGTTGGTACGATTGCCTATGGGTAACAGATAGTTTTAAAAATCGATACTAATAACTGATAAACAATTATAAAGACGTTAGACTGTAGTACCTTTTCTGGTTTCTGTTTGCAGTATCTAATAACAGACTGGGTGTTCTCCCAACCACCGATCATAATTTCACATATTGGGTCCACCTCAGCGGGGGCGCGTGTCAGGCAAACATGACAGTTGTGTGGACCGCGGAAATCAAATTTCACGGAGCCTTCGGCAACTGGTCCAAATTTATAGTCTAACTTGTCCGGAGTATCGAATTCAACACCATCTGCGCCGATAATTTTGAATATAATTGCGTATTGTTGGGTACATTTTATGAATTAATAAATCAAGCTCGTATTAGTTACGATACCTTCAATTTTCCAGGTGCCGTTAGCACCCCATCCAGTGCATACTCCTACAAAGGCGATCGGGAAGGGTTCTGGATCAGCCCAAGAGATGAAGGGGATAACTTCTCCCTCGCGACCAGCTGAGATGATACCACCGTCCCAACGGATCCAGAAGCCACGGAATTCACCACCATTCAGAATTTGAGGTGTTTCGATTTCTACTTTTTCTGGCTTCGTTCTGTTTCGCCTGATAACACTCTTTGTGTTACCCCAACCTCCAATGAAGACCTAGTAATTTATTAAAGTATCTAATTAGTTGTCCGTTTTGGAGTTTAAAATTTGTATCATTATATTCAGCTTGTATTATAAGACAATCCAGTAAATTAAGAATAGAAATGCTTACCTCGACCATAGGGTCAGCTTCCTGAGGTCCCATAGTGAGCGCAATGTGTGCATCATTGGCAGCCCTTACTTTGAACTGTACGGAACCGCTCGACACCGGGAAGAAGTGGTATTCTAATTTGTCTTCGGTGCTAATATCTATAACAAGATTTTAAGCCGTTACATTTCTATTCATTGTCATAAAATTGCGTGCTGCAATTCACAGTTTAGTTCCCATATCTAGATTCCGTATTAATATTCTGTAAACATTGTTAGTTCTCGATTAAGTTCTAATGTTACGCGATCGTTGCCTGTTGCCTTGCCATTTAAAAAGCGTATCTTGGCATTAGCATTATAAATAAGTTCTGGTTGACACAAGTATTTTGTATGCGTGTAAGGTGTCGCGCTTGCAAGTTGAATTTACACCCACAGAGTGCGTGACTATACCTCATCATGGCCATCACTTCGATTCGACCCTGTTAGCAATGAAGCTTTAGATTGCTTTCTGCCAATGGATTCCTAAAATTATTAAAGTTGAAACTTCGTATTGGCGATTGCGCATTGAATTTATGTTGTTGTCGTCTATGGAAGTAGTTCAGTCCGATGATGTCATCCAATCGTACAAAGTGGTTGCTGCCTACGAGTTTATACGTAATACAAAAAAGCAAGGACTATTTCATAGAGAATGTGGCTGTAAATCAGCTTCAATGCTTGATAAAATCATTGTCTGAAACTCTGAATCAATAATAACCGTAAAAATTCGAACGGGCGACCTATCACATTAGTTATTTAAGTTGCGTGTATTGCTTAATAAAACAATTTGTATGCTGGCATCGGCTAACGTATGATTGTGAATGTTAAAAAGTACCTATACCTACTGTGCGCCTACTGTAAATGAATTGCGTCATATTAATTGTTATACTTTTCACACATATTATAAACAAAAGTATTTAATAAAAACGTTGTTCATGACTGTGCTCAAAAATATATTCTATACTATGTAACGTAACCAGTATTTTAAATGGTGCTATTAGGAAATGGCTAAAGGCATGCAGATATGCACTACCGTATCGATACCGTTCGTCAGTATCGTATAAGTCGATGATACTTGTACGATATTGACGAAAAGTAGCGTAGTTTAAAGCATAGTTAGTGTGTATCGCGTGTGTTTACTTGGAACTACGAGCATTTTTTCTGCTTCAACAAGAACAAGGCGGTGCGTTATCTACCTTTTTTTTATTTGATCTGAGAAAGTAACTAATAAATTAGTTGTTACTATGAAAGGAAAGTATACGTATACTCGTATAGTCGCACTATAGTGTTTTTTTATTCAAATAGGACATTTATTTATTTATCTAAATTATTTTATTATTCCCTTTGTGAAAGTTTTATCCTTCACTTAGTATTAGTATCTATCGCAATGGTACACCTACTGTTTAGGTAGGAACCTATTTATTTTCGTACAGTAGCCATAACAAAAACAAATACTTCGAAAGTAGTTACCTACCGACTACATCAAAATCATGGCAAAGAACAATTAATTTTCGTGTCATTTTATTCTCGACTTTAAGATAATCAGCCAAGCTGCATCATCTTCTATTTTTCTATGTTTAAAAATACATATATTTCTGTTTTGTATGTTACTTGTTTCATAGAACCGTAAAATAGTTACAGTCATGTTTACATTTCCTCCTTCATTAGGTACATGTTCGAAAACTAACATTCACACCTCCTATTTTATAGCTTGTGTTTAAAGAATCTATAGCTAGCTGTCAAACAATAGGTACGAAACAATATATAGAATGATTGACCTCTAACATAATTATTCGAACCTATTTACTAAAATTATACCTATCTTACCTATCTATCAGTCTTGCTTAGTAGATCTTGAAGGCCAAGAACGCTCAATAAATCAGCCAACATTAAACAAACGTCACACTACATAGTCATTCAGATAATAATCAGAAAAGAACGTCTAAACAAAATATATTAAATATATTTAGAACGAACTAGTGGTTGCCCGCGCCTCCGCCCGTGTATATGTCGGTTATCGCGGCAAATAGTAGCCTATGTGTTATTCTGATGAATAAGGTATATTACTGTAAAGTTTCATCCAAATCCGTTCAGTAGTTTTTGCGTGAAAGAGTAACAAACATCCATCCATCCATCACTCCATACATCCATACTTACTACTACTTTCGCGTTTATAATATTAGCATAGATTTAAAAGTTTAGATTCAAATAAATCCTCCTTTTTCAAGTCATACTTATAACACTTTATTAATTACTAGCTGTGCCCGCGACTCCGTCCGCGTGGAATAGTGACTTTGGGCAGCAGTTTTCGGACATTTCTTTTGGTTAATAAACACCGTCATTTGAGTGTTTAGAATAATCGAATTTAAAGTAATGCTTCTCTATACACGACATTAGACGTATAGCCATCGGGGATCAAAGCATAGAGGTTGCTAGGATTGCTAACACGTGACAGAGGTACATAAAGCTGATCGTGTGAAAAACAGTTAATACTTAGATCTACACCCACAACTTTTAGCGTACCTATGACCGTGAGCTTTATTTATTGTCACCGCGAAACATAGGCTCACTGGAAACCGGACTCGTTTAAAACTAAACGGAAAGTGGTTTGGGATGAGAGGAATCCGAGGAATAAAAACACTATCACCTTTACCGCACCCTGTTAAAATCTTTGGTCACTTTTAATCTGGTACCGTTGCAACGTTTTGGCAGGCTTAAATATTTAAGGGGCATTATGGGTACGCCGACTTTTAAATTTATTTTATGAGCTGGTAGTCCAGTAGCACTGAGGGATCACGCGATAATGAATGAGATTCACGATCGATGGACAAACGTGCCTCACGCTGTTCCCTGTTCTACCTAATTCGAGTGGCCATCATTCGAGAACGATGTGAACTGAATCGAGATTCTCGCTGAGCCGAAGTTTCTGTAGCACGAAACCTGGCCTGACGTTCCTGATATGCAGTGAGAGCCTCATGATCTTCTTCAGATTCCTGTGATCAAACTAATCTCATCCTTTTAGCATTCCTGCTGCACTGGGAGAGGTTGGATCTTTTTCGAGGCATTCTTACAATATACTAACAGAACATAGTTTAGTAAACACGTACTTATCATAAACAACTAAATTACAAATACTTACAGATTATTACACAGTTTCATTTATTACAGTTTAATAACTATTATGACGTGTCAACCCAGTCTATTAACTATCGAAAACAACCAAAGGTGTTAACTGTAAGTACTTCCTGTTTTTAGAAAAATACCGAAAGCAAGTCAAGAAAAATAACGTAAGTTATATGTATCACCGACCTTTTTTTTACGTGTGAAAATACCCTCGGACCGTCACCCCACAGAGGTTTGCAGCGGGGCGGTGTGTCGGACTCGAACCGACTAAAACCACACGGTGTGCCACTCTGCGCCTGAGACGGGAGGGACCCGGGATCTGCTGATATTAATACATCCAAATTCCTCCCAGCGCCTGCCCGCACAGAAGCGGGCACCGGCGGCGGATTGGGTCCGAGTGGAGGTCGTCCTCCCGGACCTTCTCCGCCACCTCCATCTGCGAGATTACATCTTCGCAGAAGGTTGTGACCGCGGTAAAACTGCTGCGAGAGATCTCCTCCGATGACTGCAGTGAGGGCCCGACGCTGCGGCGCCCAAGCGGGGCAAACCGTCAGCGTGTGCTGGGCCGAGTCCTCACTGCAGTCGCAGTGGTGGCAGGCGGGACTCAATTCCCTCCTGGCGACCAAGTGCAGGTACCTTACGAAGCAACCGTGCCCGGAAAGGACCTGCGTCAGTCGGAAGGAAAGGGTCCCGTGCTACCGCCCTGCCCACTCGAGGATGACCGGCTGGAGAGCCTCCATGGCGGCAAAGCCAGCACGTGGAGTCTCCAGCTGGAACGACCATCTAGTAATCGTGGCTCGACGGGCGGCTTCACACCACTCGCGTACTTCGGCCGGAGGGCGAATGCCACTCTCCGCCCGATATTCAGCCACCCGTCGATAAACTTCGGCGAGCACTTCCGCCTCCAAATCCCACGGGGGTGTTCCGACGCTGGCTCCACCCAAGTTGGGCAAAAGTCACCCAAGAGCGGAGGCAGCGTCGACCAGCTTTGGACCAAGTTGTCGGAAGTGCTCGTCGAAGAGTCACCTACCGTCGAGGATCAGGCCCAGATACCTGATCTGGGCCCGACGATAACACTAAAATGGGACCACACGGGAAGCACCAGCTTTCAAATAAAAAAGAATCAACAAAATCGGTTCACTCGGTCGAAAGTTATGAGGTACAAAAATAAAAATAAAATAAAAAAAATACAGTGGAATTGAGAACCTTCTCCTTTTTGAAGTCGGTTATTACTAAATAAAATGGTTTTTTTTAAACATAAAAATTATAAAATATTTTAAACTAAATAAGTAAATAGGTTTATGGTTTATAAAAGAATCAAGAACTTGAAATCAAACTAACCTATACAAAATAAACATACTACTCGTATATGTATTTACAAACCCTATAAACCCTAAAGAAATATGTACTTATTAGAAACGACTAAATTGTAAGTACTTTCAGATTATTTAGTTTAATATATTTTTAACCATTTTTTTAATTTTTTGGCACTTTCGATGCAGCTTAGGAAATAGCTAATCAATCTATGTTATGTAACAAATTAATAAAGCATAGTTTTTGTTACAATAAAAAAAGTAAATAACTAAATTTGACTTGTTTTATGATGACAAGAACATTTGCATAATTAAAACTCGAAATCTACTTGATTTGAGAGCTAGTTACTGTAAAACTGTCGCAGTCGTTGACATGAAAAATGAATACACGGGCAGACGACACTGGGATAGTTGGGACCATGCAAACGTTTAAAAATAGTGCTACAGTCACCAAATTTACTCTCTACCATTATAAACAAAAAATACTCAACTATTTGTCAGTTACATTGACAGTATCCTTTTACCAGCATATTATTTTAAAGTGGAAGTCGAATATCAAAATTTAACACCACCTTGTTAATTTTACGTAAATGTGATAGTGTATTCATTCATATTTATGATATCAGGTCAAATATGCAATGTTGTGCAACTACAAAATTGCATTAGGTAAGCACCTAACTTGAACTATGTTTTGTTTATATGTTTATTGAATTCCAAAGAAAGAATATGTATTAAGTCGTAAATAATTATGTTCGTTTCACCATAATGAATTGTTCGGTCATTGAAAACGTATAGTTTTTCAATACCTTTTCATAATTTATCATCGATAACCGTCTTTAATAGTTTACTTGGACATATGACTCTTCATAGAATTATGTTTTGGCTTTCTTTAAAAAAATATCTACCAGATATTTTTGTCTATGATTAGGTGTATAATAACACTGCCTCGTTGGTCTAGTGCTTAGCGTAAGCGACTGCTGATCAAGAGGTCTCGGGTTCGACCTTTTTCTTATAAGAAATTCTTAATAGTAGCCCGGAGTATGGAAGATGGCGGTGTTTCCCGCCCGTGTCTCGGAGAGCACGTTAAGCCGCCGGTCCCGGTTGTCCTGAACATCTATGGCAATCGTTATTGGGAAGTCAGTGCCCTCAAATATACTGACAACTAGTTCAACTTTCGAATTCAGTTCACCCTCAGAGTTGCGGAGGTCCGATGCCAGTCGCTCCGTGTAAAAACTGATATTCAGGTAAAACCGGTTGAACTAGTAGCCGATCCCAAATCTTGGGAATAATAAAGGCTAGGAAGATTTATTTTTTATTAGGTGTATAATAAGACCAATGATGAAAAGTACTAAAGTCGATTGCTTGGTCCTATAAAGTCTTCATCGGCGTCAAAACTAATCTTCAATACAACGCTTTAGATACGGGTATAATGTCATGAAACAGTCCTGCCCCGCCCGATGTCTGACACAACCTTTTAGCCTTTTAATCACCGACGATTATTACCTATCGTTTGACATTGGTACTTTAGTTTATAACGATATTGGATTGTCTCACACAACGGGTTCAGTAAGTATTTACTATCATAATTTATACATCTCATAATTATTCTAATTATTATAGTAGAGTATTCTTGAGTAAGTATTCTTTGATCATCTTTATCGCATAAGGCAAGACGGTTACCTACCTAACATGGAACTATGTCGCGTCGTCGCATAGCATAACAAGATAGTAACCTTCAATTCAATGGGCCTGTAATTGTCTATGATCTCATCCATTACCAACGAAGCTTATATCTACTAAATAACGTACGCAAACAAATATAAATAAAGAAACCGGTTAATTATGCAGATTATTAAGACCTGGCTGTAAATATCAAGCAAAGTTATCTTACAGTGGAATTTTTAACGCGTTTTCTAATGTAAATTTTGATCTTCTGAAATGTTTCTATTGATTGAGTTACCAAATTTTCTGTACTGCATCACCACGCCCGAGGTTGGCCTTGCGCCAAGGAGACGCCGCGTCGGTCGCGCCCGCCGGCCGGCTGGTATTTACGGCCAGTGTCTCAAAAGTATGCATGATTTAAAAAGAGCTCTGTTTATACTCGTAGTTCGTAATGCTTGATTAAGTTTAATGTTGTATAGTCACTTACCCATTATGTTAGCCATGTTTAATAATATTAGTTTCCTTCACACTGTTTGAAGCCAACGTACGCAGTGTTCACCTCCACTGCTCTTCACTAACTAACTGAGAATGAGAACTAACCGGCCTCGGTGCTGGCGCGGCTACGTAACTCGAGATGATGTCATACTATATCTTTTGAAATAAAATTCTCATAATAAAGGTTGAAGTACATATTATGGTGCGAGGGTGCGTTGTATAGTGCACTTATACCGTTTTTAACTTAAACTCTGGTTATACTGAATGAATGTGGTGTAGTTGTTTTTGCGTAGAATCACATTATGAACAAAAGTCGTACGGGTTTAAATGTGCCTACCCAGGCATTACGATGGGTGACCTTCACAGCCCTAATGTTATTCAAGGTTAATTTATTACGTAATAAAGATCAATCTAGGAATGCTACTTTAGTGCTAGTTATATATGTAGCACGCCTACGGAAGTTCAGTTTTTAACATACCTGACAGATGTAGATACGGCTGTGAAATTGTTTTGACTAAAAATTCCGCAAAGTTTAAAAATGATTGATGTTACGCTGTAGAAAATTCTTTGGAATTACATATATTATTGCATATATTATTCAGTTTATAACAGCTCATTAGGTAGAGTATCAGCGTCAGGAGGAGGTGGAATCCTTCATGGATAATCATCTGTTGTTGATCATCTGTACTGAACATAGATCGTTGACAACGCTACTAGCATAACTGGCATTTGAACCGTCTGATAATAATTTGTGAGTCATTTAAGTACGAACTGTCTAGTTGACCCCGTGACCGTATGATAAGTACTTTGTTGGCATATCGACAGTCGAGCAGTCTAATCACCTTTTTACCAGACTGCGTCAGAATGAGGGTACTGTTTTTCAGGCGTATGTATGTAGGTACATATGTGGGTATGAATGTCCATTTTTTGCCACGGCCCAAACCACTGGGAACGTTTTTTGGTATATGAGGTGTCGTTCACTTTATCAGAATTGTGCTAGTGACTAGGCTATATACATTTTCAATATGGTGCCCGTACCCCCGGTGCCCTTAGGGAGTAGGGATTGTAGTTTTTTATATCTTAGCAATATGGGTACCATATGAAAGATTGTGAAAAGAACATTTTAACAATAAATGTATCATATCACTATATCACGTAAATCAAACCCAAAAAGTTCTTAGATCGGCCACATGAGTTCACATGACCAAAATTGATTGAAAGAGTTGCAACGACTACGAGATTTGAACCCTACAATTAGATACTTGTCGGGTAATTAAACTAAAAAGTTTGGTAAAAATATAAAAACACAAAAAAACCCGGTCGGCTATTTTTATATTTATATTAGCATCCGCCCTTAGTATCCTAAGTTACTTCTAATACCTCCAAGAATATGTATATGAAGTTTCATGATGATCGCCATGATCGGTTAAGTAGTTTTCGCGTGAAGCGTTACAAACATACTTACATTCACATTTATGATAATATTAAAGATTTCGGCTTTGACTGCCTCGGTGGCGTAGTGGTTGAGTATGCGACTGCTGTGCTCGAGGTCTCGGGGTTCGATTCCCGGGTGGGACCAAATGTTGTATGATCTGTAAATATTTGTTTCGGATTTTGGGTGTTTTCTATGTATAATATGAATGTATTTACAAAAAGTTGGGCCCGTGTTTCCATCCAGTCAAGGTAGAGGCTCAAGTAGTTTCAAGACTCAAACAAGTTTAGTAGCCACTAGTAGATACGACAATGTTCCTGTACTCATTTTAAGGAAAACCATTTAAATAGGAACATTGGCTGACAATAGGTACCTATTTCAATTGTTATTCTCTTAATTGCAAGCTAGGTAGGTACTTGTTTTGCAAGAAATAATAAAAAAATATTGTAGGTATCTGAATCATATGTATTTAAATTAATATTACATGTTTGAAGTAGGTTATACCGCAAGATAAACCCTGTTTATTAAAGTACATTGTATAATATTATATATATATATATATCTACATATTTATAACTTGTTACGCAGTTGTTGTTATACCTTTTAAGAGTGTAGCTGATCTAAAAAAAGTAGCCTAAGTTACTTCTTATATCGTCAGCTGTCTGCCAGTGAATGTCCCGTCAAAATCGGTCCATTTCAGAGATTAATAAACAAACTTTAACAAAAAAAAAACAGGTTTCAAACAAAAAAAGAATCATCATAATCGGTTCACCCAGTCCAAAGATATGAGGTAACAAACATAAAAAAATACAGTCTAATTGAGAACCTCCTCCTTTTTTGAAGTCGTTTAAAAAAACAGACAGACCGGCATAAAATTCAAAAATTGATTTTTATCCAAGTACCTTATAAATTATAATACTTTCATAAGCACTTAATGAAGAACTGGTTATTCGAAATTACAAACAGACCCTTCAATTTTATTTATTTGTAATTTGTATATTAGACTATTGTGTATTAGACTAGCTAACCCGCGCAACTTTTCCATCTGGCAAACGGATTAATTTTCCGATTTTGACAAACATTCAATTTGTTCTTATTGGGCGTAGCATGATACAACCTTCTTCTACATATAAATAGGCTATCCACAACTAAAAGATTTGTACGTGTTCCTGAGATTAGCGCGTTCAGCCAAACAACAAACTCTTCAGCTTAAAAATAATAATATAAATGAAATTATTCTATTGAAATTGCCACCAATTCGCAGTAACTAACATGGCTAGGCGGAGGCTGCTTTAAGTTTATGAGCGGAAAGGGCAATATAACAGTGGTATGACGTCAACACCAAAGTCAGGTCAGGTCACCTACATTAGGGAGGTGGGCAGACAGATTTACGAGATACGAGTCGTAACACGATCAATACAATATTGGGTTGACGTTTGACCTTAATTGTGTTCAAACATTATAAGAAGAACATTATGTTTATAGGAATGCCAATTTCTTCGATTGTAGCGTACGTTATTATTAAATTCAATTCCATCAAGTAATGATTTAACTTTTTTATATACGCAAAGATACAGGATGTTTTTCTGGTGTTTCTGGAACCTGAAGGGTAGTGCGATTTCCGTCGTTTCGATATTATCACCCAAATGAGTGGGAGTTGAATTAAAGTGTAGTATTCTAAATATTTGATGAAAAAAAGGTGTATGAAAAAAGGTGTATGAATGCAGGTATTTCAATGAGACAAAACCATTTAAATTTGCTTTGAGACGAAACCTCTTTTGAGGAAAATCACCGTAAATAATGCTCGATTTTAATTTGGGCAATAAATTGCCTGTTTACGTAATTTCAATAAAATCCGTTTAATTTTCAATTCTATGTATCTAATTATAATAACCTTGTTCTTCTTTCTTGTATGCATACTTTAGTACATTTTTATTAATAACATTTTTTTGTAAAGTATTAAAAGAAACAAACTCAATAATTACCTACCTAACGATTTTGAAATTCGGTCGATCGTATTGTAGGAAAAGTAGTATATTGCTAAAACTTATTAATTTATACGTCAATCTTTGCTGCATGTGTGTCAGAGTGGCGTGTCGGGCGCAATGAATTTGAATGTCTTAATAATATATATATATATAACTAGCTAAAATATAACTTTGTTTTGCCATATAAAAAATAATTGGGGTACGAAAATAGATGTTGGTCGATTCTTATACCTACCCGATATGCACACCAAATTTCATAAAAATCGGTCCAGCCGTTTCAGAGGAGTATGGTAACGAATATTGTGACACGAGAATTTTATATATAAGACTAGTTTTTGCTCGCGGCTCCGCCCGCGTGTATGTCGGTTTTCGCTGCAAATAGTAGCCTATGTGTTATTCTGATGTAGGTATAAGCTATATTACTGTAAAGTTTCATCCAAACCCGTTAAGTAGTTTTTGCGTGCAAGAGTAACAAACATCCATCCATCCATCCATCCATACTTACAAACTTTCGCGTTTATAATATTAGTAGGATTATATTGTTCAGTTACTTTTGACATTTTAGCGTTTAGCTACTTTTGGTAATGTGTTGTTCAGCTACTTTTGGTATTGTGTTGTTCAGCTAATTTTAAACTTTTAAGACGATCATGCAATTCTGGCGCTAAGCTTAATAAGTTTTATAGGTAGGTATGCTACGGTTGTACCTATATGAATTTTTGGAACATTGAAAAGGTCAGCTACTTTCGAGGTTGAATAAATCAATAGATCTAGTGAATAATTAATACATATCGAAAATAGTCAAAAAGGTTTGTTTACGCACCTGGTTTCAATAGATTTCCTTTACTTTATTGATTAATCTTGACATAGTATAACATGAAGTCGATTCCGCTGTCTGTTGGCTTGGATATTTTAAACTACTGAACGGATTTCAATGCAGTTTTCAGCAATAGATATAGTGATTCAAGAAGGTTTAAATGTAGGTATACATATAAATCTTCTTATTGATAGCTGTGTAAAAGTACAACACCAAACGCGGGTAACATCTAGTTATGTAAAAACTCAGCATACTACAAAGATATGACTAACAAACACACAAAGGTATGTAATGGAAAGGTATGTATGTAGACAATTTTCAGTATATATCTATATAATTCCTTTATTATACCAGCAATTCATGAGTAATGTATACAACTTACTAGCTGATCCGGCAAACGTTGTTTTGCCATAAAAAAAATTGGGGTATAAAAATAGATGTTGGTTGATTCTCAGACCTACCCGATATGCACACCAAATTTCATAAAAATCAGTCTAGCCGTTTCAGAGGAGTATGGTAACTAACATTGTGGCACGAGAATTATATATATAAGATTATTTAAATCTCGGAAGCAGCTCCAACGATTTTCATGAGATTCAGTATGCAGGGGGTTTCAGAGCCAATAAATTGATCTAGCTAGAATTCATTTTTAAAAAATTTACCACGGTTTTTACGGTCATCCAGATACTCACGATTATGCTAAACGGTGTTTGAAGTCAGCCAAGGTTGTAGATATAGATAAGTCAAAATTGGTGGGGTATGGTAAGTAGCTAATTGTTTTTTGTAAAATACAGCAGATGGAAGCAAGCAAAAGAACATTTGTTAAAAATGCGGTTTTGCATTATTGGTTTATTTGTGTGATTGGTAGATATGCAAAACATAGAGGACAAATATTATTATGTCGAATACAATAAAATATTACCTCCTTTTTGAAAACTTCGCATTGTGTCCTCCTTGTGTCGTTATCCTCAATCCTGAGGGTCGTGCCCTCTATTTGGCACTAATGCGCGAGTGATAGCTCGCCACCTGTTTCTATCCTGAGCACTGTGTAGGGCAGCATGGATCGTAGTGCCGAGAGTAGTGCAAACTTGGTCCGCCCAGCGCAACGGGCTACGGCCCCTGGGTCTTTTCCCCTCTATTTTATCCGTCACCATCAGTCTTTCAAGGTTATCGCTTTCTCTCCTCGCAATGTGGCCAAAGTATTCGAGTATTCTGCGGATACACAGGGTCGATAGGCGCTCACGGATGTTAAGTTCTTTTAGGATGGATGCGTTAGTACGATGGGCTGTCCAGGGTATTCGTAGCAGCTTCCTCCAGCACCACGTCTCGAAGGCATCATCACGTTTACGGTCGGCAGCCTTATCGTCCACGTCTCGACACCGTACAGGAATATGGGGAAGATGAGGGTTCGTACCAGCTTTATTTTTGTTCCTCTAGAGATGTTGCGGTCCTTCCATATCCTATCCAGGTCAGACATTGCACTCTTAGCCATACCTATTCGTCTCCGAATCTCTTTTTGAGCTGATCCGGTGTTGGTGATGTTGGAGCCAAGGTAAATGAAGTCCTCAACCACCTCGAGGCTAAGCGAACCTGTGAGTTCCAGTTTGGCGGTTCTGTCAACAACCATGACTTTTGTTTTGGTCCTGTTTATTTTGAGCCCTAGGTCTTCACTGGCTCTCTCCATTCTGCTCAAGAGAGCATACATCTCGGCCTCATCCGCAGCTAGGAGAGTGGTGTCGTCTGCGTAACGAAGATTCGAGACTTTGACGCCACCAACAGATACGCCGCCGCTCCAGTCCTCGAGTGCTCGCCTGAGGATATACTCGCCGTAGATGTTGAATAAGATCGGAGACATTATGCAGCCCTGGCGCACACCTTTTTCAAAGGAGAATGGTTTTGAGAGGGTTATGTCCACCCTGACGATGCCCCTGCTGTTACTGTAGAGCGACCGTAGCAGAGACGTAAGGTGTTGCGGCACGCCCATCTCGTCCAACACCAGCCATAAGCAGTCCCATCTGACGCAATCAAAGGCCTTGCTATAATCCACGAAACATAGTACCACTGGTGTTACGAATTCATAGGCTTTCTCAACGATCTGCCTAAGGTTGAGCAGTTGTTCTCTGGTCCCCTTGCCTTTTACGAACCCTGCTTGTTCCGGTGGAATTTGCCAATCCAAAAAGTGGCGGATGCGGGCATTAATTATGTGAAGCGAACTTTGCCCCCGTGTGAGATTAAGGCAAGGGTGCGATAGTTGTCACATTGCTTCGTGGAGCCCTTTTTGTGAATGGGAAGAACAACGGACTCCGTCCAGTCGCGAGGCCGTATGCCGGTACGCCAAATGTTGGCACAAATGCCATGCAACAGGTCGATGCCCAGTTCCCCGAGAAGGATAAGGGTTTCGGATGTTATTTGATCTGGGCCAGGGGCTTTCCTGGCCTTAAGCGATCCGAGGGCTGTTTCTATCTCCGATCGTAAGATTGTGGGTTCAGGCTCAAAAGTGCACCAGCTAGGGGAGGGCAGAGGCAAAGACTCACCATCACTCCTGTAGAGTTGACCGCAATAGAACCGCCATCGCTCTGCAATGTCCACCAGGTCATGCAGTGGCTGGCCGTTTTCATCGTCTATCACCCACGTTTTCGGCTTAAATTTCTTGGACAGAATGCGAACTTTTTTGAAGGGATCAGCGGTGTGAGCTTGGAGTGAGTGCTTCTCCAGATCTTTGCAAATAGATTCGATGAAGTAGTTCTTGTCTCTGCGGCACTCATTTTGTATGGCTTTACATAGCTCTCTGTACTTGGAACGGTCTTCAGGTGTCGATGAGATTCTCAATTTTAAGTCCTTCCTCTCCAGGATGAGCCTCCATGTGTGATCGCGCAGCCAGCAGGACTTTTTGGCGACTTTCGGCCGAGTTCTCGTTGCTGCCTTCAGTGCATTGTGTATGTGTTTTTTAAAGTGTTCCCACTGCGTGTTCACATCTGTTTGATCAGGTGGTGGATCATTGTCGATGGCTGCTTTGAAGGTCTCGGCTAGTAGTTTCTGTTCCAGCAAATCAAGTTGTTTGGGTCTAGGTTGATAATGCGTTCTGGGTGCCTTCAGGCGAAGAGTGCAGTTGGCAACAAGTAGGTTGTGATCGGACCCGCACTCGGCACCTGGGAAGGTTTTGACATTAGTTACAGACGACCTCCACCGCGACTGTATTAAGATGAAGTCAATTTCTGTATCTGTCACCGGGAGATCTCCAGGTGTACAGGCGCCGAGGATGATGCTGGAAACAGGTGTTTGTGATGGTGAGTCCTCTACCAATGCAGAACTCCAGTAGTCGCTGCCCGCGATCGTTTCTCGTGCCGATTCCGTGCCCGCCAACCGTGCTCCTGATGTGGTCGTCCGAGGCCGTGCTTGGGTGCACGGCCTCGGACGACCTTGACCACGACCTTGGCATTCCAATCTCCCAGTATCATCACTATTTCGCGGGAAGATACAGTCCCGAGAGTTGTTTCAATAGCTCGATAGAAACTGTCAATGTCATCTTCAGAGGACGATGAATTCGGCGCATATACTTGAACCACATTCAAGACGCAACGGCTTGGTGTTCAGCCTGATGGTGATGATTCTGTCTGAGACGGGGTTGTAACCCAAGACGTATTTATTGAACTCAGCTGGTATCAGGAACCCCACGCCACCCACACTTGATTGGTCAGAGCCAGAGAAGTAAAATGTGGAACCGGCTGGAGTTCTGAAATGGCCGATCCCGCGCATGTGGGTCTCGCTGATGCCCAGCACCGTGATATTGAGGAGCTTTATCTGTCTCTCGACAATGCTCAGTTTGCCGCTCTGTAGTAGGCCTCGAACATTCCATGTTCCTACTCGGTGGTTGGTTCGGAGTGAGGCTTTGCTGGATTGGTCATCAGTAGCATTTTTTCCAGTCAGGGTCTGATGACACGCCCCACTGGAAGCCTCGGTAGCATACTTCACACCACTCGGCCCGGATACCTGGTGGCGCCGGTGGTTAGTCGGATCGTCCAACAGTCGTTCGTTCTTATTATTGTCCAGCATAAAGGTTTTCGTGGGGTCGTAATGATGGTGGGTCTCCGGGTCCTTCCATATCAGTATTTTGGGGGTGTTTAGTCTCCCTGGCCACTGGGTGCCACTTTGCGACGCTGGGTGGTTCGCATTGTGTAGATATGTAATAATTGAAGGTTGTAATACTTGTAATTATGAAACAGCACGAAAACACACTTCTAACAATACAACTTTCTATAATGAGATTGGTTAAAAGTTAAGAAACGTTTAGGTAGGTATATTTAACTAGAACAATCTATACTTCCATACTAACCACATCATCACATCACACTTCACACTAATTTAAAAAGGCGAAAGTTTGTGTGTATGTTTGTTACTTCTTCACGCAAAAAGTACTGGACGGATTTGGGTGAAACCTTACAGTAATATACCTTATACATCAGAATACCACATAGGCTACTTTTTTCCGCGATAACCGACATTAACGCGGGCGGAGCCGAGGGCAACAACTAGTATTTAATACTCCCATCTTCAAGACAGTTAACATGCATATTGTTTTAAAATAAACTGTGAAGTATGTCAAAGGAATGCAAAACATGTGTCGAATAAGATATAGGTATAATACCTAATTGGTTTGTTTTTATTTCAAACAATTTTTATCCCTTTTGGAATTAAATTGTCGAATCTACCTGTATATTTCAATGTTCAACAAATAAAGACAAAGAAAAGAATGAATACAATACTGTCGGGCATGTTGATCTATGTCCGTTTAAACCGACTTCAATAAAGGAGAGGGTTCTTAAATTGCCTTTTTTTAATTAACCAATCTCCAGTTTTAACTAGATAGATCATTGAAAATTTTCTGAATTTACATAAAAAGAGTACCTACTTGTTCTAGAAAAATATTGATCCTGTATATCAATGAAGTATTTAATCAATCATATTGAAAAAAAAAACTATCTCCTTAGTTTAAAACTAGAGATAGCTAAAAACGACCGCTAATGATTAGTGACCCCGACACCTTAGCCGGTTTCAATTCTTAGTCAAGTCAAATACTAGGGTGATGAGTATTATCACTCGTTCTATATATTATGTTTGCTGAGTTGCTACTTCTTTATTTGTTCTTGAAGATAGTTTTAATATAATTTTAGTCATGCTGTGTATTTGTATAGAATGACTAAAGGCAGATGTGAACAACTATCATTTCTTTTGCTAGCGCTTCCGTTACATACAACAACATACGAAAGGAGATGTCCAAGTAATGTATGGGGCACAAACCCCAGACTATACGGAGATCAAATAAGTAGTATTTGATAGCTGAGATATCTAAAAAAAGAATTTAAAAGGTTCATGAAGCAAAGCAGATTCTGAAAAAAGTTATGAAAGTTTAAATAAAATTATATCACTCCGACAACATCATTTTTTCCCAATATATTTTAAAGTTATACTGTCAGGTCTAAGATTTTTTATGTGTGCTCATGTCAAAATATATACTACTAGCTCATTCCCATGGCTTCACTCGTGTGGAAAGTCCATGAAAAGTAAATTGTGTCATTCTCCAACGTTTTTGATCTCCAAAAACAAATATGTCCTTTGTTGGTTACAAGGTTAGTTTTATAGAATGAAAATAAAAGAAAGAACATTATTTTTATGCATAAAATATAACTGCATGTTATTAGAATATTCTTTCAATACCACTGATGGAATAATATAGTTCTTGATCATTTTCATTTCAATTTACATCATGACATCCTATAATCTATACCATGTTTCTTCATGCTAGCGCTCTGTAAAAAGTACATATATATGAATCAATATTCACATTTATTAAAATTATGTTATCATTGTTAACAAAGGGAACGAAAATCGGCGCGTGAGAGAAGTTGTAGCAAATTGTTTTTTTTATGTGATTCATAAGTTTATTGAATGTTGCCAATGTTCAAATCATAGTTCGACTTTTTATAAATGCTCTTTCTTTATTTTTTAACCGACTTCCAAAATGGAGGAGGTTCTATGTTCCACTTTATGTATTATTATTTTTTTTTTAAATATGTTCACCGGTTACTCCGTCAATTGTGGACCGATTTTGAAAAAAAAAATTGTATTCGAAAGGGTATGCTCCCGAGGTGGTCCCATTGCCACCATATCAGGATCTGATGATGGGATCCCAGGGAAATCGAGAGAAACCCTCAATTTTTATAGGCACATACTATGTTTTTCGTATATTTTCTGAAGTTACACCGGTATTTGCGTCTGGTAGTCGATCTTTCATTCTCTTAATTTAGTGAAGCAGTTTCCAAAATGCTGTTTTTGGCAGTACCTATGTGTATCTTCTATTTTTAGTATGTAGTATGTAGTTTTAGTCAATACTCAGAACGTCGTTTAAAGGACAAAACTTTTTATTGATTTTTGATGATTTTTATTGAGTTTTTCGCTTGGTTTAGAATTTAGGAGCCACCAAATTAACTCCATTGTTTATGCTATACCACATCGGGTAGGTATAGGGTAAAATTGTCCTAAAATAAATATGGTAGCTAAATTATAAATGTTCTGAACTTCTGAGGCGTATTGAAATCGGTATGACTCTTAAATATTTGTTTAATGAGGTTATGATCAGCATCATAAATGTATTTCATGATCGTACTTGCTTTCAAACGCATGTTTACTTTTTCAATTATATTTTTAGAGCGAGCTCTTCACGATGTCAGCCTATAAATAATTTCAACTCCAGCGGGTGAATGAACTTTTTTAACTTATTATTACTGAGAAAGTGAATAAGGATAAATAAATTAAAATAATTGAGTATGAAGTATAATAAAGTAGTAGAATTGGAAAAAGCAATCAAAGATTGGAAATACTAATTTCTAAGGAAATAGTACGGTTGCAATATAAGGTCACATTTTAAGATTAATATGATAGCGGTTTATACAAGATCTCTGTAAAACCTTGAATATAGAACACTGAATAGCTGAATATGCATGGGTCGATTATCCAGCAGAACATTTTTGTGCTGTGCGTTGATCTCTGGGTATGTCAGGCAGTCAGTCAGTCACATTACTCTTATATATATAGAAGACTAGCTTTTATACGCAGCTTCGCTCACGCAGACTTTCATCCCCTGATTTACCCCCTTAGGGGTAGAATTTCAAAAATTCCTTTCTTAGTGCTCATTTACGTTATATAAAGAACCTACATGCAATATTTCAGAATTCTAGCTTCAGCGGTTTGGGCTGTGCGTTGATCTCTGGGTATGTCAGTCAGTCAGTCAGTCACCTTACTCTTTTATATATATAGATAGATTTGGGGCGAGACTCTTTTACTATAGTCCATATTTAATCAGGAAAGCCTAGTGTGCTGTTTTCCTAGCAGTTCTACATGACCGAAGTATTCCTTTAACATAAAATCAGCTTAACATAAACATCACTTTTGGATTATACCTAGATACTAGCTGAATGTTAACACGTACGTAACCGGAATCTCAATATCGATTCAAATAATTCTGATAAGTATTTTGCTTAGGATTTTAGTGCCATTCTGTGAGACTATTTTTTAAGTCATGTGTGATGTATGTCTGTCGTCCATAGAATCTTAAAAAGTCACGATCAAGTTTAGAACATAAAATTACAATTGTCCATGTGTGTGAAAATTTCCTGGCAAAGCTTTATTTGTTGAATTTTTATAGGTAATTGGCATTCAATGAACTTGAAAAATACTTTTTTTTTTTAAATATTTATGGGCCTGCCAAAGTGACTCCAATAGAGAGCATGAGCAGAACTGCAGAATCCAAGAGCAGTGATCTCCTTACTCATTGCGAATGCAGGCAATGCAGCATGGTGACCCACACTATGGCTGCCTGTTACGATGCTTCTGCATCATTGGGCCTCCGGTCTCGCACTCACCAATAAAACACGACAGCACGAATGTTGTCATTTTAGGTTAACTGATTTTCAATCAGCACTGTGATCTTTTCACGCAAGTTTTTGCCTTGCGCACCCAACTTATGGAACCAATTGTCGCCTGAATATTTCCGGACCAAGTGACCTTAAAAAAAAGCGATCTCCCTCCTCAAAGTCTGGTAAACTGCTTGTCACTTTTGAATTGCAGGTATTCTCTGCTCATTCAAAACCTTTGCTTTATGAATTCTATATTAATATTGTAAATTCGAAAGTAACTCTGTCTCGCTTTCACGGCAAAACTGTGCATGCAAATTTGGCATGGAGATACTTTAATTGTTTAGGAAGGACATAGGCTACTTTTTGTCACGATAATTTACATACATATGGGCGAAGTCACGTGCATAGGCTGGTATAATAATAAATAAGTTAATTCTAGCAAAGTCCAGAGTGGTAGATTGGATGAAGACTTAGAATACAGATTTAGATAAAAATATTTAAATTAAAGACTAGGATATTAGTGCTCCAAGATAAGTCCAGTCCAGTCCAGAATAAGAAACATTAAATTAATCTTAGACAATTTAATCAAAACGTTTAGTTGAGACATTATTTTGACCTCTTTAACTCATTTAGCAATAGCTGGACGAAATAAGACTCAAATATTTACTTCGACCTGTTCAGCGTACATTACCTACACGCTCATACAAGCACTACTGGATTCCACAATCATGACTGATGATTACATGATGTATTTATAAAAGTAATCGGTATCTGGGAGCAATCAATCACTTCATTAGAAGATAGGCTACGAGTCAGTCTTGATTATGAATATTATGAAAAGGCAAAGGCAGCAAAACCTTAGTGTTTAAGACGACCTACAGCGAAAATACTATTTGATTTAAATATTGGATACAGAAATCAGATAAGAAAATAATCTTTGCGATTGTGACATAAGTACTAGTTCAGATTTAGTTTACTAAGAAATGATCAGATCATTTCGTATTATAAACCGATTAACTCAGAGGGTTCGAATGTGCCAAATGCTAATTTATTCTAGTATTGATCTAGTAAGTGGGTACCTAAAGGTAATTTGTTAGAGCAAGTGACCCTGAGCCCACTGACTGACTGGCTTGCTATTGAAATGATTCATGTTATTATGACTTCGATATCTCACGATGCTCGGTGTACAGTTACCTACTGTGATATTATGTCAATGACGGTACAAAAGGCAGGGTATTTCTCTTGTGATATCAGTGTTTATTTTTAGATACTTGGACTTGTCATAGTCATCAATGTGTGGTTGTTATTGTAAAGATTTTTTTAATTCGGTTAGTTTCTAGTGTTTTTCTTTTTTCAAATTATTGTTTTGTTGGATTTTTAATAGGTACTTACTAGGATAGCAAAACCGACTGTAGAAAAATAATAATCCCAAACACGGGAAAATATGGGATGAGGAATAAATTAAAATATTGCAATTGGTCAAGAGTGCATCGATCTTTTATAAAGTAAAAAAAAAAAAAGATTCTGTGGTTGTCGATTTTTGACACAGGACACCTTGTTGGATTCGAACAATCTAGTTTTGTTAAAATATACACTACTAGTTGTTGCCCGCGGCTCCGCCCGCGTATATGTTGGTTATCGCGGCAAATGGTAGCCTATGTGTTATTCTGATGTATAAGCTATATTAGGTACTGTAAAGTTTCATCCAAATCCGTTCAGTAGTTTTTGCGTGAAAGAGTAACAAACATCCATCCTTCCATTCATCCATCCATCCATCCACACTTACAAACTTTCGCGTTTCATTATTAGTAGGATGCACTTATTAGTTGTTGCTATTATCATATTTAGGTAGGTATGTATTTACGAGTAGAATTGTGCAACGTTTGTTACAAATTATTTTATATCCAATTTTTGTAAACTTTCTAATATTACAAAAGCTATTACCATGACTCATTCGGGCTTGTTTTTTGACCTTATTGCGAGGACAAATTATGTTCAATTAGAAACCAACATCATACCTCTACATATTTTGTTTATGTCGTCACAGATATAAATAAGTACAATTTATTTAAATGTGTGACGTATTGTTTCTCTATGACATCACCATTAATAATATGATGTCATCAATGACTGGTTTGATGAAACCATTGCAGCATTGGCGTCGATTCATATCCATGAAAGTATTTTAACCGACTTAAAAAAAGGAGGAGTTTCTCAATTCGACTGTTTTTTTTATGTTTGTTACCTCATAAGTTTCGACTGGGTGAACCGATTTTGATGATTATTTCTATTTGAAAGCTAATGCTTCCCGTGTGGTCACATTTCAATTTGGTCCAGTTCTTGAAGTCTTTTGTTGTTAAAATTTGTGATTATTTACACCTTAAGACACCTAACACTAGTTATAAATCTTCATTCCAAACTAGTAACAGTGTGTATTAAGTAGGTACGTTAGTAAATAATAATAAGCAGTTTCATTAGGCAAACAGGACAATTTGTTGATTAAATATACCTATCTACTTTTATTTCAATCATTGGTTACAACACGACTCATAGATCAATAGGTTATATTAAACCCAACAATGATAAATAGTAGTGTTCTTCCATCACAATTATTTGAAGAGGGACATCTCATACAGCATTTATGATCACTAACCACAATTTAACAAGATCGTAGTTGGAAAGACAGCATTCTTATTTTTTACTAGCTGCGCCCGCGACTTCGTCCGCGTGGAACAGTGATTTTGGGTAGCAGTTTTAATTATTAAGGCTAATATTATTTTAAAAATAAGACACACTTTTCACTATTAAAACATATTTAAGTATTTATATAAGTACATAAAATAAAAAGTATTTTGTATGAGCTTATTTCGACATTCGACATGGCCAAGGCTTTCAACCTGTTCTTGCACCGTTCGCTTCTCTCCGACCTCTAAGCATTCGGTCTGCCTCCTAGAGTCGTCTCTAGATTGACTCTTTTCTTCATCAGCACCTTCGCATTCGGGTTCTTTGCGACGGACGCCGCGGCCTCTGTTTTTCTGGAGGTAAACGCTAGCGTACCTCAGAATTCGGTCCTGTCGCCCAAGATGTTTCTTCTGCATGTCAATGACATATTAGCCCTTTGCAATATACATTGCTATGCAGACGGTAGCACAGTGCATGGGCGATATTATGGATACCCTGCAGCCAAGATAGTAGACGTTGAGGAAAATGGATAGGAGCTTGTCGCTGAGCTTGACCGGGTTTTGAACCGCATTTAACAATGGGGTGATGAGAATCTGGTCCAGTTCAACGTTAAGAAAATACAGGTGTGCCCGTTCTCTACCAAAAAGTCTCCGTTTCTTCCCCTCCCCACTTTTCAGAGCACTCAACTGCCACTACGGGATAAGCTCGGTGTCCTGTGCATGGATATTTGCCGAGACCTCAACCCACGGGAGTACATCGAGGGCACCACTAAGGCAGCCTGAACAGGGTGAGACGGTTTTTCGCGCCCGAGCATTTGTGACTCCTTCATAAGACCCAGGTACTGTTCTCATCTTTGTGATGGATCTAGGCATTGATTTTCTCGATCTTTTGCAGCGGCAATCAGTCCGCATTATCAACAGTCCCAATACTACCGATTCCTTTGAGCCTCTGCAGTTGCGGAGAGATATCGCCTCTATGGCAGTCCTCTACCGCTTTACCATGGAGAGTGTTCTGAAGCGTTCTTCCAACTGATCCCACCTTCTCCCTTCCTCTACAGAACAACACGTGCTGGTCTAGGAAGTCACCGCCTCAGTCTTAGAAATACGCTCTCGAACCAAACGGTTTGGTTCTGCATTGTCTGCTTTCACAGCGAGTATGGTTGCCTCCACTGTTGGATTCTGCTTGAGTTTTCCCTCAGTCTGAGCAAATTCTTAATTTTTTCAATTTTAAAATACTACGTTTTTGATTTGCCATCCTTTGTCAAAATATAGTGAATTAGCTGATTTGATACACGCGATTGTGCTGCCCATTTGAAAAACATGTTTTTTTTAAATGAACTGCAACTTTAACCGTCTGTCTTTGGGCTTTGATAATTGGTAGTGCAAATGTTGTTTTCAGCGGAAACTGCATTCTTTTAAATTGAAATTGCAAATAAGTTTGAATTATTGGAATACGGGGAATTGAAACATTTTCTTTTACAATGTTGTACCCCAGATGTGTATTTTGTAGCCGTGTACCATTACATATCTTTGTCGCTCAAGATTTCTTATTAGATAATAGGACTGGAACATTAACTTTCAGTCTTAACTTATGGGAATGCGCTCCTGATGATTCTAAAGATTTAAAAAACTTTGTGCATAAGCTATGATATGACTGGTTCAGTTTCCCTTGCATTGTTTCATGAGAGGTATTCGTTAACATCTTCCTCCACGTCTGACATGATCCGTTCGTTTATTTGATAACTGTCTCATTAGTCGGCGGATCAGAATATATATTATTTTTAGATCATGTGTGCTATCATATACCAGAACTCACGTCTCAGTGTAATCATGTCGTTACTGTCATTTGGCATACAATCATCTCCTATTTTTAGAAGAGCATTTGCATATTGACCACGAAGCAAATACAAAGAGGAGATGCCCTAATGAAATTTTTGTATGAAACAATGCGTGACAATTTGCGGGGGTGAGGGGGGGTTACTTTGCCCTTTGCCATCTACCAATCAATAGCAAAACTACTTGCATCGTTACATGTTGATGTTGCTATGTAGTTTAGCTATTTGACACTAAGCGTACGATGTAAGGGACATACAGGGACGTACTCAGAATTTTCTTATCAGGTAGTTATTTTTTTAAAGTCAATTTTGTAAATCATTTTGATGCATGTATCGCAAAAATATTATTAGTAAGAAACATCGTACATAACATCTATACTAATATATTCTATACTAATATATGAAGCGTAAGAGTTTGTTTGTTTGAACGCGCTAATCTCACTCTCGCTAATCGCCAGGAACTACTGGTCCGATTTGAAAAAAAAATGTGATTTTTTTTATTATTTTAGTAGGCCGATCAATGCCCATAGAGATAGTTTAGGTTATTACTTCTTTGATTAATCACAAATTATTTTTTCTGCCACAGCAACTTTATATAACAAATCCTAAAGCTGTGAGGTATTCTCAACATGAAATCAATTTACAATCACAGAAATACTTTACATTTGGCATCAAAGACAAATTAACAAACAAATATGGCGGCGCGGGGACATAATAATATGCTGTTCAACCAATCAGCGCGCGACTTGCGATTCGTAGATACCATTTTACAATCTCGCGAGATAGATTACAATCAAACGGTTTTGACAATCTGACGGTAATATATATATATTAAAGAGAGAGAACAAAAACAAAGAAATATAGTACAACAACAAACACATACAATAAAGAGAACAATAACATACAAGTAGGAGTATAATACAAAAAAAAAAATGTTTCTTCAAATTAGTTTTTCATTTATTATATTTTCAAATTCTTCAGTTTTCGATTGATTAATTTCGTTGTGGGTTCCGAGAAAGTTTAATTTTTCTGGGATTCCTGGGATAGAATTTTAGTTAGTTAGAAAACCTATCAAATAATCAGTATAAGTAAATTTTGTTTCATTTTCAAGTACTTTAAATTCTAGATTAATATAGATATAATTTGAATATAGATAAAAAAATAATTCTAATTACGACCCTGTCTCTTTGTTCTGTTGATGTTTGTTTTCCTAGTTGACGATAGACGTCAGTGTTCACAAAATGATTACAAAAAATACAAAAAATAATACTTTTTCGATTAAAAATTCTTTAGGCAAGAATGCAGAACATATTTCAATAATTTTTTATGATTTACTTTATAAATACTCAGCTCTACGAACCTTTGTATTTTTATTTCCCATCACACAAAGTTTTTCCATCTAGTGGCGAATAGATTTAACTATATTTCAACAACACACTGAGAGATTTTTCTAGAACTATTTTAAGAAATTAAGTATAAAATTACTTACAAATGAAATATTATGCCATTCATGGCACCAGAACGTCTATCCAAGTTATTTGTACAAGATAAAACACAACACTTCATCTTTTATAAGGAATAATCCGAGAATATTCAAGGATTGCGATTTTTCGATAAAGTTCTAGAACATTGACGTTGACAGTCTAATTTGTAAGTCGCGATAACTGCGATGACGTCGGGACCTGTATTTTGTCACGGGACCTATGCGCTTATGCCATCTCCTCTTTGTATTTGCTTCGTGATATTGACACTGCTCATAAATAATTGTGAAGTTGTACTCGCATAATTGTAGTAAGACTGTAACATCGTTTTTTTAGTTTTCAATGTTTAACAATTTTTGTTTCAGCGCCCTCTCGTTCACTGTAGTTCGAACTACAATTGGATTTTGTGCGCGATCGAAGTACCGGGCTGTTGGTACACCTAGGTGGCACTAGGTGGCGTTTTTTTGAAGGATATTTTTTTGTTAACATTATGACACTTAGAAATAGTGAGACATTATCATATGTGTATCATACGATTCTCATTACATCTTAAATTGATCTCAAATAAGCAAGGAGTATGGAAGTTGTACGTCCTGTTCGCACATCCAGAAATGGGGTAGGGGAATCATCGAGAATATTCGATGAGAAGTCTATATAGAGGGGTGTGTGGCATATTCTTTTTTATTTCTTAAACCTTCTCTCATGAACTCTGAGGAAGCTTTGCTTACAGTGTATATTAATATCCTTGTTGGTAGTGTTTGTGAGTGTTCAAGTCCCACTGTCTGTGGTAAGTTAACCTCAAAAAGGTTTTTCCTTATTATCTTAATGTATGTAGAATATGTCCTCAGGCTATTTAATTTTGTTTATAGGGTCGATAGATTACCGCTGAAAGACAACCTACATTTTACCTGTCTTGTGGTTCGAGATTTGTGCTGAGGACGGTTGACTATTGGCAGCTCACAGCTCACTCCTCAAGACCCATCTGCCCTACCTTGAGGGAAGTTCACATAATCTGTATATGAAAATTAATTAATATTTTTACCTAGCACCCACAAGTTGGATCACTGGTGGACGTCTCCTCAAGCTACCTTGAGCTGGAGAGAGTCTACGGCTGACTACCTCGAGTCAGAGAGGTGACCAGAGGGTGGCTATCCTGTGCTGACCAGTCTACAGGCTTAAAGTGTTAAAGAAAAGACTGTATAATTTTATTTTTTATTTTAAGACTACCTCATAAGTTTATTTATAAATTTATATTTAAATTTCACATTTGTAAAACAACTGGAACAAGAATAAAAGTTTGTATGAGTCGTAAGTTGTCTCATTGAAGTCTTCCTTGGACCCTCCGCACCCTCACTATAAAATTTTATCAAAATTCTTACGGCGCCCTGAGGTATCATATTCTATCCTGAGTCGAAACCGGTGAGTTTCCACCTGACAAGTTCAGGGGTTACAAGACAAAACTTTTTAACATGTACCCATAATACATATGTTTCATACAGGCATTTATTTCATCTTGCGGCGTACCCCTTTTGCTTTTTTTTGTGTTTAAATCCCGCCGGATACTTTTCCTTCGGATTTTTTCACGAAGAAAATTATTTGAATAAACAAAAAATCATGTGAACAAATCGAATCCTAGTGAATAATAACGAATTTGTAGTAGCAAAATTCAACATCCGCATGCGGCACAGTCGTCTGCCCTCACATGTCTGCCCGTTCGGGTAAGCACACTTAAGCATATTGTGATAACTCAGTAAATGTTACATCTGAATAGCTCTAATATTTTGTCTCCTGTCCCAAACTCATGAAGCATTTTCGCAAACCTTGCATCATCATCATCAGCCTATCGCAGTCCACTGCTGGACATAGGCCTTGCCTTCACAAACCTTGCATATTTCCATACAAACTTTCATTCCCTTATTGCTATTTTACCTTGATTTTAAAATTTTATTTATTTTATTATAAATTTAATTATTATCTTATTATTTTATGGAAGCCTTTATGGATAGCCTTCCTCGATGAATGGGCTATCTAACACTGAAATAAGTTTTCAAATTGAACCAGTAGTTTTTTTTTTCTTTCTTTCTTTCTTTCTAGTTCCTGAGATTAGCGCGTTCAAACAAATAAACAAACTCTTCAGCTTTATATATTAGTATAGATGTATTTATTATACTCTTCTAAGATCTAATACTCATAATTAACAACACAATTATTTAGATAAAGATTAATATTACGCATTATGTTGATAAAAACTCTTTGGCAAATAACTCATTATTAGGTACCAACTCTTTGCGTCTTATACTCGTGATAACTTCTAAACGAAATGTCGGATTGGGATGAAACAAAAAGCATTTTACTTCTACATAAATATCCTTGATAACATAAAGCTTAATTTGGATAAGGATTAATATTACGATACACATTTAACGTAGTTTCTTTCTTCAGACGATTTAATAATTTTTTCGAACACAAAAGCGGTTATTGTGACTAAACCATGATAGTTAGATATATGCTCTCGCGGACTTTTTTGTAGATCTTAATGGGTCCTACAAACCCGTAATACATTATTTTGTTCTATTGTCAATAGTCTTTGCAGCGCACGCAAAAATAGGTTTTCGATTTCACACCTTGGGTTAGAAAATAGGAATTTTCTTACGGATCCCTAATTTTTTTCAAAATAAAATATAGCCTATAGCCTTCCTCGATAAATGGACTATCCAACACTGAAAGAATTTTTCAAATCGGACCAGTAGTTCCTGAGATTAGCGCGTTCAAACAAACATACAAACAAACAAACTCTGCAGCCTTATAATATTATATAGTATAGATGGGATTGTTTTTTCTTCTTATTTTTAAAAAGACAACATTAGGAATATTCATCTTGCGTCGCGGGGGATTTTACGAACATACCTACATGAAACGGACATAAAAACGCCCAGACTCAGAACAACAATTTATGTATAACACAAAGTGTCGTTCTATGTGGGATTGGAACCCACAACACTTGGCGCCATAGAATGCGGCGTGGCGACCGCTTATACCACTAGGCCAATAGTGCAGTCATTACCAAATTAATTAAGATGATGTAATCAGATTTTATAATAATTGTAGTAGAGTAAATTAATTTTTAACTGACTTTAAAAAAGGAGGAGGTTCTATGTTATTTTATACCGTACTGTTATTATTCACTAGCGTTGCCGCCCGCGTGTATGCTTGGTATACGGAAACAAAATTGTAATAAAATGATGCTCTAAGACGGAAAAATCCGAAAAATGAATCATCACCACCTTCACAATAATATTTAAAGATAATAATTAAGTAAATTTGAGATTCCAATCTAAGGCGTCGTGTAGTAGGTCTTGCTCACATACATGAAGTATAAAAATTGTTAGGTACTAGCACACACACACAAGTTTAACGTGGGCAAAAAGTCTGAAACTATGTAATTTGTCAGTGTCAAACGTAAATAGTTGTCCTAAAACACTAAGTTAATTAATAAAGACCCAAAAAAAATAATAATATAACAGCACCAACTATGTAAATAAAATTTTCCTTGAAACATCCGAGAAATTTTGAGGTCATCGGTAAGTAGCGACATCTAGCGATGAAATGGTTGATTATTACTAGCGCCAAACAAATAGTGGAGAAACAATATGTACCATGCTGGTTGGACATTAGGTTTGTTATCACCAACGTACGACTTAGTTCATGGATTATGTAATAGATGGCTCTGCAGGCAAGTTCAAAATATATACAGTCAAAAAAAAACCGATGAAATTGAGAACCTCCTCCTTTTGGAAGTCGGTTAAAATAGAGTAGAACCGGACGGTACCGATAAAAAATTAAAAATTCCCAAATAGTTTGTATTATTTTCTCCGGCAACGTCATTTCAACTATCCGGGGTAAATGGGTTATGCTGGTTATGCAGAGCGACAAAAATTTATTGTATTATTTCAAACAGTTAAATTATACTTCTGTTAGGATGGTGCTGTTTCTTGCTTTTAAATTTTTTACCCTCTTGTTTATCTCATCCAGGCCCCCTAGCCAAGTTGCAAGCGTTCTTCATTCTGCAATCGTTAACGCCTAAATTCTAGTGTGTCATTGGCTAATACTTTGTCTAAGATTAGATTACGTTGTCTAAGATTAGCCAATGACACACGAGAATTTAGGCGTTTACGATTGCAGAAAGAAGAACGGTTCAGTTATTATCAAATTTCTGAGAAATTTGAAGAAGTTGATAGTTTGGTAAAATAACGTTGTAAAGATATGAGAAATTCTACTTTCATATTTTGCATTTTTATATTTATTTTATAACATCTTTCATTTCGATATTCAACAAGACGCCAAAGTGATTTCATGAAAAAGAACTAAAATCAGAAAATTGTGCGCTTTTGATTTGACATAGTTAGCACACACGCACGCGTGGTTCTAGAATTTTTACACATAGTTGGTTTTTTTATTTAAATCAATATGTATTAACAATGTTCACATAAGTGTCCAACCATTTCATCCAACTTTTCATATTGATAAAACCATATTTTGCTGCATTTGCTGTTATTGAAATACTTAGGTAAGACTTCTTTTTACTCGACTACGGGCGAAGTCAAAAGAGTAACGGCTGAGAAACTCGGATGTTTTTTAATCAAAAGTTTTTACATAGTTGGATTACAGTTGTACAAACTTTTTTGGAATTTTTAATAGGTATGTATTTTACCTATACTTGAATTCTAAAGTTGGTTTTTGATTTAAGAATTCGAATTTCGAAATTTCAAATCCGTGCAAGTATCGTGCAGCATGATAATACCTAGACACAGGAGCAAGGACACTCTAGAACTGATGACCTTGTTTGGACTATACGCTGGCTGACAAGTGACCTAAGCGTTACGGCACATGAAGACCTTGTTTTACTTTATTATTTTCAGCTAAAGTTCGTTTGCCCACGGCTCTTTCTCGGCTTGGTAACGTTTATAATGTAGGTATAGTATGTAAATTGTGAAGTATTTTAATTATCGCTGTTTTGGGGATAGATAATACATTTTTTAAATATCAACCTGTGACTATATATCAGTACAATTCATTACAGTTGGACCGTCTGGTAACTGAAAAAGAAGGCAAAATACAGGGCCAACTTATTAGCGTGAATCTGGCGGCATAGACATTTCTAATTAAACGTAATCATATCCATACTAACATTATAAATTAGAAAGTTTGTCTATCTGTTACGTTTTCACGGCTTAACCGTTTAATCAATTTCAGTAAAATTTGACATTGAGATACTATGATTCGTGTGGAAGGAATATACTCTTTACCGCGATAACCGACATGCACACGGGTGGAGCCATGAGTAAAAGCTAGCTATAAGTAACTTACACCAAGCACAAACAAAAATGGCCCTCATCATTCAATTGTTTTGTCCTGGTTCGCCGGTGGCCTGTGTTGCTCTCTGACGGGAATAAAACCCTAGACCTCTGACAATCAGGTAGGTACACTTACCACTAGACCAATACGCTGTCTCTGTGCAGTCATCAATATTAAAAGAACAATACACTCCCTCAGACCCCCTTTTAAATGAAAAATATCTAAGCATCTACATTAATTTAGTAGGTATTCAACTAGGTGTGAGACATACCTAGAACTAATCCATGTAATGGTTAAAGCCATAATTTATTCATTGACTGTTGTGACTATGTGACAAATTGACAAGATTAATTTTATCATTTGTAATTGTTTTTATAAGGCTTTCAGTCAAATAGAATTTATATAATGAAAAGAATATTTACCAATGACCTAGTTTTTCGATGACCTAATGACATGTGGTGACGTATTAAGATTAGGCAGTCTTACCACCGCAATTTTTCCGTAGTTGTCCTGTGTAGGACAAAAACACTGTAAAGACAAAGAATCATCAACAATCCGTAACGTCCCACTGTTGGGCTCGGGTCTCCTCTCAGGAGAGGGTTAAGGCCATACGTCGGCCATATACCCAAGGGCGTCGCCAGCCCTTGGCCTAGGTAGGGGCAGGTTACCACCGTCGATGGCCTTCTCGGTCGGAGACGACGGGGAGTAGGAGAGTGATGTTGCGCCGTGAGGGAATCGAAGGATCAGGGCCAGATGATGTATCTGAGGGCCTGATCTTCGACGGCAGGTGGCTCTTTGACGAGCACTTCCGACGACTTGCTTCAAAGCTGGTCGACGCTGCCTCGGCACTGGGGTGACTTAAGCCCAATTTGAGAGGAGCCAGCGTTGCGGCAAGACAGCTATATACGAGGATTATCCGATCAATGACACTGTACGGTGCACCGGTGTGGGTGGCTGCTCTGACCACCCAGAATAAGGCACGCCTCTGGCGTCCTCAGAGGATATAAACTTTGAAAGCCATATGTGGTTACCGCACTATGTCGGCCGAGGCAGCGTGCGCCTTGGCCGGAGCTACGCCGTGAGATTTGGAGGCGGAAGTGCTCGCTGAAGTTTATCGACGCACGGCTGACTTCCGAGCGGGGATCGGCTTTCGGCCTCCGCCCGAAGAGGTACGTGAGTGGCGTGAGGCCGCTTGTCGAGCCACGATGGCTCGTTAGCAACCTGCCTCTCTGCTTAGCGTATGCGTGTTGCACATAGATGCCTGGTAGACTGCCGATATGTCCAAAGGCCTGTGATGTCTGTACGAAGTCGCAATGATAACCGGCCAAGTACAAAAATAGAGCTCAAGACCAATTCCATTGCATCGTGGGGCAGACAAGGAGACATTATTTCTTCGAAACTGTTTACCAATGCATTGGAAGATGTCTTCAAAACACTCGATTGGAACGGACGAGGAATCATTATTAAGTGTAAACACATCTCATACATACTTGCGATTTGCAGACGACATTTAGAACCTGGCAGAGTCTCTGCATGATCTCGAAACGCTCAACAGTTTCGACGATTCTTCAAAACGAGTGGGACTTCGGATGAACATTGGCAAGACCAAAATCATGCATAATATGCATGTATCTCGGAGTCCCGTGGCCGTAAATGGCGTTAAAATCGAGGTTGTGGAAAAATACGTCTATCTTGGCAAAACTTTCCAACTAGGCCGGCACAACTTCGATTGGGAGGCCGATAGAAGAATTCTCAGCAGCATATGAGAAGCTTCTTCATATCTTCCAGTCGTCGATCCCGCAATCACGGAAATGCAAGGTTTTTAACCAGTGCGTCCTGCCCGTAAAGACATAAATATGGAGCTGAGACGTGGACATTCGTCGTTGGAGTGGTCCACAAGTTTAAAGTCACTCAGTGTGCGATGGAGCGTGTGATGCTGGGTGTTCAACAGAGAACTAAAGTAACCGATATCGCATGGAGGATCAGCACGCTGAATTGAGAGTGGAAGCTGACAAGTGTTAGAGTGGAGACCACGATTAGGCAAACGTAGAGTAAGACGCCCTGCGGCACGATGAACCGACTACTTTAAGGTAATAGCTGGCAGTGGATGGATGCGGACTGCCCAAGACCCGGATGGTTGGCGCTCTTTGGGCGAGGCTTTCATTCAGCAGTGGACGACAGTTGGCTGACAACGTACAGGTACAGGTAGTAGAGCCACGCTGATTTCAGCACGAACGGGCCGGCTCGACCGGGTCGGTACTGCCCTCGCACAGAAAATCAACGTAAAATGATCACGTTCGTGCTCTCATGTTTCGTTGGTGAGTGCGAGACTGGAGGCCCAATGATGCAGTAGCATCACTAGGCCGCCATGGTGGGTCACCATGTTACATTATTGCATTGTCTGCATTCGCAATGAGTATGGTAACCAACACTCTTGGATTCTGCTTATGCTTTCCTTCAGGCAGAGCAGCGTCATTTTGGCAGGGCCATACATAAAAAAAACCAGAGATGATGAGAGAGATGTTTTTGTAAGTTTTTACACGTGTTTTGATGAGTTTATCATCAGGACCAGACCATTAAGAGGATCTTCCCTCATAGTGCCTCTTAGCCAAGCTTTTATTGCTGGCTATAAAAACTGTTCGAAGAATAAATAAATTCTGGAACCAGCCACGTGGAGTTGGAAGGCACTTTTTCGAATCGCGTTATTTCCTTCGCAAGATAAATCGGAAAGATATAGATCCAGGATCTATTTTTATTATTTATTAAGCTAATTTTTCGTGAGTACCTAGCTTCATTTTGATAAGACGCCGAACTTTTACTCTTACAAAAATTGACGATTGTAGTAACTAACAGAGGTAGTAGGGAGGGATAAAATATGTCGGCTTGACGATTCTTAAAACTTGATTACTAACTGTGGGTTTTTAAATTAAATCTTAAGAAAATTATTAACATTATTAAAAAAAAAAATGGTTTGACCAAAGGAATTCCCTTACTTCCAATATGTATCAATAACGAATCATCAACAATTATCACTATCTGATTATTTTTTACAGTTGCTTAGTTAATATTTATATAATTTAACAGCCACGTTGTCTTACAAAATGCATAGTACATTATCCAGGTCCTATGCTCAAAAGTTGTGAATACCAATAGAAAAACGATTATGACAATAATTCTTGTCTTGTGTGTTATTTATATGTACCTGTTTTCGTGTAGAACATTGCTTCATTTGGACAGAAAACACTTTAACCTATTATTTAATATTTTTGTCCTACTGGACTGGTTAGTAATAAAAAATATGCTCTTGAGGTATTAATAATTTCAGAGCGTAGATCTGTTAGGATGATCTGATCTCGAATATCGATTGATTGATAGCTGGCATTATTTTTTCCAGGCTCAATATGTTTCTTTAAAATCAAATCTCTAGGGTCTCAGCTGCCCCCACTTGCCCCCCCCCCCTTGGCGACGCCCTAGAATATACCTACCCTATGTTCTTATTATCAAACCATAAAGAAAACTGATTGCATCCAAATAAATATTAAAAAATTGTAAAATTATGATGCAGTAATGAATGATGATGAAAAAAATATACACATTTTAATGGTGAATAGTAAATCGTCCTCAATACGGAAGTCATCCACGTGCTGTGACGTGAACTTGGTCGTTTTTTCTTTAATCTGAGATTTTTAGCAAAGCCGTTTTAAATTCTTTGCGTTTTCTGTTTTTTGCCTTGAATATGTCATTATTCAAATCATTAACGTTTTAATTTAAAGATTATTTCCTCTCTAATTAACTGTATATTTAAGCAAAAGTGTTTTGTATTTATTGCCCGTTGGTATTTACGTATATAATCATTATATTATAATGATTCAAATTGTAAATTATTCTAGTTGCATTACACACCACACAACGCATATGTCTAGTAGTTGTAGATTGCATTGGGATATGTAAAAATTAAGGTTATGAAACTTTCATCTTTACGTAAGTGTATAAATGAAGTCGCTTCCTCTGTCGGTTCGCTTAGATCTTTTATTATACTCAACGGATTTTAATGCAGTTGCCAGTTTTAATAGGTTTTGCATTTGAAATACAAAACGCAAAACTATTTGGTATTTTGCATTTGAAATAGTAAATCTGAAAAGTATTTTGCATTTTGTATTTAAATGCTTTTTTAAAACCATTTTGTACATCTCTGTAAATAAAGGTCTCTTTTTTTGCATTTAGCATTTGAAAATACCTATATTTTCAAAATAATTTTTCAAAATAAAATACCTTTTTATCAAATCTCAGATATTTTAATTTATTTTTAGGTTTTTATCAGATATTTTGGTCATATTTATCAGTACGCGTATCAATAAATTCTATTATGTTATTTATGATAATACTGCACGACTGCACGGTTGGCCTAGTAGTTTAGGCGGTCGCCACGCCGCTTGCCAATTCGCCTAGTGTTGTTGGGTTCAAATCCTACACGGGACAACACTTTGTGTGATCCACAAATTGTTGTTCTGAGTATGGGTGTAAATTGTGTCCGTTTCATGTATGTCTGTAAAGTCACCCGCCACACATGATGTTAATTCCTAAAGCGAGAGTTGTCTTTTAAAAAAAAAAAAAAATACTCACTTAAAATAATGTAAAAAACTAGACTAACGAAAAGAGAGCCATGGCTCCATTTTGTGAATTGTGTGGCCATTTATTTCGGTTGATTGTGCATCTAGTTCTTATTTTATTATTATTACACTTTTCTTTTATTAATAAAAAATGGACTCGTATTATTAAAAATAAAAAGTGAAAAAAAAACATCAATTTTTATTTATTACGCTTTTTAACAATACCAATTGTTCGAATACATCATCACTCATTTTTCTTCTGAGAGGTCTCATAATCATCCCACCGTACGAAAAAAGTCTTTCTACTGGTGCTGAACTTGGTAAGGATGTGTTGTATGTTAAAAATACTTTTTTATTGTAGGATAAGCGTTTAGCATCTCCAGACTTGTGCACTCATCCTTTAAATATTGTAGGGTTTCCAGGTCTATTGTAGTATTGGCACTACCATCCTCACTGGTTGCAGAGGAGTCTGAATCCTGGAACATGTAGTAAGACTCGCTTTTTTCTTTTTTTTTCTGATGTCTGTGATTGGAGGCCACTTTTTAAATTTTCATTTTTAAATTTCCTGACTTCTGTGATAAACAGCTTCTTAACGTGCTCCTTCCTATTTTTAGGCACCCACTTTAATTTGAAGAATGGATCCGATACTGCTGCCAGAATGCTGTCCTTGGATCTTGGGTCTTCTAAATCAAATTTTTCGAAACGCTTTTCAATACTTTCCTTTATTATTTCAATCAACGGTCCACAATATACTGGGTTGTCCATTTCTAATGAAGCTAATATTTTTTGCATTCTTATCGATTCAGGTTGTAGACATCCATAATATATCTCTTTGTCACCTTCCAAGCTCCTGATGGCCTCAGCTATGGGTTTGGAAGTTCTAACATATTCAACCAAGAACTGTATTTCAATTTCTTTCAGGACTGATAATCCCAGTTTTCTTAGAGCTTCATTTATGGTTTCTTGGATTTGTAATATATCTGTTATACAATTGTAATATGAATTCCACCGAGTTGGGCAGGGGCTAGTTGGAGACTTACCAGTAACTTCCAAGTAAATTTCAGATGCTTTCGGTGACCTAGAGCACACATTCCAAACAGCCTGACATTTAGCCATAGCTGCATCATGTAGTTTCCGGTATGAATTATTTTTATGTCTGGCTTTATCAATGTCCCGTGCCGGAATCAGATGTAAGGTATGGGTTGCACATCTCTCATGGTTGGGCAGTTGGTGTAAATCATTTTCTTGAGGTTCAGGAAACTCATGCAGGGCTAATATATCATCATTATCATCATCATCTTGCTGATTGTTATCGTCAAGGTTTTCATTTATGTTCACTTCAAAATTGTCTAAATCAACATTCAACAGGGGTCCACCACTTGTATCGGTTTCTAGATCAGGTTTCCCAAATACTTTAAAAGCTTTTACCATATTGGAGCCATTATCCGTTACTGTTTTAGTTATTTTGGACAATCTGATGTCATATTCTTCATGTATTTCAATTATGAGTTCTACTATCTTATCGAATGTGTGGGATCCCTTGAATCTTCTGCAGGAAAGAGAAGAACTGTTGATTGCAAATGTGTCCGAATCTATCCAATGAACAGTCATACCTAAGTAACTGCGTCTCGAAGATGACCAAATATCTGCTGTGGTACAGACGTATTGAGCATGCTTTTAACAAACTTTTTGAAAACAAGTTCGTAATGATAAAAGCTGATCGTAATACTGGATGGCAGGCTATCACAATTTTTTTTTAAAGACACCTTCCTCATTAAGAATACTACTGAGACGTGTAGGACTTTACAAATATACATTAAACAGACACAAAGAACACCTAGACTCAGAACAACAATTTGTTGATCACACAAAGTGTTATCTCATGAAGGGTGTGAAGCTACAACACTCGACGCAGTAGAAACTGGCGTGGTGAAGGTTCAATCAGAACGCCATGCGTGCGCTATCCGCCACACATTACATATCCGAAGTTTTGAAGTTTTATAGTTTAACAATATATAAAATTATCACGCTACGGGCAATTGGAGACGCAAACGACGTTGCGTGGGTCAGCTAGTTATATATAAATTACCAGTGATTGTCACTTCCGTCAAGAATGCCCAAATTACCTACTTAACTTATCGTCACATGGTACTATTGTCTCTTCGTATAGCGTTTTCCTTTTTTCCATTAGGAAACTTCCTAGATTTAGATAGACTACCTTAATACCTATTTCATGTAGTTGATAACCAATCTATCAATCCATGCATATATTGGTCACTTTCTAGCATTATTATTCATTTTAGCAACAGGTTCCCTGCTGTTCACGAGAGATAATGAATGAACGCTAACGAAATCACGGGCAAATGTTACTCACAAATATTTGTTAGATCTCTGGTGGCAGTTGTATGTTACGCTTGAATAATTCGAGTCTGGGGAAGACTGTATGGAGTCTATGCGAGGGGAGCGCGCGCGATCAGCCATGCGGCCGGGTGGTATATGCGTTATTCAGTTTCATATTGATTTTTAAAAAAAAATATCTTAATTTTTTTGTTGTAGTTTTAGAAACTATTCATAAAGTGCACTCTGTATGTTTTATCTTCTTTATTAATGTATAGATCTCCCGTACTTACATGTGGATAGGTAGAGTAGATTAATCTATATCCATACTAATATTATAAACGCGAAAGTTTGTAAATATGGATGGATGGATGGATGTTTGTTACTCTTTCACGCAAAAACTACAGAACGGATTTGGATAAAACGTTACAGTAATATAGCTCATACATCAAAATAGCACATAGGCTACTTTTTGCCGCGAAAACCGACATATACACGGGCGGAGCCACGGGCAACAACTAGTATACTACAAGAGTAGGTCTGCGATGACTGGTAGCGTCGAAATAAAAAGGATTTAAAAGAAACCAGCCAAGTGCGAGTCGGACTCGCGAACCATGGTTTCCGTACAAACCTATAGGTAACTAAAAATTTATGCTTTTCGCAATTTTTCCTTAATCTGAGATTGAAATTTCAAGATTCTGAATTAGTTCAGCATAAACGACTGTGTCCTCTGATTGCGTTGGATTAGAAGTTTGATTTTTTAACAGCTCTAAGGGACAGTAGATCTAAGTATTTGATACGAATTTCAGTTTAATACCTCGACGCGTTTCTGAGAAAAAGGATCTTGACAGACAGATAGACGAACAACGAAGTGATCCTATAACTATAAGGGTTCCGTTTTCTCCTTGTGAGGTACGGAACCCTAAAAAATTAATTGACAAAAATCAGTAGATACACCTAAACGCTATATTAATAACTTACCATCAATTTGTATATTTGTTTGAAAACTCAGTGCCGTAATTTTTAAATTTGCTTTGATTATTCTATAATTTTTGAACTACCAAATTCTCACAAACCCTCTTAAATGTAGTCTCAGGCTTCAACCGATCGACTGCAAGTCTATATAAATTTCAAAGATTTTGGGCTAGTGGTGTAAACCCATTAGGACATGCTGTGATTTTAAGGATTGAGGGGCTATCACAGCGCTGAAATTAAACAGAAATCTGAAGTTCTGTTCAGTCTATCGAGAACATTGTTTTCTGTTTTTGTTTTACATGCTACCTTTTAACTAAATAGATTGGCCCACACTTGTAAGACTTCTTCTAGAAAATTCCATGTATACATGTGATGATATTACTTACCACTGAGCTTACGTAACTTACTGTAATCTGTTTAAAGTTTTCCAATCTACATTTCATAGCTTGGACATCTAGCATCAACAGTATTTATTTACCGACCACCTCAAGGCTCGACAACAAACTGTATTAGTATTAAATATATGGATTTTATACGTAGCCTTCGGTTTGTCTATATTTGTTTAATTAAAGAACCACCTGTTGAATCTAAGTGCTGTCTCTCAGCGTTGTGTCACATCATAACCGTAGACTAAATACACAATTGACATCAAATGTAGTAACCAAATGATGATCATTACTTTTGGTTTCGCGTTCATGTTTTGTATGTTATAGCCCGGGAAAAGCTTCTTAAAAATCTCTTTCTATACTTATACATCACAGATTACCCCACTAAGGTATAGAGAGTAATCTGTGCTGTCTAAGCATGACTTTAAACTTCACCTAAAATGATGACCTACCAATGATTTGTTAAGTTATCTTTTTTAGGGTTCCGTGCCAAAGGCAAAAAACGGAACCCTTATAGATTCGTCATGTCTGTCTGTCTGTCTGTCCGTCCGTCTGTCTGTCTGTCTGTCCGTCCGTATGTCACAGACACTTTATTCCGAAACTATAAGAACTATTCTGTTGAAACATGGTAAGTAGATGTGTTCTGTGAACCGCATTAAGATTTTCACACAAAAATAAAAAAAAAAACAATAAACTTTGGGGGTCCCTAATACTTAGAACTGAAACTCAAAAATTATTTTTTCATCAAACCCATTCGTGTTGGGTATCTATGGATAGGTCTTCAAAAATGATATTGAGGTTTCTAATATAATTTTTTTCTAAACTAAATAGTTTGCGCGAGATACACTTCCAAAGTGGTAAAATGCTTCCCCCCCCCCCTGTAACTTCTAAAATAAGAGCATGATAAATCTAAAAAAATATATGATGTACATTACTATGTAAACTTCCACCGAAATTTAGTTTGAACGAAATTTAGTAAGTAGTTTTTTTTAATACGTCATAAATCGTAAACTGCAATTTACCTTTCATTCAATCAACACAAATATAAAAAATATATATATATGTTAGTTGCTGCTGCGGAACCCTTCATGGGCGAGTCCGACTCGCACTTGACCGCTTTTTTTTAATCTGTGACTAAAAGTTATATAATATGATATTAGATACACTCACTGTAGTAGTAGGTAGTTTTGTCATGTGTAATGTTATTGGAAAAAAAAGTGGTTTTCTGTCGCACCCGACAAAAACCCAAACTTAAACTCCGCATTGATAAGCCCTGCGGAATATAACGAGATTTTTAAATATACGAACTTATACTTGCCGCAAATGTTCAATATTATTACCTAAGTAATATTACAAATTCGTCACACCGTATCGAACATGAAGCATTAAAATCAATAAAACAAAGTCCATTTGCATACAGCACCCGTTATTTATAACCAACTTTATTCTTCAGTTATCACACATAATAGACATTGTTCAATAGAAAAAAAAATGTTCAATATCTACCATCTGCCTACCCCAAAGCGTAGGGCGCAGGAGCAGCTGTCGTCGCACGCGCATATTCGACAATAGACCCGATCAATGAACCCGAGGCGAGCACCCCTCACCCTTCACACATCAGGTACCGTACCGTTCCTCTTTCTGACTACCTATTTTATTAACTTCAATCTAGAGATGGTATATTCCTGTAAAAAATGAACAGCTGATTCAACAGCTGATATCTACGCGTTTATTTTCTGAAGAAGAATGGTCGAAATGTATGGTTCTACATGCCCAAGATTTATCTCTTAATTTCATTTAATAAAAATAATTTAACAGAAATTATTGAAATTAGTTTCTTTCATAAGAATGAAAGAGACTATTAACTTACTATGAACGTTGCTACGTACTACGTAGCAATGTATAATACCTTCTTTATAGAAAATAAATGTTTATAAGTAATAGAAAAACGATGTTTCCGCAAACGAATATAAGAAAAAAAAATAACAAAAACCGACTTCAAGGTTCGACTTGATTTTTCTTGGATGCCATCATCAGATCTTAGTGTCCTTATCATGGTGCCACCGTTGGGATATCTCTTTTTAATTAAAAAAATAATCATCAAAATCGGTTCATAAACGTCGAAGCTATCCGCGAACACACATAAAAAAAACATATATACGGTCGAATTGAAAACCTCCTCCTTTTTTGAAGTCGGTTAAAAATAGGGTCACCTGATCCTAAACTAGATAGAGGCCATACTATGATAAGCACACTGTTGATATATATATACGAGTAATTATAAGAAAACTAAATACATACATAATAAAAGAGTAATGTGACTGACTGACGTCGGTTTGGGCTGTGCGTTGATCTCAGGGTATGTCAACCCAGAGATCAACGCACAGCCCAAACCGCTGAAGGTACTCAAAATTTTGCATGTAGGTTCTTTATATAAAGTAAGTGAGCACTAAGAAAGGAATTTTGGAAATTCCAGCCCCAAGTCTTCGTGAGCAAAGCCGCGTGTAAAACCTAGTCATAGTTTTTTTTTTTTTTTTTTTTTTTTTTTTTATGTTTGGCCCACCAAAATGACTCTACTCTGCCTGATGGAAAGCATAAGCAGAATCCAAGAGTATTGGTCGCCATACTCACTGCGAATGCAGACAATGCAGTATGGCGACCCACACCATGGCGGCCTAGTGATGCTGCTGCATCTTTTAGTCTAGTCAACAAGTATGGAACTTGTTGACTAGACTATTTGGGCCTCCGGTCTCGCACTCACCAACGAAACACGACAGCACGAACGTGGTCATTTTACGTTGATTTTCTGTGCGAGGGTAGTAACGCCCCGGTCGAGCCGGCCCATGCGTGCTGAAATCAGCGTGGCTCTACTACCTTTAGACACGGGCTCTACTACTAAATTACATCCAGACACAGAACTACTTATCGTGTAATTTAATGATTTGTTCTGATTGGGATTCGAACCCATAACCTCTGGCTCTTTACAAAAGTACGAGTCTCGTCCATTTATGATAACCTCGAATAGCTTACCAGATTAGTAAGTTGAAGTAGGCTGGTCATTTTAGCCGCAGAACCGAAAACTGTATGGGTGAACAGCTTCTGGAGTGGTGAGCGCATCTCGGCAAACGTAGGACTCCAAAACGCCAAATCGTCATCAATCCTTCCACAGGAGAGCCACGCTTCGGCATGAAAGGGCTGACTCGACCGAAGTGATACCACGGCATCACAGGAAACCCGCTTGAAACAGCGTTTGCGCTGGGTTTTACCGAGTGAGTAAGATACCGGAGGTCCATACCCCAACCACTCCCCTCATCCCCCAAACCCTCCCCCATCCCTCAAAGGCCGGCAACGCGCTTGTGACGCCTCTGATGTTGCGGGTGTCCATGGGCGGCGGTAATCGCTTACCATCAGGCGATATGTCTGCTCGTTTGCCTCCTATTCTATAAAAAAAACCTCAAGTCATTAATAGTCTTCTGATGGATACAGACTTCTTCTTAGTAAGGAGGTTTTGGCTACTATACCACGCTGGTCTGACTGGTTGATGAAGGGTTTGCTTCAGATTTTCCTTCTCTTGGCAGTAATTTTTGATTTTTTTTTATATCCTATCCTACTAATATTATAAACGCGAAAGTTTGTAGGTATGGATGGATGGATGGATTTTTGTTACTCTTTCACGCAAAAACTACTGAACGGATTTGGATGCAGCTTTACAGTAATAAAGCTTATACATCAGAATAACACATAGGCTACTATTTGTCGCGATAACTGACATATACGCGTGCGGGGCTGCGGGCAACAACTAGTAGTTAATAAAGATAGGCACGCCAGTAAAACATAAACATTTTAAAGAAACGTGGCAATCGGTTAGGTACGTTTCAAAGTTCATGGTGACTATTGTGAGCAACAACATGAGACGACAATTATGCCTATAAGACGTATCGTGGGTTCTTAGACAATTGAGAAATTGTATGACAATTATCAAAGCCTGAAACAACAGATCACTAATATGAAATATTGACCTTACATAACAATGAGTTTAGAATTGTAATTTGGTATCCTAATTATTATAAATGTGAATGCAAGTTTGTTTGTTACGCTTTCACGCGAAAACATCATGAAACTTTTTATAAAATGCGAGCGAAGCCGCAGGCGAAAGCTAGTAAGATATAATACCTAGTTCCAATCATGTAATTATTTGAGAATTAACTTTGAACTAATATTTAGTCAAGTCTACTCTTAAGAAACGCACCCGAATCCGGTACATTTATTTTAGTTTTTTTTAATTTGTGCGGCAGCAGCACCCGGCTACGCGAATAAATGGGCAAGGGTTGCTGCATCTATCAGGGCGTATGCAGCGCAAGAAGCAAGCCCCAGATGTAAGACTGAGGTATGGAAGTTGGAATGTTGGAACGATGACTGGAAGAGCGAGGGAGATAGCGGATGTATTAAAAAGAAGAAAAATAAATGTGGCTTGCTTGCAAGAAACCAAGGTGAGAGTTACAAGTTCTATTATTGCGGCGGTGATGGTAAGAGAAATGGAGTCGGAGTAGCATTGGATAGTATTCTGGAAGAGTGCGTGACGGATGTAAAGAGAGTAAACGATAGAATAATAGTAGTGAAAGTAGTGTGGAAGAGTCTGATTCTGAATATTATTAGTGCGTATGCACCTCAAGTTGGATGAGAAGCTGCAGCGAAAGAAAAGTTTTGGCTCGATTTAGATACAGTAATGATAGGTATATCTGATTGTGAGGTAATTTTGATAGGAGGAGATTTTAATTGTCATATTGGATTAAGTAACGAGGATTATGAAAGAGTGCATGGTGGTTGGGGGTTCGGCAATCGAAATATTGAAGAGGTTTTGTGGTGGCTCTGAAAGAACAAACTGCTAAGTATGTGGCATTGATCCAAGCGATGTACAGGGGATCTAACTCTTATGTAAGATCGGCTGCGGGAAAAACTGACAAATTATGTCTCTGTTGTTGGGTTGCACCAGGGATCGGCTCTTCCCGGCGCCTCCATAGAGGTCAACTCGGTCCTAGTACCGGTTCGGGCCCAGATGAGGTATCTGGGTCTGATCCTCGACGGTAGGTGGCTCTTCGACGAGCACTTCCGACAGCTTGGTCCGAAGCTGGTCGACGCTGCCTCTGCCCTTGGGCGACTATTGCCCAATTTGGGTGGAGCCAGCGTCGCAACGAGACTCCTCTACACGGGGGTGGTCCGGTCGATGGCGCTGTACGGCGCACTGGTGTGGGTAATGGCTCTGACCGCCCTTAATAAGGCGCGCCTCTGGCGGCCCCAGAGGGTATTGGCAGTCAGAGCCATACGCGGATACCGCACGGTGTCGACCGAGGCGGCGTGCGCCCTGGCCGGAACACCCCCGTGGGATTTGGAGCATTGGTGGCTGAATATCGGGCGGAGTATGGCCATCGCCCTCCGCCCGAAGAGGTACGCGAGTGGCGTGAAGCCGCCCGTCGAGCCACTATGGCTAGATGGTCGTTCCGGCTGGAGACTCCACGTGCTGGCTTTGCCACCGTGGAGGCTCTCCAGCCGGTCATCCTCGAGTGGGCAGGGCGGCAGCACGGGACCCTTACCTTCCGACTGACGCAGGTCCTTTCCGGGCACGGTTGCTACGGGAAGTACCTGCACTCGGTCGCCAGGAGGGAACTGAGTCCCGCCTGTCACCACTGCGACTGCAGTGAGGAATCGGCCCAGCATACGCTGGCGATCTGCCCCGCATGGGCGTCGCAGCGCCGGGCCCTCACTGCAGTCATCGGAGGAGATCTCTCGCTACCGGCCGTCATAGGCTCCATGGCCGGTGGCGATAGCAGTTTTACCGCGGTCGCAGCCTTCTGCGAAGAAGTCATCTCGCAGAAGGAGGTGGCGGAGAAGGCCCGGGAGGATGATATCCACTCGGACCCAATCCGCCGCCGGCGAACCGGGCGGCGGAGGTGCGCCTACCAGCGCCTCATGCCGCCCTGAGTGTGGCCGCGGATGGTCGGGACGGGTTTTCCCTTCCATCCGCTCTAGAAGCCACCCGCGAAGGGGTGACGTACGCGTGTGCCGTACGTCGCCTAAATTGAGAGTCCTACAGGTGACGGTGCCCGCTTCATTGCGGGCAAGCGCTGGGAGGGCTCCGGACGTGTTAATAACTGCAGTTTCCGGATTCCTCCCTTCACAGGCGCAGAGTGGCACACGGTGAGGTTTTAGTCGGTTCGAGTCCGACACACCGCCCCGCCGCAAACCCCGGTGGGGTGACGGTCCGAGGGGATTTCCACACGTTAAAAAAAAAAAAAAAGGGATCGGCTCTTAGCCCATACCTTTTTCTGCTGATAATGGATGCTCTGACATCGGAGATACAGGTGGAGGCACCATGGTGCATGCTGTTTGCAGATGACATTGTGTTGGTCGGTGAAGACGCGTCCGAGGTCCAGCGCAGACTAGGGACATGGCAGCAAAGACTGGAGAATGTTGGCTTGAAAATCAGCAGAACTAAAACCGAATACATGTTCTGCGATTTCGGCGGTCTCCCCGGTCCTGCTGCTGTGTCACTGAATTGAACAGCGAATCCAGTATGCACCGATTTCAAGTCCCTCGGTTGGTTGTTACAAAATAATGGCGATAGGTCTGTGCAGCATCGAATCAATGCAGAATGGATGAAGTGGCGGCAGGTAACAGGAACTATTTGCGATCCCAAGTTCCCTTTAACGTTAAAGGAACAAATATATAAAACGAACATCAAACCTGCCGTCCTGCATGTTGGCCAATAAAGAAAACGGATGAGAGACGCCTGCATGTAGCTGAAATGCGAATGTTGAGATGCATGTGTGAGGTGACTAGAATGGATGAGGTGAGGAATAACTACATTAGAGGAAGCCTGAAAGTAGCATCAGTGAATGAAAAGTTGAGAAGCAACAGGTTATTCTGGTATGGATATAATTATGATGCGTAGAGATGAGCAAAATGTAGTTAAGAAAGTGTTAAGTATGGAAGTCGACGGATGAACTTGAACTCGCGGGCTGGGTTTCCGCAACTCGACGACTTTGATGTGCCTATTTTGCGCAGTGGGTCGGCACCACTGGTGTCAGCCCAGTTCCTCCAGGAAGTATAGCAGACCCCTCGCGTTGCCGACGACTTCCTGAAGTGACCTCGGCGATCCGAGGTGTTTCGCCCGGTATTCTGTCAGCCCAGGACATGCCAGGAAATGCAGAAGTCGACGGATATAAGAATAGAGGACGACCAAAGAAAAAATGGATGGACTGCATAGAAGAGGATATGGCCAGGAAGGGAGTAAGCACTGAACAGACGAGAGATAGAGGAGAATGGAGGAGAAAAACTCACTGCACCGACCCCAAATAAAGTTGGGAAAGGGGTAGGGAGATGATGTTTTTATTTTTATTTTAAAGTTAGAGATACCTTTGAAAGTGTTAAAAAAAATTGCAATTGTAACTGTAAGTTTCTTTTCACTGTCACTGTGAGTGTATTCTGAGTTGTCATCGTCACTGTGGACGCTCGATTAGCGGGAAAGATGAACACGCACACTACATTTACAGTTTGCCTGTTTTTTAATTGATTTGTAATGTGACATTCCTTCTAGACATATTAATGATATGCACATGGGATAATGTTTTCTATCAATATCAACTCACGGGGGAGCCTTTCTACTTTCTTAAAACCACCTGTAAATGTTCATTTACTATTTGCTGATTTTCTTACAAGAGATGAAACTTATGATTCTGTTATCTTATTAGGTACAATGCAAAAGTTATAAAAAAAAAATTAAAATGGAGAATGCTAAGGTAAAGTTTCAAAGCAAATAGGTTGTATATTATGAGAGGAAACAAGTAGTGGCGGAGGAAGCTATCGGTTCCACATAGTGTGTTAACAAGAACAATACGGTTCCCACAGAGTAGGCACCCGCGCATTGCCGCGCTCACTTCCGCTCGGACGACATATGAAACCGGCCATTGATTCCATCCATACAACAATTAAAAATATCTTATAACAATGATATGAGTTTGGGCTGTGAAATTCCGTGCACTGTTTATTTTACCTGATCTTTTGATTAATTTTGCAGTTTTTTAGGAATTGTGACTCATGTATAGTGTTTATGTCGAACTCGAACCGACTAAAGCGCACGCCGACTCAGGTACCAGTCGCTGGAGAACTATGAGTAATCTAGAAAATAAATTATGGCTTACAGGCGTATCTCTCACGTGTGACCACGGTGTTTTCTACCTGCCTCTGAGTTCTCTTCTACTAGAATGACAGATGGCTTCGCTTGTCACCCCTCAACCTACACGTTTGGAGGTCCTTCAACCGCCTCTGACAACTGAATCGTCAGTGATACCTGTCACTGCGCCGTATCATTTTGTCGTAGTCATTTTGACCGATGGAGAGCCACGCTTCGGCATGAATGGGCCGGCTGAACCGGAGTGATACCACGGCCTCACAGAAAACCGGTGTAAAATAGTGCTTGCGCCGTGTTTCACCGAGTGAGTGAGGATACCGGAGGCCCATACCCCAATCCCCCTACCCCTACCTCCCCATCCCCAAAAGGCCGGCAACGCACTTGTGATGCTTCTGGTGTTGTTGGTGTCCATGGTTTGCCCGCCTATTCCATTAAAAAAAACACAGACTTTTCATTTATTGTTTTTTTGTATTCTGTAAAATTTATAGTTTGCCATGATTACTTAATCGTTTATATTTCACCCTTTTCGTTTTACATGTGTTTTTATCTTTTTTGTTCCTTATACTTTGTTTGCTCGGTTGTTAATAATTGTTTTTGCTTGCTGTGGTCTCCTGTAAGTGAAGGAGTACACCGGTATAATACCAGTAATTTATTGTTTACTGTACATATGTGTATATCCTTTGTTGGAGATCCTAATTTAATTAAATAAAAAAAAATAAAAAAAAACTCGTAACTGATAATTGGTAGCTCATAGATTTATTTAAGACATATCTCGATTACCAAGTGCTACTCCGAACTTTTCATTGAATGGGAGTCAAAAAGTTCTATGAGATGATTAAATTTGATAAGTGTTTATAAGTAAACGACAGTCAATCAGTCGCTAACTTATAAACACTTAGTCGCTTGTGTACGCTCTAAAAACAATTTTTTTTAGTTTTTTTTTTTTCAATTTTTGCAGCGGTGAAGCGTATTTGTATTTATTTTTTATTGCACACATTAAACACATAAACATGTAAGTATACATTAAAGGAAATGCTATTGAAAATGTTTTTACTTGTTAATAATGAAGTACTTTAAAAAAATATGCCCGTCATTTTCTGTCTTCAGGGTTGCTACAAGCAACTACAGTGTATTTGCCTTTACGACCGCGGAACTACGAACGGTTATTGTTTAATTTCAATAAAAACTCATCTGTATTGCACATCAATGGGTAGTTCTTAGGTTATTAAGACATATTAATAATCTAAGGGGTAGTTTATATAACTAGGTCCTTTTAGCTAATTGTGATATTTATTACCTACTCCACACTAATATTAAAAATCCGAAAGTAACTCTCTTTGTTTGTTTGTTCGCTTTCACGGTTAAACCGCTGAACCGATTTGGATGAATTTCGGAATAGAGATAGATCGGACCTTGGAGAAGGACGTAGTCTACTTTTTGCCATGATTACCGATATATACAATTAGAAATAAAATAAACAATCAGACATGTTTATTAACATTCCTAAAAACTATCAAAGTGAAGCCATGGATTAAAATTAGTAATATAAATACTATTTATCGGATAATTAGCTCTGCGTCTTTATTATTTTTAACTACACACATCAAAAGTGTCTAGGGATCAAGCATTTTTATGCGGATTTCTTGAGATTGAGATGTGGCTTTGGCCCTGGCCTGCTCAGTCGCCAGACTTGAACCCGATTGAGCATGCATGGGATATGCTACAGAGAAGAGCTCTGCCGAATATGGAGGGTATCCAGTCGCAAGAAGACCTTTTTTTGTTGTTGCAACGAACATGGGCGGCCATTCCACAGCGTGATTTGGATGAACTCATTTTGAGTATGCCAAACCGATGTTCTTGTGTTAGTGTTCGCGATAGAAACACGGATTATTAATTGTTTAAGTTACCTAATAAAATTTTAAAGAAAACTGTTATTTCAGTCTTTTTTTCGAAATTTAATGTTAGTGGTTCAAATGTCAAAAATCCTTTTATTAGGAAAATGGCAAATTTATTTATTAATGCAAAGGTGACTTGGTTTATCGTTACTGTGACAAACGAAAACACTTTATTTGATGAATCCTTAAAGAAAATTTTAATTAATATCAATCAGGAGAAAAGTTATTGCAAAAATATATGTTGATCCCTAGACACATATGTTGATCCCTAGACACTTTTGATGTGTGTAGTGTCTGTGTTTGTCAATACTGATAGGTATAGACACGATATTAGGTAGGTATTTATTACTATCCGAAAATTCGATTCGAATAGATAATACTAAAGTAATGAATTTTGGAGGCCTTCGTACAGCTGCTTGACTGATGATGAAGGATTTTTCAATTTGAAATGGGTTTTCCGTTGATTCTAGTTTCGTTTTAAACACAATAAATTATTTCTACTGACGTGATAATCTAAATTTGAGAAAGCGCTATGTGAATTTTGTATCAGAGTTTCATACTAAATAAATACAATTGAAGTGTCTGTGTGTAATTTCAAATCAACAGTTTTTCACAAATTTCATATAAGGAACATGAAAAAATCAATTTCTAAATTGTTGTCCATTTTTTATTATATTGGGGGCAAACGAGCAGACGTTTCGCCTGATGGTAAGCGATTACCGCCGCCCATGGAAACCCGCAACACCAGAGGCGCCACAAGTGCGTTGCCGGCCTTTTAGAAGGAGTACAGGAGAACAGACCAAAATTATAGTGCCTTCAAGTTTGTTTCTCTTCTCTGGCTGCCCACGATTTGTGCTGCCTTTATGTATTGTTATCTACTTATAGTGTCAATGTCAAAAATAATTGATTACAAATTTAAATGACTACAATTAAGGTTTTAATCAATTTTATTCACTTTTTATTGCTCTTTGTTAGTGTAATGAAAACTCATAGCAGTAGGTTAAATTAAACAAATTGAAAAATGCTTTTTAACTCTGACAAGCAATTTGAATTTCTTTTACTTTTCAATCGGTTTTGTACTTATTAGAAAAAAGTTTAAAATAGTTAAGCCCGACTACGTAAAAACTTATTATAAAATTTATACAGCCTATGTCTAATCTATTGACACCTGATTTATTAAAATCGGTTCATTAGCTCAGGCTCCATGGTGGAACATACAGACAGTGATAGAGACTGCCACACTTATTACCCTTACTTTTAGCTTCGCCACAGTCAGGTAAAAAGAGCGTCAGAGGGTACTAGTAGTTATTTAGGCATTTCTATTGTTAGTAGCTTAAAGTGGCAATGGGCTGGGGGATGGTCATGTTTTTTTTTTTTTTTTTTTTTTTTTTTTATGTTTGGCCCGCCAAAATGACTCTACTCTGCCTGATGGAAAGCATAAGCAGAATCCAAGAGTGGAGGTCACCATACTCATTGCGAATGCAGGCAATGCAGTATGGCGACCCACACCATGGCGGCCTAGTGATGCTGCTGCATCTTTTAGTCTAGTCAGCAAGTATGGAACTTGTTGACTAGACTAATTGGGCCTCCGGTCTCGCACTCACCAACGAAACACGACAGCACGAACGCTGTCATTTTACGTTGATTTTCTGTGCGAGGGTAGTACCGCCCCGGTCGAGCCGGCCCATTCGTGCTGAAATCAGCGTGGCTCTACTACCTTTAAAATGTATGTCGCAGAACCGATAACCGTGATATGCAGCCAATAGTTTGTTCTTGAGTGGAGACCGCGTCGCGTCAAACATAGTGTAGGACATCCACAGGCCAGGTGGAGTAATGATTTGCGCAAGACGGCTGGCAGGAGCTGGATGCGAGAAGCCGAGGATCGAACCAAGTGGCGTGCAATTGGGGAGGCCTATGTCCAGCAGTGGACTGCGATAGGCTGATGATGACGATGATAATGCAGCCAACAGCTCGCAGCCGTGAACCGATGAACCAATAAGCGTTTTCTGGAGTGGAAACCACGTATTGGCAAACGTAGTGTGAGCTGCCCTTTGTCCAGATGGCAGAACGACTTGTGTAAGATGGCCAGTGCGGCGGCTGGATGCAAAAAGCTCAGTGTACTGCAACGGGCTGATGATGATGCTTGCTCTGTCATGGTACTATGTTGATATCCAAGGATTTGGAACTGCGCCAACACAATTTTTAATGTGTTTTTTAAATTTCATTAATTAAATACTTTCACGATGTTTCACGCAACAGTGTAGGTAACTTACAAGACATTCAATTGCTCGATTTCATTGAAAATGTAAATTATACACTCAGTAGCATCTAGCAGGAATCCTTTGCATGTTTAAATTCACTTTCAAACACCTTTTCAAAATAAACACTTATTTTTTGGAAAGCATCAAAAACATTAAAAATATTTGAAACAAAATATGAAAGAAGCAAGAGATGGTACTATATCTTGTTTTATTATTATTATGTATAATTCATGAGAAATATCTAATAACTATTTGAAACTTATATAAATGTGTGTTTGTCAACTCACTAGCTGACCCACGCAACCTCGTTTGCGTCTCCTATTACCCGTAGCGTGATCATTTTTCCCCGTTTTTGAAACATTCTTCATTGGGGCTCCGCTCCTATTAGTCTTAGCGTGATGATATATAGCCTATAGCCTTCCTCGATAAATGGGCTATCTAACACTGTTTTTTTTTTCAAATCGGTTCAGCCGTTCCTGAGATTAGCGCGTTCAAAGAAACAAACAAACTCTTCAGCTTTATAATATAGGTATAGATTGGTGGTGTAGCCACGTTTTCTTTTAACCATTTTTGAAGTGAAAACTTCTTTAGCCGAGATGAGCACTTTTTGGTAGGGGAAAATCTTGAGTCCGGGTCACCGACATGCTAATGTTTGATGTTGATAATTGTAATTTAAACATTATAAAATTTCAAATTTTACACATTAATTTTTCAAAAAACATTCTAAGTTATAAGTTTTCACTTCTATCGGCAGTCCTTATGACTGCAATTTTTTTAAATAGCGTCAGTCTTTGACATGCGACAAACTCATCCCTCATGAAAGTTACAGAGGTGAGTGTTGAAACTTATTGTTATGCTGTGATAGCCTTTTAGTTCAAATAGAATTTACATTCTATTCGCACCAATTTACAAATATATCGACGATAAAAAGTAGTTACCCATCCATACCCATGTCAACAAGTTCTTGTTGACTTGGGTATACCTAGGTACATAATTCTTGTAAGATATTTCCTACTATCTTTCAACGTGGCGACATCCTGGCTCTTTGGCATTGGAAGAAGGAAGGACTTTTTTTTATTAACAACCACTACTACTTACCTATATTTTAAATTATAAATTAGGACCAACATTTGAAATTATAGTTATACACGGTTAGATTCCCGTGCTTTAAACAAATATACGTTATCATTTATTACAACATCCACGGGAAACGAACACTGGAAGGTTACTTATAGTGTGGAGCAAGTGACCTAAAAGTTCATACATAAGTAACAATTTTCGGTATTATAACAGTAACACGATAACTTTATCGATAAATTCCTGTAATAAATTAATTCAACGAGTTAATTTAATTCAATTCCAATTTTCAACGAGCTAATTAGTTCAACGATTAATGAGTGGGTTTCTAAGTACACGTGAACCTTCAGGTGGCCATAATTTTGCGAATCGATCAAGACGTAAGAATGAGAAGTTATACGGTTATGATAACGAGGCATATCATTTAGCGTGAGGATAGGGTAGCAGGCAGTAGGGCATGGTAGGATTGGTAGGGCACGCTACGCATGTGGCCGGGACGGTGCCGACGCATCTGGTGACGAGGGGGGCGCGGCGGGGGCTAAAATTAGTACCGGAGCGCCACGTGCGCTCCGAACGAGCATCAGTCCGCGCTCAACCACCACGACGAACGGTCGCACCCGCACGCACCAGTGTTTACTACTGTAACTTAACCAACACACTCGTGCCGCTCGTAGACTTGTTGAACCGCGACAGCGGCCGCAGTGACAGTGTTAGCAGAGTGCAACGGTGGCCGGCGCGACGGAGGCTGTGCAAGGCATGTTGATGGCGGGCGGTCTGCCGGCCGAGCCCGAGGGGCTGCTGGCATTGGGCGCACTGCCAGGCCAAAAAGACACCACCTGGACTAAACTCTTTGTTGGAGGACTTCCATATCATACCACAGACAAGAGCTTAAGGGAACACTTTGCAGTTTATGGAGATATCGAGGAGGCCGTGGTCATCACAGATAGACAGACGAGCAAGAGCAGAGGCTATGGCTTTGTAAGTTTTTTTCATCTTGATTTTTGGTGTGTTGTCACGAATAGCTTTTTTTGTATTTCCCGTACAACGAGAGCATTATGTGAAACTGAATTGACACGTAAACTTGAATGCTCGTGCGCAGTCGACTCGTGTCGGGTCTGAAACAGCAACCGTATCGCACAGTTAGCGCGTTATCGCACCTCATTGCTACCTACATTATACCTAACCCACCGGCAGCTAGGTACATGTACAATACATACAAGGCATAATCGCGAAATTACATCAAACACGGAAGTTGTTCCACGCAGGTATAAATGTCAAACAAAGCACTTACTGAAAATAAATATGCGTTACGCCGAAGAGACATAATTATCGCGGGAGAGTTTCACTTTATGAAATGTCACAGAAAACAACCTTCCAATTCTTCAATGTATAAGTATTATTATTTCTAATGATAGTTATGCAAAATTCATCGTCAAACTTCTGATCAATAATTGTGTGAAGAACAAATTACCTGTGTTGTATAATACGATGATTGCTTTTAAAGTTTGGCCTTTTGAATAACATTATTTAGATTCGACCTTTTAACAACAGATGTAGTAAACTACGTTTTTTCGATGCAGTGAGTTTAATATAATCATGTTTGAGGCTTTTTGTTTAGTGCAGCGTGGGGCTCGTGGGAAATGAATCACAACCCCATTTTCAATTCGAGTTAGGGTGGGTTGCACCCAAAGGGAAGAGGCCGCATTGCACCCTCCTTGTGACATCCAAATAACTGTAATAATCGCAATTCATAGTTACACTTTTCTACTGCGAAATATGTTATATATTAAGGAATAGTTATTTTGGATAACTCACGTAAAAATTTAAATATTGCGCGTCATTTGACGGAGTCAGGTTAAGCTGGGCTGACGACTGGTTGTCCACGTGACTTTTATCCGCTTACTACGCGTGAAAATAACAAGAGCCCTATCATTTCAGCAGAATTTAAACACCTTACATTGTGTCAACAATCTTCGATTGAACTTTGGTGCATTGTAGACTTTTTGCCATTAACTGTTTCAACTAAAATACCTATAAAATATTTTAAATTAAAAACAAGTTTATAACAACATTTAATTTGCTTCGTTAGACTTTACGGCTTACTGAAGTAATTATGTTGATGTTTAGTTATAACAAAAATAAAGAAGGTAATACCTAAATATAAGTTTTTAACTTTTTAAATCATAAACTGGCCTGAGTTTTTAGTGACGGAGTCGCTGGAGAGTGCTGTCACTAAATTCTATGAGAAATTGTATGAACTAAGGGAACTATATATTCCATTGAAAACCGCGAAACGATCATGCCATCCCCCTTGGTACAATACGGCTCTAATTAAAATGTTAAAATAAAAATACAAATATCATCAAAAATATAAAAAATATCGCAATTTATCAGACTATCATTCTTTTACATTACTTCGCAAACGAGTAATTGAACTGGAACGGTCTTGTTTTGATACTTACATGGATAAAGTTGAAACTTCCATTATAAAAAATCCTAAATCATTTGGTCATATATTAAGAGTTAACGGCAAAGCAATACATACCCTAACGTAATGCACTTTAAAGACATTATAGCTTGCACAGGTGAAGATATCGGCAATTTATTCGCCAAATATTATTATTCAACTTTTCAACAATCAAATCACGCGCCTAATGACTCTAATACAGTTGACACAATGACCAGCGAACATTGCTTTAATAATAACTTCGCGGGAGTCAGCACAGTGGAAATATGTGAGACCCGTGTGATAACATTGCTTAAAAACTTGACCTATCAAAGTCTGTCCGATTTTTATAGTCAGTTGTTCTGCTGGTTTAACTGTACCTCTTTGCATTCTTTTTAAGCGGTCTCTGTCAGAAGGTATAGTACCGAAAATATGGAAATCAGCTTTTGTTACACCGATTTTCAAAAAAGGGAAGAAGTCCGATGTTCAAAACTACCGCCCTATATCTAAGATATGTCTCTTCTCAAAAATTCTCGAACGGCTAGTCTACACTGATGTATATGCGGCATTACAAGGAAGTTTTGGTGAAGAACAACATGGCTTTTTAAAAAATCGTTCTACTACATCAAATCTGATCCTGTCACATGAATTTATCTCACGAGGTATGGAACATGAAGGTCAAGTAGATGTTATATATACTGACTACAGTCAATGTTTTGACCGTATAGACCACCAAGTGCTGTTAAAAAAGTTATACATGGCAGGCATTCATGGGGACCTGTATAGATGGTTCTCATCTTATATAACAAATAGATCACAAGCTGTTGTGCTGCAGGGATATACTTCAGGTTGGAGTTACATACCTTCAGGAGTTCCACAGGGATCAATTTTGGGACCTCTTTTGTTCACACTTTTCATTGCCGACATTAAACACTGCTTTAAACATTCATATATTCTTTTATACGCTGATGATATGAAGGTACACAAAGCCGTAGGAAGTTTATCTGACACATGCGAATTGCAAGACGATCTTAAGAGATTTGAGGCATATTGTACTCATAATAAACTTCAACTAAACGTATCTAAATGTTTCCATGTAACGTTCAGCCGCCAGAAATCCATAATAACCACGGCGTACACAATCGGCAATCAGTTAATCAGCAAAGTTCACAGTATCAGAGATTTAGGAATTATACAGGATAGCAAACTTCTGTATGACCAACACGTTGACGATGTTATAAAAAAAGCTACAAAGGCACTAGGATTTATAATTAGAACAACGACTTCCTTCAAATCCCTTAAACCAATTAAAGTTTGGAACCCTCAGTATGACATTTATAAGTCACGAATTGAGGGTGTCCAGAGGAAATTTCTCAGATTTCTGAGTTTTAAAGCGCAGCAATGGCCCGAGGATTACGAACATAGTTGCAAAAGATTAATAAATGTTGCTCAGAGCTCCATTGACTGCCCGGAACTTGTTGCTAAGGTGGAGATGAGTGTGAATAGAGTTGGTTTTCGACAGCGACCCCTATTGAACATACCCTTTTCAACAACGAACTATAGACGTAACGCTTTTTCCCTGAGAGGTGCAAACAGTTTTAATAAACTTTCACGGAATCTTGATATAGATCTGTTTTGTACCAACGTGAACACGGTTAGGAGGATATTAGCTTACTCATTTTTTGTAACGTAAAGCGGCACTCAAACTGTACTACTCTGTTCTTACTATTTTTACCGTTCTTTTTTACTATTCTTTTATTTTGTGTTTCTGGTTTTTTGGCATATCTTTATATACATTGTTGTACGTATGTAATGTATAATCATGTGTTGTTTCTTGTGATTATGTTGAATGTGAACTGCATTTTAACCTTAATTAAAGTCGACAGTTCTCTTCAGAGTATCTAAATGCAGAGACTTGTAATTAGCAATAGGATGATTTAATTATATTCATATATCATTGTTATACGTCTGTAAGTCTTTCTAAGAATAAATAAATAAAATAAAAATAAATAAATTTGTGCAGGATCTGTCAATTCTGCAGCTTTGGGTGGGAAGGTACTTACGTCAATTAAACGAGACCGTTTTACCTACACTAGACATATTAATAGAACGTTTTTATTAAAAATGCATTGCTCGCCTAGCAAGATATATTACGTTTAATTTGATCTTAATTGTTTGTATAGGTACTTGACAGTGTTATATGTGACTTTGTCTTAATTTTGACTCTATGATTAGGGCAGATAGATATAGAAAACAAAATACTGCACAATAATTGGTTCATTGTTAAGATTACGACGCGGCAACGCTTTAATTCCTAAGTCGTTTTCAAGTCTACACTCCAGAACATCTTAGTGGCTTTGCTCTACATAACCGGTGGGTCGGAGCGAGCAGTCTCCAGCCGGGACGTGCTGAAGTACTTGTATGAAACAAAAGACTGACATCTGATAGTGTACGGGTCGTACGACCGGCAGCCATCTAACTACGGTACAGTCGTAATATATAACGTGACGCCCAATATCAATCTTATTTGAAAAAAATCTATAGCTCGAGTCACAAATTTAAATTTTGTACGTGAAAATGAAATAGGTATATATTGGCAAAAATACACTAACGTTTTATTATTAACATATAATTAAAATATAAAGCAAATGTCAGTTAAAATGTGTCCGCCTTTTTAGAGACGAGTGGCAAAGTGCAAATAAAGTATTTTGATAGTTTAATCATCTAGACTAATCTAGAGCATAGTTTCTCAACCTTATTTTGCTCACCACTCACTTTGAGAATATGTTTTTTTCTAAAGCCCCAACTTAATTTTACTTACCATCTGTCGCGAATTTAAAACAACTATTGTCACGATTATTTTTAAACGTGTAATATATTTTTATTATAGTTGTCCAAAATTGGTAAAATTAAAGTAATTTTAAGTAAAAAAGTATAGGTAGTAGAGCCACGCTGATTTCAGCACGAATGGGCCGGCTCAACCGGGGCGGTACTACCCTCGCACAGAAAATCAACGTAAAATGACAGCGTTCGTGCTGTTGTGTTTCGTTGGTGAGTGCGAGACCGGAGGCCCAAATAGTCTAGTCAACAAGTTCCATACTTGTTGACTAGACTAAAAGATGCAACAGCATCACTAGGCCGCCATGGTGTGGGTCGCCATACTGCATTGTCTGCATTCGCAATGAGAATGGTGACCACCACTCTTGGATTCTGCTTATGCTTTCCATCAGGCAGAGTAGAGTCATTTTGGCGGGCCATACATAGAAAAAAAAAACGTTTATAATTTGTACCTTTTTTGATGTTTTTGCAAGACCCATGTTCCAAAACGAATATCATTTCGTGATTAATTTAATTCTTTCTTTCTAACTCATCATTTTCTAGTTCTTAGTAGTATGTTTTATTGAAAACATACTACTAAGAACTAGAAAATGATGAGTTAGAAAGAAAGGCAAGGCAAAATTTTAATATAACTATTCTAAGAACGTATTTGGCGAAAACATTCTTACAGTGAATCACTTGAGAACATAGTATATATTTTATTTATATACTATACATAGCATAGACACATTCAATACAAATATATTCTATCTACCTTTTCGTCGAAAGCGCATAATTTGAGAACTTTGAGGGACCTTGGCTATATTGACTTGCTCAAAAAAAACCTGTCAAACTTAGTTCCGTAAAAGATTTGTTTAAGAAATTTTAATGTAGATAAAGTGATAATCGAAATATGGGTCGTTTTTCGATTTATTATTTCTATACCTATACATTTGACAATCAGTTCGAAGCCCAAGTGTTATCGTGGGTATAATATCGCTAATCTTATCGGCTCATTAAAAATAATTTTTGCTTGCGGGAAAGAAGAGTGCCTATTATTAATAAATTATTATTATTTATTTTTATTAGGGTAAATACAATCCTAAGCCCCGGCTTTTTTTGGACTAAGTGGCAAACGAGTAGTCGTATCACCTGATGGTAAGTGATTACCGCCGCCCATGGACACCAGAGGCGTCACAAGTGCGTTGCCGGCCTCTGGGGGATGGGGAGGGGAATGAGGGGAAGGGTTGGGGGTAGGTATGGGCCTCCGGTATCCTCACTCACTCGGTGAAACACAGCGCATGCGCTATTTTACACCGGATTTCTGTGAGGCCGTGGTATCACTCCGGTCGACCATTCATGCCGAAACATGGCTCTCCCACACTAAAATGTTTCATGTTTGTTTCATACTTTACATTATCAAAAGTTATAAAAACAAAATATTATATCAAGTAATATATACATGTACTTATTATGTATAGATATTGTTAACATCAAAGAGTAAGGCTGACTGCTTAAGTTTATCAAAGTTAGGAAAAACTTTTGGAAAAACCTCGTAACATTAACTTTCGTTACCAAAGAGTAAAAGAAAACTAGATTTCTGTTGATTTTCTCCTATTTTAAGCATAATTAATATTCAATACATTATTACGTTGCATTTTTTGCAAACTATACCAGTGGATATATAGATAGATGTACCTATGAGATACATACATGTATGTAAGGTACTAAAGCCAACTTTTAACTATACGCCATCTTTACAACTTCATTCGCATTTACCTACATTTTTTCCTCAATTGCTTATCAATAACAGAAAGTAATACGCAAGATAAGAAAAGTTTTTGGATTACAATTTTAAAGCCATTAGGTTATAAAGCATTAAGTTACGATAGCAAAATTAAAAGTACTTTAGAATTGATTTTATAGATTTTCACACAATTACACACATCAAAAGTATCTAGGGATCAACATATGTGTCTAGGGATCAACATATATTTTTGCAATTACTTTTCTCCTGATTGATATTAATTAAAATTTTCTTTAAGGATTCATCAAATAAAGTGTTTTCGTTTGTCACAGTAACGATAAACCAAGTCACCTTTGCATTAATAAAGAAATTTGCCATTTTCCTAATAAAGGGATTTTTGACATTTGAACCACTAACATTAAAGTTCGAAAAAAAGACTGAAATAACAGTTTTCTTTAAAATTTTATTAGGTAACTTAAACAATTAATAATCCGTGTTTCTACCGCGAACACTAACAACACAAGAATCGGTTTGGCATACTCAAAATGAGTTCATCCAAATCACGCTGTGGAATGGCCGCCCATGTTCGTTGCAACAACAAAAAAAGGTCTTCTTGCGACTGGATACCCTCCATATTCGGCAGAGCTCTTCTCTGTAGCATATCCCATGCATGCTCAATCGGGTTCAAGTCTGGCGACTGAGCAGGCCAGGGCCAAAGCCACATCTCAATCTCAAGAAATCCGCATAAAAATGCTTGATCCCTAGACACTTTTGATGTGTTTATTTATAATTGCATCTGATGTGCTTAAATCTGCTCCTGATGACGAGAAAAAATAAGCCTTTTCTTAAGTTAGAACGAAGTAAAATTAAGAACTATCCTCATGTTCATATAAAAAAGTATAAAAAAGTTTTTCTATTTGTCATATAAAAAGTTGCTTAGTAAATGATAACGTTATATATAGGGTTAATATTTTTGATTGCTGCAGCAAATCGAGGGGAGTCAAAGTTTCACACCCACTCGTGCGTCAGATACCTATGTGTCTGTTTGTGAATTAAATATTATATGGGAACCCTTAAAATATAAATTTACTAGCTGACTCACGCAAATTCGTTTGTGTCTCTTTTCAATCTTGCTTGGTTACTATTGGTCTAAGCGTGATGTTAACCATCCTATCTTAGGTAAACCAGCAAAACACACGTTAAAAGAAAAAAACTGAAAATCGGTTGGAAGTTTCGGAGTTCATCGTGGGCAGCAATTTATATTATGTTTATAAAAGATGAAGTAGCTATAGGGCAGTTTTACCAGCAAAGAGACACAAAGTCCCTTTAAATACATAACCTTCCCATACTTCATCTCAATGAGGACAAAAATACCCTAAAAATGTGCAGCAGCTTTCAGATAGAAAAGTTGGCTACCATTGTGCTGGCAGTGTGCATTCAAGGTCAACATAAAATTCTCGAAAACCATTAGTTATTTATTCTGCTCTTGAATTTTAGTAGTATGTAACTATAAAACTAGAAAAGGGTTTATGAAAATATCACCACGTTTCCATTCCTTATTAAGGTAGCCATACACATTAAGGTATACCTGACAGGTTTACCTGTACAATTGAACTTTACAGGTAAACCGGAGTGTGATATTGCACAACTGTTCAGTTCAGGTACATTCTCTACTCAGCTCAAGCTTACCTGATGAAGATGATGATGGTTAGAGTAAATCCACTAGCCGACATAAAATATAAGAAATGCAGCACTATGTTGTAATGTAAATTTCTTGAAATAAAGTACACAAATTCAAACATAAATATAATTATCGACGCTTGTTCCATTACTATCTATAATTAGCCATTTCTACGGTTTGTTTATTGATAACAATAAAAGAATTATATGTAATGATCGTTGAAAGTGCCCTTTTGTAAAGAAAGAAACTTTTTCTTTTAATTTATTTTCATAATTTCAATTATGATTACCTGTGTGAATTGTATGATGCCCGCCTGTAAGAGATTACCTCTGAGCGATAAGTCCGCAACTTGTACTTCCTTGGTCTTGTTAATTATGAATCTGGTATACAATAAAGCGATATTTTATTATCATTTTGCGCAGTGGTAACGCACGAGTCTGCTCTGCATGAGGTCTCAGGTTCGATTCCCGGATCGGACGATATGTTTGTATGATCTACAAATATTTGTTACTGAGTTTGGGTGTTTTCGATGTATAATATGTATGTACTTGCAAAAAAAATTTATGTATTTATATCAGTTGTCTGGTACCCATAAATGTATAAGCTATAGTTTGTGACTACAAGGCGTTGTGTGTTTAATGTCCAGAATATATATATATATAAATAACACTATTCTGAGTTAACGAAAATTTTTGAGTCAAACGGAGCTTAAAAGATGTTTCTTGTTTACTGTTTGCCTCGGTATTACACATACCGAGGCAAGAAATAAATATATTCTTTCTTTCATTAAAACTTAGTGCAATATAGTAAAACACGATAGTAAAAAGGCCACGGTATTTGTTTAATGTTGTGACGTGCAATGGCTTTTGTTCGCTCAACGCGTTCCTCTTTTAATGTACGGCAACGGCTTTGTTGACTCGCGTACGTTTAAAATTTATTTATGTATTTGTGCGTTGGGATGTCTGCATGTCTGTGTACAATGTACATTATTATCGTTATAACATGACCTATTTGTATGTGTATCATTTTACTTGTTTCAAGTTTATTCAGGTCAGTAGCTAAATTATCCCTTAAGCTTTTTAGTTTAGAGCATATATTGGCATGCTCCTAACTTTCGGCATTTGATTATTCTTTTGTTTTTTTTTTGGAAAAAGACAACTCCCGCACTAGATATATTCCTGTATCGTGGGTCATAACAAACATTCATGAAACACAAAGAACAGCTAGACTCGGAACAACATTTTGTGTATCACACAAAATGTATTTTCCAGTGTGGGGTATAAACCCACATCACTCAGCACAGTAGCAAGTGAAGAAGTGACTGCTCAAACCACTACGCCATTTTTGCAGTCATCATTTTCGGCTTCAGCAAATAAGTAACTCAAGTTAATCACACTTTAATATTACAAAGGCGAAAGTTCGTGAGTGTGTATGTTTGTTACTTTTTCACACGCAAACTACTGAACGTATTTGGATGAAACTTTAAAGTAATATATCATATTATATTATCATACATCATACATCAGAATAACACATAGGCTACTATTTGTCGCGATAATCGACATACACGCGGTCGGAGCCGCAGGCAACAGCTAGTCTATAATAAATATTTGTGCTATTTCTGCCTTCCAATTCAGATTACACCTATCTATCGAATTATGTCTTCATTTAAAAGGTTATTATTAGGTAACTAGCTTTTATCCACGGCTCCGCCCGCGTATATGTCGGTTATCGCGGTAAAAAGTAACCTATGTTCTTTAAGATTCAAATTATCTCCCTGTCAAATTTCATTAAATCGGTGCTTAAATGGTTCATAGTAATAGACAGACAGTCAGACAGACAGAGTTACTTGCGAACTTATAATATCAGTATGGATGTATAATTATGGATGAATAACCATCCCATCTACCGTGGGAGAGACACGCTTCGGCATGAATGGGCCGGCTCGACCGGAGTGATACCATGGCCTCACAGAAAACTTGTATGCAATAGCGCCTGCGCTGTGTTTCACCGAGTGAGTGAGGATACAGGAGGCCCATACCCCAACCCCTCCCCCTATCCACCAAAGGCCGGCAACGCACTTGGACGATGTCTATGGGCGGCGGTAATCGCTTACCATCAAGTGATACGTATGCGCGTTTGCATAAAAAAATATGTCGTGTGTACCTATGTATATTTATATTCTTAAAACCATCACCATTAGTAACTTCATAGTAACAAGGAAACTTCTTAGCACACAAACCACACACTAGTATTAAATTAGAACGCGTAAATTCTTTCACGTTCAATTTAATCATTTAACTTACATGACTGATTAGTGATTAAAGTACATAATCATAATGTAATTATTTAATTGTAGTTAATAGAGTGTTGTCGAGAAATAATGTGAGTATGGGCGTATCTTGGACACGCCTCCTGTGGCTACAGGCTACGCCGTAGAACTTTGTCCGAGACACCGCGGTACACAAACGGATTATTACGAGTGTGCGATGTCCCTTATCGGCCTTATCGAGACACTAACAAATTATCGTATTTACTACTTCTGTTTAATAATATGAAATACTGCTTTCAGCCTTATTCATATTTAGGTTTTGTGTTATTTTTAACCATATGGCTGTAAGTTTAAAGTTGAATATATTACAGACCCGTAGATTAAAGTTCAATAACGTTTATGAATAAAGCTGTAAATGATTAACTTTTCAATATTTATATTTAGACTAAAAGCAATGGAAAGAGATGTTTCTCTCTTTCTAAACATTAAGATGTCAATATTATAAACGCGAATATTTTTGAGGCTAGAAACAAATATGGATGAAATTTAACATAGAGATAGTCGGATTTAGTTAGTACATACAATTTTTTTTTTGAGGAATATTGATTGACAGAATTAATATTAACGCGAGAGCAGTTGCAAATAAAAGCTTATTAAAAAAACTTAAAGATCATTTTTTGCTCTCTTAAAACTTGATATGAAAAAAAATTGTGTGTTTAGATTTACAGAAATTACTGCCGTTCTGATAACGCTTTTATTGTTTTACATAATAAACATAAGAGAATTCATCATTTTTGATCGTGTTCTCTAATGGCTATTGAAACGAACAATATATACCTTAATTTAGTTTAAAACTAAACAACAAGCTAATGATAAGTTGAACTTAAAATTGATAATTTTCTGCAAACAATATTAATAATTTTCTGAAGAAATCTACAAACCTGAAACTCACTACCAGCGCACGTGTTTCCCTCCCACTATGATCCCGGTTTCATTAAGCGGGGCGTGAAAAAGCATCTCACTAGGCCGGCCGCCATAGTGTGGGTCACCATGCTGCATTGTCCTTATTCGCATTAGTATGATAACCTCCATTCTTAGACTCTGCTCATGCTTTCCATCAGCAGAGCAGAGTCAGTTTGGCACCAAAAAACAAAAAAACACGCTTACAAAAGTCGGTTAAAACAAACAAACATACGGGTGAATCTAATAAAAACGTGCAATAAACGAATATTGAAAAGATGAAGCAGATAAGTAATAATTAAAAAAAGAAAAGTAGTAATTTAAAAAAAAACACAATTCCAAATATTGTAATGGGAAACTACTACTACTAGGTGTTCCTGAACAAAATAAACTAATATTTATTACATAATATAGAAACCTATGTACATAACCATAATTTATAAAAAAAAAATAACAATATTTACATACAAGCGTCAAAAAACTCCACATCTTCGCCTACTGGTAGCGTTCCCAAAAGACTGGCAGCATTACCATGTTGAATGGCAATGCTGATTCTCTGTGCTAGAAAAAGGCCGGCCTTCTGGTCGCGAGAAGCGTCAATCAGTTGCTTGGCTAGTTGTTTAAACATAGCGCGAGCACTCGGACCCCATGAACCTAGCGTCTCTACCCCAAACGGTTCAAAAATGTAATTACCTATTAAATTTTGGTACTTACGCCGTTTGAGGCTTTCCGCAGAAGCAGCAGCAGCGCCAGCATAAACAAGAGAATGAACTAATTAAGTGTTAGAACTTTTATCCCAGATTAAAGCACCTCTAGTAGGTATGTACATATACTCGTATTATACCCAAATATAACATCAAAATCTCTAACTGAAGTCATCACTCAGTCACGGTATTTTGCCATAGTCATTATGAAACGTTTAGCATAATAAAACGCGTACAAGGATTCATAAAATTGAATTATACCTGAACAAGTTGCATGAATTTTTTCAATTAATTTATTTTAATAGGCCTTACTACGTTAGTACTATTAGTTATTCTGTGGCTTTACTCAGTAAATTCGTTACAGTTTAGCAAATGATTGCGTTCAGTACCAGACAGGTAAGAATATATATTTATAGATGACCGATAGATAGCACTAAATTATTACGAAATCGTCAATCTAAAGAATTTATTTTATTCATTTTATTCACGTCCCTAATTATTAAAGGTACAAAAAAATTAAATAATTACTGATTTTACTTCAATTTTTTACCCGACTATGTATGTATGTTCATCTGTTCCCTCATAGCTCCTTAACTACTTATTAGAACTGGACAAATAAGGTATCGTTAGAAGTGTCTTGATCGTCTGCTGGTTATAGGCTATATGACATGTCACTGAATCTAATGTGGCGGCCTCTAGCCGATATAAAGAACTGTATTAAAAATAAATTTCAGATAAATATGCCGTGTTTGGTATTATTCGAAAGGGCGTTACTTGTACATTTCAAATGTATATATATATATATATACATTAGCATTTTCTCGTGACTTTGTCCGTATGTATTTGATAATTGTGATATTTCTATGGTACCTATTTCAAATATACTTTGCAAAGAAACTTATATTATAGAGGCACCAAAACGTTACGTAGAAATGTACCATAACACTTTAACAACGCGTGACTACGGCTTTTGAAACTTGTTTCATACTTTTTCAGCGTCGGTTTTTGTCGTAGTTGGGTTTTAGTTTAATTTTTTTTTTATTTCTGAAATCATAATGAGTTTAATAGTAAAATGAGTGAAATAACTCAGACATTCAAGATTTCGAAACGTACATATACCTGGTCTATGCACTTTTGGTCAAATTTTGACCACAAAAGTATCTCTTTTCCTCTTTCTAAATTCGTAAACAGTGATAGATTAGATATATTTTATGGCTATGACTAACTGCCTCTGTGGCGCAGTGGTAGCGTATGCGACTGCTATGCTTGAGGTCTCGGGTTCGATTCTCCCGGGTCGGATCTCAAATGTTTGTATGATCTGCAAATATTTGTTTCAGAGTTTGGGTGTTTTCTATGTATAATTATGTATGTATTTACAAAAAAAAGTATATATGTATTTATATCATTTACCTTAACACAAGCTCTGCTTAGCTTGGGACTAGATGGCGTTGTGTGTTAGATGTCCGAAATATTTAATTATATATTATTATTTACTTAAATAATTTCAGCAGTATCTAACACTTTATTTCATTTGCTAGATAGATCATACAATACTTTTTTGTGTGCTATAAATTCTTTATAGCATACAAAAAAGTATTGTACATTCTATAAATATTAGCTAACAGTAGGTACAATAGGGGATCTTTTCTCATAATGCGATTTTTTGCAGACAACCAGGATAGATCCCTACTTTTTATAAGTTAATGGAAATTTACATTTTACTTTTGTGTATCTACATTACTTCCTGTTTATTTTTCAGAATCCGTCTAGCACTTACAGAGCATAGTGTGCATAAACAAACTATCAAACAAAAATTATTTAGCGTTACTATATAAGTATAGATAACTACAATAATTTAATCTCCAAATGTACATATTATGTACATATGTTAAACTGATGTTCCAAGTGTATACAGTAGATACGATATACGTACAATATGTACTGTAATGTATGTATTTAGGAAAATGTAAAAAGCTGTTGGGTACAATTGTGGTGTTCGTTGCAGGAAATGAACGTGAATTCATTATTGTATCTAGGCACAGGCGATAAGTTTGAAATACACAACAATTTTAACTGTTTGACATAGGAACTATATAGATAAACGTTTTTAATCTATACTTAATAAAGCTGAAGAGTTTGTTTGTTTGTTTGAACGAGCTAATCTCAGGAACTACTAGCCCGATTTGAAAAATTCTTTCAGCGTTACATAGCCCATTTATCGAGAAAGGGAATAGGCTACATATCATCACGCTAAGACCAATAGGAGCGGCGCATCAATGAAGAAAGTTACAAAAACGGGTAAAAATTATTACGCTACGGGCAATAGGAGACGTAAACGACGATGGGTGGGTCAGCTAGTGTATGATATACGTATTATACACCTGGTTCTATATGGTAAATCTAGATGCAGTTCATTTTGTTCATGACTAGTATCAACCATGAATAAAGAGATAAAAGAATCATAGGTTAACCAGCAACCATCCATACCCATAGTCCAGAAAATACAGCTTAATGTCTGTGTAAATTAACACTAGTGTTATTTTAGAACTTCTAGGTACAGTTTAGGTGTGAATATTTATATTTTTAATAATGTATTGCACTTCTTTTGTGATACAACTAGAACGTAAAGAATGAAAAACAAAGGTAACACCATACGCATAGTACCTAGGTACTATTATTTGATTATACCTAAAACGCATTTTGAAAGACTAATTACCATTATCAACAATGGTCTTATATGCAGAAATATCTTAACGTTTCTATGATTGATATCGATGTTAGCATATTTCATACGAGACTGAAGGAGTTACTATTTTATAACCGGCACAAATTGGTTTTAAAACTATCAAACCTACGTACGTGTCATATCGGCATTACGAATTCGTTTTAATGAAGTTAGTAGAGTTTCAAAGCTTGACATAATTATACCGATTTACACTTTGTTCTGTAAACAAATAACTGAAAGTATTATAGTTTGGAAGTTATAGATAAGTTGAGAAGAACAACCGAACGCACACCGATACCAATCAACTAACAGGCTGTTAGGTTTGAATGCTGATACATTTTGTTATCGCTCGCCGCGCCTAACTCCGATTTACAATGGTTACAAACGTTATAAAGTCCGTGCACCTAGCGACTCATATAATTACACGGATTCTTTTATCGAAGAAAATTTACATACAATACGAATAGAGTTCAAAAATTCTTCGGGTTTCTGCTTGACTTGCAATTGTTATTTTGTGACATTGGAAAGGTGAAGTTGTACAAGGTAAAAGCCTGTTTATGAAGCGTATGTTTAAAGGTTTAATTACGCAGAATATTAAATATAAAAATATATATTATGTAATTATGCTCTAAAACAAGTCTAGGAAATCTTGAAATCAAACATTTTTTTTAAAATAATAATAGCAGTTTCATTTTCTCAGACTCCCGATGTCGTATTCCATTGTAAATTGATCTCCTGTATGGTGTAATATTGTTTCCCAATAGTCAGAAACACGTACTAAATTCGAAAAGCAATAAAGGTCTTATTAAATCAGTTGGGAACTGTCCCTAGTCAAATTGAAGAAGCGGCAACCCAAAGCATGCGCAAATATTAAAATATGTAATCGAAAATTCGACGTCATTCCCCACCGAATTTGATATTTAAATAGAATTTGTTTTAAATGAATGAATGAAATTTATGAACTGAATAATACAATTGTTTACAGGTGATAATGGGTGACAGGGCTGCGGCTGAGCGCGCGTGTAAGGACCCCAATCCGATCATAGATGGAAGAAAAGCTAACGTGAATCTCGCCATTTTAGGAGCCAAGCCCAGAGGGAACCTGGCGCCAGGTTAGTGATAACTTTTCCTTATCAATAACGACGATTGTTATCGTTCTACTGTTGTAGATTGTATTAAAGGAAACGCCACAAATAGTGGAAGCAATCGCTGACCTATACATTTTAATTAATATATGTACCTACCTATATATATTGAGTTGTAGGTTCTTATTAGTAGTTCGCAGTTAAGCAGTGTAAGTTATAAAATATTGCCCTATGACAGTGGTAATATTATATTTTACTTGTAAAATATTTGCATATAAAAGATGTTATATTGTAGGTCTATAAATTAGTTACTTTTTAAATTGTAAATAAATATAGTGTATTTTTAAAATAATCGATTGATTTTATTATTAAAGTTAATCGAGTCGACGACGTGTTAGGGATCGCTGATTTGTTATTTACTAACCGAATTGTCTATTAGGTAGGGACATACGTAACTTATTTTAGCGTAAAACTCTTTAGTTATATTCGTAATTGTTTATGAAATATGGCAGTTATGAACATTCATGTTATTGAACCTTGGGATGATACGAAATTCATTTATCGCTTACTAGTTGTTACCCGCGGCTCCGCCCGCGTGTATGTCGGTTATCGCGGCAAATAGTAGCCTATGTGTTATTCTGATGTATAAGCTATATTACTGTAAAGTTTCATCCAAATCCGTTCAGTAGTTTTTGCGTGAAAGAGTAACAAACATCCATCCATCCATACTTACAAACTTTCGCGTTTATAATATTAGTATAGATATTGTTAACAATAATTCTATCGTTTGTAGATTCTTTTCATGGTAAAGGTCCCAACACGGTAAATGTTCAATCTATATAAAAATTTACAACTTTTCTATTGACAATAAAATATCGATCTGCTTCTGGAAAAAAAATAGGTACAAAATTATACATAAAATACGCATCTCCAATAGCTGTCGCGTCCCGGGAATCACTTATCAACTGCTCAGCTGTTTGTAAAAGGAGCATTTTTTGCTTCTATGTACACGTGATATCTTTTTTTCATCGTTTTCCAACGTCTCGTCAACAGACAAAAAATGTGAGATCGCTCCGTGTGTGATACACAATGAGCTCCGTGGGGGTCACACTTACATGTGTGCTGGCGCATTAAAATTTATAATATGTTAATCTTTTCGTAACTGTCTAAAATACAAGTAAAGTACATTGTGTGCGACCGTCGGTTTTCCATATCTGGAATGTCTGAAACTCCGTATTTAACCTCATTATTAGTTACTTTTTATTTATAACTAGCTTTTGGCCGCGGTAAAGAGTAGTCTATGTCATTCTTCAAGAATTAAAGTATCTCCATGCCGAATTTCATTGAAATAGAATTTATAGTATTAGTATGGAAGTTACATTTTGCAATGATATACCGTGGGAGAGCCACGCTTCGGCATGAATGAACCGGCTCAACCGGAGTGTTACCCCGCCTCACAGAAAACCGATGAAAAATAGCGCTTGCGCTGTGTTTCATCGAGTGAGTGAGGATACCGGAGGTCCATACCCCAAAACACCTCCCCTCATCCTCCTCCCCATCCCCCAAAGGCCGGCAACGCACTTGTGACGCCTCTGGTGTTGCGGGTGTTCATGGGCGGCGGTAATCACTTACTATCAGGTGATACGTCTGCTAGTTTGCCCCCTAGTCCATAAAAAAATAATATCTACAGTTAAAATGCTAGACGGGATCCACGGCTTTAGGCTTAGCTGTCAAGAATCAAAAGTATTTAAAAGGAGTACTAATAAAATCTAGAACTAAGTACCATCAATATATAAGTGGGTCGAATTATTATATCGTTTCGATTAGTAGATAGTGCAGCAATCAGATACCGGGTGCTCACTGATAGCTTATTTGTACAAGTTTTATCTCTGAGTGTAGTTATGTGGGTATTTAATAAAGTGAAATTGAATAACAATAGTCAGGAAATGTTCATATACATACAGTATTAATGTTTGAGAACGCTTGCATGATAAAACATAGCGATGAAAGAAAAGTCTTAATACATTGACTTACTTGAATACTTTCTATAAATTGCATACATTTATACAAATAAATAAAATTGAGGTGTCTATTTGTAATTATAAATTAGCAGTTTTTCACTAAATACATAGGTATTAAAGAACCTACAATGCTTACATCGAAAAATCAATCTTTAAAACTTTTCTGTCTGTTTGTTCCGGCTAATTATACCTACCTAACCGTGGGTTATAGAAAATATATAAGCACACGTATATAAGATTATTAAAATAAAAAACCCGACTCCGTCAATATTTGTCATCTTTATTAAATACAGTTTTTTTTAAATAAAACACAAGTTTTATATATATTCGTAATCACCGTTAAGAATTCTTTATTTTGGTACCACACTCGATGTATTTTGAAAAAAATTTTTTTTAAAGATTACTTTTTGGCGCCAAAAATCCTTAATTTTGTTTTTTATTTTATTTTGATGTACCCAGTGTCACTCTCACGACTAAGACGAATCTATTGACACCACTCACATAAGAATACGATAAACCGTTTAGGCTCTAGGGCGTGCCAAATAAATATATACATACACTCGTAAAACATAACCCTCCTTCTTTCGCAGTCGGGTAATAAATGTATAAAACCAATATAAAAAGGTAAATTCCAGTTCAATCAAGCTAGAAATTAATGACGATAAAATACAAAACTTAATTTGTCTACAGATCAATGTGCAACAGTGAATTTTTAATTTATTGTATGGTGACGTGTTAAACAAGATTGTTATTAGTACACCCGACAAACAGAGCATTTTAAATTGACATAACCGATTTTAAACCTTACACAGATGGAATAAAATACTAATTAGCTTGAAAGTGCGTTATTTCTTGGGTACAATATAGGGAGCGAGCCTTCCCGCCCTCGCCGGAAGTCCCTAAACACTCGGAAACGGAAGTGCTCGGTATACGCGGCTCGCTAATTGATTGTGGCCCACGGACATTTACCGCTGTAACCCTTGCAAGGTGACATATTGTAACCTTTAAGGAATCACTGCATTTGCATATAGATACAAGATAAGAATTTTTTTTTTAAAGAGTGCGCGTTCTTAATTACAATAAGTTATGCAACTCTTGCTTATAACAAGAGATAACAAGGGAAAATAAAATTTAAAAAAATATTAATTTTAAAAATTAAAAGTTAAATAACTTTGCGAATAAGTACAATCTCATAGAATGAGGAAATATATTTAAAAAAATCGGCAAAGTGCGAGTCGGACTCGCGCAGAGAGGGTTCCGTACCATTATCTACACATTTCAAGCGTCTACTTGTTGCCGTTATCAATATCTAGCAAAAACGAACAAAAAATCACGTTTGTTGCATGGGAGCCCCCTTAAATATTTATTTTATTCAGTTTTTCGTATTTCTTGTTATAGCGCCAACAGAAATACATATATGAAAATTAGAACCAACTAACTATCACGGTTCATGAGATACAACCTGGTGACAGACGGACAGCGAAGTCTTACTAATAGGGTCCCGTTTTATACTTTGGATACGGAACCCTAAAAAAATAAAAAAAAAGTATAACCTGGCTACGTAATGTACCTCATCCATTAAATTCGTTTCAGCAGTATAGGCGCTACGGTACGGTGCAACATAAAAACATATTATAGGTATAGCCCGTCAAAAATATTTACCCTTTTTTTTTTTTTTATGTATGGCCCGCCAAAATGACTCTACTCTGCCTGATGGAAAGCATAAGCAGAATCCAAGAGTATTGGTCGCCATACTCACTGCGAATGCAGACAATGCAGTATGGCGACCCACACCATGGCGGCCTAGTGATGCTGCTGCATCTTTTAGTCTAGTCAACAAGTATGGAACTTGTTGACTAGACTATTTGGGCCTCCGGTCTCGCACTCACCAACGAAACACGACAGCACGAACGTGGTCATTTTACGTTGATTTTCTGTGCGAGGGTAGTACCGCCCCGGTCGAGCCGGCCCATTCGTGCTGAAATCAGCGTGGCTCTACTACCTTATATGTACTACTACCCTTACTTTTGCTTCGCCATATTCGGGTAAAAAGCGTAGTTCGTCAGAACAACATGCCTACATAGAAATCCTCGCCTCGGTGGCGCAGTGGTAGCGTATGCGACTGCTGTGCTGGAGGTCTCGGGTTCGATTCCCGGGTCGGACCATGTTTGTATAATCTGCAAATATTTGTTTCGGAGTTTGGTTGTTTTCTATGTATAATTAATATGTATTGTATATACAAAAAAGTATATATGTATTTATATCAGTTGTCTAATACCCATAACACAAGCTCTGCATAGCCTGGGACTAGGCAGCGATGAAAAAAAAAAGTTTTTAAATGTATACATGTATAATTATTTGAATTCTAGATAATTGTGTCTATGTTATAAAAATGGACACAGTGACGAACAGAGAGCAAGTCTAATTTCTTTACATAAAATTAAAAAAAAAATACATCTACAAAACGTAAAATCATTGTAAAAAAAGTTATGTGGTTCGTTGGAAAGTGCAACAATTCAAAATCAATCTTTTTTGGGTATCTTATAATAGTTCACGTTAACATTTTTGGGAAAGATAGGATGAATGTGACAGCTAAAAAATACAAGCAAGTCATATTTAATATTGTTACGTTTATAAATGCCTTGTAATATTTAGTACCAATCGATATGCATCACAGCATAGAACTTGAAATTTGATGTTTATCGACATCGAATAGGTAGCTAATATCACTACTGTAGCACAATATGCATCTCGGCCCAGTTATTAGGCCTTTATTATCAAAATACAATCATTTAGCTTAGGCCTAATGAAATACTCATTGAAGCAAGTGGTATGTAATTTTTAAATTCAATAGATACCCAATAGACTGATAGATACATAGTTTACATAGTTTTTCTTCTGTTTTATACTGTTTCAATTCACTATTTTTTTCGATTCGAAAATTAAAATTCAAAATGGCTATAAATACAAGCTACCTTATCAGTGTAAAAATCGATTCTGATAAAACCTTGTACTATTTTTTAAATAACCATGGTACATGAAAGTGTTTGAACATAAAATCGAGTGTAACATGAAAAGTCTAATCCATGATGTTTTTAATCATTAACTGAATAAATTGAATTACATGATTATAATATTTCTAGGACTTCATTCAAAGTTAATTTTTGTGTTTGATAGCTGTATCCATTCATGCAATTAATATAATTACTGTGGAGAATTCGTTTGGGCCGAATTCAGCGCGTATTGGCAAAGAGTCAAACGATTCAGTGCATTAACTAATTTACTACAGGTAACCAACGGCCCTCATGGTCAATAAGCGACTTACATGAATGACACAGCATAATGAAACTTCCGCACATACGCAATCAACAATGACTTGATAACAAGCCGTGTGACATATAATTTCATGCAAAAGAATCATTACTGTTGTTAATTGACTGATGCTGGCTCCGTAGATGTGTCTATTGAACATTACATAGCATTCGACGACCGATTTTACAAATACTGAAATGATCATCCTTACTTATCTATATCTATACTAATATTATAAAAGCGAAAGTTTGTGAGTATTTGTAAGTAAGTAAGGATTGGTGGATGGATGAATGTTTGTTACTCTTTCACGCAAAAACTACTGAACGGATTTGGATGAAACTTTACAGTAATATAGCTTATACATCAGAATAACACATAGGCTACTATTTGCCGCGATAACCGACATATACGCGGGCGGAGCCGCTGGCAACCACTAGTATATCTTATAAAAATGAATCACCGAAATATATGTACGCGCATAACTTCCGATCGGCTTCACCAAATTGTTAGGACAAGGTTTGGGTACAAGAAAAATTAATAGAAAACGGGAGAAGTTTTTGTTTTTTTTGTCCGCGACGGGAAGCTGAGATAGATATGTAAATATGGCGCATGGCGGTACGAAGTTCGCCGGGGTCAGCTAGTTAATATTATAAATTCGAAAGTAACTCTGTCTGTCTGACTGTTATACGCTTTCACGTCTAAACCACTTCATCGATTTTCATGATATTTATCTTAAAGACACTTCGATTGTATTAGAAGGTTTCTATTTACCACGATAATCAACATACACGCAGGCGATGCTCGAAATATAAATTATATATATACAGCGATGATATCTTCTTTCTTTCTATCATCTCGAACGTAAAATGTTCACTGCTGTACATAAGTCTCCCCAAAGTTTTACTACAAGAACTGGTCCTGTGCTGCCCGCATCTAACGGTTTCCGGAAACCTTCACCAGGATTTCGAACACCTACCCACGCGCTATAAATGTATATAATGATCGCTATTTAGTAACTGAAATTACATATTCAAAATCAGTTACTTCAAAAACAGCACTTTTATTCCTATCTAAAGCCCAAATAGCCGTTGATGAAACTCGTTTTACACACAGTACGAACAGCTGATCGCAAAATTCGTCTGAGAAAAAAATGAAATGAATGGATCCGCATCCTCGGTACGGTTACGGAGGTCGCGCCATTGTTGATGTGTCGGGTAGTGCACACATTGAAAACAGTTGCGCGGGCCCTCGCGGGGCGGGCTGATATACAATGGGTGCGGGCGCGCATGACGAGACACCTGGCTACGCCATATGCCACACTCCCTGTGACATTCTGCTGCAGCGTCCAACACGCTTGGTAACCCTGCGTCGCTACCGACTAGTTTCTGTTGTTTTATTTAAATTCAATTTAGATTGATAAGATTTCTATTCTTTATCGATGTTTTACATTCAACTGTCAAACGAAACGTATAAAGTAACCTTTCTGTTCAACGACGAAACATCCCATTTTTTGTACGATTTAGTGGGTCTGCTCTTTTGTACTTTTCAGGTTATTTGTCACCAGTCTTAAAAAAAAAACAATGAGATGCAGGCCTTATCTGTCGTCCCGTTATTTGAATTTCAAATGACAATCATACAACCGTGTAGGTACTGCATATACAGAAGTTTTTTGTCTAAATAATTTTTATCTACATACAACGTGAGAAATGAAATAACTTAAGAACAATCGTTCTCATTGAGATAGTTATTATTTTGTTTCGTAACGGATGTCCTTAAAACATGTAAAGTACGCGATTTCATTGTTCGTATCTCTCTGTGCTCACTTATTTTGAACTTAACCAGACTAACCAGTACGTATGATGTCCGATTAAAACAGCTTTATTTTAGCACAACGAGAGCACAACAATGAAAGCAGTGGCGGGAAACACATTAAATCTGCTGCCACATACCCTGTTTAGTCTACATTCTGTGTCTTGTAAAATTGGTTTACACACCGACAGCTGTACATTATATTTGTTTACGAAGCCCTCCATTCTGTACCTTTACACTAAAATACACTCAAACATTTCTAGATATTGAATCCCCTAACTCGTGTAACAAGTCTGCATTCTGTAATAATCTAGATTCTGTTATAAAAGAAATGACCGTTAACTAGGCCGGTTTTGTTCATAGTAAAAAAGAGTGCAACGCTTTGGTCGCAGTTACCGTTAAAAAGGGGCTGCGATTTACAGACAAAAGGGAAGCATGCACACTATGCTCGGCTTAGCCATAAAATAATGTTCAAGCTTAGAAAAAAGGGAGTTTTTTGTGTCGACGGTTTAAGAACACAATTTAAATAACAATGCTTCCCATAATTTTTAATGGTTACATAGTAACTCCGTTAATTTCATAGATTTTGGGCAATTCGTTGGTTACGTTACTTTTATTACAAATAAAAATAGTTCAGGTTTGGTAAAGTTTTGTTTAAATTCATGTACGATATTCTATTTTTTATGGAAATCGATCGTATTTGATGGGATGCATGTCTGTCTTCGGCGCCCGCGCATCGTAGCGCGCGCCAATATAAATAAGCAAGCTAGCGAGTTGTAGGAAACTAATATTGCTTTTATTCATAGTAACTTGAAAAGTGAGCGTTTTCAATTGACTTGATCTAATTTTCTAAACACAGTTTAGATTTTTTGTTCATTTCAACTTTGTCCTAAACGCTGAAATTTGAGAAAACCTTATGATAATCTAGGAATGAATGAGGAATACGTGTATAATAATGACTAATGGGTTGTTTAGATAGCTGCTAACGTAAGAGTTTGAGGGTATACCGAAAACAGTAGCGTGTTTTATATTACCCGCGATATTTGAAGCGTTTTTTTTTTGTAATATGTTTTAAAATAAGAACATTAACAAGTGTTTTGAAAGATACGTGCCAGTATGTTGGCTGACGTAGAAAGTCTACCTACGCTTCTTTTTGATTGTCCATAACTGTTACTATTTAAATATGGAACTTATTTTTTTTACAGATTATTAAAACGTAGTATTAAAGAGTTTTACTGTTACCAAGTATGTGTCTGTGAATATATTGCTTCCGTATATAACGTACATGTTAACTCCTGTGGTGAGGAATTGTGTAGCCCAGTTTCTAAATACAACATGGTGGTTGCAACCAATGGGTGATTTCACCGGGCCTGGCGTCGATTATGAAAACATTGTTAAAGTTTTATTATATGGGCGTGTTGATGAAGGCCGAACGAGCCACTTGTCCAAACATACGGGGCGACAATATGAATTATTGAGTAGAACATAGAACGAGTACCGCAGTAATCGATTCACACCTGTCTATGAAAGGTTTCCAATATAAAGAATTACCAAGTCATAATCTCTAAAATCCTACAGGGAGCCATCTTTTTAGGTATATCAAGGACTTCCCAACACTATTCTTATAAATTTTTGTTTCCGAGTATATTGTTAAAATGTTTTAAATTTTTGTCAACTTCGCGTATGAGAAAATATCTTATACCTATTATGTTCTGAGTTCTTTGAATTTAAATGCTTAAATTACAAGATTGTTAAACTCATGGTCACTAAAAAAATGACAATATCAAAGTAAATTTTATGTCTATATTTTCCTTCTATTTGAGTTTGAACAATTGAAAACAATAAACTACAATCAGTATTGTAGTTGGAAACTAGTTCTATTACGTTTTATTGAAATTTTGAATAACTTACGTTAGGTAGTGTCTTATAAGTAGTAGGTACATACCTACTTACTTGTAAATGTAGTGTTGTTATCGCTAAAAGTAGGTTATATTTTAGTGAGGTTATATATATATATATATATATACATATGTGCGTTCATATTGTATATAATGGTGCGTTCTTATGTTTAAACGTAAGAGAAGGAGAATAGTCCAACGACTATTATATTAAGTAACTAGCTTTTACACGCGGCTTCGCTCACGCAGACTTTCACGCCCTGATGAAATTCCACCCCTTAGGGGTGGAATTTCAAAAAATCCCTTCTTAGTGCTCACTTACGCCATAAAAAATAAATATAAAAAAAAAATCAGGACTCTAGCGTCAGCGGTTTGGGCGTTGATCTCTGGGTATGTCAGTCATTCAGTCATCTTCCTCTTTTATATATATAGATTGGGACACTTCATTTGTTATAGACAATTAGGTACAAGATTAAAAGAGAACATTGGGCATTAATATCATTGATTAATGGCTAGCTTGGCCCTTTGTGGTGTTCATAATATGTACTATGTAAGGGGTTGTCCCTATGTTTGGCACTGCAGTTGGATCGCGTGCGCCGGCCGCCCTTCGCTTGTGCATTACTTATGCATGTGCCGAGCTAAAGCCCCCCGCAGTGGCCAACACACCCTAGCAACTATTTTTATTCAGACTTTGGGATTTAGACGACGTATGCACTGATGAGTCTGCACGCGCCGCTTGCTCAAAATCGATAGCGTTTGCTTTGTATGATCAAGTTTGGTGCGTTTAATTTAACATGTGACCCTACTTTATGACTTGGATAGTTTCTAGTATAATTATATGAGTCACCTAATGTTTGATCATTAACTTAATCTACTACTATTGTATTGCTTTCCAAATACATTTGATGAACCTAATAATTAAAGTCGAAGTAAAAACGTATGTTTACTTGTGTTAGTAACAGTTTACTTCGCTTCTACCAACAGTACTTTTTTCATAGGTACTTAAAGTGTGATATAAAAAGAAAAATAATAAAATCAATTGGTTCTACTGAAGAAAGAACGTCCATTTACAATGTATTGTAATTGGATTTGGCAGCTTAACTCCAAAACTATAGTCATAAATCGATAGGTGTACGGCTAGTTTGTAAGTGTACGAGGCGGAGCCATAATGGTCAGACAGTTGCGTGGACTGTGATACTATCTTACTTCATACCAATCCTGTATCTTCGCTTTATCGCTACCAGGAAACTAGTAATTACCGACACACTGTCGCTTTGATGTGATTTCAACAATAAATTGCCAATAAATTCACGTAACAATGATGTTTATTTACAACTTGACACGATTGTTAATAATTAGTTACTTTTAACAAAACCGAAGGTATGACAGAAATCATATTAAAGACTAGCTGACCTGGCGAACTTCGTACCGCCATATTTACATAACCGTCTCAGCTTCCCACAGGCAGTGTACAGTCGCGAACAAAAAAAGACTTTTCCCGTTATCTTTTAATTTTTTTCTTTCTAGCAAAAAAAATAATGAATGAAATCAGACTATGTGTTATTGAATTACAACTAAGTACATATTTTGACTTTCATCCCCTCTCTCTAGGAAACCGTGCTGAATTTCGGTATAAAAAGTATCCTATGTCCTACCTCCTAGTATGAGCTCTAATCATGCCAAGTTTCATTTGAATCCATTCTGTAGTTTTGGCGTGATGCGCGGCCAAGATACAGACAGACAGACAGAGACAAAAATGTAAAAATTACAGTTTAGGCTTCAGTATCGATTATAGAGAGCCCTCCAAAAAAAAAAATATCTAATGTACAGAATTTGACCTGTTACATTTTTATTATAAGTATCATAGATAGATAGCTTTGAGCAATTGAGTCTCCTTCATTAGTTCTCGCTCATATATTTATTTCAGAAGATACATTTTCTTTTACATCTCAAATACATTTAGTTTTCAAATATTTAGAGTGAATTAGAGATAAACCAGATTTACCGTATGGCAAGTGAGCGGCAAAGACAAATTAATTTGCGACGTCGCCACACTAATAACCTCGGAGTTGTTGAACACGATCCAAGTATATAACAGCGTCTTCCGTATCATACGGATGTGTGGCATCTGGCCCAAAATCTTAGTTAATTTCATAGCATTGCTGTGTACATTACTTATGCAGACTAATTTAGTTTGCTGGCACGCTTAGCAATAATTACTTCCTTCAAAGATCAGAAGAGTTTTGATGAACTTAGGTAGCAAAAACTGTGTACACTTCTAGCATCGTGCAGAGACCCTCCTCATACAGGAACACTTCAGTGTAGTAGTTCCGTTCCTTTTGTCACCATCTGAAACTCGATACCCAGCCGCGACTTCCGCAAGAAGCCCTTCGATTCCATAATCTTCCCTCGTAGATTAGTTACTAGCAACATTAAACCATTTACAACTTATATTACTACTATATACTTGTACAGCTCTGATGATCCTCGAAAGACGGATTCGTGGAGCTTTCTTTCTGTCTCAATTATTATTTATGTATAACAGCTGGCGAGCAGAGGTTGGTCGAACGAGGCTGAGTCCGTCCGGCGAACGACGCGGTTATTTATAAAACAGAGTTGCGTCTCGTTTTGTCTTCGGCGCGCTCTTTATTTTGTCTAAATATACGCAGTTTTGGGAACGTCGTCGTGGCCGCCTCTGCCGCGACATCAGTTCTGGCAGCGAGCCAGAGCCTCATCTTTCCTCGCAAGCTTATCTTTTGTATAGACCTACAAAGCATACCTATTTTATATCTGTATATATATATATATTTTTTTTAAATATTTTTGGACATCTAACACACAACGCCATCTAGTCCCAAGATAGGCAGAGCTTGTGTTATGGGTACTAGACAACTGATACAAATACATATATACTTTTTTTTGTAAATACATACATATTATACATACAACAACAACAACACCCAAACTCCGAAACAAATATTTGTAGATCATACAAACATTTGGCCCGACCCGGGAATCGAACCCGAGACCTCATGATCACCAGTCGCACACGCCAACCGCGAGACCAACGAGGCAGTAGTGGTGACGACTTAAACTAGTGATAAAACTACTCAAGATGCACCTAACTAAAATGGTAATACCCAACAAAAGACTTTTCTTCAAAGGGCTTAGTTGGCATCAACCATAAAAATCAACATGGTCGGCTCATGCCACGCACGTGTTTTGTCCAAAAATAAGTGTCCCGATCCCAAGATGGGAAGCGGAGAGGGGTGTAATTAATCGCTCCCGGTCCCGGTACACTTTGGCGGCAATAAACGAAATGGTGTCGGATTGACTGCTTGTATTGACGGAGACGACATCATTCAGATCAAAGGCTCGCCAACATACAGAACCGTGACGGCCATGAGCTTAACACGACCAGTTTGGCAATACGAATCTAGGCCACGACACATCTAGTTCTATTCTCGAACCGATAAACTCTCGAGACATATTCATTCCACAAAGTATTCATGAAACTGCGTTCTTATGTACCAATATTAATGTGATAGGTTTTACGCTGTTTTATTGAGAAATTTTGGCTTCACTAACAGGTTTCATGTTAAATGTAGAAGTCATAAATGAAATACATAATTACAATTCGAGAAGCTCGAATTGTTTGAAATTAGACATTTATTTATTTTGCAATACATAAGCTGAAAACACTTGGTGATATATGAAGAAGGTAATGGCATTGAAAATAAATGGTACATGCCTATTCTAATAGTTAGACATATAATAATACCAGTCTCTCTGTCCCGCTCGGTCGTGCTTGCGTCTAAAATCGTATTTCCGTAGAATCCCTACAAGCGACGCTAAGCACTTACTGTCGGCTTTGTAGTTCGATGACCTGAACTCCAGAAACTGTCCTGAAAAAAAACAATGCGTACAGGAATTCAAGACAAAGATTTATTAGTAGCACCTACACAAATGCCTGATGTATTTTTCAAAAGTGGTCCCGTGACTAATTTCCACGAAATTTTACGACTGATTCATTTGAGTCCTAACTTCAAAGCGAGGTTACGCTGCGTCATATTTGTTCTACATTGTTACTCGTAGAAATAAATTCAAACGTTCAGCTATTGTAAAATTTCTGACAATCGATTACGACTAAAATCTATCTGGGTCACATACAGGCAACAAAAGACCGCGGCACTTTTAGGGAAAATAACAATGGACAAACATGGTATTAAAGAAAAAAAAGTTAATGTATCAAGATAAGCTTTATGGTGGACAGTGGTTCGACCTCGGCCGTCAAATGGCACATCGATCGAACAAATGCGATGGCACATCACGCGCACCGTATGGCACGCGATTAACCCCCTACGTCGGGAATGGATCACCATAGTTTTATTAACTACTTAATGACCACGATGAAAGATATCGACGCGTGTTTATGATACATACAGATATTTAACTTCTATCTGTAGAATTTTGAATTTAATTTCAAATCCTATGTGTATTATCAAACGGTTGGTTGGCTTTTATTCTGTTGTTGAAATCAGCAAGGTCATCAGCTATACTCTCGCAGCAGACGAACCGCGACACCATCCGGAGTGGCTGCGGATGTGATCCACTGTAATCACCGGTGAAATTTCACCACACAATGGCAAAAGTATTTTCTGACCGGCAATAGTTACGCTCTTCTAATCATTAGTCGTTAATCACAGATTAGGGCTACAATTGTGATTGTATATATCCGAAATATAACGTGTCATTTGGTTTTACAATAACACAACCGGAAACGCAAAATTATTTTGTAGCGATGCAGCAATTGTAAAGTTGTAAGGTACCAATATCCTACACGTGTTTAATTGTCGAATAAAACAATTTGTTATTTCATTAATTTTAATTCAATAGACATCTTTTAGCAGGGTTAGTGATTTGCAGGTTTCTAATATGTCATTGCTTGCCTGATACAGCTCTATCAAGGTAGACGTTATCGTCGCCATTTTCGTTATCATGCATCAGCCCGTGCCAAACTCTGAAAGCCATTTATAGCCACTGTTTGTCGTCTTCTTTTCAGAAGGTATGCCCCTGGATGCCTGTGCCCGGGCGGGCGACGAGCGACTAAAATAGACACTGCCTCGCGCGGCTTAACAATGCAATAAAAAGAAATTAACATCGACGTTGCCTGCGCTAAGTTGACTCTTGTGTCATTTGGATGTGGTCCAATCTCTTCGGGATATATTTTAGTTATTCTTCTCCCTAGCCACTTCCGTTAAGTGAGACTGAAAATAACGACATTAAGAACGTTAATGATGAAAGAGTGTTTCAATTTTTTACGGAACCCAGTATCCTCTTATTAATGACACCTCATTTGAAGTCGTGCGGTGGTGCTGTTATAATGGGTTACGTTTGTTACAGGTTTCGGTTTAGCTGCGGCGGCGGCTGCGGGAGTCCGTGCTGGCTACCAAACAGTACTCCCGTCTCATTATGGGTGAGTTCTAAGCCTTCTCTAATTGTGTATTATATTTGTATTATGTATCAATGTTCAGTGGTTCAACACTTCAATATTTGCCAGCACTAGCGGCGCCGCATGCCGCTCTGAATATATCTCACGAGACAAAAATCAGACGTAGACTTTTCAGATAATTTACGCGCCGTGAGTGGGCCGTAGTCGCAAGTACTACTACCCACACGAAATTGTCTTTTCGAAATGGAAGAGTCATTTCTTACTCGGTGCGTAAATACGTAGATAAAGATCTAGGGAAAGATTAATCATTAAATATATCAACATTTCTTAGAAAAAAAAATCGTATACCTAACTACTTTTTACTATATTTGGACTGGTAAAGTAAAATATTATTTCAATGATGGAGGTCCCCGGGAAAATACCAATCGTTCCGAAATGTCCAAACTGTTATACTTAATAGGGGTGCTAGTGACAACGGTACCACTGACAGTGGCTGACTTTTGTCTCGGTAGATGAGGCGAGCGGTGTCTCCGGACGGCTAGCGGCGCGGCGGCCGGCGGACCACACCTAGACTAAATTATCAAACATTTTCACATAGGTATCTATGGCAAGCGTGAGCGTGAGAGTGGTTTTTTTTTCGTTTTGGGTGTGAATTAGTCGATTGGGTTTTTAATGTTTACGTTTTACAAAGCTATACCGGAGCATGGGCGGCGCCGGTGGCAACATTAAGTGCGCGGGCGCCGCCCACCGCCGTCACAATTTACGCATCGTTCTCGACACTCAATGTTTTCTTACTTTTTTATGTTTTATGCCGTGTTCGTGTACTATTTTGTTGATTTGAGTTTTGTTGGTGGTGGATTTCGTTTAAAACACTTACTAAGTATGAGTGGAGTGGCCGGTAGCGGTGCTGCCCAGGGCGCGCTGTGTGTGCGTAGGTGTGAGCGCGCTCTCGGCCGCGCCGCTGCCGCAGCCGCCGACGTCGCCGCCGCCGCCGCCCTGCTGTCTAACAAACACTTGCATCTGTACCGGTGGCCTGCCCGTGCCGACCGCTGGCTCGCCAGACCTCGTGTCCTGGTTAATTACACATTGATGTGCGCACGATCGATCCTCCACCGAGGCCTCCACGCCAACACAACTTTCTATATATATTATTCACCGACACTGTTGTTTTAATGGTATATGTATAATCAAGTGAAAGCTTCTACGAATTAACGCTTCTATTTTTTTTTCCAATCAAATAAGTTACAGCTTCGGTCGAACTGTGTTTAAAGTAAAAGTATTCGGTATTAGGTTAAATCGGTTTTTAGTTTGAAAACTGATAGTATATTTCTATATGATTGATTTACTTACTAATGGCGTTGAAATGATGGTTACAGTTCACGCTAGTGTTGACCTAAAATCCATTATGACGTAGCCGACGACTCATAGCTATCAATTATTATAGAAATAGATTATTGATATTACTTATTGCATGTAATTTATGTAAGTAATTATATGTACTTTCTCTGAGAAACTTTGAAAGTGGCATCTAACATCTCCTCTTAGCTGTCAGATTAGTAAGTTGTTGTGTTTGTATTTGAGTAGATGTGGCAGCTCAGCTTGTGTGAGTATAAGCCAGTGTTATAATGCAGTTTGTATTTCACTTACTACTTTATTACATAGTCCTCAAAAATATTAACTTCTATCAAATAATATACTTGCAACAGCAGACTATTGATGAATCTTCAAAATAATATATAAAAATATTGGAATCAAATTATAGCTAACTGTTCCAAAGCATTCATTTCTTAAAGTAGATTAGACTTGTCGCCTTGTTGATCGATGCTATTTACTTAACTCTGAAGTAGGTATCTAGTTGATAGGTATTTGGTGGCATACCAAAGGATCACAGGTGGGCGTTTGAGCCGGGCGGGGCGTTGAGGCGGGCGTGGAGCACGCATGCGTATGGCTCTCGTAATCTCTTACCATGCTAACGCAGATGAAACAGAACAAACAGCAATCGGCCTATCTCTATCGGATAGTATAGTGATAGAAAAAGACGTATAATTGGATTATCAAGTGGTGCGGCGGTTAATGCTGTGTAGAGGAAGAGGGCTCTTCTGCAACGCTGACACGGCTGTAAGCACAGAACAAAAAATATAGGTAGAAATGTTATGTAGGCGGGGCAGGCGCGCCGCGAAATAAGTCCAAATACCTCTATTTTGTCTGCTGGCATTAACTGAACGGTCGCATTCGCATTTTACTTTCAACGGGAAAAAACAATAAAACAATCATACATTGCGTATTAAATTCGATTACTAACTACATTGTTTCCACAAGAGTACGCAATGAACTGCATTTCCTGCGTGAATATTTCGATTTATTTCACCCGAACAGATATAGTGTAAGGCATAGGGGTGTGCCCAAATATTTATAATGCAATCGATACCGCAAAATTGTGGATGTCGATGATATTAGTTTGTGTTTTTCTTAAGTAGAAAGAGTTGATTTGTTTTTAACCGACTTCCAAAAGGAGGAGGTTCTCAATTTCATCGGGTTTTTTTTTTTTTTTTTGATGTATGTACATTGATTACTCCGTCAATTGTGGACCGATTTTGAAAATTATTTTTGTATTCGAAAGGGTATGCTCCCCATATGGTCCCATGGCCACCATATCAGGATCTGATGATGGGATCCCAAGGAAATTGAAGGAAACCCTCAAATTTACGTGAGCGCCTGCAATAAAGTTAAGGCAATTGTCTGCATGCTTTCATATTCTGTAAACATCATGTCCGAAATATTTATTTATTATTTTATACAGTAGGTTGTATGTTACCTTTAGTCGTATTCTTTCAAGTAATTTAGGTGAAATGATGATGAGAGACTTGAGAGAGACTAAAAAGCGAAAAATAAAATAAAAACTTCGTTTAAAAAAACCGACTTCAAAAACTGAAAAGTATAAAATAACTTAATTTGTATGTGCTACCTATTCATAGGTTTGAAGTCGGTGCCAAGCCAAAATGTAATAGTAGGACTCGCCGCGCGTGACCTTGAGCGGGATAGCTGCTCTTCGCGTAGGACAAAACAACCGAAGCGTCGGTGACGTCGTTGACGTTCGTCTCGGATTTTTTTTGGAAAGCTTTTTGATGAAATGGAATAGGAATAATAGAAATATTTCTTTTAAAACTTAAAACATATTTTGAAGATTAACATTTTCAGGCCGTCCGACGTCTATACATTGTTTTTTGTATTTAAATTTAGATATAAAAAATGTACATCTTGTGAGGATATAAAAATAACCTCATAATTACTGTTGATTACAGGGTTCTACAGAAAAATTATTAAGATTATGTGTGTTACGTCTATAGAAAGTTGTGTCGTGTTGATAAGTAGGAAAAGTCAAACTCCAAAATTAGATGTACAATATGTACTTATGTTTTGACAAAACAAATGTCTTATTTTGATACAAGACAAGAAACTAGTACAATTTCACTCAATCAATTTCTAAGACAGTGAATTTCATATAAAAAATAGGATAGCGATATTTAAAAGTAAGAACTATTTCATATAGAAATTAAGCAAATTTAATTATTACAATCGACAGGACCACATCTCTACGGTGGGTGGGTCATAAAGACGAAGATCCACCTCTCAACACGAAATTGCACGTAAAACTCTACTTAATGCCAAGAGCATAAGGTTGTAGTTTAATATTATATTCATTAAATCCCTTGGACGAATTAGAATAGACTTAGTTATGTGTGTATAATATTATTAATCGTTTATGTGTGCGTCCCGGCGACAAAAGATTACTTACGAAATTACGTCAAAGGCTTTTCTAGTAGTTCTGTGGCTGTAAGCTAACTCGAGATGCTCTTATACAACTTGACCGCCTTTGCAAGTGAATTAAGCTGAATCATCAGATTTTCTTTTACACCGTCTGCAAATAGATCGTATGTTAGGATGTTATTATGTACTTTTCTTAAGATGTTGAAAATTTATTTTTAAAAAAAGTAATGGAGTTGGCAAACGTTAAAGAAATATGCTTATTATCAACTTGCTGTGAGCTAGATTTATTTCAGTCAAAATTCTTTAGAATTTTATCCTACATTTCCCTGTGACACATGTGTCCAACTATTTCGTAACAGGAATGAACTGCCATCGAAATATTCATTTCCTTGACGGCTCCCGAATCTCCCGATGTAGATAAGTATGTAAATACCAAGTGGTCTGGATATTTCGGTCGAGGCGTACCGCCTGTTTTATATTTTTATATTTATTTAAATTTTGTGGCAATGACGCACGGCGGCGGTCGCACTACGACGACATAGGCAAACAGTCGCATACTTAACCATTTATCGATGTCTACTAACATAACAAAACTAGTTGCTCGTGCCTGTTGAGGCTGCTGGGGCTAGGTGAATAGTGTGAAAGATTTCAGTATTAATATTCTGATGTCAACTCACTTACACGTTGAGAAACGCCAGTGAGAGGACATCGCGGGTGAATTGTTAAACAGTCACAGTTTCAGAATTTTCTAGAATTGTGACGTCACGTATTGAGAAGAATATTTTAAATGAAATTGTTATGTACTTGCAGGTTGTCGCCGGGATATGTATACGGAACTCCAAGTTACATGAGCGCCATGAGTGGGGTGGGTGCTGGCGTTGGCTCGGGTGCAGGTGGCCTAGTACAACTGCCGCAACTACAGCACGCTGCTGCAGTAGCTGCCGCTAATCATCTGTATGAGTACCAAGCAGCGGCAGCACAGGGCGCAGCTGCTTATCAGCAGCAATACGCCGCTGCAGGATTTGATCCTTATGCTTCGGCCGCCGGTAAATAGTTTACATCATTACTGATATTTACTTTATTAGTTTTATTAAGTTTTCTTTTAAATATATCCGATGTGATATTATTTTCAGCAGCGGCAGCAGCGGCCAGCGGAGCAAGCTACATGTCTCCTTACTATGCCTTACCCGGCGGAGGAGTTCAGGCACCACTGCTGCCTCAACTTTCATACCCTCCGCAACTCCAAGAGGCGCGGATGCAATAGACATGACTTTTTACTAGGTTCCGGACGCATTACTGGTGATACATGCCCAGACTGGGGAAATTTTAGATCTGAGTTTTAACGAAAGTACGACTTATCATTAGTGCCTCTGTAAATAGAAAGTAGCACCAGTAATGAAGCCGCGGACTACTAACTCGCGTAAATAGGTCTGAATATAAAGTGAACAGATAATGACACAGCTGTGACAGAAACGTTTGGCGACTTTAGTCGAACGGTAGATAAAAATAATAGCGTACCATGCCATTAGAAAAAACACGAAAAGGAGAGAAGCCAAATATTTAGACAAACGTCTATAATCTAGTTGAATCCGAAAACCAAAAAGTTAAAGAATGACCAAAGGCTATGAGCTTTTACTTAGAGATAAGATCTGGGTAGTTTTACCAGTGGATGATGATAATTAAACTACTTATATATATATTTATATATATATAGATGAAAATTGTATTTTCTACGTAATGTTAAAAAAATCACCCATACGATATAGCTATGTTGAAATATTCTTGCCTCATTCATAACTTCCTAACATCACATATTTTTATAATTGATAGTTTAGTTAGATATATTTTCATAGTTGATACCCTTCATATTCGTATATCTGTATTATAATAAATGCAAGTTAACTTGAAAACAGCTGTTGAATGACAATAAATAAATGCATGTCGTAGGATAACAATATACGATGAAGGTTTTATTTGGCATGCACTACTTGAGCTTTCGAAATTTAAAAAATAATAACTTTTTAAAATAGCAATGGTAGCTGTAGTATCCTTCATGAATCCCTCTGAAGAAGGCATTAAAAAAAACTAACGAAAGGAGTATTAAATCAATTTTTGTTCGTCAATTATTTTTTTTCAAAGAAACCAGAAAAAAATCTGAATTTTGGTAAAAAAAAGTAGACAGTTATAAAGGTAGCTAGACATAAATTATAATTATACCTATGGTTCGCTGTTAAAAGACATCATACATTATTTTTATACAAATAATAATTAAAGAATGGCATCCATACTTTTATACCATAAACTACTAGACAGCAATTTACAGATGTACTTCCTACTCATAATTTCCATTTTACATAGCTTTTTTAATCAAGATGATTAATATGAATGCCGAAAAATTGAATCAATGTTAGAAGCAGAAAAGCATTCTTGGTTGAATTTAACTCCAGTTAAAGATATTGACCTCTTTTGCAGTAAACACTCGTTTGTTTTAAACAAGTGTGGTCATGGAAAGTTCTTACCACCATATAATTATAAACCTTTTGTTTATACATTATATATGTGGATACAGAATAATCAAATCTGTCTTCTAAATATGTTAAAAGTCGTTGTGTCTTTTATACGTTATTTTTTTAAACTTCGGAATATTTATGTACTCAAAGTGTATTCAGCTACTCTTTTCACTGACTGTATTTCTTGTAGGGAAATGTCGAATTTATCATGTGGGTGTTATATCAAGTGCAAATAATGAGACCAGAGGGCCAATGATGCAGTAGCATCAATAGGCCGCCATAGTGTAGGTCACCATGCTGTATTGTAGCATTGTCTGCATTCGCAAAGAGTATGGTGACCACAATTTTGGATTCTGCTCAAGCTTTCCATCAGGCAGAGTAGAGCCACTTTCGCAGACTCACACATAAAAAAAATACACCACAATATATTTCGGAATAATATTTTTGTTTCTGTAACGTAACGTATTCTGTAACGTTACTATATAAATATTTTCTCACAAGGGCCGAGATATGGTATCTATTTATCTGCAGAAGGATTACATCATGTAGCACCTTTTGCAATTGTTTCACAGCAGTAGCTTAATGCGAATGTTCGTATGAACCTCTAACATGCTTAGAAGTAACATTATAAAGCTGCATGAATACATCTTATTTTGCAATGACTAATAGAGACGTACATAATCGCCAGAATTTGTCATTTAGCTTATAAATAAAGCTACTATTATAATATAATAATTTCCCTTTGGCTGTAAGACGCCATAGATAATTCTTAGGTCTCCTACGTGTCCATGTTGCTCAATAAGTCTTTAAATGGACTTCGTTTAGCTTAAGATTGAAGGAGAGCAATAAAGGGTTAAGTAATGTATGTAAATTTAAGAAATGTACTTATTTCTCAGTGAAAATACAACAATATATTTTGTACACTACCTATACGCCCTTATAATGTTAATTACTATTATAATTTGTTCTCCAAAGCGGTATAGGGTACTTAATAGTTAGGATAATTCAATTACTAGTCCATGTAATTTTAATGTAATGAATTATAGAAGGTCGCCGGCCGTCCTATTCGTACATTATAGGGTTAACAGATTCACCGAAATCCTCATTCAAGGAGTAATTTAAATTAGGATATGAGAAGGTAATACTTGGCTGCAGTTCCGACATGTCACATTTATATAGTGTGACATGGTGGGCTTTATTATTTGGCAGCAGTATCTCTGACATGCACGAGAATGAAATTCATCCAACGTTAGCGAAGGATGAGGTATTGGCTGGCGACATAGTACAAGTTAGAGGCATAGACCGAGTAGATATCACTGAAATGTAGTCTGTAAGCTTAATTTTAATTGTAATATGCTGTTATTCGTAATTTATTTTGTTGATATTTGTAAATCTACATGTTGATAACTATTTATTATGTGGAAGATAAATAAAAATTGTTAAATATTTACTGACCGAATCGAATCTCTTACAGCGTCACGATTTTCGGTGCCACAGATAAAAAAATATGATTCGGTCTAATATTTTTAAATATATACATTCATTATAATTACTTTTAATATAAGTAGAATAATATAATAGATGCGTACCAAACAGAACATAGTACCATGTTAGCCATACTCGTGGCCATCTTGCCTTATATATTTTAAAAATAAAACGTATTGTACTTAGTAATTTATAATAAAAAAAATATATACACATATCATCAAATGTATAAAATATTCGGATAAAGCATTATGCTCCGAAGAGTCCATAATAGTGCATTTCATTCACAGTAATTTTAAGCACAATTACTATTTATAGGTATTGTGTAATACATACCTAACTATATATAAACGCAAATTCATAATAAATAATAGAATACTTAATAACTGTTATAATTAATTTAAAATTATACTATCGTACTTAATTTAGGATATTCTAAAATGGAAAATAAATTTTTAAGGTACACAAGTTGTTTTTATTTTCCTTCGATACCTTACTTAAATACTATGCCTATTTGTTATTCACAAAATTATGTAGGGTCGGTTGTCGAACAGTGAACCAACCAGATATAGTGAACCACCGTCATATTTCTAAAATCACGACGTTGCTCACATGCTCGATCGTGTCAAAACCTGTGTCTGTGGGGGGAACTCCTTCCCTTCTCCCGTAGTGAGCCGGCGACCACGGCTTGAGCGAGATGTGTGGTGTGTGCTTGTTTGTTTCCCGCCGAAAAAACGTACTATTTTTAAGTAAGTGTCTCGATTTTTGTATTTTGTGCTTTTAATAATAAGAACAAAAGCTGTGCGGTGTAAATATGTTTATAGCTTTGGATATATTATGAGCATATTGCAGTCTGAAAATTCCAGATAAGACTTATTATTTTTTTAACTTGAAAGTTGAATAGTACCTGTATTGAACAGTGAACCAAGTCTGCATATTACACAGTGAACCGATTCACTGTGTACCTTACGATCCTGGTTCACAGGTTCTTGAAGTGTTATTTTAATATTTTTTTGTTTTAGGATGCTAATGTAATAAGATAAGGAGCTGCAGATAGAAAAACATACAAAAGATGACATGATGTCAGCTTTACGTATGGTAGAAAATAGGAACTCCAATAGAGTGGCGGCAAAAGCTTGTAGTATTCCATACCTACCCTACATTGCGTCGTTACGAGAAAATAAAAATTTAACATGGAACAGTGATATCACAAAGATTGCCTGATGCTGCAGCTTCTGCAATTTTCGACATAAATAAACGCAATAATCAAGAGATTCAAGATTCAACTTCTATGATAAAGACATGACGTTTAAATTAAAGGAACCATCTAGACATTACCCCAGATCGAGAAAGTCCATCTATAATATCGTGTACTTATACGTCTTATTAAATATTCATTCAATGCAAACTTGTCTTTGCTTAATATGACTTGTCTTTGATTAATTTAAAGTATTTTGATTTCATTATTTTGTCTCTGATCTTGCAGTGATAGGTAAATTAATGAAGACTGGTAGCTTTTGTTGGCAGAAATTTTTATTCGATTTATGTGTCATTTCTATGATAAGACTAAAAGATGATTATTTAAAAAAAAAATATTATCGAGGAAGGCTATAGGCTATATTTTATTTTCAAAAAAATTAGGGATTCGTAAGAAAATTGCTATGTTGTAACTTAAGGTGTGAAATCGAAAACCTATTTTTGCGTGCGCTGCAAAAACTGTTGACAATAGAACAAAATAATATATTACGGGTTTATAGTTCCCATTAAGATCTACAAAAAAGTCGGCGAGAGCATATATCTAACTATCATGGTTTAGTCACAATAACCGCTTTTGTGTTCAAAAAAGTATTAAATCGTCTGAAGAAAGAAACTACGTTAAATGTGTATCGTTATATTAATCCTTATCCAAATTAAGCTTGATGTTATCAAGGGTATTTATGTAGAAGAAAAATACTTTTTGTTTCATCCCAATCGGACATTTCGTTTAGAAGTTTTCACGAGTATAAGACGCTAAGGGTTGGTACCTAATAATGAGTTATTTGCCAAAGAGTTTTTTATCAATATAATACCTAATATTAATCTTTATCCAAATAAATGTGTTGTTGAATAAGAGTATTAGATCTTAGAAGAGTATAATATCTATACTAATCTATGTATACTTAATATATAAAGCTGAAGAGTTTGTTTGTTTGTTTGAACGCGCTAATCTCAGGAGCCGCAGGTCCGATTTGAAAAATTCTTTCAGTGTTGGATAGTACATTTATCGAGGAAGGCTATAGGCTATATATCATCACGCTAAGACGCAAACGACGTTGCGTGGGTCAGCTAGTATAAGATACTAGCTGACCCACGCAACGTCGTTTGCGTCTCCTATTGCTCTTAGCGTGATAATTTTCCCCCGTTTTTGAAACGTTCTTCATTGGTGCTCCGCTGCTATTGGTTTAAGCATTAACGTTTTGCTGAATGCAACTTGTCTAGGGAGGGCAGATCGTAGAACTCAACCCAGTACGAGGCAGAGTTAAAACCGCTTCGTCATTAGTGCAGCGAAATAAAATAAAATTATATAGGTTAAAACATCCTCAGCTAGTGAGAAAAGTAAAAAGAAGGAAGGGGAAATATTTTTAAACAATAGTTTATTAAATACAAATGGCATATAAAGGAGTACACGTCTAAATCAAGCTGACTGTCATCGAGAAGTCCAATTATTCTGAAATAATGTACCTACTGAGTATGTTTGTGTCGCTACTAAAAAAAAGGTATGAACATTTGACAATAACCTTACATCAACTCGTCTAGCCAGCAGCGTGACATAATAGAAATAAACTTAAGTACCTACATAATAACTATTACTTTTACGTGAATTAACGCGATCATTTATTTAAAGGTGTTTACATGGTCACAGGCTGACGCAGCCAGTACAACCTGTAAATATACCTTTAAATAAGTGATCGCGTTAATTCCCGTAAACATAATAGTTATTATATCATGAACGCGAAAGTTTAAAAGTTAGTACTAAGGTAGTAAGTTTTAAACTTAATTACTTTCTAAGGAGAGGTCTATGGCTAAATAATCGCGCTCATCACACAATTATTTATCCTGGATGGGAACCGAACCCACAAAGATCGACTTAGGAGTCAGGGTCAACCACTAGACCAACAGCTTTCACAAACAATAGGGTAGGTAGATGACAAATAAGTTACTTTTTATCCTCTGTCAAAACGTATGAAAAATGTACTAGCTAAATACAAACTTGTGATGTCACTATTTTAGACCTCTCTATCGTGCTATATATTACAATGTTTATTTCATTAAAATTTGTTATGGAAATGGAAAGCTGTAATAATTGTATTTTCCGAGATGTTTTGTAATGTTCATTTTAATGTAGAAGACATCGGTATTTATTTACAAAACAGTCATCTCGCCTATTCTCAGATCAAATAACAAAAGGTAAAAAGTAAAAAGATACCGCCTTATTCTTGTTGAAGCAGAAAAAAGGCGCGTAGTTCCAAGTAAACACACGTGTTACGCACTAACTATGCTATAAACTACGCTACTTTTCGTCAATATCATACAATTATCGACAACTTGTACATTAAAGCTCTGAAAGTATACGTTAACGTTTGTTATGTTTGTGTCGCTACTAAAAAAAAAGATGTGAACATTTGACAAAAACATACTAGTATCTACTTAATTAAAAAGTACTGCATAATAATTTTTGTTTTGTGTGACTCTACTGTGGCTGATGAAAGCATAAGCAGAATCCGAGAGTGGCGGCCACCATACTCTTTGCGAATGCAGGCAAAGTAACAATGCAGCATAGTGACCCACACCATGGCGGCCTAGTGATGCTTATGCATCATTAATATTTAAATCTGAAAAAAGTGTATCTAAACTATTTACAGCGAAAGAATCTATGTCGTCAAAGTTTTGGCAGCTGTCCAGCAGCAACTTTGCGATCTGATGAATTTACTGAGCGAAAATATATAGTTATGTACAAAAAACTAAATTAGAAGTATGCAATTCAAAAGTGCAAAAAACTAAAGTTATTCGTATTTGTGACAAATGATCAGTTGCTACGTACTTAGCACAATCGCAGGCGTATCAGATCTCAAATAGAGTACCTACGGAGTATCTATCTATCTTTTTTTTTTTTTAAAGACAACTCGCGCACTAGGAATAAATCCTGTGTAGCGGGGAACTTTACAAACATACATGAAACGGACACAAATAACACCCAGACTCAGAAAAACAATTTGTGGATCACACAAAGTGTTGTCCCACGTGGGATTTGAACCCACGACACTTGGCGAAGTAGGAAACGGCGTGGTGACCGTTAAACCACTAGGCCAAACGTGCAGTCTGAAGCTGAAGAGTTTGTTTGTTTGAACGCGCGTCTCAGGAACCGCTGGTCCCATTTGAAACATTATTTCAGTGTTAGATAGCCCATTTATCGAGGAAGGCTATAGATTATATATATATATATATCATCATGCTTAGACCAATAGGAGCGGAGCACCAATGAAGAATGTTTCAAAAACGGGGGAAAATTATGACGCTACCTACGGGCAGTAGGAAACGCAAACGAGGTTGCGTGGGTCAGCTAGTAATTTAAATAAAATCTAAGCTTAATTATGTTGTTTTGAAGTTGTCCCACACACAAGGAATGTTTCTGTGTATCGGGGGACTTTTTAAACATACCTACAAGAAGCAGACACAAAGAACACTGACACTACGTAAAAGAACAGTTATTAGACTTCAGTGTTTTACCGGGTGAGATTTGAGCGCGAGCGCACAACTAGAAACTAGTGATCTGCAAAAAGGTTTTCTATCTAGCGCTAAGCAATGGGTTTTTCTTTTTATTTGAAAAACATTTTATTAAAAAAGAAACTAAAATGCATATGATGATTAATAGTCATAAGAAAAATCAATACTCCTTATTTATTAGCTTATTGCATACCTACGTATTTTGTCCTCATATCATCTTTAACAGCCTTATGTTTTGTCACATCAACGACATATTATTATAATACAATGACAGCTTGTCATATGTTGATTTTATATGTTTCAACGTTGCATTGCCTGATTTTCTGCCTCTTACTTTTTTGCAGACAGTCTTCCTAATGGACATATGCCTCTCCGAGTGCACGGCACTATGATCGATTTTGGACTTCTCGCATCCAGCTCCTACCAGTCATTTCGCGCAAGTCGTCACTTTATCTAATCTCTGGGCTACGTCTTACCACAGGTTTGCCAAAACGCGGTCTCCACTCTAGAACTCTTTTAAACCAACGGTTACAAGTTCTTTGGCTAATATGTTCTCTGTAGTTTTCTACCGGATCACCTCATTCCTGAAAAAATATATAAAATTAAATAACTTCTCCCATCTCACACACTTCATACTGATTCTAGATTGCTGATCAACATATGTCTATATTTCTAAATACATAAATCATCAATCTATTGCCGTCCACTGTGGAATAAAGCTCTCTCCCAAAGAGTGACAACCATACACTTATGCAGGTATTGCCAACCATATAATAAATAATATTTATTATATTAAATTAAATCGTGGTTCTAACACAATATTTGTCCGGGGTGGAATTGAACTCACAACATCCGGCTTAGCAATAGGATCACTAACCATTAGACTAACAGGTTAGTCACATCATTGGTTTCCAAATATTTAATCGTTCATATTGTACTCGTATACTAGCAACCCGCCCGCCCGAAAAATATAATATAGCCTACGTTAATCTGAGAAGATGTGCGGCTTAATTTTTTCCGACGTCTTCAACAAATATCGTTTTATTTTAGCCAATATACTCAAAAATGTAACAAATTACATGCGAAAACCTTCCTCGAGAATCACTCTATTTATTAGTGACAACCGCATGGAATCCCGTGCAGCTTTTGAATTTATTGCGAACAGACAGACGCGGCGGAGGACTTTGTTTGGTAATATGTAGGGATAGGGATGCATGTGATACTTTCAATTATTTAAGAATTATTCTTCCAAATGTGCTACGAGATTTCTCCTTTGTGTTTAACGTCTGTTTATATTATAAAATAAAAGGTGTCATAAAGCTGGCAACCCTAAATAACATCTATATTGTAGGATAGCGGGCTTTTGAGCGCGCTGGGCGCGAGTTTCGTCTTTTCTTCTTTGTCGTTTCGTCTTTTCTTTCGTTTCTCGTCGGAGGTCGTTAAATATTGAAGCTATTAACGATGCCGGACGATGATGGCGAAGGCCCGCCCAGGAGAACGGAAGGGGGAGGGATTTCAAACTGAAATCCCGGCACTGCGCTGACTGCGCCACTGCGGCAGACAAGAAGGACTTCTGCAGGGCTGAGAATCTGGCCATTTAGGCCGAGAGAGTGGAATTTGTGGGAGTGGCCTTTCAATTAATTTTCGTAATTCAATTTCGTAACACGATGGCTGGGGCTCGTATGTCGTCTGTATGGACAGGCTGACTCAAAACTATGGTCCTTTCTTCAAAAGGCCAACCCAGATCCTATACTGTACTTGCACAGATTATTTTTTTGTTTTGTAATCAATGTTCTCGGACTAAAAAAAAGGACATCTCTGTGGTTTGTTTCGGCATTTCTTCCCAGAGTGAGTCGTAGGAAATGCCGGTCTCTTCTAGCTGTAAAGTCCGACGTGTAAAAATATCTGAAAAGATTTACTTACAAACAAATATTTCATTTCATTGGGATTCGCGCCTGGTGCGTTCGGGGGCCCGCCAAAGATTCACCTCAACGATTAACACTCTGTGCCTCAACGTCTGGCTTAAAAAGGCTAGAACCCAGAACCGTAAAACAAAGTGAAGAAAAAAAAAAAAAACTACATTGTAGGGAAGATCAAGATCGCTGTTAGAAAAACATCGATGTTAACATCGTTGCAACAGTATTTATGTACGATAACATCGATAGAAAAACATAGATGTTTTCTTTGGTAAATAAAACTGTCTATTCTTTTTAATAAATTCGTTTAGTGCTAATGAACACCAACCAAAACAAAAAAGAACTTTACACTATTTTTGGGCCCGTCAGCTGTTTTCCGTTAATTTTACATAGAAATAAGCTAACTATTATATAAAGATGTTTAATAAATCCATCGAGATATAATGTATAGAGAAGACGCCACTCACAAGTGCGGTGTTCCATGCAATTGCGGCGATTGCGCCGCACTTCCTTCAGTCGCTTGCTACTTGCTAGCTACACTCTGCTGAAGAGGTGGCTTAAGCGTGTAATTATTTAAATTTAAAAACATTCTAAAACTCGTGAAATATGCCATTTTGTGTCTTGAGATATTGCACTAATAATACAAGGAATACGGAGAAAAACAAAGGAATAACTTTTCACCAGTAATTAACTAGATATAATTGTTTTAAAATTAAATACGGACAAAATATTTTAAGACGCCATTGTTGCCTCACTCGACATAGAGTACTTAGAATAAAACATACAGAAGTGATATTTAGGTAGAATTAACTGACATTAAATGCACAACGTATCTAACGTATTTAATTGGTTAAGTAAAAATAATATGTTGTTAAAAATAGCTTCGTTAATAACCCATAACATTTTTTTTGTTATAATTATACTCAAAATTATACTTAAATAATAATAAAAAAAAATGAATATTCGGCTTTTATATTTTATACCTCGATGCATTCTACAAAAAAAATTAAACTGGCAAAGCTATTGACACAGAATATTTACCCAGTGGGAATTTCCTAATAAAGCTTCGTAGGTATAAAGCTATTTATCGGTTCTGCTTTGTTGCTTGGCGCTTACTCTATGAAAGCGAATCTTTGCAACAGTTCGTTGGCCAAAACGCGTAAGCTCCATGAAAATCACGGCGCTTATGACATTTCGCTCGCGAGGAAACTACAGCTCAAATGCGATAGAGCGCTGCTTGTTAATACTGTTGGATTAGACTACTAATTATTGTTTGGCTGCGCTGCAGCGCTTTTTAGTTATAATTCAAATATAAACGGAACTTAAAATTGGTTTTGAGTGGCTCCTCTAGTACGTAGTACGTAATATCTCGATGAATAAATCGATGTTTTCTGTGGCAAACTAAAACTGTCTTCTCTTTTAAATAAATTCGTTTAGTTATAATGAATACCAACTAAAAACAATCTTATCACTATTTTTGGGCCTTTAACTTGTTCCGTTTATTTACGTATAATTATTTTCTAAACACGTTTACATAGGAAAACATCGGTGTTTAATAAATCGATGTTTTCGGTGGCAAATAAAACTTTCCATTATTTTTTTTAATTCGTTCAATATGGAAACAAAACTAACATTCCCGTGTTGTTTTGGGCATTTTGTTAAGTGTTTTTCCATTAACCTATTCCGTTTTTATAAACGATTTATTTTAAAGCCGTTGTGTAGAATAAGTTAACTATTATACATAGAAAAACATCGATGTTCAATAAATCGATGTTTCTGTAGTAAATAAAACTGTCTTTTCTTTTTAATAAATTCGTTTAGTGATAATGAATACCAACTTAAAAAGGAACTTGTCACTATTTTCAGGCCTTTAACCTGCATAGAATTTAGAGCATTTAATTTACATAGAAATATTCTAAATACCTATACATAGAAAAACATCAATGTTAAAACCACATTTCAAGGTCATCACATTTTTATTTCAGTTCCAAACTCAAAATTTGGATTGATGAGACATTATTATTTTTACAGAACAAAAAGTGGTTCAAAATTGTTTTATTCACGTACTGTATTCGTATATTCGTCGTACGTATGTATTCACGTACTGGTGTGACTTTTTTTGGTTTTATGTTTTGATCTGCTTTCTAAAATTTATTCCGATTGTTCTCTTACCAACGACACTGGCTTGCATTTAGACCTAGCACGGCTAGCACTAGGAATGATTAATTTTTCTTTAACATCAATGTACACTAAACATCGATGTCTTCAATTGCAAATGGAAAAAAGGAACGCTAGGTAATTTTATATCGATAATATCGAAAAAATACATCGATATGTCGATGTTATAAAAGTCAAAATAACGATGTTTAGCATAAAAACATCGATGTTTCTTCAACAAATGATGAATATCGAACATCCCTACAACGTTGACATAACATAAGTAACAACAACAAAAACACAGTGTTAGAGGTTATAAAATAGAGTTTAGAATTTCACGGCCCGTAAAAGTTTAATTTCAATAGTAGATTTGAGTTATAACACTGTTAATAATGGCTGGACACGGCCAACAGTTTCCTGGAAACTTTCAAGCTAACGCTGCTGGCATGAGAGCTGGATTTGGTGGTGGCCCTTTGGGAGCACAAATGCAAACGATGCCTAATCAACTAGCAGGTGATATTATTGTTTATATTTAAATATAATACATATTATTGGTACATAACATTAACACTATTATTTAGATTTTCTGGCAATGCCTGTGCCGTCCGGATGTACCCTGAATGCGTACGCGGACGACGGTTTGTTATTGATAGAGTCGGATACTAGAACGGGGCTTGAGAGGCTGGCCAGTGAATGTTTGGACTTAATATCTCGGTGGGGTGGGCGTAATCGGTTGACGTTTGCACCAAACAAAACCTTCCAGCGACTTCTGAAAGGTAACCTCAAATCACCGCCTTGTATTAAATTTGAAAATATTACTATTAAAAATAAAACCTCGGTTTGTTATTTAGGATTGGTTTTAGAAAGAAATTTTTCATTTATTGAACATATTAGAACAGTTAATGAAAAGTCTAAAAAGAGTTTCTTTGCACTGACGAGGATATCAACTGCGACATGGGGTCTGTCATATAATACACTAAAGATCATATATGGAGCTACTTATTTGGGTTCTATTTGCTATGGTGCTCCTGTATGGGCAGATAGGGCGACTGTAGGTGCTGTCCGTCGCAAACTGTTACAAGGCCAACGACCTGCATTGATTTTCTTGTGCAAGGCATACAAAACATGGAATGCGATTTTTTGGGCATACGAGACCGCGGTAAAATCATAACATTGTTTCAACAAAAAAACCAATGTCTATAACGACCTCTTGGATGAATGGCAGAAACGATGGGACGAATCATCTAAGGGGCGCCACCTTTACCAGTTCTTTCCATCTGTTCGCGAAAGGTTGTCAAGGACATGGCTCGAGGTAGATCACTGTGTCGCTCAATTTCTTACAGGCCACGGTAACTTTAAGAGTAAACTATACTCATTTAAATTAGTCGATTCACCATTGTGTCAATGCTCAACACCTGATTCTAGCTGTGAACAGTCGGCTCATCATATCCTCTGGGAATGTAGTCTTTGGTACAATGAACGTAACATGATGCTAAATAGCTTACAAATGACGTCTGGGGTAGTATATTATGGGGATCTTGTGTCAACTGCGGTGAATTTCCGTGCGTTTAAGCGATTCTGCCATACATACTATAGAAATCAAATATAGCTCACTTAGGACCCATAATATTTTTATCCGTGGTGCTTCCCGGTTTGAAAAAGGCGTCTGCCTATTTTGACTCCATTTTGTCTCCCGCTTTGCTAAGGAGGGAAGTGGACTTATTATATTTCCAACTCCTCCAGTTTTCTTCTGATTAATTTCGTTGCGGGTTCCAAGACAGTTAAATTTTTCCTGGGACTTCCCGAGTGTCATAACTCGGTGTTTTCGTGGGTCACCGCTGTTGATCCTGGTGTACAGGAGTTACAGTGGTGGGCGTGTGGGCGGGATTAGTCCCATTAACACTATTATTTTTTAACCATCAACGGTTTACAAAGAGCATAACATTACAAGAATATTTTGAGCAATTTTGAGTAAGCATAGCTGTATTTCGACATTCACAGGTTTTAGAATGGCAATTTATAATCATCTAATCTTTTTGATACCACCATAATCATAGATACGTACATAGTAGCATATTGTTGAAGCACAGTAATAAACTTAACTGTTTTTCAAACCTTTTTATGTGAAATCAAACACACTATAATTTTTTTATGTTTGGAACATCGTTTTTTAAAGATCACATATGCCTTGGCCACCTTGAACCTGAAAGGATTAAGAATGTTTTGTAAATTTTCTGGAAGAAATTGCAAATAAACTTCAGCAACCAATTTTCGGATAACTTTGACAATCACTATGAATTTAATAGATATCTCAATTTCTCAAAGCTATATTCAAACTAATATTATAAATTCGAAAGTAACTATCTGTCTGTCTGTTATGATTTTAAAATTGAACCACTACTGTTTTAAAATTTTGCCATTGCATATATTGTTTTAACATATACTTATTGTATACATTTAATTTAACCTCAAACTAGCTAAGGTAGTCACATGTAGATAACTAACGTAACAAAAATATAAAGAGGTAATTTAAGGCCTTCTTGAGATCAATATTATCAACAAATTTTTTTACTACTGGACACATGCCTCTCTTGGGAATAAGGGTTTTTGCCACTAAACCACGCTGACACACCCACAAACGGGTTGGTATAGGGTTTGTTTTAAGATTTGTTTTGCTTTGCGGTGATCTTGCTTCACTGTAGGTAATTGAAAATACCTAATAAATTAAAACTATCTTTTGGTGGTATGGTTTTGTCATAATTTGAGCTTAATTCGCTTAATATATATATAAATAGTATAATAGTCATTTCGTGAGAAGAGATACCACAAATTTAAAATGTTAGCTCTATTAGATACTGTGTACTGTCATACAAATAAAAACCATCAATGAACCAATAAATTTTCAGTGAAATTCTACCTTTAAACAAGCAAAGATACCACGGCCTCACAGATAACCGGTGTGAAACAGTGCTTGCCCTGTGTTTGACCAAGTGAGTTAGGATACCGGAGACCCATACCCCAATACCCCATACCTCGATTTTGGCACGTATGGTTGTGTGGATTGGTTCCTTGTTGCATAAGCATGGTTTGGTTTTCGGACTGACTCTGCACTTAGCTTCCTGATTGGGCCATTGTATGTGGGTTTTGTGTATTATTATAAAACTTACATGTTTCCGGGAGTGATGTTGATTGGAGGATGTTTGCCCATTGAGCTGCCACACTTCTACATTCTGTGAGATCTTGCTGCGGCGTTTCTTCTACCTTCATGCAACCCCTGCGCAGAGGGCTGTCTGTTGCATCTATAGTGAATAGGTGCTTGTTTAGTTAGCAATATCCAGTTAGGATATCTATGATCTTCTTGATATTGTCTTTTTTAGTCTGATCAGGTTGCGGCTAGTCTTTTTGATGCTACCGGAACTACACTTTTTGTTTGCCTGCATCCTTTGTTGTTTTTCCATTCGGTTTTATGTTTTTCTTCCGGGTTGACCGCAGCCATGTTTTTATTTGGACTTGGTAGTAGTGGTTGCGGTCTACAAACTGTCTTTTCTGAACCCTTTTTGGCCAATTCGTCTATAGGTCTGCAGTTTCTCTGTGTCTGTGTTGCATAACTAGTTCTGATTGTTAACTTACTGTGTGAAGTTCTCTCTGGGTAATTGAATCTGCAAAAAAAGGAGTAACACTCAGAAGTGCCAACTCTCAACAGCAAATACTTTCTTAAAAATATAGCAGAACCGAGGGTAAATTATTTACTTACAATCATAAACAAGTAGCTTTTTTTCTTTGTACCCTTATTAGTTCAGTTTGCTATTAATAATTATTTTACTTTTTGATCATGCTTTTAGACTGTGTAGAAATGAGTTCAGCTAGAATTATATTTTAACCATGATCTAAGAAAACAAGGTCTTGCATTCCGAGAGCGACTCAGTGTGACTTCACTATCCAGTTACCACTTTAAAGCAACATTACACGAAATGGAAACATTTTGTCAGTCACCATTCTATTAAAAAAAATGTAAAATGCATTTAAATTGTTGTTTTGTGTATTTAATCAAACAAAATATTTGAATTTAAATGATTACGATTATGATAACGTAAAACTTTATTGTTCTATCGAATTCACAAAGCTAATAATCGTGGGTGAGGTGTTTGAGAACCAGCGATAGCGGCTCGTGACGTAAGGCTCGTGTCACCCACGCCACGTGATCACTGTGTCTCGGAATGCTGTACCTGGCGAATTATATTGTTATACCATGATTTTAACTAGCTTTTGCTCGCGGCTCCGCCCGCGTATATGTCGGTTGATGCAGTAAAGGGTAGCCTATGCCTTTCCTCAAGAACCAAAGTATCTCCATGCCAAATTTCGCTCTATTAAATACGTCGCCTGAGCCCTAAAAGCATAATTACAGACTGAGTTACTTTTTTATTTAAATTTTAATTATACTTTTAGCTGCTGCATACAGTGGTACTTACTCTGTTGTTGCGTCAATAAACTAAAAATTTTCTAAAATTATTTTCTTATTTTCATGAAGGAATTTCCAAAATGATATTTTTTTATCTAAGTATTTTGATAAAATTCTAATTTAAGTCAATCTTTGGCATATAAAAGGTCGTTTTTTTTTGTATGGCCCTGCCAATTTGACTACTCTGCCTGATGGTAAGTATAAGCAGAATCCAAGAGTGGTGGTCATATGGTGACCACCACTCTTGCACTCATTGCTTGGGCAAACAATGCAACAATGCAGCAATGGTGACCCACACTAAGGCGGCCTTGTGATGCTTCTGCATCATTGGGCCTCCGGTCTCGCACTCACCAACGAAACACGACAGCATGAACGCTGTCATTTTGCGTTGATCTTCTGTGCGAGGGTAGTACCGCCCCGGTCGAGCCGGCTCGTTCCTGCTGAAATCAGCGTGGTTCTACTATCTGTAAAAACAGTTTGACAGGACAAGTGTTAATTTTAGTTTAAAGAATTTTTGTACAATATAATAAACATTATTGTTTAAAAAGCTGATGAGTTAAATACATAACAAGAACAAATGATTTACTATTTATTTATTTTATGTATTGCAGGCGTGATGGGAGGACCAATGACTAATGCTAGTGGTATGGTTGGCATGGGCAATCAAATGGTACCACCATATGGTGCCACAATGCAAAATCAAATGGGAAATATGGGAATGGGACCACAGGTAAGGTTCTTTCCATAATATTGGTTACAATAAGACAAAAAAAATTAACAAAAGAAAACGACTTCAAAAACTGGACCAAATTGAAATGAGTCCACATGGGAAGCAACAGCTTTCAAATAAAAAAAGAATCATCGAAATCGGTTGGCGTGATATTGAGTTTTTCGTCATTTGTCGCGCACATACTTATTGCAATTTGCAATGGATGACATTGTCAGAACTGGACCAAATTGAAATGGAACCACACGGGAAGCACCAGCTTTCAAATAAAGAAAAGATTCATAAAAAATAAAAAAACAGTCCAATTGATAACCTCCTCCTTTTATTTGAAGTCGGATAAAAATGAAATCGAGAGTTAACATTCCTTTATTTTTTGTGTGACATTTTGATCATAAGCTTTGCAACATAGTACCTATATAATGAAGTCACTTTTGCTATCTGTTCGCTTAGATGTTTTGAACTACTCAACGGATTTTAGTGCAGTTTTTAGCAATGGATAGAGTTTATATGTGTGTAATACATGCATATATAAAAAAAATACATACAGTGGAACATAGAACCTCCTCCTTTTTGGAAGTCGGTTAAAAAATGAATCGCCGGAATGTATGTAGGTACATAACTTCCGATCGGCTGCACTAAATCAAATAATTATTTTTGTCATGTGTGCGTTATTGTTAGGACAAGGTTTGTGTACAATAAAAATTAAAAATAACAGGCAAAGTCAATTCAAAAGTCACCGGGAAGCAGAGACAGATATGTAAATATGGCGATACGAAGTTTGCCGGGTCAGATAATTGAAAATAAAAAACGAAATAAACACACATTTTTGAATTAAAAACACTTGTACTTATTCCACTATTTTATTTTTGTTTACACCTGACCGGTTTCGCCTTATCTGAATATGAAATAAACATACTTTATAATCATCTACTTAACAAGTGAAATTTTAACAAAAACAAAAACCGACTTCGAGGTTCGACTCGATTTCTCTTGGATGCTATCATCAGATCTTATTCCCCTTATCGAGGTACCACCGTTGGGATATCTCCTTCCGATTAAAAAAAAGGTCATCAAAATCGGTTCATAAACGACGAAGTTATCCGCGAACACACATAAAAAAATAACATATATACGGTCGAATTGAGATACCTCCTCCTTTTTTGAAGTCGGTTAAAAACATTAAGCTACTTTACCACTTTATCAAAAAATGACACTTATTTTAGAATAATTTAATAGGTAAATTGTCTTGGCTAAGCTAGTCTGTGGTGATTAAAATCAAATCATTCATTCATTCACTCAATCATTATTTCAATCTCATTTTACCTCTTTAATTTATCACTAGTTACATGTGTCTCTGTGATTGGTGAGGGTAGGAACATGCGGACAGTTGCCTTTAGGGTATATTTTGTTGAATCTATTGTAAAATATATATTATGTATTGTAATGAACTAGTTAAGGTATTTTTTTATTGTACCTCGTAAAAGTGACTACTTTGATTTATGGAAAGCATGAGCAGATTCCAAGAGTGGTGGTCACAATACTCATTATGAATGCAGCATGTTGACCCACACTATGGCGGCTTATTGAGCTGCCTATTGAGGATGGTCTTCTGTCGAGCCGGCCCGTTCGTGCTGAAATCTTCGTGACTAAAGGCCCGGATTCACTTTGATTAGTCGGGTGCAGGTGTGAAGGAATGAGGGTGTGTAGTGAGGTGTGAAGTGCGAGGAGTGTCCAATTCACTTTGATGAGTGCGAGTGCAGGTGTGAAGTGAACAATAAAAAAATGTAGGCACGCTGCAAGTGAGGGTTAAGGAAGGGCGCGAGGGACGTGGCTACTTGCAGTTCACTCGCAAAAAAATAGAAAACGCTTCTAATCTGATTACTACGCAGCCAACTTAGCACTCGCACTAATCAGTCCCTGTCCACACGTATTTTCTACTAATCATTAATCAAATGCACTTCACACCTGCACTCGCACTAATCAAAGTGAATACGGGTCTTACTACCTTGTTGATACAAATAAATTCTGCTCATTTCAGAATATGGGAGTAGTTGGAGGAGGTCCCGGTGCAGGCATCGGACAACAAACTGTTCAACAAACAGGTGGGTATCACTAGAATAAAAAAAAATGGCGGTCATAAGGACTGCCGATAGAAGTGAAAACTTATAACTTAGAATGTTATTTGTAAAATTAATATGTAAAATTAGAAATTTCATTTTAATTAAAATCATCAACATCAAACATAACCGCGCGGTGACGCGAACCCATAAGATTTTCCCCTACCAAAAAGTGCTCAACGCGGCCAAAGAAGTTTTGTGACGTCGGCATGTCGGTGACGCAGTGACGCGAACTCATAAGATTTTCTCCTATCTAAAAGTGCTCAACGCGGCTAAAGAAGTTATCACTTCAAAAGTTTATTATTTGAAAATGCATAGTGAATCTATATACAAATAAGTAAATATATTGAAATGTTGGTAATTTATTATTAAAGCTTTTCACAAAATGCATATGAATGTACATACATGGTACTTACATAATAATTTTTTAAAACCTTTTCGTTTGTCTGTTCCGGTTAATGTCTTTTTTTTGTTTACTTAGCATAATTATTATTCTAAATTCGTAAAAAATATTGTCAAAATTCATATAGCCTATGTTACCTACACCATAATTACGAACCTATACCGTTACTAAAATCGGTTCAGTAGTTTAGGCTCAATCAAAAAACTAGTCTTTACAACTTTACAAAAGGTACTATCAACACTTATTTATTACAGTCAGGGTAATGTAGTTATGTTGTGTATATTTCAGGAGGTATGCAAGCCGGTGGTGCCGTGGTATCAGCTGCAGCTCCGCCTCCGGCCCAGCCTGCAGCGCCACCACCTCCTCAGAACAAAGAGTTTAACACTGCTTCACTCTGCAAGTATGAAATACGTTTTTGACTTTAAATTAATCTATATAACTGTGTGTGTATGGTATTTTATTTATTATGACTGCCTCGGTGATGCAGTGGTGGCGTATGCAACTACAGTGTTGTGGTCTCGGGTTCGAATCTCGGGTTGGACCAAATGTTGGTATAATTTGAAAATATTAGTTTCAGGGTATTCATTTACAAAAAAAAAGTATATAAGAATTCCTTCAATCAATCTAGTTTGTAACAAGCTCTGCTTAGTTTGAAAATGTAATGATGTTCCTCAGAGTATGTATTTATAACATAATATCTTATGATTGGATCTGTAATTTGTTGTTTGTAAAAAAATCCGAACTGTTGGGGGTCTTAGTCAGTACTCTATAATCCGACAAATTCGGTAGTTCGACACTGCCCTGCAAAACGTTTATCGAATTACCGCGATTCTACTGTATTATTATTTTAGTAAATGCTGAACATATAATAGGTTTGATGCTAAATTTAGATGATGAACTATAATTGTTAAATATTTCAGATTCGGCCAAGAAACCGTTCAAGACATAGTAAGCAGAACACAGGATGTTTTTCAAACATTGAAAGCCATACAAGTAAGTTCCACATAAGCGTAGCTTTAGATATTCAAAATTATTATCAGAACAATAGACTAGACTTATTTTCCCTAAGCACTTGAGCTCAAACTAAGAAATCACCTATTTTTTATTTATTGATATAAGAATTCGACTGGTAGTCGAAATGTGCATGAAATATGCATGCATGCGTAACATGCACATATATAGTCCATTAGCTTAGATATGGTCACTTTGATCGCGCTGCCGTTGCACGTGCGGCAAACTGCCACTAAACCAAAGGGCCCGCCTGCGGCGTACACCCACAAGCAAGTATGATTTGACAGTTTACGCCGTTGTATGAATTAATATTTCGTATTTCACAACAATAGCCACAATTGCGTGCGGGTGCACCGACACTATATCAACGATTGGACTATACATGGTATTAAACGCGTGTTGAGTTTTTATAAATAAACTAGCAGACCCACGCAACCCCGTTTGCGTCTCCTATTGCCCGTAATGATAATTTTCCCCCGTTTTTGAACATTCTTCATTGAAAGAATTTTTCAAATCGGACCAGCGGTTTCTGTGATTAGCGCGTTCAAACAAACAAACTTTTCAAATTTATAATATTAGTATAGATTTTAAAAAAATGACCATTTAAAATATTCTGCTTTTTCTAAACTAACATCGAAACTAGACTACATAAGTTTCACATTGATGTATTTCTTTTAAATTCGTAAGAAAAAAAACGTGAATGTGAAATTTACCCTGTTCTAGTGCCATATTGTAATAGTTATTAATGCAACTGTTGTATAATAAGGGTGTATAGCTACTACCGTATTGCTCTATGGCCTTAAAGCAGCTTGATATTTTTCTAATTAGCTAATAGCAGGGTTGATAAAAATCATGATTTAAAATAATAATAATAATAATCGGATTAATTTGATTTAAATCGGATTTTTTTGATTATTTTTAGTTTATAATTATTATTATTTTTACGGGAATTAACGCGATCACTATTTCAAGGTACTACATACCTCTGTTTTGCCTGACGTTTCGACCAGGTTGCACTGGCCGTGGTCACAGGCTGACTGTGACCACGGCCAGTGCACCTTGAAATAGTGATCGCGTTAATTCCCGTAAAAATAATAATAATTATATCATGGAACGCGAAAGTTTAAAGTTAGTATTTTTACTTTCTTGTCTTTTTTATTACTTTAATGGTCAGTTATTTATCAAATGAAAACAACGTATTTTATAAATTTTATTATTAAATCAATTAAAAGGTAATTTAACAAGTTCTACTAAAATCAATAATTTAGTTGTGTCGAAAAAATAACAAGGAAAGTAAAAACTTAGCAACTCATTAAAGTACATGTTCTAATTCTTTCCAGATCAGTACACTATCTGAAATAGGATACTTGTCGCTTTGCATTGAATTTGAATAGCATGCGCGAAATGATTTCTGAAATCTGTATATATAAAAGAGTAAGGTGACTGACTGACTGACATACCCAGAGATCAACGCACAGCCCAAACCGCTGAAGCTAGAATCCTTAAATTTTGCATGTAGATTCTTTATGTAACGTAAGTAAAGGTAGTAGTCAAAGGTAGTAGAGCCACGCTGATTTCAGCACGCATGGGCCGGCTCGACCGGGGCGGTACTACCCTCGCACAGAAAATCAACGTTAAATGACCACGTTCGTGCTGTCGTGTTTCGTTGGTGAGTGCGAGACCGGAGGACCAAATAGTCTAGTCAACAAGTTCCATACTTGTTGACTAGACTAAAAGATGCAGCAGCATCACTAGGCCGCCATGGTGTGGGTCGCCATACTGCATTGTCTGCATTCGCAGTGAGTATGGCGACCAATACTCTTGGATTCTGCTTATGCTTTCCATCAGGCAGAGTAGAGTCATTTTGGCGGGCCAAACATAAAAAAAAAAAAAAAAAAGTAAGCACTAAGAAAGGAATTTTGGAAATTCCATCCCTAAGGGGGTAAATCAGGGGATGAAAGTCTGCGTGAGCGAAGCTGTGTGTAAAAGCTTGTATTTGATAACTTTTAGAACATGTCCTGTATAGCATTTGTAATCCCGAACTGGTCGGTAATCGCTCGCTCGCACGGCATTGTGCAAGTGTGCGAACCGTAGTCTATGTCGGGGGAAGTCCCTAGATATTTTTTGGCTGATTTGGTTGCAGTAAAAATTTAATGATTTAAATCTTAGATTTTTTACCGATTAACATCAAGTGATTTAAATCATAATCATCCCTGACTAATAGTATCTTAACCTTTTGTACTTCCAGCCACCAAACGGCACCAATCACGGTGAGAACGCTAGTAACGATAAGAAAGCTAAGATGCAGGAACAACTACGTACAATCCGATTACTGTTTAAAAGACTGAGGCTCATCTACGAAAAGTGTAATGAGACATGTCAGGTACGAATTGTTAACTTTGTTATTTATATAATAATACATTTTTTTTACAAAAAAACCGACTTCAAGAACGACCAAATTGAAATGGGTACACTCGGAAAGCACCAGCTTTCAAATAAAAAAAGAATAATCGAAATCGGTTGGCGTGATATTAAGTTATTCGTCAATTTGTCGCGCATATACTTAATGCAATTGAAGACTTATATGATTTTCTCATGGATGACATGTCAGAACATGACCAAATGGGATCACATGAGAAGCACCAGCTTTCAAATAAAAAAAAGAATCATCAAAATCGGTTCACCCAGTCGAAAGTTATGAGGTAACAAACATTTAAAAAGAAAGAGTCGACTTGAGAACTTCCTCCTTTTTTGAAGTCGATTAAAAACTAGATGACCCGCCGCCATCTTTATTTTCATTAATATTTTCTAAATCAGTTATTTAAAACTTCTTTTTAACCGACTTCCAAAAGGAGGAGGTTCTCAATTTCATCGGTATTTTTTTTTATTTTTTATGTATGTACATCGATTACTCCGTCAATTGTGGACCGATTTTGAAAATTCTTTTTGTATTCGAAAGGGTATGCTCCCCATGTGGTCCTATGGCCACCATATCCGGATCTGATGATGGGATCCTAAGGAAATCAAAGGAAACCCTCAAATTTACGTGAGCGCCTGCAATGAAGTTACGATCAATTGTCTGCATGCCTTCATATTCTGTAGACATCATTAAATTTTAAATGAAATGATGATGAGAGACTTGAGAAAGACTAAAAAGCGAAAAATAAAAAAAAACTTCGTTTAAAAAACCGACTTCAAAAACTAAAAAGTATAAAATAACTTAATTTGTATGTGCTACTTACTTAGTTTTTTTTTATAATATTTAAGCCCGCCTCAACATTCTTTTCATCTTTTTGCAGGAGTCAGCTAGTTACAAGATATAATTATATAAATGTAGGCAATATTGTTTCATTTTCGCATTTTTAGTTTTGCGCCGTTGAAAATTGACATTTAGGACTTAAACAATAAGTGCTTAAATCAATTGATTAGATGTTCAGGCAGTTTTAGCGTTGTGTATTATATTATCAATGTGCGATGTTCAATAATATATAACCTTCCTAAGTAGAAAGAAAATTTTTATCAAACCAGTTTATCTTTTATCAGTGCCATTCAGCGCTTGTAGTTTAACAGACACTAAGTCTTCGGGTTCACATGATAGCATAGAGTATACCTACATTATATTAGTTAGTGTTTGTTCAATTATAGTTAATCTAATTATCTTTTACTAGTGGTTACCCGAGGCTCCGCCCGCCTCTATGTCGGTTATCGCGGCAAATAGTAGCCTTTGTGTTATTCTGATGCATAAGCTATATTACTGTAAAGTTTCATCCAAATCCGTTCAGTAGTTTTTGCGTGAAAGAGTAACAATCCATATATCCATACATACATCCATCCATCCATCCATCCATCCATACTTACAAACTTTCGCGTTTATAATATTAGTATATTATTAAATTAATACAATATAATATATTAATATATTATTAAATTTGATAAAATTGAGCACTTTGAATAATTCTACCTCCAGCCTAAAGAACAGTTTTTTTTAATATGGAAGAAAATAATTAATCTTAGAATCCTACTACAACGTAAATAGTCTTAGAACATTGTGTTTATATCAAGAATTTTAATGTAAAGTACAATCCGGTGATCCCTGCATTTCTTTGCTATGTAAGAAAATCAACTACTGTTTATTTTTCAGGGTATGGAATATACTCACATGGAGAGCCTTATACCGTTGAAAGATGAAGCGGAAAATAAGGCGTTGGACGAGAGACGGAACACGGAATCTTATAGATTAGCCCTGGAAGAGAACAGGGAACTCACAGACCAGGTATCTATGCTTGAATGCTTCATATATACCATGGAAGGTGATATTGACTGCTCCGGTGGTGCAGTTGTTGCGTTCGCTTGCTGTGGTGAGGTCTGACCAAATGTTTGTATGATCTGCAAATATTTGTTTCGAAGTTTGAATGTTTTCTATGTAATTTATATATCTTTTAACAAAAACAGTATATGAGAGTTCTATCAGTGATATCTAGGTTTAATAGTGCTCTTTTTTATGTATGGCCCTGCCAAAATGACTCTACTCTGCCTGATGGAAAGCATAAGCAGAATCCAAGAGTGGTGGTCGCCATTACTTACTGCCTCGGTGGTGCAGTGGTAGCGTACGCGACTACTGTAATTGAGGTCTCGGGTTCGATTGGATATTGTCCGGGTCGGACCAAATGTTTGTATGATCTGAAAATATTTCTCTCGGAGTTTGTTTGTTTTCTATGTAAAATATGTATGTATTTCAAAAAAAAGTATATATGTATTATATCAGTTGTCTAGTACCCATAACATCACAGTACCCATGCTTAGCTTAGCTTCTAAGATTGATAACAACATACAGATGCAACATACAGTTGCAACATACATACATATTGGTCAATCATATTTTGCCAATTATATTATCAAATTAGGAAAAAATAAAGATCTGCAATGATAATCCACTACAGGATAATGGATATAGACAGACTCTCTCTAGAACTAAGTTGTTATAGCAACCGGAACCGTTGACTTAGCGTGCTTTCCGAGGCACGAATCTTATAGGTTGTGGGGACTACAAAGTATTTTTTTATGACTTTTTTCCAGGTGGTGTTAAAAAACAAACAGCTGAAAGAAGTCATAACAAATCTCAGGACTATTATTTGGGAAATAAATGTTATGCTGACTATGAGAAGATCTTAAATTACGTAGCTGATATTTTGTGAGTGGCAACCCCAACAGGGCTAATGTGAAGTAGTGTGACCCAAGCGAAGTGGACCATCTAAGTTTTATCCAACCAAGTCATGTCTTATTTAAATCGCCGAAAACTTATAACTTTATATAATTTTTTGAAGACACTTTTCGTTTTTGTATGCTTTGGTCTTTTAAAGATTTCAACGGTTTTAACGCAGTTGTTCACACATGCTGAGTATTTCAAAAATTGTATTGTCATCGTAAAAAACATGTTTTTTCTGTCTAATGTCCTAAATAATTGTAGTCAAATTTTATAAAGATCTAGTAATTACTACACTGACATTACCTTAGTATGTATATTGCACCCGCGCGAAGCCGGGACAGATAGCTAGTATGTAAAATTTGTATATTATATAGTAAGAATAATTTAAGATGATTAGTTTTGAGGTAATTAATTTAAGTGATATGTTTTCACTGTTACATTCTTTCTAGATTAGCTGCATTAGATATGTTTTGCATAAGGGAATTATAAAAACCTATTTTTAAAAACATGAGTCAGCGCTATATTTAATGTTTTTTTCAGGACACATTTAAATGATTATGTACGAGTTTTTTTATGTTTATGTATAATGGAAAACTTAAACAAATATAATATGTATTTATCAATGATATCTCCATAATGATGCACATATTGCCAGCGCCTAGATTTGACATAGGTACAAATATTATAATTTCAACTTCAAGTATATGTATTTTTTTATTATGTAATAAATTCATTTCAAATTAAGTTCATATAAATCTGGTTTCATTTATTTACTTTTATTTGAATATAAAGGCGCGTTTCCACCGAAATTGTTGGCAATTTGAGTGTTTCCAACTGTTTGCACCTCCAAACTTTTATTTCCATTGTGTCTACACCAAGTCGCCAACAATTTGAAAAACATTCCAACTAAGGGTCTCCACAGAGCCAATAAATATCTGCAACAAGCGTTTTCTTTTGATGTTTACCGCCAAAAACAGAAACACGGATCCCAACATTTGTTTTCAATTTTTGTTGCCTACACAAGGAAATTACAGAAACTTTTGTAACCAATACGTGTTGACAACACAAAAGTTGGCAACTTTTGTTTGGTGGAGACTCGGCTTAAGGTACGTCTAGTAATACTGAAAAAGGTAGTTCCTAAGCAATTTGTTGCCTCGATCGAGAAAATGAGGTTACCCAAATCCCCCCTTGATTCCGGGGGAGTACTCTAAGGTTCAGCGAACACGGTCTTAGTGACGGCGAAGAGACAAATTCAATAACAATTTAAATTAAATCTAAAGTTCTTCAGAATACAACCGTATTTGATGCAACGATGGCCTATGTCCAGCACTGGACTGCAGTAGGCTCATGATGCAACAAAATAAAATGGCGAGCGACGCTTTGTTGATGATTGTTACTGAATTCTAACTCTTCGCCGTCACTCCATCTCCGTCAGCGCTGACTCTAAAGCCGAGTCTCCACAGAACAAAAGTTGTCAATTTTTGTGTTGTCAACACATGTTGGTGATAAAAGTTTCTGTAAAGCCGAGTCTCCACCGAACAAAAGTTGGCAAGCTATTTTTGTGTTGTAACATTTCGGTGGAGACGCGCCTTAAGGCTGCGTACTCGAAGTTGGCGGGAGCGGAGCGGCGGCGATTACATTCATCTGGGGACACGGTCGTGCCCCCGCCAAGACGAGCCAAGCGACCTGTACAGTCTACAGTTGAACTTTACAGGTAAACCGGAGCGTGTACGTTGCACAACCGTGCAGGGTGCAGGTATGTCCTCTACTCAGCTTAACTGACGGGTATAACTGTGCAGGTAAACCTGACGAGTACCCCCTACAATGTTAACTAACTTAATACATATAAACATTACTTAAATTTAGAGGATAAAAAAAATGTACAATACATTTAAATAAATAACTTTACTTTAATAAGTTTTGTAAATAGTGTAGATACAAAGGAGAACACTTCTACTACGGTTATATTGAGTTAATAAATAACATCAAAATAAATAAAGCTATTGGCAAGCTTTCCGCACTGTGAGTATTTTAATTGTTAATATAATTAATTAATGTTATTAAACTTAAAACTAAAACTTAAGTACTTTTAACTATAGACTTATCTACGTTCGACTGGTTTCAAAATGTCGGAACTGACTTTCTTTTTCTTTTCGAGAAGTTTCTTTTCGTACGGACGACGGTCTACGATTTGGTCCGGTTTGGCGGGAATATCGTCATTGGGTTGTGGCTGGTCGGCTTGTTCGGGTACTTCAGGCGAGGCATCGAGCTCTTTACCCGCGCTTCGGCCAATTGGCAGCTCATGGAAGGCCTCAGCTAACTCAGGGTTGATCTCCTCCAGTGGTGTGTCGCCTATCCTTATGTAAACCGGCACTTGTCCTGGGGCTGGTCGGAGATACTGCCAACTGGGGTATGCCTCTGAAACAACAATGTTTTAATTAGGTATACATAGTGCAAACCTATGGTACAGAGACGTAGTCGCTCACAATGAGCCTCATAAAGTCATAAGGGGAGAGCCACGCTTCGGCATGAATGGGCCGGCTCGACCGGAGTGATACCACAGGCCTCACAGAAAACCGGTGTGAAATAGTGCTTGCGCTGTGTTTCACCGAGTGAGTGAGGATACCGGAGGCCCATACCCCAACCCCTCCCCCTATCTCCCCCCCCATCTCCCAAAGGCCGGTAACGCACTTGTGATGCCTCTGGTGTTGCGGGTGTCCATGGGCGGGGGTAATCGCTTACCATCAGGCGATACGTCTGCTCGTTTGCCGTTCTATTCCATAAAAAATAAAATAAAAATAAGTACTCATAAGAAGGCTCAAAGTCATCCAAAGAGCAATAGAGAAATCACTTTGTCATGACTTCTTTTTTATGGCGGCATTGGAGGCAAACAAGCAAACGTTTGACCTGAAAGTAAGTGACTATTGCTGCCCATTGACACTACAACTCAAAAGTTACAATCAGTCGAATAAAATATGCAAAGAACCATGAAAGGTTCGACTACAAGAATCATAACATGACAGTCCAAGATATTTACTATACAGTTCTAAAATTATGTCTATTGCATTCAGGATAATAATACCTATGTAATATTCTAATCTTTGACCTAATAATGGTACATTGATATAGCGGCCAAGTAGTGGCGATTATTTCGTATATCTGCGTAGTCAAAACAAGACTATTTAAGACTCAGTGTCATATCTATCGAATTTTTTCGTCGTTTTGACTTCGATTTTGAATTGCAGGGCATAATAATGAAGAACATAGGAGATCTTTTCTTTACAGTTTTTACCATTGAAACTTCCACTACTACCATTGAAAAAAAATGCAGTTGATTTAGAACCTCCTCCTTTTTTGAAGTCGGTTAAAACCAAACTACTGAACGTGAATCGATCCATTATTTTTTAAGATCATTATTTCTTAGATACTAACCTAACTTATTTTTACTGAGCACCTATTAATTGGTACATCTCTCATTCACTCTATTTACTTCCCCATCTGATTTGTCAACATTATGCAACAAACTTTGTCGTGATAATTTAAGAAAAAAAATAGTGCCTATTAAGCAAAAAAGTACAGCCGTTCCGAAGTGATCCTATATTTAGAGATTGTTTTATATTTATACAGAACCCGATGTTTTCGATCTGGCAGACAAGCATACCATCGAAAGGATAATAGTATTCCTTATGTATGTGAATAACAAATTTGAAAAACCCGTCGTCTCCTAGAGAACCATGTAACAACGGATAATAATATTCAATTTTCTTTGAGCTTTATCAAAAAATATATAACCAAATGGTCTGGTAGGTATGGGACGATGGGAAGAGACCAGATAGTATGTCGTTACTGCCATGCATGGAAGATGTGTAAGTAAGCCTTTGGTGTGGGACTCAACTTGCGTCGACACCCTCGCGCCATCTCATCTTCCATGTACAGTTGGTTATGCTGCGCTGCTGCTGATTTTGCGAAAAGCCTCAAACGGCGTAAGTACCAAAATATAATAGGTAATTACATTTTTGAACCGTTTGGGGTCGAGTCGAGACGCTAGGTTCATGGGGTCCGCGTGATCGCGCTATGTTTAAAACAACTAGGTAAGCAACTGATTGACACTTCTCGTGACCCGAAGGCCGGCCTTCTTCTAGGACAGAGAATTAGCATTGCCATTCAACATGGCAATGCTGCCAGCCTTTTGGGAACGCTACCAGTAGGCGATGATGCGGAAGAGTTTTTTGACGCTTGTATGTAAATATTGTTATTGTATTTTTAAATTATTATTTCCTATACTCTTTGCGCTTAGCATGGTGCGGCATTTATTTGTAGACTAGAACATTCTGGTTGGTTTAATTTAATTTACTACAGTTATTAATGATTTAATATATTGCGAATTTGGTACAGCTCAAATACTAAGTCATAATTTGTAAATCGCGGCAACTTTCAAGAGTGAAACGAAATGTTACTGAAACTGTCACGCACCATGCAACAGCGCAAAGAATATAGTATTTAAATTTAATTCTATAATTAAATGTAATTTTTAATGGACTAATAAGATAAAGTTGTTACTCGTAAAATAAGTAAATAATTTGCTCGCAACTGATAATTCGAAGCAGTAGATAGTTTAGACAGGTCACTGACTTAGTTATTGCTTAGCCGTTGCAATTTTATTACAGCTTTTACGATGTTTCTTTTTCGACGGGGAATTTAGTTTTAAATCTATTGAGTGAAATTATACACAGCTAGGTAAGAAAATTACAACATGCTCACTAATTGGACATCTTTTTAGCTTGTCTCGTTAGCTCTTCCTCGTTCCATTTTTAACCGACTTCAAAAAAAAGGAGGAGGTTTCTCAATTCGACCGTATATATATATATTTTTTTATGTGTGTTCGGGGATAACTGCGTCGTTTATGAACCGATTTTGATGATTCTGTTTTTAATGGAAAGTAGATGTCCCGACGGTGGTACCATGATAAGGAAACTAGGATCTGATGATGGCATCCCAGAGAAATCGAGGGTAACCCTCATTTTTTTCAGGCACGTACTATGTTTTTCGTATATTTTCTGAAGCTACGCCGGTATTTGCGTCTGGTAGTCATCATTTAATGATGATGAGCTGATGATGAAAGGTAAAACTCCTTAACGGTTAGGAGTTGGAGGATAAATCTTTAAATGTCATATGTATGTATGTTACCTTTAGTCGTATTCTTTCAAGTTATTTAGGTAAGCTGATGATGGAAGGTACAACTCCTCAACGGTTAGGAGTTGGAGGATAATTCTTTCAATTTCATACGTATCTATAGACCTTTAGCTGTATACTTTTAAGTTATTTAGGTCAGCTGATGTCACAAGCGCTATGATGACTAACCCCTTAATGTATTTTGCTTTAAGTAACTCGACTGCTTCTATTTCATCACGACGTTTAAGCTTGGACACGATTCCTATTGCCCCGTAGACCACCTTCGCGGTAACAGAAATCTTGCATCTCAGCATAATTTTGGAAACTGATCATACTCAGTTTTAATACGTGTTCAAACCACTAAAGTTATTCGCATCAGCAGAAATTATATGAAATAGTTCAACTTACTGATAACGTATGACTGCACTAAAAATGGAAAAATAAAAACATTTTATAAAAAAAAAACCGACTTCCAAAAAACCATCCGACGAAAACTCCCTGCCAAAAAAACACTAAAAAGCGTAAAATAAAATGGCTCTTCATAAATTGCTATGTGCCAATTCTTGTCTATACCTAATTCTTTATTCATTTAAATAGTAGTATTATTGTGTATGCTAGGTACGTAAAATCTGTTTGAAGTCGGCGCCAAGCCAAAATGTAATAGGAGGTACCGCACTCGCCGCTGCCGGATAGCTAGCATAAAACAACCCAAGCGAGCAGACACGCGCGGGCTGACGCGACGTCGTTGATGGTCGTCTCGAAATAAAGCGAGTGTGGTAACTACTATTACATTTGACTTGGCGCCGACTTCAAACAGATTTTAGGTACCTAGCATACACAATAATACTACTATTTAAATGAATAAAGAATTAGGTATAGACAAGAATTGGCACATAGCAATTTATGAAGAGCCAGTTTATTTTACGCTTTTTAGTGTTTTTTGGCAGGGAGTTTTCGTCGGATGGTTTTTTGGAAGTCGGTTTTTTTTTATAAAAAGTTATTTAGGTCGAAGTAGGTATGTTAATTGAGTACCTATGATGATCGAGTATTTTTGGTACCAGAATAAAACACAAGGCTATTAAGAAAAAAATGATTGTGTAAAATAATCTAATACTATTTTTAAAATTGTTCTCTTACTTTAAAAATATCTTTGAAACTTTAGGTCTGCAGTTTAAGATTCTGTACTTTAGACACGCTTCTATTATATTCATCTGTTTGTTTGTTTGAAACCTTTTCTAAGCGTAGTTTTTAGTTTTCTCAAACTATATTTATTATTTTAGTTTCTGGGGTAGACTGTCCAATACAAAAACATGTAATACATTTCAAAATAGCATAATTTCAATAACGCTAAAGCCCGTTAATGAGCTCCATAGAGCGGCGCGCCAAATAATAATAACCTGTTTTGAACTTTCGTGTTACTGTAGTCTCTATGCCGAGAAGAGCACTTATCTATGCAATTACATGACCCCAAGAATAGCCACGGTCGTCGATTGGACCGTTCGTACTGCACGTCGCGATGGCATGCATCCGTGCATCGTATATTCGCTAATATCTAGATAATGGCTATGCTGGCTCGATCGTTTTCATTCTTATAGACCGCGAAGTTCGTTCAACTCAAACTATGCAACAACGGAAAAAATGACCACCAATACTGTTTTATATATACTGCTTTATCATAATGTGTACCTAACTCTTTATAGTTTTGAGTCGTCTAGGTACGACGTGATATTCTTTGTTGTGAAAGTGATTTGAAAATGAATGTAAGACTTAAAAGCTAAATGATACGACTTGAACAATTTCTGACTTAATTTAATAAGCCTGGAGCCTGGAGGTGAAATTTCTAATCTACATATTATTTAACAAAGAAATAACCAGGAGTCTAATACATGTAATATAGCCACTGGTATCTAGATAGACGCATACGGGCTACATTAGTTATTACATTTGTGCGATGTAATTTATACAAGCTTCTAACAAGAGAATGAAGATAAGATGAAGTGCCAGTGATCATCAGATGTACTTGATCGATGAAGATGTCGTAATCCATTGGATGTCGGATTGGCTACTGGCTTTAACACAATACCCGTATCTGAAGCGTGTTAAATGAATAATCACGCTACTATTTTTATTGGATTATATCTAGCAGCAACAATAGTCACTAATATACCTATGCACATAACACTATTTATTGTCTTCATTACCATTATCTTAAATTTTAACACGTTTTCATAAGCTTCACCTGTATTTTTATTTGTTTGTAACAGACTTTTGTAAGCGTGTTTTTTTAAACTATATATATTTATCTTTAATGAACGAGCCGGCTTGACCGATACTATCTACCATCTCACAGAAGATCAACCAAAAAAGACAGCATTTGTGCTGTCGTGTTTCGTTGGTGACCAGAGAGTGAGAACGGAGGCCTAATAATGCAGAAGCATCTCAATAGGCCGCCATAGTGTGGGGCATCATGCTGCATTGTTATATTGTCTGCATTCACAATGAGTATGGAGACTACTACTCTTGGGTTCTGCTTATGTTCCCCATCAGGCAGAGTAGAGTCACTCGGCGGTCTCAAATCTATACTAATATTATAAAGCTGAAGAGTTGGTTTGTTTGTTTGAACGCGCTAATCTCAGGAACCGCTGGTCCGATTCTAAAAATTATTTCAGTGTTGGATATTACATTTATCGAGGAAGACTATAGGCTATATATCATCACGCTAAGACCAATAGGAGCGAAGCAACAATGAAGAATGTTACAAAAACGAGGGAAAATCATTACGCTACGGGCAATAGGAGACGTAAACGACGTTGCGTGGGTCAGCTAGTAATATTATAAAACTGAAGAGTTTGTTTGTTTGAATGCGCTAATCTCAGGAACCGCTGGTCCGATTTGAAAAATTCTTTCAATGTTAGATAGCCCATTTATCGAGGGAGGCTATATGCTATATATCATCACACTAAGATCAATAGGGGTGGAGCACCAATGAAGTATGTTTCAAAAACGTGAGAAAATTTTCAAGCTACGGGCAATAGTAGACGCAAACGAGGTTGCGTGGGTCAGCAGCTAGTTAAATATGTATTTAAGCGGAAACCCACCCTACGAACCATGCTTCGGCACCCGTCTCGACCAGAGTTTAGCATGGCCTACAGGCTACAATACAACTGATACTATGCAAATCTTTCATTGGTTTTCACCAAGTTAGTGATGTTATCTTGGTCCAACGTCCCCTATATCCTGGGGGGGAATCGACTCTTAAATTGTTGATCCCATTTGCTCGTTTGCCCCCTGTACCACAGAAAAAACACATAACAAAGAATATTTCTTATCTCTGACTGAAGACACCTATCTAGATTTTTGAAAAGTAAGGTAGGTATTTCAACACGCCTTAACTTCAAAATGTTGCAGGTATAGTTAAAAACCAGTCTAAACCGGGTCACTAGCGTCCCACTTGAACGTTCAATGTACATTAATACATTTTATGATTTGCCACAGTTATCAACAAATGCATGTTTTACTGGTTTCTACTGTAATCAATTAATTACATTTGAAAGAGTACAATAAAAAAAATCTACTGTTATAAGTCAGTTTTTAAACGAAATTTATTTCTCGTTTTAAAACTTGAATCGAAGAAACAAAACCCTTAAAAATCTTTTGTCATGTCTACGATTTCATTCTATGGGTTTATTTAGAACAGTTTAGAAGCTTACCAAAGGAAATCCAAGATACGCAACAGAAAATAAGCTGTTTTACGTTTGAATAAATAATACGTCACCTAGTTTAATCTCTACCTGAAGGAAGAAAAAAGTCATCTTAGGAGGAGTAAGTCATTTTAGTTGCAGTCCATACAGTCGTTGCAGCACTGCTGAACATAGGGCTCTCATAATACCATTGAGATATACCTATAGATCAATGCATAATACTAAACATTGAATAGACTGATAATAAATGTGAATAAAGACCTTGACATGAGCTACCGTTATGTCACCAGTACTAATCAAATTTTCATTTTTTCATTATATTTATACTAGTTCACATAGAATGTTATTCATTTCTTGCATAGTCATTGAATATTTAATCAATTACGAAACTTTAAAAAAAACCGGCTTCTTATTAAATTTTAATTTCTTGAAAATTACTTTAATAAGCACCTTTATAATTTACTAGTTGTTGCCCGTGGCTCCGCCCGCGTACATATCGGTTATCTCGGCAAATAGTAGCCTATGTGTTAATCTGATGTATAAGCTATATTACTGTAAAGTTTCATCCAAATCCGTTTAGTAGTTTTTGCGTGAAAGATTAACAAACATCCATCCATCCATCCATACTTACAAACTTTCGCGTTTATAATATTAGAAGGATTTACAGCTTGTCATGAATTAAGACCTGACTGGGTTCTAAGACGTAATATTATAACACTTATTATCTCTATCCGAGTATATAACTAAACTTTTAATACTAGTGCAACCTTAAACTTTGTAATAACTATTACGAAGCTGCATACCTGCTCTTTAACCGATTACTTTTTAATAATAACATGGGAACAGAGTGTGTCTAAAACCGTTAAAATTGAAATGCCTTTTTGATTACCTTCACAATTTTCTCTACTTCCAGTTTACTTGCCTGATGTGAATGTATGACTACGCCGGCTTTCTAACGGTCGCTCCATTGGACTCAAGGCTGAGTTTTTGCTTGTCAAAACGTTAACTGTACCTGCCTCATTTGTCCAGCACACTTCACCTAAATTATTGCTATGTTTTATCGATATTAGTTTCAAATCTCATATTTATAAGATTCACATTTCAATGTACATCGAGTCAAGTTGCGCTGCCTCCGTATTTCAATGATGTTTACTTCTGATGCTTGCTTTAGATTTAAATTTCAACTGATACTTCACACTCCAATTTTTTTTTTTTTTTTATGGAATAGACCGGCAAACGAGCAGACGTATCGTGTCTCAAGACAATTCTCAGTGTCTTATAAATGACTTTAATCTAGGCTAGAAATATATAGGCTAAACACAGCTAAGACAACAACTTCAATTCTTGAATTAGTACCTATACCTACCTAAAAATAACACGAGCAAGTAACCGAGGAATTACAATCATTAATACTTATTTTATTCGCATTCATTAATAACATCAAGAAACGAGATATGATACTATAATTATTTTATTAAATACCTATTTGTGTATTATAAATCTATTGGGTGCATTGACTGACATCTAGCCGATAATTAATGTCGTTACTACCTATCGATCTATAAATATGGCACGTTTATTTCGAGAGAAATAATCGTTCACATTCCAACTTGTACTTAATGTAGGTACTTATATATAGCTTTTGTGTTAAACAGTAGAAACTTAGAAGGAGAAGTATCTAATGTTAAACTTCACTAAAATCGAGACTAGACCGACTAGACGGAAGCAAAGTTACTTTTGCATTCATAGTATCAGTTCTAATTTTTTTATTATTATTATTTAGAAAGACCCTTTTGCATAGCTCTACCGTGGGAGAGCCACGCTTCGGCATGAATGGGCCGGCTCGACCGGAGTGATATCACGGCCTCACAGAAAACCGGTGTGAAATAGTGCTTGCGCTGTGTTTCACCGAGTGAGTGAGGATACCGGAGGCCCATACCCCAAACCCTCCCCCTATCTCCCCCCCTTCCCCTATCTCCCCCTTCCCCTATCCCCCCCTCCCCTTCCCCCTAAAGGCCGGCAACGCACTTGTGACGCCTTTGGTGTTGCAGGTGTCCATGGGCGGCGGTAATTGCTTACCATAAGGCGATACGTCTGCTCGCTTGCCCAATTATTCCATAAAATAATTACAAAATTTAACAAAAAAAAAAAGACTTCAATCTGGACCAAATTTAAATGGGACCATTCGGGAAGCACCAGCTTTCAAATAAAAAAAGAATCATCAAAATCGGTTCACCCAGTCCAAAGTTATGAGGTAACAAACATAAAAAAAAAAGAAAATACAGTCGAATTGAGAACCTCCTCCTTTTTGAAGTCGGTTGAAAAAGCAAAAATCTGTTAAGCAGTTTAGCTGTGAAAGCTTAACAGAGACTGAGTTGGGTGCGCGTGTTTAAAATTTATTTTAGAATTTTCTTTACTCCATGAACGCCCCTTTCGCAACTCAAAAGACTTATTTCATTCATTAAAAATATGTATATAGGTTTTAGGCAGTCATTCAAACTAATAACTTGTTAAGAATACATTTTTCAGTTACATGGTCATCGTTCGTGCATATAAAACTACAGTTATTTTGTTTAATTAAAATGTTAGCAGTGAAATGGTCAGGCCACTCGTCTTGAAACACGGCTATGAAAGTAGGTCATTGGAGAGTCAAGTCGCAAGTTTCTTATCTATTTCAGTCTAAACAACTGGATAAATGGCGACGCTCTGAGACTTTATACGCATAAAATTAATGATAATATTAAGCATTCATTTGTAATACCTATATTTGCAAATGATCTATATATCGTATAATTATGGCGTATTTAGAACTTGCGCATTATACATATATCAATCAAACATAAGCGTTATACAGTTTAAAAAGAAAAATTATTTTACAGATAGGTATACTTAAAGATGTTTTTTTTTCATAACCATAAAATTACCAAAAAATATAGTAATACTCAAAATATGTACATATGTAGGTATATCAACATTTCTGGAACAAATTATTCAAAAAAAAGAATTTTTCGAAAATAGTTATTGTCTATGAATGAATTATGGCAATGACTTCATTAAAATAGGTTTCAAAATTAGACTGGTTTATATTTCTAATATAAAGTATTTTTGGTAAATATTTAAAATTTATGCAATAAAACTTAACACTCTTTATAATAAAAGCCAGTCATTTAAGTACCAGAACCTTCATACCGGCTTCTTAGGATCCTTTTTATAGCTAAACTTATTAGCTAGTAGTTGCACAGGAGATGGCCAAAGTTATAATAAAGGTTTTTAATCGCGATGCTCAGAAGTCATTGTCCTGTCCACTGATGTGGAACCCGACCAGAGGCAGAACGGGCCAATCTTGTTTGTTTTTTTGCATTATTATAAAATTCCTACCATCAATGCCCCTATCTCATAATATCGCTATGTATACTATCCAATGCCCTTCAAGTTCTTGTTGCTATCAGATTGTTTAAGGTTCCCAAGAATTGGATTTAAAAAAACTATTAGTGGTTTAAACTAAGTATAAAAAACCTTTACATTCGTGACTGCTTTAGTATATAGGTACACAAACATGTCAGGAACATGCCAAACCCGAACATCGATGATATCATTTTCCACGAGTTAAATAAAAACAAAAAAAAAACACTTTGTAAAAAGACGTGACTTAACATGACTAATATTGATGATCAATGAGATAATTTTATATCTAACATGAAAAATATAATATATTAATTGTGCTTATAATGTATAATGATGGTTCATTTATTATGTCCGGTCAAATTGTTTTCAAAGGCAATCAATACATTATAATTGTATAAGATATTTAGTATTTCGTTCTAGTGTTTCTAAATATTACCGAATCAAAAACAAAGTCCAAAGAACTCATAAATTGGAAAGATATTAAAAAAGATCTAGTGTTGGGAAATGGTTCTTAGGATAGAATAGTGTCCGGGTGACGGTTAGGGGCTTGACTAAATCGTTGTTGATAAACGTGGGATTATGTGATTCATTCCATATAAAAACACAGACGTGAATGTTCATATCTATGTTCTTTGAGGGTGTTTTGTATTGTAAAACAGTCATAACTACCACTTCAACAAAACAACTTTATGTTTTATTGATATTTCCTTGTATTTGTACATTTTTTGTATCTAGGTAAATCTTATTGAGTTGAGAGGCTGAAGCAAGTGTGTATTCAGAATACAGGTTAGCCCAACAATAGGAAGTAACACATCATAGCATAGTTTTATTCAGGTGTTCCGTTTCATAGTTCCCAAACTGATGTTATATCGTCAAGTCCTATTCAGTTTTATTTCTCTTGTTAAAGCACCGTGCTACTTTTTAGAGTTTTAAAATATAATTTCTATAAAGACTGACTTATTGGATATTTATTTTATTCGTCTTCTTCTTTTGGTTTATTTTTTAAACTTGAGTAGGCGTTTATATATTTTTATTATTTCTTTTAGTTAGTAGCTTCTGTGATACGTTTTAAGAGTTATTATTTGTAAGCTTTTGTGTTGTAAACAAATTAATTTGTCCATTTCTATTATTATTTATTTATTTATTTTGGACCTCCGACAAGGAATACACTTTACATGCTAGTACATTACAAAAAATAAATTGTCTTGTGCTTCCTCAATTATGGGAGATCACAACATGAACATTACAAAAATCACAAAATATACAAAACCAATAATGACTACAAGCCAAGGCAAAGGGAAAACAATTATTTATGCAAAAAATCACAAAACAAACACACACAACATACACACACGTACACACAAATACTTATTTATTTATTCATTTTTATTTTTATTTCAAAAGCAGGTAGGTACGTCAACAAATAAACAAATAAACACCGTTCAACTAACGTTCAGTTAACGTTCATATGAAGAAATAATAAATAAATACCCTGTATGACTTTATCAATTTAATTGAAAGTAAGTAAGTAAGTTAAGAAAGTAAGTTCTTTGTCCCAAAAGCTTAGTTATTTAATTAGTAAAGTGTGAACGAATATCTAAAAAAGTTAAATGGTAAAACGTCTATCTACCAAATTAGATACTTTTTATTTAGATTTGAGTAAAGATGACATAGGTAAATGCTTAACTATAACACAGGCCAACGATTGCGGAAAATTATACACTTTGTCACGATCTGACCCAAGCTTGACATCTTCGTGATTTTAAGTACAGTTACTATATATCAGTATTTACCGTTTTATCACAATACCTTAATATATTTTAAACTTAAAAAAAATAAAATAACGTTGAGTTACGGTTTAAATTGAGAAAGCTGTTTTTATAACAGCTTAGTACCGAGGAGTGTTTCGATCTATGTACGATTTAATGGGCTGTGAAAATATATTAGTTCTCGTCTACTTAAAAAGGTTAATTATAATAACAATAACTTGATTTTTTGTATACACAGCCGTCTAATCCTGGACTAGACAAAGCGTGTAGCCAGAATTCTGATAAACGATCTTGATTATCATTTAATTATTTTTCTTGGTTGGGATTTAAGCCATTCCTTAGCTTCATAGTCAGGAGCAGTAACCACTAGACCAATAGGTAAGTCTACAATTAAAGTCCACAGTAAAATGTCTTAACTAAGTTCAATTTATTTCATTTTTTTTTAATGTTCCGAAAAATATATTAAAATAATAACTTACCTATGACAACACAGTAAAACACACATAGCACAACAAGTGATTTATACATTTTGATATAATTTATTTTATTTTTTTAATTGTTCGCGTTTAATTGCGTTTGCGCAGCGACGGGTTGCGAGGTTGAGAGCGAGCGTTCGAGTGATGCGCGCGTGCTTCATAACCAGATTAAAAAGACTTAGGCTATACACACATTGCTACCGACATCACTTGTTAAATACTAGATTGGTTCCAGTACATATACTCATATACCTATTGTTTATGTGAAAGTTCAAAGGTCGTAACTTTCACTTAATTTGTAAATGTAAATTTCGGAACGTTTGATGAATGAGACTGAGTTACTGTTTCTACGACGAGTCTTATTTAATAACTAGCTGACCCGGCGAACTTCGTACCGCCATATTTACATATCTGTTTCAGCTTCCCACAGGCAGTGTACAGTCGCGGAAAAAAAAACACTTAAAAAACCCGTTATTTTAACCTTTTTTTTTCTAGCAAAAAAACAATGAATAAAATCGGACTACGTGTTATTGAATTACAACTAAGTACATATTTTGACTTTCATCCCCTCTCTTCAGGAAACCGTGCTGAATTTCGGGATAAAAAGTATCCTATGTCCTACCACGTAGTATGAACTCAAATCATGCCAAGTTTCATTTGAATCCGTTCAGTAGTTTCGTCGTGATACGCGGCCAAGATACAGACAGACAGACAAAAATGAAAAAAAAAAACAGTTTTGGCTTCAGTATCGATTATGGAGCCCTCCAAAAAAAAAAATTCAGAATATCTTTAATGTACAGAATTGGATCTGTTACATTTTTATCCCACCAAAAACATAAATGTAAAAAAGGAGAGCCAAGTTCAATACAAAAATTATGCTTGGCTGTGGGCTTCGCCGCAAAAAGAATGGAGATCTAAATGAGTGCCAAGTTCTATGCAAAATCCAAATATGTATTTATAGGAACAAAATAAAATTATGAACAAGTATTAAACTCTATTTCTTTGCTTTATTGGATACCTATTGGTAACGAGAAGATTTCCCTAGTGGCCGTTAGCGGAACTAACGTATGACAGATACTTCTACCTGACAGTTTAATATACAGAGCGAGTACATTGTTATTTTAAACTCTTTCTACAATGATTTCATTGATAGACGTCTACGGAGTAGTAAAAAATACATTTAAATGTAACTTACTTTTCTGAAATTAAAAATGTTTGCTTCTTTGTGCACGTCCAGAACGCTGATTTATACACAACTGTTGTTCAACAGTCAGCTGTTTATCATGCTGTCTCACAAGTAATTTTTGACTTGGAATAACATTTTTTTTATTTGTCTACTTTTCACAGTACCTAAAAAATAAATTAAATACATAGTATTGTGCAAGTATTGACAACTTCTGTTATGAATAACAGTAAGGTTAATAAATGTTACGACAGTACCTGGAAAGTAATCTAATTCGGTTAAATGTTCTGAGCAAACTCGCATATAATCTGATGAAGGTTTTCCCAATTTAAGAACATTTTCCCAACGTTTTCTTAACTTGTTATCAGCAGGAAAAATATGAAAACTTAAACCCTTTTTATTACAATTATTACACTGAGGAACACAACAGTAAGTGTTTCCTTTTTTTTCATTCTTGGTATTCATTTTAGCACATAAATCATTGTAATCCATCGCATATTTTTTTGAAATTTAGAAATAATTCTAAACAAAGCGATTTAATGTACGTGTATACGTGTTCTTATCTGTCATACGTTAGTTCTGCGACTTGCCGCTAGGGAATCTGCGCGTCACCAATAACAATTGCTGTCATTTAAAAATGTGAGATGTTAAAGTAGGTTAGATTTGAATTAGCCAGTTTTCATAACATCAGTCATTTTATAGAGTTATTCAACATATATATATATATATTCAATTCTGATAAAAACTGGCCAAGTCAAATCTAACCTACTTTAAGATCTCACATTTTTAAATAACAGCAATTGTTATAGGTATCCAATAAAGCATATCTTTATAACCGTTTGAGATAGCTTCATGAAATTTGGGCTTATAGATGTCCTTATGGATATAATTAAACACACGTAGTTTTATGTGTTTACGTTAAAGAAGTTTTGAGTTATAGAAGGGTCAAAAGTGGCACCAAGTGGTTAGTGTAATATTACACTCGGCGCAGGGTAGCCAGTTCGTTTGCTTGAACTTGGCTTGACACGCTACCGCGTGTCTAGATTATAATTATATAGATAGATATATATTTTTATTTCGGTATTGCGAAAATATAACGAAGTACCTACTGAGTCAATGAAATTTTGTAACGTACTGCAATTTCTGTAAACGGATATCAGAATAATTTAGAAAGAAACCTTCATTAGTATAAATTCTAGATGGACAGTCAAAGCTATAAAAATAGACGAAAAATTTGGGCACGCGCAACGCACATGTTTATGTGATTAATTATAGAGTTTATAAAAGACAATCTAAATAAAATTAAAGGATCACATAAAATGAAAACAACAAAGTACAGTCAAGTCAAATTTCCTTAAAATGTTGCGTATAAGTAAGTAAGTAGTATGATCTTAATAAGTATCTATTGCATGTAATTTTTACTACCTACTAACTTTTTCTTATTCTGTCATCATCATCTTCCTGTATGTATGTTCACTGATTACTCCGTCAGTTGTGGACCGATTTTGAATTTTTTGTATTCGAAAGGGTATGATTCCGAGGTGGTCCCATTGCCAGCATATCAGGATCTGATGATGGGATCCCAGGGAAATCGAGGGAAACCCTCATTTTTTATAGGCACATACTATGTTTTTCGTATATTTTTTGAAGGTCCACCGGTATTTGCGTCTGGTAGTCATCATTTTATAATGATGAGCTGATGATGTAAGGTACAACTCCTTAACGGTTAGGAGTTGGAGGATAAATCTTTAAATATCATATGTATATATGTTACCTTTAGCCGTATTCTTTCAAATTATTTAGGTAAGCTGATGATGGAACGTGGAAGGTACAACTCCTCAACGGTTAGGAGTTGGAGAATAATTCTTTCAATTTCATACGTATCTAAAGACCTTCAGTCGTATACTTTCAAGTTATTTAGGTGAGCTGATGATAGAATGTTAAACTCTTCAACAGTTAGGGATTAGAGGATGATTTTAATATTACACGTATATAGACCTTAATTTGTATTCTTGATGATGAAATTTGATGAAATAGTTCAACTTACTACTGACCTACGATTGATTGCACTAAAAACAAAAAAATAAAAACCTTTAAAAAAAAACCGACTTCCAAAAAAACATCCAACGAAAACTCTAAAAAACCGACTTCCAAAAAAACATTCAACGAAAACTCAGAGAGTTTTCGTTGGATGTTTTTTTGGAAGTCGGTTTTTTTTTATAAAAAGTTTTTTTACACGGAGCGATTGGCATCGGGCCTCTGCAACCCTGAGGTGCGAGGAGGTGAACTGAATTCGGAGGTTGAACTTGTTGTCAGTATATTTGGGGGCCCTAAATCCCCAATAACGATCCGAAAGCCGCCCACTGCTGAACATAGGACTCCTTTAAGGCTCCCGACAACAGCCGGTCCTGTGCTGCCCGCATCCAGCGGATTTCCGCGACCTTTATGAGATTGTCGGACCACCTTGTAGGGTTCCACGCTCCGTCTTCCAGTACGTTGTCGCCACTTCAGAATAATAGTAAAATAATATTGTCATTATAATATAGGTATACGTCACTATAATACACAATAGATCAGACATAATATACATAAATAAAGCAGAAAACAAAAGTTACTTGATAGACGTAACCTTACCATCAGACCATAATATAGGACCAAAAGAAATAGAAAACCTTAGCAAATATCACTCATTAATAAAAACAGAAATATCACGATTATAGAACACACAAACAGAAACAATCCCAACAGTAATAGGAACAACGGGCGTGGTAGCTAAAAGTATAGACAGATACATAAGTAAATTAGATACAGAAATTAACATACATATACTACAAAGACAGGCAGCAAAACATACATGTACAATACTGTCGAAAGTTTTAGGGGACACAGTATTTTTAAATTCGAGGGAATCCGAACCTCTGGAGGTTTTAGGGTGGGAATTAGGATGAAAAACCGAGTGAAATCTCGAGTAAGAAAAATCTTATAATAAATATAAACATATTAGCTGGGTTGAAATATTTTATATAAATAGTTTTAATTAGTGTTCAGGAAAGAATGTTTCGTGGAAATACAGTGTCAGATAGTTACAGTTATAATCAGTTGTGTCAAATGATGTTTTCCGTGAAACTGTAATTATTCATGTTAAAACAATATTGTTAAATTAATACTTAGTACAGATAAGACTGCCTCGTTGATCTAGTGGTTAGCGTAAGCGACTGCGGATCAAGAGGTCTCGCGTTCGATTCCCGGGTCGGACTGTTGTTGGGTTATTATTACAAGAAATTCTTAATAGCAGCCCGGAGTATGGAAGATGTCGGTGTTTCCCGTCCGTGCCTCGGAGAGTACGCTAAGCCGTCGTTCCCGGTTGTCATGAACATCTATGGCAATCGTTATTGGGAAGTCATTGCCTGCAAATATACTGACAACTTGTTCAACCTTCGAATTAAGTTCACCCTCAGGGTTGCGGAGGTCCGATGCCAGTCGCTCCGTGTAAAAACTGATATTCAGGTAAAACCGGTTGAACTAGTAGCTGACCCCAAATCTTGGGAATAATAAAGGCTAGGAAGAAAAAGAAGATAAGACATTTTATATGTATAAGCTGTTCTCGACTTACGGCCTTTTTCAATAACCTTTCTCTAGTTTTAACTAGAAATAGATTATTCAAAAAGATTTGAATTTACCCCAAAATGAGTGTTGTTCTTTTTTTGACAACTAAAACTTGTTAAAATAAAGAAAGAAAAATTGATCCTGTTTAACAATGAAAGCATTGTATCAATCATATAAAAAAAACGAAATGAACCTTAGATTCTGCTTATGTTTTCCATCAGGCTGAGTAGAGTCATTTTGGCAAGGCCACACAAATAAGAGAAGAAGAGAGAATGAGGCGAACTCTATGAACACTCAAAAGGCAGCAACGCACTTCTATCTCATATAGTAAGCGATAGTTGTCACTTACACATGGTAAGTGGCAGCTGCCACTTATACTTGCAACGCAAAGCATACCAACATAACCAAATATGCCATCTCAACAGATGGCATGTTTGGTTGTTCAGATATTTTTGTATGTGACCATATGACTGTAAAATTAAATGCTAACTGTAAAAGCTAAGGCAATATTTTATAATCATAATGGAAATGCGTAAAGTAGATTAAGGTTTTATTTTTTGACTAAAGTATTGTATAAATTTTCACAATAGTTATGTTTATTTGCAAACTTCCCGATGCTATACCTTTTATGTAAACTTAACTAGGATGAATCATTTTAACGACGTTAATAGATAGGTATTATTTGACCTTTCAGAATAGAAGCATGAATTCGAGAAGTGTTTTTAATGATTAGCAGAATTTAGGCAGGAAATAAACGGGTTGTATGATTTAAACCTAAATAAAAGGAATGATGAAGACTAGAAAGAATACGGTAGTTTAATTTGAATGTAGGTATACAATGGAACGATAAGTAATTGTGATGTTTTAAAACTAAAAATGATCGTTTTTTGTTATTCGTATATTTTAAACCTATTAATTATACCTTCTCCCATCTGAGTACATATTTGAATTTACATAAGTGAAAATAAAAAACTTTGAGTATTTTCTAGAGATGCCACGAATATTTGACAACTATTTGGTATGAGGCTATTAGATTTTTTTTTCACTATTCGGTATTTATTTATCCATAAGGTAGCGGAATACAATACCGAAAGCTTGACCTGAGTGTAGGACATAGACGTAGCGGTAAACCATATTATTTTTGTAAAGGTCTTATTATTGTCATTTCGTATGAACTTACATATATTCATATAAGATTGTATATTCATACTGGCTGATCCGGCAAACGTTGTTTTGCCATGAAAAAAATTAGGGTATAAAAAATAGATGTTGATTAATTCTCAGACCTACCCGATATGCACACCAAATTTCATAAAAATCGGTCCGGCCGTTTCAGAGGAGTATGGTAACTAACATTGTGACACGAGAATTTTATATATAAGATGATATCTTCGATATGTAATAGAGAGTTAGCAGTTACGTATATAAATACGTATAAACGTATTAAAATTGTTTTATAATCAAATCAAATAGATTTGTGTTTAGATGCCAAAAAACCCTCATACGACCTAAGTCAGCAGAAATATTATTATTCTCTATTTTCCTTTACCTTTTGGCTCTAAGGTTAATTCAAGTGTGTGCAGTCAAGTCAATAAAACACAAGGCGTAATATTATAACATTCGGTTATCAATTTGTATTTATATGTTAGCTACGTAATAAGCATGCAGGCCAAACTAAATGTGGTAGTGTGTTAAATTAAATGTGAGATTTTATTGCGTGGCTGTTTTCAGTTTGCGTTTTTTTTTTATGTTTGGCCCTACCAAAATGACTCTACTCTGCCTGATGGAAAACATAAGCAGAATCCAAGAGTGGTGGTCACCATACTCATTGCGAATGCAGTCAATGCAACAACGCAGCATGGTGACCTACACCATGGTGGGCTAGTGATGCTTCTGCATCATTGGGCCTCCGGTCTCGCACTCACAAACGAAACACGACAGCACGATCGCTGTCATTTCATGTTGATTTTCTGTGCGAGGGTAGTACCGCCCCGGTCGGGCTGCCCGTTCGTGCTGAAATCAGCGTGGCTCTACTACCTTGTCTCTACTACTATTTATGAAAATACGATAATAGTATACAAAAATTATAATAAAACATTTATTGCCTTCCAAATACATATAATATAGGTACTATGAGTATTTATTTTTAACCGACTTCCAAAAAGGAGGAGGTTCTATGTTCCACTGTATGTATTTTTTTTAATTTTTTTTTTTTATGTATGTTACCTGATTACTCCGTCAGTTGTGGACCGATTTTGAACTTTTTTTTTGTATTCGACAGGGTATGCTTCCGTGGTGGTCCCATTGCCAGCATATCAGGATCTGATGATGGGATCCCAGGGAAATCGAGGGGAACCCTCATTTTTTATAGGCACATACTATGTTTTTCGTATATTTTCTGAAGTTACACCGGTATTTGCGTCTGGTAGTCATCATTTTATGATGATGAGCTGATGATGTAAGGTACCACTCCTTAACGGTTAGGAGTTGGAGGATAAATCTTTAAATATCATATGTATATAAGTTACCTTTAGTCGTATTCTTATAAATTATTTAGGTAAGCTGATGATGGAAGGTGGAAGGTACAACTCCTCAACGGTTAGGAGTTGGAGAATAATTCTTTCAATTTCATACGTATCTAAAGACCTTCAGTCGTATACTTTCAAGCTCTTTAGGTGAGCTGATGATAGAAGATTAAACTCTTCAACAGTTAGGGATTAGAGGATGATTTTAATATTACACGTACCTTAATTTGTATTATTCTTGATGATGAAATTTGATGAAATAATTCAACTTACTACTTACCTACGATTGTTTGCACTAAAAACTGTAAAATAAAAACTTTTTATAAAAAAAAAAAAACCGACTTCGAAAAACATCCAACGAAAACTCTCTGTCAAAAAACACTTAAAAGCGTAAAATAAACTGGTTCTTCATAAATTGCCTATACCTAATTCTTTATTCATTTAAATAGTAGTATTATAATGGGTGCTAGGTACCTAAAATCTGTTACCAGTTTATTTTACGCTTATAAGTGTTTTTTGACAGAGAGTTTTCGTTGGATGTTTTTGGAAGTCGGTTTTTTTTTTTTTTTATTAGATTAGGTACTTTCAACGTTTTCACAGGTACATTCTGAAGCCCTATATATACTCGTATGGTTTTTTGTCATCTATATAAATAAAAATGAATCTCTGAAATATATGTACGCGCATAACTTCCGATCGATTACACCAAACGCCAAATTGGATATACCTACCTTGTTTTTATGTGTTTGCTATTGTCAGGACAAGGTTTGTATTCAAGAAAATTACAAGAAAACAGGTAGTGAATTTTTTTTGTCCACGACTATACTTACCCGTGGGAATCTGAGGCGGGCATAAATAATAAAAACAAACTTCACGGAAATTTAGAAAATAATTACGATAAAAAATGGCGGTACGAAGTTCGTCGGGTCAGCTAGTTTATAATACTGCACTATTTTATAATACTACACACACACATACACAAAATAGCGCGCGCGCACGCGCTCATGCACACTCACACACATACTCCTTATGTCCTCTTTTGGAGGTTAAAAAAATTAAAATTAAAATATTTTCTATATTGGTAGATGCTAAATTAATTTGCAGAACTGCCCCAAATCACTGCTTTTATTCATTGTCTCAGCTTTCATTTCTTTCTTTTTCTCTTACTGTATGATGTACCCGTTTTATTCTATAAATATATAGACGTTGTGCAAGTAACTATCTTAAGCAAACCCGTACCTACCAGGAGATATCGGATAAAAGATTTAAATCTTATTTCTTGGTGAAAACATTTGAAAAGGAATTTTCAACATTCAATGAGTAGGATTACCATCCATTAGAATATGACAGGACTTTCCGTTAGTTTGTTTAGGATTTAACTTTGTAAAGCTGATACTAAACACCTCTGAAAAAGAATTGGTAATATAGCAAAATGTATTAAAATAGTTATTACTTATTATTCTTATATGCCTATATTTGCCGAAATGACTATACTCTACCCGATAGAAAGTATGAGTAGGTATAATCGAAGAGTGGTGGACATAATTATGATTGCGAAAGTGGAAAATGCACCATGGTGATGGAAACATATGGACATACGGATTGTCACTACTTTTTTTCAATTGAATAGGTGGGCAAACGAGCAGACGTATCGCCTGATGGTAAGCGATTACCGCCGCCCAAGGAAACCTGCAACACCAGAAGCGTCCCAAGTGCGTTGCCGGCCTTTTGGGGATGGGGGAGAGCTAGGGGATTGGGGTATGGGCCTCCGGTATCCTCACTCACTCGGTGAAACACAGCGCAAGCACTATTTCACACCGGCTTTCTGTGAGGCCGTGGTATCACTCCGGTCAAGCCGGCCCATTCATGCCAAAGCGTGGCTCTCCCACGGTAGTAGGTACCTCTTTTTATCCCTTGGGTATCGTAAGAGGAGATACCAACCCGTCTGGTGTGGTATAGTAGGCCGAAACCTCCTTTCTAAGGAGATGCTTATGTCCAGCAGTGGACTGTTAAACACTGTTCATGAAGCTGGTGACATATTTTTATGAACCACAATAAAGGTTTTGTCCGGTAATTGATCAGTTTTATACATACCTGCCCCCCTAGCCAAGTTGCCGGCAACGTACTTGTGAGGCCTCTGGTGTTGCGGGTGTCCATAGGCGGCGGTAATTGCTTACCATCAGGCGATACGTCTGCTCGTTTGCCCCCTATATAATAATTTTAAAAAAATTGCAAGCGTTTTTCTTTCTGCAATCGTGTCATTGGCTAATACATTGTCTAAGAATACCTTGTCTAAGATTAGTCAATGAAACACGAGAATTTAGGCGTTACCGATTGCGGAAAGAAAAACGCTTGCAACTTGCCTAGGGGGGCTTTATAGATACACTATCGATAAAACTCTTGTTTCAGTTCTTATTTTAATACTCTGTTTGTGTCTATCAATTGTCCTGAACAATACAAATACATGGTGTTTGTTTTATAATTTCCTGTGCGTGTAATAGCGACTTCCAGATCTTGTTCAGTAAGTAGAAACATTGCACGTCTACACCAAGCCGAGCTGAAAGTTCGTGAAAGTTGTATCCACAATTCAATAGTTAGCTTTCTGCTTTTCTCAACCATGAAACACCACTATTTAGAGATAGCTATAACAGCTGTTCTAGAAATGTATGTGCTATAGCGAAAACCCCACAAATCAAGTTAGAAAAGTTGGGTTTCACAACTAACATATTATACTTTCATATAACCTATTATATGTAAATAGCTTTATTTTTTATAAATCTGTTTATTGGATATAATATTTTTTTAACACTTACTTCAGGGTTCCTTTCCTAAACGGAAATAAAATTTTAACAAAAACTGACTTCAAGGTTCGACTCGATTTCTCTTGGATGCCATCATCAGATCTTAGTGTCTTTATCATGGTACCACCGTTGGGATATCTCCTTTCCATTAAAAAAGAATCATCAAAATCGGTTCATAAACGACGAAGTTATCCGCGAACACACATAAAATAAAACAAATACGGTCGAATTGAGAACTTCCTCCTTTTTTGAAGTCGGTTAAAAACCCTTAAAAGAATACTATGTTCATTTCTCTGTTTGACTGTTTGTTTCAATGCGTGAATTGGAATTAATTGGTAGCACTTCAAATTTTTTTCCAGTATGAAGATACCAGTACCTATCTCGTACTATATGCATGATCCTTTAAGTATACTACAGTAACGAACGATCTTCTTCAAAGCACACCATCAGAAATATTGTTCATAAAGTCAAATAATCTAATACCTTTAAACTAGCAATTCGTGAATCTATACTATTTATTTAATATTATAAAGCTGAAGAGTTTGTTTGTTTGAATGCGCTTATCTTAGCAACCGCTGGTCCGATTTAAAAAATTATTTCTGTGTTAGATAGCCCATTTATCGAGGAAGGCTATATATCATCACGCTTAGACCAATAGGAGCTAAGCAACAATGAAGAATGTTACAAAAACGGGGAAAAATTCAGCTAGTGTATAAATATAATCTTAATCGATCGAGTAAAGCTCGGTCGGTACTTGTCTTGTTATTAGACACTTTTGTGTAATGTTCATACAATTTTGATTAGGTTGCTAAAAACGATAAGCATTTTCTCGTCCAACATTAAAACCTTATTTGTTTAAATCAACTTTAAAAACTGATTACTTGAAAGTAACCAAAACTCTATACTACTATTTTAAAGCTGAATAGTTTGTTTAGTTGAAAGCGCTGATCTCGGGTCCGATTTAAAATAATATTTTAGTATTAGATAGCTCAAAGAAAAAAAATACGGAAGAAAATTATTCCTTTCGAGAGCTTCTATTTCTGCGCTGCGTAAACGGTTAAAGTTTCATAAAAAACAATAGGTATATTAAGAACTGTTCCCCTTTAAAAGTTCTAAAAAAAATCTGCAGCAACTTATGTCTTCTATCTTTCTTTCTATGTTCTTCTACAACCTTTTTTATGATAAAAAAAAAATATTCACGCTGTTTTATCATTAGGCTACGGGCAATAGGAGACACAGATGAGGTTGCATGGGTCATCTAGTAATTTATTTATGAAATATAAATGGTGTTATTTCACAAATTATACCTACTCTCAATACTTTCTCTAAATTGCTTAGTTAAGAGATAAAATATTAAGTTATTTATTTCTATGATCCATCAACCAACTAATTAAACGTAATTATACAGATAAATCAATCATTTCTAAATGCTCATTATACAACTTTCATTCGTCTGAGTGCTGTCAAACCCTGCAACTTTTCATTTAGTGAAATGACAGCCGTCTTTCCGGGTTCAGATTTGTGAAAATGCATTTCTCAAAGTAGAAAGTTTAGAGAAAGTCCCCATCTCCAAAAGCGGTACATTTCATATATTATTCCTGGAAACTCGATGGAGACGTGTGTTAGCTCTACAAACAGTTGGCAACTGAAGTCGTCATGCAAGTATTAATAATGGTTTTATTTCTCCCACAAAATACATGGCGTAAGGTAAAAATTTTAATATACGTTTAAGCAAAATTAGGGTACACCTTGTGCTCTGAATCCTTTATACTTGTGTGTGTGTGTGTGTGTGTGTGTGTTTGTGCGCGTGTGTGTGCGTGTAATTGTTGGTGTACCCTGTTGATGATCAAGAGATGTCAAACTGTGCCTCTGTTTCGTTGTATATGAACATGTTCTAATCTCAACTGGGTAAAACTGATTTTGTTAATGTTTTCATGGCAGTTTTGGCACCTGTGTGTGTGTTTTATTTTATTTCTGCCTATATCTTTGAGATTTTAGCTGTGACTATAGTATAACTATGTGCTTTTATGTACGCTTTGGAACGATCTACAACACCATACAGAGTTATTAGCTTACATTCGGTAAATCGGCCTTCTATGTTATCTTACTTACACAAAGCAATAAGAATTTGACCGTTATTTACTTAGATGTCTTCTATATTATGTTGGTTGGATGAAATTGCTGGAACAACTCATTTTTTTTTTGTTTTACTTAGATTACACAGAATGTCGTGATAAATAAAGCTATTTACCGAAAATAAAAAGTATCTGTAAAATAATTTATAATTTACAACGTCTTTAGAACGTAACCATGTATCATAAATCTCTCAGTATCATGGTCTATAAAAAATCTCTATAAAGAGATCACGAAAATCTTACCTATACAAATCTGTTAGAATCACAGTTAAGTGCTTACTATAAAAAAAACTTAACTATAAAAAAAAAAAAAAAATATATATAAACCAGCAAACTAATGATATTAAACTCAAATAGGTACTTTAAAACCTGTTCGAATTTCCTTACAAAGTTTCCTTTATAAAATTAAAAGATTATCTAGACTTTGTATGAAAAATTAAAAGGAATAGTAGGTAATAAACTGGTATACGTTGATTGGCATCGGCGCTGTTCCAGCCAGCACTGGTTTGGTCCACGAACCGTTTTAGTCCAGTACTTTAGAGGTGGACGCACACCGGCCGCCTTTCGGTCAATGATCGCTGCGCCAGCGCAGGTCGACGCACCTGCTACCGGCCTTGCATGGCCTTCTGGAGCAACCCCTGTTATGGATTTTTACGACATATTTTAAACATTTTGTCATCAAAGTTTGTAGTTGCAAATACTACATAATGTGTTTACTATTTGTAGTTTAATATTCATATATATTAACCGCCAAAAGGAATGGTAATAGTTTTGGTAATCTATATCTGTATGTTCCATTGTAGCGCCTAAACTATTAACAGATTTTAAAGAATCAGGTGTCAAAAAATTCGTAATGATGGCCTTGATGACATGCTATAAAAATTTAACCAAAAATTTTTGTATTCGGGTCATAATTTTTAAAACTTTTTCATGTTCATAAGAGTACCACTGATTCGAACTCATTAACTGGTCTCAAAACAACTTAATACCCCAGTAAAGATCTCTTAAGAGAAGATTTAAAAATGTTTAACCAACTCCTTTTCCCTAGTCCGATTATCCTATTATTAAAACAATGTCATGTTTAGTTATTGTTTGTGCAATTAAAACAACCACAACCAAATCCACTTTCGACTCAAAATATTCACAAAATATTTTTTTAGTCTGGATTTAAAACGTGTTAAATTTAGTTAGATATACACAACAAAAACGACGTCAAAACATAGATAATTATTATATTATTATGCACAGATATGCGCATTCATTAAAAGTAACGGAAAACATAACAGGATTTCGTAATTATAGTATTAAGTTATATTACAGAACATAAAGCAACTATTTACTTTATTTTATGTCTATTGGTTAAAAAACCTTGTGGCACACAAGAAAAAATATATACTTCGGCTAGTAATTAGGTAGGTACTTGGCATCCGATCCTTTATGTTTTTCGTGAAGCCAACCTGCCCCTAGCCAAGTTGAATTCTACAAACGTAAACGATGTTGGAAATCGAACCAATCGTCACATGGTCAAAACAAAACACACGTGAATCAACACCTTAAGGTACGAATTGGTAGCGGACTGCAGACAACAACAGCAGACGACGTGTCGTCGTTTCATGTCGCCACGACACGTCGTTGCGTCTTGTCGCTGCAGTCATGAATTGGAACCAGACTGCAGACGACAACAGCAGGTGGCATCCAGTTGGTTACAAGTGTTCCGTTTAACGTGTAACAAGATGTCTGACGTGTTCGAGAATAGTGATCGCAATTTTTTAAGATCTTTTATTAGAAGAGGAAGAAGATGATTATGACTTGCTTTTATTTTACCGAAAAAGACGAAATGCAGAGCAAGTGAGGGAATTTATTCAATACTGATCAAAAACTATTTGGGCCACCTAGTTTATAAGTTTATCTTCTTCAGAATCGGAAAATTCCTTTTGAAAGTAACGACGTCGCTCTGCTTGTCGTAAGCGGCACTATTGATCTGCGGTCGGGCGACACTGCCGTCTGCCGCTCGACTACATGGCGTTAGCTTCGTGTCGCTAACTACAAAAGCTATTTCATAGAAATAGATAGAAACCAGTAGTGTCGCTGCGACACGTCGTCTGCTGTTGCTGTCTGCAGTCCGCTACCAACTCGTACCTTTACTGAAGCCGAGGATGAAGATGGAGAAAGTGTGTCGGACTCAAACTGACTAAAAACTACACGGTATTTCGTCACAAGACTGAATCTTTTGCTGGGGACTGGATACCTTAATATACGGCAACACCATCTATGAAAAGTTTAACATTGCTCACGAAAGATTATTTAAATAAATATTTGTCTTCATCAACAGCCTTTACTGATACACTGTTGGACATAAGCATCTCCTTAGACAGGAAGGTTTAGATCCACTATATCATGGGTTGGTATAAGGTTTGTTCTAAGTTTATCAACGATTACCGCCGCCCATGGACACCTGCAACACCAGAGGCGTCACAAGTGCGTTGCCGGCCTTTGAGGGGAAGGGCGGGGGGGGGGAGGATAGGGGGAGGAGGGTTGGGGTATGGGCCTCCGGTATTCTCACTCACTCGGTGAAACACAGCGCAAGCACTATTTCATACCGGTTTTCTGTGAGGCCGTGGTATCACTCCGGTCGAGCCGGCCCATTCATGCCGAAGCGTGGCTCTCCCTTTCTTTCCTTCCCTTCTCTTTACATTGTTGTTCTGCATAGTTTCCTGAGTCGGATCTTACGACACCCTCGGGACAAAAAGGGGAAATGAAATTTCGTATTCTTAATCCATCGGATATTTTTTTTGTCTTAGTAAGACATGGGATAGGAGAGGGCTATGCTCGGCGTTTCTCTAAGGGATCGTATCAGAAACGAGGTGATCCGGCAAAGAACCAGGGTCATCGACATAGCCCAGGTGGAGTGATGATTTACGCAGGACGGCTGGCAGAAGCTGGATGCGAGAAGCCGAGGATCGAACTAAGTGGCGTGCAATTGGAGAGGCCCATGTCCAGCAGTGGACTGCGATAGGCTGATGATGATGATGAAGACATGGGATTTGTAAAACTCTTTCAAAATCCATTAATTTTGAACTCTTACCGACGAATAGCTACTTTCGTTAAGGGTGAAAACTACTTCGATTTACTCCTGTTGTAACCCCTGAACTTGTCAGGTGGAAACTCACCGGCTTCGACTCAGGGCAGAAGATGATACCTCAGGGCGCCGTAAGAATTTAGATAAAATTTTAAGGTGAGGGTGCGGAGGGTCCAAGGAAGACTTCAAAAAGACAACTTACAATTTAAATAAACTTTTATTCCAATTCCTGCTATCTTTACATATGAATTTAAAGTAATTTAATTAATTTAATATATTGACAAAAAAACTTAAGAGGTAGTCTTAAAAATAAAAATAAAATTATACAGTCTTTTCTTTCACTCTTTAAGCCTGTAGACTGGTCTGCACAGGATAGCCACCCTCTGGTCACCTCTCTGACTCACAGTAATCAGCCGTAGACTCTCTCCAGCTCAAGGTAGCTTACAGAGACGTCCACCAGTGATCCAACTTGTGGGTGCTAGGTAAAAAAGTAATAATTAATTTCCATATATATAATATGAACTTCCCTCAAGGTAGGGCAGATAGGTCTTGAGGAGTGAGCCGTGAGCTGCCAATCGTCAACCGTACTCAGCACAAATCTTGAACCACAAGACAGGCAAGATGTAGGATTCTTTCTGTGGTAATCTAACGACCCTATAAACAAAATTAAATAGCCTGAGAACATATTCTACATACATTAAGATAATAAGGAAAAAACCTTTTTGAGGTTAACTTACCACAGACAGTGGGACTTGAACACTCACAAACACTACCAACAAGAATATTAATGTACACTGTAAGCAAAGCTTCCTCAGAGTTAACGAGAGAAGGTTTTAAGAAATAAAAAGAAATATGCCACACAGCCCGTTATATAGACATTCGATCGAACATTCTAGATGATTTCCCTACTCCATTTCTGGATGTGAGAACAGGACGTACAACCTCCATACTCCTTGCTTATTTGAGATCAAATTTAAGAAGTAATGAGAATCGTATGATACACATATGATAATGTCTCATTATTTCTAAGCGTCATAATGTCAACTACATATCCTTCATAAACTACGCCCCCTAGTGCCACCTAGGTGTACCAACAGCCCGATACTTCGATCGTGCACATCATCCAATTGTAGTTCTAACTACAATGAACGAGAGGGCGCTGAAACAAAATTTGTTAAACATTGAATACTAAAAAAAACGATGTTACACCACCCCCTCCCCACAGTGTTCCCTGAGTAGAGGACGAAGGGAATAACCAAAACAACAACAAACTAAGAAAAAGCTGTGATGCCCTCAAATGTTAGGACACACAGAGTTTATAAGAAGAAAATTTAAACTAAAATATAGGTAGTATAAGAAAGAAAAACTTAACTCCTAATGAAACTACTCTTTGATGTATTGCTAAAGCTATTGAATGTTAAAATGGAACTACTTATTACTTCATCAAACACATACAACCTTTTTATAAATATAGACAGTACATTGCAAACTCCATCCGGAGCACCTGAATGCGTTCGTAACAGTGGACATAAATAGTCCTCAGTTAGTACTTGCAAAACGAGGCGACATCTTATGCACTGCCTATATCCTATACCTAATCAACACCTTATACCTAAATGAAGGAACAATACGTTATAGACACCGTCCAGTGCACCTGTTCTCGTTCGTAACAGCTGACATAATAAGTCCTCTGTTAGTACTTGTAGAAACGAGGCGATAACATATGTACTGCCTCCCCAACTACATCCTGATGTTGATTTAGGTCTTATGCAAGGAGTGGAATGGAATATACTTGCATAGATAAAAGATTACTACATTATGATGTGGTTCACTATAACACACACAATAGACTTCAGCACATAAAACCATTTACAAAAAAAAGTTAATAAATTATATCTGAAATTCATTTGTAAAACATGATATTATAGTTTAGTCATTACCACATCTTGCTAACCTAGCGAGAAGATAATTAGCCCTCAAGGAAACTCTTAGGCGACTAGTCTTATTAGAAACGAAATCACCTGAAGAAAGGACTCCTTCCAGTTCCATGACCTTCGAATCGCAGAAAGACAGCTCAGAAGCAGCAGAAGCAGGGACGACAGTGCTGGCTTTAATGCTGCCACGCCGTATAAGGCGCAACGCAGTGCGCAGCTCACTCCTCAAACTGACCACCGTGTCATCGGGATTCGCTGAAACACCCATGGCAGACAACTCGTTAATAAGTTCATCCTTCTTTAGATAATTTATACATTTAATCAGCTGGGCCATGATGTTAAAATTCAAAAATAAATTTGTTGACAATTAAAAAATTTATATATAAAGCACTAAGTTCTTCTTAGTGAGAAAGTAAAAGATTCAGTCCTACAAAACGATTAGGCTGAATGTTATAAAAATAATGTGTTACTTTATTAACACAATGTTTTAAAATTCAAAATTAAAATTAATGACAAGTTACCAAAGTTAAAACAAAGCACTAAGTTCTTCTTAGTGAAAAAATTAAAAGATTCAGTCTTACAATAAGATCTAGCTGAATTGTATAAAAATAATGTGTTATTATATTAACACAAAACAAAAAATTATTCTCAAATGTTACTTTTAATTTCAAGTTTACAATTATTCTAAGCAGTTTTTCCTAATTTGTGGGGTAACAAAAGAAAACTTTTTTTTTTTTTTTTTAATCCCCTTTCAAACTCTAAGTTAATTATAAATTTACTTCTAATACATTAATTATGTTTGCTTCATGTTTCCACAACTATAAAGTAGTTGCTAACAATCCACATTCAATGAACAAAAAATTCAAGTTTTCTTTACTATAGATAAAAGTATACCCTACTTTTATTTATGCAAAGTGTCCTAGATTGAAATTTAAATTACACTATTAAATACACAATTTAAATACACTAAAAGGTTAAATTATTATGTTAAAATTACAAACAAGTTAAAGGGAAGCACAATATCCCTTTAATTATATTATGCAAACCCACTCACAGAAATAAAATAAAGTTAATCTCACATTTATTTACTTAAGTTGTAAGTAGGTAGGAATATAAAAAGTAAAAATAAAGTTATTCAAGGAAAACCTGAACAAAATACAAGTTATATGTATGTGCTGATCCCTTAGGGAACACACACATGAACTGTGAAACAACAGGAAAAGAAAAAAAAGAAAAAAATGTTCTTGCCAAAATAAATTCAAAAAGACTTACCAAAATTTGTGCAGTTAAAATTTTGATTTAATTTTGAATTTTGCTCAATGCTTTTCCACACCGCAGAGATGGTAATAAAGTGCTGAAAAATGCAATGAGATAATTATTACATGTGAACTGCACTTCACAAAACCAATTAACGTCCTGGGTAGTCTCGGACGGATAGTAAGCGTCTCATCCAAAGTCCTCCCGGGAACTACACTCAGCACACCCTCAAGGTTCGAAAGGTTAGCCCCACGTTGGGCGCCAATTTGTAACCCCTGAACTTGTCAGGTGGAAACTCACCGGCTTCGACTCAGGGCAGAAGATGATACCTCAGGGCGCCGTAAGAATTTAGATAAAATTTTAAGGTGAGGGTGCGGAGGGTCCAAGGAAGACTTCAAAAAGACAACTTACAATTTAAATAAACTTTTATTCCAATTCCTGCTATCTTTACATATGAATTTAAAGTAATTTAATTAATTTAATATATTGACAAAAAAACTTAAGAGGTAGTCTTAAAAATAAAAATAAAATTATACAGTCTTTTCTTTCACTCTTTAAGCCTGTAGACTGGTCTGCACAGGATAGCCACCCTCTGGTCACCTCTCTGACTCACAGTAATCAGCCGTAGACTCTCTCCAGCTCAAGGTAGCTTACAGAGACGTCCACCAGTGATCCAACTTGTGGGTGCTAGGTAAAAAAGTAATAATTAATTTCCATATATATAATATGAACTTCCCTCAAGGTAGGGCAGATAGGTCTTGAGGAGTGAGCCGTGAGCTGCCAATCGTCAACCGTACTCAGCACAAATCTTGAACCACAAGACAGGCAAGATGTAGGATTCTTTCTGTGGTAATCTAACGACCCTATAAACAAAATTAAATAGCCTGAGAACATATTCTACATACATTAAGATAATAAGGAAAAAACCGTTTGAGGTTAACTTACCACGGACAGTGGGACTTGAACACTCACAAACACTACCAACAAGAATATTAATGTACACTGTAAGCAAAGCTTCCTCAGAGTTAACGAGAGAAGGTTTTAAGAAATAAAAAGAAATATGCCACACAGCCCGTTATATAGACATTCGATCGAACATTCTAGATGATTTCCCTACTCCATTTCTGGATGTGAGAACAGGACGTACAACCTCCATACTCCTTGCTTATTTGAGATCAAATTTAAGAAGTAATGAGAATCGTATGATACACATATGATAATGTCTCATTATTTCTAAGCGTCATAATGTCAACTACATATCCTTCATAAACTACGCCCCCTAGTGCCACCTAGGTGTACCAACAGCCCGATACTTCGATCGTGCACATCATCCAATTGTAGTTCTAACTACAATGAACGAGAGGGCGCTGAAACAAAATTTGTTAAACATTGAATACTAAAAAAAACGATGTTACACTGTTTAGGGTATCTGTGTGTCACACGAAGCTGTCCAACATTAGAACACCTAAAAGCTGTCCTACTGGCATTATCATTCATTTGAAATTTACTACTACTACTAAAGTACAAAAAACAGTTACGCCTATGTCGAACACACAAAACTATAATTTGTATAAAATGGAGTTACATCGCTGTATCCAAACCAATGTGTTAGGTAAGTACCTACTGAATTTCTTGTTTTTTTTTGTAATATATGATACACAGAAAATTTCAAGAAAACCAGTCTAGCGGAAGAGAGAAATTAATTTTAATCATTGATTTATTTATTTGTAAATACTTGTTACATTAGATAATATTGATATGCATTTTACAAAGTGTTGGGGTTTAGTTATTTCAACTATAAGTGCAAATTGTTCATTTACTGTATATATATGTCATATGTATATATAGTGCATTTACTTCGTTGCATTAAAATTGAGCATTAATTGCGTGAAAATGTAGTATTTTCGTAACATTAAAAGAATATGTTCATTCAATTATACAATCTTTCAGGAAATACAAAAATATGCGGTAGCACTCTTTTTCGCGTGTCTTAGTATCTGAAATATTCGGCAAGGGACTTTGTATTTTTAAACGACTTCAAAAAAGGAGAAGGTTCTTAATTCGAACGTATATATATATATACTAGCTGACCCGGCGAACTTCGTACCGCCATATTTATATACAATAATTAGCAATAAATTAAAATTGCGACTATAATTTGAGATTTAAAATATCCTATCTCTCAATTTGGATCCAACTGCACATGGTGTGCAAATTTTATTATAATCGGTTAAGTGGTTTAGGAGTCCATTGAGGACAAACATTGTGACACGAGATTTATATATATTAAGATATATATTTATGTGTGTTCGCGGATAACTTGTCGTTTATGAACCGATTTAGATGATTCTTTTTTAATGGAAAGAAGATATCCCAACGTTGGAACCATGATAAGGACACTAAGATCTGATGATGGCATCCCAGAGAAATCGAGTCGAACCTTAAGTCGGTTTTGTTAAATTTTACTTGTATCCTAGTATATTAATTAATGTAATTGGTTTATATCCTTTTAATTTATTTAATTTGTGATATAATTAACAGAAAATAGCTGCAACATATTTTGTTTCACCGTTAGGCATACAAAGTTTCATGCTGTAAGTTAACAAAAGGCTTAAAACTTCACTACCATAAGTAAATAAACCCTATTAGGTAAACATGTCTGTCAATAACCAGACCTGAGTAAAGTCTACAAACTCTAGACCTGACCACGTCAACTTGTTTTGTTTGTGGCTATTGGCAATAGTCAGTCGTTATTGCGTCACAGGACATGCAGTGCAGAGGTTATCTTTGTTTACACAACTAAATGATTTTCTAGAAACATTTCATTATTCATTATTCTATATATATTACTACCATAGTCGTATTTATATAAGGATATTGAGGTCCTAAAATAGGTAAAAACTTCAAAGGCCATAGAGCCTTGAATTGAACTATTCTGGAATCACAATTGCGAATATAGATTCGGAATTGTGATGCCAGAATAGTCAGAATCTTTAATGGGAAACCAACTGCTGATAGGCTATGCTATGTATACTACAATTACATATAACTAAAATAAGTTTGACTGCACGGTTGGCCTAGTGGTTAAGGCGGTCGCCACGCCGCTTGCCAATTCGCCAAGTGTTGTGGGTTCAAATCATACACGGGACAACACTTTGTGTGATCCACAAATTGTTGTTCTGAGTTTGGGTGTTAATTGTGCCCGTTTCATGTATGTCTGGAAAGTCCTCCGCGACATAGGATGTTTATTCCTAATGCGGGAGATGTCTTTTAAAAAAAAAGTGTATTAAAGGTAATTTCAATCCAGACATAAAACAAATGATGGTGCTTTTTACACAATAATTTATCCTGGATGAGAATCAACTTTACAACTTTTGACTCAGCATTTAGAGTTACCAACCACAAGACCATTTACTGGTTATACATATTCTATCTGTTTGGTATACCAATATTGTGCCACCAATTTGTAGCCACCTCGAGGGCTAGCAATGAATGGTTGAAAACATATTCCCATAGCACCGTCACTCGTGTTAAACGCAGTATGGCTCACTGTCATATGGCCTCAGTGATAGCCTACGAGATATGGAGTTTGCATACGTAAGAATATGATAATTACAGACAGCACAATAACATTAGTTCTTCGATTTGTTTACTCTGTTATCCGAGTGCAAATATGTTATATATTTGTTAGATTTTATTGTCCGTATGCTGACGGATTGAGAATACAGACTAAAGAGAGCTAACTTCGCAGGACAATTACCCTACAAAGAGCAGGAAAACTTTGAAATATTTATTTATACAGACTTCCTGAAAACATATTGTACAAGGTGGACTTAATGCCACAGGCATTTTCTTCCAGTCAAACCTTTGGGTGTTGCAAAACTGTTTGTGGCAGGCGTATTTTAAAAAGAAGTAATAGTGAAGAAGGAACAAACTCTATATTAACCCGTCTAACTAACGTGGTAAAGGCCAAAACCTACTTTCTATGGAGATGCTCGACCGGGGCGGTACTACCCTCGCACAGAAAATCTACGTAAAATGACAGCATTCGTGTTGTCGTGTTTCGTTGGTGATTGCGAGACCGGAGGCCCAATGATGCAGAAGCATCACTAGCCCGCCATAGTGTGGGTCACCATGCTGCATTGTCTGCATTCGTAATGAGTATGGTGACCACCACTCTTGGATTCTGCTTATACTTTCCATCAGGCAGAGTGGAGTCATTTTGGCAGGCCCATACATAAAAAAATGCCTATTTTCAACAGTGGACAATTTAAGGCTGCTAATGATGATATTGTCTTATATCTGGCATATCAGGGTAACTTATCGTAGAGACGTTTTGAGAGTTCAAAACTTACTTTGAACTCTCAAAACGTATTATGATTAGACGCATTTTAATCAACAAACATTTATGAGTTATCTAAACTGCGTGATAGTTATGACAAATATTTTGTTTAAATGATTTACAAATTATGTACGCGAATTGAGTCAATTTATTAAATAACTTATATTACTTTTAAGTCAGATCATCTCACAGACTTAATTGATACACTCTCTATTAAGGAATAGAGAGTATCAATTATTTTAATTTTTTATTTATTATTTATTAAAATAAGACAAACTAAGTTACATATTTGTCCCCCAACACCTGGTTGATAGTGTGACTGGGTTGATTAGGTCGGTGTTTCTGATTTTAAAACGACTTAATAAAAGAGCACGTTTTCCGTTTGTTGTTTTTTTAATTTTTGGCTTTAGAATTATTTTATTTAGATTTAGAAAATTTTACATAATTTAAATTACAGAGTATTTACATTACATTTGATTTTCAAATATTCCTGAAATGTAGAAACAATTCTTAGCTGTAAACGTTAGGTAGGGTAAATAATGAATGTTGAAACAAAACACGAAGCTAAAGTAACAGTTAAAAATAACATTAATCATTTGAAATGAATTCCAAAGTACGCCATTCAATTATCTGGGTGCGCAAACGCAGTACAACAGCCGCATTTATTTGTAGATAGCAATGAGTTTAAAAGGTGAAGGTTTGAATTTATTATAGTGCAATTTTACTTGTATATTTACATTTGTGAAGGAAAAGAATTGGGACTTGATAGAAATCATTTTTCTAATGCTTCATTCAACCATGAAGGCTATGCTCGGTGTTTCTTTCTGGGATCCAATCAGGAATGAGGTGATCCGGCAGAGAACTACGTTCATCGACAGAGCTCACTGAATTAGCAAGCTGAAGTGTACGTGGGCTGTCCAGATTAGACGCAGAACCTTTCGCAGAACTGACAATATGACAACCTTTGACTGCACGATTGGCCTAGTGACTTAAGCGGTCCCCACGCGGCTTTCTACTGCGCCAAGTATCGTGGGTTTAAATCCCACATGGGACAACACTTTGTGTGATTCACAAATTTGCTCTGAGTCTGGGTGTTCTTTGTGTCTGTTTTACTTATGTTTGTAAAATCCCCCGTGACACAGGATAAATATTCCTAATGTGGGAGTTGTCTAAAAAAAAGTAAAGTAGTGTCGAACTTTCACAGGCCAGATGGTGTGTTGATTTATGCAAGATGGCTGGCAGGAGAAGGCCTATGTCCAACAGTGGACAGCAATGGGCTGATGATGAACCATGCTTTATGAAAAATGGGCAATCTCGTTCCGAGTGATACTACTGCCTGACATAAATCGGTGTAGAGCGATTCTTTTCTCCAAGTGAGTGAGGGTACCGAAGTCCAAAGTCTTGATGCTAAGGGGAAAGACTTAAAGGGTGAAATTTGTACTTTTGAGCTGCAGGCGGGCAGCGGTACTTGCTAAGCATCAAGTGATCTGTCTGCTCGTTAGGCCTCTTTTTTCCCCTACGAGCCTTTTTCTCATATTACGGCTGGATTATCATAAAGGGATTGCCAACAGACCTCCGCAACACAAGTTTTATACTACGCGATATCGAAGCGTTGCTTAACTTTGCAATGTGATATTCAACCCAAATACCGCTGAGCCCGAGCATGGCATGGTTTCTTTGGCATCTATACTATTATATAAAGCTGAAGAGTTTGTTTGTTTGTTAGAATGCGCTAATCTCAGGAACCGCTGGTCCGATTTGAAAAATTATTGCAGTGTTGGATAGTACATTTATCGAGGAAGGCTATAGGCTATATATCATCCCGCCAATAGGAGCGGAGCACCAATGAAAAATGTTTCAAAAACGGGGGAAAATTATCAGGCTACGGGCAATAGGAGACGCAAACGACGTTGCGTGGGTCAGCTAGTGGTAAATAAAAGCTTGAATAAAAATAATGTTGTTTACATTTTTACGAAATGTTTCCTCGAAGACACAAAGATATAAGTAGATACGCCTGTAATCAACTTTAAATAACAGGAATCTACTCAATAATACAAACATATTATTGAATACTCAATAATATGTTTACATAATTGAAAAAATTCTTCTACACCCTGCCCAAGTTGACATTCTACAAACAAACGTTATTTCATCTACAGCTGTTAATAGTACCTAACCTGCGGGACATAAGCCTTTTCAAGGGAGACCCTAGACTATTCAACTAAGCAACTGGCGTCATTTAAGTAACGTTTAGAAAGTGACTGAAAAGGCGAGCGTGAAATAAAAGCTATTTGATTTTGATACCACACTGGCCTGGAAATGACGCTATCTCAGCGCTAAGACACATTGCCAAAATATAATTTTTAGCCTATAATACTAGATGATATACGCGTTAGCGATTGTAGAAAGACTATTGACGCTAAACACTTGCATCTTGGTTAGGGAGCCGTTATTTAAAACTGATTAAATTAAGAAAACTCAATGTTGTTGTACTGCAGGAGATAAAGTAAATAAACACATACTGATTAACTAAATGTTGCTATTATTGTTTTGTTTTCATGATTTGAGTCATACGTTTAAAATTACATGTGTTTGTTAATTTAATTTTTGGATTTTGTAAGATTCGCCGATTGATTCATAGCGTACCCTACTACACCTTTATATGTGCACTCCGCGAATACAGAGTGTCATGCCAAATGCGTGAGTGAATGCCAAAACCTGTCTAAGGAGAGGCATTTGTCTAGCAGTGGTCTTTCAAGTCTCTTGATATGACATGATGATGTTCATGTTTAGACCGTGGGAGAGCCACGCTTCGGCATGAATGGGCCGGCTCGACCGGAGTGATACCACGGCCTCACAGAAAACCGTTGTGAAATAGTGCTTGCGCTGTGTTTCACCGAGTGAGTGAGGATACCGGAGGCCCATACCCCAACCCCTCCCCCTATCTCCCCCCCCATCCCCCAAAGGCCGGTAACGCACTTGTGACGCCTCTGGTGTTGCGGGTGTCCATGGGCGGCGGTAATCGCTTACCATCAGGCGATACGTCTGCTCGTTTGCCGGTCTATTCCATAAAAAAAAAAAAAATGTTTCCAATTGTCTCAATGTATTCGAAACTTTGTCTTATCTTTTATATTCATTTGATCTTCGAAGAACACATCTTGTATTGGTTAGAAACGTATTGAGCTTTTACAAATCCATTACAATAAACTACATAAAACATAGTGATTGCATGAATGTTTTGGGTTTGATCACCACATGGGACATCACTTTGAGTGATACACATAATTGTTGTTCTCAGTCTAGGTGTTCTTTGTAAGTTTGTGAAGTCCTCCGCTACATAAGAGTTGAGAGTTACAGTCCTAGTCTGGGAGTTGTCTTAAAAAAACAAAATCAATACGTCTGTTGTAAATAATAGTTTAGGTATCACAGCATCCATACAAGAAACATCTCATACTAATGACTTATTTGTAGTACGTATATAAAACTGCAAAAATATGTTATTGTTTATATGTTAAATGATGAAACAAATATTATTACTTACTAGTAAAATAATGCGTACATTCATATACTACTGCTACTGTATAATCTTGTACAGTTGTGTAGACATTTTCTTTTTAAATTGCACAACCAGTTTCTGCTATTTAAAAAGAAAATGTTTTACCAATTACTAATTAAACCAATTAAAATGGGCCTAGTTATTAACTGTTTATTAAGATTCAAGATTAGTTTTTTTTCACTATAGCATATTTCGTTCACTACTTTGACTTTAAGATTGCAAAGTACCTTTTTTCAGAACAAAACAGAAGATTTCTGTTATAGGTTATATAACATCACACTACGACCAATAGAAGCCGGGTATCGATCGAAAATGTTGGCGAAATGAGTTTTTTTAAATTTCTTTTGGAGAGACGCAGACAAAGTTGCGCGAGTCAGCTAGTCGACAGTCGTCAATAAAATTGGCAGGCAATTCACGAATTAGGGATGCTGCAGCATGTAGTAGAGAAACAAAAATTATTTCTTAGGTCAATCGTACTCATGTGTCGTTATTTGAGATTAGATACGATACTATTTTTACTCTTTGTCCCGCTTTCGAGGAAAGAATCCCCGTTTATTTTACTAAAATGCCTCAAAATCCCGATTTGACTAAAAAAAACTGGCAACGCTGCATGTATTACACCCATATAAACCTTCCTCTTGAATCACTATATTTATTGCTGAAAACTGCGTTAAAATTCTTTGAGTAGTTTAAAAGGCCTAAGTGAACAGACAGCGGAAGCGACTTTATTTTATACTATGTAGGTAAAGAACATACAATTATACGTAGGTATCTAGCTGGTATAAGTAATACCCGTGTCGTGATAGCTGCAAATAGCTTTTATCATGTAGCAAGCTCCGTTAGTAATTGTGGAAAAAATATTGAAAATCTGACACTCCTGTCGAAAGTTGGAAACAGTAAATGGGAGTTAAGGGTAAACTAACTACTAACTACTCTAAGCTAATGACATCTGGGGTGGTATACTATGGGGATCCAGTGTCAACTGCGGTGAATATTCTTGCGTTTAGGCGATTCTGCCATACATACTATAGAAATCAAATATAGCTCACTTAGGACTCATAATATTTTATCCGTTTTGCTTCCCAGTTTGAAAAAGGTGTCTGGGTATTTTGACTTCATTTTGTCTCCCGCTTTGCTAGGGAGGTAAGTTGCCTTATTATATTTCCAACTCCTCCAGTTTTTCTTCTGATTAATTTCGTTGCGGGTTCCAAGACGGTTCAATTTTTCCTGGGCTTCCCGAGTGTCATAACTCGGTGTGTTCGTTGGTCACTTCTGTTGATCCTGGTATATAGGAGTTACACATGTATATAACTACTCGAAGCTTTTAAATCAATGCATTCCTACTTCGTTTTATAATATGTAAAGATAAGACGCATTCGCAATGAATATTTGTTTATTCAGTCACACTTTCATTTATACTTTCCTGGCAGTTTGATAACGTGTGATGATGATGAAACGGTATTGATGTGATGACTCATGACGAAAATATAAATAATTCCTCGACCTTGTCAAGAATGCGGTCAAGTTTAAGGTAATTTTGTTTGATACACTTCGAGTTTCACTTTGTTACATTGTAACGTATTTGAACTATGAGGACATTATTTCAATTTATGTTTTGAACGATAGTATTAAGGGTGAATACCAAAAATAAAAGTTTTGTTTTTATGTATTTTGTTGTTAGTCATGGGCGAAGTTTTTCTGAAAATTCGCACTCCATAAATTCTTATAACATAAAAAGCATCAATTGCCAAAACTTCAAGTTTGTAGCCCCAGCAGTTATGTGTTGATAATGATAAATCAATGAGTCAGGGCAAATAATTTTAATAAGTATTTTATCAACATTTATATCTATTATTTTAAATTATATTCATAGGAACTTAGGATAAAAATAGGAAGTAGGATAGGATAGTATTTTCTTTATTCATAGGATCTCTTTTTTATTATGTTAATAGTTAAAAAGCATTTTTAATTTGACAATAAATGTGGCTTGAGTTCATAAGATGTTTTTGTCAGATAGTCCGGTCAATTTAAACATTCGAAGGTACATAAATTCCCATCAAGCTGAAAATCAGTAAGGTTGTTAAAAATATGTTTTAAAAAAAATTATAAAGTTCCCCATCATTCCCGTGTATGGAAAAAAAATTCAAGGCCAAAGGTAAAAAAAAAATAGTTTTTCGCGATTTTCAGCAAAACGGTAACTTTTAACATAACAGTACCCTAAAAAAAATTGTAGATCATAAAATTATCTAAAAAAATTATCAAAACTTTATTTTCTACGAGCCTCCGTTTCTGAGATATAACGATCCAAAAAGTTTTTTTTTTGTTTTACAAAGACAACTCCCGCACTAGGAATAAATCCTGTGTCGCGGGGGACTTTACAAACATACATGAAACGGACACAAAGAACACCCAGACTCAGAACAACAATTTGTGGATCACACAAAGCGTTTTCCTACGTGTGATTTGAACCCACGACACTTGGCGAAGTAGGAAACGGCGTGGTGACCGTTAAACCACAGGCCAAACGTGCAGTCGAAACAACTTTTATAACTTTTTGAATGGTTATATCTCAGAAACGGTGGCTCGTAGGAAAAAACATATTTATACGTTTTTTAGATAATTTTATGATCTACAATTTTGTCCAAACTACTTTTATGATAAAACTTATCGTTTTGCTGAAAATCGCGCAAAACTCAATTTTTTGAGCTTTGACCTTCAATAATTTTTTTTTCCTTACAGGGGAAAGATGGGGAAATTTCAAATTTTGTTTTTAATCATATTTTAAACAATCTTACCGATTTTCAGCTTGGTGGGAATTTAGGTAACTTTACTCTTATTTTTTGGTCTAATTTGACCGGACTAAGATATCTACAAGTAAAACATGATAAGTGATAAAAATGTGATTTTAATAACATGACATTTATATGTAATAAATAAACCCAACGTGAATCATACATATGACTGCAAAAGCACATGCTTTATAATTATAATCTATCAATACAAATAAATAAAATTGAAGTAAACATCTTTTCATTAAACTAATATAATACACGGCAGGTACTTACGTCGAGAAATCAGTTTTTATTTTCTTTGTCTGTTTGTTTGTTCTGGCTAATCTCTGGAACGGTTGGACTGATTTTGACGGAAGGAACGGATATAACTGATGATATAAGAAGTAACTTAAGCTAGTTTTTTTTAGGTCAGCTTCGCCTTGCGGTATTACCCGCCGCAGTTGCGGTACATCAACAACCGCGGGTGGCACCACGGGGCTCAGCTAATGATATAATAAAATTACAACTTTCGATCAGGTACCTTCCTAAACAAAATTGTTTCAGGAACCAAAAAAATCAAGCTTTTATTAAAATATTACTAATTATTCTGTGGTAGAGCCACGCTGATTTCAGCACGAATGGGCCGGCACGAACGGGGCGGTACTACCCTCGCACAGAAAATCAACGTAAAATGACAGCGATCATGCTGTCGTGTTTCGTTGGTGAGTGCGAGACCGGAGGCCCAATGATGCAGAAGCATCACTAGCCCGCCATGGTGTGGATCACCATGCTGCATTGTTACACTGTCTGCGTTCGCAGTGAGTATGGTGACCACCACTCTTGGATTCTGTTTATTTATTTATTATAAACTTTATGCACTTTTGTACATCGGCGGACTTAATGCCCAAGGCATTCTCTACCAGTCAACCTTAGGGTGGTGGAGAAATATTATAAGGTAGGTGCACATAGGTTACAGATGAAGCAGTAAACGAAAAGGTAACAGTTAACTGCATACAAAAACTTATGAACGAATATATACGAATGAAATACATACATCATAATTACTAATAAATATATGTGATATATAGAAATATATATGGAAATATATAAAATACACTTACACATATTTATATTTTACTAAATTCGTACACTATGACAGCTTGAATTTAAGGTATACTATCGATTATATGATTCTTGCCATTTCGTTGAAAAGGAGATTATGTACTTTCTTTTTCAATGTTAAATGGTTTGTGGCCATCCTGACTTCGAGCGGGAGCGCATTCCAGAATAGTACTGCTTGGACAAAGAACGAAGAGTTCACGAAATCAGAGTTGTGGAAGGGACATGAGAGAAGCAGATTATTAACTGACCGAAGATTTCTGTCATGGTTAGAGCACAGGTAACGGAAGTACGGAGTAAGGTACGTAGGTGAGAATGGCGATTTTAGAAATGAAAATAGAGAAGTAAGTGCTCGTTGATTGCGGCGCAGGCGAATAGGCAACCAGTTTAATTGGGTGCGTAAAGCAGACACATGGTCATACTTCATGGTATATGAGTAGTAATATATATGACTATGAATTTAGGACAAAGAATTACAAGACTGTCGAATACCTACCAAAGACATAATTTCTTGCATCTTAAATGGGAAATTATTTATTTCACATTTTATGCACTACGGTGCAGTTCTTTTATTCATTAATATATTCTGTATACACACGCATGCATGTTTTTCTGTGATAGCAACGACATGGGTATCTTTAATTTAGAAAAATAAATGTTATCGCATCAAAAACATAACATTCCCAAAAAGGCAGAAGTTTCGCAACGCAGTTTTTCTACTGTGAACACTAGGTAGTAGAGAGTCAAGAGAGAAATTGATTAAATGAGTAATCGCTAAAAGAACACAGTCCAGGATGGTGACTATCATACGTCCGCTAATGCTATCACATTCCATACCATTAGAATGTATAGATAAGACAGTCCTCTTGATATCCTCAGGAGGCACCGGAGAAAACGCAAATGAGTCAATAGTAGGACTGGTGAGACCAGAAATGTAGTTCAGCGTTTGACACTTGGTTTGAACATCCAGCGTAGTTGTAGATGAAAAGTAACGGTTGATATCATTCAAACCAATTGTACTATTGAACACGGAATGTTGCTTTTTGCCGATACCTAAACTACCGAGAAATTTCCAGATACTGGAACTAGAAGAGGACTCAATGTTTTGAAGAATACAGAAGAAGAATAGTTTATGCTTTCCATCTGCCAGAGTAGAGTTATTTTGACAGGGTCAAACATAAAAAAAAACCTAAGCCTATTCAGTTAGTATATTACTACCTATCTACGAGAGCAGCCATCCAACAACTTTGTCATAAATCGCTAAGTAATAATAAATAATAATAATAATAAGTGAAGAACATGTCATAGTGACCATATTAATATTAAATTTTTCTTTAATAAATAGAGTAACTTACACTAAAACGGACCAGTGACGTAAACTGTCCGTGGGAGAGCCACGCTTCGGCATGAATGGGCCGGCTCGACCGGAGTGATACCACGGCCTCACAGAAAACCGGTGTGAAATAGTGCTTGCGCTGTGTTTCACCGAGTGAGTGAGGATACCGGAGGCCTATACCCCAACCCCTCCCCCTATCTCTCCCCCCATCCCCCAAAGTCCGGTAACGCACTTGTGACGCCTCTGGTGTTGCGGGTGTCCATGGGCGGCGGTAATCGCTTACCATCAGGCGATACGTCTGCTCGTTTGCCGGTGTATACCATAAAAAAAAACTGTTATTCAGATATAACCTGTTGAACTAGTAGCTGACCCTATTTAATATTAGGAATAATAAAGGCTAGGAAGATGATGATGATATGAAACGACTTAGCAAACGCACAGAGATAGATAAAAACACAGCAAGGGTTTAAGTATTAAAGTCATTGTCGAAAACATCTAATCTAAATTAATTAAATAAATAATAATAATAAATATTTCGGACATCTAACACACAACGCCATCTAGTCCCAAGCTAAGCAGAGCTTGTGTTATGGGTACTAGACAACTGATACAAATACATTAATTTTTTTTTGTAAATACATACATATCTTACATAGAAAACATCCGAAACAAATATCCGTAGATCATACAAACATTTGGTCCAACCCGGGAATCGAGCCCAAGACGTCTCATGATCAGCATTCGCACACGCCAATCGAGAGACCAACGAGGCAGTCGAAAATAAACCAAAAAACCTCGTGAGATCATGATTATTGGTATTTTATACACCAACACAAACGTTTAATAAAACGTTTTGTTGTACCATTCGTCATTCAAAATTGTTGGTTTGAAACGTTCATCTTTTTTTTAACATTATTTTCAGGTTCAATGGAAGTGTCGATCACGACTGCCAATTAACTCGAATTGCGTTCCATCGAAATTCTATTGATTTGCTCGGTAAAGTTAATGATTGTAATGGTTTTGTAATGCATTATGTGTATTAACGCTATGGAAAAATAAACTGCGCAAAAGTCGATTACCATGTACCTACCTTTTTTAGGGTTCCGTTTCTCAAAAGGAAAAAGCGGAACCCTTATAGGATCACTTTGTTGTCCGTCTGTCTGTCTCTCAAGACCCTTTTCCTCAGGAACGTGTGAAGGTATCAAGCTGAAATTCATATGAAATAGTCAGGTCTACTGCCCCTTGGAGCTGTAAAAAAATCACAGTTATAAGCCACCGCAATCGAAAGATACAGCCGTTTATGTTGCAAATTTGCGAGACTCGCACGGGAATCAAAACTTACAGGACCACTTCCCGTGAACTCAGGATCTTGAAATTTAGTACGAAGGAATCTTATAGCATAGATAAAGGAAACATTGCGAAAAGCATACATTTTTAGTTCCATTATAAAATAAAAATATTTTTAAATTGTTTAAACTTACTACCCCTTTCCTCATGAACGCGTAAAGGTATTAAATTGAAATTCATATCAAATATTCAGGTCTATAATACCTTTAAGCTGTTACAAAATCAAACTTCTATGTTAACGCAATCTAAAGAAACAGCAATTTTAGCCCCATATTTGCAAACTCGCAACCTCAAACCTCAACCAAGGGAATCAATACCTAAAAAATACTTTCAGTCGACCTAGAAATTTCGAAAACCTTACATTTTTTGTTTCATTACATATTATTTTTATTAATTATAAAATTATGTATTACCCTTTTGCTCATTAGAGGTATCAAGTTGAAATTCATATGAAAAACTTAGCTCTAATTGCCTTTAAGCTGTGAAAAAAAAAATCTAAGTCAACGCGAAACGCAAAGGTATCGCATATTTTGAAACTCACCACTACTCGCAAGGGAATCAAAACCTATTCCTGTTGACATAGAAAATTTAAATTTGGTAAGAAGCAATAGCTTACGCCTTACACAGGTAACGAAAAAAAACTCGGTGCGCGAGTCCGACTCGCACTTGGCCGGTTTTTTTATTTTTTTGCCTCGAATTCGGTTCTAGTAAGGTCTACACATAGGTACAACTTATAAAACAGAATGCAACCTTATTAATAACTAGAAATTACCACATTGCGAGGAATGTGGAGTTGTGGAAGACTTACACCATTTATTTTATATTTACACCGTTTATGTTCAAAAAAATATATCAAAGTTTCCTTAAATCAGTGATGTTCATTCGGTAAATACCAGAAACAAACATAATCTTAGTGTTCACGTCACTCCTCTCCACAGAGTAGGCAACTCGTTCATGGGACAATGTATACGCTTTTACAATAAACTCCCTATTGATATTAGAAATTTGCCATTAAAGAAATTTAAGAATACCATAAAATCTAAGTTATCCGCAAAGGGGTATTATACCATAGCAGAATATCTTGATGATAAAACCGCCTGGGATTGAGCTGCCCATTCTGCACATGCTGTTTATTTTGAATGTTTAAATTTATTTTTATGTGACGATAATTTATAGTTTGAAACAAATTCATTTTAAATTATTGCTATTGTTGACATTTTTTAAAGTTATTATCTTTACTGATTATTGTAATTGTGACTCAAATTGTAATTATCGTATTTCTTTTATTGAAATAATGTATTTTGCATATTGTCTGGACTTTAAAAGAGACGGCGATCCCTGAGTTTGTTTCGTCCTTTCTTCTCAGGGCTAGTCCAGTTAAGAAAGGCCGAACTCATCTTTTTTGAAAAAAAGTTTAACTTGCAAAAGTGTTCATGTAACCTAATTGCAGAATAAATTATTTCATTTCATTTTATTGATGGAGTGTGTCAGGTATGAGTCTTATAGAAATGGTTTAGTGTCCGGCTTGAATTTGAATGGAGGTGACATGTTTCACAAACATTTTTCAGAAAAAAAAAAGCGATGATGCGAGGGCTCTGTTAAAATTCATGTCGACCGTATTTAAACAATAATATGTAGTGACATATTTAAATCAGGTTACGATGGAACTGACATACGCTATGCGTAAAAGTTAAAAAAAAAAATGGTTGTCTGTAAAGTCTGTTTACGAACGATAGTTTAACGTGACAACGTCATAACGAAACATTGATGAAATGATGAGAGATAGATGCGGCGCAAGCGCAGCATCTATCTCTCGCTTGCACTTCAAGCCTTAAATGGAACGCCTCAGAGCGAGGTAACGCCGCATGAGTAACGCAAAAAAAGACCACAAACAGTCTAGAGCTTATATTATAGCTTATCTTTATAGAAATACAATATTTTATGGTTATTTATTTAGTAATAATAATAAATAAAAGTGGACAATAATGTGTTCAAAAATACATGGCCATGTCTTTAAGTAAAACAATGACATAAAGTTTTTGCGTTACAGACTCTTCACTCCGGAAAATTGACGTGCGTTACCCCAGCAAATTTTTATCAGAGTTGTACTTTAGAGGGGTGAGAGTATAACAGAAGAAAATAAAGAGTAACTAGTAACAAATACTAACTTTAAAACTTTCGCGTTCCATGACATAATAATAATTATTTTTACGGGGATTAACGCGATCACTTATTTAGTATAGAGTCAGCCTGTGACCACGGCCAGTGCAACCTGTTCGAAACGTCAGGCAAATCAGAGGTATGTAATACCTTTAAATAAGTGATCGCGTTAATCCCCGTAAAAATAATTATTATTATAGTAACAAATAGTAAAATTTGTATATTTCGGCTGGCACGAAAATAAACGAGAACATCCCACTTCTGATTTCGGCTGGCACGGGAATAAACGAGAACATGAATCACAGATACGGCCAATCTGGACAAAAGCCAATCACTAATTAATGTAAATAAACTACTAAACGGATACGAATTAACTTAAACACCATCAGCTACCCCCATGAAGGGGTTGGGGCAACGCTCACTCCTCCGCGCTGCCCTGTGGAATTCGTCACCAGACTTGCAACTCCCCCACAGGTAAATATCGCCTCAAGCGGATCAAAACAAGAGAGATTAAGGACAAATTAGCCGGTACTAGCACACACGATATAAAACACAAATACAATAGATCACAAATCAAATAATAGATAACTACTACGACTCAGGAGTGACCCATGTCACAATCAAGAGATATGGACGTCGCGAGATCTGAAGAGAAGCTGTGCCCTGTTTCCAAACGGGCCGCTTTATATAGATTTTATCCCCACCTCGCCTGACTCATGGAACTGTTCGATAGTGGCAAATGTTTGTAATAATTTTATTATTCGGATACCCTCATTCCGACATATATCTAGTGGGTTGAAAGTAATTGGGCAAAAACATTTTTTTCTGGAGTACCTAACGTATAAAACGTTAATAATCAAATAAAAAGCGTTACATGTAGCCATGGTTCAGCTTTATAACGACTGTAAAGGATTATACAACTTTACGTGATGTGAAGATAAAAATAAATATTATTAATTTTTGAATTTTCTGTTTGAGTTATCGTAAACTCAGTTGCCATAAAACAAGGAAATGTGGCATACTGTAACTAATTTAAGTATACCATCAGTAAATAATCCTGTCAATGAATAAATTTTAGTTTTTAATTACGAATATTATGAAAGTTATATCGAAAACAAGAATGTAGCATCATTCTCATCCAAGCCGATCCGTTTTTAAACGGTTTTATTTAGCTTGACCTGTTTGTTTATTATTTATTTGTTTGGGTCAAATCTTGTAATTGAAATTGGACCCCCTTACTGTTGACAGAATGATCTAAAATTTGGTATACACCCTCAGTTCTGGTGACAATACAATTAAATGCATTCTGTTTCATTGTAAAACCAAGATGACCGCCGCTACAACATTGCGACTTACAAATTTTGTCACGACTCCCTCAATATAGGTATCAAATGAGAGGGCTTGACTAGTAGAACACAGTTCACTATGAAAGAAATGAAAATCCAAGATGGCAGCCGCTACAAAATGGTGGATTACACATTTTGTCACGACTACCACTATATGGGTATCAAATGAAAGGGCTTGACTAGTAGAACACAGTTCAATATGAAAAATTAAAAATGAAAAACTTAAAAAAAAGTAAAAAAAATGGAGGATTCAAAGTTAACGATCCTTACCCTACTCGATTTCAGCAACACTTTCAATACCGTTGACTTTGATATCTTACTTGAAATATTGCGCTCTCATAACATATCTCCATTAGCAATTGACTGGTTTCATAGCTACCTGTATGGTCGTCAGCAGCGTACTTGTATTGAAAATAATTATTCCTCTTGGTGTACATCACTACATCTGCAGGCGTACCTCAAGGCGGCGTTCTATCCCCATTACTCTTCGCAGTTTTTATCAACTCCATCACTGATCGATTACTTTCTTCCTACCACCTTTATGCAGATGATCTACAAATTTACACCAAAGATTCTCCAGCTAAAATATCTGAAGCTATTGACGATATCAACAGAGATCTGCTACAAATATGCGCTTGGAGTAAGGAGCATGGATTAAAAGTCAATCCGAGCAAAACCCAGGTGATTATAATAGGTAGTCGTAGGATGAACTCAGCAATTAATTGGCAGCAATTACCTGCTATATCTTGTGATGGGTCAAATATCCCATATACTGACAAGATTAAAAACCTTGGAATCTATATGGACAGGTATATGTCCTGGACCCCCCAAATTGGTGAAGTTAGTCGTATGGTGAAGTTAGTCGTAAATTGTTTGCTACAGCAAACTGTACTGCGAAGACTTCGAAATTTTCTTCTCGCCAACACGAAAACCGCCCTAGCACAATCCCTTCTCCTTCCTACCCTTGACTATGGCGACGTTAGCTATCTAGATCTTACTGAAGAACAACTGAATAAACTTAAGCGTCTCCAATTATTTGGCTTACGTAAATATGATCACATCTCCGAATATCGTGTTAAGCTCAAATGGTTACCTATCCGCTTTCGCCGGAATGTTCACATTCTCTCTATTTTGTACAGTACTCTGTTTCTCCCACACTCGCCGCCCTATCTCAAACAATGTTTTGAGTTCCTACACAGTTCACATTGCAGGCTCTTGAGATCGTCGGAGAATCTGAAACTGAAAATGCCCAGCCATTCCACACAATTCGCTGATAAGTCATTCTCGGTGCAAGCTGTTAGACTATGGAACAACTTGCCTGAGGCAGTTAGACAAGCTAAATCTCTGCAAGTTTTCAAGAGCAAGTCACAGATTACTACTTGACAATGTAAGGGTTCTGGGGGATTATTGATCATTGATGGTATATGGTACGCAATATGTGTATTTATGACATTTATGTGTATATTTATATATGTATGCATTTAACCATGTTTGTATGTATGTATTGTATTCATATGTATTGGTGTGTTTGCTGTAGATACATGTATTTAGTTTATATATATTAATTATTACTTAGATTATTTTAAACTTAGATACACCTTAGACCAGTGTTCCGCAAACTTTTTGGGTTCAAGGTACATTTAGGAAGATAGAAATTTTGGAGGTACACCATAAATAAAAAAAAATAACAAAATCCGACTTCAAGGTTCGACTCGATTTCTCTTGGATGCCATCATCAGATCTTAGTGTCCTTATCATGGTACCACCGTTGGGATATCTCTAAAAAGAATCATCAAAATCGGTTCATAAACGACGAAGTTATCCGCGAACAAACATATATACGGTCGAATTGAGAACGTCCTCCTTTTTTGAAGTCGGTTATTAGTCAACAAAACTACATTTTTATTTTACAGTTTAATTGAGCATAGACGGTCTCATCTCTTCGTCGATCGTCTTGAGGCGTTCCCTTTTTTGATTTTTATTGTGGTAACAATTAAAAATCCTAATTCACATAAATAGGTCATTGCTCCATTCCAAATTATGTTCATTGAAATATTCTTCCGTTACTTTAAATATTTTTTATCTAGCTGTATGGTTAGGCAGTGGCAGACAAAATAAAAATACCTCAGAAATTACAGAATAAAAATAAAAAGTCCTCAGAAATCAGAACAGACTTGTCTGTAAGTGAATTCTGAAAGCTGCTTATATGCACTGACTTCAAGCTCTTTGGATGGGAAGGGAAGAATAGAAATAGGGCGAAAATTTTCAGGAAGGGAAGAATAGGAATAGGCCAAAAATATTCAGGAAAGGAAGAATAGAAATAGAGCGAAAATATTCAGGAAGGGAAGAATAGGAATAGGGTGAAAGTGTTCAGGAAGGGAAGAATATAATTAAGGCGAAAATATTCAGGAAGGGAAGAAGAAATGGGGCGAAAATATTCAGGAAGGGTAGAATAGAAATAGGGAGAAAATGTTCAGGAAGGGAAGAATAGAAATAAACAAAAATATTCAGGAAGGGTAGAATAGAAATAGGGCGAAAATTTTCAGGAAGGGAAAAATAGAAATAGAGCGAAAATATTCAAGAAGGGTAGAATAGAAATAGAGTGACAATATTCAGGAAGTATAGAATAGAAATAGAGCGAAAACGTATAGGAAGTGAGGGGCTACTCTTTTTGGGAAGAGGGATGACGTAGGCCTTACGCTACTGCCATCATGCTTCACAGCATTACAGCGTATGTATAGGATAATATTTTTGATGCCCTCAAAAGACAATAAAGAAAATTAAAATGAGTCAATAGCGGGATACTTAGTTTGAAGATCCGGCGTAGTTGTGGATGAGAAATGACAATTGATATCATTCTAACTAATAGTGTTTTTGAACTCGGTTCTTCGGAGAAGTAGTTAATAGCAGGAGGGCAGTAGACTACACCTAGAATAACGCTAACTCTTGATCAACCCACACTTAGTGGAGATCAACGAAACAAAACGCCTCCCTAGTGCTTTCGCGTACTTACCATTTGTGTATCTAAATATTTTTCCTTAGGTCGTCTATTTAGGTTTGTGGGATAAACGTATTTTTCCGAAGCACACCTACAGATGACTACGGCACACCAGTGTGCCGCGGCACACCCTTTGCGGAAAACTGCCTTAGACTACCCAAAATCAAATTACACAATATCCGTACAAAGGTTGTCTGGAAGAGATCGCCGTGAGCGATAAGACCACCTATTGTTATACCAAATGTAGCTTTTCATCTACTTTGTATCTGTAAATTTGTATACTTTTGTGGTTTTCAATAAAGTTGTATAGATAAATATAAATAAATAAATAAAAAACCCGTGTTTCCATCCAGTCAACTCAGTTTACGCCACGCCAACCCAACGATTTTATTTTTTTGTCTGATCAATGCCTTAGATTGATGAGACAGACGGGTGTGATGACTGGAACCTAGGACCTACCGAATTATTATTTTTTTAACTTTTAGTACATTATTTCCAAATAAAAACGTCTGAATAAAAAAAAAATGATTTTTTTATTTCATCTGTGTTCATCCAACAAATCAAAAACTAATGAGTAAATTAAGGTCTATCGATGGTATTTTTTTTCAAACTTCTGCGTTCAGTCATCTTCAAGATTTAAGCAAACCCAAAACGTTACCCCAGCAATCGTTTTTATTGAAAATTTTGCTAGAGTAAAGTTTTGGGGTTGCCTAAATCTTACTATTTGCTAACGTTTAATACGTTATAAAAGCTATCCATACATGTACATGGTACATATATGGTTTCTAGGTGAAAACATTTCATGAAAATACATTTTGCCAAGGTAAGGATTCAAACGTTACTCCAGCAAATTCGGTTATTGCCGAATAACTTTTAACCTACTACATGAAAAAATTTGCTTGCTTTGTAACTAACTATTTACGATGGACTAATTTTCTGTTAAACTCTTACCAAAACTTTTATAAAAATTTTGCTAGCATATATATTTCGAGTTTTTAAACCATGAGTTTAGCAGCGGCGAAGATTATTATTTTGATCGCTCGATCTTCATGTATCAGAATATGATGAGTATTTTTTGTTACATAAACATACACACGTTTTTTACACATAATTTTTATTGTAGCTATAAATAAATGACCTACGTTTAAGATAATGTACATGTCTCGTATTTTTTATTTACTTACCATACGCCGCACTTTATTAAACACGCGTATCTCAAATGCCTATTTATTTGGTTTCCTAATAATTATATTCTACTTAAACTTCACATTTTTATTAGAAGGAAGATTACAAGCCGGCTTCTAGGGTTTGCACCTGTATTTACTTGTTCGCTCACGCCTTTTAATGCAATAAATTATTTTTCATCCGCCCATCTCGGCAAAAGTATTTTTGCCCTGCGATATCTGAGTGTAAAAGACGTTTTTATCCGCTAGAGGATAAAGCAAATTGAATTTAGAACATCGTGTGCACTAAGTATGTAAATTCAAATCATCATTAAACCTATTTACTTCTTCCTCCATGGTGCCGAATCTATACTAATATTATAAACGCGAAAGTTTGTAAGGATCTTTCATGCAAAAACTACTGAACGGATTTGGATGAAACTTCAAACCTCGTGCTCTTTCGATGCCCTCGCTGACGCTCAGGATTCTTATTTTTGACTGACTCGCTGCGCTCGTGATTCAATTTTAGAATCCTTCGCTTGCTCGGCCCCAAAACTGAGCACGCGGTTAAGAAGTAACTTTGAACTCTTGTGTAACAAATAACTATTATACTAGTGTTTAAACTTCCTGCTGGGCGTTATACTTCTTGTTCCTTTGAAAGTCTTATTGTTTGACATTATGCCTCTCTGTAGAATGAAGGTTTTGGCATACTATACTATGCTGGCCAGACAGCTTGGTAAAGAGTTTTTTCAAGTTTTCCTTCTCTGTGCAGTGATGTTGTCCTGCGTTGTTTGCTCCCTTGGTCGCCTCTTACATTACCTACGTGATGAATAGTTGTCACTCCGTATCCCTTATCCGCCACCACACGGAGTGTATGGAGAAAGACACTACCTACATTATCTTTATTCTTTAGATGATTTTTACACGTCCAGTTGTAAGTTTCCATTAGCCATTATATGCAACAGATCATATCTCCGTTTGAAAAAGAATAGAAGGGAAGCTAAAATCTCTCAAAGATACCTGCTTGTAAACTGATTATTGAATACGTAATTCACTGGAAGTACGTTACTACTCCTACGAAGTTCTATTTCTCTTCAAGTATCAAGTTATTCAAATAATCGGCTTGTGTGCTATGTTCTTAAATTGTTTTTTCTCCAATTTCGGGTATCATCTCATAATTAAACTACCTTTCTTTGGAGAGGTCCATATACATCAGTTTTAATGGTGATTCAATTGCGAATTTTCCTGAATTGTAATGTTTAGTTTAAAGTTTATTGACATTAGTGAATACTTCTCAGAATATACTCACATTATGAATGCGATAAATTTTATATCACTAATTTATGGCTCCTAAACGGTTGAAGATAACCTTTTAAAGTTGCGACTTTGATGTTCAAAGTTGAGTACAATAATTAAACTAAATTATTGCTCTGTGTCACATTAATATAATGCGATAACTATTCTTGGCTTTAATGGAATAAAGAGATACTGATGTCTGCGACAACCATTGTTACTATATAATGTAATATTATACTTAACGTCTGCAGTTAATTGTAGTTGGATGTACGGGTCATGTCCCAGACCATACTCCACTACACTAAAGTATACGTGTACGCGTGCGTGTGTGCGTGCATCGTTTGTGTCTTTTAGTAATTAATTCAAAATAGTATATTATTGTCAATACAGTAAGGCTATTTGTAGAAAAGCTGACAAATTAAAATTTGCAGCTACACGATAACAAAATTTGTCCAGTGTAGGTAAATTAAAAAATCTTAAATTTCGATTGTAAGAAAATAAGGAGTTGTTTATGGATAATAATAATATAATAAATAAAATATTTATTTAGTTAAAAAGTACAATAATTTACAATTAAATTCTTAAATTTTATAAATAAAGTACATTATTTGTTATTTGCCCGAACTAGATTGAATCTGTGTCTCGGGCGAAGAAAATGCTTACAAAACAATTGTATACACTTAAATTTACATAATCAGCGCATAAAGTAACAATATAATTTAATAACATACATACCGATTTTGTAGTATTAGAAATAAGTGGGTCAGAAATAATGCGCTAAGGCAGCTTAGCAAAATAATTTTATTTACATACTTCAAGTAAATGCTCAGTTTGCTCATACGACAAAATTTGTAACCAATTGTGCAATGTGTTTTTACAACTAACATAATTAAGTTTATAAATACTTATTTCTCTATTTAACCTATTATATAAAAATGGACCCAGAAAAGAAACATTATCTATTTCTGTAAATAAATTAATATCCTTATGATAATGTAAGGGTAGGTCTAATATATACAAGAAAATATGTGACGCTCTTAGGCGCCCTCATAATCTATGGAATTTATATACCTAAATTCACATCAGTGTCTCCCGTTTTGTGGCTGCTTGGATTTTTGAAGCGCAGGCACGTTGCACATTTTGGTTGCTCCACTTTTCTTGTGCAGTCTTGGACGGAATGACCATCTTCACCACAGTGTCCGCATGTTGAAGTAGCCATTCTGCACGATTTGGCTGCGTGTCCGTATTGCTAACACTTGAAGCATCTAGTCACCATCGTGAAATCTCTGACCGGACAGGACGTCCAGTTAATAAATATCCGGTTCTGGGTAATAAGAGCTTTACGTATTGTGGCTGATACCTCAATCATATAATTTGCAGGTCTCAGCGTTCTTCTTGCCTGATTTGTGACTAAGTTTTATAGAGATCATAAAAGAGTTTTTCGTCAATTCAGGGAATTTTCCAGCTATGTTCTGTTCGTACAAACATTTATAGACCTCATTTTCAGACATTATTGTAGGAACTCCAATAATAATAATACGAGGCTTGCGCTTGTAAGGTTCATCAAACTTAAGTCCTGATTCAGCAAGTTGGACAGTTTGCTTGAGCTTCTCGATATCTTTTTTGGTCTCAGTACTGATGACAACACCGCCATTTCTAGTCTTTCGGACTCCTCGCACGTGGAGTTTCATAGCTTCAGGGCTTATTATTTTCTGCACCATGATCTTGGTATCCTCGCTAGATTTGGAGTTATCGCTAGGATAAATTTCTACCGAACTGAGACTGCTGGGACGAATATAGTTGCTAGATCCTTTTTTCACCATGTCAGCAAAAGAAGCGCTGGGTGGTACCTGTTTTTCACTCGACTCCTGGATGGCCTGCTTGATCTTCGCTAGGGATTTGATTATTTCCTCTGCTTTCACAGCATGTTGCAAAGAATTATGTGCTTTAAGGGCTTTTTGCTTGAGTGACTGATATTGTACAGTAATATTAGCCACTCCGGATGCTACTTTACGGCAAAGGGTATTTATCTTCAATTTTTGGTCCGAGTTCAAAATAAATTAAGAATAGACGTTTGGCGGTGTAACAATGTAGCGGCTTGAATTTTTTATTATAAGTAGAATTTAAGATTTTTATTGCCACACTAGTTTTAGCTTTTCAGTGATAGTTACCCAAAAAAAATATATTATGACGTAAAAAAGATTTACACACTGTAGATCTCATTTTGGAACTTCCACCATACGTCGAGGGGTCCTTGTTCAAGGCGGTATCTAACATTACATACGTCATTACCAAGACGGCCTTCGTCACGCAGTTTTTCAAAATCACCACGGTCGTACTTGATAAATCCCTACTTCTTCTGGGAAGTTGAACTTGGCACGACGCAGGGCTTCGACGATGATCCAACGGTCGCTAAAATGCACCGATATGATGGGCTGTCCCATGCGAACACAAGCTACGTTATCTTGAAGCTTATCACCAGTGGCTTGACGCACCAGTGAGTGATTAACCCTTTGGAAGGACTTTAGAATCTATACAATCGATTTCGGGGGCGGGGGTAGGGGGAGGGAGTGGGGGAAGGGTGGTAGATAGCCCCCCTTGAAGGGGGGGTTGCGATTCCTCATAGTTTTTTTTTAATATGAGTTTTTGAAAATTTTATAGGTTAGGACGTATTCCGCAATATATACCATAGATTTTGGGGGAGGGGGTGGGGGATACCCCTTACTTGGGGGGTCCTCCTCACCATTTTCACCCGCCGGAAATACTTGGTTCCCTTAGAAAAAATAGAAATTTGTACAAAAATTGTTTGTTTATTCCACTTAATAAACATGTTTTATCGCTGTTATTTATTATATAAATATGTATATAAAAACTGGCTTCAATTATGAGTCGACGGAGCCCCGCTACGCAGGGCTCCTATTTCTGGGTGGTTTATAAAAAAAATAACCACGATGGCTAAGGCGGGAGCTTCGCTGCGCTGCGCTCCCGCCTTAGCCATCTAACCTAAACCAATACAGTCGGATTGTGCCAACTCGGAGTAATACATTGCTATTAATTACCTAAGAATTATATCCTGTTCTTATACATTTCCTATAACACAACTCTTTTTTTTTTTTTTTTTTTTTTTTTACGTGTGGAAATCCCCTCGGACCGTCACCCCACCGGGGCTTGCGGCGGGGCGGGGTGTCGGACTCGAACCGACTAAAACCACACGGTGTGCCACTCTGCGCCTGTGAAGGGAGGAATCCGGGAACTGCAGTTATTAACACCCCTCCCAGCGCTTGCCCGCACAGTAGCGGGCACCGTCAGCTGTTAAAATCTCAATTTAGGCGACGTACGGCACACGCGTAACGTCGCCTCCTCGCGGGAGGCCACTAGAGCGGATGGAAGGGAAAGCCCGTCCCGACCATCCGCGGCCACACTCAGGGCGGCATGAGGCGCTGATAGGCGCGCCTCCGCCGCCCGGTTCGCCGGCGGCGGATTGGGTCCGAGTGGATATCATCCTCCCGGGCCTTCTCCGCCACCTCTTCACCTCTTCTGCGAGATTACGTCTTCGCAGAAGGTTGCGACCGCGGTAAAACTCCTGTCGCTACCGGCCATGGAGCGTATGACGGCCGGTAGCGAGAGATCTCCTCCGATGACTGCAGTGAGGGCCCGGCGCTGCGATGCCCAAGCAGGGCAAATCGCCAGCGTATGCTGGGCCGAGTCCTCACTGCAGTCGCAGTGGTGGCAGGCGGGACTCAATTCCCTCCTAGCGACCGAGTGCAGGTACTTCCCGAAGCAACCATGCCCGGAAAGGACCTGCGTCAGTCGGAAGGAAAGGGTCCCGTGCTGCCGCCCTGCCCACTCGAGGATGACCGGCTGGAGAGCCTCCACGGCGGCAAAGCCAGCGCGTGGAGTCTCCAGCCGGAACGACCATCTAGCCATCGTGGCTCGACGGGCGGCTTCACGCCACTCGCGTACCTCTTCGGGCGGAGGGCGATAGCCATACTCCGCCCGATATTCAGCCACCCGTCGATAAACTTCGGCGAGCACTTCCGCCTCCAAATCCCACGGGGGTGTTCCGGCCAGGGCGCACGCTGCCTCGGTCGACACCGTGCGGTATCCGCGTATGGCTCTGACTGCCAGTACCCTCTGAGGCCGCCAGAGGCGAGCCTTATTTAGGGCAGTCAGAGCCGCCACCCACACCGGTGCACCGTACAGCGCCATCGACCGGACCACCCCCGTGTAGAGGTGTCGCGTTGCGACGCTGGCTCCACCCAGATTGGGCAAAAGTCGCCCAAGGGCGGAGGCAGCATCGACCAGCTTGGGACCAAGCTGTCGGAAGTGCTCGTCGAAGAGCCACCTACCGTCGAGGATCAGGCCCAGATACCTCATCTGGGCCCGAACCGGTACGAGGACCGAGTTGACCTCTATTGAGGCGCCGGCGGGTGGACCACGACGGGGCCCATGGAACAATAGGGCCTCCGTCTTGTCCAGGGCCACCCGTAATCCCAGTGCCTCGATGCGCCCAACCACCAGAGAAACTCCCCTGGTGGCCAGGCACGCCGCCTCTTGGAAGTTCGCTCCCCGGGCTGTGACCAATGTGTCATCGGCGTAACAAATTACGCCCAGCCCGGGGGGGAGACGACCTCGCAGGACCCAGTCGTACCCCACGTTCCACAGAAGTGGTCCAAGGACAGACCCCTGCGGAACGCCGCACGACATGGGTCGCCGTCTCAAGACGCCCTCTCGGTCCTCGTACATGACGGTACGCTCCTCTAGATAGTCTGCCACTAGCCGCCTCAGGTACTCTGGCACTCCGTGGTAGTGGAGTGCTTCCCTGATGCAGCTAAATGGCAGACTACTGAAGGCGTTGGCGATGTCCAAGGACACCGCCAACACCACGCCGCCACAGCTCACTGCCTCTTCGGTCACGGCCCTAAGGCGCATCACGGCATCGACCGTCGAACGCCCCTCCCGGAATCCGAATTGGGCGTCCGACAGGTCGGGCCCCACCTCGCAGAGGTGCCGGACGATGCGGGCAGAGAGTATCCTCTCAAAAAGTTTACCCGCCTCGTCCAGCAACACGATGGGCCTATAGGCCGCGACCGAATCGGCAGGCCGTCCCGGCTTCCTCAATAGGACCAGCTTCCCGCTTTTCCAGCACTCAGGGAAGCGTCCGGACGCCAGGCTAGCATCCAACACTTCCCTGAGGCGGTCTGACATATGGTCGAGGGCTCGGGCCATCACTCGGGCTGGTATCCCGTCCGGCCCAGGGGCGGTGTTCTTGGAACGAATCCGCAGAACAGCCGCCCCAACCTCCGATTCCCTAACGGGCGGCACATCGTCCTCTCTACCCCCGTCATCTCCGACCTCGTAGGCCATCGACGGGGGTGTGTGCACCGCCCGCTGCGGGAAGAGGCCCTCGACCACTTCCTGCAGGAAGCTGGGCTGGAGAGTCTCGGTAAGGGGGGGCCCAACGTGCGGAGCTTCTGACGCACCGCACGGTATGGGCGACCCCAGGGGTCACGATCGAGACTCTCCAGCATCTCCTTTCTCTTTACCTCTTTGGCGCGGCAAATGGCCAGCTTCAGAGTTTTCCGCGATTCGCGGTACTCCTCATGAAGCTGGTCCCCGCCACCGTCTCCACGGTGACGTCGCCTGCTGCGAGTGTAGGACCTCCGGGCACGAGTACAAGCCGCACGGAGGTCCGCCAACTCCTGGGACCACCAGTAGACCTCCTTCCGCGGAGGCCGACGACCTTGGATGCGGGGCATGGCCGTATCGCAAATCTGCGTAATCGCATGGCGAAAACGGCCAGCCCCCAGGTCCACGCCGACCTCCTCGGTCGGGGCCTGCGGAGACAGCCAAGAATGAATAATGGCCGCCTCCTCTAGTAGGTCCCTGTCCAGCTTGGCAACAGCCCACCGCGGAAAGCGGGAAGGATGCCGCGCCGTGTGACCCCTACTGGGGCCCTGGGACCGGGAGAGCTCAAATCGGATATACAGGTGATCCGAGAGCGTCTCAACCTCTTCCAGGACACACCAGTTCCTTACTCGTGCGGCAACAGCAGGGGTAGCGAACGAAAGGTCCACTATCGACCCCCCTTGCTGTCGCACGCACGTGTTGGTGGAGCCTCTGTTCAGCAAACAGAGGCCCACCGAAGCCGCCCACTCCTCGACGGCTTCGCCCTTGGCGTCCGTCCCGGGGGACCCCCACGCAATGGATTTTGCGTTGAAGTCCCCCAGCACGAGGACGTGCCCAGACGCTAATCGCCGCATCGAGGTCTCCAAGCTGTTAAGGAAGACCTCGAAGTCGCTCAAACTCCGGTTGGGGGAGAAGTACACACCGTAAACGGTGATCCCCCCCCACTCGGCGGCAACATATCCAGAGCCCTTGTCTCTTAGCGACAAGGGCGGGGAATGAGCCGCCGCGGAACCGACGACTGCCACGGAGCCGTCCCAGTCACCCATCCAGTTTGGACGGGGAGGAACGAAGTAGGGCTCCGCGACTACGGCAACACCGATCGACCACTGCGCCATGGTTTGCAGGAAGAGATCCTGCGCCGCGGCACAGTGGTTCAGGTTTGTCTGGACAAGGAGGTTGGAGACGTGGTCCATTAATGGATCGTCTCTACAACCTCCTCCATGGGCGTCGACGTGGACGGACGGACAACGTCGGAGGCAGCCTGGGTCGCTAGGCTAGCCCCCGACGTCTGCCGAGAAGCGCGGGAAGGCCTGCAGCCCCCCTGCCCCATCTGGTGATTGGCAGGCTTATTACCCGCCGCACATATGGGGCAGTGAGGGGCGGCAGAACACTCTGCCGCCTTGTGCCCCGGTCCTCCGCAGCGGAAACATAATCCGCTGCAGTCAAAGCAACTCTTGCACTTGGCGCGTGTGTGTCCCGATGTGAGGCATTTAAAGCACCTCATCGGCCTCGCCGCCAGGACTGTGATCCTGGCGCTAACGAAGCCAACGAGGAGCCTGCCGGCGTCGCCCAAAATTTTGGCCGACGCCATGGGACAACTTACCCACACAGCGCCAAGTCCTCCCGGACCGGGGCGGATGGTGCCAACCTTGATGTTGTCCGCGTTGCACTGCGTCTTCTCTCTGATAGCAACGCGGACATCATCTACAGTGACGGAGTCGTCCAGGCCCGAAATGCGCAGCTCCGCGCATTTCGTAGGCCTGGAGATCTTCACACCATCCGTGGCTGCGAAGACTCCCCTCAGTTTCTCGGCGAAAGCGTCTGCCGTTTTTGCGCCATCGGCCCCAGGGAACTCCAAAACTCGAGCTCCCGTCTGGGCGAGGCGCAAACGGACCCCTGCTGCTCCGAAATCATCGGCGAGACTGTCCCGGGCCGTCTTAAAGACGGCTGCGTAGGCAGTCGCCTCCGGCGACACCGTTACCACTACGGCCGCGGTCTTAGGCGGCTGCAGCTTCCGCGGCTTTTTCGTAGCGGCCCGCGCCACCGACGACGACTGCGGGCCAGAGGCCGCCTTTTGGGCAGCCTTATTAGCTCGCTGTGGGGACTTCTTCGACTTAGCCCCCCCTACTACCTGCCAACCCTCATTGGAGGGGGCAGATGTGGAGGGGCCAGGCAGAGGTGTTGGAGTTGGGAGCGGAGGGATTTCCGCTCCAGCTCTTGCCACCGCTGTGGGGCCCGCTTTCGGCACAGTCTTCTTGGCCGGAGCCTTCGCCCGCTGCTGCGTCTTGCGCGCGGTGGCAGGGCCCGGCACTGACGTCGCCGCTGCGTATGTCACTCGGCCCCCCACCACGGGGAGCGGGGTCGGCGCTGAGGCGTCCCTCGTCCTCGGTGTCGCGAGCGGCGGCCGAACAATAGGGGCCGGGGGCAGCCTCGCCTCCAGACCCGCGATCCTTCCGTCTACCAGGTTACCCATTGCGTGCAGCATGTACTGCAGCATCTGCTGCAGGACGTCGTCGGGTACCCCGGGGACAGCAGGGGCTGGCTGGGACGCAGACGGGGCTGGCCGGGCCGCAGACGGGGCCGGCCTGGATGTAGACGCAGACGGTGTCGGCTGGGATGTAGACGGGGCCGGCTGGTACGTAGACGGGGCCGGCTGGGACGCAGACGGGGCCGGCCGCAACGTGGACGGGGCCGGACCAGGGCGCTCCGCCCGGAATTGGGCGAACTGAGCACGCAGCTCCGCCACCTGCCCCGCCAAGCAGTCGTTGGCCGCCTGGAGGCGAGCCACATCTCCTATGAGGGCCTCCACGACTCCCGCTATAGTGGAGGAGGAGTCCCTAAGGGCCCTCACAAAAGAGCCCTTTAGGTTTACGGACTTGGTGGCCACCTTTTGAATTATGGCCACCGCCGCATCCGCTCTCTCCTGCAAAGAGGCCAGTGATTGACGCACTGAGTCCCCCGCCACCGGCTCTCCGATCTTGAGCAGGAGACCTGAGATCTCCTCCTCCGCCTGCAATTCGCCGTCAGCCCTGGCTCGTCTGTAAGATTCCGCCTTGCTGAAGACGGAACCTGACGGGGCTGAGGATGGAGTGCGAGACCTCCCTCTGTGGCTGCTTGCGACCTTAGGAGGAGGCATCATCTCCAGGGCTGCGTCGCTGGAGAGCCCGCGTTTGCGGCTGTCGGTTGCCTCCGTGTCCATAAGTTCCAATACATCATTGGAATCACCAGCATTGGAACTACCACCCGCGTCATCCGACGATAAGGTGGATCTGGAACGCGTGCGTTCCGATGTTCTTCGGCTCCCAGCAGTCAGATAGACTCCCAGGAGCCCCACCGATGTAGGCGTTCCAGACGCAGATTCTTCCTCAGTGGACGAGTGGTCATCTGCCTTCCTGAACTGCCCCTTGGCGTTCCTCCCTGCCTTCCTTCTCCGCTGTTTTTCATTTCCGGTATGCTTGCCAGTGTTCGTTTGATTGTTATCGATCGTATTCTTTGAATTAAATTTATCAGTTTCCATAATTAAACCCACGAGTAGGGGAGAACAAAAGGTCCACCCGGGCAGAGATCCCCATTACCCGGGCAAGCGAAGATTTGTGCCCAACCGAGGGGTCCGCAGTTCCCTGGCTGGGGGTGTGCTTGGGACTGAACTACCCTATCTACTACTATCAGCCATGCATCCCCTGGTCACACACCAGAACACGGGATTCGGGGTACTTTTTTATAGAGGTTTTCTTCCTCGCGGTCCGGGCGGTTAAGCCAAGACCCACGGTCCCAGTCGAGTCAGAGACATGACCTAACTCGACGTACCTACTGGGATTACGTTGTGGCGGCGAGGGCAATAAAAGAAGACCTCTTAAATTGTCCGCTCGGAGGCAGGGTGAGTGCTCACCGAGCTCGCCATAGTTCCTTTTCGAGGACCACCTTGCACTCCAACGCGCCTTCTGCTAGAGCAGAAGGACGTTTAGAGTGCGGCATGACGTCTGAACGTCAACCACACGACAGTCTGACATCAGACTCCGTCGGGTATCCCATTTAGTCTGGGGTCTCCTTCTGGGCCTATCCGGCAAGAGTGGCTCTACCGGTATAGCCCCAGAAATCATCGACCCACGCAAGCCCCACCACGACGACAACGTAGGGATACATTGGGGGGATAATTCACAACTCTAACCTAACCTACAAAGTAGACTAACAAAAACATTAGGGTGTTGCTAAATTGTTGTAGTAGTAGTTCTATAATTGAAATGGCGTCGCGTCATTAGTGTTGCGTTTTGGTTCTCCTTTTTTAAGAAAATATGTCCTTTATTAAAAGTGAATATCAAAACGTAATATATAAAAAAATACTCGAAAAGTATTTTTTCGTATATTACGGTGTGTATTACAATAAAAACTAAATTATTTAGCAAAAAATTACACAAAAACTATTTTGAGAGTTTGAAAAAAGTTTAAAACGAATAACGTAAGGAATAACAAAACGCTTAGAAGATGTCAAAATTATTTTCACGTATTTTATTTATAATTTCAAAAAATTATATCTCAAAAACTACGACTTTCCGTAAGTTGAAATTTTAGGAGTAGACTAACAAAAGCAAGAAATATCAAACATAAAATTGTCAACTCTCAAATCGATTGTATAGATTCTAAAGGTTAGCCAACCCTTTTTTTGTGTGGAAATTCCTCGGATACCACCTGCTGGAGGTTATGTCGGACTTGAACCGAAGAAAAACCGCATGCCGATTGCCGCGCCGTCTCGGGTACATGTTACGTACACAACCAGGTGCACGAGTGATGGACTCTAACTTTCATTCTGAAAGACGATTACATTCTCAAGGGTGGCTAGCGGTATGTATAGATCATAAAAGAATAAAGCAGTGAAATTCTTTGACAGTGCTACATATTGTGCCAATTCTAAATTCAAACGAGGACGGGCAGGAAAATAATTATAACGATGTTGAGTTTAGTACTTAATTAAACTGCGATGTTTGTGCCTGTGTTTAACTTTGATAAAGTTTGTAATTTTTATGTGTCGGACCCAGATGTATCAAAGGTAGTATCAGCACTGGTGGATGACGAGGAACCTCAATTTTTAGGAATTTAATCCTTAAGAACATAAAAAAAACTCCTACAAAATTAGCAGAGCAATCTTCTTTAACGTGTATTTTCGTTTGGCAATTTGTGTGATAGGTAATTTGACTCGCCGCGCAACGAGTTGTTTTCGTTAATTTTAAATAAAGTTTTTGTAAAGGCGCACTTTAAATCTAAACTACATATATATTATTACGCGAAGGAAAAACTATGAACCTTCTTTTCTAAAATTATGCGTACGGAGGAGTTTGAAATTTGGCACGGTTAAGGATTCTATGGAGGAGAAGTGCAGAAAGCTACTATTATTTTATTATGATGCTTAAAAATGTATTAAACTAGCTGACCCGGCGAACTTCGTACCGCCATATTTAGATATCTGTCTTAGCTTCCCGTCACGGACATAAAAAAAATGACTTTTCCCGTTATCTTTTTATGTTTCTTTTAAACAAACCTTGTTCTAACAATAACGAACACATAAAAAAAGTATTATTTAATTTGGTGCACCCGATCGGAAGTTATGTGCATACCTACATACATTTCGGCGATTCATTTTTATATTAATAGATAGAAGATTAATAAAAATGACATTCCACACACTATCATGCGTATGACACACACATACACAAATATCCATATACACTAATGTATTTACGTCAAAGTCAAACTACATTCTTCTTCTTCTTTTGATGAGATGGCAACCAACCCAGCTATTTCTGCCTGTTCAATCCTCTCGCCAATGCAGCGTTCACCTTGGGAAATTTGAAATGTCTATAGGCCCATAGTATAAGCATTCAATCGCTTTGCTAGTTCACTAGCGAGAGCATTAAACCACGGCGCTTCACCGTGTTCTATTCTAAGCTACTATAATCAAGCACTTACTGGAGATGCGGGTAGTCCTTGATATCTGCGGTGTTGAGGGGTACCCCTCTGCTGATCCTCTCACCGCGTTCACACATTCATCCTCCTAAATGGCTTACAGGTTCCCGAAGTATCGTAAATTACAACACACCCGATTCAACTATCGCGGATCGCGCCTAAGTGACGTGACTACTAAAACTCGCGAGTCCAACCAGACCAATCATAACGGTAACCAACTAAAAAACCGAATCTGAAGACAATTAGCAAAATTTTCATTAAACGGCACTTTTTCAACGAAGCCCAGCTCGACCGTTCCAAGCGTCTCAATTAGTACTACTGTCAAAGTCAAAACGTCAAACAAGAAAAATGACAGTCAAAAATGTTGCCATTACAATGACGTTAAATTTCTAACACTGCCAATGTCAAGTATTTATAGTCTTGAAATCTCAAGTCTTCGAGTTTTCAAGTCTACGTCGTGATGAAATTAAGGATAGAAAAAAAATGGTCTTTCGAAAAAACAAAAAACGATCTCCCAAAAGCTCCCAAAAGTCTAACTAAAAAGATGATTATTTTTTGTCTATACAATCATACTGAATGTCAAAAGTAGCCATGATGAAATCTTTGATTAAAGAGGTGTAATAGCCAAAAGAAATCCTAAAAAGTTGTAAGTAAAAAAATAAAAAAAATATAGTCGAGTTTCGACCTCTGGGCGACCACTAGTAGGTATCTTATAACGTAACTTTAAGGCAGTTTTTTTTTTATTTGTGTAATAATCTTTGTAATAACTCGTTGTAGAGCTCGTGTAGGACAAAAAAATTGCACCTAAATACCAGCATCTTCTTATATAAATCTGGAAATCTTCCACAATGTTTTTTCCCCCACAGGTGTGTCGTTCCAAGCAACACATTTTCTTGTTTACGCCGCTTTGAGTTTACTTGGAAATATCAAGAATATAATATTATAGGTACCTATTATGTAACGTAATCCATGTAAATAACACGAGTGTAGAACATCATTTGACCTTTGGTTAAGTATTGTAATATTCAATTCAATTTAATTTATTGTATTCCATAATGTACATTTATAAGGTGTTGACTTAGAGATAGGTAACAATTATGGACCCTGTCGGGCACAGCACTATCAGGAGAGAGGAGGAGCCATCCGGTTCGCAGTCTGCAATAATTACTATATTCATTTTATTTGTTTAGAGTTTAAAACTTATCTTCCAGGTATTCCTTGACACTATAGTAGCATTTAATTACTAAAAGCTTTTTCAGCCTGCCAACAAAGCTATTAAATTTATTTTCATTTCTAATGTCGTCCGGTAGCTTATTGTACAGTTTTATTGACATGATCAATGGACCAGAGGAGTGCATTTCTAATCGGGAATTAGGAAGGTTTAATTTATTTTTATATTTGCGTCTGGGGGTCATTTTAGTGTAGATGTTGTCCTCGCGTCTGGTGTAGTGTTCTGGATACTTACGGACAAGCTTACATGCCTCCAGTATATAGATGCATGGCAGTGTCAGCAGTTTTAGATCTTGAAAGTATGGTTTACACGTATCGGTATTTTCTATGTTAACCAAGATTCTTATTAACTTCTTCTGCTGAGTGAAGATTGTGGGGGTGTCTGTACTATTACCCCACAAAGTGACCCCATAGCTGAGCCAAGAGTAAGCGTAGGCATAATACGTGACAAGGGCTGTAGGTAGATCCGTGGTTTTTTTAACTTCACGTAGTGCATACGTAAAGCTTGATACTTTTGCTCTAACCTTTTTTATGTGCGCTTTCCAATTGATATGAGTGTCAATGGTTAGTCCCAGTAAGTTGAACTCGTTAACAACCTCTATATTTACTCCATTAAAAGTGAAATTTATGTTTATTGGTGATTTTTGGTGGGGATAGAAAGTTATCAGTTTAGTTTTAGAGAAATTTATAGCTAAATTATGTTCATTCAACCAGTCCACTGTTTTTGTGAGTGTCTGATGAAGCTTTTCATTGACGTTTGTGTTTTTTGTGCAAGATGTGAGCAAAGAGACGTCGTCCGCAAATAACACACATGGTCCATTTACTACTTTGGGTAACTCGTTTATATATATAATAAACAATAGGCACCCTATTACGCTGCCTTGAGGAATTCAGGCTGTTATGTTTTTCTTATTTGAACGGATTTTCTGTATTTCACAAGTGTCTTTGTTAAAGAATTCTAGTTCTACCGTCTGTGCCCTACCTGTTAAGTATGACTTAAGCCATTCGTAGGCTTTACCACGGATTCCTATTGCATACAACTTCTCTAATAAAATATCAAACTGAACCCTGTCGTACGCTTTGCTCATGTCTAATAGAATACCTATTGCGTATTGTTTATTATTTAATATGTTTAGGGCTTCTTGGATATATTTGTATACTGCTAAAGTCGTCGATTTATTTTTTCGAAATCCATTCTGGCACTCGTCTAATACTTTATATTTTTCACAGAAGTTATACAATCTATTTGTCATTGCTTTTTCAAACATTTTTGAGGCAGTTGGCAAAAGAGCGATGGGTCGATAATTGTTTGGGTCTGTTTTTGAGTTTTTCTTATGTATTGGTTTTACCAAGCTGTGTTTTAATTGGTTCGGGACAATGCCCTCTTTAAATGACCGATTTAATAATATATAGAATGGTAAAGTTAATTCGTCCGCGCAGTGTCTCAGTAAGGTAGGTGGTAGCTCGTCTATACCAAAACTTTTTTTATTTTTTAGTGTTTTAAAAATTGTATTAACTTCGCAAGGATCAACCGGGCTAAGAAATATAGTGTTTTCTATTGTGTGGTGGGTATGTTTTTTGTTTGAAATACTGCTGACACATCGGTGTGAAGTCTCTCCAATTGATGCAAAATAATCATTAAAATAGTTAGCTATTTCGTTGGGCTCAGTTTTTAAGGTATTATTTATGTGCAAATTTATATTTTGTATGATTTTTTTAGGTTTTTTGTTCGTTCGCTCGTTAATAATATCCCACATGGTTTTCACTTTGTTGTCAGCTTTTGACATTCTATTTTTGTAGCGTAATTTTTTTGATGTTACTACGACCTTTTTTAATAATTTCTCGTATCTTTTATAGTAGTTGGTGATAACCTGGTTATTTGATTTTGTAGCTAGCACTTTTAGTAGTCTTTTATTTCTACAAGAGTGCTTTATACCAACCGTTAACCAAAACTTTTTGTATCACTATTTTAAATTTACTTTTCGTATTGGTATATATTGGTTAAGAAAGAGTGGATCTAAGTATGTCGATAAATGTGTCATAGTTTATATTTATGTTAGTGTCTTGTGGAAGAATATTGTTCCATTTCAGGCTAGTTAATTCCGACCTAAATTTGTTCATATTACACTGACTGAAAATTCGTTTCTATACGTACAATATGTTCTGCTTTTTCTGCTGCGGAAGTTCCAGGTGTATGGTTGTCCCGCAATGATCTGAGAACCCTAATTCTTCAACGGTTATATGAAAGTTATAATCATCAAAATTAGTGAATATTAGGTCAAGGCATGTTGCAGTAGTTAGTGATATACGTGTAGGTTTTTTTACGTGTTGTGTAAACCTATATTCCAACATAAGATCTAGAAAATGGTTAGTTTTTGTGTTATTTTTTAAAACATTAATATTAAAATAACTCCTCCTCCTCCTAAAATAACTTTAGTTTTCGAGTACTTATTGTTTATAAAATTCAAGATAAGTTTTAATTGATTTTTAAATACCTCCTCCTCTCCTCTGTTCCAGTATATAGTTACTAATAATATGTTCTCTTTAGGTAGTTCGCAGGCACATACTTCCACAACATATTCAACATACATGTTTGTGATTTCGAGTACTTCATTATGTTCGATGTCTTCGCGCAGTATCTTCTTATAACGATTGTATTACAAACTTGCTGTTGGTATTTCGATCAAAATAAAATAAATAAACTTAACTTTTTTCTTTGTGATTTTCAAAATGGATTAGTTAAATTTTATCTTTGTTCCTTATCGTCATTTCCGTCTTTGAACTTCCTCTACGTGCCACCCAATAGGCATTCCTCAAAAGTTTCCTTGAAAACTATTTTTTGAGATAAAAAGGTTTTCATTATAACTGTAATATAATAGAATTTGGTATTTGGTCTTACATAAAGAAGTTACTTAAAGCGAGAAATCTCTTTGGAACATATTCAATCGCTATCTCCATAATCTCTAACATTGATATGGTAAAGAAATCAAGCAAGACATTTTGCTGTGATAGTGCAATGGACGGCAGTGACAAAATAACTTATGGCCGCTGGTAAAATGAACAAAAAGATGACTTTATCTACAAAAAGCCTTCCAACTCAAGCAGGTTCTTAACAGGTTGCTATTGCACACAAGTGTCATTAACACAGTCGCTGCTTCTGCTCTTTATTCTTCAGGTTGTTGTTTATTATTGTATGTTTATTATTTATCATTGTTTACACGCTATTATATGCAAAACTTATATACAAGTATCAGTTTTTAATGTCAATTGATCGATAGGGAGATAGATATTCTGGGTTGCAGACAGCTCACATCAGAACTAGCTTCATTATACCTACGTAAAAAAATTACACATTAAAAATAATATGTAGGTATTTTTCATCCCACCATCTCTGAAAGAGTATTCTTGCCTTTCGATATCTGAGTGCAAAAGCCGTTTTTATCCGCTAGAGGATAAAGTAAAATTGAATTTAGAACATCGTGTGCACTAAGCTTGTGAAGTCAAAACATCATTAAACCTATTTCCTTTGTTTTTTTTTTAATTGTTAAAAAGTCAGACTCGGAACCTTCTTGGTGTACTTTTTTTGATTTGCTTTGCCAGCGCCATTTTCTTTTCACGTCGCTGAGTTGGGATGAAAAGTTACGTGTTGCACTCGAGTGCAAAGATTTTTAAACCTCGTGCTCTTTTCATTCCCTCGCTGACGCTCAGGACTCTAATATTTAAAGCCTTCGCTTGCTTAGTCATCAAAATTGAGCACGCGGTTAAAAAGCAACTTTGAACTCTTGTATAACAAATAACTATTATTTAAATTTAATTTTTTTTCCTGCACAAAATACAATTAATATGAGAATAATTCACATGTTAAGATTACAGATAAGAAAACAAAGGCAGAACCTTTAACGCATGAAGCGTTTACCATACCTTGTATTGAAACTTGTATTCAACAACAATAATAAAAAAAAACTTTTTGTTAATACCTACCATAAAACCTGACTGCGCACCGATATAGTATCATCATAAATATTAAAGAAGCTTCCTTATTATAAGGAGTCGTATAATATAACTAGCTGAGCTCCGCGGCACGACATCAACCGCGGGCAACGCCGCGAGGCAAAGCTATTCTAATAAAAACTAAAACCCAACTACGACAAAAAACGACACTGAAAAAGTATAAAACAAGTTTGAAAAGCCGTAGTCACACGTTGTTAAAGTGTTATGGTGCGTTTCTATGTAAAGTGTGACTACGGCTTTTCAAACTTGTTTTATACTTTTTCAGAGTCATTTTTTGTCATAGTTGGGTTTTACTTTTTACTTTTTTTTATTTAAAATGTTTTGGTGCCGTTATGAATATATAATAATAGGTCTTTACCTATGAAATTGCCGTTTTGTATGCAATAAGTGAAAGTACTTATTTTTTCAAACTTTTTTATTTCTGTTATTCGAAGTAATCACCCATGCAATTGACGCATCTTTGGCAACGCATGGGCAGTTTATTGATGCCCTTAATGTAAAAATCAGCTGGACGGGAGGCAACCAACTCTTCAAAGGCATTTTGTACTGCCTCTCGGGAATTGAATTTTTATTCACTAAAAAGTTGTCTAAATTTTGGAAAAAGTCATAGTCGGTATGTGCAAGGTCTGGTGAGTATGGCGGATGAGGGAGAGCTTCCAACCCCAGCTCTTGCAGCTGCTTCACCACAACGCGCGACCCCATACTGCGTAACAGACAGTCTCCAAGCTGCAAGAGCTGGGGTTGGAAGCTCTCCCTCATCCGCCATACTCACCAGACCTTGCACCTACCGACTATTACTTTTTTCTAAAATTTAGACAACTTTTTAGTGGGTAAAAAATTCAGGCAGTGCAAGATGCCTTTGAAAAGTTTGTTGCCTCCCGTCCAGCTGATTTTTACAAAAAGGGCATCAATAAACTGCCAATGCGTTGGCAAAGATGCGTCGATTGCATGGTTGATTACTTCGAATAACAGAAATAAAAAAGTTTGAAAAATAAGTACTTTCACTTATTGCATACAAAACGGTAATTTCATAGGTAAAGACCTATTATATATATATTTGAAATGTACAAGTAACACACCCTTTCCAATAATACCAAACACGGCATATTTATTTCAAATTTATTTTTTAAAACAGTACTTTATGGCGGCTAGAGGGTGCCACATTAGATTTAGTGACACGTCATCTAGCCTTTAACCAGCGGACGATCAAGACGCTTCTAACAATACCTCATTTGTCTAGTTCTAATAAGTATTTAAGGAGCTATGAGGGAACAAATGAACATACATACATACATACGTACATAGCCTGTCAAAATCATAACCCTCCTTTGGCTTTGCCGTAGTCGGGTAAAAACTAGCCTTAATCACTCCTTATATCATCAGCTATCTATCAATGAAAGTGCCGTCAAAATCGGTCCGGCCGTTCCAGAGATTAGCTAGAACAAACGGACAGACGAACAAAAAAAAATATAAAATAATCTTTTGATGGAAGTGTCGTATATACCTTCATTTGCATTAAGTGAAAAGCTGTTAATTCAAAATTACAAACAGACACTTACATTTTATTTATTTGTAATTGTATACATAACTAGCTTTTACACGCAGCTTCGCTCACGCAGACTTTCATCCCCTGATTTACCCCCTTAGGGGTGGAATTTCGAAAATTCCTTTCTTAGTGCTCCCTTACGTTATATAAAGAACCTACATGCAACATTTCAGGATTCTAGCTTCAGCGATTTGGGCTGTGCGTTTATCTCTGGGTATGTCAGTCAGTCAGTCAGTCAGTCACCCAGTCACCTTACTCTTTTATATTTATAGATTTTAGTATCATCGCCATGAGGAAGATATTACTTTGAAAATGTAATACATATCATCATAGTCAGCCTTTTATAATAAGAAGGTATAAACAACGTTAAAAATTCTTGATTATTTTTTACCCGATTACGGCAAAGCCAAAGGAGGGTTATGGTTTTGACAAGCAATGTATGTATGTATGTTTATCTGTTCCCTTATAGCTCCTTAACTACTTATTAGAACTGGACAAATGAGGTATCGTTAGAAGCGTCTTGATCGTCCGCTGGTTATAGGCTATACGACGCCGACCTGTCACTGAATCTAGTGTGGCGCCCTCTAGCCGACATAAAGTCATCATCATCATCCTCAGCCCGTCACAGTCCACTGCTGAACATAGGCCTCTCCCAAGGAACACCAGAGAGCCCGGTCTGTTGCTTTCTGCATCCAGTCGCTGCCAGCCCTCTTACGTAAATCGTCCCGCCATCTGGCCAGAGGGCGTCCCACACTACGTTTGCCAAGACGCGGTCTCCACCCTAAAAAAAGCTTACTCCAGCGGCTGTCTGTTCTGCGACATATGTGACCAGCCCATTGCCACTTCATCCTACCAACTTTCAGAGCTATGTCGGTCACTTTGGTTCCCTGACGGATTACTACGTTACGAGTTTCGTCCTTTAGAGAGACTCCAAGCATAGCTCTTTCCATGGCACGCAGAGCGACTTTGAGCTTCTGGATTAACCCTAGAGTCAGTGTCCACGTCTCGGCACCATACGTCATTACAGAGAGGACGCACTGGTTGAAGACTTTTGTCTTCAGGATCCGACGAAAATATGTAGTATAACTTTTTAAACGCTACCCATCCTAACTGGATCCTCCTATCGGCTTCCTTCTCGAAGTTGTATCTACCGAACTGCATTAGTTGCCCGAGATAGATATATTCTTTGACAACTTGGAGAGGCGTGCCATTAATGACTACTGACGACATAAAGTACTGTATTAAAAAATATATTTGAGATAAATATGCCGTGTTTCGTATGATTGGAAAGGGCGTTACTTATACATTTCAAAAATAAATTATATTATTAGCATTTGCTACTTTGTCCATATTTATTCGATAAGTGTGATATTTCTACGGTATGCTTTTGTTCCCTCATTCTTTCCAAACCACTAGTCAGAATAAGACTAATGAGGTATCGTTAGAAGCACCTTGATCGTCCGCTGGTTATAGGCTATATGACGTGTCACTGAATCTAATGTGCGCCCTCTAGCCGACATTAAGTACAGAGTACTATATTAAAAGATGGTTGTCTGTAAAGTCTGTTTACGGACGATAGTTTAACGTGACAACGTCATAACGAAACATTGATGAAATTATGAGAGACAGATGCGGCGGAAGCGCCGCATCTATCTCTCGCCACATGACGTCAGGTAACGTTGCATGAGTCATGTTTTTTCGTGAGTGCAGCCGGCTCGATCGAATTATAAGACGTTGTCACGTCAAAAATTAATTTGAGATAAATATGCCAAACAATGTGTGACTACGGCTTCTGAAACTTGTTTCATACTTTTCAGCGTCATTTTTTGTCGTATTTGGATTTTAGTTTTTTGGTTATGTCGTAATTAACGTTTTGAATAAGACTGATAAAATATAATGACATGTTTATAAAAGGTCAGACTTAAAGCGTCTGGTATCAGCCAGTATTTCTAAAAGATCTAAGGAATATAAGTTTGTAAGGTATAGAAGTCAGAAAAAAAATCTTCAATGTTCCGGGAAGAAAACAAAGGTTTCATATAAAAAATTACACAAAATAAATTAGCATCTAGAAAACCTGTTACAACTTCTAACATTTTTTTTACCACCGTCAACAACCCATGGTGTCTCACTGCTGGGCTCGGGTCTCCTGTCAGGAGTGGGTTAAGGCCATACGCCCCCACGCAGGCCAAGTGCGGGTTAGGGACTGGCAAGACAACGTTGTGGCTAGGTAATCTTGCCGTTGGATGTTTTTAAGCCGCTTAAAGGCCTTGCGACTAAGCTTCACAACCATTGTTGTTGCTTTTTATAATTTATAAATATTGTAGTTAGTTACTCTCTCTGGTCAAATTAAAAATAAAAGTTTGACGCTTATTAAATCTCTGTATCCCCTAAGTTTATCTAAGTGCTCCCTTCTTTTTGCGTCATATCTACGACTAATATTTGACTGAAGTCTTATCTAAAACACTTTTTTGTTAAACAGGTGCAGAAATTGAATTTCAATAAAAATAAAACAAAAATAATTGAAAAATAAGTCTTTAATATCAATCACATATATCAATAATACATGTTAACATTACAACAAATACTTATTGCTAACAAACTAACTACGCATATCGTGTGGGAGTAATTTGTTACGCCTGATCGTTGACTTAAAACTACAAGAATTATAATAATTTCCTGTATGCAACTTATTTATTAATTATCCTAGTAAATCACTGTGCGATATGCATAGTTAGTTAGTAGTAATACTCATAATTATTAGGCTATTTGGTGAGAAGTGATAAACGTCCACCACAATCACAGCTTGTTCGATGCACTTCGAGAACTCTCCAGACTCAGTTGTTACTTTTTACTGTGAACAAAGAAAACATAATTTTATAACTGTAGGTAAAAAACAGAAGACATGAATTTATTCATGTCTGTTTCTGAGACAGACCTTTCATTATACAGTAGCACTAATGAATAATGATAGTTTTGTGACATTTATTAGTGAACACAGAAGTGTGCACACCAACTCACCAACCCTTTGAACCATTTGATGTTAGAGCTATGAAGAAGGCGACTATCACAATGAGCTAGTGTAATAATAATATTAGCAAAGACAGCTATTTAAAGTTAAATAGCTGTAATACAAGCTATAAGTACAAAAATGTCTCATTATATGGTGGGAAAAAAGGCTGCTATACTCTTCAGAACGTCAATTTCGTTATTCTGAAGAGTACCATTCTCTAAAATTCAAAGAACGAATTCTGTCAAATACGTGACTCTAGACATTCTATAATTAGACATTTTACTGCGATTTTATTAGTGAAACACTGAACTTAAAGTAATGTGGTATTGTAATTATATTCTCAAAAGTAAACAATATATATCTAATTGTTACAATAGAACTTAACTAAAATGACGAGTAAATGAAAAACTTTGTCTAATTGGACGCTGGTGTCTTCATCTGTATTCCTGAATAGGTGTAGGTACAGAAAGTGCGGAGACTCTGCCAATGCCATTTATTTTACCTATAATTATAACTATATTTTATTTTATTGTGCCATACACAGCAAGTGCAGTTTAGATTAAATTAATATGTACTGTATGTCATTCTTAACTTATTAATTTTTATAAATTGCATACGGTTTTACAAAACCCTATCAAATAACAAAGATTTCAGAAAATCCTTAGTAACAAAGGTTTTTTTTTCACAAAATGATTTTTTTATACGTTTTATAAATAGTAATTACTTAGTCGGCATACGTCATTCTATTACATTTATATGATTTTACAAAACAACATCTAAACCTGTCGGATTAAATCGGTCATTTTGCAAAAACATAATCTTAACTTATGTTTTGATTTTCTTGGAAACATCAATTAGACATATTTTTCTATGTCCTAGACGAGGAGAATAAAATCATGAGTGCAATGAACGACGACATCTGACAGTGTTAGGTCAATTCAATATAACATTTTTTATCGATGTCAATGATATATTATAACTAATAAAAATAAAGGATGGTGTTGTTAAAAACAACCGACATGGAATAATAGTGATATTTTTAGTTTGAGATCTGATAAAGCTCTGCTACCGTCTTCATTTCAAAACGTTTTAAAATCCTTCGCTTACAAATTATTGGTGTAACATGTATGTTCTAAGTGAGTTTTAAATATGTGACTTTAAAGGGTTATTACAGTAAAGAACATGTATATTTACCCATAAGATGACGCGTGAGCCGTTGCAGTGGCAGTTGCAGTAGCAGTAGCACTGCTTCCACCGTAGTTGCCACCGCAACCTCCACCGCAACCGCCACCGCCGTGATCAGGGCCACCTCAGTTACCACCTCCTCCATAGCCTCCACCGCCCCCTCCTCCGCCGCCGTAGCCACCACCGCCGCCGTATCCACCGCCTCCGCCGTAACCACCACCACCGCCTCCGCCGTAACCACCACCACCGCCGCCGCCGTAACCACCGCCGTATCCACCTCCTCCGCCATATCCTCCTCCTCCATTATATCCTCCTCCTCCATTATATCCTCCTCCTCCATTATATCCTCCGCCTCCGCTATGACCACCTCCGTGGTGGTGTCCGCCATGACCTGGAATTACATCATTTTTAAAATTTGAATTTACTATGTCAATCATACGATTAATTTTCTACTATACTACGTACCGGACGTTGTTATCACAAAATACGAAGATATTATGTTAACTATGTTGCTAGTACTAGAAAGCAGTTTTAAATGTAAGGTATAAGTTAAATGTCAATAGAAATGAGATTGTTTTTATACATAGCACCTACAGATGCAAACGTGCAGTAGCGTTAACATAAAACACTTATGCCAAGTCACATTTATTATAGCAAGTATGACCAACGGTAATAAAAGACTCAGATTTAGCCGAATTGTTATAGACGTTTTGCTTTTTTTTTCAAACCGATTTTAGGCAAGTGCTCTTTAATTGTATTGATACTAAACAGTTATTTTGTTTATTGTAGATGACCGAGATTTCAGAACAACCGTTGTCAAATATGTAAATTGTACTACGTGATAAATGTTAAGATATTAACAAAAGTGTGCGTGTGAGCGTGTTCTAATAGGTGTGCTAGTAAGCAGTGCAGTGCATTCGTACCATGCTGTTTAACCACTTTAACGATTATAGTTTTTGAGGGTTCTTCATAGGCTTCATTGTAACCACCGTGGCCTCCGCCATATCCACCACCGTGGCCTCCGCCTCCACCGAAGCCGCCACCGTAACCTCCTCCGTAACCTCCACCGTAACCTCCGCCATGACCTCCGCCGTAACCCCCACCGTGACCACCGCCTCCGTAATCCTCATAACCTCCTCCTCCCCCGCCGAGACTAAACCCGCCACCGAGGGAAAGGCCTCCTCCGCCATTACCTAAGAGTTTCTTTATCAACAAATGGCGCTTCTCTCTTGTATGTCCTGGTTGTTCTTCTTGATCTTGAAGACGCTGTGCAGAAAATAAAACATTACAGATTATTATATGATAACGCCAATAGGCTACACAAGAAAACTTTCATAGAAACTTTAAATAGTCTAGTCTAAGAAGGTAATAAGAAAATGAACCAAAATTTAAAAATATGTAATTGTGTTCAGAATCACAAAGTAAGTTTATCTTTAAAATGGACTTTTTGAATTTACCTAAACATGAAACAATACAATTCTCTTGAAACTAACTTGTAAAAACCAAGCAAAGTTATTTTTTTAAACTTAATTACAACGGGTCTAATCAAGTAATAAACATATAAAAAATTCAGCCACTATAAGAAAACTAAATCTGCTGACTAAAAGCAGATATAGTCAAAATATTCTATACTGTGATCATCTTGTCATGATACTTATAAAACGAAACATAACTACCGGTTATTACTCTAATATTAAATATTCATATTCATTTACAGTCACGTTGGTAAGCATTCGGTATGGTTATAAAGACGTATCTACGTCTTAAAGTGTCTCTTTAACAGCCTACAATTATTACTTCACTAGCCAAAACAGGAACTTAGCATTTGAGTTTATCCTTACTAATGTTCTAAGTTCTAAATGAACGAAAATAAGTCTTTACATTTATTTGTTTGTAACGCCTTTATTTCAACTACTGAACCGATAATCATGAAATCTAGCAAATTAATAGTCAGAACTACATAAAAGAAAATAGAATACTTAAATTCCCGAAAATGCTATTCCTAAGAGATAACGGATTAATTGGTGTGCATCTGGACTAAGGGCCCATTTTTTAAATTTAGGCGAAACGGTATAAAATTCAAAAGAACTGCCCCTAGGTCAATGCTTTTTATTTTAGAATTTAGTTAAGAATTTCTTAAAAGCTTTAAGAAAATCCCTAAACTGTAGAATACGACATTACGGATTTATGGCTCCATAATATAGGGCCCTCAGTTCAGTAATGTCTCTACGGAGGAATCAGCAAAAAATGCAATTATCGAAACAAATACGTTACTAAAACTTTATAATATTTTAGTTAAAAACCTTTGTGAATTAGTTAAGAAGAAAAATTGAGACAAAAGCCAATTTTTAAAATGTAAATCAAAGTTGATTTTTTCTAAAACGTTTGAACTGAGAGCCCAAAGTTTTTCGCCTTTACTGACTTAAGTCAACCTCACATATTAACGCAAACTATACTAAGTTTTTTTACTATTTTTTAACTAAAACCTGACATTTCATCCGTCGTTCTCAATGCTATATTTTAAGAGAAAATTGGTTTTGTATTATTCAAAGGAGAATATTTTGTAGGGTATACATGATTTTTTAGTTTTTTAGGACAGATCCCTTTGCATGTACCCATATACAATATTTTTTAAGCGACTGTAGCCCACCTAGAAGAAACGAAGCAACCTAATAGGTATCGTAAAAAAGGAAAGGCCAGACAAAGACTCCACATGACTGAGCACCGATGACGTTTTCTATACAAATAATTAAAATTGGAGTGTCTGTTTGTAGTATTGAAATAACCGATTTTACTTAATGCATATATATGTATACACGGCAGGTACATATACCAAATAACATTTTTTAAAATTTTAGTCTGTCTGTCTGTTTGTGTGTGTGTCTGTAATGTATACATATATATGCATTAAGTAAAATCGGTTATTTCAATACTACAAACAGACACTCCAATTTTTTTATTTGTATAGAAAACGTCATCGGTGCTCAGTCACGTGGACTCTTTGTCTGGCCTTTCCTTTTTTACGATACCTATTAGGTTGCTTTGTTTCTTCTAGGTGGGCTACAGTCGCTAAAAATATATTGTATATGGGTACATGCAAAGGGATCTGTCCTAAAAAACTAAAAAATCATGTATACCCTACAAAATATTCTCCTTTGAATAATACAAAACCAATTTTCTCTTAAAATATAGCATTGAGAACGACGGATGAAATGTCAGGTTTTAGTTAAAAAATAGTAAAAAAACTTAGTATAGTTTGCGTTAATATGTGAGGTTGACTTAAGTCAGTAAAGGCGAAAAACTTTGGGCTCTCAGTTCAAACGTTTTAGAAAAAATCAACTTTGATTTACATTTTAAAAATTGGCTTTTGTCTCAAGTTTTCTTTTTAACTAATTCACAAAGGTTTTTAACTAAAATATTATAAAGTTTTAGTAACGTATTTGTTCAGATAATTGCATTTTTTGCCAATTCCTCCTTAGAGACATTACTGAACTGAGGGCCCTATATTATGCCGCCATAAATCCGTAATGTCGTATTCTACAGTTCTGGAATTTACTTAAAACTTTTAAGAAATTCTTAACTAAATTCTAAAATAAAAAGCATTGACCTAGGGGCAGTACTTTCCGAGATCTAGGCTATGCCATTTTTTGCAAGCGTCTGAACTGAGGGCCCAAGTTATTTGATCATAAATTCAATAAGATTAAGAAATTTATGACCCATTGCTTTAGATTTTAACTATTTTTAACTAATTCCTATTTGAATTTTATACCGTTTCGCCTAAATTTAAAAAATGGGCCCTCAGTTTCCAAGTGTTCAAAAAATTAGTTCAAGCTCATTTACTTATTGTCGTGACATCAGACTCTAATGAGATGCTTACTTTTTTTGATACTTAATAAGCAACATCTTAGAAAAAAATAATGAAATATTAGCTTTCGATGCCGCTTACTCCTCATAAACTAATTTAACATTCCGGGTTATATTTTTTTCTACCTTGTAACGGTATAATATCATGACAATCAGAGTAGAGAATAGAATCAACCGATTAATCAATAAATCAAATCAATTAATTTGTAGACAATAACATTTTTTGGGCAAGTGATGCTACTCTTCTTTTAAAGGAATTCCAAAATTACTATACCAACATAATTCCCTTGAATTCTAAAATAAGATAGCAATGTGGAAGTGGTTTAATTTTACATAAACATAAACAACATAATCACCTTGACATAAATGGGCTCCGGGTTGCCTTTTAAGGATCTTTCTTCGGGCTCAGGGCGGCCATACTGAGACAGGTTCGGCTGTGCTAAGAGTATCAGTATTGGGAACTGCCTCGACCGGTCCGTCGAGTGAGTTCTCGATTCCTTTGGGGGAGCGAGCACCGGCGCGACTAAAACCACTCTTTCGCCAACATCCAGCGAATTGTCCCCTACAGAAGGTGCCGCAACGGCGAATGTTGCCAGCGCCAGCGCGCTCACTACTACACCACTGTATCCCATTGCGATCACTGACGCAGGACTAACAAAGCAAACCCATTTATATGACGCGATTTTCCTGCGACGAACGACGTCACCGACTACCTACTGTTTGATCACTTGGATCACTTCGCGGAATGATCAATTCCCACGATGACGCTTGGCAAACAGTAAAATAATTTGTTTCCAATATGACGATTACTAATCTGTGTTCACGTATTAGATGCATTGGCTACATAGGAAGAACAAAATAGAAATATTATGTAGGAGTACGTGAGACACAATAAGAAAAAACGTGATCTTGCACGCCTGCCAATTTACGGAGTCTGTTCACGTATTAAGCTGGTTATTCCCATAAACCGGATATACACACAACGTTGTTTGGATACCTACGTATTAAATTAGAACTGGTTATTTATGTTTTGTTGGAGATTCACTTGAAGGCTTTTTTGTTTCACAAAGAGTTAAACTTTATTCTGTATACAAATTGTGTACTGCGAACAAAGTTTCGTAATTGATAGACGTAAGTAATGAAATAATTACTTGAACGTTTATTGTTCTAACACAATATACCTTTCTTCAATGTTTCCAATTAATATTAATATTCGCGAAGCAATAAAAATACAAAGTTATTAAGTTTACATGTACCCTGGTCAAATCCTAACAAATTGAAATCGATAGTGTTGAGATAAGCTAATATTTTTTTGCAATACTTACAGTTTATATAAAAATATTGTATATTTATATGGGCCTACCAAAGTAGCTCTACTCTGCCTGATGGAAAGCAAGAGTAGTGGTCACCACTACTGCTCTTGCTAAGTATGCTAAATACTAAATTGCATTGTCTGCATTCGCAATGAGTATGGTGATACTCATTGCGAATGCAGACAATGCATTAATTCAGCACATTGGCTTACATTATGGCGGCCTATTGAGATGCTTCAATATCATTTGGCCTCAGGTCTCACACTCAAGAACGAAACAAGATAGCACGATTGGTAAATTTTAGGGTGATCTTCTGTGCAATGGTAGTACCACCCCGATCGAGTCGACCTTTTAGTGATGAATTCAGCGTGGCTCTACTACCTTGAAATCGAATCCGAGCCTCCTGGGTTAGAGTCACTTATATATCACGAGAGTATTTATATTATTAAGAGAATGAAAGATACATATAAATTTAAGAAACATATTTTACTAGCTAAGCCCCGCGGTGTTACCCGCGGTACAACAACAACTGCGATTAACGCCGTGGCGAAAAGTTAAAAAAAAAAATGTAAAAAAAAAAATTGTAAAAAGTATCCTATGTCCGTCTCCTGGTTCTAAGCTACCTCCCCACCAATTTTCTGCCAAATCGGTTTAGCCGTTCTTGAGTTATAAATAGTGTAACTAACACGACTATCTTTTATATATATAGACTAGCTGACCCGGCGAACTTCGTACCGCCATATTTACATATCTGTCTCAGCTTCCCACAGGCAGTGTACAGTCGCGGACAGCAAAAAAGACTTTTCCCGTTATCTTTTATTTTTTTTCTTTCTAGCAAAAAAGAATGAATGAATCGGACTATGTATTATTGAATTACAACTAAGTACATATTTTGATTTTCATCCCCTCTCTCCAGGAAACCGTGCTGAATTTCGGGATAAAAAGTATCCTATGTCCTACCTCGTAGTATGAACTCAAATCATGCCAAGTTTCATTTGAATCCATTCAGTAGTTTCGGCGTGATGCGCAGCCAAGATACAGACAGACAGACGGGCAGACAGACAGACAAAAATGAAAGAAAAATACAGTTTTGGCTTCAGTATCGATAATAGAGAGCCCTCCAAAAAAATTTTCTTTAATGTACAGAATTGGACCTGTTAAATTTTTATTATAAGTATTGATTTCTCAAAAGACAAAAAAATTGTCTGGCCCTGACGATAAACGAACCATTGGAGATATACAAGATCGTTTAACTGTTTAATAATAAAATTAAAAGTCCCGCTATATGATGGCTTCAATAGTTGCCAAAAACGTACATTACATACATTATTCACCCGAAATTAGTAAAACTGGAAGTTATTTCCAAGATTCTTATAAGGCATCTTGTCTCTAAAGAAAAGCCTGTGATAATCATGGCTATATACGGCAATTAAGTTGTCATTGAAGAGGTTAATGGAACTAGAAGCGTAGTATGAAACAGCATCTGCTTTAATGCATGAGGGAACATCATTACTTCGTCTTAACATTAAGACAGTACTAATAATTACAGACAGGCTTGCATTATATCATTATGAAGCTAAAGGTAAATTACCTGATCCATGTCTTTACATGACTGTATACTTTACAGTCATGTAAAGACATGTAAAGTACAAAGTAAGTATAAAAAAATATATATAAACAAGTTTTATTCTGCTCTATGTTTTCTTATTTATAGTCCATTGGCTTAGATACGGTCACCTTGATCGCACCGCCGCGCCGCCGTCGCGTCGCGTGCGTAAAGCCGTCAAAATATCAAAGGGCCCGCCTGCGGCTTACACCCACAAGCAAGTATGATTTTTTTTTGTAAATTCACGCCGTTGTATGAATTAATATATTCGTATTTCATAACAATAACCACAATTGCCTTTGACTGCCTCGTTGGTCTCGCCTCGCGGTTGGCGTGTGCGACTGCTGATCATGAGGTCTCGGGTTCGATGCCCGGGTCGGACCAAATGTTTGTATGATCTACAAATATTTGTTTCGGAGTTTGGGTGTTTTCTATATATAATATGTATGTATTTACAAAAAATAATAATATACCTATATATGTATTTGTATCAGTTGTCTAGTACCCATAACACAAGCTCTGCTTAGCTTGGGACTAGATGGCGTTGTGTGTTAGATGTCCAATTATTTATTATTATTGTTATTAATTGCTTTCGGGTGCACTGACACTATCTAAACGAATGGACTATACAGTCTATTTCAATTTAGCCTTTGACTGTAATAGGCTGACGATGTTGAGTTTTTAGGGTTCCGTGCCAAAGGCAAAACACGGAACCCTTATAGATTCGTCATGTCTGTCTGTCCGTCTGTCTGTCTGTCTGTCTGTCCGTCCGTATGTCACAGCAACTTTTTTCCGAAACTATAAGAACTGTACTGTTAAAACTTGGTAAGTAGATGTATTCTGTGAACCGCATTAAGATTTTCACACAAAAAAAAAAAAACAATAAATTTTGGGGTCCCCATACTTTGAACTGAAACTCAAAATTTATTTTTTAATCAAACCCATACGTGTGGAGTATCTATGGATAGGTCTTCAAAAATGATATTGAGGTTTCTAATATCATTTTTTTCTAAACTGAATAGTTTGCGCGCGCGAAACTTCCAAAGTGGTTAAATGTGTCCCCCCCCCCTTTTAACTTCTAAAATAAGATAAGAATAATAAAACTAAAATATATAAATGATGTAGGTACATTACCATGCAAACTTCCACCGAAAATTGGTTTGAACGAAATATAGCAAGTAGTTTTTTTTTAATACGTCATAAGTCGTAAACTGCAATTTACCTTTCATTCAATCAACACAAATATTAAAATAAAATAAAAATTAGGTATAATATGTTACTTGCTGCTGCGGAACCCTTCATTGGCGAGTCCGACTCTCACTTGGCCGCTTTTTTCTTTTTAGATAAATACAGTATTCAAATAAATAAAGAAGCTTTTATGGGTTACTTATATGGGAGAGGCCTATGACCAGCAGTGGCCTGCAATAGGCTGATAATGATGGTGACGATATACTTATATCCTGATAAAATTGTAACAAAGGCGAAGTTAATGTATTTTTTTTACAACTCCTTATAAAAAACGAAGTTAATGTAACCCCAAAGTAATTCCTATCAGAGAGCCATGTCGTTATGCCGAGATCTGCGATGTACACTTTTGATCTAGGTCTGTCAGTTCCCGTACCGGCTCTGCCTATATATACTGCTAATGCTGGAGTTGTGTTTTAAAACAGAAAAGAAAAAAAGAAAGACCGCGCGATCGGCTATATAATATCACGTAAATACAAATAGGAGCTGAGCATAAAAGAAAAATGTTGTAAAAACCAGTAAAATTAATTACTTTTAGCTAGTAATAAAGAATAATTATATAAGATACAATATGTTATGTTGTAAATATTGATAATGTTGGATTTCGAACGTCATTGTAATGGCAACATTTTTCGATTGTCATTTTTTTCGTGTTTGACGTTTTGACGTTTGAGGTTAAAAGAGTACGAGAAAGACGCGTGTTGTGAACGGTCGACGATTGTTGTTTGAGAACCGTAATTCATTGATATTAAGCTAATTGTATTGTCCATCGACCCGGTCCCTTTAGTGATTTACCGTTTTGTGTTAGGTCGTGGACTCGCGAGTTTTGTAGGCGCGTTCCGCGATAGCTGAAGCGAGTGAGTTGTAATTCGAATATCCGTGATAGCTGATACGAGTTTGTTGTAATTCGAATACCTTGGAATTTGTACAGCACTTTAGGAGTTTATGATTGTGTGACGACGCAGAGAAGAAACTACCCAAGAGATCTCTTGGAACGCCGAGAACAGGACGCCACACAACTCCAGTAAGTGCTTGATGAATTTAGTTTAGATTAAGAACACGGTGGATCGCCGAAAAAGCTCATTCCTCTTGCCATTGGACTAGTAGCGAGTTAATGCTTATACTCAGGGGTCCTATAGGTATTACAAGTATCACAAAGTGATCGCTCCTTTGGTGAGAGGACTGAACAGATAATAAAACACCGGCCAAGTGCGAGTCGGACTCGCGCACCGAAGGTTCGGTAAATTTTTTTCTGTTACCTGTGCTGTAAGGCGTAAGCTATTGCTTCTTACCAAATTTCAATTTTCTATGTCAACAGGAATAGGTTTTCATTCCCTTGCGAGTAGTGGCGAGTTTCAAATATGCGGTACCTTTGCGTTTCGCGTTGACTTAGAATTTTTTTTTTACAGCTTAAAGGCAATTAGAGCTAATTATTTTATATGAATTTCAACTTGATACCTTTACGCGTTCATGAGGAAAAGAGTAATACATAATTTTATAATTAATAAAAATAATATGTAATGTAACTAAAAATTTAAGGTTTTCGAAATTTCTAGGTCGACTGAAAGTATCTTTTAGGTTTTGATTCCCTTGCAAGTAGTTGCGAGTTTGCAAATATGGGGCTTAAGTTGCTGTTTCTTTAGATTGCGTTAACATAGAAGTTTGATTTTGTAACAGCTTAAAGGTATTATAGACCTGAGTATTTGATATGAATTTCAATTTGATACCCCTACGAGTTGATGAGGAAAAGGGTAGAAAGTATTGTTTTTTAAATATTTTTATTATAGGATGTAATTAAAAAAATAAGGTTTTTCGCAATTTTTACTTTATCTGTACTATAAGACGTTGCTTTGTACCAAACTTTAAAATCTTGAGTTCACGGGATGTACCCCGTAGGTTTTGATTTCCTGGCGAGTAGTTGCTAGTTTCAAAATATGAGGCTTAAATTACTGTTTCTTTTGATTGCATTAACATAAAAGTTTGATTTTGTTACAGGTTAAAGATATTATAGACCGGAGTAGTTGATATGAATATCAGTTTAATACCTTTACGCGTTCATGAGGAAAGGGGTGGTAAGTTTAAATAATTTAAAAATATTTTTATTCTATGATGGAACTAAAAATGTATGCTTTTCGCAATTTTTCCTTTATCTATGCTATAAGATGATGTTTCGTACCAAATTTCAAGATCCTGAGTTCACGGGAAGTACCCTGTAGGTTTTGATTCCCTTGCGAGTGTCGCAAATTTGCAACATAAACGGCTGTATCTTTTGATTGCGTTGGCTTATAACTTTGATTTTTTCACAGCTCCAAAGGGCAGTAGACTTGACTATTTCATATGAATTTCAGCTTGATACCTTCACGCGTTCCTGAGGAAAAGGGTCTTGAGAGACAGACAGACGGACAACAAAGTGATCCTATAAGGGTTCCGTTTTTTCCTTTTGAGGTACGGAACCCTAATAATAATAAATATTCAACAGTAGACAGCAATTAGTTTGATTGCTAGATTGCAATAGTGGTCCGAGGGCTGGTACCCATTTTCGGGTAGGTATTTGAGGCAAGCTGCAAACTTGTCACAGACCTCTCCTATTATACCCCAACACGGAACTGCAGACCTGGCTGGTGAGTAGCGGGGCTTAATCAAAATATAAAAAATTTCAAATTTTTTTTTTTTTTCAAAAATATATTCGTCTGTCTTTTTGATAATCTTAATTTTTAGTTATTTTAAATAATACCCTATTAAAATTTCAAGTTGCCTCAAATATATTTTTTATATTTTTTGCGACATATTTTTGCACGCGCCTGGCAATGTTAAAGCCCCGACTAAATCGTCTGGCTTATTTATTTTTTTATTCTTTAAACATTATACTACAACATATAGGTACAAATTGCATATTTCCTCAAATAAATTTTTGGAATAAAAAAAATATATTAAAAAAAATATATATTTTGATTTAGCCCCGCTACTCACCAGCCAGGTCTGCAGTTCCGTGTTGGGGTATAATAGGAGAGGCCTGTGTCAAGTTTTCAGCTTGCCTCAAATACCTACCCAAAAAATGGTACCAGCTCTCCTACTATAGAATTTATTAACCGACTTCAAAAAAGGAGGAGGTTCTATTTTTAAGTAATATGATCGGATAAAGATATGTATATTTTAAGGCTGTGGCATGCTTCCCTGTTTTGAAAAGGTGCCTATTTTTATTTCATTTCGGTTTCTGCTTTGCAAAGGAGGGATGTCAGGTAATCACCTGACATGATATTTGCAACTGCTCCATTTTTTTTCTAATTATTTTCGTTGCGGATTTTATGACAGCTTACTTTTTCTGGGACTTCCCGAGATTTATAACTCGGTGTGCTTGTGGGTCCCTGCTGTTGATTCCGATGTTCAAGTGGTAGGGCGTAAGAGTGGGCTGAGTCCAAAACAAAGCATCAGGGGGGGAAGGAGTTGTAGCTCCGCTCTGGTCACTACTCAGTCTCACACACATGAAAAGCAACGAAAGGATTGCTGTGATACCACAACATATTCTAATATCATGTGTGTCATTATCTACTTATATTCCTAAAATACAGAACACCCAACTTTAAATGTATATATTATTATGTTTATTCTAGCTGCACCCCTTGGTGTTTCCCGCGGTTGTTGTTGAGTCTTTACAACATCAACCGTGGTTGACAGTTGGGGATGCGCCTAGTCTTTAATAAAAGTAGCCTATGTTATTCCCTATAACATCAGCTAACTGCAAGTGAAAGTCTCGTCTTAATCAGTCTAGCTGTTCCAGAGATTAGCCGGAACAAACAGACAAAAATTTAAAAAAAAGATTTTTTGATGTAAGTACCATTACATATGTACTTAGTGAAAAGCCGTTAGTTGGAAATTACAAACAGACACTTCAATTTAATTACTTTATAAATGTATTTATTTGTCCAAGTTATTCCTGTAGCAAATATCTACTGCTGCCTATCCTCTTGTCATACGTTTGGATAAGCGGGCAGTCGTGAGTTGTACACGTCATCTGAAACTTAAAAAAAACGGAATATTGAAATTGAATACATTATTCTAATTTATGATTTTAAAACCCAACAGCAAATTAGTTATTGAATTGGTCGTGATAAAATTCCATCGTATATTTAGGTATTTATTGTAAGTTAGTTTGTTTTTACGCCTTGATTAGGTACTTATAATGAAATTTTATTTACGTACATGTTTTCAAAAGAGGTCTTAAGGGTACATTTTTCCTCAAAAAAAAAAAAACACATTTAACACATTTTCCGACGACGATCAAACCCGAGAAGGGCTAGTGTATTATAAATAGAGGTCCCGACTTTCCATTTAAAACATTGGAATTAGTAGCTAGGTTGAATTATTGATGTGTATTTCCCCAACACTTGACAGGGAAATTCTATAAGAAATACAACGGTAAAAACAATCTTCTCTAAACAAATCATACCTAATAATCCAATTCCATAAATCCAAATTATATATTTAAAGGCAAATAAAATTTAACAATAACAAAATTAACAATAGCCTTAACTCTCTCCTGAGAGGCGACCGGAGCCTAGCAGTGGGACATTATGGGTTGTTGATGTATGAAACTTTACAATAAGTCATCAATGCTGAACCAGGTTCTATAAATAAAAAAGTGGCCAAGTGCTAGTCGGACTCGCCCATGAAGGGTTCCGCAGCAGCAAGTAACATAATATAATTTTTGTTTTATTTTTATATTTGTGTTGATTGAATGAAAGGTAAATTGCAGTTTACGATTTATGACGTATTAAAAAAAAACTACTTACTAGATTTCGTTCAACGCAATTTTCGTTGGAAGTTTACATGGTAATGTACATCACATATTTTTCATTTCATTCTCTTTTTCGAAGACCTATCCATAGACACGTATTAGAGGTTTGATGAAAAATTTTTTTTTGAGTTTCAGTTCTAAGTATGGGGACCCCCAAAATTTGTTGTTTTTTTATTTTTGTGTAAAAATCTTAAAGCGGTTCACAGAATACATCTACTTACCGAGTTTCAACATTATAGGTCTAATACTTTCGGAAAAAAGTGGCTGTGACATACGGACGTACCGACAGACGGACAGACAGACATGACGAATCTATAAGGGTTCCGTTTTTTGCCTTTGGCACGGAACCCTAAAAAAAGAACGTGAAGGAAGCGTGGAAAAAAAGTATGGAACTTGCTACGGTGGTAACAGAATAGTTCTTACTTGGCATTCTTATGACTACAGTTGAACCTCCGTCATAAGAGCTTGGCACTCCTCCATAGCCAGTGTTATGATCTGAAAGTGGGTGTTAAAAAGTAAAGAGCATTCGCATCACAAGTAAGTAACTCATCAAACATTTAAGTCTGCTTGAAAGTATTAGGAATCACATTCAGACATTAGGATAGATCAATATAACACAGAGTGACTTGTGTTTAAACAAAATTAGAACAACAAGTAACAAACCTATTGTCAGAAAGTATTTCTATTCTTTGAACACTTTACTAGAGTGTGTAGTCCATTCGTTTAGATAGTGTCGGTGCACCCGCACGCAATTGTGGTTATTGTTGTGAAATACGAATATATTAATTCATACAACGGCGTAAACTGACAAATCATACTTGCTTGTGGGTGTACGCCACAGGCGAGCCATTTGATTTTATGGCGACTTGCCACACGTTGAACCACGGTGCGATCAATGTGACCGTATTTAATCGAATGGCCTATAACCTAGATAGAAAATCTAAAAAATGTACATCGAATGTATATCATTTTTGTATCACGATGTTGCTCACGATTTACCCCGAAACTATATAACCAATTTTCACGTTTTTTTAATTTGTGTTTTGCTGGCGTGGCTAGATAGTATAGTAAACACCACGCTTAGAACAATAGGAGCCAATTATTATTATTAAGAGACACATACGAAGATTCAGTTAATATAATATAAGCTTAGCATTATTTTTCTGAAAATAAAACAAAGAGACAAATTGAGCACCTACAATGGCGTTACAGGATACTCTCAGGTGACAAATGACATAATAGTTATTCTAGAAATAATAATGAACCTTATATTCTTGGTGTTAATAATATATTTTATTTTTTAATTATACAAATTTTCATTTTAGGAACATGGTTTCGCCGAATTTGTAGTGGACAACGGTCGGGTCTGTTACGCATTATATTTAATTGTCGAAAAAACCAATGGTAAAAATTCCACACACGGTTCACAGCTCATCTTTATTTCATATCTGCATATGTTAATCGGACAGGTTAGGTCCACGTACGTCACATTTACCACACCGATGGAGATCGATATTCGCATATATAAGTTGACCGCAACTTACGTCTTGAATGAAATATTTGAAAACAACAACGATGGTGTTTCCGATAGATGTTAACTGAATCTTTTGAAATACGCTGATGTGTTTTGTCAGTTGATTGAAATGTAGTAAGTTTGTACAGTAAAATAAGTTGGTGAATAGAATGAAGTTATCGGTAGCAATATACTTCGTGGAGTATTGACAGATTGCTGTCGCTACACCAAAATTTATCTAAACCGGTTCAGCGGCTTAGTCGTGAAAGGGTAACTGACAAACAGACAGATTTACTTTCAAATTTATAATTTTAGCATGGATATCCGAAGTTACATACCACTTGACATCACCACTACATTTGGCTGGACAGCTGGAAGATACTTCTGGTAACCTATAATTTATATTATGAAGAATTTATATTTTCATTATGAATACTTAAAATTCTACAAGTGTAAAATTACATGTGAGTAAATGTTACAGTATTAAGTAATGATTTTCCTGCTTAGATAGGATACGAATGAGTTATCTAATGCAAGTTGAATGCATCTTGAATGAATATTACTTATTACTTAATGTAATAAAGCTAAGTGTCATAACAGAAATAACGCATATAGGTTTATTACATAGTTTTAATATAACAGATCATTATGACACTTGTCATGACAGAAAAAAAGTTAAAAAAACATTAGTAGCGTTAATCTGTCAGCTGCCAAAAATGCAGAATAAACTACATTTTAACAAAAAACCGACTTCAAACCATCTTCAAATAGAATATTCTACAACAAAAATTTGGAAAAATAATAACACATTCTTGTGTCTACAACCACGACAGATTTTCTGTCATTTATTGAAGAGTTCCATTGTACGTCTCCAAAGAACTTTATCAGAACATCACCAAAATAGAAAGGGACCATCTCAAAATACTATGATGCTCGTCTAAATAAATCATCGTATAGAGTTTTTTTTGTGTTTTTGTTTTTTTGTTATAATAGACAACTCCTGCATTAGGAATAAACATCCTGTGTCGCGGGGGACTTTACAGACATACATGAAACGGACACAATTCCGTTTAAACAATTAAAACAATTAAAACATTGTGTTTATTTTTCTTTTTGTTCACTCTCTAAAAATTGTTTTGTTATTAGTTTATTACATCCCTAAAGTAAGCTTTAGACATTTATATGTGAAAACGTTTAAATGGTGTTTAGCTGTTTATATACTTGTAATAGATCGAATATATATCACTGTATGTTTTCCTTACATAAATAAAATAAAATAAAAATAAAAACAATTAACACCCAAACTCAGAACAAGAATTTGTGGATCACACACAGTGTTGTCCCGTGTAGGATTTGAACCCACAACACTTGGCTCATTGGCAAGCGGCGTGGCGACCGCCTAAACAACTAGGCCAACCGTGCAGTTATTACACAGACAATATAAAAACATCATCGAATGGCATTAAATTCAGATGCCGATAGCCCATTCTTACGGGTAGCTTAAAACTACTTGTTAAATCTCATTAAAATTTAAATGGGAGCACACGACAAGCACCAGATGTCGAATAAGTTATAAGGTAACATACATAAAAGAAATAAAATTTAATTAAATTAACACACGTAAAAAATAAAATTGAATGATCTCTTTTTTTTTACAAAAAAAAACTATTTGATGGGTTTTTTTCAGCTACATTTTTTATACATATGTAAGTATGTAATTAATTATGAATTCATTTCATCACGACGATAACTTTAAGAATTTAGAATTGAAGAGTAAATACTTTCGACTGTTACAGGCTGTTGTTGTGATTAAGTAAAAAAGATTTTATTTTTATATATTCGTACTTAAGAATTTTGTAACTTCTTTTAAATTCCACTGAAGTCATCGGTCGATCAAAAATATCCATAACTTTACTAACCTTGTACAGGATTTTGCCTTTTAAAACGATACTGGTATGTACTGTAACGCTGTCCTAAAATCTGCAAGAATAATCTTAAAAGATCTGGTATATTCTATGCATGTGATTTTTCTTTGTAGAATATAAATAATACAATGTTATGCATTATAACAGTCTCTTGGTTCTTAAACCAAGAATTTAATTTCTTACAATTTTCTCGAATGTTTGTGTTTTTTTCACTCTTTAGATCTATGATGTTCTCCTAGCTGATTACGGCCACGGCGGCAAGTCTCAACGGAGACCAGCCAACTACGCAGGAGATATTATAGTGCACAGGTGTTTACGCAAACACAGGTGCACTCTCTGTTCCCTCACTCTCATAATCCGATTGGACGGTTAACAGATACGACCGAGTAGATATCAGGCGCAGGACCGACAGCTTTACGTGCTTTCCGAGGCACGGGGGTTCAGACCCCAACTTCCAAACTCCGAGCTGTTATTAAATATTTATATAATCAGAAAAACTCAATAGCACATTTTGGTCCGACCCGGGATTCGTACCCGAGACCTCTTGATCGGCAGTCGCATCCGTCAACCGCTAGACCAACGAGGCAGTTCCCAAGGCCCTTTCAGTGGATATTATAGATATCCACTGAAGGGGGCTCTTATAAGATGTCTTGATTAAATTGTCTATTTATGAATCAACTCATGTGTTCCAAGGGGCTGTAGAACTACATATAATAAGAAATAAGATGGAGCACCCTTAATTTCTAAAATTAAACTCATTGATGAGAATATATGTACCACCAAAAATGAACTTATAGTAAATAAACAAACGTACCATTTTATCAAGTAATCTATGATTTTCTTTGTCCTGTTCCATTGAAAAACAATTACCACTAAGGAATAACAAAAAGACAACTGTTTGAAACAGAACCATATTCACTTTTCCGAATTACGCGTCTCTCTGACTTGTTTTGCAAAATGTTACAAAAAAATAGAACAACTTACCTTACCTTATATACCTACTATCATGTCACCAGATTTTATCACCATAAGAATTTCATTGTCATCTATAATTGCGGTCCGTTTAACGCAACATACACAACATAAAAACAGGAAGGTTAGATAATTAATTCCTTTAATACCTTGTGTCATGACGTCTTATTAGCTATCCTTTCCTATCTTAAGATCTCCTCAGAAGCTCTGGAATGGTTCTCTTCCTATCTTCAGGGACGACAACAGTGTGTTCATATTGATGACTTATCGTCAACTTGGTGTGATCTTCTCACTGGCGTCCCTCAAGGCGGCATATTATCTCCCTTATTATTTTCAATTTTCATTAATCTCGTAACTCAAAACCTTCAGTGTGCGTATCACCTGTACGCTGACAACTTGCTAGTGTACACCCAATCAAGGGTCGAAGATATTTCATACGCAATCGACAAATTCAACAGCGATTTAGACTTCATAATGAACTGGTCGGCGAGGTTCGGGTTGTCGGTAAATCCAACCAAATGCCAAGTGATCTTCGTGGGGAGCAAACAAACGTTAAGCAAGTTGGATACGGCGATCATTCCACCAGTTGTCTACAACAACGTGACTATACCGCTGAGCGCAGTGGTAAAGATCCTGGGGTTACTTATAGACTCAACACTTGATTGGCGGGCACAAGTCTCATGCGTCAGCCAGAAAGTCACCTCGTGTCTCCGAGCTTTGTATCTTCTCAAGAACTTCATTCCCGTTAAGACCAAGGTTACGCCTATGCAGTCATTAATTATTCCCCTGATCGACTATGGTGATGTGTGTTATTTTGACCTGAATGCAGATCTACTCAATAAACTAGACCGCCTTCTCAATAACTGCATTCGATTCGTTTTTAATCTTCGCAAGTATGATCATGTGTCTGCTTTTCGTTCCCAATTGCAATGGCTTCCAATTCGTCAGCGCCGCAGTTTGCGAGCGCTAAGTACTCTTTTTTCTTTCCTCAACTCCCCATCGTTACCCGAATACCTTGTACCACACTTCCGTCTCTTATGTTCTAATCACGACCGAAACCTTCGGTCAACCAATAATCTGCTACTTCTGTGTCCTCCCCACACCTCCAACTTCCTCCATTCTTCCTTCTACGTGCAGACTGTTCTTCTCTGGAATGCACTCCCTGCCGAGATCAGGATGTCCACAAACCGCCTTACATTCAAGTTTAAAGTACGTGAACTTCTTCGGAATGAGTTGGCAATACAGTCACAACCGTAGTACCCGACTGTGTACAAGTTTAATATTAAATTTATGTATGTGTATGTATTTTATATTTTTAATTTAAGTGTAATAGTAAATTTATTTAATTGGCTCTATTTGATGTAGGATATACCTATATTATTTAAAAATATTTACCACGAAAAACTTTTCCTTTGCACCTACCGCATCTTATTTCTACCTCACCTGAAGGTTGACTGGGAGAGAATGCCTCATGGCATTAAGTCCGCCTTTGTACAATAAGTGCAACAAGTTTTAATAAATAAATAATTAACGGCAAAATTCTAAGCTTCAATTACAAGTAAATTGAGTTGAGCTGCATATTCATATTTCATATATATGACACATATGAAAATCGCAGGTATTGAAGGTTTATGTTCACCGATGGCCTTGATTTATGGTAATGGTGAGACTGACCCCGACGGCCGGCTTCTTGCCCCTACTCTGCGAGGAATTATATGTACATAAAATTAATAAATATGTAAGTAATAAATACATTAATAATACACATATAAATTTAATAAAAGGAATTACCAGCTCTCTCTCCCTCTCTCTTCTATACTGTGCCCGACAAGGTCGATCATTGTTAATTAACATTGCATTAGTTTTTACCAACTGTGAAATTACAATTTGAAAGCAATAAAGTAATAAGTAAATCTTGAAAATTGATCGGGACCGAAATCAACTAATCGACTGTCAGTTATCCTAGCAGAAGTAGGCCTGAGACGGTGGTGAAAGCCTACTGGGGTTCTCGGGGATTTCATGTCAGAGTATACACCCAAACTTCTTGCAATAGAATCACATGTGAGAGGATACTTCGTGGCTTTAGTCATGAGTCATGTATAGTATATAGTACAAGCTCTGCTTAGTTTGGAACTAGATGGCATTGTGTGTCATATATCCGAAATATTATTATACTGTAACCATGCTAAGGTGGTGACCCGTGGGAATTACCACATGATAAAAAAAGCTATCAAAGAGATTTTAATTTAACGTTGTTTAATTAATGATAGACTATTAAATGTTTACACAAGGAGATAATAAAAGATGTTTATAATTGGAAACATTTATTTGGAATCTCCCAAATGCGGCAACGTTAAACGCACAATTTAAAAGTGATATTTATTTTCAATAATAACCAACTGTTCGTGTGGTGGTGGATTAAGAATATGGAGCTAGTCGCCTCGATTGATCCCGTATCGTTAGAGGCGACTAGGGGCGCCAAACTACGCATGACTGTGCACTGTGACTGCAGAGAGAAAGAAAAATTGAAACACACAGTATACCAACCCGTCTGGCCAGCGTGGTATAGAAGACCAAGGTCTGATTTCTACGGAGAGGCCTGTGTGAAGCAATGGATTGTTAAATGATGATGATGATTGATGAACTGATTATATTATGTTTATTAAAACTATCAAAGAAGCATCTATTTTCATAAGCATCTTCTTAGTGTCGCTGCACACGGGCCACACGCGACAGCCACAAACGCCGCCACGAGAAGCTAGAGACAGCTACAAAGGTAGCTGAAGCACGCAACGGCCACTTGTGGCCGGTGGTCGACACTTGCGGTCGGTGGCTGCTACTTTTTGTAACACTTGCGCGCAGTATCATACTGACGAAGGAAGGAAATATGCCGGTGGCGGCGTTTTGTGGTAGTGCCCGTGTGCGGCGGCCCTTAGCCTTCACGTTCCTACTGCAGAATTATAACAGAAGCTCAAAGGAGCCACCATTATTATCCGTTGTCTCCTTGATACTTTCAATTAATATAAAATGAACTGTAATGACTTCCATATTCTCATATTTTAATAATTTGCAGCGTCTTATTGTGTATTATTATCTTCATCTTAATTACCTTTGTTTTCGTTGGCTTCATCGTCGATAACGTAACGGATAAACCAAGAAATATTAACTTTAAAATTATGTTTATCTTTTTTCTTATAATTTATCATTTCACCTATTTTTTTTTAATATGCATACGAGCAGACGTATCGCCTGATGGTAAGCGATTACCGCCGCCCACGGACACCGCAACACGAGAGGCGTCACAAGTGCGTTGCCGGCCTTTGAGTGATGGGGGGGGGGGGATTTGGGGTAGGGTTGGGGCATGGGCCTCCGGTATCCTCACTCACTCGGTGAAACACATCCCATCCCTCTCCCCATCCCTAAAGGGCGGCAACGCACTTGCGGAGCCTCTGGTATTGCGGGTGTCCATGGGCGGCGGTAATCGCTTACCACCAGGTGATACGTCTGCTCGTTTGCCGCCTATTACACATAAAAAAGGTTGCTTTTAAATATTTATATGCTTAGGTGTTGTAGTGGCGGTCATCTAATATAGCATTTTTCTGTTTGCTTATGTTAAGTATTTTACATACATGCACTAAATGACTAAATAAATTGTTGTTTTTAAATTAAATAAGTTTCAAACACCAACAACGATTTTGCAAACCTTTTTGGATTTACATGAATCACAATATTACTAATTTCTTAAGGCATTTGAAAGATTTTTTTAAAAGAAATAAATACATATCTGATACATCTAAAATTTAAATTACATTAAAATGTTTATCTCAATTCAACTCAATTGGGATATTTTATTTTGTGTTTTTCAAGCAGTTCCATGACTATGTACAAATATTAAAGAAAATATATGCTATAGTCTTTACATAATTGCATTTTATATAAAACTAGCTGACCCGGCGAACTTCGTAAGTTCGTACCGCCATATTTTTCTATCGTAAATATTTTCTAAATTTCTAAAAACTTGCCCGCCTCAGCTTCCCACAGGTAGTGTAGGTACAGTCGCAGACAAAAAAAAACTTTTCCTGCTATCTTTTCATTTTCTTCTATGCAAACCTTGTCCTAACAATAACGAAGACATAAATAAAAGAATCATTCAATTTGATACAGTCGATCGGAAGTTATGCATACATTTCGGCGATTCATTTTTATTTTAACCGACTTCCAAAAGGAGGAGGTTCTCAATTTCATAGGTATTTTTTTTATGTATGTACACTGATTACTCCGTCAATTGTGGACAAAATACATTATGTAGTAGCGGACAGGCCAAAAGTGTTGTTGGTCTTTTC